>OY728160.1:1218408276-1223408276 GCA_963277665.1 Viscum album
TGTCAATCGGACGTCCGTAGCTCAAGATATGAGCATTTCCGCTCCGAGGTCCCGGTTGGTTTTGTGTACAAACCAACCCGGCCAAACTCAAAGTACTATGAAACCTTGAGTGTGATATGTCGAAACGACCATCTCGTTCCAAGGATCGTGTCGCCACTGATGGCGCGTTGATCGGAGGTCCTTAGCCCGAGTTATGGGCACTTGAACGCAAACGGTCCGAAAACGGTGGTTTCGGGCCCGGACCGACCCGGCCCGAGACCCCCCCCCCCCCCCCCGGTCGGCTCGAACCGGTTCGACCCGCCCCGGTCCGGCTGGGCACGGCCCGGCTGGGCGCGGCCCGGCCTGGCAGACCGGCCAGGCGGCCGGTCCGGCTGGGCACAGCGCGCCCAGTGCGCTGCCAGCTCGGCCTTCAGCCGAGCTGTTGGAAAAAGGGACCGCGACCCCCCCTCATTTATAGGGGGCCGTTTGAAGCCGGCTGAGGGAATTAAATTCCCCAGGCTTCCCCCTTTCCGGTCGTCCCGACTTGGCCGGCCGGTTCCTTCTCAACGGGACCGGCGGTGGCTGGTCCCCTTCCAGCTCCGACACCGGCGGCCCGGCTGGCCGCCGGTCACCTTGCTCCGCCGCGGCCCGGAACCGGCCGCAGCCCTTGTCTTCTGGCGCAGTGCGATGGCACCACGCCCCTCCGCCGTGGCCCCACTCCGGCCGCGGCGTCTTCGGTTTTCTTCTACGCGGCGCGACGGCGTCGCGTTCTTAAACTTCTTTCCACGGCGCGGCGCGACGGCGCCACACATTTTTCTTTCTCTTGATTCCACGTGGTGCGACGGCACCACGCCTTCCCGTACCAATCCACAAAGGAATCACTCATGAAAATAAGGAGGAGGGTCAGGCGTGTTTGTGCGGTCCGACCCCCTGGCGTTATTCGATAACAATAGGTTTTAAAATTTCACGAAGAAATTCAAGAATGTAACACGAATAAAAGAATTAATTACAACTTCCTACCTCGGTTTCAAGAATGGTGCACGTCAACAAGCCGCGGAAGGCGAACGTCGCGGAGGTCGGGCGTCGCGGAAAAAGAACGTCGACGTCGCGAAGCGAGGATTCGAAGTCGTTGATGGAGATTTCGTCGCAGAAAACCATCACGGAAGAGACGACGCAGAAGAAGAACGTCGCGTCGCGGATACGGTGTCGCGGAAGACGAACGTCGATTCCGTTGTCGTTGAGGCACGTCCGAAGAGGAAACGTCGTTGGAAGAAGACGTCATGTTCTTCGGCGGAGATGTTCTTTGTTGAAGAACAGTGTTCTTCACATTCTTCGTCGAGGCTGAAGAAGAAGAAGACTTCACGCTTCCCAATCCTCTCAAGGTGGCAAAACTCTAACAATAATAAAATAAGACCAAGTATTATTTTATTAACACAACCTAACCATTTGAATTTCAAGAGTTTGAAATTAAGTAACTCACTTAATTAATTATAACAAGTTGCCAAAAATTAATGAAAGTGAGTTAATGGGGAGTTAGGAAAGTAAGGGGTTAAGAGAGTTAAGGGATTTGAAAAGGTGGGGGGTTCATGTGGGCCCCACCGTTTCAATTATCCACACATGGGATGTTGGGTGGATGTGGGCCCCACCACCAACTTCCCATGGTAGAAAATAACCACTTTGATAAGAAATAAAATTGACTCAAAAATATTATTTTCTTTTTAATTAAACCCCTTTAAATAACTTCTTCTCCCGCACAAACACAACTACGATAAAGGTTCCCTTAAGCGATTACCGGCATTGCGAGTTCATCAGTGCCCTCGGAATTCGATTCTGAGCACTGGTTCAAAAGTTAGAAATTCCCGCTCATTCGTTCACTGAACGTACCCGAGCCAAACTTCGGAAATTGATTCCGGGCACACCGGGCCTCGGAATCAGGTGCCGTCAGAAACTGCTCTCTTGTAAAATTCCAAAGAAAATTAAGAAATAGTTTCCCTTGAATTTTACGGGTCTTTACATAATGCACCTCGAAGTGAATGTCTCTACTACCAATATTATACCGATGAACACAAAAATATATATAATCCTTCCAGGTTGAAACAAGACAAGACTAAAGACCACTAATCCATAGTATAGTCTTGATAGTAGATTGGTATGACCTATTTGGTCCTCCCTGGTCTTCACTAAGTTACCCGATTCATGTATTCAATGACATTATACTATCTAGATTATTCCATGTTTATACCTGTGAATACCTGGGATACCTGAATCCGGTATCACAGTTCATACAACCTATATTATACCAAGGATACATGGATTATCCCAGTGCATACCTAGGATACATGATGTGTGATTGATACCCTTATATTATGATTTCATGAAGAATGAATCAAACTTTTATTCTTACAAAAATCTAGTTAAAATCCAACCATTATACCACTGAGCTACTGAGATTTTGGATATTGTATCTCATAGAGTGAATTCTCATTCTCAACCCAACCCATATGGTTTCCTACTTCACTCTCTATAGTTCTCTTCATGACCATGATCATTATTTGATGTGTTCACTCAAATCAAAAACTGTCAAATTCAATGGGTTTTCAACCAATGAACCAAAAATCACCAATTCCAATTGGCGGAACACACCCTATTCATCAGCATATGCTTGACTCTATCACCCCACCACCAATGCGTCATGATCTCATTCAGTCCACTTGCTCCAAACACATTGCCTTCAGTCCAATCTAGAGAATCAAAAATGAAAACCATCATTTCAACTCAAAACCTACCTTATATCTTTTGAACAAGTTGATTGTCTACTTGATGTATCCAAAAGTATACCTACCCAAATCATCAGGTTAATTTGTAACATAATGATTCATCCAGTGTGTGAACCCATTATTGTATATCTATCCCTCATTATATTAGTTTGTATCACCACGCCAGTAGTAGGTGTCACCCAAATAATGCACTTGATCTCTATGAACAATGGTAAACAAGGCTGATAACCATTCAATGATCACACACCATGTTATAAAGGAAACATTGCTGCTCCTATCACCTGAATTTGGAAATGATTTGTTTTATTTTATTGAAAAAATGAAGGAATATTAGTATATTAAATATACCACACAATTTATTGAGATCGGGTATCATTTCACGTATAATTTCCTCTCACAGAATAATGATTGTTCTCTAAAGAGAGTTCATAACCCAGTTGCGGAAACACAAGGCATATGAGCTACTTTTTGTTTTCTTTAACCCCTATTCTTATCCATTGGATGTCTTCATTTGGTTTCACTAGGAACCCTATAACTGTATCTGATCCCAAAAAAATATTATACAATTCCATTGGCTTGGTAGGTACGCAATAAATTTATGTAAATGTTATACGCAACTGCACTTATCTATTCCATGATTCCACCACTGAAATATCCCTTTTCTCACCATCATGAGAATCTCATTCCAATACCCCTGAGAACCGAACTACAACATCTCATATCATTCCCACAATCTTCACTGAATATTCACACTAGGTACCATGAATGCTACACTATCCTAAGTTGGAATGTTGAACTGATGAATAGATCAAGTTGCATTGATTTCAACACATAGGGAATGATCTTGGAAGGAGCTCATTTACACTGTGTCCTAGGATCTACTATTATACCTCTTAGTACTCTGTCTAGAAGTGTAGATGATATTCATCGACAATGTTTCTGACTGGTTAAAATTTCATGTCCCACATCAAGTGGCTTGTTGTAATGTCAATATCAATCCACTAGCACATGACCCACAAACATCAAATTTACAATCTTATCACAAAAACAATGGATGTCAGTTAATTGAAAACCAATTTTATCAAAAATGGTCCTACACTCCCAAAGAAAATTTGATCCACTCGTAGAGGCAGATAATCTCTGAACTCAGTAATTTCTTATAGTCGCAATAGCCAATCCTGATTGTAATGCTGTAACAAAAAACTAGTGGAATTTAATGGGATATTTGTGGGTTCGAAAAAATAAATCTTGAAATGCGATAAGAACACCCACCATTGAAATTATGACTCCCATATTATTAATGGGAGGTCAAAATACCATGTTCAGAATTAGACTGGCAAACTCAACTTCAAACCGCATTGTTTAATCATGGTCCCAGGGATAAAATTATATGTTTCTATCTTATATGATGGTTGGATGTCCTACCCACACTCGAAATGATGGGAATTTCCTGTCTCACGGAACATCCAAACACCCTCTTTCTAATCAATGGGAACCGAAATAATAAGGCATGGAGCTTGGAAACTCAATGATACTATTGCAGTGAGATTCATGGAACATATGAACCTTAGCACAATGAACTCTTAAGATATATTGGATTAGTAAAACCACAACACAAACCATTGGCAATGATAAATGAAAGGAACTACGATCATCCTAATGACCAAAGGGGGATGTTTCATGGGCTGGAATGCCATGGTGTTCTTTCATATAGTGGACAGAGGTACCCAATGGAACTAGATTCTAGGATCTTGTAAATGACCATAATATATATATATATATAAGTACCATGTTTTCCTTCAATAAAAAATATATGAGTGTGTCATATTATAAATGACATTTGACCAAGGAGGTTTTCATAGTGGTTGGGGCTGTGAGACATGTTGGTTCATAATGAGTGTAGAGATGGTATTGTAATCAAAATCACAGAACCATTGGAGATGGTGGATCCACTCGTAACATCTCTAAAGACCATCCATTACACTATTAAAGGTGAATCTTTAACACTAGAAATCAAAGAAGACTAAATGAGGAGCAAACATAATTGGAGTTGGATCATCCATGATTCTGACCTTAGGTATATGAGAATTAAAAATAAAAATGCAAAATCAATGGACACTACCAACTTGATCCATACCACTAGATATCATCAACTCCCATATTCCTTTGTTATTCCTTGGCCTACAACATTGTCATACTCGGAGACCCCCTCATCAAATCACACCCAATCCAATTGATCCATATGATATATTCCCCATGACTCTCAATAGATCACCTAAACCCAAGTTTAGGATCGTTATTCAATCATTCCACTAATACCAAAATAAAATAGTAGATCTATCCCGTTACTCTACTATAATCAAGTGGTGATCGTTTTACAGTTATATACCATCTAATTTATTCTTCTAATTCTAGTGTATATCAATTTGATATAGTTGAGCATGGGTCCCAAGATCATTATGGGTGTTATTTTAAAAGGGTTCTCCCCTGGACTAATAAAATTAATAAAATCACCCCATTAGTGAAAACATAGAAAAAAAACCATTTTACGGTTTTTGGGTTTTGTTATTTTATTATATATAGTAAAAACATATGTTTCAGAAATGATAAAGAATTATCCAATAATTTCATACACATTTCCACCCATCATCCCAGTTCTATTCACAAAAAAACTCATTTATCACATCCACACTCTGACTTGACCTCTTTATATCCCACTAATAGTTACCCCAAGATCTAAATAATCTCTATCCAAACATTTAGAATAACTATATCAAGGAATGAGATCTTATTCTTCTCCAACTTATTCACATTTCTTCGATGTCTTATTTATTTTATCTCCAATTACTATTTGTGGGATATATTTTTCCATATCACCCTTACTATCCATTTAATTTTTATATTATTAGAGACCAATTTCTCTCTCATTATGTCCTTCCATGAAAATCTATAAGCCGAAATTTTGTTTCTAAAACATCATTTCTAGTTTTCATGCCAAAAAATTTTGTGGTTAATATCCATATCAATTTTCTATAAATGGTGTTAACCTTAATGCACTTTTAATAAATTTATTATTGAACTACATGTATGTATTCCCCAAAACATTATCATGGAATAAATATATTGATTAATGATTCCATGTTTTCTTATCAATGTTCCACAATTATGCATGAGAATTAAATAAAAGTGATGGGTGTGCCAATAATTATATAGTGTTCCAATGCATTGGGTAATGTTTTGTATAATAAAAAATAGGGAAATGGGCATGGGAGTGAACCTAATATATCATGAGAATTATTCCATCATAATGACTTTGATTTTAGACTTTACCTATTCTTATGATCCATTTTTTTGTGTTGTTTCTATATTTCCAATGTTTCCTTTATGATATCATGTTATATTATTTCACATTGGTCATGTTTATAATTCTAACACCATTTATGAACCATAAATATGCCAATTTATTCTATTTATTATATTATTCATGTTATTACATGTTTATTTCCTTGATAAGATTTAAAGATCACCACGTTGTTATGTATGTCCCTAGGTTATCCCATGCAGTTTGAAGAATGATGGAATAAAATGAGCATGTCAAGGAAGATTTAAATAATGTTTTAATCCCCCGTGATTTATGTTTTAATTTAATGTACCAATCTAAAAAATACACTAGACTGGTGTATCTTCTTGGTTTTATTATGTGTAATATAATGTAATTAATCATTAATTATTGTGTAATAAAGAAAAGAGTTGTCATAAAAAAGGTCATCTATAACCTTTCCAATCACCTTCGCAACCTCATGTGGGACATATGTGATCTACCACATGGAATTATGTCAACATAGATATCCTATTGTGGAATGTGAGTGAGATGGGGAAATCCTAGAGCCTACAATGATCACACAAGGGATTTTATGAGATTTACTGGGTGCATAGCACTCTATTGTGTGCTCGGAGGATAGTACAAGGGTGTGGTGTGACCCATGTGTTAGTGCATGAACTAGTTTGTCTTGATATCTACACTGCTTCCAACAGAAAACATAGATGACATAGAGTTTATTATTATGAAGATGCCAAACATATGAAAATATTATTTGAAACATGTAGATACTTTCCATGGTTCCACTATCATAAATGATATGATTATAATAAAAGTTTTATGATATGTTTAATCAATATCATATGACCAGGTCACATTATCATCTTCAACGTAGACCTTGTTAATGGAATATATGTGCATTTGTGTTAACCTTTTCTAGATTAATCTTATGTGTTTTAACCTTATGTAGGTAAAGGATGACTTACTAGTACCATTATATTGTGCATTCTTACCCATACAGAAGTCCAGAATGTTAAAGAATGCCCTTAGAAATATTTTGATTGTTAAACCATACCATTATGATATATATATATATATATATATATATATGAAAGATGTTGATAGTAGATTCTATCTTTATGTGGGTTCTATAAGGCGTTACGTACCATTACATAGGTAATAGAAGACCTTTGGTACACTTGTGTAGGTAATGGAAGTTTTGAGATACAAATACATGGAAATATAGTCCATGATAGTACCCATACAATGTGGTAGAGCTACATTTACATAAGCTCTTATAAGAAGCTGAAAATAAACGATGTCTATCCATAATGTAATCTATCCCTGATAATGAGACACGATTCCAATTGTCTGAATCTATTTATTCAAATCATGTGACACTTTTTGAGGATGAAACAACGTTATAGAATTCTATTATATTATCTAAGTGATATTCATACATATGATTATGCATGTGATATAGTTTCATGCACATGATCCCAAACTAAGGAAGTTATATTCTAATTACATGAAGACATAATGATTATTAGTCTCGTTAATGGATAATAAGGAGGAACATGTGATTATTAAGAAAATTATTTTTTATCATTAAAATAAAGACATACCTGAAAATTTTAATCCGAAATATTCATGAGGATCCTTGAAGGATCCTAAAAAGAGGGAACAATTAGCAGTTCATCACCATCAAAAAAATAAGGGACCGATCTAAGATCCCCTATTGAAAATCATGAGAGCTATTATTTCACTAAATAGAAAACAAACTATATATAAGGAAAAAAATATTCTATAGAGTAATTTTTGTGCTAATATATTACATGTTGAAGAAGCCATGTTCTGTGAACCGCTCTACATCAAAAAGAAAAATATCCACAGTAAAACTATTTCATGAAGAATAAATATGAAATATTTCTATTTATAAGAACACACGATGTTATAGGATGAAAAATATATATTCTCCATTTGTATATACATTAAGATGGTAATGATTCAGAATGATAAAAAGAATATCATTATTTCAGGAATAATAAAATGTAGTTATGATCTTTTTTTCTTGTAGGTTCCTATATTCTTCATTAACACAAATAAAAAGAATAATTACTCATGAAACTAAAATGAAATACATGTTTGTGTTCTCATTAAGAAGTTTTTTCATCCATGCATGATAAGAAGAACCACATATGAATGAATTGATAATTTGAGAAGCTAATAAAATAATAAGAATAAAAATTGGTATGTGAATGTGACTGAGAATGTCTAAGTTTGATCTTAAATAAAAATAATATCACATGGGTAGTGTCATTCAGTCGAATAAATATTTTCTTTACTAATATGAACTGTGGAGAACATATAAAATTATAATTATTGATATTTTGTATCAATGAAAAATAATATATTCTTCTATTTTAAAAATTATATTATTCTAACTATATATTAAGAATAGACAACATACTTTATTGTTAAACTATTGAGACATCCCATTTAATTCTAAATAAGAGGAATCCTTTTTTGAATCCAACATTATGAGGGAGATGATAATAATTTTTATTTTATATTGATGAATACTTGTCAAAAACTATTGATCAATTCTTAAGGGATATGATGACATCATTCACACTTGTGCTCTAATGTTTAGATTTCCTTGTACCATGTCCATTCAAGAAAAACATGATCAAGGTCATACCATTTCCTGTACTTGTATTGATATTGAAACAAATGTTTTGTGTGAGTTGGATAATAACCACTGTACATCGGAGATGTATTCATCCACATTGGAGTTGAACCTCATTAAAAATTCACCATGTTTATTGTTTTTTATTTTTGTGTGTGTTTTCATGAAAACTATATTTTATAATGAAAATGTAAAGAATTCAAAAAATAAGTGAATGCGTTTTAAAAATGGGATAAATTTTATTAACATGAAAAATAATCATCCAGATTTAATTATTCCCCCTATGAATGTGGTATTCACTATGTTATCCTAATATATACTCTAATACCAATAGGTATAGGGAGATATTATTCCATCACATTGACTATCATTGTTCAAAACATATGTTAGTGAGGGGTTCAATCATTATCTACTATAAAATAGTGAATTATTTTTTTTTGAATTTATTTAGACAAATGAAATTATCATATGAAAATTCTATTGTGATATTCGAGAAAAAAATAACTAGCAGTCAATTTTGTGATGAAAACACCTATAGGCGAAAGTAATTCATCCATAGTATACAACTCAACCCTATTAACATTAATTGGTAGAATATTATTGCATTTATTGTTGTTATCCTTTTGGTGTTATTTAATTTTAATTTTTTATTTTACTGACTCTATTTATATACTGCCAATATCAATCTATAAGAAAAGTAAACACACTTCCACATCCCAAACCAAACTATATGAATATAAATATACAAGAAAAATTATTAATTTCATTTCAATACTAATTCACTTTTATAATTCATATTACCCATAAAATATCATTACTTATTTAAAATTATCAACACTAATTAAAATATCTATTATTTAATGTGAGGAGATATGAAGAATATTTCCAAAACACATTATACCTATTACCGTATATAATGTGCTTGAATTCTGATATTATATTTTATTTATTATCATTCAAAATTTAGAAATTCAATAACCTATTTTCATATAAGTGATTAAATTAATATATTAATGGTAAATTTATAATGAGGGGAATAATGTATAGACTTTATGTTTTTTGACAACATTAGATAAAAATCTTTTATTTTAGTGATATTTTATTTCAACTAGAATATAAAACAAGAATGGAAATCTTGGAAGTATTTTATATAATAGAAGTGAAACATAAATATATATATTCACCATAAATATAATAATTAATGATGGAAAATGAACAAGAATACATATCATAGCTTTAAGATGAATAACCAGTGGTTCATTTTCTCATACACATACCAAATGTACTAGAAAAATTATACATAGAATAAAAATATTTTTATTATATAGAAATTTTGAGGAAGAAATAAAGTAATATGTGTAATTTTTTATGAAAAATGTGAATGATATGGTTATAGTAACCATTATATAATCATTCAGTATAAATATAGTTGTTGGTTATATATAACTAAAGAATATATTATAATTTCAATAACTGAAAAGAAATATGTATGTTTTGGTTAGTTATATATATATATAATTAGAATATATAATATATTTCACATGTACAAATAAAATTTTAATTCATAAATTAATCAGATATAAAACTAGTTTTTTTTTTATTTTTTGTGAAATAAATTAAATGTGTTGTGTCATATTATATGATAATTTAACTTCTCATATTTAGATATCAATTTTTTAAAAATTTATTCTATTTTTAGAATCATAATTTTAGAATTATTAAATAGGGGAAATATTTTTTTTTCTTAAAAATATAAATTACCTTTGTGAAAATTAAAATATATATGTAAATAGTTAATACAATATTTTATATATGATAAAAAATGTACGCATTAATTAAAATATTGAATAATCGTGAAATATGTGTAGATGTGAAATAACAAAAATAATTAATGTTTTTTATTTTGATATGTCACATTTCAAACAACATTAGATTCCCTAAAAATCAAATCATTTGTATATCGAAAATGAAACATAATTTCACATATAAAAGGAACTATTCCAATCATTTTTCAAACCACTCATTATATATCAATTTATATGTAATCAATTTCAAATGTACCTCCCACATAACCCTCTTGATATTTTATTATCCCTTTCTTACCAAAATATGTCTCAAAATCTTTTAAAAAATTAGACCCCAATGTGAAGATCCGATTAATTCTATATATGTTATAACATATTATCAGTTTATTTATTTTATATTAAAAATATTTCTATCATAAAATATAATTATACAATATAAAACATAAAAAATATTTCATTTTCATTCAGTAAAATAAAATAGTAGTGAAATAAATACATATTCATGTTAATTGTTTTCATTTATAACATTCATATTTTGTCCACTTTAGCAACATGCTTGAACTATGCTACATTATATTCGTAGACCATGTTCAAATAATATAAAAAATGGGTGGATCATTATTCAACCCATAGTAAAATCCTCCATGGTTTACTTTATATTTTTTCCATATGGACACAATGAACATTACCTAATGCATTGTAGAGATATATCAGGATGAACCGTGCATTTATGATATATGAGGCTCACCCATTCAGGTATTTTTTATTAAGATTACATTTTATCAGCAATAATTCTCAATTACTATATCTTTAATAAAACATTTATTCATTCCCAATTTCTCTATATAACACTAAAGAATTCTTTAAATACCTTATGAAGAACATTTTTAGATATCTAAATACACATCATTTTTAAAAAACACATTATTAAAACTATATTGCATAGAAAAATGAAACATGGGTTTTTATTTGAAGAAAATATGGATTCTTGTGATGTGAAAAAATTCAAATAACCATTACATTGGTGTGAAAAACCATTGACACTTTATATGTCAAGATATATTATTCCTATTGTCTTCTGAAATTAATGTAAAAATATGTCATATAAATTAAGATAAAATATTCATTTTTAAAATTGTTTGAGAGAATGTAAAAATAAATATAAAATTAAAAATATTTTTTATTTATTTTTGTATAAATATATATAAAAATATAATAATACCAAGAAGGAAGGGAAAAAATTAAAAATTAATCATTAAAAATATTTTAATGAATTTTTATTGAAAATTGTCCCTTACTTTGATTATGACTCACCATGTGTGTTATTTGTCATTTTAAAAAATAAATGAATGTTTATCAGTTACATTTATTAGAAAACCCTTCATGATTTTTATTTCTTTTATTTTATTTATTATCATGTTATAGTTTATTACTTTATCAATAATGTTCACATCAATGATTTCATGATATTCAGCTTATATGTCCAAAATAACATTGGTAGTGTGATGATGGTCAAAGAGTTCAATATTAATTTACCTCTAGATTAATAATAATGAAATAATAATATTATTAATACATCAATTATACATCTAAAACCAATGACGATGATTTTCCTGAAAAATGAATTATATTATAATCATAGAGAAAATAATCCATATGTATGCATATGTAACGTTGTAATTTTTCAAAAGCCATGATGAAAATATTTTATGAAATTATTTTATCATTAATTATTTTAGATTTTATCATTAATTATTTAATATTTTATCATAAATTACATATTCTCCAATAATATTCTGTTTATGTGATGCATTTATATGAAACGAATCACATCGCTTTATAGAGGTGTTAATGAACATGTACAGACAAATTATATTATCATATTTCTGTGGATAGAAATATAAGGAAATATGTGATATGTTACATTTATATAATCATAATTACATCATCAATAATATAAATATATACATATAAATTTATTGATGAATTAAATTAATCCTAATAAATATCCCTAAGAGTTGGTGATGGAAAAAAACACTTCACTTCATATAGGTGGTAGTTCACATGTATGAAAAAATGTTGTTTATGTTCCTAATTTGATGATAGAGAATATTGAAATTTGTTATATAATTAAAATAATAGCATATCACCATATTTGATAGAATTATATTAGTACAAATTAATGGTTGAAGAATATTTTATGGATGTTGAATAAAAAATAATTTGAAAATAGCATGTTTTGAACTATATCTCTTCTTTGGATAACATATTTATGTTTACACCAAATGAATTCCTAGTTTAGTTTTCCAATCAAACATAATACATGAGAAAATTTTAAGTGAATTAAAGAAGAGATTTTGGTAGGGATTGTTAGAACTAAATATCCCCAAATTTCTGAGTAATAAAGGGGATAAGGTTCCATTTTATAAGTGAGTAGAGGGTCTCTCAATTAATTTATTAATGTATTACATTTCTATAAATTAATTTCTTTTGAAAATATAGTTAAAAAGGGACATATTTCAATTATAGTATGAGTATAGGTCAATGTAATCTCATCAAATAAAATGTGTACAAGTTTAGGTGATGTTTTATCCCTTCTCTACATGATTTATCCCCTGGTAATTCTTTTTTTATAATCATGGTATCAATGTTTTTTACGCTAATGTGGTCAAGAACACATCTATAGAACCAAAATTGACTCATAAATGGAATTCATCTCATATTATAAAAAATATAACATTAAAATAGATCAATATAGAATAATTTTGAGTGATATGTTATTTAATAAAATATTATTCTACATAAAACATCATTATTTCCATTTTTGAACTATTCATTTTATTTTACATGTAAAATAACATGAGTGCAATGTAATTCAAATTTAATCTGGTCGCAAATATTTAATATATAATAATTATCAATATTATTTATGGGACACTATAAATCAACTGAATGATAATAATTTTATGGTTCAAAAAATTATTTACATGATTTTTTTACTAGATGCACTAGCATTGTGTCAAAATTTCTTTAAAATTTATGGTAATTATTAAATCAATAATAACTACAAATAAATTTCCATGATTTAATTAAATAATTTGTAATTCAAAAATACAATTATAAAGAAAGAAAATTTGTTCATAACTCTATTAAAACATATAGATATTACATACAAGTGACTGAAAGTTTTGACTTTATATTTACTTAAAATAAAATATAATTCCTTTTTAAAGAATAATGGGACACAATTTCCATAAATATGAATCTTTGAGGATGGTTTTAAAACCATAAAAATAAAATAGATTTAATTAAAGTGTTATTATTTTTTTCTCATCCTTATAAAATTATTTTTGTGCATTATTACATGATTTATCCTTATCAGAAAGAAAAATATTTTCAATGGTTTCTTTTCATATTGGCCAAAAATAAAAGGTAAATATGAAAAAGTCTTATTTTTCATGATTATTTTTATTCAAATTGAATTTTTTACACATTAAATGAATAAAACATATCAGTATTTAATTTTTCATATTATCTTATAGAGGGTTAAAAGAAATTAGAAAATAACGAAATATAAAAATTAGTGACACCAGAATATTTAGGGTAGATGATGAAATGGAGATGGAATAAAAAAAGACATAAAATTATTAAACTATAAAAGGAATAATAGAACATGATGATGAATAAAATAACTAACATGTTCGATGAAAAAAAACTGGTCTAAATTAGAGTGTAACTAGCTGGAAAAGAACATTACACATCATGACTGTGATTCACGACATGAAACTAGAATGAATAAACGACTTCAAGGAATGCTTTGAAAAGTTTCTCCCTTACATTACACATCATGAATCAATTAAAAAATGTTATACTCTATGTAAGACCCAAAAATAACTGATCTATGAATGAAATATACAAGGGACACACCATTTATAGATTCATGAATCCCCATTTTAATCTGATACTTATTAATAGGACATTTATGAAAACTTTGGAACCAACTAATGCCTATAAATATATATAATGTGTTTAAGAAATATGTATAATCCACTCAGTATTCTTCCATGGTATTAAACTATGGTAATAATATGCTACTATGTAGGGAATCATTTCTAATTCATGTTTTCAATTTCAATCTCATGTATTAGCTACTTCACTCTTTTCATTTATGTGTTTCCATGTTCTTCTTCAATACTTATTTCTCTTCCAACCCTAATATCTTTAAATATAACTCTCTTACATCTTCTATCATGATCTCTTTTCAATTTTAAATGGAAGATAACTAATTAGGGACTTGGATCAGGGGAGGTTTCACAACACTACAAATTATCTCCCCTTAAATTCATATTGTTCAAATTCTATATATGATGAATGTGAGTGAAGTTAATGGGTTCAATGGGCGTCCACCCGATAATGGATCTAAAGTCCATTTAATTTGTTTTATTGATTCATTTAACCCCAATTTTCTTTCGTAAACTCATATTATGGTGGAGTAGAGGATACCCAGAGGAATGAAGAATTATACGAAGGAGAAAGTTATTTTTGGGAATTTCAATATGAGACAAGGATTTTTTTCCTATTTTTTTACCACATGAGATGCAGTTTAGTGTGATGAAGTTATGAAAAAACCCTACACTCAATAATCCAAGAGAAAGTATTTATTTATTTAGGTTTCCTAAAAAATATTATAAAATTGAATTTAATCATCCCAAAAAATGATGTAATACAGTTATCAAAACCCTAGGATGAATAATTTTCATTCAAAAAGTAAATTCATTATGCATCTAAATTTTTGTTTTATTTTTTTCATTTCACTATTATTTTCAATACAATTTTTTTTCAAATTTAATATGACCACCAAAAAGTAATTAGATAAGGTGGAATATAATTAGTGATTGTACTGAAAATGATGATTTTAATGTAAGATGACTATTTTCATCCATGTGATTCATTAATAATAATAAATAATATTTTTACCTCGCTATAATATGAATGAAAAAAAATTCCATGAAAGAGGATTTATTTCCTCAATACTCAAAAAAATAATTTCACTCATGGAATGAGGTTAAAACAAAGTTATTAATTTATTTTGATATTTAAATTTAACAAATTCTATCCTATTTAGAAAAAATAAAAAAACATTGAGGAAAAACTATCTTGGATTCAAGTGAATCTATTAGTGTTCACTGTGAACCTGAAATATTGTTTAAAAATTTGAACCATACCGTGAGAGAAATTTTTTATCTTAAATCATTAATCTAAATAACAATATAGTTGTTATTTGTTTGAGAAATTATTTTGAATAATGTGTTATTATTATTAATCTATTTCCATCTATTTCACTTTCTCATAGGAGATTTCAACAAATGATACATCTAGAAATTAAACTATTTTTTCTCGAGCTTTATCATGGGTGAATCTTCTAAAGAGAAATTCTACTGGAGCTCGATCCTATTCTAGCTAGAATGTGAATCATATTAGTCGTTGTGTAATAAAAATCTAATAAATGGTAGAGAATGGGACGAAACAATTCCTTTATATAAATTTTCATTCCCACATCCCATAAAATAGCTATAAGCACTTACATCTATGTTATCTGACAGTGAAATGGATTTACTTTGTTTTAGTATTGAGACCAATTCGAGAAATGTTGTGTACAATTTGAAAATAAATCATTGGTGTAATATCATTTCCACTTGATTTATATCAAGAAATAATCAATAATGACCAGATCATTTTTAAAACCTCATCTGGAAGTTCCCTAATTGAAAAATAACATGTGGAAGCAAGATGTATCATAATGATGATTTCCCAAAACATAAAAAATGGAATGAGAGGTAAAAGAACAAGATGAATAAACTAGGAATGTAAATATTATTAAGAAACATCAATTTAAACCATGTATTATAAACACACTTGTTTATTATGACAAAATGATGTCACCAATTCATGTGGAAAAAAACCTTTATCACAATTATGTGGTTTATTTTCCTCACATATCCATTTTTATAACTAGGGTCAATAAATTCAAGGGATAAAATTATTTTTTGAATCCTTCCAACCAAGGAATATCCTACATAATCCATTTCTTGAACCCCATTCCAATACTGGATATGACTAAAATAAAATGAAACCATTCTATTAAAAACATAGTCACAATCAACCTGCGTTCATGTAGTAAAAACACCAGTGATAACTGAACAAACATTATTTTCAATAAACATATAAACAACCTTTTAAATCACCACATTTACTATATAAAACATGTAATGAATCATCAAATATTCTTACACAAACTAAGAAACTAAAATCCAAGTATGAGGGATTGAAATATAATATAAAATATTTATCAAGACACATTAGTTATCTATTGTAATTTCATAACATGAACAATTTGATGATATGAGTACCAAAAGTTACAAAACCCAAGGAGTGCATATTATTGATCACAATACATTGCATAAATGAGATTCAATATCATAAACAACATGATGATGATAAAGAATTGATTATTTCTAAATAACCACACATCCATAACTAAAATGATGATATAATAAAGAAAGTATAAGGGCTAGCATCAGAAAGGATAGGCCCGAAACACCCTTATATAAGTATAAAACGGATAAGAAGTATATGTAGGAACCCTTACCTTATGTATTATTTGGGTTAAATAACATGGAATTATATTGACATCAAATAGATATTCAGGAGCTCTTTTATATGGTTGAAATAAATATCCCAATGTATGATGAAATCTTATAAACACTATTTTATATGAAATTTATAATGGAAATATGCACAATGAGAAGAAAAAATGATGGAAATTAATAAATATGATTACGAAGAATCATATCATCACTAATAAAATTGTTGATACCAAAAAAATAACAAGATATAAGGATTTTCCCTTTTCCTAGTATTATTGGATTATTTAATTTGATTTATGATTTATATGATCAATGTGATTAAATAAATGATATAACTTACATGGTGTCTTAATACATGAATATTTGTGAAATAAATCCTATATTATGGGTGGTCTAATTAGAAAATACATGCACCAAATCTCTAGTTTGAGTTATAGAATATGTACTCCTAGGAGGAAAATGATTTACTTTTCTAGGGGGATTACTTGCTATTACCATGGAAGATGACAAAGAAACATGCCACACACTAATAATTTTGGTGAGGACATTCTTACATATATATAAAAAACATAATAAATTAACATAAAGGTACTGTTATAGTGGATCTTGGAGATATTATAGTACACATCAATATATATGACATAATGAGGCATCTTTCAAACATTCAGTAACTGAATGAAATCACTCATGAATTGGGTATATAACCAATTTTTTGTTTTGACATGATTCTAAAATTATTATCATTATGATATAATATTTTATTTTGAAAATACAAATACAAAAAATAAGGAAAAAATTTCATATTTAAATTATATATTAGATATTATTTTTTATGATTTGCTAAAAGAAACTGTCATGATATAATAGATAAAATCCCTATAACTGTGAATTATTAAATCAAAATCACAAATATGTCAAACCCAATACTTGAGTTAAAACAATTTCCCTGTGATATCAAATTTTTATATCATATGTATCGAGAGATATTATAATTCCTCATCACCAATAATTTATCATTTTGTTAAGTGCATAATACTTTTTGTTTAGTTTTTATTATAATTTCTGTTGCATAAGAGTATCCCTATATCGTATCTCAAAATATCCGTACATCGATAATTTTAAAAAGCGTTTTGATTATGTTTTCATGAAATAGATAATGGGAAGATGTTTTTTGGGGTTTTTTTTATTTGGAAATTGAAATTGAATATATATTATTGTGTGAGAGAAACTAGTTAGATAAATAGTGATGAACATGAGAGAGTGTCTCTAGATGCTCAATCCATCATCGCTCTCAAAAAAAGGGAAGGATCATTGAATATTTTATTTGAAAACAATGAAACTAGTATATAGTGTGAGTTATCAATTGTTTAAAGCTATGTATTTTATTGATCACTGATATTGATTACCGACGACCACTCAAAAGATACAAAATTTCATTTATGTACAAACTGAACTCAATCAAGTCATCATATCAACAATGTGATGGGATGGGAAAATTTTGGACAATCACAATTTTTTCCAAAATACAGGAACATGCATTTTTATGGGATAAAGCTTCTAGATTTTTTAAACTGTTTTAATCCATCCCCACCCTCGTGAAAAGTATGGGGGGTGAAAAAAGAGACGAACAAGCTCAATTCATCATAAGATCTAGGTTATGATGAAATTGGGATGTTTCTAATTCCGTTGAATTGTATTTATCCATTTCATAATAAATAGAAACTAAAAAGGTATAATTCACAATAAATACACTACAAAAATATAAATTAAATAAACATCAATATATTATATGTTTGGGGCATAGGATTACTACAATGAAAACCCCCAAATGATTCCCTAATATATTTATTATTACTTGATATAGAATAGGGATAAGAAATATGAATAAATATCTCATATTAGACTCACCCTTACCGCAGGTCATTCCAAAATTTCCAATGAGCCATGGTTTTCTTTTAAATAGAAATATGTAATTTTGGATTAATGAATAATAAATGGTATATGAGTGTAGGTGAGCTATTCTTATTATATTTTCCACCATGTTGATACAACTGCTTTACTAATCAAAACATTTCCACTTGTCTTAAAATTTGGTGTATACCTGGGCCATGGAGTTATAGTTCCAATGGAGGTATAATCATACTAATTAGAGAAATATGACCTAATTTATTTTCCATATTTAAAAGGATAGATGAATATGGCCTTCCAGAAAGTGTTTAGCAATGTGGGCTATCATTATACCTCAAAATGGTTGACTCAGGCACCATGGTCTACTATATAATTGTATCCCATGCATTTTTCCACTCTACCTCAAATTTTCATCCGAATTAATGTCATTAATTATCTATATTAAATATTTAATTACAAATTTGTTCTTCAACTCTCGATCACTTAGCCAAATTTTTCTTCAATACCATTCTGTGCTCTCCCAATCACCTCCTCTTATTGTGTAATAATTAAAACACATAAAATTTCTCTATTTCAATGATCTAAAAATGAAATTAATGAATAACGCATTATATTAATTTTTATTATATTTTTAATATTCATTAAAAACTAGTATAACACTATGGTGTTTGTGTGGAAATGAATAGTGATTCACTATGTGATCTAACTGCAAAGACTAAACACTCAAATTCACGATAAAAGTAACATTTAAAAAATCATTCTTGTGGATATTCCCAAATTCATGAATATTTAACATTTAAATAAATTTTTATTCATCATATCAAAATAATTAATGAAAAAACCATAGCATTTCATTATTATTAGTGATTCTGGAAAAATATTTCTGAACGATTGTATCAGAACAAAATACTATGAGATTCATGACACTGATAATGAACAAATGTTTTATCAATGAAATACACTTCGTATAATTGTTCCTTATAGTATACTCATATAATACTTCAAATAAAGCACAAGAAAAAACATATAAATAGATAATGAGTGAAATAAATGGTATCTCTAGAAGTTAAAGAATATATAATGACAAAATATTAAATTGACTATTGGAATAGTAATGTAACATGTATGAACAGTAAATAGGCCAATATAATAGCTTCCTCAATAATGAAAATATAAAAATTAAATTTATCCAACTTCTTATAATTGAAAATATGGTATAATTATATCATAGTATTAGTAAATAAATATTTTAAAAAATATTGATAAAGTGTCTTCTTTTTATGTATGTTATGTATATTTATTTACAATATTGTGTTTAATCTAATAATTTAAATGAAAATTTATAATCATGAAATTAATTAATAATTAATAATATTAATTTCTAATGATCATAATATAATCTTATGTGATCTTAATTTATTTTTCAATGTGTTAGAAAAGTAGGATTAATTTTAAAATTAAAATTTTCTAAGTAAAATATGATTTTACATAATTTTTTTCATATATATGAAATTATTTTTGATAAGTAGAGTTTATTTTTAAACTCTAAATTTTAAAAAATGGTTAGGGGGATTTTTATTTTATTCCAAAAGACATTAGTTTTTTGATAAATAGTGAAATACGATAATTTACTGTAAATGATAAATAAAAGAATCTTGATGTCATCAGCTGATATATGGAAAATTTAAGGACATTGTCTCAAACTCACATACCCACTTACTATTTTTTTCATAAGAATCAAGACTATTCATAGTCATGAGAGAAAATATTAAAATAATGACTAAAATAATGGGAACCCCCTCCTCTCCACCAGTATAAAACCACCATCACCCCCTCTTCTCTACACTCCTCTCAAAAATTGTTCCTAGTCTAAAATATTCTAAAACATTTCCCAAGTCTAATCTCCCATGTCTACTAGACCTTGGTCTCTTCATGTTCCATTCTATTATTTATCTTTCATCACCTCCTTTATAAAATTTTTATGATAACTCTAACAACTTACTAGTACTGGAATTTTGTTATGATAATGGATTATTTCATCATAATATCTTCTTTCCAATAATTTTATACTATAAATGAAAACACCATTGGATTTCTGTTAAATTATCACATTCAATGATTATAGGTTTTTAATTTCAATTATCATCTTCAATTCTGGTTATGAATCCATTTTCATGGTTAAAAAATACTATAATATATGTATTATGTCTAATTTAAGGATATATAATATTCTGTTCTCATGATATATATTTATAAATAAAAACGTATTTGTTGTGATAAAAAACATCCACTTAATAAAAATAGTTGTCACTAATATTATATATAATGATTCATCATTACTCAAAATAACCAGATGAATTTTATAACCATGTAATCTATTAGATGTTCTCTAATAACATATAACTCCAATTCTGGACTAACATTCTCATCATACAAGTTTATCCTTACATGTATTTAAGTGAACCAATCATGAAAACCAAGGAAAAAAATTCTCCCAAAAAAGCAAATTGAACCTATTGACCCATAAAAAAGGTCATGATTGAACTTAATAAGGTTATAAAAAATTAATCTCATGATGAAGAGGTTATTTAAATATTAATTAATTTATTTAATTTGTTTATCCAATACATTAAGATCTTGTTAAATACACTATCACACTTAATGTAAGGGATTCTACCTAAACCTCCATTATTCCTTCAGGTTCCTCTATCATTCTATTTACCAAATTAGGTTATATGTCGTTTTTATTTACATATTATATATTCTGTGTAAATTCTCCAAAATCATGGATCTATATCCATTCAACATTCTCCTTCAAGGATAAACAATATTTTAAGAGGTTCACTACTAAATTCATCCCAAACGAAAATCCCTTTAATGGAACATCCCGAATTTGTACACGATTTTAAGTAAACTCTTCCATCAGTTCTAAGCCACCATTTTTTTCTATAATTTTTATTTTCATTATGAAAATATACTTTCTTAACTTCTATTTTTATTTAAAATATTATTCCCTTTTCTATTTTAAACTCTCATGAATATTTTCTATAAAACCGCACAAAAATATTTTAATGATTAAAATTTATAAATACACTTTTTATATGCTATCACTTTTATTTGACATCACATAAAATGATATATTCCTATTTTCCATTATGAATTACCATGTTTTTTCTAATGCCTTTATTTCATGTACACTATTATGATACGGCCATTTATTATGCTTTATGACATGATTATGATACCAATTTTTATCTATGTGAACCCTTTTGTTTATGAAAGATTGATTATGTATGATTATTTATATGGATATAATATTCATGAACATGTTATGATTGGTGCACCTAGATAGTTCACCAATTAAAATGGAAATATTGATTTTCATGAGACATTATGTGCCACAGTCTTGGTGGTTAGCCTTGACTTGTGCTACCATGTGAAATGATCTTGGTGGTTAACCTTGAATTGTGACCCTCTATGAGAAATGAGCATTGACAGGTGATAACATCAAGTTTTATGTTTTTTGAACATTACTATGAATTTAGGTTTATATGATACCATGTTTATATTTCATGATTCTATATGTTTCTTACTGTTTTATATTAGTATGTTATTCCTTATAACAAATGCTCTAATGCTTTATTTCATTTGATTATACCCTTACTGGGATTTTTACTCATCACTTGGTTCATGTTATCCCAATTTATCTTATAAATATGTATGATCACAATGGAAGTTAGGGTCTCTTTATGAAGAATAAATAAAGAGGTGTAATATTTATTCCCATTTTTTTATGTTTTATGTACATAGTATTCCATGAAACTAGACTTTACGATCCTTGTCTTGTAATATGATATTTTATTATTCTTAAAAACATAAAATCAATTGTGTAAAAGGATTTGGTCACTATAATTGGTATCAATGTATGATATAGTTATTTTTGTTGATTAGGAATAGGGAACATTAGAACAAAACCTAGGGTTGAGAATATGTATAAGAAAAAATTCCTAAATTTTGGTATATATAGAGTAAGTTGTTTATCAAGAAATAAATCCCTATCTAGATACGAAGAAGTGGATGTGACTCTCGAATAGATTTATATAGAGGTAAAATCTACAAATAACTCTTTGATCTAGACTCGAATGGAAATTGGTGCATGAGGATGGGCCTTTTTGCACTCTAGGTTTGACACTCCCAAGGGACATGCTTTGGTAAATTTAGTAGGTTAGTATAGACCATTTTTATTGGCACAAAAAAAGAGCCCGTAATAATATATGTTATGTAAGTGATCAAGGATAACCTATATTGAATCCAAAGGTATCAGAAGTTAATAAACACTATTTATTTAAGAGTTTATCCTTTAATGTTTAATGTTTCCTTTTTTTCTAAATAGATATGTATTCAAGCTCTCAAATTTTACATTTTTTTCAAAGTTAATGACTTGAAGTAGAAGAACATGTGAAAAAATAAATGTGATAAAGAATGTTAATATTTCCCAAAGAATATTCCATATATGATATGAACGGGTGATCAAAACATCATTACGGTACTTACTCAGCTGGCAAATGAAGTGGATAATAATGTGAATCATGTGGAACACCCTCCACCTCCATGTAAATATAATGTTTCTATCGAATCCTTATTGTGCAAAAGGCCTCCCTTGTTTAGTGGATCCTCTGATCCCCTGATCATGAAATATTGGAATAACTCCATTAAAATGATATTTTACATCCTATAGTTCTCTAAAGAAGAAAAGTTTGTGCTGGAAGTCTAACATTTTGATAGAGAAGTTGATCAGTGGTGGACACTCATCACGAATACAAAGCCCCAGGAGAAATTGATTCCATGGATTTAGAGGAATTCGAAAAAATATTTTTCAATAAATATTTTCCACGAACCCTACATCACAATATTAAAAGAGAGTTCCTCGAAGATAATTAGAAGGAAAATGAGTTCATCGAGTCATATGAACTAAATTCACAAGGCTTTAATGATACAATACTATCTTTATCATAATCAATTAAAGCATGGTGGATCACTTCTTTCGCGGACTAAAGCTTAGTCTACAAAAGATATTGGTGATTTGTGACTTTTTTTGTTATGATATGATTTTCCGTTGTGCCCTAAATGTTTAGAATGAGATTGGAGGCTCTCAATAGCATCATGGGACTTATGAAAAATAGAAGAAAATGGAGTCAAATATGGGAGGTTTAGAAAATAAATCCCATGATGGAAAGAAGATCGAACGACCCACATGCCAGAATTGTTGGAAGAACCATCCAAGGAACTATATAGATGGAAACAATAATGACTTATAATGAGGTAATATGAGAAATATATCAATGAACATCCAAAGGGATATAAATAATACCAATAATGTGGATTAATAAAGAATTTTTTACATCAATGCTCATCTTATAGTGCATTGTTACAAGTGCAAGTATCGTGGGATTTATGTAAACAATTTCTCTATGCAAAGGTTTGTCAAATAAAACCTACATCATCCTCTAAGGAAACAAGGAAGGTATTATGCTATCATTATTACAAAGGTGGACCCGAACAATGATGTGGGGATACATACTCTAGTTATTCATTCATGAATAGTGATTGTAATATTTGATTCTAGTTCTACACATTTTGAACTATCATCAAGTTTAGTAAAACTATTCATACACCACCTCAAAGATTGGAAGTTGAGTTATCTCTTGGAATGAAAAATAGGTAAATTACTACATCCATAGTATATAACACCTCACCAATTAACGTTTGTGGACTAAACCTCCCTGTAAATATCATCATTCTTCCCTTAGTGGAGTTTAGTGTTATCTTGGGAATTGATAGGATGTCATTATACAAATCCAACATCAACTGTCAGGAAAGTGAGATCACCCTTCACATCCCAATAAATAATCCATTAAATTACAAGGGTAAGGAGGAAAATGAATCTCTTTTAGATTCATTATCTCACGTGTGGATATTACTTCCTAATGTGGGTGCATGTCTAGCTTAAATTATTGAGACACATGAGATGATACTTATCAAAGATATGCCCATCATGATGGATTACATTGATGTATTACATGAATAATTTTCAGGTGTTCCTAATGTTTTTTTGGTCTATATCTCAATTGAAAAAATTATTAGATAACTTCCCATATCAAATAAACCTTATAGAATGGTGAACATAAATCTAGAAGACCTAAAGAAGTATTTCCTTGAGAATATTGAGAATCCATTTATATAGCTGAGTGCTTCACCAGGGGGTTAATTATTCCACATGGTTAAGAAGAATGATAGATCAATGATCCTCTAAATTAGTTATTGTGAGCTCAATAAAACAATGATAATAAAAAAATATCCCATTCGAAGGATAGATAAGTTATTTGATCATCTTCATAGTTCCAGTTACTTCTCTTAGGAGGCCTTTCGGTCATGATATCACCAATTAATGGGGGGAAGGAAGATATTCCCATGACAACCTTTAGAACAATGTATGGACACTATAAGTTATAGTGATGACCTACCGACTCACTAATAATCCTGGAAATATTCATGGATTTAATGAATAAAGTCTATATATATTACCTCGATAAATTCATTATAGTCTTATTCGATGATATTCTAATATACTCCATGAGCAAGGATGAATATTAGGAGAATTTGAATACTATGCTAATGAATTTATGATGGAAGAAATATTTTGAAACCTAGAGTAAATATATGTTTTCAATATATAAATTATCATTAATAGGCCATGTTGTAGCCAAAAAAGTGATATTTGTGGACCCTTCCATGTAAAAGTCAATTGAAGAGTTTCTCAAGACAACAACAATAATGGATATCCTGAGAATCCTTGGTCTATATGGGTATTATCAAGAATTAATGGAGAACATTTCATTACTTTCTAACCCAATTACCAAGAAGAAATGGAAGGGAGTAATGTTTTTTTTCCACTCAAGAATGTAAAGAAAGATTTAAGGATCTAAAAAATAGGATTATAACTACACTAGTACTCACACTCCTGATAAGTGCAGGACTCTTTGTAGTGTAAAATGATGCCTCAAAGAAGGTCTTCAGATGTGTACTGATGAAAAATGACAATGTGAAAGCCTATGACTCAAGAAAGCTAAAACATTACGAGCAAGACAATATCATGCATGATTTAGAATTTGTGGTTATGATCTCTACATTGAAATTATTGTGGAATTATCTCAATTTGGATAAGTGCTAGGTATTTATTGAACTCAAGAGTCTCAAATATAAATTCACATTGCAGTGGCTTAATATTCATCAATGAATATGGTTATATATCATAATGCATTATAACTGATCAATCCACTACCATACTGGTATGGAAAATAAGGTGGAGGATACTCTAACTGGAAAAGATCATGTATCATTAACCATGATGAGAATTGAAATGGATCCAATCTTTTCATATTTTTAGATAATGTACATGGGAATTATTAAGGAATTAACATTGTCAATTATTTCTCAAATTATTTCTCAACCATCAATAATGGAGAATATAATGGATGATCAAATGAATTATGTTGAAATTATAAACATGGTGGAAGCTATTACAAATTGAAAATCCTCTAAGTTCAATATTGATAGGGGGTTGTATGATTTTGGGTGGGATTATCTTCCCCATCCAGTCTAGAGATAAAGAAGGATCTTTTTAATGACACACATAGATCAACCTTCTATATTCACCCAGGGAGGATAATGATGTATTGAGATTTCCGAGAGAACATTTGGTGGTACAATATGAAGGAGGAGATTTCTAAATATACATTAAGGTGCCTTGTATGTCACCATGTGAAGGAATAAAGACAGAATCCTAAGAGGATAATTCAACCACTACCCATACCAACATTTAAGTGTGAGAAAATCACCATATAATTTTTCACCAGATAACCAATGAAATATAGAAGAAACAATGAAATATGGTTCATTATGGATCTTCATAGAAATACATCTCACGTTATCACAATTATATAGGACTTTTCAATATAACAAATTCAACATCTATTTATCAATGTAGTGGTAACGATTCTTTGAGTACTAGTATCTATTGTATCTCATAGAGAACCAAGATTCATTTCGATGTTTAGGAAAATTCTCCAATATTAATTATGAACTTAACTATATATTAGTACGACTAATCATCCTCAAACCGATTGAAAATATGATAAAAAAATTTTTAAAATGGAAGAAATGTTGAGATAGTCTTCTATGGACTTCAAAGGAGGGTGGGACCAACATCTTCTACTATTCAAATTCACTTAAAACAATGCATTCCACTTGATCATCTGAATGGCACCATCTGATTCCATGAATGGAAAAGGTGCAGATCACCGACATGTTGGGATGAAGTTGGTGAGCAAATGATTCTAGGACTGTAAATGGTAGATGAAATATTGGAGGAGGTAAAAAAATTCAGTATCACATCAAGACAACCCAATGTTGATTTAATAGGTATGTATTCAATCGTCAATGATACCTTTAGTCCAATGCTAGAGACATGGTATCCCTCCACATATCTCCATAGAAGAAGGTCATGATGTTTGTGAATAATGGAAATTTATGTACCAAGCACATCGGCCCCTTCGATATCATAAATTATGTCAGAGATGTGGCATATTGACTAGAACTTCCACCTATTCTATCTGAAGTACATGATGTATTCCATGTATTCCTATTAAAGAATTACATACTAGATCATTCACATGTATTGTCTTCAGTTGTGCTACAGTTTAAAAATGATCTTTCTTATGAGGTGCAGCAAGTAATGATCATGGATTATAGAGATAATGTTATATGAAAAAAGGCTACTCACCTAGAAAACTTACTATAGAATAACAATAAGTATGAAGAGGAAACATGGGAACTAGATGAGGAAATGAAGGAAAAGTACCCAAACCTGTTTACAACATAGAATGTAAAACGAAATTTTGTGGAAAATGTTTCCTAAAGAGGGAATAATTTAATAACCCAATGATTTATCAATGGAATTCCCTTATTTTAATTGTTTCATATAGTATAATCATATTATATTTCAAATATAACACAATGAAAACCATATAAGTAATGAATTAGTGAAATAAAAGGTATCTCTTGAAGTTAGGGAAATTATACCCATGAAATAGTTACATGACCATTGGAATAGTGATGTGAACCTTATGAATAGTAAACCGACCAGTGTAATAGAAACCTAACAAATGAAACTGTAAATGAAATTTATGCATATTATAAGTGATTATATAGTATAATTATATCATATTATAAGTAAGTTAATATTAAAAAATTTATTGATTAAGTGTTCATATTTTATATGTTAGGTGTATTTAAATAATTTTTTTGATTATTTAAATAATTTAAAAGAAAATTTATTTTCATGAAATGAATTAATTAATAATTATTCTTTTTGTCTTATTATCATAATTTTATTTTATGAGACCATAATTAATTTTTCTATGTGTTATAAATGAAATTAAAATTCAAAATTTTGTATTTATCATGAAAATAATGATTTTAATTAAAAATTAAATTTTTAAAATTGTGAAAATTAATTTTGGAAATTTGAGTCCATTTTTGTATTCAACACATCTACAAAAGGTTAGGATGATTTGTTAGGGGATTTCTAAAACACTTTATGTTTTGATGAATATTAAAAAATGATAATTTATGATAAATCCTAAATACATAAATTATGATGTCATCAGCTAATGTTTGGCAGATGATCGAAAATTATATCGATCTCATATTCTCACTTACTATTTTCAGTCATACTAATCAATACTATTCATAGTCTTGAGTAAAAATGTTAAACTGATGATTAATGTAATGGGATATCCCTCATGTCCTCCACTCTAAAAACGACCCTCACACCCTTATCGCTTCACTCCACCCATGCCTTATTCCTCGTCATAAATCCGATAAAATGCCTCCCAAAACCCATCTCCAATGTCTAGAAGCCCTTGTTCCCTTCATGCTATATTCTTTTATTTTTATTTAATCGCCTCATATCATAAAAATGTTATGATAAATCAATTACATTACATTTACTATAATTTATTTATCACAATGGTATAATTCATCATCATCTCTGTTCACGCTTTTTTGATACTAGAAATGAAAATACCATTCGAGAGTTGTCGATTATTCACATTCAAGGATGACTGGTTTTCAGTTTCTATTACCATATTTAATTCTAGTCATGAGAACATTTTTATTGTTGAAACATACTATAATATATGTATTTTTTCTAATTTAGGGTTATGTATTATTTTTTACACATGATATTATTTTAAAAATAAAAATTTGATTTTTGTGAGAAAAAATAACCAATTAACAAATACATTTATCATAAATGTTTTCTATAATGATTTTTCTTCTCTACAAATAACTAAATTAATTTTATAATCGTGTAATCTACTGGATTTTCATTAATAACATATTACTCCAATTATGGAATACTATTCTAATATTAAATATTTATCCTCAAATTTATTTAAGTGAACCAATAAAGATAACTAAGGAACCAAACACTCCAGAACAATGAAATTGAACCTCTAAACTAGTCAAAAAGGAAATCAATGAACATAATAATTTTATAATAAATCAATTGCATGAAAAATTGGTGCTATAAATAATTATTAATTAATTTAACTTGTATATAAATAACATTAAGATCGCGTGAATGACACCATCATACTTAAGGTGAGGGATTCTACCTGAACATCCATTATTCATTCAGGTTTCTCCATATTTCTTTTTAACCAAATGATGTTATCTTTTATTTTTATGTAAATATTAGAAATTATTTTTTCATGATCCAAAATCATGTTTTGAGGTCCATTCATCATTACCTTATGGGGATATACATGTTTTTAATTGGTTCCCTACTCAATACTTCCTGAAAAGAAAACCCGTTTAAGGAATCTTCCTGAATTCATTCTCAATCTCAAGTGAAGTATAAATATTTTTTATGATAGAATTATTTTTATAAAATTATTGTTTTTATTTTGAAGACATTATTCGATCACTTCTAGTTTTAAATAATATGTTATTCTCTTTTCAATTTTAAAATCTTGTTAGTATTTTTTTTAAATTGCAGTAAAACGTTTTCATGATAAAAATTCATAAAACAATCTTTGTTCTTATTATCACTTCTATTTGATATCTCATAAAATTATATATTCCATTTTTACCATATTAATTTCCATGTATTCTATAATTCCATTGTTTCATGTAAACTAGTATGATACAACAATTTATAATTCTTTATGACGTGATTATGATACCCATTTCATTCAATGGGTTACCTTTGGTTTATGTAGGATTGATTAATTATGATTCTTTATGTGGAATGCATAATCATGACCATATTAAGATGGGTGGGACTATATATCACTCCAATGCATTTGGTAAAGTTGAATCTCGTGAGACATTATGTGCACCGATCATGGTGGTTTTCCTTGACACCTACTACCATGTGCAATGGTCATGGTGGTTAACCCTGACTTGTGAACCTCTATGTGCAACAATCCATGACTCGTGCTGAAGGCATGTTTTATCCTTCTTCTAAATTTCAATGAATTAATGTTTTTTATGATCACATGTTTATATGTTATGATTACATACCTTCATGTAGTTTTATAACGTTATGTTATGAATTATAACTTATGTGATAAATATTTATTTCTTATTTTTATTCCATTACTCTAGTTCATAGTTCATATATTTTTTTCATGTTATCCCCATGTTATCTTCATAAGAAGTGTGATAACAATGGTATTTAATAGAACTCTATGATGAAAAGTTATATAAAGTTTATATTTAGTCCCATGTTTTTTGTTTTTTCTGTGCAGTCTTTGAAGATAGTTTACTTTACAATCCTTGGATTGTAAAATGATTATTTTCTATGCTTTTAATCATGTAATTAAATGTGTAAAAGTCATGGCTCACTAAAATATCAATATGACAAGAGAATTCAATAGTAAACCCTTCCAATAAATATCCACTTGTGTTTTCGAAAACTATTACGATATATTATTTTATTTTTATATCCATTAAATATTGGTTATTTTAAAAATAATTGGTCAATAGATTCTTTCCACCAAAATATCCCTATATTAATTGTAATCAAATTTCAAGACTCAGGAACTAAAGAATTACTATAAGTCAAACCATTATATCCTGATATCGATATCCACATTTTTGTATATTTCATCACTCCCCTAATTATTTATTATAATAATTTTTTAGGGTGTACAATAGTTGGATAAGAGGAACACCCACTCATAGGTCAATCCATTATAGTAATGTAGCCGATCAGATAAATAATGAATGTATGGAAAATTAGTTTTATAAATCTAATATAAATTATCCTACCTTATATTTACCTTCTATTATGTACGAAATATTAACACTTCATGGTATGGTGAAAAAATGTGGGGAGATATTCATGACACAATTTTCCCATAAGATACTCACACAAAGGGTTTCCTTCAACATAAATGTTTCATATAGATACAACATTTTTTATCATCGACAAAACCATTTTTCCCAAAAACCAAAACTCAATGTTAATTTCCTGATAAAATTGAATTTCAAAAATTGAGAAAATTTTCCATAAATTTTAAGACAATATGGAATCAAAAAATTTGACATGAATTTTTATAGTTTTCAAGATTTTGTTAGCATAAGATTAGGGTAAGGAAAAAATACTCTTCAAAAGTTGAAAAAGAGAGGAAAGAAGAATGATGATGAAAATAATAATGAACTCTTCATGGGGGAAAAGAAAAAATATTATTCAATAATGGAATAATATAATATAGAAGAATGATAATGGAAATAATAATGAAGCTGGGAATGTACCCCCTACAACACATAAAGATTATAGTGTCCTCTCTATAATAAACCAGAATGTGGGAAGGAAGGATAAAACATGGTGGGTTTCAGTATTATATTTCTTCTTCATGGTGGATTTACTCCACCAGATTCATTTGAAAATAATCAAAAATGTGTTTATGTATATTACCATTGGTGGTAATAATCTATCCACTCTATTCGTGAAAATACTATATTTCACAAAAAGGGTAGACATTAATAACATTTTATGGAATGATCCGTCAAGAATGATGCTTAACTAGGTGTTGATTTATCCTATAATTATCCACTAAGACCTTTTAACCGGTATAAAATTTCTAAAAATTTGTCATATCATCATGGGTAGCCTTTTTAATTCTCATCATATATTTGAGAGTTCACATGTTCGGCATGCCTACATTCTTCCAACTCTTAAATCTACAACTTTCTATGCACACTTGAATTTGAATGATTTATATTACCCTCTTAAATAGAAAAATATTCAATGTTATCTACCTTTATAGAGATGTAACAACCCTTTCCATACACAAACTTGTATGGTGACATTCTGATCGGTGTTTTTAAATTAATATTGTACTCCCAAATTGCATCATTTAATAATAGAATAAAATCATTTTTATTGGGTTATACCATTATTTACATGATTCACATAGATTCCTCATTTGATATTTTTTCTTGTTCATTATTTTTGGAATGAAATGAAATTTAGACATTATTAATAAACTCAAACTTATGAAGAATTTTTTTTCATATTGACATTTCAAAAATGTGAACCCACATCACTGATGATGAATCATGGAAAAAAACCTACAAAAAATCATAGTCTTGAAAAAATCAACAACCACTCAATAGTAATCCATAAATATATCATTTTCTTCTACCCATTTAGAGATGTATCCAATAGGAAGTAATATTTACATAAAGTAAAATGAATTTTTAAAAAGAACCATGATGTCAATGTCAAATATATAGACGATATCACAAAATAACATGGGTTTTTGGAGAATTTCATTCCTCTAAATTATATTGCGAATAAATTGACATCAAGTTCATGACATAAAAATCAAATTGGAATATCTATATAATTATTTCCAATGAATTACCATTTTAAGTACCGTTCATGATTTGTGTTGAGTGCCAATGTTTCCCCGACAATCTAATGTGTGGAAGAATATCCAATGACAGGTGAACTCGTAATCATTGGACTCAATCACAATCGACATGGTCACATATAATACTCTACAAATATGGGTTATCCCAAATGTTCCATCATGAATCATTATTACGTATACGGAACTGTGAAGTGTTGAAATCAATAGGTAATATAGTTGATGTTTTAATAATCACAATTTCCACATACGAAAGGGTATTCCACAAAACATCACAAAGGATCTATTAAGTAATGAATTCTACAAAGTAGAGGGATGAGTAAGAATGGTGGTCCAAATGGTAGTAAAATACTTCTTATGTAGACACGTACTATATTTTTAACTCATCTATTATCTAAAATCTAAAGGAAAATTCATGGACATAGAGAATCTACCTAAGGAGGTCAGGTTTTGCTATATGTTTCATAAAGAAACAATGAAAGGAATCGTGATCAGAAAACATAATTATTAATCAAAGAAGATATAAAAAGAAATTTTCCAAGCAAAAGACATTATAAAAATTTTTGTTTTTAATGGTGGTTTAGTTTTCCTTGGTGGGGTCATGGTTACCTTAGGCATATAGAATCACATGATGACACATCTCAAACCATTTGGATAAAACAACCCCGACTAAAATGTTAGGGTCATCACACATATATTCTAAAGGGAGATACCACCTTGGTGGTTTGATAATGGGAGGTGACGTGAGATACCTTTTTTTGAATTGAATAAAACCTTGAAATTTGAATAAAAAACAAACATATAATATTTGTTTATCAAAATTTAAATAATAGAAATTTATTCTTACTAACGCCTAGTAAATTAGTCATAAAAATCCGCATGAGTGAATAAATATCGAACCTCAAAGACAATTTTTTTGATATGTAAGGGGTGAAATTAATTAATTTTTCATTTATCCACATGAATTACCTCATTATTAATAACATTCCTAATATATATCCCCCATTAAACCTTGAAATATAAATTTGAATAATATAATATGAGATCACTTTCAATGCTACAACGTAGGATATAATCTAGGTGTTCCAAATAGTTTTTAAAATTAATATCCTTAAACTGTGAAATCATCCAAAAATGCTTCCATAAAATATCAAGATACTCTGAGAAAATACTCACCATAAATCATTAAAATGATCAAAGGGAATTATATAGGCCAAAAATCACCCTTATGTATGAAAATTTTACAAAAGGTTAGGTAAAAGTTGTATTTTATTCATCTTTACGGTCTATATGTATTTCAAACAACTAAAATAGCCATCAACGAAAAAATAATGGGACTTACAACCAAATACTTCCAACATTTGGTTAATGAATGGTAGAGTAATGTTGTCCTTTTTTATTTATTGATTCAGTAGAGGGTAGAAAATACAGATCCAACAACTATTTTATCACTTGTTTTGTAACCAATTGATTCTATTCATTTAAAATAACAATTATTCTAGTTATTAGGATCAATATTCCATGGGCTAACCCATTTAATACTACATATAGTATAGATTATCTTAACTAATTGCAATTAACTGACTTCCAATTTTATGAATCAAGGAGAGTTGGTTTTAACCAGGTTTGATATTTCCTTAGAGTCCATGCCTCAAAAACTAAAATTATATGGCGAATAAAAATAGATGGTATAATCATAATAATATCATCCAATATCCATCATATAAACTTTTTACAATCTCAAAATAAGACTATCACTTTTTATCCAAGTGGTGGTGAGTGGTTTTTTGAAGTAATTATGGGGGTTTTATGAATAAACTTAATGTATGTGCATTAGAAATTAGTTGGATGTGATTTCAATTTTGACACTGATGGTTTTTGTATTGAAGGAGGGGTTTATGGGGACTGAGTTCTATGAAACTGTTTATCTTCTAATAATTATTCTCTATGGATAGAGAGTAATTATAAATGTGATTTTTAACCATCGATGACCTTGTGTTCCTCATAATGAAAACAATAAACAATTAAAGAATGAATTTTAAACTTTTTGAATCATTGAAATTGTAACGACCAGAAATTTTGAATAAATCTTGTTTCCTAATTTTGTGTGTTATTTTGTTTTTATACTCAACAAAACTGTTTCATTGGATAACATGAGTATAATTAAAATGAGACTGTTGGGTTTTGATTATTATATGCCCCTTTCTCAATATGACCATTGGAAACTAAATGTTTCATTTTCTTTTGTCTTTAAATACAAGTAATCTTGGTTAATTAATATAGAAAGAAGATTTAATGGCCTCATCTAGTAGTCTTTGACCGATTGAAGCCAATCTAATAGAACATGGGATGGACGTAGCCCCATTGGGCATTGCTCTGGACCAAACCCAAGCCGAACTCCATCGTGTAAAGCTAGAATGGAATCGCCTTCATGAGAAGTTCAAACTGATAGAAATTACTACACGTGCGATGTTGGTCGAGCCTCCCTCAAATTCTCTCACCTTAGCACACCTTACACTTAGGTCCAATGCTGCTGTGATAAGGGGATATGTAAGGAGACCGTAACTGCATTGTGTAATCCTTTGTTTTAAATAAAAATTTTGATTTCTACTTATGATGATGTTTATGAATTTTCAAATGATCGGATAATAATAGTATGCATATTTTTGGTGAATTTTCGAGAAAGGATATTTTAAAAATTGTTTATGTAAACCTTAAATAATTAAAAACGTGTAATGATTTTCAAAAAATGGTCTTCTAAAATTATGTTCAGTATGAAATTGAGAGTCTAGTAAGATCAACATAATTTATGATGAATAGTTATTTATGAATAGTGATTTTATGCTTAGGATTAGTAATGTTACCAAATGGATGAGTAATCTCACTTAAATAAATAATTAATATAATCTAGTCACCTTGATTAAGTAACGTGATTCAATAAAATGGTTAAATAACGGTTTCATAAATTATTAGTAAAGTATTAGTTTTTTCAGGTGAATAGTGTTTTTTAATTAAAAATATTTAGAAAATTATTTTTATAAAATGAATTTCATTTTTGAACTCAGATCATTGATATTATGTTAAGGTAATTTTTGGGGATTTTTCTGAAAAAAATTAATTTTCGGTGAATAGTGTATTTATTTAAAATTAAAATTAAAAATATTTAGAATTTATTTTTTATAAAACGGATTTCATTTTTGAAATCAGAGTATCGATATTTGGTTACGGTGAAATTTTGGGATTTTTCTGAGAAATTTGAATTTTTGATGAATAGTGAAAATACTGTTTTAAGTTACGGGTGTTTAATGACATCATTAAAGATTGTATTAAGTATGTGATCAATATGGTCGACTTATGAATAGTAAGATAAGGTATGAGGTGTCTCAAGTGGCCAATACCATGGGTAAATAAAATGGGCAAGCCCAAGGTTTTGACAAAACCACTAATGAGGTGTCCCTTGGCCATTAATGCCTTGTCCCCTCACTTTCCCTATAAATACCAAGCCATCCTCTAATCCATTCGACTCCCAACACTTCCCCAACAAATCTCTGGTCTCATTACGTCCCAAAGAGTCCTCCCAAGGTTCCCCCATTCCCTCAAGGTCCCAACCTTTGTGTTTTTAGAGTAACATTTTAAGGTAAGGGATCATACCTTTCTCTTTCTTTTCAAGTAATCTCTTTTATGTCATTTCTTTTATGCTCCATGATCTTATGTTGGAGTATGATATTTTATATTCCTATTACGTACCTTTTCATTTTCATATGATTATAGACCCTCACTTTCTCTTGTCAATTCATTTTAAGAAAGTTTAAGTGGCGACATTAGGCTGCCGAATTTTTAAGGGATTTGTTCACCTTTCTCATTTTTCAAATTTCTACTTTCATGTCAAGTATTCCAAGTTTCTTTTTATTTTGTTGGGGAATGATCTCTATATCTATCATACTGATCTTTTATGTTCATATGATGAGAGACCCTATTTTATCTCTTCAATTCAGCATTTTGATGTTTTATGTTGCGCCATTAGGCTGCCGAATTTTTAAAGTATTCGTTCACCTTTCTCATTTTTCAAAGTTATACTTTCATGTCAATTATTACAAGTTCCTTTTTATTGTTTTGGGGAATGATCTCTATATATATCATACTGATCTTTTATGCTAATATTATTAGACCCTATTTGATCTCTTCACTTCAGTATTTTGATGTTTTATGTGGCGCCGTTAGGCTGCCGAATTTTTAAGGGATTCGTTCACCTTTCTGAATTTTCAAAGTTCTACTTTCATGTCAAGTCTTTCAAGTTCCTTTTTATTATTATGGAGTATTATCTCTATATCTATAATATTTATATTTTATGTTCATAGGATGGGAGACCCTATTTGATCTCTTCAATTCAGTATTTTGATGTTTTAGGTGGCGCCGTTAGGCTGCCGAATTTTTAAGGGATTCATTCACCTTTCTCATTTTTCAAAGTTCTACTTTCATGTCAAGCCTTTAAAGTTACTATTTATTAGGATGGGGTATGATATATATATCTATCATAAAGATATTTTAATTTCATATGATTAGAGACCCTATTTGATCTCGTCAATTCATTTTTTGAAGTTTAAGTGATGCGGTTAGGCTGCCGAATTTTCATAAGAGAAATCGTATTTTGGTCTTCCTTTCATGTTCTTAATTTCATATCGTATATCTTTTAAATTTCATTACCATTTTCATATATCCTTCATATTCTGTCTTTATACTGTTTTATTAGTCATTTATGAATGTTTGACCCATGTCCCCTCTCTTTTCAATGTTTTCTAAATCCCCGAAACATAGCCGTTATGCTGCAGGATATCCGTCTCAAAATGTATCTCTCTTTTTCTAAAGTTATTTTATTTTATTAATACAATACTCAAATCTCTCTATTCTATATTGGTATTCACATATATATAAAAATTTTCTATTTTAAATTCTGGGATTTACATACATGATACCCACCTTTCTTTTCTGTGGGTTTTAATGTGACACAAGGATCATGTCTTTAAAGCAGTTTTTAAAACGTTATGATTATGAAATGAAACCCATTCCCTTTATGCTATATGGGTTGTTTATGAAATGATTGATAATGATATATGTGTCTCACATGATAATAAAGAAATTTCAATGGTGCGCTGTGATAGCGCTCCAATGCATTGGGTAAAGACTTAATCTCTAGAGATTACTATTTTTAATGACGCCTTGGTGAATAACCTTGGTAATTTTTAATGACACCTTGGGGATGGACCTTGGTGAAACATAAATTATTTTCAATATGAAATGTTGTAGCCACATCTTCAAGTTATGAAAAATGTTATTTTTATTATTATATTCCTCATGATTTCATTATCATGCCTTAATGTTCTTTTCATGACTTTATTGATGTGTCTCAAGTTCACATGTTAAATGTTTCCCTTGTTTCCCTTACTGGGCATTCTTCTCACCCTTTCTTTTGATGTATGTCCCTAGGTTATGAGATGCAGTTATGAACCTAGGATTAACATAAGAATATTCTCTTCATGTGTTTAAGAAGAATGTTTTAAGTTTTCATGTTTTATGTTCCTGGTTTCCAAGACACTAAACCATAAAGATCCTCATTTTTGTAAAATGTAATTAAAGTTTATGTGACAAAAAGGCGGGATTCCATAGTTGGTACCAAAGGATGGTTTAGTTATTTCTAGAAATTAGTATATGAAAACATTAGGAAGAACCCTGTATAAAAGTTTAAATATAGGAAATCTTCCTGGTATTTTGGTGAGTATTGAGTAAGGGGTTTCCAAGAAAATACATCCTTGTCTTGATACGAGTAGGCAGAGGAGGCTCTGGCACAGATGTACATAGGGGTAAATCGTGAAAACACCGCTTTGAGCTACACTCGAACAGGAACTGGTACACGACAACGGGTCTTGCTGTACTTTTGGTTATGACACTCTCAGGGGATATGCTTTGGTAAATTCATAAGCTTAGTATGAACCATTATTAAAGGAACAAACATAATATAATATAATGATTCACATAAGAATATATGATCATGTATAACCTAGTTTGGGACCTAGGGGATCACAAGTTAGGGTATACTTTTCTTCTACAAGTTATCATTATATGCATTAAGTTCTTTTTCATGATCGTTGGATAAGTATTTAAGCCCCTAATTATAATTTTTTTTCTAAGTTAATGGTGAGAAATGGAAGAACATGTCCCAACTACCAATGTGAGAGGAAATGCTATGATTGTCGTATTAATATGACAGAGATGATTAGGGGATTAAAAGTTGATTATTATTTTGGAAGGCGTTCACTGTTGTTGGGGACCCTATATGATCGAGGTAAATATATTACTATGGTATTTTCATTGAGGAGTAAAGGTTGACATATATTTTGAAGAATCTATGAATTTAAGGTGGACTTATGGAAATTATTAACCTATCTTCGGTAAAATATGTTTAGGTTAGCTGCTTTTGTTATAAGATGTTAGGAGTGGTTGATGTTGTTTGGAGATGAACAATGAAGTTTATTTTGGATGACTATGTTATCAAATCCTTCCTGTATTTGGATTTTAATCATAGTTTGGTTTATTTTGAGGAATTTTAAGAACAATTTTTTTTGAGGGATTGTCAATGATGAACATTGGGTAGTACCGTGTAACTTTGAAGATTTAAAAGTTGTTTCCCATCCTATGGGATTTTTCTTTTGGAAGAGTTGTTTTATCTTAGCCTTTCTGTTTTTGGGATAATGTTTACAGATAAAAGAAACTGATAGTAAGTCTTTTGTGGATTACGTGACTCTTAAGAAGATGATTCTTGTGTTTTGGTGAGACCAAGTGTTTTGGAATGATCATCATTTAATGAAAAGATTAGTTTTTGTAGAAACTTATTAAGGTATGAAACTCTACTTGATGGTAGGTATATTTCCTTATGCTTTTGTTCTATGTAGTAAATGGATTCCTCAAAATTATGAAAAGGAACGTAAAACAAAAACATTGTTGGTTTACGTTTCCTACTAGGTAATCAAAGACCGTTTACACACATCATCGGTTTTTGATTTTCTTCTTGTTAACTTTCTCCTAATCATGTTTTCTATAACTCTCCCTTAGAACGTGACCCATTTTTTTCCCTCCATTCCCATGTTTTCCTACATGGGATCCTAGTATGGGTTAACTTGGGTGACCTTTTTACTTCCCTTTCTTTCTTTTAAAGTAATAGTTTTACTGACTGTTTTTTCGGTGTGGAACTTTTAATGAAATTTCAAAACCCAATTTTAAAAATTGGGAGGATGCAATTTCTTAAGGTGGGAAGATTGTAACGACCCGAAATTTTGAATAAATCTTGTGTCCTAATTTTGTGTGTTATTTTATTTTTATACTCAACAAAACTGTTTCATTGGTTAAAATGAGTATAATTAAAATGAGATTGTTGGGTTTTGATTGTTATATGCCCATTGGTCAATATGACCGCTGGAAACTAAATGTTTCGTTTTCTTTTGTCTCTAAATACAAGAAATCTTGGATAATTAATATAAAAAGAAGATTTTATGGCCTCACCCAGTAGTCTTTTACTGATCGAAGCCCATCTAACAGAAATTGGGAAAGAGGTAGCCCCACTGGGCTTTGATCTGGTCCAAACCCAAGCTGAACTTCATCGTGTAAAGCTAGAACGGAATTGCCTTCGCGAGAAGTTAAAACTTAAAGAAATTATTACACGTGCGATGTTGGTAGAGCCTCCCTCAGATTCTCTCACCTTAGCACACCTTACACTTAGGTCCTATACTAGTGTGATAAGGGGTTATGTAAGGAGACTGTAAGTGCCTTGTGTAATCCATTGTTTTAAATAAAAAAATTTATTTCTTCTTATGATGAAGTTTAAGAATTTTCAAATGTCCGGATAAATATAGTATGCATATTTTTGGTGAATTTTAGAGAAATGATATTTTAAAAAAAATTTATGTAAACCTTAAATAATTAAAAATGTGTAATGATTTTCAAAAAATGGTCTTCTACAATTATGTTCAGTATGAAATTTAGAGTCTAATAAGATCAACTTAAATTTTGATGAATAGTAAATTATGAATAGTGATTTTATGCTTAAAATTAGTAATGTGACCAAATGGATTAGTAATCTCACTTAAATAAAGAATTAATATAATCTAGGAACCTTGATTAAGTAATGTGATTCAATAAAATGGTTAAATAATGGTTTCATAAATTATTAGTCAAGTATTAGTTTTTTCAAGTGAATAGTGTTTTTTAATTAAAAATTTAATTAAAAATATTTAGAAAATTATTTTTATAAAATGGATTTCATTTTTGAACTCAGAGCATCGATATTATGTTAAGGTAATTTTTGGCGATTTTTCTGAAAAAAATGAATTTTCGGTGAAAAGTGTATTTATTTAAAAATTAAATTAAAAATATTTAGAAAATTATTTATATAAAATGGAGTTCATTTTTGAAATCAGTGTATCGATATTCGGATATGGTGAAATTTTGGGTTTGTTCTGAGAAAGTTGAATTTTCGATGAATAGTGAAAATACCGTTTTTAAGTTATGGGTGTTTAATGACATCATTAAAGGTTGTATTAAGTATGTAATCAATATGTATGACTTATGAATATTACGATAAGGTATGAGGTGTCCCAAGTTGCCAATACCATGGGAAAATACCATGGGAAAGCCCATGGTTTTTCCAAAACCACTAATGAGGTGTCCCTTGGCCATTAATGCCTTGTCCCTTCACATTCCCTATTAATACCAAGCCAGCCTCTCATCCATTCGACTCCCAACTCTCCCCCAACGAAGATCTGGTCTCATTACCTCCCAAGGAGTCCTGCCAAGATTCCCCCAAGCCATCAAGGTCCCAACCTTTGAGTTTTACGGGTTACGTTTTAATGTAAGGGATCCTACCTTTCCCTTTCTTTTCAAGTAATTTCTTTTATGGCATTTATTTTATGCTCCATGATCTTATGTTGGAGGATGTTCTTTTATATTAAAATTACTTCCCTTTTCATGTTCATATGATGAGAGACCCCCTCTTTCTCTCATCAATTCATTTTATGAAAATTTATGTGGCGTCGTTAGGCTGCCGAATTTTTAAGGGATTTTTTCACCTTTCTCATTTTTCAAAGTTCTACTTTCATGTCAAGTATTTCAATTTCCTTTTTATTTTTTTGGGTTATGATATCTATATATATCATACTAATCTTTTATTTTCATATGAAGAGAGACCCTATTTTATCACTTCAATTCAGTATTTTTATGTTTTAGGTGGCGCCGTTAGGCTGCCGAATTTTTAAGGGATTCGTTCACCTTTCTCATTTTTCAAAGTTATAATTTCATGTCAAGTATTTCAAGTTACTTTTTATTTTGTTGGGGTATGATCTCTATATTTATCATACTTAAAATTTATGTTCATAGGATGAGAGACCCTATTTGATCCCTTCAATTGATATTTTGATGTTTTAAGTGGCGCCGTTAGGCTGCTGAATTTTTAAGGGATTCTTTCACCTTTCTCATTTTTCAAAGTTCTACTTTCATGTCAAGTCTTTAAAGTTCCTTTTTATTATGCTGGGTTATGATCTCTATATCTATCATATTTATCTTCTATGTTCATATGATGAGACCCCCTATTTTATCTCTTCAATTCAGTATTTTGATGTTTTATATGGCGCCGTTAGGCTGCCAAATTTTTAAGGGATTCGTTCACCTTTCTCATTTTTCAAAGTTCTACTTTAATGTCAAGTATTTAAAGTTCTGTTTAATTATGATGGAGTATGATATATATATCTATCATAAATATCATTTATGTTCATATTATGAGAGACCCTATTTTATCTCATCAATTAATTTTTTGAAGTTTAAGTGACGCCGTTAGGCTGCCGAATTTTCATAAGAGAAATCTTATTTCTGTCTTCCTTTCATGTTCTTCATTTCATATGGTATATCTTTTAAAATTCATTACCATGTTCATATATCCTTCATATTCTGTCCTTATACTTTTTATGGGTCATTTTTTATTGTTTTACCCTTGTCCCCTCTCTTTTCAATGTTTTATAAAATCCCGAAACAAAGCCGTTATGCTGCAGAATTTCCGTCTCAAAATGTCTCTCTCTTTTTCTAAAGTTCTTTTATTTTATTAAGTTAATACTCAATGATCTCTCTTCTATATTTGTATTCACATATATATAAAAAATTTCTAATTTAAATTCTTGGATTTACATACATGATACCCACCTTTCTTTTCTGTGGGTTTTAAAGTGACAAAAAGATCATGTCTTTAAAGTAGTTTTTAAAACATTATGATTATGAAATGAAACCCATTACATTTATTCTATATAGGTTGTTTATGAAATTATTGATGATGATATATGTGGCTCACATGATAATAAAGACATGTCAAGGGTGCGCACTGATATCACTCCAATGCATTGGGTAAAGACTTAATCTCTAGAGATGACTATTTTTAATGACGCCTTGGTGGATAACCTTGGTAATTTTTAATGAAACCTTGCAGATGGACCTTGGTGAAGCAAATATGATTTTCACTATTAAATTTTGTAGCCACATCTTCAAGTTATGAAAAATTTTATTTTTATTATGATACGCCTCATGATTTCATTCTCAGGCTTTAATGTTCTTTTCATTACTTTATTGATGTATCTCAAGTTCACATGTTAAATGATTCCTTTGTTTCCCTTACTGTGCCTTCTACTCACCCTTTCATTTGATTTACATCCCCAGGTTATGAGATGCAGTAATGAACCTAGGATGAACATAAGGAGAGTCTCTTCAAGTGTTTAAGATGAATGTTTTATGTTTTCATGTTTTATGTTCCTGGTTTCCAAGACACTAAACCTTAAAGATCCTCGGTTTTGTAAAATGTAATAAAATTTTATGTGAAAAACAGGCGGGATTCCATAGAAATCCATGGGTACCTCATAATGAAAAAAATCATCAATTAATGAACGTAATTTAAGATTTATTGAACCCACACAACACCCAAAGCATTAATCAGAACTCAAATCATCCATGGTTAACAAGAGAAAATTGAACCAGAGAATGGGTCGATGAGAGAATTGTTTATGTGTGTGTCCTTATATATCACTTACATAAAATATAATAGTTGAGTAGAGTTCTAATCAACAAGGTTTTTTATAATAGTAATAATGTTAAAACATACATTTCATAACCGAACTCTATAGAAAACATACCACTGTGAACATTGATGATCATATTTTCTTCTTTAAGGAATTTTATCCCATGTATGTGATGTGCATGTCCTTGTGTTATGTTATCTTCCATTAAATAATGAAGAAGTTAGTTGGGAATATTTCCTTATTCACTCTTACGTGGAATTTGTGATAACTCTTGGCGGATGTGATGTGCTCAGTTTTACATGTTTCACGAGGATGCCTATGGGTTGAATCTATCCAACATGCATAAAAGTATACACTATGTGAGGAATTACGTTATTTAATAACCTAAATCCAGTATTACATGAGAAAATATGGTCTCGCATGTGGTTAATGGTATCAAAACCATTACTTTATCATTACACATGGTTGGAATTTCTGGTTGTATCACGGGTCAGACATTATTCACAAGGATTACTCTCTGATTCCCTTTCAGTTGTCATATATTTGTCAAATGTTTTTTAAGAAACATCTCATAATGGAGAATTTTTTTATGTGAATCTAATTATGGAATGTTAATATGTACCATCTTAAATGAATCGATTATTTCTTTTCCAATATCATTTTCAGATTTATTCTTTGATTTCTAGAGTCTTTTGGAAAATGAATTTTTATTACATTCATCAGGGGAAACATCAATGATAATTGGTTTAAACTTATTTTTTTACATTAATTCATTCGTATCTTTTCCATGTATGGTGAGATAGTTATCAAGAGGGGGTAAACTTATTGGGTAGAATCATTTTAATAAGAAAATACTCTACTAATAAAAAGTGAGATTGAATATACATTACCTTTATCCTTTGGATTAGAAATAGGTTGGGATGGTATTTTTCTAGAACCATGAATCATTATCTTAGTGATGGTGTTTTCCAATTGTCCCACTTGAGTGTATACTTTTTGAATAGCGGAGTATGTTTTTTGATGGAAAAAGGGATTCCAAGTTTCCATTTTATTAACCATATCATTGATGAATACATCAAACACGGGATAATGAGTGTTGTTTTGAGGTGGTGAATAAGAAGAATATTTTATTCCTTGTTCATATAGATTACAATTATTCTTGTGGTAACATGAGTTTCCTCCTTGTCAGTATTGTTGTTTTGCTTTCCACTTGGAGTTGGAATTATGATTAATGGTGATTTCATGAAGAGATGTACTTTTTTTGAATTGATGCACATTTAATAAAACTAATAAAGAACCAGATTAATCCCCATGTTTTAGGAATTGGTTATAAAAATTGCGTATTAGCTATAGAGGTACCACATTGTAATTTAATATGTGGAGAGTGGGAAATACCGCGATCTTAAGAAAACCTTATTATAAGGGTATGCATATAATCAAGATTGTGATATACCTTTTTTATATGGGTGATGGAGTTTCATCATAAACTACGCGACTGTGTGTAATTTCTCATCAACCAAAATGTTGTGTATTTTGAGCCATGTTGGCTGTTATGTAAGAATATATAGAAGAAGTTTTATTAAAAAGGGAACCATCATCTACAACATCTATCATACCATGATCCATGGGGACAATTTCCACATAGATGTATTGATTTATTTATTTTTTCTAATTTGGTGGTGGGGGAGACATGAATATAGTCTTTTGATTATATACTAATATTTATGAAGGGTCTCTCTTTATGATTTTTTAAATCCATATACATCATTTCTCATTAATGAAGATTAGGATGCCTGAAAAAAATTATATAGAATGTGTCATTTTTGGTAATTCTAGGCCCAAAATTTTCTAGGTAGATAGTAGATCTATTATTTTTCTACACCATTAATGGAGAAATGGAAGTTCTTGAAAATTATTTGGTAATATGTCAAATTTCAAAACATCATGGTGGAGAAAACTATTTGAAACACCCAACGATATTTTTTAGGGTATTCAATAGGAAGACCATAAAAATTTGGAAGGAGGTGGATCAGGACCAATCATAGAACAAATTTGGCTTCTTTCTCGGGGTATTAGATGTATATATGTTGGAACTCCACGTCTGGGGCAGTCAGTTCTTTAAATGATTGATTTTTTAGACTTGATTTTTGGGGATTGATTTAGTACAATTTCTGATTGTAATGGGAAAACATGAATTTACAAAATTATGTCATCATTATTAATTTACTATCCTACAATAGATAATTAATTTTTTAGTGAAGTGTATTTTCATTTTCTGGATCTATTTGATGGAATATTTTTTTTGTTGATATTTTCATGAAACAATGTATTTTTGTTTTGGTAGTTATTTTTAAAAAATTAATATAAATATAATTAAAGAGATTAAAATAATTTCAAGTGGAAAGTAAAATAAAATTTTATAATATATATTTATAGATTGTGATAGAGAAGAAGAGAGAGAGAGGGGAAACACTAAACAAGAAACAAAAAAACAAAAATTGGAACAATAAAAGGGAAGTGATATGGTTTTTATGGGTAACAAATAATAATGAAAATAAAGAAATAATAGAGAAAATGATCTTTGATATCTAGAAACTATGTCAATGTTTGATTTCATTTTCTAGTCCACCAAATTAGATGTTTATTTTTTATTAGAATTTTTACAGTATAGTAGGAACACTATGTATTTTCTTGATGAAGGATTATATTATTATTTCGAAAAGGTTTTTGATTATGAGTTTTTCATATATATATAAGAATATTTAAGATTATGTTTTTTTGGTTTTAAAATTTTAAAAAATAATTTTAATCTATTTTACAATGTTAGAGAAATTAGTTGTAGAAATCATGATCAATCTGGGTGAGTGTCCATTGATGCTCAATACCTTATCATTCTCAAGTTAAATGGGAAGGATAATTGATTACATGATTTATAAATACTGAAACTAGTATGGAATTTTATTTATTACAAGGATAACACTAATTATTTGATCAAAAAATGATATTGATTACTAATGATCTCTCAAAATCATCAATAATGCATTGATGTAAAAAATCATAACTCATTTAAGGAATCACATTAACAACATGATAATATGACAATATTTTTTACAATTATAAATTTTTTCACAAGAACAACCCAGAATATTCATGGTTTTAGGAATTAGGGTTTTATCAACTGACATAATCCACCCACACACTCATGATAGTGAAGGGGTGAGAAAATATATGGTCAAGCTCAAATCATCACATGATATGGGTTATTAATGAAATCATAAGGATTATTTTTCACTGGATTTTTATGTGACCTTAATATAATGAAAAAATTAAAATGGAAAAACTGTTAAAAAATAGACTAAAAACATGGAATTCAATCACCTTACAAATATTATATGTTTGGAGCATAGGATTACAAGAATGGACAAGAACCAAAATTGATCACTAAGAGTCTTAGATGTCCATGATGTAGAAGAGTGAGAAAATGGATGAGGAAATGTCTCAAATTAAACTCACCCTTACCCCTAGTCATTATAACCTTTCCCATGAGCCATTAATTTCTTCTAAATGGGAATATGGAATGTTAGAACAAAGAATAATCAATTGTCTGCTAGTGTAGGTGATCTGTTCATGATTAATTTTTCTAACAATTTAATTTGAGTAATTTACAGAAAAAATCAAACCCAATTGAAGTAAAATTAGTTTTTATAAGTGTGAATTAGAATTTTCATTCCAATGGAGGTGTAATAATATCAATTGGATGTTTCAGACTTGAGAAATGGCCAAAATTCAGAAGGGCATTTAAATTTTCACCAACCAAAATTGTGTCGCATTGGAGAAACCTTTTGGGCCTCCAAATGGATGCATTTGGACCAATGGTCTTCATGATAAATGTATCCCACACAATTTTAAAGAAAATTAAAAATTAAATCACATTTATATATACATATTTTCCACTAAAAATATTGATTTCCACAAGTGTGTGTGGGCTCATGTGCGGTATGGGATTTTTTTTCTTGCATTCCATAGTAGGATCTCCAAATCACCTCCTCATACAATATAAAGAATATAACAAGTTAATATTACCCATTTAAAAGTGATGAACATTAAATTATTGAATAAAATATGAAGAGATTTTTTTTATTATATTTTTATTTTTCATTATAAATGAAGTTTAATAATATAGTGTAATGGTGAAATGAATAGTGAAACGTTATGCGATCAATATTCGATCTCAAATCCAATAATAAATAATGAATGACCTTCTAAATAGAAATTTACAAGTCCTTGTATAGAGAATATGAGATAACATGTGGAATAACCCCAAATTCCATAGTTATAGGATCCGTTTAGAAGGAAGTTATCGACCACCAAGACATCCACAATGTAGGCATAATCCTACCATTATGGTGGTAGTTACGAAATAGATTGATATTTTAATAGATGATGATATTATTTTGGAAATATCTTATTCAATGTGGTAAAATTCCATCCATGTGGTTCTAAATATAAAATTGTAAACAATTTTCATGTATGAACAAAATGGACTGATCCCCATAAGAGATCAAATCTTGTTGAGTGTGCGTATTGATGATATGTGTTTGAATACAGTTACTCAAATTGAATACATTCATATCCCATTAGCTTGTGGATAAAAAGTTAGACCTTATAGGTTTTATAGAATAGTTTCAGAATCTGAATTGTAATGGACCATCTTATTGAAATGTGATTATGAATTCCAAATCATTTTAAAAAATGCCTTAATTATGAAAATATCTAAAAACCATATGAAATTCTTCAAAACCAAACTACCGTTTGTAAAAAAAATTATGCGATGGGCATAGAATAGCATATTCTATAGGATTGGATTACTATATCTAATAATCAATGATCAATGAAATCACTTATTAAATAGTAAAATAGATGCATTACTAATGAATTATTGAGTAAATAAAAAAACAAAAAATACCAAACAAACCACAAATGTAATGAACTAAAATTAAAATATATGGATATAACATCTTTTTAGATGAATATTTGGTAAATTGAAAAATGAAATTCCTAAGTACCATAAGTGTTTCGTTTATTTGGAAACGTGGAATCAAAATATTTTATCCTGGTGGATGATCATAAACATCTCCCATAAATATTTACACCATTAGAACACCTACCAAAATTTGTTCTTCATAATCTGGAGAAAGGAAACATAAGAAAGGGGTGAGCTCAGATACACAGTATGGTTAACCAAGGGAGACATGTAAGCATAAATATTAACATATTAGTATGGTGTCATTATCATATCATTAAGAGATCATACCCTGCATATCAAAGGTCCACAATATGATCTATGAGATAAATCTTGGATGTTCATAAGACATGAATCATAAGTAAATAAACATCATGATCCATGAAATTATAACTAAGGAATAATGTATATGATTTGTGGAATAAATATAAGAATATAAACATTCATGTCAAGGCTACCTACCAAGTTCAGTGTAACTTGTTCGGTTTGGAATATAACCCGGGTACCTACTTCAGGATAGGGATAACAACCTATGTGCCCACATTATTTTAGGCTTGGGTTACAACACATGTACATTCTTATTTTTGGGCTTGGTCTATAGCCCATATATCCTCAATGTTTAAGGTTTGGGCTACATCCCTTGTACCTTCTTTTTTTCAGGTATGGGATACTACCTATGTTCCAAATTTCATTTATGCTTGGGATATATCTAGTACAACTTATTTATTTTTGGGCTGGGGATACAACCCATACACACTCTTTCATTTCAGGATTGTAACAAACATTGTGTACCAATTTAGCTCACATAAAACATATCATTATCCAATTCATTTGAGGGATAAATAGGTCCCACCCATCTCACAGTAAAATCATTCACACATTTTCCACAAGATAATAAAAGATTTATCATATCAAGAAACATAAAATGTTATAGTTCATATAAACATAAAATAATAACCCATAAAATGAAATGGGAATCATTCAAATTTCATAAAATCATAACCTATTAAAATGAGAAAAGTTTTAATAACCATTTCATTTATTTATTTCCAGTGAAAGAAAAATGCATTTTTTAAACATATAACCAATGAAAGAGAAATAGGTTTCATAATGACCATGACTTTAAGGGTGACCCATTAATAAAAAGTATATGAATGGAACCATTAAAGAATTTCCAAAAAGGGTATGAGTATCATCAATGGATATAATAATTTATTTAAATCATTTTCAAAAATCTATCAAAAACATCTCTTGAGGAAAAATATGGTTTCTACTTTTAAAAAGGATTGTTAAAACATAGAACCATTTAAAAATATTTTTCACAGAAAATACATTGAAAACATATAAAAATGACTTGAAACCATTTTGAAAATTATTTTCCTTGAAAATTACTTTTAAATGAAATTTATAATGATTATCCTTTTGAAAATGAAATGTAATCTTCAATGGAAGGATGGTGGGTAAATCATTAATTGTTGTACGAAGTAAAAAACATTCATTTTTGCATGCTAAAAAGGTTAGAATGATTTCCTTGTTCAGAAAGAGAAAAATATATTCCTTGAAGATATTTTTAACATATAAAAAGGGTAATAATTTTATTAAAATATTATAGGATAATGGTATTATATTCCTAGAAACCCTTTTTAGAAAACATAGATTTTCGACCAAAAAAATGGTAATGCCAGGCTTTCCTAAAAACGATTTCATAAATATATTATGTACCAAAGATTAGAATATAGTACTAGAACATGAGTATATGATGAAATAACTAAGGGGAAGTGGGATCATGAATATTCTTTAGATATTGATAATAATATTTCATCATGCAAATCAAATACATAAAAAAATATCAAAAAGCGATGAGATTGTCTCAATAAAATCTTATAACTCGATAAATTGGGATCATACTCTCCATGTAAAAACGTTGAATGTTCATGATGCTTAATATATCCTGAAAATAAGTAGATTAATGGTATAATAGGTAAACTGGAATTATATAAACCTCTTAGAATATTTATGGTTGATAACAAAACATGAATCTCAAAGATGGAAGATTGATACAAACAATTTTAACAATTTTATAACATTTGAATGCTAAACCCCAAGGAATAAGGATCATAAAATGGGAATGTAAACACCAAAATTATCAATTTCATGATACATATAATACAATCATTGGAATTCCATAAGCCTCACAAAAGTAATGAGTGGCGAACATAGATTGTATCTCGCAGAAATGAAAATAGAGAAGAAATCCCTTCACCATGTGTCTTGAATCTCTCCATACTTGTACATGGTTTTGGTATAATAAATACAAGTTTATTACTAAATATATCTCTTAAAACCAATAAGTTTTAAACATAATCCTTCATGACATAGAAAATGTTGTTAATAGTCCATTCTAGGGTAATTTGTATGGTCTGATTTAGTTAATCATATCAAGTATATCTTTATCCAGACATCATTAACATGGAGTTAGGCATTAATTAATCATTACCTTCATTTTGTCAAAAAATTTCCTATCCATGAATTTTTTTCTATTCTATCAGGATCATTCAATATATTAGTGTAAATATTTACCAAAAACATATTCTTAACAATCCATATATAGTTCTCCATTCTTAATTCGGGATTAAAAATACACAAATACCTCAATAATTCAACATTCCTATTTAAAATGGATGAGGACCATACATTGTATAGAAGTAATTCCTTATCTTGGGGCTTTTTTTATGGAATTACCATGTTCTCCACACATAACACATTGAACTCCCTATGATCTCATCACTCTATGAGCCTTTTTCTAGCAAAAATAACATCTTCCCATCCATTTGAGGTATTACTCAAGGATCGTCATCCCTTATTTTTGACATGATGAAACATAACTATTCTATCCTATAGGTTATTTACCATGAAGGTGAGTATTTCCATCATTAAACTCATTAGAAATATCTCTAAATATTTCATTGATAATCATATACCACGATAGTTGATTTAGCATAATCGCAATATCGTTTTCTCTGCTGGTCATCGCATTTGATACCTCAATAATAAATCTTCCATCACATTCAATATTAATACAATTCTTTCTAGTTCATTACATTGAATAAGACCAATAAAATAGTGTTTGGAATAAATATCATACAATAAAACCACATAGTCCTTTAAAAATTTATTATAACATTTCTAAATTATGACACCTTCCACAATTTATGACACCATAGGTTTATCCTATGTAATTCATAAATAACATATATCAAAATCATTCATGATGGTTTGTGAATAGTTTTTAAATTCCCAAATCATATCCCCCAGGAGTGTCAAACAATGTGTGTAGTAGGGCCTGCTATTGTGTACCAGATTACCCGAGTCAAGCCCTAAACATCTTGTCAGAGTTATTACCCCTAGGTAAATCAACACCCAATCCACATTCGGTTGTAGTATCTATACATAGATGAATTTCATAGAAACCACACACTATATCATATTCCAAAATTACAAGACATTTTCTTAAATGATAACTCATCATTATACTTATCCTTAGAGACACCCCTAGTCATATCCTTATAAGTAAACGTGGGGATATCACTAAGGTTTTCTCATCCATGTATCTAAAGGATCACTAAAACATTAAATTGATACCAACTATAACAACCAAGTCAAAACATATTTGGGTTTTCAAACAATTTAGATGAATATTTAGTATATTTTAAAAATACTCTCCCACATACTATAATAGTTTATTGTCTTTGGAATCATGGAAACAAAATCTTCTATCCTGGTGAATGATCATTAAAATATACCATAATGATCTACACCATTAGAGAATCTACTAAGAACATTTATTCACAACTGAGAGAAAGAAAACCTACGAAAGGGGTGATCTTAGATGTTCAGTAAGGGTAAATAAGGGATACATGTATGCATAAACATGGACACATTAGTATGATAATGTGATCATAACATTAAGATCATACCGTATATATCATTGGTCATAAACATGAGCAATTGGATTAAACTCAGTAGTTCATAAGACCTGCGTACTATATAAATAAACATCATGATCCATGGAATCACAACAAGTTAATAAGTCCTAGAGTTTTTGGAATACATATAAAAATATATTCTTTTATGTCAGGGATACAAAACAAGACCTTTATAACATTCTAGGATTTGGCTATGATGCATATACCTACTTCATGCTTGGTCTAGTAACTCATGTACCCACATTATATTAGGATTGGTGTATAAACCTTTAAGATTATTGTTTTTAGGAATGGGATACAACCCATGTACCATATTTCTTTTCGATTTTGACTACAACACACATACCTTTTTATTTTCAGTCATAGGATACTACCCGTGTACCCTCTTTCCTTTAGGATTAGGTTACAACCCATACACCCTCTTCTTTTCGTTCTTGGTCTACAACCCCTAAACCCTATTTCTTTTTAGGATTCAGATAAAACCCATATACCATAAATTCTCATATAAAACATATCATTATCCAATGAAGTAGAGGAAGATATAAGTCCATCCCATCCCATAGTAAAATCATTCACACGTGTGCCAGAAGATAATAAAACATTCATGATATCATGAATCATAAAAATATACTAGTCTTATAAACATCTAATATAAGAAATAATATGTAATGGGTATCATTAAAATTTCATCTCATTACAACCTATGGAATAAAAATAGGTTTTTTTAACTATTTCATCAAAGCATAACCGGTAAAACAGAAACATATTTCATAAAAATATAACCCATGAAAGGGAAACATGTTTCATAAATAACATGACATTAAGTATGACCCATTCATAGAAAAGATATGAATTGAACCTTTATATGATTTTTTAAAATATCATGAGTAACATCATTGGTTGTCATGTTAGATGGAAAATGGTTATGAAATTTCTTTCAAAAATATTTCATGAGGAAGTATACAATATCTTCGTTGAAAAAGGCTTGTTAAAACATAAAACCATTTAAAATCATTTTCTCTGAAAATACCTTGAATAAATATAAATAAGACATGAAACCATTTTGAAAATAAATTTCCTAGAAAATAACTTTTTAAAAAAATTATAATGATTAACCTTTTAAAAATGAAAAGTAATATTAAATGGAATGATGGTGGGTAAATCTGTACATGTCGTACGAAGTAAAAAAGGAACATTCCTTTTTCACGGTAAAATGGTTCAAAAAATCTTTGTTAGAAAAAGAAAAATGAAGGTACCCTTGAAGAGACTAGTACAATAACAAAAGGGAAAAAAATTAATTAAATTCTTATAGGATAACAGTATAGTATTAATGGAAATCCTTTTTATAAAACATTTAATTGCGAACGAAGAAAGGGTAATGTCAGGAATCCAAAAAACACATTGTTAACAATATTATGTACCTAATTGTAGAATATGGTAATAATTCATGAGAATATCCGGAAATAACATTTTATAAGTACCCTCATGGATATTCTTGATAGATGGATCAAAACATTTCATCAAGGGAGTCAATAACATAAACAATCACATAAAGAAAAGCTATTCTCTCAATAGACACTTATAACTTGTTATATTGGGAACATACTCTCCATATAAAAATAGGAAATTAAATTATTCTTAATATATAATTGATATTAGTATATTCATCTTTTAACATGTAAAATGGAAGTATATACACCTATAAGTAGAGTTTAGGTTCATAACAAAACACGAATATCAATGAAGGCAATTTGAGACAAAACTATTTAACAAATTTTGTAATTTTTGAAAGAAAAAAACCATGGACAAGGATTTTAAAACGGGAATGTGATTACCCAAAATTTTAATTAAAATATACTTATTATAAGATAATGTTTGGTACATACACCACAGAAAAGGAATGTGTGTCCAATATATCTTGTATCTCACAGAAAATAAAAGTGAGATGAAATACCCTTACCTTGTGTGTTGAGTCTCTCTGTACTCATACAAGATTTTAGTATAATATATATAAATGTATAATACCTATTTTATAGAATAATATTCTTATATATATTAAAAAAATAGTTTGATAATAAAATTATATTACCCACTGGTTAATGATCTTATATTAAAGTTTCACTTCCGGTAATATTCTCTATGATCAACACTTGTGTCTTAATTTGTTATATCATTGGTCCTTATACTTATATAATGATTCCAGAATTTATATCATGACATAAATATCAGTAATATAAATATTATTCATATTATAATAATTTATATCTTATATATGTAAGAAAATCAAGACATCATTCAGGGATACAGTAAGTCGTACATAAACAGGAACGTTGTTTTCGTTTTGATTGTTGTACTGAGGGGGTGGTATTACACACTTCCTCAATCAAAATTACCATATTACAACCAAATGGAAATAAAAATTATCTATGTTTTAAAAAGAATAGAAAATAAAAAAGACATGATAAATATAATATATTACATATATAAAAATATTTCCATCATAATGGCCACCATGATTGGTGATAAAGTAGAAATGAACAATCATCTCATTGTAAGGTAGCAGTACATCATACACTAAAATAATATTATCAACATCTATTAGATGGAGGTGTTTATAAGTGTATATTAGAACTATTTCGTAAAAAATTTAATTTTTATATAGGATACTTGTTTTTTCGCATAGGAAAGGTATATATAGAGTCTATGGGGTGAACAAGGTATATAAAAGAAAGGATCTGGATAGAAGATGTTACCTCTAAATAGTGTAACTCCTTTTGGTTTGGGCCAAAATACTTCCTTGAAAATCATTCTAAACAAAGGGAGGCGTCATGGTAGAAGGGAAGATTTTTTTGGATACTATATAAGAAGTTCACGGATGAGGTTAAAAGGATTTAGAGGTGAGAGGAATGGGTAGAGGAGGTGTCCTTTCACAGGGAATGAAAAAGACAGACATGGAATTTTTACATACAAACTCGGTGTCCACATGTTATTTCTTAAAAAATACATAACAAACCAAACATAATTAATAATATAAGTTTTAATGCCATGATATGGACATAAAATTTGTTTTGGACAATTTTATCTGTTATTTGGGCCCTTAATTTTATGGTTTAGTCCCTAATTAAGATTAATTTGGCCTTAACTAATTTGATTAATTTTAATCCATATTACTAATAAATTTTCCCAAAAATTAACATGGACTTATAAAAATATAAATATTACACTGAATAAAATTATATATTTGGATTTTTGAAATTCCAATAACATATGTGTCAAAATTATGATTTGTACTAATCCTACAAATGAGATGAAATTATGAGGTTTTAATGTTGGAACATTTCAAAAGATTGTTAATATTTTTTCAGTTTCAAAGTGAAGTTGATCATAATGAATCTCATTATATTAGTATTTTTAAAATTCATAAAATGTGACATTAAAAAATATTAAGAATATCATTTATAATAAATAGTTAATCAGACAAAATGGATGTTTTTATCTACATAGGAGTATTTACACTATTCATCAAAAAATGATGTTTCTCAGAAAAATCCCAAAAAACTCTCCCTAGGATAATTTCAAAATTATGAATTTAAAAATTAATTTTATTTTATCTAATTAATTTGAAAAATTATTATAAAATTACATTTATTATTAAAAGCAATTCATTCATGAAAACACAATTTTTAATATAAAGGGACTTTACCTGAAAAAATTAATTCAATATCAATATGTTTTATTTATATAAAAAATAATATTTGATAATAATTTGTTAATAAATTTAACAAATAGGTTATAAATATATAATTTAAATATGAAAAACAAGAAAATTATATGTTTCATAGAAAATTGGTGTTGTGTGCATCGTATGCGAAGTCGGTGTTTCTTTTAGTGCAAGATATGTTAGTATTGTTTGTTTTGAAATCTATGTTTGTAGAGTATGCTAAATTATTTTTTGACATAGTGTATTAATATATATATATATAAAGATATATTTCCATGGAAATGTAAAATGAATAATAATTAAAAGTCAAATTAATTCGAGAAAAATAATTCTCAAAGTCACGGGGTGTTACAATAAACAAATTCAAAGACCTATACCCCAGAAGCTTGGAGTCGGTGAATTATTTGAATAAATTAGAATGATTACATGTAAAAAATGTACCAAAAGACATATCAGTTTTTTATTCTTGGAAAATATATTACATACATGAACTTTACATATCAATTTTCTAATATAAAACACAGTGTATGTAATCCTTTGATAACACCATTATTCCCCATGCTTAACCCTGTGTATCAATCATAAGGCACTTCATGGAATCTTAGGAAAAATAAAACATAAGAGATGGGAGATTTCAGTTTCTTAGTAAGGATAAACAATATTGTGGATGCTATAAAATATAAGTATATACATTCAAGGAAAGGTTTAAAACTAAAACACAATCCTTTTAAAACATTATCTTCTGCATAATATGTCAAGAATAAATCAAATAATTCCACATAATAAATTACATTGATGTTCAAATAGTCGAATAATCACATGTAAAATCAATAATTAATCTAATAATTAGGGAATGCATAATGCCGAAGATCATAACCACTACGTTAAGGTCGTATGCCAAGACCATACCAAATATTCATTCAAGGCCTTATTCCAAGACCCTAGTTTCCCTCATGAGATCTACTAATGCATAAAGGGGCTATAGAAGTCCCCAACCATCAAATACTAAGTCCAAGTCATTTCTCATTTTAAAAAATTGAAACATAATATAATCGTTTGTATTAAAAATAGCATACAAAATGTTAATACATTAACAAAAAACCTTGAATGGTATTAAAATAGAAAATCCCCATCCAAACAATTCATAAAACATAAAATAGAATATGGATGATTTTATCATAATAAATAAAACTCAAATAAGCACAAAATCCAACAATGTATGTTGACATAGATGAAAGTAATATAATAAAATAATTAAACCTTTTTCAGATAAATATCCATCTTTACTTTGAAAGCAATTAAAGTACAACAATTTTTAATGGAATACATAATAAGTACATTTTTGAATCAATGTATCCCATTTCACTATGAAACATATGAGTTGAATTAACATTTAAATATAGTTATTTCCATATGAATAAAATATTATATCCTTTTTGAAAACATGTATATTAATGAGAAGGGTTTAGAAGGTTAAATCTTTAAAACATTTATAATGATATTTTGGTTAAAATGTTACATACATAAAACCAAAAAACATTCCTTCAGAGATTTTTTAATTAAAATGAACATGAATGATAAATATTTCCTAGGAAACACTTATACATAATCAATCTCAAATAATAATGAGTTTTCTAAATTATCTCTTACTATAGGTCTGATACTCTCCGTACATGTCTGAAACTCCTATATAATGATTTTAAACAAATTATTATCTTATATAGGTATCATAATAAAATTTATGATATCCTACATGATTCTTTTAAGACTATATATTACTAGTTTATAAAATATTCAATGTTAATGCAACATTTCAGATAATAATCGATTTGTTTAACGTACATTTTTGACATGATATTATAGATCATATTACTTATATCATGATTTACTTACATATAGAATGTATAATATGATTTATATAGAATATATATTCATAATATAAATATATATAATTGATATATATATGAAATGTGATGCATCATTCATGGAGATAGTAGGTCGTACGTATAGATGAACGATGTTTCAATTTTCTTATCGTATTGAATGGAAGTAAGTGAATGACATATATGTACATATATATATATATATATTATTACTATAGCCTTATTATTTCAAATAATTTTTCATAATTTATATATATTTATAAAAATTCTTGGATCTTGAATGTGGAAGACTAGTCTCATCGCATCATAGATATGGTAATCCGTACATACGCACAAGCGACTGTATCATTTCATTAATTGTTTAATGATATGTTATACGACAGAATATGAATTTTAAATAAATAATATAATTTTATAATTATTATTTAATTCATTTATATTTATCATATATATTTCAAAATAAATTATATATTAAATACAATATAAACCATGGCGTGAAGATGGTAATCCGTACGTACGCACACATGGTGATATTGTTTTTTAATAGGATGTGAAAAAGAAGGAATATGATTTTACCATAATAATGAAAACATGAAATAATATACTATATTATAGAGTTATTATTTCAATATGGTGACAAAATAAGAAGAGGAACTAGAAGGACAGAATAGCTTTGAAATAAGGGATAAGACGATTACCTCTTTGAGAGTCTCCTTTTGATTATAAAAAAGGACTTTTAAGACGGTTTAAACTCTTTCTATTTCATCTTGTATTTTTTTACTATATGGATACTATAGTAACTATAAAATACCAAGTGAAATTCAAGTGGATCATTAATAAAATTATTAACAATATATAAGTTATTTGGAAGTATATTATATTTTTATGACTATTATATCATTTAAAAAATTGTATTTGTTTTAAAAATTTATTTATGTCAATTTTTACACTATTTAGTAATTAATTTTTGTTAAAGTCATAACAACTTGATTTCTTAAAAACACATGTATTAAATAAAATTAATATTTCATAATCATACATAAAATTAGTGGTTGGAATTAAAATGTTGAAATTACATTTATTTTAATATTTATAATATCATTTTTTGAATATTTCATTAATAAGGAAATCAAAGCATCATCATCGTGTCATAAATATGTTTATTTTATAATGTCTAAAATATTATAAATAAAATACCATGAGGTATGAAATATTCTTATTTTTCTAATGAATATTTAATATCGAAGAGATCATTTATTTAATCCAAAATTAAAATTATTTTGTTTGGAGACAATTGTGTATGTTATATTTCTCTTTTCTTAAATTAAAATTTTTAAAAGATCATTATCACACCCAAGAAGCACCAAAATTCCACAAATTAAGCCTACGAATCATCAAATATGATTATTAAATGTGATAGGGTATTTTTATATTATTATAATATTTTTTTAACATTAGTTACCAGATTTACCCTTTAAACATTGTAAATAAAAATAATTAATGAAGTTACTATTCATAATGTCCAAAAATAAATGGTGCCTATTTAAAAATTTCAGAACTTCTAATTACAAATTTGGAATTAATTTCTTTAAATTAAAAACACATTATTTAATGAGATTAATTGATAATTAATCCTTGTTGTCAAAACTTGAAAGCTGGATTTTACGAAGTAAAAACTACCAAAAGATTGACATGTATTTATATAAAATTTCAATGTGAAATTACATCCAATGAAAAAATTATGATTAAATAATAAAAACATAATCCATTTATAATATTATTCCAATTAAAATTACTATCTATCAATATAAATAAATTAGATGAAAACCCAGTTTTGGGTTAAATTGCAGTATCATCACTATTCATTAAAATATGAATGTTACCTGAAAAACACTAAAAATTGATCCAAAGTAATTTTTTATGTCCCAATTTTAAATAAAATTATTATTTTTCCAAATATAGTATGTTAACATGTCTACTATTTTATTTAAAAAGGGTTCTCGCTTAATATACAAAAAATGCATTTTTTTAAAAAATTATTCTTCTATAAAAAAAAATTAATTTATTCTTATATTTGGACTACGAAACAAATTAACTTAAATTAAAAAATATATAGAATATAGAAAATTAAAAATTTGGTGAATAATATTCAAAACCACTTTTTAAATGGCTAGTTTGATAAGACATGGTGCGCTCGAACTCGATGTTGTGTGTAGTGAAAGCGATTGAATTAAAAAGAAGAAGCGTACAGTGGAACCATGTGGTGTTACTCAAGTTGTAAAAATAGGTTTTCAATATATAATTCAAAGTCATTATAGAAATTATGTTCATACACAATAGGAAGTATTAGATACAATGGTCTAAGATATTAATTTTATTATTGTAATTCTTAAAATAACCCCATAGGGTTGAGTCCCTATATATTGATTTAAGGAAATATATTCCCCCACCCTATAGAATTATAACAAACATCCTAAGGGGAGATAAGAGAGATGAATATAAAAGTCTGAAACTTGGGGAAGGATATAAGATTCTAGATATAGGGTTTTGAGTAAATCTGGTGGGATTCTTTTGAAAAAAATATTTACAAAGAGATGACAGGGATAGACCCGGATAACATGATTATTACAAGAAACTTCACACCTAGTTCTCATGTGATCTTATTAAAATTTAGATATAAAATAATTAGAGGTAAAATTTTCTTTTTATGGGAAGGTTCTGTTACTATTATTCAGGTATAAACCATTGGGATTGTGTTAATTGTAATGAAATGAGGAAAAACCCCATGTTGGTAGAGTTTCAAGATGTACCATGGGACCATACCTCAACAAATAGTCTAGGATATTGGAAAAATTCACCCTGATTACCAATGAACACCAACATGGATTTACCTTTACATTGAATATTATTGACATCATTACTTCCATTCTAATTCTAATTAACATAATAATAAATTTAAATGTATATAGGAAACTATATCTATTAAGTGTGTGGGGGTGGTATATTAATCTTGTATATTTTTTTAGTTTTTCAATCTAGAGACTACCATGAAAAAATTAATCCAAGAGGGAACCCATGATTTTTTTCCTTTTTCAAACATTCTACTCTTCCCTATTTGAACATGATTAAATATTCACGTACTATCATTAGTTGTTATTATTATTTTCATGGACCATAATGAAGATGATGCAATTATGAATTTATTGTAAAAAAATCACTTCATGAATTAGGAATGTACATCATGAAAATGGAACTCATGAAATATAATGGGTAGACCATAGAGTGAAATGATATACAAATGGTCTTGAAAACAAACATTTACACTGTGAAAAGTTCACATGTCATAAAAAAACTGCAGAATAAAATGAAAGGACTAAGACTTCCAAAATATGACTAAATGATCATTGTAGTGGGGATTTTTTTACAATATTAATATTTTGAAGAACCTGTATATTTTAAAACTAAATTAATGTACTTAAAAAGAAAATTTTATTCCTATAGTTATGTTTATATCCTTACATGGATAGTTTTAGAAACCTGTATTTCTTATTAAACACATTTTTAAATTTTTTATATTTTAATGATAATAATAATGGATGGATAAAATGGATTATATACTAGTTATAATGAATCGTAGATATTGAATTTATGACACATGTTTTAATGGATGTACTTGAAAAAGGTAAATGATATTTCTCTACCATTTTCATAATTTTAAAATCTATAATTTATGTCGAATGATATATTATTATTACTGCATTCCTTGAGTGATTGTCCCAAAATCATATTCTACATTCCTAATAGTATTTATAAAAAATATATATTTTTATCATTAGAATATTTATTTTTGGATCATGAGTGATTCCTCTGGATAAAACGTTCATTTAAAATGAGGTAATTATTAGATTAATGGATATAATATGTCATATGGAAGAATAGTGGGATTTTTATTATGTATAATAGAAAATTTTCATGTCACAAGAAATGAAATTTTATTGTTTGAACTTATTGAAAAAAATGAAATAAAATACAAAACTGGAAAAAATACGGTATTTTTTGGAAAATAAAAAACAACCATAATTAGATTGATTTTATTTCGACTTCATGTGGTTAGGTGGTGGATGTGAGATTTCATCCAAGTATAAATTTCTTAATAAAGATAAAAATGGAAAAAAGAAATAGTGAAAAATCAAGATGTTGTAATTGATTCATTATACATATAATAATCATGATTTTTCATTGATAAATTGTTAGTGGGAGTTATATTTTTATCAGAGGAGATTATCATTACACTCAAATATATATATAATTTCGTATGATTTAGGAGAAAACCTCATTTAGATAATTAATATTTTAAATATTAATCCCAGTCAATTTTAATCCTCAATGTCATCAGAACATTATTTTCAAATCTCCTATGATTTTATATGAATTTTTATTTACAATGTGAAGAAAGTAATTCCTTTTCACGTATATGGTCATTGATCAGGTACTCCTCATAAGAACATAACTCTATATGAATTTTTATCATGGGTGATGAGTGAAAATAATCCATTTAGTGGTAAATCATTACTTGGTAGTCTTGATAATGAAAAATTATGATATAAGAGTGAATGTGAGGAAAAGATCCAACATTTAACAATAGGAAAAATTAAAATACATAAATTTTAATTCTATTTAAAGAATCTAAAATTGAATTTATTTTTTTATATGGAACTCAACAGGATAATCCCCCAATGTTAATAATTTGATATAATTTCTTCTAAATATGAATATGTTTACCATGTTGTTCATCTTATTTTTATGTTAAGATTAAATTCTTGAGGAAAAATATGTCTAAGTGAGGGGAAATTGATTGAGAAATATTATACTTGTATATTTTATGAATAATTATATTGTTTTCATAAATTATATTAATAAAAATTATGTAATTTAATGTTATTATTCTCTTATTATAAATTACATTGATTTTTTGGATAACGAAAAAATATAATGAAATATGAATGTTGGAAAAACATTGTACAACAATTCAATTTTTCTTGTCATGATAGCAACATATTAATTTCATATTTTGAAATAGATACTAAATGACAAAACAAAAAATTGATGAACTGAAAATTAAAATGTTTCCCCTTGATGATGGAAAAGGAAAGTACCATGTCTGAATCAGCAAACATAAGAACCATACTAAATCATAGGTAAAGTTACTAAAAAACAAAATTAAATGGTTTGAATATAATTCATTACCTGAAACATGAAAGAATAAATTACATGAGGAAATGATGGGTTATGTTCATCTCCTTTATGATACACATCATGAAACAATTATCTATTCGGAACTTATAGAGTTCAAAAAATATATTTTGTGACTGAAAATTATTTGGATAAAACATTGAACAACCTATGACTCCCAATTATGATCTGATTCATATGTATGGAAAAAAAATTTAAATAATGTGCACCAATTGAATCCAATAATTTAACGGATAGGGAAGAGGAGATACAAGATCAAACAATTGGGGTTCCTCTATAATTTTGTTTTATGAGATTATATTACTATAGTTTATTTTATTCTTTTATATTTTAGGTGTCAATTCCATTTCTCGTGTAACCAATAATATATAATTATATATTTTTTGTTTCACATTTCATATTCCATCCCTATTTCTCTTCCGACCCGAATCTCTCTATCACTTCTATATGCCTTTATGAACCATTTTTAATTCACAGTGTCATGTGACTAACATGAGTCTTGGACCTAATGGATGTTTCATGAAATTCACAATTGCGACACCTTATATTCTTAATATTAATATTATAAATTTTTTCTGACATTAGAGATGTGAACGTTGTGTTGGTCATCCACCACGACATGGAACCAAAGTTCATTACTCTTAATTGATTCATTCCTACACTATTATCGATTTTAAAATCATTATAGCCTGAATTTCAGGATACTTGATGGAATCAAATGTCAAAAAATATATTTTGGATTTTTCTAGAATTGCACTATCGGTTATGGTGTTGACTTTTTTTGCGATTGGACACGGTGGGGTATTATATTCCAATGATTTCATAAAATCAAACACTAAATTAATCAAAGGAAATTATATTTTTAACGAGGTTTCATCAAATAAATCATCAAATTGAATTTAAACAATAATAAAATAAAGAAGTGACCCATTTAACCCATCCTCAGGATCAAGACCTTTCATTCTCACCTCAATTTTGTGTGAATCTACAATTTGGATATATATTTAAATTTATTATTTCTTTGAATACATAAAAATATTTTTTTCAGAATTAATTAAAAATATATATTTTTTGTAATAAAATTACTACATGAATCAACTAAAATGTTCAGAAATTAAGATGACATTGGCCAGCCAATATACTAAATTAGGAAAATTTTAATATCTTTTGAACCGCACTATAGTAGGTGTGTAATCATATATACCAAAATTTGAACCCCTAATTCCAAAAATTAAATAAATTTTAATTATTTTATTTATAGAAATTGAAAAAATTAATTTTATAACTAAATCTCAATACCCAATAAAATACAATTTCCTAAAAACATGTTTTTTAAACCTAAAATTTTGTGATACTAGAATTAGGCATAAATATGCTTCATATTTAATTATTTATATTTTATTTAAATAAATAATACTTATTTTACTTTCATGGAAAATTAAAATCACAACAATTCAATTAAATTAATTGATTTATTAAAAGGAAATGAATGTTTTACAAAAAATAAGTATTTTTCAGTATTAACTAAAAAAATCATACTTTTTAGAAATATTCCTAAATTTCACCCAAGGATAATTTTGATAAAATGATTTAATAAATAAAGTTCATGTTTTCATTTTAAGCTTCTAAAAAATTTAATTTAATATTTTATTTAGACCCTCATATAAAAATTAGTATAATAATAATATAACTATTTTATTTTTTTATTTTTAATTATTTAATATTCTCAAAAACATTATAACTATAAAATTCATGAATAATAATAATTTATGAGAATTATTATTAAAATTACCTGGTGTTTCAGAGAATTTATATTTACTGATTTATTTTGGGTTATATATTTTTATAACATGGTATTATAAAATTGATAAATCAATAATAAAAAACACTTATTTATTGAAAAAACAACTAGAAAATAATGAAATTGTTGAAATTTATTAATAATGTAAACATAGTTACCATAGATTTAAAATTTAATTTTATCATTCATTATATAATCTTGATTCCATTACCATTACTATTCTATATATGAAGAATTCATTAAAAAATATATTTTTTCAATATCAACATAACAAATAAATCATTAATCATTTGAAATGATTTACACTTGATGAAATATATGGACAATGAATAAAAATAAAATAAATATTTAAATAATATAAATTATTGATATTCAAATAAATAAGAATAATTTATACTTTATAAAATATTGTTACTTGGAAAATAATAATATTCAGATATTAATATTATGTTCATGAAAATTAGAAGATACTGTAATGGGTTATCTCTCAATATCTCTTCTTATTTGCACATAAAAAATAACATGTAATTGTTTCGATATACTTTAAATTTAACTTAATATATTATATATAAACATACTATTTTTAGGGACTCATATTCCTTTATATTATTCTCTCAATTATTTATATGTGTGAGGTCTATGCATTGAATTTGTTGTTAATGATGTGTTCGTATATGGTTGTTGAGTTTTTGTTTAGGAAGTGATTCTTAGAGAGTTTTTATGGATTCATTAATTTAGTTGTATTAAAATATTAATCAATTTCCCTTATAATTGTGATTATTTTTTAAACTATACATTAATGAAAAATATATGTGTCACTCATGGCAAGTATAACACATTGTATTAACTAAAAAAGAAGAAATCCATAAAATTTAATAAAAATTTAATATGGGGATTAAGGGGATATGAAAATTATATGTATAATACGTATAGATGATTTTAAATAATGGAACATTTTGGGTTTGGAATTTTATGGGTCTCGTATAAAAATATATTATAATAGATTTTAGCATAAATGGGAGGCTTAATCACGCACATGTTCGAAGATACCTATACCATATGATAGAGCCAATACATAAAGGATCACATTGAAAAAAGATATCGATTATTTGACATAATACATTTAGGAGAACATGCATGTGGGAGAGTTAATGGGAGTGGGTGTGTGCGCTAGTGTGTGGAAGAATGACCCATGAAGCCCAACATATGAGTTTTGAGGAAAATATCAATCCCCACTCATATTATGAGTATTGAATGGAACTTTTTCATTAATTAAGATTTTATTAATAGTTTATGGGTTTTATTTGAGACATATTAAAAGAAAAGACTATTCACCCATGGCATAAAAAATATGATCATTTCATCTACCTTCCAATAGAGATCGATATGAACCATAATCATGAATATCATCTTCAACACTAGAGAAGTTCTCATCAGTGTCCTTCAGGATGATGATAAACATATCATGTAGAGCATATGAATTTATAAATATACAGATTCCTAGAAGAGGAAGATGGGTTTCTATTATAGTGACTGAATTTTTCATACATGACTATTATATTATTTTTAAGATAAAAAACATAATACTAATAAAATACTATATCAAATGGTTTAGTTTTTAAAGAAACTGTGTCTAATACATCAATTGTACATAAAAAACATAATAATTATTTATAATTTTCTTATTTAACAATCTAAATCTCTCATGTTCTCTTTATTACATGTAGTCACCTGAGGATATACATTAATGAATCGGGTGAGCTAAATTCCCTTTATAGGGAAGAATATGGGAACTGAAACAATAGTACATGGGTGAGAGTAATCAACATCATCATATGATAAGCATATTATAAATATAAATATCATGAGAGAAAATTTTGATAAATTCGTGGAATTTGGGAAATAAACAAAAATGAAACATCATGTCATTGTGGTCAAATAGAACACATAGTTTTGAACAAATTTAACATCATGGATATGCTTAACATATCGGAATAAATCATAAAATCCTCATTATAAACATTGATACAAACATGTCCATACATAATAAAAATAATTTCATAATATATATCAGATTACTTAATTCTTTTGTGGATTATATAATTACAATCCCACTTAACACGTCATTATATTAAACTAAGCATGCATTCCACATAGAATGTATACCCAACATACAAGTGAAATTACTAAAGGAATAGAATGGGTTTCATAAGGATTTAATAAATCTTACCTTCATGAATAAATATTAGGGTTATAAAATGAATAAAGGAAAAGATAATTTAATTAAAAACATAATTATTGAGTTAAGAAGAAAAAACTATAAATGAGTGAAGAACGTGTTCTAAAAAGAAATTTCTTTTTGAAGAATAATTGTATTTGGATTAGAGAATTAATTTTTCTATGGTGGAGAACATGAATATATCTGAAAAAGAAATTGCTAAAAGTGAAACAAAATGTAAGGAATATTTGTGTCATATCCATAATAAAAATAATGATATTGATATATAATCCATAGATGAGGTGTTGTGTTTTGGAACCTCCTTTCATTAAATCATGTTTATTTTATCATTTTTACTACTCTTGGGTAATAAAAACAGGTTTATTAAAACATTTGGATAAATATGAATTATAAAAACATATGTGAATATTTATTTATAATAAAAATTGGATTATATTTATTATTTTGTATGGTGATTTCTATAGCGTTTTTGTAACATGAAATCTTTATAAATTTCCCATTTCTCATGGTTCTAAAAAAAATTTCGAGGTTATTTATACAAAAAATAATAATTCCTTCCACACTATTAAAATAAATATACAGATACATTTATATATGAAAATCAGTTCTTATAAATACCCATAGTGTAGTTGATTAGAATTAATTGGTAACGTCTTTGTTTGTGGTCAACCAACTATTAAGGGGAAAATGTCAAAAGAAAACAAATGAGAAGTATGTCAATTTATTGTGTCATAAGTTTTTTTTAATAAATTATGTTAAAAACATTAATATAATTTTAACAAAAATTTATTAATCTATATAAAATTAGGAGTTTTACATCGTGGAGAAAAATATAATGGTGAGAGGATAATGAGGGTGAAAATTTCTGATAACATACCCTCTTCTCGGGGATTCCTCTTTTCCATAGCTTCATAATCCATTAATGATTTGGTTTATATGGATACAGAAAAACCCTTTGAATTTAAATAGTCTAAATAGAAAGTATTTATGAATATATTTTTCCTTTTTAGTTTATGGAGGTGTGGTTTTCCAAGGGGTGGGCGAGGGCCTATTTATACTTGAGGAGAGCGTTATTTTTTAAATAATACCTTATATAAAAGAATTAATGAAGTGAAATCCTTATAATAGTAATTTTTTGGCATAAATAATCGTATATCAGGATAATATAATTCTATTATGGATTTAAACTAATTTATAATTATAATTCAAAAGTTTATTAAAAATGAAAGTTAAAAATTAAAAATTGTTATTTTAGAAGAATATTTACGTCCTTAGGCTTTGGAATGTAATTTTCATGCATGAAAATCATGTTTATAGGATTTTAATGAGGATTTAATCAATGAAAAATGATTTTCCCCAAATAATATTATTTAAATGGTATGGTCGTTATTACATTATGAATGATTTAATTTAATATTCAATGGTTATGGTAAACTATATTTTTTATAATTCACTTTAAAAGTTATGCATTTCAATAAATTTCAAAAAATACACCTTGGATGATTTTGACATGTAGTTTAAAAAATAATACTATTTTATTAGAAAAAATTATATCATTGCTAATTTAGAAATATAATATTAATGTTTTTATGAAATTAATTTATTATTTGATCTTATTCCAGCATCGGTTATTCATACATTTGGTTTCTCCACAAAAAAATTGACAACTTCTGTTATCCTATTTCATATATATTTGTCTCTACAGTCGAAGATAATCACCAGTTTCTCCTTATATGAGATTTAATTCTCTCTTTGTAAAACCTCCAAATTTTATACATGTAATAGATTGGGTATGTACTTTCTCATAAGAGATACATGGAACACATCCTAAACATGAGCTATATATGGTGAAATTTGAAGCTGTTATGACACTTCTCTTTTGCAATCAATAAACTTAAAAGGATAATATATATAGCATATCCATTCATTTCATTACAAGCAACATGACACTATTCTATGGTGATATTTGAAGGATAGTTTTTACTCCTAATTCAATATACAAGTCCCTTTGATTGTTTTCAACATAGAAAATTTCACAACTCTGAGTAGATTTTATATGTTATTGGCTGGATTAATCTTTATCTGTCATCTCATTCACAAATATCAAGTCCATGTAACATTAATCATATATCTTTATACCAAAAATTATGAGTTTTACATCACTTCCATTACAAAAAATCATATGGATCCTTTTGAATACTTGAGTGGAACCTATTCTTATTTTAGAACTAATGTAGTGGGAGATATTGATTACATCCTCATATACACTCAATTTAGTAGGCTCTTGATATGTCCTCAGGTTTACAAATAGTACTTTTAGATTAGATATCAATTTGGTGGTGATATTCCTTTCTAAAATAAAAATCATTATACATATAATTTTGAAGCCCTAGCTAGTATTTCAAAGTGAACCTTATATCATGATTAGAGTCAATTAATTGTATAATCCTATGAATCCTAAGCTCTTCCTTTACAATTATCATTCCATGTAATTTTATAGAAATATTCCTAAATTGTAATTAAGTGGGATTTCTTGGTTAGTCGATAACCTACAACCCATAACACATTGTTTTAATTAGATGTAGTTGAGAGACTAGAGAAAAGGTACATGGTGATTTCTCCCATTTCCATATTGTTATAGTAAGTGGATGCATCATCCCCTTGTATATAAATCACTATGATTTAACATTCTAACAAACCTAGATCCATGAGATATACTCAGAAAAATAATTCATCATATTGTACTGGAAAAAGTGATCTCAAAGATCACAATACATCTTGGTAAATTTAGTATTGTTGATGAAATTTGTGCTATTTTAATTATCCTATAAATTCGTCATTATCTAAACTGGTAAAGTCACATAATTCCTAGTTCTAAAATGATTGAATCAAACATTATTTATGTGGAACTCATGATGCTTCCCTAAACTTAATTCACCTTATTTTTTCTATATTGATCATCTGTTTGTGTCTTCATTATATTCTCTAGAATAGATGGTTGTGAAATCAATTTTTTATGGTATGATGTTATCCCTATAGTTATGATTTACAGATCCCTCCAACGAATATCCATGAAAATTGGGGTTTTTCTCAATCCAAACCATGGATAGATTAGCCTGTTCTTTTCTAATAATATCAATAACTACCTATTTTTTCTTTACTAAATGGTTCTGAATAGTGAAATATTAGTCTATAATTATCTCCAACCATCATATTTTACAGATATTGAGACCCTTATTTTTAAATATAACCATAATACGTTTGCGATCATTATATATGTCACGCTTTTCAACATAGAGGTTGGGAATCAAAATATTCATGGGGAGATGAGAGAAGCTAACTCCATATTAGTTTCCATGTGGTTCTAGTCAATGATATTAAATTATTGTGATGTTTGGGATATTTTTTTCATTTTCTATTAGGACATAACCTAATAATTTCATTTATGTATAACAACTTCTAATTACGCATATCCAAATGATTGGAGTGTGGTTACATGTGTATTGATTTGCATCTTCTTGATATCCTTAATGATTTCCTCTCATTCTATTGGCCAAACATTCATTACACCTTTCCATTGTAACATTAATATTTAGCTGGAAAATCATGAGAATTTTCACACAAAACATATGTAGTAGTCTTATAAACCTAGGAAACTAAATATATTTTTTGACACAAGTGGTATTGGTACATTCCTCAATTATCTTCTTTTCAGGGTCAACAAAAATTCCGTCACTTCTGATCATGATCCCCAATAAAGTGATTTATTGCATCTAAAAGTCATTGTTTCTGGTCACTGTGAAAATTTTCACTTTCATTAATGTCACAATAATAGTCCTTATATATTCTCCATGTTCATATCTACTCTTGTAGTATATTAAAATATCATTAAAACAAATACCAATTTTTTTGAGCTAGTCTCTAAATACTATATTTAAGAAAATCCATGGAAATCATAGTTGAATCAGTAATACATATGGGAATTAATATGAACTAGTATCTCCCATAAATGGTACACAAATATTCCTTTTGAGTATCTTCTTTCTTCACATACAATTAACAATATTTATAATAAAGATCCACCATTGATAAGTCCTGAGATCCTCAAGGTTGATCAAACAAATCAACAATCCTTCCTAGGGGTTACATGTTTTTTATAGTGACCCGGTTAATCTCTTGGTAATCAATACACAGCCGCATTGATCCATATTTTTGGATTAAAAGTAGCACTGGTGAACACCATGTTGAAGAATTGGGGAATAATAACCCTTTTCAAAATGTTATCATAGCTACATTTTTAACTCATACATTTTATTCAGGGTCATTGTGTTGTTTGATTTAGAGATAGGAGTGGCTCCATATATATGTTCTATTGAGAAATCTACGACATCGTCTTCTTTATGCTTAAATAACTATTTGGAATTTATATCATTATAATCCCTAGAAAAAGTAATTCCATCAAGGTTGATACTTTTCATCCTCTCAACCATTTGGGAATGGTATGTCTCTATATAGGGTATCAACACCATCGTCAATGAGGGGTTTTTGAATGGAGATTCATGATCATACTAACATTTTTATTGCATCATGGGATAGTTCATAATATATAAAAGGGTTTCCATTTCCAATAATTCATCTATTTTCAATATAATTGGAGCTAATAAATATGTAGTATAGAACCGAATTACACTACTGGATGATTAAAATAATTTCAGGAAGAATCTTCCTACAGATGCTAATAGGAGAAGATTCCAACCACTGGGATATAGTGATATCGCCAGTATGAATTCTTACAAATATATCTACATTACATTTTTGAGGATTTGAGTCAACAATTCTAGTAAACTAGACGGATATAATGGAATTCATATAACCATAATCACATAAAATTTTTCCCAATTTTTGACTGAATAGGATGTTTACACTATATGTCTTTATTTTCGCAATACAAATTAGAAGTAGTGATGGAAGAAGACATACATTGATCCATTAGCTATGGTAGTTTCATCTTATGATTACCCTCAATTAGCAATTGTTTATTGAAATTGATATTATATTACCCTTTCTCTATACCATTGAATTATTGACCATTGGGTAGTGTATTATGAGGTTTCTTCATTTTCTAAATCAGGTTGGTCTGTTTCATCTTGTATATTTGAAAATTCATGATCTTCAAGGCCTTCTCTCCTACACATGAATAATTTCCATATACATTTTAGGAAATTAACATGATTATCCTTTCTTTATTTTTGACATGTGGGCAGTTGGATCCAATTTTCTGTTTCATTTGACCCACCGACTTGAAACTCTCTTCTTCTCTTCCTACCATTATAACCAAGGTACCATTTACCACACTATATCTCAACTTTGTTAGAACATCAAACTAACTATTCATAACTCCCAATGTCATTGATATGTAGTTCCATTTAGAGGTATGGTTTTAGACAACTAAAGAATATATCCATTATTCTAACATCATTGATAACAAAAACCAAGGCATATCTAGAAATCCTAGTGATTTTTTCCAACTATGTTTTGACTAATTCATCTCATTTTTCTGAAGCTCCATGAATTCTCTAACTATAGTTTTTCAAATATTATAATGGAAATACATGTTAAGTAATATTTTATTAATGTCTTCCCAATACATCTATCATATTTCACACTTTCTCAGGGGTTTCTATATATACACACGCCATTGATTAGCCTCTCCATCTAAACAATATATGAATAGAGTCTCCATCTCCTTATTATAACATTGGAGCATAAAAAGTTAATACCTATTGAATTTATACACCATTAGGGGACAATTAGATCAGAATAACTATTTAATGTATGTTTTCTTTACTTCATTAAATACATTAATTCTATTTTCACTATATTGGGTGATGGAAGAAGTTTCACATGGTTCTGGATGTTATCCACAACCTAAGACATCTAGGTAATCATTATAAAAAAAATTTGACTCCCAATCCAATGAATTTTGATATGTTAGTCATACAACCATTTCATTATCCCTCACAATGGTTATTTTCCTCGTTTTTTCCTAGTTACATACATTCTATATAATACAAACAGTATGATCAAAATGAATTTCAATGAATCATGAAGAAATTATTTCTTATTTTGTGAAATTAACTATAAAAAATATCTTTTGGGATCCCAGTGTTTATCATTTCTATAAAATGATTCTTATTGGATGTTTACCTATATATAGAACTATACATATAGTTTTCACAAATATTTGCTAATCAAAATTACAAATTTTACTAAACTATGACTCTCATACAAACTATTGTCAGCTGAATTTTTCTTACATGTCTATTAAATAATTTTTATAAAGATATCTTAGTAGAGGTACAATCAAGGATCCAAAGGTATAGTGTGTCGAAAAAATAGCATTATAAATCAATTGTACTGAATCTATATTAAAAAAATATTTAAAATATTATTAATAATATTTGTAAATATCACATGTTATCCTGTTACATGTATTAACTAGAAGATATACATCAATTTAATGGTTGATCTAAAAGCCTATGATGGGAAGGAATAAGGGAAATGGAAAAAATAATGCATCAGTGATAATTATCATCATAATAATATCATAAAGATAATATCATCATAAAAATAATTACGTAAACACTAGAAGAAGAACTAAAATATTGAAAATTCATAAAAAAGAAACATCATGTCATAGTGGTAAAATACCACACATAGTTGTGTACAAATCTAGCATCATGTTCATGAAAAATATATGTTCATAAATCATAACTTCATCATTGTGAACAAATATATCAACATTTTAATGCATAATTCAAATAATATAATGAGAAACATCACAATACCCATCAAATTAGAGAGATTTATAATTCGAGGACCAAACATCACACCATACTATTTACAAAAAGATTAATGCCAAAGAGAACATATAACAGTCATAGTCATCAAATAACCCAATGAAAAGAATGTGTTTCAGAAGGATTTAAAATGTCATAAATATAAATCTTTAATTATGTTATCATAATTAATATAATTTTAACATAATAATTACAGATAATTATAATATTAATATTTCAGGGGGTTGGATAAAAAGGGAATGAAGTGAGGATATTTAGTAATTGAATTAGTGAGATCTTCCATCTTGTTGGTATTACTTGTTTTACATGGTATTAAACAACTATGATAATTAGAGTTAGATGTATCTTAATAATACATAGTTATAATAATTGTATTATGAGGGAGTATTTTTTATGATACTTTTTTTTGGAATGTGTTGGATGTCTGGGTTTCCTAGAAGAGTTGTAGGGATTATTTATATTTGGAGAGTGGGGTATTGTTAGAATAAAATATTAAATGAAATAAGATATCCATGATAGACCTTATAATTGTGATTTTTTAGCATAATGAGTAATAATTAACTATTATATAATGGATTAAGGGAATTGACCCCATTATAATTCATATTGAATAGTTTATTAAAAAGGAATGTTGGAAAAAGAGAAATTATTATTTTAAAAGAATATTATTTCCTTTAGGCATTGGAAAATTATTTTTTGGGTTGGAAAACAATATTATTATATTATAATGAATAATTTATCAAATAAATTATGATATTTTGGTACAAATTTTCTAAATATTATTTTATCGCTTTTACATAATGAATAACTTAATTTAAGATACATCGGTTATGGAAAAAACTGTATTTCAACTATTCACAAGAAAATTGATGTATTTTTGAAAATTACCAAAAATTACCATTGAATAATTTAGATGTGTAATTTCAAAAATGATATTAATTTTTTAATTTTAATATTCTATCATATTTAATTATAAATGTTAATAAAAAAATTATTATTTGTATGAAATATTTTTAAAATAAAGTATATTAAATTATTTTTATATTTTCATGGATTTTTTTAATAAATATAAATATTTTTTGATATATAATATTTATATTTACATAATTTCACAATTCAAAATATTACATATATATTATTTTTTTATATTTAGGATAAATTATTTTTCCGATAATGAGGATAACATTCTTTAAATTCTGTTTACAATTTCAACAATCACATTACTATTCAAATGGTCACATTCTATCCTATAAATAAATTTTCATTACATCATTAATTATTCACCTAAATTATTCTCATTTTGTATAATTTTATTTTGTTAACTAACATTCCATTACTATTCTTATTTTTTCATGGGAGGGATTGTTCAAGGCAACCGGCGTGATCCAAATTTTCACATTCATGGTTTTTATGTTCTATATCTTCCCCCTAGTATTGTGTAGAGGTTTAATGGTTTTAATTGGTGACTAATGTAATGGTTTTAATTAATGAAATAATGTGTTTTATTTATCAATGATTTTTATGGGTACAAAGAATTATACTATAATATAATATTTATTTATTTCAAGATTTATTAATAAACTCATGTTCATTACAACCCTGAAAGAAATAATCATATGTCATGAATGATATTATTTTGGAGGCTCAACATTTGGAAATATGAATACCGAGTTATGGAAGGATGTTCAGGGATAATATATGCATGGATTCATTTGGAATTATAAAAATGATAAAGAACATGATGTTGATTTCATACACATGACTTTGTGAGGAATGCATTGTGAAGATTCCATTATTCATAGCGTATATTTGATTTGGAAGACAGTGCATGAACATATGAATTATAAATGGTTTGTAGATTTGAAATATAATTCATATGAAATTATTTACAAGAAACCTGATGCATCACAAAACACAGATCAAATGTTGTGGGGTCACACCTATAAATACCAAGGTTCTGTGGAAAATGAGGGTTCATACTGGTTGGGAGAAAGGATATTTTTTCCCATGAAATATAACACTATGATATTTTTTGATAATAAAATACAAGAATCTGCTCCTCACATGAGGAAGAGGAGAAACACTGCAATAAATGGACTTGTGAAATGTTCACAATTACAACTTCATGAATAAATAGTTACACAAATCACACCCACTTTAAAAAAGAATAAAATACTCTTGTATTTCATGATACTCTAATCCATGTTATTCGTGTGTTCAAGATAACATAATTCCAATAGATTTAAATAATATATACCCATAAAGAGAGTTCTTAAGTATAAAATTTGATGATTTTCACATATTATTTGTACATATAAGAATAGTAAAAACCACACATAATCATGAATATAGAAGAAGAATGTTTATCAACCCCCTAATATCATTTAGATATACATACTTTTTTACGATTGGAAGATTGCTAGATGCACGAAGAAGGTACCACATGAATATATGCACTCATGAAAGAAAAAATCATTGAGATTATAAACCCATATATTCATGGTAGGAATCACATGAATGTGACCATCAAATACGTGCAAAATAATTGGGTGACACTAAAAAAATGAAATAAATTTTTAAGTCTAATTCTACTTTTTTATAGGGTATACAAGTATTTGAAGTCCCTCACATGTTGTTGTTTTTTCATGAATAATACATTAATGAAGTTATTTTAAAAATATTTATTATTATATAAAATATTTAATAACTTTTTTCCCATATAAAATAATTAAATGTGGTCAAGACATAAATATTTAAAGGATGAATAGTACCAGAATATTTTCTTAGATATAACTACTCATCAAACAGTGATCAAAATAGTTGATCATGCCCATCAAGCTATAATGGATCTTCAACTTGATAAAAAAGTATATTAGATCTACAAATACCACAGTGATATACCGTGAGATCATCTTGTAGGGGATCATGCATTGAATAATTTTATATATTTTTCATTTGGTGATAGGAGTTTATTTAGTCCCTTAGTTTGTGTTGAAAGTGGTGAAGTTGTTCAGTTGCAGCTAGATGTAGGATAAGTCTCTCATTTGGAGATTGTATGAAGAGAATATTCTTGTTTGAAGTGGGATTAGAAGGATTTTTTGGTTTCTATAAATTTCGTGGTGTGAAATTTAGATATCACTATTTTTTGACATAGGTGTTAAGATATAGTGTGATTATATATCTTCCATTTTAATTGATAATAGAATTATAGTGTCGAATCAATGATGGAGGGGAGTTAAATAACATTGAAAGGATTCTTTCATTCTGATGAATCATGTATATTCCAGATGTTTATCACATTATTATCATTTCTATATATGAGGTGGGACTGTGAGTTATCACTATGTGTATTGAGAACTCTAGATGGTTTAATTTATTGATTTTAAAAGAAAAGACTTCATAAAAGTAATCCACTAATACACCCCCGTTTAAGGGTCAATATATTATAGGTCTTTTAATGTGTTATTATATAAAAGGTTCCCTAAAAATATCCAAATGAATTATTATGATTTTATGATATCTTAAAATAAGTGATCTACCAATGATGTAGGAAATTGGAGTTAATCATTGGGAAAAAATTAATACTAAAAATTAATTAGTTCCCTCCATATTTCTTAGTATCTTATGTGTTTTGAGATAACATATAACAAATATAAGTATATTATTATTTTTAACATATATAAAACATAAATATATTACATTTGAAGGTGTCTACTGACTTCCCTCAAATAGAAGTGAAGAGTTCACTCCTTAAGGGGGGATAAATCTTAATAAAATTCATTTATTTAACTAAATTTCTGTGAATAAATAAAATATATAAATATTTCAAACATAATTTTTTAGGTACACTAATCACACATTCATTTATGATTCCTAATTTTATTACTATATAAATTATTGGAGAGAGAGTCATTAATGAAACTATAGTATATGGGTGTCTGTATCATTTTAATTTGATCATTATGATCTATTTTTTGAATGGTTAGTAGGTTTTAGGGTTTTATTGATAAATATTACATCATGCATCCACTAAAATTATAATATCACATTTTCTTAATCATGATTTCATGTTCATGGTATTTTATGGACAACTCAAACTCCATTTTCCACATATATCTTCTTTTCTACACATTGTTATCAAATTTATCTTAACTGTTGAATAACTAAATGGTATTTTTTAATATAACAATGTGATATCATCCCTCAATTATAAGATTCCATGAAATAATATTAAAATAGAGGATAACTTGTTTTTGAGAATAAATATGCCATGGTAACCCAACACTTACAGTTTTCATTTGATTGTTAGTAAGGGGAGAAAATAATTGAGCACACATATTGATATATATAATGTGAAGGGATATTGAAAAGAAAAAAATTGATTGATATTTTTTATATTGAGAGTTGAATTTTTGGTCAATCATGTATCAATATTTTTTTGGGGATGTTTTTTGAAGTCGTGATTCTTGGATAATTTTTATGGATTCATTTAATGGAATTGGTTGTCATGCTTGAACAATTCTCCTTGTAGTTATGATATTTTTTGAAATTGTGATTAATTTAAATGACATGTGTTGATTATGAAAAGTATGAAACATTGCAATAAGGATTAAGAAAAACACCATGTAAAATTATATTCAATTTTTATATGGAGTAAGTTTACAATGAAAGGTACATATGATATACATGAATATGATATGGTGTAATGACATTTTTGTGGTTAGTCATTTCATGTGGAACTTATACAAAAAATATTTCCAACTAGTAAAGCTTATGGGACAAACGTTGCCCCAAACATGTGGTAGGAGACCACTAAAACATGTGAGATCCATCCAAAAATGGCTCATAGGGTTGTTATATAGATAGTGAGGCCTGTAAGAGAATGCACATGGGTAAGAGAATGTTGGAGTGGGATGAGGGGTTAATACATGGAGTTATTTCATTTGAATCCCATGGTGTGTGTAGTATTATGAATGTAAAAATATACTACAAGATCAAGTGGGGATCGACCCAGATTGAGTAACTAAAGAGAGGCCAATTTTTTAGAAGTTTGATGTTGGATATGGGAACATGGCATACAGTTCAACCTTCATATTAAAATTATTAAAATTTTAAAAGTTGTCCAATAGATTTTTTTTTCTCATTCATAAAATTTATATGTACAATATACTTCAACAAAATAATTTTATAGAGAACTGGTCTTCAATGTTTTTCATTTTGAGGTTTTCATGATCATGCCATTCCTGAGACTATTTTATGATTGATATTTTATAAGGAGGATAATTTTTTTCATGCTTGAAAAATTAAAAATTTATAAATGATATTATTTAAATGGTTGAGAATTCAACTGAGTGAAAACAATATTGAATTTTGATGTTCATGAATTTGATATGCAGGGATGCATCCAGGCTTCTAAATATGAGGGAGAACATGATCTTTATCTCATTACCATAAGTCTATGAGTAATGTATTGTTGGCAATTCATTATTATTGAAGTATATTTGAGATGTATACTCACATATTAAAATATTAATGCTTATATATTTCGAGATTCAAAATATTCTTGACATAGAATTATATATGGGAACCATGAAATGAAATGAAACATGTATTAAGGGTGGAAGAGTATGACCTATAAATATTAATTATCCATGGCCTAGGGGTGTCGTTGCCACTTTACTGAAAGGGTATCATTTACAAAGACATAGTTCCTTGTGAACAACAATTTCATGAAGATAATATATGATTCTTCTGATACCATGAGGAATACAATTAAAATATTTTCAACTTAAATTTTTAATAGAACACACGAATCTCTTCATAACGAATTGGTTTATAGGGATGATAACCTTCCATATTCCAAAACTATCTTATACAATGTATTTTAGATTTGTGTGGTACCCTTACATATAGGGATTCAGTTAACATATACTCTTATGAAAAATTTAGTAAAAAAGAACCTTGAGGATATACACATATCCATTGAATAATAAATAATAGTGAAAACTAAACCCATTATGTTTTCCTGAAGAATAAAATATATTGTTCCCTTAAAAACATTGGCATAACTGAACTATTTAATATAAGAATATTGTGGGTTGAATAAGGAATGCAGTGCATGAATACATGAAGTCCTGAATTAATACCCCATTTAGATACTTAGACCTTATTCACATGGAAGCCATCATAGCAATATTATCATCCAATAAATGCAATTATTTTTGGTAAACCTAAAAGAATGACAAAAATACAAGGTTCATAATATATTTTTATCACGCATTAAATATTTGAGATGTCCATAATAGTTGGTGAACATTCATGAAGAGTACATGGATGAAGTGACTCGTGAAATAATTATTCTTATATTAAATATTATAGATCTTATGTGAACCACTTAACACATTAATTGAGACAAAAAATTTATCAAATAAATGAATAATAAGTCAATCATATTTTTTGTGAGAAAAATTATCATCCATAGTTGATCATAATAATTGAGAATGAACAACAAGATGTAATGGAACTTGAACTAGTACTTGATGAAGTCAGATTCAACAATCTCATAGAGGATGATCAAGAGATCCTGCATTTTTGGTTCAATCCTAATATGTGGTTAGAAGTATTTCAATTTTATTTTTGAGAAGAAGAAGTATATCTATTGGATTTGGGAGTAGAGTAGAATTTCAGTTGGAGATAGAATTGAGAGAAGTCTTTATGTTGGTAATGATAGTAAGAGAAGACTCTAATGTGCTGTCAATATAGAAGGATAATGTTGATTATAGTAATACTATTGGAAACATTATAAATATCCCCAGATATGTATTCAAGAGTAAAATTATTGTGTGATTATATATTAAGAATTCATATTGATAAAGATATTATACTGTAGAATCAATTTTGGGGGGTATAACTAAAAATTGATGTTGTATTCCTTTTAATAAAACCTTATATATAATGTCTGTTGTACTCAATGATTTCATTTCATCATATGAGCTAATATTTAGAGTTATCACTAAATTGATTGAAAACCATAATAATTTCATGATGTTGAATTCTAAATAAAATAATTTATAAATATGAACCACTAATTCATAAACCTATTAGTTGCCATTCGTTCATAAGGCTCTATAATATGTAATTTATACTATATAATGTTTTTAAGGGTATTCAAGTCTCAATTTCATATATTTGATCTATATAATGATTTATTTATCTATTTACACCTATATTTTTTTTTGTAATTTTATGATAATTTTTAATATATATGTTTTCCATGAATTATTTAGGATTTACACGTCCATTTAAAAACCAATTTATGTACTCCAATACATTATCAATTTCCATATTTTTAAGGTAGAATTATCTCTGTTGTTATTCACATTTGGTTCAGGTAATTCCTTCTCCATATATCATCTTATAATATCTAAATTTATTATCCAATGAATTTATTTTATTATATTTTTCCTTTACACTTTTCTGTTTATACTTTTTTCACTATTCTCAAATGATTAATTCATACAAAACACATTAGAAGGCTAGAATGTAGAATATTACTTAATCTCCATTTATTTATGTAAATCATAAATTTAGTATTTATCACATTTTATTATCTGTATATTATTTCATATTCATGTTTACATTACATAGTACCTCTCTTCTAAGGTGATTTATAATCCCTCATTGAATTTTCTTTCTCTGATTCGACTACATGCAATATAAGTGAGTTTCCTCTTTTTTTCACTATATGTTTCTTTATCTCAAACTATCTTTCTCTAATCTAATTTTTTTCCTATATTCATAATACAATGGAAAATCTATATAGTGTTCCAATGAAAAACATCAAATTAATATTTCTTATCATTTTACATTCCATTTATCCATATTTTCATTGATTATGTTTACCCTTAAAATTAAAAAAATATGAAGAAATTATATATTCCATTATATACAATTTCATTTATTCCACTCAAAAAATATATCATATAAATTAATTTCATTTATTTGTTTCACCCATTGAATGAATACTATGTAATTTACATTTATTTATAGATTTTATTTTTTTATCATTCACCCTTCTAATATGATCATCTTATATGTGGTCCATTATAATTTTGTTAGATAACTTGTTCTCTATTAACATTTTAAATATATTTTCCCATATAATTGATGTATAATATATTTTATGAAATAAATTTTATTTATAACACATATTTTTTGTCATATTATATTTTTATTGGTGGGTATTAATTATAAATCCCTCTAATACAATTGGTAAATATTATATCTCATTATATTTTCTGAATATTACATGCGAAGAGGGAATATTATAATATTTTATAATGTATTGGAAATAATCCACAATAAAAATTAATTTTAAATTAGTAAATTAAATAATATAAATAATATCATAAGATATCACCCTCAATTAATAACAAGATTAAATCGAGTATATTTGAAGAAATGATAATACTCTAATAGAATATTGAATATTTTTTTTGAGATAAATATCCCTTCTTTACACTAAAAACATTTATTTCAAAGCCGAATAATTAGAAATGTAAATTTTTTAAATAAAAATAATTTTAAAAAGTGGAAAATTAAATTTAAACACATTAAGAAATTATGATGGGGTAGATGGCCACTTAGGTTGTATAATTTAAAAGAAAACATTAAATCCTTATATTTTTTAAAAAAGTCATAATATCTCCCGTTTTGAAAATAGAAAAAATATTATTTTTAGAATATTTTATAAAAACAAGAATATGTCTAAAAATAATTTATAACTTTTTAGGATAATTTTAATTATATTTTGTAAATTTTTTAAAGAAAAATGGGCAAGGATGATATATATTCACCTATAGATACTTATGTATAAACAATACTAAATAATAATGAGATTGTACAAGTAACACATACCTTAAAATTTACATTAGTTGAATGTGATTTAACATCTTCTATTATGCCATAAACAATGTTATCAACTTATAATAGAACCATATCCATATTTATTATATCATATATGATCCAATTAATTCATTTTTTAATAATATTCCATCATTACCCATGTTTCTTGTGTTAACTGCTACATTTTATTTTGCATGTTCTGTGGTATAAGTTGTGTTTATTATGAATAGGATATATTTAATTCATCTCGAGATAGATTTTAATTTAGTTGATATTTTATTTTATCATTATATATATTTTAATAATAATTATTGAAAGATTAAAATATAAAATGAATCACATCGTATCTTGGAGATGGTATGGTGTATGTACGCATGAGTGATGATAGCATTATCTTAATGGTGACATGATAAGGAATTGGGTTATACATTAGTTATTCAGAATCAATATCTTTGGATACATATTATTTATATCAATTATATCAAAAAAATATACACATTAAAATAATGTGGATGTGAAAAACAAATTACACCATGACATGGAGACGGTAGGTCGTATCAACTCACGTGCGGTGCTTTCATTTTTAATATAATGAAAAAAGGAGATATTTGATTGTTCCATATTATAAATAAAATATAAAACTATATATTATAATATATTTATTATATTTTCATTTTATAAACACAATAAGATAATGTGTAAGAAGAAATTAACATGAATGAGTTGGTAAAATATCGACCTCTTCTTCGATGGACTTTCTTTAAATCTGTTTCAAATGGATCTAGAGTTGATATTTTTTTAAGAATATAAAATTTATAACATGTATATGGAATTTTAGAGGATAAATTGGTAGGGGTTTCTATATCTATGACTCTATATGTGGTTTGTGGATATGGGGTAGGAAGAACCTTAATATAATTGAGGTGAGGGGAACATAATGAAACTTGAAAAGAAATTAAATAATTAAAAATTAATTTTCAACTCTAAATGGATCGAGACTGAGTTATTTTGAATCTAATATGGTTATGGGTCTATATAATCTCAACCAATTTTTTTTTCTTCTTTAAGTTACATTATTACCCTTATTTATTGTCTTTTACCCTTAGTTGTGCCATTTAACACTTACCAAGACAACATGTCATTTCATTCACATTAATGATTAGTAATGTTACAATAAAATGCTGAAAAACCGAGTCATGGATGATATTATAAAATTTATACCAATATGTTGGAATAGTTTTATTTTTTTATGAATTTGATATCATATAATAAAATATTATTATTTTTAATACATAATTAATGACAATTTTGATATTATTTGTAACTATTACTTCTAAAAATATCAATAAAAATATATAATACAAAACCAACACATTTTAAACAAAAACAGCATGTCAATATCATCAAATAAATTATTTTATGGAATTAATAATACCAAATTATATTTTTTCAGTATATATAATATCATTTATTTGATATTTCCTTTTATTAAACAATTACTGCATCATCATTATGATGGTCATTAATTTAATTATTTCAAATCTAAAAATTATAATGAAATAATGAATATAAAGATAAATATTATTTATTACAAAATAACTTTTATAGTAAAAAAATATACCTTATGTAACCCCATATTATAAATAACTCATATGTAAAAACAAAGGTGTGAAAATTTTTACTTTTCTTTCAATATGATATTTTAAATGTTATATTCTCATCCATGAGGCCTAAAAAAGTTATAATTTCATCCCAAATATGGTTTGAGACAAAAATATCATAAAATGAAATTAGGACATGTTTAAATGTAATTTTGGAATATTTATAATGTTATTTTTACCCTAAATTACTCAATTTAACTTTAACCATGTTGATAAAAAAGTACTTAATTGTTATTCATAATGCCCAAAAATAAAATATTCCTATTTAAATAATTTTTACACACTTAATTAAAATATGGAATCTATTTTTCAATTTTAAAATAAAGATATTATCGTAATAAATTGTAATTTAATCACATTAATAAAATGAGAAAATGGGTTTTTAAATAAAAATGATCAAAATATTGAATTATATATATAGATTAAATCCATGTGGAATTTATTTTAATGACCTAAATTGGGTTGATAGAAAATAATGCTCCCTTTATACTTTAAAAAATATAATTTAACACAATAAATTATTTAGATGAAATATATTGTTTCAATTAATGTACAATATTTTATTACTATTTATCAAAACATAAAGCTTGTTATAAAAATGGAAACATTTAAACCAATGTAATCTTTCATTTACCTATTTAAAAGAAGATGATTTTTTTTCATATACAATTTATAAAATATTCAAAAATTGGATTTAAAATATGTTCTCCATTAAAAGGTGATATAAGTGTCTTTAGAAAAAATATAGGTTTTTATGCATAATTTGTGGTTTGTTCTTATGGTATAACTATAAAATATATTGTTTGAATATAAAAATATTTTTTTTAATATATAACAAACAAATTTCCTTAATTTTATTTTATAATTTTAATTTATTAAGAAAAAACACCTTTGGGATAAAAAATGAAACAATTTTTTTATATTCATTTGGTTTATATTTTGTTTTCAAATTATTCGTAACTAATGAATCAATATTATATTTATATAGACAAAATATTTTCATAAGGTTAGTAATACTATTCATAACTTCAAATTTAATGGTTATTTTATAATGGAAACATAAAAAATAATAATATTTAGTTTTATTATTAAGCTTGATGTTGCATGAAACATATGATATCAAAGAAATTGTTGTTAAAAAAGACAAATACCTTAAAAATATTGGGTTTTTATATTTTCTTGTCATTCAATAAATAGATTCAACTCAATTTAATAGTGCACATCAAAAATAAAATTTTGATACTTTAAAATTATTTGGTGTAAACCCACATCAAAAATAGGGTTAATAAAACATCCTCCAAATAAGTGGAAAATGTAAATATTGAGGTCACCACCAAATTTTGAATTCAAATAGGAGAACATTGGTGGAATGTGAAGATACAAATACATACTTATAGAGATTTATATAGGTTATTTATCATTATAAATTAAATTATCTATGGAAAATTGAGTATTTAAGAAATAAATATTTGATGATTTAGAAGACCATCTAATTCATTAGATAAAAATGCAATATGTTAAATTTTTTGTTTCAAACCCTTTTTATGGAATTTGGGGAAAACTTTTAATCCTTAGATGAACCAATTAAGAAAACATAGTTTATTTATTTCTATTTCATAATCATTATCTCATCCTTTGGTTGTTCTTCGATCTATCTCCACTTAATTTCATCCATCAAGAGGTGGATATTCAAAATGAATTTTTTATACTGAATCATATGATCCTCAATTCATTCTTTCAACATATATTAAAAAAACAAAAAAGTTTGTCACATAGTAACAAATAAATCAAACTTTTACATCATAAAATAATATATAATGTTTATCTTAACCCATTCAATTCATAACACCCATCCAAAATATGTCATTCTAAATTAATAAACAAAATATTTAGAAATAATTTCATTAAATTTTAAAAATAAAATTAACATTAAATTTTCCAAACATTGTAATGTAGATCAAATTATCACATACCAAATATTTGAATACCATGAAAACCTTAAAACATTAATGAAAACATGCGTGAATCCAAACCATAAATGAATATGCAATGTAGTAGAATCATAATATATCTCATCATTCTTGTAACCAAAATGTGATAACATAATTCTTGAATCCAGGAAGATAAGAAAATTAATTATTCCACTTGGATTGTATTAAAAACACATGCTTCACCATGATCACATTGATTTTTCTAAACTATATTTCCTTGACTATTGGTTTATTCATCTTCATACTATTTTATCTGCTAACCTTTGAATAATTTATCATTGGAAGCTTCATTATTTCCCTTATAATCATGATCTTTGTGACCTTTCTCTCAACTCTTGTAACACAATCCCATTCCCATCAGGCAAGTATTGGTGTGTTTCTTCAAATATTTATCACTTATGGGAAAATTCATCTTTTCCATATACCCCATTATTAGTCTCTTGCTCCACCATTCTCTTCTTCTCATGCTATTCCATAAAGTCATAAGACATTGAGAATTATTTATCTCTTGATATAACACAATACTATATCTTCTTATAATGAGAATGTTTGGCTGACGAATCCCTTTCATAATAATGGATTTAACCCACCATTGAAATGATCAATCATACTCCTTGAGATATGTATGTTGTCCATATTTTTCATTATTATCATTGTAATGTTTAATTCATATTTAGAAACTTTCTCATCCTTCTTTTTCATTATATTCAAGAATTGTCAATCTATATCGTCTCTCTATTCACGGGGAAGATATTGTTCCATGAAAAGTTCCGTAAAATTGTTTCATTCCTTGATTTCTATTTCATCACACTCCTTTCTATTTTGAATTAGTGACCACCATTGATTTACATATCTTGAGGGATGATAAATATCCATGAGAATGTTCTTCCTTTCAATGCTTCCCAATGCAATAGATATCTTATCCAATGAAATTATCTCATATTCAACTATAAATGTTTTTTGTCCCATTAAACGATGTAGTTAGTTGTATCATGAAGAGGTTTAACATTATTCCTCCACATTGTTGACTAGGATTCCCAATATGGGTATGTTTAGTATATATATCACAAGCCATTTATCAAAGTATAGTTATATTTATTTCATCACCAGTTGCAGCTCCAAATAAAACATCATTATTTTACATTGGAGGGACATCCCTACAAGGATTATGTGAATTTATATGGTTCCCCTTCATTCGACTATGGGATATTTCAAATAAAAATGGAATACATGAGATTATATCAAAAACATTATGTAACATAATTTATAATCTGAATACTAGTTAATAAAATAACCTAAATTAAAAATTTAGGTGTAAGTAATCTCTAAATTAGATGTTATTATTATTTGTATATGTTTCCAAATTCAATCATAGGGTTCCATTCACAAACTTGTGCTTTCCTAAATCTAGTTCTGATGGTTTCTATTAAACTTTATCTGATACACACTGTAAATAATCCGACATTAGTATCTCCAAGATAGTAACATATATTATCACATTGTCATATATAAAAGAATAGAATCCAAATTGATAAATTAGTTTAGTAGTTTTGGAAGCTATATTACATACATTAACGATATATTATAATTTAAAATATATCATACAATATATATGTAAGGGCATGGGCCTCCTCGGTCAAGTAATTTGTGAAAATATTGTTTTTGAGTTATTTTGGGAGGTAATATTGACTCATTTCAAGAGTTTTCCAAATATGAATTTTGTTCAAATAGTAGGTGGAATTAGTAGGTTGTATTAGTAGGTTGCATTGGTTTGTGGTGTTGGTAAGCGGTGTCAATAGGTGGCATCCACAGGTGGAGTCAATAGGTGGCATTGGTAGGTGGAGTCATTAGGTTTAATCAGATGCTGGTTTTAGTGAGTGGAATTAGTGAGTCACATCAGTGACTCATCATCAGAAGAATGCATTAGTGACTCACCATTGGTATCTCGCATCGGTGATTCTAAATCAATAGTTCACATTGATTACTCACCATCGGTGAGTCAAGTTGGTGACTATGGTTGGGGACCCACCCTTAGTGACTCACGTTAGTGACTTACTGATGGTAGTTCACTTGAGTGAATTTCCATTGCTGGTTTGAATTGGTGACTCTCCATCAGTATCTCGCATCGGTGACTCACCCAATGGTGAGTCATTTCCAATAGTTTATCAAAATTCTAGTTTTCTCTAATTTTTCCACTTTCAACCATTTTATCATTTTTTTAACGTAAATTGGTTTAAAAGAATATATAAGTGTTTTTAACCCATTCAAATGATATATATTATATCATTAAGTTTATAACACCCAAGAGACTAATAGACTTCCAAAACATGTGGTGTTTACCAAGATCCTCCTTTAAAGGCATTTAAAAATGTTCCACTTCCCTTGAGTCTCATATCTACTCCCTCAATGATGAGAATAATCCCTTCATACATTCTCTTGATAATAATTATCCTACAATCCTTCTTCTTCAATGAATATTCAGTATGTCTTACACCCCTGGATCGTGTTTCCCTAGGGCCTTTTGTACCCCCTCTTTTGGCGCTAGGAGGATTTGTCAATCGTTTGTTCTCAAAAGTTGGGATCCCTTTGTCTCTTTCAATTTGTGTTTTATATATGATTTTTGTTTGATTGTTCTCTAGAAAAGAAGGCCTACTTCCAAATAAACAATTATAATTGAATTTCGGTAATATCAATATATAGGGGCTAGGTTTAAGTGAAACATGATTATTTCTTAATTGTTACTGTTATTATGGCATGTACATGCTATATGCCTTTAAAAAATCATGTTATTGATGGAATATATTTCCACTCTAAGGATGACCTATTGACGATTATTATTGTTCCTATGTGAATGACTATATTATCATGAAATTAGATAACCCCCCATATTTAGAAAAATAATTGAGTGGCTCATGATCGAACTTGCTATGTGATAACTAATGAATTATCAATGTGGAATTATAAACGAGTGTTTTCTAAATCTAAAGACACCATTATTATTTAATGGGCTTGTTTATTGTGTGTATTTTATTCTGTTTTGTGCCTTTTTATGTTCTATGTTGCTTTGATCGAGATAATTGTTGTTTCTATGTTTATATAAGTGGTGTAATGGAATCAAAAGTTGAGGGATTGATTGACTATGAAATAGATGGGTAGTGGTTGAGTAGTGGGGTTGTAGGTTCTGGTTCTTGTATGATTTTATTAATGGGTGTGATGGGTGTGGTGTTGTTGTATAGCAGGGTTGTCAGGTTGGTTGTGTTGAGGTTTGATATGGGGTTTGGAAGAAAGTTGGTGGTTTCCTTATTGAGAGGAAGGACCGGGAAGAATTACTTTGATGATTGATGATGGTAGTAGATGTTATAGATGTTGGATGGAGTGGGAAAATTAAGTGAGTTTGTTCATTGTGGATCTCTATCTTTTGTATGTTTTATGATGTGTGACTTGTTGAGAGCTGTGGTTGGTAGTTTCATTGATTGGGATGGAAAGAAAAAATGGGTATGCAATAATTAATTATAATTAGTTAAATGAGTTTTCTAGGGGTATGTTTGAGATATGGATTTTTGTCAATGGAATTCATTTATTACCTTTCAAAGTGATGATTGATGTTTGTTAAATTATTCTTTTAGAGGTATAATTTGAGTGGGAAGTATCAGAGTGTGGTTAATTGTTTGATTTGGAACCAATAGGTTGGTCTAGACTGTTTGATACTATATATACATACCTTTATTTTCTTTGTGTTTTCTATACACACCCCACCCTTAGTGATTACTGTGTTCCAATCATCCCCATTTTCATGGGGTAGGGTTTTTTTTCAAATATACTGGTCGGAGGATGGATGATTGGCCACCAACCTTTCCATGCTCCCTCTTCTAGGTGGTGGTAGTGAAATATTCATTAGGAAGGTATTGGTTTGTGAGGGGCATGAGTGTGAGGGCGAGCTGTGGATTCCCATGTGTCTTTAGTATGAGATGATTTTTTTCCTAGGTGAATTTTGGGTGAGATTCATTGTAATTTCCTAGGTGTAATTGGGATGTGACAAGGTTATGAGGCTAAGGTGTGTGGGCGAGTGGTGACGTGTTGGATTCGAATTGGTGGGAGCACCGGGTAATTTTCCGTTAGGGTGTGAGAGTGGCTAATTTGTGGGAATGTAGTGTGGGGTACCATATCATCGATGTTCTATATATTACATTACATTCCTTGTTGTATTTAGTGACCATGCCTTTCATGATGTTAGGGTGGTTAGTATGCTTTGTTAGGTGCTTCTAGTTCCTACTATTTCTCATGGGGCGTTAGTATGCTTCTATACATGTTCATGAGACACATTGGTTTTTGTTTAATGATTATGCTTATATGCTCACCCAACAAATATAAAACTGGTTTCAAGTTTCTAGTGCAACTATTGGGATTGTGCTCGGCTATACTAGCTTAGACGTTCGGGATAGTTATTGTGTCGCTACTTAGTTTTTTTGGTATTTACATTGGAGACTCTTTCTTTTGTGTCAGTTACATTTTCAAATATTCATGTCAGATGGTTTTGGTTTTCTTTAATTAATATGTATATATATATATATATATATTTCAGGGATTTTTTTTGTTAATATATCATATCTTCTGATCATGGTTACTATGAAAAGGGTAATAGCTCTTATTTTGTGAGATTGGAAAACCATTGGGGCCGATTTCCACTCTATGGCCTACTAGAGGTGGAAATCAGGGGTCATGATCTCTCTTTCTCCATTTACAGCATAAGAGGGGAATCTTTGGAATGAGGGGTTCTTGACATAATGGTATCAAAGTATGATTTTTGAGCGATATGATGGAGTTTTGAGTTCGGAATTGTAAGTATTTCAAGGGTTATTAGGGAAACAGTGTTAGGTGATCTTGGTTCATCACATTGGATAGGGAATACTGGCTAAGACATGGGATTTATCCCCCCTTGATATAATGCAGGACACTTAGCCTACTGAACGACCATGTGAGGCTACATATTTTGTAGGGTAGATACCCTCTGAAAGGTATATGTATCATGATGAATCATGTTATTATTTGTAATTTTATGTTTGGGAAATACGAAATTGATAAAAAAATGAGTTTATATGAGTTAAAATTAATCTTTAATAAACTAACATATTACCCGGGTTTATGAGTTCCATATTTATCATTCAACAATAGCACCTGATCAACGTCTGTGTGTAGTATAGGCAGTGGAGGCTCAGCAGGCCGACTTGGTCGATCGACTAAGGGCTGACCCGGTGGAGTAGGATGAACAGTGGTAGGAAATGTAATGTTTATTCTAGTGACAGACTCTAGGGATGTGTGAGGGAAGTTTTTTAGTCATGGAAATAGAAAGATGGCCCAAGGACTTGTGATCAAATTCATCATGATATGGGCTCCGATGGAGTACTAAGTTCTTTTGGTAGTTAAACTAATTTGGGGAGTTTTGTATCAGTTGTGAGAAATTTATTTTGTAGATTGAAAAGAGTCTTGTGTCTTGTGGGATGATTATGAGAAGGTCTTATAGGTAAGATTCCTCTTATCCACTAGGAATTCTGAGAAGAGGGAGGAGATACTCTCCCTAAAGTAGGGGGTTAATTATTATGGGATCTTGGGATCACATTTTAGGATATCCATCATTTTTTTGGATATTTTTCTAGATGAGGATTATTGTGTGGGATTCTTGGAGGATGCACTTCATCATTTTCTCTAGTATGTGATGACCCCCTTTTGATTGGTAACATACATAGTGGTACAGAATAAGTAATATGTGGTTGAGAGGATGCAGGCATAGGGAGGTATTACATGGGAGGAGATTCATCTTAGCTATTAAAAGGGAATCATTATCAGTAGTAGGACTCAAGTGACAGGGACTTATAGGTTCTGACAGGTGTGGAGGAAACCTCATTAGAGTCCCTTTTGACCTTCTATTCCTTGTCCACATTCATTGGGCATGGGACTGATGAGTTTTATCTATCGACTCTATGGTAATTACTATAGTTAGTTCCCACCAGTCATTGTAGATTAGTATGGTGGATTTGGATAGGTTTAGTTCCCACTACAATAGAAGTTTCTAGCTAGGCTATTTCAGCAGTAGGGATAGTTATCTCACACTCCACCGAGGGCAGATAGAGCAGGTAAAGGCCACCGTTATGGTGTTTCTCTGGAGACATTACTTGGGCATGGTTGAGGGGGAATTCTTCAGGATAGGGGAAAATAAACTATTCATGTCTAGTTACACACCATAGAGGAAGTAGTTCCATCAGGGTCGAATATCATTCTATGTGCAATCAATTTGTTTAGTATTATTTCTTATAATGTGTATGATTTAAAATATTCTCACTCCATTTTTTCACCCAATCAATCCCATGGTATGGGACTTTATACAGAGATATATTACATTCCCCTTGTGGTGATTATTCTAGTATGAGGTTAGATGAACTTGTATGATGTGTGTCATGATTTAGACTAATGATGGGGCTGTATTAATCCCATCAGGATAGTTTTATGTTATAGTTGCAACTGTACAATTTCATCCTTGGTATTGACCAGTTGTACTATGTGAATTATATTATTGACTTTTTATGGAGGAGATTTTTGTTTTAAAACATGGATTGTGACACCCCAATATTTCAAGGTACAATTCTCTTTGAATAATACAATAGCTTTCACTTTACACAACTTCGAGATCTAGCACACCACAACCAATCAAATGAAACATTTAAAAACTAGTTATGAATAGTAATACACACTTTTTACAATTTTTTAAAATATATCATTCAAATTGGAATTCATTTTTGGATTTGGAATATCAAAATTATCATAGGGTTAATTTTTGGTATATTTGTGGAACCATTTAATTTTTGATGATTAGTGAAAAACACTACTATATTTTTTAAAACTAATTTTTTATTTAAATAATTAATTTTAATTTAAAATTATTCTAAAGACAAAATAGATACATAATACCTATATGATTTCAAAATAATTCATCGGAGTAATTTTTTAATAAGAATAGATATATAAAATTTTATTTAACTTTTTACCGTCTATTACCCACCTTCTATGTACATATGCACATTTTCATAAAACAAAATTTTACCACTTCTATTAATTTAATTTCAAAATTATAAGAAAAAAGGTTGACAACAATAAGTAAAATTTAATTCAATATGATGAAATTAATTTTTGGTTTATAGTAATTTTGAATTTTATTTACAATGGTTAAAAATAAATAGGGTAATTTAAGGAAAAAATGATATTATAATTACCCCAAAAAAGTAGTAATTCTATTTTATAATTTTATTTCCAAAACCATCACCCTTAGGACAAAGCTATGATCTTTTGGATCCATTTTGGATCATATTTTGACATTTATTATATTTTATTGAATGAAGAGTTAAAATTGTTAAATTCATATTTTAATAACCTAACCATTTTAAAGAGAGATTTATGCATAAAATAAATTAAACATTAAATATTAATTATAAATATAAAAGGATTTCCTAAATCGTTGTATTTTATTTATAAATTTTTGGAATTATATTATGAAATTTATTTATGACATAAAGATGATGAAGTCATTACCTTGTAAATGACAGAATCAAATAAATTGTATTATAAATATAAAAATAAACAAAATTTAATGTTTTGATGATGTAGATGAATTTTCTAGGTTAATATGACATTTTAGGGTTGATTCGATTTTTTTTAAAGTAATATAGTTTTCATGACTTTAACAAAAACCAAATACTAAATAGTGTCAAAATTGACATAAATGAATTTATTAAACAAAATACTGTTTTATTAAATGCTATAATATTTTTGAAAAAATAATATTTGGACAAAGAACTTATATAATGATATATATGTCATTAATTAAATAATTAATTGTAGTTTTTAATTTTATTGTATGTTTATTAACCATGTAACATAAAAATATAAGAAGACATGGTAAAAGCTAAACTATTTAACGAAGAGTTAAATCTAAAAGATAAGGTTAATACGGTGAGCTAAACTTATCTAAAACATATTGGATGAAAAGATTTAGACCCATCCTTACCTTAGTAATTAAATAAATACATTTTTAACTTTGAGAAACTGAAAATGATTTTAGAAGAAATTAATATTAGAAGCTCTTCCTAATGTTCCCCTCACCGCTCTTATAAAAGGGTACTTCTCATTATATTAAATTCACATCTCCAAAGCCATTTGGCTCAGCCAACCCCTACACAAATCAACTCTAAACTAACCTCACGTCAATATATAGGCCATAATTATATCATAAATCTATCCTATCGATACATTTTATTCAAATCAATAGGATGAACCCGAAGTAAAGGTAATTATTTAATCACCTTTTTCAAAGTTCTTTTCTTCTCCCACATTCTCTATATTTTTTGTTTCCATTAAAAAATAATAATTAATATACCTTATAAATAACTTGATGTTATTATAAATATGGTACAACCATATTCATTATTCAATCTATCCTATGAATGACAATGTCACCATACGTGTGTACGTACGGATTATCGTCTCCACGTCATGGTGGAGTTTTTTGTTCAACACTCCATTATTTTGATGCGTACACTAATGAGTATAAATTATGATAAGGATAAATATTATATGAATATTATTATTTAAATTCAATATACCATCCAATTAAATATGATTTCACTATAAATAGAATTATATTGTCGCTCGTCCGTACGTACAGCTTACCGTCTCCATGATTTGATGAAATTTTGTTCCCCATCATAACCATTCAAAAATAATTTTCATTTGTTTATTAAAAATAATGTTTATTAATGTTATATCATTCAAAATATTAATCAAATACATCCATTCCATAGCAAAAATGACTTACGTAACAAAACATATAAAGGAAAACGAATCAGTTAACACCCGAACCACGATAGTTTTGAAATATTATTAAAAAATAAATATTACAGGATCATATATGATATAATATTTATGTGTGTGGATCTTTTATAATTTAACAAATATTAATTAACCATTATATAGATTGTTAACGTACCATCGATTAAGGAAGAGTACAAGGTAAGTGGTAATTTTACAATCCCTTTATTATCCGAGGTTGTTTATATGCAAATATCTACTAAGACATTTTTTTCATCCACGTCAATGTTTCTAAAAAATATATTTCAAAACATATTTACTATTTCCTATATCATGTTTTAAATTCATTTATACCCTTGTATTAGATTTTATAAAATTATTTGAAAGGAATCATTCCGTCGTTTTCCAAACACGGTACTTTAGGACGTTTTTGAAAAATTAAGGAAATAATTTTTTTTAACTTATAAAATAGGGGAATCTATTTTTTGCTATTATAACACCTTTAAAAAGTCCCTTAGATGATTATAATAATTTTTTAAAAATAATTTTTTTCTTTACTTTTAAATATTTTCAAATTAGAAAGTGATATTTCACTCAAATACTATTGGGATTGAATTCTTCTATGTCATCTCCCTTGGTTGGATTTTATGCTTGTTTGAATTTGATTTATTATGATGAAATCGTCCATATTTTATTGATTTTTTTTGTGATATGTTCGAATGTGGATGTTTTATTTTTATAACAATCATGGTTTATGGTTAATGAATTAACATTTTGTTTGATAGTTTTAACACGATTGTTTATGTTATGTTTCAAAATTTTTATAAGAGGAATGCATTGGACGTAGTAGGTGATAGGTGGGGACCACTATAGCCCCTACATGCGTTGGTAGGTCTCATGAGACTGAATGTTGTCTTACAATAAGGCCTTGAATTTTTTTATTCTTAGTCCTTCCCCAAGGCCTTCACTATTTGGTTATGATGTCTGACATTATGAATTCCATCATTATGAAATTAACTATTGATATTACATGGGATTGTTCGAATAGTATATTATCCATGGGAATAAGTGAATGGAACTATTTGATTTGTATTTTCCATATTATTATGTTTTTTATGTTTAAAATCTTTTGTTTTACTCTTATTCATTTCCTTAAAGGAATATTCTTATTTATGATAGTTTCTACTATATTGTTATCCATACTAAGCATCTCAGCTCACCTCTTTCTTGTGGTTTATTTTTTCCAATATGAAAAAAGGTTTATTATTATTAACCTACAGGAATAGGATAGAGGATATGAGTGTGTTCAAAGGGGAAACAATTTTTTTTTGTTTTTCAATTTCATAATGTAATGTAAAGCTTATTATGTATTTATTAGTTTCAATGCTACTAAACTGATCAGTCTTTCGGGACATGATCGCTTGTGATCATTCCAATGTTTTGTAATAATTCACCGACTATGTGTAACTAGGATTAGTTCATTACACATGGTATCTGAGTAATATTACTACAAACTTTAGAAACTAGATTTAGAAAATATTTGATCAGAGAACATTACCGTAAGACAGACTTTGAGGATTGGTATAGAAGAAAATCCAATTTTTTTGGAAATGTAGATATTATGTGGGTTTTCCAAACAATACATCCCTATATGGATACTAAATGTGGGCATGATTTTGGAACAAATGTACCTAGGAGTGAAAACTCTGACATGGAGTTTTGGGCTTGACCCGGGGTAACCCGGTACACGACAACGGGCCTTACAGCGCACCTATTTTGTCACTACTAGGGGATATGATTAAGATAATTTACATTTTCGTTACAAACCATTATGAAGGATTTATGAGGAAATACCAACTAAAAGAAAAAATTTCTATGAATAAGGATTATATGCATAAACAGTTCAATTTAGGTTCAGTATTTTACAAGTTTGGAATTATGCATTGTTATTGATAAACTAATATAGGGTATGCCATTGTTTTAAATGATTCCCAGTGTAAGGAATGGAAACCGTATTAATGCATGTCATTCATGTAGGTATTTCCCTCCATGTAACTATAATTATAGTGGAGTTGGTGATTAAATTGGTGATGGTTATCTTATAACCATACTGGGACCACTCACCCAGGTTTGGAATAATAACCATACCCTTATGGGGTACACTGATCCCCAATGCGGAGGATCAATGTTAGAACACTTCATGAGGAAAAAACCACAAATAATCAATGGGACTAAAAATCCATTTTTTAGCCAAGCAATGAATAATTTCTTTAGACACAATTTTCATGCTTTGGGGAGTAGTGAAAGGGAAAAAGTTTCTATTGCAGTTTATCACCTCAGAGGAGATAGTGATCAATGGTGTTCATTAATTTATGACCCAAAGGAGGATGATGAAGTATCAAATATGTAATGAAGGGATTTTAAAGATATTTTATTAGAAAAACACTTTCCTTGTGAACATCGAGTGGATATAGAAAGGTAATTTCTGAGATTGAGGAAAATGTGGATGAGAATGTCACAAAGTATGAGGCCAACATTACAAGGTTAGCAAGACATGCTGCAGATTATATAAATAACCCAAGAAGTAAGATTGGTTGATTTTTTGATTGGTTAAAACCATTTTCCATTGATAATTAGTCTCATAATCTTTCTCATCGTACTAAGATATAGTCTCATGTGCTATCAAGACAGAAAAGGAATTCTCTATGTCTTATGAAATTCAAGAAAAGCAAGAGAAGAAGAGATCTACTGAACAATATAAAAATGAAAATAAGGGGAAGAAGGGAAAATATGACTTTCCACCCTTTAGTAAATGTTGGAAAAAATACCTCAGTACTTGCCTAATGGGAATGTTAGTTTGTTACAAGTGTGGAGGAAAAGGACACCAAGATCATGATTCGAAAGTAAAGAAATATGCGGTAAAATATTGAATACTACAATTTTAGAGAAATGGGGCATTATGCAAATGAATGTCCTAAGAGCCAAGGAAACATACCTCAGAAAAAAAAGGATGTAACCCCAAGCTTATGTGATCCCTACTGATGAGGATAATGTTCTTAATGACATAGTGGAAGGTACTTTAATCATTTCCCCAAAATTAGACAATGCTTTATTTGATTCAAGATAATCTCATTCTTTCATATCATCTATGTTTTCCAAGAAAATTATATATTTCCCAATTGAATTATCAAGGAATTTTTACTTCAATACATCTAAGGGATGTGTCCTTGAAATAATGTTTTTTCAATCAGTTACCATTATGGAATATAAACGTGCTTTATCTACTGATCTTATTCTGATACCCATGATTGAATCTGATATAATCCTTTGTATGGATTTTCTTTTATACCATGATTCAAAATTATTTTTTAAGAAGAAGGAGGTCACAATTTTTTATGATGATAAGGAATACATTATCTTTAGAGAAGAAAATTCCCCATCTAATTCTCATCTAGATCCACCCACAATAGCTCTACTAAATTCAATTAATGAAGAGGAAGGGAGTGAAATAACTGTGTATGCAGAAAAGAATTTTCAAATATAGGATGCCCCTATTGTTCAAAAATATAATGATGTGTTTATAGAAGATATATGTGGACATCCTCCAGAATGGGGAAATGAATTTTTCATTGACTTAATTCCCAGTTCAAGGCCCATATCAAAACCCGCTTATAGAATGGCCACTGTGAAATTAGTGGAACTAAAGAAACAAATAGAGGAAGTGAGTAAAAATGATTTATTCACCCTACTATTTCTCCCTAGAGAGTCCTTGTTCTTTTTATTAATATGAAAGATGGATCTATGATGTTGTGCATTGATTACAGGGAGATCAATGCTATAAAAATAAAGAACAACAATCCCTTACCTCGTATTGATAATTTATTTGATCGACTTTATGGGGATAAATATTTTTCAACGGTTGAACTTCGATCTAGATACCATCAGTTGTGCATGAAGAAAGAAGACATAGCAATGACAACATTTCAAACTAGATGTGGGAATTATGAGTTTACAGTAATGCCCTTTGGACAGAATAATGCACCCTCTATTTTCATAGATCTAATGAATAGAGTTTTCAAGGAATATCTTGATGACGTTGTAGTAGTATTTATTGATGACATAATTGAATATTCCAAAAGGTACAAAGATACATAAAATCTCTTGTGCACTATTATAGATACTTTTCGAATAAATGAATTATATGGGATGTTTAGAAAGTGTGAATTCTCGGTTCCTGATATTATTTATTTTCCACATTGACTCTAAGGATAGAATCTCTATTAATCTTTAAATGACAAGGGAAATCCAAGAATGGATGGAACTATTGATTATAACTGAGTTATGTAGTTTTATTGTATTAGTAGGTTATTAATGGCATTTCGTCCAGAATTGTTCCCAATTGGCTAACCCATTAACCAAGAACAAACACAATGAGTTTCAATTTGTTTGGAAAAATGATTTTGAAGAATGTTTTCAGTAATTGTGGAGATGATTAGTCAATCCTCCTATCTTGACTCTACTATCGGGGAATGATGGGTTTGTTATTTATAGTGATGCTTCAATGAAATGACTTGGTTGTGTCCTTTTGCAGAATGATATAGTTATTTCCTATGAATCGCGATAGTTAAAAATTCATGAACCAAGCTATCCAACTCATGATCTTGGGTTAGCAGCTATAATATTTTCTATAAATATATAGAGACGTTATCTCTACGAGGAAAATTGTGAGATATATACTGATCATAAGAGTTTGATATATATTTTCTCCAAAAAAGAACCTATCTTGAGGAAAAAGTGATGGGTTTAACTACAGAAGGATTATTATTTCCCTATACACTACCACCCATGGAAGGAAAATAATGTGGCATATGCTTTGAGAAGAAAGGATCATGGAGTTCTGAATGAGATGAGTGTTGAGAGGGATCCAATGTTCATGGATCTTGTAAATGTGGATATGGGAATAATCATGGTAGGCGAAACATCGATACTTTTTCAAATGGTTGCCAATCCATCTTTACTAGAAAGGATAAAAAGTTCTCTGAATGATGATGAGGAGTTTCAATAGAAAATTAAAGCTATGAATGATGGGAGATTGATCCACTTCATATATGAAGATGGAAATTTGAAATTTGGGAAGATACATTGTGTTCCTGATATACATGATCTAAAAAGGGAATTGTTTAATGATGCTCATTGTTCCGATTTCACTATACACCCTGGTATCACTAAGATGTATAGTGATTTGAAGGAACATTTTTTGTGGGACAACATGAAGTGAGATATTTCTGATTATAGGTCATGATGTATGGATTTTCAACATGTTAAGGCTAGAAGGAAACATCCTAGAGGAGACATGTAACCACTTCCCATACCTGAGTGGAAAAGGGATGATGTTACAATGGATGTTGTCATTGGGATACCAAAGGCTCCTTGAATAAATGATGCAATATGGGTCATTTTTTATCGTCATACCAATTCAACACATTTTCTTGTTATAAGATACGTTTTACTACTTTATTGTTTAGAAAGACTATATATTAATGATGTTGTACGACATCATGCTGTAACCCTATTGATTGTTTCTGATCGTGATCCGCATTTGACATCAAAATTTTGGAAAAATATTCAAAAATCCTTGGATAATGAACATCGTTTGAGCACTTTCTACCACACTCAAATAGATTGAAAATCAAAACAAACTATTCAAACCATAAAATAAATCTTCTTATCTTTCTCACATGACTTTCAAGGTATATGGGATCAGTATTTACCTCTGGTATAATTTTCCTATATTAATAATTTCCATTCTTGTATTCATATGGAACCATATGAAGCGTTATATGGAAATATATGTCGCACACTCACTTGTTTTGATGATGTTGATGAAAGATAGCACGTATCCCATAACTTGTTGAGGAAATAATGGAAATGTTGAAGATTACCCAAACCATCATCAAAGTAGATCCAGTTGGGAAAAAGGGATATACTTATAACTGAAGAAAGTATTTTGAATCCCAATAAGGAGATCACGTTTTCTTGAAGGTATCTCCATGGGATGGTGTTATACAATTCAGTAAGAAGGGTAAATTATGTCCTAGGTACATTGGGAATTTTGAAATTCTAGTACAAATTAGATTTGTAGATTACTGTTTGGAAATGCCACCAAGTATCTCTAATGTACATGATGTATTCCACGTATCACTATTGATAAAATAGATTCCTCGCCCAATGCATGTACTCACCAATGAAGAAATAGGACTGGAAACTGATGTATCTTATTGAGAAGAGCCTATCAGAATTCATGATACTATAGAAAAAGTGTTCAGAAACCAGAGGACACATCAGGTAAAAGTTCTTTGGGGAAACCATAAAATGGAAGAGGTGATGTGGGAACCTAAGGAACTTATGATTAAGAACTACCCGAATATTTTTATGTAGTAATACTGTAGAAATTTTGGGGTTGATATTATTTGAAGTAGGGATGAATGTAGAACCCCAATCTTCCACAGTACGTTTCTCTTTGAATAATACAATAGCTCAATTTGCACACAATTTTGAGTTCTAGCACACCACAACTAATCAAACTAGGTATTTAAAAAGTAGTTATGAATATTAATAACAACCTATTGAAATTTTATATATTTTATTTTTATTATTGGAGTTCATTTTCTGAATCAAAATATCAAAATTAGATTAGGGTAATGTTTTTGTATTTTTTTAGAAACTTTTAATTTTTTATAAATAGTGAAAAACACTATGTAATTGTTTAAAGCTGAATTTTTATTTAAATAAATATTTTTAATTTAAAATTATTTTAAAGTATAAATAGATACATAATACCAATATTATTCCAATTTAATTCAATGGTGTTATTTTTTAATAATATTAGATATATAAAATTTTATTGAACTTTTTACCATCTTTTAACCACCTTCTAGTCCCATTTGAAAAATTGAATAAAACATAATTTTATAGCTTTTGTGAATTGAATTTCAAAAATCCAATAGAGACAGTAAAAATGTGATTCAATATGATAATAATAATTTTTGGTAAATATTAACTGTTGAATTTTATTTACCACAGTTAAAATTAAATATGGTAATTCATGGTAAAAATGATATTATAATTACCCCAAAACAGGTCCTAATTCTATTGGATAAGATTATATCAGCAAAAATCATCCTTAGGACAAAATTAAGATCCTTTTGATTTATTGTCAATCGTATTAGGGCATTTATTATATTTTATTTAAAAAAGAGTTAAAAGTGTTAAAGTCAAATTTTAATAACTATTCCATTTTTAATATAGGGTAATTCATAAGATAAACTCAGCTATAAATATGAATTATAAAGCTAAAAATATTTCCTACATCATGGTTTTGTATTTATAATTTTTATTATTTAAATAATAAAATTTATTTCTAACACAATGATGATTCCATAATTACCTTGTTAATGAATGAATAAAAAATGGTATTATAAATATTAAAATTTATATAGTTTTAATGTTTTGATTTCATACACAAATTTTCAAGTTGAATATGACGTTTTAGTGTTGATTCAATGATTTTTTTGACATATTCACGTTTTGATGACTTCCACAAAAACCAAGTAATAAATAGTGTCAAAATTGACATAAATGAGTTTAAAACAAACTATTTTATTAAATGATATAATATTCCAAAGAATATAAGATTCTTCCAAACGACTTATATAATGATAAATATGAAATTACTTAACCACTTTAGATTTTCTTGGAATTTTATTGTATGTTTATTAACCATGTAATATAAACATTCAAGAAGACATGGTAAAAGATAAATTATTTAACTAAATGTTAAATCTATAAGATAAGGTTAATATGGTGATCTAAAATTGTCTAAAACCTATAGGTTGATAATATATCTACCCATAACCACCCTATTCTCGAAATAAATCCATTTGGAGCTATTAGAATACGAAATTTGTTTTAGAATAAACTAATATTTCAAGCTCTTCCTAAAGTTCCCCTCACCTCTCTTATAAAAAGTTACATCACCTTATATTAAATTCACATCACCAAATACATTTGGATCGGCCAACCCCTACTCGAATATCCTCCCAATTACCTCAATTAAACCTAGAGGCCTTACATTGATCATAATGACAACCTAAGGATCCCTTTTGTTGAAATCAAAGGAAAGAAGCTGAAGAAGATGTAATTATTTCATCAAATCTTTCAATATTCTTTTCTTCTTCCACTTCCTTATTCATTTTTGTTTCCATAAAAATCATAACTTCAGTACCTTCTACATACTGTGATGTTATTATAAATATGTTACAACCCTGTTTATCATTCTATCAATCCTATGAATGACAAAGTCACCATACATGTGTACGTACGGTTTACTGTCTCCACGTCGTGGGGTAGTTTTTTATTCATTATTTAATTGTTTTCATGGGTATAATAAGAAGCTAAATTGATGAAAATAAAAAGTATAACTAGTTTATTATTTTATATATATAATATACCATCCAATTACATATGATTTCACCATCAATAGAATGATATTTTCACTCATGCGTGCTTACGGCTTACCGTCTCCACAATGCGATGACATTCTGTTCCCCATCGTTACCATTCAAGAGTAATTTTAAATTAATGATTAATAATAAAAATTTAGAACTTCAAATCATTATATATATGAATCAAATGTATCTGAACCATAAAAAATGACTTACGTAACAAAACATATAATGGAAAATGAATCAGTTAACACCCAAAACAATGATACTACAGAAATATTATTAAAAAAAGTATTAGAGAAACATATATGATATCATATTTATGTATATGGTTCTTGTATAATTTAATTACTATTATTTAACCTTTATAAAATAGGTCAAAATTCATTCTATTAAGTAAGTGTTCACTGTAAGTGATAATTTTACAATCTCTTTATTATCCAAGGATGTTTATACGTAAGTATCAACTGGGACTTAATTATCATCCAAATCCGTGTTTCTAAAAAATGTATTTCAAAAAAATTTGTATTTCCTATATTATGGGTTAATGTCATTTATACCCATGTTTGAATTTTTATAACATTATTTTATTGGATTATTTCCGTCGTTTTCCAAACAAGGTATTTTTTTACATTTTTTACAAATTAAAGAATGATTTTTTTTAACTTATATGTCAGATACACCTATTTTCTACTGTTATAACTCATTCCAAGCTTCTGTTACAAGTATAAAAGAATAGTTTCAAAATAATGTTTATGTTTACTTTTAAATGATTTCAAATTAGAATGAGATATTTCACTCAAACAATTTTTTGGATGGATTTCATCTATGTCAAAATACTTTGCTCGATTTTATGCTTGTTTGAGGATGATTTATTATGATGTAATATTCTAGATTGTATTGAATGTTTTGTGGTTTGACCGCGTACATGCTATTTTTATACCATTAATGGTTTATTGTTAAAGTATTAATATTTTTATGCTATTTTTCATACGAATGTTTATGTTATGTTTCAACCTTTTCATTGGAAGAATGCATTGGATGGAGTAAGTGATGGGTGGGGCCTGTTATATCCCATCGATGCATTGGTAGGTCTCATGAGACAATGTAGTGACTTCGAACATGGCCTAGACATAATTTTTATTTGTAGTTTTTTCACTAGGCCTTGACTATGTGGAAATGATGTTTGAAATTATACATTCCATCATTATGAAATTTTCTATTGATATTACATGTGAATATTTGACAAGTATAATATCCATGTGAATAAGTAAATGGCATTATTTGGTTTAACTATTAAATATTATGCTGAATTTTGATTTTAAAATACTTTTATTACACTCTTATATGTTTCCTTAAATGTTTATGCATGTTTTGATAGTTTCCCTTATATTATTATCCTTACTGAGCATCTGAGCTTACCAATTTCTTATGTTTTATTTTTCCTGGATGTGTAGAATTTTATTATGATTGACCTGCAGGAAAAGGCTATGGGATATGAGTGTGTTTAAAGGGGGAAATTTTGTTTTTTCCATTTCATAATGTAATGTAAGACATATGTATGTATCTAGATCATCCAAGGCAACTAAACTGGTCGGAATTTCTAGAAATGATCCCTTGTGATCAAGCCAATGTTATGTAATCATGTTCCGAATCTAGGAAAAAAATTTCAAGGAATTATGTGGATAAAAATGTGTGGCTTTCTTTGGAGAGAGAAGTAGTTAGATGGGTAGTGGCATATGGAGACACTTCCTTCCATGATGGTCGAGATGTCAGTGGAATCCATGGATGTCATGATGGTGGAGGTTCCTTAGGGTGTTGGGGAATTATTGGATATCCTATATAAGGAGATTGTGATTCTACCCCATGAACACAATGTTGAGTTTGAGATAGACTTGTAGCCCAGTTCTTCTTCTATTTTTATGGCTCCTTATCAGATGTTTTCTTCAGAGTTGCGATAGAGGAAGATATAGAAAGTTGATACGAAGAAGAATGGATTTATCCAAACCATTGTGTCGATGTGGGGTGCACCAATATTTTTTTTTTGAAAAATAAGGATCATGGTTTAATGTTGTTCATAGACTACTAAAGCATGAATTGTGTAACTGTATATAACTTTAAACCTCTCTAGATGATAGACTATCATTTCAACCAGCTGAGGGGACAAAGTTGGTTTTCTATGATTTATCTGTAGTCTTGTTATCATCATTTTAGGCTGAATGAAGGTGATATCCCAATGAATTATTTCATTTGTAGGTCTGGTTACATCATGTATATGGTTATTCCATTCAGTGTTACAAATGCACTGGTCATGTTCATGGGGCTCATGTACACTATCTTTCGTGAGTTCTTGGACCATTTCATCATCGTCTTCATTGATGACATCATGCTCTACTCAATGTCAGAAGAGGAGAATACATACCATCTTAGGAATAACTTTGAAGTTCTTCATCACTACCAGATCTGCGAAAAGAAGAAAAATTATAAGTTCTATATGGGATTGGTTTGTTTCCTTTTATTTTTTGTGTCACAAAGGGTGTAACATTGCATCCGTCAAAGGGGGAAGTATTTGTTTGTTGGGTAGAACCCAATAATATAGTGGAGGTTCACAGCTTTCAATGTATGGAAGGCTATCACCAGAGGTTTTTACCAAATGTCTCTTGAGTAGTAACCCCATTGATATCCCTAGCCAAAATAGACTATGCTTTTTTGTGGGGTGGCAAGTGCAAGGAAATGTGTAACTATATAAATTGGAAGTTGATCAGTGCTCCAATTCCCCAATTTCCAGAGGAAGGAGGGATGTTCGAGGTGTTTTTTGATGCATCCCATCAGGGATTGGATGTGTTCTAATGCAACAGTGGGGAGTGGCCTCATATAGATCTCAAAAGTTATATACCCATGAACCTAACTACCCCACCCATGATATGTAGATAGTGGCTATCCTATCTGTGCTGAATTACAAGAAACATTACACCATTGGGGATAACATTGTGGTATTCAATACTCTAATGATCTTGGTGTATATCTTTTCCTAGTGATTTCTGAACATATGGTAGTCGAGGTGGATGGAGTTTCTCTAGGTCCTTGAATTTGATATCTCTCACACCCCAGGAAATGAGAATATCGTGGATGATGCTTTAAGAAAGAAGCCACAAAAAGAAGTAGTACAAGAATATGTGGATACAAGGTAGGAAACGCAGAAGCTAGATTCATTGTAATAAAATATGGGAATGGATGGTTGTAGAGGCTTCTTAATCTAGATAAAAGTGCAGTATTCTTTCATTCAATATTTGGAGGAGTCTTCTTGGAGAGGCTCAGAGGCCAAGGTTATTCATGAACATGTTGACCGTGGATATGCTCTAGAAGGATTGTTGGAGGATGGACAGAGTCAATTTTTTTATATGGGAAGCCGTTTGTTCCATTGTAAATGCACCACGGAGTTCTCCATGAGTTCCATAACTCACCCATAGTGGAGAACCCGAGAGCCTCCATGATTTGTCGTGGTATGAGAGACCAGTTCATAGGGACCAGTTTGAAATGGAAAGCAGCACACTTTATGGTGATGTTTTTGGTGTTCTTATATGTGAAGGTTGAGTACTATGTTCCTACTAGTTTTTTGTATCCCTTAGATGTCCCTGAGTTGTAGTGGGATTAAATATCAATGGATTTCATCATAGGGTTACCCAGGGCTAGGGGATGCTGTGATTCTATATGGGTAGTGCTGGATTGGCTAATGAAATTAGATAGCTTCCTAGAAATTAAGGAGTCATGAACAATGGATTCCCTAGCTAGTAGATTTTTGGATGAGGTTGTGTGGCTGCACAGAGTTCTGAGATCTATCATATCGGATTGAGATTCACATTTTACCCCAAAAGTCTAGAGGGGACTACAACATACAATTGAAACTCAGTTAACCCTCAATAATGCTTTCCACCCCCATACAAATGTGAAGATTGAGTGGACCATCTAGATGTTAGAGAAAATGTTGCAGGCATACATCTATGACTTTGGTGGATGTTTGGTACAATAATTTTACGTGGGATAGGTTTCCTAAAATAATAGTTATCACATTTCCATTATTATGGCTCCATTAAGGGCATTTTATGTGAGACTATTTTATTCTTTTTTGTGCTATAAACAGTGTGGGAATATAGATTTTATTAGTATTGAGGTAGTTCAGAGCATGATAGTTAATGTTTATCTTGTGTGTGAGATGATAAAAGTATCACTTGACTAATAGAAATCATATTCCGATCGAAATAGGATGCCCTAAGAGTTCGGGGTTGTGTTCCATGTGTTCTTCAAGGTTTCCCATCAACATGGGCTTCGGAGGTCTGGTAGATGGAGTAAGAATCCACCACTGTTCCTCAGACCTTTCAATGTATTGTGATAATTTGGTTAAGTGTCATACTAGTTCATGTTGACACTGCAACTAGAGAGGATCCAGGATGTATTATATATATCCTAGATTCGTAAGTAACCTCAGGATGACTCCCCTTTAATAGGCTCGGTATAGTTGGATATCAAAGATTATATGCAATACACGATGTAGTCTATAGAGATCCATGAATGTTGGGAGAAGGTGATGAGTATACAATCCATTGCATTAGTTTGTGCATTTTGGAAGCATGGTGGCCTGGTGGAAAATACATGGGAGCAAGAAGTGCATATATTTTCCCAATACCTATTGTTGTTCTGAGTTTCTCCATATAATGTCTTTCATTATGACATAATTCTTGAACCTAGTTTTCTACGAGCTATTTTTTCACTTGTTCCAAAATGAGTGAAAAAAATTGGCATATAAATAGAGGAGGACCTGATTCCTTATTGAGACACATTAATGAGGATGTTATTAAACATATGTTGGTGATTCAAAGACACCTATAGTAGACAATGTCTTGACATTGAGGATGGAATTCACTGATTCATTTTTTAGATGCTAGGGTTTTTGTTCTTGTGTACTGTGTCTTTTGGTCAGTTGGTGTAGTAGATATTAGAGGAGGTGTTCTTGGTTTTTTATATTTCAATACGACTTTTCAACAACAAAGGGTGGTTTTTCGTTAAACATTGATGTCGTAAAGGTGTTTCAACTCTAGCAGGATCCTTGAGATGTATCCCATGGGGTGGGTTTTTGGACCCATATTTTTCTTTTGGGTTGGATTCTAGATTCTCAAGGATGAGAATAGTTTTAGAGGAATCTGATGTAATGACATGAGCCTCTCTAGTGCATTACATTGTTAAAATTTGGTGTTTGATGTGCTCAAGGAGGCAATGATGATTCGTATTTAAAGTTTCCCAAAAATCCAGTTTTCCATTGGTAGGTGGGATTGGTAGGTGGTGTTGGTAGTTGGTGTCAGTATGTGGTGTATATTGCTGGCCTCGATATGTGTTGTCAGTAGGTGGAATCAGTAGGTAGTGTCATTATGTGGTGTCAATAGGTGGCAAAGGTTAGTGGTGTCGGTTGGATAAGGGTACGTTTGAGTTTTTAGAACAATGTTCCAAATTCAACCATTTTCATAGGGGATGGTGACTTTCCCAAACTCCCTAGTGGGAGGATGCATGTTTGGACACCCACTCATTTCTTATCCCTCTTACAGTTTGTGAAAACCAATATTATTCATTCAAGAAGTGGTTTGTGAGGCCCATGTGTGTGCGGGTGAGTTGTGGTTTCCTAGGTGTCTTCAAAATGAGATGTGTTGTGGATTACCAAGTGTCTTCATGATGATAAATGTTGTTCCTTAAAATGTGTATCTAGGTGTGATATGGTTATGATGCCTTGGTGTGTGTGGATGGATTGTGATGGGGTGGATTCAAAAGAGCTAGGATTTCTATGACATTTGATGTTAGGGTGTGAGATCATCTAATTAGTGGAAAAGTTGTGTGGGGTACCATATCATCTATGCTCACTATATTACTTTACATGAATTTTGTTATATGGAGAGAATTCTTTTTGTGAGGATGGGGTGGTTAGTATGCATTGCTATGTGTTTTCATTCCTGCTATATTCTAATGGGGGAATTAGTATTCTTCTCCCCTTATGTATAAGAGAATTTGGTTTTTCCCTACTGAGTGTACTTTTATGGTCACCCTACATATATAATACATATTTCAAGTTTCCAGGGGTACTTTGTGGACCATGCTGGGTTTTACTAGCTCGAACATTGGGGATTGTTGTTTTGTCTCTTCTTAACTTTTCATTTGGTATTTACTTTGGAGTCACTTTCTTTTGTATCAGATACATTTTGAATCATTCTAGTACGATAGTATTGGTTTTCATTCATATATATATGTGAGTCTTGGATTTTTTTATGTTGATACATATTATCTCCATATATTGGTTATTATGGAATGGGTAATGCCTCTGATTTTTTGAGATTTGTATTCCCTTGGTGATGGTCACCACCCCAAGGCCTACTAGAGGCGGGACTCATGGTTCATTATCTCTCTTTCTATATAGCTAGATGTATAAGGGAATCATTTGAAGGAGGATTCATGATAATATATAATTCATTAATAAGAAAATTATTTTCTTATAAAAATAATAAATACATATAATAATATATTTCATGGAATCCTGGTAAAAATAAAACACAAGAAAGTGGTGATATCATATGCTTAGTAAGGGTAGGTGTACAATGGAGGCTATAACGATTAAATAAGAATAGACATTATGGAAAGGTGTATAACTGAAACAAAATACATTTTAACATAATCTTGAGAATAATATAGAATGAAAAAATGAATATCAAATACCTCTATTTAAATAACCATAAGGAAATTCTATTAAATGAATAATCACATGGGATATCAATAACTAATCTCATAAGAGGGAATTCATAATGTCGAGCATCATAAAAGTACCATCAAAGCATAGACCAAACTCCATACATAAATGGGTAATATATCATCCAATAACCATACTAGTATATCTTATGAGGCCTATCGATGTATCAAGGGGACATATTGCGCCCCACCCATCTGTTTCAAATTACAATTAATTCTACATATGAGAAGGGTTGAAGAAAATCAATATATACATTCATTTTGAAAAACTATCAAATTAAATGTGAATACTTTAGCCATAAATAATTAATTTTATCAACAAAACACACCCATAGTCACACTGAATCATAAAACATTCAATGGAATATATTAAATTTTATCATAAGAGATCAACCTCAGTTGCACACATGATTCAACAGAGTTTGTTGACATTAATGAAAATACACTGATAAAATTATTAAATAATTCTTGATATAAATAAACCATTTCAAATTGATAATGTTTATTTAAAAAGATTCATAATTTTTAAAAGAAAAAAATTTCATTGAATGAATTTTTAAGCCAGAAAATTAAACTTCAAAACATTATGGAGTAATGATGGTAGTAAAATCTATACATGTTTTATAAGGAAAAAATACCTTCTTTATTTTTCTCTAAAACATATTAATGAATCTCATTTGAAGAAAGACACATATATTTCACTCAAAACGTTTTATAAAAATTATTACATTGGTAGAAACAAATTATAAATTTATAGGATAACAAGAAAAATATTTTTCAAAAACATTTTTAACAAATATAGGCATGCATGATAAATATTCCCCAATAGATACTTATATATAAACAATCGTAAATAACCATGAGATTGTGAAATTAACACATACCATTAACAATAAATTAGTTCAATGTGATTTTCCACTTCTAAAATTATTTATGTAATGTTATTAATTTATACTAGAACCATGTTCATATTTATGATATCATATATTATTATCTTAAATTTTTTTATTAATATATTGTTATTACCCTTCTTTATGATGTTAACTCCTCATTTTATTATGCATATTTTTTTTCTGTATGACATATTTCTTATTAATAGGATATATTTATTTCACATAAGGAATGAAATTGTGTTCATATATATTTTATTTTCTCAATATGTAGATTTTTATAAAAATTATAGTGCTATTAATATGGAAAATGAATCACATTACGTCGTGGAGACAATAGGTCAAATGTATGCATGAGAGACTATATAATTTCTTTAATGGTGAAAGGGTATAAAATTTTATTGTATATTAATTTTCAATAATCAACATCCCATCATATTTCTTATCTATATAAATTAAATCCAGAATTGTACCCATCCAAATATTGTGGTAGTGAAAAACAAATTACAACATGACATGGAGAGAGTAATCCATATGTACGCACACAGGATAATTTTATATTTGATGGGATAGATAAAATGTGGGATATTATAGACCCATAATAATAATAAAATGTCATCATATAAATTATACTTGAGTTATTACTTTATTATGGAAGCAGTGCAATAAGAAGAATTAGAAGAAGAAATGACATTGAATGATATGTTTAAATAGTTAACTCTTCTTTCATAGACATCCTTTAAATTTCTTATAAAGGGAACTATAGTAGAAATTTTTAGAAGATCAGGATATGAAAAATAGCTATAATGATTTTTATAATATATATAATTATGTTTTGGTCAATCTAGAAGGTTCAAATTAGTGTGAGAAAGTGGGGGAGAAGAGCCCATTAATAATTGAGGCAAGGAGGACTTTTGGAAACTTCCAAAATATTAAATCAATATAAACAAATTTTCAATAAAAACTGTCTCAATGTGATTATTTAGATTATATGACGTGGATGGGTCTAAATATTCTAAACCAATAATTTATATACAATTTCATGTCATATTATTACCCATATATGTTGCCTTTAACCCCTTGTTAAACCCTTTAACTCTTACCTTGACAACAATGAATTTTAAAGTTAATGGTGTAACATAGTTACAATAAAATTCTCAAAGAACCTTAAATGACTAATGGATTACATTTTAATCTCCATGGAAATAATTTTTCAAAAATTTAAATTTTTTTGAATTTTATACCACTTAATAAAATTTTATTTAATTTATTTTCACATTAATGAAAATTTTGATACTATTAAGGACATTGTTTTTTACAAAAATGTATAAAACAATATATCTTAAAAAATTAATTATAAAACACCAAAAAATGACAATTTAATCTAAAAAATATTGGATGACATTAATCATTTCAAATTAAATTTATTTTAGGAATTTTAGTATCATTTATTTCATATTTCCTTTAATTAAACAATTACAACATCATTATAATGAACGTATTTTATTTTAATTATTTATTCCCTACTAATTAATAATAAATCATCATGATAAAGGTGAAAATTTTATCTTTCAGAATATTATTTATTTTCCATCAAATCCCTTGTATGTCCCCATATTAAAAATATTTCACTTAATAAAAACAAGTGTGACACAATTTACTTTTCATTTAATATAATATTATAAATGTTCTATTCTCAACCAAGTGGATTAAAAGTGATAATATTTTATACCATGGATGATTTTTTTTGAAAAAACTCATTAAATTAAATTAGGAATTATATTATTATAATTTTCTAAAAGTTTTAATAGTATTTTTAACCTTAATTACATGATTTACCTCTAACCATATTATTAAACAATTATTAAATTTTCTAGTAATAATTTAAATATAAACCTACTTACACAATATGGACCCATATATTACAAATATAGACTCCATTTCTAAAATTAGAAACACATAGTTTAGAGTTCTTAATTTAAAATTAATCTTTTTTGCGGAATGAGAAACCTTGTTTTTAATGTCAAAACATTCAAAATATAGAAATAATTTTATAACCAAATTGATTTTAATATTGATTCCAATGAACTAAATTAAATTGAATGAAAAAATTATGTCATTTTACTTTAAAAATGGTAAAAATTACAATTTAACACCATAAATTATTTTGACAAAAAATTATTTTCCATTAAAATATATTATTTTACAACTATTCATCTAAGCATGAAACTTTTTAGAAAGAAACCAAAAAGTAACCAAATTATATTTTTATATTTATATATAAATGTATAATTTTATTTTATTTTCAAGAAAAATTTATAAAATTTTCAAAAATTATATTTAAAATATGTTCTCCATTAAAAAGATACATGTATATTTTGAATAATATATTGTTTTATGTGTAAAAGTGTGATTGTTCTTATGTTATAACTGTAAAATCAATTGGGTGAATATCATAAATATTTTATTAAAAATAAAAAAAATTATATTTCATTAATTTAATTTTTAAATTTCAATTTATTAATAAAAAATTAATTTCGGATCATTAAAAAAATCTTTCATTTATATTCAACTGGTATATATTTTCATTTCAAATTAATTGGTAACTAATGAATTCGTATTTAACATTTATAAACCATTTATTTCCATAAGTTACATAATACTATTCATAATTACTAATTTAATGGATATGTTTAATGGTAGAAGTTGAATTATAATATTTATTTATTTGATTAATATTATTGTTGCGTGAAATGTAAGGTGTCATATAAATTTAATCTAAAAAGATACATACAATAAAAATAATGGGTATTTATATTCCATAATGGATATATGGATTAAAGATGATGGGGCTAATTATTTTTTCTCTATGAAAAATATATAGTTAAGAATAAGAATAATGTATCATTGTGTCTTTGATATTAACTCTATTAAATTGAGAAAGAATTATATGAATGGAATCTGAATGGTTTTGAATGTGTGGAAGTACTGATTAGGAATAGAAACTTGTGCTAAATATTGGTAATAATTTAACCTTATTTTCATTACCACACCATCTTTGGAACCTCTCTTGATCTGGAAATGATGAAAAGGATTCACCCATTTACTCCTGCCTCTAGTAGGCCTCGAGAGTGAGACTAATAGTGAGGCTCTAAAATGATCAGATGGGAGACATTACCCACATTATTCCCATGAAATATTATGTAAATTTCTACCATCCAAATCCATATAAAAATTAAACATAAATCTAAGAAACCTATTGAATTTTGTACCTCACATCACCAACTACACATCACAAGTAAAAAAACCAATCATATGTCAAAATTCACCACCCAAAGCACATAAAAATCCATTAATGTAATCATCATTGACATAAAACTTATTCCCAAATTCAATACACATTTCCCATTGATAATTGTAAATCACAATAGGCTATCATGAAAATGTAGAGAATCAACATCATATCCTTCCCTTCCCATGAAAAACCCCCTACAAACATGGACAACCTAAAGCCATATACACTAATGGGTACACTACATGTCAGTACAATAATCAATCAAAAAATTAGGTATCACAACCATAATGTAATTATAAGTCGATAATAATTAAAATAACGCCACCCTATTTTAAAAATGTAAAGACACATAAGATTTTTTTGTAGATCATTTTTAATAGACAATCGATGGTTTCTATAAACAATCATTGTTATATTTATTATGTTATTCATTAAATTATATGATGACCTCCCTTTCATAATGAATCCATGATTTGTATAATGGCTAAAACATGATTTCAATTTTTCAATTCTACCTCATAGTTTTAAAAAGTTACCCATTCACATAATTATTATTTTAAATTCACAAAAAAACTATTTATTTAACTAAAAATATTTTTTTAAATGTAATTTCGATGAAAATAATTTTATATCATACAATAAAAAGTTAATAACTATCACCCATTTATTATTCTACTTATTAACATTATATTAATAATAATACATCAATATAGACTAGATTATTCATCTTTAAACCCTATATTAATGTTTTGGGTTTTCATTGTTTCCATTGATAACAATTCAGGACATGTTACTCCCTCTTCTATTTTATACTCACATTTCACCCCTAGTCACCTTAATATATTAAGAAAATCCATGTACATAATAAATGGTGATAATAAAATCACAAAATATCAACATCAATCGATAATTACCACAAAGAAACTTTAATTTTCAGATTCCAACCACTCCACTTTATTTTTTGGATATAAGTTATTACACTTATATGATAATGAAAAAATTATTAGGAACCAAAAAAAGTTATCACAGTAGAAAAATAACAAATAACATCGAAGTAGACCATGATTAAAATCGTGTAGTGTATCAAAATAGATTTATTCATTAAAATTATCCCAAAATATGAATGTTAAAATAAAAAAACCCCACCTTAAACTGATGCTTCACAACATACATGAATTTGATGTGATAATGGAGAAAGGGGTCCCTAAATTTTTATATTAATTAATTTTAAAGAATTTATGTTCCTAAGAATATATATATATATATATATATAATTATAACAAAATTAAAACATAACACATCACCTTCCAGAAGAAATAATTTGATCAGGTAGGAGGAGAAAAATATAAACTCACATAAAGTCTCATGAAATCAACAATTCCATTCCAAGGACCAAACCCATGAATGAGTCAATATAATACTCAGTAGAATAACACTAAAACCACCTATGGTTAAAGAGAAATTGGAATATAAAACTATAAAAAAGGGTTAATTAATATTTATTGACATGTTACATTATGAAAAATTAAATGTGTTATTAAGAGCATCACATCATGAATTGAATCAGTAAATGAACATGTAAAAACATGGAACCTGAATCATAAAAACCAAAAAATCAATCATGAAATGAATATATTCATTAATAAACTATTAATCTTATAAAAAAATTCATTTTTTCTTCCTGTTAGCGGTTTAAAATTTGTAACATTATTCAATGAGTGAATTCATCTTGGATATGGAATTTCATTTCCAAATCGATCTCCTCTACCTAAAACATCTGTTGAACAGCTTCAACACCAAAAAATCATAATATAAAAAACCCAAATTTTTTATACATTACAGTATATTTTTTTAAATGACTTTCATACTTCAGAATTAATGTCATCCTTTGAAATAAAATTACTTCCAAAAAAGGACACTATCTTGAGATAACTCCATAATGATACATGACTACTGGGGGAATCCAAAGTGGGACTATCCTCCTCACTCATTAACATCTTTCCCCATAAAATCCTTCGAACATAACTAATATTTAATATATCCCAAAATTTTAAAAATAGTAACCATTTTATTTAAATGTTTTTACATTTAAGGACAAATGTTACTATTTCTTTACAAGAAACATTGATACCATAATTTTAAAATCCTTCAAAACTATTTAAAAAATAATTTCCAAATAAAAAAAATTATGAAATAATTATGATTCAACAATGACGTTCCACATACACTAACTATTTAATGAAAAAAAAAGAAACAAGTAAAATATTACAAGATCTTTAGTGAAGATACCCCACAACATTACATCGGAAAAAAATATCTTCTCTAATCCAAGAAAACCCAAGAATCTCAATTCTTGATCTTGAAAGAACACTCTATCTTTTGAATATAACCAAAAAAAATTGCATCCCATACTCAAAGACTCAAAACTCATGGAATTCATCTCAACCTTTAAGATTTTATATTAAGGGTATATGTTAGAACTCTTAACCAAAAAAAGTAATACATCATGTCATTTTGAACGGTATCAATCCTTTTCGCCGAAATCCATGAAAAATGGTATGGAATATTTCTCAATCTCCAACCTCATATAATACACAAGAAACTGTACCCACATATGCGTTTTATACATGAATTATGTTAAATAACTAATAAAGTCTATGAAATCGGTCCCAAATCTATGCACAACATCAATACACTGGTAACCCTCCAGAACAAATCTCTTTCATGCATGAATATAATACTGAGAATTGAAATCCTTATTGAACAACAAAAACATTTTCTCTCAATAAACATAATATGGTTAAAATATAATTAACCACCATCGATGAGTGACTTTACAAAACAATCAAATAATAAATGATAATCTAAATTGGTCTTGTGTCTTCGCCAACAGAAAATAGAACTAATCTTATCCCATTTAATCAATATCAATAGGGATAGAGAACCAACCAAACCAAATTCATAAATAATTATTTTGTAAACATTGTAAGGATTTATCAACATATTCCCCATACGTCATCCCACATAGAGAGACATACGGGATATTTGATGGAATTATTTCAGATTAAAAATAACAGGATAATATTAAAACACATAATGCATGTCAATAATCATAATTGGAAATAACAATGATAGGAATTCTAAAAGAGTGAAATTTGAGGAAACCAATAAAACATTATAGGATATTATAAACTTTTGAAATCCCTAACTTCCTTACATGGTTTGAAAACATTATTAAGAGTTGTTTGAGGTGTGTATTTCCTATTTATATGATTGTAGTTCAAATATAATTTACCAAAAATGGAAATTATATAACCCCCCCAACCAAAATCAATATCCATTCTAAATATATTTTAGAACCACCAATCTTTTATGGTATAGTTATTTTAAGAATAAATTTTATTTCCTTGAATTTTTATTACAAGTGACTCAATGTTTAAATGAATCCTAGTTTAGTAATGAATTATTATTATTTAAGGAGATATTTATAGAATATCCATTGGGTTATCACATATGAATATGACTAACTAGATTAAGAAAATATATGGGTTACACATTAACATAATTAATTAATTTGTTATTAATAAATTTGGAATGAAAATAAAAATCATTTCAATGTAAAAGATTGGTTTTTCTAGAAAACAGTTTTTTATGCTTGAATTGTGTTTTTGTGATAATAAATATTATTAGACACTACTGATGATTTTTTTTTGAAAATTTATATATTACATATTCAATTAATTGTTTTTAACATTCATTGAATGTTTTTTAGGATGGGGTTATGTATAAATCCAATTTTTCATTTAACAATGTATTTTTTAAATTTTTTCAATGTGTTTTTAAGAATTATTATAAAATTAATTTTTTCATTTGGAAATTTTTTTATCATGAATAATAAACACCGAATTTTAATCTAGATTCTAAAATATGGAGAATATATCCCTATTATTTTTCATAATTATGAATCACAAATATTAAAAAAATCACACTGTTAAGGGATAAACTAATTACATAGTGTAAAATAGTGGGATAATTAATTAAAATATATATAATAGTTTTCATCAACATATTAGAAATGTGGATTTTATCAATTCCCAAACATTTGAAGAATTAATATCCAATCAGTTCTATTTTTCATTAATTATGACATTTATATTAATGTAAGATGAGAATAAATAAATAAATTCATTCTCATGAAATTAATGACTCTAATTTTTTAATATAATGATAAAAAGAGCATATTTTCAATTATAAATCTATATTTGTAATATGAATATATTTTTTAACACTGTAATTTATTTATAATTTTTTTATTGAATACATTGAATAACATCTTAAGAATCATTGATATAAAATAACAAATTGTATAAATAGAAAAACAAAAAAAATATTATAGATAATATTGAAATTTAATTAAATTATGGTGAACTCTCATGTATAAAAAATTATATAGATAAATATAATATACTAGATATTTTTTAAAGGATTATATTTAATTCGTTTATTATCATATTGTATTTAATTTCAATTTAATTGAAAATGGACAAAACATGTTAATCATATTTTATGTCATATAATAAATTATTAAATTCATTAAGAACATAAACATGTTTATGGATGAAAATTAGGATCATAAATGGTCTACGATAACATTCCCCAGAATTTCGTGGGACTATTATTACATTATATCTAATGTTATTAAAATTTAATATTAAAAAATAATTTCCCATGGTTAATATTAAAATTGGTTAACCAATGTATTAAAGCCAATGATAAGATTTAAGAGGAAACAAAAACATATCTAGATTACCTTATAATATTATAATTCTACATTTTAAGACTTTTATTTTAATATTTGGTCACTTTGTATCATTTAGCATGAAAAGATTTAATTATTTTCCAATAATTTTTGTAATTCCTATATTTTTATTTCTTACCCTTAAAGACGGAAACCCCTTACCTCTTTTATTTACACATCATTAATCCGTATAGATAAAAAAACTATTAAATTATATTCTAAAATCACTTATAAAAAATTAGAAATTTTGGTATTCTTAAAAGACAATTATAATTATTCTTCTAAATGGATGTAAAAGAGTCCCCCTAAATAATTACCAATCCTCTTACTCGACCAATTTTAATTATTTTTTTTAACTCCTCTAAATATGTGGTATTAACTATAAAATTAAAAATTAATTACCAAAAATATAGTGAAATGTTATTATAATCATGAATCCAACATTACCCACACTATTTTTCATTAAATGGAAAGTCAAAGTATTTCTCATGTGTATGTGTAGACTACCACCTTTATATATTAACATAATTCATTTTTCATCACCATCATTCGTCGATTTATATTAAGATAGGATTAATGGTTATAGATAATATTTATGGAACTATTATTATCCTATAATTACAATATCATGTCTACCTTCCTATCTTTACTTTTTTGGGGAAACATTAACGTCTCTCATTTGTATGTGTGGACTACCACCTCTACAGAGATATTCGATTCATTTTTCATTTTTAATTTATAAGAGTTGTAAGAAAACTAGATTTAATGAATATATATGATATATTAATACAATAATTTTTTATTACTGGTTAATTATTAATTATTTGTATTTTACTCCATCTTTTGAAAATTGAAAAAAATGATCATGTGTACATACAACCTACTTTATCCAAGAACAACGTTTATTATTTTTCAGTTTTTTTCTTATTTATGAATATGAATACTTATTTATATTGAATATATAAGATATTTACATCATTATATATATTCCATTGATGATGGATTCATTATTAAGGTACAGTGCCCAAAACTACCAATCTGAAATATTCATGAAAAATAAAATAACTAATACATGGAAATGAATTTTAAAAAAACATTATAGAAATTTAAATGTTATTAGAAGATCATATATGATATAATATGCTTTAAATTATATTAGAACATAATTTTAATAATTTGAAATTTTTCATACAAGAGGATAAATTACATTAATGAATATGTAACTATGGGTAGGGGTTTGATGATACATTATCATTTATTATCATTATTGTTTATGATTATGATTACAATGATGGAATTTCATGTTCAAAATAACTAGAGTATCATGAATTTTCTTACAATATTGGTTTTTCAAGAAATTACATGTTTTCCCATTATTTTCCAATCGTTAAATGATGATGATACTGAAATAATGTTTATATGGATAAAATAAACATTATGTAATTTTTGAGTTGAAAATAAATATCTTCCTTGTTAATGTTTTATTAATATGTTTTATATAATTTTTTTATTCCCATATGATTGATTAAATTAATTTTTACCCATATTCAATTTTTTGAAAAATGTTTAAATTGTTTCTTTTTATCAGTTTCAAATGTATATACATATAAATTTAATTAAAATAGAGAAATGATAATTCTATTTGATTTATGAGACATTTAAAAAATTTTTACATAATCTTCATCAGTCAATCATTCAAAGATTTATTTACATGTTTACAGGAATCAGTTGGAATAAATTTTTTCCCAAAATGTTTTAGAATGTTTTAGATTTTGAACATTTCATTTCAAATTGAAATATTCACTTTCTTCAATAAACATTTAAGATGTATTTTAGCATAATTTTCATCAAATATAACATCCTTTAATATATTGTCTAACTTATTGAAAATTTGATAAAATTATACCATCCAAATTTAGTATTTGGGTTGATTATAAAGATAATGATTGATGTATGATTCTATGTAACATCATTTATTCCGATAGGTTAATTATGTTTTGATTAAAATATTATGAAACATATTTTTTTCCCATGATTTATGTAATGATCATATGATGAAATGTTTATCAATCTGGTTTCATTTTCATTAATTATGATATGATGAATGATTTATGAACATATTGATCAAATATGTATTATATTTATTATGTTATAGGTTTCCTTGAATTAAAAATACTTTAAATGAATTGGGTACAATTAATATCTCATATAATTATATAAAATCAATTGGGTTGTGAAACCAATATAGAAATGCTTTATGTCCATGATGATATTCTTGGTAGTGAAACTAGACTAAGGATACAATGTTTTGGGGTGTGAATGCAATATAAAATATTTTTATTCTTAGTTATCCTTGATTTTAGAGGAAATTATAGTCTAATTTTATTTTCATTCAACAAACTTATGTCATAGGAAAATATTATCATCTTATGGTTCATGTCATAAGATTAATTTCTGAAAAATTACATAGTAACTACAGATGACTTTTAGTATGACTCAAGAGTATGATATTTTATATAAAAGATATTATATTCAAATGTTAATATCATGATCACATACTATTATAAGCATATTATGTTTTTGTTATCATTTATATATATATATTTACACTAGAGAAGAATGTTATCACACCATTTCTTATGTTTCCTTTCCCTAGGTTATAATGAATTGTTTCAATTCTGATTTAAATAAGATGTGTCATCATTATGATGAACATTATGGTAGATTGTGTATATATCTTATAATGAAGTTATTTATGAATTCTTATTTCCAAAGACACTATATATAATAAATTATGAAGGATATTATTATTGTTTTCACTTCTATACATCATTATGATATTATAATTCTTGGAGTATACTGAATTCCATGAGATATGAGAAATTAGTGCATCCCATAAAGCACTAAATTATAAAAATAATTCTATTATTTTACTAAATATTTGTGAATATAGAAAATAAAAAAAGGATTCAAGCCTAAATGTATAGGTATACTAATCACACATTCATCACTCATTATAAATTTTATTGACTATACAAAATAAAGTGGAGATAATGGTTGATGAAAAGATTAGATGAGGGGTCAATTTATTTTGAATTTTAACATTATGATTTTTTTTCTTGATGTGTGAGTATGTTTTAGAATTTTATTGATAAATATGATTACTTAAGTCCACTAAAATGTAATTTATGAATTTGTATTCATGATTTCATATTAATTGTTCTTCTTGGAAAACATATACGTACATGTCTATATTTATCTTGTTTTCTACACTAGGTTATCGAATTATTCATTAAATTTGATTCACTAATGGGTATATTTTATAATAACCATGTGGTGTCATCCTCTTATTAGAGGATTACATGATGTTATCTTAAAAGAGAGGATTACATGTTTTTGAGACAAAATAAGATATGAGATATGGCCACAATCTCTATCCATTTTATTTTCCATAATGGAATGAAAATAATTATGGAAATATATTGAATTTTATAATGTGAAGATATATTGACAACAAAATACATTTGGTGAGATTTGGAGGATCAACTATTTTTTTCAATTATATTTCAATATTTTTTTATTGAGTTTTTATTTGAAGTAGTGATGCTTGGATAATTTTATTTGCTTATTTACTGGAAATAGATTTCATGCTTAAAAAATTATCCTTGTAATTGTGATGTTTATTGAAATGGTCATTAATGTTAGTGAAATGTTTTGATCATGTTTATGTTTCTACATTACAACAAGGAATACGAAGAGGGCCATGTTAAATAATATTCATTTTTCATAATAATAATGTTGACCATTAAATATATATATATTTTAAATGAATAATATATGATGGAATGAAATTTTTTGGGTAAGTTATCTACTGTGGACATTATAAAAAAATACTACCAACTACTACATCCCAAGGGATTAAATCAATCCCACACATATGAGAGGATATCTCTACAACATGAGAGAGATATCAAAAAAGAGATTTCATGGTTGATGTAGAGAGTTTGTAAATCCTTTATCCTATAAGGGCATTTTCTCAGGTGAGAGCACATGGGAGTAGGGAGCTAGGTCCACAAATGTGTTCCTAGCTCCTGAATCCCATAGTTTGTTCTGTATTGTGAATAACAATCTAAGATGCTAGATCAAGTGAGGAGAGATAGAAATTGATAAATTATATATTTCTTCATATTCCACAAGGTTGATATGTGACATGGGAATACGGAATAATATTAACACATTAAAAGTATTTTATTGACATTTCATATGTTTTGCAATTGATTTTTCCTTTGTCATCCAATCGTTATGAGCCATCTTCTTCTACCCAAATATTTCCAATAGAAATGTTCATCCATTTTTTTCAAATTCATGCATGAATGATCATTTTGATCCTAAGACTATTTTTAAGGATATTTCATGAACAGGAAGATGAGTTTCCTTTCATAAATATTCATCTAGCACGTTTGAGGTTATTTCAAAGGCATAAAATTTGACTGAATGAAAATATAGTTGATGTTAGTTGTTCAATAATATGATATGCATGTATTAATTATGGTATATAAAAATTAGTATTCATAATATCTTTATCTCATTCATGTGATTCTGGGATGAATGTATTAAATAGATTCCATTATTCTCGATGAATATTCGAGATAGAAACTCAAATTTGGAAATATAAATTTCAATATATTTATATATTTAAAATATTATTTAGATGTAATTATTTTTTTGGGTAACATTTCAAATAATTAAAAAAGGATTTAAGTATGTAGAGAGTCTCACCAATAAATAATAAGTGTATAAGGATGAGGATATATTCTGCCACATTAGAGAAAGGTCCTCATTTCCTTTTAAAGGGATCCCTATGAACATCGATTTCATGAAGATAATTCTTGAAGAATCCCATTGTGTGAAGAATGAAAAAAACATCATTTCTAATTTTCTTCTAAAAATCACACTAAAAGAAATTCATAAAAAATGTTTCCTCTATGTAAAACATCAATTTTTTTATGACAACCCTCCATGTTTCCATGATAATATTATTAAATGTTAGTTCGGTGTGTGTAGTACCCTTCCATGTAGATATTACGGAACCATGTAGTCTTATGATACGTTATTGAATGGGGACCTTGATGGTTTGCACATATCCACTTAATAGAGAATAATAGTGATAACTAAAGCGGTGTGTGGTTTCAACAAGAAGACAATATATGTTACCCTTTCAATAATTTCCATAGCTAAACTATTTAAGATAGAACGATAATGGGTTGTATGAAGAAGGAAGTACATGAATAAATGAACACATGAATGAATAATCCATGTTGATTCTTAGACCTTATTCACAAAGAATGAATCATAGGAATGTGATCGTCAAATACATGAAAAAATTTGATATTGCTGAATAAATTTCATAAATTACTAAGGATAAAAATATTAATGTGATGCGGTTTACATTTTTGAGAAGTCTCCTTACTATTTTCATTCAGGTATAAAGGTTACATGATTGAAATTGGTAATGCATGACTTATTCTTACATTATATATTCAATAACATATGTGTACCACATGACACATTAACTGAGACTGACACTTCAAAAAAGGGAGGAATAATAATTCCATCATAGTTTACTTGAGGAAACTAATCATCCATAAGTGATCATAATAGTTTAGGAAGACCAGAAACCTATAATATATCATGAACTAAAACATGATAAAATATGATCTAGCAAGCTCATGGGGAAATATTATGAGATCATACTATTGTGGATCAGGGCTTGAATATGGTTAGTTGTATTTCAGTTAGATTCTAAAGTATAAGAAGCCTCTATATTAGAGTCGGGAGATGAAAAAAATTCACATGGAGATAGAAGCAGGATAATTCCCTTAGTTGTGGATTGGAGTAAGAGAAGTCACATGTGTGATTTAGGAGAAGAAGGTTAGTGTGTATTCAGGTAGTATTATATGATGCAATATAATGATCACCCCTATGAATTCAATAGTTGAGGTAAATTGGGATTACATATCAAGAATTTGAATTGATAATATAATTATTGTGTAGAATTCGTATTCGGGGTTATATCCAACATGGAAAGTAATACGCCTTTTATTATAAACTTGATAATATTCCATATTGTGCCGATTCATTTCATTTAGGAAAATGAGATATGATTGTGAGTTATCACATAGTGGATTGAGTACCTTACCAATTTTAATAATTCAAATTCAAATGAAATTATTTCATAAATGTTAATGACTAATTCATCCCCCTCTTAGTGTCTAATCGTGTATTTGGCTCCACATTATGTAATTTATACCTTATGATTATCTTAAGGGGATTTTTATATAAATTTAATTTTGTTGAGCTATATAATCCATTCTTTATCCATATCTATCTATAATTTTTGTAATATTGTGATAAATTCCTGTATATAATATCGTTATTAACTGTTTTTGATTTACATGTTCTTTTCAAATTCTAATTTTATCCCCTCATACTTTATTAGTTTCTAATGTACTAAGGTTGAATTTTATATCATGTCAATTTATTTTGGTTTTTTATACCTTTTCATCATCTACCATTTTATAATTTCAAAATATATCATCAGTAACACCCCAGGCTTCCATGGTATGGTTCTCTTTGAATAATACAATAGCTTGCGATGTATGAAACTTTGAGTTCTAGCACAACACAACCAATCAAACTAAGCATTTAAAAAATTATTAATGATTAATAATACCCACTTTTTGAAATTTTATAAATTTTATTTTTCAAATTGGACTTTATTTTTGGATTTGGAATATCAAAATTAACTTACGTTGAATATTTGGTATTTTTTTGGAAACTTTTAAATTTTAATGAATAGTGAAAACACTTTAATATTGTTTACAACTGACTTTTTATTAAAATAATTTTTTTAATTTAAATTTATTTTAAATTAAAAATAGATACATAATACCTATATTATTCCAATTTAATTCTTTTGAGCCCTTTTATAATAATATTAGATATATAAAATTTTATTGAACTTTTTACAGTGTTTTACCCACCTTCTAGGCACATTTGAAAATTTCCATAAGACACCATTTTACCACTTCTATAAATTGAATTTCAAAAATATGAGATACATGGTTTACATAAACATGTAAAATTTGGTTCTACAAGATCAAATTTATTTTTTGTTAATTATAACTTTTGAATTTTATTTACCTAGGTTAAAAGTAAATAGTGTAATTAAAGGTAAATATGATATTATAATTACCCTATAATATGTTGTAATTCTATTAGTTAACTATATTTCTACCACAATAAACCTTAGGCCAAAAATATGATCCTTTTGGTCCATTTTGGATCATATTAGGACATTTATTATATTTTATTTAATGAAGAGTTAAAATTGTTAAATTCAAATTTTATTAACTAAACCATTTTTAATATAAAAGTACACATAAGACAAATTAGACTATAGATATTTATTAAGAATCTAAAATTATTTATTAAATCATGGTATTTTATTTATATTTTTATAAATTAAATAACAGTATTTATTTATGACAAAATTATGATGCAGTAAATACCTTATTAATGAACAAATCAAGTAAATTGTATTATAAATATTAAAATAAATAGAATTTAAATGTTTTTTCCCTTACAAGAATTTTATAAGTGAATATTACATATTAGGGTAGATTCAATGTATTTTTTTCAAATAAATCATGTATTTATGACTTTCACAAAAACCAAATACTAAATAGTGTCAAAATTTATATAAATGAGTTTAAAAAAAAATACCATTTTATTAAATGATATAATATTATTAACAATATAAGATTCATCCAAAGGAATTTTATAATGATTGATATGAAATTAATGAACCACTTGAGGTTCTCTTGGTATTTTATATTATGTTTATTAACCATGTAATTTAAAAATACAAGAGGGAAAGGTAAAAGTGAAATATTATAAATAAGGTTAATATGGTGAGCTAAACTTTTCCAAACTGATTTGATTGGAATATTTCGACCCATATCCACCGTAATCTAGAAATAAATCCATTTTTATCTATTAGAAACCGAAAATTAGTTTATAATAATTTAATATTTCAATCTCTTCCTAATGTTCCGCACACATCTCTTGTAAAAGGGCACTTCCCCTTATCTTAAATTCACACCTACCAAGCCATTTGGGTCATCCAAAACCAACTAAAATCTCCTCAAACCTTCCCTAAATTAAAACTAGAATAATTTATTTGATCAAAAATATAACCTATGGATAGAATTTGTTCAAATCAAAAGGAAGAATCTGAATAAGTGGAAATTATTTCATCACCTCCTTTAATGTTCTATTTTTTTCTCCCACTTCCTCTTTTTTTGTTGTTTCCATAAAAAAATAACTCTCGTACCTTCAACATAATTTTATGTTATTATAAATATGGTACAACCATATTCATTATAAAATCTATCCTATTAATGACAAAGTCACCAAATGTGCGTGCGTATAGCTTACCCACTCCACATCATGGTGTAGTTTGTTATTCAACACATCATTATTTGGATGGGTATAATAATGAGTATAATTGATGAAAACAATAAATATAACATGTTAATGAATAATTATATATAGTATACTATCCAATTACCCACAATTTTTCCATCAATAGAATGATATTGTCTCATGTGCATACGTACGGCTTACCATCTCCAGGATGCTATAAGATTTCATCCCCCATCGTAAGAATTAGAGTATAATTTATATTTCATGATAAAAATTAACGTTTAAGAACTTAATATAATTATGTATATGAATCAAATACATCCAATACATAACAAACATGATTTACATAAAAAAAGATATAAAGTAAGATGAATCTTTTAGCAACTGAAACAACAATACTACTAAAATATTATCAACAAAGAAATATTAGAGGATCATATATGATATCATATTTATGTATGAGGTTAATTAATAATTTAATAAATATTATTTAACAATTATAGAATATTTTAATGTACCCTAGAATAATGAATAATATGAGGTAAGGGTTAATTTTACAATCCTATTGTTATCCGAGATTTTTTAAACGTAAGTATGTACCGGGAATTCTTTATCATCCACATTATTTTTTCCCAAAAATGTATTTCAAAACATTTTTAATATTTCCTATAATATGTGTCAAATTCATTTATACCCTTGTTTTAGTTTTATAAAATTATTTGAAAGTAATCATTCCTTCGTTTTCCAAACAAGGTACTTTATGACATTTTTGACAAATTTAGGAAACAATGTTATTTAACTTATATGGTAGGTGTAGCTATTTTCTTCCATTATAACACCTTCGATGCTTACCATACAAGATAATACGTATATTTAAAAAAAATATGGTTCACTTTACATTTAATGGTTTTTATTGTTGAAAGAGACATTTCACTCAAATATTTTTTGGATTGATTTCATCTATTTCAACATCATTTGTTGGATTTTACACTTGTTTGAAGTGGATTTATTATGAGGTAATCATCCATATTGTATTGAAGGTTTTGTGATATGGTTCACTATGGATGTTCCATTTTTATATCATTCATTGTTTAAAGTTAAATTATTGACGTTTCTTATGATATTTTTGATATAAATGTTTATGTTATGGTTCAACATTTTCATATGAGGAATGCATTGAACGTAGTACGTGACGGGAAGGTCCCGCTATATCCCCTTGATGAATTGGTAGGTCTAATGAGACCAAATAGTGGCTTGGCACAAGGGCTTGACAAAATTTTCATTTTTTTTCATTCCATGAGGCCTGTACTATGTGTCTATCATGTATGACATTATGCATTCCATCGTTATAAAATTAGTTGTCGATATTACATGTGATTATTGGACTAGTAGAATATCCATGATAACAATTACATGGAATTATTTTATTTATCATTTCCATATTATGCTAAAATTTAGGTTTAAAAGGCTTTAGTTTTAGTCATATACTTTTCCTTAAATGTTTTCCCTTATTTATGATAGTTTCTACTATATTAATGTCCTTTCTTAGCATTTGATATCACCCCTTTCGTATGTTTTATTTTCCCTAGGATTCAAAGATATATATTATTATTGACCTGCACGAATAGTATAAGGGATATGTGTGTGTTCAAAGGGGACACAATGTTGCTATTTTTTCATTTCATAATGTAATGTAAAACTTATGTATTTATCTATTACTTCTAAGGATACAAAACTAATCAGTCATTCGAGATATGATCTCTTGTTATCATGCCAATGTTATATAATAATGCACTGACTCTGGGTAATGAGTATTGTGGCATTACTATTGGTATCAAAGGATGTTTAGTACAAACCTTGGAAACAAGATTTATAAAATCTCTGATTAGTGAACATTATCCTAAGATATACTTTGAGGATTATTGTAGATTAACATCCAAAATTATTGGTAATGTATATATTATGTTGGTTTTCCAAGAAATACATACCTATATGGATACTAAATGTGGACATGGTTTTGGAACCAATATACATAGGAGTGAAAACTCTGATAAGAAGTTCAGGATTTACTCAAGGAATCTTGGAACACGACAATGGGCCTTACTACGCACCTGGTTTGACAATCCCGGGGGATATGCATAGGATAATTAACCTTTTTATTACAAACCATTATGAATGATTTATGAGTAGATAAATTCACAATGAATCATATTTTATGATTAATGATTATATGCACAATCTTTTCAATTTATGTTAAGTATTTTACAAGTTTGTAATTATGCCTTGTGATTCATAAACTAATCTAGTGTATGAAACTACTTAGAAATGGTTCCTATTAGAAGGAATGGAAACTGTATAAAAAACGTAATACATGTAGGTATTTTCCTCCTACTCAGGATAATTATAGAAGAGTTGGTGATGCAATTGGTGTGGATCATCTTACAACCATACTAGGACAACTCAATTAGGATATGAATAATAACCTTACCAATAGGAAGCAACCTGGTCCACAATGCATATGATCAATGTTAGACCATTTCATGAGAAAACAACCACCAACATTAAATGGGACTACAAACCCATTTTTAACTGATCAATATATAAGTTTTTCAGAGAAAATATTTCATGCTTTGGGGAGTAGTGAAATAGAATAAGTTGTCAAGGAAGTTTATCACCTCACAAGAGATGTAGATCAATGGTGGTCATTAGTTAAAAACACAAAGGAGGATGATGAAGTATCAAATTTGGAATAGAGAGAGTTTAAAGAGATTTTCTTAGAAAAATACTTTCCTTATGAACAACGAGCGAATATGGATTGTCAATTTCTGAGTCTGGGGAAAAATAAGTATGAGAATTTCGAAATGTTTGAGTCTAACTTTAAAAGGTTAACAAGGTATGATTTAGATTATACAAATAACCTGAGATGTAAGATTGATCAATTATTTGATGGTTTAAAACCTGTTCATAATAAATAATTATCATCACAATATTTCTCATCGTAAAAATATATAGTCACATGTTCCATCAAGATATAAAAGGAATTTTATAAATCTTATGACTTTAAAGAGAAGTAAGAGAATAAAAGATCTGCTAAACACTATGAAAAAGAAAATAAGGGGAAGAAGGGGAACGAAAAATTTCCACCCTGCTGTAAATGTGGGAAGGAACACCACAGTTTTTCCCTGAACGAGATTGTAGTTTGTTACAAGTGTAGAGAAAAAGGCCACCAAGCTTGTTATTTCTTCAGTAAGAATGAGTATGTCAATGTTCAATGCTACAATTGTTGAGAATTGGGTCATTATGCAAATGAATGTCCTAAGTGCCAAGTAAACTTATCTCAGAAAAGGATAAGGGTGAAAGGTCAATCTTCTGCAATCCCTACTCCTATGGTTGAAGTTCCTAATGATGTGGTGGCAGATACATTAATAATTTCTTCAAAATTTGGCAATGATTTGTTTTATTATGGATTATCTCATTCTTTAATATCTTCCCATCATGCCAAAAAATGATATTTCTAATTTTACATTTCAACTGTGTTGTTAGTCAAAAATCCTATGTGAAGTATCATTGCAACAATGTTTTGTCAGTCAATTACCATTATGGAATATAAACGTGCTTTATCTAAAAATATTATTGTCATACCCATGATTAAATTTGATATAATCCTTGTTATGTATAATCTTTCAGACCATAGTGTGAAAATTTATTGTTAGAAGAAGGAGGTTAAAATTTTTTATGATGATAAGGAATACCTTATCTTTAGAGAAAAAATGTCACTATCTAATTATCATCTATATATACCCTCAGTAGCTATAATAAATTCAATTACTGGAGATGAAGGGGGTGAAATAACTATTTATGAGGAAAGGAATGTTCAAATATAGGATGTACCTATTTTTTAAGAATAAGTTGATGTGTTTATAGAGGATTTAACTGGACATCCTCCAGAATGGGAAATTGAATTTTCTATTGACTTAATTCATGGTTTAAAGAACATATCAAAGTCACCTTACATAATCTCCACTGTAGAATTAGTGTAACAAAATAAACAATTATAGGAATTGATTAATGATGGATTAATTATCCCAAGTGTTTCTCCATGGGGAGCACTAGTTCTTTTTTGAGAAGAAATATTTATCTATGAGGTTGTGCATTTACTACAGGGAGATCAATGATAAAATAATAAAGAAAAAGTATCCCCTACCTCCCATTTATGATTTATTAAATCAACTTTATAAAGCTCAATATTTTTCAGAGATTGACTTTCGATCTCCATACCATCAATTCTGCATGAAGAAGGAAGGCATTCCGAAGATAGCAATTTGAACCAGGTATGGACATTATGAGTTTACAATAATTCCTTTTGAACTAACTAATGCACCCATTATTTTCATGGATCTAATGAATATATTTTCAATGAAATATCTTGAGGAGTTTTTAGTAGTATTTATTGATGATATCTTTGTATACTCCAAAAGCTATAAAGATCATGAAAATCACTTGTGCGCTATTCTAAAGACTCATTGAAGAAATGAATTATATGGGAGGTTTAGAAGGTGTTAATTATAGCTTCAAGATATTTCTTTTAATAGCTATATTGTCTTTAATGATGGAATCTATGTTGATCCTTAAAATACTATGGAAATCCACAAATGGACAGCACTGAGGAGTATAACTGAGGTATACAGTTTTACCAGATTAGCAGTTTATTATCAGTATTTCATCCAGAATTTTTCCCGATTGGCTAACCCATTAAACAAGCTCACACTTAAAGGGCTTAAATTGTTTGGGACAAATTAGTGTGAATATTGTTATGTAGAATAGAAGAGAAGATTAATTAATTCCCATATCTTGACTCTACGGTAAGGGAGTGATGGGATTGTTATGTATAGTGATGATTCAATGAAAGGACTTGGTTGTGTCCTTATGTATAATGATAGTGTTATTGCCTATGCATCACAATAGCTAATAATTCATGAACAAAACTATCCAACTCGTGATCTTGATATATCAACTGTAATCTGTGCTCTAATGATATTGAGACCGTATCTCTATGGTGAAAATGTGACATATATACTGATCAAAATTGTTTGATGTATATTTTCTCACAAAAATAACTCAACATGAGGCAAAGGTGATGGCTTGGACTCATCAATGATTATGATTTCACAACACACTACCACCTAGGGAAGAAAAATATGGTGGTCGATGCTATGATCAGAGAGGATCACGGAGTTCTAAAAAAGATGAGAGTTGAAAGGGATCGAATGTTAATGGATCTAGTAATGATAGATATGGGATTAATCATGGATGGTGAAACATTGAAACTTATACAAATTGTTTCCAATCCATCTTTAATAGAAATGATAAAAAGATATCAGAATGATGATGAAGAGTTTTGAAATAATTTTAATGCTGTGAATGATGGGAGATTGATTGACTTCATATATGAAGATGGAGTTTTGAAATTTGGGAAGAGTGTTTGTGTTCCCAATATACCAAATAAAAAAATGGAATTGTTGGAAGATGCTCATAGTTCAAATTTATCTATACACCTTGGCATCACTATGTTGTATAGAGATATGATGGAACATTTTTTCTAGGACAACCTGAATAGAGATATATCTGATTATGTGTCAAGATATAAAGTTTTTCAATAGGTTAAGGCTGTAAGGAAACATACTAGAGGATTCATACAACCTTATTTCATACCTGAGTGGAAATGGGATGATATTATGATGGAATTTTTCATGGGGATATTAAATACTCCTAGAAGGAATGATGAAATATGGGTCATTATTGATCATCTTAACAAGTTAGAAAATTTTATTACAATAAGAGTAGATTTACTATATGAACTTTTGGAAAGAGTATATATTTATTATATTGTAAGACATCATGGTGTATGCCAATATATTGATTCTGATTGGGATCCCCATTTTACATCAAAATTCTAGAAAATTATTTATTATTCCCTAGATACTGAACTTCATTTGATCACTTCTTACCACCCTTAATCTGATGGACAATTAGAATGGAATATTCAAACCATAGAAGAAGTGTAGAGATCTTACTCTCTTGACATTCATGGTATGTGGGATCAGTATTTACCTCTAGTAATGTTTCCCTATAATAATAGTTCCCATTCAAGTATTCATATGGAACCATATGAAGTGCTATATGGAAGATATGTTGTAAACCAACATGTTGGGATGATGTTGGTGAAATAAAACTCATAGGCCCAACACTTGTTAATGAAACAATGGAAAATGTGAATATTATCCAAACCCACATCAAAGAATCTCAAAGTAGAAAAAAGGGCTATGATGTTAACCGAAGTATTTGGAATTTCAAGAAAGTGATCATGTTTTCCTGAAGGTATCTCCATGGATGGGTGTTATACTATTCACTATGATGCGTAAATTAAGTCCTAGGTTTGTCAGACCTTTAAAAATACTAGAACGAATTGGAGTTGTAGCTTACCATTTGGCAACGCCGTAAAGTCTCTCTGAAGATCATGTTGTATTCCACATATCACTGTTGAGAAAATACATGCATGTCCCAATGCATGTACTCACCTATGATAAAATAGAACTAGAACCTGATATATATTTTTATGAAGAGCCTTCCAAAATTCCTAATTCCAAAAAATAATGGTTGAGAAACCAGATGACTCGTTTGGTAAAATTTCTTTGGAGAAACCATAAAATCGTAGAGGCAACATGGGAACCAGAGGAACTTATGATAAAGAACCACCAGAATCATTTTATGTAGTAATATTCTAGAAATTTAGAGGATGAAATTATTTGATAAAGGGAATAATGAAACACCTCAAGCTTCCATTGTACATTTCTATTTGAATAATATAATAGCTTGTGTTTTACGCAACTTCGAGTTCTAGCATTGAACGACCAATGAAACTAGCAGTTTTAAAAGTAGTTGTGAATAGTAATATCCACATTTTCAAATTATATAAATTTTATTTTTCAAATTGGACTTTATTTTTGGATTCAGAATATCCAAATTAGCATAGGTTGAATTCTTGTTATTTTCTGGAAACTTTTAATTTTTGTTGAATAGTGAAAACACTTTGTTATTATTTAAAACTGATTTTTTATATAGATAATTATTTTTGATTTCATATAATTTTAATGTAAAAATAGATGCATGATACATATATTATTCCAATTTAATTATTTGGATTAATTTTATAATAATATTAGATATATAAAATTTTATTGAACTTTTTAACGTCTTTTACCCACCTTTTAAGAAAAGTTGAAAATTTGCATAAATTGTAATTTTACTATTTATGTGAATTGAATTTGAAAAATCCTAGAGAAACAGTTGACATCAGTAATTAAAATGTGGTTCAATAGGATGAAAATTATATTTGGTGAATAAAAACTTTTGAATTTTATTTACCACGGTTAAAAGTAAATTATGTAATTAGAGGAAACAATTATATTATAGTTACACCAATACATGTCCTAATTTTAATTGATAATTTTATTTCGACCAAAATAATCCTTAGGACAAAAATAATATCCTTTTTATCCATTTTCACCAGATTAAGACATTTATTATATTTTATTTAAAGAAGAGTTAAAAGGGTTTAATTCAAATTTTAATAACCAATCCATTTTTAATATTGGGTTATAAATAAGATAAATTAGACTATAAATATTCATTACAAATAATAAAGTATTTCCAACATCACATTATTTTATTTGTAATTTTTAGACATTAAATAATTAAATCTATTTATGACACAATGATGATGGAGTAATTATCTAATTAATGAAAGAATGAAATATATGGTATTATAAATATTAATATTAATATAATTTAAATGTTATGATTCCATCCATGAATTTTATAGGTGAAAATGACATTTTAGGGTTGATTAAATGTATTTTTGATAATTAATGAAGTTTTGTTGACTTTCCTAAAAACCATATACTAAATAGTGTCAAAATTGACCTAAATGGGTTTTTGAATCAAATACTATTCTTTTATATGATATAACATTTCTAAAAATTTAATACCAAGGCAAAGAACGTATATAATGAAATATATTTCATTAATGAACCAATTTATTTTCTCTTTGAATTTTATAGTAATATTCTTAACCATCTAATATATAAATAAAAGAAGTCATGGTAAAAGTTAAAAAATTTAACTAAGAGTTAAATCTAAAACAGAAGGTTAATATGGGGACCTAAACTTGTCAAAAAGATATTGGATGAGAATATTTTGACCCATCCCCACATTAGGATTATAATAAATCCATTTGGAGCTATTTAATACAGAAAACGGTTTTAGAATAAATTAATATTTCAAGCTCTTCCTAAAGTGCCTCTAACCTCTCTTATAAAAGGGCACTTCCCCTTCTCATAAATTCACACCTCCAACTCCATTTGGCTTAGACAACCCTTAATCACAAATCCTCCTATATACCCTTAATTAATTCTATGGGGCTTAATTTGATAATAATGTGAACCTATGGAGGCCTTTTTTCAAATCAAAAGGAAGAACCCGAAGAAGATGTAATTATCTCATCATCTCTTTCAAAGTTCTTTTCTTCTTTCATTCACTCTTTCTTTGTTGTTTCCATAAAAAAATAATAAATCATGTACCTTTTACATACTATTATTTATTTATAAATATGGTTCTACTATATTTATTATTCTATCCATCCTATGAATAACAAAGTCACCAAACGTCCTTATGTACGGCTTACCGTCTCCACGTCATGGTGTAGTTTGTTAGTCAACAATTAATTATTTGGGTTGGTATAATAATGAGTATAAATGATTATAATAATAAATATAACATGTTAATGATTATTTATATATAATATAAAATCCAATTACATACTATTTCACCATCAAAATAATGATATTGTCGCTCATGTCTACGTATGGATTACCGTCTCCACGATGCGTTGAGATTTCGTCCCCCATCGTAACCATTCAAGAATAATTTTCATTTGATGATTAAAAATAATGGTTAAGAACATAATATCATTCTGGATATTAATCAAATAATTCTTATCCATAACAAACATGACTTACTTACCAAAACATATAAATGAAAATAAATTAGTTAACACCTGAAACAATGATACTACTATAATATTATTAACAATGAAATATCAGTGGATCATATATTATGTCATATTTATTCATGTGGTTCTTGAATAATTTAATAACTATTGTTTAACCATTATATAGGAGGTTTCTACTATTTTCATTTGTAATAACACCTTATAAACATCCCTTACATGACTATATAAATATTTTCAAAAAAGAATTTTTTTTACTTTAATGTGATTTCAATGTAGAATGAGATATTTCACTTAAGTAGTTTATTTATTGATTTCATCTATGGCATCATCCTTTGATGAATTTTACAGTTGTTTGAATTTTATTTATTATGATCCAATCTTCTATATTGTATTGAGGTTTTTTGATATGTTTGACTGTGTATTTGTTATTTTTATACCATTCATGTTTTATGGTTAAAATATTAACATTTTGTATGTTAGTTTTAATATGAATGTTTATTCTATGTTTCAACAATTTCATATGAAGAATTATTTTGACATAGTAAGTGACAGGTGGGGCCTTCTATAGCCACATGATGCATTGGTAGGTCTCATAAGACAAACTAGTGTCTTACCAAAAGGCCTAGAAAAAAAATTTATTTTTGGTCTTGGCACGATGCCTTGACTATGTGGTTATGATGTTCGGCATTATTCATTCCATCATTATAAAATTATCTATTGATATCACATGTGATTATTCGACTAGTATAATATCCATGTGAATAAGTAAATTCCATTATTTGATTTATCATTACCATATTATACATTTCCTTAAATGTTTCTGATTATTTATGATAGCTTTTGCTATATTGTTATCCTTTCTGAGCATATCAGCTAACCCTTTTCTTAGGTTTTATTTTTTCCATGATGCTAAGTAGTATATTATGATTGAACTGTAGGAATAGGCTATAGGATACGAGGGAGTTCAAAGGGGGAATAATGAGATTGTTTTTCCATTTAAAAATGTAATGTAAAACAAATGTATGCATCTAGTTCTTCCAAGGCTACTAAACTTATCGGTCTTTTAGGATGTGGTCTCTTTTTATCATGCTAATGTTATTTAATAATTCACTAACTCTGGGAAATTTGGGTCAGGGCATTACATCATCCCATGAATTCAGTTTACTTTATATTTTTTTTTCTCCTATGTTATTATATGTTTCACTATACTAATCTAATTAATTCATAATTCACACACTATGATGTTTGTATGGGGAATCTTCCATGATATATATTAGGTTACGTAAATTTTTACTTCTTTATTTTTTTCATTTTGTTATCAATATACTATTTAATTTTAATGTTTATTTCCTAAAATACTTATCCTTTTAATGAAATTTAAAATCCCTTATAGCATTTTCATTCTTTGAGTTGACTACAACCATTTTATGGTGGTTTCTGCTTTTTCATTATATATTTATTTATAAAAAACACTCTCTCTCTATCTCTCTTTTATCTTTTTCTAAATTTATATTCCTTAAGAAATTAAATTTTTTTTATTCCATGGAATTGTCATATTCATCATTATTATAATGACCCGTTAAATTAAAGGGAAATTTTTTCTTAATTTTATTTGGAATTTTACAAGAAATCGGTTTCTGACGTCACTTGATTCCAAGGCCCGGTGTGCCCAGAATTTCTCTCTGAAGTTTAGCTCGGGTACGTTCAGTGAACGAACGAGTGGGAATTCCTAACTTTTGAACAGGTGCTCGGAATCGAATTTCGAGGGCACCAATGGAACCGCAGCACCGGTAATTTCTTCGGAACACCTTTTCCAGAGTTTCATTTTCATGGGTGATGTTGTTAAAATTTGTGGAAGTTAAAATAAAATTTAAACGACAAATTTTATTTCTCTTCCTAAGTGTTTAACCTTTGGGTGGAAGTTGGGTAATCACCCAACTTCCCATGAGAGGTTATGAAGCCAGTGGGGCCCACACAAACCCCACCCTTTCATATTCTCTAACCCCCCTCAACACACCATTAATTTTTGACAACTTATGTTAATTAATTAAGTGAGTTAAATGTGAATGTTTGAATTTCAAATGCTTAGGTTATGTTAATAAAATATGTGTTGAACTTATTTTATTTTGTTGGAATTCTAGTTCTGGGAGCCTTTGGGAGAAAAGCTAAGGAGATTGAGGAACTTCTTCATCTTAGACGAAGAACGCGAAGAACGCGAAAAACACGAAGAACGCCGGATTCCTTGGAGACCGACGTCTCCTTCCACGACGTCTCCTTCCGTGACCTCTCTTTCTGCGACGTCTCCTTCCGTGATGTCTCCTTCCGTGACGTCTCCTTCCATGATGGTTATCTCCACGAAGAATCCTCGCTCAACGTGCTCGACGAGGTAGGGGTTTATGTGTTTTTATTTGTGAATTCTTCTGTTATCTATCCTCATTCATTTGGACAGCTTGATATCGTTTAACGGGAGGGGTCCGGACCGCACAAACACGGACGCCCTCCTCCCTTATTTTTTTTTTGATTCGGTTCGAAGGATAGTGACGCGGTGTCATTGCACCGCACGGGAACGAGCGGAAAGGATGTGCAGTGCCGTCGCGCCACACATTTGAAAAATTGAACCATGTTGTGGCGCCGTCGCACCGCGGCGGAAAAACCCGATGACACCGCTGCCGGAGGGGGGCCGCGGTGGAAGGGCGCGGTGTCGTCGCGCCGCGCTGGATGGACCAAGGCCGCGGCGTAGCTGGGGAACTGACGGTTGGAATCCGGCCGCCGACGTCGGAGTAGGGGGGACCCGCCTTGCCGGTCCCGTGGCGGCAGAAGCCGCCCGGCCGGAGAGGGCCGGCCGGACAGGGATGAACCGGGGGATAAAAACCCCCGGCAGGCCAGACGTGAGCATCCCCATAATGGGGGTCGCAGTTACACATGGGGGGATGCACCCCCCCCCCCATCTACTGGGCCAAATGTCCGAGCCACCTACTGGCGCCAGCGCACCGGGCCGGCTGCCCTGGCCGGTCCGCCAGACCGGGCCGCGCCAGCCGGGCCGGGACGTGTCCAAGCCGGCCACACCCAGACCCGGGATGGGTCGACCTAGTTCGGGCTGACCCAGTGGGTATCGGGCCGGGTCGGACCGGGCCCGAAACCCCTAATACCGAACTTTTTCAGTCTGTTGCCCATAACTTGTGCTGCGGACCTCCGATCAACGCACCGTCAGCTGCGATGCAATCTTGGGATCGAGACATTCGTTTCGGTATATTACACTCAACGTTTCAGAGAACTTTGAGTATGGCCGAGTTGGTTCGGATATGAAACCAACCGACCCTCGGAGCAGAAACACTTATATCTCGAGATCTGGACGTCCGATTAACGTGCCACTGACATTGTTGTATTCCTCTTGATGAGATAGAACTTTTGGCATGCTTCTCCTGAGTTTTGGATGCAATTGGAAAATGGGCGGGTTGGATTGTACCCGAAATCCAACCGAGCCCCTGGAACAGAAAGGCTAATAACTTTCAGACCGAACGTCTGTTTGACGTACCGTCAGTGGCATTGGTGATCACGTTGAGAAACTGTCCGTATGAGCATACCCTATCAGATTTCTGGGTACAGATGAGATACGGCCGGGTTGGTTCGCACACGAAACCAACCGGGCCCCTTCGACGAAATGGCTAGTAACTCACAGACCGGGCGTCCGACTGACGCACCGTCTGTTCCGTTGAGTCCCCTATGATTAGGCGGTACTTTGAGATACTTCTTCATGGAACTATGTGATACATGGAGTATCGACTAGTAGATCATGGAGCGGACCCTCCCTGTGACGAGCTAGCAGAGTATAGAGACCTAGTAGCTGGCTGAGACTAGACGACTACTGATTCATCGACTCGGTTTGTTTCGGATAGCCCAATGGGGAGCGCTTGGTTATAGCGGTAGACCCACGGCGGAGGAGCGCTTGGTAGTAGCAGTAGATCTACGGTACTCAATAGAAAGAGTACCTCAGGAGGTTATGAGGGGGAGCGCTTGGTTGTGGCGGCATACCCACGGCGTATGAGCGCTTGGTTGTAGCGGCAGACCAGCAGTACTCAAAAGAAGGAGTACCTCTCGAACCTATGAGGGGGAGCGATTGGTTGTAGCGACAGGCCCATGGTGGGAAGCGCTTGGTTGTAGCAGCAGGACCACAATACTCGACATGAGGAGTACTATAGCAGTCCAAGGAGTTCGGCACGCTTGGTTGTAGCGGCATGACCTCTAAACTCGACAGAGGAGGAGTTCAGCACGCATGGTTGTAGCGGCAGGCCCACTGTACTCGACGGAGGAAGATTTCTCCAGCAGCCGTGGTTTGGACGTCATGATTTAAATCCTGGTTGATCTGAGTCTATGACCTTTTTGTTTACCTCAGGGTTGATAAGGGTCACTTGATATCTTAGGTATATGTATGGTGATATACCTGGGTAGTGGATATCCGTTGATTTCATAATCTTTGTGTTTATTCAAGATTGAGATGGGTTACTTGATAACTTATGTATATGTATGGGCATATACCTAAGTAGAAATTATCTGTTGAGACCTTATTTTTGGTTATCGTTATTGGATTTAGTGAGACCTTGAGGGTCTCAGGGTCCTTACTGAGTATCTTATACTCACCCCTGCACGGGCTATGCCCGCACTATGTTGTGTTGGTTGCAGACAACGGACAACGCTGATCAGGGTAGAGGTACGAGGAGCAGGTCGGTACACGGAGGTGGATCCCTGGGCGGGACGTACACAGAGTGGACGGCTGGACTCGAGGAGCTGTGGAGGCTATCTGTACCCACCATTCAGGTGGGACTTTCAGTGGACGGCTCGAGGCTATGACTTTTCTTTCAGTTGTTGTTTCCCCTTTCCAGTTGTACTTTACTTTTTGATTGGGTTTGTATTCTGGCCCACTTACTTTTCCGCACTTACTGTTGTACCTTGTTTTTACTTATTTTTTACTCCTACTGCTTCCATGATCGGTGGTGTTTGTTTACTTTAAAAAGGAAATGCCTTCCTTTTTTACCGGGAATTACGCCTTGGTGCTAGTCGCCTGCTCCTGGCCTATGGAAGGCGGGTTTGGGGTAGTCACAGAATCGTCCCTGAGGACGGGTCATGAAAAATTGGTATTAGAGGAGTTCGGTTCTACCGCAAAACTTTGTAGTCTGAGCTTTCTTCTATGTGAAGCAATAGTGTTAAGCGTATTGGGTGTGGTTTTCAGTCCAGGATTACCATTGTTGGTGTGGAGGCCGACGTATCCATACACCAGGATCATGACTTCTGATTTCCAACATAATACACAAAAACATTGACTGCATGTGTGTTTCATGTTTTCATTGTGATTACTTTATATAAACTCACCAGGTATAATGTTATGACTGTGGCGCACCTGTGACTTTTCAGGATGGCCCCACGGTGGAAACCAGCTAGGGTTCCGAGAGTTGTGCTTGATGACAACCCATCGAGTGACGAGGCCTTGCTACAGGGCCCTTTGACAGTAGAGGCACCAGTGGTACCTCTACCCGGCGAGCCACCGATGCTACCAGCCCCAGCCATTCAAGGTGCACGTCGCCTTAGTGCGCTGCATGAGTTTCAGCGTCAGCGACCACCCAGGTTCCATGGGGAGATGGACCCTCCGGCAGCCGAGGATGGGCTGGAGGCTATTGTACGAGTTTTCCGTTTGGTAGGGACACCAGCTGACCTTATGGTGGTCCTTGAAGCGATCCTCCTGTACGTGGCAGCAGGCAGATGGTGGAGCTTGATGCTCCAGGGGCACGATGAGGCATCTCTCTTTTGGACAGACATTGAGAGCCCTTTTTGCTCAGAGTTCGTCCCAGCCAACCTCTGAGCGGTGCACATCCAGCAGCTGCTACAGTTGCGGCAGGGCAGCATGAGAGTATCCCAATACGCGGCGAGGTGTACCGAACTCTCACATTATTCCACAGACATGGTACGAGACCCATTCTTCAGGGCCTGAACCTTCGAGTAGGGGCTCAGGCGAGAGATAAGAGCATCAGTTGTTTCTCACTGCATTCCTACACAGGCAAGGGTTTTTGGAGCAATCCCTCTTAGTGGAGAGTTTTTTTTTCGAGCAGTCTCCAGTAGCAGGACCCACGACTAGCCGGCTTGCGGCAGAGTCTTCTACAGCAGGAAGTAGACATATGACGTAGTGTTCCAAGAGGACTAGACCTACAAGTGGTTGACCGCATGACACATGATCTTTTGTGCAAGGCACCCGGAGTGGAGAACGACTTACCATGAGCGAACAGTGGTACTCCTACGGAGGGGTTGGTCACATGGCTTGTGACTATCCGACCCGCCATATAGATGACCAGCAAATGAACGAAGGACCTCTCGGACATAGGCAGAGGTTTGATCGAGGAAGACTGTATGGAGCAGGAGATCGTGGAAGGGGAGCTGGCCGTGTAGCTGGTGGTGGACGATGCTTTGAGGAGTTTCCACCACCACCACCAGGAGGTCCACCCCGACCATAGGGAACATGTGGATGTGGGAGAGCTCAGATTCAGGCAGCTAAGTCCTACGATCATGGTGCTCCGGGAGCAGATGGGTAGGACCGGGACTAGCTCCAAACTTGGAGACTTTTGTTCATCATGCTTCTAGCTCTGTTGACGTTTCTTTGTAAATTCTTTGTGTCTTTGTACTTGAGCTTCAGTAATAAAATACACCTTTCTTATGGTTTTTACCTTCATGTCCCCTCTTTTTGTTGTTACTAAGAGGTTCGGTTTTAAAAAACTGTTGACTTGACCCTCACTTTGAGATACGTACTGGAGGAGACCCAGTGACCACACACTAATGCCTACAATGTGACTCAATTCTTAGAGGTGAGAGTAACGGTTGAATCTCTTGGTAGTAGCGTCGAGGCCTTACGACATCATCCTTGGTATGGATTAGTATCGTCCATGTCGGGGTTAACTATATTAGGTGAAGAACATGGTTCATCCAGGGGATGAGATCGGATTTTCTCCTATCAGCAAAGAGGAAATGTCAGCAGATCTTGTAGGACCAGAAAGGTCCATGTCATCCAAGATTGGATGAGGACAGCTCAGAGCTGGAAATAGTCTTGTGCTGACAGGGGGCGAAGACCACTAGAGTTCGAGGTTGGTGACCACGTTTCCCTATGGTTCACACATTGACTTGAGTTATGGAGATGTGGCCGAGGCGACAAGTTATCTCTGAGGTTCAGCGGACCCTTCTAGGTCCTCAATAGGGTAGGCGAGGTGGTTTACCGCTTCACCCACCCACCTCAGTTGCACCAGGTGCACGATGAATTCCAGGTATCTCAACTGAGGATATATGAGCTCAACCCTTCGATTTTCATTGACCATGAAAAACTGGAATTGGGCGATGGGGTGACCCTCACAGAGGTTCTAGTGGGGATCGAGGAACGACAGGAGCAGGTCATATGAGGGTGGGTCAATTCCTCGGGTGCGCTTTCACTGGCAGTACGGCAACCTCCGGGTGAGCACATGGGAGCGGAAGGCTCAGATGCGTGCTCAGTACCACTTTTGTAACTCTAGTTTGTTTTAAAGCTTTATTAGGATGTAAAGCCCTGAGGTGGGAGTAATGTAATGACCCGTAAAATTCAAGGGAAATTTTTTCTTAATTTTCTTTGGAATTGTACAAGAACACAGTTTCTGACGGCACTTGATTCCGAGGCCCGGTGTTCTCGGAATTTCAATCTGAAGTTTAGCTCGGGTACGTTCAGTGAACAAACAAGAGGGAATTCATAACATTTGAACCATTGCTGGGAATCGAATTCCGAGGGCACCGATGGAACCGCAGCACTGGTAATTGCTTATGACCACCTTTTCCGGAGTTGCGTTTTCACGGGTGAAGTTGTTAAAATTTGTGGAAGTTAAAATAAAATTTAATCGACAAATTTTATTTATCTTCCTAAGTGTTTAACCTTTTAGTGGACGTTGGGTAACCACCCAACTTCCCATGAGAGGTTATGAAGCCAGTGGGGCCCACACGAACCCCACCCCTTCATATTCTCTAACCCCCATCAACTCACCATTAATTTTTGACAAATTATGTAAATTAATTAAGTGATTTAAATGTGAATGTTTGAATTTAAAATACTTAGGTTATGTTTATAAAATAAGTGCTGAACTTATTTTATTTTGTTGGAATTCTGGTTGTGGGAGGCTTTGTGAGAAAAGCTAAGGAGCCTGAGCTACTTCTTCATCTTAGACGAAGAATGTGAAGAACGCGAATAACGTGAAGAACGTCAGATTCCTCGGAGATCGATGTCTCCTTCCGTAACGTCTCCTTTTGTGACGTCTCCTTCCGTGACAGTTATGTCCATGAAGAATCCTCTCTCAATGTGTTCAACAAGGTAGGTGTTTATGTGTTTTTATTTGTGAATTCTTCTGTCATTTATCTTCGCTCATTTGGACCGCTTGATATCGTTTAACGGGAGGGGGCCAGACCGAACAAACACGGACGACCCTCCTCCCTTTTTTTTGTAGTGGTTCGAAGGAAAGTGACGCGGTGTTGTGCACCACGCGGGAACGAGCGGCAAGGATGTGTGGCGCTGTCCAGCCACGCCGGAAAAACCCGAAGACACTGCGGCCAAAGCGAGGCCGTGGTGGAGGGGCGCGGCGCTGTCTCGCCGCGCCGAACGGACCAAGGCCGCAGCGGAGCAGGGGGGGACTGGCCTTGCCGGTCCCGTTGTGGCAGAAGCTGGCCGGCCGGAGCGGGCCGACCGGACAGGGAAGAACTGGGGGTTCAAAACCCCCGGCTGGCCGGATGTGAGAGGCCCCATAATGGGGGTCGCGGTTACACACGGGGGGGGGGGGGGGAGCACCCCCCTCCCCCATCCGCTCGGCCAAATGGCCGAGCCACCTGCTGGCGCCAGCGAGCCTGGCCGGCTGCCCTGGCCGGTCTGCCAGACAGGGCCGCTAGGCCGGGCCGGGCTGCACCCGCCGGGCCAGGCCATGCCCAAGCGGGCCGGACCCGGACCCGGGATGGGTCGACTCGGTTCGGGCCGACCCAGAGGGTATCGGGCCGGGTCTGACCAGGCCCAAAACCCCTAATACCGGACTTTTTCGGTCTGTTGCCGATAACATGGGATTATGACCTCCAATTGACACACCGTCAGCTACGATATGATCCCCGGATCGAGACGGTCATTTCGGTATATTACCCTCAAGGTTTAAGAGAACTTTGAGTACGGCCGGGTTGGTTCGGATACGAAACCAACCGGGCCCTCAGAGCGGAAATGCTTCTATCTCGAGCTCCGGACGTCCGATTGACATGCCGTCGACTTTTTTGGATTCCTCTTGACAATACGGGACTTTTGTCATGCATTTCCTGAGTTTTGGATGCAATTGGAAAATGTCCGGGTTGGATTGTACCCGAAATCAAACCGGGCCCCTAGAACGTAAAGTATAATAACTTTCAGACCGAACGTCCGTTTGACGTACCGTCAGCGGCATTGGTGATCACGTTGAGAAACGGTCCCAATGACCATACCATATGAGAGTTCGGGGTACATACGAGATACGTCAGGGTTGGTTAGCACACGAAACCAACCGGGACCCTGGAACAAAAAGGCTAGTAACTCACAGACCGGGCGTCCGATTGACGCACCGTCTGTTGCGTTGAGACCCCTATGATGAGGCGGTACTTTGATATAATTCTTCATGGAACTTTGTGATACTTAGAGTATCAACCAGTAGCTCGTGGAGCGGACCCTCCTGGTGACGAGCTAGCAGAGTGCAGAGACCTAGTAGCTGGCTGAGACTTGACGACTGTTGATTCATCGACTCAGTGTGTTTCAGATAGCCCAGTGAGGAGCGCTTGGTTGTAGTGGCAGACCCATGGTGGAGGAGCGCTTGGTAGTAGCGGCAGACCCGCGGTACACAAGAGAAGGATTACCTATGGAGGCTATGAGGGGGAGCGCTTCGTTGTAGCGGCAGACCCACGGCGGAGGAGCGCTTGGTTGTAGCGGCAGACCCATGGTATTCAATAGAAGGAGTACCTTTCGAACCTATGACGGGGAGCGCTTGGTTGTAGCAGTAGACCCATGGTCGGAAGTGATTGGTTGTAGCAGTAGGTCCACAATACTCGACAGGAGGAGTACTAAAATAGTACAAAGAGTTCGGCGCACGTGGTTGTAGCGGCAGGCCCCCTGAACTCAAAAAAGGGAGGAGTTCGGCGCGCTTGGTTGTAGCAGAAGGCCCAATGTACTCGACGGAGGAGGAGTTCTCCAGCAGTCGTGGTTTCGACATCATGATTTAAATCCTGGTTGATCTAGTTCTATGACCTTTGTGTTTACCTCATGGTTGAGAAGGGTCACATGATATCTTAGGTATAAGTATGGTCATATAACTGGGTAGTGGATATCCGTTGATTTCATAATCTTTATGTTTCCTCAAGATTGAGATGGGTTACATGATAACTTAAGTATATGTATGGGAATATACCTAAGTAGAGGTTATCTATTGAGACCTTATTTGTGGTTATCCTTGTTTGATTTAGTGAGACCTTGAGGGTCTCGAGGTCCTTACTGAGTAGCTTATACTCACCCATGCACGGGCTATGACCGCACTACGTTGTGTTGGTTGCAGACGAAGGACAACGCTGATCGTGGTAGAGGTACGAGGAGCAGGTCAGTACCCGGAGGTGGATCACTGGGTTGGATGTACACGGAGCGGATGGCTGGACCCGAGGAGCTGTGGAGGCTCTATGTACCCACCCTTAAGGTCGGACTTCTATTGGACGGCTCGAGGCTGCAGATTTTCTTTCAGTTGTTGTTTTCCCTTTCCAGTTGTACTTTACTTCCAGTTTGGGTTTGTATTCTGGCCCACTTACTTTTCCGCACATACTGTTGTACCTAGTTTTTACTTAGTGTTTACTCCTACTTTTTGCTTTCTCTATGGTTTTTATTTAATTTACAAAGGAAATGCCTTCCCTTTCTACCGGGAATTATACCATGGTGCTAGTCACCAGCCCCTGGTCTAGTCACGGCCCGGGCCCCGAGGACGGGTCGTGACAAATTGGTATCAGAAGTGTGCGGTTCTACCGCAGAACCTTGGACTCTTATCTTTCTTCTATGTGAATCAATAGTGTTAAGCGTATTATGTGTGGTTATCAGTCCAGGAAGTCCATTTTTGGTGTGGCGGCCGACGTATCCATACACCAGGATCCTGACTTCTGATTTCCGACTTAATACACGAAAACATTTATTTCATGTGTGTTTAAAGTTTTCTTTGTGATTAATTTATGTCAACTCACCAGGTATACTGTTCTGACCGTGGCACACCTGTATTTTTTCAGGATTGCCCCACGACGACAGCAAGTTAGGGTTCCGAGAGTTGTGTGTGACGACAGCCTACCGAGAGAGGAGGCCTCGGTACATGGACCTTCGACAGCAGAGGCACTGTCAATACCTCTACCCGCCAAGCCACTGATGCTACCAGCCCCAGTCACTGACGGTGCACGTCGCATTAGTGCGCTGGACATGTTTCAGCGTCAGCGACCGCCTAGGTTCTGTGGGGAGATGGACCCTGAGGCAGCCGAGGATTGGCTGGAGGTTGTTGTACGAGTTTTCTGTTTGGTAGGGACACTAACTGACCGTATGGTGGTCCTTACAGCGAGCTTCCTGCACGCGGTAGCATGAAGATGGTGGAGCATGATGCTCCTGGTGGACGATGAGGCATCTCATCTTTGGACGGACTTTCAGAGACTTTTGCGCTCCGAGTTCGTCCCAGCCACCCTCTGAGCGGTGCTCATCCAGGAGCTGCTACAGCTGCGGCAAGGGAACATGATAGTATCCCAGTACGTGGAAAGGTTTACCGATCTCTCGCTCTATTCCATGGACATGGTACATGACCCATTTTTCAGGGCACGAACCTTCGATCAGGGGATCATGTGAGAGATTGGAGATTCGGTTGTTTCTCACAGCATTCCGAAACAGGCAGGGGTGTTGGAGCGAGCCCTCTTAGTGGAGAGTTTCCTTGCTGAGCAGTCTCCAGCAGCAGAACCCACTACTAGCTGTCTTGCGGCAGAGTCTTCTGCAGCATGCAGTAGAAAGATGACGTAGAGGTCCAAGAGGACTAGACCTACATGGGGTCGACCGCATGACACAAGATCGTTTGGGTGAGGCACCCAGGGTGGAGAATGACTTACCATGCGCGGACAGTGTTACTCCTATGGCGGGGTTGGTCACATGGCTCATGATTGTCCGACCCACCATATAGATGACCAACAGATGAACGAAGGACCTCCCAGGCAGAGGCAGAGGTTCGATTGAGGTGGACCGCATGGAGCAGTAGTCCGTGGCAGGGGAGCTGGCCGTGCAGCTGGAGGTGGAAGATGCTTCGAGGTGTTGCCACCACCCCCACCAGGAGGTCCACGCCGACTGCAGAAAACATGTGGACATGGGAGGGTTCATCTTCATGAAGCTGAGGCCTACGATCATGGAGCTCCAAGAGCAGATGGGCAGGAGCGGGACTAGCTCCAGACTTGGAGACTTTTGTTCATGTTGCTTCTAGATATGTTGATGTTTCTTTTTAAATGATTTGTGCCTTTGTACTTGAGCTGCAGTAATAAAAGACACATTTCTTATGGAATTTAACTTCATGACCCCTCTTTTTGTTGTTACTAAGAGGTTCCAGTTTAAAAAATACCGTTGACTTGACCCTCACATTGAGATACCTACTGGAGGAGAACCAGTGACCACACACTGATGCCAACATTGTGACTCAACCCTTGGAGACGAGAGTAACGGTTGGATATCTTGGTAGTAGTGTAGAGGCCTTACGACGTCATCCTTGGTATGTATTAGTATCGTCCATGTCGGAGTTAACTATATTAGGCGAAGAACGTTGTTCATACAGGGGATGAGACCAGAATTTCTCTTATCAGCAAAGAGGAAATATCAGCAGCTCTTGTAGGGCCAGAAAGGTCCAAGTCATCCAAGAGCAGATGAGGACAGCTCAAAGCTAGAAAAAGCCTTGTGCTAACAGGGGGCGGAGACCACTAGAGTTCGAGGTTGGCAACAACGTTTCCCTACGGGTCTCACCTTGATGTGAGTTACGGAGATGTGGCCGAGGCGACAAGTTATCTCCGAGGTTCAATAGATCTTTCTAGGTCCTCTACAGGGTAGGCGAGATGGTTTACCGCTTGACCCACCCACCTCAGTCGCACTAGGTGAACGACGACTTCCAGTTATCTCAACTGAGGAGATACGAGCTCGACCCTTCACATTTCATCGACCATGAGGAGCTGGACTTGTGCGATGGGGTGACCCTCCCGGAAGTTCTAGTGGGGATCATGGAATTACAGGAGTGGGTCCTATGAGGACGGGTCGATTCCTCAAGTGTGATTTCAATGGAAGTACGGGAACCTCCAGGTGAGCACATGGGAGCGAAAGGCTCAGATGCGTGCTCAGTACCGCTTTTATAACCATAGTTTGTTTTAAAGATTTACGAGGACATAAATCCCTGAGGTGGGAGTAATGTAAAGACCCGTAAAATTCAAGGGAAATTTTTTCTTAAATTTCTTTGGAACTTTACAATAACACAGTTTCTGACGGCACTTGATTCCGGGGCCCGGTGTGCCTGGAATTTCTATCTGAAGTTTAGCTCGGGTACGTTCAGTGAACGAACGAGCGGGAATTCCTAAATTTTAAACTAGTGCCCAGAATCGAATTCTGAGGGCACTGATGGAACCACAGCGCCGATAATTTCTTAGGAACAACTTTTCAGGAGTTGCGTTTTCACGGGTGAAGTTGTTAAAATTTGTGGAAGTTAAAATAAAATTTAAACGACAAATTTTGTTTATCTTCCTAAGTGTTTAAACATTGGGAGGATGTTGGGTAACCACCCAACTTCCCATGAGAGGTTATGAAGCCGGTGGGGCCCAAACGAACCCCACCCCTTCATATTCTCTAACCCCCCTCAACTCACCATTAATTTTTGACAACTTATCTTTATTAATTAAGTGAGATAGGTGTGAATGATTGGATTTAAAATTCTTAGGTCATGTTAATAAAATAAGTGTTGAACTTATTTTATTTTGTTGGAATTCTGGTTATGGGAGCCTTTGGGAGAAAAGCTAAGGAGCTTGAGGAACTTCTTCCTCTTAGACGAAGAATGCAAAGAACGCGAAGAACGCCGGATTCCTCGGAGATTGACGTCTTCTTCTGCGACGTCTCCTTCAGCGACGTCTCCTTCCACGACGTCTCCTTCCACTACGACTCATTCCACGATAGTTATATCTATGAAGAATCCTCGCTCAACGTGTTTGATATGGTAGGGGTTTATGTGTTTTTATTTGTGAATTCTTCCGCCATCTATCCTCGTTCATTTGGACTGCTTGATATCATTTAACGGGAGGGGGCCGGACCGCAGAAACACAACCGACCATCCTCCCTTATTATTTTTGTTGTTGTTTCGGTTTGATGGAAAGTGACGCGGTGCCATCGCCCTGCGAGGGAATGAGCAGCAAGGATGTGCGGCGCCGTCTCGCCGCAGATTTGAAAAATTGAACCAACCCGTGTCGCCGTCGCACCGCGCCGGACGGACCAAGGCCGCGACTTAAGCTGTGGCAGAGCAGGGGAACCGGCGGCCGGAATCGGGCCGCCGGCGTCGGAGCAAGGGGAACGGCCTTGCCGGTCCCTTGGCGGCAGAAGACGGCCGGCTAGAGCAGGCCAGCTGAACAGGGAAGAACCGGGGGATCAAAACCCCTGGCGGGCCGGACGTGAGAGGCCCCATAATGGGGCCCGCGGTTACACATGGGGGGGCAGCACCCCCCCCCCCCCCATCCGCTCGGCCAAACGGCCGAGCCACATACTGGCGCCAGCGCGCCGGGCCGGGCCATGCCCAAGTCGGGTCGGACCGCACCCAGACCGGGCCGGGCCGCACCCAAGAGGCCTGGACCTGGACCCGGGATGGGTGGACCTGGTTCGGGCCGTCCCAGAGGGTATCGGGCCGGGTCGGACCGGGCCTGAAACCCCTAATACGGGACTTTTTCGGTCTGTTTCCCATATCATGGGATGCGGATCTCCGATCGACGCAGCGTCAGCTGCGATGAGATCCCTAGATCAAGATGGTCGTTTTAGTATATTACACTCAAGGTTTCAGACAACTTTGAGTATGACCGGGTTGGTTCGGATACGAAACCAACTGGGCCCTCGGAGCGGAAACGCTTATATCTCGAGCTCCGGACGTCCGATTGACATTCCGTTGACTTTGTTGGATTCCTCTTGATGAGACAGAACTTTTGGCATACTTCGCCTGAGTTTTTCATGCAATTAGAAAATGGCCGGGTTGGATTGTACCCGAAATCCAACTGGGCCCCTAGAACGGAAAGGCTAATAACTTTCAGACCGAACGTCTGTTTGACGTACCGTCAGCGGCATTGGTGATCACGTTGAGAAACGGTCCCTATGAGCATACCCTATGAGTGTTCGGGGTATATATGAGACACGGCCGTGTTGGTTCGCAAACGAAACCAACCGGGCCCCTGGGATGAAAATGCTAGTAACTCACAGACCGGGCGTCCGACTTACGCGCCGTCTGTTGTGTTGAGACCCCGATGACAAGGCGGTACTTTGAGATACTTCTACGTGGAACATTGTGATACATGGAGTATCGACCAGTAGCTCGTGGAGCAGACCCTCCCAGTGATGAGCTAGAAGAGTGCAGAGACCTAGTAGCTGGCTGAGACTTGACGACTGCTAATTCATTGACTCGGTGTGTTTCGGATAGCTCAGTGGGGAGCGCATGGTTTAAGCGGAAGACCCACGGCGGAGGAGCGCTTGGTAGTAGCGGCAGACCCGCGGTACTCAACAGAAGGAGTACCTATGGAGGCTCTGAGGGGGAATGCTTGGTTGTCGCGGCAGACACACGATAGAGGAGCACTTGGTTGTAGCGGAAGACCCACAGTACTCAACAGAAGGCGTACCTCTGAAACATATGAGGGGGAGCGCTTGGTTGTAGCGGCAGACCCATGGTGGGAATCGCTTGGTTGTAGCAGCAGGCCGACAGTACTCGACAGGAGGATTACTACATTAGTCCAAGCAGTTTGGCGTGCTTGGTTGTAGCGGAAGGCCCTCTAAACTCGACAGAGGAGGAGTTTGGCGAGCTTGGTTGTAGGGGCAGGCCCACTGTACACGACGGAGGAGGAGTTCTCCAGCAGCCATGGTTTCGACGTCATGATTTAAATCCTGGTTGAGCTGAGTCTATGACCTTTGTGTTTACCGCATGGTTGATAAGGGTCACATGATATCTTAGGTATATGTATGGGCATATACCTGGGTAGTGGATATCCGTTGATTTCATAAACTTTGTGTTCGCTCATGATTGAGATGGGTTACTAGATAACATAAGTATATGTATGGGCATATACCTATGTAGAGGTTATCTGTTGAGACTTTCCTTATGGTTATCCTTTTTGGATTTAGTGAGACCTTGAGGGTATTGGGGTCCTAACTGAGTATCTAATACTCACCGCTGCACAAGCTATGCCCGCACTACGTTGTGTTGGTTGCAGACGATCGACAACGCTGATCGTGGTAGAGGTATGATGAGCAGGTCGGTACCCGGAGGTGGATCACTGGGCAGGACGTAGACGGAGCTGTCGGCTGGTCCTGAGGAGCTGTGGAGACTATCTATACCCACCTTTCAGGTGAGACTTCCAATGGACGGCTCGAGGCTGCGAATTTTCTTTTAGTTGATGTTTTCCCTTTCCAGTTGTACTTTACTTCCAGTTTGGGTTTGTATTCTCTCCCACATACTTTTCTGCACTTACTGTTGTACCTAGTTTTTACTTAGTGTTTACTCCTACTTCTTGCTTGCTCTATGGTGTTTTTTTTACATTACAAATGCAATGTATTCCCTTTTTACCAGGAATTACGCCTTGGTGCTAGTCACCAACCCCTGTCCTATGGAAGGCGGGATTGGGGTAGTCACGGCATGGGCCCCGAGGACGGGATGTGACAATTCTTATATATTTACATTCAAATTATCCATATTTTCCTTAATAATAGTTACCATAAGTATTTTAAAAATGTTATGAAAAAATACTTTTCATGCTGTAAAATTTCATGTATTCATCTTAAGATATTTTTTCATTTAAATTTATTTATTTTTTATGATACACATGTTTCATGAATACTATGAAATTTACAATTATTTTATGTATTTAATTCTTTTTTATCATTTTAACATCCTATTTAATCACCTCACATGTGGTACATTATTATTTTATTAGATAAAATGTTTTATTTTAACGGTTAAAATATATTTTTTCATATAATTGATTTCTAAAAAATATTATGATATAATTTCTATTGGGAGAATATATATGTGTGTGTGTGTGTGTGTGTGTGTGTGGAGATATTTTTTAGAGATGAGTGAGACAAAAATTCTGTATCCCTACTGTACAATAGTAGAGTCTTATATGTCATTTGATTTTATGTAAATGACATGGGAAGTAAGAGTAGTACTATATGTTATAATGTTTTGGAAATAATATATTACTTGTCCTTATAATACACTATGATTATATATGCGATATATTTATATGAAATGCCTAAAATCCTAAAATAGGTGTCACACCCTAGTTCCTTGAGTCAGTTCACTATCTGACCTGAAGCGCGCTGCCCCATACACCAGAGGCTAATGACCAGCAGTGAGGGTCTATTATCAAACATGGGGATATTATACACACTTTATCAAAGTAATACCTCATAATGAAAAAATAACCAGATGATATATCCATAACATGATCACTATAAGTATCACAATATAACCAAAATAGAAAATAAAATATTCAAACTAAATTGTACATATGTGATGCCAATATATGTTATGTGTTAATAAAAAATATAGAATAAATAAATACACTAACTAATCCCATATAAGTTTTTAATCAAATCTAGTTCCCTCATACATTATTCATCCCGTGTTATCTATTTAACACATGGACATTACCCTTATCATATTCTATAATCATAGAGTTTATTTGGCTACCGACTATGCAACATGAATAGGGCCTGAGTAGAACATAGTAGGCCACAACCAATGTTGTATAAAAAATATCCATCCAAAAAACCATATTTATTTATATAATGAATAAAATTGATGAAATAATGTAAAAAGTTCTTATATGTTCAAGGGCTCTTTATTTAACGACATAAACACCATGGTTACTGAGGACACCTGAACATTAAATAACTTCATCATCCCATGAAGGAGTATAAACCATATTACATTTTTAATTCACAATTTATTTTAACACACCGATATTCATTTTTAATTTCATTTGAATTAATTATCATGACCAATTGGAACCATAGTCCAATTTCATTCTCATCGGAGTATAATTTCATGTCTTGAATCTCTTGGTTATTAGGAACATCAGTCTTTGTCAACTACCCCATGGTTATTTGTAGAATCAGTCCATATCCCATAAAATAATATTTTCCTCAATTAACATATAACTCAATGGGTAATTAGAGTTTCATTCAATGTCCCACACTCGTATATCACTCAGCCACAAATATTACATGTATAAAAATAGCAGAATTATTTTATTGAAAAATTAATTAATCCAAATAAAAATTTTCATGTTATTATAATTTAATTAAGTAGTAAAAAATTAATTAATTGTATAAATTCCCTTAATTAATTCAACAATTAATTAATCACATTAGTTTCATTAACTCATTTGATAATTAAATAATCACATCAATTCAATTAATTAATCCAAACATTAATTAATAAAATCATATCCATTAATTAATACAAAAATTAATTAATAACATAAACTCCATTGATTATTCAAAAAATAATAATTCACATCAAACATTTTATCATCACACCATCCTCTATTAAATAATTCAACAATTAATTGATCCAATTCCGAAATTACATAATAAAAACAATGTCTATTAATTAAATCAACTAATAATTAATCAATTTTTTTGAATTAAATAATTAAAACATTTTCAATAAGTTAATATGAAAATCAATTAGTCAAATTTACAATAAAAATATCCCTATAATTAATGAAACAATTAATTATTCCAATTTAGTCATTTTGATATCCCTAATTTCACGATTATTAAATTAATTAATTTATAAATTAATTAACAAATTTAAGAAACTTATTTTCTAATCATCTAATATAAATTATACTTGTAATTGAAATCTATAATTTTGGGATCTATGTAGTAGACCATCTACCTTGATATCATTGATGAACACTCCCCAACAGAAATCCACTATTGGAGTGGACTAACCCTAATCACAATGAAGAGTGTTATATTGATTAAAATATTACATCCATGATCAAATGAGACATGATCAATAAAACATAGATCTAGATATAATTATAATATGTTAAAATATCACTTTAAATCATGGAACATGAATGGGAAGGATATGAGAAACCAATCAGGATGAGGTTCACATATTGGGAGAGGTGATGATCATTAATATAGGATTTAAATTCCAACAAATTGTGGTAGTAAACCCTAAGAATTCGTTCAGGAGGATCATAAATGAATGATAGTGTATAGTGTCATTCTATGGCTAATTATGGGTTACTATGAGGGTTTTTGGAATTTTAAAACATTTATTTAGGTTAATTAAAAATCCATAAAGGGTTTCCGAGGTAGGGGTGAATATTTTTTCAAATTGTGTGACTTACCCATGCACATATTCTACGGTGGGTTCATGGTTTCTCCTAGTAAGTTTATTTTCTTAAAACCCCATGTTCAAGGCTTGTGAATCCCAATTGTTTGGGCTCAAATTATTTTCTGGGGTTAGGTGAACAATTTGGGAACACCATGCGCCAACTGTGCACAACCCAATCTCATTCCAACATTCTCAAAATTTCATCCAAACACTCTAAAAATACATCTCAAAATGTAGAAAGAATAAGGATAATGAATACTAATAAAAAATCACATGAAAAATCTAGAAAATGTTAGGTTCTTGCAATCTCCCCACCATATAAATGATAGTCCTTTAGTAGTACTCCCATGAATCAATAAAAGTTTATATAAAAAATAACGGGATAGTGACCCCACATCTCCACTTCACTTTTAAATGATTACTTTGCCATACCTCATGTTTCCGCATTACAAAAACCATTTACAAAATCAATCCCTGTAACACATTCTCTCTGAGATCCAACACATGTATCAGATGCTCCTAAAAGGACACATCTATCTCAATATCAACACTATCCACATCGATCAATTGATAAGGCTCTAGGTGATTCCACCAAATCGGTGACACACAAAAAGAAGAATGCATAACACCATATCTCTTTAGAAGAGACAATTGGTATGACATCATCCATAGGATTTCCATAACAAAAAATGGTCTAGAAATATAGGGTGCCATCATTCCCTATCTCTTGATCATTTAGGAACCCAATCTAGGCTATACCTAGAGAAATACATGATCAACCTCTGAAATATCTAGAGGTTATCTTTATCCATTAGAATAAAACTTCTTTCTACTCTAAACTATATTCATCCACATATCAATAAACATAACATTCTTTTTTATCTCCTACCTGAGACTCAGTCACAATAACCTTGAATCACCTACCTACATCCAACATAGAGGGGATCATCAAAGCCTAACATAAAGAGCCATGTTAGGTTCCATTTTAATAGTTCCCAGATAATTTGTAATAGGATAACTAAAACAAATCTCAATTATTCTCCCAAGACCCACCAATTTAAAGAGAACATGACTCTTATATATCCTCAAGTACCTATATAGTATGGCATGACTACCCACCATTCTGCTGGTGGAATTTCATACTCAATAAAACAAGTCTACTAATATTATTCTGTAAGCCCTACATGAAGAGTGAAGTAAATCATGAGTCATGGGTTGAAATATTAGTATACAGAATCCCATTCATATGTAATATTTCCTTAACATACAATTCTCAAAACTACTCCACTGTTAAAGTCTTCCAAACCAGAAATATATGGGATACCTTTTTTAAATAGTCCACATGTACACAAATAGAATCGTTATTCCGAGGCATCCTCGGGGGACCCAAAACAATGTACATATTACCATCTCCTTACATCTATTACGAAATGGGGAATTACTATAGTAAACCACTATGTCTGTGATGCTTGAAATTATTCTATTGATATGTCTAGTATGGTTTCATGAACCCTCATATCTCATGTTTCATGCATGGTAACCAGAAATGCCAATATAGGACACGATAGATATTAGTCACACCTAGGTGCACCACCCACATCAAGGCATGAAATTAAATCATCATCCCAAATTGCATGATCATAGGAAAAAAAACAAATTCAGGACATATATGATCTCATCCTTATCAATGCTCCAATCGAAAGGCGACTCCCAGATTCTAGTATTTCCGCCAAGGAAAAAAATATTGTATCCTAACAACACATTTCTGTAATATGTATCTATAGTATATACTCCAATAAAATTTATATGAGACTCATATGCTCTAAAACCACAAGAACCACCACAAACAACTCAACCAGTAAAATCAACATATTCAACTGAGTAATAGACTCAATAACATCATGAGTCTACGTATTCTGTCTTAAATAATATGCAACACAATTTCCCTTATCTGGTGAATATGCTAGGTAAAAATATAAAGAGTTTATATACATAAGCCACTTATATTGATTGTAATTTAAATCTCTTGATGAAGATATACACTATATCTCTTGAGATCTTTATATAGAGTAAGTATTTTTCCCAATAGATAAATCATCCAACACTTCAATGAATATACCACTACAACCAACTCAAGGGAATCAAAAGGTTATTTCTATTCATGTGGACTCAACTGATGTTACCCATAGACCAATAATTAATCTCCATACATAACCACTGATCCTAGACCTATCACATAAGCATTAAAAACATCATATAATCCTCATCTTGATAGGGTAGTATGAAGATCGGTAACGATGTGATGTGCTTCATCAACACCTTGGGGAATTATCACATGATTCTAACTATTAATTATTAATTCAATTATTTTTCAACTCTAAAAACGGTTATTTCAAATGGGTGAATTCCTAGAGTGACCTATGGAAATATCCTTCTATCCCCAGAAGTATTCGAATTTGGAAAATGTTCTTGGGTTTCTCCCAAGATAAAATTGCCTGAACATTTTCTCGTTCCACTAAAACACCTTCCTCTGAGAAAATGTGACCAAATATGTGTCCCTGATCAATCAATATTTGACAATTTGATAACAAGGTTCATAGATGATGATCACTTAGTGTACTCAATACGTTGTTAATATTTTGGGGATGATCGTAATGAGACTTGGAGTACATTAATATGTCATCCCCAAACAAATTCACAAACTAATCCAGTTAAGGATTAAAGGTTCTATACATCAAATCCAAAAACACTATGGGTTCATTCATCAGCTTGAATGACATAATGATAAACTCTTATATGGTATACCTATTATTGAAAGAATTCCCTTATATATCATAAGGTCTAAATCTCAACTGATGATACCCCGATATCAAAAACTCATACTCTATGCTCAAACCATTGACAGGTTGTACAGATATAAAATAATGAGATTCACAATTATCGAATATGGAAATATCTATCACAGAATCTACATGAATAATACATCTAACTATTGATGGTCCATCATCACTATCAACCAATGTATCCCAAACTGCATGAAAGTGCACTTCCCCTCTTCCCTAGGATGCAATCTGAGTCCCGTGAGCTATAATTCACTACTCATACATTCCCTCTTTACAAGAAGCTTCACATCCACTACCTCAATAAAAAATAATAGTATAAATCCTACTAATATATTGATACAGTTTGTAAGATCCCTTTCCTAGACACATTCTTAGTATTTCTCTTCTACCAGTACCTATTTGTCTCGGTTTCCTCTAAAAAACCTGTTGATATCCATTCTTTTCATAGCCCCAACACTCCACCGGTGGTCAGAGGAACTATCTATGGATGTTTTCCGGTCTACTAAAAAGCTTAGTGATATCATTTTAATTGTCATATGTAACTGAATATTTTCTCTATCTACTTTTCTAGTTATCACCCAATATAACATTACTGTAGCGACACTTCCTATTCTAAGATGGTGTACCTCATTACCCTACTATAGGAACCTACTTTACTCAACTAGAATATTTCTTAATGTTCCCATCAGATATGAGAGCCTGAATCAAAACTTTTGAAACATCAATAGCCAATAGATATTCACCTGGTAATTAATTTCACATTTAAGACTATCTTGAAACAGCTTTTCCGCAGTAGCATTATCCCCTACCAACGTTGGAAAAAAATCATCGCAAATTTCTAAATTGTATACAGTAGTCTGTCATAGATATACTCCCCTATTAGACATCGTAAACACAAATATTCTCTCCTTCTCACAATTCATTGGTTAAATTTTCATCATGAACATATCCTAAAAGTCCTTCCACTCTATAATCTTCCTCTTCCCATCCTAAGTGTAGATGTCCCACCAATGTATTGCATGACCCTTTAACATGAATGCTATAAAAATGATTCTCTTATCAATTTTATATAAATCTCATTTTAATTTATAATTTTCATGAGAATAGAAATCACTTTCACATAATGACTCATTTCAAAACATTTTCCCAAATCATGAAAATGATGATTATTGTCACATAAAAATCATGAGTTCCTATAATGATCCATTCATTCTCATCTCTTGTTCCAATATGGGTTACAAGTCAATTCTCATAAAATATGAGAATCAAAAATCAAGAAACATATCAATTGAATCCACCAAATAGAAATATTAGTCAACTGTAACCAGAAACATAAATAACAACAATACAACCCTGGATAGATAGGTTATCCTTATATAATGGTTAGCAACTCCCATGTAGGAGATCATGTCCATGGACGAACTCTTCCTAGTATCTTTTCTACCTTTCTCAAATAGAAATACAAAAAATAGAAAATAATATTGGTCTCCTATACATATTTTTAATGTCCCTACCTGGATGACACGCACCAGTTCCATGATACGGTTCATTATGTGACCTCAAGATCACATCCTAGTATTCTATAGGAATTCTATTAGCAGCGAGGTTAAGAAATTGATCATGGGGAGACTATACCCTCATTTTTACATTATTAAAATTGTGTACATAAATAACAATAATAACCAAATGATATAACCATAACCATAACAATACAAGAATCACAATTTGATTAAAATAAAGAATATAATATTTTCAATATTGAGTAGATATATCATGCCAATATAAATCATGTTTCAATATGAGTAACAAAAAATAAACGAATACATTGACTACTCACTTGTGGGTATTGAATCAATTCTTCTTCCTTCAACCAAGTTCCATCCTATATCATCCATAAAACACATGGCCTTTAACTTTATCATATCTTATATGCATATAGTATATTCAAGTACTGATTATGTTTCTCGAGTAGGGTGTGATTACAATTGAATAGGACACAAATTATGGTGTATAAAAAATATCCAATAAAAACGGTGTATTAGTCTCTATTAACAATAAGTTACATGTAAAATAGTAAACACTTTACATTTCTTCAATTACTCTTCATATATCATCATTACCACACAGCTTCCCAAGGACATGTGATATCTAATTACATGATTCATCATGTGTTAGTTTCTAAAACATATCACATATTAAAGTAAAAATTTATTATAATTCAATCCCATTAATAATCTGTTTCATCTAAATTCATTATCCTGGAAAATTGGATCCATATTTCAATTTCAATCTCATGGGTGTATAAAGTCATGTCTAGTATCCCACGGGTATTTGGAGCATCAGTCCCTATCCCAAACCCCATGTGTATTTGTAGCATCAATCTATATCCCTTAAAATAATATTTCTAGGAATGTACGTGGAACTCTATGGGTATTTGGAGAATTAGTCCATGTGCCACACTCATATATCAATCAGTAATATATATCCCATCTATCACAACTTCAAAATTAATTAATATGTCACAAAAATTCCATATTCATATCATTCCATTAATTAATTCAATAATTAACCAATTACATCAATGTCATTAATTAATTCAACAATTAATTAATAACATAAATTAAATTTATTAATTCAATATTTAATTCACCACGTCAATTCCATTAGTATAAAAAATAATTAATTAATATCATAAAATCCATTACATAATCCAAAAATTAATTAATCACATTATTTCCATTATTTAATACAGTAATTAGTTAATCACATCATGAATTTTATAATAAAATAAACCTCCATTAATTAATTAAAAAATAAATTAATCCTTGTCAAATAATTTTATAACTAAAACAATCTATATTAATTAATTATGAAATTAATTAATCCAGTTATTTTAATTATAAAATCAAAATATTATCCATTAATTTTTTCTAATAATTATTTAATCCAATTTCATAATCCCAATATCTAGATTATTATTTCAACATGTATTTATTCCAAATAAATCCAGTTGATATACCCATTTTCATAATCAATTAATTCTTTCATTCAGTTCGAGAAAATAAATTACAAATAATAAAATAAAAAATCAGTATTTATATACATTTTAATGGTAGAAATATTTTAAAATTTAATAATATACCACGTTCCATGAAATTGGTGATGAACGCTCACTAATAGAAATAACCAATTTGAGCAGAATAACCACAATCAAGAAGAAGAATGAGATATTGATTCAAATACCAGATCCATGATCAAAGAAAACAAGATCTATAAAACCTACCTGTACATCTAATACCAATATAGGAAAAAAATACCTTAATAGAAAGGTAGAATAAAGGTAAGGATATGGGAATAAAAATAGGATGTGATTCACTTTCTACAAGTGGGGAGGATCATCAATATTGGATTTGAGTTCTGAAGAACGGAAGTCAGAAGACCTTGTAAATAATATGAGAGCCTCCAAAAATGAGATAGAATATTTATAGTCGATCTTGGGAGGATTAGGTGATAATATAGATGTTTTAAGAATTTAAGAACAATTTCTCAGGTTAATTAAAAAATTGTGCATCGTTTCCTAGGTAGGGGTGCATTATTATGTAAATTGTGTGCCTATTCATGGGATGGAGTGCATGGATTCACCTAAAAGGTCAAATGGATTGATAAAACATGATTCATACATGTGAATCCCTCTGTTTGGCTTTACGTGGGTTATTGGGGCAAGGTGAACAATTTTAGCAACCATTTTTCCAACCATGAAATACCCAATCTCCTTCCAAATTTATCATTTTTTCACCCAAAGAAACCCAAAATAAAACCCAAATAATAGTACATAAAATAATGAAGAATGGTGACTGTAAGGAATCCCATGACATCCTTGAAAAAGGTCAAGAACATACAATATTCTATAATCATATTTTATATTTTATGTTTATGATGTCATAAATCATGACCATTCCTTTATATTCCTATATTTTCATTCCATTACATATAGTTTATTTATGCAATATATGTGTTTCCAATATTCTCATTCCATTATGTTAAACTAAATGAAATATAATTTTTATTATTTTGATATATACTATATTTTTTTCATTACATTTCAAGTATCTAACCCCTTTTCTTTTTTATCTACAACCATATAATTTCTTATGGAGTGTCATATCTATTACGGGTGTATGTGATGATATTTTAAAGGAAAATATGGATGAAATGGATTTATTATTGTATAAATTTGTGTAATATTATTCTAATATATGTATAAACACCATTTTTTATTTATATATGCCTTTTTTATCACATGATATATTATTTATATTTATGAAAAAATAATATAAAAACCATGTACATGATTTTCAGGGTTTTATAATATTGTAGCCTATAATACTTATTCCATGATTTATTTGAGGTATTTTGTTACACCTCGACCCCAAAATCCTGGATTTAGTGAATTATTTTAATACATTAGCATGATTAAAAAGAATCATGCCTCATAGGAACTATCAGTTTAGAAGTCTAGGAAAATAGATTCTTTATATGAACTTTTGGTAACAATTTCTAACATAAAACACATCATAAATAATACTTTTTGAATTACATTAATTTTATATCTTAACCCTCCATATCAATCATAAAAAACTTTCTTCCCTCCTAGGAAAAATAAAACATTAGAAAGAGGTGAGCTCATATGCTCGGTAAGTATAAACAACACAATAGAATTTATCACAAATAAGCATAATCTATTAATGTCCGGTACAAAATGAAAGAAAAACCTTTTATAACATTAAATTCATCATAATATGGAAATAATAAATCAAATAATTGAATTTAAATAGTCACATGGATGTTCTACTAGGGGAATAATCACATATAAAATCATTAAATAATCTCATAATGAGGGAATTCATAATGCCGAAAATCATAACCATAATGTCATTTCCATGTGACAAGACAATACAAAAATATTCTATCATGCCCTTGTTCCAAGACACTATATTTCTTAATGAGACCTACCATTTCATCAAGGGGATATTGCATGCCCCTCTCATCACTTACTATTTCCAATTCTTTCTTCATATGAAACGGGTGAAACATAACATAAACATTCATATTAAAACAATCTTATGAAATGTTAATACTTTAACTATAAAACATGAATGGTATTAATTTAGAACATCCCCAGTCAATCATACCATAATCCCTTCAATAATATATTTATGATTGTGTAATAATAATTCAACCTCAATTAATAATTAAATCTAACACATGGTGTTGACATAGATGAAAATAATCTAATAACATCATTAAAACTTCTTCAGAGAAAAATGTATTTTTTACATTGAAAACATTAAAAGTAGAACAATTTATAAAATAAAACATTAAAAATAAATTTTTGAGTCAAAGGGTCCCAAACCACTTTGAAAATTTTGAATGTAATTAACATTTTAAAACATTTATGTCCATATAAATAAATCATTAAAACCATTTTAAAATCATGGACATTATAGAGAAGGGTTTATAAATATAATGTTTTAAAACATTTATAATGATGTTTTGGTTAAATATTCACTTAAAAAATCCAAAAAAATGTTCATTTTGAAAACATTTTTATGAATCATGGATATGAATGATAAATATGTCACGATAAACAATTATACGTAAACAATCTCAGATAATAATGAGATTTCTAAATTAACCCATACCTTAGGTATGATAATCTATGCATGTGTCTGAAACACCTGTATAATGTTATCAACCATATTATTAACTTATATTAGAATTATTATAATATTTATGAAATCATTTATGATTATTTTATGAATGTACATTCCCCTTTTATTAACAATTTCAAGCTAATGCAACACTTCGGGTAATAATCGCTTTGTAAATCGTACGTGTTTTGACATGTTATTTATGATCATATTTCATAGATCATGATTTAATTACTAAAATAATGTATAATATTATTTATATAGAATAAATATTCATAATATAAATATATATAATAAATAAATATAATAAATGGAATACATCCTTCATAGAGACGGTTGGTCTTACGAATTCATGAACGCTTTTTCTATTTTCATATCATATATAATGGAAGTAAGTGTATGAAATATATATATATATATATATATTAAAGTAGAATTATTATTTCATATATTTTTTTATAATATATAAATTCTCTATAATAATTCTTGGATTGTCAATGTGGATGTTGAGTCACATCACGTAGTGGATATGGTAAGTCGTACGTACGCATAAGCGATGAAACCCTTTCATTAATGGTTTATTATTATGAAATTAGATTGAATATTAATTCTAGATAAATAATATAATTTTATATTTATTATTTAATTAATTTATATTTATCATTATATCAATCAAAATAAAATATTGATGAAAAACAGTTTACACCATGGCGTGGAGATGGTAACAAGTTCCGACGCATGAATGGTGATATTATTTTTCATATAACGGGTAAAAGGAATAATGTGGTTGTTAAATAATTATAACAACATATCAGAATATATTAGATTTTGGAGTTAATATTTTAGTATGGTAACAACTTATTAAGTGGAAGTATAATAAGAAAAGAACTTTGAAACATGGGATAAAATGATTAACTCTTTTTTAGGTGTCTCCTTTTGATTTTCAAAAAATGGCTCATTAAGTGGGTTTTCTGCCCAATGTATGGACAATATGAAAAAGATATGGATGTTTTTAGGAGATTTGGGTAGGTTTTCGATGATCCATTGGTCTTTGGAGGTTTTAATTATAGAGATGGAGAAGTGCCCGTTTATAAGAGAGGTGAGGGCTACTTTACGAAAATCATGAAATATTAATTTATTATACATTGATTTTAATTTTATAATAGACCCAATGAAATTTATTTATAGTATAATATTATAATTGGTCAAAATTCACTAATCCAATAAGCTTTATAATTGATTAAGACATGAATTTAACCATATCTTTTGTCATTAACCCTTAGTTAAGTAAGATAACACTTACCATTTTTTCTTGTATAGTTATAATATATGATTAATATAGTTACTTGAAAATTATATGAGAACCAAAAGTGTATAAATAATGAATTTTTTAATAATATCTAAGCCTGTAAAATGAATATTATTTTTTACGACTATTATATAATTTTATAAAACATTTTTTGTTTAAAAAATACACTTATGTGAATTTTGAAAAAATTTAGTAATTGATTTTTTTATATTCATAAAAAAATGATTCCGTAAAAAGAAACGTAAATTAAATCAAAGATATTATTTCATAATAATCCATAATTTTCTTGTATAACATCAATTTGTTCAAATTAAATTTATTGTAATATTTATAGTAACATTTATTTGAATATTTCATTAATAAGGTAATCACTTCATTATCATTATGTCACATATAAATTTATTTATTTAATTTTAAAAAAATATTAATAAAATTCCATGATGTATGAAATATTCTTATATTTATAATGAATATTTATAGTCTAAGGGATTATTTATATAAACCAAATTGAAATTTTTTTAGTTTGTAGATACGTGTTTATATCATATTTCCGTTTTCATTCAATTTAAAATTATAAAATGTCATTATCAAACCCAATTGTAAAAAATTCAGATTAAGGATTATTTTGTTCACCCATGACTCATCCAATAATATTATTACATGTGTTAGGGTAGTTTTATATTATTATAATATTATTTTTACCTTTATTTACCTGATTTACCCATAAACCTTGTAAATAAAATAATTAATGACGTTAGGATTATAATATACAACAACAAAAGGTAAATATTTTCAAAATTTGGAACTTCTATTTCCAAATATTGACTCAATTTTTCTAAAATCAAAACATTGAATTGGAATAAATAAATTTTAAATAAATTCATGTTGTAAAAACTAAAAGGTAGGTTTTTAAGAAGTAAAAACTATCAAAACATTGACATATGTTTGTGTCTAATTTCGATGTGAAATTAGCTCCAATGACTAAAATTAGACTAAATGAAGAAAAAATAATACAATAAAACATTAAACCTAATTAAAATTACAATATAACCATATAAAAAATTAGATTAATAGAATTTGTGAAGTTAACATGATGTGTTTTTCTCTATTCATTAGTATATGAATGTTATCTCGAAGACACTGAAAATTTATCCAAACACAAATTTAATGTCCCACATTTAAATAAGAATTTCATTCTATAAAATTGAATATATTAAAGTGTCAAATAATTTTTTTAAGATGGGTTTTCCAATAAAAGGTGGAAAACTACATTTTTTTAAAAAATACTTCTTTTATCTAAAAAGCTTAATTTGTTCTTATAATATGTATAATCAAAAATAATATAAATATTAAAATTATTTGGAATTTATATAATTCATAATGTTTTAAATAAAATTCATTAACTATTTTTAAATGGATAGTTTGATATGTCATGGTGCGGTCAAACTCATTTTTATTTGTATCACAAGCTATTTATTTATTAAGATGAAGCATACTTTGGAAGATTGGGGTGTCACATTTTTTTAAATAATAAATCAACTAATAATTATTAGAGATTATGGATTGTCTAATATTGATATGTATTTACCATTTATTAGTATAAATAATTATTAGACTAATGAGAAATAACTTCTAAAAATAGTATGTGTTATGGGAGACAATAAATTGGATTAAAATAATCATATTGTAATGGAATAATATCAATAAGTGATAGATAGAAAATAAGTTGTAATTATAGATGATTAAAGGAACATGCACTACCGTGAGGGAATGAGACATTTGAGAATGGAGAAAGGGATTGAATATGATGGTGATAATTCCATTTATATCTAAAAAGTACATAGAGATAAAAAAAATACACGAATGTATTTGTGATATTACCTCATTTAAATTAAGAATGATTTACAAAACCTGCATCTAAATTATTTTCAATGTGCGGGACAACACATTGGTCATAGAGAAGTATAATGTACCAATTTAAATTATTAACCTTCATTTTCGAAACAACACATCCTATAGTAGACCTACTAGGACATAAATGATGAAATGGAGTGACCCCTTCACTCATACCTCATGTACACCCCGATCTAGTGAGAAGCATTAAGGGTCTAAAACAGTTAGATTGTAGGCATTACCCACATTGTTCCCAAGAATGTGTATGTAAAAAAACAACCAATACAACTACATATAACAAGAAGTAATACTCCATTCTATCATAATCATCCAAATAACTAAATTTTCATTGGAATTCCCGAAATTAAAATATAAAATAAATATATTAAAACCATGAAAAGTCCAAATATCCTCAAACTATCTCCATGATACATGATTAATTTCTCCAATTACCATCAGATTGTCATAGAAACACTAGGAAAATATGGTGGGGTGATCAGTAGGTCATAATCAGTTCAATAAACCCCTTAAAGATATCATCATCCATGTGAAATAAATATATATGAATAAAAATTAAAAATAACAAAAAAAACTATGTCAATCACACAGTGATAAGGAATGATAATACTAAAAGAAACAATATAACATAAATTTAAAATCAACCATGTCTAAACACTTCATTTTCAAAAGTATATTCAACCCCCACCCCCTAAGCACACCTAATGGGAATAATATACGAGGAACCATCATGAATAGTTGAAAAGAGCGGGCTTCCCAAACCATTTATTCCTTCATTATCCTATTAACTATGGATATGATATTTTTTCACCACTCATTAATATCATATGATTGGTTCACCCTTTAATTGGTATCTAGTTGAAAAGAGACCCCCTCAATAAAACTTATCAATAAGATAGAATATAAAAAACCATTTCATTACCAAATACAATAAAATATAAAAAAAATCAAATATCTAATTAATTATGATAATCATTTTTGAAACTATCCATATATCATATATCATGAAACTGAATTCATTTCATAACTCCCAAAAAATTCACATCACACCTCACAAAACCAATTGTATTTCATGATTCCTCCAACCAAAAAACATGAAAATGGGGCAATGTAATCATGAAAGACATCAACCCTATACTCTCCTCTGTAAATATACATTTCGCATAATTAAACATAATAAAAACATAATATTTATCACAGTAGGCTATAATGACCTTTTAGTACATCCACCACATATCCTCCCCTTTACATACATGACCCCCAAGATTCATGTTTTTCCCTAGGCCATATCCACCAATGGTTTCACAAAAAATCACTTCCAAAATCGATCAAAAATTCAATGATCACAACTATCAAGGAATTGTAGAGAGATAATGAATAAAATAGAACAACCCTATTTCAAAAAATGTGTATGAACATTAAAAAAGTAAATAGTTTAAATCATCATTCTATGGTTTTTATATACCATCATTGTTATATTTATTTTGTAATTTATTAACTAAAACGATGAAATCCCTTTCATCATTCAACCTTGATTGGTATAGTGGAAGAAACATGATTTAGATCTTTTATTTCTTCCACATAATTCTAACAAGTTATCTATTCAGATAAAATTTATTTTAAATTCACAAAAATTAATGTTTTAACCATTTCTAGGGACATGATCATAAAATAATTTTAATGAAACTTATTTTAGTTCTTCTTATAAGTAGTTTATAAATTTCATCCCTTCATTATTACACATAATATTTTTAAATTAATCAACTAACTATAATATCAACTAGATTATTCATCATTAAACTCATCATTAATGTATTGGTTTTAAATTTTTCACCTATTAACCATTTTTTACATGCTACTCACTATACTATTTCATTCTCACCTTTCATCCCTAGTCACCTAAACATTGTTACCAAATAACCATGTTCATTAAAAAGGAAAATAGTCAAATAAAAAAATACCTAATTAAATAAAAAATGAAAATAAAAACAATTTAATTTCCAAATTCAAACCACTAAACTTTGATTACTAGACATAAGTTATAACCTTTATATGATAGTGAAAAACAATCAATAACCCAAAAAAAAATCACAACAGACGTATAAAAAATATTATTGAATTAGAGTGTGGTTTTGATAATTAATTTTATAATAATAGATTAATTCTATAATTTTATACCAAAAATTTGAATTATAAATTCATAAATCCTCTACCACAACCAGTGGTTCACAAAATCCCTCAATCTGATGATATGTAGTCGAAAGGTGGTGTGTATCATTTAAAATTAATGAAAGAGAAACCATAGATGACTGTAATAATATATATCATTCATCAAGAAAAAAATAAACCATGAAACAACCCAATCAAGATGGAATAACTGGAAGAGGGAGGAGGAGAACAAGATAAAATCACAAAAGGTCTCATAGAATTATCCATTCCAAGCCAAAGACCAAACCTACAAATGAGGAGATGAAATACCCACTAAAATACATTTATGGCCACCTATGTTTCATTGGGAAATGGAAACTAATACTGGATAATATAGGTTTCTTTGATATTTATATACAGGTTATAGAAGAAAAAATTCAAATTGTGATTAGGAACTTCATATCATTAATTGGATCGCTAAATTGTATGGTAAAAAAATGGCACCCACATATTAAAAACATAAAATTCATTCATTCAATGAATATATTCTATACTCCATGAATATTTGAAAAACAAATTCCTCAAATCTTCCCATGATATATTTACAATGCGGAACATCATTAACTAAAGAAATCCCTCTTGGATATGTAATTTCTTTTCCATCTTGGTCCCCTCCTCCTTAAATATAACTTAAACACCTGGACACCATTAAATCATAATGTTACATACCCAAAATGTATAGACCACTACAGTAGATTATTTTCGCATGGTTTGCATCCTTGAGAATTAAAACCGACGACTGAATTGAAAAAATCAACCAATGAAAACTCTCTAAAGATACCTCCCCCACGATAAACTACCAATGGGTGAAGACAATGAGTGACCCTGAAACTCAAACACTAACATAAATACTTAAATTTACAGATAATTAAAAACAATTTCAAGAAAATTTTCCAAATACATTACATTTTTTTAAAATTAATATGACTCATCCATAATATCCTTCATACACTAACTCTATAATGAAAACTAGGAAACATGTTGAATCATGGGAGATTTATAGTGATGATTCCCCAAAAAATTACATTAGAAATAGATATTGTCTCTCATAACATAAATCCTCAAGCATCACATTTATAGAGCTCAAAATCATGCTATAACTATTGAATATCACTCACTCACCTTCTTCACAAATTCAAAGACACACAACTAAAATAAATCACCTCAACCACAAAAATTATATAGGAAGGTTCCTTGTGATAACTCTTAACAAAAAAATGAATTCACCATGACCTATGACCAGTGTCATGCCTCTTCCCAGGACACCAAATAAAAAGTTCTAGTAGATTTATGAATATACAACCACAAATAAGACCCAAAAGACAATTCCAACTCTCTTATTATACAGATTATGTGTGATAAATTGATAATCATATTTATGAAATGTGTCCCAAATATATTAACACTCTATATACACAAATAAACCACCTTTGATTCCCTCTTCAATACATGAATCTAATAATAAGAAAGGAAATCAATCTTTATTAACTAAAGGATTTAATTGTAAGACACCTCATCTCCTAACACACTTCATCAACCACCATAATTGATCCACTTTTCAAAAATAATCAATAGTAATTGAATCATTAAACTAATCTTTTGTCTTCACTAAACAAAAATAAAACTCAAAATCCTCCATCAAATCATCAGAATTGGGGCATGAGTCCCATCCAATAACATTTATTAAGTCATTAATTTGGAAATTTAGCGAGGCTTTATCCCAATATTCCTCCTTCTCCATACCACAAATAGCATCTATAGATAGATTTAATGGCATAAAATATTTTAAAAATATCATTTTAATCTTAAACCACATTAAATATTTAAATAATCCTAAAATACAAAAACATTAATAGGAATAATACAAGAGTAAAATTTTAGAAAACCAATAAATTATATTAGCTTAATATCCATATTGGGAATCACTGACTCCCACACATGATTTTATAACATGTCCAAGAGAAAATGTATCGTGGGAGGCGGGGTTTCCCCTATTTATATCTTGGAAGTCACAACATAAATTACCAATAGACAAAAAAAATCATCCCCCAAAAACCAAAAAAGTATATCATTTATAAATATGTTATAAAACCAAGATATTTTAGTATATATTCATCTATAAATAAATTGGATTTCATTGATAGTTTTATTTTTCAGGGAACCAATTGTTTAAACAAACTCTAATTTAATATTGAAATATTTTTATTTTAGGAGATAGATATAACCTAGCCATTGGATTGTAATGTATGAATATGAATAAATAAATAATGAAAAATATATGCTTTATACAAGTTAAATCTTTATTCATTGGTTATCAATAAATTTGAATGAAAATAATATTCATTTTAAAATAAAAAAGTTTTTTTTAAAAAACATTTTTACACAAGCAATGCATTTTTCACATAATAAAATAAAATTGATACTAAGGATGAATGATATTGATGAAATATATATATTAAATATTCACTGAATTTTTTAAACATTCATGAATCGGTTTTTAGGCTAGTGTTAAGAATAAATCTATCTGTATTATTCAAAATGTATTGTTTAAATGGGGTTCATCTATCTTTTCAGAAATATTTTAAAATGAATTTATTACACTTAATGAAATTTTATCATAATAAATGGACCCCGTATTTGGAATTAGGATAATCAAGTTTGATTGACAGACCCTTTTTATTATTGGTAATTATGAATAGTATGTTTGAAAAGAAATATACCTTGTATTGTGTTAAATTAAAAAAATAGGGTTACAACATTGGGATACAACATTAATATTTCTATAACAGCTATATTCATTTAATTAGATGTGTCTATTTTCTCTATTTACATCATATTATTGAATATATTTCCACATGGTTCTATTTTTCTTTGATTATGGAATTTACATTATATTAAAAATATAATAACTACAAAATATGAATTGCATGTATTTAATAAATAAAAATTTATACAATAATGATAAAAAGAGGATGAGTTATATCCTGTATTTATATTTGAAAAAAAATTTAACATGGTAGTTTTTTCTAAGTTTTTATATTGTATATTTACCCTGAATTCATATGAAGTGCAGATAAAATATGTATACACTAAATAAGAATATAAAATAAATTATTATAAAAATAATAAAAAAAATTGGTGGCTTATTTTATTCCAAGAATTATATATATAAATATATCATATTAAGAATGTGTGATAGATTTATATTAGAATTCCATTTTTTTCATGTTTTCATTAACGTAAAATTATATGAATATGGTTGAAAGGAATAGTAATTATATTATATATTTATGAATATTTTATTAAATTCTTAAAATATGAAACAAATATTAAATGAGGACAAGTAGGATTTTAATTGGTATAAAATATCATACCTCTATTTGTTATGAGGCCATTTATACCTCATAAGATAAAAATTTACCATTTAATATTAAAAAAGGTATTTCTATTGTCTAGATTAAAATTTGTTAACCAAGGTTCTAAAACAAAATATATGATTTAAAACTAAATCAAAACTGATCAATATTTCATTTTCTTATCATTTTATTAACTTTTAAGATTTTTATTTTAATGATTATTCATTTTGAAGAATTTTACAAGAAAATAACTAATTATATTTCAATTATATTAGTAATTAAAATGGTGTACTTTCCCTCTCTTATAGAAGAAAACTCATTACCTTTTTTATTTACAAAACTATAAGAAATATAGATCATAAAAACATAATTAAATTTTATTCCAAAATATCCCTATTCATAAAAAGAAAAAAATTAGTCTTCCTAAAAGTCATTTCCAATGATCCTTATGAAATAATATGTATATTGTAACCCAAGGAATTGATAATATTATTTCCTGACAAATCTCAACATAGGTCTAGTTATAAATCAAATAAATTTGTTTTATCCGGAAAAAATTTAAAACATCGGTATCCTAAATATACTAAAATGTTATTATAATCCTGAATCCACCATTACCCACACTATTACCAAATAAATAAAAAGTGAAAGTATTAATTGTACATATATGTGGGATACTAACCAAACATAGTGATACAGTTCATTTTTCATCACCATCATTCACAGATCATTATAATGATGTGTTTATAATTTATAAATGACATTTTGAAGCTATTAAAATTTCATAATTATAATATTATAACTCTCTTCTTACCTTCTCATTTGATTGGAAACATTGATTCCCCTTATGTGAATGAGGGGACTAATACACACGTGAATCGATGTGATACATTATTCATTTATGAATTTCATTAATAGTAACAAGGATGTTTTTAATAAATATTTGGTATGATCTTAAGAGTAGAATATTACAAGAGCATAGTTAATTTTATTTTAAAAAAATTGACCATAACATATCAAAAACTTCATAATATAAAATGATAGGACTCAAACAAAGTCAAATTATTATGGTAGAAAAATTGAAACTAGAAAATGCTAAATTATATCAGAGTAAAAGAATCAAAATTTTAGTAAATCAGATTAAAAAAATGTATGATTTTTCATATTATGATTTATATCGATAAAACAAACTGTATAGAAATAAAATTACATTGACCAAAATTTTATTATATTAACAACAGAATATAAACTTGTAAAAACAAGAAATAAATATAAGGTATATGTCAGAATGAATTATAATCTATACTAAAACATTTAACTCATATAACCACAATAGTAATATATTTAATAACTGTGACTATAGGTATCCATAATTTTATATTTACTATAATATATGTCTTTTTCTAAGAGTAAATCCCTCGATATGATGATCAAAATAATCTATTTTTTCAGATCCCTAGAAGGCCTTGATACAATGATTGGTGTTTTCTTCATATCATGGGATATCATTGAACCAAAGGATTAGATTCATTATCATTATATCCCTAGAATCCATCAATCATAACAATGATCATATGTAGTTATAAAAGAAAAATTGGTCTTAAGGAAATAACCCTAAGAAGGATTCCTTAGAACTACCAACTCTATAATTTATTACGAAGAAAATGGAATGAGATGTTCATAAAATTAAAACATTATAAATATAGAGTTATGAATATTATCATTTCAAAACTATTCAAATGACCATCTATTTATATGTGAAGCTCCAATGGTCATATATTTGAGTTTGTTGTAATAACCTAAAACATCAGGTGCGTGATTGATCATAATATTCAAGAATAAATGAATGTCTGAATTTTTTTTCCCAATTATAATTTTAAATGTATTCCTTAATATATAATAAATTCAAATGTTCATCCAATTATAATCATTAGTCGGTATAATGGGTTTTCTTATTGATTTTCAAAATGTAAGACTATATGTGGCTCAATTTACTATATCGGTATGAGAAGAGGTCTGATAGTTATGAAATTTTTTCGTATGTTATGCATGTCAAAATTCTAAGATCATCTTTGATTAAAGGAACATCTAATTAATCAGACACAATATCAAATTGATTATCATATTAAAGTATGTAAATTTAATATTAATAATGCATTAGAACGTTTTCAATTTATAGAAAAAGGTAATGTTTTATAGAAAAACATAACAAAACACTTGAGACATTAAATATTAGTAAAAATATTGTAAGAATATTTTTTAGGAATGATTTTTTGATTTCAAAAAATACAAGGGAGGAAATTTAATATGTAATAATTATTACTAAACAATGTATCCCATTGTGGAAATCACAATCCACAAAACAGAATGTAAATTTAACTTGAAAGACATACATACCATAGTCATTTTAAAAACATTGATGTTATTCATTATAACATAACTCCCTCTTATATTTTTACTAATTTGAAGTGATGTAAATTAATTGAATAACACTTCTATATAGAATAATTCACAATTTTAATGAAATTATTATCCTAAATATTATAACTTCTGACCATTAATAAAAAATTCTCCCCCATTTAAAAACATTCCCTCCCTTAATGATATATTCTACCAATTCTAATTTCCATAAAGGAATAGGAAAAAAATAAGTATTTATAAAAATGATATAAAAATTATATACAAAACCAAACTAAAAAACTAATAATGCATGTAAATATTAGATAATATATAACCAATATGAATTAGAAAAAATTTATGAAAATAAGTTTTGGATTAAATTTTTTTTATTCATTAACAGTAGTTTTTTACAAAAAGGCTTCGAGTGCTCCAAAAAATAATTCTTTGTTCATTTGGAACAATAAAAAGGCCTTCATTTTCTATAACTCTTGCAGATACTTTTCTAGCATTGCAACATTTTCTTCCAGAGGCGCCTAATTTAGGACATCAACTTTTAGATTTTAAATCTCCTTAGAATACTTTTTGATTTATTCCATCAGAATGAAATGTTTGGGTTCACATGATCTATGTTGGGTAAATTTGAGTTCCAAATTCAGAACCATTTATTTCATTTATTTATCTTCCTCTATATGATCACCTACATTGTCTTTGAATTATTCTACAAAAATAACTCTATCCACCGTAAAAAATAATAACTTGTTAATGGAATCAACCAATTTTAATAAATGTTTCATTACTTCCATAAAATCATCAAGAGATGAGATGAGATGGAGCAAGGGGAACTAGGTGAGAACCCCCTAACTAGCGATGATGATGATCCCTATGATCTCATATCAGGGATGCGAACAGAGGTTTCTGGTGGCAAGAGGCCTCTTCTTGAACCTCTTAGTCACAAGGAGTGGTTCTCAATCATAAGAAATGGTGATGGTAATATTGTAGTCTCTACAAAGCCAGGGATAAATTTTTCAGATGTGGTGAAGAATGCATCGGGACCATTATTCTCTAACATTGATGCTCCTTAGCCTAGGGCAGTGATACAGAAGGGGAATATTTACTATGTGTCGGCTAATCAAGAAGCAGTGGATGAAAGGATAAATTAAGGCTGATATTAAATCATTGCGAGAGTCATAATCCAGAAGGGGGAGCGGCTGTGGAAATTTTAGGATCTAACTAAAAGGGTTGTTGAGGTGTTGGGTATTGATGATTTGAGGATGATCATGATGGGATGGGGATACTAACATGTGGTCTTCCCCTCAGATGAAGGTAAGAGGAAAGTGTGGAGCAAAGGTACTGGTGCCTTAAACCCGAGGGTTCTAATTGTGCAGGAATGGGATAGAAACATTGATCCCATGAATGTTTGTAGTACGCATAATAAACTATGGATAAGAATTTATAAACTAAATTTGTTGTATTGATACATAAGGATTCTAAGGAATATTGCATTTTTGGTTGGAAATATGATTCCAATGGACTAACAGACAGACAACCTAAGGCTAGGGTATTATGCTAGAATCTTGGTGGAAGTTGACATGTCAAACACGCTTTATGGAGGAGGTGGTTCTGACAACGAGGGATGAAAATATGAAGCCTGATATCTTGTATGAGAGGAAGCCAAAAAAAATTTGAGTTGCTTTCTCTTTGGGCACACAATTGCTGAGTGTAAGCAAGACACAATATGTCATTCATCCATGATGAAGTGACAAGATGAGAACACGTGTTGATGAAGGAAGGGGAAGGAAAAATTCCCTATGGAGCACCTGGAGAGTAATGGTGCTGGTCAAGGGCATGGGATTGGGACGAATGGGAATCTAGTCATAGGGGGCTCTTCCTCTGTGTCAATGGTGAAGGATTCAATGCATAATGAGGTTCCTAGTGGACCTATCTTCAATATGGGTGTCCTGGTTGATGAAACTCAAGTGGTTCCTTCTCCCTGTTGGGATTCTGCTCCTGTGGTGGATAGGGTGGATGGCGTCCCTCATAATGATTCCAATGGAGAGAAGAGCATAGGATTGAGGGCCGATCATGCTGTCAGCTCACCGGGGACAGGCTTTCAAGGAATTGGTGGTGATATGGCATTAACCAACATCTGGCTTCTGACCCAAGAGGATATTTTACTCAGATCTCCTCCTCTAAGGCGGCATGAAGTAAGATGATTTTCGGGCAGTGATCCTCCCCTGAAGTCTAGAAACACCTTTATCCATCTACATGGAAGACATTGGTCAGATGAGGTGGAAGAGGCTCGACATTCTGACATAGGCAATGCGGGGGGCGATGGGATGTATGATGCCAGTAGCACAGTTGGGATGCTGGATGAAGCAAGTAAGGTGGTGCATGTAGAGGAAGCTCGTTAAATCAGTACTGCTGATGTTGTTGTTGCAGGTGGCTTGTTTGGGGTACTGGGTGAGGATGGAAAGAAAAATCAGGTGAAGGGGAACCTACCTACAGAATTATACCCATTCAGTACATGTGAGGATACTGTGGATCATGTTGGTGGAGTGGACGAGCAGCCTACTAACAGTGATGCCCAATAACAATTTACTTGTAAGGAGAAGGAAGTCTGCGGGGAAAAGCTGGTAATCAAGGGTCATGATAGCACCATTGTCCCTGGGCATGGCTTGAAGTAGGGATAGGGAGGTCAAAATAAAAAATAGATCATTCAAGCCTCAGTGGAGAAGAAAGGGGGACCTCTGACAAGAGGTATGGTTTTTAATAAATTAGGATTATGTATTGGAATTGTCAAAGGCTAGGGAACTCCTGCTCGTTCAGGGCCCTTCGACAATATATCTTGACATATAAACCAATGTTTGTCAGTATTGCTGAACTAAAAGATTTGTTTGATAACTTGTAGGGATTCAGGTGGGACTAACTAGGATGCATTTTTGTGGCCAAAAATCACCATACATCCTCTATGGATCACTTGTGGGTGTTAGTGAATAACACCATGCAGATTACTTCATGTGATAGTGGTCCTCAAAGTGTTCTGGTTAACTGTACCATTTCTTGACAGAAAATTTCGTTATCATTTTTTTATGATTCCAACTACTATATTAAGATGAAGGATTTATGGGAGGCGCTCAAAGTCATCTCTTGGAGTATGGATAACAAATTGTTGATTATTTGTGATTTCAATAATGTTTTGAATCCCGAGGGAAAAACATGAGCACATTTTAATAGGATTTTTTCCTCGGAATTTTCGGAGTGTATTGATTTCTACAATCTGGATCAATTTTCCATTTCCTGTGATGATTTTAGATGGTGTAGATACAAATGGGAATGAAAAAAAGATTGAAATATTGATAGATTATTTGTCCATATTGATTATCAAGCTACATCACAAGTTGTTTCTGGATTCACACTTCCTAAGAACCACTCTGTTCACAACCCAATTGTTGTGGATGTTGAGACTCAGGTGACAAGGTCAACCCCTGTACCTTTTTGTTTCAATAATGGATGTATTGTGATGCCATGATGTAGGGAACATATTTCAGGAGCGTGGAAACTTGAAGAAATTGGAATCCCACTGTAAATAATGGATGAGAAACTCAAGCATCTGAGGGGGCTGCTAAGAGCCTGGAGCAGGGATTCCTTTTCAAAACTAGATGATAATATCAAGAAATCAAAGGATGAGTTGGCTAGGATTTATACTAGTCAGGGTAGCTGTTGAGGGTGTCTCGAGAGGAAATTGTATCCCATAACAAGCTTGATGATATTTTAATGGTGAGGGAAGGATTGTTCAGAGACCAACTGAATGTGCAATGGCTAAAGGATGGGGACCTAAATTTTATGTTCTTCACTAGATTGCACAATGAAAAGAGTGTACGGGGAGGGACCAAGGTGATTAGCATTGATGGGAATATCTACAAGTAAGAGAATGTGATTTCAATGGCTGTGGTTGAGTACATTAATAGAATATACTTTGATAAGGAGAATTCATGTATTCACTTTATGGTGGACAACATCAGCTCCTTCATTGATGATTAGTCGAACCAGCTCCTAACTACTTCCATATGCAAAGAGGATATTAGATCTAACCTCCTCACTCTCAACCTGGAGAGTTCCCCAGGCCTTAATAGATTTACAAACATGTTTTTCATGTTTTATTGGGACATTTTTCAGAATTATATTGTGCAGGCCATTAAGGACTTCTTCTCTCAATCTTACATGCCACATGGTATGAACTCGTGTTTTCTTATGCTCATCCCCATGAAAGATAATTCCCATGACATCATGGACTTCAGGTCGGTGGATCTTGGGAATACAATACCCAAATGTATCAGTAAGATATTGATGTGATAGATGGGTGGGATGGTTGATGGTATGATCACCATGAACCAATTTGGATTTTTCCATGAGAGGAACATCCAAAATTGCCTATTCATGGCCTCTAATAGTATCAATATTCTAAGAAGGAAGACAAATTAAGGGAACGATTCCATAAAAATTGACATCACCAAGTCTTTTGACACATTGAAATGGGATTTCCTCTTTGATGTCCTCAGGAGGTATAGCTTCTCTTATGGATTTGTGGACATGATCCGAATTATTCATAGCTCTTCAAGGATGTCAATTCTTGTAAATAGGGTCTTGAGGGGATTTTTTCCATGCACTAAGGGGGTGAGACAAGGTGATCCACATTTTGGGATTCTTTTTGAGCTTGTAAAGGATTATCTCAGAATGTTTTTCAACGACCATGGTCAAATGGGATGGTACAAGAACATCAGGGATGGTGTGATTGGGCAAACCCCATCTCATCTCTTGTATGTAAATGAAATCTTATTACTTGGACAAGATTCAAGGAGAACTATATACTCAATTAAGTCCATCTTCAGTGATTATGAGGAGGCGGGTAGCAAGAACATTAGCTGGTACAATTCTTCTATATTCTTTGGGAATGGAGTTCCAGTTGGAAAAAGGAACAAGATTGAAATGTATCTTGGGGTGAGGAGAGGATCACTTCCTTTAAAATATATTAGGGTCCCACTATTTTGCGGAAAGGTGAAAAGGCAGTATTTGGAGGGAATTTCTACTGGTATTATACATCCCCTGGCCAATTGGAAGGGAAAGGTAATGTCACTGACTGGGAGGGTCTTCCTGGTAAACTTAGTGATCACATTGAAGTTCGTTTACTCCTTCTCCATTTATAGATGTCCTAGAGGACTTATTAACGAGCATTAAAGCATGGTAAGAAACTTTATATGGATGGGGTAACCACATGAATGGAAGATGATTAAATTTTCATTGGAGGAATGTATAAAGCCTGTGGAGATGGGTTGTTGTGGGGTAAAGGACCTATGTACCTTAAATGACGATTTGATTGAGAAATTCACATGGAACCTGATCACACATGAAGCTGATGATGACTTCATTTCGAATTGAATCACAAAGAATCATCTCAATGCTTATAAATATTATCTTGACTCATCAGTTTGTTCATCTCTCAAGCATGTGTATGGATGGATAATGTAGAATAATAAATTATTGGTTTGGAGGGATTCCACCCAGAATTCATGGACAACAAAATGGCTCACACAGGCCCTTTGTGATCTTAATGTTCCAACTGAAGCAGCCCCTATGTCCATCTCAGATTTCCTTTCACATATTCATGATTAGGTTTTTGATATTCCAGTGTAGGTGGAAAATTATATCAATGGACATGATTTCATGGATGTTGATACTCTGATTTAGGTCCATGCCAAAACTGGGTAGTTTAACTCTAGGGAATTTTACAAGACAACTTTTGGGGGTCTAACTGATACATCGTCATGGCTGCTGTATTTCTAATATGGATTCATTCATCCTACTAGGTACTTAATGATAGGGAGAATTTGGAAAAATCGAATGCCCACAACTGAACTTCTAAAACAGGTTGGCCTGCAAATGGCCTCTATGTGTTCCATTTGCAGGGCTGAGGAGGACTTGATAGAACATGTCTTCATGTACTGCAGGCGTGCCAAGCAGGTTTGGGCTTACATTGGCTATTTGTTTGTGATTGTGGTTGACACATGCAGGTCGGTCCTGGACCTGCTGTCCGGCATGGTGTACGCTCAATGTAGTGAGAAAAGTTAGAACCTGTTGTTGGTGGTCGTTTCTGTTGTTATTGCAGATATATGGGAATCCCGGAACTGTATGATGTTTGGTGATACACATTCCACTGTACAATAAGGTATGATGGCTGTCCATAGGAATGTTTATGATGCCTCAATGGTCTAGGATGGAACCATGTCTAACACTATTTATGATATCAAAATTCTGAGAAAGCTTGGTGTTTTGGGTCAATTGCACAAGCTTTGAATGTTGAAACATATTCGATGGATTCCACCCATTGTGCCTTGCCTCAAGGTCAATGTTGATGGAGCTGCATCGGGCGCACCAGGTATGTCGGAATACAGGGGAGTGTTCCGAACCTACGATGGGTTTGTAAAGGGATGCTCCCACCATGCCATTGGAATTATCAATGCATTTGATGCTGAAATCAGTGCCATGATATATGCTATCAAGTATGATGTCTAGTTTAATTGGAAATGTATATGGATTGAATCTGACTCCCAGTCTGCAGTTAATGCACTGAAGACCAAGACATGTAATGTGACTTGTTGTCTGCTACCCCAATGGTTTGATTGTCTCAAAAAGGTCACGCAAATGTGTCTGGTGGTTTCACATGTCTCTCTGGAGTCCAACCAGGTGGCGAATGCTCTGGAAAAGTGGGCACTCATTGATCATGGTGGGATGTGGTCTTTCACAGCGCCTGATTTTTGTTCTCCACTTGTGGAGGCTGATAGATGTGGGTTGTTCTACACTCTCTTATGTAACAATACCGTGTATGCCTAACTCTCATACTAATTTATTTAATCTTCTTAGGATCGTCTTCCACTAGTACCTGGTCTTTTTTCTAAAATCATCAACATTCTCAAAATTATCAGTATCTACTTGGTTTGACCATTTTAGCATCTGATAGTATGTGGGCTTTTGTGTTTTTAATTTTTATTGAAAAATTTCACATAATATTTGATATGTATCACTATTTAATTAAGAACATTTAGTGCATATTACTATTCATCCATAGCTTCCCAAAGAAACATACATATTGATTAAATGTTTGTTAAATTAGGAATCTGATCAGTCTATCTTTTCCAAGAATTAAAAAGAAATAAAAACATTTCTATGAAATTATTCCATAAAATTTTGATTGATTGAGTTAATGTCGGAGAGGTTTTGTCCAACATGATTCTTCACCAGGTTTTGAAACTATATCAACCGTTTTTTTAAATTTATTTGAAATATTCGTGTTAGCAGATACCTCATGAATTTCTACAACATTACCAGACTCGTATTTTTCATTAACTTTTTTTTTCAAAAAAGTTGATCTTGATAATATTCCTTAGAGGATGAATTTTCATCTTTTTTTGAAGATGATCATCCTCCCTTTTTTACATTAGATTTTTTTCTTCCTTATTAGTCTAAAAGGGTAGACCAGATGAATATGTATATGATTTGAATGAATTTTTTATCTATGTTAGTTTCTTCATCCCCGTACTCTTCTTTTTCTTCGTTATCCTCTTCTAATTATTCAAGCTCAATTTCTTATTCGTCTATTAATTCATCATAATCCCCTTATAATAATTATTTTCCATCATACTCTTATCATTTTTCTTCTTCTCTAAATTTTTTGACTACAATTTTATCAATATGTTATTATAACTATATATCCTTTTATTAACATCCATTTCCATCTAGATAAAGATATTTCTATTTATTAGGTATAATTTGAACCAATTCATCATCAACTTTATTATCTCTTCACATGAGTGGAACAAAAGTGTTCATAATAGAAAAAATGATTGAATACAGAAAAAGTAATCTAACTTCCGGATTTACATGGGTTATATGTTATTTTAGAAGAACATGATTCATAGAATATATTTCTACACCTTTTAACAAACATTCCCCAATTATTTCTCCGTGAAATTTAATATTTTTTTCTTATTCTATTCTATTCTTATTGATGTAATGCATTAGTCCAAATCATTATATATATATATATCCTCCGTTGGGTTAACTATGAACCTGGGATTCCCTTTATTCTTCTATGCCTAATGAGCAATAGGCTTCCATAAAATCATCTAAAATTTTCTTTTAATCATTCTAAGATTATATTGGAGAATTCATGTCCTTTCTCTTATTCTTATATTCCTCATATTTCATGGAGGTTTGAGCTTCGTATGCAACCCCTTCAACTTTTCCTATAAAATTGTTTGACAATTGAAATATATCCTTATCCATTACATTGTATCTATAATTCTATTGAAAATATTATCCCAAACATGATACAATGTGGTTTCTTGTTTTAAAATCTCCATACAATTCACTTTTAACATACTGAATTTTTTTTAAAACATTATAATATTTGACTAGATGTAGGGTTTTGTTATGATTCCCACCATAATGGAGTCATGTTTTACTCTATCAATATTTTTCATGTCCCCTAAGAAATAAAAATAAAAAAACATATGAAACATTTATTTTATCTCTATATCATTTCCTAGGGATCAAATAACATTGAATCCAAAATGATATAACTTTTTTATCCATATTTTTATGAAAGGATTTCATAAATTTCACATAATATAGGAACATAGGGTATTATTCCTTGTTTTAATCAACGGTACTGAACCTATTTGGTAGCATGTCAAAAGGTAAATACACTTATCCTTCTATATGGTATCCCACTAACACTACTACCCTCCAATAAAGATGTTCACTCACATTACCAAACATTGAAAAATAAATTTTCTTACCATATTACATAAAAAACTAAACATAATCATAGAAATTTGAAACTACTTCTGGATTATATAAATCAAAATCCTTATAATGCATTTCTACAGAAACCGGTTCCCAACTATGAAATGAAAAAATATTTTTTAGTGTAGAATCATACTTTTCAATCCACAACCACTCAAAAATAATTTCCATAAAAAACACTTATTGTAATCATCTTTTTATTCCATCTGATCTAGATATAAGACCGGTCATCAGTTGTAATGAAAAAGTATTGGACTCGCGGATTTGAAGGGAGAAGTATCATTGAGAGCCATCTGTATGGAAATGATGTGGGAAAATGGAGTGACCCACCCTTATACAATAACTATGGAAGATAATTAAACTTCCACAATATCATTTATGGTTGATATTCAAATCCATTCTGATCTGATGATTGATATTTAATCAAAGCAGTTTTAATGATTTGTCTCCACCCTCAATGTTTTAATATTTTTACTAGAGTGAGGATCATTCTAAAATGAGATGGATAAAAAAATTGAATTCATATCATATTTTATAAAACTAAAAGTATAGAAATATAAAAAATTAAAATCTAATGTAATAAAATAATGAAAAAACTAAAAGAATAGAAGTATATATTTTGTATTGGAAATTTTTCCTCGTATAATTAACCTTTTCTTCTTTGATTTTGTAAAATATATAAATTCATATATTTTTGTAAAAAAATATCTAATTATGTATTTTTTTTAAAAATAAAAATATTAAGATTGTTTTGAAAAAAAATTAATTTAGAAAATTTAAATGCGAGATAAAAATATTTTTAGAAACAAATACAATTATGGTAGTTTAAAAAATTGATTATTATTGTTTTTAAAAGGAAACTGATTATAATTTTTTAAAAACCAATTATGTTATTTTTATTAACAAAACGTAATAATATAGTTTTAAAAAAAATAAATATGAATAGTTTTGTGAGATATTTTGAGTCATGAAAATTTATATTAATTTATGGGTGTGGAAAATTAATTGAAAATTCATACTTTAAAAAAAAAAATTGGGCCCAAAAATTTCATTATTAAAAATATTTTAGAAAATAAATTAATTTGGAAAACTATAATATTTAGTCGCCCTTGGAAAATGAGTATATTAATGTATTTAGATTATTTATCAATAATTTGATATGAATATTCATTTTCCATTCATCATTTATATCTTATATTTAATATATTCCAATCTACTAGAACTATGGTGTTTCGTGAAGATATAAAAAAGTTATTCATTCATTCTGATTAATTGTAAAATAATATCTCCTTTTAGTGTGTGATATGAAATGAAATGGTGTCTTATATCTATGTATTTATCACATGTGTTATGTTTTGGGATTTCAAATAATAAAATGTCACTAAAATTCTCACAGTGTATTTTAATTTTAGTAAAACTCATTACACAGTTTGTGAGTACATGTTTAATCCACAAAACTTGAGGAAAACAACTTCTAGCTTCCACATAATTGGCATTTGTAGAGGAAAGTGATACTGAGTATTGTTTCTTACAATACAATGAAATTGATGATTCTCCTATGAAATGAATACTTTATTACGTACTTTTTATATCAATTCCACATAAAAAAACTCGTCATTTGAAAAAACTTTTAGTTCAACAAAATTTCAAAAAGAATAGATAATTCATAAATCCATTGTTCCCTTAGGATAATGAGAAATTATTTTAACAACTTTGAGCTAGGTTCCATTTGTACCTTCTTGATATCTTGAACATAAATATACTAAAAATATTAAATATGTATGTCTAGTTATTAAATAAACTAATCTTCCTGTCAATCATTTGAAATTTTTCAGATCAACTGGTTTCTCAGCCTCATCAAGATCTAAATTATTGGATGTAAAAATATGAGTAATAATTATTTTATTATATTTAAATAAAAAATATTAATAATATATTTTTTTATACTTATACAAAGATAAATGTTCCTTCTTCTTTTTTAAAATTTGAAAACCATGAAAATCTGTTAACACACCCAACATACTCATCCCAAACAATGATTTCATAATATCTATAAAGAAATAAATTAATGATTTTTTAACGAAATATAATGTCATAAACATAAATATTCAGAAGCATAATGTTTTTGTTAAATTAATTTATATTAATAATTTGACCCACATCTTCCTTAATAAAATTCTTTTCAAATAGAAATATAGTAAATTTATCATACCATTCTATAGTAATTGTTAATGTCTATATAGTAATTTGTAAATACTATAATCCTATTCTATATGTTTTTTATTTTCAAAACATGGTGGTTGTTTTAAATAGATTCCACAATAACATATATGTCATGAAAATATCACAACACAGCCATTTGGAATGGTTTGTAATTAAATAATGCTGAAAATGATAGAAGTAATCAAATATCTTAATGTCTTACTACCAAAGAATAATTTTATTCATTATCAATTCCAGGTTGTTGACTATAGAATTTAGCAACATGTGTAACTTTATTTCTAACCATAATTAAATTTTCATCACATTTGTTTACAAATAATAATTTTACTCCAATTATAGAAGTTTTTATAGTTCTTTAAACATGATTCTAGACTCAATTCCACTCAATATCATTGATTTCACCTATAATTTACTTATTTCAATACTCATCAGTTAATTCCTCATCGGGGTTCTTAGGTTCAACTAGGAATTAGAAGGATAGATGTTTTGTTTCATTCTAATGGAACTTCTAGCCTTACCTAGTTGATCTACATTTCTAATAATACATTCAATATGATTATTCATATGAAATAATTAACTTATTGGGTTTTCAAAAGTCCATTTTTCATCAATAGGTAAAAAATATTCCAGAAGAATGACTTGATGATAACTAATGATTTATATCCTTATGAGAGGAACAATCTTATAATGGTTGACAAAATGTTTTAGAAATAACATCTGAGGTTTTTGGATGAGGTTGTTTAAAAATAAAGGGATTATTTTCCTCAAACATAACATTAATTCTTTATTCAACTGTAATATAATTTATATTAAAAATCCTATAAGCCCTGAATGTTGTGGAATAACCAGAAAATATTCCTTCAATGGATTTAGGTGAAATATTTTGTAGATTATCTTTAGTTGTAATGACTCCTAAATTTCAGGGAATTTTTTTTTAATTTTCTTTGGGATTTTACGAGTACACAGTTTCTAACAGCACCTGATTCTGAGGCCCGGTGTGCCCGGAATCATGTTCCGAAGATTAGCTCAGGTTCTTTCAGGGAACAAACGAGTGGGTTTTCTTAACTTTTGAACCGGTGCTCAGAATCGAAATCCGAGGACACCGATGAAACCACGACACCAGTAATTGCTTAAGACCTCCTTTTCCGGAGTTGCGTTTGCTCGGGTGAGGTTATTAATTAAATGGGTTAACTAGAGAATAAAATAAAATATTGTGCTACCAATTTTATTTCTAATCTAAGTAGTGATAACCTAGTCATGGTGGTTGGAGTGGGACCCACTAATATCCTAACTCCACATGGTAGGATATTAGTGAGGTGGGGCCCACATGAGCCCCACCCCCCTTAATTTCCTTTTAACCTCCCATGTGCATTTAATTTTGTAACTCACCCGCAACTCCTTTTTAATGGTAATTCAACCCTCAAATTAATTTGAATTTTTTAACTCTCTTCAATTAAGACAATTAATTGAATGAGATCTTTCGAATTGAAAATTAATGTCTTGCATGTGTTAATAAAATAAGGCAATTACGTAATTTATTGGGTTGTTGTTTCGTTGTGCGGAAAGGATAGGACTCTTGCGCTCTTGAGTAATATCTTCATCCTCGTCGAAGAACGCGATGAACACCGAGTCTTCAACGAAGAACTCCATCACCGAAGGGGAATCGCCATGACATCTCCTCTCTTCTCCGCAGCCGGCGAGAGACACCTTCTTTGGAGAAGGACGACACACCCTATCTTTCTTCGGGCGAATGCCGACGACACTTACGGAGCATCGATCCGTGACGCCATATTCCACGACGCCGTCTTCCACAGCATCATCTTCCACGACGTGCTTTTCCTGCGACGAACCTCGTTCGACGACTTCATCGAGGTCGAGGTTAATTTTGTTCGTGAACTATTATTTGTCTTTCTTCATCTTTAATTTATGGCTGCATGTTACCATTATAACGGGAGGAGGTCAGACCGCAAAAACACGGCTAACCCTCCTCCCCCTTTGATGTTGTAAATGTTACGGCACAAGAAAAGGCGGCACGGTGCAACGACACCACGCGGAAACAAGAGGAATGTGCGAAGAAGCGTGGCGCCGTCACACAGTGCCGTTGAGGCCGAAAAAATCCGCGAATGGAGTCGGGCTGAGGCAAAGGGGCGTGGTGCCATCACGTCGTGCCAGAGAACCATGAAGAGACCATTGCCGGAGCGGGGCCGCGGCGGAGGGGCGTGGCGCCATCGCGACGCGCTGGACAGACCAATGCCGCAACTTTTGGCCACGACGGAGTAGGGAGCGGCGGCCGGAACCGCAGGCCACCGGCGCCTCGGAAAAGCGGGATCGCGGGATCCGGCGGTGGCGGCACCGGTCGGCCAGCCGGGCCAGCCGATCGGAGGAGCCGGTGGTCGTAACCCCTGGCTTGCAATGGAGCGGAACCCATGTGGGGGGTCGTAGTTTCAATCAGGTTCCTCGGCAGCTCGGCCGAGCCGAGCTGTCTAGCCACGCGGCCATGTCCGCGCCAGGCCAACCAGCCGCCCAGGCCGTATGGGCTGAACCGGACCAGGCCGGGCCGCACCAGCTGGGCTGGGCCGCGCCCACCGGGCCGGGTCGGTCCGAGCCCAGAACCCCCTAAAACCGGACAGGTTTGTTCTTTTGACCATATCATGGGCTACGGACGTCCGATCAACACATCTCCAATTGAAATGCGATCATTGGATCAAGCCAGTAGTTTCGGTATATTACAATCATGGTTTCGGTGAACTTTGACTGTGACCGGGTTGGTTCGAGCACGAAACAAACTGGGCCGTCGGAGCTGAAACACTTAAAAGTTGAGCTCCAGACGTCTGATTGATGTGCCGTCAACTTTGTTGGATTTCTCTTAGTGATACAGACCTTTTCCCTTACTCTTCTCGAGTTTTGGACACAGTTGGTGTGTGGTCAGATTGGTTTTGACATAAAAACCAACCAGGCCCCTGGAATGAAAAAACCAATAACTCTCAGAACGGGCGTCTGATTGACGCGTAGTCTGTCTCGTTGAGTTCCTCTTGTTGAGATAGAACTTTGGGATACATAAACTCTGGACTACATGTTAGTTGATGTATCGACCCCCCATTCCTTGTGGAGTGGACCCTCCTGGATTCAAGCATGCTGTGTGCGGGAACCCTAGAGCTGGCTGCAACTGCGATGATGATGACGACTGCACTGAAATCCTCCGTGGGTTCGGCAGCGATGAATACTGCACTAAAATCCTCCATGGGTTCAGCAGTGATGACGACTGCACTGAAATCCTCAGTGGGTTCGGCAGTGATGAAGACTGTACTGAAATCCTCAGTGGGTTCGATAGCGATGAAGACTGCACTGAAATCCTCCGTGGGTTCGGTAGCGATGAAGACCGTACTGAAATCCTCCATGGGTTCGACGGCGAATACTACTATTCTTGTATCCTACGTCGATCTGGAAGTGTTTTACTCTGTTATTTCTATCCTATGTGGGTCTAGCAGAGTAGCTGGTCTGTATCCTATGTGGGTCCGACAGCTTAGTCGGGTTAGTATACTACATGGGTCCCAGCATAGATGAATTAGTGGGTACATCTGATCATATCTATCACCTTACGAAGAAGTATACATATGTGAGCTGGGTCATGAATTTCAATCAATATCTTCGATATGATTGACTTGCCTTCCTATGTGGATTGGGTTGTGTTATCCTGTGTGGATTGGGTTGTACTCCTATGTTGACGTGATCGAACATGGGCTCGGATGTTGGAGCCGAACGAGAATTGATGACTTATGTATATGTATGGGCATATACCTAAGTATTGTTGGTTTTTACATCGTGATTGAATCTTTCCATTGTGGATTATCCTTTGTGGATTCTTGGAGACCTTCAGAGGTCTCAGGGTCCCTACTAAGTAGCGTATACTCACCCCTGAACGGGCAATGCCCGCACTGCATTGTGTTGGATGCAGACGACGGACAACGCTGATCGTGGTTGAGGCTTGGGGAGAAAGTCGGTACCTGGAGGTGGACCACTGGTCAGGACTTACACGGAGCAGACGGCTGGACCCGAGGAGCTGAGGAGGCTATCTGTACCCACCCTTCAGGTGGGACTTCCAGTGGATGGCTCGACGTTTCTGCTTTACTTTCAGTTGATGTACTTATTTCCAGTTTTACCTTACTTTTAGTTTTGGTTTGTATTCTGGCCCATTTACTTTCCGCACTTACTATTGTACCCAATTTTACATAGTGTTTAGTTCTGCATGCTTACTCTGTGGTGTTTTTTTTACTTTATAAAGGCGATGCCTTCCCCTTTTTGTCAAGATTTACGCCTTGGTGCTAGTCACCAGCCCCTGGCCTATGGGAGGCGGGCTTGTGGTAGTCACGGCACGGGTCCCGAGGATGGGTCGTGACAAATTGGTATCAGAGGAGTTCGGTTCTACCACAAAACTCAGGACTTTGATCTTTCTGCTATGTGAATCAATAGTGTTAAGGGTATTGAGTGTGGTTATCAGTCTAGGGAGTGCAATGTTGGTGCGGCAGCCGACGTATCCATACACCAGGACCCTGAATTCTGATTTCTGACTCAATACAAGAAAAAATTGATTGCGTGTGTGTTTCAAAAGTTTTATTTGTGATTACTTTGTGTCAGATCACCAGGTATACTGTTTGACCGTGGCACACCTGTTTCTTTTCAGGATGGCCCCATGATGGCAGCCAACTAGGGTTCCGAGTTTTGTGCGAGCCGACAGTCCACCCAGCGATGAGGTCTCAGTGCATGGCCTTTTTTCAGTGGAGGCACCAGCAGTACCTCTAACCGCCGAGCCACTGATGCTACCATACCCAACTGTTGATAGTGAATGTTGCCATAGTGAATTGTACGAGTTTCAGCATCAGAGACTGCCCAGGTTCGGTGGGGAGACAGACCCTCAGGCAGCCGAGGATTGGATGGAGGTTGTGGTTCGAGTTTTCATGTTAGTGGGGACACCAGCTAACCTCATGGTGATCCTTGCAGCGAGCCTCCTGCACGCGACAGCAGGAAGATGGTGGAGCTTGATGCTCCAGGTGCACGACGAGGAATCTCTCCTCTGGACGGACTTTGAGAGCCTCTTTCGCTCGGAGTTCGTCCAAACCACCCTCTGTGCACTGCACATCCAGGAGATTCTACAGCTAAGGCATGGCAGCATGACGGTCGCCCAGTACTCGGGAAGATTTACTGATCTCTCGCGCTATTCGACGGACATGGTACGAGACCCATTCATCTGGGCCCAGACCTTCGAGCAAGTACAGAGGCAAGAGATCAGGGCATCAATGATCTCCCTCAGCATTCCGACATAGGCCGAAGTACTGGAGAGAGCCCTTCTCATAGAGAGCTTTCTTGCTGAGCGTACGCCAGTAGCGAGACCTACCGCAGGGCGGCATGTAGCAGAGTCGTCTTTAGATGGCAGTCGACGAATGTCACAGGGGTCCATCCGGACTCGACCTCGAGGAAGACGACCTCAGGACACTGGCTAAGAGGTGCGGGGCACACAGTGCAGAGCCAACCTTCCGAGGAGTAGGCAGTGCTACACATGCGTCGGGCAGGGCCACATGGCTCATGACTGCCCAACCCGCTGTACGGAGGAGCAGAAGAAGGTTGAGGGGCCACCCAGGCCGAGGTAGAGGGTCGACCGTGGCTGTCCGCCGAGAGAAGGCAGACGAGGCAGGGGATCTGGCTGAGCAGAAGGTGGTGGGGGACGCTTTGAGACTTTACCTCCACCACCACCAGGAGGTCCAGCCTGACCACAGGGAGCTAGCGGGAAGAGACAGGCTCAGCTTCTGGCAGTGGAGGCCTATGACCACAGTGTGCCAAAGATGATTCAAGGTATATCTATGTCTACTCCACCCTTGCTGCAGTTCTTGTAGACACATGAGAGAGTCATTCTTTTATTTTCGCTGCCCTTGTTTGGAGCTTGGAGATTCCGACGGAGCCGTTGGCTCGATCCTTACGGCTAGAGACTCCTATAGAAGCAGACTCGATGATTGCGCACTGGTTCCGGCAGTGTGAGCTTACTCTAAGAGGCGAGAGCTTTGGCCAGGATCTTCTTGTAGCGGTGACGATCCCTTACGACATCATCTCGGGCAAGGATTGGTTATCTACAGTCCATGCTAAGATTGACTGTATTAGGCGCATGGTGTGGTGTGTATGCACCGACGGGAGCAGGTTCACCTTCACCGGCGAGAAGGGAGGCTTTACAGTGCAGGATGGACTCGTGTAGAGGAGAGGATATCCCATCACTCATCAGTTGGCTAGCATCATCGTAGGAGCAGTTGACGTGCGGAGTCCGAGTTTTCCTATAGTGGTGGATCAGTATGCAGATGTTTTTTTAGATGACGTTCCAGGACTACCTCCTCGTAGAGAGTTAGACTTTTATATTGAATTGTACCCCGGGACAGCCCCGATATTCACTCCAGTATATCAGATGGCTCCCGTTGAGCTTGGAGAGCTACAGGTACAACTGGAGGACTTCCAGAGCAAGGGATTCATCGGACCCAGTGTTTCACCCTGGGCTTCCCCGATATTGTTCACCAAGAAGATGGATGGGAGCTTCCGACTATGTGTCGACAATTGTCTCCTGAACTAGCTGATTGTGAGGAACAAGTATCCGCTACCGAGGATTGAAGACATCTTCGATCAGCTCCGGGGAACACGGTGGTTCCCAAAGATAGACCTTAGGTCATGCTATCATCATCTCAGAGTTCGAGACGAGGACATGCAGAAGACGACCTTCAGATATCGGTATGGCCACTATGAGTTCTTGGTTATGCCTTTCAGTATTACCAACGCTCCAACAGTGTTCATGGGTCTCATGAATATGATCTTTCATCCATACCTCGAATGATTTTTCATGGTCTTCATCAACAACGTATTGATATACTCGACCACTAAGGAGGATCATCCCTAGAACTTGCAGGTTTTGCTGGACACACTCCGAGAGCACCTGCTTTATGGAAATCTCTTGAAGTGTCATTTATGGATACTTGAGGTCCAATTCTTAGGACACGTCATCTCTGAGGCGGGAGTTGTGGTGGATCCGGCGAAGATCGACACAGTTCTAGCTTGGGAGCCACCCAGGAGCATGACGGAGGTGAGGAGTTTCTTGGGGATAGAAGGGTACTACTTAAGGTTTCTGTAAGACATCTCCAGAGTTGTGGCACCACTCTAATATTTGACGAAGAAGGGGAAACCCTTCATGTGGTCAAAATGATGTCAGCAGAGCTTCCAAGATCTGAGACAGAGATTGAACAACACACCTATCTTGAGGCTACCAGAGGAGGGAGTATGGTATATAGTCTACTGTGATGGATCAGGGACCAGACTCAGATGTGTCCTGATGCAGGAGTGGGCAGTGATCGCCTATGGATCACGACATTTGAGACAACATGAGAAGAACTACGCTACCCATGACCTGAAGTTAGAATTAGTGTTCTTCGCTCTGAATATGTGGAGACACTATCTGATGGGCGAGCGATTTACAGTCTACTCTGACCAAAATAGTCTCAGGTACATCTTCTCGCAGAAGGACCTGAATCTGAGACATAAGTGATGGCTCGAGTTCCTCCAAGACTACGACTTTGAGATAGTCTATACTCTTGGAAAAGGGAACGTAGTAGCTGATGCTCTAATAAGGAGGACGGGCATTCAGCTACTCGGGGAGGCAACAGAGCAGCTATCCGCTTTGTAGATATCCTTCGTGGATAGAGATGTAACCGCCTTTTTTCAGTCACTCACAGTCAGTCCTCCACTACTGTAGTGGGTTAGAGAGGCACAGTATGGGGATGCTGACTGTGAGACGCGACGTGCGTAGATATCCTCAGGATAGGCACCAGATGGATTCTCTGTAGGAGGAGAGCACGTCGACCTTTTCAGGGGACGTTCCATGGTACCAGTTCATTACAGGAGGAGGTGCTGAGAGAGTTTCACAATTCCCATTTATTGGTACATCCAAGAGTTGAATAGATGTACCAGGATCTCAAACGACATCACTGGTGGCCGAGTATGAAGAAGGCTATGATAGAGTTCATTTCTCGATGCCTCACCTGCCAGCAGGTGTAGGCGGAGCACCAGGAAGCAGCAGGCTAGGTACAACCCTTGGAGGTCCCGGAGTGGATGTAGGGCATGATATCTATGGATTTCGTGACTGGACTTCCACGTACTTCCAGAATTCATGACTCCACTTGGGTGATTTTCGACCGACTCACCAAGTCAGCCCACTTTCTACTTATCAGAGACCAGGACTCAGTAGAGAGCTTGGGAGGTCTCTATGTTCAGTAGATTGTACGGCTTCATGGTTTTCCATCATCTATCATCTCTGATGGAGATTCCCGCTTCACTTCCAGGATTTGGAAGGGGTTGTAGGTGGCATTTGGGACGCAGCTACGGCTGAGCACCGCCTTTCACCCTCATAAGAATGGTCAGACGGAGAGGACCATTCAGACTCTCAAGGGCATGCTCCGTGCATGTTTCCTCGACTTTGGTTGCAGTTGGGAGGACCACCTACCCTTGGTAGAGTTCGCGTACAACAACAGCTACCACTCCACCATCGGGATGGAACCATACGAGGCATTGTACAACCGACCTTGCAGATCACCTCAGTGTTGGACAGTCCCTAGGGAGTTAGCACTTGTGGGACCAGAAATAGTCCTGGCCACGACAAAGAAGGTCCAGGTCATCCAGGAGCGGATGAGGACAGCTCAGAGCTGACAAAAGTCTTATGCTGACAGGAGACGGAGGCCACTGGAGTTCGAGGATGGCGACCATGTTTTCTTGTAGGTCTCACCTCGACGTGGATTATGAAGATTTGACTGGGGCGGCAAGTTATCTTCGCGCTTCATCGGACCATTCCAAGTTCTCAGCAGGATAGGTGAGGTGGCTTATCGCCTGGCTCTACCACCTCAGTTGCACCGGGTGCACGACGTCTTCCATGTATCTCAGCTGATAAGATACATGCATGACCCGATGAATATCATCGACCATGGGGAGCTAGACATTGACGATGGGGAAACTTTTGCAGAGGTCCCTGTGGAGATTGAGTATCGACAAGAGTGGGTCCTACATGGACAACCAATACCTCTAGTGCACATCATATTGTAGCATGAGAACCTCCATGAGAGCACATGGGAGCGGGAGGCTCAGATGCGTGCTCAGTACCCTCATTTGTTTCCCTAGTTTGTGATGTATTTTTACAGGGACGTAAATCCCTAAGGTGTGAGTAATGTAATGGCCCATAAATTTCAAGGGAAATTTATTCTTAATTTTCATTAGGATTTTACGGGAATGTAGTTTCTAACGGAACCTGATTCTGAGGCCCGGTGTTCCAAGAATCATGTTCTGAAGTTTAGCTCGGGGTTTTTTCAGTGAACGAACGAGTGAGTTTTCATAACTTTTGAACCGGTGCACAGATTCGATATCCGAGGACACTGATGAAAACACAGCACCGGTAATTACTTAAGAACGCCTTTTCTGGAGTTACGTTTGCTCAGGTGAGGTTATTAATTAAATGGGTTATCTAAAGAATAAAATAAAATATTGTGCTAAAACTTTTATTTCTATTCTATGAAGTGATAACCTAGGCATGGTGGTTGTAGTGGGACCCACTAATATCTTAACTCCACTAGGTAGGATATTAGTGAGTTGGGTCCCACACGAGCCCCACCCCCCTTTATTTTCTTTTAACCTCTTATGTGCATTTAATTTTGTAGCTCACCCACAACCCCTTTTTAATGGAATGTCAAACCTCAAATTAATTTGAATTTTTTAATGCTCTTCAATTAAGACAATTAATTGAATGAGATCTTTTAAATTTCAAATTAATGGCTTGCATGTGTTAATAAAATAATACAATAACTTATTTTATTGGGTTTTTGTTTCGTTGTGAGGAAAGGAGAGGACTCTTTCACTCTTCGGGAATATCTTCATCCTCATCGAAGAATGCGAAGAACGATGTGTCTTCGACGAAGAACTCCATCACCGTAAGGGAATCGTCGTGCCATCTCCTCTTTTATCTGCAGCCGGGGAGAGACACTTTCTTCGGAGAATGACGACACGCCACATCTTTTTTCGGGCGAACGCAGACGATGCTTATGGAGAATCGATCGGCGAAGCCGTCTTCCGCGACGTCGTCCTCCGTTACGACGTCTTCTGCAACGTCATCTTCTGAGACGTCCTTTTCCCGCAACGAACCTCGTTCGACGACTTCATCGAGGTAGGGGTTAATTTTTTTCGTGAACTATTCTTTACTGTTATTCTTCTTTTATTTGTGGACTCTTGTTACCGTTATAATGGTAGAAGGTCGGACCACACGAACACGGCCGACCCTCTTCCCCTTTTGATGTTCTAAATGTTGCGGCACGAGCAAAGGTGGCACGGTGCAACGACATTGCGCGGAAGACTGAGTAACGAGAGAAGAAGTGCAGTGCTGTCTCGCCACCCCATTGAGGCCAAACGATTCCACGGCCGTAGTCATGCCGAGGCAATGGGGTGCGGCGCCGTCACGTCCTGCCGAAGAACCACAAAGAGACCACGGCCGGAACCACCACCCACCGGCGCCTCGGAGGAGCGAGACCATGGGGTCACGCGGTGGCGGCATTGGCCGGCCAGCCGGGCTAGCCGATCGGAGGAGCTGGGGGTTATAACCCTTGGCTGGAAAAGGAGAGGCCCCCATGTGGGGGTTGCGGTTTCAATCAGGGGGGCAGCGCCCCCCCCCCCCCCACCCTTCTGCGATAGCTCGGCCGAGCTGACCTGTCTGGCCACGCGGCCGCGTCCGCGCCAGGCCAACCGGCCACCCAGGCCAGGCCGGGCCGCGTTTTTCCCTAAAGGGCCAGACCCGGTTTGGGTCGACCTGGTTCGGGCCGACCCATGGGGGTCTCGGGCCGAGTCAGTCCGTGCCCAAAACCCCCTAAAACCGGACAGGTTTGTTCTTTTTCCCATATCTTGGGATACAGACCTCCAATTGATGCACCATCAGTTGAGTTGTGATCCTAGGATCAAGAGGGTCGTTTCGGTATATTAAACACAAGTTTTCTGGGAACTTTGGGTACGACCAAGTTGGTTCGAGCATGAAACCAACCGGGCCCTTGGAGCGGAAACACTTATATCTTCAGCTCCAGATGTCCGATTTACATGCCTTCAACTTTGTTGGATTCCACTTACTGAGAAGAAACTTTTGGCTTACTCCACTCGAGGTTTGGATGCATTTGGATTGCGGTCGGTTTGGTTTTACTTAAAAACCAACTGGGCCCCTGGAACGAAAAAGCCAATAACTCTCAGACCGGGTGTTTGATTGACCTGTCGTCTGTCTTGTTGAGTTCCTCTTGTCGAGATGGGACTTTGGGATACATCAACTCTAGACTATGTGTCAGTTGATGTATCGACCCCCTTTCCTTGTGGAGCGGACCCTCCCGGAAATGAGTATGCTGTGTGCGGGAACCCTAGAGCTGGCTGTGACTACGAAGATGATGACGACTCCACTAAAATCCTTCATGGGTTCGACAGCGATGAAGACTGCACTGAAATCCTCCATGCGTTCGGCAGCGATGACGACTACACTGAAATCCCATGTGGGTTCGGCAGCGATGAATACTCCACTGAAATCCCCTGTGGGTTCGACAGCGATGAAGACTGCACTGAAATCCTCTGTGGGTTCGGCAGCGATGAAGATCGTACTGAAATCCTCCGTGGGTTTGACGACGATGACTACTGTTCTTGTATCCTACGTGGGTCTGGCAGTGTTTGACTCTATTCTTGCTATCCTACTTGGGTATGGCAGAGTAGCTGGTCTGTATCCTATGTGGGTCCGACATCTTAGCTGGTTTAGTATCCTACATTGGTCCCAGCTTAGATGAATCAGTGGCTACATCTGATCATCTCTATTATCACACGAATAAGTATACCTATGTGAGCTGATTCTTGACTTTCAATAAATATCTTCGATATGATTGAGTTGCATTCCTATGTGGATTGGGTTGTGTTATCCTGTGTGGATTGGGTTGTACTCCTATGTGGACGTGATCGAACTTGGGCTCAGATGTTGGAGCCGAACGGGAGTTGATGACATAGGTATATGTATGGGCGTATACCTAAGTAGTGTTGGTCGTTACATCGTGATTTTATATTTACATTGTGGATTATCCTTTTTGGATTCTAGGAGACCATCAGGGGTCTCGGGGTCCCTACTGAGTAGTGTATACTCACCCCTGCACGAGCTATGCCCGCACTACATTGTGTTGGCTGCAGACGACGGACAACGCTGATCGTGTTTGATGATTGTGGAGCAAGTCGGTACCTGGAGGAGGACCACTGGGTGGGACGTACACGGAGCGGACGGCTGGACCCAAGGAGCTGAGGAGGCTATCTGTACCCACCCTTCAGGTGGGACTTCCAGTGGAAGCCTCTATGTTGCTGCTTTACTTTCAGTTGATGTACATCTTTCCAGTTGTACCTTACTTTCAGTTTGAGTTTGTATTCTGGCCCATTTACTTTCTGCATTTACCATTGTACCCAGTTTTACTTAGTGTTTACTTCTGCTTGCTTACTCTGTTTTGTTTTTTTTACTTTATATAGGCAATGCCTTCCCCTTTTTGTCGGTATTTACGCCTTGGTGTTAGTCACCAGCCCCTGGCCTATGGGAGGCGGGTTTGGGGTAGTCACGGCATGGGTCCCGAGGGCGGGTCATGACATTAGTATACAGAATGAAGACTTTGAGGAAAAATGCATTGAAGTATGAAGCTTTTGTTTTTTCCCTTTAAACCAATCAAAATGAATTTTATTAAGAAACTATATAATTAAAACTCGATTTATAGTATAGCAGGTATTGCTAACCACATCATTGAAAAAAAAATTAACAACTTAGTATTCATTTAGCATGGTTCTATAAATATATTGAAGAATTCAATTCCTTCATAGAAATTCAGTATTTATTTTGGGGTTTTAGATACAAAAAAGTTCTTTTCTATAACATTCATACTAAAAAAATATTCAAAATCATTATTTTCAATTTCTCAACCACAAACAGTAAGAATAGTTATCATGGGTAGGTTTTTCTATTTTTTATCCCTAGTAAGAATTATTTTGTTATAACTAAATGTTTATGACTAGTTTGGATGAAAATTGACCCATTTATATCTATTTCAATCATCAATTAAATTATATACGTAGTATATTAAACCAAAAATACCAGTTTATATATGACCAATTAAGTCAATTTGATCTAATTATAAACCATAAGATATTGATATATCACGAATATATTTAAAACATGTCTTATGTTTCGTACCATATTGATAAGAGTCACATACTTTTGAATTATCAAACATATGTTTTGGTATTTCCATAAAAATTTCTTTTATAGTCAACTTAATAATTTTCAAAGGTTACAGTGTCCTAACTATATATTCCATAACAAATGTTGATCTTCCATTTCAGTATGGAAATTTTAGTTTCAGCTCATATGGTCTTCTTTGTTTGATATTAATCATTCTCATTGTGATTGGTAGAGAAAACAAAATAGCCCATCAAACTATATAACTTACATTTATCATTCTTAAAGATCACAAGGTAACGATCATCACATAATTGAAATATTCTTATAAGGATTTTCTTATATTTTATTAAAAAAAATTCAACTAAAATAAGTTATTTTCCAAGATGAAAAATGTTACATATTTCGATCATCTCTCATCATAATGTATCTTTGAGAGTTACTTTTCGCCATTAATCATGACTATATTCTTGAATAATGATTTTCTCCCAAACATGTGCTAGGAAAATCCACTATCCTACCACAAAACAATTTTTTTAGTACTATCAATCTTTTCCTAAAAAATATTACCTTTTCATTACCCAACCCATCTAGGGATCAGTATTGTAAGAAAAAAAATTAGGTTACCACCTTTGTTTTATTAAAAACATCCCTATGAAAACATAACATTTGTACTCCATATTATGATTTTTTTATTCCAATGACCACAAAATTATTACGTAATGAAAATATGTACTCTTTTAGGAATATATTTATTATCACTAAAAAGGATTTCATATGTAAAACTCATTCTAGAATTATTTTAATGAGGATTAAATTGTTTATAAATTTTTCCAATGATTCCCATGCCATTGGTAAACATTGATAAAAGATTTTTAAAACATAAAATTCCATATTTTAGTTTTATAATTATTTTGTATCTTCATCAGTATTAGTTTTAGTTCAATTTTTTTCTTGTAAAACATTTTTCTCCAAATCATTTTTCCTCGGACTTTTGAAATAGATTCTATTTAAAAAAAGATTTATCTTTATTCATAAAAAGATCATATATTTTAGTAGTCAACGTAGTTATTCAATAATATTCTATATCATGTTTATATTTGGAATTATCATGTTTTATAAAAATATTACAATGTTTATTTTCAAGTATTATTCCAAATCTGGAAACATCTTCTTAACTGGGTAAAGTATTTTCTTCCACTGAAGAAGATTCTTCATCAGAAAATGTAAAATGTTTCTTATTTGGATAATTTAAAATTGAGAACATATTATTTTGTGAATCATCACTATGTACATTTTTCACTAGATGTTTATTTAATAAAGACACATTACAAAAATATAACAATGTTCCTACATTTGGATCGTTAATTATTAGAATCATTTTTAGAAGAATCTCCACTACTAGAACCCCATGTGATAGAAAAATTCAAACCAATCATACCATATAACATGTAATGTTTTTTTGGGAATTTATATCCGAATTTTTTATTTTATCTCTTTACATTTAATCTTTTTTCAATCAGGTTGTATTTTTTCAATTTTACTACGTTCATATCAAATGTATTATTAATAATTATTATCACCATTATCAATATTAACTTTTTATATCAGTATTATAAATATTTAATTTCAACTATCATGTTAATACTTATGTCTAGAATAGCTAACTCATTCTTTAAATGATTTGATGTAATATAATATGAATGAACAATAATATTTTCCTTCCATTATGATAAAAAAAATTTCTCATCTGAATGAACTATAGAAGGTACCAAAGATTTTGTAGAAAAATCATCAACAAAATATTGGGTTTCTTTCATTCTCAATATCTATTTTAAGTCATCCCTTATACTGCATGAGATTTCTGATAAAATCATTAAGTGTAATATAATCTAAATTTATTATATCACCAATAAATTTTCATTTTGATCCCCACTAAATGGGAATTATGTCAATAATATTTTCAACCAAAATTTCTCTATCGAGAACATTTAATCCAATAGGCTGTAAAATATTTATAATGTTCATCGATCATTGGTACATTTGGGTAACTGGATATCCTTGTATAAAATAAAAGTCTTAGTAATAATCTCTAGGAATATATCATCTTGTTTCCATAAATATTGATGTACCAAAATGTATAACATCCAATTTTTTCAAAATGCAAGTGTAAGATTTAGAAGAAGATATCTGATAATAGTTGTTACTTATCATATAAAGAAATAATATATTTTTAAACTATTAGTTCAACTTATATTCCAACATCTCAACATTCGTGTAACCAAATAAATCATTATATTGAATATTTAATTTTACAAAAAGAATTATGAATTTTGGAACGCTATTGTTGTTAAAAAATTCTTAATTATATGTTAAAAATATTCATAGTCATTCCATGATACCAAACATTCATACCTACCATCTAAAAAATAGATGATCTTTTCCACAAATATATATTGTTGTAACAATGTCTATATAAAAGTTTATGTCAACACTTAATCACCTTGTAGAATGTAAATTAAGTAAAACGCTTCAATTATATATGTAGTATAACCTGTTTATGAAAACATTATAGGATGGTAAGAGTATCTTATGATGGATCTACATATAAGAGGGGGGAATTTTAGATTAAATAATATTTAAAAAACAAAACACAAAACTCTTAAAGTACTATTATCTGCCTCAAACAAATTATGATGATCATAGTAAAAAATATGGAACCATAAAACTTATTATTATATAAAATAAAACGAATAAGAATTATAGTAGATATGAATAAAGAAAGTGTGTTTTATCATATTCAAACTTTTACAAATAAAAAATAGTATGGATAGATATGTATGATGCTCAACATCATATTACATGAAAAAATAAATAGTAAGTTGTAAAAACATGAAAAACAATAGCTAGTAATAGTATCAATTAATTACAGGCTATATGAGAAATTTTAACACTTTTAAACTTAAGATTAAGGTTGTCAATAACCATGACTAAACGTATCAACAGTTTTATACATACTATAATATATTTATATCTATACCAAGGATAACCTCAATACAATGATCTGAATATTATATGTCTTAATATCCCATGAATCCTTGATATAATGATTAAAATTTGCCTTCTTATCCACATAATCCACCAAATTGATGGATATGATTCACCATATTCTTATCCCTAAAATACCTCAATCACAACAATGAATAGATACGATGACAAAAGAAACCCATTATTAAAGAAAACCCCATGATAAGGATTCCATAGAACTACCAAGTTCCTAATGTATTATTAATACAATGGAATGAGATGTTCACATATAGAAAAAAATTATATAGATTGAGCTGTGAATGAAATATAGTCCAAACTCTTTAAATGGAATATTATTTATTAAAGAAGATACAAAAATCATATTTCTGAGTTTGTATCAGTGGTCTTAGATAGCTGGTGCATGATAGATTAATGTTTTATATCATTACTAAATTTCTGACATCATTTGTTTTTAACACAATTATTATAACAACATGACCCATGTTGGGATTGAAACCGCTACTACCCCAAGACCACCTCCATTGGCTAGTGGTTTCTGACAAGAACCAATGGAATAACTAACTCAGTGATTACTTTTACCTAATATATTAAACACATAATAGAGACACAAAAAATCAACTAAAAATCGGAGATAGGGAGTAGAAAAGATTCAACACTACTATGTTATAAACCAAGCATGCATGAACCCCTAGTCAGCACAAAATAATAGTGGTGTAAACTGAAAACCAAGGGAAAAAAAATTCCCAACCAAAAATATTTCCCACACTGAAAAAACGTAAATGTAAAACATCTTAGAGATCTCATCGTAAGAATACAATTCTATGACCACCATATGAATTCCATGCATCAGTATCCACAATACCCTCAATATTCGCGGTCGACCTCTCAGTCATCTTCAAAAGACTTGACATGTTTGTGAAAAGAACATGCGGAGGTTAGTACATACATATTTAATAGAATTCCTAGATAGGGGTGAAGGGGTATTATTAATATATACAATATAAGATAAAATAAGTATATAAAACAAGGTATAGTGAAAGAGTATAGCTTAACCAAACAAGAGTGAATGTAAGATCATCTATGAAAAAGGGGTTAAACTAGGTAAGTAGATGAACTACCCATTGATCCTTCAAAACATATAGTTGGATAGTATAATCTTGAAACAAAGATAATCTAGAAATTGAAAGGACATGGAATACCTCGTGCTTATTCCCCTATCTTTTAAAGAGAGTATCCATGTTCAAGGGATGGATACAGGAGAAAGTGTAAATACATATGCCTAGTAAATGAAACCGAATGAGAGGGTTCGGGATCTCCATATCATAGCTCATCAAAAGAATAATTTTGTCCATCTATTCTATAATAATCTCTATCAATGTTTCCTAATATCAGACACGACATCCCTAAAAACACAAGTTTAAGGAACTCAATCACGACACCTCGATACTATCTTCTTAGATAAAAAATTACTCTCTTGCATGATTGTTTTGTAATGTAAAAAGAACCTTCTTCAGTGGGGAAGGATTTCCTCTATCTTATGAGCCCAAGGATATGCTAAACCATGTCTCATCACTATGCCACACCGTCGAGGCCCCCCAATTTCTCGGTATGTATCACATGCCTAGGTAGGAAGGGACGGTCCAACTATACTAATCATTGAGAACTCTAATACCCAGCCGCAAGAAAGGTTATCACTCAAGAATATCATCAGGTAACTCTACTTCAAATCCATAATAGTGGGTAATGTTAGAAAGTTCCTTTGTGAAACACCACATCCCAACACAAAAGGAGGGTAACTCCCCAAAAAGGATTTCATGTAACTCTACATACCATCCCTATTAAAAGTAATGCCATAAAGAGTCCATAAAGGATCTCCATTGCCCAACCCAGATTTAGGTTATTTCATAGAAGTGGTTATCAGGGAACTCCACTACCTATCCCTTCTAGAGGGTAACACCGAGAACATCATTGAACCACACTACCTAGTTCTGATAGAGGATAATTCAAAATTATCATCGAGGAACTCCACTACCTATCCTTGATAATGTGTATTTCCCAGAATGTTAATGAACTCCACTTCCCAGCAATTCAGGTTTGTAACATGAAAATATCATTAGTAGAAATCAAATGTCTCAAACCTAGAAAATTTCAAATCATATTTTGAAATCCTCAATTGAGGGAATCATTTCGTTTAAATTGAAAAAACACTCATGATATTTTACTTGTGGAGAAAAGTCTATGGTCACACTATGGAGATATAAATGTTTTATTTTTTCTAAAAAAATCTCAAGGGGAACATGATATGTAGGGTGACCCTCACGGTGTGTGTTCTTGCTCCAATGAATGGGCTGATCCCTATATAGAAAAAACTCCATCCCATGTTGTAGAATATTCAATGTAGGTGGACAACATACTATTTCATGATTAATCGGGATAAGGTCCATGTCTTGTGATCATATCCTTGTACTCATACCCCATCTTTGTGTACTACACACTATTACAATGTTGTTGGACACATGGTTTAGCCATATGAAAATATGATACATGGTGTGTGAGGTAATATTACATGCCATGTCATCATTAACATTCCTAAAAACTATTTGCCACCGCTGAGAGAGGCTACATGTTGTGTTGTTCATCTGATACCCATTGTGTTGTTAAGATATTTGCTAAACTCTAGGTTTCTAGATATGGACCTATCACATCAAATCAGACCCCACTGTAAACTACCTCACATAGATTCCTCTTAAATCTCATGGATCTACTCATGATTCATGCCTGTCTACCACCGTTTATAGAAAATTGACCATTATTCATCATTGGGGATTTTTTTGAACAACACGATGCTAGGGATTCCACGGTCCATGATCTGTATTATAATAGAAAAAATAACCATTGACTACTTGCAATCTTCCTAGATCAATGTTTGATTCATTTAAATGTTTTTTTTAGATTTGTCACATATCCAAGGGTATAATCAATCATGGTAACTCTCAAAAAAGATGATACCTGACTGCAGGGATCCAACCGATGAAGTATGGATGAATATTTTAGATAGGGGAATAAAAAATACGTTTTTAATGATAAAAATCCAATAATTCCTTCCCAAAAAACAAAAACATGATCGAGGGTTACATTTACAAATGAAATAAAACTATTTTTTGTACATTGGCACATCAATAGTCTACAGTGAAGGGCGTAGATTGGAGAACGATAAACAATATACTCAGAAATTTAACCCAGAGGTGTAAAACACCAAAATAAGAGTCCTAACTCTATTTTGGATTTATTTTTGGTGAAGAACATTCATGTGGAATTATTTGAAGAATCTTGATTTTTCACCATGCTTCGATTCACCTTGGACCATAGATTTTTTCTCGTTCGTCGAATGGATTTGGGAGAAGATATTACCAGATAATATAAGAAATTATAAGAAAATCCTTTCCATAATACCATAACAATGAATTTATAGGAATTTATGTTTTATGTTAAATGAATTTAATTATTAATTTATTTAATTAGTCCACTTAAACGTACTACTTATGGGTTAGGGTTATGAACGTTCCGGGTCAACTCATTTCTTGTCGGGCCTAAGGTAAACAATGTGTTCTAGACAAAACTGTGGTCTTGTATTTCCTATTTGATCAACAGTTTAAAAGTAAAACTTTTTTTGAGTTATTTTGGTTGACCAATATAAAATATATTTAATATTTTTTTAAAATTAATGTCGAGAACTCTGGGCCTCAGAATCATATACTTTCATAGAAAATATCTTTGAATATATATATATATATATATAAATATTTCAAATCCTTAAAATGAAAAAAGTCTCTACATCATTATATTCTTCGATCATTTTTTCCCAAATAGAAAAATTAGGGAAAAAACATGTGATACAGAGCCTGTAATTGGATCTCTCATTCCCCGGAAGACACCACCACATTTCCATGATTCCAAAGGACATGAACCAAAGGCATGGTCTATCCACACTGGGTTTTCCATTACGAATCATGGATTACCACTAGGTTGTCCACAATGTGGCTTCATCCATGATGTCTACCACTTCCTATTCATTGTTGTTCATAGGGTCTTACACATACCTCCTCATCTATGACATATGGAAGACATTATGAACTCGATTTAGTTGTGGGGGTTGGGTGATGTGGCAGGAAACCTACCAACCCTCTCCACCATTTCAAACAACTAGATAAACCTTATGTATAGATTTAATCCATGGAAGAACCTCCATAATCTTCATTGTGGGGTTTCTATCAACAAAATGTAGTCTCCCTGCATGAAATCCAATGGACTAAGACAGAGATCAGTGTAGTGTTTCTGCCTACTTCGGGTTGTCCTCATCCTCTAATGGATGACAAGAAATTTATCTATTTTCAAAATCAATAACTATTATCTAATAAGATATGACTCAAAAATCAATTCCTTGCATAAGGTTAACCTAAAGGGTCTCCCATAAAAGGCCTCAAATGTTCTCGTGGTGATGGTGGAGTGGTATCTATTATCAAACAAAAACTCTACCAAAGTCAGGTGATCATCCTCGCTTCAAATGAATTCTAATAGGCAGTCCCTCAGCAAGCATCCAAATCCTTGATATTTTTCTACATATACCCCTTGGTATGGGGGTGAAATGTTTTAGTTATCTACTTCGGGGACTAATACGAATTCTGTAGGCCTCTCTCAAATTATAATGTAAACCGCATGTCATGAATGGTGACAATCGTTAAAGGTACATAGTGAAGGATAATGATCTCTTATTTGTATAACTCCCCACAACTATCAACTAGACATTGTTCACTATTATCTTTGATGTGTAATATCATCATGAGTCGGTCTATAATCACCTATATTGTGTCATTGACATTCGTTGTGTGAAAAATCCTTGTGACTAAGTGCATTGATATATCATCCAATTTTCACTCTTGGATCTCAAGAGGCTAAAACAAACCTTCCCAAACATGGTACTCAGCCTTCACCTACTAATATGTGAGCCACTAGGCGATGAACTCAACTATGATTTATCTCATGTCAGTATACCAAAACTACCACATAATGTATATTTAAATATTCACTTCACCAAGATGTAATGATATGGGAGAAGTGTCTAACTCATGCATCACCTCCTCCTACATTACGACTGGAACAACTGTTTACCCCTGGATTATGATATTATGATTATCTACTTCAGAATATCCATATGGTGATTCTAATAAGGATTTATAATGCACAAGAAATTCCAGTCAATGTATCATCATTTGTAATTTCTCGCATTCTCGATGAGTTAAGGTGTTAAAACCATCGACTGGAAAAGTGATGTACCATCCTATCCCACAAGGGTCATATGCAGGGAATCTAACTGCTCTAATGCATCATGCACTATGAGATTCAACTAAATATTATTAATTTATTTTTCTATAATTTTCCCTTCCCTATAGAACATAATATCTTGATGTCATAGTCCGGTTGGAACTCCAACTAGAATCATGGTTTGTGATTCATATATATATGAGTGAAGAAATACCTAAGGCCATAGTGCTCAAAGTATACCATAAATCACCCTTCTAGAATATAGTTCATCCACATCCTCAAATAAAAGACTATTGAAGCCAGCACTAGGTTGTGTGTCACATAGTTCAATTCATGGGGTCTCATCTGGCTTGATCCAAATGTGATAAATACCCATTACTGCATCAACACACAACTAACCCTAATCCTAAAGAATCAAAATACACTATGAACTCAATACATTCCTCATATATTCATAATGTTGGAGTTCTCTAAATCCTCTTCCTAAACACCTCAAAGGCTCTATAGAACTGTTCAGACCAGGTTAACAGCTCCCTTTTCTATGTTAGGACAGTCATTGGGGTTGTGATTCTGGAGAAGTCTTCTAGAAATATCCAATAATAACCCAACAAGACAATAAAACATTGCACAACTAACACACTATTGGGTGTATTCCATGAAAATACTACATCGATCTTTTCTAGATCCATGGATAAACCTTGTTCAGAAATGGCATGCCTTTGAAGGTGAGCCACATGTTTCTAGTATTTACACTTCAATTTATTTCCATAAAACATGTTTAGTCGAAGAAGATCAAGAACCATCTTCATATGCTCTGCATACCCCTCCTATGTTACAGAGTATATTAGTATTTCATCAATGAATAAAACAAAAAAAATTCCATGTATGGCTGGATGAACTAGTTCATCAATGCCACAACCACGGTGGGGGAAGTAATCCCACTATAGGGAATCACTAAGAGCACATAGTTTCTATAGCAACATCAGAAATAAAACATTGGAATATCAGATTCATGAACATAAAACTAGTGGTATCTATACCTAAGATCAATATTGGAGAACCATATCGCTCCTCACCATTTTTAAAAGTGTTTTTATATCCTAGGAAGGGGGTACTTATTCTTTATCATGTCCTAGTTAATGCGACATTAATCCACAAAAATACAAAAGATTACATTTGACTTTTTCATGAACAAAAATGGAGCATCCAAGGGGAACACGGGGTCTGATGAATCCTTTCTCACAAGGTATTCCAACTACAACTACAGCTCTTGAATCATGGTAGGTGGCATCCGATAGGACGACGAAGATATTGGGATAGTCCCAGGATGCATGTCAATGAAAAAACATTATCTACCACCTCAAAGGTAGTCCTAGAACATCTTATGGGGAAGACATCCATATAATCATCTACAACTAAAGGAACCCAAATTCATAAATGGTTGAAGACAATGAGGGAAACCCTAACCAAATAATTGTAGATGGGATGTATCCTCATGCTTGTTGAACCCACATTCCCTACAATGATATCTCTATCTTCAAGAAAGGAGAATATCTAACCATCAGTGCATAGTCATCTAACTAGTCTGTGGTGGCATTAAATCTGGGCTCAGACCAAGGAAATTCACTCAACAACTAATATATCATCATAGGGTTCCATTTTAATGATAAAAATGGCCCATGTGTTCCTCTCTCTACTAATAGATAGCTTGGACTACTAGTAGATAAAAGATACTGAAGAAGAGTTCCATGAATAAACCTCAGGACGAAGCTGTTGTGCCAGCATCTCTACAGGTAGCTCTAGATCTCACACAAGGAGTCAATAGATAAAAATTGACTATAATATCTTTCAACTAATTATAAGATAAGTGTATAATAAACAAATATCATATTTCAAATCATTAGATGAACTTTGGTATCATAATCCACAATGGCATGCAATTGTCTGAGGCCCCAACCACCATCTACATGAGCATGATGTGTGCCAATATGTTGTGGTGGTGGTGGATATCATGACAACCTCTATCACCCATAACACATACTCCTATCATTCCCACTCATACACCATGGGCACAACCCTATCTAAACATGGGAGAACCATAATCACATTTTTTCCTCTACCAGGGTGATACTTCATCCATGTGTGTGGGATACTCAGCATGTCTGGTTGGGCAGTCCCATTCCATGTGACCTCTTCCTTCACAAGTAAAACAATTCTCCTATCGAGGATTCCCTACCTATATGTGATTCCTTTGGCCCATAAGATTACATACATGATCATTCCTACAAAAGGTCTCCCCCACCAATATTGTGTTTCTCATCATATTCAAGTTTCTATTGAAGACCTTGCCCTATTTTACCCACTAACATATCTATATTTCTGGAATCCCTCATAAAGAAATAACTCTTTCAATAATTACTTCTGCAGCACTGCAATATAGATGGCTATTCACAAGGGAACAATGCTTGCTTAGATCTCCCTACGAAGTCCCTTCTCAAACATCAACAAGAGGAAGTATCCATTCAGGATCATGTCAATAGAGTTATACTTAAGGTCGGTGAACCTCGCTACATTCTCAACCTACATCATCCCTCCCTGTGGAATCTCTTGAAACTCCTAGATCGAAAATTAAAATACAATAAAAAGGTAGTACTATTCAAAAAATGATTGTGGGATGTTTTCTGACGAGAGTGTCGACTCATCATGTATATGTGTAAGTAGGATTCACCAATTCAGTACAGAACAATGGAAAATGCAAGCTTCCTGTGCTACCACTATATCCATCAGTGTCAGGATAATCCTGAAATATAGAAAACTTACTATATCTAATCCTTTAGTTCCTGATGAACATGGTCCCTATGGAAACTTGATGGTCTATAACAATAGAACTCAAGGAGCATGATAATCTTGAATGTGTCCTTAGCATGGTATGCTGGGATGATTTGTTGCTCGATTGGTAGAGGTGTTTCTACCATCCCACCATGAGGAAGGGGGTTGTGGAATGGACCCTGAATTGATATATTGTCACTCATAGTGTCGTAATCACAAGACAGAGCTTTTATAAAGGGTGTCTATTGTTTCATATTCATCATAATGTTATCGAGGTGTACCATGGTTAGATTAAAATGTGTATATATAAACAATGGGGATCTGACTCATGAAGCTTAGTCAAGGAATAAATCCTATATGATTCACGTATCATTTATCTACAAATCAAATGACATAACATACTGACTTAATATATATGTAGTCATGGTCTTTCTGAATGGATATAAGGACTTCCGGTACCGTCACTGGAACCCCTAGTCCAGGGACCTCACTAGAGACACATGGAAATTGTTTCCCTAAAACCAACTAATCCCCTTATAGGGATACATCCAAAAAAAATACAAAGGAATGAACTTTATCTGATACCAATATGTCAATACACGAACCATTCTATAGTTCAAGATGCAACTATCCCTAGCCTGATTCCATAGGCCAATATGTGGAAACAAGTCCTGAAGGCTTAAATAACAATATGAGGTATTTTCCTATAAACTTATACACACACAAAAAATAAAATCACTGAAAAAGTTTAGAGGGAAGGTAGAAAAACATCAACACTTATTTGAAATAAACCAAGAATGCATGAAACTCTAGAGAGTATAACATTACTATTGAGTAAACTAAAAAGAAAGAGAAAAAATACACATCGAACTAGAAATATGTCCAAACCTGACAGAAAAATAGAAAACTATTATATCTAAGAGAACCTAGCTCTCGAATCCCATGTTATAGCCATTGTACACGGTCTAAGTACATAATATCCCTAATCTCCTTGGTAGTCATATGAAACATTTCTATCTTCTACAAAATTGCACAAAATGTTTGGGAAAACCCCATGAAGGCGTGATTAAATACATACCCAATAGAATTCCCGGAATGGGGGGATGGGGGAGTAGTATGAGATACAATGGAAAATCCATGAAGTAGATAGAACATGGTATAATGAATGAGTACAGCTCAACACAATTAGATTGAATGTAATCTCATCCACGCAAATGTATATAAACCCAGTGAGTATATGAAATACCCATTGAGCCTTCGCCACCTATAGTGTGAGAGTTGACTCATCCAACACTAAGAAACTAAAAATGGAATTCCCAAGGAATACCCTATGTGTCTTCACGTATCATGTAAAGAGAGTGTCCAAATCCATGGGGTGCATACAAAATAATGAATACAAATGTATTCATAGTCAATTAAACCTAACAAGGGAGTATGCGATCTCCATATCATAGGATATGCCATGAATTAGTGTAGAAAAAATTTCCAGAAGAAATTCCATCAATGATTACCAAAATCCCACATGCATTCATTGAACATACATGTCTAAGGAACTAAATCACCACACATGATTCTATCCCCTTTTATAGTAACTTCCTAGACTCCAATTTTTTAGGTCACATCACAAAAATATTTCATAGTTGGGAAACTGTTCTCAGTTCATGTGAGCCTATGTCTGAATCCAATCAAATCTCATAATAGTGCCTCACAGTTGTGGGAAAAAATATATAGGTAAAGATCCCATTCCCTTGTAAAAAATAAGGGTGATACTCTAATAATCACAGAAGAACACCACCTCGCTGCCCTACTTGAGGGTAATGCTCATGAATGTCATTTGGAACCTCCACTACCCATCCCTAAAATAGAGGAATGACCGATTGAACCATTGGGGAACTCTACCATCCAACCCTTATAGAGGTTAATACATGGAAGTGGTCATCAGGAAACTTCAATCCCGATCCATATGAGAGGGTAATGCTTAAAGAGTTCATTAGAGAACTCCAACTCACAACCTTGCTAGAGGGTATGACATGGAAGAGGTTTTGAAGAACTCCACTCCCCATACCCTTAGGAGGTTAATGGTCAGAATGTTTGGGAGCTCTACTACCCATCATTTCTATAGTTTACTCAGAAATTTCATTGGTGAAATCCACTTCCCATCCCTACTGGAGGAAAATTCCTATAATGTTTTGGAACTCCAATACAAAAACTAGATCGAGGGTAACTCAAAATGATCATTAGGGAACTCCATTTTCCATCCATTCTAGAAGTTACTATCCATAAAGGTCTCTAGTGACCCCGCCCCTTGATTTTCATCATCAGGGTCTCCTCGGAAGGATAGACACCCATAACAATTCAAATAATTACTTGAAATACACAACTGCGGAAACCATCACCTTTTAATATGAAAAACAATCATGATAGTCTACTCAGTCTCCAAAATTCATCTTCAGATAAAGAAGATACATATTTTTAATGTTTTCATGAATGATATCAAATGGTAAAAAAACTTGGGAGGTGACCTATATTATGTTATCTTCATCCATATACATTGTCCCCCCGTGGACGATAAATGGATCCTACCATGTATTAGAACATATCTTGTAGTTAGAAAAAACATTATGTCCTGACTAGCAGAGATTGGGACTAGGTCTGGTGGTCATGTTCATGTACTTATACCTAGGTTCCATGATCCAAAAACGTGTCTTTGTGGTTGGACACTTGATCAGGACAATCAAAAATATGATGCATAGAATTTGATGGAATATTACAATCCATGTCATCCTTTACATCCCTTAAACCATAGAACTGCTGCTCAGGGAAGCTACTTGACATGTTGTTCATATGGCACATGAAATTTAGTTAGGTTTTTCCAAAATCTCAAGATTTCTAGATCCAGAGTTCTCACATTGAATATTTCACCTCTACCATGGATCCCACCTCATTTTCTCCAAAATCACAAGGATCTATCCATGATTCACTCTTATGATCCATCATTCACTGAAAGTCATCGATAGTTCATCATTGATGTTTTCTTATCTGAACTGCATTCCACTATGACTTCCACAGTCTTCAATTTATAATCTATCACAAAAATGACCATACACACCTAGTAAACTTCTTATATCTATTCTTGATGCATGAAACAGTTGTCATTTCATATAACTGATGAAAATAGGGTGTCCTGGTCGATCTTGGTACCTCCCGTTAATGTCGAGATGAGGTAGTGGGATTCCAAACAAAGATGAATGTCAATAATATTTGGGATAAATCCAATAATTGTTTTCTAAATGATCATCATCGATTCTTTACGGTACAATGGTGAAGAACACAATCTAGGGTTACACATACAAATGAAATAAAACAATATTTTATATGTTGGATCATGAAAAGGCCCATGAAAATGGTGGAGAACAATGAATGATGATAAATATACTCAATAATTTAATCCATATGCATAAAACACAAAAATAGGTGTCCTACATATTTTTTGGATTGATCATTGGTTAAGAACAGGCTCATAGAATTATTGGAAGTAGCGGATGTGTTCAACGCACTTCATTTCACCTTGATCCAAATATTTGTCACAGTCCATCAAAGGGTGGAGGGAGGAGCTCTCACTAGTGAATCATAGAAATTATGAGTCCTATACTATACATAATTTCATAAAAAAGAATTTATAGAAATTTTTGTTTTAGGTTAAATAAATTTTATAAATTCATTAATTGATTTAAACAAACTGTCAATGAGAAAGGGGTCGAAACGCCCTGTGTGAACTCATATGTTCTCACACCTATGGTTAATAACACATTACGAACCCAACCAAAATATCATATTACCATATTGATAATTAGTTTAATAGTTATCCCATTTTATTTGATGTATCATTCACACAAAATATATAATATATTTAAAAATTTTATAAAATTAATTACGTGAATCTCGTGCCTTGGAATCACATGTTGTCTTAGCATCTATCTTTGGAAATATATTTTTTAATATTTAAATGTCTTGGACGGAAAAAAACTGGTCTCTACTATTATCGTATTACAAGTATTCCTTAAGATATAATATTTTTATGTTCTTCCAATTATAAACATTTTCTAGTATAATTGAATTTATAATTCATTCTTGACACGGTAAATCTTATTATGATGACTGTAATATATCAGTACCAGAATCCATACCATATTCCTAATTTTTCATAATATATTAGGAAATAAAATAGTCTAACTCGTGGTCTGATTATTGGTGTTTTTGATTTACTAGACTAATGATTAATCTAAAAATCATATTTATCAATGATCATTTTATATTTGTAATACATTAGACCTTTTTATATTTACACTAAATGATTTTTTTTCCAGATAAAAATACTAAAACAATTGGTTCATAGAGATATTATAAATAGATTTTATAAAGTGTATGGGATTTTTAAAACTAAAGGAATGGAAAAGTATGATGTAATACTTCTAAATCAACATATATATTAATGATATTGTATTGGTTAATTAATAATTATCATTTTTTCATTCCATCTCCTAAAAAGTGAAAATAATGTTTGCGTGTATGTACAACCTATTATCTCAAATAATAGTGTAATGATGTTTTCTATATAACCATTATAGATGAATATAAATATATATTGAATATATTTGATATTTACATAATCCATTAAATTCTAGAGATTATGTAACCATTAAAAATATACAAGACCCAAAAGAATCGTACAAAAAATTTAATGAAAAAATTAGTTTACTCCAGGAAAAAATATTTATAAAAAAATTAATTGGTGTTGATAGGTTATAAGCAGAACGTATATGATATTATAGGTTTTTAGATGACTTGTTTATAGAAGTATAACAAATTTAAAATTATTATATTAGGGGTTAAATATATATTAAATAATGTGTATCTTGGGGAAATGGATTTATGTTATAATAGTTTTTTATATCATGATTATTTATGATTATGTATATAGTGATGAAATTTAAATATAGCCCCCGGACCCTAGTAATCATTGAGGTGGTGTCTATTACCTTTACAATGGACGATTACATGGAATCAACTCATGATGGTCCCATTGGTTTAGTATTCTTAGTAAATCAGATAAAAATATGAGACATACATTAAAACATAATACACAAATTAATTTTTAAATTTATTTGATCTTAACATTATTCTATCATTCCTTACATTGCATATCCTTTTTGTACACATCATGGAAATCCCAAGGAAAGGAAACAAAATAATATTGTCCTGAAATTATAAGGGTAATGTACATATGATGTAATAATGAATCAATTATAATATTTAACATAGAAAGTTAAATGATTGAACACACATTCCATATATTCTATAAACATAGAGGGATATGAATAAAAATATGGAAAGGTAAAAAACTAAGAACACATGAAATTAATATTATATGATATTGATTAATCTATCTAGGATTCCAAATAACTCAAAATGCACAGATTAATCAATTAAATGATAATGTAATGCATCCATATATTTTTTCTACATGAATGTTTAAATGATAATGAAAAATTTATACGAATGAATGATATCGTTAATTTTTAGATGCCATGTTTCCCATTTTAATTAATCTTTTATTAGCATGAAAATTAAAACATAGATTAAAAAATAATGGGTGAAAAATACACTATTCAAAGACTACATACTCATCCCATGAGACTACTGATTAATCAAATTAAATTCCATAAATGTTCCACACCCATTTCAATCATGTCCATATAATATCTGACATATCACATAATCAATTTAATTCATGAATATTTGACCTTATCAAATATCTGTATTGATAGAAAGATATAGATTTATTAATATTTACCTAGTTAACATATTACCATTATTATACACACCATATATAAAAATTTCATCCATTTTTGGAAATAATCATATCCATGACTAATGTTATGGACATTATTGTAAATTTAACATTCAACAATCATGAGAAAGTGAATAATTCAAGGGGAAGTAAATGTTGACCAAAATGATTCAAGGATGTGAATTTTAACACTATCCTTGGTCTAAATAATCATATTTTATCAATCGATTCAGTTAATATGGTATCAATATGATATATACCAATTGGATTGAGAATAATTATCATTTTCATTTATGAAAAAATAATACCATTAAAATATATTTAAAATTTTTCTTGAGGAAAATATCAATTTCATTGTGAAAAAAATTTAAATTTTTTTTCATTGAAAATAACATCTATATTTTTATTTAATACTTTTTTTAAAAAATGGAAATAATTCATCAATGAAATGTGAGTGGTAATTTTTTACATGATGTATAAGGTAACAAGAAAAATCCCTTTTAATGGAAAAAAGGATGGAAAATTTCTATTTTCAGAAAGAAAAAGGAAGATTCCATTTGAAATATTTATAAATAATGAAATGTGTAAACATTCCATTAATAAATAATTTTTTAATGATAAAAAACTTTTTCGAATATATATTTATAAAAGATGTTTTTTTAGAAAATAGATATCTTAATGACGATATAAATGATGTATTGTTTTCACAAAAACATTTAATTAAACATTTTGAGTACCATAGAGTGGAATAATATTACTATTACATGAAAAATATAATAAATGACTAGAGTAGAATAAAATTATTGAGTTTATTGCACAATTTTCATATAATTTTTTATAATGGAATTTTAATAATGAGTAAAATCAATTATAATGAGTTTGTGAAATAAAACCTTAAAATGACTCCAACATTGATGTGGGAATTGATTAATGAATTGGTTATGTGTATAAAATGTAAATAAGAATATTATAAAAGGAAATAAATCAATATATATTCCATGTAAATATATATATATTCATATAATATTAATATCAATCGTGGATTAATATAACCCAATTAGAAGTAATTGATTTATGAAATATATGTACCACATCATAACTTTTAGATCAAATACACTTAGATGAAATAATTCAAATGGAAACACAAAATACCATTAGGATTGGATGAATAATTATATTAAATGTTAATGGAATTATATACAACATAGTAAGGTGAATTTTTGTATATTAACAAATAAGTATCAATGGGATGTAAATATAGATAAAATCCCTTACAACATGGTAAAATTTGAATTATAATATCCATGAAAGAAATAAATTCAAATGAAACTCAAAATACAGCGAATATAAATTTATTCATCATATAAAATTTAATAGTGTAATTATATACACCAAAAAAATGAAATAAGTGGTGAAAATGGTGTATGCCTCATGGAAGAAAAAGTGAGACCAGAATCTCATACCTTGTATTTCAATTTAGTTGAATGTCATTTAAGATCATTCATAATGGTACTAGGATTGTTATAAAATATTAACATAACCATAAAAGTATTTTTATATCATATATTATTCATTTAAAATATATTATTAACCGTCCATTAATGATCATTCCTCATTTACATCGTGTCAAGAGTTAACCGTCATGTTTTCCTAGTATGTTTTAACTTGTTGTCTTTCTTGTTCATACATTAATCATGATTTCATCATATATAGAATTTAAACAAGGATTTAATTTTCATAAATATTTATTATAAATTTATTTATTATAATACATCATATTTTTAGATAGGAAATGAAACACATTGTTCATGGAGACGATAGGGTGTTCGTGCGTATTAACTCTTACTTCATTTCATTGTTGGATCTGAAATAATGAAACCTGAATGTTTTATGTATATATGTATATTATAATTAAAGTATCATATTAATTTCATATATTTCACATACAATTATTAATAAAATTCCTAATAATTTCCATGCAATGTGTGAATGAATTGAATCACTTTGAGGAGATGATAGTCCACACGTCCCCAAATGAATTATCGTATTCCCACAAAATTAAATTCTTGAATATATGTGTTATATAAGAATTAAAAAAGTAGAAGGTCATTATAAATATCACACTATCATAATGAAATTATAAATTAATCATCATTTTCATCCTTAAAATGTAGTAATTAAAGAATGAACAATATTAGATCAGGAGGCGGATGTCCACCATATACACTAACTAAGATTGTGAATCCCATTTTATTGATGTATGTGAATGATTACCTTGAAAAATTAATTTAAATAATTTCATTTTATGTAATATTGTGTTGTTATTATATAATCATTATATTAAAAAAATTGACAGGTTGGATAAGTAAATGATACAAAATTGGTAAAAAAAAGAATGTTACCACTTATTCGAGTTACTCCTTTACGTTTATACCAAAGTAATTCAATTGATTAAATTATTCCCAAAGTGAGGCTTCTAGGAGGATGATAATTATTGGATGAGATTATGTTCTTTGGGTTTTTATGAGCCAATGTTCTTGAATAGTGTGAATAATTGTGAGGGGTGAGTGCCTATTAAAAGTGGGGGTGGTGTGATATTCTTATATGTATAAGAAGGTAAACAATATTGAGATGTATACCATATATCATGATCTAATAATAATGAGAAAAATTCGATCCAGGGGAGGATATGATGTATAAATGGTATTAAATTAGGTTCGAGGCATGTTCTTGTGTCACAACCCATCCCCCAAGGCCCGTGTCGTGACTACCCCAAGCCCGCCTTCCATAGGCCAGGGGCTGGCGACTAGTAATGAAAGGTGTATTCCCTAAAATTGTGAAGGCAATTCCTTTGTAACCTGTAAACACACTCAAACAATCACACCGTAAGATGCGAACACAATTAAAACTTAATAATAGAATGAGTGTTGAAAGTAAGAGGGGCCAGAATACAAGACCAACAGTAAAGGTATAATTACAACTGAAATACAATATAACTGATGAAGGATAATGACAGCTATGGGGTTGTCCTCCAGGATTCCTACCTGAACGGTAGGTACATATCGCTTCCTTATAACTACACATCCTCTCATATCTTACTCATAAAGAAACGCCATATGGTCCACCTCCGGGCATAGTCTAGTCCTGGTACCCTCACACTCGATCTGTGATAATCGTCGTCTGCACATTACACAACATGGTGCAGGAAAACCCCGTGTAGGGGTGAGTATAACGATACTCAGTAGGGACCCCGAGATGCTTAAAGGTCTCACAAAATCCTCAATTGAAGAACCACGAATCAGGTATCCCAGTGACAACCCTACTAAGGTATATGCCCATACATATACCTAAGTTATCATCTATACCCATCTCAATCATGAGGAAACATAGGGTCCACCCCAAAAACCCAAAGCTCAAATGTTCCACAAATTAAGGAGTACCACGAAGGTAGGTACCACACAGGTACGCCATAGAAAACAATACCACCATGATATTACCATAATGGAATTTACCACACATGTACGCCACACAGAAGAATACCACCAAGGTATTACCACAATGGAAAGTACCACATAGTTACAGACTCTGCTCACAACATGTATAACTTAAGTACAAAAGTACATATGATTAGTCGTAAACGTAGATCATCTGATTCTATCAAGAGAACCTGCTGCTGACCCACACATGATCGCTTGGTCCAGAACCCACACAAGATCGCTTGGTGCTGACCAACACATGATCTCTTGGTGCAGACCCATAGAGGATTGCTTAGTGCTGACCCACACAAGATCGCTAGGTGTTTACCCACACAAAATCACTCGGCGATGACCCCCACAAGATAACTATTCATTCTTCACATCACAGCTAGCTTTTGGGTTCCTGCCATAATCTTTCTCGTCACTAGGAGTGTCCGCTCCTCACCCCCAAGTTCGATACTCCAACTACCACGAAGTCCGACAAAGAAGTATCTCAAAGGACCGCTACGTCATATGGGTCTCAAAGTAACAGACGGTGTGTCAATCTAACGTCCACTCTATATGTTATTAGCCTTTTAATCATGAGGGCCCGAGTGGATTTCTGCTCGATCCATCCCGATTGTACCCAAACATTACCCTAAACTCGAGTGGTGGTATACCAAAGGTACTGTCTCACTCCATGGTTTCTAGCACCACTGAAAGTTCATCAAACTATCACTCATTTCCATATTTATGGCCGATAGAGTGAAAAGTTCAAAGTGGGATCAGGTCTGGGCTGAACTAGTCTGACCGACCCGGCCCGACCTGGCCGACAGGGTCTAGTCTGGCTAGTCCTATGGGGTCTGGCCCGACAGTGCTGGGTCCTGCCCGGCCGCACTGGACGGCCCGACCTACATTGGGTCTGGCATGGCCGTGGCGGGCAGCACGGTGGCTTCCAGGGCCACGTAGTTCTTGCAGGAAGAGCGAGGTCGCGGGGGCGGCGTGGGTTGTGGGGTGGGGTGGGGGGTAGAGGCAGTGAGGGCAGCACGAGGCCACGGGGGACCGCGAGGGCAGCGCGAGGCCAGCGCGAGGCTGCGAGGCACCGCGAGGGCAGCGCGTAGAGCCGCATGGCGGTGAGGCAGAGGAGCGGTGAGGCCTCGGGGTGGCGCAGAGGGCCACAAGGCGGCGAAGTCGCGTGGGCCATGAGACTGCTAGACGACAGAGGCAACGGAGGGTGGCTAGGTGGTGAGACCGTGGGGGCCACGAGGCCACATAATGGAGGAGGCCGCGGGGGGCCGAGGAGGTGCGAGAGGCGGCGAGGTAGCGGGGTCCGTAACGACGATGGGCGGTGCAGAGGGCCGCGGGGTGGGGGGGGAGGCCACTAGGCTCCACGGAGGCCGTGGTCCGGCGAGGTCGCGGGGCGCCACGGAGGCCATTAGGGTGATGAGGAGCTATGGGGTCATCGCCTTCATCATAGCCGATGATGTGACGACCACCACATACGTTCGTCGCCGTGGAACAAAGCCTCCTTCTTCCATCGCGAAGAACACACCATTCAAGAAGAACGACGGAGGGGTTGGTCCATGTTTTTTTGGCCTGCACCCTCCGTGTTAGAGTGGTATCAATCCCCTCAACAAAATCTTGAATAACGAACATCGAACCCTACAACCTCCCACAATGTTTATTCCCAAACCGAAAAAATTAATCATCCACGGATCAACTAGTTAGAGAGTTAATACATGTTATTTGTTTTTGAAGGGAAGAACATGGGAATATATAATCATACACAACTAAGCCCCTACCTCACTGGTTTGGTGGAAGATTGTCCGTGGTTGAGACAGTTTGGTGTTTTGGATCCCGTAACAAGTCTTTTCCAACGACGTCGGTGAGGAGAGGAAAAAAGATGAGGTCTGTGACAATAGGATTTCCTAGATCATTGGTTCGTTCGTCGTCAGATATCCTTCGACGGAGTTTAGATAAATATTCGTTGAAGGAGAAGTGTTCTTCTTTAGCATTCTTCGTTGGAGAAGCTCTTCGTCGGAGGATGTGTTCTTCCAAGTTCTCCCAGGCTCCCACCATTACCAACAATTAATTTCCCCAACAATCAAAAAGAAAAGCTAGCCAAAATGATATGTTTCCCCAATTTAATTTTTGGCACAAATTAAATTGGAATCATAAATACATTGAGGTTGGAATAATAAATTTTGGTGAAACCTAATGGTCACCTCCCTCATTAAAGAGTGAGTTCAAGAGTTTTCTCACATTAAGAGGGTTTGGGTGGTCCCCACCCTTAAATTCAAATTGGGTGTTTTAGGTTTGGTGTTCCCCAACTCCATAACCTCACATGGGAGGTTTAGTTCTAGTGGTCCCCACCTCTTAACATCCACATGGGATTTTCAAATGAAAATAAAATGTCACAAAATTGTATTTTATTTTATTCTTTCATGAATAAGTGAAAAACTAACTTCCACCATCGACCTACTACAGTCGAGGAGAAGGTCTTCTTAAGTAACTATCAGTGCTGTGAGTTCAACAGTTCCCTCATATTTCAATTTCGAGCACCAGTTTAAAAGTTAAAAAAACCCTCTTGGACATTTACTGAATTTACCCGAAACAATGTTCAGAAATTCATTTTGGGAACTCTGGGCCTCAGAATCATGTGCTCTCAATTTTTTCAAACTAGTAAAATTCCCATTTAAATAAAAATATTACATGGAATTTTTGGGTCTGTACATTCTACCCACTGTAGGTCTTTACATCCTTGTAAGTTCCAACTCAAAACTAGGAAAACAAGTGAGGTATTGAGAACGAATCATAGCCTCCCGCTCCCATGTGATCTCCTAGAGGTTCTCATGCTGCCAACTAATGCACACCAGAGGTATCAAATTCCCAAAAAGGACCCGCCTGTGTCGATCCTCAATATCAACTGGAAGCTACATAAAAGTACCCCCATCGTCAAATTCCAGCTCTCCATGGTTGATGACGTGGGAAGGGTTATGCACGTATCTCCTCATCTAGGATACGTGGAAGACATCGTGCACCCACTGCAACTGGGGGGAAGTTCTAGGTGGTAAGCCACATTGGATACTCTCCTGAGGACCTAGAAGGGTCTAATAATCCTTAGAAATAACTTGTCGCCTCATCCAAATCTCTGCAAACCTCCTCAAGGTGAGACCTGTAGAACAACATTGTCACCATCCTCAAATTCCAGAGGACTCAGTCTCCTATCGGCATATGACTTCTACCTACTCTGGGCAGTCTTAATCCACTCCTAGATGATATGCACCTTCTCTGTGGTAGCTCGAATCTACTCTAGTCCCATGAGTGATGACTCCCCTGGTTCAGTCCAGCACCAAGGTGATCTGCAAGGTCGCCCGTACAACACCTCAAAAGGATCCATCCCAATGGTTGAGTGATATATTTTGTTGTATGAAAGATACACCAAATGAAAATGATCCTCCCAGAGGTTACCAAAGTTTAGGACGCAATCATGCAGCATGTCCTCGAGGGTCTGAATGTCCCGCTCAGTCTGGCCATCCATCTGTGGATGGAAAGCATTGCTCAAACGAACATGCGTCCTGAAATCTTCCTACAAACCCTTCCATATCCGGGAAGTAAAATGTTCATCACAATCAGAGACAATCATCGAGGGTACTCCATGTAGCCGCAAAATCTCATACACATAGAGGCATCTCAAGCTCTCTACTGAACACTTCTCTCTGATCGGTAATAAGTAGTCCGAAATTGTGTGTCAGTCGACGATCACCCAAATCGAGTCATTTCCTCTGGGTTTACAAGGATGTCCTGTCACTAATTCCATGGATATCATATCCCACATGCACTTTGGGACCTCTAGAGGATGAACCAACCCTACTGGTACCTGATGCTCCGCCTTCACTTGCTGACAAGTGAGCACCGAGAGACAAACTCTGGTACTACTTTCTTCATTCTAGGCCACCAGTGCTATCATCAGAGGCCCCGGTACATTTTTCCCCTCTTGGATGTACCACTATAGGGTAGGTGTGTTACTCTCTCAACACTTCCTCCTGAAGTGACATTGGTACCATGGTTCATCCTCAAAAGAGGATGACATGCTCCCCACCTTTAGAAAATACATCAGGAGCCTGTCCTGTGGCTATCTGGGCACATCGAGCCTTGTAGTAGGCTTCCCCATGCTGCACCGCCCTGAATCGCTGAAGATGTTTTTGTGTTTTTGTAAGAGACTAAAGAAAAGATTCTCTATCTCTATCAACAAAAAATATTTGCAAGGCAGCGTGGTGCTTCGCCGCCTCACCTAGGAGCTATTTACCTGCCCTCCGACTGAGTGCATCTACTACAATGTTCCCATTTCCAGGAGTATAGACTATCTCGAAGTCATAGTCCTGGAGGAACTCAAGAAAAGATCACAGTCTCAGGTTTAGGTCCTTCGGAGATAAGATATACCTGAGACTCTTCTGATCCGAGTAGACTGTAAAACGTTCTCCCATCAGATAGTGTCGCCACATCCTCAAGGCGAAGACCAATACTGCTAACTCCAAGTCATAGTTAGTGTAGTTCTTCCCATTATGTCTCATCAATAAAGAAACATTTATGATAACTACTCATTTCTACACTAGGACACATCCGAGTCTGGTCCCTAAAGCATCACAATAGACTACGTACTCTACACCCACCTCCAATAGCCTCAAGATAGGGGCACTGGTCAGCCTCTACCTCAGCTCCTAAAAACTCTTCATGCATCTCTCTGACCAAACGATTGGTTTCCCCTTCTTTGTCAAAGCTGATAGTGGTGATGAAACTATAGAGAAAACTAGCACACATTTTTGGCAGTATCTTGAAAAAACCCAGGAAACTCCATCCCTCCATCACCCTCCTAGGTGGCATGCAATAAAGTAACGCCTCAATCATTTCTGGATCCACTACAACTCCAGCCTTCGAGATGACATGTCCCAAGACGTGAACCACTCGAATCCAGAACATTCACTTCGAGAGCATAACATAAAGTTGGTGCTCTCATAGTGTGTCCAGTACTACTACAAAGTGATCAAGGTATGGCTGAGGGATCTTGTACATGTGTCCCATGAACACTGTTGGAGCATTGGTCACACTGAATGGCATAACCATGAACTCAAAATGGTCATACCAAAATCTGAAAGCTATCTTATGAACATCCTCATCTCATACCCTGAGCTAGTGATAGCATGATCTGAGGTCTATCTTTGAGAACCACCATGGTCCCCTTAGCTGATCAAAGTGGTCGTCTATCCTCAGAAGTGGGTACATGTTCTTCACGGTCACCTGGTTCAGGCACCGATAGTCAACAAAAAGTCTCAAGCTCTCATCTGCCTTCATGGCGAACAAAATAGGGGCTGGACAAGGAGACAACTGGTCCGAATGAACCGTTTCCCCTGTAAGTCCTCCAGCTATACTCGCAGCTCATAAAGCTCTGTGGGAGCCCTCCGATACACTGGTGTAGATATCGGTGTAATCCTGGGGTACATGTATATGTAAAACTCCACCTCTCTAAGTGGATGTAGACCCTAAAAATCATCCGGGAAGACATCTGTATACTGTTCCACCACTACAAGATTACTCGGACTCTCCACATCAACTGCTTCGAGGTTAAGGCTATCCAACTAATGAGTGATCAGATTCACTCTCCTTCGTGTATATCCATTCGATGTTGTAAAAGTTACATTCTTGCTGGTGAAGGTAAAACTAGTCCCATCTGTGCAGACACACCACACTTTTCTCCTAATACAGTCAATATGAGCATGGACTTTAGATAACTAGTCCATACCCAAGATGACATCGTAAGGCCTCGACGCCACTATTAGGAGATCCCCGCCGAAGTTCAATCCTCCTAGAGTAATCTAACACTACTAGAACCGGTGTGTAATCATCGAATCCGCTCGAGTATGAGTCTCTAGCCACAAGTATTGAGCCAACGACTCCATCGAAATCTCCACACTCCAAATGAGGGAAGTGGAAAGAAAAGAATGACTGAAACCTGTGTCTATATGTAATGCAACAAAGGTAGATCAGACATAGATCATACCTTATATTATCTCTAGATTACCATGATCATATTTCTTAGCTATATGGTGATGATCTCGCCCCTGTCCTTTGGCTCCCTGTGGTCAGGGTGGACAACTTTGTGGTGGTGGCGGTAAAATCTTGAATCATCTCCCAGTGCCAGCTACACGGCCAGCACCTCTGCCATGTCTGCATGCTCCATGATAACCTCCTATGTCAAACCTTTATCTCTGACTGGGTAGTTCTTCGACCCTCTGCTGAGAATCCATATGGAGGTTCATATAATCACGAGCCAAGTGACCCTCTCTGCCGCATACGTAACACTTCCCGCTCATGGCAGGACTAGCTCTACCTCGGGTGCCCCACACAACTGACCCTGAATCCTGTGGTCGTCCACCTCTATGAGATCTGTCTAATGCCATCTACAGAAGACTTGGCTACGTGACGACGAGTGCGGGGTCTCACTATTGGTAACTGCTTAAAAAGAAAATTCTCTACTAAGAGGGCTCTCTCTAGAACCCCCACCTATGTCGGGATGCTAAGAGAAATCATCAAAACCCTGATCCCCCGCCTGAGTCCCTATGTGAAGGTCTAGGCCATGCAGAATTGGTACCAGGCCATATATGTGGTGTAACACGAGATGTTGAGGAACCTATTTGAATACTAAGATACAGTCATTCCACCCTGCTCTAGATGAAGAAGCTCTTGTATTCACACTTCATGAAAAGTTGCTAGAACAAACTCTTCCCAAAACAGGCTCTCAAAGTCTGTCCAGAGAAGCGTCACCTCATCATGAACATGGAGCATCATACTCCACCATCTTTCAGATGCTTCCTATAGAAGGCATGTGGCAAAGATCACCATGAGATCAGCTGGTGTCCCAAAAAGTCAGAAAACTCTCACTACGGCCTCCAACCAATCCTCACACGCCTGTGGGTATATCTCTCCCATGAACCTGGGTGGCCTCTAGTGCTGGAACTCATGCAACACGCTAAAGCTATGTGCACCCTCTGTTGTTGGGGCTAGTGCCATCAGTGGCTCAGCAGGTAATGGTACAACTAGTGCCTCTGCAACTGCCTCTACTAGAAGAGGGACCTACACTGAAGCCTCGTCGCTCGGTGGGCTGTTTGTGCATACTATATCCATAACCCTAGTTGGGTTTCTGTGTATAGGAATCCTAAAAGGAAATAAGTGTGCCAATGTCTATAAGTTATACTTTGTGAGCTGACTCAAAGAGATCACAAAGAAAACACTTCAAATCAAACATGCAATCATTTTTTTCATGCACTGAGTCAGAAATCAGAAGTCATGGTCCTAGTGTATGGAAACCTCGACCACCACACCAACACTGGAATCCCTAAACTGATAAACACACTCACTATGATTATCACTATTTCTGTAAAAAAATATCAGAGTCATATATTCTATGGTAAAACTGACACCTCTGATACCAATTTGTCATGACCCGTCCCCCGGGGCCCATGCCGTGACTACCACAAGCCCACCTTCCATAGGCCAGGGGCTAGCGACTAGCACCAAAAGGCATATTCACTATAATCGAGAAGGAATTGCATTTTTAACCTATAGACACACTCAACGAAGCACAAAACAGGATACAAACACATGTAAAAATGTATAAGAGAAAAGGTGATGAATGGAAGAGGGGATGGAATACAAGCCCAACACTAAAGGTACAATTATAACTAAAATACAATAAAACTGAAGAAGGATAAATACAGCTATGGGGTTATCCTCCGAGGTTCCTACCTAAAGGGTATGTACAGATTGCCTCCTCAGAACTCCTTGTCCGCCCGTCTCCTCAGTATATTGACACTCCGTATGGTCCACCACTGGGCACCGTCCAGTATTGGTACCATCATCCTCTATAAGCGCTATATGTCATCTGCCCCAAACATAATAAGGTGCAGGAAAATACCTTGTAGGGGTGCGTACAATGATACTCACTACGGACCCTGAGACCCTCAAAGGTGTCCCAAAATCCAAAAATGATAAACCACAAAGCAAGAAAACCGTTGACAACCCTACTTAGGTATATGCCCATACATATATGTAATTTATCAAGTATACCCATCTCAATCATGAGGAAAAAAAGGTTCCAACCTAAAATCCCAAAGCTCAACTGTTCCACAAAGGAAGGAGTACTACGATGGTAGGTACCACATTGGTACGCCACATAGAATAATACCACCCATGAATTACCACAATGGAAAGTACGACATAGGTAAACCACATAGAATAATACCACCAAGGTATTACCATAATGGAAAGTACCACACAAGTATGGACACAGCTCACACAAGGTATGACTTATGTAAAAAAGTATAGATGATTAGTCGTAAAGTTCGATCATCTTATTCTTTCAAGAGACTCTACTGCTGCCCCACACAAGATCACTCAGTGCTGACCGAACCCAGATCACTCAGTGTCGTCCCACACAGGATTGCTCAGTGATGACCCACACAGGGTCTCTTGGTGCTGACCCACAGAGGATCTCTAGGTGATTACGCACATAGGATTGATCGGTGCTGATCCACATAGGATCACTATTCATTCTTCACGTCACAACCAAATTATGGGTTCCCACACTAAGCTTAATAATCTCCGAGAGAGTCCTATCCTCAAGACACTAGTTTATAATCCAATTTCCATGAATTCCCATGAATATGTATCACAATGGACCACCACGTGATATTGTTCTCAATGTAATAGACGATGCGTCAATCAAACGTTTGGTCTGTAAGTTATTAGACTTTTAGTCCTAAGGGCCTGGTTGGATTCGTACTCGATCCAACCCAACTGTACCCCAAATTTACCCAAAACACTAGTGGGGGAATACCAAAAGGACCTTATTTCTCCATGGTTTCTAGTACCATTGATGGATCATCAAACGGTCACTCAGGGCCAATGTTATTGTCTATAGAGAGAAAAGTTCAATGTTGGATCAGGTCTGGTCTGACCTGGCCCAACTCGGTCCACTAGGTCTGGTCCGGCCCACTGTGTCTGGCCTAGACTGACAGGTCCAGACCGGCAATCTGGATTCGCACCGGCCATGTTGGTTCTGGCCCGGCTGTACTGGGAAGCCCGACCCGCGCTGGGTGGCGTGGAGACCGCGAGGGCCGCGAGGCCGCGGGTGCCGTGAGGGCCATGTGTGGGGGTGGGGTTGGTAGAGGTCATGAGGGAAGAGCACATCCATGGGGAATAGAGAGGGCGGCGCGAGGCCACGGGGCTCCGCCAGGGTGGCACTGAGGGCCGCGGGGCGGCATGGCCACGAGGTCCGCAAGGCCGCTGGAGGGCAGAGGCCGCAGAGCACTACGAGGCGGCAAGGCCGTGGGGACCGCGAGGCCATAGAACGGTAGAGGCCAGGGCGTCTGTGAGACTGTGGGGCATCAAGGACATGGGGGCGCCGCAGAGGGCCATAGGGCGGCGAGGCCACAGAGGTCGCGATGGTAGTGATGATCCGTGGGGCCGTTGCCTTCGTCGCGGCCGGTGATGTGTCGGCCGCCACATCTGTTTCTCAAAATGGAAAAAATCTTCCTTCTTCCATCATTAATAAAACACCATTCATGAAGAACGAAAGATGGGTTGAGCAATGTTTGTTTATCCCACACCCTCCGCATTAGATCAGTAGCAAGCAACTCAATACAATCGTGAATGAAAAACGCCAAACCCTACTACCCCATGTAATGATTATTCCCAATCCCGCAAAATAAATAATTCATAGATCAACTAGTTAGGGAGGTTAACCGTGTTCTTTGATTTAGAAGGGAATATCCTGGTAATATATAATCATACACAACTAAGCCCCTACCTCGATGTTTCATTTGAATATTTCCCATGGTTGAAACAGTTTGGTTTTTTTGATCCCGCAATAAGTCTCGTCCAATGATGTCGGTGAGGAGAGGAAAAAGATGAAGTTGGTAATGATGGTGATTCCTCAATCTTCGATTCGTTCATTATAGGATATCCTTTAATAGATTTTGGAGAAATATTCATCGAAGGATAATAGTTCTTCGTTGGCATTCTACGTTGGAGGTGTTATTCGTTGGAGGATGTGTTTTTCCAAGTTCTCACAATCTCCCACCTTTTCCAATGATTAATTTCCCCAACAATAATAAAGAAAAGGTAGAAAATATGATTTGTTTCCCCAATTTAATTGTCGGAACATAATAAAAATGGCCTCATAAATACATTGAGGGTGGCATAATATATTTTGGAAAAACCTAAAGGTCACCTCTCTCATTAAAGAGGGAGTTCATGAGGTTTCTAACATTAGGAGGGTTCGGGTGGTCCCCACCCTTAAATTCAAATTGGGTGTTTTAGTTTCGATGGTCCCCAACTCCATAACCTCACATGGGAGGTTTAGTTTTGGTGTTCCTGACCTCTTAAAATCCACATGGTAGTTTCCAATGAAAATAAAATGTTACACAATTTTATTTTATTTTATTCTTTCACAAATAAGTGAAAAAATAACATCCACCCTCAACTAACTACAGTCGAGGTGAAGTTATCCTTATGAAACTACCATTTTTGTGAGTTAAATGGTGCTCTTAGATTTCAATTTCTAGCATTGGGTAAAAAGTTAGAATAACCTGCTCGCACGTTTTCTGAACGTACCCAAAAAAAGTTCAGAAATTCATTCAAGGAACTCCGGGCCTCAGAACCATGTGCTGTAAATTTTCGTGGACTCGTAAAATTCCCATTTAATTTACAAAAAATTACATGGAATTTCTAGGTCTTTACATTCTATTTCATTTTAGGCCCTTATGTTTATGGGTTTCCCCTTGTTATGCATTTTTTCTCATAATAATTGTAAATTATTTTAATTTAATTCACTAATATTTATTTCCAAATACTAAGTTGAATTTAATATAAATGATATAGTTATTATTAAAATTATGGAATCCATTTTAACAAATTAAAATCACATAAGTGGTAAAAATTCATTTAATTTTATTCATGAAAACGTGATGATAAAGTAGAGTTTTAAAGGATAAAAATGTTCAAAAGTACAAAATGTTTTTATATCTAATTTCACCATTAAATTGATTAAAATAACCTAATGTGGATAAATTTTTCTACAATATAATTTTATATACATGAAAACTAAATAAAAAACTAAATTTTTATTAAAAATTATTGAGTTGAAAAGTTAATTTTCATTAGAAATAGAATATTTTTCAATATTCATCATAAAATAAAACATCACAAAAAAGTCACGCAATTTATATTTATATTTTTAACCATTAAAAATTGATCTTTATTTCATATTTAATTTATAAAAGTTTTAAAATTTATATATATAATATGTGTGCTAATGAATTTTAGAATAACTACCTTTATAAAAATATTGTTTTTCTATTTTTAGTATTTGGGGTTTTCTTATCATATTCTAATTAAATATATTTGATGAAAGTAAAAAATATTATGTTAAATATATAAAATTTAAATTTAATTAAAATAATAAAATAATAATAATTAATTTAATTTGTTTCAATAAACTCCTTTTTGAGATTAAAACATTTTCATTTATATTCAGCAGGTTTTTATATTCATTTCTATAAAATTGGTAAACAATGAATTATTTTTATATTTTTTTGACCAGATGTTTTATATGATAATTAATCCTATTAATTTACTCTAATTTAATGTACATTTCATATCATAATATATAAATAATAATATTTTAATAATATATTTTTTTGTCTGTAAATCATCGTTTTATGTAAAACGCAAGCTTCCAAAAAAATTTTACTTTCCAATGATGTATGATAACTCTACATATCATGAATTTAATGCTATAGATTGCATTCATTTTATTTAAAATTATAAATATATCATAAAGTCTCAAGTTGTTATATTCCATTCTATGTTTGGTAATGTGTGTCATACACACTATGAAATAAAAGCTACTATATTAGAATTATCGGGGTGTTAAGTTCTCTGCACATTTACTAAATTTCATCCTCAAAATTTAAATTTTCTCCCAGATATATTGGGGTTTTATATTGAAATTATTATTTTTTAAATCACACATAATTATAAGATTTAATAAAATATCATCCTACTAAGATATAAGAAGAAGTAAAATGGTCCCATGTAATAAGATATAACTATGTATCTAAGTAGGAGAAAATTTATGGAAATTGGAGATACATAAATGGAAGAAAATTTTAAATATTTATTTTGATTGATTGAGTTCATTTGTAGAAAAACATGTGAATGATCAGTGAAATGGTTATGGACTCAAGAACATAATTCTATTAAGATTTAATAAACCATTGGTTCAACAAAAATGAATATATTATTATATAATATTTTTTAATTGTTATTTTCGTAATGTTAATGAATTTTTTATTGGCCATGAATATAATGAAATATATTTACCTGATATATATCAATTTAATATACTATTTTTTCTTTATTAAAATTATAATTCATCTCTTATTCTATGAAATGGATATCTTAAAATTAACATCAATGCCTAACACACTAAGATAAATATTTAAATGATTTTAATGCCACAAAAGTGTGAAAATTCCTTCAATATTACTCTAAATAATACTATAATCCAATATTTTGAACACATTAATACATAAAATTAAAAAGATACACTACGTTTTTATTATTTAAATTTATTTATCAAATTGTTTTACTAAAAATAATTACACCTTAACTAGGACATCACATAATCTATCTGTAGAGACCCAAAGCTTGACGTACATGGACATTTCATTACTTTTGCGGAATACTTAATACATAACAAAAACAGACACACAAGGATCTTAATAGTTTAGTGTCTTTGGAAACTCAGAATATAAACATCTAATCATGTTGAAAGATCTTCAACATCTCCCATAACGATCTTCCCCTTCTCGTTTCCTTACCTAAAACCTTTCATTATTTCCTAGGGAAAATAAAACATAAAAAGGGTGAGCTCAAATTCTTAGTAAGGGCAAACATAGATAACATAAAACAATCCATAAAAATTTGAAAGCAAAAACATGAACATGAAATCTAAACATTAAAACCTTGAGCAAGGACATAAATCGTGGAAGTATGTAAGGCATATATCATAATGGAACATCAATCATGATAAAATATAATGGGAATAAAACATGGAATTGTGGCAACTATTCAGCACATGTCATGATTTCCATAGTAGCCAAGGCCTTTCTTCCAAGACCATCTTAGTGGACAAAGTCTCTTTCGGAATCGAGTTCACTCCTCGTTTCAGTCCTGTAACACTGAACCGGATTAACTTACCATTCCAGCCATGTCTATCTCATGAGATATAAATCTTTAACCAATTCATTGGAGGGAGATATATGTCCCACCCATCTCATAATGAAATCATTCTTACTTGTGCCACAAAATAATCATACATCATTCATAATAACCCAATGAATAAAATGAGTTTCATAAACATCATCCCATCATCACATAATCCATATAAAGGAAATGGATATCATTTCATAATAATAAAAGTCGAACCATGTAAATCATAAAGGCATTATACTTGAAACATACACATATAAAATAATGTCAACTTAGATGAAAAAGGTTTTTGATTAAACACATGAAATGAGTTCTTGAGGAAAATATCCTTTCTTAATCAAAATAATTTTATTTTCAAAAAATGTGATGAAATTTTAAAAGAAAATGATTTTTTTGAAAATAGTCATGAAATCATTTTTAGGAAGCTTCAGGAAAATAAGTCTTTATAAAACCGTAAAAATCCGCCCGTGCCGTATAAGTTAAAAAACATTCTTCTCATACTTTTTCCGGAAAAGTCAAAAAGTAACTTGTAGGGTAAATAAGAGAAAGATTCCTTCCATACCATGGGGTAAAAGTAAAAATGGGTAAAAGCACATTAAAAATACATGAATACACTTTTATAAAAGATAGACATGGATGATATCAATAACCCCAGTAAATACTTACGAATAAGCAATCTCGGATAAACATGAGATTTTCAAAATTATCCCTTACCTTAGGTCCGATATGTTTCGTATGTATCCGAACCTCCTGTATAATGATTAAAATAAGGTCATTAACTTATTAAAGAATCATATTCATTGTTATGATATCATATATGGTTCACTTATGACTTTATATTACCAGTTCTTTTGTAAATTCCATGTTAAAGAGTGTTTTGGGTAAAATCGTTTCATTTGTCATCCTTGTTTTGAATTATAATTATTCATATGATTACATAGATCATGATTACATAATTACAGAATATAAAACATGATTTATGTAAAATATATATTCAGAATATTAATATCTATAATTGATCGATAAATGGAATTAAATAAACCGTTCATGGAGACGGTAGGCCATACGTACGCATGAACGTTGTTTTCGTTTACTCATTGAATTTAATGGAATTAATTGGATGAAATAAAAATATATATAAATAAATCCAGTATCATTATTATGTCATATATTTCATGATTACTTATTATATATACTTTATAATCATTTATGAATGGTTAATCATTGAGAATGAATCTCATCGTGTCGTGGAGATGGTATTCCGTACGTAAGCACGAGCGATGATATCATTCCCATGATCGTGGAATTTTATTGGAGTGTATATATACTATTAAATAATCAATATATATTTAAAATAACAATATATGGTTATTATTTACACCATTATACCCATCCAAGTAAGGTGGTGGTGGAAAATAGATTACACCACAGTGTGGAGACGGTATTCCGTACGTACGCTCGCGCAGTGATTTTATTTTCCATAGGATGGATAGAAGGTGAAATAGGGTTGATTCATACATATAATAACATATCAGTATATGAGTGATACTGATGTTATTACTTCATAATGAAACAATCTAAGAAGAAGAAGTGGATGAAGAAATAAAGTTGAAAGAATCGGTAACGGACATTACCTCTTCTTTGAAGAGCCTCTTTGAGACCTCCTCTTAGGGCACTAAAATTGGTCACTGAAGAATACCAGGACCTCTAGGATGTTTCTAGGGAAGTGGATAAGAGAAATTTTCAGGGTTTGGATGAGCATGAAGGATCAATGTGGTGTGAGGAAGAGAGGGAGGAGGTTCCCTTTTATAAAGGAGGACATGGGCACCTTTGGAAAAACTAAAAATATTAATTTATTATAAAGTTATATTCGGTTTTTAATAGCTCCAAATTGATTTATTTCGATTATAAGGTGGGGACGGGTCGAAATACTCTCATCCAATATAATTTAGACAAGTTTAGGTTTCTATTTTAACCTTATCATTTATATTTAACCGTATGTTAAATAATTTTACTTTTACCATGTCTTCTTGTTTTCTTACACTATAAGGTTAATAAACATACAATAACAAGCCAAAAGATCCCCAAGTTGTTTATTATTAATATATATAACCTTATCTAAGTCTTTTGGCTGAACCATATATTTTTAGGAATAAAATAACAATTAATGATATAATATTTTGTTTAAAAACTATTTTATGTGAATTTTGACACTATTTGGTAATTGATTTTTGTGGAAATCATAACAAAATGATTAGTTCGAAAACAGTTAACTAAATCAATACTATAATGTAATATTAACCTAGAAAATTAGTGTAATTCATAAAAAGTATCAAATTACATTTATTTGGGTATTTATAACATCAATAATGTCAATATTTCATTAATGAGATAATTAATGCATCATCATTGTGTCATAAATAAATTAAATTATTTAATGTATAAAAATTATAAATAAAATACTATTATGTAGGAAATATCCTTAGATTTCTAATTAATATTTATAGTCGAATTTATCTTATTTATAACACTATATTAAAAATGTTTTAGTTATTAAACCTTGATTTTAACTATTTTAACTATTCTTTAAATAAAATAATATTATATGTCCTAATCTAATCCAAGTTGGACTAAATAGTCATATTTTATTTCTGAGGTTGTTTTAGAACGAATTACACTTATCCAATAGAATTAGTACATGTTTTAGAGTAATAATAATATCATTTGTACACTTAATTACCCTATTTACTTTTAACGGTGGTAAAAAAAGTAAAAAGTTACTATTCACCAAAAATTAATTTCATCTAATTGAACAGAATTTTACTTACTGACATCAACCGTGTCTCTCAGATTTTTGAAATTCCATTCACAAAAGCGGTAAAATTAAGTTTTATGTAAATTTGCAAATTCTCCTAGGAGGTGGGTAAAAGACGGTCAAAAGTTCAATAAAAATTTTTTATATCTAAAATTATTATAAAATGACTCCAATGAATTACATTGAACTTATATAGGTATTATGTGTCAATTTTGACCTAAAATAAATTTAAATAAAATAAATAATTATTTAAATAAAAATCTGGTTTTTAAGTAGTAACCTAGTGTTTTCACTATTCATAAAAAATTGAATGTTTTTAGAAAAATACCAAAATTTTACCCTAGGCTAATTTCGATATTCCGAATCCAAAAATGAAGTCCATTTTGAAAGATGAAATTTATAAAATTTCAAAAAGTGGTTATTAATATTCATTACAGCTAGTTTTAATAATATTTTATTAGCATATCGTTGTTTAGTGAAACTCGGTATTGCGTACAACACATGCTATCAAGGAAGGTCGAGATTGTGTGTAATGTAGCCAGGTTAGGTTTTCGTGTTGTGCAAGACTCCTTTGTTGTAACTTACAACACAAGACATCAATGAAATTAAAAAGAATATTTTTCATAAAATCTCAGGTTGTTATATTCTACCCCCCTTAAAATGAATTTCGCCCTCGAAATTCGTCGGGGTTATAAATGGTTTACTACTAGAATGTTTCTTTAATAGAAACCCACATCATAAAAAGTAATTCCAAAACATGGCTTTAAAAACTAAATTATGAAACATAACTGTTAACCAAATTAACTCAACACTGGGTTTCCACGTAGGAGATCATACGTGAAAATATGGATATGAAAGTAAAATCTAACTATCAAGTTCTGATGGGGAGTGGTAGAGAACATGGATATGAAAAGGCCAACAATCACAAAGCCATAAATTTGTGATGATCTATGGTACCATTTGATTCATCAGATATAAGAGCACTAGGAAAACATTTTTGGTTTTCATGATCATTTCCTTAAAGTTGATGACTTTGGAATTAGAAGAAATACTTTCATGATTTTGTTACAGTCTCACCGTTAGTCATTATTTGGACAATTTCCACTTCATCTCTTAATGAAATGTAGTTGAATTTGTCATTCGTGATGTGTTAGCAGATCATGTGATAGAATGATGGGTCATTCCATCTGTCTCAAACAAAAGGTTAGAAAATTTATCAAAAAAATACATAAGTCCATCTTAAGTGAGATTAATCATATATGGTTCCCAAAATGGACTTATACTTCATATATCATACTGCGTAATATAATAAAACTAGTTTCTACTCAACAGTTACTTCCTGTAGGCCAGTGGTAGGGGATAAAGGTCAGTCGCACTTCGGTTGTGGGTTCGATTCCCACAGCCTTGTCTGACACGATGGGTTGTCACCCGTCCTGCAGGTTTTCCTTTTTCTACAACAACATTACTATAACATCCAATAAATAATATCGAAAAAATTTCTATCATTAAACAATACTAACATATGTACAACATAATCCATTCCAATCTTTATGTTTATCTAAAATACTTCGGTCCAAGCTCATAGTATAAAAAAACGATTACATGAAATGTCATCAACCAAGCATGTGAATACCATCATTTATCCCCCATATATCTTGTTGGTCACATTCCAATCATGTGAATACCTTAATCATGTATTCTCTTGAAAAATGAATACCCATTAAACTTTAGTGAAAACATGAATGTTGTCAAAAGATAACTCTTTCCACATACCGAAATCCAAAAATTCTATATACTCAAACCATGATATGAACTTCTCTTTATATCAGTCACGAGCTCATGAATACAATAAAACATTTAATTTTCTCCTTATCCCTTCATTATGCGCATATCATCTAATTTCCAAAAAATATCTGAATATCCTTTCATGGTCACTGGTACCATTCATCATATACTTTCAAAACTTAAGGAAAGACAACAGTGTAACAATCCGTATATGTCTCTTTATTCCATATTACCATGAGATTACTTGTACAACATTACACTTGATAAATATGTAATCATTTTACTACCTTCTTAAACCATTGACCGAGCTTCAACAATTCATTCATCTCACGTATCATTTGTAGTCTCTTCATCATCATCGACATAAATACTACCCATACGATCATACTGATTCTCTTCATGAGACTTTCCCTTAGAGAATTGGTTTTCATAATTCCCATACATTCCACATTTAAAACATTTAACCATTGTTGATGCCGTAGTAATACCATTATCCCCATCCATGGTGTTAACTGACCCTTTTCCTTTGTACTTACTAGCTTTGTGTCCTTCTTTTCCACACCCAAAGCATCTTACAATTCCTTTGAAACATTCTCTTTGATGCCTCACCCCACATGATTTACATAGGGGAAATTTTACTTTCTTTTCTCTTTGTTCATCATGAAACTCCATCATTCTCTTATTAGCTGAGTCAGAAAACTTAGAAAATTTGAGTTTATTGGTCATATTATGAGATTGCTTATTTGTCATGATAATGATGTTTAGACTTCCAAATCCCATTTCATTTGGTTTCTCATGAAGAATATCATTCCATTGTCTATCATATCCTCCATTATCGTGAATCTTCTTGTTTCCACCCATTTTCTAAAACCCAAGAAGAATAGAGTGAGAGGAAAAAATCATGCTTGGGAAAACAACATAGTAAAGGGGGATTACCCTCAATATCAAACATATTAGGTTAAATTATAAGATCTTTACCGTAGTTCTAGGACTATATCCTATACTTATACTTATGCTTAGGGACATCCATAGACATACCTCAAAAATATCTCTAGGAATCTCACTAACGTTTTCACATCCTAATTTCCAAAGGTTAACTAAACCTTTCCTCCGATACCAACTGTAGAGACCCAAAGCATGACGTACATGGACATTACATTACTTTTGCGGAATAGTTAATACATAACAAAAACAGACACACAAGGATCGTAATAATTTAGTGTCTTTGGAAACTCGGAATATAAACATCTAATCATGTTGAAAGATCTTCAACATCTCCCATAATGATCTTCCCCTTTTCGTTTCCTTACATAAAACCTTTCTTTATTTCTTGGGGAAAATAAAACATAAAAAGGATGATCTGAAATGCTCAGTAAAGGAAAACATAGATAACATAAAACAATCCATAAACATTTGAAAGCAAAAACATGAACATGAAATCTAAACATTAAAACCATGAGCAAAGACATAAATCATAGAAGTATGTAAGGCATATATCATAATGGAACATGAATCATGATAAAATATAATGGGAATAAAACATGGAATTGTGGAAACCATTCAGTACATGTCATGATATCCATAGTAGCCAAGGCATTGCTGCCAAGACCATCTTAGTGGACAAAGTCCCTTTCTGAATCGAGTTCACTCCTCGTTTCAGTCCTGTAACACTGAACCAGATTAACATACCATTCCAGCAATGTCTATCTCATGAGATATAAATCTTTACCCAATGCATTGGAGGGAGATATATATCCCACCCATCTCATAATGAAATCATTCTTACTTGTGTCACAAAATAAACATACATCATTCATAATAACCCAATGAATATAATGGGTTTCATAAACATCATCCCATCATCACATAATCCATATAAAATAAATGGATAACATTTCATAATAAGAAAAGTGAAACCATGTAAATAATAAAGAGATTATACTTGAAACATACACATATGAAATAATGTCAACTTAGATGGAAAATGGTTTTGATAAAACACTTGAAATAAATTCTTGAGGAAAATATCATTTCTTATTCAAAATCATTTTCTTTTCACAAAATGTGATGAAATTTTAGAAGAAAAGTATTTTGTTGAAAATATTCCTGAAATATTTTTTTGTAATCTTCAGAAAAATAAGGCTTTATAAAACCGTAAAAATCCACTCGTTCCGTATAAGTTAAAAAAACATTCTTCTTGTACTCTAGCCGGAATAGTCAAAAAGTAACTTTTAGGGTAAATAAAATATATATTCCTTCCATACCATGGGGTAAAAGTAAAAATGGGTAAAAATTAATTTAAACATACATGAATACACTTTTATAAAACATGGACATGGATGATAGCAATAACCCCAGTAAATACTTACGAATAAGCAATCTCGGATAAAAATGAGATTTGCAAAATTATCCCTTACCTTAGGTCTGATATGATTCGTATGTGTCCGAACCTCCTGTATAATGATTTAAATAATGTCATTGACTTATTACAGAATCATATTCATTGTTATGATATCATATATGGTTCACTTATGACTCTATATTACCCATTCTTTTGTAAATTCCATGTTAAAGAGCGTTTTGGGTAAAATCGTTTCATTTGTCGTCCGTGTTTTGACTTGTAATTATTCATATGATTACTTAGATCATGATTTCTTAATTGTGGAATGTAAAACATGATTTATATATAATCTATATTCAGAATGTACATATATATAATAGATCTATAAATGGAAATAAATACACTGTTCATGGAGACAGTAGGTCGTACGTACGCATGAACGTTGTTTTTGTTTCCTCATTGAATTGAATGGAATTAATTAGATGACATACATATATATATATATAAATCCATTATAATTATTATGTCATATATTTCATTATTACTTATTATATATACTTTATAATCATTTATGAATGGCTAATCATTGAGAATGAATCTCATCACGTCGTGGAGACGGTTTTCCGTACATATGCACGAGCGATGATATCATTCCCATGATCGTGGAATTTTATTGGAGTGTATGTATACTATTACAGAATCAATATAACTTTACAATAATCATATATGGTTATTATTTACACCATTATATCCATCCAAGTAAGGTGGTGGTGGAAAATAGATTACACCACGGTGTGGAGATGGTATTCCGTACGTACGCACACGCGGTGATTTCGTTTTCCGTTGGATGGATAGATAGTGAAATAGGGTTGTTTCATTCTTATAATAACATATCAATATGTGATTGATACTGAGGTTATTACTTCATAATGAAACAACCTAATAAGAAGAAGTGGAGGAAGAAATAAAGTTGAAACAATCGGTAACAGACATTACCTCTTCTTTGAAGCGCCTCTTTGAGACCTCCTCTTAGGGCACTAAAATTGGTCTTTAAAGAAGAACATGACCTCTAGGATGTTTCTAGGGAAGTGGAGAAGATAATTTGGCAGGGTTTGGCCGATCTTGAAGTCTCATAGTGGTGTGAGGAAGAGAGGTAGGAGGTTCCCTTTTATAAGGGAGGAGAGGGGAACCTTTGGAAAAATTAAAAATATTATTTTATTATAAAGTAATATTCAGTTTTTAATAGCTCCAAATTGATTTATTTAAAAGATAAAGTGGGGATGGGTCGAAATCCGCTCATCCAATAGAATTTAGACAAGTTTTGGTTTCTATTTTAACCTTATCATTTAGATTTAACCTTAAGTTAAATAATTTTACTTTTACCGCATCTTCTTGTTTTCTTACACAATAAGGTTAATAAACATACTATAAAAATCCAAACGAACCCAAAGCTGTTTATTATTAATATATATATCCTTATATAAGTCATTTTTTTGAACCTTATATTTTTTAGGAATAATATAACAAATAATATTATAATATTTTTTTTACAAACTATTTTATGTCAATTTTGACACTATTTGGTAATTTATTTTTGTGAAAATTATAACAGAATGATTAGTTCGAAAACAGTTATCTAAATCAATACTAACATGTCATATTAACCTAGAAAATTAGTGAAATTCATAAAAAGTCTCAAATTAAATTTATTTGGGTATTTATAACATCAATTATGTCAATATTTCATTAATGAGATAATTACTGCATCATCATTGTGTCATAGATATATTAAATTATTTAATGTCTAAAAATTATAAATAAACTACCTTTATGTTATAAATCTTTTTATATTTCTAATGAATATTTATAGTCGAATTTAACTTATGTATAAACCTATATTAAAAATGTTTTAGTTATTAAACATTGATTTTAACTATTTTAACTATTCTTTAAATAAAATAATATTAAATGTCCAAATCAAATCCAAGTGGGACTAAATAGTCATATTTTATTAATAAGGTTGTTTTTGATCGAATTACACGTATCCAATAGAATTAGGACATGTTTTAAGGTAATAATATATCATTTTTACCCTTAATTACCCTATTTACTTTTAACTGTGGTAAATAAAAGTAAAATGTTACTATTCACCAAAAATTATTCTCATCTCATTGAACCACATTTCACTTACTGACATCAACCGTGTCTCTTGTATTTTTGAAATTCCATTCACAAAAGTGGTAAAATTATGTTTTATGTAAATTTGCAAATTCTCCTTAGAGGTGGGTAAAAGGCGGTCAAAAGTTCAATAAAAAGTTTTATATATCTCAAATTATTATAAAATGAATCCAATGAATTACATTGAACTTATATAGGTATTATTTGTGAATTTTGGTCTAAAATAAATTTAAATAAAATAAAAAATTATTTAAATAAAATGTTGGTTTTTAAATAGTAACCTCGTGTTTTCACTATTCATCAAAAATTGAAAGTTTTTAGAAAAATACCAAAATTTCACCCAAGGATAATTTCGATATTCTGAATCCAAAAATGAAGTCCATTTTTAATGATGAAATTTAAAATATTTCAAAAAGTGGTTATTACTATTCATAACGACTAGTTTTAATAATATTTTAATAGCATATCGTTGTTTTGTGAAACTCGGTATTGCGTACAACACACACTATCGAGGATGGTCGTGATTGCGTGTAATGCAGCCAAGTTAGGGTTGCATGTTGTGCAAGACTCCTTTATTGTAACGTACACCACAAGACATCAACAAAATTAAAAAGAATATTTTTTATAAAATCTCGAGGTGTTACACTATCAATAGACATGAAAGCCTTATCATTCATTGTTCATGGGTTCAATCCCCATTTCCTAAAAAGTTTTCATTTTTCTACAACCATATTAAATTAATTCTTAGAAATAAAGATGATTTATATCAATTAAACTAAAACATTTTATAACCCATTTAACTATGATTTTTAATATAACATATTATTTCAAAGACTAAAAATATATTTTTAGTGTTATTAAAATATTAGTATTGATAGTAGTAACACTAAAAGATTACAATACCATTAAAATAAGGTCACTAAAATTTAAATCCAATATTCATAAAATATATTTTCTGATAAATCATGTACTAAACTAATGAGTAGTGTTTCCTTAAATTTCCACAAAAAATTCTTTATTAATTGTAGGATTTTGTAACATAAATTCTAAAAAATAAATGTTTATGACCTAGAAGATATAATAATCCTTTATCTCATCATCATGTGATGGTATTCATAAATCTTAATATATTTAAGACATATTATATTCAATGAAAATCATCAAGTTCTATCTTTGAGTAATGTATCTTAATCAATGTTTTTCTAAATATAATTCCCAGTGATGATACTAACCATCATTTGATAACAATTGTAGCACCATGACCCCAGTAATCTAGTAGCTAGTGTCTACTACCATTACATTGGAATGATCACAAGGAATTGAATCCCAATGGATCGATCAGTTTAGCAGTCTCAGTAAACTAGATGCATAGATGATCCATAAATTAGAACTAAATACAACAATTAAAAAATAATTTCTTTTATAACAACATTTTTCGATTAAGATTATCCATTCATATATTTATTATTACACTACAATAGAATCCTTTGGAATGTATACAAAATAAAATTGGACTAAAATAATCAGTAAGAGTATAGTACAACAGATGAAATAATGAATAAATATGAATAAAAAATGGAAATGTAAATTACTTAACACACATGACATATAATCAATAAACTAATATAGAAGTATGAAAAATTATGGCATGGTAAATAATTGAACACACATTCCATTTAAATAACTAGATAAAGAATAATCAATATAGAAAGGTAAATAACTAAAAAATATTCCATTAATCAATAAATTGATAATGAAATTCCTCCATTGATTTTTTAATATTGAAAATATCATTGATAATAATAACTGAATTTTAATGAAGGAAATTATAAATTATATTATATCAAGTTTCCTAGGTACATGATAACATTACCATTAAGACCATTCAGAATATAGTTTAAGAATAATGAGAGAAAATCCCATTAAGGCTAGCCAAATATCACATCCCATTAGACTACCAATTCGTCGAGAGGATATCCATAATTGGGCCACACCAATGTCATATCCTTCTAAAGCATTCATCTTATAGAAAAAATAAATTTAGTTGATGAACATTATTCCATATCAAATATTTTTATTCATAAAAAAATATGGATTTATCAACATTTCACCAGTAAATAAAATAACTATCAAGTCCACACAGTATGTAAAAACGATATATAGTTTAGGAAATAATCATATATATGATAAATGAGATAGATATTTAGAGGGAATTTAATGGTCACTGATCACCTAGTGGTGATTAATTCAGGAAGATGTTAATGATGACAAAAATGATTCATTGAATCGATTGTCAATATTATCCTTTGTTAAAAAAGTCATAATCCATGTAATGAAAAAAAGAATTATTGTATAAATATGTCATCTACCCCTTTTATTAAAAATATGTGTTGTTATAATTGATAAAATAAAAATACCATAATACTATATGAAAAATATTTCATCATGGAAATATAATATTCATTTTTAAAATAATTTTTGAAGTTATTTTCCTTGAATATAAATATTAAAAAACTTCATTAAAAATATATTTTAAATATTGGAAAGGTGATTTCACATAAATGATGGCATGTAATTTTTTATATGTCATAAAAGGTAAAATAAAAATTCCTTTTCCATGGTATAAATGTTAAATTGTTCCTTGTTCATAAAGAGACATGAATATACCGTTGAAATCAGTTTCTAAATACCAAAAGTGGTTTAAATATATTTACTAATTTTTTTTTAAAAAATGATAAATTTTTGAAATACATTTTATAAAAACTTATTTTTTAGAGAAACATTATTTCTTACTGAAGAGTGAAATTATGTTGGGTTTTTATAAAAACATTTTCGAAATATATTTTATTACCAAAGAGTTGGAAAATTGTATTATTACACAAAAAAGATCATTAATAACAATATGATGAGAAAAATAAATTGTTTATTGGAAAGTTATAATATAATTTCAATTTATGTATTTTAATGAATATGAAATCTCAATTACCTGGAGATTGTGAAATAAAACCTTAAAAGGATCATAATGTTGATATGATAATTAATTATTGAATTGAATATGTGAATAAACTATAAAAAAACATATAATAGTTTTAAATGTATAAAGAGATAGAAAAATTAAATATACACATAATCATACAATATTAACCATGTAACACCCCAACATTTCATAGTACGTTATTTCTTCATAGTAATTCAATAACATGAACTACACGCAACACCGAGTTCAAGTGAACCACGACATACCAAACAAGCTGTTCAAAAGCATTTACGAATAGTATTAACTGAATTTTGAACTTTATATAATCCTTGTAATTTTAGATTCCATATTATGAGTTTCTTAGACATAATTTAAGAACTAATTCATTTTTTTCAGATAAAAGAAGTATTTTTTAAAAAATTCACTTTTAGCGTCTTTTCATGGTGAACCCTTGTTAAATCCAAAATATGAAACTATTGTATATTCAATTTGAGAAAATGAACATCATATTTATAAACTAGGCATTAGAATTTAGTTTCAATAAAATTTTGATGTTTTTTCCGAAAATATTCATATTTGGGTGAATAGTGAAAATTCTATATTTGAACTGAAAACAACTTTTTTAATCAAAATAAATTATAGTGTTAAATTATTCATTTTAATGGTTTCGAAGTATAAATAGATTATATTTTTACCATTTAATAAAATTCTGGTCATTTTAAGTAATTTCACTCTGAAATTCAATATAAACAATTATTAATCTTTTGATAATTATTATTTCTTAAAAACATACGCCTTTTGGTTTTGACAACAATAATTAATTTTAAATTAATAAGTGAAACTTCTATGTTTTTAATTTTGTAAAATACACTTCATTTTAGAAATCAGAATATCAAAATTTTCTTGGGGTGAATTTTTGGTATTTTTCTTAAAACACTAAATTTTTTATAAACAGTGGAAAACACTGAGTTATTGTTTAAAACCGAATTTTTATTTAAATAATTATTTATTTTATTTAAATTTATTTTATCAAATAATAGATACATAATAACTATATATGTTCAATTTAAATCATTGGATTCATTTTATAATAAGTTTAGATTTGTAAAAAATTCATTCAACTTTACCGTCTTTTACCCACCTCCTATGAGAATTTGCAAATTTGCATAAAACGAAATTTTACCACATCTGTGAATTGAATTTTAAAAGACCAAGAGACAAGGTTGATATTAGTATGTAAAATGTGGTTCAACAAGATAAAATTAATTTTTGGTGAATAGTAACTTTTGGCTTTTATTTACCCTGGTTAAAATTAAATAGGGTAATTAACGGTAAAAATGATATTATTATTACCCTAACCCATGTCATAATTCTATTTTATAATTGTAATTCGACCAAAAACTACCTTAAAATAAAATATGATCCTTTAGTCCACTTGGGTTAGAATAGGGCATTTATTATTATTTTATTTAAAGAAGAGTTAAATGTGTAAAATTCATGTTTTCATAAATAAACATGTTTAATATAGGGTTATACATAAGATAAATTAGACTATAAATTTTCATTAGAAAGATAAAAAGATTTACTACATAATGGATGTTTATTTATAATTATTAGACATTAGATATTTAAATTTAGTTATGACACAATGATGAAGCAGTAATTACCTAATTAAAGAGATATTAAAATAATTTATATTATAAATAGACAAATAAATGTAATTTTAGACTTTTTATGAATTACACTAATTTTATAGATTAATATTTTAGGTTAGGGTTGATTAGATAATTTTATTTCTATGTAATAATTTTTTTATGACTTTCACAAAAACAAAATATCAAATAGTGTCAAAATTGACATAAATTGATTTAAATAAACAAAATAATATATTATTGGTTTATACAATATTAAAAAAACTCTAAGGTTCGGGAAAATGGGCTAAATAATATTATATATGTCATTAATGAACCACTATGGGTTCTCTTTGAATTTTAGAGTAATTTGTTTAACCCTATAGTGTAATAATACAAGAAGACACGGTAAAAGTTAACTATTTAACTAAGCATTAAATCTAAAAGATAATGTTACAATGTTATACTAAATTTGTATAAAACCTATTGGTTGAGATTATTTAGACCCATAACGACCTAAGGCTCAATATAAACTCATTTATTTCCATTATAAACTGAACATCATTATATAATAAAATAATGTTTTTAATGGTTCCTAAAGAGCCCTTCCTCCCCCTTATAAAAATCCCTCACCTCTAACCCATTACTCACACCTCTAAAACCCCTTCATTCGTCCAAACTCTGCCCAAATAATCTCTTAAGATCCCTCTCCTATTCTTATAAGGCATACCAGAGGAAAAATGAACTTCAAAAAGTCCTTTTTTATCAAAACAAAGGGAGTTACCCAATTTTAAGGTAACGTCTTCCGTAAAGTTCTCCTATTTTTTTTACATCTCCAACCCCCTAAACTATTTTTATTACATTATTTTATAACAAAACTAGTATACTAAATATACTAGGTTATTTTTATGAGATTTATTTGAGCTAAAATTACACACACCTCCATCTAATGGGAAAATAAATAATGTTTCTATGGACGGAAAACTACTACCTCACGAAATGATGATTGTTCAATTATCACCTACCACCTCTTATGGTAGCCATTAAGATGGAACTGTATTTATATGTGATATATAATATATTTATACTATTTATATTCATCTTTATTTTTCTTTTATAGCATACCATTATGGTTTCTGTAACGGGTTAATGTGATAATTTCATTTGAGGAAGTGTGGATTACCGCCCCCTCAAAATGATATGATTCGTTTATGCCATACGTGGAAAGTATAAAGGATGGAGTTAATAAATGTATATATGATATTATGATTTAATTATAATATACCTAATGTATCATGAATTATTCATTTAATTAAAATAAAAATAAGAAATGAAAGTAGTGTTCATGCCTCTGTACGGCTTACAGTGTATTTCATTTCTTTTCTCCAAATGTAATATATTGTTATAAATACATATATATACTAGATATATAAGATATATATGATATATAAATCATGAATATCATTCTGAAGATAATTTAATTTCGACCACATGGACATCATATAATTATAATAAGATTACATTTGACTCAAGTAACAAATATCAACAAAACGATCGTTATAAACATAAATGAGTACGTAATGTTTATAACGTGATAATAAGTTATATAAAGAAAATAATAAATTTGAAAAATGTTATGAATCAAGTAGGAATTAACATTATTTTATAATACAGGAGATTAAATACGGAATGGGTGAAGTCGGACATAAGGTAAGGGTTAATTTCACAATCTCTGTATTATCCGAGGTTGTTTTTACGTAAGTATCTACTGGGACATATTTATTATCCATGTCCATGTTTCAGGAAATAATTTTGAAAGGGATTCATTTAAGGTACTTTTTTATTACAAAAACATCATTTTGAATATTTTAAGTATTTATTCCTCTAAATCGTCCTCATTATTGACCATGTTTTCAAAATGGTTTTTATGGATTTAGTTATATGGACATGAATGTTTTTAAAATGTTAATTCCTTTCAAAATTTTCAAAGCGGTATGGGACACTTTATTCAAAAATGTCTTTAAATTACTTCATTTATAAATTGTGTGACTTTTAAATGTTTTCATGAAAAAGGTATATTTCTCTCAAAGAGTTTTTCAAATAATTTTCATCTATGTCTCCATCCTTTGATTGATTTTAAACTTGTTTCAAGTTGATTTATTATGATTAAAATCTTCCATATTGTATTGAAGTTGTTGTGATATGTTTGATTGTGGTTGTGTTATTTTTATACCACTCATGGTTTATGGATAAATTACTGATATTTCTTATTCTTTTATTAATACTAATGTTTATGTAATGTTTAAACCTTTTAATATGAGGAATGCATTAGACTTAGTAATTGACGGATTGATCATTCTATAGCTCCTCATGCATTGGTAGGTCTTATGAGACAAACTACTGTCATGGAACAAGGACATGAAAAAATATTATTTTTAGTCTTGGCACAAGGCCTTCACTATGTGGTTATGATGTTTGGGATTATGCATTCCATCATTATGAAATTATCTATCGATATTTCATGTGATTATTAGACTATTAGAATATCCATATGAATAAGTAAATGGAATTATTTGAATTATCTTTTCCATATTATGCTGAAGTTTATGTTTAAAAGGCTTTTGTTTTAGTTTTATCCTTTGCCTTAAATGTTTATGCTTATTTATGAAAGAATATGTTATTTTTTTATCCTTACTGATCATCTGAGCTCACCCATTTCATTGTTTTATTTTTTCCATGATTCCAAGAAGATAATTATGATTGATATACAGGGTTAAGATAAGGTAATAATGGGGTTTATTAGGGATTATTTATGTTGTGTTGTATGTTTTAATGTTCAATGTAACATTCATGTATGTAATCTATTTTCTAAGACTGCTAAACTGGCCGGTCCTTCAAGACTTTATTCCTTGTAATCATGCCAATGTATTAAAATAATGCACCGACTCTGGATAACTGGGGTCAGGGCATTACAGTTGGTATCAGAGGAAGTTTAGTAAAATATCATAGAAATATATTTAGATAAACTCTGATTAGAGAAAATTACCCTAAGATAGACTTTGAGGATTATTATAGAAGAAATTTCTAGAATTTTGGTAATGTAGAGAGTTTGTGTATTTTCCAAGAAATACATCCTTGTCTAGATTCGAGTAGGTAGAGGTGACTCTGGCGCAAATGTACCAACTATTAAAAACTCTGACAAGGAGTTTCGATCTTGACCCGAGTAATCCTGGTACACGACAACGGGCCTTGCTGCACTCTTGGATATGAAACTCTCGGGGGATATTCTTAGGATAATTCACATATTCATAAAAATCCATTATGAAGGATCTAGGAGTAAATACATCCTCAAGGAAAATATTTTATGATTACATATTATATGCATAATATTTTCAATTTACGTTTGGTATTTTTCATGTTTGGAATTATGAATTGCAATTCATAAACTGACCTAGTGTATACCATTGTTTAGAAATGGCACCCGGTATAAGGAATGAGAACTCCAACAATACGTATGATCCAAAGATTAAAAAGGATCATATCATTCATAGTACTGAGACAATATTTAGAAGGTAAATAGTATCCCACATATTCTCAACATATTAAGAAATAATATCATGTGTTAATAAGATAAGTAAAGAATTATCTGAGTCTTATGGCATTGAAGGGAAGTGAGAGAAGAAAAGGATGGTAGAGAGAAAGATGGATAATGGGAATAAGGGAAAAGAAGGATTTTCCCATATGTGATGATTGTGGAAAGAATATCCTTAGTAAATTCTTCAAGGGAATGAGAATTTGTTTTAAGTGTGGAGAGAAAGGAGACCAAGTTCGTGATTTCAAGGTTATGAAAAATGTTTCATGTGTATATTTCTTCATCTGCAAGAAGTTGGGTCACTACGCAAATCAATGTCCAAATCATCAGAGTATTCCACAAAGGATGCTATTGGATAATAATCAAGTTATGATACTACCACAGATGAAGTTGATTGACTAGTGTTCTTATGTTGTTGTTAAAATATTATATCATTTCAGTGTTGTATCGTTGATATAGGAGTAATAGGAATTATGGAAATAAATAAGGATTGTACTATTTTACTATTTCATTGAGGATTTGAGATTATATAGTTCTATGTAAATCAACTCAACAAAAAGTTAAACTTCTTGAAAAATACACGGTTGAAGGAAATGTTATCATTAATATGGTCTGGAAAATGAGGTAGTGATTTTGGAATAAAATATGGTTGATTTGGAAAAATTATATTGGATATTCTTGACTTCCTTGGAACTGATTAAATTTTGTTTTATTTCATCATTGTTGGAATATTAAAAAAATTTGGATATAAGGAATATATCGAGTATTATATAATGGATAAGAGAGAATGAATGTAATCAATATGGTTTTATGGTAAGTCTGGGTGTTACCATGTTTTAAAATAATACATGATGAAGATGTTCACATGTTATTACATGGAAAAAATATCTTCATTGTGTTTAACTTCCTTATAAATTCTGGACTATGAGTTTGGATAGATGTATTTTGGATACGTCTAAAGGTTGGAATTGATTATGATTGAAATTGGATTCTATTATTAAGGTTAATTTTGGATTGTTATAAAATGCATAACACACTGACCGTGTGACAATCTATTGTGTCAGACAATATTGCAGGAATCAAACCCACAACCACAGTGCGATTGGGATTTACCACCAACCACTGGACTACGTGAAGTCCCTGGATTGTATAATGTAGTTTTTTAAGAATCTGATAGGTGAATTATAAATTCATTATTTTTGGAATCCTATATGATTATGATAAATTGAATATTTTTTTGGAATCTTTTGGAGTGAAAGATGAGTTTGTGGTAGGAATTAGTTGATGGTTGCAACTCTACATGTCAAATATATATATATATATATATATATATATATATATATATAATTTTTTTATGGCTTATTCTATGGGTAAATTAATTCTTAAACTTTTGTGAAGGGATCTTAAAACCCAAAATGTGTTATCCTAATACAATATGTTTTGTTGAACTAATGGTATTTTAAATGTTCATAGATTGATGGATTTGAGGCCCTCAATTTTATACTTGTTTGTGATTGATGACCTCAATCACTCCCTATAATTATTTATATTTTTCCTCGAATTATGTGTCTCTAATTTCCACCAATGTTCTCTTAATTGAGATCATAATTTTGTGGTGACCTTCTCATTTCCATTTCCCTCTTATTAAAACTAAATGTTATTAACCCTATTTCCAATGTGGGTTTTCCACATAGGTATTTTCTATTTTCAACCTTTTATTTTTGAATAATAGTTTTAAATTGAGAGGAAACAATTTATTCAAAAATGGAACATTGTAACACCCCATGATTTCATAGTACATTATTTTTTCAAAGTAATTCAATAACTTGCACTACACGCAACACAATGTTCAAGCGCACCACAACTTACCATACTAGCCGTTCAAAAACAGTTATTAATAGTATTTACTGAATTGTGAACTTTTTATAATCATTATAATTTTAGAATCCATATTATGAGTTTTTAGACATAATGTAAGAACTAATACATTTTTTTAGATGAAAGAATTAATTTTAAAAAAATGAACTTTTACCATCTTTTATTGGTGAACCCTTATTAAATACCATATTTCAAAAATTTAAAAATTAAATTTGAAAAAAGAAAATTCTTCTTTAGAAAAGATACATAAGAATTCAGTTCCAATAAATTTTTCGTTGTTTTTCTGATAACTTTCATATTTTGGTGAATAGTGAAAATACTATATTTTAACTGAAAAAACATTTTTAATCAAAATAATTTACGGTGCTAAATCATACATTTTAATGGTCAGGAAGTATAAATAGATTATATTTTTACCATCTAATCCAATGCTGGTCATTGTAAGTAATTTCACTCTGAAATAGGACATAAACAAGTGTCAATCTTTTGATAGCTATTCTGTCTTAAAAAAATAGGCCTTTTGGTTTTGACAATAGAAATTAATTTTAAATTAATAAATGAAACTTCTATGTTTTGAATTTGGAAAAATAGACTTCATTTATTAAGTCAGAATATCAAAATTTTCTTTGGGTGAATTTTTGGTCTTTTTCTGAAAACATTCAATTTTTTATGAATAGTGAAAAAGATTGAGTTATTGTTTAAAACCGAAATTTTATTTAAATAATTATTTATTTTATTTAAATTTATTTTAGTATAAAATAGATAAATAATACCTATATATTTTCATTTAATTTATTGGAGTCATTTTATAATATGTTTATATATATAACTTTTTTAACATTTTACTGTCTTTTACCCACCTCTTAGGAGTATTTACAAATATGCATAAATCATAATTTAACTGCTTCTTTGAATTGAATTTAAAAAATATTAGATACATGGTTGATATTAGTAAGTAAAATTTGGTTCAATAAGATGAAAATATTTTTTGGTAAATCGTAACTTTTGACATTTCATTACCACAATTAAAAGTAATAGGGTAATTAAAGCTAAAAATGATATTATTATTACCCTAAGACATGTCATAATTCTATTGGATAAATTTAATTCGACCAAAAAAATATTTAGGAATAAAATATGATCCTTTAGGACCACTTGGATTAGAATAGTACATTTATTAATGTTTAATTTAAAGAAGAGTTAAAGGTGTTAAATTCATGTTTTCATAAATAAAACATTTTTAATATATGGTAATACCGAAGATAAATTCAACTATAAATATTCATTAGAAATATAAATATATTTCCTACATAATGGTATTTTATTTATAATTTTTAGACATTGGATATTTAAATTTAATTATGAAACAATGATGATGTAGTAATTTCCTTATTAATGAGATTTTAAGATAATTGATATTATAAATACACAATTAAATTTAATTTAAGACTTTTTATGATTTACAATAATTTTATAGGTTAATATGACATTTTTAGGTTGATTAGATAAATTTTTTCGAAGTTATAAGGTTGTTATGACTTTCACAAAAACAATATATCAAATAGTGAAAAATTGACATAAATTAATTTTTAAAACAAATACTATATTATTGGAAAATATAACCTTCCTAAAACTCTACAGTTCAGCCAAAGGTGTTAAAAAATATTATATATTCCATTAATGAACCACTTGTGGTTCTATTTAAAGTTTAGAGTATGTTTATTAATCATATAGTGTAAGAAAACAAGAAGACATGGTAAAAGTTAAACTATTTAACTAAGAGCTAAATCTAAAAGATAAGGTTAAAATGGTAACCTAAACGTGTATAAAACCTATTTGGATGAGATTATTTAAACTGATAACCACCTAAGGATCTAAATAAATTAATTTTGAGCCATTCTAAACTAAAAATCATTATATAATAAAATAATATTTTTGATGATTCCTAAAGAGCCCTTCCTCCCCTTTATAAATACCCCTCACCTCTAACTCATTACTCACAACTCTCAAGCCCCATGGATTATCCAACCTCTTCCCAGATAAGCTTTCAAGATCCCTCACCTCTTCCTAGAAACCTTAATTTAAGTAGAATTCACTTCAAGATGTTAATTTAGATCAAACCAAAGGGAGTTGCCCAATTTTAAGGTAACGTCTTCCCTAAAGTTCTCTTCTTTTATTTTACTTCCCCAACCCCCTAAACACTTTTTATTACTTTATTTCATAACAAAACCAGTATCATAAATATAATAAGTTTCTTTTATGAGAATTATTTGAGCTACACTTACACACACCTCCATCTAATGGGAAGAAACATTATGTTTCTGTGGATGGAAAACTACTGCCTCACGAAACGATGATTGTTCAATTATCACCTACAGAATCTTATGGTGGCCATTAAGATTGAACTGTATTTATATGTGATATATAATATATTTATATTGTTTGTATTCCTCTTTATTTTTCTTTCATATCATACCTTTATGGTTTCCATAATAGGTTAATGCGATAATTTCATTTGAGGAAGTGCGGACTACCACCCCCTCAAAATGATATGATTCATTTATGCCATACATGGAACGTATAAAGGATGGAGTTAATAAAATTATATTTGATATTATGCTGTAATTATAATATAATTATGTATCATTATGTATACATTTAATTAAAATAGAAACAAGAAATGAAAGTAGCGTTCATGCATACGTAAAGCTTACGATGCATTTAATTTCTTATCTTCACATGTTATGTACTGTTATAAATACATATATATATATACTAGGAATAGAAGACATATATGATATATAAATCATGAATATAATTCTGGAGATAAACTATTTTTTACCACAAGGACATAATGTAATTATATGAAGTTTACTTTTGACTCAAGTAACAAATATCAACAAAAGGACCGTTATTAACTTAAATGAGTACGTAATGTTTTTAAAGTGACAATAAGTTATATAAGGTAAATAATACATTTGAAAAATAATATTAAGCAAGTAGAAATTAACTTTATTTTACTATTAAAAATATTAATGAACGTACAGGTGTTGTGAGACACAAGGTAAGGGTTAATTTTACAATCTCTTTATTATTTGAGGTTGTTTTTAAGTATGTATCTACTGGGACATATTTATAATCCATGTCCATGATTCATGAAAGAGTTTTCAAAGGGATTATTTTAAGGTAATTTTTTTTAAAAACATCATTTTAATGGTTTAAAATATTTATTCCTCTAAATCATTCTCATTAATTTCAATGTTTTCATAATGGTTTTTAAGGATTTAGTTATATGGAAATAAATTTTTTTAAAAAGTTAATTCCTTTCAAAAGGTTCAAATTGGTATGGGAAACTTTGATTCAAAAATGTCTTTAAATTTCTCCTTTTCTAAATTGTGTGACTTATAAATGTTTCCATTAAAAAATGATATTTCTCTCAATGAGTTTTACAATTCATTTTTATCTATGTCAACATCTTTTAATGGATTTTAAACTTGTTTGAAGTTGATTTATTATTATTCAAATATTCCATATTATATTTAAGGTATTGTGATATGTTTGATTGTGGATGTGTTATTTGTATACCATTCATGGTTTATGGATAAATTATTGACATTTAATATGAGGGTTTTAATACGAATGTTTATTTTATGCTTAAACCTTTTCATATGAGGAATGTATTGGACGTAGTAAGTGACAGGTGGAGCCCGCTATATCTCCTTGATCCATCATTAGGTCTCATGAGATAAACTAGTGTCTTGGAACAATTCCTTGACAAAATCTTATTTGTAGTCTTGGCACAAAGCCTTGACTATGTGGTTATGAAGTCTGACATTATGCATTCCATCATTATGAAATTGTCGATTGATATTTCATGTGATTATTCGACTAGTAGAATATCAATGTGAATAATTAAATGGAATTATTTGATTTATATTTTCCATATTATTCTATTTTTTATGTTTAAAAGTCTTTTGTTTTCGTTTTATGCATTTATTTAAATGTTTATGCTTTTTTATAAAAGAATCTGCTATATTGTTACCCTTCGTGAGCATCTGAGTTCACCCCTTTCTATGTTTTATTTTCCCCATGATTCCAAGAAGTGTATTGGGATTGATATTCATGGTTATACTAAGAGAATAATAACATTTATAAGAGATTATTTATGTTGTGTTTTATGTTATAAAGTGTGATGTAACATTCATGTATGTAAACTATTTTCCAAGACTGCTAATTAGACTGGTCCTTCGTGGCTTGATTCCTTTTAATCATGAAAATGTAATAAAATAATGCGCCGAATATGGGTATCTAGGTTCGGGGCATTACAATCCACAATGTGGAAGTAATATATCACAATGAAAAGGAATTGAGTTATGAAATTTCTTTACCACTTCATAAATTTTTGTTAAAATCCTATTAAATGAAATATTTCAAATTGAAACTAAAAAACCATTAAGAATAAATGAATTTTGATATTAAATATCAATGTATGTATATATACCATATAAAAGTTAATTGGTGTGTAATAACTAATTAGTCTCAAGGAAATGTGAAATGAGACCAAATCACATTATACTTTGTATTTTTTTGATTTATAATCCCAATGAAATAAATATATTCAAATTAAAATAAAATACCCTGAAGATAAATTTATCATTTTTATAAAATAAAATAAGTTCATTATAAACAGATCATAAAATCAATAATATTTGAAAATGGAGTATGCCTTATAGAAGAATAATTCGAAGTATAATCCATTACCTTGCATTTCATATTTGGTTAACATACATTAACATAATGTATACTAGTTTTTATCATGCAATTAACATATAACATAACCATAATTATATTTATTATATCATATTGTATTATTTTATAATATCATTCTACTAATCCATTAATGATTATTCTTTATTTTCATCATTTCGTGTATAAATTATCGTGTTTTTTTAGTATGTTTCGACATATTATGTTTTTTATTATTATGTTGATCATGATTTAATCATCTATAGAATATAAAAAATTATTTAGTCATCATATATATTCATTATATATTCATTTATAAAAATCCATTATATTTGGATATAGGAAATGAAATGTATCATTCATGAGATGGTAGGTCGTACGTACACATGAATGCTACCTCAATTTCCTTATCTTATTTAAAAGGATGAAAATTAAATGATATATAAATATATATATATATATTTAAATTTAATTATCATATTTATTTTTTTATTTTTCACATATTTTGATTAAAACCATTCTTAATACATTCCATGTATTGTTCGAACGAATCACATCACTTTGAGGAGGTAGTAGTCTACACATCGATTAACAATTTTATCATCTTCCCAAAAAATTGAAAGAATGATGTTAAAAATTTAATGATAATTATAGAATCATACATACATTAAAAATATCATATATATCCTATATAAACTATAAATCCATCATTATTTCCATACTTTAAAGGTGGTAATCAATGAACGAACTACCTCAGTTTGCAAGGCAATAGTCAGTCATACACATGAACGATGATTTAGTATCCCATTTGATGGATGTGTGAGAAATATTAGTTATAACTATTATTATAAAAGAATCACAATATATTTAATATGATTTGGTTATTATATAATAATTATTTAAAAATAATTGAATGGGTGGAGATGTAAATGAATCAAAATTGGTCGTTGAGAAAATGTGACATCTTATTTAGGATACTCTTATTGATTTATTATAAAATGCATACATGGTATGATTTATTCCAAATGTGACTATTATAGGATTATGATATGGATATGGGGTTTTTTTGTTTTTTTATGAGATAATGAGATATAGAGTTTTTAATAAGTGGGGGTGGGATTTAATATTTATATTATAAGAGGAGTGGAATTCTTGAATATATAAAAAGGGAAAAATATTGAGAGTTCACCATTAAATAATGTTCCCCAAATAATGAAACATAAATAAATAAATTTATGATATGATCTATATATTTCCATAAAATATATTTTTCCCATGTGTCTAGGTTATTTTGGCCCATATGTTTTCGGTTTCGTCCCATGTTATGCTAATTGTTCTCGGAGCTGCTATATTTAATATTAATTACATTCCATAATAATTTTGGTAAAAAACTACGTTGAACTCCTTATATAATATAAATTGTTATTATTAAAAAAAATTAAACAATTTTTCAAATTTCATTCATAAAAGATGTATAAAATAATTTAAATTTAATCTCACTGATTGGGTGACAAAGATAATTGAATAATATTAAAAATAATTGTAGAGGACCAAAGCTTGATGTACATGGATATTACGATACTTTTACGGAATAATTAATACATAATGAAAACAGACACACAAGGAACGTAATAGTTTAGTGTTTTTGGAAACATAGAAAATAATCTTCTAATCGTGGTGAAAGATCTTCAACATCTCCCATAAAGATCTTCCCCTTTTTTTTTCTTACCTAAAACCTTTTTTTAAATCCTGGGTAAAAGAAAAAATAAAAAGGTTGAGCTCAAATTCTTAGTAAGCATAAGCATAGAGAACATAAAACAATCCATAAACATTTGAATTCAAAAACATGAACATAAAATCTAAATATCATAATCCGGAGCAACGACATAAATCATGGAAGTACACAAAGCGTGGATCATAAAGTAACATTAGTCCTGATAAACTATCATGGTAATAAAACAAGTAATTGTGGCATCCATTAAGCACATGTTATGATTTCCATAGTAGCCAAGGCATTGCTGCCAAGACTATCTTAGTGGACAAAGTCCCATTCGGAATCGATTTCACTCCTCGTTCTAGTCCTGTAACACTGAACCATATTTACTTACCATTCCATCCATGTCTATCTCATGAGATATAAATCTTTACCCAATGCATTGGATGGAGATATAGGCCCCACCCATCTCATAATGAAATCTTTCTTACTTGTGGCACAAAATAAACATACACCATTCATAATAACCCAATTAATAAAATGGGTTTCATATTCATCATCCCATCACCACATAATCCATATAAAAGAAATGGATATCATTTCACAATAAGAAAAGTGAAACCATGTAAATCATAGAGACATTATAATTGAAACATAAAAATATGATATAATTTAATCTTAGATGAAAAATGGTTTTGATAAAACACTTAAAATGAATTTTTGAGAAAAATAACATTTCTTCTTAAAAATAATTTTGTTTTCACTAAATGTCATGGAATTTTAACAAAAAATTGTTTAAAATAGTCATGAAATATTTTGGAGGAATCATTATGAAAATAAGGCTTTATAAAACCTTAAAAATCCTTTCAGGCCGTATAAGTTAAAAAAACATTCTTCTCATACTTTTTCCGGAAAAGTCAAAAAGTACCTCATAACGTAATCAAAAGAAAGATTCCTTACATACCATGTAGTAAAAGTAAAAATGGGTAAAAAGGACATTAAACATACATGAAACCATTTTTAGAAAATATTAACATGGATGATAAATATAACCCTAGTGAATACGTACGAACAAAAAATCTCAGATAATAATGAGATTGGAAAAGTTATCCCTTACCTTATGTCTGATATGCTTCGTATGTATCCAAACCTCCTGTATAATTATTTAAATAATTTCGTTGACTTATTATAGAGTCATATTCATTTCTATTATATCATATATGGTTCCTTAGGTATTTATATTACCGGTTCATTTGTCAATTCCATGTTAAAGTAGTGTTTTCGGTAAAATTGTTTCATTTATAGTACATGTTTGGACTTGTTGTTCATGATATTATTATTACTTATATCATGATTTACTTACTTCAAAAATGTAAAACATAATTTATATATCATATATATTCAGTATATATATATATAATAGATAGATAAATGAAATGAAACACACTGTTCATGGAGATGGTAGGTCGTACGTACGCATTAACGATGTTTTCCTATATTTATTGAATAGAATGGAAGTAATTAGATGAAATATATATATATATATACATAAATACAGTAGCTTCATTATGTCATATATTTATTTATTATTCATTATATATACATTATAATCATTCTTGAATGGTTAATCATGGAAAATGAATCTCATCGCGTTCGTGGATACGGTAGTCCGTACATACGCACGAGCGATGATATCATTCCAATGATCGTGGAATTGTATTAGAGTGTATTTATAATATTACAGAATCAATATCACATTAAAATAACCATATATATTTATTTATTTACACCATTATACCCATCCATTTAAGGAGGTAGTGGAAAAACTGATTACACCATGACATGAAGACAATATTTTGTACCTACGCACGCGTGGTGATTTCATTTACCGTAGGATGGATAGAAAGTGAAATAATGTTTTTTCATATACATAAAAAAATATCAGTATATTAGTGATACTAATGTTATTACTTTATAATGAAACAACTAAATAAGAAGAAGTTGAAGATGAAATAAACTTGAGAGAATCGAAAGAAGAGATTACCTCTTCTTCGACGCACCTCCTTTAAGACTTTTTTTTAAGGAAGTTGAGTTGGTATTTTGAGAAGAACCTAACCTCCAGAATGTTTCTAGAGAAGTGGAGAAGAGAAATGGGCAGGGTTTGGCCGAGATGTAAGGCACAAAATGGTGTGAAGATAAGAGGGAAAGGGTGCCCTTTTTATAAGGGAGAAGAGGGGAACCTTTGGAAAACATAAAATATTATATTGTAATAAAGTCATATTCAGTTTGAATAGATCCAAATTGATTTATTTCAAAGCTAAAGTGGGTATGGGTCTATAGTCTCTCATCCAATAGATTTTAGACAAGTTTAGGTTACAATTTTAACATTATCATTTAGATTTAACTCTAAGTTAAATAATTTAACTTTTACCGTGTCTTCTTATTTTCTTACACTATATGGTTAATAAACATACTATAACATGCCAAAAGAACCCCAATTTGTTTATTATTAATATATATAACCTTATATAAGTCATTTAGACGAACCATAGATTTTTAGGAATAAAATAACAATTAAAAATATAATATTTGTATTAAAAACTATTTTATGTCTAGTTTGACACTATTTGGTAATTGATTTTTGTGAAAATCATAACAGAATGATGAGTTCCCAAAAAGTTACTTAAATAAATAATAACATGTCATATTAACCTATAGAATTAGTATAATTCATAAAAAGTATCAAATTACATTTATTTGGGTATTTATAACATTAATTATGTCAATATTTCATTAATAAGATAATTACTGCATCATCATTGTGTTATAAATAAATTAAATTATTTAATGTCTAAAAATTAAAAATAAACTACCATTATGTAGGAAATAGATTTCTATTTCTAATGAATATTTATATTCTAATTTATCTTATGTATAACCCTATATAGAATATGTTTTAGTTATTAAGCTTTGATTTTAACTATTTTAACTATTCTTTAAATAAAATAATATTAAATGTCCTAATCTAATACAAGTGGACCTAAATGGTCATATTTTATTCCTAAGGTTGTTTTTGGTCGAATTAGACTTATCCAATAGAATTAGTACATGTGTTAGGGTAATAATAATATCATTTTTACCCTTAACTACCCTATTTACTTTTAACCGTGGTAAATATATGAAAAAAGTTACGATTCAGTAAAAATTATTTTCATCTCATTGAACCACATTTTAGTCCTTGATAATAACCTTATGTCTTGGATTTTTGAAATTCCACTCACAGAAGCGGTAAAATTAAGTTTCATATGAATTTCCAAATTCTCCTAGGAGGTGCGTAAAAGACGGTGAAAAGTTCAATAAAATTTTTATATAGAAGAAATTATTATATAATGACTCCAATGAATTACATTGAACATATATAGGTATTATGAATTAATTTTGACCTAAAATAGATTTAAATAAAATAAATAATTACAGAAATAAAAATTTGGTTTTTAAATAGTAACCCAGTGTTTTCACTATTCATTAAAAATTGAATGTTTTCTGAAAAATACCAAAAATTCACCTTAGGATAATTTGGGTATTCTGAATCCATAAATGAAGTCCATTTCAAAAGATAAAATTTATTAAATTTTAAAAAATGGGAATTACTATTCATAACTGCTAGTTTATATAACATATCGTTGTTTAGTGAAACTCTATATTGTATACAACACACGCTATCGTGGAAGGTCGCGATTGCGTGTAATGAAAGACAAGTTAGGGATGCATGCAGTGCAAGATCCTTTTGGTGTAGATTAAAACACACGACATCAATAAAATTAAAAAGAATATTTTTCTTAAAATCTCGGGGTGTTACATTCTACCCCCCTTAAAATGAATTTCACCCTCGAAATTCGTCGGGGTTATAAATGGTTTACTACTCGAATGTTTCTTTAATATAAACCCACATTGTAAAAAGGAATAACAAATCCAATATATAAAAACTAATTTATGAAATGTAACGGCTAACCAAATTAACTAATCACTGGGTTTCAACATAGGAGAACATAGGTGAAAATATGGATATGGAAGATAAATCTAACCGTTATGTTCTGAAGGAAAGTGGTAGATAACATGGCTATGAAAAAGACAACAATCACAAAGCCAAATATTTGTGATGATCTAAGGTACCATCTGATTCATTAGATATAAGGTCACTTAGACAACATTTTTTGTTTTCAAGATCATTTCCCTAAAGTTGAAGAAATTGGAATTAGAAGAAATATTATCTTGATTTTGGTGAAGTCTCACTCTTGGTCGTTCTTTGGACAATTTCCACTTCATGTCCTAATGAAATGAAGTTGAATTTGTCATTCGTGAAGTGTTAGTAGATCATGTGATATAATGATGGGTCATTCCATCTGTCTCAAACATAATTTAGAAAAAGATATATACATAAGTCCATCTATGGTGAGATTAATCAGATATGGTTCCAAAATGGACTTATACTTCATCTATCATCCTGCATAATAAAATAATACTAGTTTCTACTAACCAGGGACTTCTTGTAGGTTAGTGGTAGGAAATAAAGGTAGGTCACACTTCGGTTGTGGGTTTGATTCCCACAGCCTTGTCTGACGTGATGGGTTGTCCCCCGTCCTGCAGGTTGTCCTTTTTTTCTAAAAATACATTATTATCACATTCCATCAATAATATCGAAAAAGTTATATCCTTAAACAATACTAACTTATGTACAACATAATCCATTCCAATCTTTTGGCTTATCCAAAATACTACTGTCCAATCTCATATTATAGTGAAAACAATTACCAGAGAGTTCAGATAACAAGCATGTTAATACCATCATTGATCCCCATATATCATAAGATATGTCCTGTTGGTCACATTCCAAACATTCTAAGGAATTAATCATGTATTCTCTGGAAAAATGAATACCCATTGAACCTTAGTGAAAACATGAGTGCTGTCAAAAGTTAACTCTTTCCACATACCAAAATCCCAAAATTCTGTATACTCCAACCATGATATCACTTAGTCGTTATAACAATCATGAACTCATGAATACTATCAAACATATTCTTTCATCCTTATCCATTCATTATGTTCATATCATATTGTTTCAAAAAATATCTGAATAATCTTTCATGGTTACCAGTACCATTCAACATATAATTTCATATACATTAGGAAAAACAATAGTGTAACAATCCTTAGATGTTTCCTCATTCCATAGTACCATTAAATTACCTATATTACATAACTCTTGATAAACATACAATCATTCCACTACCTTCTTAAACCATTGACCAAGCTTGAACACTTCTATCATCTCATATATCATTTGTAGTCTTCTCATCATCATCCACATAAATACTACCCATATGACCATGTAGATTCTCTTCATGAGATTTTCCCTTAGGGCATTGGTTTGCATAATGACCATACATTCCACATTTAAAACATATAATCATTGTTGATGTCATAGAAATACCATTATCCTTATCCATGGTGTTATCTGAACCTTTTCCTTTGCACATGCTGGATTTGTGTCCTTCTTTTCTGCACCCAAAGCATATTCTAGTTCCTTTGAAATATTCTCCTTGATTCCTCTTACCATATGATTTCCATGAGGGGAATTGAACTTTATTTCCTTAATGATCATCATGAAACTCCATCTTTATATTATTAGCTGAGTCGGGATACTTATCAAAGTTGATATTATTGATCATATTATGAGATTACTGATTAGGCATAATAACGATATTTGGACTTCCAGATCCAATTTTATTGGTTTCTCATGAAGAATATCATTCCATTTTCCATCATATCCTCCATTATCTTGAATCTTCCTGTTTCCAACCAATTTATAAAACTCAAAAAAAAGTGTGAGAGGCTATAATCATAATCAAAGGGGATTACCTTCGGTTTCTAACATCTTAGGTTATATTATAAGATCATTACCATAATTCTAGGACTATAACCTATACTTATACTTATCCTTAGGGATATCCCTATCCATACCTTAGAAATATATCTAGAGATATCACTAAATTTCTCACATCCTAGTTTCCAAAGGTTGACTAAAACGTTCCTCTAATACCAGCTGTAGAGGCCCAAAGCTTGACGTACATGGACATAACATTACTTTTGCGGAATACTTAATACATAATGAAAACAGAAACACAAGAACCGTAATAGTTTAGTGCCTTTGGAAACTTAGAAAATAATCTTCTAATCATGGTGAAAGATCTTCCCCTTTTGTTTTCTTACCTAAAACCTTTATTTAAATCATGGCGAAAAGAAAACACAATAAGGGTGAGCTCAATTACTCGGTAAGGGTATGCATAGAGAACGTAAGACAATCCATAAACATTTGAATGCAAAAACTAGAACATAAAATATAAACATTAAAATCATGAGCAACGACATAAATCATGTAACTACACAAAGAATATATCATAAAGGAACATTAGTCATGATAAATTAGCATGGTAATAAAACATGTAATTGTGGCATCCATTAAGCACATGTTATGATTTCCATAGTAGCCAAGGAATTTCTGCCAAGACCATCTTAGTGGACAAAGTCCCATTCTGATTTGAGTTCACTCCTCGTTCCAATCCTGTAACACTGAACCAGATTAACTTACCATTCCATCCATGTCTATATAATGAGATATAAATCTTTACACAATCCATTATAGGGAGTTATAGGTCCCTCCCCTCTCATAATGAAATCATTTTTACTTGTGCCACAAAATAAAAACACATCATTCATAATAACCCAATGAATAAAATGGGTTTCATAAACATCATCCCATAATCACATAATCCATATAAAAGAAATGGATATAATTTCATAATAAGAAAAGTGAAACTGTGGTAATCATAGAGACATTATACTTGAAACATTCACATATAAAATAATGTCATCTTAGATGAAAAAATGTTTTGATAAAACACTTAAAATGAATTCTTGAGGAAAGTGTCCTTTCTTCTTAAAAATCGTTTTATTTTCACAAAATGTCATGCAATTTTTTAAAAAAATATTTTTTTGAAAATATTCATGAAATTTTTTTGAGGAATCTTAATGAAAATAAGGCTTTATAAAACTGTAAAAATTCTTTCAAGCTGTATAAGATAAAAAACATTCTTCTCATAGTTTTTCCGGAAAAGTCAAAAAGTACCTTATAAGGTTAAAAAAGAAAGATTCCTTACATACCATGTAGTAAAAGTAAAAAATGGATAAAAATGACTGTAAACATAAATGAAACCATTTTTAGAAAACAGGAACATGGAGGATGAATATAACCCTAGTGAATACGTACGAATAAACAATCTCAGAAAAAAATGAGATTGGAAAAGTTATCCCTTACCTTTTGTCTGATTTGCTTTGTATGTATCCGAACCTCATGTATAATGATGTAAATAATGTCATTGACATATTAAAGAATAATATTCATTGTTATTATATCATATATGGTTCACTTAGGTATTTATATTACCCATTCATTTGTCAATTCAATGTTAATGTAGCGTTTTGGGTAAAATTGTTTCATTTATCGTACCTGTTTGGAATTGTTGTTCTTGATATTATTATTAAATATGTCATGATTTACATACTTCCAGAATGTAAAACATAATTTATATATCATATATATTCAGTATATATATATAATAGATAGATAAATGAAATGAAACACACCGTTCAAGGAGATGTAGGTCATACGTACGCATGAACGTTGTTTTCCTTTCTTTATTGAATTGAATGAAAGTTAGTAGATTACATATATATATATATATGTATAAATAAATCCATTAGCTTCATTATTTAATATATTTCATTATTATTCATTATATATACTTTATAATCATTCTTGAATGGTTAATCATGGAAAATTCATCTCATCGCATTCGTGGAGACGATAGTCTGTTCGTACGCACGAGCGATGATATCATTCCCATGACCATGGAATTGTATTGAAGTGTATGTATAATATTGCAGAATCAATATCACTTTTCAATAACCATGTAGAGTTCTTTATTTACACCATTATACCTATCCATGTAAGGTGGTGGTAGAAAAAATGATTACACCACGACGTGGAGACGGTATTCCATACGTACGCATGCGTGGTGATTTCATTTTCCGTAGGATGGATAGAAGGTGAAATATGGTGGTTTTATATTCATAATAACATATCAGTATATGAGTGATACTTATGTTATTACTTTATAATGAAAAAACTAAATAAGAAGAAGTTGAGGAAGAATGAAACTTGAGAGAATTGAAAGAAGAGATTACCTCTTCTTCGACACACCTCCTTTATGCCTTCTCTTAAGGAAGTAGAGTTGGTCTTTTGAGAAGACCGAAACCTCCAGAATGTTTCTAGGGAAGTCGAGAAGAGAAATGGACAGGGATTTTCCGAGCTTCAAGGCTCAAAATGGTGTGAAGTGAAGAGGGAAGGGGTGTCCTTTTTATAAGGGATGAGAGGGGCTCCTTATGTAAACTTAAAATATTATTTTATAATAAAGCCATATTCGGTTTTTAATAGCTCCAAATTCATTTATTTCGAATATTAAGTGGGGATGGGTCTATATCCTCTCAAAAAATAGATTTTAAACAAGTTTAGGTTACAATTGAAACCTTATCATTTAGGTATAACTCTAAGTTAAATAATTTAACTTTTACCGTGTCTTCTTGTTTTCTTACACTATATGGTTAATAAACATACAATAACAAGACAAACAGACCCCAAGTTGTTTATAATTAACATATATGACCTAATATATGTCATTTTTCCGAAACCACGATTTTTAGGAATAAAATAACAATTAATAATTTAATATTTGTTTTAAAAACTATTTTGTGTCAATTTTGACACAATTTGGTAATTGGTTTTTGTGAAAATTATAACAGAATTATTAGTTCTAACAAAGATAATTAAATCAATACTAACATAAAATATTAACCAATAAAACTAGTATAATTCATAAAAAGTCTCAAATTACATTTATTTGGGTATTTATAACATCAATTATGCCAATATCGCATTAATAAGATAATTATTGCATCATCATTGTGTCATAAATAAATTAAATTATTTAATGTCTAAAAATTATAAATAAAATACCATTATGTAGAAAATATTCATATATTTCTATTGAATATTTATAGTTGAATTTATCTTATGTATAAACCTATATGAAAATTTTTTAGTTATTAAACATTGATTTTAACTATTTTAACTATTCTTTAAATAAAATAATATTAAATGTCCAAATATAATCCAAGTGGACCTAAATGGTCATATTTTATTCCTAAGGTTGTTTTTGGTCTAATAAAACTTATCCAATAGAATTTGGACATGTGTTAGAGTAATAATAATATCATTTTTTCCCGTAATTACCCTATTTACTTTTAACAGTGGTTAATAAAAGTAAAAACTTACTATTCACCAAAAAACATCATCTCATTGAACCACATTTTAGTCCTTGATATTAACCGTGTCTCTATAATTTTCCAAATTCCACTCACAGAAGTGGTAAAATTAGGTTTTATGAGAATTTCTAAATTCTCCTAGGAGGTGGGTAAAAGACGGTGAAAAGTTCAATAAAATTTTTATATATCTAAAATTATTATAAAATGACTCCAATGAATTACATAGAACTTATTTAGGTATTATGTATGAATTTTTACCTAAAATAAATTTAAATAAAATAAATAATCATATAAATAAAAAGTCGGTTTTTAAATAGTAACCCAGTGTTTTCACTATTCAATAAAAATTGAAATTTTTCAGAAAAATTCCAAAAATTCACCCTAGGCTAATTTCAATATTCCGAATCCAAAAATGAAGTCCATTTCAAAAGATAAAAATTTTAAAATTTTAAAAAGTTGGTATTACTATTCATAACGGCTAGTTTTTATAACATATAGTTGTTTAGTGAAATTCGGTATTGTATACAACACATTCTATTGTGGAAGGTCGCGATTGAGTGTAATGCAAGCCAAGTCTAGGATTCATGTAGTGCAAGCTTCTTTTGGTGTATCATACAAAAGAAGACATCAATAAAATTAAAAAGATTATTTTTCATAAAATCTCGGGGTGTTACAATAATAATATGTTTTTCTATACCCTTTCAATGTGAAATTTGTTCCAATTACATAAATTGGATTAACTTATATATATATTTTCTATATATAAATTAAAACCAAAATAAAATATAATTTATCCTCATAAATTTATCATATGAAAATATAATTTTAACTTATATTCAAATTTTTTTTCTATAATTCATCAAAACATAAATCTTTTTATCAATATACTAAAACATAATTGAAAGTGCACTTCTATATTAATATTCCATAAATTAATAATATTTTATCATATATAATTTATATAATTTTCAAATGTTACATTCAAATGAGGTTCTATATGAAAAGGTGAAAAAATTCCATTATTAAAATATTGCTTTTTGATGTATAATATTGGGTTTGTTCCAATATTATGATTATAAAATCAATTGGATTAATTTAAAAAATATTTTATTTAATATATATTATATTAATATCATTAAAATAAATCACAAATTGTAATTAAATTAATATATTAGGATAAAACATGTTTGTGAGCTTAAAACATTTCCTTCAAATGACTCATGATTATGATATTTTATATAAAGGATATGATTTTCATATGTTATACTCATTTATCATACCATTTTCTCCATTTAATGTTTAAATTATCATTGATATATTCCTTTTTTACATATAGTAAGAATATTGTCTCACAATTTCTTATCTTTCCTTTCACAAGGTTATGAAGAATGGTCTTAATTCTGATATGACTAAAATTATTGCTTACTATGAATAATATAATTCTAGATTATACATATATCTTATGAATAAGTGTTGAATGTTTAAAAATTTCCAAAGAAACTAGACATATTCAATTATTATTTGGATCATAATTATTATTTTTTTGAAAATTCATGTAATATTATGAGATATTTATTTATGAAATGTATGTGTCCCTATAGTTTGTATCAGATCTAGGATAAGTTGATTTTGGAAACTCATATTTGAATAAATTAGTGGGTAACCATAGGATAATATTAATTATTTGAGAACATATTATGTTAGTGTAATGAAGGGGGTTTGGTCTTCAAAACAATAAATCCATATCTGCATACTATTAGTGAATATGGATTGGGCATAGATACATATCTGTTTAATAACAACAATTTTTTTTGGTTGAGTATATCATGACTATAATTATAGTGATTGAAAATTATTCCATTACCTCACACAAGGTTTCACACTCCCAAGGGATATGATTTGGTTAATTCAAATTTTCATGAAGAACCATCATCGTAGATTATAATAGGTGATGATAATGCATTACCTAGTTTAAATATATGGTTTCTTTGATTGAAATCAAGGTTCTATTATTTATAAATCCTATAAACAATATTGCCTGGATATTTTGTGTCACATTGTGAATATTCTTTCACAGACATTGTTCTTCGGTTTTTTTCAATAGATAAAACATGATAGATCCATGTTAATGATGAATGTGACATACAATGAAATCATTTTCCTCTTGAGAAACCTATTGTTATTGTACACCGAATGAAATTTCATATATATATTATTACACAATGGGATATAAATTTCAATCTTGATGATCTTTGAAATATGATACAGAGTGAACAGAATTATATTGTACCCTTCCGAAGGAAATTTTCACCTCCATTTAGTGAGCCCCCTGATCCACCCCCTTTTGAGAAATGGATAAATAACTCTAAAAATATATTTTCAGTTCTCTAGTTTTATGAACATGAAAAAAAATTTGGTTTTTTATCATTTGGATCAAGAATAAAATTAATGGTGTAATATTATAATGAACATTAGGTAACGAGATAAAATTTACTCCATAGAGTGGGATATGTTTACGTACTTATTTATCAATTATAAATTTATTACAATTCCTAATTTGAAAATTGATAATAAATTGATCGATTTAAAGTATAAGGATTGTGAATATGATAGTAAATATAAGGAATGTTTTAAAATCTCTATGAGGAATGCTTTTGGTATTATTATCTAACATGAATTTATCATTGATTTATTATTTAGTGGATAATTCAAATTTTCAAATGGGCCTTATCAATAGGACACTATAATAACAATAAATATATCATTGTGTAATATAATAGATTTTCATAATGTGTTTTTGTTTGTTTATGTTTCAATTTATGTACCTTATTTCAGAAAAATATGTTCTTCTCCAATTTCTTGATAAGTATCATGGGTGTTCTGGGTGTTCGAGGCATGAAAGAAGAGGAAATGGATTTAATTGGACACATTTTATAGATTTCGTACAATTAGTGAAAACTGTGCACATCATCCCTCGTAATCACGTAGGCATTGACGTAGGCTTTCACATGGTTAAAACACGTTTAAGCTAACTATGAAGTTTACCTAGGAAACTGTGATAAGAATTTATTTTGTCATAGTTATTGTCGCATGGTTTCCAAACGATTTGGAAAACCATGCAGGTAAACTGTACAACCATGTAATGTTGAAAAAATTACAAAATTACATCTCCCATATTATAAATCATCACTCTGTATTTTCCCACTTTTTTCCCCTCTCAACACTAATGATTAATAAAAAAAATAAATAACTTTTAAATATCGATCTCCCTCATTTCAAGGTCATTCTAGTGGTCTTCGGTTGTGAATTGATGATCCGGCTAAGTTTAATCCTCCCCTTGTTTCACTTTTTCAGATTAGGGTTTGTAATTACCATCATCTATTTCTATAGACCTAAACCCTTATTTTTTTGGAACCATGGTTAGAACATCGAGGGTTTTGTGAAAGGGATATATATCTATGTTTAAGAGTGTATTCGTAGTTCAATACGAAGTTGTTGGTCTACTAGAAATATCCCATAGTTTTTTATAGATATTTCCATGTGTGATGAGATCTTTCCATCCGAATATTGTGTATTTTTTTTGGATTTAGTATGATTTGGTATGTTTGGTGGCCAAATGTTTACTAAAACCCATTATGGTCTCTGTGGGATGTGTTGAGGATGAATCAATTGTTTTAGGGTCACCCATGGGGTTCACTGACCTTATCTGATTTAGAAATTTTAATGTTAAGTGTGAAATTGATGCGTGATAATGTAGATCCCTTATTTAACATGTAATATGTTTTGTTAAATAGGAAATGGAATGTTAATAGTTTTTTCTTGGTTGGTAATGGATTAACGGGGTTTGTATGGAATGATTATGGAATGGGTTAGTTGCGCTAAAGGATATTGTGTAACGAATGATATGAATTATGATGAGTTTCTCAAAAGAATTATTATATATGAAATGATGATCATGTAAAATTAGAAATTTAATGAGAATGGAAAAACATGTGAATGGTTTTTCATAAGAGAATTTAGGAATATTTGAAAGGGGTAAATACATGGAAATTGTGTGGTACACATAATGGGTTAAATGTGATTAATTGGTTTTGTTATGTTATATAATAATTGTACATGAAATGCATATGTGATAAATTCTCATGTAATGATAAATGGGATAATTGTGTTAATATATAGTAATTGTTGAAGGCTGGTAAAGTTGTGTAAATATATGAACATACTTAATTGGTTAAGGAATATGAATGGGAAATTGGGTCAAATGGGATTTGAAATGTAAATGGAAAATGTATTCTTGGGTTATGAAATAATATTAATGCCCACATTTATTGTTGTAAATTGTTATTACTGTTGATATGAGTTATTTTTGTTCTATTTCAGTATGATTGGTATATAAATTGGTTGTTTTTTTGTTGTGATATAGTTTATGTGGAAAATGGATGGATATTCATGTTTACATGGCTTGTTGGTGGGATAAGGGACTGATGCTCCTCCCATGGGTTGGCTTAGACTGATGCTCTAACCTACCCATAAATGCACAGGTTTGGGAGATGGACTGATTCACTATTCCCCTAATGGTTGTATTCAATAAAAATACCTTGCTTGAGCCCCCATGTAATGTTTTCTGATTACTTAATATGTGATTCCCTAGTGAGATAGGGAATTAAATTTATTCTATTATAAAAAACTGAAAAATGTCATGAACCTTTTGTGAGTGATGTGAATACCTATCTTATAGACTTCATGATTGATGTTGAACTAGTAATAAATGAGAAATAATGAATTGGAACATAGTTATTAATAGCTATGTAGATATTATTAACTAGTGGCCCCCAAATTATCTTTCTTTACTTGTTATTTATTTATTACGGCATTCACTATCGTTTATATAGGTTATTTGTAGACACTATTGGTGGTGGGCTTCTGAGTTGTACTCACACCCTTTATGGACCACCGTTGGGTACCCATGTAGATTTGAATATTACATGTCCAGGAAAGGGAAATGTCCCTATGTTAGGAAGTTTAGTTGGACATGGGACATGAATGGATGAGGTTCTAGACAAGGATTCGGTACCATTTTGGGATTAATTATATTTTTCTTATTTTGGGTTTTGTTCACTTGGAATTGTATGATGACATTGCATATTTACTATTTGTTTGGGTCTATAACCAGTTGGGAAATGGTCATTTATTCATGTCCATTAATTAGTTCATGTTATCTCCGTTGTTTTATATGATTATTGATCTGGCTAACACTGACCCAGAGGGTATAGTCTCCCCACATGACAAATATAGACCCTTGTGGCTAGTAGTCAAGCACTGGCGTACTAGGAGTTGAGCATTAGGTCATGTGATAAGATTTCTTATTATACGAGTTTAGAGGAACATGGGTTAGAGATGTTACAAAGTGGTATTAGAGGAGGTATTTTATCTACATACTATTTGGTGAAGGTAGATAAGATATTAGGAAAATGTTAATGTTTAGTAATGATCTCATTATTGGGAGTTGTTTACCCATGTTTGATGGAAAACCCAAATCACCCTATGTGTAAATTTGGTCTTGATGCGTGTTGATACGGTTGAATGATATTTCCCCATTGGGGGATGCACATGTCGTGTGATTTGACTAATGTATGAGAAAAATACATGGCGTGAATGGCATGAGGTTGTGAATTCATACATCATTTTAGTCACCTAATGATACAGGTGGAATGTATAATGATAGACACAAACAATCTGGGTTTGTGTGGAAAATATATTAGAATTTATTTTAATTCATTGTACAATTTGATGAAAATAGTGCCTAAAAATGGAAATGAAAGTGTGTAAATGAAAATAATTAAATGGATAGTAAGTGTATATTATATATAAAAAACGTTATGTCTGGGTTGAGGTTTTGGTTTGTGGTAAATTATAAAAAAGAATGTTGTTTAATTGGGAAAGATGTGTGTGGTGATGATGAAATGGATAATTATTTTTTTAATGAAATGTGTAAATGAGTTAATATGAAGGTATAACAATTTTTGAGTTTAGAAATGTTCTTAATAGAAAACATTTTTTAGGAATAGAGTAAAATAAATAAAGGGTTGTTTGCAGAATGGGTTGTGATTATTTAATTTGGATTACCCCATGTTGAGCCTGACCCGTTGTAAGAAGGGTAGAGGGTAGTTTTAGAGATTGCAACACATCTTTTGGAATAGTGTATGTGAAGTGAGTTATGTTTGGGAGGTAGTGAATTGTCCATTTCTGTTTTATACCTATTTTACTTCATTTGAGATTTTTATTGATAAACATTATTGGGGATATGAATCAGATTATATAGGGATTTTTAGTATTTGGGTATGTAGAAGGTTCTAAAGTGTGAACCTTTTGGAATTCCTCAATGTGCCTTTAGTTAGGTGGTGTCCTTGAGGAATTTAGGTGAGGGTTCGTAATGTAAAAGTAGTAAACCTTGTGGGTTGTAATAGTGTGTGTTGTATGACGGACATAAGAATGAGTGTCTTCATTGTACAGTCTTTATAGATGGGTGTTATTGTGGGTCTGGTGACCCATGTGGTTTCATGCCTTGTGAGTTCTATCTCAGACCATAGAGTGGGGCACTTCAGAAAAAATGACCTTTTGCGATGGATACATCAACCTGCCGCAAATAACTAATTATTTGCGACGTGGGGTGCCTCCTCATCACAAATACTAAGAGGCAGTAAATACTATTTGGGATGGGATCTACCCCTGTCGCAAATAGTGTGTCGACGGGTCAATATTTGCGAAGAGTCCCATCACAAATACCCTTTTAACCTCTGACAATGATTAATGTGGCTGAAAATATTTGCCACGGGTCCGGTCGCAAATAGTACTATTTGTGATGGGTGTCCCGTCGCAAATAATCTATCCCATATATTCCCCTTATCCATTTTTTATGTCTTCCTCTCTATTCCTACTTTCTCTCTCTCTCTCTCTAAACTCGAATTTTAGTGTTAAATTTTTTTTTCTGATTTAATTTATTTTATGAACTGATTTTGAAGTCATCTACACCTATAAAAGATCAAGTCTAAAGTAATTAAATTTTTATTTATTTTAAATTTTTATTTATTTTTTATATTAATTTTTATTATTTTTAATTAGTTGTAATTAAATAAGATTTAGATTGTTTTGTTATCAGAATTAATTTGTAGTAATAAATTGAAATTTTTAGTGCCAATTATTAATAATTACTTGTAATTAGGAATTATGAACGATAATTAGTAATGAATGTAAATAATTAGAGGTAATTAGTAATTAGCAGCTATAATTACCAGTAATTAATAGTAGATAACACAAATTAGTTATAATTACCGGTAATTAGTAATAAATAGAAAAAATAGTAATAATTAGTAAATAATAGAAAAAATACTAATTATTAGTAATAAATACTAATAATTAGTAATAATAACTAATAATTATTTATAATTACTAATTATTAGTAATAATTACTAATAAACTGGAATAATTACTAATAAATAGTAATAATTACTATTAAATAGTAATAATAGTTAAAATTAGTAAAATTAGTAAAAAATAGTAACAGATACTAATAATTAGTAACAAATAATAATAATTGGTACCAAATACTAATAAGTATTAACAAATACAAATAATTAGTAATAATTATAAATAATTAGTACTAATTCTATATAATTTGTAATAGTTAGAAATAGTATGTAATAAATAGAAATAATCAGTAATAATTAGTAATAATTAGTAATAATTAGAAATAATTTGAAATAATTAGTAATAATTAGCAATAATTAAAAATAATTATCAATAATTAGTAATAATTAGCAATAAATAATACTAATTAGTAAAAAATAGTAATTACTTTCAACAAATAGTAATAATTAACAATAAATAGTAAGAATTAGCAATAAATATTGTTAATTCGAAATAAAAACTAATAATTAAGAATAAATAGTAATAATGAGTAAAAATTAGTATAAATTACTAATAATTCGTAATAAATACTAATAATTAGTGTGAAATACTAATAATTAGAAATAAATACTTATAATTAGTATGAAATACAAATAAGTAGTAACAAATACTAATAATTAGTAACAAATACTAATAATTATTAACAAATACTAACAACTAGTAACAAATACCAATAATTACCAACCAATATTAATAATTAAACACAAATAGTAATAATTATTAACAAATAAAAATAATTAATAACAAATACTAATAATTATTAACAAATAATAATAATTAGTAACAAATACTAATAATTAGGAATAATTATTAATAATTAGTAATAATTTGAAATATTTTGTAACAAATGGAAATCATTTTTAATAAATCGCAGTAATTTGTAATAATTAGCAATAATTAGAAATAATTACTAATAATTTGCAATAATTACTAATAGTTAACAGTAATACCTATAAATTAGTAAATAATAATAATAATTAGTAATAAAAATAATAAAAATAATAATAAATACTACTAAATAGTAATAAATACTAATAATTAGTTATAAGTACTATCAATTAGTAATAAAAACAAATAATTAGTAATAAATTAGTAATGATTATTAATAATTAGTAATAATTAGTAATGATTTGTAATAATTAGTAATAATTAGTAATGATTAGTAACAATTTGTTTAATAAATAGTAATAATTATGAAATGTTATTATTAAATAGTAATTAGTATTAATAATTATTAATAAATATTAATAATTAGCAACAATTTCTAATAATTAGCAATAAATAGTAATAATTAGCAATAATAGTAATAATTAGTAATAATTGCGAATAAATAGTATAATAAGAAACAATTAGTAACAAATAGAATTAAACAGTACTAATTAGTAATAAATAGTACCAAACAGAACTAATTAGTAATAATTAGTAATAATTAGTAAAAAATCGTTATAAAAATTACTACCAAATACTAATAATTAGTAATAATTACAACTAATTAGTCATAAATACAAATAATTAGTTACAAATAAAAATATTTAGAAATAAATTTGTAATGATTAGTAATAATTAGTACTGATTAATATTCAAGAGTAATAATTAGTAATTATTAGTCATATTTATTAGTAATAAATAGTAATAAATAATAATATTTGGTAAAAAATTGTAATAAATAGTAATAAGTAGTAATAATTATTAATAAATAGTAATAAATAATAAGAAATAGTAATAAGTAGTAATAATTATCAGTAATTAGTAACAATTAGTAATAATTAGTAATAAACAGTAATAAATAGTAATAATCAGTAATAATTATGATTAATTAAGATCAAATAAAAATAAATAGTAATAAATTATAATAAATAATAACAACAAGGATTAAATGGTAATAATTTGTTTTAAATAGGAATTAATTATCAATAATTTGGATTAATTAGAAATAATTAGAATTAATTAGCAGTAGTTAGAAATAATCAGTAACAATTTGTAATAATTAGTAATAAATAATAATAATTTTCAGTAAATGTTAATAAAATCTTACAATTTGTAATAAATAGAAATAAATAATTATAAATAGTGATAATTACTAAAAATTAATATGAATAAATAACTATAATTAGAAAATTCATAAAAAATGCATACAACCATCATGAAAAGGTGAATTCTTACTAATATTTTAATTAATTTTTTCATCCTTTTATCTACTATTTATTATGTAATTTCCTCATCATTTATTTATACTAATTAATTTTATATTTCATAGGTATTTTGGAAGTCATGTTTTTTTCAATTATCTACAATACACCACAAAATAGATAAAACGATTCTTTGTGATAATATAACAAAATTTTCCCTATTGTTCATCTTTCTTAGTCTAACTACCAGCAGAACATATCGACTCGATATTGTACACTGGAAATCCTTTCTCAATTCTTAAGCAGATAAGAGTAAAGGAAGCTGATGTGCCTATTGTGGTGAATTCGCATGATATAATGGGAACATGAGGTAATTATACTCTTTTGACATTCAACAATATGAAAAAATTCGGCCAAGAAATATTAGTTAATATGTATTGTCAATAGTACGCCATAGAATGAAAACAGAAACATGGTTACATTGGCAGTTAGGACTGTTTTGAGACTTTGGAACTTGTATGAATCAAGAACAATTTAATCTGACATATGTTGTGATTGGTATACTGGAGTAGTAACACCATCAGTTGATGAAGTACATGTGATGTCTCACTTTTGGTTTAGTGAGTTTTTTATACTATTGTGAATATTGTGTATTTTATTATTTTATTATTTATTAATTTTTTTGTTTTTTATTTACATTATTATTTAATTATTTATTAATTATTTAGTTAAAATTATACATTATTATTATTATTATTATTATATTTTTCTAAATAATTATGTTTTTATTATTTTATTATTTTATTATTTTTTATTATTTTATTATTATTACTCATTTTTATTAATATTAATAACTTTATTATTAGTATATTAATATTTTATGATATTATAATATAAATATTATTTTTATTATTTTATTTATATTAGTTTCTTATTAGTATTATTATTATATATATATTTTTATATATATTTTTAATAATATTAATTTTTTTATTATTTTGTAAATAATTTTTTTTAAAAAAATTAATTATTAAATTTTTTTGTCTTTTTATGACTTTTATGACGGGTATATTTTCCCATCATAAATAGTATTTCTAAATAAATTTTTTTTTTCTTTTATAAAAATTAATATTTTGTTAAAATTGTTATGTTATTTGTGAAAGGTATATTTTTCCATCGCAAATGAGTTTTTTAAAAAACATGGTGAAACTATTTGTGGTGCCATTTTCTGAAATGGCCATTTTCAATGAGACCACATCGCAAAAATGTCTTGCGACAGCTTCCCATAGCAAATGACCCCTCACAAATTTTCATTTTTTCTATAGTGGGGGTTTTAGCTCGTTGTGCTGATGTGTGTGTATGATTACCTTTGGCATGGAACCTAGAAAATATTGTTGCCTAGTCTGCTATGTGTAGTATGTTTCTGAACGAGGGTGATAGTGTCATTTCCAAACATTGATTTATTTGTAACTTGATGTGTGTGTGTTTGAATCAATTGGTTTTGTCCATCATGGCTCTACTTTAGGAGATCCAAATAGAGTGACCTTCATGGTGGCCTATGAGACTGTCCAGACAGTATTCCTACTACTATTGGATTTGTGTCATATGGGTGGATGTTATACATTGATCATGGTACATGGAATACATTGTCTATTGAGGGTTTTCCTAATGCGATAAGTGCAAAGATCTATGATTTGGTCATGTGAATTAAGACATGGTTATGTGATTTTAGTTTAATAGAAATAATGGGTGACCTAATGGGAGGCAAGCCCAGTGATGTTGGTGCTTCAGAATAAGAGGCATAAGGAATGTTTTAAACGAGGTATTGATTCATATGATTACCTTTATGGATTTTTAAATGGAATCACATGGATTTGATTATTGTTTTTAATGTGTTGGTATTTGGGTTAGATGTTGAGAATGCCTTGGAGATCATAAGGCTAACTAACCAAGACACACGGTTTGGTGAGCATGCGAGTGTTTTGATAAACATAGGTGGTTGTTACCTTGCAGAGTCTAAAGTTAGTATGAGAGTTTTAGAAGGAATGTGCAAAACCCTGAGGGATATATGTGGTCTAGATGTGGGAAGAGACATACATAGAAAAATTTCAAATATGATAGGTGCCTTTTGTTCCAAATGAAACAAAATAATGGACTATGGTCATGTGAGAATCCGTGATTTAATTTTAATGGAAAACCATATTGTTCAGTCGTAAATTGTCATGGACATACCAGTAGAACTCAAGTGGCATGGTGGATGTAGTTCAAAGGAAAACGTTGGTTCAAAACTGATTGAAATATGGTCATAGGGTGGTGGTAAGTCATAATTGAAAATCATGAATGGGTGGTGGTGGTTAAATGCTGAATAGAGGTGTCCATTAGGGAACCCTAAAACCCTCAATTTATCATATTGTTCCATCATGGGAGGTGATATTAGTAATAAATAGGGGTATGGTGGTGTTCTTAGATAACATTTTAGTGTTCCTCAGCTAGTGATGATCATGCCCAATATCTTAAAATTGTTATAGGTACATTGAGAAGCTTGGGCTTTACACCTATTCAATTGATGGTGTTTTAGTAGGATGAGGAACATCATAGAAATGATGTTCATGGGGTGGTTTATGTGTAGTTGGATGTTGGGATACATACAATCAATGATTTTGGGTGTGGTCCTTGGGATGGGATGGGTGTCTATGAATGATGTGGTTACATCCCAAAAAAGCTGGGGGCAAGCATTGGTTCACATCAATATCTTGTTCAGGAAAATGTTGGATAGCCCTGTCTTGGTTTTGGTATTTGACTAGTGTTTGCATGTGATCGATGGTGATTGGAATCCTAGGGAGAGATAAGTGGTAACAATAATCCTAAGGTGATTGTGATGAGTTAGTCCTGAATGTTGGGAGGATAATTTTGAGTTGATGTAGACGATTGGGGATTCCAGTGAAGAACCTATGAGGTAAATGTTGGGTCTCTTAGTAGGGATATGTGATAATTGATTATGGGGGTTGACTGAGCCAAACATTGGATTTGGGATTGAGGTCGTTATTAATGGAATTTTAGAGGCTTGTGTTTAGTTGTCATGAATGTGCTGAGATGTATCATTGGTTTGTGGTAGGAGAGGTTGAGTTCTATAAATCCAATAGAGATCTAATGTAGACATGTATATGTGTCCTATAGTGGTTTGGAATTCCTAGAAGTTTGAGGGACCCTGTCTATGTGATGTAGTGTCCTTCCATTGGTGAAGCTAAGAATTCAAGGATGAGTCAACCAGGGAAACAAGACTCGACTCTGAGTAAGTGATGAACATGGAGAATGTTAAACCACCCTCAGTGGATGATTTAGAGGGATGAGTGTGTCTATAATTTTAGAATCGTATTGAGTGATAAATTTTCCTTCTTTATATATTGTATAAATGGAATGGATTCCATTTATTGGGAAGGTTGTTGACATGGTGGAGACTAACAATAGTTTTGAGGGAAGTGGCGCCATAATGAAGGGTTTCTACCCTAAGATAGGGAATGACCTCAGTGGGTTCTCCCGTTATGATTTGAATGTCATGTTGAGATTCATGGGGTCTTTAATCGGTAGTAAACGATCCACATAACCAAATAGGGCGGAGAGAATCATAATGGATAAATGGTTGGTTGACCATATGATCAGAGATTCAGGTTAGAGGGACCCGTGTGGTCACTCTTTGGGTGACTTATTCCTAGTAGTGAGATTTGGAACGGGATGAATCTGTCGAGTTCTAGTGTGTTTGGGTTGCATTTGGATATATGGCTTTATAATGGTATCATTATGACATGAGTGGTGGATCAACGAAGGTTGGGAAATGTGTTTAGGCGGATCATGGTTTTTTCTCTATGTCATATAAGGTTTGGTCACTGTGGAGTTTGAAAATGGCTGAAAATGACGCCAACTAACTTGAGCCATGAGTTTTGTAGAGGATCAAAATTTTGGAGTGTTGATTGGCTCCTCCGAAATTATATAATGATGTGTCCGGAGTTTCCATGTGTTGTGAGTTAAGAATTATTTCCTAGTTTTTCTCTATTAGGTCATACTGGTCGAGTGTCGTTGATGTTGATTCATCCTTTATGATTATCTAGTTCATGTCGGGGGTTTGGGTGAGAAAGTATTTAAGGTAAAGACCATTACATGGTTCAATTTTAGTAGTATCATTGTAATATTGAATGAGAAGCAGGTGGAAATGGGAATGTATAGGTGGGCCTAGTGGCATGACCACTTGTTATGGATTTTCAGTGATTCTCAAGAAGATCCACTCAAGGATTAGCCGTTATAAGGTGGGGAGGTTGTATGATCTCGTATTTTCATAAGGTGTCTATGTGTGTTTATTTTATATTTTAATTCACTTAATTTTGTTAAATTTTTTTCCCCATGTTTGTCAGAAGGCTCAGGGGTGCTTCAGGGGGGTTGGGGTATAAAACAGGAGGAAAATAAGTTTTCTAGGTATGTTTCATAGTTTACGCAGGGTTAGTGTAAACCGTGTGAATCATCCTAGGTAACCATGTAGGCTTGGATTTTGGATTTTTCACATTTTTCACACAATTATGCTAACCATGATGAATTCTGAGGAAACTATGTGAAACGCTTATTTTGGGATATTATCTCTCACAAAGTTGGTGCACAGTTTGGGAAATCATGTGGGTAAACCAAGAAACCTAGTAAAGATGAACAATTTACAAAATTCCTAATCTAGGATTTTATTTCCTCACTCAGGATTGGATTACCTTTCTACCCCTTTTAACACTAGTGATGAACTAGGGCCTCCAAGACCATACAAGGATCATTTTATCTTATTTCAAGGACATTTTGGATGCCATTGGTTTTGAATCGAATATCTAGATTATTCTAATCTTCCTCTTGTTTCTATTTCCTGAATTAGGGTTTGTAGTTTCTCTCATCTTTTTCTAAAGCTCTAATCCACTCTTCTTCAGGTGGAATCAATGTTAAAAAATAAATGGGGAGGTTTAGATAGGGATCTAATCTTAGGTTTAAGAGTGTTTTCTCTTCGAGTTTTAGGGAGGTGGTTAACTGATTACATCCCAGAGTTATTTTATAGATTTGTGCACGTGTGTTGATATATTTTCTTCCTCTTGTTATGAATTTTTTTCTTGAGTATGTTTTGGTAACTCTGGTGTTTAAATTATTACTAAAACCACTTTTGGTCCTTGTGGGATGTTTCAAGGATGAATCAAACATTTTAGGGTCACCCATTGGGTGTACTGGCCCTATTGGACCTGGAAATTGGTAATGTTAACTGTGAAATTGACATGTGATAATGTAGAGACAATATTGAATTTGTTATATGTTTAGTTGAATTGGTAATTCAATGTTCATAGTTATTCCTATTTTGGTAAGGTCATATAGGGGTCTGTTTGGAATGATATAGTAATGGGTTAATTATGTTAAAGGATATTTTGTGAAAAAGGGTTATGAATAATGTTGATTTTACCCAAAGAAATAGTATATATAAAATGATAATCGTGTTAAATTGGAAATGTCTTAGAAATAGATGAACATGTGAATGGGTTATCATATGGGAATTTATTAAAAAAAAGGGTAAATACAAAAAAATTACGAGGTACACAAAATGGGATGAATGTGAAAACGTGGTTGTGTTATGTGATATAAGAATTGTACTTCAAATGCATATGTTTGACATGCTTGTGAAATGATAAATTGTCAAATTGGGTTAATAAATGTTAATTTTTTATTGATGGTTAAGGTTTGGATATGTATGAACATACGTAATTGGTTAATGCCCACGAATGGGAAATTAGGAAAATTTGGATTTGAAATGTAATTGGAAAATTTATTAATTGGTTATGGAATCATATTAATTACCTCGTTTGTTATTATGGATTGTTTTTACCATTGACATTGGTTATTTGTTTTTTATTATGGTCCAATTGGTGTATGTATTGGTTTTTTTGGTTGTGATATGGTTTGTGTGGTAAATTGAGGGATAAGTATGTGAACATGGACTGTAGGTGGGATAATAGATTGATGTTCCTCCCATGGGTAGGGTTGTAATAGTCCTCATTCGAACTTATGAATGTATGGGTTTGGGAGTCAGATTGATTCTCTATTATCCCAATGGTTTTATTCAATGAAAATAATTGAACAGATACGCCATGTTATGTGTGGTGATTAATTGATATGCTCTTCCCTAGTGTAGATGGCTATTAACATTTTTCTCTTATGAAAAAAATGATATAATTCATAAATCATCAATGTGTGATGTGAATTCTTAACTTATGTACATTGTGATTGATGATGAAATAGTGATTAAAGAGACATAATGAATTCGAACTTTCTTAGTAATATATAAGTATATATTTTTAACTAGTGGCCCCCAAATTGTCTTACATTACCTATTTTTTATTTATACTTGCATGAACTATCTATTAGAATGGATATTTGTAGACACTGTTAGTGGGGGACAACTGAGTTGTACTAAGACCCTTCTGGTGCTGTTGTTGGGTACCCGTGCTGATTTCATGCTTGCAGGTCATGGAAAGGGAAATGTACCTATGTTAGGGAGTTGAGATAGACATTAGACATGAATGGATGAGGTTCCAGACATGGAGTCAGTAATATATTGAGATTTATTTAATTTATCTTATTTTGGGTTTTGTTAGATGGGAATTTTAGAATAACATGGAATATTTACTATTGGTTGTGGTTTATACCCTATTTGGAGATGGTCATTTATGCTTGTTCATTAGTTAGTTCATGTTATCTATAGTGTATTATATGTAAACTAATATGTCTTTCTCTAAAAATTCGGGTATAGTCTCCCCAGATGTCCAATCTAGACCCTCACTACATGTCAACAAACAATGGAGTACAATGAGGTGCATTTAAGGTCTTGTGGTGACCCAGCTCGAGGAACCATTTTTTTGGCACCTAGGTTCGGGATGTTACACATTTAATGTACTATCACAGGGGAATGAAATTTGGAGTAACCCATTAATTTCATGGGTTTGAAAATAAAATAATAATGCAATTCAAGATATATTATAATTCCATAGAGGGAGGAAGATGATATTTATTTTATGATAGAAGTGTAGACGGAAACATGGTGTATATATTCTCAAGGGTAAATTTAAATGACTTCTGTGTTTAAAGGAATGTTATCATGAAATCAAATCCTGATGTAATAGGGATAGAAATATAGATAATTACATAGAAAATGCACTACAAAATGAGCCTACCACACACCAGTTTACTAATGAAATAATTATGTTCCTCAAGATAAATAATGATAATATATGAAGGATAATAATAACGATTGACATCAGTAACATCTTAAGACCAGACAAAATGTAAAATCTCACATAATCAATAATGATGATGATGGGTACAATAATATCATGGTTTCAGGTACATGTACAATCAACTCTAGAAATACTAATGTCTTATTCGATTCTAGATCTACCCACTCATTTATAAAAAATGAATTTTCAAATGATATCCCAATAACACCTAAATTATTTGAAATTTAATTAGTAGTGAATATACCAAATGGTGTAATGATGTAATCACATGAATATTAATATTATCTAGTTAACTTTGATATTATCTTAGTCATAGATGGTATCTCCATACATAATTCTCAATTCAATTTCTAAGAAAGAGAATCCATTTTCATTATTCAGAATTAATCCCTACACATATATCAATGAAATGATAATTATGAACGAATTATATAAATAAAATCCAACTTATGGGTATTGATTCCCATTCAAAAGTATTATTTATCTCATGTGGTTGGAGAGAAACTAAAAGATAAATATATGCATATTGTGTGTGATTTTAATGATGTATTTCTACAATAATTTCGTAGTATTCTTATGATTGATGAATTTTATTTTTCCTAAAAAATGACCCCTTGATTAAATAATCCACATTTAATGGTCCCCAATGAGTTATAGAAATTTAGGAATAAAATTCTAGAGAATATTATGAAGTGATTCATTTGGCCTAGTGGGTCACCCTATGTAACACCTTGAGATTTTCGAGGAGAAACATCATCTTCAATAACTTATATGAAATGAAAAATAAAACAAAAAATAGAATAAAACACCATGTATTTTATTTAAAATAAATTCAATCTCTTCGATAGGTTGTGATTTGATAAATACAATGTTTAATCAAAACATGATACTCTATTAAAATATTATTATTTTATCCTTACCAATATATCCTACCTGTAATGTTGGTGGGATTGGTTATGAATAAATATATTCAAAAAACATTTATTTTACATATGTATAAATTAAATTCAATGGTTATCTATTGATTATAAATAATATAAAAACCTGTAGAATGAAAAATAATTGTTTTTGGAAAATCATTATATTCCTTAAAGGCTGTTATTCATACTTTTGATAAAAAATTTAAATGTATTTGAAAAAAAAAATTCTTTTTTTGAAATGTGAATGTAAAAATTATACATGGCATAATTTTTTAGGTATTGTTTTCTAAAAAATAATTTTTTTGATGAACAGTGAAAAATACTGGTTTTTAATGAAAACATAAATTTTTTAAAATTATTTTCAATGAAAAAATATATATTATAATTGTTGTATTTTGAAATTAGTAAAATTATATAATAATTTTCTCATTGTGATTAATTTTAATATATTTTACATCAAATTATGATATAATAACATTTCAACCATCTTATTGTTATTCCTTGGAATAAACTGTTTTGACACCTCAGTAGGTTTAATAATAAATATGATGATAAAACTTATGTGAATTAATTTCTGAAAAAATGTATTACATATTTCGAATTATTATTATTTAAAGTATCCAATAAGGAAAATATAATTTTTTACCAAAATTAATGATGAAAATACAAAAAATTTAATATCAATTTTATGGTAAAGAATAGGTTTACGGAAGGGTTAAACTAAGAATATAAGGGTTAAAAATGACCCAAAACCTGTCCAAATTTTTTTATTCAAATATTTTAACCATATTACTGATGAAGTTTTATAATAAATAATTTTTGAGACAATTTAATGAGAAAAAAGTGGGTATGGATTTTTTATTCAAAAAATTCAAATGGTGTCCTCTCTCCTACTTAAAAAGGCCACCCCAACCCTCTCCATTTCACACATGAAAAACACATCGTTTCAAAAAATACCTCCCAAATACTATTTTTTCTTCCATCCCAACATCCAAGAGTACTTATTTTTATTACTAATTCCTCCTAATGAGGATTTAGGTACAAATATAAAGAGTCTATTTGAATAAGATGTAAAATTATTCATTTTTTATATTTCTTTTATTTATTGATCCCCTCCATAATATCATTTTAAACTATGAATATATAATAAAAATATTTATAATCTAAAATTATATTTTTTTATAATGTCATAACCAATATCTATATATCCTTCTCAAAAAGGCAATGTGAAACTATCAATCACGTGGATAACAAACTATCTTCTCATAAATCGATGTAATTTATTTTCCCACAGCACCATTAAAGGGTACGTATAATGATGGATTTAACAAATTTATATGTTATTTTTTATATTATTTGTATTATGTAATTATTAAATCTTATTTAACATCTTAAATTCTATTCTTTGGGGGATACTATAACGTTTTTCATGTGTATGTCGGACTACCGCCTCAGAAAGCGATGTGATTCATTTTTTTCTTTTTTGTTACATGGAATGTAGTAATGATAAATGTAATGAGTATTTCTAAAAATTATTACCTAAAAATCATTCTAAAGATATATTATCATATATATATTCATAACACCCAATACATTGGTAGACAATTACATTGATCATACGTACTTGTTGACTACAATATGCACATATCGATGTGAATTGTTTTTCATTTTATTTTCTCATGGATGGTTAATAGAATGGATTTTATTGATATAAATTATATATATATAATAATAATGATTCTTTTTAAGAGAGTTAGTATTTATTTTTCCTTTAATACCATCTTTTTTGAAAATGAAAACATGAGTCAAGTGTCTGTACGACCTTCCATATATTTGAATGGTGTAATTTATTATTAGTCCCTAACATTTTTATATTACTATAAATACATATATAATGAATATATAAAATAGTTATAATATTATAAACAATAATGATATAATTTTGTAACGATAAATTTAAAAGGGAATAAATAATTGAAAAAAATCACATGTAAAATGAAAGAATTATCACCCAAAATTGTGCTTTTAACAAATTATTGTTTAAAGATTATTGGTAAATGACTATTTGGGAATAAATCCTTTAATGGGGCAGTTTTCAAATAAATTTAAGGAATATTATAATATAAATTAAAATATTGACTTGGATTGTGTCCAAATATGACAATGCTATGTGTATTTTAAAATACTGTATTCTAGGATAAATTTTAAATGAATTGTAACTAAACATGGTTAGTTTTAAAATAAACAAATGAACATGTTGTCCATCCATGGATTATTCACCCATTGACCAACTGAATTATTATATATATTGTTTCTAATCATCCAATCATCATTTGAATACCATTGAATACATATACTAGTCTATATCAGTTAACATAGGGATATATAATTATCACTGTATTATATAACTTTTTCTAGTCTAATGAGTGGATACATCGACTCCCCCTAGAGTTCCCCCACTAATTTATATCACATGTAGTATATTCATTCCATGTGGATTTTTTGTTCACCACAAATATTATGTTGAATAAATAAAATGGAAAAATTCATAAGATATATCTAATATCAATACCATTAAATTCAAAAAAATGAGTTAGAACATTGAATTATCATAATTCAATAAAATTTTTATGGAGGGTTTCTACTTAGATAAATCAAAGATGGTCCAGTGTGGGATTATTGGATGTTTACAAATGTAAATAAAATTAAACAGGTGTTGTGGCTAGTGGTGTTAGTGGGAATAAATTTAATGTGAGACTTCCTCCTTTATCAGAGTATAAGTCTGACCTTCTAATGTTCTCCTGATTTTATTTTATACGCGAGTTATCGCTTCCCTATATGTGAGAAGGATGTGTTTTATCATAAAATGAAGTAATGCTATAGTGTTGGATATCCTTCTATGATCTGGCCTAGTGACATTTTTATGTGGGAGATCTCTAGTGCCTTGTAGAATATGGGCATGGGAGTTTATTTAATGGGCCACAAAATTTGGTTAGTTTATTGGTAAATTATGTTTTCCCCAGATAAATATTATTCCTACAAGTATGTAAAAACATAGATTATCACATCATTTTCCAGTTAATTCCCACCATTTATTAATCTGTGGGACCATAACATCTTTATATAATAGTTATACATTCTTACCATAGGTTCTTTGTTTACACCAAAATATATTTCAATTTAATAGTAAAGGGTGATTCTCAAAAGCTCAGTTCGTCACTTAATTTTTATTTCCTTTAAATTATTAATGGTTCTTTGTCCTCTATTGTGAAAATATTGTGCCAACAAGAATAAATATCATTCTCGATAGAGTGGAATAAAAAACCACACTTACATACTATTCATGCATGTAGGATTCTATCTGGGAGTGGGCCATTAGATATATACCTAATTTTATATGAAGACTATATTATAGTATATAATTACTGTGGATATTATGCCAATATAGCTCTATTCCGTATTCATTCACAATACGTTGGTGGAAGTAAAATATGGCTCTGATTGCGTAGGTGGTACCATGTTCAACATTGATAAAGTTAAATTATGGTGACATCCTTATTTTTGGGGTATCTTTGAACCTCTGAATAAAAGATTCATGAAAATTATAGGAAGAGTTTATTTAGGTTCTGTTGATGGTAGTATGGAAGGTAGAGTGATAGTTGGAAGATATTGGTAGAAAATTCGGTAATCCAGCCTATCATGAAAATCATATAAAATGTGTTAACAAAAAAATATGGATATAGACGGGGAATCATGGTACGCATGCCTACTTTGAGATTTGTGAAAAATAAAATAAAATTTCATCATGTGGTAATTTTTTTTCTTTAGAATTATCTTTTAGTACACACAACCAGCTAAAATAAAAAATGAAAGTTATAACTACTATGAAATTGGTGTGAGGTAAGGTGGGAGTTGACTATTAAAAATAGATATGGAAAGCTAGAGGATTGGAATAAATGACTACCAAGGGAAACCATGTTCTCACTGAATGGCTAATTCATTTTCAATACCCATAGTTAGCATTGTGGCTATAGATTTCAGGTTAACTCCTATAATATTTAATTTTTCATCCTTAAAACTGAGATGTCTCCTAAGTGCTATATAACATTGTACCTTGATAATTGAAAAAGAAAAATTTCATCCAAAACTGGATTGATAAAATAATTCAAATGGTTAATACATAAAAATAACACATTATTTTAATCTAGTTTCATTAATTATGTTTTAATTTCATAAAGACAAAAAATATCACATTCAACATGAGAATTGAACTATATTTTAGTATATTGTCAATGAAAAATAGATATAAAATTATTAAAATTCATCTTACATAACTCCCACAGCCATATACTATTTCACCTTAAGGATATATTGAATTTTAATTTCGTTCCAATGGGTAGGTCATCCTATTGAATTATAAAATGACCAGTTATATAAGAAGTAAGCAGGGGCCTATCCATAGTGAAAAATGATAATTCCTAATATGTTTATTAAATTACTACCTTACTTCTATTTTATTAAAGCATTATTTCAGGAGTGTATTGGATTATATTTAAGTGGAATAAAATTTATAATAACTAATCACCTCTATTCATCCCTATTTGATATGATTCCATAAAATAATTCTTTATTTTTTAACTTATTGATACAACACAAATGCATACATTATATTTCAATTCTAGATCTCTCTGTGAGTTCAATATCCCCTTCAGCTAAATGAACTAAAATTTTGACATAAGGAATATTATTTAATCTTTTCCTAGTCATAATTTCAGGGAAAGAAATCGGTATAATACATATTGAGATTGATTTTATAGTAAATGAAACACACCTAGTTCACTTGTCAAAAATATCCATACTGTTTCCAAATTTTCAAGTTTTATAATCGAATCATTTTACTTATATATTTTTTTATTTTAGTTGGATAATAATTATGTTCTATTTTATATAGGTCATTTTCTCTCATATTAAATTCAAAATTCCAATGATGTAAAGTTATAAAATTCATTCCACATAAATATTATCCAACACACTCAATCTCTATGATTTAAGATCAATCTTCTATAATGTAAGTGATTAATATACTCATTAATATCATAAAATATTATATCTTAATATTACATGAATTACATGAATCTATTACTAGTTTCATTATAATTCGAACGACATCGGCGATGTTATTAAACGGGTAAAAAATAAAAATAGAAATCTATATAATGATATTTTCAATTTTATTTTCGATTTTAGAGGAATTCAAACATTGATATTAAATTTTTATAATAATACTTAAAAAATGATAGTTTTGTGGTGTTATAATACCTTCATGGATAGTAGGTACTTGAGGGGTGTATATGAAGAAAATTTCTTGAAAATTTACATTGAGATCATTACCTCTCCCTTGGATGTCCTCCCATGTGAAACTCCCTTATGTTCCATTGTTTGAAATTTTAGTGGGAACTAAAATCATGATTAGGAGTTGGGTGTTATGGAGATATAATTTCATATTTTTGTATGAAATAATTATTTGGAATGGGTGGAGTAATGGGGAGTAGGTGTGCACCTTTTATAATTAAATAGAGTTTCATTACAGAAAAATCTCTTTAGTATTCAATAATGTAATTCCATTATACATAGAAAATAACCAAAATAAAGAAAATAACAGTTTTTAAAAAGTTTTATTGTCAATTATATATCAATATTCCAATATTTTATATTTATTTAACATGTTTTAACCTTTTACAATATGTTAAACTACCTTTACCATAATTTCACGTTCTGTGGTAACTCCAATATCGCCATCAAAATCCAATTTTTAATGCTTGAATTAAGATTAAAATTATAATATAAATTGAGCATGATAATCTAAAATATTTAAATAATTAAATAATATTTTTAAAGAGATTGAGGCATATAGGCATCTTTATTGAATAAAAAGAAAGGTAGCACGATACAAAGGAATCGAAAATATAGGTAAAGGATAGAAAGAACGCCTTTAGGCCATTTTAGACCGAGTGTTCATATTGGGATGAGGGGAGCGTCCACCCCGCCCACGAGGATGCTTCCCTCTTCTCCCAGTTTTGGCCCGCGTCCATGGTCCCCCTCCATCATCAGGAAATTCAGCATCATCAGAATCCTCCATCTCATCCAATCCACATGCATGAACATCGCTTTGAACCACTTCCTCGCTACTACCTGACACAAGCAGCTCAAAAGAATTACGAGTACTTACCTTTACAAGACGTTTGTCTTTCATGATTTGAGCATTGTCATTCTATGGAGACTTCAAGACTGAAGTCCTATTGACAGCCCATTATGAGCATCCATCCCCCTTTTGATTGAGAGTCAGCGGAACAGTCTTTTTGATGATCCTGTCAACTGTCAGAATGTCATCAGTGGCAGTCTGGTACTTGCCTGTGCACTGGACAAGAGTAGCAGTTTTTGGAAAATCCAGCCTACTCCTGCCCGATCCAGATTGGGGGTCTTCTACCCTCTATTCGGGTTTGTCATGGGCATGATGATTTGTGCTTGTGCCCTAGAAAGATTCAGCATCTTGAGAGCCAGAAGAGACCATCCAGCACTTAACATGTCTCGAATTTTGAGGGTCTTCCATCCTCAATTCAGCTGTGTCCGGTCCCGAGGCATCGGGGATTGAGGATGAAGTCGCTGCTTCTTTTGAATCCATTAGTCTTGGAGGATTCTGGTCTCCAGGGAGCTTTTAATGATTTAGAAACAGATTTTCTGCAATTTAGAATAGGACCATGTTTACTTTTGTGCTGAGGATCATAACGAACATTTATGGATGAAGCCCCTTCTAATTTGGTTTTCCCCTTACAACTAGAAGAAACCAAATTCGGCTCCTACCACTAATTTAAGTCCACCTCATTTTGAGTAGAAATTTCCATGTATTCTTGGATATCAGTTGACTCATCACCCTCCTCATCATCCATGATGTCTTTAGTCAAGGCATCCTTGAATGAAAAACCAGTGCGAAGACCATCCTCCGCTATATCAGCCCAAGACACCTTGGATTTCTCAACATGCAGAACCAGTGGAACTAGGCTATTGGTTCTTTCAGGCAATTCAGTGGGCAAAATCATGTCATCTGTATAACTATCAATGTCCGAAATAGGTGCACTGCTTTCTTGAGCAGTTCCTAAGTTGACATGTGAACAAACCTACCCATTTATAGGAATAGGATTATTGGAAATAGGAACCTGAACTTCATTAATAGTTTCAGTATGCTGGATTATTGCTTTACTAGACCTTCTACAACTCTGGGAGTCATGACCTTTTCTTTGACAGTTTGGACATAGAAGATCACTTCTACAATTATCCCTTAACTGGCCAATTATATGGCATGCATCAGAAAAGGGGGGGCATCTTCTCATATTCGATTCTGAGAGTTATTTCATCCTGAGGTGTGGGATAAGATTTCAAAAATATTTTATATTAAATACTTTTTTTAATTTTAATTAATATAAATTATCTTTCTTTTTCTTGAAAAATGGTGAATTTTATTAAAAAATACATAATTTTATGTAATAAAAATAAATTACTATTTCTATTTGGAATATATTTTACATCATTCCAAAAATGTTATGCTTAGGATTTCCATGTTCAACATAATAGTTTTAAAATCATATTTTTATTCCTTAAAAAATATTTAAATATTATTCATATCAAATTAAAGAATATCGTATTAAAATATCATTAAAATTGAAAATTTTAAATAAATTATCTTTCACACTTTCCCAAAAAAATTAATTATTTTTGAAATATAAAAAATAATAATACTAAGCTCATTTGCACTTCAAAAAAAATCAAAAAATGTATTTAATTTTATAATAATCTACATACGTATTTCATAAATATTATTTGTATATAAAATCACTTTAAATATGATAAAAATTATTTCAGTTAAAAAATCATTTTAATGAATGAAATATATTAATAAATATACAACAAAATAGATTTTTATCACAAATGTAACATCACAAAAACATTATATTATTAATTAAGGATAAGATGAAATTTAATAATTTTATCAATATAATTTTATATGAAATAAGTAAATATTTAAAAGGGAAATTTTAAATATTTTTCTGTGTTGTAAAATATCATTTTTACATAAATGATTTTTTCTATTAGTGGTACTTATTTGATTTAGAGTAGTGATGATGAGTAGTTTTATCTATAGAGTGTAAAATATAACATTACAATTATTTGTGTCTAAAAAAAATTGAATCATATTCATATGATTACACTACAAGAAAAATAACATTATAGGGAATATTATAATGAAATGTGGATACAAATGGAATCATGGTAACATCCCCAAATAAAATCACCTCTATTGTAATCAAACCAAGTCACTACATACCGTTTGTACACAATAATACATCTCATAGGTTATTGACTAATATACAGGGTCCATGTATACCATATAGAGTCTATAACCTATCTATTATGAGTAACTGTAAAGAAAAATTAAAGAGATATCAAGAACCAGCCTCGATAATATGATAATAGGAAAATTATAATCATCATAGAAAAGTTACAGATAAATATAAATAAAAATTCCACGGTATATCTAAATTAGGCATTATAAATTCAATATGACACATAGAATTACAAATTATATCTTTAGTGTGATGATCATATACAACATTGGGTAAAAGTAAACAAAATAATATAGGAGCCAACCAAATTGGTCCTAAGTGCTAGTTTGGTCATGTCACCTAACATTAATCTAGAATCCCAACTCAACTATTAGTCAATACTCATTTTCCCTTTCCTATATCACTATCCGTAAAATCTATAAGGGAACAAAGGTTCCTAAAATTGAAACACCGCATTTTTAAGTAATTTATATTAAAAAACTATATAATTCTATTAAAAGTTTTTTTAATCTTTCAATAGAATTACAATTGGATACTAAATAAGTCATATAATATATAAATAAAAATAAAAAACATTATTATTTAAAAATTTAACATTAAATATAAGGTACAAGAAACCATGTACTAAATACCATGGATTTTTATATACTATATATTGTTAAATTTAGTATAATATCATAAATTAAAATTTCGTGATAAATAGAATATAGTCATATGTTTACAACTAATAAATCTATTGGATCATCATCACCCTTGTAAATAACAATTAATAGAAATTAATGTATAATTGAAAAAAACATCATTAGAGGATATAAGATATTAGAAAATTCAAAATGAGAACAATAAAAAGGATAAGTGTCCTTTGAGATGTCAAAATGGCATGATTTTATTAGATGTAAAGTAGAGTATTATAGTTGGTATATAGATGTTGCATTAGGGTATGTATTCATTGGGTATAATAACTATAAACATATTAATAGTTAATAAGTTTTGTTATATATTTGTTATAAATTAATTTTCTTAGTTAATGGTTATATTTATTTATATTACAAATAAAGTATTTAAAATATATAAATTCTCAACAAAATAAATAGGTTATTATTCATTTTTAAAATATATTTTCTTTCTAAAGAATCAGTATTCCTAAATTAAATCTTTCTATTCAAATTATAACTTTAAAAAAATGGTATGAAAAAATTTTATACATATAATAAACATAATTATTTGTAATATATATTAATAAAATACAAATAAACATGTATCACTAAGGAATACTATTTTAATTATTCACGGCTAAGATAAAATTATCATCTAATATAGTGTTTTAAATGTGTATTATATGATTTTATTTAATTCATAAATTTATCATATTTTTATTATGAAATTTAATGAAAATTTTCAATTAAATAGGGAATGGAAGAATAAAAAATCATAGATTTATTATTATATGGTCATATATAAGAAAAAATTACATATTTTCAAAAAGTGAAAACATTCAATAAATATTATGAATTAATGATTATTTATATATTATTTACTTTAACTGATAACATTTAAATGATAAAAACAACGTAATATTAAAATAAAATAATATAAATTGATAGTCAATTAATTATAAATTTATAATATTTATGATTACAAACACTTAATGTTTTAAAATTCATTTTTCTTTGAAAATGGTTTTTATAAATGTAATATTATTTCATGTAAAATAAAAATTTATTATATTGAAAATTTTAATTATATTAAATGTAATATAAATTTTTATTCTACTCTTTAAAAATATGTAATCCAAAAAATTTAATTTTAAGTAGTAAAATAAATTTACTAAGTTAAAAATATAGTCATGATAATAAAGGTAAAATGAGATAACCGATCATTAAGAAAGATATATATATATATATATAACATATATATATATACATAAATTTATTTATTTTGTATTCCAAGACCCATAGATGGGTTTTCTACTTTTGATCACATTTCCTTATAAAATAAAATTTTTATACATTAAGGAGTAAATATTTTTGAAAAGCCCACTCAAAACTAAAATATAAAAGGACCCCTTCTCCACCCAACACAACATATTAATTTTCATATGTTATCTCCTGAATCAACTCATATTTTCCATATCCAATTTTTTTCACATAAATTTTGTAGCTTCTAGTTCCAATAAGAAATCCTAAATCCATTACTCAAAAGTAACTCATATAAAAAACTGATAGAATTCCTCAAAGTGAGTTCCAAGTACATTAATCTTTTTCTCAATTATATTTTCATATAAAATCTTTATAAATAAAATTTTCAACATAATGGATGTTATATTGACATAATAATGCTTAAATTTTTATTAGTTTTCTAATATATAACTCTATGATCTTTCTCATTCCTATGTATAACATGTTCTTTTTTGGGTTGGTTCGACCATATACATGAACGTTGTTTTACAAACATCACAATTTCGAATATTAAGTAGTATTAAGAACATAAAAATGATAATATAAGATATTAAATAGTAATTTTTGTCAAAATATGGATTTATAAGTTTGAAACAAAAAATTAATGATCATTACAATGTATATTGTTTTTATTGATAACTTACCTATATCATGTTAATTATAGATTCCATTTTCCCGAACCATACCCACAGATTCCACCAAAAAAATATGATCTAAAATAAACAATAAGAATATAACGATTCTATTTTACTTACTATATAGGGATTATGAGCCATGTATTAATGAATTTGGATCATAATATTCATTAAAAATGTATATGAAACCATACAATTACTATTGTCTAATGATGTAAATAAAAAATTTATAAATAATAAATGTAATGAATTATTGTAATTAAAAACAATAAAATAAAATATATATATATGAATAATGTTCTCAATAATTTATTATTATGTTTGTGTTTATTATAGAGGAGGTTAACATAATTTCAGTGATTTCATGAGTATATTTAATGGTTACTTTTCCTATTTTTCCATCATTTAGAAGTTCATTATATAAAACACCTATTTTCATTAGTGTGGGTCTATAATTCAAAATAATTATTTATTTAGAGATTTCCATCCAATTAAATTTATTGAATATTAATATATTATTCACACTTTCATGTGATTTTGATCAAAAAATTATAATGTACGTGTAATAGATTCCTTACAATCACTCTTTGAAATCGAGGATTTTTATGAGTAACATTCCATCGGGTCAAATTGTACATTATTTCTCATTGAAAGCCCAAATATTTTATTTTAATGTATTTATATCCTTGTATTAAATGCCTTTTTATCATATCACCTCCATTTTTAACAATTCCATTGAATAGATTTATATGAGTGGAACTAACCATATCATTCCTTTTTGGTTGGAAATATTTTTCCCTATAGAGAATATTCTTTACAATTTAATATTTCTGCCCTTATATATAATTATATGATTTATTATGGTTATATTTTAATTACATTGAATTTATATATAAAATAATTAATTTATCTATTTTTATCATTTCTTTCATGATTATTTTCCAATTTATGTTAAATTTTTTAGGGCATTTTCAAATTTATATTCCTTTTTAAACCCATCCACATTAATGAATTTTCTCATGGTTATGTCTATTATAATTTCATAATCATTCATTATAAGATATAATAATTTTTCAAAATAAATTATCATCTAAATTTTCTAAAATATTCTCTTTTAAACTAACACTATCACAAATGAAATGATATCTATTCCTAATTTTCATGAAATGTTTTACCAATTTTATAAAAAAAATTTGAACTATGTTACAATAATTTAATGTTTGTTATGATTCACTGTTGATAAAATATAATGATACCATAAAATTAATTTCTCAAAAAATTTTATGATAATTCATTTTGTATATCTTCATTAAATTAGTATCTTTCCAAGAGGTTAGTTGTTTTGCGATTAAATAATGAATTTGTTTATATTCTTATAGCACATATATGTATGGATTATCATTATGGGATGGGTGGATCATATGTTTCTATCCAATTCATTTTATAATGTTTTATATATAATGATATTAGGTAATTGGTACTATTATCTTAGCCTAATACCAAAATGTTGCGATATACAAGAGGTCATACCTATCCCAAATGATTATGAAACATAGGTTTTTAGCATCATCCAAAATGATTGATGTGCATGGGTAGATATAAAAATCCATAATATATTTAAAAGTTTTTATACCAAGACAAATAAATTATGGGATGTGGATTTCATATCTATTAAATGATTAATATTTTAGTGGTTAACCAAGATACATGTTTTTTCACATATTTATATTGTATTTATATAACAGGATTGATGACTATATCGCGATTATTTATTGTTGACTCACATATTCACACTTTGATGAATCATGTTATATGAAAATCCCTTAATCCATTCTATATGATATATTATATTGGTTTTATTTGGGTATGATTTTATTATCTTTTTTTTGAATACCTAAATAATTTTCTAATACCCACATGTTCATCTTACGGTCACTTCTGATCTCAATTTTTTATCTCAGGTGTATACCCTTATTGGGAAACTCGGTTCATTCATATCTTAAATTTATACTCCATGGTCATTGTTTAAGATATTTATGTATTATATTCATTGAAAAATATTATGTGGGATAATTTTTCTGTGAAATTTTGAAGACTCATCAGAATATAAGAAAATCATATAGTTAGTCTCATAAGACCATGAACCCATAAGTTCTAGGTTGTGATCCAATGTAATATGTAATTATTATATTCATGTAAAATGTTGTTTTTTATATGAATGTTATACTCATGTTTCCTCATCATGTATCAATAGATGTGTGTAATGTATGTGTTTTGTTTGCACTATATCTAAGAGTGAGGGTTTGTGGAACCTCATTTTTATTAAAACATATGCATAATGATTGAATGTTTTCATGATAAATGGGAGTTCAAGTACAAGGTAATTAATTTAGTATTAAATAGGGATTTATTTAATAGGAAATGAATAATCATAGGATTGAACATAAAACAACATTATATAAACAAAAAGTGATGTAGGATGAACCTAAAATACAATGTATTAAAATATTTGAGTAATGATTTAGCACATATTGGGATTTATTTCCATTAATGTATGACTTAATGCTCAAATGAATATTCATTAGAATAATATTATCCTTTTTGGTTTTATTTTATGGACAGAACATGGAGGAATTGAGTTTAAAAAAGGTGTGATGCACATTTCAATTAATTTATTTTCATGAAACCCAATGTTATGACTGATGGTGTGAAATCATTTATAAAAATTCTTTACAATTTTAAAAACAATATCAAGCACTATATCAAGCTACCAAACATATAAAATAAGGTGAAACACAATATTCCTTATTTAACACATCAGTGACTATTGAACTTTAGTGCATCGATCATCTAGTTTTTTAGAAATATATGAAGACAACTCAAATGAAATATTATATTATCCAATGAGAGAAACATGAAAATTATTAATTATTTATTTTGTGTTTAGTTAGTTATATATATAAATATTATAACATAATCAATAATATCTTGAAAATTGAATAAATCAAACCCATTTATTTTGGAGTTATTTAGAAGGTTTTTTTAAATAAATATTTTCCCCAAACACTTCACACCAAAAAGGTGAAAGAAATAATCAAGTTAAAAAATGAGTTTGATTCAATTTGTACCAATGAATTCAAATCTACATAACATAAGAGGTAAAAATCTAGTTTTATTATTGACCTTGAAAGAAAAATTATTATTTCATTATTAGCATAAAATCTTGTTCATGAAAAGCATTGTCTATGGGATATATATGAAGATATGAAGTAATTGTTTGATGTTCACTTAAGGATGAAATATAATATTTAAAATAAAATTATTCATAGGTTTTTAGTGAAATGAATAGAAAAATGATGTTTTATGGAATCCCAAATAATAAATGTTGTGGTTGAAATTAAATTTCCCTATATACATGGAAATAATATAGTAGTAAATACTCTAAAATCTTCATTAATATGATAGGTTAATACTTTATGTGGGGAATATAAAACCATAATGATCATGAAAGCTGAAGAAAAATTATTAGTAAAACTAATAAATGGATGAAAATATTGATAATCTAAATTTACCACCATAATAATAATACTTTTGTAATAATGATAACGAAAACTATTGCAACCGATGGACCAATCAAAGGGTCAATAATGATAACATATGTCCACAATATTATAGGACAAGGGAAAAAAGGAATAATGGTGTAATAAAGAATAATGATGTTGATAATTAAAAAATAAATATTGAATAGTAAATATATCATCCCCTCAGTAAGTAAAAATGTATTATTATGTTCTAGTTCTACCCACTCATTTATAATAGCCACAAATAGATGGGAGAAGAAACCTGAGATGGGGTGAATTAGGTTTCACAGAGTTTTTTAATTTATTTTTGTGAAATAATCCAATATTACCAATTAAGATAATACCTTCCCAATAGAGGCATTAAAACATGAATTACGAATATTGAAAATAATGGAATTCAGGCAGAACATAATTTTTAAAAAAAATTGGCCTCTATGTGAGATCCTACTCATTTTAGGGTCTAATATTTATCACAATTCACACATTTTTAACTACACTAATAATAACTTATTATATTTGGTTATTATGTATCATTTTTCATGAATATTACATCTAAATAACACTAATATAATTTTATAAACTTACTGCTACTAAATTTAATGAAAAAACATACATAATAATGAAAAGACTTCATTTATTTATTTTTCTCTAGCATCAAAAATGAATCTTCCTCTTTGAGACATGATAGATATTTGGAAAAGTTCATTCTCACCTTTTTAATATGTTTTAAAAAATAAAAAACAAATTTTTAATGGAGTGAAACTTAATATATTCTCTTGATCGTAACATTTAATGCCTTGACATTTGTGTGTCTCAATACACTATAGGAAATTGTATTATGTATCAGCTTCTTCTCAACCTAGAGAGTTAAAATTCTCATCACATACTTATTTTTACGGATTAGAACACTCTACCTACCATATTCATTAATGAACACTGTATATTTATATCAAACATAACAGAAATATTCTTATCTATGAACACAAATTTATATTTTATTGGATTTTCAAATATCGTCCCAAAATTCAAATATTTAAGGGTTTTGGTACCACCCTAAAAATGAATATTTATAAAATGTTTTCCTTATATGATTCCTCATATATTTTATCAATATAAAAATAATTTTGTTGTGCCTCCCATAACATCTAAAAGAATCCTTCAAAAAATTGGCAATGCTTTTAGACATTTATAAAACATTCATGGAATATTAGATTCTACATTTATGTTTAAATACGGAATAAAATAAGTATGAGAATTAATTTACATTTAGTTATCTTGTATTATTAAAAAATAAAATAAAAACCCACTAAATTACTATATTAATGAAATTCAATATACATGCTATGTTAATTAGATAGTTGTCTTTTTAGTGTTACACTTCTAAATTTTTAATTCTAACATGATTCATTATGAATTTTTACCGCCATATAATAATAATTATACTTTAAAACTCATATTTAATCACAAAGAGGATTGTAATATTTATATATATAAATAATATGTCATGAAATTACTATTTTTATTACCTTATGAATAATAGTTCTGTTAATTCTCTGAATCATAAAATTTCATTAATTATCATATAAGAATAAATTTATTCTTATGTGGAAGCTCTTATATTATCTGATAGAATAAGAAGTCACTCACACACATGTGACTATTATATAGATCCTTGGTATCTAGATGAAGTCACTCATATGTGGACCACTCTTAAAACAATTTCACACATACAGTGATGAATTATGCATATAGAACTCCCAAGTCAATCATAGAAAGTGAATCTTCCATATATTCCTTTATAAATGAGTAAATAATGTATCTCGTATGGAATAAAACAATATAATATTACCTAGATTATAAACCAACTCATGCATGGCTCTATCAATATCCAATTATAATCCTTATTCAATTTTTTTTTGAATTTCATCATATAATCATAGAATCACTTGAAATTCATTCAAGTGTAGTTAAAAAAATCTAATAAACATTTATAATTACTATAGAAACATCAAAATTGATTTAAAAAATTATAAAACATGTTTGAAATTAAATAAACCCCATTAACAATTTCATACGTCTCTTCAATATCTCCATTTAGATTTTTTGTAAACACTAATAAACACATATCAACTTTTATCCACATCACTCAAATTAGATTAATATAATAAATTATCATATCTAGAATATATCCTCTCTAATATGCGATGTAATGAGACACCACGTCAACCGATAAGGTACTATTTCTTTGATAATTACATCTCTCTTGGATAAGAAAATTTGGATAAGAGATATAGATGAAATCACCCAAACTCGTTGTATTGTTTATCATATATATATATATTCCACCATATAAAAATTTATATAGCATTAGATTAAAATATTTAAGGAAGTATCACACTTCTCCTCTTATAAAAAACCAATCCCCATTTGACAAATTAGAGTACATTAAAATAACAGAACATTACATACAGAAATAGTGCGTCGATTTAGATGAATATTAAATGAATTTGACAATAAATAATCCTCAAGAACCATAATTTTTTACTGTATTCAGTGAGTATATACATTATAATCATATTTCATTAATCTTATTCAATATAGACAAATTGTTTTCCCACATTATAAATTTATAGTCATACCTTACTTAAAACCATTTTTAATATCCTAGGAAATTGAAAGATAACAATGGTTGAGATCTACTACTCAGTAGGGGTATGAAATAAATATATCTGACAATGATCATATTTATGCACAACATGAGTACAATTGAATCCATGAATGAGATTAAAACTTGAATATAATATTCAATAAATTAGTGATCACAATAATTAACTAAGGCTTTGTAATTTCATAATACATGAATCATATATATGTAAAAGATCATAATCCTTGAAAATGTATCAAATGAATACAAAAATTTCATAGTTATTTGAATAAAAAGTGTCTCATAGTTTTAATCATAGAATTAATATTTCGTATCTACAAACCATGACATTCATAATTTGTTAGGAGTGATTTAACCATACATGTACATTCTTCAATCTTGGTCTATCCACATGTGAACCCCCTTCTGGGGTTCGAATGATCTCTCATGTACCCTATAATATCATAAAACATTATTCATTTCCAAATACATTAATGTAAAATAATGGTCCCACCAATAACATAATAATACACCATTCATATATATTCAAATGATTATGAAAATATTTATCATTTGACCTTTATATATCCTATGGACTAGAAAATGGTTTTCGTAAATATTTCCTTATCATAATCAATAACCATATGGAAAATGAATAAATATGGAAACATTGGATAATATTCCCAGTAAATCATAACAAACAAGATAGAATATATTTATTCGAAAAAATACATTTAAAAGATTAATTCCTCATATTTTTGAGTGAAATGAAAATTTTCATTTATAATTAACAAAATGAAATTTGAAAAATTCCATTATATTAAGAAACCATTTTATTTTAAAGTAAACATTGAACATGGTAATGGAATATTTATAGAAAAGTGAACTCAAGATGATGTGAAAATTACTTCAAATAACAAATAATAAAACATATATTCTTTCACACATTAGAATAAAATAGTTCATTTATAAATTGAAAACAAGATTAATTTTAATCACTTTTATATAAATTTAATAATGGTAATGAATGAATTTAATTTCTCATTTCATAATAGAAGAGAATATTCCTCTAAAATTCATAATGAAAATATTTACATTAATGGAAATGATTATTTTCTAAATAGAGAAAAATGTATGTTTTCAATAATAATATTATTTCATTTTTTTGATTACATGGAAAGTGTAAAAGGAAAATAAAACTATTTATTTCTAGAAATAAATAGAGGAGAATGAAATAAATAATTAGTTTGAGATATATAAAATATAATATCTTCATTAAAATTTTAATAAAAAATTATCCCACTAAAAATTTACATTGTTACATAAAACCCTTATTGATGTGCTATAATTTCATTCAAAAAAAACATGAAATAATTAATAGAGCCCTTTACATTCCATTTGAGATCTAGTGAAAAAAACATTAATATTACATTTCTATCATTGATGATGATAATTGTAACCCAAATTTCATCCAAAAAAACTCACAAAATAAAAAGCAAAACATGGACAACAAACATTCTCAATGACCTTTTAGGTTTAGAGGTATAGAGAATTAGGAAAACTCCTATATAAAAAATACCCATTATATCAAATGAATATTTCTCCAATTTACCCTATATTTTCTAATTTCACATTAATCCATCCTTATTATCCTTTTTAAATCTTCTATAGACATAAACCATTCAACATCATTACATATAACCTTTTGAAAAGGAAATACAATGAGTGTTATAATAATTTCATAGCAAGGAATCACATTTGTAGTAACAATTTATTATCATCAATGAGAATAAAAATTCATAAAAAAATTGAGGACACGAACAGATTGCATGAGAGATTCATAAAATAACTAAAACGCATTAACACATTTATCATAGAATATGAAAATAAATCAATGTAAAGAGTAATTAGAATCAATAATCTGGATCCATGTGATATCAATGTTGATTAAATTTAACATTATAATCCAATATCAATTATAGATAAAATATATTTGTATCATGAAACAAAATCTCATAGAAGACTTATATAACCAGTAAAAAATAGAATAATCATAACATAAACATACAATATAATTATCTAGAGAAAATTATAATTACCCAATGTATTGGAGTGCTATTTGGGTTCACCAACCATATTATATATAAAGGGTTCACTTGGTTCTATCTTGGTGCTATCTTAGTGCACCCATATTTATAATGTGCAAGGACCATAACATGAATAAATCACATAGATAATTTTGTTCATCATGATATATTAAAACAACCATTATTATTTTTATTTCATTATTAACCTATAGAAACCATGTAGTTTACAAAACAATCTACTTAAAACATTATTAACCCATGGAAAATAAATGGGTTCTATAACAATATCATTAACACATGATTATACCATGGAAAAGAAACATTTTTTTAACAAAATATCATTGAATCGTGATTTAACTATGGAAAAAATCAAGGTAAATAAATATATCCTCGAAACATGGTCGACCTATTGAAAATAAATTGGTACCATAATAAAATTATTGAATCATTATTAAGAATGAAAATAGATTTCTGAATGAAGACTGAAATGAAGTAGGGTTTTTTAAAAAAATCCCAACAATTTTAACCTAAAAAGAATGTGAAAATTTTACCATTATATTAAAATAACATAAATAAATTGTGGATAATATAATTCATAAGAATTATGATATTTATACTTTAGAGACATAATCATACACAACCCGATACATGATGAGAATGTAACCAAATTCTCTCACATAGTGGTAACATTTAATTATAATCCCTATGAAGGAATAAAATTAAATGTAATATAAAATATAAAAAATATAAGGATATTGATGTTATAACATGTCATATGAAATGATATGCACCACTTAAAAGAGGATATTTTTATAACATAACAAATCTTTCAGAGAAAGAAAATTTTGACAAAAATCTATTAATAATTTGGTAGCATCAAAACTGTAAATCCTTTTATAGAGAGATCCTGAAATGGATATTTAAATCCTCATATATTTAAGGTTAATAAGAATAATATATATTAATGGGTATTATATACAACACAAAACAAAAATAAGTTGTCAATATTGAAAATATCTCAAAAAAATAAAACTGAGATGAGAAAACCCCTTACTCTGGTTTTGATTCATCATGATTGTTCTATACACTAATAAATAATAAATTAATGTTAATTTTTTACCTTATTTATAACCATTAAATGGTTAATTATTAATTTTATTTCACTTAATTTTTTTTACATAAATCTATATAATTCATTATGTCTATGTTTGGTATTTTTAAAAAATTCAGGTTTTGTGTTCAAAATGACTTTTATAGGTTGGCTATGGTAAAAAAGAGAATCATATAAAAATATATAATAACAATATTGATAATATAATAATAATATTTATACATTAATTATACTTTATAAAACATCATGAATAATGGTTTTGAAAAATGAACTAACATTACAATCATGGAGATGACAGGCTTTATATATGCATGTAGAACATTTCCATTTTTCAGTTATCATTACGGAAAATAGTTAAGTAATATTTATCTCTATATAATAATATTTATAAAATTAATAACATTTAATTAATCAATTTGTTCTTATATTTACCATTCTCGTGATATAAAAGGAATCACCTCGCTTCGATGAGGTGATAGTCCACACATCCACAAACAACATTATCAATTTTTCAGTTTGTTAAATGGTAAGAAAAAATTTTATATTATATTTCTTGAAATATAATTATGTCCTGAATAGTATAATTATTTAATATATATCAAATATATTCATTATGTTTACCATTATTACCTTGTACCACATTAGTGAAAAAATCCCATCTTATTTTGAGGTGGTAGTCCTCCATACACATGAGTTGAATTATCGTATCCCCTACCGTACAAAATATAAAAATGGGGTACATATATAATGAAACAAAAAGTAATATTATCAAATAAATATCCTAAATATAATATATAATCAGTATTTCAATCATTATTACCATATATGAATGGTTGTAATGTAAAAATTAATGACATCATTTCGTAAGGTTGTAGTTCATTGTAAACATGAAAGATGATTTTGTAACCCATATGATGGATGTGTTTTTGTTTGTAGGTCATACCCTTCACAAAAAAATTAGTATATTTATGATACATAGGTTAATATATAAACATGGAATAAGAATAATTATATCAGGTATAGAAGGATATAATAAGAACATGATCATTAGTTAACATTTTCTCTTCTTTGGGTAACTCCTTTTTTTGAACAGATGGAATTCCTTTGTAATGAACCAAACTCTTATAAATATAATTCCACATTTGATTTAATTAAATTTATCATCATGTAATATGGTTAAAAAATACATGCAATTATTTTGTTTTATTTTTTTGTATTTAATTTATAGGTATGTATCTTTACCATTGATAATATACCCATTTAACAGTGATCATATGATTAGTTTATAAATAACGATTTTACAAATCAAATTTACGTAAAACAAGGAAGTAGTTGAATAAACCAGCATAATCGTACCCTATGAATCTCACTTATAGGATCTTTTTAGGGAGATATAATCTTTTTGGTTTTACATTGACTAATCCAAAACTGAAATTCTATAACATAAACATTAGCGAAATTGTTTATAGAAAAAGTTCATGCTGAACGTGCTCATGGAAAAAACCATCTACGTCGAGCCAACACACAAAAATCACACTATCATCCACCTTACATTAATGGAATTTTATGAAATATTATAGATATATGTATCCATATCCAAGACCTATGGGTATGCCAATTATGTTTTTATATACTAATGAGTACATTTTCATATTATTAATGTTAATTTATAGATATTATTTATAAAAAAAAAAAAATTTATTTTCAGTTAATATTCAAATTCATAAAATGGTTTTACTTTTAAGAATTAATTAATTATTTAAATAAATAATATTTTAATAAAATATTATTATTAAATAATTATACATTTATATATGATAAGAATAATTTTAATGAAGTCAAATGTGATATTATTTATGTTTCCAAAACTATTATTGTCAAAAAAGCAATCATTTCTAAATAAATGCTAATTATTATGTTTAAAGGGGAAATTAACATATTTAGAAAATTATTTAGAAAAATGAATATTATTTTTGGAATAAAAATTTCAAAATTATCCAATGGTGATGTTTCATAATTTTTTGAAGACAATCATATTTTTGGGAAATCATTAAATACCATATAAATATACAATGTGTTTTATAACCTCATAATGAATAAAAAATGACGCAATGAATAATATAATAGGAATACAAGGATAATTATATGTTTTAACATAAAAATAATCTTATTATAAGATTATTTTATGAATATTATAAATTGTTTATGAATCCTCCAAAACATAAAATATATTTGATGATTTTAAATTCATTTCGTTAAGTGCAAGAACCTGAGTTTTCGTACGAGGTACGTATCCTTTTTTATTTTCGGTTTAACTTCTTTATTGAGGCCTAATGTGGATTCCTAACTTTACCGAGGGAGTTACGGAGCTATCCGGGGCTTGATCAGTGTCGGAACCAGGTTTTAGGATGGAATTGGCCTAGAACACGGTTTGCGCATGGCCTACCCATGACATGGGTCAACCGTGCGCCTTGGTGCAGGCCTCCCAGTGGCAGGGGAACGCCCCGCGCACGGTTTGAGGAAACCGTGGGGGGTGGCTGTGTGGTTTCCCCTTGCCTTCCAGTAAGGATTGCATGGTCTCCGCACGATTTTCCAGGCCGTGCGGGTAAACCGTTTGACCTGCTGTGTTTTGAAAATATAATTAATTTCTAATTAAAATGATTAAATTTTATAAAAACTAACCTAAATCTTTTCTTCAAACCGCACAGTAGGGAGAAGATCTCTCAAGGGGATTTGGGAGAATTTGAGACTTCTTCTCTGTTTGATCTCCGTTTCGAATGTTGTTCGTCTCATTAGATCCACAACGGGAAGTACTCGATTCCTTTTTAATCCTTATCCTTTATTCTAGTTATGAAAAATGAAAATTAGATTAAGTCTCATAAGCCCAAATTTCTCTTCCATCGTCTATTCATCAGATTTATTCCAAACTAGGACGAATTAGAGCCTGATACTGGACGAGGTATCTAGTACGAGCCTAAGGTAGGTGTTCTAGTGCTTTTCCCTAATTGTCATGCTGTTTATATATGCCGGATTGCCGCGCGCCCACCTTTGTGGTGTCGCTTGAACCTGGAATTTAACCCTATTAATACCTATCATGTTGTACGCAATCTGAATAGGATGGTATGTTCTTGAGTTAGGTTGTATACCTTGGATTGGAACCACCCCTTGGGTGCATTGCCTTGAATGACTCTTTTATGGTTTTTGACCCAGGATGACTATGATGCATGTTTTTCCTTTCCCTTGTGGGATGCTAAAAATGGAATTTAATTTGAATGGAATTGCAATAAAATAAAATTGTAAATGAAATGGTTTCGTGTATGGGATGTAGTATTTCCCCTTTACCCTTGTATGATAATTCTTGAATTGCTACCCACATGAGTTAAATGGTTTTGAGCTGTTATAAATGTGAAACCAAGTAATGGGTGAACCATGGAACCATTGTGAGTTTCCATGGATGGACTCATACAAGACTTGTTACTGAAGTGCCGAGTGAATCATGGATCCCACGTGAGATGCCATGGACAGACTCAATAGGGCATGATATTTCCTGGGCGATACCCAGATATTATTTATTGGATATCGGGGACGGGCTCAGATGACGGACTATACCACACCTAGAGAGAGGCTGGGTACCTATGAGCTTACCTGGAACGAGATTGTATGGTTTTGGTGGATTTTTTCCCTGAACGATGCCTAGTTTCAGAATTGATTATTCCAGACACAGGTTCAAGGAATGTTTGAACACTTGAATGAAATGATTAATTAATGGAATGGATACCTCAAGCGACGCCAAGCCAAAGCACAAGCTTGGGTCAGTCTTTTTTGTATACTACTTTCCATATTACACTATCGTTTTTTATATTCACTAATAGATTAGAACTGATATTTGGTGGATGCCAACTGGGATTCAATCTCACACCCTGGTTGGGTTATGTTTTTGAACCCTAGCTAATTATATGATTTGAGGTATGGATAATGGGAAAGGCCCTAGTACAGGTACTTGCCTTGCTGCTCGGATTAGGAGTGCACGAGACCAAGCTGAGGATTGGGATGCGGCTGGGGATAAATTTTGGTTTCTTTTGGATTCTTTGGATACATGTATTGTATTGTATTGACTTTCACCATCGTATGTAAACATGTAGCAGATCTTCTCATTTGATATCTATTTCTGCTGTCTATGTGTTGTCAACTGGTTGCCTTCTTACGCTATTGTATGTTTGTGATTACACTGTGATACTTTGGTAATGAGGGCTTAGTCTCCCCATGGACTCACCTAGGCCCTCGTTGCTAGTCGGCAACCTCTGGAGTTTTGGGAGATGTTCATGAGGCCATGTGGCAACCGGTCCGGCTACTGGGTTGAATGGTAAGTCGGGTTGGGACGTTACCAATTGGTTTGAAAGTCATTTCTATTTCTAACGTGACTTACTATTTGGAGACTATAGGCAAGAGTAGGAAGGGAAGTGACTTTGGTAATAAACTTTTCCCAGGAGTTGCAAACCCACATATAAGGAAAAGCCAAGTTTCCTCGTATGGAATTGTGTTTTCTGGTTTTTCATATTACAGTTGTTCTGATTTCACCGTTCGGTGAAACACATGGTTTTTGCTAATACTATTGATATTATTGTGGGTTCTATTTCATTGCAACTCGATGAGATGATGGTTTTCCATCTCATGCATCATATAGGCACCTTGTTAGGAATCACATTTGATGCATTATGCCATGCTATCTAGGATGCATTATATGTTTCATGATGTTGTTGTAGGTGTTCTGATGGCCATTGCATTCTATTTTGACAGTTGATTGGTAGGTGTACCTACTGTTGTGTTAGATTGGGTGAAATTAATGAAGAGTGGCGTCATATTTCAATTCATAAGGTGTATGGGCCCTTGTTGAATGTAGAGCCTGAACTAGACCCCGCTCTTGAGTGGGAAATAGGTAGTGACTCTAGTGGTTTGGTGACTGTTCCTTATGCAGACCTAGCTTTAGAAGCAGGCTATGGGTTGACGTGGCTTTTAGGAAGGTCTTGACCTGTCATGACATAGTTCTTATGCTCGTGAGTTTCCAATCTCGTTAAACAAAATCTTGAACTGAGGCATGTGTTTGGCATTGTAGAGTCATTCCACCATGACGACCTCCGGTCGTACGTCGGTATAATGGTGACGACCACGTTCCGGAGATTGTAGGCCCTGGGCTACTAGAGGAAACTCCAGTTGTGCCAGTTGCAGCACTATCGGCTATGCCAGACACAAGTGATGAGGCACAGTTCTGTGAGATCTTGTTTTATTTTATACAGACCGTTCAGGGAGCACCGCGACCTGCCCCAACTAGGGCAGAGTTGACGCGTGAGTTTCAGTAGCAGCATCCACCTACGTTTTTAGGGGATGGCGGACCACAGGCAGTAGAGTCCTGGCTAGAGGCAATACAAGCTATCATTGAGAATCTGGACATGCCTCCGGAGAGGAGGGTCATGCTCACTACTTACATGCTAAGTGATTCTGCCAATTGATGGTGGGACGTAATCACCAAGTTAAATCTTCATCCGGATATGGCATGGTTAGAGTTTCATACGACCTTCTATGATTTCTTTTATCCTGAGACCTTGAGGGCCAATAGAGCCCGGGAGTTCTTGTGTCTAGATAAGGGAACATTAATAGTGATGGAGTAATCTTCTCATTTTACTGAGCTTCAGCGCTTCGTACCTATCCTGATGGGCGACGAGCTATCGAGGGCCCGACGATTTGAGGATAGTCTGAGATATGACATTAGATCTCAGTTAAATATCTTCAGGTTGACTACCATTTCTGGAATTGTGAACCAGGAGCTAATCATAGAACGTAACCTAGGAGAGGATAGAGGTGTGATCCAGAGTGGTTAGGCATCAAGATCAGGTACTACAGCGACTGTTAGTAGGAAGCGTTGTCTGGACCTTCTACATGGTGATTCCAGCAGTCGGAACCTATATTTGGCTAGCAATATTAGGTGCTACCAGTGCGTTAGTCTAGGACACACAAAGCCGCTTTGTCCGAGGGACCCAGTATAGTGCCGATCATGTGGTAAGGTGGTTCATCTTCAACGTTTCTGCAGAAATTTTCCACCAGCAGCTAGTGATTGAGGGTTTTTACCAACTACATATGTAGGAGTAGGGTCGTTAGCTTCTCATCAGACATGGAGTTGGGGTGCAACTGGATGATCAGGCTGAGGTAGTGGTCGTAGAAGAGGTAGTCAGGCACATGGTACACTGAGACGTTAGAGTGGGCCAGTTCTGGGTAGTGAGGTTATATCACAGGGTCGTGGTTCAGGCCAGATGTATGCAGTGCAGCCTACTTCCGAGGATCAGGGAGCGGGACCATCTACAGTGACATGTATGATCTTAGTAGCGTCTGTTATTTCATCTGCCCTTTTTTATACAGGTGCATCACACGGATTTATATCTGCGCCTATTGTGAAAAGACTTGGGCTAGTCGTGTTGTCCTATGATGGCGTCTTGATGCAAGACACACCACTAGGTGTTAGGGCAGAGGTTGTATGCCAGTACACAGGGTTCCCCCTTGAGGTAGGAGGGTGTCACTTCGTCTAGGATCCTTATTTTCTCGAAATGACATGTTTTTATGTCTTTCTGGGAATGGACTGGCTAGTAGCTTACCGATGATATGTTGATTGCTACCACCGGAGGGTGATTTTCACATCACCAGAGGGTGCAGTGTATACTCTTAAGGGCGAGTGGGATCTCCAGGAAAGCCGAGCTGGACCAGAGCATCATGGGCTGGATGGGATGACATCCCAGATTGCTAGTTTGTTTCTGGATGACCAGGGAGTAAGTCTGACGGACATTCCTCCAGTGGTTAAGCACTTTAGGGATATTTTTCCTGACGACATTTCAGGTTTACCTCCTGAGAGAGAGGTGGAATTATCCATTGAGCTAGTGCCATGAGATGCACCAGTATCCATTCCTCCTTACAAGATGGCTACGACGGAGTTGAATGAGCTCAAGAAACAGCTCGAAGATTTTGTGAAAAAGGGATTTAATCAACCCAGTACATCTATGTGGGGTTCCCTTGTCCTTTTTACGAAAAAATGCAGATGAGACTCTTAGGTTATGTGTGGACTATCGGAATTTGAAGTAACTAATGGTTAAAAACTGATATCCATTTCAGCGGATAGATGATCTATTGGATCAGCTTCGAGGAGCTAGAGTTTTCTCGAAAAATGATTTGAGGTTAGGGTATCACAAGGTACGTGTTCAACCTGCAGACATACCTCATACACCTTTTCGTAGCAGGTATGGTTTATAGGAGTATCTGGTTATGTCGTTCGGTCTCACAAAAGCGCCTGTGGTTTTCATGGATTTTATGAATCGCCTGTTCCATCTTTACTTAGACTCGTTCGTCGTGGTTTTCATGGAATATATTTTGGTGTATTCTCGAAATCGAAATGACTATTCCAAACATCTTGAGAATATCTTGAATACACTAAGAGAGCATCCACTATATGAAAATCTTTCTATGTGCCACTTTTGGATGGATCAAATTCACTTCTTGGGCCATTTTATCTTTGAGACTGGATTGTTTGTAGACCCAGAGAAGGTTAGCGTTGTGGTTTCTAGAGAATAGTCCAAGAATGCCTTTGACATATAGAGTTTCATGGGGATTTCTGGTTATTATTGTCCTTTAATACATCATTTCTCACTCTTAGCAGCGCCGTTGATAGTCCAGACTTAAAAGGGTGTGAAATTTGTATGGACGAAGGCTTTTGAAGAAGCCTTTCAGGAGTTGAAAGGAAGGTTGACCTCAGCAACAGTCCTGATACTTCCATAATAGGGAAAGAGTTACACTGTCTATTATGATGCATTAGGTATTGGGCTTGGTGTAGTGTTGATGCAGGGAGATAGAGTCATGGCGTACGGATCTTGGAAGCTGAGGCCACACGAGAGAAATTATCTGACACAAGATCTTGAGCTAGTAGCAGTTTTCAATGTGATGCGCTTTTGGAGACACTATTTACTGGCAGTGGGTTTTGTGGTGTACATTGACCACAAGAGTCTCAAATATATCTTTACTTAGCGTGATCTGAATCTTATGAAGTGACGGTGGGTGGAGTAACTAATGTCCTTTGATTACGAGCTTTCTTATACACCTGGTAAGGCCAATGTAGTGGCCGATTAATTAAGCCAGAGGACTCAAATACAGGCAGTGCAACATGCTAGAAACGAATTGAATCTTATGTCCTTGTTCTCTGAGATGCATCTTTATGTGCAGAATACCCAAGGGCCTTCTTTTCTATCGTCCTTAGCTATGACTTCTACCCACCTGGACAAAGTAATGATGAGATTGCTATTAGACTGAGAAGGCCTAGTTCTGTAGGAAGATGTGTCAGGTGAAGAACCTCTTCCTGATTGGATGATAGGAAAGTATGAAGTGATTCGTATCCATGGACGTGTATGAGTTCCAGTGGATATTATAGAAGAGCTGATACGGGGGTTTCATGCTTCGGTTTGGAAAGTTCATCCTGGAGTCACTAAGATGTATCGTGACTTTCATCAACAGTACTGGAGGCTGAGTATGAAGAATGAAATGGCATGTTTTATCACGAGATGTTCCACCTGTCAGTAGGTCAAGGCGGAACACCACCGTCCAGCTGGGCTTTTACAGTAGTTACAAATCCCGGAGTGGAAATGGGATGATGTTGCGATGGAATTCATGACTGGTTTGCCGAGGTCACCTCGAGGTAACGATGTTGTGTGGGTGGTGCTTGATAGGCTCACGAAGGTTTCTGATTTCTTACCGATCAAGGAGACCTTAAGTGTGGATGAGCTGGGAAGGTTGTATATCCGGGAGATAGTATGATTGCACGAGGTCCTAATCTTTATTGTTTCAGACAGGGATGCCCGTTTTACGTCACGCTTCTGGCAGAGTTTTCAAAGGGCTCTGGGTACACAGGTGCTTCTGAGCACAGCATACCACCCTCAGACTGATGGCCAGTTAGAGTGTACGATACAATTTCTTGAGGACATGCTGCGAGAATACGTCCTTGATTTTGGGGGCTCATGGGAGAGGCACATTCCCCTAGTTGAGATTGTCTATAACAATCACTATCAGGGATCTATACAGATGGAACCGTACGAGGAATTATATGGTATTCCATGTCAATCACCCATGTGCTGGTTAGAGGTAGGTGAGGCAACTTTACTAGGACTATGCCTTGTTCAGGAGACCTCTGAACATGTCCAGTTGATTCAAAAACGGATGGCTACCACATAGTCTTGTCATTAGTCATATGTTGATCGCTGCAGACGACCCCTACAGTTTGAGGTCGGGGATCATGTTTTCATATGTGTTTCACCGAGACTCAGAAACAGGCGGATCAGGAGACAGGGTAAGCTATCACCGAGATATGTTGGGCCTTTTGAGATTCTAGAGAGGGTTGGGCCGGTAGCCTATCAGTTACAGTTTCCTTAGGGGTACCGAGCTATGCATTCCATGTTTCTCAGTTACGGCGATACTATCCAAACCTGTCTCATACCTTCCAGCCTGAGGAGGCTGAGCTTCCGATTGATGCATCCTTTGAGGAGCATCTGATTCATATCGTTGATGGGAGCATGATGGTTCTCCGAGGCCATTCAGTTCCTCTAGTATAGGTGCTATGGCAACACGACCGTTTATAGGATGAGACTTGGGAGCGGGAGGCTGACATATGGGCTCAGTGGCCAGATTTGTTCACAGACGAATCTTGACCACCCTTCTGACAGCAATTTGGGGATGGATTTCTATAAGGGGGAAAGATTGTAAGAACACGAGTTTTTATACAAGGTAAGGATCATTTTTCATTTCAGTTTAACTTTTCTGTTAAGGCCTAATGTGGATTCTTAACATGACCGAGGGAGTTACGGAGGTGTTCGGGTCTTGTTCGAATCCAGAACCATGTTTTAGGATGGAATTGGCATGGCACACGGTTTCCGCATGGCCTGCGCACGACCTAGGTAAACCGTATGCCTTGGTGCAGGCCTGCCAGAGGCAGGGGCACAGCCTGCGCGCGGTTTGAGGAAACCATGTTGGGTTGCCATGCGGTTTCCCCTTGCTTTCCAGTAAGGTCTGCATGGTCTCCGCACGGTTTTCCAGGCCGTTCAGGTAAATTGTGCGACCTGTTGTGTTTTTAAATTTTAATTAACTTTTAATTAAATTGGTTAAATTTTATAAATCCCAACCTAAATCTTTTCTTCAAACTGCACATCACGGGGAAGAGCTCTCAAGGGGATTTGGGATAATTTGAGCCTTCTTCTCCGTTCGATCTCTGTTTCGAACACCATTCGTCTCGTTTGATCCGCAACGGTAAGTCCTCTATTCCTTTTCATCCTTCTCCTTTCTTCTGGTTATGAAGAACACCGATTAGATTAAGGATCATATGCCCTAATTTCTCTTCCTTCATCTGTTCTTCAGATTTCGTCCAAAACAAGATGAATCAATGTCTGATACTGGATGAGCTATCTAGTAGAGCCTATGGTAGGTGTTCTCATGCTTTTTGCTGATTGTCAAACTGTTTATATAATCTGGAGTGCCGCCCACCCACCTTTGGGGTGTCGCTTGAACCTCAAATTTAACCCTGTTACTACCTATCATGTTGTAGGTAATCTGAATAAGATGGTATGTGATTTTTTTATCTTGTATACCTTGGATAGGAGCCACCCCTTGGGTGCGTTGCCTTGAATTAGTCTTTTATGGTTTTTGACCTAAGATGCATGTGAGGCATGTTTTTCCTTTCCCTTGTGGGTTGTTAAAAATGGAGTTGAATATGAATGGAATTGCAATAAAATGAAATTGTAATTGAAATGTATTTGGGTATGGGATGGATTTTTTCCCCTTGACCCTTTTATGCTAATTCTTGAATTTCTATCCCACATTAGTTAAATGCTTTTGAACTATTTTAAATGTGAAACCAAGTCATGGGTGAACCATGGAACCAATGCGAGTTTCCATGGATGGACTCATACAAGGCTTGTTAATGAAGTTCCGAGTGAATCATGGATCCCACGTGAGATGCCATGGACAGAATCAGTAGGGAAAGATATGTCATGGGAGATACCCGGATCTTATTTATAGGATATCAGGGGCTGGCTCAGATGACAAACTATACCACACCTAGAGTGAGGCTGGGTACCTAGGAGGTTATCCAGAAAGGACTTGTAGGGTGTTGGTGGAGTTTCTCCCTGAACGATTCCTGGTTTCCGAATTGAGTGTTCCAGGAACTGGTTCAAGGAATGGTTGAACACTTGAATGAAATTATTAATGAATGGATTGGATACCTCATGGGACGCCAAGCCAAAGAACAATCTTGGGTCGGTCTTTCTTGATTACTACATTCTATATTACACTGTTGTTTTATATATTCACTGATAGATTAGCACAGATATTTGGTGGTTGCCTTCTGGGATTCAACATCACACCCTGGTTGGGTCATGTTTTTGGACCCAACAATATTATATGATTTCAAGTATGGATAAGGGGAAAGGCCCTAGTACAGGTACTTGACTTGCTGCTTGGAGTAAGAGTGCACGAGACCAAGCCGAGGCTTGCGATGCGACTGGGGATACATTTTGGTTTCTTTTGGGTGTTATGGATACTTGTAATATATTGTATTTACTTGAACCATCCTATGTAAACATGTATCAGATCTTCTTATTTGTTATCTATTTTTGTTGTCTATGTGTTGTCAACTTGTTACCTTCTTCCACTAATGTATGTTTGTAGTTCCGCTGTGATACTTTGGTAATGTGGTCATAGTTTCCCCACAGACTCAACTAGTCCCTCGCTGATAGTCAGCAACCTCTGGCATTTGGGGGATGCGCTTGAGGCCATGTGGCGACCGGTCTAGCTATGAGTCTGAATGGTAAGTCAAGCCAGGACGTTACATTAAGAGTGTGAATCACCTCTAGAAATGAATTGGAATTATTTTAATAAGTTCCAAACATTCCCTAAAACAGAAATTAAAATCAAAACCCTCTTTCAGAATCCATGAGATGGTTTGTGGTTTTGGATATTTTATTATATAGTGTGAAAAACCCATGTTTTTGAAATATTAATGAATTCCAATATATTTTTCGATATAAACCCACCCAGGATCCCTTTTCCTTGCACTCCATATCCATTGATCTCATCCTTACTCATCACTCTACTCATTATAATTCTCCTAAGGCTCCACAATATCTTGATTGTATTTTTTCCTATCTCTTGGTTTCACACACTAAAGTATGGGATGTTTTCCTTTGTCATCTTTCATAAAGTATATCGTTTATCATATGTATTTTAACATCATTTCCTTATAATGGTATAAGTTATTATATTTACCCCTTACAGTCGAATTGATTTCAAAATATTTAGAGACCCCATCCTCACTCATCAACCATTTTTATGAATATTTAAATTATGTGGTTATGCTGATGACTTTAATTAATGGATTCTCTTTTTTTCTCCTTAATTGAAGAATATTCTGCAATTTTTCCATTTTATATTCAATTAGTAATGATGTTGTGTTTTTTTCAACATCCCCTACATTCCATATGACATTTAAATGTTGTTATACCCCTTCAAATCTCATTAGTCCCCCCGTGAATATTTACACACCACTGTTTTGCTGCCGAAATTTCACCGCAGGATTCCATTCCAAAAAATGTGTAGTGAATTTCCATACCCAATTCCTATCAAGGTTGTTCACCATAATTGAAATATAACTATTTCATTTTTTACATATATATATCTATTCCAAAATTATTTACCAAGGAATAAATGTGATGAAAAATGATTCCATGTGGTGTGATCTATGTGGAACACATAAGCATTTTAATGAAATGAAAGTGATGAGTACACTCATAATTATATAGTGCTCCAATGAATTATGTAATGATTAGTATCATGATAAGTCATGTGTGGATAAGTATTTGAATTTATTACTTTATGGAAATTTTTTACTTTATGATTTATTTTCTGTTAGATTAGACCTATGATTATGATGTACTATTTTAAGTTGTTTCCATATTTCCCATGTTATTATTACTATGCTATATCATGATTTATTATTCATGTTCCATTATTTCCTATTATTGAGTCTATTATTTAAAATTAATTATCCTCTTCATTTTATTCCATGATTATTTCCATACTAAAAATTATTTCACACTCATTTCTTATGTATATCCCCAGGTTATCCCTTGTAGTTGTAATTACGTCAAAATAGTTTGACCATTTAAAAGATTTTTTCATTAATTTTTATGTATTCTATGTTTTAAAAGTGTTAAGTAATGTAAATAATTCCCAAATGAACTAGACTTACCGATCATACCGGTTGTATTATGTGTGTCATTAAGTAATGAATCATGAATTAATATGTAATAATTGAAGGGTTGTTATAGTTGGCATCAAAAGAAAAGATTAGTTATTTTTGATATATTGATTAGAAAAATCTATCGAAAGACTTAATTATAAGGCTATGTATAAGAAAGAATACCTTAATTTGGATATTTATATTGTATTCCATTTATAAATAAAATACATCTCAATCTAGCTAATATAATTAGATGTTGTTAGGGACCACATGTACATAAGGGTAACAACACTGAAAAGGTGTCATGTGGCTGACTCTGGATAACCTCGTACATGATAACGGGCCTAACTTATCAACTCGTTTGACATTCCTATAGGATATGCTTTGGTAAATTCATAATATCATTAATTTCTAATATTAATAGAATAGAAAAATGTGCATAAAAATATATGTTAGGAAAATAGAACACTGATAACATAGATAAAAGCCATGAAATTCAGAATTTATAGAAACACATGTAATTTATAATTAATACCTTTAATTTTTTGGATTTCCCCATTATGTGTTTAATAGTTAAAATTTACTCATCCCTAATCTTCACTTTATTATAGAAAATTTCAAGAAATACGAGGAATTAAGTAAAAAATAATTGTGGTGGAAAATGAGAGGACTAACCCCAATAAGATGCGAAACCCGATGGGAGAGGGAATCAAGAACTTCATGAAGATACCCAGTTAGCCAAGTCAGGTTATAAAAAGAATCATGGATCTAGAGGAATGCCCAAATCCTCATAAGAGAGAGAATTATATGATGAAGGACATTATGTGATGAAGCCCTCCGGCTTTTAATAGACAATATGACCCCTTAATCACAGAACAATGGATCAACTCCATTGAGATGAGCATATATATCATTTAATGTTCTGAAAATGATAAGGCTCAACAGGTTTTTTATAGTATGGAATGTGAAGCTAATCAGTAGTGTACATTGATCAAGATTATGAATCCTGAGGAAGATATCAAAGTAATATGGTGGAAGGAATTTCATCTTTTTTTAATATATATTTTCCTCACACTGGATGACATAAAATGAAAAGGGATTTCCATTACATCAATAAAATAGATAATGTATCAATCAAGGAATATAATGAAAACATCACAATATGTTCATGATTTTCTAGTAGCAATATTGTCACCCCAGATTGCAAGTTCGATTGCTTCATTGGTTGGCTAAAAACTATTCTATGAAAATCCCTATTTATCTATGAATCTGATAGCTATGATGAAATTGTCTTTTGTTCCCTCAATGTTGAAATATAGATTATACAATATAAATGGTATCAATGGGATGTGAAGCGGAAAGTTGAGTTTTATTATAATGGTCTGATTGATAAATCAAACAATGGAATGAAATACTAACCCCCACATGTCAAAAGTGCGGAAATAGGCTCCCTAAAAATTTCATAAAGTGGATAATGAACTGATTTATGTTTGGGATGGAAGGGAACCTAGAAATCAATTTTCAATAGGAGAGACCCACTAATAAGACATAGGAGAGGATTTATCAGGTCAACCATTAGTCAATTTTTCATTTAAACAATTTCAAGTACCAAGAGAACTTATCAAACCAATTCACTAAGACAAGGGTTTTAAGTGACAACCAATAACCTTTATGGAAGTAAGGGAATGATTTTTTCATCACAACCACTGAGGTGGATCCTAAAAATGATGTGGTGAAAGGTACACTAGTTATTCAATCTTGAATAGTGAACATAATTTTTTATACTAGTTCTATGTATTTCTTTATATCAAAAAAGTTTAGTATATCTATCTAAACACCACCGCAATGCATGGATGTAGAATTTCATTAAAAAAAATTGGGAAAATTATTGTATCCAATGTATATATCTCCTCCCCTATCAATAATTGTGGACTGAACTTCCTAGTGAACCGTTTCATACTCATTTTTTGGGCATTGATTCAATTCTCGGATTGATTTAGTTTCCCTGTATAGTGCCAGCATAAATTCCTATGAGAAGGAAATAACTCTCCATATTGATAATTCTTGTATGATTCTATTTAAATGCAATGGAGATGTAAAAATATTCTTCATCATCAAATTCTAAGGAATGAATATTATTTCCGTAAAAGTAAGTGTAACTAGACGAAATTATTGAGTATAATGACAAACCCATCCTTGAAGACATGCCTATTGTGAAGGAAAACAATGATGTGTTTTTCGAGGAGTTATATTATCTTACTCCTAGGAGAGATGTTAAATTCTGAATTGAGCTTATACATGGGGATTTACCCTTATCCATGACTCTCTATATAAATGTTATTGTGGTATTTTAGGAGTTAAAGAAACAAATATAAGAGAATATGGATAAAGGGTTCATATTCCCAAGGGCTTCACTATGGGGTGAAAATTTCCTCTTTGTTAAAAAGAAGGATAGCCAATGAACATTTTTATTGGTTATCGTGTGCTTAGAAAATCATTACAAAGAACAAGTATCCTATTCCTTAGATTGATGATGTGTTTGATCAGCTACATGTAGAAAAATACTTCTCCAAGTTTGATCTTCACTCGTGATATTATCTTGTAAGGGTGAAGAAGGAATATATACCAAACACTACTTTTTGTACTCGGTATGGGAAATATTAGTTCATATTAAATCTATTTGGACTCACTAATGATCCCGAACACTACTTTTTGTACTCGGTATGGGAAATATTAGTTCATATTAAATCTATTTGGACTCACTAATGATCTAGTAATCTTCTTTTCCATGATGAGTAAAGACTTGAGATCTTTCCTTGAATTTTTTTTTGCAGCCTTTATAGATGATATTCTAATATACTCCAAAATCAAGGTGGAGCAAGAGAAGAATCTGAGTAATATGCTAAAGACATGGAAAAAGGAGAAGAATTATGGAAGATATAGAAGATGTGAGTTCTGGTTAAATAAAGTATCATTCATGGGGAATATAATTACAAGAAAGGGGATATCTTATGGCCATTGAATGATAGAAGAAGTTTAAAGATGATTGAGGACATCATATGTGATAGATATATGTAGTTTCCTTTGGTTAGATTGGTATTATCACTGGTTTTTGAGAAACATCTTATGCTTTCCAAAACCTATTACTAAGATAATATGGTAGGGAGTAATGTTTTTATGGAATGATGAATGTGAAGGGAGATTAACGAAGCCGAAAAAGAGGCATCACAATACACTTTTGAATACAATACCCAAAAGTGGAGTGATTTTTATATTATTCAACAATGATTTAATAAATTGATTGGGTTTTGTGTGAATGAAAATCTAAAATTTCATATACTATGATTCATGGAAGTTGAAAATTAACTAATATAACTACCCAACACATGATATGGATGTGGATATAGTGAACTTTTATTTGAAAATATGGCATCATTGCCTATTTGGGGAGAACTGTGAAATGTACATAGATCACAAAAGCAGAAAGTATATATTCACATTGAAAGAGTTGAATATATTTAAATTATTATGGTTAAAGAAGATAAATCACAATTAATACTAAATTTATTAACATCTTGGAAAAGATAACAATGTGGAAGATTATCTAAGAAGAAGGGATCCAGAAAATTTACAATTTATTCAAATTAAGAGGGTTATGATCTTCCTAAATTAGTAAAGTACCTGATTGGGAACCTAATATGAAGGAACGTCATCAGTCCTTTAAAAAAGGTTTTCTCAACATCTTCTTCTTGTGAGGTTAAAGTAATCTCAAAAAGATGATGTGGGAATCCATAAGAAAGTGGAAACTATATGGAAATGGAAGTCCATAGAGTTGAATGTTATGGTATAAGGAACTATCAAATTTGGGTCATAGATATGTCTACCATAAAATACTATTTTTTGGTAGGATATAATGAATGGTGCACATTTTTATATCTTCTATAACAACCCTAGATAAAAAATGATCTATTGGGATCACTGAGATAACTATTGGTGGGAAAATATTATAAAGGTAATATTTGAATATACATCAATGTTCCTCATATATCAGCAAGTTTAGGCAGAGAGGATGATGTCTAAGGGGTTGACAGAACCGATAGACATACAAACTTAGAAAAGGTAAAATTTCACCATGGAATTTTTCACCAGACATCTAAGGATATCATGGGGGGATAATTCTCTCTTGATTATGGTGGATCATATTAAAAAAATGGATCACTTCATTGTAATTCGAGAATATTTATAACTAGATAATTTTGACATGATATACATCGTATTTGTTGTAAGGCAGAATGGAGTATCACAATCGATTGTATCTGATTGAGATTTGAGATTCACAACCATTTTCTAGAGAACTCCCTTGAACGATCTAAAAATGGATTAGGACATTAGTATGGTTTTCACCCTCAAATAGATGACTAATTGTAGCATGAAATCCATACACCTGAGGAAATGTTGAGAGCATTCTCAATTGAATTCATAGGAAGATGAGATAAACATATTCATTTGGTTGAGTTCTCTTAAAACAACAGTTTCCATTATATCAGTTAAATGGCTCCCTATTAAGTCCATCATTATAAGAGGACTAAAACACCATCAGTCTGGGAGGATATTGGGGAACAAAAACTACTAGGTCCCGAAATGGTTGAGGATTAGGCAATAAATGTGAAAACCATTCACCTTCATGTCCATCCTACTTAGAGTCGAAAAAATATACATGCAAAATAATTTCAACAATACCAAGAGTTTGATGGCGGAGACATGGTATTTGTCAACATATCTATATGTATGAATGTGATGAGACTTGGGAAGAAGGGAAATCTTAGTCCAATATACATCGACACCTTTGAGATCCCTGATTGAATTTGAGTGGTGGCCAACTGACTTGCACTACCACCAAACATATCATATGTATATTTTTTATTCCATGTATCACCAGTGTGGAAGTACATACCAGACCCATCACATGTACAATATCTATAGTTGTTACAATTTGAGAATGAACATTGCTTTGAGGACATGCCAATGAGGATATTAGATCGTAGATACAATGTTTTGTGGAATAAGACAATGCACCTAGCCAAAGTGTTAGGGAGAAACAACATGTATCAAGAACAAAAAATAGAACCACATGAGGTTATGAAACATAAATAACCTCATCATTTATAGTGTTGGAGATGAAATGTTTTAGGGCAAAATTTCCTAATCGGGGATGGTTGTAATGACCAAATTGTTGAAAAGTAAATTTATCATATTATTTAATTGAATGTATTATAAATTAATATGGTTATAAAAAACAAATTCACATATTTGGTTTAGTCATATAGGATATAAAATAAATTTTTTTATCTTTAACATTGATAATATATCCGTTGAATAATGGTCTTTTGTGTTGTTTAAATATAGGGTTTTAATCAGACCAATTGACATAGAAACATTTTGCTATGGACTGAACCAGCAGAATAGTACACTATGAAGCCAATGTATCATAGATTATGAGGGAGATAGAATATTTGGGTTTTACCTATGACCAAGTCAAATCTATGATTTGACAACTTCACCATGAGAAAAACTGTTTATGGGAGATGTTCGAGCTCGTCGAGATCACAATGCAGGCCAGGTATGTCGAACCACCACATGAAAACCTCACCATTCTCCACCTTACTCTTAGGGTGTTTCCTATTGTATTAAAAGGTAATATCTTAAGACAATAACAATACGAGTATGTCAGTTATTTTTTATAGAGTAATGAATATATTTTCATCATACCATTGTTACATTATATATTATTTTTAAATTATAAAAAAATGATATTTTTGGCTACTATTAAAATTTAAAAATGGAATTGTTTTTATTAATTAATGAGATTTTGAATTAAATAATATTTTTAGGATATATTACTATTTAATTTTTTTAATAAATGTAAATTATCATTAATTTTTATGAAATGAAATGTAATTTTGTTATGGGATCAAAAACTATTATTGTCAAAAAACCCATCATTTATCAATAAATTTGAAATATTATTTTAAAAGTGAAAATGAAAAAATTAGAAAATTATTTCGATAACATGAATATTTTTCTGTAATCATAATGTTAAAATTATAATGTGGTTGATTTTAAATAATTTTTTAAGACAATTGATTTTTTGGGTAATAATTAAATATTGTATAAATATACAATGTGTTTTATGTCATCTTAATTACCAAAATATGATGTAATAAATACAATAATGGTAATAGATGGACAAAAATATTGTTTCCCCATAAAATAATGTTATTTCATGTTTATTTGATTAATTCTATAAAGACTTTATATATCATACAAAATATATAATATATTTTATGATTTTAAATTCATTTAATATAGACTGTGATTCGCCACCACATAAGAGAGGAAATTATTTTAAAAATTTAGGATATTTTCGTAATAAAATAATTAAAAACACTCCTCGTTGGTAGAAACCATTGGAAGGATTTTGGTTTTGGAAATTTTATTATATGGAGTCTGAAACCTATGTTTTTGAGATATTAAAGAAGTCCCCTCTCTTTTCATATATAAACCCAGAAAATCTCCCTTTTATCTTCACTAAAAACCCATGAATCACGTACTTTCACTTCCCTCCCCTCTCAAATATACTCCCAATGTTCCCCAAGCTCTCCATAAGACTCTTTTCAATCTTTTGGTGTCACACAGTAATGTAAGGGATCTTATCCTTTCTCAAATTTCCTAAAGTATCTTCATTATCTTATGTATAAAATCTTTTTTTACATATAATGAGATATGTTATTCCATATACCAATTATTGTACAATTTATGTCTAAATAAACAGCGAACCATTTTAGTATCAGTAATAAATGCCATGAATTTTTAATCGACACAATTATGATGCTGAAATTACATAAAGGAATCTCTATTTCTCTCCATTATTCATGAATATTATACTTTTTTTCCCTTTTATTTTCGATTAAAAATGAAGGGGTGTTTTTCCAAACCATCCACATACTATCCATATAATATATAAATTATGAGATACCCATTCATTCTCAGTAAAACCTCACATGAATATTTACACTCCCCTATTATGCTCTTGAATTTTCACCCCATGATTCCATACCAAAATCTGATTAGTGAATTCCCATACCCAATCCCTATCAAGTGTGTTCAATAGTATTAACATATACCTATTTAATTTATAACTTATATATATGTATGACACAATAATTTTTTGTGGAATTAATGTGATGAATAATTATTACATGTTGTATAATCTATGTGGAAAAATTAAGCATAAGAATGAGTGTAAAGTGATGGGTGTTCCATGAATTATATAGGGATCCAATGCATTGAAAATTATTTAGTATCATCATACATAGTTTTTGGATAGGGAGTGAAATTTACTAATTTATCTTACTTCTTACATTATTATTCCATTAAATTTATCCATGAGCTATGTTTATGAGGTAGTTCTTGAAGATGCTGCCACATTTCCCATGTTATGATGATCATGATATATCATGACATATTTTTCATTTTCCATTATTCCACAATATTGTTTCTATTATATAACATGTATTGTACTCTCCATTTTCATTTATTTTTATTCCCTTATTGTGATTTATACCTCACCCATTTCTTATGTATTCTCATATTTTATCCCGTGTAATTTTAAGTATATCTGAATAGTGTGAGTATGTTAAAGATGTTTTCGTTAATATTGTTGTATTTTATTCTTTAAAATTTTTGTGTAATGTAACTAATTCCCAAAAAAACTAGAATTATTAATTATTTGGTTTTTATTAAGTGTAATCTTATGTAATGAATCATGAATTAATATGTAATAAATATCAGTATTGGTATTGTTGGTATCAAAGAAAATGATTAGTTATTTTTCATATTAGGATTACAAACCTATCATGATGTTCATAAGTAATAGACTATATATAAGAAAATAAACCTAGATTTTTGTAAGAATAGATTAATTATTTAATCATCAAAATACACCCCTCTATGTATACACCAAGTTTTCATGGTTCTAGAATAGATGTACATTGGGGTAATAACTTTGATAAAGTGTCTTGGGCCTGACTCAGGGTAACCATGTATATGAAAATGGGAGTTACAATGAACATAGTTTCACACAATCTAGTGATATAATTTGGTAAAATCATAATCTCATTATGAACCATTACTATTGGAAAAAATTGACATATGAAAATAAGTTAATAAAGAGATCATGGAAAACATATATTATAGCATTGAAATTCATAACATAAGGAAGGAAATGTGATTTATAAGTTTTTCCATTAATGTATTTGGATTTACCCTTTATTTTTTTTAATGTTATAATATACCCATCCAATATTTTTATTTTAATATCGACAATGGATGAAAATTGTAAGAATTGTGTGAACAATTAATGTGAAAAAAATTGTGGTGACTTCCGAAATGAGATTAACAACCTGATATGAGAAGGAATTACATGCTTCATAATGACACTATCTCATCTAACTCTGATTCTAAATAGAATAAAACATCAATAGGAATGTCTAAATCCCTGTAGGATAGAGAAAGATATGATCAAGTCCTTTATGTGAAAAAGGCCTCTAGCATTCAATGGATCATCAGATCCCTTAATTGAGGATCAATGGATTAACACCATTGAGAAGGTTTACCTCATAATTCAATGTTTTGAACAAGAAAAGGATATATTTGATGTTTATCTTATAGAAGGGTGAAACTGTTCAGTGGTTCTCATTGATAAAAAATATGAACCCGAAGGATGTGATCAATGATATAGGGTGGAAAGAATTTCAGAAAATACTTTTTGATAAATATTTTCCTTGAACACTCTAACTTAAAATAAAAATTTATTTACTCTCCCTCATTAAAAAGATGAAAAATATGGTAGGGAGTATGAGTAAAATATCAAAATACTTTCATGATATTCCTTCGGATTTGTCATGACCCCCATGTGAATGGTTGATCACATTTTTGTGTGCTAAAACCTAGTCATTCAAATGTACTAGTGATATGAGACATTGATAGAAATGAAATGTTTTTAGGATGTTCCCTCTAATTCAAAATAGAGATTGGTGAGTCTTGTGGGTATCTTGGGGATATGAATTAGAAAGTGGTGTTTTATTCTTGTGTTCTAATGGATAAATATAAATGTGAAAAGAAAGTCCAACACCCCAATTTTTAAAAAATCAGAAAGATGCACATCAGATATTTCATAAAGGGGATGTGGAAATACATTATGTACAAGATGGATGGGAATATAGCCAGTGATTTCCAACAGGAGAAACATACTAATTCAATAACGCAATGGAATGATATAATCAACCTCAATATATTGATCATTTCTAAAATAGCATGATGCCATGAAACTTTGTAATCTGATTCACTAAGACAATGGTTTTCTAAGACAACCAAAAACATCCATGGCAGTAAGGGAGAGAATTTTCCATCATGAATACTATGTTGGATGTCAAAAACGAATTGGTGATAGGTACACTAGTTATTTATTTAATAATAGAGAAAAAATTTATATTCATTCTATTAATTACTTCATATCACAGGAGTCTAGAATAACTATCTAAACAACACCACAGAAAAAGGATTTAGACCTTTTATTGAAACTGGAAAATGGGTTAAATATTATATCCATAGTATATAATTACTCCCCAATCAGTATTTGTGGGATAAAAATCCCAATAAACCTTTTTAGACTCAATTTTTTTAATTTTATTCAATTAATGGCATGTATTATCTTTCCCTATATAGATCTAACATAAATATCCAGGAGAAGAAAATCAATCTCCGTATTGTGAATTTTCCTTAGGCTCTGTAAAAATTAGAGGATATGGATAAATCTTATTTATTTCTAACATCTCACAAAAGGATATTATTTCCCAAGGGTAATTCATATCTTGATAAAATGATTTTTTATAAGGAAGTAAGCATAATTTAATATATGCCAATTGGTAGAGAATTAGTTGATGTGGTTATTGAGAATGTCCTAGTCTTCATCCTAATTAAGAGGTTGAATTTTCAACCAAGCATATATATGCGGATTTTCCCTCATCCAAGACTACATATTGAATGGATGTTTTGGAACGTTAGGATATAATTATAAAACTACTAGAGAATGTTGAAAAATGGGTCATATTCCTATGTTATTCACCATGGTGTTCACCATTCATCTTTTTCATTACAAAGGAATGATCAATGAACCTTTTCATTAATTATCGTGAGGTCAAAAAGATCACGAGCAAGGAAACCTATCCAATTGAATAGATTTAGTTATGGTTTGATCAACTAAATGGAGAAAAATACTTCTCCAATGTGGATATTTGGTCAAGATATCATCACGTAATAGGGAATAAGGAAGATGTCCCCTTGACCGATTCTTCTATAAGGCACTAGCTCTACGAGTTTATAGTAATTCCATTTAGGAACTATAATTCTCCATCACTCTTCATGGACATGATAAATATAGTCTTTAGATATTACCTCAATAAATATTTACTATATTTATAGGTGATATTCTATTATACAACCAATGTTAAGGAAGGCAATGAGGAGTATATGACTACTATAATAAAGACTGTGCAGAAAGAGTCATTTTATTTAAATTACATGAAATGTGATTTATCGATAAAAAGGTATTTTAAAAATGGGATAACATTTCATGAAATAAGATATATTTGGTCCCTTAAACAATTGAAACAATTGATGGTTGGATGAGGAAAACATCTATGATAGATATCTGTATTTTCCTTAGGTTAGCTGGGTATTTTGGCCGAACTGCAAAACATTTCACAAATTTTTCAGACCCTCTTACTAAGATCACATGGTAGGGTGTAATGTTTTCGTGGAATGATGATTGTGATTTGATCCATAACGAGAGAAAAAGGAGGATTATCACTACATTATTTCTCATATTGCCCAAATTTTTTGAGATTTTCAGTCTATTCCATGATACTTCAAAGAAGGGCTTGGTTTTTTTAATGAATAATGAATACGCTATAGCCCATGCTTCAAAGAAGTTGAAAATTCATTTATAGAACCACCCAAAGAATTTTTTTTAGTTTTTTAGTGATCTTCACTCTAAAATTTTTGTGTAATCATATCTTTTGGATGAATTGAAAAATATATAAGGAACACAAAATACTCCAGTGTATATTCACACATAAATAGCTAAATATGGGCCAATGAAGACGGTTAGATCTTATCAATGACTATGCCTACTCAATTAATTACCAAAATTATAAATAGAATAGATTTTAAGATTATCTAAGAAGAATGAATCTACCAATTCTCTCATTGATGTTAATTTATTTTGATATAATATTCTTATATTTGGAATGGATAGACAAGGGGATCATAAAAGAGGGAACATCATCAATCCTTTCACAAATTAATACTTAACCATATCTTTAAGAGAGGTTAATGGATGGTCAAATAGATGAAATAGGAATTCATAAGAAAGTGGAAACTAAAAAATAATGGGAAATCATTAAAGTTTAATGTTAATGATGAAGTACATTTAAGACTTGGGTAAGGGCTATGTTTACCAAAATATTATTAGTTGAAGAAAGAGATGTTGAATGATGCACATAGTTCTACATTCATTAACATCATAGGAAGGAAAAATATGTATTGAGATATTCTAGAAATATATAGTTGGGGAAATATGTAGAAGGAGACCATTTAATATACTTCCATGTTCTTGGTATATATGTATGTGATGGATGAGATGTATAATTCTAAGGGGATGATGCAAGAATTACATATATAAACATGGAAATGGAAAAAAATACACATAGACATTATCACCGGACATCTAAAAACATCAATTGAAAACAATGATATCTAGTTTGTGTTGGATTAATTCACAAAATCTACATTCTTTATTGCGATTTGAGAGGATTACACACTAGATCAACTTGCACAGATATGCATAAGATAAATGCTTTGGTGACATTGTGTACCACTATCGATTGTATCTGATTGATATATGAGATTAACATCCAATTTTTCAAAAAATGTCTATCAAGATCTGAATACTGATATAAACATCATTACAAATTATCTCCCTAATAATGATGTCCAATTTGAGAAGACAATCCTGACTCATGAGGAAATGTTTAGAGCATCCACAGATTACTACAATGTTGGATGTGATCAACAAATTCCTCTAGCAAAGTTCTCATAAAAAAAATTTCTACTCAGGATTGAAAATGGATCCCTATAAATCCCTATATGATAAGAGATGTAGATATCATGCATACTGGGATGATGTTGGTCAACAAAAACATCAAGGTCCTGAAATAGTTGTGGAAATGGTGGAAAACGGTTAAGAAAATTCAGCATGATATCAAGGATACTAAGAGTTGACAGAAGAGCCATGTTGATAATCATAATTGAGACCTAGAGTTTGATATTATAGACATTTTTTTACTATGCATATCTTCATAGATGAAATTGATGAGATTTTGGAATAAGGAAAAGCATAGTCCAAGATACATCAACCTCTTTGAGATCCTTTATCACCTAAGAAGGGTCGCCGACCAACTTGTACTCCCACATAACCTTTATAAAGTATATGAATTATTGTAATACACTGAGATTTTATGAAAAATATTCTTTTAAATATAAATGATGTCTTGTGTTGTACGCTACACCCAAAGTATCTTGCATTACATGCATCCCTGAGTTGGCTTGCATTTCACGCAATCGCGACATTCCACAATAGCGTGTGTTGTACGCAATACTGAGTTTCACTAAACAATGATATGTTATATAAACTAGACATTATGAATAGTAATACCCACTTTTTAAAATTTTATAAATTTTATCTTTCAAAATGGACTTCATTTTTTGATTCGGAATATTGAAATTAGCCTTGGGTGAATTTTTGGTATTTTTCAGAAAACTATCAATTTTTGATGAATAGTGAAAACACTCGGTTACTATTTAAACCCCAAATTTTTATTTAAATACTCATTTATTTTATTTAAATTTATTTTATGTCAATATAGAAACATAATACATATATTAGTTCAATGTAATTCATTGGAGTCATTTTATAATAATATAGATATATAAAAATTTTATTGAACTTTTTACTGTCTTTTACCCACCTCTTAGGAGCATTTACAGTTGTACATATAACATAATTTTACCACTTCTGTGAGTTGAATTTCAAAAATCATATAGAAACGGTTAACATCAAAGAGTAAAATGTGTTTCAATAAGATAATAATAATTTTTGTCGAGTAGTAACATTTTACTTTTATTTTCCACGGTTAAAAGTAAATATGGTAATTAAGGGTGAAAATGATATTACTATTACCCTAACACATGTCCTAATTCTATTGGATAAGTGAAATTAGACCAAAAACAACATTAGTAATAAAATATTACCCTTTAGGTCTACTTGTATTATATTAGGACATTTATTATTATTTTATTTAAAGAAGAGTTAAAATAGTTAAAATCAATGTTTAATAAATAAAACATTTTTAATATAGGGTTATACGTAAGATAAATTCGACTATAAATATTCATTAGAAAGATAAAAATATTTCATACATAATTTTATTTTATTTATAATTTTTATAAATTATATAATTTAATTTATTTATGACACAATGATGATGTAGTAATTACCATAATAATGAAATATTAACATAATTAATGTTATAAATACCCAAATAAATGAACTTTTAGACTTTTTATGAATTAAAATAATTATATAGGTTAATATGACATGTTAGTATTCATTTAATTAACTTTTTTAGAACTAATCTTTCTGTTTGGATTTTCAAAAAAATAATTTACCAAATTGTGTCATAATTGAAATAAAATAGTTTGTATAACTAATATTATATTATTAATTGTTATTCTATTCCTAGAAATATATGGATCAGCCAAATGACTTAGATAAGGTTATATATATTAATAATTATCCACTTGGGGTTCTTTTGACTTTTTATATAAGTTTATTAACCGTATAGTGTATGAAAACAAGAAGACACGGTAAAAGTTAAATTATTTAACTTAGAGATAAATCTAAATGACAAGGTTAAAATAGTAACCTAATTTTGTCTAAAACCTATTGGATGAAAGGATTTCGAACCATCAACACCTTAGCTTTTAAATAAATCAATTTGGAGCTATTAAAAACCGAATATGACTTTATTATAAATTAATATATTAATTTTTCCTAAAGTGCCCCTCTCCTCCCTTATAAAAAGGGCACCCCATCCCTCTTCTCTTCACACCATTTTGAGCCTTGAAGCTCGGCCAAACCCTACCAATTCCTCTTCTAAACCTATCTAGTTATATCATAGAGTTTATGGTATTCTCAAAAGAGCAACTCTATTATCCTAATAATATTTTTAAAGAGTGTGCATCTAGGAAGAGGTAATCTCTTCTACAGATTCTTTCAGGTTTTCTTTATTTTTTAACTTCTTCTTCTTTAGTTGTTTCATTATAAAGTAATAACATTAGTATCACGAATATACTGATATGTTATTATAAATATGAAACAACCCCATTTCACCATCTATCCATCCCACATAAATGAAATCACCGCACGTGCGTACGTACGGAAAACCGTCTCCACGCCGTGGTGTAATCAGTTTTTCCACCACCACCTTACATGGATGGGTATAATGGTGTAAAGAATAAATATATATAATTTTTATAACTTAATACTGATTCTATGACATTATATCATCCACTCCAATACCATTTAATAAATATGGGAACAATATCATCGCTCGTGCGTACGTACAGATTACTGTCACCACGACGTGATGAGATTCATTTTCCATGTTAACACAACAAGAATGATTATAAAGTATATATAATAAGTAATCATGAAATATATGACATAATAATTATACAAGATTTATATATATATATGTATGTAATCTACTTAATTCCATTCATTTCAATAAGGAAACGAAAAATAGCATTCATGCGTACGTACGACCTACCATCTCCATGAACTGTGTATTTCATTACATTTATCATTCTATTATATATACGTATATTATGAATATATATTATAGATAAATCAAGTTTTATATTCTGGAATTATTTAATAATGATCTATGTAATCATATTAATAATTACAAGTCAAAACACGGATGATAAATGAAACGATTTTACCCAAAACGCTGCTTTAACATGGAATTTACAAAAGAACGGGTAATATAAAGTCATAAGTGAACCATATATGATATCATAACATTGAATATGATTCATTAATAAGTCAATGACATTATTTTAATCATTATAAATGAGGTTCAGTTACATACGAAGCATATCAAACCTATGGTAAGGGATAATTATTCCAATCTCATTCTTATCCGATATTGTTTATTATTAAGTATTTACTGGGGTTATGTTTATTATCCATGCCCTTATGTTCTCAAAATGTTTTCATAAAATGTTTACTTTTCATCCATGTACGTTTAATGTCATTTTACCTTATTTTTACTTTTACCACATCGTATGGAAGGAATCATTTTTTTGTTTACCATACGAGGAATGTTTTGACTTTTCCGACAAAAGTATGAGGAGAATGTTTTTTTTATATTATACGCATGAACTGATTTTTACGGTTTCAGAACTCCTTATTTTCAAGAAGCTTACTATAAAATATTTCATGACTATTTCCAACAAAATCATTTTCTTTTAAAATTTCATGGAATTTTGTAAAAAGAAAACAATTATAAAAAAGAAATGATATTTTCCTCAAGAATTCATTTCATGTGTTTTATCAAAACCATTTTCCATATAAGATGGAATTATTTCATATGTGTATGTTTCAAGTATAATTTCTCTATGATTTACATTGTTTCACTTTTCTTATGATGAAATGATATCCATTTTTAGTATGGATTATTTATGATGGGATGATGTTTATGAAACTCATTTTATACCTTGGGTAATGATGAATGATTTATGTTCATGTTGTGGAACAAGTAATAATGATTTCATTATGAGATGGGTGGGACCTATATCACCCTATAATGCATTGGGTAATTATTTATTTATCATGAGATAGACATGGCTGGAATGGAATGTTAATCCGGTTCAGTGTTACAGGACTAAAACGAGGAGTGAACTCGATTCAGAAAGGGACTCTGTCCACAGAGATGGTCTTGGAAGAAATGCCTTGGCTACTATAGAAATAATATCATGTGATTAATGGTTTTCCACAATTAAATGTTTTATTCCCATTCTATTTTATCATGATTAATGGTCATTTATGACCTATGCCTTACGTACTTCCATGATTTATTTCACAACTCAAGATTTTGATGTGTGACATTTTTGTTCATGTTTTGAAGTTAAAATGTATATGGTTTGTTTTATATTCTCCATGCTTACCCTTACTGAGAATTTGAGCTCACCATTTATATGTTTTCTTTTCCCCAGGATATAAAGAAAGGTTTTAGGTAAGAAATCAAAAGGGTAAGATCTTTATGGGAGATGTTGAAGATCTTTCACCATGATTAGAAGATTATGTTCTGAGTTTCCAAATACACTAATATATTACGATCCTTGAGTTTTGGATTTTGTTATGTATTATGTTTTCCACAAAATTAATATAATTTACAAGTATTTCAAGATTTGGGTCTCTAATTTTATTACATGTATCCCTCTTGAAAATGTACATTCCAAACCCTTCACATGTACTTAATCCAGAGTATGTACCACTGGATAATGACATTTAATCCAATGAAAAGTCAGTGAATATCCTTGATCATAGAGACAATGATGAAAATAATTAGACAATGCACCCAATCAAAGTATTTTTTTAGAAACCAAATGTCTAAAGTGTCATTGTGGGAACTGGAGGAGGTTATGAAACTTTGTTACCCTCGTCAATTTAGTGTGGAAAATGAAAATTTCAAGGGGGGATTTTTTTAATGGGGATTGACTGTAACGTCCCGATGTATTATACAAAAAATTCACTTTTGTATTTAATTAAATTTTTTTACAAGTAATACAGTTATATTAAACAAAATCACGTATTTGGATTTATACCATAGGATGTAAAATATATATATAGATCATTATCTATGATAATTATATTTATTGAAAATTTATGCTATGATAAGTTTAAATATATGATTTTAAAAATCTAATAATCATAGAAAAAGGATGTAATGGCCTCAAACAGTTGAATCATACCCTATAAATCCCATTTATCAGATGTTTTGAGGGACAAATATTCATAGAACCTTTCCATTTACGAATACCAATGTTGAGATCAAATATCATAATCATGAGCTACACTATTTTTGGTAGAATTTAAAGCTCATCGATATTATGGCCCAAACCATGTATGTTGGACCACCACATCAAAATATCAAGATCATGCACCTTAAAATTAGGGTGGTTGATAGTGTATTAAAATGATAAGTATTAATACCCATGTGATACGAGTATGTATGTTATTTTTTTATAGTTTAATGAATATATTGTCATCTTATTAATTTTACATTGTAAATTTTTTTACAATAAATCACAAATATTATTTTTGGGTAATAGTAAAATTCAGTAATGGAATTAATTTTGATAAATCAATGAATTTTTGAAATAAATATTATTTTAATAAAATATTATAATTATTTATTATTTATTGTATGTAAATGATCATATAATTTTAATGATATAATATGTAATTTTTAGAAGGGTTCAAAAATCATTACTTTGAAAAAACCTATCATATCTAAATAAATGTCAATAAAAACATTCAAAGGGGAAATGAAACTATTTTTAAAATTTTAATATAAAATGAATATTATTTTGTGAATTAGAAAGTGAAAAAAAATCCAACGGTTTTTTTTCCAATGGTTTCTAAGACAATAAGGTTTTCGGGTTTAAATTAAATACTGTATAAATATATTGGCTGTTTTACGACATCATTATATCCCGAAAATGATGTAATAAATACTATAATAGGAACACTATGATAAATGAATTTTTACCCCTTAAAATAATTTGATTTTATGATTATATGATTAATTTGATAATTCCATTATGAATCCTCTAAAACATATAATATATTATAATATTTTGAATTAATTTCATTAGATGTGTGATCAACATTCACATAAGAAGTGGTGTTATTTTAATATTTTAGGCCCTTTTCATATAAAACAATGAAACAAACACCCGTTCATCTGAAAACATGGTAAACACCATGGGAAGGATAATGGTTTTGAATATTTAATTATATAGATTCCAAAACCTTTGGTTGTTAATTATTAAAGAATACACCTACATTTTCCTCTATAAACCCATAAAATCTCCCCTTTATCCTCAATACAAATCCACAGTGCATGTAAATTCTCTGGACTCCCCTCTCTAGAATCCTCCCAAGGTGACCCAAGATCTCAAGAATCCACTTTTCAATCTCTTGGAGTCACAAAATCATGTATGGGATCTTTTCATTTATCCTCTTTCTTAAAGTATCTTCATTAACTTATGTATTTTATCTTCATTTCCTTATTATGGGATAAGTTATTACATATACCCATTATATTCCAATTTTTTTCTAAATCATTAGATACCCCTTTAACTATCATCATTCAATTTTATGAATTTTTAAGTGATGTTGTTTTGCAGTTGAAATTCCTTAATGTATTCACTATTTCCCTCATTTGTTATTGAATTTTATTTATTTTATGCCCTTTTACATTCAATTTATAATGATGCGGTGTATTTTTTACCCTTACCCATATCTTCCTTAAGATTTCTAAATTACGATATACCTCATTTACTCTCATTAATCTATCCAATGAATATTTACATGCCCCCATTAAACTGTCAAAATTTGACCTCTGGATTCCATAACAATGAAATATGTAGTGAATACCCCTAAAACATTTATATCAAGGGTGTTATCCATTATGTAGTTATACCTATTTTATTCTTGAATTATATAAAAGTATTCCACCATCATTTATAATGGAATTAATTTGTTGAAAATTGATTCCATGTTATAGAATCTATGTGGCACACTTAATCATGACAGTGAAATGAATGTGACAGGTGCCCACTTAATTATATACTGATCCAATGCATTGGTTAATGTTTATAATCTTAATAAATCATGATGGTATAGGGAGTGAACTCAATTCCTTTATGGTCATTTTCCATTATTATGTATTAGATGTTATCATTCACCTTTTCTTCATATAGTGTTTTATGATGTTTCCACATTTCCCATTTTATGATTATAATTATATATCAAATTTTATTATTACTATTCCATTATTCCAAATTTTCATGTCTATTTATCGACATGTATTATCCTGTTTATTTTATTCCTTTTTTATTACATTACTAGGATTTATAGCTCACCCATTTTTTATGTATGTCCTCAGGTTATCTAATAATGTTTTAAGTAATTGAGAATAGTTTTAACATGTCAAATATGTTTCCATTAATGATGATTTATTCCATGTTTTAAAATTGTTATGTAATGTACCTAATTTTCCAAGACAATAGAATTCTTGAGCATCCAGGTTGTTTTAAGTGTAATCATATATAACGAATTGTAAATTAATATATTATAAATATTAGGATTATTATATCATTAGATAGATTTATGCACTTATTACGGCTCATAGGATTTCGGTATGGATGTGTAACATGGTTATGGGTAGGGTTTGGAATATTCAAACATATTTAGGGGTTTGGATAAGTGGGAGCTGAGCCCCATTTTGTAGTTTATGAGGAGTGGAATTACTGTAAATACTCAGAAGGATTTACTATTGGAAGGTATTTCTTTCTTCAAATTCTTCCAATACTTAAAAAATAATGTATTAGATAGAAAATATGGTCCATCTAATATTACACCACAGAAAAAGAAAATGTTTTTACACTTTTTTCCATATTATTATTGTTTACTAAAATTTTCCCATTTTATTTATATAATGGTAACGAGATTTCTAAAAAATGTAATATATCCATTAAGACTAAATTAAATTGATAATTGTTATAAAATTTATACAATCTGAATATTAATTTTATATAAATCATTTTTGTGATAAAAAACCCATTATTAGGGAATATTATTTTTCAATAGTGCATTTAACGTGCAATAACACTCCTTTTCCTTATCTTCACAAATAATTTGTTTATTATTTAGTGGTCATTATAACAAATATAAAATAAAAAATAGTTATACTAATTGAAATTATATGATAATTTTCTAATTTCACTTGTCATAGGATATGATTTTTAGTTAATTTGAATCATTTAATAAAATATCAATTTTTAATAAAATGTCATTAATGTCAATATGGACAGTATTTATTTAATATAAATTTTAAAACATAATCAATAAGGTTTAATTTTATGATCTAAAATTTTCACCAATATAAGATCATATTTTAATCCAAAAAATAATTTAATACAAAAATTCATTCAATTTAAATAACTTTTCATATTTTTATATCCTTTATTTTTGTTAATTACTAAGCAAATAATTACTACACTGACGATTCATAAGAATTTTATTTTACAAATTCATATATAAAATTTATATATAAATTATTAGGATGCTAAAAACTCATTTATCATTCATAATAAAATGTATAACTAATCCAACATTTTTATTTCCCTATTCCAAATCATTATGGATATTAAAATCATGAAAAGTTCCTTTTTTGTCATTTACATTACTTAACATATTATATAGGTCACTTTAATGCAATAAAGTCCCCAAAAACTCATAAAAATATATAATTAGGTTATAAGAGTCAGAATATATCCATAAAATTTGTGTTGGAGAAGTTGGTATGGAATTTGGACTATTAAGAGTAAATTTTAACCACTACGTAAACTCAATTTACCTTTATCAATATAAATTTTATTATCTTTTTTCTGAAATTATTATTGTAAAAAAATAATTTTAAATATTTGATATATATAAATTATTTTTATTGAAAATATGGAATCTATTTGGCCAAATTTATCACAAATAATTTTAAAAATTAAATATAAAATTTATCCTGCATACATGATGAGAATGCATGTTTTTTAAAGTAAAAATGTTCTAAAGTACACAATGTTTTTATATCAAAATCCAATAAGAAAAATTTTCCAATGAAATAAATTTGATTTAAAAAAATATAATGGATATAATATAACATTAAAACCCAATTTAATACTTTCATTTACATTAAAATTTATTTAAAAGAAAAGTCTATTTGGAATGAAAAATATTGTATTTTTACTAGTCATTAAAAAATTAAAAATTTCAGAGAAATGACAATATTCTCACCCTAAGGTAATGTAGTAATTCCAATTTTAAAAATGAGTTTTATTTTATAATGAAAATATTAAATTCTCAATAATTACTTGTAAAACGTGTGTACCCTTAAAACTCATCAAATCGCTTCTTCAAAAAAACTTCATTTAATGTATAAAATTGGACTTCTTTTTATCTATAGTCTAAAAGATACATTGGATTAAATTTAAAGATGAGATTGAATATATATAACATATAAATATTATTATAATAATAAATAAATATTTATTTTTCAAATAATTTATTATGTATCGTTTGTGCTATGAAACACAATTTTCGTCTTCTAAAAAATCAAGGTGTAACATCCTACCCCCTTAAAAATAATTTTTCTATCAAAATTATGCATCGTTATGAAATTTTTAAATATTTTATTATTCCTTTTTTGAAACAAAAATATTAAATTTGGAAAATAAAACATAATTTTACTAATATTGAAAAGAAGTAGAAAGTACATATGGAATAATAGATATCTACGTGTCCAAATTGGAGAAAGTATATGGGAAGTAGTATTATAGAAAATGTAGAAATAAATAAATCCAAAATAAGCCTCTAATGTCCTATATATCATCGATCTCTACAAACTAAATGATTAAGATAAATTTAACTATCAATAAACCACATACTAAAGGAAAGAAAAAGTACATTGGTATCATTAGAGATGACGGTAAAATAATAAATTTTTTATTTCGAAACCATACTCCTAGAGTCTATAAATTCTCTTAAAATTTAAATAAAGAAGATATGGAATTATATATTTTTTTGTTACTAGAATTTCACCATTTAAACAATCACAACCATAATCTTATCTTTTGTTTTCAAAAAACGAGTATTCTTGTTTATTTTTCATATTTAAAAGCACTAAGAGATGAAATTTTAAAGGACGGTATAACCATTAATGGTATAAAACTCTATTTATGATGTCATTATACATTAATAATATCAAATTGGTTGTAAATTTTAAAATAATTCCCAAAATAAATAAAAAATTATATGATACACTACTTTAACAAATTCAATAGTGAAACCCAAAATGAAACTAAATAATTTCATTGCCCAATATCCAAAAAATTCAACAATCTCAAAATTAAAATGTGTTTCAATATCAAACGTATTAGCATACCATTCAGATTTCAGTCTAGAAAATATTAAGATAATTGTTAAAAGTATCATTAATCACTTGGTAACCAAATAACATTTCAATTATATGGTTATCTATATGATAAAACATGTTTTCTCAATATATAGGGTCTTATGAACCCTAATGGTTATCAATTAATTAAAATATATGCAAAAATGAAAATTTATAATTCAAACTAAACTGAATATTTACATACACTCCAAACTAAAAAATTTATTCAAAATATTTCATTAAGACCCTCTAAATTTTGACCACATAAAACTGTAAAAAGGGTTTCTAAAACATTGAACATATGATCATACACGAGATCTTATACCTATGATTTTATCCATTACACTTATGATAACCTCATAAGAAAACATATTATTCTAATAATTTATCAATGCCTTTCCATTTATACCATTTATAATATCTCGTGATCCACACTCCAAAATCATATTCCTAAATGACCCACTTTATATTTCCATATTTGATGCTGATAATTTTGACCCATTTTTTCCATCCAAGCATTTCAAATCAAATGAAAAACACGGATCACCCATATTCATGAGGACCTTTCATGTTTATAATATTTGAGAACTAGAAAAACTCATATATAAACAATAAAGATGTCATTAAATGAACATTTATCCCATTTAACATAGATTTTTATATTTCAAATTAGGTCATCAAAATTGTCCTAATGAAATAATTTATAGATATAAATCATAAAACATCATTATTTATAACCCAGGAAAAAGAAATCATAAGAATGTAGATATCAAATTCTCAATAGGGGTAAAAATAATCATTAACAATTGAATTTGAATTGTGAGAATAAGAGTTCATAATAGTATGATGACATAATAAATTTGGATGAGCGATTCTTAAGGATCGTGTGCCGATAAGCACCGATATCATAAAATATGAAAATATGAAAATGGAAAGAGTCATCAGAATGAATATTCACAAGTCAGGTGGTATCTCTCCAAATCAAATGAAACCTCATAAAACCATATAATGAATAGATAAAAAAAATTTGTATCTTGTAATATCATCAAATAAAACACTTAAAGATCCTTTACATAAACATTAAAAATTATAATAACCATATGGATGAAATTCATTATAATAATACTGAATCCATAATCATTACCCAAGGAATCAGATCACTAACTGGGTCCACCAATCATATATATATATATATATCATCTGGAATTATGTGGTTCCAGAAATCATTTATAATTTTCAAGAACCAAAACATAAATAATTAACATATATAATTTGTTCCATCATAACTCATTGTAATAACCATTATTATATTTATAAAATGATTAACCCATTTAAAAAATTTGTGTTCCATAAAAATCTATACGAAACATGGTTAAAACATGTAAAATAAATGTCTTCTATAAAAAAATATTTTAAACATGATTAACTTATGGAAAGGTAATGGGTTCTGTAGAAATCTCTTTGTAGGTTGATTAACCTATAGGAAAGAAATGGGTTTCATGAAAATCTATTTGAAACATGATTAACCCATGGAAAAGAAATATATTACCAAAAAATAAAATTTAATCATTATTAAATCCTGTAAGTTAAGTATTTTCCATAAATTTTTTTTACATGGTTAAAAAGGAAATAGATTTCTGATAGAAGATAGAATTGAAGTGGGATGTTTTGAAAAAACATTCTAAAAAATTTTACTTAGTAAAGGGTATAAAAATGGTTCAATTAATTTAAAATAATATTAATAAATTTAGGGTAAAATGATTTATGATAATTGTTATATTTGAATTTTCGATACTTAATCATACATAATATCGTTAAACAATGAGAATCTGTCATAAGACTCCTACCACATTGGTAACGTTGAAAAATAATCACCATTAGGGAATAACATTAAATGAAACTTATAATAAAATTATAGAAAAGGTGTTTTATTATTTAACATTTCAAATTATTTGTATATAAATCTCATAAAATTTGATAGGTTTATAATATAATTAACATCCAAATGAAAAAAATTATGATAAAACTTCATCATCGCTTTGGAAATATCGAAACCATAAGCCTCAAGAAAGAGAGAACATAAAATGGATACATAAATCCCAGTAATAATAATGAAACAAATCCAAAAATATATTTTTGGTATTTATATACACCACATATCGTAAATAAGTGTTCAATATGGAAAATATATCACAGAAATAGAAGTGACATGAGAAAACCCTTAATCTGAGTCTGATTTGTGCAGCTTCTTCATTCATATCCTGAATAATAAACATATATTAATTTTTTACATATTTTTTAAACTTTTAATTTTTTATTAATAATTTTATTTTAATTATAATAATGTTATATAATAATACTTAATTGTATATTTTTGAGAGATATATTTTTATCATATTCGTCTTCTATGTGAAAATATGACTTTTCTAGGTTTTCTTTGGTCAAAAAGCCCATAATATAAAAATATAAAGTATAAAAATAATGAAATAATTAACAATTTTATGAATATATTATAATTTCAAAAAAATTGAAAAATATGGTTATGAAATATTGACAAATGTTATGATCAGGGATATTGTAGGCTATATATACACATGAGTAACATTTCCATTTTTCCATGAACATTAAGGAAAGAAGGTAATTGATATTTATCATTAAATAATTAAAATTAAAAATTTAATTCGACTTTATTTAATTATATATACTTATAAATATATAATTCCTATCATCAAAAAGGAATCCCAATCCTTTGGGGAGGTGGTAGTATATACGTCCACAAATAGCATTGTTAATTTTTCTATGTGTGAAATGTTAAGAATAAAATGATATATTATAATTAAAAAAATGAAATTATGTCCTCAATATCATAATGATATTATTTATATCATATATATTCTATAAATTCACCAGTATTTCCTTCTTTGTAAAAAGTTAGTGGAAAATGCTTCACATCACTTCATGAGGCGGTTGTCTACCATACACTCAAAAGATGTTATCCTATACCAAATTATATGAAATAAAAAAGAGGAAAATGATATATTTTATCAAAAATTATAATTTATTTATTAATATCATAAATATCACATATAAGTAGTATGTCTCAAAATAGTACAAACCATGATCGGTGGTAATGGAAAAATGATTTACATCATTTCGGGAGACAATATTCCGATATAGACATGATTGAAAGTTGTGTAACCCATTTGATTAAAGTCTGTGTGTTTTTATGTTTTACCCTTAACATAATCATATCTAATTATATTTAAAATTATATTTATTTTATATAATCATATTATTTGAAAAATATAATTGGATTGAGAAAAAAGTAAAACCGCAATGATTGTTGATGAATGTTACCTCATCATCACATATGTACTCTTTGTTCATACCGATGGAATTATTTGGAAACGTTTCTACCCATTTTGAGGTATATATGATGTGATAAGGGTGGTATATATTTTCTTTGAATTTTGGATGATCCAAATATCTTGACTAGTGAGGCAGAGTGGCGGGAAGCGATTTTCTTTTTATAGTGGATGAGTGGAATTCTTGTAAGTAGTCAAACATAGTTACTATTGGGAGGTCTCCCATACCACAGGCGAATCCAAAATTTTAAGGCACATATTAAATGGAATTTATTGTTGATACAACCTTACACCATAGAAAAATAATAACATTTTTATCATTTTGTTCCTTAGCCTTTTTTTGTATTCTATTTTACCATTTTTATATTCACCATGCTAACTAGTTTTCTAACCAATGTAATTTGTCCATTATGACTAAATTTGACTAAAAAATATTATATAATTTAGAACCCGTAATTTAAAATTTTATATTTGTATTTGAATGATAAAAACATATATTTTAGGAAAATAATTTTAATAGAAACACATGTAATGCGAAAGAACACTACATTAAACATAACTATGCTAACATAGTTTATATAATTTAGTTGACATTATAGTCATTATATAATATTAAATTTTCATTGAATGGATGATATTTTATATTTATTAAATGTTAAAAATATATTTTTATATAATATTATTTTTGGTAAATTAAAATTATTTAATAACATATCCTTATTATAGAATATAATTAATGTCAATTAGGTCATTATTTAATTTATTTAAATTTAAAAACATCATGATAATTAATGAATTTGAGTAGATTAATTTATATCATTATTAAAATAATATATTTTTATAAAAAATAATTCAAGGAAACAATTCATTAGATTTACATCACTATTATTATATTTAGTATCATTTATATTTCTTAATTATTAAATATATAATTAGTATGCAGTTGTTTCCTTATAATTTTAAGTATCTTATTATTCACTAATTATTAATGAAAATTTTTTATGATGAAAATAATTCATTAACACTTCCAGGTAATCTTTATAATCTTACGAATTTTTTTGACCCTATTACAAAGCATTATAAATATTAAAATCAATGAAGGTTAATTTCATATCCTTTAATTACTAAACATATCATATATGTCACTTTTTGTGAATAATATTCCCACTAACTCCTAAACATATATCCCAAGGTGATATTATTATCAATATGTCAATCCATTGTGTTTTGGACAATTTTTTAGGTCATTTATCCCCTTAAGTTTATTGTTTAACAACTATTTAAACTCATTTTTACCTTTATCAAAAAAACTAATTGTAAATATTTTCACTAATCGTTATGGAAAAAAACAATGTCATCATTCTTATGTAATATAAATTATATTTATTAAAAATATGAAAACCATTTTTACCAATTCAACCCAAATAATATGTATAATTGAATTTAAAAGTAATCCTATAAACATGTCGAGAGACCGGGTTTTTAAAAGGGAAAATATTCAAAATTTTACAATGTTTTTATATAAAAATAAAATATTATAATGATTACAATTATAAAAACTATACTATTATATGTATAATTTATCTAATTTCACTTTAAATACAATTTTTTCAATAATTTATTATCATAAATTATTTGGATGAAAAGTCATTTTTCAATTAAAAATTTAGTATTTTTCACTATAAATCAAAAAATTAAACCGATGCAATTTTTAAAATTTTATTTTCAATACTTATGTTTATTTTTCCAAATAAAAAATATAAAAGTCTCAAAATATAGTTTTAAGACAAGAGAGCCAATAAAAGGTGGAAAAATTACCTTTAAAAAAATATTGATTTGTAGGTGTAAAATTGGATTTGTTTTTATCTATTTCCTAGATGTCACATAGGAAGAATGTTAAAATATATAATCAATATATATTATATAATTTTAGTTAATATAATAAAAAAATAGTGATTTTCTTAAACATGATGTTATGTGTCATTTACACTATCAAAATAAATTTTCATCTTTTAGATACTATGGGTATTATAGAAATAATATAAAATGATTCATTGAGTTACATGAATATAAATATATTCATGATATATCTTATAAATGGGAACTTATATAAAGAACATGAATGAAATAAGTTTTGAATATGGAATATCTGTCACATATTCAAAGGAATGAAGAGAATCACATTCCACAAGTTCAACATGCTTCATAAGTTATTTTGACCTCCTCTATAATAAATTTAGATTTTTTAAAATTTTATAATAGAACAATATTCATACATTTAAACCCATACAACGTTTATAAAAAAATACTACCACCCATTCATTAAAAATAATTCATTATGATCATTATTTCATATATTTACTGACTAATTCTTTATTTATGTTTTGGTTTGGCAGTTACAGTCTTAGAATCTTTATCACGGATTCATAACCAATAGAATGTATGTAATTCCAATTTTATCATATTAGTTTTTTAATATTACCATATTATAAAATTATTTAATCATTCATGTTGAAAACATTACAACCTCCCACTTATAGGTGGTAAAAACACCAAAAAAGAGTGTACTAAAATGACATAAATTCATAGAGAATTATATGATATAATCATAATATAATATTTATAAAATATTATTCATGTAATATTATATAAATATATATATTATAAAATTTTATAAACATTAATTAATTAAGGATACTTAAAATTATATATATCATTGATAGAGACAACAACCTGTACATACACGTGAATAAAACTTCTATTATCTAATTATAAAAACAGAAATATTGTTGATAATATTTTATCATTATATAAAAATAATTTTTTCATAAAAATTATTCATATTTCTTAAATCTATCATTTAATCATCCTTGATAGGTATTGATGGAAAATGAGTTATATCACAATGTGGATGTGGCAGTACGCTATTAAAGGAAATTGATACACTCATTTTCTTTTTTGATGGAAATGATCAAGAAGATAGTTTCCTAATAAATGTAATAACATCTCAATGTATTGATAATAGTGGAATCATTATGATTGGATAAATATTGTGTATTTAGAGGAAATAGGTGAATATATAAAAATTTAATGAGTTGGATAAAACAATTACCTCTTATTTGGGGACCACCTTTGTCTTACACCTTATGTCATGTTATTATGGTCATAGGGTTAGAGAGGGAATTAAATAATATGTTCATGGAACATATAAAATATTTTGGTCAGGGTTTTTCTGAGTTATATGTCTCAATGTGTGTGAAAATGGTGGAGAATAGGTTCCCCTTTATATGTGAGGGGAAGAACAGATATAGAATTACTTCAAAATATTATATAATATGAGATCATTTACGAGTTAAATTAAAAAAAATGATATAAAACAAAATGTATTAATTAATAAGGACAAAATATCTTAAAAATTAAAATTTAAAAATATATATGTGTAAATTTTACCATTATCTCTTAGATAAAACATTTTATAATACTAATTTTTATCATATATATGGAAACAAATCTTTTCAATTTTCACTAATAATTATGAATAAAAATGAAAGTGGAATCATTTATAAGTTTTTAAATTATGATTCCATATATTGAATCAATTTAATCAAATTCAATTTATATAAGGGTTAAAATGTTTAAACCTGTGTCTAGTTATCCTAGAGTTGGTTCCATCAACCATTACCTTGGTACAATAGACCAATTATTATTTCCCAATTAACTTAATAGTTTTTTTGTCTTTGTAAACTCGATACATACATGTGCCTTTTAATACAATTGAAAACACCAATTTAAAAAACTTATTTTCTTTTTTGATAATAACATTAATCTATCTAGTATGTCACCATAAACTGATCAAATTATAATTAAAGGATTTCTAGGGAAAGGCAATAAAATTTTGGTGAGCTAAAATTTTTATTAATGGTAACATATAAAAGAAGGAATCATGAATCAATAAGCATAATATGTTTGGAAATGGATGTAACTATGCACACTTCAAATTTTAAGTACTAGATATAGAATAATCAATATTTTAAGGTAAATAATTTATAAAAATTTCTATTTAAATAATTAGATAATGCATAAACAATATGATAAGGTTGAGAACTTAGAAGATATTCCATTTAATCAATAAACTGATAATGAAATTCATCCGTATATTTTCTCATTTTTAAAATAAAATGAATAATAATAACTAATTACTAAATGATGAAAATATTTAATTCTTAGATACTATGTTTACTAGGTACATGTTACATATAATAATAACTCATTTCATAATATGGTTTAAATCATAGAATTATCAAGACTCGTTATAAGACAGTTTAGATCATGTTTGGTTACAAACTCAAAGGGTTTGTGTGCAACTGATTTCATCTCAATAGACTATCGATGCATTGATGGGCTTACATTTAATTATCTCAAACCCATATAATACTGTTCCAAATGATTTATTTTTTATTGAATTTTCTATTTAACTCATAATGGATTTCCTTTTCCAAATACATGTACTGAGTTATGGATAAGTATTTATCAATATTTCCCTAAATAATAAAATTTCATTCAAGGTAAACACAATATTTAATTATGGTATTATATTTAGGAAATAAAAATATCTATTTTATAGTAATATAAATATTTTTCAAAAATTTAATTTTCTATTAAGAATGTTTACAATATTGTCAATGTTTTTAGAAAATTATTACAACCAAAAAATAATGTGAGGTTGCATAATAACGTTTATTACTATGTAATTTTCTGGTCAAATACACTTGGATGAAATATTTAAAATTGGAACATAAAATTAAATAAAGTATTAGACATGATATATAATGTAATATTGGAATTATATAAAACATAAAAAATTCAGTTTTTGAATAATAATAAATAAGTCTTAATGGAATATTAAATGATAAAAATGGTCCCTTACCATTCATTTCCTTTGGGATTAATATGGGTAAACATACTATAATTTTGTTTTAATCATGTTTTTAACATATAATAGAACCATTATAATATATATAATATCATATATTATCCTTTTATACAATCTATTTTGCATGTCATTAATATGATTTCGTTATTTTCATCGATTCAGGAATTAATTTCCCTATTTTTGAGGTCTGTTTTGACTTGATTTTTTCATCCTTTAACAAAAAAATTATTTCATAATATCTAGAATCTAAAACATGATTTAAATATGTTATATATTTATTATTTATGTATTTATATTAATCCATAATATTTTTTGACATGAAATGAAATGCATCGTTCATAGAGACGGTAGGATGTATGTACGCATTAACGTTGTTTCCATTTTCTTTTTGTATTCAATTAATGAAAATATATAATATATATATACATATTATCATTAATTTATCATTATAATTTCATATATATGAAATTTTTTAATAAAAAAATCTTTAATATATTCCGTGTAAGGTGTGAACGAATCATATCACTTAGTGAGGTGGTAATTCACCATACGCATGACTGATGAAATCATATTCTAACAAAAGAGAACCCATGATGGTATGTGTTATATAATAAATAAAAAAATAATATCATATTAAATATCAAATATATCATATATAATCTATATACAAATCATTACTCCCAATCGTGATATCTGGTAATAGAAATATAAACAATATCATTCTGCAAGGCAGTAGTCCATCATACACCATAATAATGATTTTATAACCCATTTGATGGATTTTTTTAGGTCTTCGGTCTTACCATTAGAAAAAAGATACAAATAAATTTCAGATACTAATTTTAAAATATTTTATTATTATAATAGAAATTTATGGAGATTGAGAAGGAAGTAAAATGATAACACTTTTAGAGGAACATTACCTCTTTTTTAGGTATCCTCATTTTTATTTCATTAAAACCATAAAATATTGGATCTATACACAAAATATGGACTACTGTATAATGGTAGGTACATTGGAATTTTTTCGGGTTGATATTGGTCGACAAAAGGGCTTCATAGGTGCGAATGTGTTGGAGGAGTGTGTGCTTGTTTATAGTGGTAGACTAGAATTCTTGCAAATGCCTGAAAGTAGACACTATTGGGGGGACTTTATTATATCATTTTTTACATAGAATGATATATTTTCATTTAAAATTTGGTATATTTTCTATATATGTCCATAAAATTTGTGTTTGACGAGTTTCTAGGTAAATTTCGAATTAAGATTCATGTTTACTTACATGGTAAACTAATTTTTCACATATTCATCATAGTTAATATTAAATATTTTAACTAATAACTATGATAAAAAATTAATATAAACATCTAATAAACAATATATTATTCCGATATATATTATGGAATCTATTTTTTCCAATTAAAATAAAAAAAGTTAATAATATTAAATTATTCTTAATCTTATAGATGGGATTATAAAGATAGTTTTAAGGTGAAAATATTCAAATTATTATAATGTAATTATATTTAAATCAAATACAAAATTTATTAATATTTCCAAAATGGAATTAATAAGTATTATTGATTGTATTTGTCCCTAATAAAATTAATATATAATTTATCATTATAAATTATTTAGATGATTATCCAATTTTCAATTTAAATTCAATATTTTTAAATATTCATCATAAAATGAAGCTTCTTAGAAAACACCCAAAAATTAAACACAAAAATCTTTAGAGATTCAAAATTATAAAATGGAGTTTATTTTTTAAAGACAATTTATAAATTTTTCAAAATATAGTTTTAAAAAAAATTCACCATTAAAAGACGACAAAACTGTCTTAAAAAAACATCTTTTTATTCGTAAAACTATATTTTTTCTTTTCAAATTATGATAAAAAAAAGTAGATAAATTTAAAAAAATTCAGTGAATATATTATATAAAAATTTCCATAAGATCATTCACTAAGAGAAAATATTTTTATTTTTTATGATAAAATTCCTTTGGGTGTATAAAAATAATTTTTTATTAATACATTTCTTTATATTCAGTTTTTTTTATATGCATTTCTAATTAATTGGTAACCAATGAATTCAACCATATATATTAATTATTTATTTAATATTATTAATAAATTCAATTATAAATTATAGTATATAATTTTATTTTAAAATTGTAATATTAATTATATTCGGTAAAACATGGCCATGCATTAAACATAAGACATCAAAGGAAGTCATAGTTTTTTATAATGAAAGCTAATTAAATGTTTCATAAAATTATAGAAATATCATAGATTTAATTTATTTAAAATTATAAATATGTTATAATGTATTGGTGTGTTATATTCCTTCAACAAATTGTGTGGTGTTTCATGCGTGCTATTGGATATGATGTTAATAGTTTAAAAATTAATGGTGTTACATTCATTCTATCATAAATAAATTTCAACTAAAAATTTTAAAACATAATATTCTTAATCTCGAGTATTATATTTGAATTTTATTTTGAATAAAACCATACATCATAAAATGGTTAAGAAAATATGCACTTAATAAAATAATAAGGGGACACAATGGTCATTTGGAATAACATCTAACTATGATTCTATATAAGAGAACAATATTAGAATGTAAAAAATATGGACTTTCAGGAAAAGTGAAAATAAATATATGCTGTGAATATTTTAATTAATAATAATAAATTTATGGGTCAATGAAATGTAGATGGCCTCAAAAATATGATTTTTCTTATCTAAAGGACCATTTGATTCACAAGATATAAATTTAATAGGGTTCCATATTTCTTCTAATTTAATTTTTCCTAAATTGGAGGTATTATTATATATACATATAAAATAAATAAATATACTTACTAGATATGATTAAATTAAAAAAATAAAAATTCAATCCTTTTTATTTTCTTATATTAAATTCCAATTCATCTAGAATTTTTTGAAATGAATTTCAAAAAATGATTTTTTACGCATGAAGAGATAAAATTCAATTTTTATGTATCATAAGTTCCATGGAAGAGTGAAAATTCCTTATTTATATCTATAAATATTTTTAAAATCCAATATAGTTAGAAAAATATATCTAATATAATAAATAAATTCATGAAACTAAAAATTAATTTCACTTGTTCAACATTAATTCTTATTTTTCAAAAAATTTAACTAAAAACAATGACATTTTAACCAGGTCATCACGTAGGCCAGTGGTCGGAATCAAACCCATATTGTCCTCCAGTATGGGTTTCAATCCCTAAACACTTACTGGATATGATGATTTTTCACCCAGAAAGAGGGTTGTTCCTTTTCTTAATAATATTAACATAATTCCAAAAAAATATTGTTGACATCGTGGAAATTTAATTATTAAAAACCATTTTTACAATGGTTTTCAATTGTATTTTTTTTCTCAATGTCTAATAATCATATTTTAATATTATTAAAATTTCACTAATTATCATATTATCCCTAATGGTTATCAATACATTTAATGTTATTTCTATGGAATGTAAAGTCCTTATTTTTCTAATAAGTTTTTCACTAACATATATACTAAACAAATGGGTTTTATTGACTTAAATTTATACCAAAATATCCTTAATCAAGGAGGAAACACATCACATATAACCTAAAAAAGTTACTCAAATACATTTAACATATTATCAATATAATAATCATAAATAATATGGGGTCTATAACTCTTTATTTAATTAATAAATATGTTATTACATATTAAAATCATTCCCCAAAATGTTCTATGATTCTTATAAAAAATTCCAATGGTAAAATACATATATAATTTAATTGTCTAATCACAATACATTAGTACATCCTATGGTTTATTTCAACATAGGTCATTCCATGGTCATAACTTTTCCATAGTTAATTCTTTTACATCCTCTATAAAAATCCTTCATAATTGTTCTAAAAAAGATGTGAATTGTGTTAAACCTATCCTTTGAGAGTGCTAATGCAGGTGAAAAATAAGTACCATTATCATGTACCATGTAACACTTGGTAAAATCCCCATATTCCATTTTCTATGTTATTACACCGAATTACATCTATTCCAAAACAATGTCTTGTTGATGTATTTAGATAATGATTTATTGTAACTAAAATCCAAATAATCCTTACCTTACCAAATTTTATGATTTTATTTTACACTTATCCCCAAATGTTGTCAAAATATTATCATAGTTAATAAATTATTTCTTAAATTTAGTCCCCAAAATATATACTAAAATGTATCTATCAAATTCGATAGTGACTCGACCCTAGTAATCCATGAGATGGTGAGTCCTACCATTACATTGGCGTAACATACAATGAATTCCATACCAAAGGAAAAATATTTTTGTAGTCTTGGTAACTAGATACAAAATCAGAGTCTTGTATTAAACTTTATAAATAAAATTACTCCATAATTATTTTATTTATGTTTTCAAGGATAACATTAATCATTCTAGATTATACATGAAAATAAGTCATAATATACATCATGTAATATTATGTAAAGGAGAGAAAGTGTGGCTGAGTGAAAAATCCTTAGAATGGGATAAGTATAGTTGAATATACCATGAAACAACAACAATAATCAATATCTCATGGTAAATAACTGAGAAAACATTCCATTAAAATAACTAGACATATTATAAAGAATATGGAAACATAAATAATTAAGACCAAATTCCATTTAAACAAATATATATTGCATAATCAATATGGAAATATTAATAAATGATATCACCTATCATTCAATCTATAAATTGATAATTAAATACATCTATATATTTTTTCAAAGTAAAAATCATATTGATAATAATAGTGAAATAATGAATGAACAAAATTCTTAATTATTGGATGAAAATTTTTCTTGGTACACGGTACATTTACCATCATGACCATTCATTATATAGCATTAAACATTATACTTTGATGACCATTTATGAGACAGTTTAGAAGATGCTTGGCTAAAAAAATGATGGGTATTTTCCAACTAATTCATCTAATGAGACTACTAATGCATTTAGGGGCTTACGTTAAATTACCCCCAACCCATTTCATATCATTCCAAATCATTCCATATATATTGAATAACCAGTTTAACTCATATACAATTTTCCTTATCATATATACATATTGATTAAATAATGTGAAGTTATCAATATATCCCTATATAATCAAATATATATCAAGTTAACAAAAATTTGTATAAATGTTACAAAATTCAGTAAATGATAACATATATCATGCAAGAATATGTGTATTCAATCAAAATTTAATTTCCATAGACAATAAATAAAAATAACGTGATTTTTAATGAGAATATAACAATTAAATAAGGACGTTAGTTTATATATTAACTTTTACCAATTCTTAATTTTCATGTAAAATACACATGGATGAAATAATTCAATCTAAAACATAATATACATATAATTATGAATCATGATATTAAATGAAAATGGGTAAGTATATACACCACATAAAACTGAGTTGGTTCATAATAACAAATATTTTTCAATGGAATGTAAATTGAGATGAAAATCCATTACATTATGCTTTATTTTAGTTGAATGTTATTAAATCTAAAATTTGGTTATTCTAAAAACATTAAAATATACCTGACTCATATTAAAAATTATAAAATAATATATTATGCCTTTATAACATCTATTTACGTGTCTATAAATTAGTTTTAATTATTTTCATTGTTTCAAGTGTTAATTTCATTGTTTTATGAGTATGTTTTGACATGTTATGTTTCCCCTAATCACTATTAGAACATTATTCAATAATATCTAGAATACAAGAAATGATTTAAATAAAATATATTTTTATTATATTTTAATTTAGTGTAATCCATTCAATTTAGTGATAGGAAATGTAATACATTGTTCATAGAGACGGTTGGTCGTGTCTATACATGAATTTTGTTTCCATTTTCTTTTTATATTAAAATAATGAAATATAAAAGATATATATATATATTCATTATAGTTTCATTCATATATGATATATAGGAAATATCTTTTTTAAAATAATACTTTTAAAATTCTATAAAAGAATGAATGAATCACATTGCTTCGCGAGGTGGAAGTCTGCCAAAAACACAATCAATGATATCATATTCTCATAAAATTGAATGAATTATTTTATGTGTGATATAAAAAATAATTAAAAATAAAAAAATTTAAAAATCATAAATGTAACATAAAAATTATAAGTACTTCATTATTTTCAACCATGAAGTATTTGTATTGAAAACCGAGCGACATTGGTTTGTGAGGTGGTAATCTACCATACATAAAAATGATGATTTTGTAACCCATTTAATGGAACTATGTGAGGTTATAGGACTTAAAAATAACATAAATATATATAAATATATATAATATACTATGATAATTAAATAACAATGGAATAATGCAAATTTAAGGAAGTGGGGAAGGAAATAAAATTGAAGCACTTTTAGAATAACATTATATCGTTTTCTAGTATCCATAAGTTTTCACTTAATCATACAAAGGACTATTTTATGGACGAAAAAATTATTATAAAACAAGATGTGTATTTTGGGGAGTTATTTTAGAGGATATTGGTTTGGAAAAATTTATTATTAGTGTGAATATGTGGGAGGAGTGAGTGACCTTTTCTAGTTGAGGAGGAGTGACATTGTTATGAATATAAATGAGAAAACACTATTAGATGGTCTAAATTGCCACATGTTCTTCAAATAATAATAAATTTTCTAAAAAAGATTATACATTTATATATATTCCCATAAAATTGTTTTTATATAATTTTCTAGGTATTTTTACGGTAATGTTTAATTTGTTGTCCCATAGTAGACTCATTTTTCTCCAACATGATGTAGTTAACTTTAACTATTTTCACTAATCATTTATGTAAAAATAATAATCTCATAATTAGAAAAAAAAATTCTAATTATTTATTTTTAATCAATTTCTAAAAATTAAAATCACATATGTACCTATACTTAATTTTAAATTAATCAGGCCAATACGAGAGAAAGTATTGTTTTAAAGTGAAAATGTTCAAAAGTGGATTACATTTCTATATCTAACTGCAAAATCAAATTTATTCAAATTAACAAAATTGTATAAATATAATTTTTATTAATATAAAATTAGCTTAATAATATTAAAATATCATTTAATGTTATAAATTATTTAGTTTAAAAGTCTTCTTAAAATTAAAATTCACTATATTTCAGCATTCATCCAAAGATGAAACTTCTTTGAAAAATAAAAAAATCAGCATAAGATAATTTTTGAAATATTATTTCAATACTAAGGATTATTTTTTTATTAAAAAAATTTAAATTTTTCAAATATTTTATTCAAAAAAATTTCACCATTAAAATAAGGATAAACAACCTTAAGAAAACCGAACTTTTTATTCATAAAATTGTATTTATTCTTATCTTGTCCCTATTAAATCTACCGAATGAATTGAAATAAAAATTATTTAATATATAATATAAATATTTCATTAATATAATTCAAAAATAATATGTAATTTATTTTATAGGGTAAAAAACCTTTAGGTAATTAAAAATTGTTTTTTATAAAATATTTTCTTTTATATTCAATTATATTTTAGATTTATTTCTAATTAATTGGTATCCAATGATTTATGATGCATATATTCATATGTCGGTTAATATTATTTATAACTAAAACTTTATTGTATACTATATTAGATTCTACTTAAATAATTATATGTATAGTATTCAGTAAAACTCGGACTTCTACATAATTCCATCCATTTAAGGAACTCATTCTTATATGTAATACAAGCTAAATCAGTGTTGCATTAACTGGAATATATATAATAAATTTATTTCATTTTAAATATTAAAAACATAAAAATTTTTCATGATGTCATATTTATTTCCAAGCTTGGTATTTCATGTCATACATGCTATTAAATATGATGTCCATATTTTAAAATATTTGGGTGTTACACATAAATTAATTTGAAAATATTCAAGAAAAACACAATGAATTTTTTTTAATATGTTTCATGCATAAAATTGTTTTTATCAAGACATTTATATTAAAAAATATTGTATGAATGCTACAGTATTACTTTGATAATATATTTTATACACTTAATTGAAATTTAAATTTAGTTATTATATAATTAATTTAAATAATAAATTGGACACATAAAAATAGATTTTTGAATAATATATATTTATACATTATAATTATTTTATATTCATTCCAAATAATTATATAACTAATGTATGAAAATATTTCATTGTAAAATATATATTTATATCCTGGAATTGTTTTATTTATATTTCAATTAATATTTATTAGAAATTAATCAATACTTTTTAATTTTGGAAACAATTTCGATATTTGTTGAATAATTTGGTTAATCCCATTTATACATTTTGAAAAAATTTCTTGGTTAGGAATGTTATAATATTCAATGATTTGTTTATAATCAAGAATTTATTTAATGTATGATATGAAATAAATAGTCATTATTTCTAAGAAATGCATATAAAACCTGAGGTGTAAGAATACCACATTCTAAGAGTTCAATATATTCCAATGACATTTAATAAATAATATAAATCCTTTTGTGGTTTACATCCACACATCCTTATTTTAGTGGATAGGGTAGAACATGGAGATACATATGTTATTATTTACAGCTCTTTTATGGCATCACCTTAGTAAAAATATCTATAATATTCTATTAATTGTATAGTTAGCCATGTTTCACATCACAATGGTACACTTTATATTTAATAAAAATAAATATGATGATAGGATGATATGATGTTTTATTTTTTATAGTATTTTTGTAGGTAATAATAATACTCTAATTATAGTATGATATTTTTAGTGGATTTTAAAAATAAACTGTCAAATGTTATAGATGAAATTTTATCCATATTATTTTTATATAAGTATTTGTAGCTTCAATATAATCTTCATTAAATATACAAAATTAATGATAACTATAAATATTACTATAAAAATATACAAAACACTAACTTATAAAAAACACACCTATTAGATATGGAATTATTTTCAGTAAAAACACTTTCCTATATAGTATATGTGTATCCCTACAACTACAAAAAAGGATCTATTACTATAAAACATGCCATGGAATAAAGATACCTAGATACATCTATATATTCTATTACTTTCAAAAGTATTATCATCACTAGGATCATTTTGAAATCTTGTGCAAGGATTCATAATAATGAAAATGTTTTTCTATTTTGTAGTTTGATAAATCAGGATCCCTGTAGTTCCTACATAAATATTATTTTCTAAAAAATTTAGGAAGTCCATTAATATATGTTTTAGAATTGTAGGAGAACCATTTTTAAATAATTAAACACAAAAAATCATGTTTCAATGTATATAGATCCATTTTATGAGATATGATGATATTTTTATGTGACTAATAAACTATTGAGTCAATTTTGAATGGTCCTACTAATATCTGAATGATGTCTAGATATCATAAGATACAATCTATTATTATGAAACCATGATTTCATATAATATTAGAAGTCTATGATACCTAAACATGTTAATTGTTTCATGTAAACAAAAATATCACCTGAATTCCTATTCATAAGTTGAATATTTTCATTAGATGGGAAACATGTTTGATAAGAAATTATACTATGTTATAAAGATCATATTAAATAGGATTTTGTGTAATAAATTAGAATCAAATAAATTAGTTGAAGAATAAATTTTTATAAGTTACCTGGAACAAGATATGTGTATCATAATATATGAAACTATATCATAAAAAATATGATCTCTAGTGCCTTATTAAATTTATACAGATTTTTAAAATGAAGATATCATTAATAGTCGAATAAAACATAAGATATTTCCAAAAGAATAATATGTGCAGAGCCTAATAAAAAATGACGATTCTTGAGATTAATTCTTAATTAATCATAAAAGATGTTAATTTATTTTGATTAATAGTGATAATTGATAATCAAAGAGAAGGTGATGGTAAATAAAGATGGAGAAAGGAGATGATCTACTTATAATAAGTTAAACTACAACATCATAGTTCCTTCAACATATGGATAATTATAAGAATAATAATGTGTTAATTTTTGTGGAAGAAATTAAATATAGAATGACCTGAGACAAAATGGGATTAAAAAGGGAAACCTTGATAATAAAATGTGGATTATTTAAATTCCATAATATCATACTGCTAATGATATTGGAATTTCCATATTTCATTATGTTAATAGTATTCAAGATTATATTTTAATTAAATTGGAGTGAATGAATAAAGAAAGTTGTGTGAAATGAAAATATAATAGTGGTTCTATTTTAATATATTATATGAATCAAGGGGATGGACATAATGCATTTTAGATAATTTTTTAATTGAATAACATGAAGAAATTCCCTGCATGATTCTCATATCACAAAAAATGTTCTATGTGAGAAGTGAAAACCACTATTGTTATTAAGAATTTTACCTTTATATATTAATGAAGGAAGAATATAAAATGATAATGTTGTATAAATATGTTCACACATAATTTTATGTAAGGAAAAGTACAAGGCCTAGATTTATGAAGATACATATATCATATCGTTAAGGATGAACACCAATTCACTTGTTAAAGGTAAGATACATGAATAAATTATGACTCATGACTACAAACTTCCACTATACTAATAAGTGGATGAAGATATAGAATGATTTATTTTTATCTTCAAGACTCAAGGGAGGAGAATTCCCTTAGTGTACATGGGATTTCAGTATTTGGGTATGACCATAACCTTCTTTTTATTTTAATCACTCTAAAATTTATATGATTACTCCATATCATATAACTCATCCCAAACCTAAAAATGAGTTTGATTTCAAGAACAAACCATGTAGATATCTTTTTGATGATTTTTTTTTCTATTATATATTACATTACGAAATTTGTGGTGAAGGGTTATTAATTGATCCATACCACTTAACAGATACTATGGCCCAATAATTATGAAGGGATAACAAAGAAATAATTTAAAACTATTTGAAATTTGGGTACACATTTAATCATACTATAATTTTCCCAATATGACCATTGACACTATATGAGGTATCATGGATATTAAGGTATACCACTCAGTGGATCTATTTTTATTTGTCCCATATTTAAATTGCATATATGAATTGTAGATTTAAGAAAAAACATAATGGTACCTTTTATTGAGAAACAGAAATGTCCTTATATTAATAATACTATGTAAATTCCCACTTAAAATATTTTTAATATAATGAAAAGATGGAATAAAGTTGATAATGGTTTCAAAAGATAACAAGTGTCAACAACTATAAGAATCAAATATTACTTTTAAAATGTATTTTTTAAACTTTGTGGACTGTAATCCTTTTGAAGATATTTTTTCATGTTATTAATATGATGAAGTGGAATTTCTATCTAAAAATTTATAGACATAAAATCTCAATTTTAAAGGTATATAAATATTTTCCAAGATTTGGTAAGCACATAGAAACATAATTTTTTTCAGATACTTTGGGATGCAAATGCATAAAATTAAGAATAAATTTAATGAATGAATGATATACATGGAAGGATATTCTGAATGTCTAATTATCTCACATACCATATAGAAGAATAAGAACATTTTATATCACATTCCAAATATTTAATTTCCATTATTGAATAAAAATAAAAAGGCAATGATTTTGATAATTGAGTTACAATAATTTTTATTTAATAAGTGATCCATTCTTTATAAAATGTATAAATATAACCTCCAAAAATTCTAATGATTCTTAATTTGTGGTGAAAGTGAAAAAAGTAAAATATAATGTTAACTATTTATAAGAATAAAATAGTACTCAATAAAATAAGATAAAATTATTAATTAATAAATGAGAATAAATAATTTGATTTTTTGCAGATAAGAATAACTACATCTATATGATTTGTCTGAAACAACCTTTAAAATTGAGAAATAGAGAATCAGTGGATTTTGGAAAAATTCATGTTTCATATAATAAAGATTATACCAAACGATATTTTTATTGTATTTTTATCATGTAAATGGAATATTATAGTGGATGAAAGTTTATATAAATTTATATTGAAGCATCTATGTCTTGTTCTCAGAGGTAGGTAATATATAATAATGATATTAGTTTTCCACTATCAATTTTTTATATAATTATATTTGTTTAAACCATAATGTTACATAACACGAGGTAACTAAGAATGTTTTAAATCCCACCATCTCTTAAAATATTGATGTTCAAATATATAAGAAAAGCACCCCCTTAAGATCATCTATAAAGGGTAATTTTACCACCCAAAACACCAAGGTTCCCAATCATAAATTTCGCATCATACTATTCAAAAAGACAACGGAAGACATTTTATTGAATGTTAATTTAAATTATAGAGGTTATTATACAATTATTTATATTTTTGGATAATTTTCAATTTATGATAATTTTAACTATCCAAAATCAGTAGGGAATAGATATTATTGGAGTAGAACACATGGTTTTAAAAAGAATAACACACATATAATTAGAGATATGTAAATAAAAATTAATTTATACCCAATAATTCCACAACACAAATAAAAATTGATGAGGATAATTTAGATCATCATATCCTAAATTTCACACAATACTTCATAAAACTAGTGGGTTTTATAAAAAATCTTCACCAGGTGAGTGGTCATGTTTCATTGAACATTATCTGTTTGATCTATAATCTTCACCAGTTTTTTTTCAAATGAAACATCTTGATTTGTGGTATAAAATCTCAGTACATTACATGTGAATATTTATGTCTATTTTTCCTCAGGATAAATAAAAACAGTGTATCATGATGTGGAGGGAGGTTTTGTGTTAGCACCAAGTGATACTCTACCATCTTGGTACAATCAAAAATTTTAAAGGGACCAATAAACCATGTGATTTCTTTTCCCTTCTTCCCAAATATCATAAAGATATAACAAAAAAAAATTAGAATGAACTTTTCACTAATATTAAATTCCAAATCACATTGATTATTTTTAGTATAACATTTATGCTAACATTTCACCACCATAATGTGTTGTTTGATGGATCTTACCATCTATATCATTTATTCGAAAATATTGGGTCCCAATATATTTCTTTACCCTAATGAATTCAACTACAATATTTCTCTACAATTCATTATATAGTTAAATTAATATGGATCCATATTAATGATCGAGTTAAGGTTATTATTGTTTAAAACTATACTATAGGATGATGTTGATCCCATCAGCCATTATAATATAGAGAACAAGATCTCAATCTATATTCAACTTTTTGAGTTTGTCTATCAGAATAACCATATTCTATAGTATGATACACACTGTTGAAACTCAAATAAGTATCAAGAGAATACTAAAAAATTCTCTAGAACATTGAGGTAAAACTTGGATTTTGATCATTTTAAATTGAATTTGGTAGTCTACGAAACCCTACCGCTTATATAATATATATATCCTAGAATGTTAAACTAGAGATAGATATTCTCTGAGAGTGATGAAGTGTGATTAATTTGTGTGGTGATAGACTATAACCTATATTAAATTATGCCCCATAGAAATTATGGGGTTTTAAATGACCAAATCCACGATGTTGTTTTCCCATTCCCATTCTAGTATGGGTAATTTATTTAACATTCCACTAGAATTTTCTATATAATCCTTAACTTATTAAAACTCCAAACACAAAGAAAAAAAATTGGGAGTATCTCCCTTCAGTTTAGGACACCATAAATACTCATTTCAATCTCTATACATATTCTCACATCAAGGATAAATAAATAATGGTGAATAATTATCCTCTTTGAAGATCTCCTCTGTCAAATCTGGTTTGGGTTGAATTTAGACATGGATCTTGAACCTCACTATTCCATCACAACAAAGGATAAAATCATGTAAATTTATAATCTTATAATCCCATCATCTTCCTTATGTGTGTCTTTAATAATCACATGGACATATGGTTTATCATATAAATGAAAAATATAATATTTACCCCCTTCCATCCAAATTTCTAGATACATCTATTAAAAATAGAATAATATTGTTCTTCTTTTTTATCCACATTATGTATAATCTTGAATGATCCATTAGATTCAAAGCATCAGCCAAGTTGTTCTCATTCATAGGGTGGTAATTTATACATCATTATTAACCATTAAACCACTCAAACCAACATATATGGAACAAATTCAACTAGTTAAGTGTGAATATATACTTTAAATTATTTTGATCAAAATATGTTCCACAATTTACCACATAATGATAATGCCTCTATATAATGAAATAAAACTAACACAACTATATCAAAATCACGAGTTGAAATTTTTTTCAAATAGAACTCCTATTATTATGAGATATAAGGTTTCATAATGTCATTTTGTATATGAACTCATTACAATATTACAAAAGTGCATCACCATAGATTTTATACAATTCTCCACTGTGGGGTAATGTAAGTACATGTTCATTGACTAATATTATCTTCAATTTCTCAAAATTTTCCACACATCATTCTATCCAGAGTAATATGGCTCCCATTCTAGATAACATTTTTATAGGGTTCTATATTTACCATAAGTTATCCAAAACATAATGATAATATCATATTTAACTAATAAATCTACTGATCTCAGTCATTATGGGTGGTATGTGACAACATTTAATAGCCTCTCTCATTGATGGATGTACTGATATTCCCCATCTTGATATTATATGAACCAAAAATGAATCTTTTTGAAATAAAATCACACATTTCAATTTTCACATATAGTATATAAATCCTTAATTACAATAGTAAAATTATCATGTTATATTCATGATCTTCATTTCTCTTTAGTATGTAAGAATATGATATTAAATTACTACCAATACTTGTTGAAGGTAATGTATAAAGACTCTATTAATTTATTCAATGAATATTGAGAGGGTAATAGTAAGACCATATGGAATCACTATATATTTATAGATTCCATATCTTGTATATAATGATATCACGGTTATATCCTCTTTAGTGACCATGAATCATTGATATCTTGAATGAATGTAAATCAGAAAAATGTGTGTATCTCTGTATATTTGATCTAATAGGTCATCAATAGGGGGTAGAGGAAACTTGTTCATTATTTTGATATTTTTAATCTCCTGATTATCTATGTAAAACCAAATTATTCTATCTTAACTTTTTATAGAAATAACAACTGCCACCCATGTTGACAAGCAAGGTCGAATGAATCTTATGTCGATGTTCTATTAGAGTTTCAAATTTAATTCATGTTACTCAACCAAGTATATTCTATAGGGAGTAATTATAGTAGGTTTGGTAGCAGATATGTTTTAGATTAGGAACTCAACATCATGTTTTTATGCAATGATAGAATACTCTTCTATAAATATATAAGTACATGACCATAAACATTACATATTATAGTTATTTTAAATATAAATCACTTTATATTTCCAATGAACTTTTATGTTTTGATGTTTAGAGAGTTTGGTAGTAAATTTTACATAAAATACACATATATATAAAAATTGGACACTTATATTTATTTTCAATTTTATTCAAAATATAAAACTCTTAAAACAAAACTAGTTTTTTTTGTGGCTCATCATCATGAATTTTAACAAGACTTTCCCTTACTTTTACTTATACTGAAACCCTATGAAAAGTATTTTAAAAATATGGGATGAGAATAATATGGTTAGTATGGGTCATAAGAATAATAAATATGTTCTTTTATTGAAATTACCATATTCCATGGAATCCCATTTATCAAAACATACTTTTTTACCCGTAAAAGGGAATCATATTTTTCTGTCAAAAATATAATTGTAATTCCTTTTATAAAAACTAAATATTTCCATGAATAATCATGAACAAGAAAATAAAATATTTATAGGGAAATTGAGCTATCATTTCCTTAAATCCCCCTTACAAACATAATAAACAATATGGTGAACATAAATCTCTAGATTACCCCATATATTGGTGGTTATAACATAAAAACATGTCCATGGATTATCATATAAGTACCCATCATTAGTTAATAACTAATCAACCCACCCATGGTTTATCATGGAACCACCCAAAATTGGCTGGCAATAGAAAAAACTATTATCATAAATAGTTACCACCAAGTATATAACAATAATAAATATTAAATGATTGAATCATAAATTCATTAATTTAGGAAAATTGGTTTCAAATTTTAAAATCACTTATTTTGTTTTAAAATTATCACAAATAAAATAAAAAATATATCCTTTGATAAAAAATTCATAAAAATGTAATAGAATAATAAAATAAGATATTACTCATTAAATATATATAATATATTTATGTGGTATAAGTAAAAAACCATTCCTTCAATACATTTAAAAAAAATTGAAGGTAGAACGTTAAAAGATGGGTTTTAAGAGAAAGTCACATACCTTGAGTCTAACCTGTCACATTCCTTCTATATCTTCTAGAATAATAATAATTTAAATTTAATTCAATATCTTGAGAATGATTTTGATGTTTATTCTTCCATATATATCACTTACTACAATGATATATACAATTTTCAAATCATTTATTTTTACAGGAGACGTTCTAGTGATATTCAAAACATATGTCCAATTTGACTTCAGTAGGTTGTCTATAGTAAAATACTTCATTATTTCCTCAAAAAAATATTCATGAGAAAATTAAAATTTCTATATATAAATTTTGATTTTAAAAAAATCCATTAAATAAGGTTATGAATAATTATTTATGTCAAAATCATGGAGAGAGTAGGTCGTACGTACGCATGATTAACATTTCTATTATTCAATTATATTTATGGAAAAAGGTAAATATTATTTTATCTTTATATAATTATCATATTATCAAATATATAACATTATTTCTTCAAATACTCTCATATATATCTTCCATGTGATTTCAGGACGACAAAAAAATAACATTACTTCATGGAGGTGGTAGTCTATATGGATGCATAAATGACGGTATCATTTTGTTTTACCTAGAATAGTAAGAACATAAATGATATATTATATTTCATTATTGAAAAATATTTCATTTACATCATATATAATAATTAAATACATTAGTATAAAATGTCTATCGAGATATTTGTGGAAAAAAAATTACATTGGTTGAAAGGTGTTAGTCTTTCACACCCAAAAATGATGTATTCGTTTTCCATTTGATGTAAGTGAAGTTAGAGATAGGTTTTTCCTTTCACATAATAACACATTATTAAAATTAACATATTATTTTTATAATATAATTTTAGTTTAGCAAGGATTAAGGGATGTGGAACAAGAAACAAGACTAAAAACATGAAGATAAACACCATATATCTTCTATGGAAAACCCCATTTTCATAACTCCTTATGACCTCTATGATTGGTATACTTCCTAAAAAACACATCTATATTGATAGGATTGATTATTGAATGTTATTTTTGGAGTTATCTCCTAGTAAATATTTTATAACTGTTATTAAAAGGGATGAAAAGGTTCCCTTTAATAAAATGGGTAGGGGTAGTATTGGAATTTCAAAAACTATTATAATAATATAACATAATTTTCAATTAAAAAAGGTTCCAAGGTGAGTGGTTTTGAATCTAAGATTAATATTGGTCAAAATAACTATATAAATTTAAAAAAATTTATATTTTCAAAATACTGATACCTTTATATTATGGGTTTATCAGTTATTTAACCCCTTTAACTGTTTCCACGACAACATTGATTTTTACACTTGATATGGTTACTATAAAATAAAAAACAACCCGTACATGTTCCATGTTTGGTATTTTAATATTTAACATATTCACTTGGCCCAATATAATCATTTTAGGAGTTTTATATCATTTAATAAAATATTTATTACTATAAAATATCCATATTAACCATTTACGATATTGTTCAATAAATTAAATTTAATAATTTCGTGATAAAATCATAAAGCATGACATCCATAAATTTCATGGTAATATATAAATTTCACTGATCAAATTTTTTATCTCATATAATATTTCGTTTAATATTTTTAATATAATTTATTACATTTTTCATTAATTGGATCATTATGGTAGCAGCATCATGTATGAATTTATGGAAATTATTTCTTCACATAAAATAAAAAGTAAATTACCATTATGGAGAAAAATATTTTATCTTTTAATTTTTTTTTGTTTTAGATATCCTACAGGTAACACCATATTCAAAACATTACACTTACAAAAATAATTGTTTGACATGGTAGACAGTTTTTAAAATAAAATATTCCAATGATCATATTCTTGCCCATGAGGCCCTCAATGGTCATATATTGGAAGTCTGGATTATTAACATTTATAAATACTCATCCAAAAATATTTATGTATGTTTATGTGTCATTTCATGGTTCTTATCATTTTATATTTATCTTAAATATCTTGATTTACCCTTATTTGTGGTATCAAAATTTACTAAGGTTATTATTCATATTTATAAAATATAATTGGAAAAAAATAATATATTTGGAATCACTAATTTTGAATATCAAAACAATTTTTCATAATTTATAACAATTTTTTTTAAAATTTGTAGTTATAATAAAATCCTCAAAACGTGATAACAAAATGTTTTTAAATTGTTTTTTATATGTAATTAAAGTATAAAATAAATTTGAAAAACCAATAATTTGATTGTTTTAAATAAAATTTATGTAATGAAAATTAATAGTAACCAAAAACATATTGACAAATTTTAAATAAATTAATTAAAAAATAGTTTTCAATAAAAATTACTATTTCACACTATTACATATAAATTATATTTTTTAGTATTATCCAAAATTCATAAAAAGAAAATTTTTAGATGTTGAATTCAAAATTGAAATTATATTTGTGAAAATAAAATTCTATATTTTTAAAATAAAACATTAAAATTATATCGAACATGATATGAGTTCAATAAATACATTTTATTTATTTCAAATACTAGATAATATATTTATGATTAATATTTATATGTATTTCATGAATAAATAAATATATTGTATCATAACCGAGGATGTTAAATTCCTTCCCCACATATTAAAATGGAATCCTCATAAATTTTATTCAATTATTAAACAAGATGGGATATCGTTCCCTCGAATTATTTACAGATTATCATGTTTCTTTTTCAACTACATGGTTTCGATAAAAAACCATAAGCAGGTGGATTAATTTTTTCAAACATACATTGTACCTTATGTAATGAATTTAAAAATACATTCCAAATATTAATGGTTATATTCCAACTAAAACACTTTAGAGATCAAAACCTATGTTGAATCACACATATATTTCACGAACCTTGAAACATTAAATACGTTTTGTACTAAAGATAAGCTCATATACAAGACATCTCTTAGGGGAAACATTCGAAATTTATCTAGTATTTAATTTGGCCCAATGAATCATTAACATAAATTTCTATTCATACCAATAGTAATATAAATTTTCCATGGAGTTTTTTTATTAAAATCAAGATAACCTACCTTGAATCGACATCATTTCCCCTTGTTACCAACAAAAATTCTCATCCTTATCTAATATGCCCTGATTTTTTTATGAATAATTTTCACCTTCTAAACCAATTTATTTTTTCGTTATATTTCTATCACCATAATTTTTCCTTCTTCATCTCAAAATGATGGAGTTCAACACCTCTTTCCATAAAATTCTTCAAAATGTCCCATTTTCATACATTAATGAAAAATATTATTTTTAGAACACTCAAATAAATAATTTTGTTGATACCAAAATCCATGGTAACCCATTTAAAAGGAATATTTAATATCTTTCAGGTTATTAATTGTTTGTTCCGAATATCAATAAAACTAAATATCAAAAGATATACTTAAATTTAATTCAGTTCCCAATGACTTCTTATGGTCATTCAAAAATTTTGAAGTGAACATGGGATCATGGTGAGATAAAAAAGGGAGAGTATCTCTATATAACCTAAGTATATACTTAAGATAAATTTTTAAAACTATATCTAAAGATATAATATTACAAATGGGATACAAATATGAATATTTAGTTAGTGGTTCAATAATAACTCAAATTGAATTATTACCTCAACAATAATTTATTAGTCCCACACCAAAATATAATTATTTATTTTCCTATTTCCACATTGGGTCTTGGAAAGGATAAACCATTCCTTTCCGTATTTTACATTCTATTTTATCTTGTTTATATGTCAATAATTTCTGGGTAAATTCAGAAATATCTATTTTCATTGCATCCCACTAGTAATACACTAAAGTTCTATGTAAATCATAGTGTGACTGTGATGAATGGATAATGTGGAACTATTTGCTTCATTTAACAGGTCATTATCTATAGGGAATCATAGGGAGTACATTGTAAGATTATATAAATATATATATAACTACATTTTAAAAATATAATTCAGGATACTATATATTTTTAACTAACATTAAATTTTACATAAAAACATTATCCCCTTTCTGAGCATGAATAATTATTTATAATAGAGACTATTTTAATGATTATTAAAAAAGAAGATGGGGTTCTTTTACCCGAAAAATATTTAATAAAATTCATTAAACAATTTTCCAAAGGTTCGAGTTCCAAACATAACATGGTTAATGTAGAATTATTATTATTTTACGTGAAGTATTATCCACGTTTTCATGATGTTAATGGATCATACGATCATAATTATTAATCAGTTACATCCATTTATCTTCCCTTGTTGAACTCTTTTTGAGTAAATAAATACATTAATTTAGGAAAATCAGTTTATATTTCATTGATTTATACATATAAACAATGGATCCAAATTAAAAAAAACAAAATTTGACTCTTAATCAAGTGTATGATAATTTTTCTCATTAGGTTTTAAGTGATGTGAAATGTAATTAATTACCTAGTTATATTTTATTAGTAACAACCAATTAATTTTAAAAATGAAACACTGAATATAAAAAATTAACAATTTAAGTAGGGTATAGAAAAAATAAATTATTCACCAATATTTTTATAGTTTATATAAACAGTTATCACATTATTTTGTCTAGAATAATTTAACTCCTTTATGTGTTAATGTAGTTGGTGGGATAAAACACATAGACTTATTTTCCAATAATTTCTTGTAGTAACACACTAAATCTAAAAAAACAGTGAATATCTATGATATTTTTTGGTCTTTTCATTTTCTATTGATCAATAAGTTTTTTGAAGGATCCATAGTAATTATATATTTAAAAACAATATTTCCATGGAATGAAATATGTTGCAATCAAACTTCACATATAAAAAAAATCATGGAGTTTCATTTATTTTATGGTTTAGAAAATAATATTCTTGTATTTTTATTTTTCATCATGACTTTTATAATATACCAATATATCATGAGTATATTCATCCATAATCATATACATGATCTCATGGAAATCTCTATTCAGTATATCCATAATACATATAGTTCATTGGACAAACCTGGGGGAATACTATAATCTCATAGTGGACATATATAGGTCAAATATTAGTATTTCGAATACCTATCTCCCTTACCTTATACTAATGGTACCCCAAAGAGAAATTAATCTTCAAACTGCACTTATCATGAACCATCCCAGAGGGGACCGTTCCGTGACTACCCCAAGCCCGCCTCCAATTGGCCAGAGGATGTTGACTACCCCTGAGTACGAATATCCCATATATTGGAATAATTTTCCTAAGTACTTGTATGGAAACACACACATGTTTAATCCAATAATGATGGAATATAAAATCACTAGGTAAAAAATGAAATAAAACCAATATATCCCAGAAACAGAGTACAATAGTGAATGTACTAGAAAGTGAACGTGTCCAAAACAGGCCCACCAAATGAAAAGAGTTACAACCACAAGTACAAACTCTAATGTAAGAGGTACTAGGACTGTCATCGTTAATGCTATTAGAACATTCCTCGGCCTGTCCAGTCTCACAAGGCACACCAAGGTCATTGTCTTCCTAGAACTCAATCGAAGTGTCTATTTTCTACACAAGACAAGACACATGTGCGAAATTCTATGTAATTGGTGAGTAATTAAATACTCAGTAGGACACCCTGAAACCACCAAGGAATACCACAATGGAAATTACAAAAATTAAATAGCATGAAGGAATACCACAAATGAAATAATGAGAAAGAATACCACATGGAAAATAACACAACTGAATACCACAAAGGAATAAAAAAATTAACTACCACAATAGAAATTCATAGTTATATCAACATAGATATATCGATATAGAAAATATATAAAGAAAATCCATATATACTCAATCCCATAAGGCACAAAATCTCAAAATGACATATAGTCTCCATATGAAACACAATGTATTTAAGATAGTAAATCTCTATAAGACACACGGTCTCAATGAGACACACAATCTATATAATACACACAATCTCTAGGTCACAACAAGACAAAAAATTGTTTCTCAATGTGCACTCATTCTAGGAGAAATGGATCATCATGACAATAGGTAGTATCCAAACTCCCAAACAACAATTAAGATGTCTTTAAAATAGCATATTGTTTTCAATGTCCCAACACTGAAGGTGGCTTGTCAAACAGAGTTCTGGATTAAAATTTAAGCTAGTTTGCATTTTTTTAAAGGGGGTTACTAGGCTAGTGGACCATCACTGGCACATAACAACCACATCTGGTAACTCCCATGGGCAACTGTGTCACAGAAGATAAAGATGTTATGGTGGTAAGCTACACTGTTAGCTACTGTGGTTGTGTGATAGATCTTTTGACTACGGCTCATGGTCAACTATGTCCCGGTTTGGCTACCCTGAGTCTCCCCCAAATCTTACCCATCTGATAGGTCCCACCTGACCTTACTGGGCTGAATTTATACAGCAGTTCAACCCATCTCACTAGCCACCCTCGTTGCCCCTACTCTATCTCTATCTCTATCTCTCTCTCTCTTTACCAATCTCTCTCGACCTGGTCCACTAGCCAGGTCGGTCCAGCTCAATCGGTCGCTTACATCAATGCCCTATCCCACGTCACACTGGTCGTACCATGCTTCCTTGCACCATCATACACCGAAATCCACCACTGCAAGCATCGACCACCAACATCTTTCTACCAACAGCCCTCTGTTAATCCTTCATCTCCCCAATCAGTTAAATTATAACACCCTTGTGATACGCAGGTCCCTAGTTACAATGATCTGACCTTAGTTTCATTATACCACCAATCTGGGTGTTTGATCGCGTTTGGGTTCTCTTGGAAATTTGATCCATGATCATGAGGATCAAAAAATGTTGAACACCATGAATGGGGGAGATAAAGGCAATGAATTCCAAAAGAACAAATCATATAATTTGTTCATGTTGGCCTCTATATGTTCTCATTATAAGGATAATCGAAGAGGATAAAATAATCTCCCAATAATCCCACATATATAATACAACCCCCAATGAAGACCGAATTGAGGATCAACCATTTTATTGATTGACATGTTTTCATCATGAAAATTATGATCAGGGAGAACAAATAATGAAACATCCTACCTAAGATATTGATCATTCACTATCATGGATTGATTTACATTGGCGATCTATCAAGAACGATCTCTAATCCAGGTGTTTTTCAATGCTATTGAGAGAATTCTCTATGGATTCTCTCATGTGACTCCACATAACATACAAGATAATGAGCCTATCACTGGGTCCATTATTATCTATTTATTTATAAGATACTACATCACTACATTTATATAATGTTAAAATTAAATAAACTCACAAATTTTTTTATGCATTAATATGTCCAAATAAAATTTTCAATTACTAACCTACATCGTTAGATGTTAGGCCTCTCCTAGGTAAAATACCACATTATGAAAACAATTGTGGTATAAAATTTATAATATGAGTAACTATTTATGATTTATTTGTATTTTAAATCAAAATTATTTTAATTAATTATTTTATATATTGTTACGCCCTTGGTAATGCTTTCTTCAGATGACCTGTACAGACCAAAGTTAAGTCTCGCCAAGGGTAAATTCATTATACATTGCTCCGTGGTACCCTATTAGTTTTTATACAAAAACCAATTTAAATGATATTTCATTTTTCATGAATGTTTGGTATGAATTATTTTAAAAACAAAACATTTTTTAAGGATTTTTTTATTAACACATGGCCACAGAATCGCATGATATCATTCCACAAGGTCAGAAATTTTTTCCATATAATTAATAAAAATAAAATAAGGAACATAAGAGTCATTACATTCTCCCAAATATTGGTATTTATGTCCTTAAATAATATTAATCGTGGGTTAATCGGACAAATGAGGGTACATAGCATGATTTTGAACCTCACACTCTCATGTGAGCACAAGGACATTCATGTGCTACAACTGGACACAAACCCTTGTAATCGACCACCAAAGAAGTATTCTCTCCTTCAAATACTCAATTTCCCCTGGGTACTTGGAAAAATTCACCCCTTCCTTGATATCCATCGCGGCCTAGTTAGGGACATGTCATGGGATATGCACATACCTCCTCAACATTGACATGTTGAAGATGTTGTGCACCCGATCTATCTATAGTTGTAGGTCCATGTGGTACACAACCTCTCCTACTCTATGTAGTATCATAAATGGTCTGATTAACCTCAAATATTTCTTTCTTTCCTTGTCAAATAACATTAATCCACATCAAGGTAAGACCCGAAGGAACATGTGGTATCCTTCCTCGATCGCCAAAGACCTCCTTCATCTTTTAGCATAATATTTATATTGGCGATGTGCAATCCTTATCTACTCCTAGATTATCTAATTCTTCTATGTATTATCATGCACCAATTATGAGCACATGAGTGTTGACTCTCCTAGGTTCATTCATCAAGGTGGTGACCAAAAGGGTCAACCATAAAAGGCCCCAATTTGTGCCATATTGATGGTGAAACGGTATCTATTATTGTACAATAACTCTACAAATGGTAGGTGATCCTCGCAATTATTTCCAAAATCAAACATAGATTCCCCTAGAATGACCTCCAGAACCAATATGGTCTACTCTATTAGGTCATCCATCAATTTTTTATATGTTTTGATCAAGAGTAACTACATCCCAAACACCTCATGCAATTACTTCCACAGCTGATATGTAAATCCTACATCAAAATATGAGACTATTGTTGATGGGACTCAATGGATTCAAACTATCTCTTGCAGGTAGAGCCATTGCAAGCTCTCTACTGAACAAATCTCTAGAATAGTAAGGAAGTGGGTTGACATGGTGAGTCCACTGATGATTACACAGATGATATTGTGTTTCTTGGTCATACAGGGTAAACATGAATCAAATTCCATCGATATCTCATCTCAATTAAAATCTTACACCACCATGGGTTGATTCAAACCCGCTAAATTTTATGCTAATCCCATACTTGATAACAATTGAGGCATCAATAACAGACTATATAACTCACTTATTCACACCAGACTACCAGAACTAGCATTATAGGTCCTTGTACACATTGTCCACACATGGATGTACTGTTAATGGGGATTTTTGTAACTCCCTCAAAACGTCATCCATAAATTCCACATGTACTACTGTGTTCCCTATAGAAATAATTATGGGCTCCACCCCCACTCCCCATTTTGAATATCTATCAGGTTCATGCCCTATATACATCTTAGCACATACATTCTCACAATCGGTATCGCCAAGTTATGCCTCCCAGACAAACTGTAAGAGTGGAGGGGTAAAGAACATTGACTGGAGTTATGATGCTCCATTTCCATCGAGAATGGATTTCTAAAATAAGGCCAACTAATCTGATGCCCCATTTAGAAACTATGAAATGGATGTCCTACTGAGAGAATTTTCCACCAAGTCCCCCTTCATAACATTATTGAAAATATCAATGTAATAGTCTTGTAATAACTATAGACATATCCTCTTTCTCATCTAAATATCTTTCTGTGTTAATATATTTTTGACAATTTTATGGTCATAGTAGAATATAAACAACTCTCCCATCTGGTAGTGTCTCGACATATTCAATGTCAACACTACCCTTGCTAACACAATATCATGTGTTGCATAGTTCTAATCATGTGGTCATAACTAGTGTGAATGATTTGAAATCAGTATTTTGCCCTGAATCAGAAAAACCCAATTCTAGTTCCTAATGCATCATAGAACATTGAGTAATTTTTAACCTCCTCTGGTAATCTTAATATAGGAGTGTATTTCAATCTCTATATCAACTGTTGAAAACTCCCCTGAAACATCTCTGCCCACATGAATGGTTTTCCCTTTTGTGAAATAGATTTCAAGGATTCTTCCACTATAGAAATGTCTGGTAAAACCTTTGATAGTGTCCAACCGTAACAAAAAACTATTCACATCGGTAACACTCTTGGGTGGATCCCATGCAAGCACCCCCGTATTCATAACTGGATCCACTAAAACTCCATCCTCTGAAATGATGTGTCATCGAAAATGGACCTCTCGAATAAAAAACTTATACATCAAGAGGTTATTTTAATTATGGTTCTCTCATTTTGTATCCAAGACCGTCCTCCAGTCTCTCACATGCTCCACTATGGATGTCGAGTTCACTAGGATGTCATCAATGAAGACCACCTCAAACTGGTCTATATAGAGATGAAAGATTCATTTTGTGAGTCCCATTAACACTGTGGGGAATTCATCATTCTAGATAGCATAAACATGTATTTATATTTTTCATAACAAAATCTAAAGGCTGCCTTCAGTCTATACTCATCGCGTACTCATAGCTGGTGATAACAAGATCAGAGGTCAATCGTAGAGAACCACTGTACCCATTTCAAATGATCGAAGAGGTCATTGATCCATGGTATTTGATACATATTCTTCACAACCACCAAGTTCATACCCCACATGTACACACAAAACATCAAACTCTCGTCTTCTTTCTTGTCAAATAATACTAGGGATGCCCATGGTGAAACAATTGGTCTATGAAGCCCTTCCTCTACAAGTCTTCCAACTACACCCTCATCTCAAGAAGCTCTACAGGTTCCATCTGATATGAATTTGAAGATATTGGTGTCATCCTAAGGTATAGATAAATTTATAAGTCTTACTCTCTAGAAGAAAAAAAATCTTGGAAAATCCTCAGGAATAATGTCCTTATACTCTTCCACACTATAGGTAATTGTGGACTCATATCATACACTACAGCGACGGTGAGGCTAGCCAAATGACCAATAATTGGTTGCACCCTCCTAAGTATGAGTTTATCCTAATATTCATGTGTTTCCATTTAACCAATAAAGAAAAACCTTGTTCCATCACTACAGACACACCATAAACTATGCCTAAATTAGTCAGTCTGATCATTATCGTTGGATAACAAGTCCATACATAGAATGATTTTGTAAGGCCTCGATGCGGCTACCAAATGATCCAAACTGAAACTCCTTCTTCCAAAAGAATTGTAACATTGTTAGAACTAGTCCATGTTAAAAAAATATCTTACCGTATGAGTCATTATGAGTAAGGGTGGAGTCAATAGTTCAATCAAAATCTCCAATCCTCAAAAATGGTTTGTGAAAATAAATGAATGACTAACAACTGCATCTCTAAAAACTACAACTAGGTTGGAAATGGAATATATCATACCTATAATCGTCCATTGATCCCTAGGGTAGTAATCCTCCATCACCTATAGCTAGCCTCGTCCCTACCTACCAGCTCTATGAAACTGTCATAGACCACTTGGAGGTGATGGTGGTAAAAGCTCAATCCTCCGAGCATCTCATTCTGCCCTGCTTTCTCCCATTCCACAAAATCCACCCTACGAACCAGACATCTCCTACCCTTACCTCTGGCTTGGTGGACCTTCAGCCATCTCATGATAATTTTACCAAGATTCTGGAAATTTCATGACAGATGTCCCCGACCACCGCACGAGTAACATAACATGTACCTAATCTGACTCGAGCTACCCTGGGATCCCCTCACCGCTAACCCCTTTCCCTAAGAACAGCTCGCAAAATGCATGACCTGATTGGGTACCTATGACTATCATCATCTACGTACTACCATGGTCTCAACTACCTGGTACATTCTAGTAGCTCCCTCTTTTTGTGCATTCTCTACAAGAAATATCTCAACAATCAGGGCATTCTCAAGTACCCCAACATAAGTTGGAATGCTACATGATATCATGGATTCCCTAATCACCTTGTGTAAGCCCTATTTAATGGTATGATCCCTGAATAATGAATCTCGTACCATATGTATGATGTATAATTAATGATTGATAAATCTCATTTAATACTCCGCCATAGTATGACCAAAATTCTACAGATGCATAAGCTCCTTTATACACACCTACCTAAACATGGAAAGAAATAACTCATCTAAAAAGTGACGTACAATGTTATACCAATAGGGAGTCTTATCATTGTTTGTCTTATTCACTCAGATCCACCATTTCCCCATATAGTCCGAAAAAATACTCGCGGTAAGGAAAATAATACGGTCGGAAGTCATCCTTAGATGGAATATAACAAGGGTATCTACCTCAACCAAATCCTCAGTTTCATGAGGGTCTCGGTCACACCAAAACCTAGGAGTTCTCCACCTATAAATCTCACGAGTCAGGCTTATTCATCATGCATCTTTAGATGGTAGTGTTGGTAGTAGATATTTCTCAATGTTTGATGGTATAGCTGGTAAACCAACTGGTGATGATATCTCCTCTAAATTCCCTTATATTGATGCCTCGTCGCTAGGCAGATCATCTTCGTGATTAGGAAATAGAATCCTAGCTGGATGGCTATGTGGAGGCATCCATAAATAAAAACTTATGTACCATAGTCAATAGAGTATATATGGAGAGATGACTAAAAAAGAACATGGAAGGCACAACCCATTCCAATTTGATGCATGTAGTTTTAATTTCCTTAAAACTGAAGTTTTCATGCATTGAGTCAAAAATCAGCTGCCCAGAGTCCTGGTGTATTGATACATCAGCTGTAAGACAAACACTAGGTTCCATATCCTATAATCAGAACTCAAAACAGTTCACATTGTTTCTGAAAACCAACCTCACATATGACCATTCATAATGTAGAACCAACCAATACTGATATGACTCTATCACGACCCATCCCAGTGGGCCCTATTTTGTGACTACCCCCAGACCACCTCCAATAGGATTGGGGCTGATGAATAGAACCATGTAGGAATATCCTATAAATTTTAGGTACATTCCTATGTACCTATACTCACGCACACATCTCCAATCCACAAATTATAAAATGTAAAATTACAATGTATTAAATGAATGAAACCACTATATCCCACTACTACTGTACAACATTGAACGTACAAGAATGTAAACTGGGACAACACATTCCCACCCAAATAAAACATTCTATATCCATAAGTCCAACCTAGAAAGTAGGAGGTATTGGGAATGTCATTCGAAAATCTGTTGGAACACACCTTGGACTTTCAGGTCTCACAATGCATCTCTTAGTCCAGGTCTTCTAGGAATTCTGTCGAAGAGTCGATATTCATCCTAACAAACTACACATGTAGGTAATTACCTGGTAGGGGTAAGTTAAAAAATTATCAGTACGACACCATGAAACAACAAATTAATACCACATATTAAATATCACGAAGGAATACAAAAAATGAAATAACACAAAGGAAATACCATGAAGGAATACCACAAATGAAATTCCATGATGGAATACCACCAAGAAATACCTCAATGAAATACCAAAAAGGAAATAGAACAATGTAAGTGCATACATCAGTCTATATAGATATATTTCTACAGTAAATATGTCATGAACATCTAGATATACTCAATCAAATAAGACACATAGCCTAAAAAGAAACATATTCTCTATAATACACATAGCCTTCATATAGAATAGTCTCCATATGAAAAACAGTCTCTATAAGACATACAGTCTCTATAAGACATGTAATCATTCAGTCATATCCATCTATAAAATGTTTTCTCAATGAAATCTAGTTTCAGGAGAAATCACTTCTCAAGACATTAGGTCAAATTCACAATTCCTAAAAAAACAATTAGTATTTTTCAAAATGATCAACTCTTCATATGGGTCACAACTCCAAAAAATACTCTTCAAATTGACCTTTGGTGTGAATTTTATACATGTATTAATTTTTTAATGGTCATCTCATGGGACCTTGTAAAGATAAGGTGTTTTATTAACCGATAGTGGGGGTTGACCACATTGGGTGATCGCCCCGTCTAACCACTTCTGTAGTTGAATGTGATATGGTGGATTGAGCTACACTGGAAGTTGACCCAAAGTAATCTGACACAAAGAAACGTAATATTGATTGACCGCAACTGGCAGTCAACCTCCATGGTAGACAATGGCCGGATCTGGAAACCCAGAGTCCAACCCAACCCATGGGATCCAACATGACATGCTGCTTCTGATCTAGTCTATCAGGTTTACTAGCCCACTAGGCCCAACCCACCATGCTATCCCAACCCATCATTTTTCCCATCCCACTCTCTCAACATGGTCCACTTTCTAGTTAATTCAAGCTCAAGCGGTCTCCCATAGTGAATTTCTCATATAAACCCGGCCACCCCGCCATCTCACAAGGCCACCGTATCCCACATGGATCTGAAGGTTCTGGACCATTGGCCACTATTTTCCTTCCATCCACAGTCTTTCATTCTTCCACTACAACTCCAATATCTTAAACGAAAACACCTATGTGATTCTCGGGTCCTGAGATACGCTGCTCTGGACTCTATTTCATATGGCCTCCAATTCGGGGGTCCTATCGCGTTTAGAGCCTCCTGACAAGTCAAGTCATGATCATGAATATCATACAATGAATAAAACGAAGAATGGGGTAGATAAAGAAAAAGAAAAGATTATTAATGAACCTTTACCTTTGTTCACGTTAGCCTTGATTTGTTCTCGTTAGAAGGATAAACAAAGAGGAGAATCTAGTCTCCTAATAATACTTCTTTAATAACTGAACCTGCTACAACAACCATGGTTCAGATCAACCTATTTATTGAATGACCTACAATAATTGTGGAAATTATGAATGGGGAATGGAAACAATAAAAAAACCACCCTACCTACGTTATGGATTGTTCACTATCGGGGATTGATTTACATTGGTGATCTGCCATGAACAATCTCTGATCATAATGTTTGTCATCACTGCCAAGATAAAATCTCTATGGATTCTCTCTATATTCTTCAGGAAATTTCTAAGATTATGATCTTAACCATGGGTCCCTTCTTGTATCATCATTTAAAAGAAATAGCATCGCTACATCAACATATTGTTAAAATAAAAAAACTCACTAATTATTTTATTCATTAAAATGTCCAAAAACATTTTTTCATAGCCGACATACACCAACCAATTTTGGACTCTCCTAGGGAAAATACCATATTATTAAATCAATGGTGGTCTCATATGTCCAAACTGGGTAACCATTTATGAGTTATTAGGAATTCAAAATGGATAATTTTATTTATATTATTTATTTATGGTTATGTCCTTGGTGACAGTATCTTCTGATGACCCATGTCGACCAATTTGTGGTTGTTCATAGGGTAATCCTTTTATTCTGAGCCTAATGGATCCCTCATGTTTCTGATATAGCAACCCTTTTAAAAGATATTATAATTCATCCTTAATGTCATGCATTCTTTCTATTGAAAACGAATAATTTTTCAATGAATTGTTTCAGGCACAATAGTCCTTAGAATCCCATGCTCTCTTAGTGACTGGTCACGGAATTTTTCAAAATAATTTTTCAAAATAAAATTTGGAAAATCAATTCCACTAATGCAGTTCCCTATGTGGGTCTGATCAAGAAAATAATTGACATGAGGAAACTATTTGTTCTTTTTAATAGTGATGATATTCATTTAACTATAATCAAATCAAAGAATCATGGAACCATATTTATTTTAAAAAACATGAAAATCCCATAGTGATGTGTAGAGTCAAATAATAAATATATCTAGAAATTCATGCATTTTCATTTTTAGTTCCAAAGGAGTCAGATTATCTATTCGATAAGTGGGTTTCTAAATAGCCTTATCATCAAGGACTATGTCAAAAATAAACTCAAACTCCCAATTAGGAATACGAGTTAGAAATTCCTTACATAACATCTATATATTCATTAACTAATGGAAAATCGCTAATTTAAAGTGTACATTTCTTTTCAATAATATAATCAAGGTAATAGTCATTACTATCTCAAATAAATTTATCAACATCATTATAGGTTATGAATGGAATAAAAATATTGAATATAACATTCTATGATCTCAAATGTATTTTAGCATGATATATTATCATCAAATACATGCTTATAATATATTAAAAATCTACTAGTGGTAAGTTAAAAATATTTTCAGTAATGACTATTAAACTCATAACAATATTATGATTAATATAAATAATTTATTCCTTATTACTTCCAGCTGTTTTAAAAAAATATCAATTATACAATTATTATGTGACAGTTTATATTTTCATATGAATTTATTAGAAATGAATGAATAAAAATATCCAATGTAAAATAGTGTATTTTCATAATTAAAATTCACAAGTATCATACATGTTACCAATTCATTAGAATCCTCAATATCAACCACAGTGGTTGGAAAATATATTTCCACACCTTTTTTGAACATGATGATTTATACACTGAATTATTATCTTCAGGAAAATGTCAGCATAATGTACCAACTGAATTAACATTTCTTTACTTATCTCAACATTTTTTATACCCATAAGTCATGTAACAAAATTTTCCACAATGTGAATATTTCCAATATTTTATGAGATTATCCTTGTAATTCCCTGACCCTAGTTACCCAGAGTCGGTGCATTATTTTAATACATTGGCATGATTACAAGAAATCAAGTCCCAACGGAACGATCGGTTTAGCAGTCTTCCAAAATATATTACATACAAGAATGCTACATTACACTTTATAACATACAAAACAATATAAATTATACTTTATGAACTCCATTATTCACATGACATAACCCTGCATATCAATCACAATACACTTCTTGGAATCCTGGAAAAAATAAAACATATAAAGTGGTGAGCTCAGATGCTCAGTAAGGATAACAATACAACGGAAACATTCATAAATAAGCATACACATTTAAGGCAATGTATAACAAAAACAAAATCCTTTTAAACATTAACTTAAACATAATATGGAAAAAAATAAAATTATGTAATGCAATTTACATATTCACATGGATATTCTACTAGTCAAATAACCACATACAATATCACTAACCACTTTCATAATGATGGAATACATAATGCCACACTATCATAACCACGTAGCGAAGGCCTCGTTCCAAGACTACCAATAATATTTTGTCAAGGCCTAATGCCAAGACACTAGTTTGTCTCATGAGACCTACCGATGCATCGAGGAGCTATAGCGGGCTCCACCCGTCACTTACTATGTCCAATACATTCCTCATATGAAAATTATGAAATGTAACATAAACATTCTTAAAAGAACTAGGATACAAAATGACAATACATTAACCATAAACCCTGAATGGTATAAAAATAACAATCCACAATCAAACATATCACAAAACCTTCAACAAAATGTGGAAGATTTGTATCATGACAAATCAAATTTAAAACAAGTTTAAAATCCATTAAAGGATTTTGACATTGCTGAAAATGATTTGTAAAATGCTTTGAGAGAAATACCCATTTTTCATGAAATCATTTAAAAGTCGAACTATTTGTAAAAGAAGTCATTTAAAGACATTTTTCAATCCAAGTGTCCCATACCACTTTGAATCTTTTGAAAGTAATTAACATTTTAAAAAAATTCATGTCCATATAAATAAATCCTTAAAATCCATTTTGAATACATGGACATTAATTAGAATGATTTAGAAGAATAAATATTTAAAACATTTAAATGATGTTTTAGTAAAAAGTCCCATTAAATAATCCCTTTTAAAACTCTTTAATAAAACATGGACATGGATAATAAATATGTCCCAATAGATACTTACTTAAAAACAACCACAAATAATAAAGAGATTGTGAAATTAACCCTTACCAATTTGGTAACTTACGAAACATACACCCAATGAAAGAGGTATCATAGAATGAATATGTAAATACACATAAATTATATTTTATTACATAAATAATAAAATTATGGGTAGTACATACACCAAAAAAATTGTAATAGTGGCAATATGGCATGGATCTCATGGGAATAAGAGTGAGATGAAAACCCATTACCTTGCACTTTCCTTTAGTTGAGGATACATTTAACCTCCTGTATGAAGATTATAGTTATTAAATTATACTAGAACCATATTAATATTTATAATATCGTACATTATCAATTTATGACTTTATACTACCCATTTAATAATAACATACATGTTATATTAATATTTTGGGTAATAATCCCTTTATTTATCATACGTGTTTTAACTTGATACTCTTGATTGTATCACTAAGATCGTGATTTAAATACTTCCAGAATATAAAACATGAACTATATATAATACATATTTAGAATATAAATATGTATAATATAAATATATATGAAATGAAAAACATCATTTATTGAGACGGTAGTCCGTAAGTACGCATAAACGTTGTTTCCGTTTTCATACAGTATTGAATGGAAGTAAGTGAATAAGATATATGTAAATACATAAATACTTATATATATAAATACATATATCTCTATTATAATTATTATGTCATATATTACATACTTATTAGTAATATATATTTTTATTATCGTCGATGAATGGTGAACTTGGAAATGAATCTCATTGCATCACGGAGACGGTAATCCATACGTACGCACGAGAAAAAATATAATTCTTTTGATATTAAAATAATATATAATTGGATGTTATATCATTAATACATAATACTTATCCTTTTATATTTATTATTTACATCAAATACACATCATTATTATACCCATACAAATAATAATGTATTGAATAACAATTATATCCTGACCTGGAGACGGTAAGTCGAACGTACGCACGTATGGTGACATGTCATTCAAAGGGTGGACAGAATAATGAATTTGGTTGTACCATAACTATAATAACATCACAGTACATATAATATACTGGAGTTATTATTTTATAATGGAAACAACAAAGAAAATGGAAGAAGAAAGGAACTTGAAAGAAAGTGATGAAATCATTACCTCTTCTTTGAGTTCTTCCTTTTGATTTGACCAAAAGGGCTCCTTAGGTTAGCTTTCTGATCAAAATAAGGCTTCTAGGTTGAATTGAGTGAATTTGGGAGGATATTTGGGCATTGGATGGCTGAAACAAAAGGCTTTGTAGGTGTGAATAATTGGTTAGAATTGGTATCCTTTTATAAGGGGAGGAGGGACTATTTAGGATAAACATAAAGTATTATTTTATAATAAATTCATATTCGTTTTCTAATGGCACCAAAGTAGATTATTCAAATTCTAATGTGGGGATGGGTCTAAATACTTTCAACCAATAGATTTTAAATAGGATGGGGGTATTTTATTAACCTTATCTTTTCGTTTTAAAGCTTAGTTAATTAGTTTGACATTTACCATGTCACTTTGTATTTTTATATTATATTGTTAATAAATATACTATATACATACAAGAGACCCCCAAGTTGTCTATTAATGATACACCTATCATTATATAAGTCCTTTGAATGATCCTTTTATTTTTAGGAATATAATATCAATTACTAATATAATATTTGTTTTAAAAACTCATTTATGTCAATTTTGAAACTATTCAATAATTGATTTTTGTTAAACTCTTAAAAAATAAATAAATTAAAATAAAATTTATTTAAACAATCCTAACATGTAATATTAACCAATAAAATTCTTTTATGTCATCAAAACTTTGAAATTATATTTATTTTAACTTTTATAGTACCAATTATTTGATTCTTTCATTAATAAGGAAAATACTGCATCAGTATTGTGACATAAATAAATTTAATTATCAAATGTCTAAAAATTATAAATAAAATACCATTATATAAGAAGTATTATTATATTTCTAATTAATATTTGTAATAGAATTTATCTTATGTATAACCCTTTATTAAAAATGTTTTAGTAATTAAACTTTGATTTTATATCTTTTAATTCTTCTTTGAATTAAAAAATAATTAATGTCCTAATCTAATCCAAGTAGACCTAAATGATAATATTTTATTCATAATGTTGTTTTTGGTCAAGATACACTTGTCCAATAGAATTAGGACACGTGTCAGGGTAATATTAATAACATTTTTACCCTTAGTTACCCTATTTACTTTTAACCGTTGTAAATAAAAGTAAAAAGTTTCTATTCACCAACAATTATTTTCCTCTCATTGAACCACATTTTAGTCTTTGATATTAACCGTGTCTCTCGGATTTTGGAAATTCCACTCATAGAAGCGGTAAAATTATGTTTTATGTGAATTTCCAAATTCTCCTAAAAAATGGGTAAAAGACGATGAAATGTTCAATAAAACTTTTATATATGTAAAATTAATATAAAATGATTCTAATGAATTACAATGAACATACATAGGTGTTATGTATCTATTTTGACCTAAAATATATTTAAATAAAATAATTAATTATTTAAATAAAAATCCAGTTTTAATCTATAACTCAGTGTTTTTCGCTATTCATCAAATATGGAATGTTTTCAAACAAAATATCGAAAATTCACCATAAGATAATTTCGATATTCCAAATTCAAAAATTAATTCTATTTTAACAAATCCATAGAATATAAGTTGCATTTATTAATTTAAAATTAATTTCCTCTGTCAAAACCAAAATGCGTATTTTTAAGAAATAATAACTATCAAAAGTTTGACACTTGTTTATGTCCAATTTCAAATTGAAATTATTTAAAATGATCAGAATTTGATTGAATGGTAAATATTTAATCTATTTATACTTCCAAACCATTAAAATGTATAATTTTACAGTATAAAATATTTTTATTAAATAAGTTGTTTTTAGTTAAAATATAGTAATTTTCTCTATTCAACCAAATATGAAAGTTATCAGAAAAACACCAAAAATTTATTGAAACTAAATTCTTATGTCTTGATTATAAATAAGAAGTTTATTTTTTAAAATTTAATATATAAAAGTATCATGTATTGGATTTAAAAAGGCTTCTCCATTAAAAGGTGGTAAAATTGCAATTAAATAAATACTTCATTTATCTAAAAAAAATGTATTTGTTCTTACATTATTTTTCAGAAACTCGTAATATTGATTCTAAAATTATAAAGATTATATAAAGTTCAAAATTCAGTTAATACTATTGATAACCGCATTTGAATGTCTAGTTTTGTAAGTCAGGGTGCGCTAAAAATCGGTGTTGCGTGTAGTGCATGTCATTTAATTACATTGAAGAAAAAACATACTATGAAATATTGGTGTGTTACATTATTCCATCCTTCAATAAATTGTGTCCTCGCAATTTGAAATTGTTCTTCGAAAATAAATTGTTGAAAACAGAAAATAACTTTGAGGGAAAACCCACATCGGAAATTGGTTTAATAAAATTTAGTCTTAATAAGAGGAAAAGGGGAATGGAAAAGTCACCACCATATTGTGATCTCAATTAAGAGAACATTGGTGGTAATTAGAGATACGTAATTGGAGGAAAAACATAAATATTTATTGGGAGTGATTGAGGTCATCAATCACAATCAATTGTAGAATTGTGGGCCTCAAAGCCATGAATCTATGATGATTTAAAATACCATCGGCTAAACAAAACGTAAGGTATTAGGATAACACATTTTTGGTTTTACAATCCCTTCCATAAAGTTTAATAATTTATTTATCCATAAAATAATTGGGAAATATATATATATATATATATATCTCGGTGTGTGTGTGTGTGTATATATTTGACAAGTAGAGTTTCATCCTACCACAAAATCATCTTTCACTCTAAAATATTTCAATATATATATATATATATATTCTATTTATCCTACTCGTCAGAGGTTCCAAAATTAATTAATTTATAATTCACAAATCTGACCCTTAAAAAACTACATTATTCAATCCGGGATATCACATGGGCCAGTGATAGGTGATACGCCGTTGCCTCCCTTCGGTTGTGGGTTCAAGTCTCGCGGCCTTGCCGGACGCAACTGTTTGTCGCCTGACCTCTGGGATGTCCTTTTTATGACAGTCCAAAAATTACCTTAACAATTGTATCCATAATAAATTCCAACATTTAATCTTATCCAATATACTTCTATCCAAACTCTCAGTCCAAAATTTATAAGGAATTTAAACACATAGAAGATCCTTTTTTCTACGTAATAACATGTTAACACCATCATGATGTATTCTTTTAAAACATGGTAACATCTTGAATTACTATAAAAACTTATTGATTACATTCATGATCCCTTATTACTTATAGAATACTTGAAATACTCCTTCTATTCGAAAAAAATTTAAACACCAACAATTATGGAATATACAAATCATTAATCGGTTTCAAGGTAGTCAAGAATATCCAATATATTTTATCCAAATCAATCATGTATTATTCCCAAATCACTACCTCGGTATCAAAACCATATTATTGTTTATCTTTCTCTTAACCATATATTTTTTAAAAATTTAACCTCCTATTAAGTCACTTTTCTTGGTTCCACACAATATCATGTCCTTAATTATATATTACTATGGTACAATCCTTATATACTCCATAATTATTATTACTAGTACATTGTTGATACAACACTCAAATGACATAATTCTCTAATAACAACATAATAACTGAAATCATTCCTCCTCATTTGTGGTAGTATCATAAATTTATTATTATCCAATAGAATCATTTGGGTTATACTCTGATTACTGGGACATTGATTCGCGTAATGTCTCAACGCCTTACAGATGAAGCATTTTACATTTGAAACCTTTTTCTTACCCTTGCAATCACGTACTTGTTCTCCTTATTCTCCACACTTATAAAAAAATTCCATTCCCTTCAAGAATTTACCAAGTTGATTCATTCAACATTTATCACATATTGGAAAATCCTTCTTTCCGTTGTTCCCTTTGTCCTTCTTTCTTTATACCATCCTTTCCTTCTCTGGCTTCCCTTCAAAGCCATAAGATTCAGAGAATTCTTTACTGATCTTATTAATACATGATACTATTTATTCATATGATGAGAATACACGGGAGACTATTTCTCTTCTAAATGATGGCTGAATACTATGAAATATATGATCCTTCTTACTCTTTGGATCATACGTATTACTGGAGTTCACATTCCTTCTACTAGGTGCCATTTCAATATAATGGCATACACTAGGTCAGTTTATGAATAGAAATTCATAATTAGAAACATGTAAAATACCTAACGTAAATTGAACAATTTATGGATATAATCTATAATCATAAAAATGTTTTCATTGAGTATGTATATACTCATAAGCCCTTTATAATGGATTGTAATGAAAATGAGAATTATCCTAAGCATATCCCGCGGGAGTTTTGTAACCAAGAGTGCAACAACATCCATTGTCGTGCACCAGTTCCCGTTGAAGTCTAGCTCAAAGAGGTGTTTTTGGGGTTTACCCCTAAGTACATCTATGCCAGATCTGTCTCTACCTGCTCGTATCCAGACAAGGATGTATTTCATGGAAAACTCACAAAATCTCTACAATACAAAAAAATCTAGGAAGTTCTTCTATACTAATCCTCAAAGACTATCTTAGGGAAATGTGCTCTAATTAGAGTTCATATAAATCTAGTTTCCATGTTTATTTTTAATCTTCCTCTGATACCAACTGTAATGCCCCGACCCTAGTTACCCAGAGTTGGTGCATTATTTTAATACATTGGCATGATTACAAGAAATCAATTCCCGAAGGACCGATCCGTTTAGCAAATTTGGAAAATATATTACATACAAGAATGTTACATTACACTTTATCACATACAAAACAACATAAATAATCATTTATGAATGCCATTATTCCCTTGACATAACCCTGCATATCAATCACAATACACTTCTTGGAATCCTGGGAAAAATAGAACATATAAAGGGGTGAGCTCAGATGCTCAGTAAGGCTAACAATACAGCGGAAACATTGATAAATAAGAATAAACATTTAAGGCAATGTATAACTAAAAGAAAATACTTTTAAACTTAAACTTCAACATAATATGGAAAACAATTAAATTAAAGTAATGCCATTTACTTATTCACATGGATATTCTACTAGTCGAATAATCACATGCAATATCACTAACCACTTTCATAATGATGGAATGCATATTTCCAGACTATCATAACCACGTAGCCAAGGCCTCAGGCCAAGACTACAAATAAGATTTTGTCAAGGCCTCGTACCAATACACTAGTTTGTCTCATGAGACCTACCGATGCATCGAGGAGCTATAGCGGGCTCCACCCATCACATACTATGTCCAATACATTACTCATATGAAAATAATAAAACTTAACATAAACATTCGTATAAAACTAGGATATGAAATGTCAATAATTTATCCATAAACCATGAATGGTATAAAAATAACACATCCACATTCAAACATATCAAAAAACCTTCAACACAATATGGAAGATTTGTATCATGATAAATCAACATCAAAACAAGTTTAAAATCCATTAAAGGATTTTGACATTGATGAAAATGATTTGTAAAACTCTTTGAGAGAATTAACCCTTTTTCATGAAAACATTTAAAAGTCACACAATTAGGAAAAGAAGTCATTTAAATATATTTTTGAATCAAAGTGTCCCATACCACTTTGAATCTTTTGAAAGGAATTAACATTTTAAAAACATTCATGTCCATATAAATAAATCCTTAAAAACCATTTTGAAGAGATGGACATTAATGAGAAAAATTTAGATGAATAAATATTTAAATCATTTGAAATTATGTTTTAGTAAAAATTCCTTTAAAATAATCTCTTTGAAAACTCTTTCATAAAACATGGACATGGATAATAAATATGTCCCAGTAGATACTTACGTAAAAACATCCTGGGATAATAAAGCGATTTTGAAATTAACCCTTACCAATTTGGTAACTTATGAAACATACCCCCCATGAAAGAGGTATCATACAATAAATATGTAAATACACATAAATTAAGGTGCATTACATAAATAATAAGGTTATGGGGAGTACATACACCACACAAAATGTAATAGTGGAAATATGGAATGAATCTCACAGGAATATGGAGTGACATGAAAACCCCTTACCTTGCACTTTCCTTTAGTAGAGGTTACGTTTAACCTGTTGTATGAAGAATATAGTTATTAAATTATAACAGAACCATATTATTATTTATAATATCATACATTATTTATTTATGACTTTATACTACCCATTTAATAATAACTTCCATGTTATATTTAGATTTCGGGTAATAATTGCTTTCTTTGTCGTACATGTTTTAACTTGTTACTCTTGATTGTATCACTTAGATCATGATTTAAATACTTACAGAATATAAAACATGATCTATATATCATATTTATTTATAATATAAATATGTATAATAGACATATATATGAAATGAAAAACACCGTTTGTGGAGACGGTAGTCCGTACGTACGCATAAATGATGTTTCTGTTTTCATACAGTGTTGAATGGAAGTAAGTGAATAAGATATATATAAGTACATAAATTCTTATATATATAAATAGATAAATCTCCAGTATAATTATTATGTCATATATTACGTACTTATTAGTAATATTTATTTTTATAATCGTCGATGAATGGTGAACTTGGAAATGTATCTCATCGCGTCGTGGAGACGGTAATCCGTACGTACACACGAGCGGAAATATCATTATTTTGATATTAAAATAATATATAATTGGATGTTATATCATAATTACAGAATCCTTATCATGTTATATTTATTATTTATATCAAATACACATCATTTTTATACCCATCCAAATAATAATGGATTGAATAACAATTACACCACGACGTGGAGACAGTAAGTCGTACGTAAACACGTATGGTGACATGTCATTCAAAGGGTGGATAGAATAATGAATTTGGTTGTACCATAACTATAATAAAATCACAGTACATATAAGATACTGGAGTTATTATTTTATAATGGAAACAACAAAGAAAAAGGATGAAGAAAAGAACTTGAAAGAGGGTGGTGAAATCATTACCTCTTCTTCGTGTTCATCCATTTGATTTGATCAAAAGGGATCCTTAAGTTGGATTTCGGATCAAAATAAGGCATGTAGGTTGAAGTTAAGGAAGTTGGGAGAATATTTGAGCAGAGGTTGGCCTAAATATAAGGCTTTGAAGTTGTGAAGATTTGGTTAGATGTTGTGTCCTTTTATAAGGGGGAGGAGAGACTCTTTAGGAAAAACTTAAAGTATTAATTTATAATAAATTCATATTCGGTTTCTAATGCCTAAAAAGTGGATTATTAAAAATATAATGTGGGGATGGGTCGAAATCCTTTCAAAAAATAGATTTTATATAGGTTTAGGTCATTTTATTAACCTTATCTTTTAGTTTTAACTCTTAGTTAATTAGTTTGACATTTACCATGTCACTTTGTATTTTTATATTATATAGTAAATAAACTTACTATATACATTCATGAGACCACCAAGTGGTCCCTTAATTATACAACTATCATTATATAAGTCCTTTGGCTGGGCCTTAGATTTTTAGGAATAGAATATTAATTAATAATATAATATTTGTTTTAAAAACTCATTTATGTCAATTTTGACACTATTCAATAATTGATTTTATTTAAAGTTATAAAAACTTTATTAATTAAAATAAAATTAATTTAAGAAATACTAACATGTAATATTAACCAATTAAATACGTGGATGTCATAAAAACATTCAAATTATATTTATTTTAACTTTTATAATACCAATTATTTGATTTTTTCATTGATAAGGAAAATACTGCATCATTATTGTGTCATAAATAAATTTAATAATTAAATGTCTAAAAATAATAAATAAAATACCATTATGTAGAAAATATTTTTACCTTTGTTTTTAATATTTATAATCGAATTTATCTTATTTACAACCCTATATTAAAAATGTCTTAGTAATTAAACTTTGATTTTATCTATTTTAGCTCTTCTTTGAATTAAATAATAATTAATGTCCTAATCTAATCCAAGTGGAACTAAATGATAATATTTTATTCCTAAGGTTTTTTTTTCGTCGAGATACACTTGTCCAATTGAATTAAGACACATGTTATGGTAATATTAATATCATTTATACCCTTAATTACCCTATTTACTTTTAACCGTTGTAAATAAATGTAAAAAGTTAGTATTCATCAAAAAAAAATTCATCTCATTGAACCACCTTTTACTGCTTGATATTAACCGCATCTCTCGAATTTTCTAAATTCCCCTCACAGAAGTGGTAAAATTATATTTTATGTAAATTTCCAAATTCTCCTAGGAGATTGGTAAAAGACGGTGAAAAGTTCAATAATCTTTTTATATATCTAAAATTAATATGAAATGACTCAAATGAATTACACTGAACATATATAGGTAATATGTATCTATTTTGACCTAAAATATATTTAAATAAAATAAATAATTATTTAAATAAAAATTTGGTTTTAATCTATAACTCAGTGTTTTCACTATTCATCAAAAATGAATGTTTTCAAAAAAATACCAAATATTCACCCTAATATAAATTAGATATTATAAATTCAAAAATGAAGTCTATTTTTCCAAATTCATAAAATATAATTTTCATTTATTAATTTAAAATTAATTCCCGTTGTCAATACCAAAAGACATATTTTAAAGAAATGATAACTATCAAAATATTGACACTTGTTTATGTCCAATTTCAAATTGAAATTACTTACAATGACCAGAATTGGATTAAATGGTAAAAATATAATCTATTTATACTTAAAAACCATTAAAATGTATAATTTAACAGTATAAATTATTTTTATTAAAAAAGTTTTTTAGTTAAAATATAGTAATTTTCAATATTCACCCAAATATGAAAGATATCAGAAAAACACCAAAAATTTATTGAAACTAAATTATTATTTTTTGATTATAAAGAAGAATTTTATTTTGTAAAATTTAATATATAATAGTTTCAAATATTTTATTTAAAAAGGAATTTCCATTAAAATGTAGTAAAATTGCATTTTAAAAAAAATACTTCTCTTATCTGAAAAAATGTATTTGTTCTTACATTATGTCTATGAAACTCGTAATATTGATTCTAAAATTATAAGGATTATATAATGTTCAAAATTTAGTTAATATTATTGATAACCGCTTTTGAACGACTAGTTTGGTAAGTCATGGTGCGCTAAAACTTTGTGTTGCGTGTAGTGCATGTTATTGAATTACTTTGAAGAAATAACATACTATGAAATATTGGGGTGTTACAATCCCTATGGTGATTTTTAACACACTTTTAATATGATGTGAATTTGACTTCCTTTCCTCGAAATTTATATGAATATTGATTCCCTAATTCCTTCTAAACTGACAACTTCTTACTCTTGTCTTCATGAGTATCATATGGTTCAAAAAAATCCATACAAAGTTTTTCATCAAAAAACATAATTCAATAGTATATTTTAAATTCTATTGAATCCAGATATCTTCATTAAATTTGTTTCAAATTAGAGTAATATATTTTAATTTTACCATAAATGTCCTGAAACAATATAATATCTGCCATGAAATGTTTTTGAAAATTTCTTTATATGTAGGTACATAATGATAACATTTATTACTATATTCTATAAATTATTTATCCATTATCTGTTAAATATTATTTAAGAGATATTTTGGAAATATATTCTTAAAAACATATCATTTCATTGAGTCAAGATCATCTTTCTCCATGAAATTTTTTAAAATACACCACCATAGATCAGCATCACCTATAAATAATAAATAGGGGTTTTTGCCTTTGACATTCAAAAATCCCTATGACTTAAACAATATTTTCTACATCATTGAAACACCCTAAGGTTTTCAATTCATATGACATTCAATTGAATGCATGATGATGTTTCCTCATTAAAAAATCAACAATTTTCTTGTTATATAGTGGTACATTTGTTAAATCTGTACCATTGATTCGACAACCATTTATATACAACTATAACTGATACATTACTAAAAAAATTTTTCTATTCCAAATATAATCATTCCAGGTTGCTGATTCAAAAGAATATCATATTAACGGTGCCTTCCAGTATATGCTTCCATGTTCCCTATGCAAAAAATCATTCAAAGAAAACATAGTTTATAAAAAGCAACATGGTAATCACAAATGATAAATATTTTAAACATAACCATAAGTTAAATAATTTTTTGGTAATTCAATTAACATTATCATAACCAATAAAATTATAAAAACATTGTAATGATATCAAATTTAACGAATACTGAACATAAATAATATATATTCTAGTTATTTGGAAAATTAAATAACATTATTTTTTGAAATTTATTTTAGTTTTAGTGATGTAGAGATTTTGTTCATAACTTGTAAATAAAAAGACCCTATATTTATAAAATGGGAAATAATATTTAGAATCCATTATTCATAGAACATAATAACGTATAATCTAAAAAAAGTTTTCTTTTTATGACTCTTCTTTATATATTTAAATATGAAATATTTTTCCTTTAACTCATCCTTAAACCCTTTCAAAAACATGTAAAAACATCTTATTACTATTAATATAGGAAATATTATTTTAATGTGAAATCATGAAATCCCATGGAAATCTATTTCATAAAACATACCTTTTTACCTCGAAATATGAATCAAAATTTCAAAAATGTTCAGTATCATTCCATTTTGAAAATTAGACAATTTCCATAAATTCAAATAATTAATCAAATAAAATATATATATATATTGGGACAAAATTTTCCAATATAACTCTTAGTAATGGAATAAAAAATACATCCAATATACATCTCTTGATTAGCCAATGCATTTGGGTTTATAAAATAACAACAGGTCATTAGTTTTACACGGAATCACCCATCATTGGTTAATGACGTAACCACCCATCATCACTTTATCATGGAACAACCCATTAATAGTTTGTAATTTATCCACCCAAAAACATATAAATTTCCCAAGAACTATTACATAATCAAAAAACATGAAATATTTGATCATAAAAAAATTCAGTGAAGAAAATAACATTCTAATTTTAAAATCAAATATTTTTACAAAAAAATGAATATATATAGAATAATTGTTTTAGAAAATTACCATGTAAACATGTATAATAATCATCCTATAAATGATTGATAGCATGGAAAATTTCTTATGCTGTATAATTAAAAAAATATCATTGTTGACATTTATAAAGAATTTTAAAGAGGAACCTTAGAAGAGGCTTTTTAAAATAGTGTCCCTTACCTTAACTGTTAATCGTAAATTTTTTTATTTATTATCCTTAGTAATAAACATATATTAACTATTTATGTTTTTAAAAATATTTTTCATCAGTATTATTCTTTATGTATAAATTAATATATTGTTTTATGTAATCACTTAATCATTTAAATTCACCTGATATGTTTTGATGATATTCAGTATATAAATACAAAATAACATTGGTAGGTTTACTATGGTCAAAGGGTTCATTATTAAATCATTTATAGAATAATAATAATTAAATTATTTTCAAAATGATATGTAAATTATACTTTTAAATATATCCACTAAATATGGTTATCAAAAATTTAGTATGTTACAATTATGGAAATTGTAGGTTGTATGAACTCATGAGTGGCATTTTCAATTTTCAAAAACCATTATAGAATGAAAGTAAATATTATTTTATTAGTAAAAAAATTATAGAAATATCATATATATCATATTCGTTCATTAAATATACTTATATATATAAATATCATCCATGTGAGGTCGTGATGAAAAAGGATTCACATTACATGGTGGATGTGGTATCCCACAAACACACACAACCATCGTTAAAATTTTATAGTGCATGGAAAGGTAAGAAGGAAATGATATATTATTTTTTCAGATGATAATTATTCATTAATATAATATATAATCATTAATTCCATCATTATTTTATATCTTGATAGGTGGTGGTTGAAAATGAATTAAATCAGTTTGTAAGGTAGCAGATTGTCGTAACCTGGATGGTGATTTAGTTTCCCATTGGATAGATGATAAGGTGGATATACATTGTTCCATTAACATAAAAATTCATTATTATATAAAGGATAATTTTCAATTATATAATCATTTTAATAATGGTTTCAGTGATGTGGAATATGAAATGAAACTAAATCAAGCAGATAGAAATCATTGATCTTTTTTGGAAAACATCAATGTTTAACACTCTAAGAACCCTACATTTTGTTTTATAAATAAAACACGAATTATATATTGAAATTGAGGATTCCGGGAAGGAATTATCTTATGAAATGGCTGAACCAACTAGGGTTTGAAGTTTGAATTAATGATAAATTGATGTGAACTTTTATATGAGAGGGGAGGGGCACTCTTGGCATTTCTCAAAATATTTACTTAATGTAAACTAATATTCAGTAAAAAATTGATTAAAAATAATTTATTTAAGAGGTAATATGATTATCAAAAAAATTAAACTCAAATAATAAATATTGGAAAATTTTTACTATATTTATACACTTATCTTTTGGTTTTGACCATAATTTACCCCTTTCATCTCGTACAGTAAAAAAATGGATTTTTAAATTTTCATGATTAATATAAATGCTACAAAATGAAAAAAATCATATAAATGGAGAATTAAGGATATTTTATATCTTATCCAAATCACGTGGCCAAATTTTTTAGTTTTGGGAATTTTATATCCTTTAATAAATTATTTGTTACTTTAAAATATCCATGATGTCAGTTTTAGAACTATTCATTAATTTGACATCAATTACATCAATAAAACAAATATTGTTAGAAAAAAATATTTTATTTTATCCATAAAATTTCATGGTCATATATAGAATTAATTTATCATTTCTTTCTTTCTCAAATTATATTCTTTTCATATTTATAATAATATTTATTTTATAGTTTCATTAATTTAATAATTAATACATCAATGTTGTGAAAGAATTTAAGGTTTTTATTTTTTTACTATAAATTTAAAATAAATTACCATGATGAAGATAAACCTATTAAATTTCAAAATAATATTTAATAAAAATATATCCTTTATATAAAAACATATTAAAAATATTAAACTTATTAATAATAGGAATATGATATGTGTGACTTCTCATTAAATAAAATAATATATATGTAATAATATCTTTTATGTGGCCCCAAAAGTAAATAATTTCAACCTTTGAAAGAATATGGTATTGATATACTCATTAAAAAATATTTTGGTAATTCATTTTTTGATTTTAGTCTCCTTATAATTTTATTTTTAACATAAATAACATGATTTTCCCATTAACATGGTTATAAAATTTACTAATGTCATTATTCATATTGATAAAAAATAAATGGTCTAATTTAATAAATTTGGAAAAAACTATTGCAAATATGAAATTCATTTTTCAAACCAAAAAATAAAAACAATTTTTAATTTAATTTAAAATCAAAATGGAAAAACATGTTGAAAAATATTTTTTATGAAAATAGTGTTTTTGCTGAATTTTAGAAGAAATTCCAATTAAAACCCCCTATTTGTATTATTTAAAATTTTAATTAACCAATAAAAATTTTAAACTATTACGAAAACAAATTCACTATGTATGACCTTTGAGAAATATTTTTTCAATTTAAATTAGTATGAACTATAATTATTAAACATTAGTTCACCTAAGCCCAATTATTATCACATCCATTGATTTTTTACTCCAAAAAATATTCATCATGTGACATTTCCCTCGCTATTGAGCTTCCTTTCATTTATCTCTTATTCTGATCAATATTTTAACCATTGTTTTTCCGCATTCCTAACAATTCCCAATTCCATTGGCTACTTGATGTTATAACCTAACATCTCCCACTCTCCTATCTTTCCTTTTCAACCTACCGTTCAAGATGACTCTCCTCCTTAGTTGATGTTTTTCTCCCACAAATCCTTATTTTACTTCCTGATCAATGTTCTAATATTATTTTTAACTCCCTCCTATCATCCCTACTTGACCATCCACTCGATCAGATCCCACTAATATCGATCAAATTTATCGATTTGATCTTCAGGTTTCAAGGTGTTTGTTTATACCACACAAGTTATTATAATGATTAAGTCAATATCTCTATATTCCTTCCCAATAGACTAGGTGTAGAGACCCTAAGCATGACCTAAATGGACAATACATTACTTTTTTGGAATACTTAATACATAATAATAACAGACACACAAGGATCGTAATAGTTTAGAGTCTTTGGAAACTCGGAATAAAATATTTTAATCGTGGTTAAAGATTTTCAATATCTCCCAATAAAGATCTTCCACTTTTTTTCTTAACTAAAACCTTTCATTATTTCTTGGGGAAAAGAAAACATAAAAGGGGTGAGCTCAAATGCCCAATAAGGGTAAATGTAGAGAACATAAAACAATCCATAAACATTTGAATGCAAAAACTTGAACATAAAATCTAAACATCAAAATTTTGAGAAAAGACATGAATCTTGGAAGTACGTAAGGAATATATCATAAGGGAACATCAATAATGATAAAATAGCATGGGAATAAAACATTTAATTTTGGAAACCATTAAGCACATGATATGGTTTCCATAGTAGCCAAGGAATTGCTGCCTAGACCATCTTAGTTGACAAAGTCCCTTTTTGAATCGAGTTCACTCCTCGTTCCAGTCCTGTATTACTGAACCAGTTTAACTTTTCATTCCAGCCATGTCTATCTCATGAGATATAAATCTTTACCCAATGCATTAGAGGGAGATATAGGTCCCACACATCTCATAATGAAATTATTCTTACTTGTGCCAAAAAATAAACATACATCATTCATAAAAACCCAATAAATAAAATGGGTTTCATAAACATCATCCCATCAACACATAATCCATATAAAATAAATGGATATCATTTTATAATATGAAAAGTGAAACCATGTAAATCATAGAGACATTATACTTGAAACATACACATATGAAATAATGTTATCTTAGATGAAAAATGGTTTTTGATAAAACACTTCAAATGAATTTTTGAGGAAAATATCCTTTCTTCTTCAAAATCATTTTCTTTTCACAAAATTCCATGCAATTTTAAAAGAATAGGATTTTGTTTAAAATAGTCATGAAATATTTTGGAGTATGATTCATTAAAATAAGGCTTTATAAAACCGTAAAAATCTTTTCATGTCGTATACGTTAAAAAACATTCTTCTCGTAATTTTGTCGGAAAAGGAAAAAAGTACCTTGTAACGTAAACAAAAGAATGATTCCTTACATACGATGTAGTAAAAGTCAATAATGGGTAAAAATTACCTTAACCATACATGAATACACTTTTATAAAACATGGACATGAATTATAGCAATAACCACAGTAAATACTTATGAATAAACAATCTCGGATAAAAATGAGATTTGCAAATTTATCCCTTACCTTAGGACCGATATGCTTCGTACGTATCCAAACCTCATGTATAATGATTTAAATAATGTCATTGAATTATTACATAATCATATTCATTGTTATTATATCATATATGGTTCACTTATGACTTTATATTACCCATTCTTTTGTAAATTCATGTTAAAGTAGCATTTTGGGTAAAATCGTTTCATTTGTCATTCGTGTTTTAACTTTTAATTATTCATATGATTACTTAGATCATGATTACATACATCCAGAATGTAAAACATGATTTAAATATAATATATATTTAGAATATACATATATATAATAGATCAATAAATTGAAAGAAATACATCATTCATGGAGACGTAGGCCGTACGTACACATGAACGTTGTTTTCGTGTTCTTATTAAATTGATCGGAATTAAGTAGATGACATATATATATATATATATATATACATATATATAAATCCAGTAGCATTAATATGTCATATATTTCATGATTAATTATTATATATACTTTATAATCATTCTTGAATGGTTAACATGGAGAGTGAATCTCATCGAGTCGTGGAGACGGTAGTCCGTACGTACGCACGAGTGATGATATCATTACCAAGATCTTGGAATTATATTAATGTGATTGTATAATATTAAATAATCAATATAACTTTACAATAATCATATATATTCATTACTTTAACCATTATACCCATCCAAGTAAGGTGGTGGTGGAAATTAGATTACACCACGGTGTGGAGACGGTATTACGTACGTACGCACGCGCAGTGATTTCATTTTCATAGGATGGATAGATGGTGAAATATGGTTGTTTCATATTTAAAATAACATATCAGTATATTAGTGATACTAATGTTATTACCTTATAATTAAACAACTAAAAAAGAAGAAGTGGAAGAAAAAATAAAGTTGAAAGAATCGGTAACGGACATTACCTCTTCTTTGAATCGTCTCTTTGAGACCTCCTCTTAGGGCACAAAAATTGGTCTTTGGAGAATACCAGGACCTATGGGATGTTTCTAGGGATGTGGAGAAGATAATTTGGATGGGTTTGGCCGAGTTTGAAGGCTCAATGTGCTGTGAGGAAGGGAGGTAGGAGTTTCCCTTTTATAAGGGAGGAGAGGGGCACCTTTGGAAATATAAGAAATATTAGTTTATATTAAATCCCAAACCCACATAAAAACTTCCAAAATGACTCATATCCGAATATTAGATGAGATAGGGTTTTAATCTCATAAAAAAAATAAAATTTGGACATGTTAGGAATTTATTTTAAACATTATCAACTTGATTTATCCTTATTTAATCAATTTAATTTTAATTATGGTAATAATATTCTAAATTTTAAAATATAAAAAATAATTACTTATTTGTTGTGAATTGTCCATAATTGGATACTTTATAACATTTTAGACCATATAAATTTAAATTTATTATTTTTAAATATTTTTGTGATTTTTAAACAATTTTATAATATGTTATTTTTATAAAATAACAATAGTGTCAATTTTGACACTATTCATTTATTTGAATTTAAATAAACTATATACAGAAGATATTTTCGAACTAAAAGCTTTAATAGATTTATAAAATGTAATAGGAATGTAAAAAATTAGTGTAGCCCATTAAATAGTTCATATAATATTTATTTTATTATTTTAAAACCATTTATTTGGTTTATCTCTTAATAAAATAATTACTACAACATTTTTGTATAATTATTCAATATACTTATTTGTTTCATAAAAATTAAAAATAAAATCCTATGATGAAGATAAATCTATTAAATTTCATAATAATACTTTTACTCGAATTTATCATCTTAAAATCAAAATATTTAAATTGTCATATTTATTAAATTATGAAGGTGACAACTTTGGCATCATTTAAAATAAAATAATATAAGTGTCATAATTGATTTAATAAGGATCCAAATGGTCAAATATTAGGCCAGTGGATGATTAGGGTTTATATATATACTAATAATATGTTTTGTGTAGATTTTGTGGCCTTTTGATATGTATTACTATTTCAATAAAAACTATATTATTCATTTTTCTCTAAATAAATAATTTCTGCATCATTAATGTATAAGATAATATGGTAAATAAATAAATCATAAAAATTACAAATAAATTACCATGAAAAATAAAAACATTTTATAATTAAAATGAGTATTTATAACCGAATTTATATTCTATATAAACTTATATTAAAAATACTTTAATTATTAATGTTGAGTGAGACATATTTCACTTTTCTTTAAATAAAATAAACTAAAGGTCTAAATCACCTCCAAGTGGGTTCTAATGGATTCCATTTCGACCAAAATATGACCTATGAAAAATTATAATCATGAAATTATATTAAGACAAGTATTAGGGTAATTTTATAATATTATATTTACCCTTAATTACCTAATTTTCCATTTACTATGTTAAATAAAATTTACCGTTGTTACTATTCATAAAGCCCAAATATAAAAAGTAGTCTATTAATATAATTTGAATCCACTAATTCCAAATATGGAATCCATTTTTCCAAATTCAATACACATAAGTTACAGAAATTAAATTAAAATTATTCCTGTTGTTGAAAGAAAACGAGTTTTTGTTTAAAACATTGCAAAAGATTGAATTTATTTAACCTATGAATTCAATGTAAAATCAAGGATAATGACATACATTATATTAAGTGATAAAAATATATTCCATTTATACTTTAAAACCATTCAATATTATAATTTAACCACATAAGTTATTACGATGAAAAATGTTTTTTTAATTAAAATATAGCATGTTTTTACTATTCATTAAAATATTAATGTTATCAGAATAATATGAAAAAATTATACAAGGTAAAATTTTATATCATGATTCCAAATAATAACTTTATTTTGTACAATATAACTTATAAACATGTTAAAACTAGATTTAAAGTGTGTGCACCATCAAAAGGAGACAATACTGCATTTTTTGAAACATACTTATTTTACCCGAAAAATTTACTTTGTTCTTATACCATGTTCTAAAAATGTTTAAGATGAATAATAATGTTATAAAATTAAAAAAAATAGTTAATACTATTCATAACGGCTAGTTCATAATTATATTATAATAATATATCATTGTTTAGTAAAACCCGGTAATGCGTACAACACACGCTATCGAGGATGGTCGCGATTGCGTGTAATGCAATCCAAGTCAGGGTTGCGTGTTGTGCAAGAATCCTTTATTATTTAGTATAACATAATCCAACCATATTTCATTTATACATTTAATATATATATATATACACACTCAATGTTGCGTAGAATGACTATTATAAAACGAACTTGAAATTGTGTGTAACACAATCTAAGAATAGTGTTGCGTATACTTCAAGAAAATAGCATGTGGTGTATAGAACAAGATAATCTTGCTATAGAATAAACCACATGACATCAAATAAATTAAAAATAATACTTATCATAAAATATCGGGTTGTTACATTCTACACCCCCTTAATATGAATTTCGCCCTCGAAATTCGTCGGTGTTATACATGGTTTTTTTACTTGAAAGTTTCTTTAATTGCAACACACATCGTAAAATGAAATACCAAAACTTAACTTTAAAAACTAAAGTATGAAATGTAACGGTTTCCCAAATTAACTAATCACTGGGTTTCCACATATGAGAACATAGGTGAAAATATGGATATGGAAGAAAAATCTAACCATCAAGTTCCGATGGAGAGTGGTAGAGGACATGGCTATGAAAAATCCAACAATCACAAAGCCATAAATTTGTGATGATCTAAGTTACCATCTGATTCATCAGATATAAGAGCACTAGGACATCATTTTTGGTTTTCAATATCATTTTCTTAAAGTTAAAGAATTTGAATTAGAATAAATACTTACTTTATTTTGGTACAATCTCACTGTTGTTTGTGCCTTGAACAATTTCCACATTATCTCTTAAAGAAATGAAGTTGAATTTTTTATTCATGAAGTGTTAGCAGATCATGTGATAAAATGACGGGTCATTACATCTGTCTCAAACAAAAGGTTAGAAAAAGTTATTAAATATACATAAGTTGATCTATAGTGAGATTAATCATATATGGTTCCTAAAATAGACTTATAATTCAGATATCATACTACTTAATGTAATAAAACTAGTTTCTACTAAACAGGGACTTCCTGTAGGCCAGTAGTAGGTGATAAAGGCCAGTCGCACTTCGGTTGTGGGTTCGATTCCCACAGCTTTGTCCGACGCGATGGGTTGTCGCCTGTCCCGCAGGTTGTACTTTTTCTAAAACTACATTACTATAACATCCCATAAATAATATCGAAAAAACTTATGTCCTTAAACAATACAATCTTATGTCCAACATAATCCATTCCAATATTTATTCTTATCTAAAATACTTCTGTCCAAGGTCATAGTATAATGAGAATGATTACTTGAAATGTCACATAACAATCACGTGAATGCAATCATTTATCCCTAATATATCATAATATCTATCTTGTTGGTCAAATTACAAACATGAGAATACCATAATCATGTATTCTCTTGAAGAATGAATTCCTATTGAACCATAGTGAAACCATCAATGTTGTTAAATTTTAACACATTCCATATACCAAAATCCCAAATATTCTATATACTCAAACCATAATATCACTTAGTTCTTATATCAGTCATGAGCTCATGAATAAAATCACACATCTCATTATATTATTATCCTTTCATTATGCCCATATCATCTACTTTCCAAATATATCTGAATAACCTTTCATGGTTACCGGTACCATTCAACATATACTTTCAAATACCTTAGGAAAAACAATAGTGTAACAATCCATAGATGATTCTTTATTCCATAGTACCATACAATATTCTTTATAAATATACAATCATTCCCCTAACTTCTTAAACCACTAACTATGATTCATCATTTCTTTCATCTCATATTTCATTTGTAGTCTCTTAATCCCCATCCACATAAATACTACTCATATGACCATGCTGATTCTCTTCATGAGATTTTCCCTCAGGTCATTGGATTACATAATGCCCATACATTCCACATTGAAATCATATAATCATTGTTGATGTCATAGAAATACGATTATCCTTGTCCATGGTGTTAACTGAACCTTTTCCTTTGCACTTACTGGCTTTGTGTCCTTCTTTTCCTCAACCGAAGAAACTTCCAATTCCTTTGAAACATTCCCCCTGATGCCTCTTCCCACATGATTTACAAGAGGGAAATTGAACATTCTTTCCTCTATGATCATCATGAAACTCCATCTTTCTCTTATTATCTGAGTTGGGAAACTTACCAAAGTTGAGATTATTGATCATATTATGAGATTACTGATTGGGAATAATAAAGATGTTGGGACTTCCAAATCCCGTTTCATTTGGTTTCTCATGAATAATATCATTCCATTGTCCATCATATCCTCCATTATCGTGAATCTTCCTGTTTCCAGCCATTTTCTAAAACCCAAAAAGAATAGTGTGAGAGGAAAAAATCATGTTAGGGAAAACAACATAGTAAAGTGGGATTACCCTCAATATCTAACATCTTATGTTAAATTCTATGATTGTTATTGTAGTTCTAGGACTATATCCTATACGTATATTTATCCTTAAGGACATCCCTAGACATACATAAGAAATATCTCTAGGGATCTCACTAATGTTTTCGCATCCAAGTTTCCAAAGGTTAACTAAACATTTCATCTGATACCAACTGTAGAGACCCTAATCTAGACGTACATGGACAATACATTACATTTTCGGAATACATAATACATAACAAAAACATACACACAAGGATCATAATAGTTTAGTGTCTTTGGAAACTCAGAATAAAATCATCTAATCGTGGTGAAAGATCTTCAATATCTCCCAATAAAGATCTTCCCCTTTTTTCCTTACCTAAAACCTTTCTTTATATCCTGGGGAAATCAAACATAAAATGGGTGATCTCAAATGCCCATTAAGGGTAAACATAGAGAACATAAAACAATCCATAAATATTTGAATGCAAAAACATGAACATAAAATCTAAACATCAAAATCTTGAGCAAAGACATGAATCTTGCAAGTACGTAAGGCATATATCATAAGGGAACATCAATCATGATAAAATAGCATGGGAATAAAACATATAATTGTGGAAACCATTAATCACATGATATTATTTCCATAGTAGCCAAGGCATTGCTTCCAATACCATCTTAGTGGACAATGTCCATTTTTGAATCAAGTTCACTCCTCGTTTCAGTCCTGTATTACTGAACCGGTTTAACTTGTCGTTCCAGCCATGTCTATATCATGATATATAAATCTTTACCCAATGCATTTAAGGGAGATATAGGTCCCACCCATCTCATAATGAAATAATTCTTACTTGAGCCACAAAATAAACATACATCATTCATAAAAACCCAATAAATAAAATGGGTTTCATAAACATCATCCCATCATCACATAATCCATATCAAAGAAATGGATATCATTTCATAATAAGAAAAGTGAATCCATGTAAATAATATAGACATTATACTTGAAACATACACATATGAAATAATATTATCTTAGATGAAAAATGGTTTTTGATAGAACACTTGAAATGAATTCTTGAGGAAAATATCCTTTCTTGTTCAAAATCATTTTCATTTCACAAAATTATAGGATATTTTAAAAGAATAGGATTTTGTTTAAAAAAATCATAAAATACTTTAGGGGATTCTTCCTTAAAATAAGCCTTTATAAAACCGTAAAAATCCTTTCATGTTGTATACGTTAAAAAAACATTCTTCTTGTACTTTTTTCGGAAAAGTCAAAAAGTACCTCGTAACGTAAACAAAAGAAAACTTCCTTACATACCATGTAGTAAAATTCAAAAATGTGTAAAAATTACTTTAAACAAACATGAATACACTTTTATAAAACATGGACATGGATGATAGCAATAACCACAGTAAATACTTACGAATAAGCAATCTCGAATAAAAAAGATATTTGCAAATTTTACCCTTACCTTATGTCCGATATGCTTTGTACGTATCCAAACCTCCTGTATAATGATTTAAATAATGTCATTGACTTATTATAAAATCATATTTATTATTATTATATCATATATGGTTCACTTATGACTTTATATTACCCGTTCTTTTGTAAATTCATGTTAAATTGGCGTTTTGGGTAAAATCGTTTCATTTGTCGTTCATGTTTTAACTTGTAATTATTCATATTATTACTTAGATCATGATTACTTACATACAGAATGTAAAAAATGATTTATGTATAGTATATATTCAGAATATAAATATATATAATAGATTGATAAATGGAAATAAATACATAGTTCATGGAGACGGTAGGCCGTACGTACGCATGAACGCTGTTTTTGTTTCCGTATTGAATTGAATAGAATTAGGTAGATGACATAAATATATATATATATATACATAAATCCAGTAGAATTAATAGTTATATATTCCATGATTACTTATTATATATATACTTTATAATCATTCTTGAATTGTTAACATGGAGAGTGAATCTCATCGTGTCGTGGAGACAGTAGTCCGTACGTATGCACGAGCGATGATATCATTCCCAATATCGTGGAATTGGATTAAAGTGTATTTATAATATTAAGGAATAAATATCACATTACAATAATCATATATATTCATTAATTTCACCATTATACCCATCCAAATATGGTGGTGGTGGAAAATAGATTACACCACGGCGTGGAGATGGTATTTTGTACGTACACATGCGCGGTGATTTCATTTTCCGTAGGATGGATAGATGGTGAAATATGGTTGTTTCATACTTATAATAACATATAAGTATATTATTGATACTTATGTTATTACCTTATAATGAAAAAACTAAAAAAGAAGAAGTTGATGAAGAAATAAAGTTGAATGAATCGGTAACGGACATTACCTCTTCTTTGAAGCGCCTCTTTGAGACATCCTCTTAGGGAACTAAAATTGGTTATTGAAGAAGACCAGGACCTGTAGGATGTTTCTAGGGAAGTGGAGAAGTGAATTTGGTAGGGTTTGGCCGAGCTTTAAGGCTCAAAGTGGTGCGATGAAGAGAGGGAGGAGGTGCCCGTTTATAAGGTAGGATAGGGGCACCTTTGGAAATATAAGAAATATTAGTTTATATTAAATCCCAAACCCACATAAAAACATATAAAAGGACTCATATCCGAATATTAGATGATATAGGGTTGTAATATCATCATCCAATAAAATTTGGACATGCTAGGAATTTTTTTTAGACATTATCTACTTGATTTATCTTTATTTAATCAATTTAATTTTATTTTTGGTAATAACATTCTAAATTTTAAATTATATAAAAAATAATTACTTATTGGTTGTGAATTGTCCATAATTTGATACTTTATAACATTTTATACCATATAAATTTAAATTTATAGTTTTTAAATAATTTTTTGATTTTTAAAAAATTTTATAATATGATATTTTTATAAAATAACAATAGTGTCAATTTTGACACTATTCATTTATTTGAATTTAAATAAAATATATACAGAATATATTTTCAAACTAAAAGCTTTAATAGATTTATAAAATGTCATATGTATGTATAAAATTAGTGGAGAACATTAAATAGTTCATATAATAATTATTTTATTATTTTTAAAACCATTTATTTGGTTTATCTCTTAATAAAATAATTACTACATAATTTTTGTATAATTATTGAATATACATATTTGTTGTATAAAAATTAAAAATAAAATCATATGATGAAGAAAAATCTATTAACTTTCACAATAATAATTATACTAGAATTTATCATCTTAAAATCACAGTATTTAAATTGTTATAGTTATTATATTATGAAGGTGACAACTTTGGCATCATTTAAAATAAAATAATATAAGTGTCATAATCACCTTAATAAGGATCCAAGTGGTCAGAAATTTGGCTAGGGGATGATTAGGGTTTATATATACACTGATAATAAGTTTTGTTCATATTTTCAGGCCTTTTGATATGTATTACTATTTCAATAAAAACTATATTATTTATTTTTCACTAAATAAATAATTTCTGAATAATTAATGTATAAGAAAAAAAGGTAATTAAATAACTCTTAAAAATTACAAATAAATTATCATGACAAAGAAAAACATTGTATATTTAAAATGAGTATTTATAAGAGAATTTATATTCTGTATAAACTTATATTAAATATACTTTAATTATTAAAGTTGAGTGAGACATATTTCACATTCCTTTAAATAAAATAAACTAAAGGTCTTAGTAACCTCCAAGTGGGTTCAAATGGATTCCATTTCGACCCAAATATGACCTAGGAAAAATTATAATCATCCAATTGTATTAAGACAAGTATTAGGATAATTTTATAATATTATATTTACCCTTAAATACCCAATTTACCTTTTACTATGATAAATAAAATTTACCTTTGTTACTATTCATAAAGAACAAAAATAAAAAGTAGTCTATAAATATAATTTAGACCCACTTATTCCAAATATGGAATCCATTTTTCGAAATTCAATTCACATAAGTTTCATATATTAAATTAATATTAATCCCGTTGTCGAAAGAAAACGGGTTTTTGTTTAAAACATTGCAAAAGACTGAATTTATTTAACCTATGAATTCAAGGGAAAATCAAGGCTAATGACATACATTATATTAAATGGTAAAAATATATTCCATTTATACTTTAAAACCATTAAATATTATAATTTAACCACATAAGTTATTACAATGAAAAAATTTTGTTTTTAATTAAAATATAGCTTGTTTTTATTATTCATTAAAATATGAAAGTTATCATAATAATATGAAAAATTTATCCAAGGTAAAATTTTATATCCTGATTCCAAATAATAATTTTATTTTATAAAATTGAACTTATGAACATGTGAAAAACTAGATTTAATGTTGGTGCACCATCAAAAGGCGACAATACTGCATTTTTTAAAAAATACTTATTTTACCTGAAAAATTTACTTTGTTCTTATACCATGTTCTAGAAAATGTGTAAGATGAATAATAATGTTATAAAATTCAAAATTTAGTTAATACTATTCATAACGGCTAGTTCATAAAAATATTATAATAATATATCGTTGGTTAGTAAAACCCGGTATTGCGTACAACACACGCTATCGAGGAAGGTCGCGATTGTGTGTAATGGAAGCCAAGTCAGGGTTGTGTGTTGTGCAAAATACTTTATTATTTCATATAACAGAATCCAAACATATTTCATTTATACATTTAATATATATATATACAATCAATTTTTCGTAGAATGACTATTATAAAATGAACATTAAATTGTGTGTAACACAATCTAAGAATAGTGTTGTGTATACTTCAAGCTAATACACTGTGGCATATAGCACAAGATAATCTTGTTGTAGAAAAAACACATGAAATAAAATAAATTAAAATGAATACTTATCATAAAATATAAGTTTGTTACACTAGGGAACCTTAGTTAATATCCAAATCACATCCATTCAGTTACTCTCATTAACCTCAATTGAAAAATTTAAATTTTTTTATTCTTCTTTAGGTTTTTTTCTTCCATTAGTTATTCAAATCATATTATTATTGCATTAAATTATTCTATCTTGTTATTTCATTGATTCTACTTTATTTTGTTGATATTGAGTTATTAGAATAGTAAATTTTTCCTGTATAAATTTCATGTTACTGGCTGTTATGTTAAATGAATCTATTCATTTAATCTCTTCCCATAATCTTCCCATATCATGTCCTTCTTATGCATTTGATGTCAAAAATTTTCCATTTCATTATTTGTTTTATTTCCTTTTCCACTCCCCCAAATTTATTTAGAAAACATTGAACTTAATTTTTACTATATCTCATATTTAAAAAGGATTGACTTATTCAAATAATCACATCATCAATTCTCATGTATAAATATAAATTAGTTTTTTAACCTTTATATTCATATAATGAATTCTTATAAACCGCACATTCATGTTTTTTCACCAGCTCTTATAGTTTCATTATGTGTAATTCAACATTCCTGTTGTTTCAAATTATAATATTATAATATTAACTCAAAAAATCATTCACTCTATTTTTTTCATATATACATTTTATTGTTCATGGTATGTATTATGAACATGCGTATTTTCATATTTTATATTTATTTTTCATTTTATTATATTACATGTGAATTGTTTTTAAGAAACTATATTGTCTACGAATATTAGCATATAATATTATTTTTAGAAAACATATATATTTTATATTCCAATTCCGCTTTTAATAATACATATATTGAAAGATCTCACTATGTTTTTCTTTGAATCTATAGTTATTTAAAAGTTGAAACTCCTCCATACAACATTTCAAACACTAGGCTTGATCTAGACATATTTTTTGGAATCATTATTTATGTTAAAGCTGACGCATATTTTTTGATGTCCTTATAGTGTTTTCCTATATAGTTTTTGAAATTTTTTTATAATAAATATTTAGTTTAAATCCATAGTTATTTTATGGAAAAATTATGTGTGGTCGCACATTAGGTTTCTACTCATTATATAGCTCACTTATTTGATATATAGATGTTATTACTACACTCATCATGTATAATTTTTTTTCGTATCAATATATTGAATTTATATATCTCAATATAAAAATATTTATGTACATAATTATCATATTTAAAATAAGAAAATTATATTTATATAGTTGAAAAAATGAATTTTCACATTCTTCTTACAGTTTATTAATATATTTATTAAATAATTTTCAATCAATGAGATGTTGTGGATGGAATGCCCAAATAATCATTAAATATAAAATTTGAACATATTTTTATTAGTTCTTATATATATCCTCATTATGTTGTCATAAATATAAAATTCTTATATATAATTATATTTCATGTTGATTTGTATACTCATGCTTACCTACTCATGTGATTCATAGAGTAAATAGATTGAAACATTAGAAAGAGATATGAAATATCAATGAAATAACACACTAATATAATAGTTACTATTACTTTAATATTATTCTCTATTGGTATGAATTGGTCTCACCAAAATACTTCTCCTTCAGATAGTTTATAATGGCGATAATTTTCATTCCATTATGCATCCACAAGAAGTGAATATACTTCTATTTGGTTTCCGGTTTGAAAAGATAGATTCCCTTTACAATTCAATTTATATTTACTATTGTTTTTATCATTTTTCTTATTAGTATAATTTTTTTAACAAATATAATTATTATTCTATAATTTCAGGTATTAAAAAAGATCATTCTTTTGAAATAATATTATGCAATAAAATTAGATTTGTATGTTGTGTTGTATCTATCAATAATGAGTGGTTATTATAGAAATATTTTTTATGTTACCATAACTATTTTTTTATTTTTTAAAATTAATTTTCATTTGAAATTTTCATATATGGTTTCCCACTAATTTTATTCAATGATTTACTAGTTATCACTTTAGAAAGGCTAGGTCAAATTGTAATGAAATATCCCAATAATATATTGTTATATATTCACTTTTCATTATTTTTTCGTATGTATTTTTCTAAAAATAATTATTTCACCATCTAGTAGTTAATATGTATGGCCAATTTTTGGACATTATGAATTCAAAATAATTGAATGTACTTATATTTGATTTCAGGTATAAAAAGAGAGATTACCTTAAAAAATCAAATTTTAATAATCATTTTTTAATCTTTATTTTCTTCTTTTCATTTTTTAACATATGTAATTGATATTCCATGATCTCATTTATAAAATAAAATTATTCATATATAATCTCATACTATAGTAAAATTAGATCGAAATGTAGGGTTGAATATAAAAAATGAGTGGTTATTCTATTTGTCTTTTCAATGTTATCATAAATATTTGATATGTTTTCAAAATTGATGTTCATATTGAATTTAATAATTGTTCTTACAAAATCATTTTATTTTAAGAGTTAACTATTTATCACTTTTGTGTGACTCGGTAAACTATTATTGAAATAACAGACCAGTTGAACTATATCAATACTTGTAATATTATTTTTTTTCAATGATTTTTTATCAAATTAATATTTTTTCATTGGTATTTTCTAAAATGTTACAAATTTATGGTAATTATGTATTCATAAGAAATTAATTGGAAACTATTTTTTCAGGTATAAAAAATGATATTACCTTAAAAATTGTATTTTTAGTTTTAATTATTAATCTTTCTCTTATAATATCCATTTTATTACTATATAATTCTTATTCTATAATTTCATGCATGAAAAGTTACCATTATTATGTTAAACCATCTATAGAAAAAGTATTTTGGTAATTTAGGTTGTACATATCTATAATGGGACATACTTTTGGATATCATTGATATTTTCTTCTAAAAATATGAATTGTTTTTTAAATTACATTTCTATTTGGATTTTATGATTTTTCTTACCCACTATTTTAATTCACCGAGTTAATTTTTTGACCCTGTACAAGGACATGGGAATCTTTTCATGGAATATTACACTAATATAATAGTCTCTATTAATTTAATAGATTTTTTTGTATGATTTTTTCTAAAAGAAACATTTCAGCTTTTTTAGTTCATAAAGTTTAAATCTTTTTAGTCCATTATTCATTCACAAGAAATGAATATACTTTTATTAGGTTTTAAGAATAACAAGAGAGCTCCCCTAAATCATTATATTTATATTTGATAATATTTTTCTTATTATGTTCATCTTTAAACATATATGATTTTTAATTTCATAAACTCATGGTTGAAAAATGACAATTACTTTGTATTATTCTTGTGTAGTATTATGTGATTGGGATGTTGGGTTGTGTATAACCATAATGAGAGGTTTATCATTGAGATTTGATTATGTAATTCCTTTTGAGAATTAAAAATCAACCATTTTTTTAAACCAAATCGATTTTCATGAGATAATCTTGAATAGAAGCATTAGTTTTTTATATACCACATGACGTTCAAATTTTGTATTATAAGGATTCTTTTATACACCATTTGAATTTTTTTAGAGAGTTAAAAATATATATATATATACCAAACAAGTGAAAACATATATTGATCATATAAAGAAAATTTAATGATCTATATATTGATGGATCTTGTATATATACAAGAAAATAAATATGTTATATATATTTGGTGTATACATGTTCTGAATATATATAAATATGTTATATATGTTTTGTATATAAATAAAGAATTTATCTATTTGGTATATATATAACTATAAAATATGTTTGTACATTATATTATATACATGTCATAAAAATATATAGTTTTAGGATAATCAGTGAACTCCACTATATATGTTTCATTCACTTTCCATTTAATTAATGATTATCAATATGTTCTTGGATTCCTTTTGAATGAGTTTGAATAGTTTCTAGAAAATATGAATATTACAGTACATGAAGTCATATGTAAGTTTCAATTATTGCATAAAATTTTTTTCATGTGAGGGATGTAGTATGAAATGAACTAATTTTTATAGAATGTATAAATCTGGTTAATGATTTCAGATAAATCATAGTAGCCAATGGTTTTAGTGATTACAAAAAACAGAATGATATTTTATTATTCCACAATAAACAATAACACTTTAGAATTCATAAATTAATTCCAGCATAAATTCTTATTAAATAAATCATTGTTCTCATTGATCATACCTAGTCTATACATGTACTAAGAATAATACAAATTTTCTTCTCCACTATTTTAAATACTAGTCCAACAATATCCAACGTCAGGGTGGTTGAGAAAAGTAACCATCCTCATTTTAACTCATATATATATAAATATATTTTTCTCCATTTATAACTACTTCTAATATCTCCCCATGCCTTGGGATCACACTTTTAAATTAACTAAACAAATTCCAACATATATTAATTTTTTGGATGCCAATACATATTTTAGAACATGAGAATTGAACATAAACAAATTTAGACTGATTCATATACATGTTAATAGATATTAGTTTTCCTTGTGGATGTTTAGATATTAAATGAATAACGTTTAAAATAATGTTTAATAACAGAAACTCTTTTAGAACCATCTAATATACCCATTGGTTTTCGAAATTCCAAAAAATATGGAACCATATTTTAGTATTATTTAACATAGTTTATCACTTTATCATGAAAATAGTCATTTTAGAATCATTTCATGTTATGTATATATTTATAACAATTGATCATCAATTTGTCTCTATATGTACTTTTTACTTTCTAAAATTCCATCGACACATTTAAATACTATCAGATCAAGAGAAATATTCATGGTAGAAGATATAATTATCAGTGAGAATTTGAACATGTAGATATACCAAATTTCCCCTGAATTGAAAAATCATATCTGGGTTTTATTGTTTTATATCACAAAAAAAATATTCACTAATTCCTACTACATTGAGTATCATCACAACCCTTGTGATACTACACTAGCATTAAATGATCAAGTGCCACTATATCTAAAAATATAGCATCAATATTTCACATTTTATTATTTTTAAATCCAGAAAGCTACATCATTTGCACACATATGGAAAAAAATCATGCATTTCTCACCAGAACATCAAATCCACTCAAAACAGAACTACTCCAATTTTTTCATATCATTTTTATCTATTATTAGTTTATATATTAATTTTTTTGTTACATTACATTATTTGTTATAAGTAACTACCTAATGTAATTATAAAACCACATCTTCAGAGTGCATCTAATGGAGACTAATTGTAGGTATTTCTTTTCAGTTGGTCTCTTTGATAATAAATTTATGTGATTTGAAACTGAAATTTTTTCACATTTGATATATTCGCTGATATAGGCACTAATAAATCACTATGTATATTATATAAATATATTACCAATTTATTTAAACAGAAATTTCTATTCATTTTCAACGTAGGACAATGATTATTATGGGATTATTATTTTTTTAAATACTTTTATATTAAAAATAATTTTTTATTATTCGGCTTATTAGATTACGACATTCAAAATTTTCACTATAATTCAAAAAAAATTACAATGTTTTTTCCCAATTGAAAAACAAAATTACACTAATAGTTTTGATAATAGTTATGAACAATACCATGTAGTACAATTTTTATCTTCTTAAACTTAATTTAACTACATAAACGTTAAACAATTATTTTTATCATTACATTTTAGGATAATTAGCGTAGTGTATATTTATTATTTAGTAGCTACATGGAACATAGAAAAGTATAATTTTTATAAAATTATTAAATTGAATATACAAAAAATAACGAGAATGTTACCATATTGTTTTTATCTTTAATTAATTGGAAAAATATAGCAGTGGATCAATATGATATAGTAGTTTCACATACATTGTGTTTATTAAATATACTATATAAATTCTATATACATTGGTATTTAGCTATTCTCATTATTGAATGATATTTTTGTCGATTATTTTGAATTGAAAAATCATATGTATTCTTTGTCTATTCATGAAATATATTATTAAGAAAATAGGAATATAAATCCTTATTTTTAAGAGTACAACTATTATAATTGTACTAAAGGGATCCATGAGATAACATGTAATAAATAATATATACATATATACTCTTATTATCTGTTTTTATAATTATGCTTATATATTCATCCATTATTTCATGACTCTAGTTTTATAAAATTTATACTTTTTTGGATCCATAATTCTAATACCATTCCACATGAGCATCCATTTCACAAAAAAAGGCTATATATGTTTATTATTCATAAATAGAAGGAAACCCTAAAAAATGAACACATATTAACATCCTTTTTTATTTTTTACCCATGTTGTACAATAATAATCGAGTAGTTGTTTTTTTGTCATCAATGTGGATGTAATTAAATTTAATATTCAATAAATACATATAGTAAGTCCTTATAGTTCTATATGAATCAAAATAATTTTACTATATATAAATGGCTTGATTAGTTATTTTGAAAAGTTCATTGGATGTCTGAATTTGAAAAAAATTATTTGGTGACATGTATGCCAATTTCACTAAATAATGAATTAATTTTGGCCAACACATTCACGTTAAAAAAAATTACATATTTTCTTATAAATTTTTTTCACTCTTTAATTATTTACCTCTTATTTTCACAATTCAGAATAATTATTTTAATTTATTTAGTTGTATAGACATCCCATCTATGTTAATGATGGCCCAAAATTTACTATTTGGATGAAACTTTCAACACTACCTAACTCGTCATCACTATAATCACTTCCAAAAATATCATTTTACTCATATCATACATGTTGTATACTATTAGTCATCATTCATAGAAATTGATCATGTATAGTTTTTCACGAATACTATCCTACTCAAAAATATTTTATATTTTATATCATATTAGAAACTAATTTTTTTGAAATAAATTCCCATTTTTAGTTATTTAAAATGTATATCTTACTTATTCTTTCTGAATTTCTAGTGCTAAAATTTTTATTTTGAGTTATGAGATTTTAATTATCATCAATAATTAATATTTATTCTTATAATGTCATTTTCTTTGTAGAAAAACATATTATATTTATTTATGGTGATGGTCTGGTGGGATGTTATATTTTAATTTGGGTAATTTTTTGTGAAAATATACAATGATAATAGATCATATCAATATACAAAGGAAAACTTCCTAATGAACATTGAAAAATGGACTAACATTTTATAATTAATTATTCAACATATCTATTATCAATATAACCATCAATTATGTTGTCTATGTTATCCAGTACAATTGATTAAATTGTAGTATAAATTTTTTTTCTACAAATAAAATTGTAATTTAATATTTTAAGATTCATATTCTTGAAAGGACTAGTGATTTCTCCCATGAAATTTACTAGCCTTCCCATATCGAAAGGAAGAAATTAATTTTATAAAATTAAAAAAATTATTTCTATTATAATTTTACCAAGATAGATTCAAAAAATAAATTCATTTTTTCAAAATAAAATTATATATTTTTAAAATTAATCTTTTAAATAAAATCCTATAAAAAATTAATTTAATAAAACAATTTTTTTAAAATTTTCATAATATATTTATAATGAATATATATATCTAATTCATTAATTAAATATTTTATCTTATAATTAAAGTTATTATTAGAAAATGAATCAAAAAAACTCTTTAACAATATGCATATCATTGTTGTTGAGTCCCTCCCCAATCTTATAAGAAAAATGGACCTCTTTAATAGGAATGAAAACCAATGTTTGGATTTGATTTCAATGGTATGTTCATATTTAATGTTGTGATGATATATGATCTTTTATTGGTTTGGAATGTCAAATGTGACTTAACTTCCTTGAAAATTAATGTGATTTTTTAGGAATTTATATCCAATCCATTCCTAATGTAACATCGAATTCAACCTGATTAAGAATGAAAAAATTTGTTGGAATCACATTCTCATAAACATAAACATGAGATGAATCACCAACCCGAGATTAAATCATAATAACATTATGTATTTTAAATAATAAATTTAAATTTTATTATTAATGATAATAATAAACATACCTAAAAAATGTTCATGATATACATATACTCTTATAACATATATCAAATATGATACTTCAATATTTTAGAATACTAGATAACACCGAAAAATTATCGTTGTTTCTGAAATCCCATAGTAATACAAATATTTTAAGCATGAAAATCCAGAATCGTTGAAGTGAGTGATCAATCATTCCTTAGATGTCTAGATCAAGAAACCTTGTTTTTAAACTATGAAACAATTTGTTTATCCTAGTCTATTCGTAGTAACCATGTATTTAAATAATTCATGATTTTTTGTAAAAATACATTATTTTTCACAGATTATACCTAATGAGAATCATCTATTAGTGCAGTAAGGCCTAATTTCATACACCAAGTATTTATTGAGTGTATCTCAATGTGTACTTTTTTAGTGTTATTTCCACTAGGTGGCAGTTTTCCAGAGCAACATCAACATATATTATCTATTAATGAATTCAATTTCTGGGACAACACTAATTTAATACTTCACCAAAATTATATCAATTTTCATATACATTGATTAATCCTTATACTCAATCATAGGAATTTATTTAGTGTTCTCACTAATGTTTTTTATCATAGTTTCCAATAGCTGAACAAAACATTCCCTAATACCAAATATATAGACAAGAAATTATCCTATATAAATGTTACATATTAATATAGGAATATTCATTAAATAACATAATGATCTATGTATGAATCCACTGGGACTAGGGCCTTTGGAAACATGTACACACAAAAAACTATCCTATAATTGAGACACACTTTCTTCCAATATGTCCATTATAAATAGGAACCTTACTAGACATATCATATATTGAAACATACTTCATAACCTTAGGAAATAAATCATAAAAGGGTGATATTAGATAATAAGTATGTAAAAAATGTGATATCAACATATCACGAGCATAATAGTATGAGACCATGAGAATTACAATTTGAAACCACATCCTATTTATCAAAGATCATAAAATTTTGTCATGGAAAAAATATTGATACCTCATATAAAATGAATCATAGTGGAATGAAAGGACATGTACAATGATAACATTATATTGTCTTAAGAAATATATTTCTTCATGAAAATAATTATATAAAATCATTTTTCTGTTGTATAAATGATCATTTACAAGAAAATCATATTAAAATGAGCTCACTACCTTATATATCATAGTATACAAGGTTCACTTCTCAGAAAATCATAGTGGAAAAATTCACTTAAGGAATTAGGATTACTCTATATTCCTGACCTGTTAATATCATGAGATATCAATAATTACCAAATTCATTATAGGGTGATATAAGTTACAAAAGGAAAAAAAGGAAAATCATACATGTAAGTTCAACAATATCATAATAAACTTATCATATCATAACCCCTAAAAATAAACAGGATTCATAAAAAATCACTATAAAAAATCTGATGAAATGAGTTGTGTATCATAATGTTTTCATTATATCCTAACCTATAGGAAATAAGCAGGTTTTAGAATTATTTCATTATAGAAAATACCATGGAAATAAAAGTTGTTTTCAAATGAAATTTATCACGGTATAACCTGTGGAAGATAAATGGGTATCATAAACATCTTATCATGAAAATAATAAACTAGACATAGAATAAAAAGTGGAATGCTAGGATCATATACCTCTTACATCAAACGTAACATCAAAGGATAATATCTTATAGAGATAATGATTTTGATAGATCACATGGAATATTTCGTTTAGAAAATAGCCATTCATTGAAAATAAAATTTTCAAACGTATAATCAATAGAATATTATTGAAATACACTCACATAAAAATATATAATTAAAATAGTAATGTATTGATTAAAACATTGTGTGTTCATTACAATTTTAAAATCTGTTCATTCAATACGTGTAAAAAACATATCAATTTTTTATAAAATCCAAATGGAACTTATATAGAAATTAACATGAAGATATCAATTTGAAAAGAAGTTAAAACCCAAAAAAGGGTAAAAAATTTAATAATAAATCATTTGGTGAGTGGTGATTTTTTTTTGAAAACATATTTACAAAAAATTGTTTTAGAATAAGAAGGGTCATTTATTGAAGTGAAAACTAAATATGAATTTTCATAAAATAATTATTTTGATATATTGGGTAAATAAAGAGAGGAAAATGAATGGAAACCATAAATTATAATGAAATAAATATAGGATATGAAATTTTATGATTATATTATTATATATATTATACTACTTCATCATTACAAGCATAATAAAAAACAATCCTGATAAATGATGAGATTGAAACATAAAATTCTTTCCACTTTTGTTTCATTTAAATGAGAATTACAATAAATTATTAAAACCTAATAAATATTTAAATATATTTAATTTAATTATAGTAAATTTATAACATTTCAATAGTAAGTATATAGACATCTTAGTAGAAGATAGATGTATAACATGTCTTATGTCCAAAATGATGTATGTTGAGAAAAATCACATACTATGAGTATTGATTTCCATCACACACATCCAAAAAAGGTATATAATAAATATAAGTTTACGATACACATATTATAGGATCATTATTTTATATATCATACAATATATAATTTACTTATTCCTTTTTATTATCCATTTATTAACATTTCCATGTGTATGTATTATTTTTGGAAAAACTGCTTTGTTTTTCATGTATGTTTTGATTTGTTATTTTGGGTCCACCTAAATTGATCCTGGTTAGATCATATAAAATTTTTTAAAATGAAATTAATATAATATATTTTTATTACATTTATATATATATATTGGATGATCCATAAAATTTATAGTTAGAAAATGAAATACACAATTCATTGAGAATGTAGGTCGTTTGTCTTAATGAACGTTGTTTCCATTTTATTGATGGATAGAATAAAATAGAGAAAAATAATATATTATCATTGAATAATAATTTCTACTAAATATTTATCTTATATTTTCATTAATACCATATTTATTACCCTACATGTAACCATGAACGGATAACATCACTTCGTGATGCGGTAGTCCGCCCTTCACAAGAATGAAATTATCATATTCTCATAGAATAAAAAGATATTTGATAAATATGATATAATAATTCATATAGAAAAACAATATCTTATAATATATATAAACCACAAATCCCTCATTATATATTTCATTGAGATGTGATTATGGAATGTGAATAACATATTTTTGTAAGGAAGTAGTCTATCGTACACACGATTGAGAGTTTCATTTCCCATATGATGGAGGGGTATACAAAGATATGTTACTCCATTAATATAAATAAAATTTAATTTTGAATTATAATTTTTTTTTGTTATTTCATCTTAATATAAATACATTTCTCGAAGTTTTAAGGATATGTAAAATGAAAATGGATTGTTAAAAACATTAAATCTTCTTCAGGAAACCTCATTATGTTTAAACATAGGCCAGGACAGATTGTATATATGATCTCTATAAGGATATTTTTATTTTAATATGGATTTAATAATGATATATGGATAGGTATTGGCTAAAAAATGGGGTTTTTATGTGTGAATAGTACAGGAGAGGGGGTGCCCTTTTATAAGTGAGGTGGGTGGAACATATGTATTTTCATAAATAGAAAATTGTGTTATAAAATGATTTGTCATTATAAAATTATCAAATATAAGAAAATATAAAATATTTTACTTATTATGATCATAATATGGTCATAAAATGTGTTATGGATTTATTTTATAGGTATATTACACTTTGTCATTTTAATTTAGCACCCTGATAAACCCATTTTAACCATAACCATAATAATTAATAATTTATTATTTTATAATTCATATCTATAAAAAACTAATTATACCTAATTAGGAAATAAAAACTATTCTGATTAATACTATGGAATTTATTTTTCAAATTCCATTCCCAAAAGTGACAAAATTTTAATTTAAAAATAATCCTACCAAATCGATGAAAAGGCAGTATTATGAAGAGAATGTTTTGAAAAGATTAAATATCTGTGATATAATTTTTAAACATGAAATTGATTTAAATGATCTAAATTGGATTAATAAATAATTAGAAGACTTAATTTTGCATTGTAAACACTATTAAGGTGAATTATATCTTGTGAATTCTTTAAATGAAATGATAATTTTCACTAAAAACCAGAATTTTTCACTATTCCCTGAAAAAAAACATTTAAAAAATACAGACAATTTACAAAAATATAATTTTTATATTTATATATCAATTTTTAATTTAATTTTTTCTAAAAAAAGTTATCTATCTGCATAAAATAATTTTAAAATATGTTCCTAAAAGGCGACACACCTATTTATTAGAAAAATATAGTTCTTAAGTTTAAAATAGGATCTATTATTATCTTCTATCTATAAAACACATAATATGACTATTAAGAAATGATATAATAAATAAAATTTATTTATTTAATTAATTAATATAATTTACCCGATATTGTTTTGTTTTATTTATTGAGGTTAAACACATTTTTATGCAGAAAAATTGTTTTCTAGAAAATGATTTCCCTTGACTTCAAATATTATTAAATTTCATTTATAGTTATATTATCTCCAAATAATTTGTTACATATAAATTATTAAACAATATATTATTGTTATTTATTTATTTATATCTATACCCACCAATGTACATGCTACATAATAATTATCAAATTAAATAATATATTTTTAATAGTTTTTTGTGTTTCGTCTAAATATGGTGTTTTTCATAACACAATATATCATAGAAATTATATTTCATCATAAGAAAATATATCAAAAAATATCCTACTATTAAATTGGCCAATAAAAATGGATTTTAAGGATTAAATAAGAGAGGATTGGGGTGGCCTTGTAAAAGTGAGATGTGTGGCACAAATAAAATGTTTTAAAAAAAGTGATACCAACATTTTTAAAATGAGACAAGGATCCAAAATGGGTTATTCTGAAGACATAGACATTATATGTTCTAAATATGACCATTCAATAGATTATTGAATTTTTTTATTCAAAATAACCGTTATCATTTTAGTTTAACCATCAACAAATCCATTTTAACCATTACTATTATTAATGATTTTTACTATTTTCATTATTCATTAAAAAAAAATTACTTTTTACTTAGTCTAAAATATATATATATATATATTTTTTAATATGGATTCAATTTTAAAAAATTCATTTCATATAATTGGAAGATTTTAATTTAAAATAAAACCCCTATACTTGATTAAAATATACATTTTAAAAAAGTATATTTTTTATGAAATAAATGATCTTATATTAACTCTATACCCATTAATAATTATTATATTAATTTAAATTGCTATTTATTTATATATAGTATATAAATTTAATTTATATTATTTCTAATTAAATATTATTTTACTTAATTTAAATGTATAAATATTATTCACATTAAAATGGTTTTCAGAAAACAAAACGGGTTTTAATCCCAAATATAAATATATTCTACAATTTAGTATGATGAAAATTAATAATACATTACATGGAATAAATATTAAAATATAATACATATTAAACAATAAATTAAATTTAAAGAATAATGGAACTGCTAAATAATATAATTTATTGATAAGAAATGATGGTTTCACAAAAATTAGTATTTTCACTATTCATTGAAAAATCAATATTTTCAAAAAAAATTACAATAATTCACACTAATATAATTTTTATATTTGAAAGAAAAAATTAAAAAAATTAATATAAGTTTTATAATTTTATTGAAAAATATTATTAATGTATGTGTTCAAATTATAATGAAACCTCCTTTTAAATAAATAATATTTTTTTCAGAAAAGATTTATTTTCCATTCAAATGATTATAATTTTATTTTCTATTCAATATATAACCATATATTTTTTTATAAATTTTTAAACCATATAATTTTCATAATTATGTTCTTTATATTCATACCCTCTATGTTAACTTCTATGTTATGATGGTATACTATATTATGTTTTATTTATTCTCGGGGCAGCATGTACCACAAGCTATATAGGGAAATATAATTACCATGTCATTTATTCTTATTAATGGATGATAAATTCATCACAAAACAAAATTTTCTTCTTTTAAAATATCAAGTTATTAAATTATATCCTCCCCTCCTTAATAATGTGTGTCCTTACAATTTGAACCAGATCTAGATGAGAGATAAAGAGGCATATGAAGGTCATATGGGAGAACACATTACAAGGATCCTAATAAGAAAATATTTGTATGATGTCCTGATACGTACATGGATGATAGAAACATTTTATTAATTATTATGGATAGTTATTGTGATCATTCATAAAAAAAATCAATGATAATTTGAAAGTCATCATCGACAAAAACATTAACTAAAGTGGCATTAAAATTAATGTTGACTACACTAGAATGTGTGGTAATATGATGAAATTCTATTTGAGGTCCCTCATCCATGATTTTAGGAATAAAATTACTATCCAGAATAAAATAACAAGTATATTGACATAGTTAAAGAGTATAACTTCATCCTATAATCAATTTCTTCCATGATATTATGTTTTGATGCCAAAAATTAATTTTCAACACGAATTTCATTCACGCGTAATGGACTAAAATCATATTTTAATGGAACATATAATAAAAAAAGGGTAATAATTATATTCCCAAAATCATAAAAAATTATCCCAAAATTTAAATCTCTAGAATAATGGAAATTTTTTCACTAAATGAATAAATATTAATATGATGAAATAAAAACAACATTCTCTAAAATTCAATAGTAATACCAAAATTCCAAACTAAATCATTCCATATATAAATGGACATATACCTCAAATAAGATCAATAATAAAAAAAATTATATATTTTTTAACCTAAAACGATATATCATAACATTCAGATATCAAGCCCCATAATATATCCATCAACTTATAAAATAACATTAATCACATAGTCACGAAATCAAATTTCAGTAATCTGGTCATATATATGATAAAAAATGTTTATAAATAAGTTCCATAATATCCATGGTAATATAAATCATAAATGTTATCAATACATCATTATTAAATTCCACATAATGTATAGTAATTACCCTTTTTAAAATGCTTCTTTACATATACATTGACATAATAAAACATCTCAAAAAATGTGTGTAATTAAATTAATATATCATCACCAAAAACCTAAAAAGGGGTTTATAAGACATTTAAATTATGATATCATATTATATTATATACCAAATATTGTATAAATAAATATTAACTCAACATCACATGAAAAAATACTATCCTTATATATTATCTAAACTCTAATCTGATTCCATATATAACAATCTTGAACATGCACCACTGAATTTTTTTCAAAAATCATAAATATTTACATAACTATATTTGATAAATATTAAGGTGACACAAGTCTCACCATAACATACATACAACAACAAAATTAATGTTTGGATCACTAATATACCCAAGTACATTTTCATTTTAAAGGATTAGAATATTTTAAGATACTCTTACGTGAGAAATACCATAGAATTCATGTTAGTATTTCTCCTACTAAAACCATCTTTCAAAATTATACATAATCATTAAACTTATGAAACTATTCTAGATGTAATAAATTTTACATAATAAGTAATAACATAGTCTTAATGATACCTAAAATATTTGAGATAAGATTTTCTGTAATGGTAAATATAAGCATTATCAAATGAATGTCATCAGTGAGAATAATATTATCATAATGGTATGATAACGTAATCAATGTGAACAAGAATAACATAATAGAACTCATACACAACAAAAATAGATCCATAAATATGATGAATGGAATAAATCATTAAGATTCATGAGAATCAACAATCAGGATCTATGTGATGTTTATCTTTATCCATGGGATTATTTAAAACCTATATAATGGATAAAGAATATGTGTTGGTATTTTTTGGAATAATATCATCAGAACCCATTTTATACATGTTTACAAAATAAATATATCCTTTATAAATAAATATGGGAAACCTATCATAACTCCATCCTTGTTACCTCTAAAGGCATGAAACATTACCAAATGCATTGTAGTACAATCTAGTTGACCCATCATATAAGATATATTAGCATCACCCATTTCTATCTATATTTACTCAATAAAAAAACTATATCATTCTCACTCGCCGAAATCTATGTTCTGCAATCATATAGGCTATATAGGGATTAAAATTTTCTATTTTTCCACACCCATCATATCAACAATATTAGGCTCCTCCTTGAGATATATTGAGACTCAACCTGACATATATAAAGTGTCTAATAACCAAACCATCAATAAAGTACATAAAGCATTCATTTTATCAAAAACAATAATTATTACTCTCAAAAAATCATTATAATGTGTAAATTAATTGGATTCCCTGATAATCTCTTTAAACCATGATTAACCTATGGAAAATTAATGGGTTCCAAGAAAATCTCAATGAAATATGATTATTTTTTTGAAAAGAAACATGTGACATATAACTCTCAATATCCATACAATGAAATAATATGGATTGTATCAATAACACATATTACAAGTTGAGATTATATAACATCAATGGTTCTTGTATTCGATGAATGAAATTAACATTAAAAGGTTTTATTGAAAACATTCTTTAGTAACATACCTTATTTTCCACTGAAAACAACTTTTAAAATCTAAAAAATCAAAAAAAAATTGTAAAATTAATTTTCATTTAAAAAAACATAGAATTATATAATGTATAAATTAATAAAATAATAGACATTATGGTTGGGAAATATTTTCATATTATAAATGTAAAATTGAAAATTCTTTTCAAAAATTTTTGTAAAAGGAGACAAAAGTAAAACATTTAGAAAATGTTATGAAATTTAATTTTTATACCCTTTTAAAATAAGGTAAAATTTTATTTAATATTAATTTATGACAAATTATAGCATTATATAATAACAATTATGAAATTATTTTTTAAATCATTGATATAGAAGAGAAGGATTTTGGATCTAAAATAAGGATACCCGATCAAAATTAATTACAAAAACGAATTCTGGATAATTATTTATTCAATACGGGAGGGTATGTAAATTAAATATGTTAAACACATTAATACCATTGGCTATGAATTAATATGCAGTTATAGAAAAAAATATCAAATTATTTCACCCTAATGATCCTTTAAGATAAAAAATCCTAAAAAATGATATTATTCCAAAAATCCTTTTCCACTTTGGTGACTCCTCAATTTTAATCCCTATGAATAAATAACCTCATATGAAACCCTAATTACAATAAGAAAAAGAATATTATTGATATTAAATGCCAAAATGATAGCACATACACCTCAAATTTTAATATTTATACATATCATAAATGTGTGTCCTAATTAAAGATAATTTGATATAAATAACCCTTAAAAAGATCATTCCATTGAATTTGAGAATTAATCAATGAATTGATTATGTGATTCAAATATACATAATAATAAAAAAAGTTTAAATAAAAAATATATAATGAAACATCTTCAAAAAAACAATCATATATTATCAAAATTAGTACTATGTAACATAACCCTATTAAATCAAAGTGAGTTATTGAATTCATTACTGCTTGGTAACATTCATGTAAAATACCCTTGGTTGAAATAATTAAAATTGAAAATTTTAAAACCATTTTATAGGATGAATTCACGATATTACATATTAATGAAGTAGAAAAATGACCATAAAAAAATGAGGTGCACAACATTAAAATATTCCTTGATGATGGAAAATTGAGACAAAGTTCTTTAGCTCGAATCCAAACATGTATTATATGTCCCTTAACACTAGTATAATAAATTTATATAAATAGGTAAATTTTACAATACCCGTTTCATGGTTTAATAACATATACATAATTAATTTATTACACATATTTTTAATGATTTATTTAATTATTAAATTTGATAACTTTACATCGGGGGTATTGAAGAAGTTCAGTTCATATTTTCATAAATACTTCAGTGTGTTGGCAATTCTCAAAGAGAAAATCATTACATCCTATCACGAATAACAAAAATGAAATAATTTACATTTTCAAACATCATTTATACATTTATAACCAATTATTAAATTATTTTATGAAAATGAACTATTTTACAGTCATGTAGATGGTAGTCCATACATATGCAGTAGAAACATTTCCATTTTCAATGATCATTAGTGAAAGATGGTTTGTGCTATTTTATATTAATAATATAATAATAATGTCATAAATTAAATATTATTTACTGATATATATCAACTATGATATTTGGTGATGAAAAAACAAATAACACTTCCTTGAAGCTATAGTCCACATGTACGTATGAATGGTATTCTCATTTTTAGTGAGTAGAATTTTAAGAAAGGAAATGATATATTATTGTTTAATAATGATAAATATTCCATTAAAATAATAATTATGTAATATATATAACATATATTTATTACTTTTATCCACATTAAATTCCATGAAAAGAATTAATGAAAAAATCATCACAACGCTTCATGTGGTAGTAGTCTGCAATACACACGAGTGACATTATCATGTTCCCCAAAAAATTGAATGTTATAAGTTATATGAAAATTCATAATTAAAAATAATAATTTTATATCAATAATACAATATATATACTTTAAATAATTTATTTTTTTACAAATATGAGAGGTTATTCTGGAAAACGAATTACATCGATCTGTAAGGCGGTAGTTTGTCATACACACAAATGATGGTTTCATTTCCCATTTTATAAAAGAGGAGATAAATTTTTGATATTAAAATTATAATAATAAGTTATCATAGTATGGAAGATAATGGTGTTATTATATAATTATAATTTATGAATATTTAAAGGAGGGTGAATAAGAAATAAAAAAAATACACGGTTAAGTAAGAAATCACTTATTCAAAAACAACCTTAGGTTAGCACTGAAATCCTTCAGCAAATGAATTTATTAACAAACTAATGATTCTAGGATATGTTGATTGAAATGAGGAATATATTTTTTCATGTATTTACTATGAAAATGGGCCCTTATTGTGTGAATATCAAAGGCGACATAGATTCCTTTTATATGTGTGGTTAGTGGTATACCTAGAACATCTGATAATAATATGTGATACCCATGTATGATCATATTAATAAAGAATCCAAAATGGTCAATTATCATGAAATATATAATATAATTTCTAAATATATCTAGAAAATATATTTTGGGAATGTTTTTAGGTCATTTAAACACTTATCCTTTTCAGTTTAACTCTTTTATATATCAATATTTACCTTAAATGTGTAAATAGATTTTATCTTTTATCACTATTTATTAAATTTAAGATGTGTATTATTAATTATATGAGTTTAAATTAATATTTATTGATATATAATCTATACAATTAAATTAAATCATTCCTCATTATATATTATCTTAATTAATTAAAAAGGATAATCATTATTCATTGGTAAAAATTTTTAGAAAAAAACATGTTATTGCCCACAAAAATAGACATATAACAAAATTCATTATAATGTTGAATAAAATTTAATTAGTTAAAATATATTTAAATAAATAATAATTATAAAATAAGAAATCAATTTTAAAGGAAAATGTTATTATTAAAGTGCACAATTTTAATGAAAATGATTAACTATTTTACAAAAAAAATTACGGTACATTTCACTATTTATTGAGATAACAATATATCAAAAAAAATTCACATATTTTCAACCAAAAATAATTTTTATTTTCTCAATTAAAAAAGTAATTAAATTTTCTATAATTGTAAAAAATTAAAATTGATTCACTTGAGAAAAGTGTGAGGAAATCGTATTGTAGAAATATTTATTTTTGTGCTTTTGGTGGACATACTTTTTTTAATAAAATTTAATTATAGATAATTAATGTGATAAAACAAAATATTTTATTGATATATTCATGTATTAAATATCTTAGGAATAATTTCATTATTTTTCAGAACATATTGTTTTTTGGATAAATAGTGAAACATTATGGGGTTTAACAAGAATTGTCATAGAATTTATATCTTTTAAAAAACTAGAAATGATTTTAAGATGGCATTAAATGTAGATATTTAAAAATTATATATCTAGTAATCCCTTTTTTATATTCATTTCAATTAATTTTTTAATTTTGATAAAAAAATATTTTCATTATCTTGATTATTCTCTATTTGCAACCCAACATTCTAATCGAATCTACATGATTAATATTAAATTAATTTACTTCACATATGTGAATATAATTTTGAAAATGTGTTCCCATATTTTGAATCATAAAAAATTATATTATACAATATGGTAACCATAATTTTTTTTACCAAAATTAATAGTAAAACATTAAAAATTATCAAGCAGGGTTATTGAAAAAGTGGTTTACTAGGGGTTTAAACTAAAACGTTAAGGGGTAAAAATGAATGAATGAATCTAAATAATTTATTGGCAAGAAATATTATTAAATTATAAGATCCAGGATCTATAATGGATGATTTTTGAGCCTCGTGTTATGTAAATTTTTTTTTCACATTTTTCAATCAAAAAATAACATGTGTGCCACCCACCTCACTTATAAATGGTCACCCACTCTCCTGTCTTCTTCACATCATCAGAACCATTTGGTTAAAAAATTAACAACCCAAATGACCTCCTAAAAACCCTTATCTAATAATAGATTCTGTATTTTTGGAAGATATCCAAACTATGAAGCCTTTTTGTGCAGCCCTAAAGAGGATATCTGTAGAACAATTATCATTATTCATCAAATCATTTTATTTTATTTAATCCTTCACTACCATAAATTATTATTAAACCATGATTATATAAAAAACTTATTATAATGTATATAGTAATGTTTTATGTTAATTTAATGACAAAAAATCATCTCCACTTCCATTAAAAGTATTGCGAAATCATAATTTGTTTGTATGGAAGACTACTTCTTTACAGACATATGAAATTTATTTTCCTAATGCCATCTATGATGGAAGATGTAACTTCTCGGATCTAGGTACCACCCAAAATGGCCTCAAACCCAGTTGTTCACATAACCAAAAGCACATTTCACTAGACGATATAGGCTGCCGACTAGCAGTGAGTGCCACTATGTCATAATGGGGAAACTATGCCCTCATTAGAAGAGTAGACATAATGGAAAAAAAGTAAACTATAGAGAAATCAATAGTAGATTACAATATAAGTAAATAGTGGAAGAGTGATATTAATAAAAAAAACAGCATCAAAAGCCTCTTTATGGTCTTATTCTCTCTAGATCCAATAACAATAAAGTACCAGATGTATATTAGAACGTTCCCTTATCTATACCTATAATAATATAATTTCTTTGGGTCTAAAAGCATGACCCAAATAGTGTGTGTGATGGATCCCAGTATAGAACCACTAAAATATTTGTGCCTCACATTTAGTGAATATATATAGTAGGTAATATGCAGAAAAGAAGCAATAAACTAGGACATACTCAAAATTAAACATTCTTACAGTTTTCAATTACATACATTTTCATTTGTTATTCAATCCACTAAATCATTTAAACCTCAGGATCCAGCCCAAAATCTATATCCCCTGTGTGATAGTAACAACAGATATGTCTCAAAAGATTATTTAACAATATAGTGAGACTGAGTCCAAGCTTGTGATTTAGCTCGGAAGACTAGCCACATTCATTCTGTCATTCATAAAAAACCCTCTCAGAAATCTTTCATGGTCTAACCACTTTGGTCCCACATAATAACGATCAATTATAACGAATACCTAGGAAGCCCTCATGATCAATACCCCTTGTCAACATATAATGAATAAAAAATAAATGACTACCTGGATAGCTCTCACGATCAATACCCTTGGGTTAATCATCTACACCTAGGGTATCACAGTCATTTGTAAACAATAATCAAAACCCTTGTAGATTTCTTGGTCCATGGATTTGATGATCCATTGGAAACATATAGTGCATAACATATCATAGAATCTGATGTAATTTATAACAATTACATGGCTAAAAAATAAAAAATCATACAAAAAGCATTACATATAACCAATTCAACTCCATATGAATCAACAAAAGAATGTAAAACGATGTATACAACCTTACGCAAAAGAAACAACCCCCTTTAAATCAATCAAACAATAGAAGTTTTTAGAAATGGTTAAATTCCAAATAAAGAAATACCCAAATGTGGGTATCCCAAACTTTTAGAATATTTTATCCAAATATGAATGATGAAAGGAACTATACACCTACCTTAATGGCACATGATCGATATCCTTCAATGTCATCCCTTGAATCGGCCTAGAGTGATGTATATCTACCGATAAGTGAAAAAAATTCATCCTTAAATAACCCACAATAGAGGAAGAATCAGGACGAAGTCATATAGGGGAATTTATAACTCACCAGTGGAATTCTAACACAAATTGGGGCATCTCAATCGGAGCTCAGATGGCGAATCGAGAGGGGTTCAGAGTATGTTGGCCCTTCCATCGCTCTCTTAAATGAACCATGCGAATGAGAAGATGTTTAGGAAGATTGGAAGTGTCCATTATTTGATTTATCAAATAATAATTAATACTACACAGTGTGTTCATTAAATGTACACACCGTGTAATAGTCATAACCAACCCATTCCTTAAGTAGTCTTCCAGGTCACCTACATGACCATGTACTCAGACGTTACATGGCTAGTATGCGGTTGTAATTGGTACCTATGTACACATCATGTACTCATGAGTACACATCCTCTACTTATAAAATTACATTTTCTTCCTTTATCCTAAAAAACAACCAAAAATTCAAGATCCATACCTAAAATGATGGTCTTGGTTCTTACAACCCCCCTAAAGAAATGTGCCCCTCAATTGCCCTTCCAAGGGTGGTGAAGAAGAAACATAAAACAATTCTGGACACTCTGATCATACATCGACCTCCCTCTCCCATGTCACATCTTGTACTCACCTGTGCTGCTATATCACCAAGACTATAGGAACAAACTAACCAAGGAGATTATTTGTGTTGCGATCCACAATATGAAAAGGGTTTTTCTTGAAGGATGCATTCTCTACAAACTCAACCTCTTAGGGTTGAGAAAAATGGGATGGGTCTGAAATGTAACATTGTAATATAGAAACATGAAAGAAATCTATCATAGAACATTACCACTGAGGTAACTGTAGATGATAGAAAACCGGTCTGACCCTCTACAAAACCTCAAATGGCACGACATATCTCAGTGAATGATTCCACTATCTCATTATTCTCCTGTGTCCCAACCATAGTGTGACATGTAAGAAAACATGATCTCCAACCTTAAACTCCATAGGTTGTCTCTGTCAATCAATATAAGATTTTTTGTCTAGAATGGGCAGTATCCATCCTCTTTAGAATCAACACAACCTTCTCAGTGGTCTCTTGGACAAGTTGAGGTCCCAGAATTGCTTCCTCCTCTACCACCAGCCAACATAGGGGTGATCGGCATGGCCTACTGTACAAATCCTCATAAGTATCTATCTGAATCATTACCTAAAAATTATTATTGTAACCGCGTACGTTAAAAGAAAAATTCCTTTTTGTCATTTAGTAAAACGCTTCGTATAAAAAGATTCCTTTTGTATAAAAGTAAAAGTCAAAGGGGTTTATACACCGTATAAAAGAAAGTTGTGTATCAAACGAAATATGCCTCAATGAAAGAAGATTGAGACGTAGTCCCATACAAATATGGTATCCTTGGTTTAAGGATAAATCAATTACATAATTATGTGTGATAAGTGAATACACCAAATATAAGTGGATATTAAGTGTAAAATAATCAAAGGTCATTCACACATATTCAAAGGATGACATATTCAATAACTACATGTTTAACCCAATGAAATCGAAATTGGGTTAAGAAGTTCCCTTGACAGCCTAACGGCGTCACATCAAAATGAGTTGATGAGAGATAAAAAGTGTATCTCATCACTTGGACATAAAAGTTACATCAATAAGGATATATGAGAACATATCCCAACATAACAATATGTAAATTAAAATACCCAACAAAAGATTTCTTTTAAAAAGAGGAGGGTGAATGGTTCCCTTACCGACTTGGGTATCTTTCAAAACATACACCCCATGAAAGAAGGACAATACATCATTGATGTAAATACTCATTAAACGAAATTATATTACAAATATAGTAGAATAATGGGCATTAATTACACCACTCAAAGGAAATTGTGGCAAATATAGAATAAATCTCACAGGAATAAAAGTGAGATGAAAAATCCCTTACGAAAACACGGCAGCCTAACAACGCCACATTAAACTTACAAAAATGGATTGATGAGATCAAATAGGGTATCTCATCATATTAAAATAAAGTTTATATAAAGAGGGATATAAAATAACATCCCCCAACATAACAAAGTGGAGATTAAAAGAAGTGACATAAAGGAGAGTACTTAAAAAGAAAGAGAGAGGTTGGATCTCTTACGAAAATTCGGCAGCCTAACGGCGCCACTCAAAACTTCCAAAATGGATTGATGAGAGAGAATAGGGTCTCTCATCATATGAACATAAAAATTACAGTAAGATTAATATAAAAGAATATCCCAATAACAAGAAATATGAGCTTTAAAAGTAATGACATAAAAGAGTGTACATTAAAAAGAAAGAGAGGAGTAGGATCCCTTACCTCGGGTCCGACTTGACTCGATCGTTCTTTAACGTCCTGAATAATAAACTTGAGTTAATTTATATTTTCTTAAGAAACTTTTTCATGTTCATTATTCATTTTATGTCACTTATTTCCATGTTATAAACATTATGTAATCATTTAAGTTAATAATGTTTGTTTTGTCGATATTTGGTTCTTAAGTCGAAAGTGGACTTCTTACAATTACATGTTGTTCGTGTGGTCAAAGGTTCTTTGTATCCAGAATGACATTACTGAATTGTATATCATATATATCATATATATCTAGAATATACATGTATTTATAATATCACATAATCATTTAGAGGTATGAAATTAAATGAACCGTTCATGGAGATGGTAAGCCCTACGTACGCATGAATGCTACTTTCATTTCTTTGTCATATTAATGGAATTAAAACTAAATGAGAGTTATGTATATTTTAATTCCAGAATTATATTCATCATTTAGATGTATCATTCATAATATATATCCATCATATACATGTACTTATAATAGTACATTACATTTGGGGATAAGAAATGAAATGCACCATTCAAGGAGACGGTAAGTCGTACGTACGCATGAACGCTACTTTCATTTATATCTCATACTTTAATGGAAAGAAATAATAATGATATATAGGTATATAATAATTCAAGTATTGAATCATATATAATAAGATTAAATCAATCCTTTTTACATCCCACGTATGGCATTAACGAATCACATCACTTTGAGGGGGCGGTAGTCCGCACTTCCTAAAATGAAGATATCGCGTATACCCATAATGGAAGCCATAAAGGTAAGCCAAAAATGAAAAATAAAGAAGATTAAGTAAAACATAAACATATTATATATCATATATAAATATAGTGACATTTTAATGGACACCTTTGAAGGTGTTATGAGTGTTGAACAATCATCGTTTCGTGAGGCAGAAATTCGCCATCCACGGAAACAGTATGTTTTTTTAACCATTAGATGTAGGTGTGTGTAAGTGTAGCTCGAATAAATCTTATAACAACATCCTATAATATTTAGGATAATGTAGTTGTTACAAAAGAAAAGAATAAAAAGAGTTTAGGGGGTTGGAGAAGCAAAATAAAACAAAAGGACTCAAAAGAAGACATTACCTTAAAATCGTGTAACTCCCCTTGGTTTGAGCTCAAAGGCATCCTTGAGAAGACTTCTCCCCAGAGTGAGGCTTCAAGGAGTAATAGAGGGATGTGGAGAGACAAAATGGGCAGGGGTTGGCCGAGGAAAAGGCTTTGGGAGTGTGTGTATGGAGGTTGATGTGAGGGCCTTTTATAAGAGGAGAGGAGGGGCACTCTTGGAATGTGAAGAAAAGTCCCTTTATTTCAAAATGGTATTGGGATTTAAGAGGACCCACATTTATGTATTTAGAGTATAAGGTGATAAGGGTCCTAAATACACTCATCCAATAGGTTTTGGACATGTGTAGCTCTTAGATATTACATTATATTTCCATTTTATTTAAATTGTTAAATAATGAGGTCATCGCTACATCATCATGATGTCATAAATAATTTAATTTATTTAATGTCTAAAAATTATAAAAAAATACTATGATGTAGGAAATATTTTTATCTTCCAAATGAATATGTATAGTAAAAAATTTGACTTGTATAACCCCATGTAAAAATTGGTTTAGTAAAACATTTCATGTTTGTGTCATTTTTACTTTAACATTAAATAAAAAGTTATTTATGTCATTTCCCAACCAAAGTGGCTCCATGGGGTCCCCAAGTTGACCCATGGCTTTTCTTGGTCGGACATGACACATCCATTATGGGTAGGTCATGTTTCAATCTAATCTAATATTATTAAAACATTATTTTTACCTTAAACTACACTAATTACCTCTAATCGCGATTAAAACCTTAATAAGTTACTATTCACCAAAAAATTATTTTAATCCCATTGAACCACATTCTACTTCTTAATGACAACCATGTATGTCGGATTTTTGAAATTCAAAACAAAAAGGTGGTAAAATTTCATTTAAACAGAAAATCATTTTTTATAAGTACCACATAGTGGTTTCACTATTCATCAAAAATTGATGTTTTTCAGAAAAATACCAAAAATTCACCCTAAGCTATATTTGATATTCCGAATTAAAAATTGAAGTCCATTTTAAAAAATTCAAAACATATAAGACACATTAATTAATTTAATAATTAATTCCCGCTGTCAGAGCAAATAACGTGTTTTTATGAAACAATAAGTATCAAAAGATTGACACTAGTTTAAGTCTGATTTCAAAGTGCAATTAATTCCAACGACCACTATTGGATTTAGTGGTAAAAATATATTCTAATTTCACTTTAAAACCAATTAAAAATATAATCTAATCATATAAATAAATTAGATTAAAAAGATGTTTTGAATTAAAATACAACATTTTACCCTATTCATTAAAAAAATGAACTTTATCGAAAAGATACCAAAAATTTTCACAAATTAAATTTTGATGTCCCAATTCTAAAGAAGAGTTTTATTTGGTCCAATAGAATGTATAAGAGTTAACAAAACTATATTTAATGACGGTTTTCCATCAAAAGGTGATAAGTGAACCTTTAGTGAAAACTAGGGCATATACGCCTAAAATTGAATTCTTTCCGTATTTTAAGCCTTTATCTCTTATTGGATAAATGTAAAAACATTTAAAAACATATATAATCATATTTTAGTTATTTATATCCATTCCTGCCAATACAATGGCTACATGTTAACTTCCATTTAAAATAATATTATTTTATTATTAGAGTGCAACATAAGATTCCCAAGAAACTCGTTGTTGCGTGTTGGGTACGACATCGAGCATAACATCCCCATTAAAGACATATTAATATTTTATTCACAAATATGGATAAATATGAAAATTTCATATTCTTTATTTACCTGGGCTGTTACAATATATGAGGGATAATTTTCATGCCCTTTTATTAATTAGTGAACTTATTTCTATTTATACGTGTTCAAAATGTTACAAGTTGATGTGTAGGATATAAATCAATGTATTATTCAAAATTTTAAGTTCTTATAGACCATTTTTATTGATTCCATTATAATTAATGTATTATGAACTTACTATATTTATTCCATGTCTCATAATTATGATAATTGAGATATAGTTTATTTCTTTCAAATGTTTAAATAATTTTCTCATAACTATATGCTCATGTTAGGGTTATTTGATCCGTGATATATCAAATCATTACCGTTATTGGATATCTGGGATCACCCATTCGAATGTTTCATTTCCCAATGTTATGAAGATAAGTTTTATTTACAATAGGTTTTTTAATAATACTAAAGGAGTTATCTTTATGGGAGATGTTGAGAAATTTTACCAAATTATATGACTATGTGCGTAGTCTCTAAAGGAACTAGGCTATTACAGTACTCATGTTTTAGTTTGCATAGTGTATCAAATATTCATAAAAAAATTTGTATTATTAATGTAATAATACATTCCGTCTCTATATAATTTTCTTACCTTAAAATAATATGGTGTTACAGTATGAAAGTACATAAAATCTATACAAAATGATTATTTAAAAAGCTTCCAATATAGAAGAAAAGAAAAAGATGGAAACATCCATGGATATTAATCAAAACAGATGATTATTTTACTAAGATAAACAGGGGCACAACATGGTCCATTATAAGCATGGGTTAAAGTTATATACTTATTGAACCAATAAAAATTTTAGAAGATAATCATTTAAAATCTGGATAAAAGGATCGTTTTAGTTATCGACATTACCAAAGAATAAGAGAAGTTGTTTCCAAATAAAGGAAACAAAAAAAATTTGAAGAAACAATGTGAAAATTTATAAAATAGTAATATACCAAGAAGAGTTCCTTAAAAATTATAAAATCATTTATTAATGGATATATATATGTGGAAGGATCGAATGAGTGTTGAAAAAATAGGTTATTCCACATGAAGGATAAATCAAATTTCATGAGAAAATTTAATCGTGTGATGACTAAAGAGTACCTAAAACCCAATATTAAATGAATAATGGATCTAGGCATAATTTAATTAATTTTAACACTCTCCTTCCATGATGAGAAGAAATTATGAAAAATATGAAAGAAAAGTGACAAACGTAAGTGGAAAAAATTTCATTATTAGGAATGTTGAACAAGACCACTCCACACAAAGTGGAATTTAAAATTTCATTGAAGGCTATTCTTCCCAAGAGTGTTTAGATATTCAAAAGAAAAATTATAATTAGAATGAAGACATATTATAATATTAATGATGTAATGATTGAAATTTCAAAGTTGAGATATAGTTCAAAACCATACTCTTACTAATGATGTATTAAGGAATTCCCCTCGTTCACCACAATATATTTATATAGTGAATGACTTTATTATGAATTTTTGGATAAAAATTTAAAGGGTGAGCTAAAATAGAGAAATATATGTATTACACTTAGAAGCAGAGTCTATCATGGAGTACTAAAACATCTATGATGATTATAAGAAGTTATTCCATACATTTTGGGGGACAATAATATGAAAACAATCTACAAGAGGTGTGTTAATTGAATAATGATTTCTAGATAGCTATTAAAAATTAGAGAATATGTTTTTTAGTCACACTTTCTACCCTATGTTAGAATGTATCAATCTTATTTATAAATGGTGCCTTTGGATATTAATAGAAGAGAGAAAGGTGGCGTTTTAGGTCATGTATTTTAATTTTTGTTATTTTTTTACATGAATGTAGGATATGTTCTGTCTTAAAATATATTTCTAAACATCAGCACTTCGATTAAATTGAGAATGGTTTCACATATATATTAATTTATGGATTCCATTTTTTCTTGGTGATGTCTCTATTATTTTTCTAAACTAGTTTTTGCCACATAGAAATCACGTAACATAACTAATGGCTCATTTTATGATTTGTATGGTTCCATAATTCTCTAAAAAATTAATTACTACTATAATTAAAATTTGAAGAGGGACAAAATAAATGATTTCAGAGGAACTCACATGTTATGAAAAGATCCATATATACCACTTTATTAATATTCTATAATATAGAGAAGATAAATGAGTGCACATATTATGACATGTTGAGTTCTATGGTATTGAAAATAAAACCATAAGGGTAAATTTATGTTCCCATTCATGGATATTTTTTTATAATTAATGTTATCAATAAGAAAAATAGAAGTTTAGAAGATCCATCCATGAAACACTTCACATGAAAAAAGATATATCATGTATAGTGTTATTTGTTATGATGTATAGAGATGTTTTTATGTGATTTATATGTCATTAGAGTGAGATGAATAAATCCTTCTATTATCTAGGTTATTTTTTTGATTTTACAATATATTATTTATTTGTAATAAATGAAGATTGTGTATGGTAGTAGAACTTTACAGTAAAAATACATATAAAGGGATTCATATAAGAAGATATTGTAATAAAATACATTCACATGAAGTAAATTTTCATAATATAGAATGGGTGTAAGACGAATAATTATCAAATTATTCTAAGATCTCAAAAGTTGACTGTCATATAAGATATGAGAAACATGTATAATTACCACAAAATAACTGTTTGAAAAAACAATGAGAAAATGATGAATGTTGAATAAAATAATAGTCCACATGATGAAAAATATAATTGATATCAACTCAAATGATATTTTTTGTTGAAATTATTAATAATGAGATATAAAATATCCAAATGATAAATTATGGATTTTTGGAAATATTATATTTCATTAGTGAGGTCAATACGAGATAATTCTTAGGACATATATATTCATTGGCCAGACATGATGAAAATAGAACCTGAATCAAAAAAGATAACATGGTATCAACCCATAGGTGTTCATCAATAGAGATATAGTTAAAACATGTGTTATATTCATTAAGAGGAACTTTAGTATCACAATTACATACAAAAAAATATAATTCATAGGAGATTAGTGAAGAATATTTCATGTAATACATATAAATGGATATATTTCAAAATAGAATTCAAAATGGAATCCTTTACTATGAATTGACGAGTATTTAAAATTATAAATGCCCTACTAATAAAGATATTATAATTTTCATTTTTATTAATTGAAATAATAGTCATGTTTTAATTAATATTTAATTGTATGGAATGAATAAGGAATGTTGTGTGACTAGATAATATGGAATCATTACCCTCATAATAACATTTATTTGTTAAATTTTAAACATCATAATTCAAAGAGAATATTTTCATTCAAAAAGGAGAAAAAATAAAATGAGGATATAAAAATATCATATCATATAATGATATTTATGTGAGATAATCCCACCACATGTGTTGTTGATTAACTTATTTATAAAGGATTCTGAATGAATAAGACTATATGATATAAGGTGATATAATTTTTTAAAAATAAGTTTGATTTTGTGGAAGGAAAATTCATACCAAAATGGAGAGTCACTAATAACATATTAATGGTTGATGAAAAGTTCCCTAGTTCATGGTAGCCTCTTTCAAGATCTTGTGGATATAATATAAACAACACTAAGATAATTTTGAGTTATAGTATAGGTACAATGTCATGTTATCCAATAATACAATCACTTATATAGCCAAATATGGTTGGTTGATAGACATCAGGAATGCCTCCACATACGCTAGAGGATAAAAACTAGTAGTGAGGGTGTAGTGAACCTAATTGGGAGACTATATCCCTTGGTTTAGAGTCCTAGTACCGAAAAAATAATCAAATACCTCATTAAAAAAAATAACAAAAATAGTACACCATACAACTGGAAGAAAATGGTGTAATTCATAAAATAATAATAATTATCCATGGAATCTTATGATGAAATGTAATTAAAAGAAATTCTATAAGTTATATAGATAAAATAATATGCTAGAAAGAAACACAAAAGACCTCATTTCATAAACCATGGCTAGTCTCATCCCAATGTTCCAACCTATATTGCAATCCAAATTCAACAAGTACTTTTTCAATTCTAAAATCATGCATCCCTGTAAACTTCTCGGGAACAAAATGGTAGCACAAATAGGGTTTCTGTATATCTACGTTGGTTAAACTTACTTGATAGTAACTCCGTGCAATAAAGTGATAAATCTGTGTATTAATTTCTCTGTTAATATGTTATAACATTCAAAATTAATTGGATCCATGAATTAAATGAAAAAATATTTTTATAAAATAGAATAAAAAAGAAATATTTTTTTATTATCAATAAGAATGTAATTCTATGTGACCTCAATTAATTTTTTAAATACCCATAATATTAGTAAAATTTTTAAAATCCTTATTTTTCAAATAAATAACTGTTTTAATTTTAAAGAAATAATAATAGAATATTTATAAAAAATATTTTCAAATAGCAGTGTCCATTTCAAAATATTTCATGTTGAAACATTATTAGCCTGATTTTTTAGGATTTTTCTAAAATAGTTTAATTTTTTTCAATAGTGAATTACGATAATTTATTTTTTTAGTTAAATAGAAGAATTATTGAGTTATGGATGATGTGTGGCTAATGTAATCCCTAGTATTTCAATATTAATGCACTAGTTACTGTACATTTCCCCATTAATCATCACAATTGAGATTCGTGAGCCAAAATAACAAACAAATGAATAAAATAATCAATGAACGCCGCTCTCATCCTCTACAAAAACTACCCCACAACTCCCCTCTCAATAGACCTTCATTGATTTAGATAATTATATTATTATACCCAATTAATCTACCAGAAAATTTCATCACATATTGGAGTATGTGTTATAAAAAAATCTCAAAACCATGTTTCTTAAGAAGGTTCTCAAGGAGAACAAATTCAATAGGAAAAATCAACTTTTGTTCTCTTTTAATTTTTTAAAATTTAATTACTTTTCTTTTCATATTATTTACCCATCTATACAAAAATTAATGATTACACCATTTTCTAATATATACTATAATTTTATTATTTTAATGGAATATACATAATCAAACCCCGTCTTCACTCCCTTTTATTCTAGAAATGAAATCATCATTCATAATGTGTCAGTTGACCACCGTGGTGAATAATGCCTTTTCATTTTCTAATAATGCCTTCAAGTATGGTCATAAAACCACTCAAATTGGTAAATATGTTTTTTACACATTATATGTTATATATTATTTTGGAAACAATATATAAAAATGATATTAAATAAAAAAAATATAAGTTCGTGATAGTCGTAAAAACCACAAAAATGAATAAAATCATTTTCATTAACATTTTATCCAATTAAGTATTATCATTCCATATGAAAAAATGATATATATATATATATATATATATATAAGATAATTTAAACATCATATAATTTCAATAATGTAACATAATTTAAATTCTAGTGAATTATTTCTATTATAAATGAACTTCTATACCTGTATACAAGTAAACCGATAGGAAAACTATGAAATCAAACACTCCAGAAGTGATGAAATTGAATCATATAGCTCCTAAAAAATGTTTCATATGAACACAATAAAATTATAATAAATAAAATTATTGTTTATTTTTTTAAAATTAATTAATTTCTGATTCTAATTTTATTTTCTACGTCATTAAATAAAAGTGATAAATACTTTATGACACACATTAAGGGATTTATTACATAAATTTCCATTCATTTAGTTGATTATATTATGCCATGAAAATGTGTGGAATCAACTATTTATAAAGTCATGTTTTAATATGAATTATTCTTATTATGGATATTCATTTATTGCACATAATCAACCCATTGATTAAATATCACCTCAATGATATAAAAACTATAAGGGATTTATTAACCCAATATTCATTCATTGGATTAAAATGTTATGTTATTGTAAATGTTATTTTAAGTGTATGTGTTAAATGAACTTTGACTAATTTATATTTTATTCCCACTTTTATTTTTTGGATTTATATTTTTCGCACATAATTATTTAGTTTATTTATCATCACTCCAATGATACTATCTTTGTAATTGTTTTCCCATATAAAATTCATTTCGATGAGATATTCCTTATTCAACACTTATTACTTTGGGGTAGTGTGTGTATGCATTCCATTAATATAAGATTGTAAATCATTAAATATTTTCATAAAAATAAATGGTTCATGTATAATTGATATGATTATTGTCTACGCCATATACTATTTTTACATAGATTTTGTTATTATTGTTTTTACCTCAAAAATAAAGATAAATCAGTATTTTGTTATCAATGTGGATGTTTTCATAATTCATATTGTATTAGGAATTAAATCAATTATTTCAATATTTATATAATGATTTGGGCATGAAGATAAGAGTAGGGATTTGTTATATATATCCCCTTGATGAATCGATCAGTGTCATGGGAAAATGTAGTTGGTGATAAAAACCTCGTATCTATTTGTAAAAAGGATCAGATGAGTTTCTACCCCCAAAAACAAACAGTATTTTGGAGGGAAATTGTAGTAGTGGTTCATCTACCCGAAACATGAAATCTAATAAATAAGCATTTACTTAATTTAGTATTCAGTTATCATTATCCATGATATTTTCATGATGATAGAATATGTGGATTCATTTTCTTTCTCAGTTTATTGAATGGAATGTGTTTTCAGTATTTTACATTCCCTATAAGTATTATTCATTGTTTTCATTGTTTTACATGTTATGGATTAATGTAACTCTTAAACAGAATTTGAGCTCACCATTTAATTTGTTTTCCTTACCTAGGAGATAAAGATGATATGATTGGATATGTTTCAAGGAAGAACTTTATTTTCCATTTGTATGTTATGTGTTAACTACCAATGTAATAAGGGATCCATGTATATACCTAGTCCTTCAAGACCACTAAACTATTCAATCCGTCATGATACAATCTCATGTATCTATTCCATTCTAATAAAATATCCACTGACTATGGGATATTGGGGTGAGGGTTGTTATAGTAGTTTTCAAAGAAATATTAGTATAATAATGGGGATGTATATGATATGTAAACATGATAATTATAATAATTCATTATAAAGAATTTTAGGATCAATAGTTATGCAAAATTTGAGATGACGTAGTGTGGTCTATTTTTTTGTGATGGAGCATAACAGAAATTTTTTAATCAAAATATGCTGTTAATATAGGGATTTCCCCATTGGTAAAGTAAACAATGTTTTTTGTCTAAGATACGTATATATTGTCTGTATTAGTATTTCTCACTCAGATAATTCTGAATAACAATACTACACCTATGTTGCATCGTTTCCTACAGCAGATGACACAATCTTTTTGTGGTACTACTAGTCCAGTTTTAGCTAAGAAGTGGGTCATGTCCCTTGAAATGATATTTATGGAATTAAGATTCACTATAAATGAAATGGAAATACATTTCATATTGTTTCCCAAGGGATATGTTGATCATTGGTGGTAAATAGTCTAGAGTAATAAGATTGAAAATGACATAGAACAGATGTTTTTGAATTGATTTAAGTAAACATTCTTCAATAAATAGTTCCCTTATGAGAAAATAACTAAATCGATTAGAAAATACATTAGTATAAAGAAAATGTAATAATGGAGAGTTGTAGAGTATGAATCTACATTCATAATACATTTTAGGTATATTATAAATTATATAAATGATTCAGAAAACTAAATTTATCATTTCATTAATGGTCATAATCATTGTATCAGAAAAGAATAAGATTCTCAAACATTTACATCATATGATTAAATAGTATTAAGTGATATCAAAATGAAGAAAGCATTTTTAGATCATATATTTTCAATGGAAATCAAGGGAACAAGAGGTCCTTTAATAACAATGGAAAAGGTGAAGAATCAATGAAGAAGTGAGAAATTGATAAATTCCAAATATGACTTTTTTTAAATGAATCATCATGGGAATTGATTAAAAGACATCGTAGATTGATATAAGTATGGAGAAAGGGTCATGGATAAAATTAATTAAGGTGTAAAAACCAAATTTAATTATGTTAAATGCCTCAATTATAATTATATAGGGTATTATTGAAATCAATGTCCCATGAATCAAGGGAATATACTACATGAGAGGTAGTGGGGATATTTCTAATATAATATGATAATGTAGAAGTACTCAATGATGACGTTTAAGGAAAAATAATCCTATATTCAAATCTATCATTTTCATTTTTTTATTAGGGATCATGACACTATTTTATATCTACCTAATATGTTATGGAAATAATACAATTCTCATTTTGATTTAATGAAGCAGGTGTGAGTCAAAACCTCTAAGGGAAGTATAATTACAAAAAAATGTGTCAGATAGTCCTCTTTATCAAATAAAAACTTGCTTTAGTTTCTAAACATATCAGTAAACCTATGGTCAACATTTATATAATCATCAGTATGGACTAGATTTCAAAATATATAGTGAGAATTTATTGCAAGATGGAAAAAAATTAATTTTTGAAGAAGATATAGAATAATATATCATTATAACTGAAACTTAATTTTCTAAATATTATCTTAATCCAACCATAGTAGATCTAATTAATTATTTGATTTGGGAGGAATAGAAAAAAACAACATGGGATGAGGAAATTAATCATTAAATTGAGGATGTACTAATTTTATTGGAATGCATTATTGTATTTCATGATCAATTACCTTGAGACCCCTAGAGCATGATGTTGGGTTTATCATTTATCAATGACTCCTTATAGAGTATAAAGTATGGAATTTATAGAGAAGAAGAAACAACTAAAGGATTTGAGTAACAAGGGATTTATCACCCATTTGTATCTCCAGGTGGATCCTAAGTTCTATTTGTTAATATGAAAGGTAGATCCTTGAGTCATTGCATTGAATATAAAGAAATCAATGATATTATAGTAATGAAAATGTATCAACTTCCTCAAATTTATGATTTATTTGATCATCTTCATGGAGATTAATATTTTTCAAAGACTAAAAGTTATCATGGTTATCATCAATTTCCTGTAAAGAAGGAAGATATTTGGATTAAATATTTTCAAATGAGTTATGAACATTAAATGTTTAAATTATTTCTATTTTGATTGAATAATGCACACTATTTTATCATAGATCTAATTAACATAGTATTTAAGTAATATCATGAATATTTATTTAGAGTTAATTGATGATATTATGGTGTATTCTAAAGGATATAAAGACCATGAGAGTCACATGAGGGTTATTCTTGAGAGTCAAAGAATAAATTATTTATATGTTAAATTTAGAAAGAATTGAATTTTAGCCTTAGGAAATTTCCTTTCTTGTAAATATTTTATCATTGGATGGAAGTTATGTAGATCATGTCACGATAATAGAAATTAAAGAATGGCCAATGATAGTAGACATAACTGAGATACACAGTGTCATTGGTCTATAAGGTTACTATCACCATTTCATATAGAGTTTTTTCATATTGGATATTTGGTTAACTAGGATCACACGCAATGGGGCTAAGTTTGTATGGAAAAAAATGTGAAAAATATCATGAATAATTGATTAGATGATAATTCAATGCCCCGATTTGGAATCTACCATCAAAAAATGATGGGATTGGGATATATAGTGATTCATCATTGAATCGAATTGGATTTTTCCTGACAAAAATGATAATGTTATTGGTTATGCATAAAGACAGTTTCAAACTGATGAATAAAGTTATCCAACTAATAATCTTGAGTTTACAACCATAATATTTGATTCAAATATATGGAGAATGAATATTAATGGGGAAATATTTGAAATATATAAACAAAAATAACATCAATTACATCTGTACATAACAGTAACTCAATAAGAGGAAATGACAATAGGTCATGTTACTCATAGATTATGATTTCTCAATACAATACAACCCACGAAAGGAAAATAAGGTAGTTGATGCATTAATCATAAATGGTGATCGTAATCTAACTCAAATGATGATTGAGGAAGTTCCTATATTATTGGATTAAATAAATAATGTCATGGGAATTTTTAAGGGAAGGGAAACATAAATCCTTTTTCAAATGACATCAAAATGATCTTTACTGAAGAAGATAAAAATTTATCAATATAATGAAAATTAAATCTATTGAATATGGAATAAGGATATTTAGAAAGAGGTTATATGTTCCATCAATAGATGATCTAAAAATGGAACTCATAGAATCTTCTCATAGATTAATTTTTTCTATAAACACTTTTAGTACCACGATGATTTGAGTTATGAAGGAACAATTAATTATAAATTAACATAAAGTGAGAAATTGTTGACTATGTATTAGGATTAATTATTTTTCAAGAATTTAATGCTAAGAAACATCAACCTAGAGGTGTCACACATCCTATATAATTTATTATATGAAAGATGGATTATATTACTATATGCATCGTCATTGGATTTCAAATGGACGCGAAAAATAATGATAGGATATGAGCCATTGTTGATTACATTAATAAATTGTCACATTTTCTTACAATAATAAATGATTTACATCTAGAAGACCAAAAAATTGTTTATATTAATGATGTTGTAAAAACTAATTTCTCACCACTATTGATTGTGTCTGATCAAGATCTAAATTCTACATGAAATTACTAATAGATTCTTCCGATTGGACATGATAATGAGCTTTTTTTGAGTACTGATTATCACCCTCAAACTTAAGGGTGGCCTTAACAGACTATTAAAAAAGTATAATAAATTATGTGTTCATTCTCACTTAACATTCATGGTATGTGTTATCAAAATAATAATGGGTAGAATTCCCATATAATAATCATTTCCCTTATAATAATCAAATGGGTCCATATGAAGCATTATAATGAAAGAGATGTTGTACTCAAACATTTTTTGTTGGTGTTTTTAAGAGGAAACATGTAGTCCTAGATCATATTTATGGAGAAATTACAATGGTAATGATTACTCCAGATCATTTTAATGATACTCAATGTATGAAACAATTATGCTGACAACCAGGAAAATGATTTGGAATATCATGTCGGAGATCCTTTATTATTAAATATATCACTGGGGAAGGGTGTAAAAATGATCTTATGAAATGTAAACTGAGCTCTAGGTATATTACACCATTTGAAATTTTGGGAAAAAATGGAGTTATACATTACCGTTTATGAATGCTACGAAGACTCCCCAAAGATAACGATGTGTTCCATGTCTAATTTTTAAATCAGAACAATCTTCACCCAACACATTTAATAAACTAATATGAAATAGAAAAAGAACATGATATTTCTTACTGTGAATATCCTATCATGATTCTTGACACATGAGAACAATTATTGAGAAATTAAATGAATCGACTAGAAAAGGGGTTTTGGAGATACAGTAAAATGGAAGAAGTGATGTGGGACATGGGGATGTTATGAATAAAAACCAACCTCATTAGTTTACAAGTCAATATAAATGAAAATATTCTATGAAAAAATTTCTAAAGAAGGGAGTAATATAATACCTCAATAATTTATGGCATGTATCTTTTTATGTTAATTAAATTTATTTGATGGCTTACACTGAGAATAATCGATCAAAAATATGAAATATTAATGTGACCATTATAAATAGTAATGTTTCCATTAGGAAAATAACCTCACCAATGTATGCATGAATGAAATTTAGATTTCTAATTAATTAAAATTAGATATATTTATATCCTAGAATAAGTGAAGGCATGTTTGAAAAAAGATAAATTAATTATTTATAATTTTGTAAAACATTAATGATTAATTATAATTTTATAATTAATATAATTATTAAAAAGAAAAATATTTGGCATGAAATAGATTAAAAATAAATATTTGGTTTTATTATAATTATATAAATTTATGACTCTTTAATAAACTTTTCAAACTGTCATAATATATATTAAATATATAAAATCATTATTTTTTGAATAAATGAAAATTTAAATTAAAATTAATATTCTCATATTTATTAAATTAATTAAAAAACATGGGGTCCATTTTTTAAATCTACATGTCAAAAAAAATTAGGGTGATGTTTTTTTATTTTTCACAAATAGTTTAATGTTTTCTGAATAGTGAAATATGGTAATTTACGATATTAGCTAAATACATAATATATTACATAATGGATAATGTATGGATGATGTGCCAACCATTAGATATAAATAATATAGAATATTTATATTAATGTTTCATAATAATAATCACTTTTTATAGTCTTGAGCAAAAAAAATAATCAAATGAATAAATGAATAAAAAATCACCCTTCTCCACCACTATAAATACCAACCTCACCTCCCCCTCTCTTAACACATTATAAGATTTTTATATTTATAATATTATTACCAATTCATGTCCAAAGACTCTTCCCCACATCTAAGTTCTTATAGACTCAAAAAATTACTAAACCCAAGTTCCTTATGGAGGTTCTAAAGAAGAACAAATTCATAAGGATAAATCATTTTTTGTTCTCTTTTAATTTTTTTTAATTTATTTTCATATCATCTCCATAACTCCTATATAAAAAAATTAATGATAACTCAAATATCTTATATTTAATGATATTTTATTATGTTAATATAATATAAATAATCAAATACCATCTCCTCTTTGTTTTATTCTAAAAATGAAATCAACATCTTTGATGTGTTGATTGACCACAATCATGGATTGCACTTTTTCAGTTTCCATGAACACCTTCAAGTCTGGTCAGGAAATCATTATTATGGTTATATATTATTTAATTATAAATATTATATGTAATATAATTTTCATGATATAATATATAAACATGAAATTAAATAAAATTCTATAAGTTCACGATGGTCATAATAACTTTTTATCTAATTAATAATTCTCATAGAATATGACAATATGAAATAAATAATATATAATATAATTATTTGAGTTCATTAATGATGTATAATTTCAAGGCTAGATAAAAATTATTATTTTACATCCATAACTATATTTTTATAAATGAAAACCGATCATGAATACCAAGAGAGCGAACACTGCCTAAATGAAGAAATTGAATCTTATTACACATCAAAGAGGCCATAAATGAACATAAAAAATTATAATAAATAAATTAAATGTAAAAATGGTTATTAATTAATGAATTAATTAATGAAATTTTATTATCTAGGAATATAAATACACATGTAGAATGCTATCAGACTTACGGTAACGGATTTCATAACTCAATAACCATTCACTGGAGTTTTCAGCTAATTAGTTGATTATATTATGCCAAGATTATGCGTGTAATAAATTTTTTATTTATTCTGTACTCCCATATATCTATATTCTAGATATTTAGTTATTACACTTAATCACCCCATTGATTAAATTTGACCTTAATGATACAAACATTGCTTGGGATTTCTTAACTCAATTTTCTTTTATTTGGATAAAAACCAACATCATTGGTTATGTTATGCCTAAAATATGTGTGAAATAACATAGTATAGTTTTATATTATACATAAAATTTTATTTGTTGGATATAATTTTTTTACACATAATTATTTCATTGATTTTATTCTCCAAAAAATGGTACGTCCTTTGTAATAGTTTTCTCATATCACATGTATTTCATTGAGATATTCTTTATTCACCAATTATAACTTTTGTGTGGTATAAATATACTTCCCCTTTATTTATGATCATAATCATTTAATATTTCATTAAATAAAAATAATTATTTTATCATGGATATGATTAATTTCAATGATGTATTCCATTTTTTATATGGTGTTTTCTTTAAATATTGTTTTAACATGGTAAATATTGGTAAATATATATTTTATACTCAATATGTATATTTTGATTGTAATGAACATGTCCCTAGTATCCCAAAGTCGATTCCTTAATTTATTACATTATTACTAAGTTCAAGAGGTACCTCACCAAATTATAGAACAGTTTAGCAGTCTTTATACAAAGATACATACAAGAAATTGACGTTACATTTTAAAATAAAAAGCATTATTAATTGAGGGTGACATTATTATCTATTTGTGTAACCCTAAATATTTTGTATAACATAATACTTGGAATCCTAGTAAAAATAAATCATATGAATTTTTTGAGCACAATTTCTCAAAAAGGGTAATCGTACAACAGATACTTTCAGTAAATATAGAATAATCAATATAGAAAGTAAAATAATTGAAAAACATGAAATTTTAATAAAAACATGATATTGGAAACTTAACTGTAGATATTATGATAATTTAATAATGACATATAATATTAATTAATGATCTCATAATGATGGAATTCATAAATATGTACATCTAAAATATACCATTGAGGTCATTGCCAAGACATCTAAGAATATATTTGTAATGTATCTTCCAAATCAAGAATCTAGTTTGACTCATGAGAACTACCAAATAATCATGAAACTATTGAGGTACACTTCCATGACATTATATTTCCAATTATTTTCCTCTTATAAAGTGGGTGAAAAATAAACAATAAAAAAATTCACATTAAAACTTGCTTATGATATGAGAATAATTCATCAATAAACATTGAATGGGATATAAATAGATCATAAAGAGTAATAAATATCATAAATAATTCAATTAAATATGGTAAATTATTTCATAATATATCAGTCAAAATTAGAAAAACAATTCAACAAAGTTTTTTGACTAAGTTGAAAATAATCAATAAATAACAAAAATTTAATAGAAAAAAACACTTATTAAAGAAATATGAAAAAATATGTATATAAATACAATTTTATTTTAAAAATAACCAGTTTTCAAAACCAAATATACTAAAAAAATGGAAGAGGGATTTTCATTTTTGAAAATGAGTTATATTTAAATGGAAGCTAGAAATTTAATAATAGTCACTACATTGGAAAAGTCAATTTCACTTTATACATTATAAAATAGAACATTATTATTCATGTTTTTGAAAATATTCAACAATAATACATGTTATAATATTACATTGGAAAACATTTGAATGAAATTAAAATAATAAATAAAATTTCAATTATCATAAGTCTATATCTGTATAAATAAATATTCAAAATGAAATCAAGAATATCATCGTGGAGAAAAATATTTTGTAATTAAATCATTAAACCTTGAAGGTTTCCCATTCCACATTGAACATTTAAATAGTGAGAACAATGATATAATAGAGTTTTAAAAAAATTAAAAAAAATGATAAATAAATAATTAATTAGATGATATGTCAAAAGGGATATATATACACCTCTTAAAAGAAGGTGGGTGTATAAAATTAAAGTATGCCTCATTGAAATGAGATTGAGACGAAGCCCCTTATCTTACACTTTCTTTAGTTAAAAATTATTTAACATCATATATAATGGTTATAATAATGTTTTTAACTTATATAAGAACCTTATTCATATTTATGATATGATATATTATCAAATTATGTTATTTTATCAGTCATGTGTTTATTATATTTCATTATTACCCTCGTTTTTGGTGTTAACATCATCATTTTTATGTACATGTTTTGTAATGAATATTTTTTTATGATGCATAGGATTTAGATAAAAAAAACTCAGTAATTATATTAACGTTATAAATATTATATTTATTCATTAAATACATTTTTATATCCATTATTTTATTTTGGATATTTAAAATTATTCTCATCGTGTCGAGGACATTGTATGACGTACATACGCACAAGCAATAGAGTCATTCTATTATTGGTGAATGGATAAGGACAGGGATGATATATTAATTATAAAAAATCACTATACTATCATATTTACCACATATAGTCATTATATTCAACATTATACCCATAAAAGTAAAGTGGTGATGAATAACAGATTACACCATGGCTTGGAGACGGAAAGTTTTATGTACACACATGTGCTGCTTTTGTTTTTTATAAGATGAATAAGAGCTTGAATATGGTTTTAAAAAATACATAATAACATATCGTAACATAGATGATACTATATTAATCAGTTGAACATGTAAATAACATACAAAGAAGATGTATTATAAAAAATGAACATGGATGATTTTTTAAAAATGACTACCTATACATCGATGTACATCATTTAGATCTATTCTTAAGGGATATAGGGTTTCTCATTTTGGAATAATATATCCTCTAGAACATGTATAGTATATTTTTTTAATATTTATGTTATGTTATTGGTCAATATATAAGGATCATGTTTGTGTAAGGAAGTGAGGGAGGAGGTTCCCTTTTATAATTGAGGTAATGGGAACTTCTTGGAATAATAAAAAATTTAAATTAATATAAGTTAATTTCAAATTTAGTTTTTTTTTCAAAGTGAGTTATTTAAAATAATAGATGTATTTGGGTTGCATGAATCTGACCCCATAATTAGTATGCAGGTTTAGGTGACATTTTTTACCATATCTTTTGGATTTAACGCTTAGTTAAACTCTTTAACTTTTACCCCAACTACATGTATATTTACTCATTAAGGGTTATAATAGTTATTATAAAATTCAAAACGAACCATAAAAGTATTCTAAATAAAAATTTTAAATTTATCCACGTATTTTTTTCAAAGGTTTTTTATTAATTTTATATCATTTAATAAAATACTATTTATTTTAAAAAAATTATTAATTTCAAATTTTACACTATTCATTACATGTTTTTTTAATATAAATAAACTAGATAACATATAAAAAATTCATTAATACATCAATAAAATGTCTGGTTAATTTATAAAATTCTATGAGGACAGTTATTATTGATTTTTTTTTAATTATTAATATTTTTTTATTATAAATTTGTTATCTTTATTAATTAATCAATTAAACATCATTATTGTGTAATCCTTTAAGTTAATTATATATTTTATAAAAAGGGAAAATTAAATTTCTATGAATTATATAACCATATTATCTTTATAATGTGTATTTTTAATTGCCACATATAAAAAACATAATACTTAATAAGAACATGAGTGTGGCATATTGGGCATTCCCTAGAATAACATAATAAAAATGATTAATGTACATCAAGTGGCTTTAAGAGGCCATATAATCGGACCGAAGATGATTTTCGTCGACACTAACACATAAAATTAAATGAGGACATTTTTTAGGTTAATTTTTTATAATAATTTCTATATAATTATTAAAATTTATAATCATAATTACCTTTAAATGCGATAATAAAAAAATAAAAAAAATTACAATTCATAATAACCAAAAATTAAAATAACCTTTTTAAATAATTTGGAGATACTCATTGAAAATATGGAATAAAATTTTAATAATTATAATCACATACGTTGTAATAATAAATTTAAATTTAATCTCGTTGGCGGAAAAAGAAAATGATATTTTTTACAGTGAAACCATTAAAAAGATTGAAATGTTTTTATATCCAAGATAAATTTGAAATTTATTCCAATGAAATACATTATATTAAATGATAAAAAATGTTTATAATTATACACTGAGACCAATAAAAAATATTATTTAACAGTATAAATTATTTTGTTGTATTTTATTTTTTCAATCAAAATTCAGTATTTTTTACATTTTATCAAAACAAAAAACATATCACATAGATAAAAGACTATCATAATAAATTTTGACTCAAACAAATGAAATTATAATTTAGTTTTTACAATTATATTATTTATAGGTCTCAAAAACAATATCTAGAACTTCTGTGCCATCAAAAGGCATTAAAACTGCCTTTAGATAAATATAGACTTTTCATGGGAAATTTTTGATTTATTCGTTACATACTGTAAAAAATAATTTGGTTGAATTTAAAAACATTTGATTATATATATAATATATAAATTTCCTAATTTTGATAATAATACTCATTCTTGTAAATTTATTTATTAGGTTATTGTAATTTTTCATTGTTCGTATATGCTTGGTGTTGTGTGTCACATATGCATTAGAAAAAATTATCTTTTAAAAGAGGCATACCATAATTGTGTTGTGTTACATTATCCCCACATTAAATATATTTAATCCTATCAATTATATGTTTCACATAAAAATTCTAATGTTGATACCTAAAAATAACATTGTGGGACACCCACAACAGAAATATGGTTTATAAAACGTCCTCTTAATAATAGTGAAAGTGAAATGTAAATGTCACAATAAATATTATTACTTAGAATAAGAAATAATTATTCGAATGTAAATACATTTACATGGAATAGAAATATATCAATTAATTTTTTTTGGTGAGTGATATATAACATGTAAATTATAAATCTATCATTCAAAAAACTATAAATTTTTGATTGTTTAAAAGACCATTGATTTATTAGAAATAAGTGTAAATAGATTACATTTTTATTCCAAAATACTATTCCTGTATTTTATGGATTTATTTACTATATACATAAGAAATTATGAAAATAATATTACTCAATTTATTTCCATGTCATAAGCATAACCTCATCATTTGGTTGTGCTTTGAATTAGTTTCACAACTTCTTTTATGCCAAAAATGTATGTTAATGATGCATTTTTTATATTTGAAGCACTATTAATTAATCATAAGGTCCTCATGTCATTCCATCCACCTATAATAATTATAAAAATCAAAATCATTAGAATATGTTTTCCAATATGATAAATCACACATTAACCTCAAATAATAATATTAAATATTCAAGTCAATCCATTCCATATGTTTTTATATTAAGACTCTTCCGAAATACCTATATCCAAATTCATTGCAGAGACATTTATATATATGGTCACAAAATTTCCAAAATAAATATAAAATTATATTACCCTAGAAATATAATGTTTCTGATATTTTCATATATCAAATATTTTATCACCTTAAAAACCTTAATGAAAATGGTTATGTTTCCAAGTCCTTAAAAAATTAGTTCTGAATTAAAATGCTTATATATCTCAATATTATAATAACCATATAACAATTTATGAAATAATTATTTACCCCAAATACAGAAGAAATATAATCATTATAATTAATTCTTAGACCACTAACTATACTTCATCATCTTATTCCACAACACCTTATTTGTTGCATTGTTATTTTGTAGTATCTTAATCAACTATAGTATAACCAACAATTGTAGGAACCTTTTTAATATAACCCTCCAACAAAACCCAATTTAAAATGTGAGAAACACAACCCATAGTGATATATGAAAAAACATTTTACAGCATTTCTAACTCATGAAATATTCTTCTAAATAAATGATTTCGTAGGTTTACCCTATGTTATCCATGGTAATACCAAATCATTATGATGATATCATATGATTAGTATTATGAAAAAAATAATTAACATGGTTAAGTTTTTTAATCTATGATTTCCCAAATCTAATTCATAATGTTTTTTATAAATTTTTTTTAGTGCCCTGACCCCAAAATCCTAGAGCTCGTGCCTTATTTTATTATATTTGTACAATTATAAGGAATACATTACTAATGGAATGAATATTCATGAACCTTTGGAAAGACATATTTCCTTATGATGATATCATATGATTAGTATTATCATCAAATTCATTAACATGGTTAAGTTTTTTAATCTATGATTTCCCAAATCTAATTCATAATGTTTTTTATAAATTTTTTTTAGTGCCCTGACCCCAAAATCCTAGAGCTGGTGCCTTATTTTATTATATTTGTACAATTATAAGGAATACATTACCAATATAATGAATACTCATGCACCTTTGGAAAGACATATTACATACATGATACCCATTATATAGTAGAAAATAGAAAATACAAACACAATACATAATTAAATGAAATAAACAGAATCTACAAAACTCATTCACAGGATTCCCCTTCATAACATAGGGAAAGGAATCATAATAAGGGTGATATTAACTGCTCAGTAAGGTTACGTAAAGTGGGGAAAATAATCAATTAATTAGAATAAATAAACATGGAATTGAAATTGACTAATAACACATTCCATTTATTCAATAATCTTATAATGAAACTTAACAATGAATATTATAACTAATTGAATAATCACATGGATTATAAATAATGTAATACATAATTATGGAATGATAATGATTGATATCTAAATCATATCAATGATTATTCATTCCAAGAATATAAAAATTTCATATATTAATGAATAGAATCTAATCATGTCAGGTATTAATGACACAAATCTAATACATTTAATGATCCAGGCTATGAATTTAATAAATTGGTAATACCTCATCCAAAAATATATGTAAATTTCTTTTGAATCATATGGATGAACCGAGGGGCTATATCGATCCCCACCTATCACATAATAATTACAATACATTTCTAATATGATTAATAATCATATTTTTTAATAAATGGTGTGACTTTTCATAAAATATAAATATTGAAAAAATGTTACATATTTATCAATAATTCCTCAGTGGATGGTAATTAATAACATGGATTGAATATTCTTATTAATTGAAATACCATTTACTGATCATTTAAAACATTCTAAGGAAAAGTAGACTATAAAAGGTCCAAATAGTCTCATACCACATAAAAAGATTTCAATTATAATCCCCATGAAGGAATTATATAAATTGAAATGTAGAATATCATGATAATAAGTTGATTCATGATATAACATGTAGAATGGTATTATATAAACCATATAAAATTGAATTTATTCATAATAATAAATAAGTCTAAATGGAATGTATTTTTAGACTAAAATCCTTACCTTGCATTCAATTTGTCTCGTGTGTCTTTATATTACTAAATAAAAAAAATTGTTAATTATTTAATTTATTGAAAACATTTTTTATTTTTATAAATAAATCAATTTCATTTATTACCATGTTGTATAATAATATAGAATAAATTATGTTTATGTTGGGTGTTTTGACCAAATTCGGTTCATGTGTCAAAAAAAACATTAGCATGTCAACTATAGTCAAAGGGGTCATTAAAAAAATCTATAGAATAATAATTATGTCAAAATTATCATATTAATAAATCAATTATACTATTAAAATCAATCCTTAAATATTATTATGAAAAAAATGAACTTATATTGCAATCATGGAGATGGTAGGCCATACATACGCATGAGTAACATTCCCATTTTTCAATGATCATTATAAAAAGAAGGTAAATAAGAAAAATATTTCCATAATGGTAATTATATGATAAATACGTGGATATTTAAATATATATATATATATATATATATATATATATATATATATATTTACTGTTATGTAAAAGGAATCACATCGTGTCGAGTAGGAAGTAGTCCACACGTCCACAAACAACATTATAACTTTTCAAGTCAGCTAAATGGTAATAAATAAATGACATTTTATATTTATAAAAATTGGATTATATCCTGAATAACATATATATATATATATATATTTCACCTATTCTTAATTAAATCCATCCATTATACATTCCATGTATCGTGTGAACAAATCCCTCACTTTTAGGAAATGCCAATCCACCCTTACACAAACAATGTTAGCGAGTTGTTGAAAAAGAAAATTAAAATAGTATGTGTTATAAAATAATTAGAGAAGCATAAAAACATAATAAATATCATATATAACCTATATAAACAGATTTTCCATTGTAAATCTCATCATTACATGTAGTAATGGAAAAATTATCAATCATCTTTTTGTGAGGGGGCAGTTCACAGTACACATAAATATTATTTTTTTATATCCATTAGATGGATGTGTTTGAATATGTTATTCTAACAGTTAATATAAAAATATCATAGGCTATTGTGGATAATTTTTTCATAAAATAATTTAGTATATAGATTTTATTGTATGGATAATTGAATTAAAACTAAAGTGTTTGAGGAATGTTGTAACCACATTATTATGTAACTCGTATTGATTTTTATGAAAATAATCCCACAGATTTCATTCTGAATAAATAGATTATTCAAATGGCAATGGAGGGATTTTTTAGATTGAATGTCTTAGATCATTCCTGAACCTATGTGGTTGGAGTGTTTTGAGTAATTGGAAGAACGAATGTATATTTATACAGGAGGATGAGTGTCACTCTTTTGAATCCCACAATGTATAAATTAATCAGATGTCTACATTACCTATTATTACAAAAATATAAAAAAAATATTTAATGGGGAATAATTTTCTTATAAAACCTCCAACATAATAAAATATGTTTTGTTTATAATTTGGTTCCTTAGCTTATCTATTATTCCAATTTACTCAGTTTGGTTTCTTAAAATTAAATCAGTATTCTAACCTATGTAAATTTACAATAGATACTAAATTAATGAAAGATTTATTATAAAATCTTGTTTCACTTAATTATTAATATTAATTATACTTTTAAAAATAAATAATCCTTATGTATCAAAAATTAATTTTAAAACAAGCGGGTGTACCTCACAAAAGAACTCCTTTAACCTGGTGCATGACAACAATGTTTTTACACATTATGGGTCAATAAGTTAATTATTAATGATCAATTGGTCCATTAATATACCATATTTAATATTTATTAAAATATGAAAATTACTTGTTAAAATAGAATATATTTATTGATTTTATGTCACTTAATAAAATGGAATTTTTTATAAAACAACAATAATGTAAAATTTTACATTATTAATTTAATTAAAATTTTAAAATATCAAAAAGAATTTGGAATTAAAATATTTTATTTTCACAGATATGTGACATTACAAATTCATTTGGAAGTATAATTAAAGATAATAATTCTGTCAATTTTCATCATTTTAATATTTGTAGTACCATTTATTTTAGTTTATTAATATCTAAATAATTACTCATTTGGTGTTTCATAAGAATTTACATAACTAAATCATATCTACAAATTTATGAAAAATATTATAAAAAATGACCCATTTAACTTTTAAAAGGATATGTATAGACAAAAAAAAGATGATTTTTTCAAATTTGAATGTTTTATAAATTTTAAATGTAAAGAATGTTCTATTTATGTCTTTTTTCTAACATAAATATCAATTATAGATCCTTCATGTAATTCTATCCCCATAAACTATAAAATTCAAAAAAGTGGAAATTTTATAAATATTTTTATACAATGGATTTAAGCTTTCTTGGTTATTTTTTCACTTAGGATTATGGTTTTTTACTTTTTTAGGTATGCTTTACCTTAATCCCAATAATTATTTTAAATAAAAATCATTAATATTTTTGGTCAAAAAATATGTTGACCTTAGTAGAACAAAAATATTATATTGATTACAACCATTTATTCCAATTTTTTAGAAATCATGTCATTGAATTTTCAAAATTAATATTAACTATAATTCGACAAACATGGAAATAAAGGTGGGTTTTAAGGTAAAAACATTCCAAAGTCCAATTATTCTTCGAATCAAATTTAAATCTAAAAATAATAAAATAAAATAAATTTTATTAATATATGTATAGTTGATATATTTTGTCTTTTTGAACCAATTTAAAATATAATTTTATATAAATAATTATTTAAATGAAAATAAATTATTTCACTTAAATGTATTATTTTTTACAATTTATCAAGAAATGAAACTCCATCGAAAATAAAAAACAACAATCAGATTATTTTGAAAATTTGAATTCAAAAATAAATTTTATTTTGAAAAATAAAACTACAATAGGTGTCAAATTTTGGATTAAAAATAGGTGCATCATTAGAAGGTAGAAAAAATAAATATTTTATTTCACACAAGCTAACTAAATGTTGTATGAAGTGTATGATTAAATTGGTATTTCTTATAATGAAATATAGAATAAAAATTAATTTTATTCTAAAACTAATATAATACTATCATGGGTTATGACATTCTCCTCGTATGAATTAAATTTTGTCCTGCCAATTTAATCTTCTTCTATAAATTCCGGAGTCTGATATTTGAAAATATTATTATTGAAAAAACCACATCGTAAATAGGGTTAATATAAAATTTTCTAAATAATATTGAAATTTAAAGGAGAAGGTTGACACAAAACAAGGATTTTAAATAGAAGAATGTTAGTGAAAACCTCGACATGGACATGAAATCTAACCCTCATGTTCTATTTCAAAGTGATGAGTAACATGTTCGGCTGAATAGAGGAGACCATAAAACCAAAATATAAAGGTGTGAATAAAGGTCATTGATATCATAAATAATTATGATAATTGGACATTATTTTTATTTGATGAACCTTTTTCCTTAAGTTGAAAGATTCTTTCACTCTATATATATAAGTAAATATAAATTTCTATAAATACAATCATATCTTCTGATTTTCCCTTGAACTATTTATAATTCATCTCTTAGCACATGTTGGATTATATATTGAGGTAATGCATTAACCTTCTAAAACCACATCCAATTACCAACATAAATCATTTTATAAATGTGTAAACTTTCCCAAAGATCATGATACATAAATTTATAATAAATTATATTGTAGTTATTATTATAAATTTATATTTTCCATATTAATCAATCATTTATCCAAACATCATTGTCTCAAAATTTGGAACATGTCTTGGTTTATCTTTCACTCAGTCGTGTATTTTCCAAAATGGTTAACTTTTTACCGAGTCACTTTTTAGGGTACCGTTTTTTAAATGATCTCATACAATAAATGAGAAAATACAACAGTACAATCATTATATATTTAATAAATCATATGATGAGAAAAAAATATAAACAATATTGTTACATCATATTTATTAGATACAAATACTGAAGAACATTAATTGTCCCACTTAAGTTGTCTCAAATACATATTCTTAACCTTGATATCTTATCTTCTTCTCGGGGATATTCTCTTGGTTATTTGGGACTTTATTTTCATAGTGCCTCATATCCTTATATTTGAATCATTGGGCATTAGAGAATTATTTATTCCCCTATCATTCCTGAGAATGGTGGCCTTTTTTCCATAGATGAAGCAAAAAATGTGCCCAATTAATAATGTATCAAGGTGTTTCCTTTCTCAATTATCACATGATGGAAAATCCTTTCATTCACATTTCTAATTTTTAATAAAATTTATATAATGTCATATTCTTCTCATTCTTCCCTTAGATTATATAATACATCGATAATTATTTCTTTGTCTTGATAAAACATAAATATGTTTCATCATATGGAGAAAATGATTTACAAAATAGTTCCCTTAAGAGAATTTTTTAAGGCCTTCATCAAAATGGTAGATTCTTCATTCCATATTAGGAATGAAATCATTTGAATACCTTATTATCGTTGTATGGTAGCTTCATATTCCATAAAATATTCATCTTTATTTTTCTATAATCTAATGAAATTTCTCTTCTTCTGCTTTTTTCCCACGAGGGATGTATTTATTGAATAATTTCTACTTAAATTTTATTCCATGATTTATATATCTTATTATTCCATTTCTATTTTGGATCAATATACAACAATGATTAGGATCATTTCAGAAACACTACACTGTAAGTGTAACCATTTCCTTTTCAACACATCCAAACACCGCAAATATATTATCCAAATAATTAATCCATTTATATGATGTCGTTTTAATGGTAGTCCCACTAAATGATGTGTATAACATAAGGAGATCCAACACTGGAGAGTATTTCTGTGGAAAATGTTTCTATATCTCTTAATGGTTTTGTGTGAAAAGATTATTATGTTGTCCCAATATATCCATAACTTGCTCACTTCCAATTCATGCTACATTGACATTCTCAAAAGGGAAACCACTATATTTACCATGACTGTTCAAAAAAACCCTCCATATATGTTCTATTTCTAGACAATAAAATATAGTCTATTAGGACATAATGTTATGAACTTTTTATACTTGTAAATATGGAATATCATATAACATAAATTAAAAACCAAATTTAATGTTAATATCAAAATCATAAACATGATATATTTTTGGATATATTTATATATTTCATAATGTCTTCTAATCAAAACATGAATTATCATTCACATATCCAATGGGTGTTTCAAAATAGGTGCAAAGTTAGTATCGCTGTCGTGTACCTGGTTACACTAAGTATGGATCGATACACCTTGTCAGAGTTGTTACTCCTAGGTACATTTGTGCTAGAAGAACATACAAATATATTAAATATATATTGATGTATTTCTATAAATTACAACATGATAATTACCATACTAAAAATCAATGATATTTTTCTATACATTTCCTCAAAACCAATTTTAGGTTTATGTTCTTTAATCTATGATTTCTCTATCTGGTTTCCAAGATTGCCACTAAAAATCCTTTGATAAAAACAATAACACCCCAACCCTAGAACAGAGGATATGGATCATTATTTTATTATATTGATATGAATAAAAGAAATAAAATTCTAAATGACCAATTATTTTTTTCATGTTTTGAAATCTATATAATACACCTGATACCCATAATAAAATCGGAAATAGAAGATACAAACATGATACATAATAAGATAAACTAAACATCATCTATGAAACTAATTCAAATATCTCCTACTCATGACCATATGACAAGAAACATATTATCATTGATCTCAAATTATTTGTAAGGCTATGTTAATTGGAAAAAATAATGAATCAATGAAAATAAATAGACATGAAATGGTAAATGAGTGATAACACATTCCATTTAATCAATAACATGTCAATGAAACATAACATAGAATATTATATAGAATTGAATAATCACATATAACAACAATAACATAATACATAATTATGTAATGTATAACGATGGATATCTAAAGTATAACACTAAATTTTCATGCGTAGAATATAATACATTAAAAAAATAATTCCAAGTATATAACACTATGAAGGATTCATGCAATGAATCTTATACTATCAGCGTTTTGTGCCATAAATCTTATAAATGGGTAAGGCCTCATCCAAAACCATACATATTTTTTCACATGAAACCTACCAATGCATCAAGGGGTATAGTCAGCCCTTCCCATCACATAACATCTCCAATGCATTCCTCATATGTTAAATAATTAATATAATTAATAAATTACATTCATTATCATAAGATATCTGTATTAAATAAATAATATATATCTATCTATAATCATTTTTTGTAGAACAAGTAATAATATGGTTTTGGACATTGATTAATGGATATACTACTGAATTATCATTAGAAACATTCTTGAAGAAAACAATCTTTATAACTTCCCATGTGTCCTATTCCAATTTGAAACATTTGAATCATAATCCCTATGAAGGAATAAAATTAAAATATTAATATAATATCAGGATATTAAGTATATTCAAGATAAAAAAGGTGAAAAGGATGTATATACAACATATAAGAGTGAATTTCCAAATAAAAACAAATAAGTTATAGCATACTGTAATTTGAGTTGAAATCCTATACCTTGTTTCTAATTGGTATTGCATGTATTTATATTCCAAAATAAAAAACATATGATAAATATTTATTCTTTTGAGAAAGATTTTAGTTTTTATCATATTTGTTATTTCAAATATCACCATTTTGTAAATAACTACTTCATCAATTATATTTACATTTGGTGTCTTGACTATATTCTATTAATGTTTGAAAGGAAAAATTATGTCAACTATGTTCAATGATTTCATAACATTAAAAATTGAAAATAATAATAATTAAATAGTTATAAATCATTTACATGAATTATACATTTGAAAAATTCATTAAACATTGTTATGAACAATATACCATCGTTACGATCATAGAGATGGTAGTTAGTTCGTATACATAAGTAACATTCCCATTTTTCAATGATCATAATGGAAAGAAGGTAAGTAAAATTATAATTTATAAAATTATCAGTATATCAAAAATATTATATTATTTATTTATATATACTTATATATTTAATTATTGGTAATGAAAAGGAATCACATCGTGTTTTGGAGGCGGTAGTCCACATATTCATTTACGGCGTTATCATTTTTTTTGTGTGTGAAATCAAAATAAGGAAAAATATAAATTATATTTCAATAAATGTAATTAATTCATTGATATAATTTTTTTTTCATGTCACATTTTTTTAATTTTACCCGTCCATTATATATTACATTTATAATGTGAATGAATTACATCACTTTTTGGATGTGGTATTTCACACATAATAGAATATGTTACCTTGTTAACACAATATGGAAATTATAATGTAATCTAATATAAAAGAATTAAATTATAATTAATACGTAATAAATATCATATATTACAAATGTAAAAATATTTTACACAATATTTTTCAAAACGACATGGGAAAAATTAATAATGAACAATCATCATTTCATTACGTGGTAGTTCTATGTACACATAACGGGTATGTCGGTTACCCATTAGATGGATGTGTGAGTTTTATTAATTTTAACCATTAACCTAAAAACATCTAATTATATTTATTATAATTATTTTTATATAATCACTGAATAATTAGAGTTGAGGGGGTGGAGGATAGAAATAAAACAAAATCACTTGAGGAAAGATGTTACCGTTTCTTCAAGTACCTCATTTTGGTTTATACCAAAAGGTGTAAATGGATTACACTCTATCCAAAAGAATAATTCAATGATGAAGGGTGTGAATTTTTTGAGTGAATTGGGTAGATATTTTTCGATTTTATGTGGTTTGAGAGGAGTGATTAAGTAGAAGAGTGAATGCCTTTTCATTGTGGAGGAGGAGTGGCACTCTTGTAAATTCAAAAAGTTATACATTAATTGGAGGTATCTGTTTCTTAATGTTCCCCCAAAATGGAAAAATAAATGTGTAAATAATATTAATGTTCCATAAAAACCTAATCCTTCAAAAATAAGTTATTTTTTATTATTTGGTATCTTAAATTCTATGATCCCCCAATTTTATCATTTGGGTTTTTATTAAGTAAACTTGTTTTATAACCTATATAAGATTACCATTATGTCTTAATTAATGTAATATTTATTATAATATATATATATATATATATATATATATACTGAGTTATAAATAATATATCTAATTTAGAATACTAAAATCCCTTGTGTGTTGGAAATTAAATTTAAAACAAGCACATGTAACATGGAAAAATGTTGTGTAAACATAAACTATGCTAACAATGATTTTATAAACTAAGGGACAATAGGTTAATTCAAAAAGATGAATTATTCTGATTAGTAGACCATATATAATATTTAATAATACATAAAAATCTCTTGACAAAATATATGAATTTTTTAAATTTTAAATCATTTAATTAAATACAAATTATTATAAAATAACATTATGGTAAATTATTCATTATATAATTAATTTAAATATAAAAATACAAAAAATAATTTAATTCTTAGATATTGATTTCAAAATAGTGTATAATTATATATTCATATTAAAATTAATTATTACTAATAATTCAACCAATTTACTTTACTTTTATTGTTTATCATATAATTTATTTTACTTTATTATTAACTAAATAATCACTATGTTGGTGATTGATAATCATTTTAATTAACTAATCCATCTCTAAAAAATAATAAAAAAATAATATGATAAAATAAAACTTTTATTGTTCAAAATTATATGTTTAAATATAAATGTTATGTTCATTACATATCTTAGTGTTTTATAAATTTTAAATGTAAGGAAGGTTCCTTTTTTATATTTTTTATTCACATGACATATCATAGAGGAAACATTACTGAAATATTATCCTAATAAACCATAAAATTATTTCCAAGAGATGATATGTAAGATCTATTGGAATTTAATGTCTTTTGGACATGATTTTCGGTCATTTCGTCTATTATAATTATAGATTAGACCATTGTTAATCAAAATTATACATTTATCACTGTAAATAATTTTAGTAAATATCACTAGTATTTATGTTAAAAATTAACATGACCATATTAGAAAAAAATATTATACTAATTAGAACTGCTTACGATCTTTTTAAAAAATTCAAATCACAGAAGTGGTTAAATTATTTTTAATATCAATCCCACAGATGTGGCTAAAAAGTTGGTTTTTAAGGTAAACATGTTCAAAAGTTCAATAAGTCATTACAATAAATTTCAATAATTTTTTTTTCAATGTACCAAATTGTATTAATATCATTATTCTTGATATATATTTTTCATTAAGATAAAATTGAAAATATAATTTAGAGTAAAAAATTATTTAATTGAAAAAGGTAGTTTTTATCTTAATTGAACTAGTTTTCACTATCCATCAAAAAAAATTCTCAGACAAATACAAACATTTAACCATAGAATCATTTTGGCATTCAAAATTTAAAAATGATTCTTAGTTTGAAAAATAAAATTTACAATGGTGTAAAAATTTAGATTTAAAATTGGTTCACAATTAAATGGGATAAAAACATGGTCTTGCGTGTAATACAAGCTAACTAAATATTGTGTGTAGCATAAACATAACATGGTGTTCTACATAATGAATGATAGAAAAAAAATTATATTATTCTAGGACTAAAATATAGTAATTTTTTATGTTATATGCTCTGATATTAAATGTAATGAACCTGATAATCGTATCCTTTAGCTTATTCCTTACATTATTACATTGTTACAAACTACATGATATCGTATCACAAAGACCAAATAATTCAGTACTACTGGTAGAAATTATTCATACATTAAATTCACATTAAATTTAAAAAATTTATATTTACAAATAATTTTCTTGATTATGTTACTATCCACCCATTGTGTAACCATTCATATGAGTGAGAACATAATTCATGGTATCATGGAAAAAATTAAACATTTGAAAGGGGTAGGATTAAATACTTAGTAAGTGTAAGCATATAATGGATGTTTTGAGTAAATATTAAATAACAAATATTTCAAGGTAAATAAATAAAATAAATTCTATTTAATTAATCATATGAACTAGGAAACAGAACCATGGATATTATACTTGTCAAATAATCACATGTGACATCAATAATTAATCTCATAATGATAGAATTTAAAATCTTGGGCATCTAAAACATATCCTTGAGGCTTTAGAAAATAAATATAAAAATAAATGGCTAATGCCTCATCCAAAACCAAAATTGTTTTGTCTCATGAGATATATTGATTTATCGATGGGATATAGTGGCCCCCACCTATCTATAACTGTGTCCAATGCATTACTCATTTGAAAGTGGTGAAATATAAACAACATAAAATTTCATATTAAAACAATAACAAGAATTCTGAATAAATTAACTATAAAAAATGAATGGTATCAAAATAACACATCCACATTCAAACTCATCATAAAAAAATTCAATAAAATATTGTTCATGATTTTATAATAGATCAACCACATTTAAGAATTATATTCAATAGAGGTTGTTGAAATAGATTAAAATAAAGTAATAAAATTTGAGAATATTTATTGAGGGAAACTATTATTAAACTCATATGAAAAAAATCATATAAAAATACCCCTTTCATTTATCAATAATGATTTACTATAAAAAATGTCCAAAAAATAATGGAATACAAATTTTCTGTTATGAAAATATTTAATCTTGAAATGAAAAGGAGTTATTAAATAATAGTCACGGTGGTGGAAAAGTTATTATCACCATGTATGATAAAAATAGAACATTCATGATTTCCTCTGTCAAAAGTTTCCACAAAAACACATAAAATTATTTATTTTGAGAACCTTTGAATTAAATTAAAATTGGAAAACAATTAATTTATAATTCTTTTATATCTATATAAATAAATATATAAAATAATATAAACAATACTAACATCGAGAAAAATATTTGATAAGTAAACATTTAAACATTCAAGGTGTCTCATACCACATTGAACATTTATATCATAGGCCACATGAAAGAGTATATTTTTAAAAGACATTTAATAAAATGATAATTAATAAATTAGTGACATGATCAGTCAATTTGAATGTATATAGAACTCATAAAATAATGTGGGCGTATAAAATCAAACTACTCCCCCATGAAATTATATTGAGATGATGTCACTTCCATTAAAATTTCATTAGATAAATGTTCTTCATACTTCAGTATAAATTGTTTTAGGAATGTTATTAAATTATATAAAAACCACATTCATATTTATGATATAATATTTGAATTTATTATATTATTTAATCACCTGTATATTGACAATTGTTCGTTATTACATTTTCTCAGGTTTTAACTGCTTCATATTATTATGAATGTTTGGTCATGAATATCTTGGTTATTTTTCCTAGGGTATAGATACCCAATCTCTATAATTATATTTCTTGTTATAAATATCATATTTTATTTTTAAATTCATTTTTATAACAATTATTGAATGTTTCATAATGAAAATGATTTTCATCACGTCGTGGAACTATAGGCAGTATGTATGCACGTGTGATGGTATCAGTCCCTTATTTGTTAATGTGTAAATAATTAGATAGTATATTAATTTTACTTATTAAATTTAATTTCATAATTCCAATATATATCCATTATTTACATCTTTATACCCATTCAATAAAAGTGATGATGAAAAACATATTACACTACGGTGTGCAGATAGTAAGCCGTATGTACACACACATGATGGTTTCATGATTTATATGAATGATGTGATGGGTAATATGGTCTTACCATATTAATAATAAAATTAAATCATATTTATGATACTATATTTAATAATTTATCATTGTATAACACATTAAAAAGAAGTAGAATAATAAATGATCATGAATGAGTTAGCGAAAACAATTACATCTTCTTCAGTGGATTTGATTATATATATTCATAATGGATATTGGTTTGGTCTTTATAGAAGACCAAACATCCATAGCTTGTATAATGATGTTGGTAATAGAAATGGTTATTTTATGGTTGATCTAGATTTATCATGGTGGCATGAGGAAGTAAGGAAACAGGTTCCCTTTTATAATTGAGGTAAGGGGATGTTTTTAAAACTCTCAAAATATTATATTAATATATATTAATTTTCAAATTTTATATGGTTTAAAAGAAAGTTATTTATAATATAATATGGGTATGGCTCAAAATCCTATCGACCATTAATTTTTATACATGTTTAGGTGACATTCAAACCATTATCTTGTAGCATAAACCCATAGTTAAACCTTTTAACTATTACAATGAAAACATTTATTTATACGTTTGGGGTTGATATAGTAACTATAAAATGAAAAAATAATCTTAAATTATTCATGGATATCATTTAATACATATCAAAATCATTTACTTTGATTTTATAATTTTATGAATTTTTTATCACATAATCAAATATTATTTATTTTAAAACAACATTAATTTCAATTTTGAAACTATTAATTACATTAATTTTTTAAAATATAAATACACTTGAAAAATTCTAAAAAATCTTTAATTCATCCTTAATATGTATTGGTCATCTATAAAATTAATGTATGACATTAATTAACACAAAATTATATTTATTTTCATGTTTCTAAAACCATTTATTTGGTATTTCTATTTGTTAAACAATTATTTCATCATCATTATGTAAGTCTTTAAGGTAATTATTTATTTCATAAATATTAAAAATAAATTTCAATGATGATAATCATTATATATTTGTATTCGATGATATATTTTGAATAAACACATATAATATTTTTAATACTTATTAAAAACATGACTATGACATATTGTACATTCCATAGAATAAAATATGAAAAAAGGATTAATGCCACCCAAGTGGCTCCGATTGGCCACAAAATAGACCCAAAGATGATCTTGGAGGACAATAAATCATCCAGTTAAATTAGGATTAGTGTTATGTTAATTTTATAACAATGATAATATTATATTTTCCTTTAATGATGCAATTTATCTTTAACAATAGTAATAAAAACAATTACTAATGTTATTATTAATAATTAAAAGAAATAAAAAGGAAATATTTATATAATTTTTACCCAATAATTACAAATATGGAAACCATTTTTTGAAATTAAAAACATTTTAGTGTTATTAATTAATTTATAATTAAACTCATTGATGTATGGAGAAAACATGTTTTCTATGTGAAAACATTCAAAACATTGAAATGTTTTTATATTCAAATAAAATGTGATATTGAATAAAATTACCTAAATTATATTAAATTATAAAAAATTATATAATTATACTTTAATCCCTATAAAAATATAATTTAACACCATAATGTATGTAGATTTAAAATATTTTTTCAATTAAATTTCATTACTTTTTTACTATTCATCAAAACACTAGAATTATCACAAAATACGAAAAATATGATCCATGTAAATTTTTATATTACAATTTGAAATAAAAAGATTATTGTTTCATATAAAATATATAAATTTATCAAAATATAGAGTTAAAACATGTGCACCATCATATGGTGGTTATAATACCTTTAAAAAATATATCCTTTTAATGCGAGAAATTTGATTTATTCTTACCTAATACCTATAAAATCAATTCGATAAATTTATAAAAATTGGATGAAATAAATAATTTATAAATTTCATAATTTCGTAAACACTATTCATTCCCGAAAATTTAAGAGGTGGATTATAATGATATTCCCATGTTTTTTAGGCTTGCTGTTGCAAACAACATAAGATTTGGAAAATAATAACTTTAAAAAGAGACTTAAAATTTACATTTGGGGTGTTACATTGATAATTCATATAGATTAATGAATTAAATTTATCATTTTGATATTTGAGGAATTATTTAGACATGAAGTCTTGGGTGGGGCCTGGTAAAAGATCTCCCCTCGATGCATCGAAAGATCTCATTAGACAAAAAAATTTTGGTGAAAACCCCGTCATGTATGTTTATAAGAAGAATTCTATTTGTTTCTTCCTTTAGAAAAAGATAATATTTTGAAATGACTTGATGGTAGTGGATTTTTTTCTAGATACATGACTTCCAATATTTAATCATTTCCTTCATTCAGTATTCATTTATCTCTATCTATTATATTTTTAGTATTACAAAATATTATGATTCATTTTCATTCTTATTTTATTAAAGGATGTATGTTTTTAGTTAATTGACATGTCATGTTTATTATAACTTATTGACATTGCTTCACATATTATTGATTCACATAACCCTTGTAGATAATTTCAGTTCACCCATTTATTTTTTTCTTTCACCATGTTATGAAGATGAAATATTTCAATAATTGTCAAGGAATAAGTATATTTTAATTTTTTTATGTTCTATGCATAAATATCTGTGTTATAAGGGAACCATGTGTGTAAATATTTATTCAAAAGTAAAACACAGATTAATCCATGGTGATTTGGTCTATTGTATCAATGAAATTGTAAAAAAATATCCACTAACTCTAGGATACTAGGGTTGGGATTATTGTAGTAGCATCATAACCAGAATAAATATTGTTAGTAATATAAAAAAATCATTCTATTCCTTATAAGAAATATAATATAACCAGGAAAATACCTATTATAATTACTACATAACTGGGTCATTCCCTATAATAATTTTAACATAAGATACATCAAAAGTCATAATTTGAATATAAACACAACCTTACATAATAAAAAGGTTATTTATTCAAATTAGGATTAATTATTCAATTCCCTTTCACTCGTATAGTTATTTATCAAATCATTAACATTCTAGTATATAAAACCATATCTAGTCATGATTTATCAGTACTTTCAATAAACGTGTATTCTATTTTCTAATGTTCTAATATCACATTAAATCAGAAAAGGCCAAATGTTATCCGAATTCATGTTTTACAGAAACTGCCTCCTTAGTATTGTTTCTGGGTAGGATCACCATATAGGTGACTGTAAGCCATGTATCAGCAAATATTGGATCTAAAGGGATCATGTAGTCATCCAAACACATGTTTATTATTACCCACTAATATGTTTGTTAACATAAACATTATTTTGTAATGATCAAATAATATTGAACACTTGTTATCATTTAGAAAAAGATCATAGGGTATTTTTTTAGACTACCTACATTTTATGAAGCGATAAAGGAAACACTACCAGCGTTATACATGAATGGGGAAAAAAGTCACAAGTATCAAAATGAATACCAAAATAAGAAAAATTGAATATAAAATACAGATTCAACAATAGTCATGAAACCACACCACTATAACATAAGATATAGTCATAAATGAGAAACCCAATTGGAAGGTATTCAATTGAGATCAAATGTTCTATCATGATATACTAGGGGATGTAATGCTACAAAAATCATGTGGTGCCACCATTTTTTCAATTGAAGAGGATCAATTGTGATTGAATATAAAATCATATATTCTATGTGATTAAAATCGTTGATCCTAAGATAATTTGGACATCAACCCCTTTCATGATGAAAAGTTCTCAAATTATAAGATACACCAAAAATGCAGCACTAAGAAGAAAATTAAACTTCATTAAAAAATTCATGATGTGAACCATTTTTACAACAGGAAAATTTTTCATTCTCTTATCATGTTCACGTAATATACCTCATAATAGGTTCATGTCAAGTAACATGTTCATGTTGTGAAGTGTCAAAATGATAGATCAATGCCCGTGTTTTATAGAAAAATCCCAAACTACCACTAAAGCATTCGAAACACATGATGAACCCTCATTGAATTTTGAAACAATTATAACCATGATCCATTTATTCAAACAAACGTAAATCCATGAACATTAAATCATTTTCCTCAGCAAATGTTCTCAAATATCAAAGAAATGGTCTGACCGCCAATGTTATAAGAAGAAATAAAAAACCAACTAAATGAGAAAAATCCATAAATGAAGAGGGAAGTACATGGAAAATAATAGATATTAAAATTTCGTCAATATATAAATTGTTATCCCTAAGATGCTTCGAGCATTACTATGTGGCCTCGCCTAACATGTTTCAGAAGTCTGATAATATATTTGTTAACCTTTCCTAAGATTCTACTTGATCACACCCGTTGTACCACATCTATGACACTAGAGGAATAATATTTCCACAAAGATGATTCTCACTGCGGTCTTCAATCTGTGTGGGATATTCCTCAAATTTGTTATCAAAAATAATATTGAGATCACCAACATCTATCATGTGATTAGGCCCAAGATGATATCATTCAATATGTGGTAAATTAAAGACATTGTTCATGGAAATATATTACTATGGGAGGGGAAATAAATAAATTACTAAACTAACCCTCCCCACTATCTCTAAATACAAAAAATACATGGCTTGTGGATTACCCAATTTTCATATAATGTGTTTTCCAAACCATAGTGAAACCTATAATAAAACATAATTACCCACAACAAACTCCTTTGGTCATATATTTTGGTCCTCATAATATTTCTTTCTACTCTTCACTATCACCAACCACATCCAGATCATTTGACCCTCCTCAAATGTATCTCACACAAGACTAGGTCCATAAATTGTTAAGTATTCTTCCTCCAATGAAAATATTGGTGATAAAACTACCTACCATAGAAATATTCAAAAGTTTTCATATGAAAAAATTCCATTAACCTTTTTATTTAATCAATGTCTATAAGATCCATATTCTAATCCAACTAAAAAACTACTTATTTTATGTAGTCTTTTCACATATCCCCCAAAAATCATAATCATCATATTATATTAGAGGTTAGTAATAGGATGATCGGCTGTAATCAAGTGAATGTGAGATCCTAAAGACTTCTAAAAACCCTTCCAGATTTGAGAGGTGATAGGAGGGTCTTTATCAAATATGGTATTTCTCAAAACATCGTTCAGTATAATTATCACCCATAAGTAGAAACTACCAAAATTGTTAATATTGATGGTATCCTTTATTATAAAAAAGTGTTCAAATTTTTTTTGTTGATCTAAGATCAACCATACTGCATCATTATTAGGAATTTCCATAAGTATTCATGTTATTATGCCTAGAAAGAATACTATTTCCATTCAGTAATGGGTAGAGGCTTCAATAACCTAGCATGGATCAAAAGCTCAATTTTCACCAGATAAGAGGTGAAGTTTATGATTATGAATCCCACTATCAATTTCATCATATCTTTCGACTAATACTATCTAGGAGGATCGTGATACATTATATCTAGACCTAGGTGTACTTCTTTATATAGAAGAATAATGATCCCACATCAGCTACTTATGGTATCCCTTACAAACAAATACTCATCCATTATATTGAAGAGATTTCTCACTATAATGATTCCATCCTAATTGTGGATCCCCACCATAAACACCATCATTTTGCAGTAATCCATCTTTTTTAGATATATTCTTCACGTTTATTTGGTCTTAATGCATCGCTATAAATTTTTTTAGTCAATTCTACTCATACATGGGATTCCAGAACATCTAGATGCATATCCAAAAAGTTTTCCTTCAACCCCTAATAATCAGAACACTCCCACACTACCTCGTTTTTAATATTTTTCTCAACGAATTATCATCAATATTTCCCTTCCAAATTGTATATATTGACTAGAAATAGAATGTATTAAAATAGTGAACCTTCCATGTCTTCTGAATGGTTAGGCCATGTAGAGAACTAAAATTTATTATGTTTTTGTGGTCCATGTAAACCACAAATCATTCATCCAATGATATTGTCTCAAGAATCCTAGGGAAGGAACTATCGTCGCAAAACCAAGATTATGATTTGGGTCATTCCACTACTCTAGTTTTAGTTGTCTTGATCCATATGAGAAAACTCCTTCCTCTTGCATCAGAAGTACTTGTAATCTAACTCTGGGTGTATCAAAATACACAATATATACCTAACCTGGAACTTGTATGGTGAAGATCAGTGCTGAGGTCAGCCTACACATTAGCTCTTGAAAATATATATTTCAATAACCTTACAAAATATTATTCACCCCTTTCATCATCATTCCATGCATCGATGCTTCCAGAAGGGATATGTTCTAGATAAAATGATGAAAATTACCTAATAAACCTAGAATTATCTAAATATCAAATAAATTCTATGTTGTTGCAATGATATCACAAATATAATTTTCTATGGGATTATTAACACATCATCCTATGAGATAACATGAACAAATAAATGAACCTAATCAATCAGAAAAACATCATTTGTAATGATTAGCATAATTTTTATGATCATGTAATATAATTTGGACGATGTCACAATATTGGTAATGATCATCTATTGAAAATAGGTACATTAATGTATAGATAAAAGACACCAGAAACTAAACCATAACATCGTGAATGATTTTTTTCTACAAGGTCATGATATTTATAGTTTGTTCATTAGATCACACATCTTCACAAAAAGTATGTTCAATCCATAAATGTACCTAAAATTAGACCATGATATATATGATGGTCACATACTCAACTAATTATACCTAGATGTCATATCAATATAACCTAAAATTTGGGAACCTCTTAGCTTATCAAAGAGATAGCTGATGTTTGGAAAGTGATACTAGTTCTTGACAATAATTTTTTGAATTTATGATATCCTATAGACATGTAAAATTTTATATTATCATTATTGTAGAAAATAATAAATTAATCCCTAGGTGATTTAATTTTTCATATAAAACCATCAACTTCCAAATCATGAAATTAAACATTCAATTTTTGAAGTAGCACTACTAGAATCCTAGAAGTTAGGATTCAAAATAGACCGTATCCCAACACTATCATGATAATGATTGTGATTTCCTACTCTGGTTGTAATTCATTGAACATTTCAAGTAAATATCTTGAAAATGGTATACCATTAAATGACATGTATTATGATATGTTCAAACATAATATAGAAAATTAAACAATATCTTACCCATGAGAAAATAAAATCACTATAAAATTAGGCATGCATGTCTAGACAGAAGATCCCACTCAACATGGTGAAAATAGATCCCTATTTCTAAATATAGAAATGTAAAAATACTATAGTAATATTTAACATGAGACTTGTATAAAACTAACCAATCCATACCTTGTAACCAATTGATTTTTTTCTTTTATATCACAAAGTCTTCCAATACTAAATGGTAACCACTAATTTCTAGAGGACATGTATTTAAAATATTTATATTCTCAAACCACAATCTCAATAGTTTATCAATAATCATGCATCTTCCATGATTTCCACTGCCAATACCAAACCATTTTCTAAAATAGATGATATAAATTTTTTGGATTCTACAGTATCAAACATTCAATATGAAAGGGTTGATGAAAAAATAATAAAACCTCTAATGGATGAAGTACTTACATCTAAACTATGTATATTAGTCTTCATACCATTGAAATAAATTTCCACGCTTCCCTAGGATCTTGTCTGACTCCCCTATGCTTCTCCCTCTATGTGGTAATGATATCACTATATTGGGAAACCACATCCCCAACCTCATACTAAAAATCATGTGGATATTAATATACCTATCTTTGGAGAGGAAACTGAGTCCTTCATATATTCTGATACTAGTCTTGATCCCCTTCAACTACACTACAACTCCATGCCACTACAAAACCTCTATTGTTGGAAAATCCCACCACATGCATGAAAATGTAGAGAAGGGTATGGACACTAAGTCCTCTTGTAGGAAAATATTTCACACTGATACCACTGAAGAGGGAACATGGTCCTAATATGGATACCATTTTTCCTACCTACTCTTCTAAAAATTCCTATGGAGATAACTGTAATAGTTTTTATTCTTTCCACCAGAAGAATTTTCTCCAGTTTTCCCTATTGAAACTACCTTCCCACTACTGAGGGATAGTCTCAAATAACATTCAATGGTGAGAGAAGTATTCATCATTTCATAAATACTACTCAACTGGAAAATGATTACTTGTGAATAGTTATTATAGTGAATACCATCATGAAAATGCCTCACCCTGGGAATCTCATAAGCTAAAAAATATAGAAAAAAGTGCATTATGTTAATGAAATGTCCGACAAAGTATATAAATGCCATTCCCTACTACACCGGGATCATGAATTTGTACACCTTATCATCCATTGATGTTTAAGGATAAATGTGGATCATAATTTATTCCATCACATCCTTATTGTATAATCCTTTATATTACTTAGATTTTATAGGAATATCTAATAAATACATTTCAGGTCCACAAAGCATGTATTAAGAATGATTTTCAATCCTATATTTAGGTATCTTAAGGTGCTTGAAGAACATCAACACTAAAATGATCCAATAATTTCCATCATAGGATCTTCATTCCCTTGTGAAAAGTGGTGGATACTGTAATTGAAACTCTCTCATCTACTAAACAATTTAACGTATAATGCAGATAGTATCCCTTTTCATGGATATAATGAACATGGTGATGATTTCATGAATATGATCATCAAATTAATCCCCATTAGATATAGAAAAAATTAATTCATATGTGTTAGAATCATGTTGACGTCCTCCCTCCTAACACTCAATTAGAAGACATTGAGGAAGGATTTTCTCTACAAAATAAAATCACTCCATTGAACATTGTATAACATTAAGGACAATATCAATAGGTGATAAAATAATATAACCACTAGATCATGGACTCTATAAACATAGATTAAAAATAGAATGAGAATGACATAACATTTTTTTGAATTACTTTTCAAATATAATTGTGATCTCATTTTGAAATTTAAAAAGAAAAAAAATTACACGTAATAAATATTTCCCTATAATAAAAATCTCATGTCAATAAATATATCTATGTCAATATTAGGATAAATTTATACTAATATTCCTCCATTACATACAATCGGTATAAAAATGAATAAATAATAACACACAACATGTGAATAACCCAATGTGAGATAATATCAACTATACCATGTGAACTACAATGACATAAATTACCTCACGGGGAACACAACATCTCCCCAATACATGGGTTAACTACAAATGTGAAAAAGTTTAGTAACAAGTACTAAAAAGTTCAAATTATAATTTTTACCATTTCCAAATACTAATGAAATAGAAAAGAAAATCAAATCCTTTAATACAAAATTTTAATGTTAACATATATGAAACTCTCTCATGTGGACAAATAATGTTGGTTATTAGACCTACAGAGTTCATTTCTGAATGCTAAAGGATACTTATTAGAAACATATGTGTAGAGAACATAGTAAAAATTTTATACCAATAGGCAGAGAGATTCAATATTATGGAAATAAAAAAATATCAGGGTAATAGAAATATTGGATATAATTCATAAAACAACATGAATATACATGATGATCCATGTAAAAAATATAACAATTAATTATAAAATATCATTAAGAAATGTATCTAAATGAAATGATATAGTTCTTACAAATAAATTACAATTCTGATAGTAATTAACTCCAAAGAACTCAGTCCCAAATCCATGGGAGGTCCAATCTCTAAGTTGAAACCAATATACAAACAAATCAACGACATAATCCTTTTCAATTATCCAACCCATCATTCATGTAATTTGGTCATATATTAAACAATATCATTATTAAGGTGTCAGTATAAATTACTAGGATGACACCACAATGTCTAGAAATCCAATTTTATATTATGTTCATATAGGTTAGTTATTAATATGAGTAATAATTTATAAATTGATACAAAATTATAATCATCCTTCATCAACAACATGTCTAAATACATTTGAGAATATATTAATACCTTCTAGGTCATAACCACATGTCATTTAAATAATAACATAACAAGAAAAATACCATAGAATTATCATTTCAAAAAAACCTTCTCAGCCCCTAAAAGTATTTTTGAATAATAGGGACAATACCAATATGAATTACAACATAACCAATCTAATCCTTATAAGAATTATGATTTAATTTGTCCAAGACCTATTTGAATTACATCATAAGAGGGCCAATCCATATAAGAAATATAGTACAATCTTCCCAGGACTTACCACCATTATAACATATTATAAAAATTATAACTCATAATATAAAGAAGAATGATATATTTTACCATTGACAAAAAAATAACTATTCATCCACTTACCTTTGATCATTCAATTCCCTTTCATTTTTCATTTTATGTATTAAACCATTAACATGATAGTTTATAAAAAAATATCATATCGGGTATTTCGAGTCATTTCAATAAATAAGTTTTCATTTTTCTAAAGAGACCATATCACATGAAATCACTTAAGATCAGATGTCATAAAAATTAAGGTTTTATTCAAACATTCGCTTCATTATTGATCAGGGGAAAGGTCACCATAGGGGTTTCTATAATATAGGTCTCAAAATTATTGGATCTAAATGGATCTAAGTTGTTTTTCAAAAACACGACCGTCTTTACTGATTAATTAGTTTGTTAATGTGAATGTTATTTCATCATGATATCATATTATTTCACACATTTAATGAATTAGTAATAGAAAATATGGATTTTTTTGACCAGCTTCTTTTTTACAATTATCAAAGCAATAATCTCAACAGGGAACACCAATGCTGAATGTATGTATTGAAGATATAAATAAAACCTACATAACAAAATCATCGTGATCAAAACCAGATTCATTGGAGTTAAAGAGATCATGAAATTATTATTGGGTATCATATGATAAAGGAGAAAACTAATGTGGTCGAACTTTAAAGAGATAAAACTCTATACTGGGATGTTCTAGATGAAGGAATCACCTAATAATCACCTAATGACATTCTCTGGTTTGAGATAAAAGGTTTCATGGTGAATGAAAATGATATCAAATGTGCAATGTGGTTAAAAACACATATACTTGATATTCATGTAAGAAATACCTTTATCAATGTATACTTATTTATTTGTCATATAATAGAAGAAACACATCACCTTGGGCTAATAATACCCCTTATCAATAGTTTTATGATTTGATCTAGTTTTACAACAGGGAAATAATTCATTATATAAATAAATCTACAACATGTTCCCAATAACAGGTTCATATTGTATATCATGTTCACTATGTGAATGTCTATAGAAAACAAATCACATACTATATTCTACAAAATAGAAACATAACACCATAGATGATGTCCAATCCCATAGAGTATCCTCAATGGACATTGATGCATTCCTACATAGACTATATTATTTAAAAAAACATACATCCCTGAACAATAGGTCATTTTACATGTAAAAAAAGTGTTATATTTTTGAAATGTGTTGACCAAAAATATTTTGTGATGAAAAAACCACCTAAAAGTAGATCAACCAAAACTCAACAAATAAGTACATGGAATAGAAGAGATATTATACATAGGGAGGTAGATATAGAATAAATAAAATGGGAAATTAAATATTCTTATCTTCCATGAAAATTATATAATATAATTTAGGAATCCTTTTGGGAATTTAGGATGAGTTCTTCCTTCATATTTTTGTAATAAATTCCCAATTTTAGTGACTACTTCATGTATTATAACATTACCTGAACCCATAATTGATTAGGCTTTCAAGATTGAACATTTTAAATATCTTTTTTCTCTTACTCATGTTAAATTTTTTATTTCATGAGTAGATAAGGGGTGTGTATGTATACATTTTTTCATATATCATAACCAAGACCAATTTTTTAGATTTTTGAGGGGTTAACTAATAAATAATGTAATATATAATAGCTTTTCAGTAAATTAATTCACCCACTCTGAGTGTACCCCATATGATCATTGGGTACTACACTGCCACTAATATTTTAAAATATATTTTATTGACACAGACTCTGGATTCATCATTATTTATATTCGTACCAACAAAAATTCATGTTGAAATATCCTTAAATTATTCATTGTATATTTTAAATTATTTCCAGGGAATATTTGTGTTATGATAATAAAATTAATTAATTATTTTATATTGAATATATCCCACGAACTGTATCATATCTCAGCTCATATTGAAATTTAAAATAATTTTTAATTTATTTTGGAATATCATCAAAAAGATACTCCATGCCACTAGTGAATATATTGTAATCGAATTATCTATTGAAAAATTGAGTTCTTGTGGGTATCTATTTTACATATATTTTTTTAACAATTCCCATCTAATATTCCATATTTCTATAATAGAAATCTATCATCTAATACCCTACACTAGGGGATTATTAAATACATATAATTTTGATTAACTTCCACACCATGAAAACATAATTATCTAAAATGAATCCTTAAGGATTCATAATGACCATTATTTTTATACATATATATCACATCTTGATAGATGAATAATCATTTAAGGAAATATAAATCATTTCTAGAATCTTATATATCATGTTTACTTGGAAACCTGTATACATAAAATATGGGTTCATATGTGAACTACATAATTCCCCAATAATTTCTTCAATACAAGCACTATACATAGACATATCACAAATAATAAAATTCATCATAAACATGGGAATGAAATCATAAGAATGTGTGATCTTAGATGCCCAAAAAGGGTAAGAAATTGACATATTTTAATAATAGTAACATAATGGAATGATAATGTGATCATAATATTTAAAAACCATACCATCCATTTCATAGATCAAAAAATAATTCATCGATTAAATCATTTCATTTCATAAGAGATGAATCATAATGTAATAAAATAACATGATCCAAGGGAGAATAACACTGGAATATGACATTGATTTTTGGCATACACAAAAGCATAAAAAATCTATTGTTATGGATATGAACAATAGAATTCAAAAAATGTTAGTCATTGGTTAATAACCCTTTACCAACATTTGGATTGGGATAACATGATATGTAAACATTCTTAGGCTTATGATAACCTCTCATGTACCCTCTTTTGGGCTTGGGATGATCTCTCATGTACCCTTTTTTAGTCATTGATAACCTCAATTTTACCCTCTTTTATGCAAATAATTACATCCCATATACCTGATGACCTCATAGAACATTAATCAGAACCCAATAACATGGAAGGATGTATTGGTACCAACCATTCACATAATTCATTAATTTGTGTTCAATAATGTCATTAAACATTATTCATATAATAACCCTTGAAAATGAAATAGGATTCTTAAATATTTTAAAATATCGGTACCTATGTGAAAGAAATATGATTCATAAATTTAATTCATTAGAATAATATATCATCCAAATAAACAATAAGGATGGTATCATAGGATCATATCCCCAATAAATCTGACATACCATATATTTATGTCACCATATATCGGAAATAATTTAATAAGGATAACATAGATCATTTTATTGGAAAACTAAAATTTTGACATTGAAATCACTTTTAAAAAATATAACAAATTATAAATTTTTAAATAGAAAATTATATTTCAAAAATAATCTTAAAATTTTAATTGATCCTTTTATTTATTTGGTGTTCATGAAGACAAAAAATGCAGTTCATGCTGTACAAGATAAAATGAAGATTTCTTCCACATTATCAGAAAACTAAAAAAACCCCTGTTTAGAAATTGACAAAAAAATTATATTTATATAAAACTAAAAATTAAAAATTTGTTAAAATTTTGATTATATATTTTTTGGGGAGTTTTAAAAACTTCAATGAAAACATTTTTTGGAAACAAGTGCATTAAAGAAAAAAAAATTTAACCATAGAGAGAACAAAAACTTATTTGTTCTTAAAAAAAATATTTTTTTCTATTTGATACTTCATGATATAAATATTAAATGGAAAATAAATTCTCAATAAATAAATATATGACAAGAAAAAACATTATTATATTCGGAGGTATATAAAAATATTTCAATCTTAGAATCATAATCATTAATAATTCTGATAAATGATGAGAATTTAACATAAATAATTAACATGTTTTATAATGATTGTATCATAATCCTAATGAATGATATAACATTCAATTTTTTTTAAATATCTATATTTTTTATAATAATAATAATAAAAAACCTTCATTTTTATAATATGCATCACTCAAAAGAAAAATGTTTTAAATATGGAATGTTTCTCAAAAAAATAATGGTCAGAAGAAAATACTTTATCTCAAGACTTGAAATTTTATGTACACATTTAAATATTATTTATAAATAAAATATAATTATTATTAACCTATTAAAAACCATAATAATATATATCATACCATATATGGTTTCATCATGATATTCTATTACAATTTTATTTTCAATTCCTTATTAAAATCATGTTTAGAGTAATAACTACCTCATATTTCATGTATGTTTTGGTTTGGTATTTTAAATAATTTTATATAAGTAATGGATTTATAATTTAATATACATTTACAATTATATTTATTATATATATATATATATTCATTATACATATAAATTCACCTTTAAATATAATTTTTATAAAATTAATATCATATATATTAGTTAAATATACAATCATGGCCATCCCTATCAAAATTAAATGACAAATGTCTCGCATTTCATCTTCGAGGTGTCAGTCCACACGTTAACACGAGCGACGTTTTCATTTTTCACTATTTTGTAAATTAAGAATATATATATATATTTGATATTATATTTATGTAATTATTTTTATGTCATAAATATAATATAAATATTTTAAATACCACATTATATTTAAATGTTAAAGGCATCAATGGAAAATGAATTACTTTAGTTTGTGAGGAGGTAGTCCTCCGTACACACGATCAACAGATTTGATTACGATTTAATATAGAAAGATATGTATATGTGTTATAAAATTAAATAAATATAATATAAATATATGTTATATGTGGATTTATTTATATAATAATATGTGAATAATATTTTAAGTATGTGAATGAAGAAATAAAAAAACACTCATTTAAGAATGATACAACTTATTTAAACATCCTCCTTAGGTTTTCACTAAAAGTTTTATTAGGGTGGATTACTAATAAAACTATGGCCTCTATGATGTTAATATGTATGTAATTTAGATAAATGGGTTGGTATTTAATGAAACAAAAGGATTTTTGAGTGTGAAGGTGATAGGGGACCATGTTTTATTTTATTTGTGCAGGAGATGACATACATGGAATTTTTTAAATTAAAATGTCAAATAAAAGTTTTATACCATAAAACAATATTATAAATGTCTCATTTCATAACCTTATATTATATTTTGTCATAATATTCTCATAAAATATGTTTTTGAAATTTTTTGTTCACGATAACCCTTAATTTTTTTATCCCGCCAGTAACCCAATTTATCCTTAAACATAGTAATATGTTAACCATGCTGTATGAACTAAAATTAGGTGCTCCTTATAACAAAACATTTATTTTAATGATTAAAAAATGCAATTAAAACATAAAAAATCAATTTTATGAAAAAGTATTATTTAATTTAAAATGAAACTGAGAAAATCCAATAAAATTTTATTTTCAAAAGAAAATGTTTACAAATGTATAGAATGTTTTAATATTATAAATACATTTTAAATTTAATAAAATTATAGAAATTGGATTAATTAAAATATTGGTCAACTAATTTTACATTATAATTCATATGATAAAAGTATCTTGTAAATGTAGAAAACAAAAGGGCAGTTCATAAAAAAATTCATCAATTTTCACTATTCCTCGAGAAATTAATCTTTACGAAAAATTCTCAAAAATCACATTGTTATAGTATTTAAGGCACAATTTCAAAAATTATGCTCATTTTTTTAATAAATTTTCTAAAAGGAAAAAAATGTAATTCTATGATTTATACACAAAAAGAAATAAATACATTTTTTGGGGAAAATGTTTTTATCAAATATATAAAGGCTTTACAAAAATTTCATTATGTTTTGTCAATATGTATTAGTTTTATTAAACAATTATAATTATTTTATGAAATTCTATTATTTTTATTTCTACCACCTCGTACAACATTGAGTATATAATAGCTTTTTTTAAATATTAATATTAATAGTATATTATGTTTATTTAAAACTCAGTGTTGCATGCAATGCATGATATTAAAGAAATATTATTTAATTGAATACAGTAATTAATAAAATAGAGATCTATTACATTCTAAAACACTTAAAATTAATTTCACCCTCAAAATTTTACCACATTGATTCAAATAATTGATGATGATTCTACATCATCAAATCCTCAGGTACCCACATAGCTTCATAAAGTTGGTCATTTCACCAATAATCATCAACCATGTGAGTGGTTTTATTTCATATAATATTCACTATATAATCTTGAATATCCATATGTTGTTCCCCATAGAGAAAATCATGATATAATGTTCTGAACTCTGAGTTCAGTACATGTGAATTATCAGATTTGTACTTCCTAATGATAGATACGGGGATCACATCATGGTCCTGACAATGTTTTGGTTGAAGATCCATGAAAAATGAAACCATCCCTACTCGATCAAGAATATCACAATCTTTTTACATAGGAAAATTCATAGGAATGCCTTCTCACAATCATGAAACATCATATCTCACCAAAGATTGTAAACACGACTTTAATGTCAAATCTTAAAAATCTTGATGTGATATTTAATGACGCTTATCATCTCATCCATTTCATAGGTTTGAAGAGATTTATTTCTAAAATATTATCCAAGTAATTAAGATTTATACAATTCAATCTAGATAGAGAATAATAATGATCCATGTGAATTCTTGAGTAAATTAGATTTTTTATGAAAAATCGACAAGAGGAAGATGTTGGTGCCAAAATCCATTTAAATAAATTGAAAATGATCAATGAATATCCTATGGGGTTTGAATGGTTTTTTTAGATTTACCATTTGTTAGTGGATGATACGCCGTTTTGAAACACAGCTCTGTATGCACAACCTAGTAAAGGAATCACTATATCTTCTAGGTAATCCTTTAATAAAAACTAGATAAAACAGGATTGTTCAATCCATGATACCTTACCATGTAATCATGTATAGTTTTTAAGGAGAAATATAATCCCATTGTAATGAAGTGTGATTAATTTTTATCATTATCAACAAGAAAACATATATAACTATATTTATTATATTTTTTAGGGTTTCCAAAAACAAAATTCATTTTCAAATATTCTAATATATATTTTTGTATGTGTAATGGTTCTATCATCCCTACAGGCTTTTGTCACATAAATTTAAATGGATGGAATACCATGAACAAAGATATAAACTCTAAAATATCACTATTAATATATCCAACCATAAATACACTTTGAAATCCCTATAAATCATAGTTAGTACATGATGGTTATAGAATGATTATCTATTATCATCTTCTAATAACAACCTCATAGCGGGTATGGAAGGAACAAATACACTATTCATGAACCTTATCATTCCTTCATATTCAAGGATATAATTAGGGGTATTTCATACCATCATTTACAATTCCAATTAATTTTTTTGTGCTTCATTAATTTATGCATAGACATATTGTTGTACACTAATTTTAGAAAGATATTATTTATCCCCTTCCTTAATCATTTTATGTTTAACCCATTTAAAATACATAAATTTTAGAATTTTTGGACCCACATTATTGATAAGGTAGCATGATCCTTTCAAATAAATGAATTGACCAAGATCTTTTCTTTCTTGGTGTGGTAATGTATTAGGCAGTTTTTATCAACAATCATCTCAAAAAATATTCCCTGTTTTATGTTAAATTATTTCTTTGTATATATATATAATTTCATATTTTATTATCAAAATATATAATACAAATTTCTCCATAAATATAATTCCTCTGTATAATAAATTTAAAAATTACAAAAGATAACTCCAAATCATGATTTTGGAAATATTTCTCATTGAACATCAAATTTCAAGACAAATAATCTATCACCATATAATTATGCATGAGTTTTCTAACTAATCCCCTTCCTAGTGCATAAATATAGAGAACAAACCCTTCTCAACTATAGGGTAATGTAAGCATAGGTTCTCTAAATGACATTCTCTTTAGTTTAATTAAATTTTCCCTACATTCATCTATCCAAATAAACATGGATCATATTCGTGTTAACCTGGTGAGAGAAGTAGAAAATAGTGATAAATTCTTCTCAACCCATCATTAGTATATATTCATAATATGAAATTTTTGGATCAATGTTATTGTTTTTTTATAGGACCACATTCAGTTGTCTCCTCTTCTATTGGATTCACTAATATACCATCACATGATATTTTAGGGCAATAAATTATAACATTCATTTGGATAAATTTACACTTGGTATATATTTCATATAATTTCCCCTTCCTTATGGTTTTAAATATATTCTTTCAGGGATCCTTATAATCTTCCTCCGAATTTGAATATATAATAATATCATCCATAAAGTGTACCTCAACCAGATTAGGGTAATCTCTAAATACTATATTAATTAATTATATGAATATATAATTGGAATTAGTTAGACCAATTGAAATCACTCTATTTTCATATTGTCCATGACTTTTATGAAATGATATCATTATTATATCATCCTTCCTGTACATTGATTAATGGTATCCAGAATGAATGTCAATATCGGAAATCCATTGAGCTCTACACAGTTGATAATAGAAGCGATCAATATGGGATAGAGGATACATATTCTTAAATTCAATACTGTTTTGTTACAAATAATCAATGCATAGTCACATGAAACCATCTTTATTCTTAATGAAAAGAACATGTGCACCCCATGATGATATAGTTGGCCAAATTAAACACTTTTAAATATCTTGGAGGAGATGATTCATTATTTTGTGAAACTAAATTGGGACCATTATATAGGGAGTCCTTTAAATATATACATATCTCCAGGTTTGGGTGAAATTTCCACTAGAATGTCACATTTATCATCACAAAGATAGTTGATCATATATTGGTTGTGAATATCTAATGTGAGTTTCCTTATATAAAGTTATATTGATTTTTTATAGAAATCCAAACCATTTCTAATATGACATAAAGTTCAACTATATGGAGATTGATTTAATGGAATCGTATTATTATAAACATTAACAAGATAATAATCATTTAATTTATTTTCCATCATCATACCATTAGTTTTTTTCACTTATAATTCATCATAAAATTTAATTATCTAAAAATTTTATACCTTTATCAAATTCATTAGAGATAGAAAAGTTGGTATATCTATAATTAAATAATTACTCATTTGTTATATATTAGATAATAACTATACCTCTCACCACATTGTTTACTTGCCTCTGAATAGAATTTTTTTTTCACATGATATTTCCCTTTTTCTCTCATCTTAGAAGGTTACTAATGTTAACCAACATAATTATCCTTAGGATTTTATCATTGGTTATAATAATCACTAGACTCGTTATAAATGAAACAATAGAGTGTGAGTGGTGAATTTTTTGTTACTTTAACACTATTGACATACTTAGTTATCTTCTTCCCAACAAATAGAAATTTAGACACTCAATAATATTCCTTTCCAAATTAAATCATTTAGTAGTCCCCTTTAGAAAATTCACTCAATTATTCCATCCAAACATCTAGAAATATAAAAATACCACAGTTATTTATCTGGGATTTTAGATTATACATGTTATTACATATTTATTTTATTATTAAACCCTTTTAATTAATGGGTAACTCCGATCTACATATCCAACTTAAAAGCACAAAAAAATTTCATTATATCTACCAAATTATATTATTGCTAACACCCATCAATATCTTTGTTTTAAGAAAAGGAATAATTGATCAACCATATATTCATGTCAGATGATAATACCCAAATAATACCTCACATGTATTGTAAAATTTTCTCCAATGTACCACTAGATCCATCATTATTTAGTTTGAGCTGAACTAATTCTTTATCTATATTCATATAGAGATTCTGAGGAATGATTGTATTTAAATGTATCATCTTGAACTTATCCCACTCTATAAATTCAATTTAATCATGGTGTCTCATATTCATGATAACATTCCACCATTTATCTTCTTCCTATTCCAAATAATAGTCCTCCAGAATAAATTTTTCTTAATCCACACTCTCGGTATTAGAAAATATATTTTCAATTGTACTGATAAATTACTCAAATACTTATTTATTAGTGTAAAATCATAAATCATGAGGATGTTACCTCATGATATAATAAAAATAATGGTGTTACATATATTCTTCATATGGATGTTTTGCGTGATTTAGAGCCATAAAATAATATTTGATCATTGAAACAAGATTTTTAATTCCATCACCCATAACATTTGGAAGATCATTCATAATATCTTTTCCTTTTCCATAGAATTAAACATTAAATTTATTCCTTTGGGTTACATGCATCAAATTAAACCAAAAAATTCTATGCAGCATTAATCATTATGGGAAAGCACATATTCATGAAAATTGTCATATAACATTTCAAAATTATGACTCTATTTTTAATTTATAACCGCATAGGCTAAAATTAGGTCATTCATTTTAATTATTCAAATCATTCGTAATTGTTCATGAAATTTTGGTGATTTTCTCAAATATATCCCCCTGGAGTTTTAGTACCCAAGTACTACAAGTCTTGTTATAGTTCACTTGTTGATGATCGAGTCAAATCCCAATGTTCCCTTTTCTGAGTAACTACCCCTAGGTAAATCAGGCCTTGATTCACATTCACATTTAATATCATGATAGGGATGTAATTTTGATGAATCAAATACCACTACCATTCACAAAAAATACTAGTATATTTACTTATATATTGAATAATCCTTATATGTAAACATAGACACATCCCTAGAGATCTCAATAATGTTTTCCCTTATATGTTTAGAATGGTTAATTATACCATAATCTAATACCAATTATAAAACCAAAAAATTTAATATATCAATATATATATATATATCACATATCAATATGTCATTGTGGATTATATAATATAATGATTTACTCCAGAATCAAATAGGTTTAGTATCTTTAGAAACATGGATACATAAACAATGGGTACATAAGTGATCAATATAATATCCCATTATGATTGTCATAACATTTAACATTAATAAGAATATCTTACATAATAAATTTCTTCATAACCCATAGAATGGAATCATAATAATGGGTGATATTAGATTCATAGAAAGGTTTCTAATGGGATAAAATAATATAATTCTAATATAAGGCTATGAGAACCTGATCATAACAATTTAAAATCAAAATATATATATCATATATCATAAAAATGATTCATGGAATAATACCTAGAATTTAAAAATTAATTAATAAAAATTTAACCAATTCTATTGATTCGTGAGATAATTACATATGTATAGGACAAATATTTGTTTCATACTCCTATGCATAAAAAAAATATTATTTCGAGGTTACCCACAAAGAAATTCAAAATATTTTAGTCTTGGGTTAAAGAACTATATAACTCTTTTAGTATTGTGATAACCTCACATATACCCTATTAAGGTGTTGATATTACCTCAAATGTATAATTTTTTAGGAATTGTATAAACAATCATGTTCCCACATTCAGACATTAGATTAACTCCTCAGTAGGGCTTCATATAACCTCCCAAGTACCCTATGATCTCATAGAAAATTAAATATTTCCCAATGAATTAGAAGGTTGTATAGATACCAACCACAATCCAATCTATTCATTAGTGTTTGATAATCTCATAAAATTAATTATATCATAACTTCTGAAATAGAAACGGATTTTATAGAAATATCATCATAATATAACCCATGGGAATGAAACCGGTTTCAGAAATAGTTTTCATTGTAGTCATTAATCATCTATAAAAATAATAATATGGTATTATTTTATGATATCCCATGTATAGAAAAACTATCATCAATAGAAATAATCATTGATAGAAAATTATTTTTAATTATCACATGGATCTTTTCTTTAGGAAAATAACCTTTCCACATCATTAACACGTATTTAAAATCTAAAAATTTATAAAATATTAAAGAACAAATTTTCTTTGACAAAAAGATAGGAAAATTTTATATTAATCATTCTTTCATTGAGTAGTTGGGACGATGGAAAATATTGTCTATTCCATACACATTAAAATGATAATTCCTTTCAAATTTAGATAAAATGTCAAAACATCCTTGTTTGGAAAATTGAATGAAGAAACTTTTTAATTTTTTTTAAAAAGAATTTAAAAATTGGTAAAACTATATTTAAAAAATAGTTTAAAATTTTAAAAATAATTATATAAACATTTTTTTAAATAATGATCATGGCTGATAAACTGATTTTTGACCGACGAGACAAATAAAGAAGATTTTACTTAAAACAATTCATGTAATGTATTGTGAAAATTAAAAGTGATAATCAAAATGGAAAAATTATTTTATTGAAAAAATAATTTTTAATAAAATAAATTCATTTATTAAAATATAGATTATATGATTTCATTATTAGATGCATAACGATAAATGACATCGATAAACAATTAGATTATAACATAAAACATTTACAACTTTTTAAATGAATGAATCATAATCCATCTAAAAGAACTAAATTATATTAATAATAATATCCATTTTATTTTCATATTAATATTCATAAAATATTTTCATGGTCATAATATACTTCAAAAAGAAGAATGAATTATTGAATATTACATTAGTCTTATGGATATAAAAGCAATTCCAAAAATCAATTACTTTAAGTCTCAATTTTCATCGTACATGTTAGAAACTCTTGTATATTAAATATATTTTTATTAGAAATCTACTATAGATTCATTATTATATATTTATAATATCATATATTATTTATTCATTACCATTTATTAACTAATTCTTATCAAATCTTGGTTAGAATCAAGTTTTGAGTAATAACTGCCTCGTTTTTCATGTATGTTTTGGTTTGGGATTTTTAGTAATTTTACTTTTAACAATGTTCCATCATATATAAAATTATAAAAATGGTAAAAATATCATATATATTCTTTATACATGTTTTTACAATAAACCATTTACGCGATGGAGTGAAAATGAATTACACCGTACATAGAAACTGTAGGCAATACATATGCATGAAAATTGTTTCCATTTACACTATAAGTGAAATGAATGAAAGGTTGAAGTTAATTCACATTTAAAAATAAGTTTTTTATCATATATATTCATTATATATAGCTACAATACAATATATGTCAAATTTAAAGGAAAAACGTGTCAAATCGTATTGTGGAGGAGGTAGTCCACACATACACATGAGAAATGTCATCACCTTCCAATGGATTAGAAGTTAAAAATATATATGTGACATTATATTTCAAATATTATAAATATTTCATAAATATCATATAAATAATTTTTTCCATCATTATATCTATTCATGAAAGGCTGTGATGGAAAATGAATTACAACACTTCGTGTGGAGATAGTCTTCCTTGCATATATTCGACCATTTCATTTTACTTCAGATGGTGAAGGAGAATGATATATGTGATTAGACTAACATAAAAAATTGGTTTATTTTTTACAGTAAATTAATTATATCAGTATCTCTTAAGAATATTTTGTTGATGTAGAGAAAGAAATAAAATAAAAATTATTCGTTAAGAATGATACTTTTTCTTCACACAGAATCCATTGTTTTACACCAAAACCATTTATTGGAGGGTTTAATAAAAAATACAAGTCCCCTAGAATATGGGTAGGGATGGATGGATGATATTTAGGTACATATTGATAGAATAATATTCTATTACATTTTGAAATTTATTTTAGAGAGTGTTCTATTTTATATGTGGGGGAGAGGACACACTTGGAATTTTGTAATAAAAAATGTTATAACTACGTTATACACATGTAAAATGGATAAAATGATTTTTTATTTAACCTTAGTTGACATATGGTCAAACAAATTCTATAAAATGTTACATTGACATGTTTTAGATCATTTTAATCATTATGTTCTAACATTAACCCCGTGTTAATCTCATTTGATCATTAACCAGAAAAATAATTTTTTCTCTTTATATTATTCCTAATGAAAAAAATATAGTCCAATATATTATATAATATTAATTTTACTGATTCAAAATATATAATAAATTTGTTATATAAAATTCATATAATTGGTATAATTTAATTTAAAATTGAACTCGTAGACGTGATGAAAATGTAGTTTTTAAGAGTAAATGATTTCATATCTTCGCAATGTTTTAACATGAAAATTATATATGATGTTGATTAAAATGAAATAAATTGAATTATTTATGATAAAATTATTCTAATTTTAAATTTAAAACCATCTTCAGAAAAAATTAAACTTGTAAAATCTTTAAACGTAGGATTGGTTTTCAATAAAAATTATCATTTTTTACTAAAAATAAAAAATAGAATACTTTTAGAAAATTATCAAAAAATCATTGTAAGATAATTTTGACAATATTATTTACATATAATTCTCATTTCTCCAAATACATTTTTAATGGTGTAATATATTAATTTTATTATATTTATAAAAAAATTAATGCAAAAGATTTTTTTGAGAAAAATAGATTTTCGAATCCTATAATGAATTTAATAAAAATGAATAATTCTTTTAACAATATGTTTTTTTATATAAAACTATTATCCTTAATTTTAAAAAAAAAATTATTCTTTTTGGTGATATAATTTTGAATGGCTTGGATATAATGGTCATATTTAAATAATAACTATGATATTATATTGTTGTTCGTTGAAACTCTATGTTTCGTATAATGAATATAATAAAATAAACTGAATTAATTTGAAAAAATATATAATTTATCCAATATTTGGGTGTTGTAGGTTTTTCAATGAATAAAAAATGTTCCAAGTCCCAGTTTCAAAAGGAATATTTTACATCTATAGGATAAACATTATAATATATTTATATCGTAAAAACACACAAGATTTTTACTTATTCAACTCTATAAAAATGGGAAATGAATGCATAAAATTATATCCATTACATATTTTCCACACATTGAAATGTACGTATAATTAATAATTTTAATGTATCTCATTTCATTTATTTTGTTTCTAAAATATTTAATGTTAAAGATCATTTTTATTTTTGGGTCTTTGAAAAATCTCTCATGTGGTGTTATTCTTAGTCATATCAATATCTTGATTCATAACTAGGATTTGTTCCCCATTCTTAACATATTCTTATACATTTTGTGGAATGATCAATGAAATGAGTGAAATTTTGATTATAGTAACAATCACATTGTTTCTTGAACTATTTGCTCATGGTTCCTAATTTAATTTCAAAATTCTACTAGATTATTCATTCTATTATATCTCATCCCTTGACTTCTATCATCATCATCATAATAACTAGTCCAATATAAATCAAATCCAACTATATTCTTCTCATTTCAAGCTATATCAAAAGTCACTTTTTTAGTAGACTACATTCAACAAGATTCAGTATTCTCATATACATATCAAATTGAAATATATGTTTTCTTTTATTTTTCAATATTTTATCATCATAATACTCAAAATGTATCTATTGTTTTTTGTTAAATCAATTTTATCAATTTTCATTATAATTTAATCCCATGATGTGGTGTTCAACTCCATCTTCTTCCAACTTACAGAGATATGTGTCTTTGGTCCCTATGAATGTAACACCCCGAGTTTTATGAACTCGAATTTAAATTGATAATGTTATATTTTATAATTTTTTTCCTTTGTATTTTTAAAATGATAATTTAAGGTATACTTTGAATTTTAAAATTTCATGATTTTAGTAATCAACGACGGGTTAAAGTTACATAAATATATTTAGTAATAATAATAAGCCATATATTTTATTTATATACATAATTTTTTTATATATTATGTTTTGAATGAATATCGTTATAAGATTATGATTAGGTTATTCAGATATAAAAATTATTAATAAAACTAATGTTACTATAAAATCATAATACATGTCATTTTGAAATTATTTATTGAAATGAATTATTTTAATTTATTCAAATTAATGCGTAATTACTATGGGTATCATATATTTTCAAAAATTGAAATATATATATATATATATATGAAATTATAATGATTTTTTAATATTAGAGTTTTATAAAATTATAAATGATATGTATTTTGTTTGAAAATTATATCTATTCAATTTAACCATTTATACAATTATTTTATTATTTGTTTTATACAAATTACAATAACATGACATAATTATGTTTTATCAAAATAATAAAACTGTTGTTATTAATTTTGGAATTTCATGTACATAGATATGTGTTTATAAATAATAAAATAAAGAATCATAATATGTAAATATTTAATGGTTAATAATAAATACATGTTTGTTTCATATAAATTATAATATGTTTTTAATTATTCATATAATGGTTATATTATGAAAAACGTACAAAATATTTATGTGTTAAATAAAAATGTGTAATTTGAATTATTTATATAAATAAAAAAAATTATATATATGTATATATGTATCAAAATATGGTATATATATATATATATAATTATAAATAGTTTAAACGTTTTGATATATTAATAAAATGAATACATAAATAATAATAAAAACATTTTATAAGTATTTGTTTTAAAAAATTATATTATGATAGTATATGTATATAAAATTAATAAATAAAATATTATTATCTTTTCTTTTAAAAGAAAAGTAATTATTATATTAAACCATTACATCTTAAAGAATTATTAAGATAAATTTACTTTTGATCTTGGGTTAATTATTATAATAATATAAAAATAATAGATAATACGAAAAAAAGGGAAAATTGTGTAGAGGGGGGGTGTGATATCACGGGTTTGTTTTGGAAGTATTTGGGGATAAAAACAATGTATAAAGATAATATAATAATAATAATGTTTAAAAAACAAATGTGAATAGGGTTTGAGGGTTTGAGGGCCACCGTGAGAGCCGAGCGTGAGGGAGCCACCATCAGAGCCGTGCACGCCAGCGGAGTCTGAGTCCGAGGCACGTCGTGAGTTGTGTTCAAGGCCAACGGGCGTTCGCATGTCTCCTCTAAAGACGGGGGGGCGACGCCAGGACTTGGGAGCCAAGGCGTGGTGATGGATGATCTTCATCTTCGACTTCGGTAGTCTTTCATGGGTTGGTTTTTGACCTTAATGTTTCAAAGGTTTTGGTTCTTCTTTAGTCTACTGGTAGGCGTGATATTTATTGGTTTTCGATGTTTGATTTGGCTCGATCTATCTGTTTCTAAATTGATTTATGAATATAAGAGTTTTAGTTTTTTTCATGTCGTTTCCTTGTTAACAAATTCAGTTACACTATAAAGGTTGATTTAATTTACTTTATGCCTTGGTTGTGTGATGTTTTCTTTAGTTTCCTCGAGATTAATATATTAAAATTTAAAGTATTATTAATCAAATCATTTATGTCAATTTTCTACTTCAACAATTGTCTTAAAAATAAAACTCTATATACTTAGACTACTCTGTAAGCTTGTTTATTTGGTTGTTTACGTAGTGGTGGATGTGACTATAAAATCCATCATTCTATGACTAAAATACCTGTAATAAAATTGAAGTTTTAGCCAGATAATTTTACACACACCATATTCAGTCTTCCCCATTTCATTTCATCTCCTGGATTGAAGCTCCAGGAACAACAGTGGCGACTGTCGTAGTTCTTTTTCAGGTAATGGATAAATTATTATTTTCAAACTTATTTTTATCTGAAATCTTGTCTCTGTATGCGATTATTTTCAATTAGTTTTATTATAGAAAACCAATAATATATATATATTTCTGTATATGAAGATTGAATATATATATATATATATATATTTATTTATATATCCCTTTTGTTTTGAATGTCATTAATAAGATCTTGATTCTTTACTAAAGTACACATATTGGCAGTCTGTGTAAGTGGTTATTGTGTGATTTTTTCATTTTTCCAAAAAATATTATGTGGTTTTAATCATACAGTTTACATATATATGTAAATATGCACATGTGTTTTCAATTCCATTCGATTTTTAATAATTTCAAAGAAGAATAAATATTCCATACTAAGAATCTCACATAGGTAAGGGGTCTTTCCTTTTTTTAAATTGTTTTTATTATACAAAACCAATTATATAGTTTTGTATATAATTGGATATATATATATATAGATATATTTATGTGTATTTCAAGCCCAAGCTATTTCATGATTTCAACTACCAGACGTTTGCATTTCAGATTTTAAAATGTTGTAAGGGGATATATCCACCTTACTTTCTGATGAAAAATCCGATATACACACATGGTGTATAATTCGTTATATATTAAGTATATAAATATATATACATATACATTTTCAGTATGAGCATCAATCCTAATCCTCTTTTGAAATGGGGTTTATGGGTTTAGTATGGTTCTTCCTAGATGATTTGTTGGTTTGTTTAAGTTGGGTTTCTATTTTATAATCTGTATGAAACAAATCTATATATATATAAATAATTTTAAATCATCTATATATATTTATGTATACAACATAAAAACCATCATGTTTAAGGGTTTTCAGAGAGGTTGTTCATGGTTTGTAAACTCAAGTAATTTTTGTATGTTTATCTTGAAAGGTTTCCATTAAGCAAAACCCAAGATATACAAGGTGTATAATCGGGTATAAAATTATATAAATATATATATCTCTATACTTATATGTATTTATATCAAAACATAACAATTATGATTTTTAAGAGATGAATAGTCATTTATAAATAATATTTTATGCGCGAACCATGTTTTGGGTTAAATGGAATTGAGTTTCTAAAACCAATATATATATATATATATACATATCTATATACATATATATGTATCACCACTCAAGTATGTTTTATAATTCCTAAATTAAGAATTCCAAGAATTAAGTAATGTTTTAAATGTGACATGTCATTTGGGTTTATTTGAATTGATATTTAGTATGCGAAACCCAAATTTTTACATATGATTATACATTCAGTCACACAAGTTATATACCAAACATGGTTTGGTTTCCAATAATGTGATAATGATTTATTAAAAATATTTTAATGTATTTATTACATTAATAAATTAATAAACATGGTTTAATTATGAGAACCCATATATACACATTATGTATATACGGTTGTATATATATATATATCATATAGTTTTTAAAACCCTAATTTCATGTATGGATCTTTACAGGTAATTAATAAATGTTAATTTTGGTGTTTTTTAAATCAAATTATATTTATCTCAAACATGAATTAATTTTAAAATAATTAATTGTATTATCTTCATATGTTTTGAATTCGTGAGATTTGGTTAAAAATGATTTAATGTAACATGTCCAAACGGTGCTTTACCTAATGGAGTGAATGTTGTTGATAAATCAAGTTATGTTTGAATCTAATTTCAGGTTCATTGACAATTTTACCCGTCATAATAAATGACATGTATTTTCAGTAATCCTTTTAATGGTTCTTTAATTAAGAAGATATCATTTCATGTGGCAAACCCTAACCACCCGTCATTTTACGTACTATCTTTTGTGAAACGAATGATTACTAAACCATGTTATTCTTAAAATTCATGGTAGAATTCATGCAGTTTTGATAAAAAGAATTCATGTAAGACCTTAATGAATTCTAATTTCATTGGTTAAACCAAAATGTGCTTGTTTCAAACCTACATTGATTATATTAACTCCATTGTGATTTGGAATGATTTTGTAATGGATAGTTTTCAAGCGGTTTTATTCATCAAACCCATGTTTTACATTTCTGCATATAGAATATATATATACGTATTAATATGTATAAGCATTACTTATGTATCAAATGTTGTTTACATGTTTTAATATATGAAAACCCACTGCAAATGTATACATATTTAATGAAATATTAAAAACGTTTTCAGAAAAACCGACTCTTGAGTGTGGTAGTCAGGAAGGTATTGGGTGTGCATCTATCATGGCATGTCATTAGTCAAGGAGTCTCAGAATTAGTTATTTTGTTTTTAGAAGTTTTCAAAATGTTTTCATAAAAACACTCGAGTATTTTTTCGGTAATATCAATTATAAATTAAACATTCAAAGTGGTATGGGACACCTTGAATATCAGACCTTGTTGACATATTAGGAATGTATTGGACTACCGGGTTGGGGTTCGGTAAAAAGAAAGCCCTCCAGGTTGGGGACTGCTAAAAGTAAGCCATCCGGGTTGAATACTGATAAAAGTAAGCTCGTCTATGCTTCGATGGTTCTCGAGACATTCATATTGGGGTTTTACACGTAGGTCATGGAACGAGGCCTTGACACAGATTCCATGAGTCCTTCAGTATACATTTTCTCATTATGTTGCATTATATGACCAACCAAGTGATTATTTCGCCTAGGGAAATATCCCTAGTTATAGAAACATTACCTATGAGTATGAGACTAAATTGCACATGGCATATGATGAGATAGTTATGATGCATGATCAGTATACCTTTCCCGAATTTTTTATGCAAATGTTTTCATTACATTAATCATGTCATAATGTGCATTTTTACACATTGTAGTGAAATTGTTTACACTCAACTCTGATAATGTTCATTCTTATTAGTACTTCCAGACCTTGCATGTTATGCCTACATTACTTGTTAGTATTTATCCATTTTTATACAAGCATGATAACTAGTTTTCAGTTAAAAGTTCAAATTCTTGTGTGTGAAATTTTTTAATTGTTTTATAGAAACCTTTGAAATGTCATGATGTTTTCCTAAAAAGAATAATTTTTATGAATGTGAATGAATTTTATAAGGATGTTTTCTTAAGAAGTATAAATTATTTTCAAAACCCCTTACTGAGTATTTCAATGCTCACCATACGTTTTTAATGAAATTTTTATAGGTTGGTAGAGTTTCTCCAAGATTTGGGATATTGTTCTTAACTCATAAATGAAGACATGAAGCTGTTGTCTCTGATTCTCCGGGATCTAAACCAGAAAGTTCTTCCTAATGGATGTGTTGTGTAATTTCATTGTTTCCCTTTATTAAAAAAATTACACACCATATCCAGAGCACCGACTCCGGGCTACTGGCGTCGGGGTCCTCACATTTGGCATTAGAGGAATGATTTAGGCAACCCTGGAAAATTAGGACAACACTAAAACACTAATAAGGTTATAATAAGTAGGGTTTGGTCTTCAAATTCTCATATTGGAAGCTAGTGAACCACACACAGACATTTGACTCTCCCTACGAATATCATAGAGAATATAGTAGCAAAATCCTACTCAACAAGTTACCAACCTAATGTTAAATTATGACTCACGTGCAAAACCCTCTAGGAAATATCAAAAAGCTCGAATGTACTTCGAATCTTCCGGGGATCGGACGTTCTATATAACCAAATGGACAATGCACTGTTCGAGAATTATAAAAAGAAAGGGAATTACTACGAGGGACTCTTCTTGAGTTTCACCCTGAATAAGAAATGGTCGGACATCAGGGCTTTCGGAGAAGCTGCAAAGGATCTAGACTTCTGTGCTGTCTTTAAGTACAAAATCATGTGTTTCATCAGGCATGGGGACCGCTGCGATTTTGAATCTTTCATCAAAACCTTCAAATACGATGTGGTTCGAGTGATCTTTAGAAACCAAATCCAAGCAGATGTCGTGGATCCTGAGGTCACTTGTGCCAATCTTTGTAAAACCACCTATATCAAATGAGAGCTTGGTTTTAACCACGATCCAAATTGCCAAGAGTGTTTTTGGAAACATGAGACTCGCGAGCATTGTTCTGCATGGGGAGTAGAGTTGAATAGTACCTTCCTCCTTAGGCGGTGGAGGTAGAGGGACATCACCAAGGGTGTCAGGGATGTCGTGTGCATGATTCAGTGAAAGTAAGCCAATAGAATTGCGAGGACGCAATTCTTTGTAGGGGAACTTATGTAACACCCCGAGTTTTATAAACTCGAATTTAAATGGATAATTTTATATTTTTAAAATTCTAAACCTTAAATTGTATTTTTAAAATGGGAATTTAAGTTATACATTGAGTTATAAAATGTCATGATTTAAGTACTCAACAACGTGTTAAAGTTACTTAAATATATTTAGTAATAATAATAAGAGATGTATTTTATTAATATATGTAATTGTTTTATATAATAAGTTTTGAATAAATGTTATTATAAGATTTTTATTAGGTTATTTAGTTATAAAATTTATTAATAAAAATAATGTTACTATAAAATCATAATACATGTCATTTTTAAATTATTTAGTGAAATACATTATTTTAATTTATGCAAACAAATGAGTAATTATTATGGGTATCATACATTTTCAAAAATTGACATATATATATATATATATGAAATTATAATGATTTTTTTAGATTATCCTTTTATAAAATTATAAATGATATGTATTTTGTTTAAAAATTATAACTATTCAACTTAACCATTTATAAAATTAGTTTATTATTTGTTTTATAAAAATCAAAATAAAATGACATAATTATGTTTTATCAAAATAACAGAATTGTTCTTATTATTTTTGAAATTTCATGTATATAGATACATGTTTATAATTAATGAAATTAATAATAATAATATGTAAATATTTTATGGTTAATAATAAATACATGTTTTTTTCATATAAATTAGAATTTGTTTTTAATTATTCATATAATGGTTATATTATGAAAAATTCCTAAAATATTTATGTGTTAAATGAAAATGTGTAATTTGAATTATTTATATAAATAAAAAAAATTATATATAAGTATATTTATATGAAAACACAAATATGGTATATATATATATTTATAAAAAAATTTATAAATAGATTGAATGTTTTGAGATATTAATAAAATGAATAAATATATAATAATAACAAACATTTTATAAGTATTTGTTTTAAAAAATTATATTATGATAATATATTTTTCTAAACATAATTAATAAAATATTATTATCTCTGATTTTAAAAGAAAAGTGATTAATATATTAAACCTTAACTTTTTAATATATTATTAAGATAAATTAACTTTAGACCTTGTGTTAATAATTATAATAAGATTAAAAAAGATAATAAGAAAAAAAGGGAAGATCATGTAGGGGGTGTGATTTCCGGGTTTGTTTTGGGAAGGATTTGGGGATAAAAACAATGCATAAAGATTATATAATAATAATAATGTTTTAAAAAATAGTGAATAGGGTTTGAGGGTTTGAGGACCGCCGTGAGATTCGAGCATGAGGGAGCCACCATAAGAGTCATGTGCGCTAGAGGAGTCCAAGTCCGAGGCGCATCGCGAGTTGTGGTCTAGGACGATAGGTGTTTGCAGGTCCTGTCTGAAGACGGGGTACGACGTGAGGAGTTTGGAGCCGAGGCATGGTGAGGGATAATCTTCATCTTCGTCATCAGTAGTCTTTCGCGGGTAGGGTTATGATCTCAGTGTTTCGAAGGTTTTGGTTCTTCTTTAGTCTACTTGTATGTGTGATATTTCATGGTTGTAGATGTTTGATTTGGTTCCATCTATCTCTATCTACTTTGATTTATGAATATAAGACATGTAGTTTTTGGCATGCCGTTTCCTTATTGAAAAATTCAGTTACGCTGTTAAGGTTAATTTAATGTTCATTATGCCTTGGTTATGTGATGTTTTTTACCCACAGGATGAATAGATTAAAATTGACAGTATTATTATTGAAATCATTTATGTCAATTTTCTACTTCAACTATTTTCTTAAAAATAAAACTCTGTATACTTAGATTACTATGTAATCTTGTTTATTTTCCTATTTACATAGTGGTAGATGTGACTATAAAATCCATCGTTCTGTGACTAAAATACCAGTCCCAAAACTGGAGTTTCTGGCAGAGACTTTTACACACACCATATTAAGTCTTCCCCATTTCATTTCATCTGCTAGATTCAAGCTCCAGGAACAATAGTGGTGACTGTCGTAGTTCTTCTTCTGGAAAGGGATAAATTATTATTTTCAAACTTATTTTTTTCTGATATCTTCTTTATGTAAGGGATTATTTTCAATTAGTTTATTATACAAAACAACTAATATATAAATATATATTTCTGTATATGCATATTGAAAATATATTTATATATATGTATTTATATATCCCTTCTGTTTTGAATGTCTTAAGAAGATCTTGATGCTTTACTAAAGTACACATATTGGAAGTCTGTGTAAGTGGTTATTGTGTGATGTTTTCAATTTACCAAATTCTTTTTATGTGGTTTTAATCATACAGTTTACATATATATGTAAATATGCACATGTGTATTCAATTCCTATCGATTTTTAATAATTTCAAAGAAGAATAAATATGTCATACTAAGAATCTCACATAGGTAAGAGTCTTTTTTTAAATTGTTGTTATTATACAAAACCGATTATAAATTTTTTTATATAATAGGATATATATATATATATATATAGATATATTTATGTGTATTTCAAATCCAAGCTATTTCATGATTTCAAATACCAGACATTTGCGTTTAAGAGTTTAATATGTTTTAAGGGGATATATCCACCTTCCTTTATGATGAAAACCCCGATATACACACATGGTGTCTAATTGGATATATATTATGTATGTAAATATATATACATATACATTTTCAGCATGAGCATCAATCCTTCTCCGGTTTTGAAATGGGGTGTATGGGTTTAGTATGGTTTTTCCTAGATGATTTGCAGGTTTGTTTATGTTGGGATTCTATTTTATAATCTATATGAAACAAATATGTATATATATAAATAATTTTAAATCGTCAATATATATTTATGTATACACCTTAAAACCCATCATGTTTAAGGGCATTCAGAGTGGTTGTTCATGGTTTGGAAACGCAAGTATATTATGAATGTTGATCTTGAAAGGTTTCCATTAAGCAAAACCCATTCTGTACTATGTGTATAATCGTGTATAAAAGTATATAAATATATATATATATATATCTATACTTATATTTATTTATTTAAATACAAAACAATTATGATTTTTAAGAGATGAATACTCATTTATAAATTATATTTTATGTGCGAACCAAGTTTTGGGTTAAATGGAATTGTGTTTCTAAAACCATAATATATATATATATACATATTTATGCATCACCACTCAAGTCTATTTTATAATTCCTAAATGATGAATTCCAAGCCTTAAGTAATGTTTAAAATGTAACATATCATTTGGGTTTATTTGAATTGATATTTAGTATGCGAAACCCTAATATTTACATATGATTATACATTCAGTCACAGAAGTTATATACCGTACATGGTTTGGTTTCCAATTAAGTGATAATGATTTATTAAAAATATTTTAATGTATTTATTACTTTAATAAAATAATAAACATGGTTTAATTATGAGAACCCATATATACACCTTATGTATATAAGGTTGTGTATATATATATATATCATATATTCTTTAAAAGCCTATTTTCAAGTATTGATCTTTAAGGGTATTTAATAAATGTTAATTTTGGTGTTTACTAAATAAAAAGTATTTATGTCAACCATACATTAATTTTAAAAAAAATAAGTATATTAACTTCATATGTTTTGAATTCGTGAAATTAGGTTAAAAATGATTTAATGTAACATGTCCAAATGGTTCTTTACCTAATGCAGTGAATGTTGTTGATAAATCAAGTTATGTTTGAATCTAATTTCATGTTCGTTGACAATTTTACCATCATAATGAATGACATGTATTTTTAGTATTCCTTTTTAAGGTTCTTAAATAATGAAGCAATCATTTCATGTTACAAACCCTAATCACCCGTCATTTTACGTACTATCTTATGTGCAACGAATGTTTACTAAAGCATGTTATGCTTAAAATTCATGGTAGAATTCATGAACTTTTGATACAAACAATGTATGTAAGACCTTAATGAATTCTAATTTTAGTGGTTAAACCAAAATGTGCTTGTTTCGAAGCTACATTGATTATATTAACTCCATTGTGATTTGGAATGATTTTGTAATGGATAGTTTTCAAGAGGTTTTATTCATAAAACCCCTGTTTTATATTTCTACATATAAAATATATATATATATATATATATGGATGAATATGTATATGAATTACTTATGTATCAAATGTTTTTTTACATGTTTTAATATATGAAAACCCAGTGCAAATGTATACATATTTAATTCAAGCATATAAATGATTTCAGAAAAACTGAATCTCGAGGGTGTTAGTTGGGGAAGGATTAAGCGTTGATCCATCATGGCCTATCATTAGTCGAGCAGTCTCAGAATTAGTTATTTTGTTTTCAAAATCATGCCTAATGTTTTCAGAAAAACACTGGAGTATTTTTTGGGTAATATCAATTGGAAAATAAATATTCAAAGTGGTATAGTACACCTTGAATACCAGAACATATTTACATATAAGGAATGTATTGGATTGCCGGGTTGGGGTCCGATTAAAATAAATCCCTCCAGGCTGAGGACTGGTAAATGTAAGCCATCCTGGTAGGATACCGGTAAAAGTAAGCTCCTCGATGCATCTATAGTTCTCGAGATAGTCAGATTGGGTTTTTACCCGTAGGTCATGGAATGGGGCCTTAACACAGATACCATGTGTCTGTTAGTATACATTTTCTCATTATGTTGTAGTATATGACAAACCAAGTGATTATTTCGACTAGGGAACTATCCTTGTTTATAGAACCGTTACCTATGAGTATGAGATTAAAGTGCACATGGCTTATGAAGAGATAGTTATGATGCATGATAAATATACCTTTCTTGAATTTTTAATGCAAATGTTAACATTACAATAATCATGTCATAATGTGAATTTTTATATGTTTTAGTGAAAATGTTTACACGCAACTCTGATAATGTTCATGATTAGTAGTACTTTCCTACCTTGCATGTTATGCCTACTTTATTTGTTAGTATTTATGCATTTATTTTAAAAAAAGATTACTAGTTTTCAGTTAAATGTTCAAATTATTGTGTATGAAATGTTTTAGTATTTTTATAGCGACCTTTGAAATGACATGATGTTTTATTCAAAGGAATAATTTTGATGTATGTGAAATTATTTTCTAATGATGTTTTTAAAAGATGTATTAGGTATTTTCAAAACCCCTTACTGAGTATTTCAATGCTCACCCTACATTTTTAATGAAATTTTTACAGGTTGGTAGAGTTTCTTTTAGATATGGGATATTGTTTTTAACTCATAAATAAAGATGAGAAGTAGTTGTCTCTGATTCTCCAGGATCTAAACCAGAAAGTTCATCCTAAGTGATGTGTTGTGTAATTTCAATGATTCCCCTTATAAAACGAAATTTACACACCATATCCAGAGCACCGAATCTGGGCTACTGGGGTCGGGGACCTCAAAATGAATCAATGGTTTCTATATACTTGAAAATATTTTTTATTTTTATGTTCCTGTTATCATATTTGTTGTAGTTTCATGTGATTGTTAGTCTTAAAAAACACCCATTTTGAATCTACAATGTAGTACACACAACTAATATTCAAATTTTTTTTGGAATGTATATTTAAATACATGGTTATGCTTCCCATATCAACAAGGATATCATTTTTAATTTTACATACACAATTAGAGGGGTGTATGTTTTAACACCATGTTATTTTATGATAAAAACAGTTAAATTTAATCTCTTCGATATCTTGTTTTACATGAAACCTTGTGTGTAAAGGAACCCTATTATAATATAATGAAATTATTTCTTATTATGATAGTTATTGCGTATAATATTGTTTAGAATGTATAAATATGAAGATCTAAATTATTAAAAATACATAATTTATAAATTTATAAATAATTCTGGTTATCAACTTATTATAGATAAATATAAATTAGATTTTTTTAATGTAAGAGTAACATATTTCTAAGTAAAAATTCAATTAATTCTTATTAATAATAATAAATTAAACTAATAATTATTAGTGAATTTATTTAATGAAATATATTAAATAATATATTTATGATTCATTTATTATTTTTTCTAGGCATTGGAATTGAGAAAATTAGTTTTATTGCTAGAAACCTTAATTTTTTAAAAACATTTGTTCACCATGTCTTTCAAATATATTTTAATATTATTTTTTTCACATTTATATAATTTATTTCTAAAAAATTAACTTCATTTAATGAAACATCAAGTTAAAATTATATTATAATTAATTTTATATTATTTTCAGAAAGGATATATTTTTCAATGTGTAGTGAAAATACAGATTTTTGTTACAAATTATATTTTTATTTAATGTATATACAAAGTATATTTTTTAAATTCATTTAAATTAGGTTTTTATGACCAATAATATGATAAATAAAATTTATGTTCTTGGAATAACGTTTATGATGAATTTTTATATAAATAGTTTTTATCCATATGAAAACATGTATTTTAGAAAACAGTTTCATCATCAAGTATGCAAAATTAATTTTTAATATAAATTCATCCACATATATGAATTTCATTTAGAAAATTTAATTCAATTTTTGGAATCAGAATAATTAATATTTAATAATATTCTATAATATTTTTTGTATCCAAACTTATACTATAAATATTAAAAATCTTTTAACATAATTAATGATAACAAATGTTTACTCCCTATTAGACTAAATAGATAACTATTAAAATGATCTAAATATTTATTTAATTTATATTTTTGAATTTATATAGAAATAACCCTATACCACTATTAAAAATATATCCATTTGGAAAAATTGTTCTCAAGAATAACTTTATCATTTAATATTATTTTAGATAATATTCATGTGAGACCCTACTGACACTTATAAAATGACACCTCTTCTCCCCTCAACTTCAAACATCTGAATTCTTATGGTTCAAAAAAATTACTACCATGAAAAATTCCTTAAATCCCTCCCCATTGCATTTATTCCTTGGGTTTGTCATAATATAATCTTATAATAACTATAGCTATGAACCAAAAGTGTTTTTTCAATTAATATATATTGTTCTTAACAATGAATTTTCATTTTATTTCTTCTTCTCACTCCATAAAATATTATCAATGATGTTAAAACAATAACACCATTATATTAAATACATTTATCTTTAATTTGTTAATATAATTAACTATATCCTTCCTCACTTCCATAAAATGTGAAATGAATATATTGATCAGGTGTATGGTGTGCCACAACCAAGAGTACCAGTGTAATTCATTTTCCATCACTACTTCTCATAAAATGATATAATGATAGATGATACGTATACAAATGTTATTTATGACATAATAATACTTTAAAATTTTTAATATCCCATCTACCTTTGTTACATAAAAACTATTGGGAAACAATTTCATGGAGCATTTTTATTATAGACTACCAACTCCATGAAGAGATGTGACACATCGTTTAGGTATACATACATTCTATCGTCTCCTTGAATGATGTAATTCATTTTTTTATATGTACATTTACCGGAGAATATAAATATGTATATAATGAATATATATATATATATATATGTGATAAAAAATATATAGGCGATTGAACCATGATAATAGAATATGGACATAAATTACTAAATGAAGATAGATTTGAAAAAGGAATCAGTTATCACTTAGAAAAGTGATTTTATCAAAACATTTATAATAATCATTTGATAAAAGGTTATCAATAAATAGTATATGGTATGATGTATATGATTTGGGTTATGTGAAAGATATATAATAAATATATTTTTTTATATAGGATTTTCACGCATGTATGAAGTCATTTAGACATGAGATGTGGGTTTATCAGCTCAAATTCTTTTCTTTGGGATAGATGTTATATTAAGCACCTATCTTACATATTTAATTGTATATAAATTCAATTTGAAATATAATATAATTACTGTACTTAAATTTATTTTTATCTAATGTTTTATTTTATTTTTTTGTTTCATGGGATTCATTTCAGAGTTTAACAATGTGGTAATGGTTTTATGTTACAATAAAATTTATTAAATAGATTTATTTTTTTAGGTTTTAGATGAATAAAAAAATAAATATACCTCTGAAAATAATCATTAATTTTATTCATTTCTAGTTATTTAATAAATTCTCATTTTTTCCTTTCATTTTACTCTCTTTTTATAGTATATCTTGGAAAATAATGCTTTTGAGGAAAATTGACTATATTTCCTTTTTTTGGTTAGAAATATTTTAACTTCCTTATCCATGTTTTTTAAAAATATTTTCAAAAATTTATTTGATATTCTAAAATTTTTATTTAAAATTAATTTTATAAATGTTTTACATTTTTAATAATGGGATAAATGGTTTATTCTTTTTTTCTTTATATAATGTACTTTTTGACTTTTTTCAAAATGAGTTACTTGAATTTTTTCTTTTAACATCTACAACTAGAAAAACATTTCCCACCCTAATTATCAATAGGTCATTTAAATATTTTTGAAAAAAAATAATATTTTTAAAGTAATATTTTTCCTTAATAATTTAGGCATTTTTATAGTTTAAATAACCCATTTCAATTAAAAATTTTATTTTATTAGAAAAAACAATCAAAATATTCATTTGAAATAATTTTATAATGTGATTATGTCCATTGAGGTAATTTAAGATTTACTAGTGATATAGTCCAATTATAGTATCCATATACTTTACCATGTAGGTGTATCATTTTTATTATAATATTTTTATGACACCCATACATTTTCTATGGGTTTTTACTTGATTAATTGTTGATATTTTGATGAATCCCATTTCATTTCTATGGGCCATTCCATGATGAAATGTTTATGAGATCAATTTTTTCATTGGTTATAATATTTTAATGTTTTAGTATCTTATGGAACACATTATTATGATTTTAATTATATTACCTGTTAGACAAGAATTATATCTTGCACCAATTCGTAAGTTATAAATGTATATCTAATGAGATAAAAGGACTACAATGGGAAGTTAACCCATTTCAGTATGTGACATTGTCATGAATGGTATTTTTTAGAGTGAACCATGACTATTATTATTAATTTTGGAGTAAACTCATTCAACTATGATAGTCATGGAAATAGTCCTTTAATACTAAGGAACATACTCTCTATGGATTTGTGTAATCCAATAATCTATTTATTATTCCAATATTTTGATATCATAGAATATGATCATTTATTCATTTATTATTAGTGTATTACGAACTACAAATAATTTTTCTATGATTCGAGATTATGATCTATGATATATTTGGTATGCTTTCAAATTTTTATTCTCATGATTTTATACCCATATTCTTATTTCATATATATGTGATAATTGAAATCTCCCAAATTTACACATACTGACATTGTAATCTCACACATTCTTATATTTCCATTCCCCGTGTTATGAAGAAATTAATTACAAATTATTTACTAAGAAGGATTTATTTTATGAATAACATAATGGTATATAATGTATACTATTTATGAAGTAGTTTTTTATTTATAAAAGTTTCCAAGGATATTAGACCTATATGATTCTCTCATGCATCCTTATGTTATATATCGATTATTCATTAAATAAGATTTGATATATATATATAAGAAAATATGGATCACCGTAGTTGGTATTAGATAATGGATTAGTCTATATTTGGAAACTAGGTTGGGAAATATTTAGTGAGAAAACAAAGAATTGTACTTCGTATATGAGAATTCCTAATGTTATGGTAAAGAAGTGATTCTGGTGTTTCTATAGAACAAATCTATATAGAAACTATAAGTGTCCATTGATCGACGTAGATACAAATAAGGCTAACAGACCCAAAAATTGATGGTCGATTTTATCCCATCCTGCATTATAGTGCAATTTGAGTGCACCTATTCATCATACCTAGTTGGAAACTCACAGTAGATATTCATGGATAACTCAAAATACCATTATAAACCATTATGAATTATTATAATTTATATTGATCATGTATTAACTAGGTGTATAATATGGTGTCCAACATTGAAAATAAGATGAAAATATATAGATATATTATAAATATTTATTCACGATTGAGCTCTCTAATCAATGATTTAACAAGATCATGACAACTATTTTGGTTTATTAGATTGAAATTATAATGATCATGTTGAGGAGGTAATAGGTATGTTCAAATAATAAATAACTGTATTTTTTCGTAGAAATATTAATTATTATATGTTATGGAATGGATTAATGAATTCTAATTCATATCCCCAATGATTAGATGTATAAAAATAATGGGAAATCCCTAAATATATTATAATGTTATATCTAGACTATGATTATTCTCTATTTTATTTTTGTCTGATTTTACTTCATAAAAGTATTTTTCATTTCTCTTAGGGAGAATTTTATGTTACTCGATACGTATATTGAATTTCTCAATATAAATCCAACATCAATTACTATATAAGGGAAGTCACATTGGATATTCTAAATAATCTAATGAGATTTTATATGTGTGACAAAAAATATTAACATACAATGGAAATTTCATCCATGGTATATGCCTTCATTCTTATTTAAAATGGGTGTTTAACTCATTTTGTTGGGGAGAAACTCAACATCGAATATATTCAAAAAAAATTGTAGTTCTACGATGAATTTTAAGATTTCTTTCATATTCTTTCATGGATTCGTGATGTGGAGTCCCGAATATAATTTATATCTGATGCTATATCTATAGAAAATATTCCATATCGAATTCCCCTGATTGAGTTGCATGAATTTATGAAGAATCTCTAGGTGAAAAATGATATGAATTTTACTCGTCCATGTATGTCACCTTGGGGTTTACATATTATTTTTTTTATGATGAAAGTTGGATCCATCTAACTCTACATTTATTATCAATAATTCAATAATAACATAATCATGGTCAAGAATCCTCTACCTTGTATTGACGAATTGTTGGATAAATACCATAGAACTCAACACGTTTCTATTATATAACATAATTCATGATATCATTAATTTAGGGTTATAAAGATGGTATACCCAATATAATATCTCATTCATGGTGTGAAAACTATGAAAATATGGTGATTCCATTTGGTTTTACTAATTCACGAACTATTATAATGGATTTAATGAATAAAGTCTTTAGAGGATACACTTATCAATTTTTATTAGTATTTATATATGATATTATTATATATAAATATAAAAAGTAAGAACATGAAGATCAGTTGATAGTTTCTATGTAGGCCCGGGGGAAGTAGAAGTTGTAAGAACGATTTACTGAATGTAAATTTTGGCTAGAGAAGGTATCATTTTTGGGGTTTATAATCCCAATAGAGGGTATTCTTCCACTATGATTGAGATCCACAGTTTTCTTATTTTGGATAGATATTATAGACTCTTTATGGAAAACTACTTAGGAATTCCCAAGCGAATCATCATGTTATCATGAGACGTAGGAAAGTTCATTTGAATAAGTTAATGAGAATACTATTTCATGGATCTAAATAGAAGGTTAGTCATAGTGCCTATTATTACAGTACACAACATTGATGAATGACTTGTAATAATTTTTCATTCATCAATGAAGGTTAAAGGATGTTATATGATGTTTATTGATATGGTGATTTCGTATTCCAGTGAATAATTGAATACTCATGATTAATATTACTTGTCTCATGATTTGATGTTAGCTATGGTAACTTTTTCCATAATTCTATATAGGAATTACCTATATGGTAATGGTTGTGATACATATTGATCATAAAAGAATAAATTATATATTATCCCAAAAATATATGAATATGGGTTGTTCCCACTCGCATCATTGAAATCATGTAGTTGATTATTAGATTATAAATTTATTGTCTCAAACTACACAAATTACTAGGTCGTAGTAAAGATGTAGTGTGGGGTTGAACCCATGAGGGTCACTAGCAGTTCAACAACTAATTGAACAAAACACAGTCAAATTATTCATAAAGTTCACTCAGTAGGTTTGGTTTCTTCTAAATATATGAATTATGGATTTAATTTAGATAATAAAAGACGAGATCATTTTTAATTTCCTATATCATGATATAAGATAATAATATATTTATTTTGGGATAGTCCTACGACCTATTCTATGACCCAATAAAAGATTCATCCATAGGTTTTGGTATATCCAATTAGATCTACCCATGCTGAAACTATCCACTGTTCTTGGTATATATGAAAAATGAGATTCATTATGCTTATTATATATGTAGAAAGTGTTGAATGCTTATTTTAATAGTCCCACTCAATCTGATTACATTAGCTTTGTTCGGTTACACATCCCATGGCCAAGGTTATATAAAATAATTTGATGAAAAAATATTTCTATCAATATTACTATCCATAGAGTTACAAAGGTTTAATTTATAGATGCATTTATGTTTAGAAGTACCCATACTCTCAACCCCTAATAATAAGTGGATTATCCGTGTGTGTATGTTATGATAAAAAAGAAAGTAAATACTAGACATGTGACTGATAATCATGAAATAGATTACATATTAAAACATGGGATTATTACAATTGGAAATAAATATCAAAAAATTAAAAGTAATGTTTTTACAATAAAAAATCATTGTGCATGAATAAAAAACAAATAAAATTTAATGTATTGGAGAAGAATAAGAATATGTGATGAAATGGATTTCTAAAACATAATATGAATTTCAAAAAATTTATAACTCATGTTGACTAACTTAAAGTCATATGTATTATAAAAAACTAAATTAATTAATTTAAATGTGTTTAGAATAATTGTAGGAGAAAAAAAGATAAATCAACATAAGAAAATCAGATAAAATTAATCCATGTGGTACTTCCTATATGTATAAGAGATTTATAATATTAATAGGTGAAAACGTAATTGATGTGTATGTCATGCGCAACATGTATTGGCTAAAATTAATTCTTCTCATATATCTATATAACTTGTATGATGTCTATAAGTCATTTATTTGAGATAAAAAACTCCCACCAATGAATATAACAATATCTTTGACTGGATGATAATTTTTACTTTCCATGTCATGTTACTTCTTCACATCATATATATGATTTTTTGGTGTTTTTTATCTTGATGATGTTTAAATTATATAATGAATGTACAAATCAAGAAATCAATTAAAATCATGTAAAAGATTCACTGGATGTTCGGTAGCTTTGTATGTATGATGTGAATGAGTATTACACATCATGTATGTGATACATAGCGTGAAAATCATGTTTTTGTAATTTTATATCATTCCATAAATTACATCCATAATTCCTAATTCCATTGATAGTAAACCATAGATAGTTCATTATCAAATAAATAATCAAAAATTACTAAATAAATATGTAAAAATGTACATATAATTTCATATTACCAAATCCCCCCACACATGAAATATTTCTTTTCCACATGGAAAATTCATATTAACAAGGATTCCAAAAGAGGCATATTTTAATACAGCATATATTGATTATAACCATAAAATTAAAACTATGTGTAAGATGAAAATTTTATTCCCCTAGAAGCAGTCCTGTGGTGAATATCATTCATGCCTCATAGTTCACTACTTTCTATAGATTATTTAGTAATTTAACTACAATATCATTACTACCCATTAAATTCTATAGCCATTTTCCAATTTTCCCCTTAATAAAATTTCTCTCAAAATTTAAGATAAAATATGACAAGAGTTATGATCATACAATGAAATTTTGTTCCTAAACATAAGTATGAATTGGTTCTAAAATCAGTACTTCATAAATAAAAATAAAAAATAAACCCCGAGGGCTTTATAAAAAATGGTATAAAGGAATATGACGTTAAGGTAAGTTCGTAATGTGATAAAAAAATCAATCTCAAAATGATGGTAATATCTAAATTATAAGGCATGATAGTCATAAACAACGCAATGAAGTTATTCCACTAGTATCAAATGATGTATAACGTCTAACAAGTCAAGGTTGGTGTATAAATATATCAATGAAGTATCAAATATTTACAACATTCTTTTTTTAAATTATTTTTAGAAATCGATATCTAGTACGGGTTTCACATCCATCCCCTAACATTATATGATTTATCATAGGATTTATTGTTCTTATATTGGTGATTTTGGTCCTTTTTAAAACACAAGACAATATATTTTTCTTTTTATTTCTCTATATTTTTTAAAGAACATGGCTGATGTAAAAAATTTAAAAATTAACCATAGGCCATGTCATATCAATCTCATGTGAGTTCGTCACTAGATATCAAAAGTAATTTTTTATTCCCATGAATATTGAATATTCATCCATAGATGTATAAAGAATGGTGATGCATTAAACCATGAATATGGTTGGAATGGATAATCATCTTAAAATGGTTCTATCCTAATAACGATATTCATGGAGACTATTATCTTATGAATGAATAATGTATTTGGGAATCTTGAAAAAGAAGATCGCAAACAATGCCTCACTCATTTTAGAAATGTATATACTCATTAGTTTCCACAACAAGATCTCAATACATATCCTAAGATGTTTTCTTTCCTGAGCTACCTATCATGAAATATGCTCATAAATGAATAAAAAATTATGTGTCAAGAATCCTATCAAAAAAGTTAGTATACGAAAGTAACTGGATTTCACTCATGGAATATTACCTGGTAAACAATCAATCAAATCCAATTTCAGGAATTTAGAATTATAATTATTGAACTAAACACTGAAATCACTCAAAAATGTAAATATGAAGAAAAAAATGATTTGAACAATTCCCAACCTAAATTTGATATTTATTTAAAATGGTGTATTGTTTTTTTTCTTAAAAGTATGTTTTCCATCAAAAAGTATCCTTAGATAAGTTAAAATATTAAATAATCCAATTATATAAACAATAAAGATCATGAAAGTGTCCCCACTAATAAAAAAATGGAATTTTCTGACTTTCCTGGAAACCATAGTATGAGAGATATCCAAAATCCCATATATGAAATGTAATGTAAATTTGAATTAATATTTGGGAATGAGAGATATTTGTATTTAATGTCATTACATTGTAAAACATGACGTACTTTTAGTGTAGTTTGTGTAAAATGAAATAATATATAATGAAAAAACCTAAAGTATATAAAATTAGTAAAATAGAGTTAACCAATGTAAATGTAGTGAAATTCGAATGTGCATACAGTCAATAATAGAAGAAATATACATAAATAAATATAGTAATGATGTATAGTGATGTTTAGGAATTCCATTTGATAAAGGATGATTATAAAAATGAAATAAATGATCCTAATATGATGACTAAAAAAATTAAGAAATAACTTATCTCTCATAAAAATATGAAAATAACTTCATCTAATTGACTCATGGAAAAAGATATCAAGATGACTCATTCCACCGCTCAGAAGCCAAATGCTTCTAAGAGGAACTACTGGTTGTGTCATCGAGATCACATTGTAATCTTTTCAGGATTAAATGCATCATAATTGTATCAATAATGAATCATGTTTTGTAAGAAAATAATTTTTCCTTATTGTGGGGGGATCCCAACTAAGCATGGATCTTAAGTGGAATCCTCCCAATTTGACATTTGATGTCAACCATATGCTATGACATTTGAAGTAGGTGTGTAGATTGTGGTGAGACCGGGACATCAATGAACATATATGTGGCATAAAATCTAGATATATCTAACTAAATACCACAATATAATAAAAATATTTAAAACAGTAAAAATGGAAAAATAAATATATCTTATATATAGATAAAATGATAAATCAATATAAAAAGTAATAAGAAAAAAAATGTCAATGAATCAGAATAAAAACATGGGAGGGGATGAGGAAAAAATTGTATTCAACCTATAGTCCTTGATATCAACAAAAATATTCCCCTCTCGAATAATGGGGGCCCGAAACTGACCCTCTTTATCAATATCATCTATGGAGGAAGTGTATGGAGGATCAACTTATGATTTGGGTACCATGGTGTTGGAAATGATATTAGTGGATAGTAGAGGCATGGTTCCTATCTGGATGGTGGTAGTCTATTTGGAAGTAGGGTTGATGAATGAAACATTATGATAGGGTGGGCTGGATAGAAACTTTCCCCAATTAGATTTCATTACAAGAAAATCATGGTGGTCTATAGGGATGGCATGCTTATAGTAAATATTGAACACGATATTAATGGTTAGAGGGATGAAGAAAGATATAGGGTCAATAGCAGTTTGTGGATGGAGAGATATATGGAATGGTGGTGGGTTAGGGATGGAAAATATTGAAGGTAAAATGAATGAAATGTCTAGCTTGCAGCAGATCTGACACAGGTTCTCTAGAATATAATAATGGATTTTCCAGAGATATGATAGGAAGGATGTGTCTAAGGTAGGGGTATGAGGAGGGGTGTCTAGTGTAGCTAGGTCAGTTTCATGATATGTAGGGGCTTGATTAGAATCCTCCATATATGTCGGTTTCAATCTGTATATTTTTTCATCCTTTGGGTATTACCCCACTGTATAGATCTAGTTTGGTTTGATGCCCATCCATAGGGGCTACGGAGTTTGGGGATGGGTTCCCTCAAAGGAACAAAGACGCATAGAAATATGGGTGATGAAATAATATCCTATCAAAGTATTGTGATCCCTCTTTTCAATGGTTTAATAGAGATCCTATAACATTCTAGCCATATTGAACTTGGTCAATCCAGTGGAATCTTTGATAATGATGGTATTGAGATAGATCACCTACTATGAGCATCACAATCATCCAACCAAGCATAAGCTAAGGACCTATGCATGATCCAGAGGGATAACCCTGTGGAATAGTCCCCTTCTTAGTGTGAGTATCATATACACCCTAACTGTCTCTTGAAATCATGTACCATGTTTGTGTTGTAATAGACTTGAATAGATCATGATTAAATGCTGAGAGAAATTGAGAAGAGATGATGTCAGAGGAATAGATGTTGAGGATAATGAAAACTTGAAGAGGGTGTGCTCTGTTGGCATACCTCCTTGTTCGAAGCAGGACGAATGGATTGATAAAATAGAGGGGGATAAGAACACAATGAAGGTATCCTAAAAGGTATAATATTTCACATACATAATTAGGGTTTGGTGAATATAGATGATGTGTTAAATGTCCTCATTATGAATGTGGATGCTCACCAGTATGTTTAGGTCAAAATTATTATTGGTACTCATTGTTTTTTTCTATAGATGGATAAATCACATTTTGTGCTTAGGGTAAAAAAAAGTGGAGGTTAGAATGGAGGTGAGGGTGGGGAGGAACCCGAAATCCTTTAGATGATTAATATACATCCCAAAAATAAGTAGTAGTTGTAGAGTCATAGGATATGAACATCAAGGATGGATCAATGAGTGATCATGAAGGAGAATCCATCCACTTCTTGGGTGGCAGAGGTGGGTCACCACACCTAGACATACATTCATCTTTTGGAGTGTGGAAAGTCATGGTTATATTCCTTTTAAAATAAATTTAATGATTATTATTCTATAAGAGGGTGGAGGAGGTGGATGAGGGAGAATTTTTGGTGGAGGGAGGGAGGATTGGTTGATGATAGGGTGCAAGAGTTCGTCGGAAGGGAGGGGTCATGCAAAAGGTCCAGCATAGGGGGGTGTTCAACATGAATCCTAAGGTTCATAAGATTTTAATTCTCCCTCAACATTTACAGACCATGCATTGTATACATGGTTTTTAAATCATGGTTTTGATAATTTCATAGTCACAATACATTTTCAAATAGTGAATGTCATACATGGATAATATTATAAATTTCACACCTTTTGGGAAAGGATCTTGTGACAAACATAAAGTTGCTATATCCCAGGATAAAGATTAAACTACCGTATTATAGCTTATTGAACCTACCACGTGTTATCTCCCTATCAACAGTTTATTTATTTTCCAAATACAGACATATTTCTATGCAGAAGGCTTTAAATGTAAGGAGGCACCCATTATAGAACTATTCTTTAAATCATATTGGACAAAATGTGTGATTTCCTCCCTTGTCATCGGTGAAGTGAAATTTTTATTTTCATGAGAAAAATATACATTTTAAATAGGAGGTAATTTCTTATTGTCATCATTATTATTTTTTAGATAATTAGTATTATCAAAAGAGAAATGGTTTTTAAAATTAAATGACTCCTCACACTAATTAGAAACATTCACCATATCGAACATGATTTTTTCATCACCAAAGTTGAGTATAAATATTCCATGATTAATGATTATATTCTCCTTCCCATTTTTGAAAAATGGTCTGAAAATAAATAGAGGATCATATCCTTCCTCTTCCATATTCAGAATAAGGAAATGAGCAGAGAAAATGAATCCTCCAACCTTTACCAATATATCCTTCATAAATCCTTGAGGATGTTTGAATAGAAAGTAATCACGCTATAGTTCAATCATTGTTGGTTTTATTTCACTGATCCCCAACATCTTGTCGATATTTAAGGGAATGATATTGGTACAAGAACCTATATTGACATAGATGTTTAAAAATTACATATCCATATTGTACAATGGATTGAGAAACTCCCATGGTCTCTCAATTTTGGAAGAAACATCAATTTAAAAAAAATTACATAACTATTCATATAAAGAGAAAAATAATATATCCTACATTTATTTTTTTTACAATTTAGGTCCATAAATAATGTTACCTAATTAAGATAATGATAAGTTTATATTGAAAAGGGGATAATGACATGAAATTATTTAAAATTATCCAAAATAATTGAATTTCCCACCATTATGCCTTGTATCTTTCTTTTAGGAATAGGGAGTGGTGTCTTGTATGCTAGGGGTCCTACATAAGACTATACCCTATTAGGTTGTTTCATTGTTTGGTCATTCTAAGTTGGATCTTTTTTTTTGATTTGCATATATTAGATTTATCAGATTATTGTAAATTTTTTTCTCATATCCATATGATTACTATATATCCATCATGTTTACACTTTTAAATATTTTTTCTTTATCATCATCCCATGGATGAAAATCTACGTTAGTAGGAAAAGTGCTCAGTAGTTGATCAGATAATTTCATAGATATCTACTTCAATTGGATCTGTAGTTATCTGACTAAAAATTGTTTTTTATTATTATGAAAACACTTTTATAGAAAAAAATGAGAAACGAAACATGACCTCACCACATCACTACCAATTCACCAAAAATACTAAATTAAGCCTTTAAACTGAAAAGTCATCAATCTGGAGCCGAAATCACCAATTAATGATCGAGTTACCACGAACTAGGGGAAACAAACATCAAGAAAACTAGACATTCCTAAGAACTAATCTCCCTGAACGCCCACCGATGCGGTCGTCGCACCAGCCCAAATCCACAGACCCGATGGAGGAATCTTTTATTATTACTAAACCATTGATATTCATTCAGCAAAAAGGTAGTGAATTTTTTTCATGATTGGTTTTCTGAGATTGGGGTTGTTTTGGTAGACATGTCATAGTTTGTTGATATTGATGTTGTTTTATAGGTGGTAATTTTTTCTCTATAAGAAAAGGTTTTTTGAAATGTTTCTTAGGTCATGAATTTGTTCAATGTGGTGGTTACTTAGGTGGTCTCTAATTTTTTGGAGGAGCATGTCCACTCCTCTACTGAAAGTAACATTGGTTTTGTTATTACGGCTGCATATTGGGACTCTACTGATAGTTCTAATGGTGTTATTATTGAGGAATCATGTACTATTTACTTTGATTATTGTAATATATATATTTAAAATATTTTAATTCGGGATCCTATAAGATTAAATATCAATATTTGTACCAGTTTGGACCTTTGACCATCTCATAGGATTGAATCTCCAATATAGGAGTAGTATGGGGTTGTTGTGCAATAGGTAATTGTAATTACTCAAGATTTTTCATGAGAGCCTCTAATTGATATTATAGGAAATGATCCTCATCTACATTGTGGAATCCATTCTGAGGAGGTCCTTTATCACTTTTACATAGACCAGTATTTTGGGTGACATCATCAAGAATAGATCAGACCTCTTCTGGAATCTTAAGAATAAGTCCTCCATCCGCAACAACATCTAATATAGTATGGGTTGGCGGGGAGATACCCTAGTAAAATGTCTAAAATTAAATCCACACATCTAGTTCGTGATTTGAGAACATATGGGTTAGCTTATTAAATATATTCCATGCTTCATAGTCTTACTCATTATCACCCAAGACTATATTTTGAATTTTATTTCATATCTTCCGAGATCGTATAGGTGCGAGGTATTTTTTTATGAATTTACTTTATAGTTCATCCCAATGCATGATTAACTCAAGAGATTGAATTTTTTTCCAGTCCATGTCTTTGATGAGAAATGAGTATGATAATGGACATAGACTATTAGTTTTTTATAATACTCCTTAGTATCTAATAGTATTTTAATCATGTAGAAGGTTATAAATATGTTCAAGGTGGTCTTAAAATTATAGTGCACTAAACTATCTCATGTTCTAAATAATATTAATGATCAATTGATTTATTTTGAATTTTTGTGCCTGAATAGAAAGGAGAACAATGATTGAAATAAAACCCCTAATGGATGAAAATATGTAATCTATTAGAGTGAACTTTTTTAGTGGTGGTTTATATCCTTGATTGGCAGGTGGTTCATATTGCATTTTTGAGGGTCTGGATGTACAAGATCATTACACTCAGCCATTGTAAAATGATGTAATAAAACAATTTTTATCTTTATCATGGGATAAAAAAGATGTTTTTATTTCATTTATAGTCTTCTTGAATGATTCAATGGTCATTAGGGAATACAGTAGGTCGAAAGAAGAAGAAAAGATACATAAAGGGTTTTGGTGCACCTAATGTAGAAAAATAAAAAATAAAAAGGGGAAGTAAAAAAAGAAGACTGAGGGTGATGACTTTATTAAAGGATTGATCTGAAATTCATTTTTCCTATGGAATTTTAAATTACTAGAAATGAATAAAATTGATATTCCCCCACTTATCATAGAATTTTCACAGGTAACATCCAAATTAGAAAATTATTATCTCAAACTACACTAAAAAATAAAGTGTAATAAATTTTATTCCAGGGTAGAACCCACAAGGATCTCTATCAGGTTAGCAACCAATAAAAACCCATGTAACAGATTTATCATGTCCACTATTAGTGTTTGTTTTTTACTAATACTATGTATTTTTTATCTAATGAAGATATCAAAAGAAGGTATTGGGGTCAATTTTAGGGCTCTTAACAGAATACAATAAATGTTTTACAATGGGATAGTCCTATAACATAGTCTAAAAATGGTGAAAGATTCACCAACTAGTTTTTATATAAGTAATAGGAGATACCATTGCTGACTCTATCCCACGATCATGATATAGATTACATCAGAGTTTCATTACACATAGCTTCTTTTCAAAAAGCATCAGTGGCCAATGGTCATATTCCTAATCAATTACAATTATTTTAGGTTCATACAATTATACTTTACTTGGTAAAGGTTGTGAAAAATAATGTGATAGACTATTAATATTAATGTAATTACTTTTCATAGGGTTACTATGGTTAAATATATAGATTCTTTCATCCATAGAAAAAACCCAAAATCATGACCACTAGACCTATGTGGAATGGTAGCGCATGGATGTGATGTCCAAATGACATGAAATATTAATCATGCAACTCATTGTCAGGAAAAAGTTGTGAATAAATATTAAAGGATAAAATAATTAATAATCAACATTAATAAATTTAAAATAAATGTAAATCAGTTAAAAAATTCATGGAACATGAAGAAAAAGTGAATAAATTTTTATGTAGTCATAGAGAAAAATGATTGGTGATGAAATGGATGTCAAAAATGGAAGAATAATTTTAATGTGCATAGAATGGATATAGATTAACAATTATCTAAAAATTATTATAAAAAAATAATAAAAATAATAAATTTAAATTTTATTTGAAGGAAATTAAATGAAAATTGGAGAAAATGGGGGTGAAAAGGAAAGAAAATAAACTATCTGATACTTCGTATACGTATTGAAGAGTTGAAATATTAATTTTCCAAAATAGTACACGATATGTAATTCATGCACATTAATTACTAGAATTAGTAACATATTATTCAAAATCATCTTGAAATGTAATTTGAAAGAATATTTTGTAACTATGATCCACATTTAATGTTGATGAATCAGTTCACTTCTTTGACATTGTTATCTTTTGATGATTTCAGATCACAAAATATTTATTTGTTGGGTATATTATTTAATTTTTCCATGATTCAGATATTTTAAATCATCAAGTCATGTAATGGATGTACATTTCATGTTCTAGAATCAAATAATTTTAATTATTCATAATTAGGTATGTGACTCTACAAGAATGTAGAGAATGGGGACTACATGTCGTTAATGTGATACACAGTGTGTAAATCTAGATTTTTTTTCATAATTTGTTCCATTAGGACCAAAAATCAAGATTCACTTGAAAATAAACTATAACACATTGTAATATACAATAAATCATGAATAAACCTAAAATAATTTTATCCAAAATATATATATAATTTCATATTATTAATATTAACAAGATAAAAATGTTGGAGTTCATTAATGATTTTTTATTGAACAATAAATTACATTAATAAGAATGAAAACATGTTTGAATATGCTCTGAATCTAAAATATAACTTTTTTGTATCTCTGATGATTATCGCAAATAATCCAATATTTATCGATTTTTAATGGATAAACCATGAAATTTTGAAGTAATGAGAGAAATATTATCTATGTAAGATAATATTTCACACATCTATCCTAGGGATTATTAAATATATACAGAAGGTAGACATTGAGATACCAATGAATGTTAGAAATGTTCTTGAGTTAATCATGATTTTGATTGAATTATAAGATTCATGACTATTTTTCCATTCCATATATTTCATGGAAATATTCGATGAATCAAATAGTTCATTACTAAATATTACTCCTAGAAGTAAGAATATGTGTACAGATCTGAAGGACTATTTCTAGTGGGACTACATAAAGAGAGATATAGTAGAATTTTCATCTCATTTCGTGGTATGTGAAAATGATAAAGATAAAATCCAAAAATAATAATCGGATTTTAGAACGATTACCAGTATTAGAATAAAATTGTTAAAACATAACCATGGATTTTTTCCGTGGAATATCTAAAACATAAAAACTCCATAATTTTATTTGGGTTATAGTCAATCACATTACGATGCCAAAACCCATAATTAATATCATTGAATACTTCTACCTTGATCCACTTTGTATATTATACAATAAAAAATGGTAAGGTTTCAGAAGTAAAAAATATATTTTTTATATTCAGGAAATATGATTTACCTCATGGTTCTTGAATATTATTTATTAGGATCTCGATACAGGGTTATGTATCAGGATTTCTTATCATCCTCAAATGGATGGTCAGTATGAGAAAACTATTCAAACACAATTGTATTTTTTTGAACGTTTTCTATGTAATTAAATGTCTGTTTAGATCAATACATTAGTTATGAAATTTTTTCATAAAAAAATATCATTCACTGAAGAATTCAGATAAATCCATATGAATAACACTATTTAAAGAACATTAGAACTCTGACATAAGGTAATGATGTTGAAGAATAAAAGTTTTTGGACCCCAAGAAAGCTAATGATATAGTAGAGATTATTAGAGGCATTCAACAAAACATAAATGATGAAAAGGGTAAATAAAAAAATTTATAATACAATTTTTTAAGTAAATCTATAGTTTAATGTTTTTAATATGGTGTTTATAAATACCAAAACATCCAATAAATAAATATGACATCTTAATATATTTATATTCATTACATGACATAGTGATCCAAAATAATACTATATAGGTGTAATGCATTTGGAAACATGGACTTGTAAAACATAAATCCACAAGTGAGATACATAATATCCCAGTATGTTCTTCATAAATAAAACCAATTTTTGAGATATCATACATAATATCATTCATCATAAATTGGAGGAAAGGAAAATAATATTTGGAGACCTCATATGCTCAGTAAGGGTAATCAAGGGATATGTCAATAAATCGGGTGGATATGGGTATGAAAACTTTTGGATAACATTCTAAAACAATACGCCTGATTTTATAGATCAAAAACTAGAGTCAATGATAAAATCAAGGCTAATCATAAGGCAAGAATAATAATGGAATTAATGAGAATGACCTGTGAGAACCTAATAAAGGTATAAGGAATTTATTTTTGGAATACACATAATCCATGAGAATAATTTAATTATTTTTCAAATATGATTTCCAAAAATATAAAAGTGGAATGGGATCACTTCCCCAAACATCATGGTAGTCATGGTTTACTCCCAAGACTATCATAGTGGACATATTCGCTTACTGAATTGGGTTCAATCCCATTATAGTCATGTTTATATTATTTCATATCAATCTATACCAAATGAAATAGAGAGATATATGGGTCCTCTACATAACCTAATTTAAATAATACCTAAAAACTCCTCAATATCATAAATCATTAATCATATAAGAAAACATGGTAAAATATGATTGAAAATCACTACATCATTGCATACATTATAGAAAAGGAATATGGTTCATAATCATTTCAACATTTCATCATAGCATAACCAATGGAAAAAAGAAGCGATAATCATATGTATTTTATCATGGAATCAACCATGGAATAGAAATGGATTCACAAAATATATTTTCATCATAATCATACAAATATTTTGAATGAACATGAATTTTAATCATTGATCATATCCCATTTAAATCATATGTAACATGAATATATTTCCTATTTGAAGGAAAAGTATTTTTAAAACAAAATCACATTGAACGTTTCTTAAGAAAAATATACTTTACATATTAAAAAAATCTAAATGAAACATAAAATTGTTTTTTAATACATCCCATTGATAATAACATTGAAATTGATGTAGGTAGATTGAACAAAATAATGTTTCTAAACGTGAAAAATTATATAATTCTTTAATTGTTAAAACAATGATTTATTTCACATTTTTTGTAAAAGAAAAATAGTCCTTATTTGAAAAAAATATGAATATTATTTACCAATAATTTTTTAAAAAGTAAAATAATGGTAATATTGAAATAAATAAATCATTTTGAGAACTGTAAAAACATTTTTGGGCAAAATATTACAAATCATGTTTTTGGAATAATTGATGTGTTGACTGAAGAGATAAAGATTACTATTTAAAAAAACAATCTTCATTAATTATGATTACAAAAAGAGAGGAAAATTATGGTAAAAAATATATTTTCATGAAATAACCATTGTAGAATATAATTCATGTGTTTTTAGAGATACATCATATTATATAATCATTGTAAGCATAATCATGAACAATCCTGATAGATAATGTGATTGTAACATAAAACCCTTTCAACATTGGAAAATTTTAATAGTAATTACAATGATTGAATTAAATTTATATAACCATAAAATATCTTGAAAATAAATAATTTCATGACATTATATGTCAAAAGGTCTTTATATAAACATCAAAAAAGAAAATTATTTCATAAGATAACATATGTTTCAAAGAAGAAAAATTGAGACAAAAACCCTTTACAAAAGTCTCAACATTCGTCGTACTTATTATATACTCATTTATAATAAATATAAATTTATTATAAATCCATTATACAAACATAATTATATATTCTACACAATATATGATTTACGTGCTAAATTTTCTACCCATTTATTCACAATTCTTTGCTAAAGTCACGTTTTTCCCTTTAATTCTTTTTTCCATGTATGTTTGGATTTGTTATTTATTGACTATAAAAATGATTATGGATATATATTACGTAGAATTTAATATATTTATATAATTATAATATATATTTAGTACATAATTATTTAGAATATTCTCAAAAAAATAGAGATAAATAATAAAATACATCGTTAACTGAGACGGTAGGACGTATGTATGCATGAATTCTATTTCAATTTTTTAAATAATTTAATGAAATAAATGTAAAAAATAAATTAATTTTATAGAATAAATTTTATTTTCGAAATATATTACATGTTAATTAGTCTTATCATTATTATTATCCATGTAATGCATGAAGGAATCTCATCGCTTTGTTAATATATTTATATAATTATAATATATATTTAGTATATAATTATTTAGAATATTCTCAAAAAAATAGAGATAAATAATAAAATACACCGTTAACCTAGACGGTAGGATGTATGTATGCATGAATTCTATTTCAATTTTTTAAATAATTTAATGAAATAAATGTAAAAAATAAATTAATTTTATAGAATAAATTTTATTTTCGAAATATATCATATGTTAATTAGTCTTATCATTATTATTTTCCATGTATGTTTGGATTTGTTATTTATTGACTATAAAATGATTATGGATATATATTACGTAAAATTTAAAATATTTATATAATTATAATATATATTTAGTACCTAATTATTTAGAATATTATCAAAACAATAGAGATAAATAATAAAATACATCGTTAACCGAGACGGTGGGATGTATGTATGCATGAATTCTATTTCAATTTTTTAAATAATTTAATGAAATAAATGTAAAAAATAAATTAATTTTATAGAATAAATATTATCTGCCCAAGACTCACCAAGGCACACTCCCCAAATAACGTAAGTTAAGTAATGTATAGTAATAGCACATCGATGTTTGGGTACCCCACACCACATTCCTACTGGTTATTGAAGACATCCTAATTATCGAACCAATCCCTCCATTCTCATCACAATCCCACTACCCCACCCCGTCCGCACACACCTTGGACACTACCACACATCCCACCCGCAAACACCTAGGCCACTACTACCCATCCCACCTGCAAACACATGGGCCACTACCACCATGCATAACCATGCCCACAAACACCTGGGATAAGACAACCACTACCACGCCCGAAGATACCAGGGCCTCATCCCGAATACTCTTGGAAAACAACCTGCCCACACACACCGTGGCTAGAACAACCACTTCCACGCCCGAGGACACCTGGGCCTCATCCCAAAGATTATTTGGAAACAACCTACCCACACACACTTGGACTAGAACAACCACTGCTATGATAGAAGAATCATGTGATATAATGGACCTCAGGCCATCACAGCCTGCCTGAAGAGTCTTTGGATATTCGGGAAAGGGAGCAGAAAAGGAGCTAATAATCAGCCACTCATAAGAGTGTTGGAAAAACCATCCACCCCCATGAAATGGTATTGTTCGGCACAAAGTGATCAAATTGGGTGGGGCGTGAATATGAAACATAAGAACTACAGATTTATATAATTATATCAACCACTCAGCCCATATTAAGGCTTCTACACAAACGATCTAATCACATGCCTCGACACTGCTAACTCGAAAGTATGCATGTAACACCCGAGAATTTTATGAGTAATATTTTGTTTTTATGTTATATAAATCATCAAGGGAATCTTTCACTACACACAACACAAGCTTGGCTTTCTTTACACGCAATCATGACCTTCCTCGATATCTTGCGTCGTACGCAATACCGAGTTTCACTACACAACGATATGCTATTAAAATATTACTAAAACTATCAGTTATGAATAGTAATACCCATTTTTTGAAATTTTGTGAATTTTATTTTTCAAAATGGACTTCATTTTTGGATTCGGAATATAAAAATTAGCCTAGGGTGAAATTTTGGCATTTTTATGAAAACTTTCAATTTTTGATGAATAGTGAAAACACTATGTTACTATTTAAAAACTGACTTTTTATTTAAATAATTATTTATTTTATATAAAATTATTTTAGGTCAAAATTGATACATAACACCTATATAAGTTCAATTCAATTCATTGGAGTCATTTTATAATAATTTTAGATATATAAATATTTTATTGAGCTTTTTACCGTCTTTTACCCACCTCCTAGGAAAATTTGCAAATTTACATAAAATATAATTTTAGCGCTTCTGTGAATGGAATTTCAAAAATCCGAGAGACATAGTTAATATCAAGGACTTAAATGTGGTTCAATGTGATAAAAATAATTTTTTTTGAATAGTAACATTTTACTTTTTCTTTAGCACGGTTAAAAGTAAATAGGGTAATTAAGGGTAAAAATGTTATTATTATTACTCTAACACATGTAATAATTCTATTGGATAAGTGTAAATCGACCAAAAACAACCTTATGAATAAAATATGACCATTTAGGCCCACATGGATTAGATTAGTACATTTATTATTAATTTATTTAAAGAAGGGTTAAAATAGTTAAAATCAATGTTTAATAACTAAATCATTTTTAATATAGAGTTATACATAAGATAAATTCCACTATAAATATTCATTAGAAATATAAAAATATTTCCTACATAATGGTATTTTATTTTTAATTTTTATACAATAAAAAATTTAATTTATTTATGACACAATGATGATGCAGTAATTATATTATTAATGAAATATTGACATAATTGATGTTATAAATACCCAAATAAATGTAATTTGAGACTTTTTATGAATTAAAATAATTTTATAGGTTAATATGACATGTTATTATTGATTTAATTAACTTTTGTGTAACTAATCTTTCTGATATAATTTTCACAAAAATCAATTACCAAACAGTGTCAAAATTGACATAAAATAGTTTTTAAAACAAATATTATATTATTAATTGTTATTTTATTCCTAAAAATCAAAGATTCGGAAAAATGACTTAAATAAGGTTATATATATTAATAATAAACAACTTGGGGTTCTTTGGTCTTGTTATAGTATTTTTATTAGCCTTATAGTGTAAAAAAACAAGAAGACACGGTAAAAGTTAAATTATCTAACATAAAGTGAAATCTAAATGATAAGGTTAAAATAGAAACCTAAACTATTATAAATTCTATTTAATGAGAATATTTCGACCCATACCCACCTTAGATTCTAGATAAATCAATTTTTAGCTATTAAAAACCGAATATGACTTTATAATAAAATAATATTTTTAGTTATTCCAAAGGTGCCCCTCTCCTCCCTTATTAAAGGGCACCTCCTCCCTCTCTTCCTCACACCACTTTGACCCTTCATGCTCGGCCAATACCCAGAAAAATACTCTTCTCCACTTCTCTATAAACATAGTAGAGTCCCTGGTATTATTTAAATACCAATTTTAGTTCCCTAAGAGGAGGTCTTAAAGAGGCGCTTCAAAGAAGAGGTAATGTCTGTTACCAATTTTTTCAACTTTATTTCTTCTTCCACTTCTTCTTCTTTAGTTGTTTAATTTTGAAGTTATAACATCAGATTCAATAATATACTGATATGTTATTATAATTATGAAATAACCCTATGTCACCATCTATCCATCCTCCAGAAAACGCAATCACTGCGCGTGCGTACGTAAGGAATACCGTCTCCACGCCGTGGTGTAATCTATTTTCCACCACCACCTTACTTGGATTGGTATAATGGTGTAAATAATAACTATATATGATTATTGTAAAGTGATATTTATTCTGAAATAGTATACATACACTCCAATACAATTCCACGATCATGGGAACGATATCATCGCTCGTGCGTACGTACGTAATACCGTCTCCACGATGTGATGCGACTCATTCTACATAATCTTCAATGTATAATGATTATATAATTTAATTGAATGAATTAATATGATATATATTACTCTAATAACATTCTGTAAATGAGGTATCTATAACCTAAAGATAAGAATAAGAATTTATTTGACAAAACACGCATAAGAACAAAAAGTAATAAACACCCGAATAACAAGTAGAAATGAAATATTACTAATAAGAAGCTAAGAATATGGCCATATATGATATAATAAAAATGGGTATGATTATGGAATAATTCAAGGACATTATTTAAATCATTATACAGGAGTTTCAGACACTTACGAATCAAATCGGACCTAAGGTAAGGGAAAATCTCGCAATCTCATTTTTATCCGAGATTGTTTATACTTCAGAATTTACTGTGGAATATTTATCATCCACATCCTTGTTTCCTCAATATGTAATATTTATATCCTGATACAATTTTTTATATCAAATTATACCCTTGGGTGAGTTTTTAGTAAAATATATGAAAGGAATCCTCTGTCGTTTTTCATACGAGGTACTTTTTGACTTTTCCGACAAAAGTACGAGAAGAATGTTTTTTTTAACTTATACAGCATGAATGGATTTTTAGAACATTATTTCCATGAAGCTTCCTTTACATGTTTTCAAGTTTATTTTTAATTAACTTCTTTTCGTTCAAAATTATATGACATGTTAAGAAAGGAAAATGTTTTTGAAGTAGAAAGGTTATTTTCCTCAAGAATAGAATTCAAGTGCTTTATCGAAATTATTTTCCATCTAAGATAATATAGGGTTCTGTTTATATCCCTATTATTAAATTGATTTGATTATGTTGTGATGGAATTATTTTTATGAATTCATTTATCTTATATGAATTGTTTTATGATTTCCCGATTTTTAAGAATCCCAGTTTTATTACATGGGTTATGCAATGATTTATGATTTATGATTTTGTGGCACAAATAAGAATGGTATCATTATGAGAAGGGTGGGACTTATATCTCCCTCCAATTTATTGGGTAAAGATTTATATCTCATGAGATAGACATGGATGGAATGGCAGGTTAAACCGGTTCACTGAAACAGGACTGAAACGAGGAGTGAACACGGTTCAGAAATGGACTTTGTCCGCTAAGATGGTATTGGAAATGTGTCTTGACTACTAAGAAATGATTTTCTATGATTATGTGTGTATGCCAAAAAGTTTCATGTTTTATGTTATGATTATTGGGATTACATTTCACTACTATGATTTATCCCATATTATGAAATTACGATCTCTTTTGCAGGTTATGATTTCCAAAATGTTCTGTTCTTATGAATATGATCTGATTGATATTTATTTTGTTTACCCTTATTGAGCATTTGAGCTAACCCTTTTGAATGTTTTCCTTACCCAGGTCAGGAAGAACGTTATTAATTAGGATATTCGAAAAAGGGACTCTAGATATGATGAAATAAATGGGAGACAACATAGATGATTTATGAACCAGTTGTTTATGTTTCCCGGTTTCTAAAGACACTATACATATATAGTCCATTCATGGTTTTGTTATATGTTGTAATAAGTGTACATAAATTTTTTATTATTAGCAATGTATGTAAATTATGGGTCATTATAGTTGGTATCAGAGGAAAGGTATAGTCAAACTTTGGAAATTAGGATGTGAAATCCTTAGTAAGAACACTAAGGATAAGTCTAAGCATAGAACACAATATTAGTGTTTTAGAAATGTCCATGAAAAACCTATGATATGACCTTAAGTGTGAAATTTTATTTATTATTATGTGTTTTTTCCTATTATAATTACTGTTTCTCACACTATTCTTCTTGGTTTTAGTCAATGGCTGGAACCCGAAAGAACTGTGTTAATGTGGAATGAGACGGGCAATGCAATGATTGTCCCCCTGAGCAACCAAACGTTATGGGAGCTGGAATACAAAATCTTGTAGCCATGCTCACACAACTTTCTCAAGCTATGAATCATGTAGGACTTCCAAACAAGCAAAAGAAGGAGAAACATTCTATTGAATTTTTCAGGAGGCAGCATCCACTTTCATTCAGCGGGTCTTCTAATCCATTAGTGGCTGAACAATGGATCAGTACCACTGAAAAGATATTTTCAGTTCTTCAATGTTCTGAACATTATAAAGTCATCTTGAAAGTTTATCCTTTGTAAGGTGAAGCTGATCAATGGTGGACTATTATTAAGAATATAAGGAAAAGGGATGAAATTGAGTCCATGGAATGGGACGAGTTCAAGAACATATTTTTCAATCAGTACTTCCCTCGTATTCTCTGAACAAAGATGGAGAAGGAGTTTGTTGAACTAAAGAAAAATGATGATGAATCTGTTGCTACCTGCGGATAAAATGTTACAAGACTTGCAAGGTACGCTTCATGGATTATTATCCAACCTGAGAGTAAGATCGATTGATTCTTTAGTGGCTTAAAACCAAGTCTTTGAAGGGTGTTATCCATAAGGGACTTCAATAGTTACGAGGAAATTGTTCGATGTGCTCTCAAGGTTTTGATAGAGATTAGAGTAACCCATCAGTCATATGGGTTTGATAAGAAGAGGAAAATATAATTCAAAGGAAAATATAAAGAGAACACTAAAAAGAATATGAGCTTTCCCTTATACACAAAGTGTGGAAAGAAACATGGAGGGAGTTGTCTTAAAGGGACAAGTAAATGATTAAAATGTGGAAAGGAAGGTCATCATGCATTTGAATACCGCAATGATGGGAAGAAGATGTCTAGTGATGCAAACAAAGAAAAGGATACACAGAGTGCACCTCCAACAGTTCAATGTTACATGTGCATGAAAATAGGGCATTATGCCAATCAATTCCCTAATCCAAGGGATGTTGATGATGATCGACGTCAAAAAACTCTTAAGGCCAAAGACAAAGGAAAGTCACATGCAATTACTATCGGCGATGTAGAGTACGACAACGAAGAGGTGAAAGGTACACTTACCATCCTCTCTAAAGTAGAAAATGTTTTATTTGATTCTGGATCCACCCACTCTTTTACTTCTGAAGAATTTTCTAAAGGTATCACCGTATTACCTCAATAATTAGATGTTGAGTTAGATGTGAAAACACCTAATGGAACAACAATCGCATCAAAAGTTTATAATTCTTCTCCGATTGAAGTTTGTGGGAATGTGCTTCCTGCAAATCTTGTGATCCTTCCTATAGTGGAATTTGATGTGATTCTTGGCATGGATTGTCTTTCTCTATTGGATCTCATACCAATTGCCAAAGAAGGGAAGTCACATTTCATATTCCAGATCAATCTATGATCGCCTATCGATGAAAGGATGAACATAACCTTCTAGTGGAAATTTCTTCCATATTATGGGTCTTGATTCTGATAAATAAATGTTATTTATCTCAAATGGTTAGTGAGAAACTCACGATTAATAATATGCCCATTGTACGGGAGTTTGATGATGTCTTTCCGGAGGAATTTCCAGGTCTTCCACCAAATTGTGAAGTTCAGTTTTCAATAGAACTCATACCAGGTGATTTGCCTATTTCAAAGACACCTTATAGAATGGACCCAATTGAGTTGTAGGAATTGAAGAAGAAACTCCAAGAGAATCTTGATAAGCGATTCATACTCCCTAGTGCATCACCTTGGGGAGAACCTATTCAGTTTTTTAAGATGAAAGATGGATCAATGAGACTCTACATTGATTATCGAGAACTTAACAAGATCACTATAAAGAAAAAATATCCTCTCACATGCATTGATGACTTATTTGGCCAACTACGCAGAGATCAATACTTTTCCACGGTTGATCTTCATTCAGGGTATCATAAATTAAGGGTCAAAAGGGAGGATATACCAAAGAAGGCTTTCCGTACATGTTTTGGACATTATGAATTCATAGTGATGCCATTTGTTATTACCAATGCCGATGCTAACGTCATGGATCTGATTATTAGAGTCTTTAGAGACTATATTGATCAGTTTTTTCTAGTCTTTATAGATGATATTCTTGTCTATTAAAAGAGCGTGGAAGAACATGAAGGTCACTTGATAATTGTATTCAAGACCCTGAGAAAGGATAAGCTTTGTGACAAATTTACCATGTGAGAATTTTGGATTCACAAAGTTGCATTTTTGGGTCACATAATCTCAAAAGAGGGGATATCTGTGGATTGAGCAAAAACAGAGGTTATCAAAAGATGGTCGAGACCAACAACAATAACTGAGTTCCTATGTTTTCTTGGGTTGGCTGGATATTATCGACGTTTTGTGAATGATTTTTCACAATTATCTAATACACTAACCAAGTTGACTCAGAAAGGAGTTAAGATTGTTTTTATGGAGGAATGTGAAGTGAATTTCAAGGAGTTGAAAATAAGGTTATCTGGTGCACCTGTACTCACACTTCCTTGTAGTGGAAAAAGGTTTGTGATCTACAGTGATGCATCCAAGAAGGGGATGGGGTGTGTTATTATGCAAATTGATATGGTGATATCTTATGCCTTACGACAGTTGAAAATCCATGAGAAAAATTACCCAACTCATGATTTGGAGTTAGCTGCGGTAATCTTTTCATTAAAGATTTTGAGGCATTATCTTTATGGAGAAAGGTGTGATATTTATACAGATCATAAAAGTTTAAAGTATATTTTCACACAAAAGGAGCTGAATATGCACCAAAGAAGATGGTTGGAGTTGATTAAGGATTACGAATACTCAATTCATTACCACCCTTGGAAAGAAAACAAGGTGGAAGATGCATTAAGTCGACAAGATCATTCCAGATTATCCATGATGAGGATCATAAAAGATCCAATATTTATGGATTTACAAAGGATGGATCTTGGAATTATAATGAAAGGGGAAAATAGTATCTTTCTCAATTGAATTTTCAACCATCTATACATGTGAAGATTAAAGAGGCACAGAAAGAAGATATAGAGTTACAAAAGAAGGTGATAAATGTTCCTGAATTCATTATTGATTGTGATGGGATAAAAAAGTTCAGGAATCGAGTTTGTGTTCCTCCCATCACAGAATTAAATAAGGACCTGCTGTATGAGCCTCATAGTTCTTCATTCTCTATTCATCCTGGAAGCACGAAGATGTATAGGGACCTGAAAGAGTACTTCTGGTGGGATGGCATGAAAATAGATGTTGCTGAATATGTCTCTCGATGCTTGGTTTGTCAGCAAGTTAATGCTGAGAGACAGAAGTCTAAGGGGATGTTACAACCATTACCCATACCAGAATGGAAATGGGAAAACATCACTATGGACATTGTCACTGGACTTCCTAAAACATCCAAAGGCAATAATGCTATCTGGGTTATAGTTGATTGTCTTACAATGTCTGCCCACTTCATTGCTATTATAGCGGATTTCTCTCTAGATCAGCTTGCCACGATATATTTAAAGGAAGTGGTAAGATTTCATGGAGTACCACATTCCATTATATCTGATCAGGATCTGAGATTTACCTCTATGTTCTGGAAAATTCTTCAGCATAATCTGGATATAGAGTTGAGTTTCATCACTTCTTATCATCCTCAGACAGATGGTCAATCTGAGAGGACAATTCAAACTCTAGAAGATATGTTGAGAGCTTGCTCTATGGATTTCAAAGGTGGTTGGGATCAACACCTACCTTTGGTGGAATTTTCTTATAATAATATATTTCACTCCAGTATTTAGATGGCTCCTTATGAAGCTCTCTATGGAATGAATTGCAGGACTCCAACTTGCTGGGAAGAAGTTGGGGAAAGAATGCTATTAAGACCTGATCTTGTTGATGAGATGGCAGAAAAGGTCAAATCTATTCAACAACACATAAGAGCAGCTCAGAGTCGACAAAAAAGTTATTCTGACAACCGAGGAAAAGACCTAGAGTTTTAAGTGGGTGATAAAGTGTTCTTACGAATATCTCCCTGGAAGAGGGTCATGAGATTTGGACCGAAGGGAAAGTTGAGCCCTAGTTATATCGGTCCTTTTGAAATTTTGGATCATGTTGGGAAGGTAGCTTACTGATTGGAAATTTCACCGAATCTCTCCAGAGTTCATGATGTGTTCCATGTATCTCTCCTGAGAAAGTACATACACGATCCTTCACATGTACTCAACTCAGAAGTTGTACCACTGGAGCACGATCTTTCTTATAATGAACAGCCAATAGAGGTTCTAGATTGTATCGAAAAAGTCCTGAAGAACAAGACCACTCTCTTGGTGAATGTTTTATGGAGGAACCACCAATTAGAATAATCTACATGGGAGTATGAGGATATGATGAGGGAGATGTATCCTCATATGTTTGTTACAATGTGACGAATTTCGAGGGTGAAATTCATTTTAAGGGGGGTAGAATGTAACACCTAAGAATTTTATGAGAAATATTTTGTTTTTATGTTATATAAATTATCAAAGGAATCTTTCACTACACACAACACTAGCTTGTCTTTCTTTACACGCAATCGCGACCTTCCTCGATAGCTTGCGTCGTACGCACTACCAAGTTTCACTAAACAACGATATGCTTTTACAATATTACTAAAACTAGCCATTATGAATAGTAATACCCAATTTTTTAAATTTTGTAAATTTTATTTTTCAAAATGGACTTCATTTTTGGATTTGGAATATCGAAATTAGCCTAGGGTGAAATTTTGGTATTTTTCTGAAAACTTTCAATTTTTTATGAATAGTGAAAACACTAGGTTACTATTTAAAAACCGACTTTTTATTTAAATAATTATTTATTTTATTTAAATTTATTTTAGGTCAAAATTGATACATAATACATATATAAGTTCAATGCAATTCATTGGAGTCATTTTATAATAAATTTAGATATATAAAAATTTTATTGAACTTTTCACCGTCTTTTACCCACCTCCTAGGAGAATTAGAAAATTTACAGAAAACTTAATTTTACCACTTCTAAGAGTGGAATTTCGAAAATCCGAGAGGCATGGTGAATATAAATGACTAAAATGTTGATCAATGAGATAAAAATAATTTTTGGTGAATAGTAACTTTTTACTTTTTTTAACCACGGTTAAAAGTAAATAGGGTAATTAAGGGTAAAAATGTTATTATTATTACACTAAAACATGTCCTAATTCTATTGGATAAGTGTAATTCGACCAAAAACAACCTTAGGAATAATATATGACCATTTAGGCCCACTTGGATTAGATTAGTACATTTATAATTTATTTATTTAAAGAAGGGTTAAAATAACTAAAATCAATGTTTAATAAATAAATTATTTTTAATATAGGGTTATACATAAGATAAATTTGACTATAAATATTAATTAGAAAGCTAAATAGATTTCTTACATAATTTTATTTTATTTGTAATTTTTATACAATAAATATTTTAATTTATTTATGACACAATGATGATGCAGTAATTATCTTATCAATGAAATATTGACATAATTGATGTTATAAATACCCGAATAAATGTAATTTGAGACTTTTTATGAATTACAATAATTTTATAGGTTAGTATGACATGTTAGTATTGATTGAATTAACTTTTTTTCAACTAATATATCTGTTATGATTCTCAAAAAAATCAATTACCAAATAGTGTCAAAATTGACATAAAATAGTTTTTAAAACAAATATTATATTATTAATTTTTATTTTATTCCTAAAAATCGAAGGATTGTCCAAATGACTTATATAAGGTTATATATATTAATAATAAACAACTTGGGGTTAGTTTGTCTTGTTATAGTATGTTTATTAACCTTATAGTGTATGAAAACAAGAGGACACAGTAAAAGTTAAATTATCTAACTTAATTTTAAATCTAAATGATAAGGTTAAAATAGAAACCTTAACTTGTCTAAATTATATTTTATGAGATAATTTCGACCCATCCCCGCCTTATCTTAGAAATAAATCAAATTGTTTCTCTTAAAAACCGAATATGACTTTATAATATAATAATATTTTTAGTTTTTTCAAAGGTTCCCCTCTCCTCCCTTATAAAAGGGAACCACCTCCCTCTCTTCCTCACACCACTTTGAGCCTTCAAGCTCGGCCAACCCCTGAAAAATTCACTTCTCAAATTCCCTAGAAACATCCTAGAGGTCCTTTTCTTCTTCAAAGACCAATTTTAGTGACCTAAGAGGATGTCTTAGAGAGGCGCTTCAAAGAAGAGGTAATGTCTGTTACCGATTCTTTCAACATTATTTCTTCTTCCACTTCTTCTTATTTAGTTGTTTCATTATGAATTAATAATATCAGTATCACTCATATATTTATATGTTATTATAATTATGAAACAACCCTATTTCACCATATATCCATCCTATGGAAAACGAAATCATCGCGCGTGCGTACGTACATAATATCGTCTCCACGCCGTGGTGTAATCTATTTTCCCCCACCACCTTACTTGGATGGGTATAATGGTTTAAATAATAACTATATATGATTGTTGTAAAGTGATATTGATTCTGAAATAGTATTAATACACTCCAATACAATTCCATGATCATGGGAATGATATCATCGCTCGTGCGTACGTACTGAATACCATCTCCACAATGTGATGCGACTCGTTCTACATGATCTTCATTCCATAATTATTATATAAATGAATTGAATGAATGAATATGATATATATTACACTAATAACATTCTAGAAATGAGGTATCTATAACCTAAAGAGAATAATAAGAATTTATTCGACAAAACACGCATAAGACCAAAAAGTAATAAACACCCAAATAACAAGTATCAATGAAATATTACTAATAAGAAGATAAAAATATGGCCATATATGATATCATAAAAATTATTATGGTTCTGGAATAATTCAATGACATTATTTAAATCATTATACAGGAGGTTTGGACACTTACAAAGCAAATCAGACCTAACGTAAGTGAAAATCTTGAAATCTCATTTTTATCCGAGATTGCTTATAATTCAGAATTTACTGGGGAATATTTATCATCCACATCCATGTCTCCTCAATATGTAATATTTATATCCTTATACAATTGTTTATATCCAATTTTACACTTCAGTGAGTTTTCAGTAAAATATATGAAATAAATCTTTTGTCATTTTTCATACGAGGTACTTTTTGACTTTTCCGACAAAAGTACGAGAAGAATGTTTTTTAACAAATACAGCAAGAATGGAAATTTAGAACATTATTTCCATGAAGCTTACTTTACATGTTTTCAAGTTTATTTTTAATCAACTTCTTTTAGTTCAAAATTATATGACATGTTATGAAATGAAAATCTTTTCGAAGTAGAAAGGATATTTTCCTCAAGAATGGAATTCAAGTGCTTTATCAAAATTATTTTCCATCTAAGATAATATAGGGTTCTGTTTCTATCCATATTATTATTTTGATTAGATTTTGTTGTGATGGAATTATTTTTATGAATTCCTTTATCTTATATGAATTGTTTTATGATGTCATGATGTTTAAGAATCCCATTTTTATTAAATGGTTTATGTAATGATGTATGATTTATGATTTTGTGGCACATATAACAATGGTATCATTATGAGATAGGTTGGACCTATATCTCCCTTCAATGCATTGGGTAAATATTTATATCTCATGAGATAGACATGGATGGAATGGCAGGTTAAACCACTTCAGTGAAACAGGACTGAAATGAGGAGTGAACTCAGTTCAGAAATGGACATTGTCCACTAAGATATTATTGGCAATGAGTCTTGACTACTAAGAAATGATTTTCTATGATTATGTGTGTATGACACAAAGATTCATGTTTTATGTTATGATTATTGGGATTACATTTCACTATTAGGATTTATCCCATTTTATGAAATTATGATCTCTTTTGCAGGTTAAGATTTCCAAAATGTTATGTTATTATGAATATGATGTGATTGTTATTTCTTTTGTTTACCCTTACTGATCATTTGAGCTCACCCGTTTGTATGTTTTCTTTCCCCATGTCAGGAAGAATGTTATTAAGTAGGATATGCCAAAAAGGGACTATAGATATCATGAAATAAATGGGAGAAAACATAGATTATTTATGAACCAATTGCTTATCTTTCCCAGTTTCTAAAGACACTATACATATACGGTCCTTTCATGGTTCTGTAATATGTTTTAATAAGTGTACATCAATTTTGAAGTATTAGAAATGTATGTAAAGTATGGGTCGTTATAATGCACACAATAAACGACCCCAAACCCCATTAAGAATTTCATGTTTCAACGGTTTTAGTGTATCAGTTCCTTAACTACAGAGAAACTAACAACAACCAAACTAGATTAAATGTTCATAAACACATCCCTACCAACCACAAACAATGTTAGGGAAATCCCGATCAACACAACAACATTTTCTTTAATCATCCAAACAATTCAATTGATTTTTTGTATTTAATCAACTACCATGTCCCGCAATTCATTAGCTAACTCATCAAATTTTTATTCAAATGCACAACCATTCATGCAGCCCTGCTTCCAACCACCATAACCACTACACATCGGAAACAATACTTGTACCACAATATCATCCCCTTTATACCATTTACCATAGATCCACCGCCCATCACAACTATATCATATACGCCAACCAGCAACCAAGCCAACCGCTGCCCTGCTGCTCAATCGTTCCATAGAAACCCACAAAGAACCCCTTCACATAACTAAACCCCAACCAGAACCCACAAATTCAATATTTCATTTGGTTCAACATGGGTGATCATACAAGGGTTCCAGGTATTCATTTAATCATCCAACTTTACATGATAAAACAATTTCTACATTCTATGAATTCAATCCATGAAACAAAGACAAAAAATCGGGAAACATTTAATTTCACAAGAAAAGGCCCCCAATGACCGTGATTTTCAATAGGCATAAGCCCAATCAATTCACAACATAATAAAAGGATAAGCATTGATCCAAATAAAACAACAATACCAAAAAAAATTCACCTAACCCATTCTTTAACTAGTTATTATCTTTACTCACTCGTTCAACTGTATCTCCCTAAAACAGGATGAAACCCACCCCACACGATTTACAAAATAGAGAGAGAGACAATGGCAAGATCTATACATCAAAGGTTTTTGACGAAACAACAACGGTTGTAGAATGCTCAAGAAACCCAGGTCGATTCTCCAAAAACCAACCTTATATCCCTCATCCTAGAAAGATAAAGACCAAAGCTCACCATAATTGTAATTCACAAACATAGGTCTACCCATAATGGGCGTATATCTAAGAATCCTAAGGAATAGGTGGAGTAGATCCAAGTGAATCTATGAAACCGAACAAGAACGACCAAGAACGATAACATACCTCAAGGAACCGGCTCCGATTTACCAAGAGAAGCCTTCAGATCGCATCCAAAATACTTGGGAGAGGTTCTCCTATCCTCAGGGATCGGTAATCCTGAGTTATGGACGCTTAGAGGCTTAAAAAACATTTGGAAGAAAAATATTTCAGATCCACAATTTCAGGACCTAACTTTAAGTTCCCGCATGGTTAGTCTGCCCGGTTAGACAAACAGTGCGCTAACCATGCGTTATCCACTGCCTCTAACACCAACCTTGCATGGTTTGGCCGCATGGTTTCTCCAAACAGTGCGCAAACCGTGTGAAAGCTATTTCTCTTTAGATTCCCCTAAAAGTCCACCCAAATGCTCCCCCAAGTAACCTTGACCTCCCGGAACACCTCCAGCACCACATTTCACAATGTAATGGACCGGATAGGTCTGGTCCATTACATCTGATACCTCTAAAAACATTTTCTCCCTCGAGAATTAAATCCAGACCAGAAGAAGAGAGAGGGGTCCGAACAACTCCCCCCCCCCTCAAAAGATACCTCTTAGGAGAAAACCTCCTTGTTAACAAGGAGCGCTCCCTTCCTGACATATCTCCTGAAAAATCCCAACCATACCGCTCCTCTCCCCACATGCAACCACGTAATGAAAAAGATTAAACAATCTGGCCATGTGTGTGATGGGTTTTCTTTCCCCGATGTTAAGATAATATCCATTTTGGACGGCACTGAATCCCTCACACGGGATTATGTGCATCCACTTTAATGCATCTTAACTAGGGGTCAGGTGCTCCCCTCCCCACATTTTAGGACACTCCTTATGCACTTGAAACACATTTTATAGTTAACCAGGTCAAGTATTACATCGTAAATAGGTACGAAACAAAATAGGATAAAACTAAAAACAACTATGGGTACTGGGCATGCATATGTGCTTCATGTTCCCAAGTACCCTCCTCAAGCCCACCATGCCTCCATTGCACACAAACCAAAGGAATGGGTCTTCCATGAAGCACCTTCTCTTCATGACCTTCGATCATCACGGGTTGCTCCTCGAATGTTGCATCGTCCCCAATATCTAGTTCTCCCCAGTCGAGGTCATGTGAATCCTCATGCAGGTACCGACAAAGCTAAGACACATGGAAGACGTCGTGGACCCTTTGCAGTGGTGGTGGTAATGCCAGTTGATAAGCCACCTCGGAAACCTGTTGAAACACCTTGAAGGGCCCGACAAATCTAGGACAAAGCTTGCTTCCCTTTCCGAATCTTCACTTCCTGTGCCGACGGGAGACCATAAAGAACATGTGGTCCCCGACCTCAAACTCTAAGGGTATCCACATATTATCGGGGTATGAATTATTCCGGTCCTCAGCTACATTTATCCTCTCTTGTATAAGGTGAACGCTCTCCGTCATACTCTGCACCACCTCCGGGCCAAGAATTCCTACTTCTCCGACCTCTGTCCAGCATACGAGTGAGTGGCACGGCCACCCGTACAAAGTTTTGAAAGGATCCATGCCAATGGTAGAGTGATAGCTATTTTTGTAAGAGAACTCTATCAGAGGAAATTGTTGTACCCATGATCCTTCGAGGCCCAAAACACATTCTTGTAGGATATCTTCCAAAGTACGGATGGTGCAATCTGTCTGCCCATCTATCAGGGGGTGGAAAGCAGTGCTGAGGCATAGACAGGTGCCAAAATCATGTTGCAATCCTCTCGAGTCCCGCGAGGTAATCTAGGTATCCTGGTCATAGATTATAGATCTTGGAATTCCATGAAACCGCACCTCCTCATTCACGTAATTCTGAGCTAGGGCCTCAATTGTACTTAACTCTTTGATTGTTAGGAAGTGAGCTGATTTCATCAACTAGTCCACCACTACCCAGATAGTGTCGCATCCTCCTTGAACAGTGGGTAGCCCTATGAAAAAATCGATTGAGATGTCATCCCACTTCCACTCGGGGACATCTAAAGGTTGTAACAGACCTCCTGAGACACGTTGTTCATCCTTCACCTGCTAACACATGAGGAACTTTTCTAAAAGCTCTTCTACTGCCCGTTTCACCCAGGGACACCAGAACATCCCTCTCAAGCCCTGGTACATCTTGGAAGCTCCCGGGTTTACTATCAGGTGTGAGTTGTGGAACACACCAAGAAATCTGTCACACATTGCCTCTGGAACAAACAATTTCCCTTAGTAAAGAATCTGATTCAGACCATCATCCAACCATCCATCTGGAGCATTGCCTTGGCTAGCCCGATCACGCATAACTTCACTCTCTATTTCTCCCCACTGAGACTCCTCCACCTCCAATAGTAGGGAGGGCTGCACTATCATTTAAAACAACCTCTACCACCATCTTCCCATACATCGAGGTGTAGTGCATCCAATTCATCCATCACCTCGCAGACATCTGCTGACTTTTGAACTGCATCCTTCCTCCTACTCAAAGAATCAACCACTACATTTCCTTTGCCTTCGGTGTAAGAGATTTCTAATTCATAGTCCTGGAGGAACTCTATCCACCTTCGCTACCATAAATTCAGGTCCTGGAGGGAGAATATATACTTAAAACTCTTGTGATACGTGAAGACCACTAAGTGCTCCCCGATGAGGTAATGTCGCCACAACTTCAGTGAGAACACAATGGCCGCAAACTCTAGATTTTGGGTGGCATAGTTACATTCATAAGGACTTAACTACCTAGACCCATAAGAGATCACCCCTTGTTGTTGCATTAGCACACACCCCAAGACTTGGAATGAGGCAACACAGAATACCTCAAACATTACTCCCTCATCTGTTAATCTTAGCATTGTGGTACTAACCAACTTTCCATTTAGATAACTAAAGGATTCCTCACACTGCTCATCCCAAAGGAATGCTCGATCCTTCTTCCTCAAGTCTATCAAAGGTGCTGAATCTCAGGAGAGGTTGGGTAAGAATCTTTGTTAGTAACTGTCCCATCCAATGAAATTATGAACCTCTGCCACGTTCTTGGTGCTTCCCAAGAAACAATATCCTCAACCTTCGATGGGTCCACTGTTATTCCATGCTTGAACACCACCTACCCAAGGAAGTGCACTTATCGCATCCAGAACATTCCCTTGGACAATTTTCCATATAGTTGGTGTTGAAAGTGGAGCTCTAAAACCATTCATAGGTGTCCAACATGATCCTCCTCTGATTTTGAGTATATCAGAATGTCGTCGACAAAAATGACTACGAACTGATCGAGGTATTCCCGAAAGACGGAGTTCATGAGTCCCATGAACACAGCTGGTGCATTTGTAACACCGAAAGACATGACTACAAACTCAAAGTGTACATATCTACATATGAAGTCATTATTTAAGATGTCACACTACTTCACCCTCAACTGGTGGTATCCATACCACAGATCGATCTTAGAGAACCAACCTGCTCCCCTCAGCTGGTCAATGAGATCGTTTATCCTTGGGAGGGGTAACAGTTCTTGACCGTTACCTGATTCATTCTACGGTTTTCTATGCACAGCCTGAGACCACCATCTACATTCTTTACGAACAAGACAGGAGCACCCCAAGGTGTCACACTTGTTCTAACAAAACCCTTATTCATCAGATCGTCAATCTAAATCCGCAACTCCCGCAACTCAGAAGGTGCCATCCGGTAGGGATCCATTGAAATCGGATGGGAACCAGGTTGCAAGTCTATCATGAAATCAACATCACGTTGAGGGGGTAGAGTCAACACCACTTCAGGGAAGACGTCCATAAAATCACCGATGATCTCTGAGACTTCCACCATTTCTGTATCCGCTGACTCCACTGACAGTTCAGCTAACAAGGAATGGAAGGGATCCCCTCGCCGGCTGCCCCATGGCAACCCTGCTCACAGACGAAAGTCACACGTCGGCCGCCCATGCCTGAAAACACAACCCTTATTCAGAAACAATTAATGATGAAACACACCAAGAACAACAATTAAGTGCCTATAATGACATCATATGGATATATTTGTAGTAAAAGGAGATCTTCGCAGGATTGGTGTGGCCCCAACATCAACCTACATCCCCGAAAAACACAAGACAAACTTGTCTGACCTCCGACTGGCATACTCAAAAGTATGGGTATGGAAAGTGTCTCTATGTCTAGGACCATGGAACATGCTATACTGGGCACAAAAAACTAGTGTGAAGCTCCTGAATCAAACAAGGAATAATCAAGGGTACTAAACAAGATGATCGTACCTCGAACGACTTCCGACCCTGATGGAGCTGCTGCCCCTGCAGCGTGTAACTCCACACGCCTAGCTCCCCTACCCCTTGGTTGTCAGCCGCCTCCCCAACCTTGACCTGGTCGAGCTCTCCTAGGAGCCCCCTGAGGCCGGCATCCTTTTTCGATGTCTTCCCTTGGAGGAGCGGGAGCTCGCTGCCCCTACTACTGTTGGTGAAAGGGTCTAGCTGGAAACTGCTATTGCTGAGGTGGGTGTTGAACCTGCCCACAACCGCTGTACTGCACTCTGTACGGGCACTGATTCCGAAGGTTCCAATGGATTCCAAAGACGAAGCATCTCGGCCTTGGGCTCGAAATAAAAGGGAGAGGGCCAGGAGATCAGAACTGGAACTGCTGAGGCCTAATTCCTGCTGGTCGAAACCTAGATGGCCCTGATGCTGGAGGCCTACTGCTGACGGCCTTCCCCTTCGACGAGCCCAACTAGATTCCCTATTGCGATACACCTCCCAGTGTTTGCATCCTTTCAACCACTTCAGCCTTCTACTGGACCTCCAAGTACATTGGTAGGGTGAAGGGAGTAACAACATACTGGAGAGAAGGCCGAAGTGCCTCCTCCAAAGGTCTCGCCCGAGACTCCTCATCCGAAAAGTGATTGGGAGCAATGCTAAGGATATCCTTGAACTTGATCCCCAACTCTCTCACTGACATACTCCCCTACTGAAGGGATAGTAGTTCCTACCTCTTCCCAGCCTTCATCGTGGAAGAGAGGAATTTTGCCTGGAATTCCTTCTTAAAGTCAGCCCACGTGACCTCAGCCTCCCTCTTCTCCCCAATATAAAGCGTCCACCACTAACACGCTACTCCATGCATCTAGCTCACAGTAAGAGGAACCCAGTTATCCGTCAGAGCCTGGATAAAGATGAAAGATATCACTAGCTCCTCTAGCCAGATCTTTTTCTCCATTCCCAAGATGCTTCCCTTGTACTTCCCAAGGGTGTACTACTGAAATGCTCGAAGCATCTTCTGCCACTGATCGCCCTCCTCCTCTCAGTCATCCCTTTGTCGATCATCCATGTCAAACTCATAGGCCTCGGTCACCTGCACTACTTGTGGTCATCTCCCAGGTGCCATAGCTGTAGGGTAAACAATGAATTCCTAAGCTCGAGTAGTGTAGAATATTATTCTTAAATTTTCTTAGACTTATAATTCATTTTAAATCCCCAAAATTCCCCAGAAAAACAAGAAAAAAAATTCATTCTGATGCATATACCTTTCCTAGGTTCTCTACCCTATAATCAGTGTAGCCTCACTTGGTTGTTCCGTAGGTCTAAAGTCCTTGCATCGGATCACAGGGTGCCCTAAAATCTCGTGTCTTAGCCGGTCTTCCCTGGCCTATTTCACACCCCAAGATAGTCCAACATTGTTGCCCCACCATGCAATCCCCACTATTCCTGTCTTCAGACTCCATCCTATCTCTCAACCTCCCTATGATACCATTCTGTCATGACCCCCTCCCACCAAATATAACCCTCATGAGCTGGTAATGGTGAAAGGGAGATAATGACCCCCGAGTCCCGCCTCAAAGAGGCCCTGGAGTGGCGACTAGCACCAAGGGTATGATTTTTCACCAATATGGGAGGCATTACACTTTTTTAATTTAAGAATAGAAATAATATGAGTCAAACACCAGAAAGAAAAGGAATAGGCAAATGAAAATAAACCCAAAACCAACCCATATGCATGTTTCATACAAAACTGAAACAAAATTACACGTACAATAAATGCTCCAAGGTACGATACCAAAAAAAAGAAAGCGAAAACTGCAACCAAAGAAACTACAACGCCCATCTAGAAAGGTCACACACGGTCCCTGAAGTCCTCCGGAAAACCTAAAAGTAGACGTAGAGTGAGCATACAAGTATACTCAGTAGGAAAAACCTAAATCTCTCGTGCACAAGTGGGGAAAAATCTTAATTCCCCATGAGAAAAGAGATAACCAAAGAAACTACAAAATAAAACTATCCACCCAGGCCTCACCATGGAACACTCCCCAAATAACGCAAGTCATGTGATGTATAGTAATAGCACATCGATGTTTTGGTACCCCGCGCCACTTTCCCAATGGTTATTGAAGACATCATACACATCGAACCAATCCCACCATTATCATCACAGTCCATCTGCAACACCCCACCCGTACACACCTAGGCCACTGCCACACATCCCTCCCGCAAACACCTGGGCCACTACAACACATCCCTCCCCCAAACACCTGGGCCACTACCACCATGTGTAACCACGCCTGAAAACACCTGGTCTAGAACAAACACTTCCACACCCGAAGACACTTGGGCCTCAACCCAAAGACTCTTGGGAAACTACCATCCCACACACACCTAGGCTAGAACAACCACTGCCACACCCAAAGACACCTGGGCCTCATCCCAAAGATTCTTGGGAAACATCCTGCCCACACACAACTGGGCTAGAACAAACACTGCCATGGCCGAAGAATCTTAGGCTATAATGGAATTCAGGCCGTCACATCCTACCCGAAGAGTCTGGGGCTATCCATGAAAGGGAACAGAAGAAGAGCTAATAACCAGCCACTCATAGGAGTGTTGGGAAAAACACTGACCCCCATGAAATGGGATTGTTCACCATCAAGTTCTCAACTTGGTTGGGGTGCGAATAAGAAACATAAGAACTACAGACTTATATAATTATATCAACCACTTAGCCCATTCCAAGTATTTTACACAAAGGAGTTGAGCACATGCCTCAGCACGACTCCCTCGAAAGTATCCACACAATAAACAGCCCAAAACCCATTAATCTTTTAATGTATCAACAGTTTTAGTATATCAGTTCCTTAACTATTGAGAGACTAACAACAACCAAACTAGATCAAAATTTCATAAACATATCACTTCTAACAACAAACAATGTTACAGAAAACATGAGCAACAAAACAACATTTTTTTATCATCCAAACAATTCCCTTGATTTTCCATATTTAATAAGCAACCATGTCCCACAATTCATTAGACAACTCTTCCTCTTTTCATTCATATGCACAACCATTTCTGCAACCCTTCTGCCAAAAACTATAACCACAAAACATCAGAAACAATACCCATACCACAACATCATCCCTTTGATACCGTTTACAGCAGCTCCAATGACCATCACAACCATATCACATACGCCAACCCACAACCAAGCCAACCACAGCCCCACTTCTCACCTGTTCCACAGAAACCCATGAAACACCCCTTCACATAAATAAACCCCAACCATCACCCACAAATTCATTCTTTTATTTGGTTTAACCTAGGTGATCATACAAGGGTTTCATGTATTCTTTTAATCATCCAACTTTACATGATCAATAAATTTCTACACTCTATGAATTCCATCGACAAAAAAATCCAGAAAACAGGGAAACATTTAATTGCGCAAGAAAACGCCCCCAATGATGATGATTTTCAGTAGTCATAATCCCATTCAATTCACAACATAATCAAAGATAAGCATTTATGGAAATAAAACAACAATACCGACAAAATTTCCATGAACCCGTTCATTAACAAGTTATTATCATTATTCACCAGTTTAACCGTATCTCACGAAAACAAGAGGATAACCACCCCTACAGATGAACAAAAGAGAGATAGAGACGAAGGTAAGATCCCTACCTCAATGGTTTTTGATGAAACCACGACGGTCGAAGAACACTCATGAAACCCAGGACAATTCTCGATAAACCTGCCTTAGATCCCTCCACCTAACAAGATCAAGAGAAAAGCTCACCATAATTGGCATGCACACACATAGGTCTACCCATAATGGGCATAGATCTATGAAACCGAAGGAAGAGGAGGAGGAGGTCCAAGTTGATCTAAGAAACCGAACATGAACGATCAAGAAATATCATATACCTCAAGGAACCGGCTTCGATTCCCCAAGGGAAGCCTTCAGATCTCTTCCAAAAATTCTTAGGAGAGGTTCTCCCATCCTCAAGGAAGGGTAATTCTGAGTTATGGCTTCTTATAGGCTTTAACGAAACATTTAGAGGAAAAAGAGTTTAGATCCTCAATTTAGGATCTAACTTTCAGTGCCTGCATAGTTAGTCCACACGGTTTAAAAAACTGTGCATTAGGTTCTGCCTCGCCAAACACTCCTCACATGATTAGTCATCATATTTTGACAAACCATGTGTTAGCCACTGCCTCCAACACCATCCTTGCACAGTTTGGCCGCACAGTTTAGCCAAACCATGCGCCAACCGTGCTAAATTTATTTCCCTTTATCTTTCCTTAAAAGTCCACCCAAACAAACCCCCAAGTCACATTGACCTCCAAGAAGACCTCCATCCCCACATTTCACAAAGGAATGGACTGAAGAGGTCCGGTCCATTACTCCTATAGTGATTTATGGTGATGTAAAACAAAAAAATCGGTTTTCAAGACTGTAGTCCCCCTTACACATGATCGATGGTTTCATTTCCCATTTGAAAGAGGTGGATATGGATATAGGTAATTAAATTAACATAAGAACAAATCAATAAATTAGTGATAAAATTGTTAATATATCATAATAATTGAAAAACATTCAAATGTATTTAAAGAATAAGATAAAAACTGCATAATTAAGAAATGTAACCTCTTCTTTTAAAATATTATGTATGTTTAGACTAAATTCTTTATATATTGGATATCAAATATCAATATTGGATTTAATATGTGTGGTGTGTTTTATAGAATATTTTAGGAATTTCTTGGCCTTTCCCAATAGGTTTCATTATGTGAATAAAATATGAGATGTAGTGGAGTTTTATAAGTGAGGTGACTGTCATAATTATAATTTAGGAAAACAAAAAGTTATAACCACGTTTTTCTCTTGCCAAATGTCTCACAGATTGTCTCCTATTTATCTTATAAATTATAAAATCTAAATATGTCCATAAAATATGTTTTTGACCTATTTCAGGATGTCGTTAACCCTTTTCCTTTTAGTTTAACACATATTAAACCCATCTTCACCTTAACTATGGTAGTCAATTATTACTAAATTTAATATTTATAATTGTCAAAAATGATGTTGAAAATTATATAAATAAGAAATTATTATAATTAAAAATATTTAATCTATTTCTAAACTTCTATTAATGATATTATGAAATTGTAATTTATAATTATGCATGTAAATAGGATGAGGAAGCAGTTTACTAAATGGAAAATGTTAAAAAGATAAATTGAATTTCATTTAAAATTAAAATATGAAATTTATTAAAATTAAATAAATTGGATTAGTAGATATTTAATTAAACAAAACTTTTCATTGAAAATGATCATAAACCACTTTTTAAATTTTTAAATTTCATCAAATAAATGAGAAGCCCTAATAGTGAACAATAATTTTCAGAACTCATCAAAAATTTAATATAAACAGAAAATTAATACAAAACTTCCTATATATAGTATAGAAGTAATGATTTTAAAAATTGAGATTCATTTTTTCAAATAAAATTCCATAAATATTAAAAACATAATTTCAATATATGTGTAAATTGTTTGATAATAGTGAATTTTATAAAAATACTATATTTATGAGTAAAATTAGATTTATTATTATCTACAATAAAAACACATAAGATGAATTTTAATTTTTTTGATTTCTTATATAATACATATATTAAATTAAATTCATTTCCCAAAAGTGATTTGTTTAAATATATTAAGAAAAATATCCATTGTGTGCATAGAGAATATTTTTTTTGAAAATGGTATCATTTTTTTTAAATGGTTTTTATTTTCATTATGAATTATTAGGTCACCAAATAAGTAATTTTATATATGTGTGTAAATAATAGATTTTCATAACAATGTTACAATTATTCATACATTTCAATTCGATGGATATAAGGTAACTATCATATTAAATAATTTTATTATAATAGAATTTTATGTTTTTTATACTTAGTGTCTCACGCTATCTAATCTAAGAGTTTCATGTAATTTAAGGGAAAAAATACTATCTATATAGAATAACATCATAAAAATTGAATTTATTTGAAACGATATATTTCACTAAATATTAGCATGTCATATTGTTTGTAAAAAAATTACATGGATGATGTATATGAGATTCTAGAAGAATAAAAAGGTGATCTCTAGGTATATTGGTCCTTTCAAAATTCAGTATCAAGTCAAGATGGTAGCTTATTGATTGGAACATCCTCCAAAACTCGGAAATGTTCACAAGTGTTGCTTGTATATATCTCAATGAAGTACATACCAAACCCTTCATAGGTACCGAACATTGAGGTCAAAAAAATAAAGAATGATCACTCTAATGAGAAAAACATTTAGATATTCAATATCATACAGGGAAAGTGATATGAAATAATAATATTCACGTGGTCAATGTTTTGTGATGAAACCTCCCATTTCAAGAAGCAACATGGGGACCTAAGGATATGTTAAGGTATAAGTATCATATGTTTTTATATAATAGTAACATCATATTAAGGGAGAATATAATTTAAAGGTGGTAAAATGGAACACCAAAATATTTTTTGGAATATTTTTTAGATAAATTAATTTTTCATTGATAACATTTGTTATAAGATAAACCGTGTTTAATTGAACTATGATATAAGATTAAAATATAACTATATAATTTGACAACTATTTTTTATATATTATATTTTAAGGTATAAATTAGACCAAATAATTTATGAAAATTTAATGGTTTCACATGTATAAAATAAAATCATCTGTTATCCATTTAATAGAGAATAAAATAAAATATTTATTTGAAAGGAAAAGAATAATTTTCCAAAAACCCATTTTATTCTTGAAATGCGTTTTTTGTTTTTGTTGATAAATAAAACAAATTTAATGTGATGAATTATTTTAATATTCCATATCCAATAAATATTTTTTCCTTTAATTCAATATTAATTATTGATAATGGATAAGAATAAATATAGTTTTATGGTGTAAAAAGAACTTCTCTAAAAACTAGATTAATCATTTAATTCACACTTATTTTAAAATTAATTTTTGATAATCTTATAAATTATATTTTAAAATGATTAAATCATTTTTTTAATCAAGAATTAAAAATTATCTTATAGTGAATTTTATAGACGTTTCTGAAATGTTTAATTCCACAAGGAGTAGTGAAGGTATTGATTGTTGTTAAAAATTATCTATTCATTCAAATCATTTACAAAAGATCCATGTTTCTAAATGATTTTAATAGTAAAACTATTTAATTTATGTTTTTATTAATCCAATTTAAGGGATTATAATGAATTTTATGTTGAGAATTTATATAATTGGTTTAATAATTTTAAATTCTTTTTCCTCGGAAAACATATTTTTCAACACATAAGTAGGGTTAATATTAAATCTTATTCTAAATATTATATGAATTAAATTTGGTAAATGTTATTACTTATTTTTAATCATATAAACTAATATAATATAATATTATAAACTTAATTTTTCATCATATTGAATTGTAAAAATAGTAAAAACTATTACATTGGTTATGATTAATACAAGTTAATATGGGGTAAACATAAAGAGGTTCGAGTTAAAAAGGCAAATAAAAATTTAAAAAAACTTATTTTACTGAAATATTTAGAACATATATTATGGATTTTTATAATTTGTCTCCATTTGGATGATTCTTTTTCAGAAAATGAATATATCATATTGTATTATTTTATGACATTTCTATGTGGGTCCCCTCTACCACAAATAAATGGGGACCACCTCTCCTATCATCACGAAACATCATAAAAATCATTAGTTATAAAATAAGTACATCAAAACCATCCATTAATACTTATACATGACTTATAGTCCCTATTTTTATCATAAAGCCCTCACAGGAATGCATTAAGTATAAACCTAAAGAGGTTATATGAAGAAAAAATGTTGTTCCAAACCATGTGTTTTGTTTTTATATATTCATATACATCCTGATATTTTTATTTAACTATGATTAAAAAATAACATCATTATATTCTATACAATTATATATTATTATTTCAAATTAATTACCAATATCCATCACAACTCCCATCAAAATGGGAAATGAATCTGTTTATCATGTATATAGTGGACCACGGCCTCACGAACCGATGTAATTTATTTTCCTTCACCAACTACAAGAAATGGATATAATTATTGATTTAATTTTTATATAATTTTTATGAAATATAAAATTGTACATATATAATTATAATATTAAATAATTCATTTTTACTTCAAATTCACTGGAAAACTATATTGTTTCTCTTGCATACATGTGGACTAAAAATTCCTTGAAGTGATGTGACACAAATTTTATTATTATGATAAGGGTTGTAATAAGGATATATTTAATATAAATATAAATATATATACATATATTTGATATTAAAATTAATTAAAATGGTGAAATATTTTTTCCCTTTTTCCATCAATCAAAAGATGGGAACAATGTTTTTTTCTATGTACGAACGACAATCTCTATGAATACTGTAAATTAATTTTCAATCTATAATTTTTTCGATGAAAATAACTAAATATATATAAAAAATTTATTATATTTAAATAAATATTAAATTATTTTTCTTATGGATAAATTATCATTCTATATGGATCAAAACAACCGAACCAAAACATACATGAAAAATGAAGCAGTTATCACCCAGAATGGTGATTTTAATAAAAAATTGTTAATAAATTGGTGATGAAAGGATATATATAAACCATATAAAGAATGATATATATGAGTATTTTTATATAATATATTATTAATAAATCACCATTTATTATTCTATTGGTTCAAAAAAATATGAGTTAATTCAAACTTGAGGTAAGGGTTTGTCGTCTCAAATTGTCTTCTGGGAGACACAAGTTATATTCTGAACCAATATTCCTTTATGATTTTATATGAAACCCATATAAAATGTAATTTAAATGATATTTTTATATTCATGATATTTTATATTTCATTTAGTGTTATATTTTTAGGGGGATTATGATTTAAAATTGAACAATGCATTAAGGCTTTTTGTTACAATACCATTGTTTATGAGGATTATTTATGATTTTCTTTCCAATAATAATATAATATGATCTAAATATCAAGAAATTTTTTAATTTTCTTATACATAAGTTATTTCAGGAAATTATATTTTTTTAATTTCATTTTCCTCCCATTAACTACTCTAGAGACGAAATGATTTTTTTAATAAAAAATCATCATTATTTTTATATTAGGTTGAAATAATTCCCATTTCATATCCATGAATTCTAAATTACTCATTATTTTTTTATAGTTGCACAATGATTTTTTAATTCATTATTACATTTATTGAAATAAAAAAATGATAGGAATCTTCTTATTTTTTATGAATGAGGCACCTTTTGACTTTTTACAACATTATGATATGAATATTTTCATTTGAATTCTCTGATATAAATAAAATTTCCCACAATCATGAACACTAAATTCCTTTAAGACTAAATTATAATTTAACAAGGATATTTTAAATAAGCATCATCTCAAGGTTATTATAAATAAAAACTTTTTCAGTAATTATTTTAAAAAAATTCAATTTTAAATAACTGATTTCATAGTGAAAAGGGTATTTCCTTTGGAAGTATTACTGTGGTTATTTTAAATAAATTATAGACTATTATAAAATCCCTTGATCATAATTATTTATTACTAGATATATTATTTAATTATATGATAAGCATAATTTAAATGGATTGTTTATCATTATATTGATAATATTTTTATGAACCCATTCCTTTTCCACATGAATTTTATGATGAATTTATGAAATGTCTATGATACTCATTTCTTATCCATGGGTTATTACACTATGAAATATTTATGAAATACATTTATTTTTCATTGTATTTAATATGATAAAGGATTTACCTTCTTTTGGCACACATCTATTTTATTTTCATTAATTGATGTGTTGTCCCAATATTATATATCCCTCCAATGCCTTGGATATTGATGAATATCTAATGAGATAAATAAGATCAGAATTAGGTTTGAAATCATCTTGTTATGATACTCTATAGAAAGTTATAGTATTGGGAGTGAAACATTACTATTATGTTGGTTATGGAAGGGAACCCATTATACTTTATAGTCCTGGAAACGAGACATCCGTACTAATAAAATTATTTTAAATGGTTATTTGTATGGAAAAAATCTATGCCTTATTCAAATTTTATCCTCCCATAGATTATGTACATTTATTCATTTATGATTCATATCTTATGAAATATAAATAACTATACCATTGTTTAAGATTAAGATCAATGATACATAGTGTATGGATTTTAAATGTAATTCTAATATTCTAATCCCATTATGAACATTTTATATTTAATTGGGCATTGATAACTCCTTTTTTATACTTATTATGATTCTAGTATCATTAATTATTATTTTTCCATTCCATAGGTTATGATGAAGTCTTTTATGTATGATATATAGATGAAGGGTGACATTTATGATGAACATAATTGAAGAGGATGTGGTTATCTTTTGAACCCATTTATATTTTTTATATACCTTCTTTAACACAATTTTAGTAGTTCCAAAAGCACTGATATTCATGGAAAAATCCGCTCCAAATTTTATTTATCCACCTTATTTCTATTATATTTTATTCAATATTTTAGTGTCTCCAATCATGTGTATTTAATAACTTATATCAAAGATACACTAAATTCCAGTTTTAATATATATAAATGAAATATAAAATATAATATTTTGTATTGTATTATATTTATTTTAAATTCATTTTTTTCCTTATATGGGAGTATGCATAGAATAATTTTCATACACTTCATAGAAAATGTCCATATTTCTAAAATATACCAAAAATCATTTAAACAACAAATTCAATATTTTGGGTGCATATTTGGTGTGTTTTTACTCACTACATACTTATATTATGATATTTTTATGGACTATTCCGCCTAATTTAATATGTTTATAAAGGTAAAAAATACTTTAATTAGAAGGTTTAAACTTCATAAAAAATCCAAAATAATAATAATAACAACTGAGATTGAATAATCCAAAATATTATAAATTTTTTTCTGGAAAATTGATGTCTAATATTTTTATTCTAATGGATAATTTTTCTTTGATAATCCTTCAATATATGGGAAGAAACTTTAAATTTCTTTTTTATTTGTTCATATTATTAGAGATAATTTTCTTAGATATTATAGATGACCCAAATGGTTATGTATTTGTATTTAAGGATAATAATATTATTCAAATTAGATTTTGAATCATATTTTTTAATGTTTTGATTTTAATTTATTTCCAATGATTAATTTCTCAACTTCATTATATGTTTAATATTTAACATCAACTGTTTTTGTGATAAATTATATCATATTATTCAATTTATTTTAAAATAACCAATATATATATATTAAGATTACATATTGGCTGGGTTATTTCATGGAAAATGATTATATCCTCAATATCATTAATGATCTTCTTCCCATTCTATATAGTATTCAACAAGAATTCCATGATCTCATCAATAGTTTAAGCTTCTAATTTGATATTGAAATCATTTTCACCATATTTCATTCCATATTAATTCACAATAAATTTAAATTCTATTTCAAAAGTTTTGTTTCAAAAAAGACAATATTCTAGTTATGATCATTTCATATACTCTCTAAATGATTCTTCACCATATTCCTCATAATTGATTAATTATAATTCATGATTTTCAATATGTTCAATGAATTTTGAAAAAAATTCTAATAAATTAGTAATTTTATTGAATGAATAGTGTGAACTCATTATCTTTTTTATTTCCTTCTAGGAATCTTCTATTTTTTATTTCACTATAATTGTTCATATATTTGAAATTTTTAATCCATGTCTTCTTTTGAAATTTTTCACATTTTTCCTCTAACTCACATTTGGAACTTTATTTCTGGGGAAATTTTATAAAAAAATATCCAATTTTACCAATCTTAAAAAAATTTAGAGGTAATTGATCATTATATTTCCCCCTTCCATTTATGACATTATTTGTGATAAGTGATATTATTCAATTATAATCCTCACCATAACATGCATCATCTTTAGAATCACATGACTCTTTAACTTCAATATTTTGATCTTTATATATCCCATTACTTTATGTGATGTTTTATATTTTTTTTAAATTATACACCATTTCTCACTTCATATTCTATGATTAAATATTTATATTCATCAATTTATCGACCCACTCTATCTTATAGTACATAAATTTTGGGATAAAATATTTAAATAAAATTTGTACTTATCTTCACAAAAAAGGTAGAGTATTATATATTTTATCCATGGAATAAAATATTTCTAAAAATATCATTAAATCATAAAAATAATGTCTATATGATTTAATATTTATAAATATTTATATCTTTAAATATAATTTTCCAAATTTATAAAATATCTTCATTAACTTCTACATTATATTCATAACTTATCTAGTGTTTTTTCTGGACTTATTAAGCTCATTAAAGGCCAATATAATAGGTGAATATTTTCCCTAGAAGCCATATAAGGGTATAATTTATTCATCTTTATAAACATAAATATATATATTTTTAATGAATATAATCTGATATCATATTTCAATATTTTGAAATCATACTCTCATTGTATCGAGAAACATCATGTTTGAGACACAAGAGGTTGGAAATCATTATGTGTTTAGTGTCATAAAAATCAATTACATAAATGTTTAGTAAACCTATCTAATTAACTAAATATATATTAGACTCTTTATAATACAAAAAGGATCTACCAGAGGAATCCTGGTACTCAGATACTAATTGAAAATCCCACTGGATTAGGTGCTCACACTTGAGATGGGTGTGAATATAATGGTAGAAACTTTTAGAAATTATTTTGTTGAAATAGAACCTTTTGACCAATTAATATAGATTCCTCTTAATAAAATACTCATAATTTTGTAATTAAATAATAATAAAATAGAACATAATTAATAAAATATTTTTTACAAGGTTCAACGTCAATATGAGAGTTGATTCTTTACTTCTTCGAGTTTACATCCTTGTTCAATGATTTTTAGTATAATCATAAAACCAAATCATAATTTGTATCAATCTAATATCACCCATATATGTTACATAAATATCACATTTTATAGGGTTGATTTTAACACTCAAAAAAATCAATTAAATTGGAATAGAACATATTTGATAAATACTTATAATAGTTTTGATTTTTTCCAGTAATATAAATGAATCATCCTTTGTGGGATTTCATAGATATGAAAATAAGTAATGCTAATTTATTGACGACTAATTAAAATATAAGATACCAATTATGGATAGAGTGAAATTTCTAATTACATCCATCTGACAGAAATCAATACTCCTCCATATGTATTTTTTAATGCACTACAAATTTGGATTCAATCTTACCTTCTTCCCATTAAAAAGTGTCAACCTTCTCATCAAACATTTATCATCAGGAATTTACATACTTTTTACTAGATTAATTATCCTTATATAAGTTTTTTTACAAAATTAAAATACTCTATATTTGTCATAAAATAATTATATATTTATGTTTAATTTTAAAAAAAATATTTAAATGGAAATATGGGATAGATTTTTAGGACACCCTCATAAGGAGAATTTTAATGCATTGGAATCCTAATACAAAATATTAAATGATTTTTTATACCTAGAAGTCATATTGGAATGGATCCCATGACCGATACAAGAAACTACAAAATAATAACATTTTACTTTTTGTGGTAAGTAAATTTTCAAGGTACAATACGATCAGATACATGATGGAAATCATCAATAAAATTTATATGATAATTTTTACACATTTGATTATATTATTTTCTAAAAACATCATATTGAATAAAAAATAAATATTATTGGAAAAACATTCAGTATCCATATTTCATAATCAATTTTTTTATAGTGTGTTACTAACCATTTTTAGAAACTAACATGATTCTTTGATGATCTTCACCTTTAGAGAGCAGTGATAATATTATTAAAAATAGCTACAATCAAAATGTGTTTTTATATATTGAAATATGTGAAGAGTATATAAATAATCTTTGGACTGGATAATAATGAAATATTTTTTTTGTAAATTGATATATTGTTTTTAAATTTCATAATTCATATTAGAAGATAAAAATAATTCTTCAGGGAAATGCTCTTACATTTTTATGGTAGATGTACTTATGAGTATATGGTTGAATCTTATGTTGATCTATGGTTTCCATTTGAATTCAGCCACAAATGGAAAACTTTTTTTAATTCCAATCATTAATTTATGACACATATGTATATAAATCCTCAATCACAATTTGAAAAATAAATATTTCATATATACACTCCCAAATGAGTGACTCTTAAATAGAACAATGAATACATTAATAAAATCATACATGGATGAAAAACCCACTCACATGTGACTCATTCCTTTTCAAATTTTCATCTATATTCCTAGAATTATATATTTCCTCACATAATAATAGAATAATATTAAAATTATTGTAAAACAGTTCAAATCATCAAAAAACAACCAAACCTTCCCCAAATATATCAACAAACTCTATCATTTCTAAAAAATGGTTTAAATTTTTTTAATTAATTTCATAGTGATCTTCCCATATATTTTGAACATTTTCAAATAGTATAAACTCACCACTTTAGACACTAGATATTAATTTTTTTTTTGAAATCAAATATTTTTGTAATGATTGAACCATGTGTCTATAACTATTATTCAAGAGAAGTTCATGGGGATGCTTTTCTTGAAAATAATACCATCCTCAATTTACATAATTTTTATGTGATTTTGGTAATAGATTATATCTCTATACACATAACCCATTTCATTTTTCTGGAATGGGAAATCATATTTCATATCCCTATTCAACCCATGATTATCAATTATTGTAAATATGACTATAAAATCCTTATTAAAAAATTCTTCTTTTAATATGTGTTAGAATCCCCAGCCATGATTGGTATATTCAGAAAACGGTTGACAAAATACGAATTTTATAGTCTTGTTTAAGGATAGTAATGTCATTGTATAATTATAATCTATAATTAATGTAATTTTTATACCATCCTTTATTCTAGAATGTGAGGAAACTAAAATAAAAAGGATAAAATTTATTTTATTGGGGATAATGTGACACCTCATATTTTAGGTAACATTTTCTTAAACAACAATTTTCACAATCTCAAATATGTTTTTTATAATCTTTAAAAATAATTATTCTTCAGTGTAAAATATGTTATTCAATATTTGAATGAAACTAAAAACAATTTATTCATTCATAATTTAATATTAAAAAAATTACATAAATATCATTTTATATTCCATATATTACTATATACTGTGGATATTAAAATCTATTAGATGTACATAAATTAAAATTAAACAATATTAATATTTTTATAACAATGAATTCCATATGATCATCTTTACAATTTAGAATATCTATTTTTTGAAATAATACTAAAATTATATAATTACCTCCTAAAGTAAAAATAATTCTGTAACAATAAATTTGAAAACTATAAGATTGATAAGTGTTATTTTTTTGTTATAGTGTAATGAATTTATAGGATTTAATTGGATTAATATTTCCATTATAATGGGGTTACATATCCATCGAGTACAATACCGATAAACATATTACTTGTTTGGAATTATTTTTATTCATTTGATATAAATAAAATTTAATTATTAAAATTTAAAATATTTATTAATAATACAATATTTTTATTAAATAAGGTTATAATAGTTTGTAGATTAAAATAGAATATATATTAAATTAATATTAATTATAAAAAACATTTTACAAGGATAACATATTTTTTTAAAAATAATTAATTTAAAAAAATTATTATAATATTTATATAGATAAAATAATACGCATAAATAAAAATTAAAATAAAATACATCCACAAAATATTTACATTTCTATATAAAATACTTATATAATTATTAATGTGTATACATAAAACTTTTATCTAAAAATAATAATTTCATTATATATATATATATATTAAATTTTTATATAAATTTATAATTTATAATATTTAGATTATGAAATTTTATGAAATGTATTTATTATATATTATAACTTATGAAAAAATATACATACACTGATTTTTATTTCATTATATAATAATTTAAATCACTTAATTTTACAAAGTGATATTTTTCAAGGTATTCTATTATTATATTTTCGTTATTTTCATATTAATATATTAAATTCTTCATTTTTCAATAAAAATATAGTGCATTTATTTAATATGAAAAAAAATATATCAACACTCAATTAATTTTTAATTTGTAAGAAATAATATTGAAAACGCTAAAAGAATAAAATTTCAATTTTTTATAAAGAAAGATATTTTTAATATATTTTGTTTCTATATAAAATTAAAACATATCATATTTCAAATTTGAATTATTTAAAATATAAAACAATTTTTAATCATCATTTTTAAATTATACAGAAAATTCAATTTCATTTTTTGGGAAAAAAATTATCTAGGTAAAAATTGAGTTAGCTTAGTAATGGTGAAATGAGGTAAAATGGATTTCACTAAGTGATAAATATAGAAAATAAACATAAACATGCCAAAAAATTGTCTCAGTGAGGGGATTTCTGGACAATCTCCATTATTATTTAATTTAAACCATCTTTACTTTTAAAATAAAAACCATTTAAATAATAATATTATTATATGTGGAAATTCCACTCAAAAATCACACATAAATTGGAATCCTGTAAATCTGTACTAAAGAAATATTTTTCTTTAGTTGTATTTTGAATCTAATACCATTTTATTTTTCTTAAATCCAACTCATATTTTTGTAACCATCTTTTTTAAAGACGGAATTCTAAATTAATTATTTCAAAAGAACATGTTTCATGGAGAGGATTCGTCAAATTATGTACCTAGTTCTTCACCATCTATTTCAATTATCTTCTCAAATCCATTCATTATTAATCACATTATATATTATATTGATTTTATATTAATATAATTATTATTTCAAGTAAATGATATTATAATTATATAGATTTATATTCTAACTCATTCATTCATATAAGACATTTCTGTTTTGGTTGGATCAACAACCTATATGATTGATGTTATAACTTCATCAGGATTTCAAAAATGATGCATTATAAATACATTAGTACTATTAATACATTTTATAAAATATATACTTTCAATGAATTTGTTTCTATAAGTGTGATATAAAAAATTATTTCTCATTTCCAAGTAACTCATTGTTATTGGTAAATTACCTGAAACACATTCTACATTAATTCAATTCTGATGAACCATACCCATAAATACCAAAAATTAATTTTATAACACATAAATAATTTATACAGAATTATTATAACAACATATATAATCTATTAATTCTATTAATAATCATGTATGAAACTATCAAAAGTACTAACATGTGGTGATAAAAATAAACTATGAAAAACTAATATATAGAATGAGTTATTATAATTCAAGATTATAAATGGTGATATATTAGTATAAGTTTAAAAAATATGTTATTAATATTTCTATTTTTATTATACAAATTTTTATGGATCTTTTGTAGAAGATATGAGATAATGTATGGGTTTCTCATCTTAGTCTCACTTCATTGAGATATAAATCATAATGACCTCTTATTTTCATTGATTCCATGTGTATAGTATAAATGAATATATTTTATTATAAATTTATTTCAATTAAATTTATTTACAAATACATCGATGATTTTATATTTCATGTCATTTTGATCCAAATGTTACCAAATCCATAAATGTTACCTTTCAATACCTTGTTAAAATTGTGGTTGTTTGTCACTAAATCTATATATGGGGAAAATGTCTGTAATTTTTATATAACATAAATTTTTATACACACCAAGAGTTATATTGGGGTTTTTAATGTGAAATTACAATTTTTACTCTCTTTTAATCAAAATTAGGAATAAATGTAATTTTTTTGGAATGGCAGCATTATATCTTTTTTTCCAATCATTCTCTTCCATGTCCACAATATTTATGTTTTTATGGATTAAATTATATAAAATTATATGAAATAATACGTTCATTTTATAATATCAATTACAGTATTTACATAATAATGAAAAGAATATCTTTATAGCATTTTCCATATGAACTTTTTTTATTTATTTGAAACTATTTAAACAATTATGAAAATAATTATCCTTTGTATGATATCTAATATCACTTAAGTTATGTTTTAGTTTATGATACAATTTAAGTTCCTTATTTAGGATAAATATGTGTTTCCCAATGTTCATGTTGGTGCTCGGGGGTGTTTTAGGGCTTTGAGGCACGAAAGTGGAAGAACAAAGGGATTTTGGGGCACGTTGAATGGTTTGTGCTCAGTTAGAGAAAACTGTGAGGAAATAACATTTAATCATGCAGGGGGGGGGGTTGTTTTCAAACACTAGAATCCACACAGTTTTTACAAATTTGGGAAAATCGTGCGGGTAAACCGTGTGGACTTGTAAATTTGAGAAAATTACAAGAAATCCATTATGGGACTTTAATTTCAATTTGGGATTTTCCTCCTTTATTATCCCTTGAACCCAAGTGTTTCCCTCAAATGTATCAAGAGATTCCATGGATCATTATCTATCACCTTAGGGCTATTTTCAGTGTCATTGGTTTTGGATTGATGATCCATGTAAGGCTAATCCCACTCTTGCTTCTCTATTTTGTTTAAGGTTTATATATCTTCCTTATCTACATCTGAAGGTCTAAAAACATTTTTTCTGTTTACATTTTGGTAGAGGCTTAAAAGGGTGGATGAATTGGGATCTAAGGCCATGATTATAAGTGGATTCTCCAAAGGATTAAAGTTAGGTTCTCTATAAGTTATATCCCGTAGATTATTAAAATATTTTTGCATGTATGGTTTCATTCTTGATTCCCTTCTTGATGTGTTCATGATGAAACTAACAAGAAGTTGTGTATTGGTTGTCTAAATTATTAATTGAATCCCTCTTTTTCCCCACATGATTCAAGGAGGATGACCAGTCCAAATTAGTTCCACCCATGGTGTGTGTCATCCCTCTCTATGGGGCTAAGAGAAATATGAGGTGTTTAATTGTCACATGATGAAGTATAGACATAGACAAGCAGTTAATTGGATTATGTGACAAGTTATAATGGTTTGAAATTAGTTGTGTCTATGGTGGTCAAAGGATAAGCGATCATTGGGTTAACATGTAATTTGGTTACACGGTATTATTAGGAATATGAAAAATAATAATCTTTTCACTTGAATATTATTAGTGAGATAAGCATGTAGAATTTGAAATATAGATAAAGGGTTAAGTTTCATATATGAAGAATGTGTTAATGGATTATGGAAAATTTTTAATTTACTATTTTTTATATTTCTCAGATGAGATAAATGATTGTGGTTATGATTTTTTGTGATGTGGTTACTTTTGGTGATGATAGATAATAATGCACACATGTCTTGGAAGAGTGAGGTTTAGACGCGAGGTTCTACACCCACGGGTCGAGTTAGACTGTGTTTCTAACTCCACCCATAAATGCACGGGTTAAGGAAGGGGATGGAGTTATACAACCATAACAGTTGCATTCTAGCTTGGCAAAGGATTCAAGGATTGGATTATGCGGTTATTTTAATGTGATGCCTAGTGAGATAGAATATGATTTTTATTCCCATATACATGAGAATATTGAACATTACTAATCTACCGAACAAGTGAAAAAGGTAGATGAAACCATGGGATGCCTAAATAGTGTACATGGGTTCACAATTATAATTATTTTAAAGGAACATAGTCTATAAGGGATTATTTAAATGTTCCCATTTACTTTCAATTTTTTTACTTGCCTACAATATCTTATATTACTAGATATTTTTTAGTCACCATTAGTAGCGTCTTACTGAGTTATACTAACACCCTACATAGGAATCTATTGGGCACATGAGAAGATTTAATGGATGTAGGTCAAGAAACGGGTAAGATCCTCATTCATAGGAAGTGATCTGGGTTTTGTATGTGCACAGATGTGGTCCGGGACTTGGAGCCAAGACTATTTTTTGGATTACTCTATTTTTGTTTCTTTTGGGATTTGTTTACTTGATACTGTAGCATTGCATGATATGTTTACTATTTGATATGGATTATACCCAGTTTGGGATGGAGTTTTTTATTCATGTTATTGATTGTTTCCTATTGTTTCTGCTATATAAAATTGATTTCTACTATGGATTACTCTAGTAAAGAGGGTATAGTCTCCCCCACGTATCTTATTACACCATCACTGCTAGTTGGAAACTGATGGAATAAGGGGAGGGGCACATGAGGTCATGTGGTGACCCAAATTGGGGCACTGGTTTAGTGGCTTCTAGGATGGGGACATTACATCCTTTCTAACACTTCCCACCTGAATTCATTTTCCCATTGTGAAATCTATTTTTATTTATGAATTTCACATTACTATATTTATTTGGTTTCCAAAATTATTTCTTATCCACTATATTTCATAAAATATTTTCTTTTAGTCCAATGTGATAAAAATGTAATTTATTTTTCTTCTTATATTTCAAAGAAAAAAATTAATTCTCTTATAAAAGTGTTTCTCATATATCATAACATCCTAAAATTTATATAATGCTTCAATATAGAAATTATGTAATGATTCCAACTAACTTATTTATTTTTATTGTCTATGAATTTTTTGGATTTTATCAGAAAACTTGTTTCATTCCCATATTTTAATTGCATTATCATAAAATTATGAATTATATTAAATTATTGAGGAAAAATTATGTATGGTTTATCATTAAGTGATGATTGGGTCTGTTACATGAATTCTATTCATTAGGTAATGCCTTATATGTCATGATATAAGGTTGTGGTGCATCACTGGTTATCCCAAGAAACAAAATTAATATATATATATGGTTATCCCAATCCAAAAAGGTTATGGTACATGTGTTTTTAACTAATTCTTAAATAGTTTTTGTATATATTGGTTTTCCTAGGACCAAAGAGGTACATTTTTAGTTAGCTAAATCCTAATATATCATGGGTAATTGGTTTTCAAAATAAATTATCTAATGAATTTCTTGATTCATAATATTTACATATATTCTATCCTCATATTCATATTGTACTTTTATATTGGGTATCATTCATATCTCGTGTTCACATATTATAGACTCATATTTCTGCATTTCCAAGAAACATGTTTTGTGAAGAAAATACTTATATCATGATTTATGATATATGATCTATGTTTTATTGTATATTATTTCCATTTTATAGGTTCATGTACTTTGTTTATGTTCTCATACCCATATATTCATCATATGATAAATTATAATTTGCAATTTTTTTATCTTATGTTTTCCATTACTGAGTATCTAAGATCTCTTATTTATTGTGTTTCCATTCCAAGGGAATGGATTTACAAACTAAAATTAAAGGACACATTTTCATTGCATAAATTGTATTTTTATCTTTCATATTCTTGTTTTTCTATTCCATTAAATTTAATTTTTCTACTCTAGGATGTATTTTATAAAATATATTGATAAATATAACGAGATTTCATTCACTCATAATAAAAATTTATGAAAATAGTACATGAGACAAATTATTTCGTAGAATAGATTATTACATATCATTAATTATTACATCCCTTAAATTTTGATAAATTAAAATGGGATAATAAAAATATTATATAATATTTTTTTCACCTAAAAAAACATCGAGATTATTTCTCCCCTTTAGAGTGAACATTAGTCTAACAATATCTGTAATGAAAAAAGAAACATTATTAAATGATAAATCATGTCGAAATTAAAAAATGAAAATAATTGTAATAAAAAGTTTACTTTAAATAGACAAAATGAGATCATTTTTATAGGATGTAATGTCATTAAAATATCCCTTATATAACCATATTAAAAGAATATATATTCATTGTGTATTATACAGATTAACATGTTACAAATTTAGAATCAACAATATTTAGTTAAAATAATCCATTATTATTTTGATTCTAAAAAACATATTATCATTATAAATAATTTATTTGTAATAAAAAATATAATTTTTATATATTGTTTATAGTTACTAATTCAAATATTGAAAATACCACTAATTATATAGAAACAATTTTTATATATTTTACATTTTTCTAAACATTATTGATAAAATTAAATTGATAGTATTGTAAATAAATATTATCCATGAAATAATTAATGAACTAAAAGATATAAATATTATGTTAATCTTGTAAAATGAAATATTAGTTATTTGAAAAAATTATTTTATTATAATTTTTATTGATTATTTAATAACTGAATTTCAATTATTTAGAGAGAATGATTAATGAAGTAATATATATATATATATGCATACATAGACTAACATTTAATCAGTGGTTTTTAATTATTTTTAAATAATTCTAAAGTCACTTAATATTAAAAGAGGATATTTTCCAAGAATTTTTTTATGTATAGTTTATTTTTACCTTAATAAAATTATATTAATCAATATTAAAAGTTTATTCAAAAAATTGACTCAGTTTTATATGAAATAAAATACTTAGTAATTTATGTAAAATATGATTAATAAAAAATGACGTCTTAATTGTTAATTTTTACAAAAATGGTTATTTCTACATATTTTAATTATTATTTTAAATGTTATATTTCTCAAATTCAGAATTTGAATTATATAAAATGAATTCCAAGTAAATATTGTGCATGATTATATTGGGTAATAAGTTCAATTTCATTTTTTGGCAGAAAAATACAATATAATGAAAAATATTGAAATTCCACATTACGATAAAATAAAGAATAAATGATTAGACAAAGTGAAAAAAACATTAAATATCAATAAGACTTATATTAAAATTATTTTAATTGTGTGGATTAATAAACTATTTCAATTATTTTCCAATTTTTACCCACATTAGTTTTAAATTGAAAACATTATATATTATGGACGGATGTGTTGTGTAATGGAACATGTTTATCTGGAAAACAATTTTGAGAAGAAATTTGAAATTTTCCCCTAGATGCTTGTATGGTGTAAAATTGACATTTTTCCCCTACAGATCATCTGGAGTAATTTTTCTGACCACTTTTTTAGAACCAAAATATGGTTCTTACCTTAGGAAATATGTTTTTTAGATATCTAATTCATTCATATTTTAAGAGAATAGTTAATATATAATTTAATATATATTAATTTATTCGTGCAGGTTTGTTTGGTCATATATTTTTAATAGAGTGTTAGATTTTTATTTTGTTTCAACTGATATATCCATAATATTTGGTTTCACCTAGGTGATGCATAAACTCGTGCCAGGCCCTGGGCCCGGCCATGTCCCCATTTTCTTTTAATTTTCTTTTCTTATTATTTTATTTGTTTTCATTCTATCCCTTCCTTGGATTCTCATGTAAATTCTTGAGGCTTTCCTATTATGTGATCAATGGAGATTATAGGAAGAGGGATAATTATATTGTTATATGGAGATATGTTGGTACATCTACGAAGCTTAGGATGCAACAGATTGCCATGATGAAACTGTGGACAATAGAAATGTGAGAAGGTTTGGCGGATTATGCCAAACGGTAGACCATTGTTATGTTATTACAAAGATCATAGTATGATTTCATTTTTCATGTTTTAATCCTCTCTGATTCGTTATTATACCTCATTGTGACCTAATCAACTAATTTTGGGTTGAAAAAAGTGGTTTCTTAGTATTTATGAGGTTTTCTATTTAGGAAAACTCGTCTACACGGCTTGGGGTCCAGGACCAACATTCCCTCTATTATTCCTCTTTCTGGAAGATGTTTTTTCCAACTACAGGACATGTATATGTTGTATTTTCCATGTATTGTGACATGACCAAATAATTCAGTACCCAACCAAGATACCAAGGTAGGGGTACATGGCTATGTAAAATACACGGGCAGACCCTGCATGGGTCACATTTTGTTTATAAGTACACAACAATCACAAGTACAGTTCCAGTACATTTTAGGGATATGGGGATATACCCCACGTAGGTACACATTGTTTCCCTGTTTTACATGTTGAGTACTAGGATATTTACAAGCCATATATGACCAGCGTTTACACCCATGTTGGGACTTGAGGGTACATACCATATACTAGGGTGACACAATATGTACTACTCATTTTCTACCATTTTGGGAGTTTTTCATAACATTTCAACCATGATTCTTAGTGGGATCTATATGTAGTGCATTATGTGCATCAACTCACATAGATCGCGATGTAAAAGTCATTTTTTTGTATTAGGGAATCAATGTTGCAGTTTAATTGAATGGAGAGGTTCTTCTTTGGATAATAGTATGTAGTGTCTTCTGAGAGAGAGACATGTTCAAAGATGATCCAAGAGCTTTCTCTCATGAACTATTCATGTTTAGATTTTCCTTGAGGATGTATCCCTTGATAGATGTGCACTTATGGATCAAGATTCCATAATAATAGTTTCTTTTGAGGATCCCCTATAGGATTCATCTTCGTACATTTTGATCAAGAGGATCCCATATATGATGCATATATCTTCTTTAATACTACCATGGATCCACTACACGATGCCATTACATAAATAGAATCTAATGGAATCCCTTGTAGGATCCCTTTGACATTTCGCCATTCAGATTATGTAATATAGGATTCCTCTTCCTTTCTAATATATTGGGAGGATCACTTTAAGGATACTATTTATTTGGTATTGTTCTATGTATCCCCTTATAAGATACCACTGTTTACTTTTTGATAGAGGATCCCATGTATGATTCCTCATTTCACCTTTTCTATAATTGATCCCTAGTAGGATGCATTTTCTTGTGTTTAGACCTCGTGTATCCCATGTAGGATGCATATATATTGTTTTTACATGAGGTACATAGTGGGAGACTCAATGATTGACTAACCTTTAAATAATACATTTGGATGGGGTAGATATTGTAGTTGGTTTCACCCTGGAACATTATGTTAAACAATTAATACCATGGCCTTCTGGTAATAGTGTTGAGTTTAGGCAACTGGTCATCCTCCCTCATTTTTTTATACATTATCATTGATATTGTTGACCCAATGATGTTTTTGATATGTGATTCTTGTTTGGTGGTTGATGAGCATGACGTGAGGTGTCTTTCTATATGTATGGGATTCCCAAATGTTATTCAAAGGATAAAACTTTTGATCCATTTTATATCTTATTTGTTTGAGTATTCCCAAAGTTACTACCTTTGAATTCGATATTGAGCATGTATATTTGATTATTACTTTGTTGGGATGTCAATAGGTGCTTCCCTGTATCTGGACATCGATACTACTACTATGATACATAGGAATACATCCCTACAAGTGATACTTGCTAATGATTCTACTTTCCCGGGTGATGAAGATGATTTTGATATCCTATAGTTTATATATGATGAGGATGATTAAGATCACCTCAATATGATGATACTCTTTTATGATTGAACACTCCCCTGGGAGATGTATGATTATACTATCCCTGATTAGTTACATTACCACTATGATAGGCATATAATATCACATAGTTGGATACCCGAAATTATTACGCTGTTTTGAATGGTAGGAATGACTCCTCTATCTCATATTAGAGAATCCAGAGGTGGGAATGGTGTATCAATGTAGATTTATAATTTTTTATTTCTAAAGGGTCAGGCCTTTAGAGAATATCCGAGTTCTGAATGTTTTGACCGCATATAGGCCAAGACCTATGGCACATACAATGGGCTTGACTTACATAGCCTGATAATCATGGTTTTTTTAGAAAAGAGACCATTTAAATGATGTTTGAATTAAATTCCCTTAAATTAATTATTTCATTATCTAGATGTGAGTTCTGGTAAAACCTAGTGTAGGAAAAGTATGGACCTATAGTGATGTAGCTTGCTCAGGGAATTTCTCAACATTAGTTGAAGAAGGTATATTTTGATTGAGATTACAAACCAAAATATTGACATAATGATACATGTATTGAGTGGTAAAACATCATGATCAATTCCCTTTCCCATAATGTCGAGGAGATCAAGATTAGGGACCCATGGATCGACTACTAATTGGTTTTATGTTATTTCATTCAAATAATCTTGAATATTAATATTTTCATGTTTTTGTATGGGTATGGGACTATAAATTTATATGTTTATAGATATGTAAATCCATGGTGTATCATTCCCATATGACCAGGATTACATACCAATAGATTGAGTGTGGTTTCATATTTGTTGGTCTTAATTATCATTTCACCTATGTCTCAGCTAGACTGAGAAATTTTATTTTCCATAAACATATAAAAGCAGGTTTTATGGGTTTATTTTTGGGGTGGCCTATTGAGATTATTTCTCACCCCTAAACATATAGGTTTATGTTTATGTAGACCATATGTATTCTTTTTTATGTTGTGCCTAGATTTTACGGTGGATTGGGTTAAGGCCCTGAGTTTCATGACAGAGTGGAGTTCCACATGGGGTTCTTCTAATTGGTACGGTGTAGATCGATGGTGTATAGAGAAAAAGTATGTTTTTAGCTCAGAGTTAGTAGTATATACTTGTACTTTATTTTTTATTGTTTTGTAATCATAAAATGGAATGATCGGTCTAGTGGGTGACCAGTGTTGTATTTACGAAATAGATATTCATGCATTTATAGATTTTTCATTAATTATTAGAGAATTTTTTATTTATGTTTATATACTACTTTTGTAATATGTTTATTCATTGTTGTGTATGACACATAGATATTTCTTCTATTTTTTCAATCTTATTTTAGTTCATAGTATGCCCACTATCAAACCCTAATCCCTCACATCTAGTCAAGAGCCTCTGGCGTATGAGGAGGTGAGCATGTGGCCATGTAAAAAACTAGATTGAGGAACCACATTAGTCAAATCCAAACCAGGATGTTACAAATTGGTATGAAATATTTCATTTCCACTTCATTTCTATTTTGGATATGGTAGATAAGAGTATTAGAAATGTGTCGGGATATATGATGGAAATCAGACCGGTGTGTCATAAGCACTTGTTCCAATAAGAAGTCCTAGTTCCAAGTGTATGGGATAGAAGTTATGATAATCAATGATACAGTTTTATTATATTTTGTACGTTAGAGATGCACATGTAGTGTTTATGTGATGATTTATCATTAATCTAGGGATCTAGGCCATTGGAAAAAGGCTTGTGATAGATTTTGACACTTGGCCAGAAAAGGAAAGATACATCTCATGAATTATATTTAGAATTTAATATTCACATCATATAGGAATTGTAGTATGAATTTTTTCTGGAATTCAATGGTCGATTGATTTGGGACTACTTTTTAATATATATCTCATTCTAATAGAATATTATGTCGATCTAAGTTGAGGTATTAGTGTTGAATTTGATGACACGATCCTCAAGAACGGGAAGTGCAGTGACCCATGTATGTAGATATGGTAAATAACTCCCTTCTATTGTATCAATTGCAGGGTTTAGTTTCTCATTTAATGATTATGTAGTTAGATCATTGAGTATGAATCCAATGTATTCCATGAAATTTTATTTGAACAAGACCTCTATGGGTTATTACCATATACAGATGCCTGATGATTATCAGTTTAATCTATTTTTCAACATTACTATCATGGCCTCTAGCAAGAAGTTACTTATGAAGATATTTTTTGAGAATCAGGCCCTTTGTGGGACATGTTTTCAGTTTTCAGCCTTGTATGTCAATGTGATATTTTTATTCATTATTGAGGTTTTGATCTTTTGTGATAGGCAGTTAATCCTATTGAACCGGTTCTGAGAAATATTTCATAGGGATAGGTGGGATCCATTTATGCCCATAGTTTGGAATAAACAGATATAGGTTTATGTACATTTCATTCAAGGTAAACCAATTCGATTGGTTTTCCTATGTTTATGAATTCTTTTTTATGATATAAGATTGATTTTACAATCATTTTGAGATCTAGGCAAGATATTATCTCATGTTTTTCATTATAGGAATACTGATGTATTCGAATTTTGTTAAACACTATGTGTTCATGTGTTTGAATACTATTATTAAGGGGAAGGAATGTTCAAGTGATATGCCTGGTTGACTAGTGTTTATGTGGTTTCCAATATATTTAATTCATGGGTAGACACTCATGACTATAATCAAACTGAGTGACTGGCAGTTATTGAAGAAATCATTGTACAGGTCCGGTAGACAATTTTGAAGAGGAGTTCCAAAGGAGATTTTTGGAAAAATGAGACTAAAATTTCATGTATCACGATCAACGTCGAATCGTAATAGATTAATCAATACAGTATGAGTTGGTTTGTATGGTACACATAGCTCTCGTGTGGTTCCATTCAGTTTAAAATCAATGAGTGGTAATGTGAGAGTTTAGAGATGATGTTTTATGAGAGTTATCATGTGATTTATTATGCATGACTTGTGCTTACCAGTTTAATGTCCATCCATGGTAGAGGTGGCATCAAGAATGGCCGAGTAACAAAAGATGGTCGACATGTGGATGGAAAAGGACTTTCTTTTTCGGGGGATGTGGTTTCATGTGTTTGTTAAAGTCATGTGCAACATGTTTGTTTTGAGTGTGGATTGGGAGATCCATACACGCTGTTTTGATGAAATCGTATTGTTCTCCAAGTTAGATATGACCATGATCTATCTCTAATTCATCTTATGTACACTGAGATAGAGTCATCCCTATGCCATGATACTTTTCTTTTTTTGTTATTCCCCGATTGAGGATAGAAACAAATTGAGGTTGTTCTCATAGAGAAGTATAAGGTAATCCATATGGTGGAGAGTTCATTATTGACCATTTCAGGTTGGTGTCCATTTTTACTTTTAGAAACATAATTTTTTCCAAGGACCATTGGGATTACTGTTTTTTAGGAAGACGATAAGGTTATTTTTATGGTGGGGAGTACTAGATCTGTCATGATTAAACATATTTTGTGATGGTGATAGTTTTTCATTTTGTGAGACATGTCTTTATAAAGTCCAGATGTCTTGGGTCTAAAGATTGTAGGGTTAAAATAACGGCTCCCAGTCTTATGACCAAGATTCTCATGGATAAGATGGCCCGTGGTGGGGAAATTGTAAAGACCCGTGTTTTTTCAGACAATATTTTTAATCATAGATTTAAATATTATATATCAGATGATTATACTGGGTAAAATTTATTTTTTACATTTTAGATGATATATGATAATTTTTTTGACCACTCTATTGGTCCTGAAATATTGTGCTTACCCAAGAATAGATGTTTTATAGATATTTAATACAATTTAATTATATAGGATTATTTGATATTTAATATTTAATTAAATAAATATTAATTTATTCACATAGGTTCATTGGGACGTATATTTTGAATGGGGTTACAGATTGAGATTTTTTCTCCTCTATTTAGTCCATAATGAGGATGTTTTCCTAGGTGAGGCATAGACTCGGGTTGGGCATTGGGGTTATCCTGTGCCACTATTGTTTTTCATTTTTTTCTTCCTTTTCGTTATGTTATTTTATTTCTTTTCCTACTATGGATTCTCACGTATGCCCCGTTGGATTCCCTTGAATTTGGCCAAGATAGAGGATAGAGAGAGAGAGAGAACAATCTAGATGGTGGGAAAGAAGGGGGTACCACAATAAAGCTCAAGACATATTGCATCACTATGCAACAACTATGGACTGCCGAAATGGGTGAAGCTTTTGTAGATTCCTCCAAATCATAGTAATATTCTTTTTTTGGGTGTATATGACTGTAGATTTTCCATTTTCATGTTTTAATCCACTTTTAATATTTCTTATAGACCCTTCATTATTTATCTACTGATGTTGGGGTGAAAATGGGTGTTTTTTCAAATTTAAGAGGACTTCCATTTGGGAAAACCCAGCTATAATGCATGTGGTTTAGGGGCGGCATGACATGTGTTCTTTTTATTTGGGGAAGGTTATATTTTCTATGTCATTTATATATACTAAGGTGTATATACCGTGTACTAGGACTCGTCTGTGTAGCAGATTACCCAGCTATTCTACCTATGTAGGTGTACATGGTTGTGTAGAATACATGTCTTGACCCATTATGGGTCACATGATGTGTTGATGTACACAACCATGCCATGTACATATGTCATTTGAGGGATATTGACAGGTACCCTGTGTAGAATATACACAGTTTTATTGTCTTAAACATCATGATTTAGATCTTTGACATTACATCTTTGACCAATATACACACCCAGGTGGGGACATGAAGGTATGTGCCATGTACCAGGGAAACAAACATTCCACTCCCCCTTATATACCCATTTATGGGTTATTGTGTCCTGTTGACCGTGATTCTTAATTAGACCCATGATTTGTCCATTCATTGTATCATTTTTCATAGATTGTGATTGCAATACACTTGTGATGTTTTTAGGACTTATAGGTTACATTTCTCATATAAAGAGTTTCTTCATCCTTTAATCTTGTATAGTTTCTTCTGAGAGAGATAAATATTATGGGATGATCCATATGTTATCCCTCATGACAAATTCATGTTTATATATTCCCTTGAAGAAGTACCCCATGTGAGATGTTCATTTTTTCCCATTAGGCCATGTGAAAATTTTATTTCGAGGATCCCCTATAGGATTCCTCTACTTACATTTAAACCAATTGGATCTCATGTTAGATGTCACCATATTTTTACATCAACTGATGATCCACTGTTGAATTATTTTTCTTACATTCTGACCTATGTAATACCTAATAGGATCTATTTGGTTTTATACCGTCTGGAGAATTCCATGTAGGATTCCCCTCCCTTTTTGAAATGTTGAGAGGGTCCCCTATTGGATTCCTTTTCTTATGTATTATTCTATAGATTCCAAAACATGATTACTCTTTTGACATACAATTAGAGAATCCCATATAGGATTCACCCATTTAGCTTTTTATCTATAGATACCAAGGGATTCATTGGATTTTTTTATACCTTGAGTATCTCAAAGAGGAAGCCTCTACTGTTTTGATATTAATGATCTAATGGGTTCCATGATGATTGAAAAACCATGAACTTGTATGATGGTTTTAGGTAGAGATAGTTGTGATTATGACCCTATAACCCATGCCGAATTTGTAAGACCACGAGGTTGTAGAATTAGTGTTGGTTTTAGGAATTTTTGAACCCTTACTCTTTTATTTATACCTTCACATAGTTACTGCTGATGCAACGACGTTAGCTAGAGATGCTTCCTATTTAGTGGTTATTGATCCAAATTCAAGGAATGTTTCACTTCCATTAGTATGCCCATACGGTTTTCATAGGATTCATCTTCTGAGACATGTTATTTATGATGTTTAGTTTTATACCCCGCGGTACTACATGTGGCATTGTTTTTTATCCTATTTATTTTATTAATACATTTTATGGATGTCCATAGGTGCTTCACAGTATCCAGCTATTGAACCATCTATATTTATATATAGGTATGAATCCCTATAAATTATACTCCACGATGATTAATGCCTACAAAGTGATTAGGATGATTATGATCTACTATAGTTTATATATGAGGAGGATGATTACACTCTCCATGATCTGATTATACTCATGGTTGATTACTCTCTCACGAGGCGTAGTAATGATTATTCTCTCCCTTGTTGGTTACATGATAATGGTGTTGACCCTCATGTCTCACATCATTAGATACCCAGAATGACTATGATCTTGTGTATAGTAGGGATGATTCTTATATAATTTTATATTTACTCCATGGATGGAATGGAGTCCCACAAGTGGTTTATCCTTGCAAATTGACTATAGGTCAGACCCTTAGGGATTATCTGAGATCTGAATAATGTGACCTCCTAGGGGTCGAGCCCTAGTTCATAAAAATTGGAATGGATTTACATTAACAATGTATCATTGTTTCTAGCTTGGTGTCCATTTAATGGATATCAAGATGTACTTCCTTGGAATCTCTACTATTAGGGGTCCAAGGTGGGTATGAGTGTACCAAGTTGTAGGACGAGTATCACCCTATGGTGGCATGGAATTCATAGAATTTTTTTGGAATTGGACAAATAATAATAAGTTGATTTGAATTATGGACCTTATATCGACTTCATGATACATAACATGAGTTGTACCACATCCATCTCAATGCCCTTGCACTTGATAAATAAGCGATTAAGATTGCAAAACTAAGGGTCAATTTTTGATTAGTTTTGTGTTATTTCATTCACTTAATCATGATTATTCATACCTATTTATATATTTATAATAATGGGAATATACTTGAATATGTATATAAATATTAGCATCCATGGTGGAACTTTTGAAGTTGACTAGGGTTACAAACTCAGGGTGTGGTAGTGGTTTCATGTTTATTGGTTTTACATATCATTTATGTTGTGTCTCATCTAACACTGGAAGTTCCCTTTTTTCAAACACCTATAGTATCATATTTTTTATGTTCACCGTTATGGTGGCCTACTAATATTACTTGTCACCCATGTATGTGGAACTCTATGTATGTGTAGAACATATGTTTTTCTTTACTTTGAGAACAATTTTTATATTGGATAGGGTTGATGTATTGAGTTTCATGTTCAACCAGAGTTTCTCATGGGAAACTTTTATTTGAGCTGGTGCAGGTCGATAGTCTATGGAGACCAGGCATGTGGGTCGTCCCATTAGTTATTATTAGAGCATTGTACTTTTAATCTAGTTTCTATTTTGTACTCATGTCCCTATATGTTCAGAAAAGTGGTTGACCAGTGTTGTATATATGTAATAGTTGTTCATGATTTATAGATTTTCTATTTTTATTATATCTTTTTCTATTTACCTTTTTTTACTACTTCAACGATATGATTATTTACTTCTTTGTATGATACTTAGTTTTTTCATGTCTTTTTTATCTCTAATACGAGGGCATACTCTCCAAACTGTCACACCCGAGGATATGGTTGCTAGTCTATAGCCTCTGGAGTAAGTTTAGGAATCCTTGATTCCATCTAATCAACAATCTTAGGGAACCATTTGTATTTCATTCCTGTTGGGATGTCACACGTTGTGGAAAGGATACTCAAAACACATCTATAAAAGGACAATACCACTACACCGCTCAATAAAATCTTTTCCAATATTTACAACATTAATAATAGGTTGGTTTGCCTCTACAAAATCATTCTTTGATGTTTCAAAGGGTTTAGTCTGAGAAAGGATGTCTGAATCCTCTATATCGAAGGAACTCATTTTGAAATGGTCAAGATTACTCAAAGTATGTAATTGGTTATTAACCATAATTTTGAATTAAATAATAATATAAATTCTATTTAAATCCCAATATATAATATAATTAAATTATATAAACATCTTTAAGATTCCTATAATAGAATACTAAAGTAATATATCTATTAAATCTTAATCATTCACATCAATAACATGTTTTCCATCGGGTAAATTCCACCACCAACATGAAAAATGATATACTAAAATAGTATTTTTCACCAAGAATGAATATCAATACATTAATACAAGATATATATCATATTAAGGGGTAATTGTTTTGATGAATTTTATATTATAAAATAAAATATCATATTTGATCATTATAAAGTAACTTATTGTTTTTAGTAAATTTTAAAAAATATTCTTGACAATGATTCCATTCTCATGAAGCATAACCTTACCTTCCATCATATTAACATGATTCTACTTAATTAAATGTATATAAATTATTACACTACATTGAATAATCTGGTAATAATTAACTCAATATTAATTAATATGGATTGACATTATCATTATGAAACATGTACGAATCAATCAATTTTACTAACACTCGATAATGAAAATAAACAAAAAATAACTAATATATGTGTAATAATTTATTATTATTTGGGAATATAAATTTAATTAATATTAATAAGGTAATGAAATAATTTATTAACATGTATAGGTGTCTTATATAGGATGTCAATTTTATTTTGTTGATGTTGGGAGTAATGGATATGTTTTCCCATCTCAATTATCTATTCATTGAGATATGTTTCTTTATTATCTATCTTTTTGACATTATATAGATAATATACGACCCCATGTATTTTTTAATCATATTTATCACGAAATTCATTATACTTAAAAAATCCATATATTATTTTTAATTTTAATGGATTTTTATTCAAAATATACAATGTTCATAAGGGAATATTTTCTGTTCTCACATTGAAAAATAAATTGGTAATGTTTTAATTTCAATTGGGAAATTTTTTTGTTATTTCATTCTAAAAATACACATATTTTCTAATTATATGTTTTTATACGGGGTTTTAATGTATTATTACAATTTGATCTCCATTTGGTTCACAATTCGACCAAAATGATGTTTGAATGTGGAAAATATGTTATCTAAACATTCTGGTAGGGAATCTTTCTCATAGAATTCCATATTCAATATTTTTTTATATAGATTCATTTATCTAAAAATAAATTATTTTGAACGTTCATATTTTACATTCCTTAAACATTTTACTGATGATTGAATGAAATAATTTTTTTAAATTTCCCACCCTATCCATCTTATATTTCCTTAGACCATTATTCAAGTAGTATGAATATAATCTCATTTTTAAATTTTTTATGCATTAAAAACATTTCCCACCTCATTCATTTTTTTGTAATGAAAAATCCTCAATAAGTATTCAATTTTTTCAATGTGATATATATTCTCATTAAATTATTTTATACAATCTTTTGAAATGAAATTTAAAAAGATAAGTAATATTTATATCAATTTTCAATGAATTTTTCAAGTAATATTATAAATTAATTTTTATCAATGTCACTGCGTTATAAAAATTTATATGTTTTAAAAGTTATATATGATAATGATATCATTCACCATATTTCTCAAGAGGGGTTATGATAATATATTAGGGAATATTTGAGGAAACTCATTCTTTTTTTATGGGCTATCAATATATAATTGGATTATGAGTTATTTCTAGTTCAAATAGAGAAGAATATTTATTTTTATCATTATTTAATGGTACCTATAAATTTACCTTCAATTCAATGGGTAATTTTTTATCTCATGATGCAAAGATGTTGTGTATGGGCCTTATTAAAATATTCAAAACTCTATGTGTGGACATTAATGATATATTCAAAACTCCATGCATGGACCTTATTTATATGTAAAAAAATATAAATAAGGAGCTTACTAACAAGTTAACATCATTTCCTGTGGACCTTATTGATATTTTCATAACACTGGGTAGACAACCTTGATATGTTCACAACCCTTATTATAGAAAAAATTGATATGGTCATAAATAAATGTGTGGAACATATTGATGTGTTCAATACTCTATGTGTAGGAAATAAATATATGTTCATTTCTTATAACACCTCTGTTTTTTGGAAATATTTTATATCTCTAAACTACAAATCAATAACAATGACATTTTTAAATTTCATATCAATTTAACCTAACCATAAAATAATATATATATTTTTTGATTTAAATTATCCACACATTATCCCATTATAATGGAACATTAAAATAAGAGTACATGAAATAACACTATATGAATTGTTACATACAAGGATAATAATTTATAAAAAAAATTATTTCATTAATATTTTGATATACTCTAGATCATATTTTCCATTTAGGGTGTCCATTATGGAAAAAAATTATAATTATATAGAAAAAAATAATTGAGAAAGCATCATATGAAATATAAATTTAATATTAAGGGAATTAAAACTATGATATAAGAGGTAAGAATTGAAAAAAAAAATTAGATGAAATAGTGTAAATAGAGTCATTAGAATGGGTAATATGGTCATTTTAAATATATTTATTGGATATATATATTTTTTATAATGTTAAACTAATATTTTTTATTGTTAATAAAAAAATTAGGTAATATAATGGACAAAAAATAATTAATTAAACAATAAGAAAATATGTAATTAAAATAATCATTCATAATTTTTTTTTAAATATATAATATGTTAATATATGCTATAATTTATGAATTAAATTCATTGAAATTTTTTCATATAATTATATATATAATAAAAAATATTATGAATATAAATTATAAATTTTAATGGTATTCAATGATGATTATTTAATGTGAAAAAATCCTTTGTCAAAGTGTTGTTTGTTTTTGTAAATAATCGACAATAATGAATTTTTTAAAACGATTTTTTTTGATAACATATTTAAAATTTTAAATTAATTTTCTATAAATTAATTTTAAAAAAAATGTAAAAATAATAAATTTTTTATACATAATAATACATATTTTATTAAAAAAATTGTTTTTTTTGTGTTATGAGGGAATAAATTAAAATTAATTTATCACCACTATAACTTTTTTCTTTTCAAATTGTTATCATATTTTTAATGATCATATAAAAATATGGAATAAATTTCATTTTAATGTTTTAACATAATAAAATTTACACAGAAAATATTTTTTACAATTTTAAAATTGTTATTTTATAAAGAATAACTTTCATCAAATATGTTTCATTTTTTAGAAATAAATTAATTCTATAATTTTTTATTAATAACTTGGTGGTTGGTTAGGAATTCTGTTTAAATAATCATGATGTATTTGATATCATTCTTCAAATGAAACCCTGTGTCGAAATATACCACGATATAGTCATCATTTATAATATATATGTCAAATTGAAATGTAAGAATAGTAATAAAAAAATTCAATTTTTTTTAAATATTTAAAATTTATTTATTAATACAAAAAATAAGAAATAGATTTTCTGTAATGTAATTTTCTGATTATAAAATATAATTTCATTAAAAATGGATTTTATTAAAAAAAATCTCGAAAATTATAAATTGTTCCATACATTTTTTTATATTTTATTAGTTTTAATTGATATATTTTTACTAAATCATCTTGAATATTCTTATTTCATTGATTTTTTTGTTATTATAAAAGTATATATTATATAGTTAATAGTGAAAATATTACTTTCTATAAAAATTTCATTTCATTTTAATAGATGTATCAAATTTTTTCTAATTGTTTTTAATGTAACATCATTCTCATTTTATTATAAGTAAATAATTTAACTAAATGTGAATAATTATTATATTAATGTTTTTTAAAAGTTCATTTTGTGGAATGAAAACATGATTTCACAAAATCAATTCATGTGTGTAATGAGTTCATATAATATAAAAATAAATTATATTAAAATAATTCATTATTATAATAATTTTATATAATTTATATTAAATCAGATATGTTAAAAAATTATGTATGGTGTTTTCTGGAAGCTAGTGTTAGTAAATTAAATATTGTATATAAAATTCATTTTTCTAAAATATTTTTTCTTTCTGTTTTGCGTGCTTTCTAAAAATTGATTTCATTAACATACATATATTAATTATCATAAAACAATTTCCATTGTTAATATCAAAATTATTTTTATAATATAATATTATTTACGTATTTTTTCTATAAGGAATAGTAATCTCAATAAAATGCAATTACCACCATTTAGGTTAAAATGAAATTATAAGGTGATTTTGAACTAAGAGATGAATATTGGAATGCCAAGAAAACATATCCAAGGATAATATTTTTATTCAACATTATAGTATACTTGATTTTAATTCTTTTCCATTTTAATTCACATTCAAATTGATGTTACATTATATTATTGGGAACTCTTATGAAATGACATGTGTGTCCATCCCCTCACTTATATAAGAGAACCATATATCCTCCCTCATTTATAAAATTTGATCCCTAAATATCTACAGATAACTAAAAAAAACCTTCCTGGATCAATTAATTTAATACGATAGTTTTTTGTTTCCTAACACCAATCTTCAAAGGAATATGGTGTAAGCTAAATGTGTTCTATTAAAAAAGTGATGTAAATATTGACCGAGCATTTTCAAATTAGTTTATTTTTGCACCTACTCTAAACCTATTGTATCCATCGTAGAATGATAAATCATGTATCATAAATATCCTATAATGTTATTATAATGATATCATAACCATTTCCTATGTTCTTTCCATAAAATTGGGAATGAATGTACCGCTTGCGCATACATGTGAACTACCACATCCACATAGCGATATGATTCAATTTTCATCACCATTTCAATTGGTTTGTTATTAATATGGATTTAATTTTTATATATTATATTTTTGAAATAATTATTCTTCTGAAATTATAAGATATTATCTACCGTTTTTTAATTTCCAATCCATTGGAAAACGAAAATTTCACTGGTGCGTATGTGAAGACTACTTCCTCCACAGAGTTATTTGGTTAATTTTTTTTTCATATTTACATTGATAGTAATAAAAATAAATTTAATGAATATATATGATATTAGTCATTAAATAGTGAGTATATAATGTTAAATTATCATTTAACAATTTTTTTCATGCAAAAAAGAGTGCAAGAATCACTACTATGTACGTAAAAAGTATTGCATCCTTGAATGGATGTAATTAATTTTTCATCACAACATTATAGGAATGGTAATAAAAAATTACTATAATTAATATATAGTATATTTATATCATTATTAAAATTCATTACGTGAAATAACCAGGATCAATTTTCAAGGACTATAACCACAAAACAACTACATAAATGAAAAACAAAGTAGTTAGCACTTAAAAATGATAATGATAATGAATGATTGTAAATGAATTTGTTATAATATTATGTATTTAATATATTAATGGTAATATAGGTATTAATATTAATCTTTTATATAATTATAATAAGAAAAATTTATTACACATGAGGTTAGGACACTTACGTAGCAATAGAAAATTGATATAGGGGTTTCCCGTCTCACGGTAATTAATGTGAGACACATGCTATATTACCAGAGATGTATGTGTTCAACATCTAAATTTTGATTATTAAGACATATTTGAGTTTATTGACATACTTATATTATTTACAAGTATATATTAATTCATTGAGACGTTTATCATTAATACATAATAATTATTGATTTTTAAATTAAAATGTCAAAAAATTTCATGCATTGAGTATTGATTAAAATGTTACCAATGTGGTAAGGGTTTACTTTCTCAAATTGCATTGTTTTGGACATATGGTGTTTCATAAATCTAAATTCATTTATGAGAAGTATATAGTACCCCATTGATAATTTTTCTCAAGAATATTATTAATTTAATGCTAATTTTTATTCTTATGTTGTTCCTTTTATTGGGATTATGAATCAAATGGTACCAATGTAGTAATAGATTCATGTTATAATCTCTATTTTTACTGGGATTATTTATTATTAAATTTTGGATAATGAAATTATATGACATCTATCACCAAAATAATATCTATTTTTCTATAATATTTTTATTTTATGAATCAATATATTTCCCTTTATTTTTTATATCATTAATAGTCAAATGATTGAATGACTATTTTTACGGAAAACCGACTATAATTCTCTCTTCGATTGGGACTAATTTTCTTCAACCTATGTATTTTCATGAATATTTTTCAATAATTTCATTAATATTATATAAATATTTATTAATGAAATTTATCCCTTTTTTTATTTCTATAATTATTTTATAAGAGTCTTCTTGTTGCTTCCCAAATAAGGTAATTGAGTATTTTCACTGAAAATATGAATGGAATTTTGGTATCAATGTACACTACATGAATAGTTTCAGCTACCATCATGAGATTTTATTTCATTGAAACCAACATTACAAGTTTACATGGTTAAAAAAAATTCCTTACTATTTTATAAACATTTTAATTTTAAATAATTGATTTCAAAAAGAAATGGATATTTTACCCGAACAATGTTCCAGTGAACTTTTAATGGTAATATAATCTATAAAAACATCATTTGAGGTTTATTGTGATTTTATGTCGATATGATACAATTTAAACATTTTTATTCTTTCTCTATATTTTTGATTATTATGATGATGAAATTTTTATGAGACCTGTTTTCATTCCTTGGGTAATTCTATTATAAAATGATAATTTTTTTAACTTCTTGGAAGTATTGTATGTTGACTATGATTATAAGAAATGTGTGCATGGTATAGCTTATGATTATGGTTGGATTAGTTTTGTACTTCTAATGCATTGGGTAATTATTATAGATTTTAGAAATTGTTAATTGATGGTAGTGTTGAGAAAATACAAAAAAATGATGGACTTTAGAAACACCTAACAGAAGACGATGTTGACAAAATAAAAAGAGATGACATGATTAGTAACCTCCTAAGAGGTGATTGAGTTAATAAACTCCTATGATATGTTATAATTAAATAGATATAATTTAATCATATGAGAAATTTGTAAATGATCAGTTAGGAATTTCAACTGTGGGGATTTTTCTATAATTTTAGTCTTGGGAGAGATCCTCGACTACGAAAGTTATTTTATGTGATTAGGTGTACTTTAAAAAATTATGACTTATTATTATGATATATTCCAATGGATTTTGATTTATTATTTTTTATTCTACAATCAAAAATATTATATCATTTCATTGACTAAACAAAATTCCATGATATATGATTATGATATATTAATTTTTTGTAAATGATTTTCAAATGATAAAATCATGTTCTCATACCCTCATGATATTGATATTATTACATATGATCCTTGATTGATATATATTATGTTTTCACATACTAATAATTTAATTTGTCCCATTCTTATTTTTCTTTTCCTTGATTAATAAAGATAGGTTTTATGTTTGATATCAGTAAGAAGGGTTCTATTTGTGATGAACATAATGTGAAATGATGCACATATTTTATGCACTAGTTTTTATATATCAAACTATATAGATCAAGAAAAACATTATAATCATCATGTGCGTATAATTGTAGAATATATTTAATCTTAATATTAGTTTTTTTAATATATATATATATATGTATTGTATTTTGTAATTTTTTATTATGTTATTGTTTTGTTATTTTAGAAACTAGGATGTGAAAAAATTTGTGAAAACCCCATAGGATAAAATTATGTATAAGAGAACATAAGATATTCTATTATAGAATGAATAATGGTTTTACTATCTAATATATCCCAATCTAGAAACAATATTTTCGATGTGGATATGGTGAACATGCACTTAATGGTAAAACCTCAAGATTGGGTTGATTTTGTATTATCATGATTATCGGCATTGCATGTGGAGTTGGTATAAGACATAACACTAAGATATACAGTCCCAATGGACAATCTAGTGTTAATTCACATCCTTATTCTGATTCAATATGAATGATTTGGATGGATAATGACCATGTATGGATGTGGTTAAAACTATGGTGACACATATTGGAATGAAGTTTCATAGTTTAAGAAACATTCAATATTTTGCCATAATCATATGATTCTTACTATAATTATTGAATTTTGGAATTTATTTTAAGGATTTTAGTTTTAGTATGGGATTGGAGAACAAAATGTTATGTTAATATAGTTATTGGTGTGCTAAAATATTTAATTATGTTATTTGATCATTATTATATAAATCGATTTTTCTCTTGAAAATTATCATGGAGTGCTAATAAATATATTCATTTTTTAGATGTTGAATTTTTCATAAAATATTCTAATGCCATGGAATTCTAATCTAATGTATATGATTCCTCATTACTTAAGTTCATCGTAATGTGATTCCTTTAAATCTCATTATTATCCATGTAGTATTATTTGATTATATTTAAGGTATGGTTTGGAGTTCTATATATATAACACATAAAACATTTCATGGAATGGAATTTGAATATGATATTATAATATAAGAATGACATTCTGTCCTTTAAATGGTAAATACGACCTTACCCAAGGAATGGAATCCATTTAATTGGTCCTGATTCCTATTTTAAGGGGTATTTATCTCATATAGTTTGGGAGAAACACAACAATAAAGATATTCCAATTTTTTGGTAATTTTTTGATGTATTTAATGAAGAGTTTCTTATTATTCCTATCACATGGGAAGTCACGTTTTCAATATAACTAATACCTTGGGATACACTGATTTCAATGAATCCAAATATCATTCCCCCGATTTTTTTTAGTAATTAGAGAAGTAAATACAAGAGGGTGTAGATATGGGATACATTCATCCATGTTTTTTAATATGGGGTTCAACAATTCTTTTTGTTAAGAAAAAAATGGATCAATGAGACTCTTCCTTGATTATCAGGAACATAACATGATCAAAATCACAAATAATAACCAAATTACCTATATTAATTATTCAATATTACAGTTTCAAAGAGATCAATATTTTCCCAATATTGATCATCAATTTGGATATTATCATTTTTGGATAAAAGGTTATGATATAACCAAGACATAATTCTATTAATGATATGGAAACTATGAATTTGTAGTGATTCCATTTGGTCTTATTAATTCTCCAATAGTATTTCTACATTTTATGAATATTGTCTTTATAGATTACATTTATTAGTTTGTGGTGGTCTCTATAGATGACATTTTTATACATTCCATGATAATGGAATATGATGATGACCACATGGGGCTAGTTATAATGACCCTGAGGGAGGATTTGTTTTATGATAAATTTAAAAATTATGGTTTTTTTCTCTGTAATGATTAATTTTCTTGGGTCATATAATCTCAACATATGGTATATTGGAGAATCCATCAACTAAAGAAGATATCCATTAGTAGGGAAGTCCAACCATGGTGACTATGATCTGTAGATTTCAGGGATTAAATATAAAATATCATCACTTTGTGAAATAAACCCAGTTATATAATACCATCATAAATTTAACATTGAAGGGGTGACATTAATTTAGACAGATGAATGTGAACAGACATTCTTGGAACAAAAGAGAGATTTGTTCTGTGAACTTATTATAATACTACCCTAAAATGGATAATGATTTTTGATTTGTAGTTATGCATGGAAGAATGTTTTTGAGGTGTTAAAATGTAAATTAATATGATCATATTTTATGCCTCATTCAAATTAATGGTCCATGGGAAATGTAACCCAAATAATGATTTAGTGTTTGATGTGATAATAATTACATTAATGATATATGGACTTATCTTAAATGATTAAATGTTGATATATATGTTGATAATACATTTTTAATGTATATAAACTCCATGAAAGAATTTAATATTCCCTAGAGTCAATTTTTGGTGTTGATTAAAGATTATGACTGTATAATACGTTACATCCATCGGAATGTGAACAAGGGTGTTGTTTCCCTGACTCAAAAGAATAATTCAAAACAATATATGATGTGTATAAAAAATTAAATATTTATAACTTTCTAATGTATACACCATGAAATCATTATGTAATTATGGAAATTTTAACATTCTCAAACATGTTTTCAACCATCTATCCTTGTGAAGATTAAAGTGACGAATAGGGAAAATGCAGAGAAAATAAACATGGTGAGAAATATTCTTGAATTCAATCTTAATTGTGATGTAATGATAATGTTCAGTAACTAAGTATTTGTCTTGTGAATATTAAACATGAAGTAAGAGATATTTAGAGATCCTAATAATTCATAAATTTTTATTCATCCTAGAAGTAGGAAGTTTTATAGAGATCCAAAATCATATTTCTTATTGGATAACACGAAGGGATATATTTTAGATTATGCATCACTGGTCTTGTTATATTAGCAGTTTAATGTTTATATATATATTTCTAAATTCTTTTCACTACCATTAACCATTCCATAATATAATTTGGATAACACTAAAATGGAGTTCATCGTCTGAATCCAAATAATGGATAATGAACATAATTCTATTTAGTTTTTAGTCAATCGCCATATGAAATCAGAACACATTGTTTCTTTCAAATAATATTAATATCATTAAAAACATTAGTTGAGTACCACATTTTATTGTATGAAATCTTGATTTGAGGATTAAATTGTTTATTTCAACTAATATTTAGATAAAATTGGATTAACTTCATGATTCAGTACTTCATATCATCCTTAGAAAAACAGTTAATATAATTCAATAATTCAAATAGTTTATGATATATTGGGATCATTTTTTCATGATTTTAATGGTGTTTGGGATAAAAAACATTGTTTAATTGATTTTACATTCAAATTTTTTTTCTAGTCAATCATTTATAAGGATCCCTATGAATCCCTCTATGGATATAAATGTAGAACAGTTAAATTCTAGGATGATGTTCGAGAAAGAAAAGTTTTTGGACATTATCAAGATGTGAAAATGTTTGAGATGGTTTGATCAATTCAACAACACATTAATGTATCCTAGAGTTGAAAAATTAATTACACTGACAATGATCGATGATGTATAGAATTTAATGTTAATCAGACTATATTTAAATGAATTAAATCATGCAAAGGGTTATCTATTTCAGAAATAATGGAAAATTGAGCCCCATTATTAATGGTCAAATTGAGAATCTTGATTGAGTATGTATTGTATCTTATCACTTGGTGCCTCCCCAAAAACTCTCTCAATTTAATGATATGTTACCTACATGTATCTTAAATAAGTACATACTATATCCATAACATGTATTGAAATTCATGGTTTTACCACTTGAGAAATATCATTCCAAGAACAAAAGGAGAAAAAATATTCTATTATGGAGATAAATTTATGCATAACATGCTTACTCAACTGGGTAATGTTCAATTGTGGAAACATAAATTCTAATAAGATACATGGGAACATGTGGATAAGATGAAGCAAAACTATACTCATTTATTATTATCGAAATGATGTAATTTTAAGGATAAAATAAATTTTGGGGGAGGGGTAAAATATTACACACCTAGATTCTATATGTAATTAAACTAAAATAAACATGATGTATTCAATATCTTACTTTACATGCAACCGTGAGTATAAATATTCCATGGTATATTATTCCTTTATAAAATATCAATTAAATTTGATTTTATGAATAGTTATAAAAATATTATTAAAATAATTATAAATTATTTAAATAATATAAATTTATTGTTTGTTGTATAAAAATATGTAATAATTTTTCAATAAGGTCATTTTTTGCAACATAAATTTTTTCTCTTGAAAAATAGGTTCTTTTTCATTTTTTGTGTGTGAACTATATAATGAATATCTACCATTATGTTAACATGTATTCTAAATAGTGAATATAATTTATTAAATAATAACTTCACCATTTTCATTTATTGAATTTTTTGGTTTTTTAAAAATGGTTTCATTTATCATTGGAGAGTGAAAAATAATTATTTCTGTTAAATTGACATTTTTTTGCTAAAATATGTTTATTATTTTATATTAATGTGAAATAATTATCATTTAATTGTATTTTATTTAATTATTGACATCATAATCATCATTATATTTGATTTTGGTATAAGTTATATGTTAGGATTTATGTTACAATTTTCGTCAAAAAATGTCAGCATCTAATGAATTTTTTATTTTAATAAATTAAATTTGAAAATATTAATGTATAGTTTCAAGGAAATGTAAATATTATAAATTCAATCATATTTTTTATAATTCATTTTATAATTTTTATAATCCATTTTATAAATTTAATTAAATTTTCTTCTATTTTTTTTAAATGAGTTTTCTTTAAATTATTCACACTTATTAAAAATTAAATTCTTCAATTTATAGAATAAAATAGGGTATAATAGATCCCAAAATATTAATTATAATTATTTATAAAATTTAATAGGTAAATATTTTATTTAGTCCTATTGAGCAATAAAAAGAGAAAAAAAAAGTTCCACAGTTAAGGTAAAAACCAGTTTACCATGGGTTAAACTACGTGGTAATATTTAGAATTCCACCCATATCTATATAACTATCAATTAATTATATATAGAAACATAATATTATCATATATTAAAATCATTTTCCATTTGGATACTATGCCACATTAAATGGTCTCGATATTATTGAAAAACATTTAATACATTCCACGCGTGTCCCTCCACTCACAGATAAATGTGTTCTCATACATTATCCACACAGTTTGTTCCTTCTTTAACATATAATAATAGAAAAATACATTATTATATAAATTAAATTCATTAAATATTTTCTTCTATTCTCACATGTACAATCATTTAGGACTCCAGTTGTAAGGAAAAGGAGGTGTCTCACAGAATAGTAATAAATAATAACCAGGATCTTTTAATTTTATTTCATCATCCATGTTTTCTAAACATATTATATCAATCCATAAATGAAAAATTATTTTTCATAAGGATACGTAGATGATATTGTTATGATATAGAAACCATTTTGTACCTCATTTCCACCAAATGGTAAATGAAAGTATCAATCGCTTGTACATGTGGACTACAGTCCCAACGTAGTGATATGATTCATTTTTAATAACCATCATTCATGAAAAGTTAATTTATGAATATATTTTTTATATTTTATATTTATGAACTAATTATTCTTCTATATTTAAAAAATATTATATACATGCATACATTCTCATCTATTGGATAACGCTAACAACAGTCGTGTCTATCTATTCACTACCAACTCCTTTGAGGGTTGTGAAATTTATTTCCGTTACAGTTATTAGATATGGTAATGATGATATATTTATTATTTTTAAAAATATAAATATGTTTGTTTAATTTAATATATAATAATATTTTTTTATAGGGTAACTATCATTTACCTTTTATTTATTCAATAAGTAAAAAAGTAGAAACATCAATCATGTGTATGTATGTATTACCATCTACAAAAAGCAATGTAATTAAATATTCATCAACATATTATATGTCTTCATAAATAAAATTATATATTAAATATATATGATATATATATCATGATAAATATTCTTTATATTAAGGAACCATGATAAAATTACAATGACAATAACTTACAAACCAAAACATTCTTGAAAAATGAATCAGTTAATATGAGAAATTATAACAATAATGAAATGTTTTTAATGAAAGGGTAATAAAATTTTATAGTGAAACAATTTTTGGAATTATAGGTATTTTTTTTATTCCTTTATATAATTATAAAAAATTGCAAATTATTATAAATGAGTTAGATATCTTACAAAGCAAGACAGATTGATGATTGGGTTTCTCATAAAACATTAATTTCCTTAAGACATATTACTTATTTAACAACAATTTATTCTGTGTTTTGAATATTCTACACATGAATATATTTATTTATTCCATACCTAAAATTTATGTGCATTTACAAATCCTTATATGATTATATCATTGATGGGTTTTTAAATCACATATTTCTAATGTTATAATGGTTCTTCATCTTAACTTTGTTTCATGGAATCATATTTTATGTTATTCTCCAATTTAAATTTTTTTTATACACTAATACTTTGACATGTTATATCATGGATACTACATTAATAATGGTTTATATGTAGAAATATGAATTATTTCAAGCATTGAGTTTTGATTTATCATTTTGTAATGTGGTTATAGTTTATAATTTAAAATTATATTAGTTAAGACCTCTTTTGTGTTATAAAACTATCATATTTTATGATATATATCTAACTTTCCATTATTATATTTTTTCATTAATAATAATATGTTAATTGTTTTTAAATTTCTAGAATGTGTAGTATTGAAGAAGGCGAATGACCTCCCTCAATGATCCTTTATGATAAGATTTCCCTAAATCACCAATGAATCTTGAATATCTCCTCATACAATCTACTTCATCATTTTTTTTCTATGCATGGATTATTCTATAAAGATGAAATATGAGTTTTATTTGGAATCAATGAACTCTTTTTAAACATTTCCTGGTTTTTATGAGGATCTTTTACCTTTCTTGTGAAACAAGATTCAATGAAAATCATCAATAATGGTTCTACTATGCACGTTTCATCCTCAAATCATGTTATCAATAAATTATTAGACCTATGTAAGTTATACATTACCTATTTTATTTCAATTATGAAGTGGTAAAAACCTATATAATTGAACATATTTCTTCCTAAATAGAATAAATTTGGGTTTTATCAGATGTCATATGTGTCGCCATAAGAGAGGGGTTTCTCCATATTTTATATCCATTAATTAATCTAAAAGGACGTGCATAGAGTTATGGGTCAGTTAATCTGAAACCTGGTACATTGAAAATTCTTGAGTGGATCTTAATTTTCAGTTTTAATGACTTCAAAGAATGTTTTTCACAGGTTTGGATAAAAATATGTGTTTTTAACTAGGTATTTTTAATTTGGAAATTCTATTCAACGTCACTTAGGTAATTGGAATACAAATAAGAAAGGATCACACCACTAAAATGGTGAGCTATGGAAACTATGATTTTGTTTTAGTGTAAGTTTACATGAAAACTTCAAAGATTAATATGGAGGTTCTCTCCACACCATAATATTAAATATTTCTTATGATATAATTTGAGAAAATGCCTCTATTTTTTGATTCCTATAAAATTATTTGAAATTAATTGGATATGTGTAGATATAATCTATTTTCCCCTAATTTAATGATTAGAGGGAGTAAATTTCATATTTTCTAAATGAAAACAATTCAGCGGATGGATCATACTTATGATCATCAAACATATACTCAAGTAGAGGGAAATAGTGGGGTTGTCACTTTCTACAGATCTCCTCCTTGTCTGAATGATCATATTGATGAATCGTCTCCCTAGTTATCTAGTAGCCTTTTCCTACAGAAGTGATGAATTATAATTTCATTAGTTATCCTAATCCTATATTTTTTTATCCATCATGAAATGAAACTCTTTATGTTTTCATTACTTAGGAGAAAAACAATATCCTGGTCACTTGGGATGATATTTCAGATGAGACTCATTGAATCATTAATTTAGTTTCATTTAATGATGTATTATTGAGGTGAATTTTTTTAGATTATATGGATAATGATTTAGATGATAGTCAAGCTGATAGGATGTTTTTTAGTCATGCTGATGTAGAATATAATATTTGGAAAGAGAAAAGAATGATTAATTCAGAAAATCAAAAAGGAATATCAATTTTTGAGGCAGCTACTCTAAAGACATATTAAAAAAATTGGTTGAAATCTCAAATTAATAGTGCTCTTGGAATGAGAAGATTTCCTGAATTAAAAATTTACCTTCAATTTATTCTTTACCTTATTATCTCCTTGTAACTGGTAACAAAATGTTTTCTTCAATGAGCAGTCCAGCAGATGGTCAAAAACAACATTATCTTGATGTGGTTCTCAGTGAAAAAAGGGTACATATAAATCCATGTTTGTCTCATTATATTTAAAATTAATTCCTAAATAATAATATTATTTTATCACTATAAATCACTAGAGAGATCTTGAATATGATGAAAATTTACTTTATTTCTATTACTTTCATTTGGAAGAGGTCATTTAAAAATTCTGTTATGGATTCTATTTGGAGCAGTGTTAAAGGAACTGGTCCCCTAGGATCCTTTCTTGTGATATTCCCTCCAAGGATCATGATCATGTCTCAAAATAATTTTTAGTTCTTATATAAGATCAGGAACAACAAAATAAGGTTGTTACATCTCTAGAAAATGTTCAATCTCACGTCTCAACGTTTTTGTTACATCATTTATTAGATCATAAATAATAACAGGATAATACTAAATTTTGTCTAGATGAAGATAACCATGGATTTTCATGGGTGACTCCCAATATGGATAATTCTGTACCTATTTTTCAACTATAGGATCGGACGTAGTGCATCATGTGAAAAATAAACCAAATTTAATGTTTAATACTCATAATTATTTTTATATGCATCCTTCGGGAAGTAGTGAGGATGGTGGATAGAGTTGTGTTCAATTTTATAGAAAAGAGGAAATGATAGAGATAGTTGATGGAAGGATGGCCATGGATGAAGGTCAAAACATATAGAATAGGAAGGCACCCTCATGGTCAAAGTGGGAAGACCCTCATCATAGTATGATACCCTTTCAAGAGATGGTTCATAGTTTTCTATAGAATGTTTCTTGTTTTCATGTATCCATGATCCCTTCATTATACTAGTATTAAAATTTTAGTAAAATGGGTGGGTGAGAATCCCATTTTTTTTAAAAATGGTGTTCAAATTTTAATTTTATTTTATTTAATTCATGGATGTTTTGAATCAAATGTTAGCAATGTAGTAAGAGTTTTCCAGTTAAATCATTATTTTTATTGAGATATTTTATTCCTAATATTCTATTGATGAAATTATATTATGTATTTCTCATAAATATTATCTGGTTTCATCCCCTTTGTTCCATTAATGTGAATTCATGTTTTCTTTTAATTTTCTCTACATTATGTAAACACATTATGTAAATAATTTTGGATGGAAAAATGGCATTATTTCTGTCTTCAAATGAGAATATTTATCTTCCAATTACATATTTAACATAAATGGTTTTTCAGATTTTTTATGATTATCTTGTTATTTAAATGTTTCATATTAATAAAAGATCAAGTATCTTATTCTTTTGAAATTAATCTTCTTTTCATTTTCTGAATGTGTCACTTTTTAATTTTTACTAAAACTATGTTGGATGTTTTCATTTTTAAATATTTTAAATGAACAGTTTTTGACAATCATGAATTTTATATTCATTTTATCATCCATTACATGATAGAATTTTTCTTATAAAAACATTCTTAATATTTAATAATTTTGAATATTTTTTTTCAAAATTAAAATATTAATTTCTTCAAGAAATGTTATAGTGATATTTAAAAAGTATTTTCATATATGAAAACAAAATTTTATTTTTATAAATTTTTTAAAATGGATATAGTTCAATCTTACTAATATATCTATTTTTGATGATATTTTATGATTATTTTGATGAAATTATTATGAAGCCTATTTGCTATACATAGGTTATTATATGATTAAATGATGAATGTTTGATGATCTTGTTGATGTGAGGTGTATGGATAATGATTTGGTGATTAGTGAGCCTCATATAGTTCATGATTGTGGATGGGTATGTTATATACCTCCAATATATTCGGTAATTTTAAAGAAGTTAACATACTCATAAGTGATAACAAAGTTGAGAAAGTCCTATGAGACGATATAGTTGAGAAACAACTAATAGATTATAGATTTTAGAGACGATAAATAGATAATGAATTTGAGAAAACATAGAATGATATGGAGTTAATAATATAATAATAGATGATGAAGTTAATAAACTTCTAAGAGTAGACACAGTTTACCAAATGAATGTTATTCCTAAGAGAATTTTGAAAATGTATAGTAATAATTCCTATTATGATACATTGTCAAAAATGATAGTCTTGGGAGTAAAACAGGTTTAAATTGGAGAAGATATATGGAATGATTCACTATTGTGATCAATGAATTATTTTGTATAATCTTAAAATTTTAATCTCCTGTAATAATAAAAAGATAATCATGATATGATTATATATGATCATTGAATGATATCTCTTATGTTTACCCTTCCTAGGCATCTAGTGTCACCATTTATTATGTTTCCATTATTCAGATAATGAAGAATGTTTTTCTGTATTATATACCTAAGGAGGGTTTTATTATTGAATAACATAGTGGGAAATAATATATTTATTCTATATTCTTGTTGTTTAAATATCCAATTCCCACAATAAACTCAACCTTTATGATCCCCAACCATGTATTTATCTGAAATGTATCAAATAATGATCTGAAATGATGTTTCAATTATATAATAATTGTTTGGTTCCATTTATTTTGTGAAACTAATATTATGTATAAAACATTATGAAGATATATTAACACTAAATTAATTAGAAATTTTTTGGATATAATAATAAAAAACATAATGTAAAAAAATAAAATTTTCAATAATTATATTTTATTTTATATCTTATTTTCTATTTGAAATGTAAATATTATCAAAATTTTAAATTTGTTTAGACTAAATGTATACTAAATTAATATTATTCATGTATAAATTAGGTATAGTGGACCATGATATTTTTTTAATAAAAACATACTTACCATAGTAAATATTTTTTACTTGTTAAAGGGTAAATAATATGTAATCTACCATGGATAGAATTTAACTAAATAAAATTTATAAATAAAAAAGCCTGAAGAAATTTTTTATAAATTTAATTCAATCCCATATATATCTCAAATATTTTCCAACCTAACACCCACTTGATTCAATCTTTCTCATTCTCCTAACATTATTCTCTAAAAAAATGTTTGTCTTTTAACCTATAGAAGGAGCTCACAGTCAAAAAATTAAAGAAAAACTAATCCATAAAAATTTCCATAATCATATTCCCATTTTTTAATTTTTTATTTCTAAATTCTATTTTTGGAAACATGTTATCCAAATAATAATCCCAAATTAATCCATTTCAAAGAGATCCTCCAAGAGAACATCTAAGTGTGTATTATACACTCCCTATCATTTTATTCACTATATTTTTTTCCAAACCTATTAAAACTTTACAATTATGATGACATCAATATCATTAGTATACGAAACTTTTGTTATGTTAATGGTACACACATTATCTACATCCCTACCATAATATAGAAAATGAAAAGGCATCATGTGTGATGTGTCCAAAATCGCCTCCATGAAAATTTCATTTCATTTCTCTTTAACACCTTACATGGGTGGATATAATAATTTTAATAATGATGAAAAATTAAATTATGAAATTATCATGTTAATTTAATGTCAATATAAAAATTGTAAAAATTTATTATCATACCATGGTTTTCATAAAATCACTGAAACAAGATCATTACTTATTTAATTATCAATATTCATAACTAAAATTCTCATAGAATGGTGTATGAAAATTATAAATCATTAGGGAATATTTTTTGTAGTATCATAAATAATATTTGAATATTTAACATGGTATTAAATTTTCATGACCCAACACATAGGGTCCCGCCTCAATGGTACTAAGTAGTGTGTGACACCATACGGTTTCCACCAATAGGCTAGGGGCTGGTGACAAGAACTTGTTGGAACCAAGGCTTTTTTGTTATAATATTGGAGTCTGGTTATTGTTTTTTGTCAATCATCACATGGATGTCAAGTGAGTTTTCAATGAATGGGGTCATAAATTCGAGGATAAAAGTTGTATTGAAGGTGATGTAGTTTCCTAGTGTTTCCCAAATTTTTGGGCCTCAAAATTGGGAGTTTGGTTATGGTATGCAGTGAAGGAATGTGATACGCAGTGAAGCCATGAAGAATGTGTTGAATGAATATAGTATGTAGTGAGGTCTTGTGGTACACATAAAAGTATGTGGTGATGGAATGTGGTGCATAGATTGCTATCGAAAAAGTATTACAACAATTATACGCGGTGAAGGCATGCAGTATGCAGAACGGTAGGCAGTGAAGGAATGTGGTACACAAAATGATATCAAAAACTTTTCGTAGTGATGATACATGGTGATGTCATGCAGTATGAAGAATGATGAATGTTGGTTGGATTGATGCAGTTCATGAAACAGGGGTAGTACACGGTGTAGTCTAACAGTACGCAAATGGAGTTCATTTCACAGTGATTGTCACACATTGATGATTTGTGTAAATGAGAATACCAAAATTTGTGGATTTATGTAACTATTTAAGGATTTGTAATACCCTTTGATTATTTATGATATCAGAGATTAAAATTTTAGGTAGATATTCAGTGGTGTCCAAAATAGTACGTGGAGGAGAAGATGGTACATGGAAAGAGTCATCTATGTAAGCAAAATAGTCTGTAGTTCAGAAAGGAAGCTCTCGTAGTACATGGCCAAGCAAGGCAGTACATGAAGTAGGATGGTACATAGTGGAGTGGAGTATTACGTGGAGTAGGGCAGTACGCAGAGAAATAATAGTCCACGGAGGAGATGGAATGTAAGCCGAAATAGCTAGATGATACGTAAAAATAGACGAAGTACACAGAAATAGTAGCGATATAAAGAAACATCGTTATTACGCATAACTCCCAAGGATGCCTGCGAATTGGCCAAATAAGTTTTCTAATTTAATTTTCAAAACATATCAGTGTATGGGAACATAAATTACATCTGTGAGTGATTAAGGGTCTTCAATAAAGAATCCATTTACAGTTCAGGATTCATGAATTAAGGCCAAAACCTTGAAGAGACCTTTAATTCGTTAAACTGAGTGAATATTCTTCCAACGTAGGGAGCAAGGGGTAGTCAACAGATGTGATTTGAGGGACGTAGTCTTATATACCTAAAAACTTGTAAAGATAGTCTTCCTGGCATAGAGTGACTGTGTTAAACTCTTGTAAACCACAAATTGTGAAGATTAGTGGTTTTTGTTATGACATACACACTGTTGGCAAATTCTCCTCGAACATATCCCTTATTATTGAACCAAGTAAAATTATTGTGTCATTTCTTTTCATGTGATTGATTATTTTATACACTTTTTTTCCGATAAGTTTAACAGGTTTTTATCATTATGGGAACAAGATCCAACTGTTTAAAAGAAAAAGATTACACCATGATTCCCCCCTCCCCTCTCAGGGTGTTTTGGGGTCCTTCAACACTGGGTTTTCATAACACTATAATGGTAGGATATAGACTAATTAGATATACTGACATAGAAAACCATCATTATGAAACCTTGTGGACACAAAATAATGAACTAAACCATCAATAGTGTAAACCATGCAGGCCATAACATCTATAAAAATTCATAAAAGTACTAAAGTGTATTATATATGATGTAAAGGGGAAAGAATAATCCATACTAAAAATACATAGGGGAGCCCAAAAAGATAAAAACTATAAAGATAAATTTGTGGGAGATCCCAAATAATGATCCCAAAGTCTAACCACCAAACACAATTAGCTCAACTATTTAATACTATGCTCCACTAATTTCAGGTCCACTATAGTGACATATATTCTGTCTACCAACTATATTAGACACAACATATGTAGTTAGGACCTATAAATGGGTTATTATATACATAAATAGTATGATGTCCCAAAACTGTTGAAGGGGACGAAATTGGAATAATAGTATCCGTTTCTACCCAAAAAAAGGATTGTAAATGAACCCCAACATCAGATAATATCATAAAGAAACCCAATAGAGTAATAAAGAGAATCAAAATCTCAACAAATATCTCATAATGAAGATTTAGTGGTGAATATAATAATGATTAAATTGGTTTTAATTGATCTATAACATCGATTAATAGGCAGCATTGTTTCATGGGAAGTTGTAAATATGTTTTTATCATCGGTAATAAATAAATAATGTTTAAAATATATTCTATGAACATATATCATGTCCCTTTTTAAATAACCGATGTGAAAATTTTTATTCCATGTTGGATATTTGAAATAAATGAAAAGGGTGAAACCTTTTCAGGTGATTTATTTATTAACTAATTAGATTGAGATAAATAATTAATCATTGACTTCAGATACTATATAAACAACTTTAAAGAGAGAAAAATTAATATATTTAAATAGTTATATACATAATTGATGTGAAAGATCCATTGAGAAACCTTATTACACATTGGTTTTATAAAGAGACCCACATGGAATAAGGGTTTTCACTTTGGTTAATTGGTAACTAGTGTATAAAACATATATCAGGATATTTCCCATTTTTTATCAAATAACTGACATGGAAAACCAATTTTTTCTAAAAATACAACCTCTATTTCATTCCATATCCATTATAAACAAGAATAAGTAGGTAAAAAAGTAGGGAACCACATATAAATAGTTGAAAAATACCATTACACTTAATATTTAAACATTATAGTTTACACAATATATTAAAAAATTTAAAAATGAATCAAACATGTGAAATGATTCAAATTATGATTTTTTATCTACCTTATTTCCTTTTCACAATATGGTTTAAGTTAAAAAAAGGCTACAAATCGCAATGAAATCATTTAACATGTATGTGTGGAGAAAAAAATTGAGATATCAAGGAAATGATTATAATGAAATGAAGCCTTATTGAACATCAACATAATTCCCATTGAATTTATTTCACACATAAATCTTAAAACATAGTATGGACATTAATATAATTCATATTGTTTATGAAATTTCTATTTATTAAAATTTATCAATTTTAAATAACATTTTCATGTATGATATCCAAAATATAATAATTATATATATAAAATCACATTTATTTTTACATATTTGATCTCAGAGTTCTTCTTTCGTGGGTTCCCTCTATAGAAATCCAATTCCCAATTTGAAATTAATATGAATAAAAAAAATTATGTCATTAAAATATAAACAAGTACAAAAATACTCGAATGTACTTGTTCAATACATTTTAATGATTTTCATTCACTTTTTCATGGATCGGTCACTGTCGGTACAATGTCCCCTCTCTTGAAAAAACAACATCCAAAATCTAATGACCACTAATATATAAGATAATTTAATTTGATTGGTTAGTATGTTATGAGATATACAACATTTATGAGTAATATGTTTCATACTCTTGATGAAAATGTAACATCCACCACTTAATATTTTCATTCATCGAAATTATTTTAATAATATAAAATATTCTTTCTATATAGGTAATTGTCTAGGCTCAAGGTAAAATAAATCTTGGATCCATAAATCCATATACATATGTTTTTTCATTATTTTTAAAAAATTTATTAATTTACCTATTATAAAACCGAAATAAGTATAAATTTTCAATAAATTAAATTATTAGTAAAAAATTGTTAATTGAATTACATGGAAGAAATATGCATCATGATGATGCCAAACTAATCTCCTTCTAAAATATCCATTATTTATTTTTTCAAAAGTCTCAAATTTATTTCACTCCTACAAAAAAATATTTAATTTGAATCACATATAAATCCAATAATATATTTCAATATCTTGAAAATTTGTCAATATTTTTAGAAAATTCATCTGAATTCATAAAAAAAATATATACGATGATGACTATATAGTATCTCATTACCTATAAAGTATTCCTATAAAAAATTATAAATAAAAAAATAATTATAAATATAAATAAAATATAATAACAAAATGATATAAAATATAAAATATTATCGTAACTCTATGGTAATATGTTTAAAAAGTCAAGATGGCCATGCTAGAAAATTGTCAATACTTTATCCAGCTGTATTCATATAATATATATATTTGGAATTATTGATAATTTTCCAAAATATCGTATATAGTTACCCCATGATGATCTATATAAATACGTTCATGATGAATTTTATCTCAAGAATAATATATTATCCCATATGCAATAATATGTTGCAGATCATCAACATACAACATGAAAAAATATAGAAGTTGTGGTGGAGTGTATTTTGTATTAGGATAAGATGTGGGGTATATAGGAAAATAATTATGAGTAGGAAATGTTACAGTGGGATTTTCTAGTGGTGGTCATGGAGGTGGAGAAGCAGATCATCAGTCTAAACATGTTTTTGCATCTCTGCAATCATTTCATATACATAAGCTCTAATCCTATCATTCTTTGTCACATGGATATCCTATACATCATCTTCCAAAGTTTCTATTTTTTTATAAAAATACTCAATCAATGAATATTCAGAATGTTGGATCAGTTTTTTTATCGATACACCTACCGGGTATCCTTGTACATGACCCAGGTGTTCAGCCTTTCCAAATGATACAACTAAAATATCTAGCCTACCCTCAACTATAAAGACCCATATGCATTCTTCTTATCAAGAAACCCCAATATAAAATAGTTGAAAGATATCATAATGAATCAAAATATATAATAAAATTATTTAACATAAATATATAAAAAACATAAACATCTTATAAACTTATAAGCTACAGCCCTTGACTCTTCCGTAAGTTATTGTACATTTTTTCCATTAAGTGCCTATTCTATTATTCATGCATTTTGTGGGGAGGAGGGCCAACATATACTGATCCTAATGACTTATCCCATAGTTATTAAAACATTTCAACCATAATTTTCTCTTATAGTAACATATACCCTTCAGAATATAACATATGAGAGTATATATTTTTTACTAGATCTTCTGATGAGATCTCCTCGAATATTTTAAATTAATAATTAAAAATTCATTAAAATGATCAATAATAAAAAAATTATAAAAGGTAACATTTCACTTAACAAAAATGATCCTCCTCATATTATTTAAATAAATTTATTCTTGGTTTCATTATTCATGGTATCTATTCCCATGCAAATGATTTTTTTCCAAACATCATATCCCATTTCCCCATAATTTACTAATTCATGGTGAGATGAATACAAACATATGTGATAGACTATGTGAAAATATCACGTACAAAACTTCGAAACAACATCCTAAATATACTTCTAAACATTTGAGGTTTCATGTCGATATGTATTATTAACAAATCCTATTAATATCTTCATATACCTTTTAAAATCATTCATCTAATGTAGATATAAAGGTCTTTAATGAATTATTTCACAAAAAACCCACAATATGAACCTTGACATCAAAAAAGGATTGAGTAATATATATTTTCAATGGAGAATGTATATAAACCGCTTCTCAATAAAGATGATCAATGTGTTCAGATCAATAACCTTATTAAAAACTGAATTGAAAATTAATACACCATAATGATAGTCATTCTAACAAAGATGGGAAATATTCGATGCAATTAAATTGGTATAATTTGTTCCATCATGTTGGGAAAATCATGATATTTAATACCTATCAACATTAAACCCATTAAAGTAATATTTTTTCATTTGAAAAATATCCATGTCGAACATTTATATCATAAAGACACTAAAAAAGATAATTTTATCCTCATTGGATAGTGTATAACAAGATGTGGGTAGGAATATTTTCCTTTCAACATGAGCAGGACCTAACTCTATCTTTATTACTATTGATAGTAAGACCAATCTAGCATTAAACCCATATTTATTTTTTTCCCTTTAATGACTAAAAATGTTACAATTAAAAATTCACTAATACTATTTTCCATGTGAATGAAATCTACGTTATGTTTGACCCCATTATATCTCCAATATGGTTTCTCAAAAAATATTGATTTTTTCTTCCAAATAATCTTATCATTACTATATTTTTGTGTTTTTCCAAATATCACATCAGTGTATTTCACCCTCTTTAGACACTAATTGGGGGACCCTGATTTTGGAGCGTTAACAAATTCATGATAACAATTGAATTTGTTTTTTAAAATTCGATAAGAGTGATCCATAGGAAAAATTTTGAGGACCAATGTATACTGTTTTTCTCCCATTATAATATTGATAGTATTATTTATGTTCTTTAAAAATTGATAAATCTTTATACCCCATAACACTATATCCCAAAAATATTGTAAAATGATAAAAAACAATTTATAGTGAACAAAAGCATCCCCAACAGTTAAAAATATTCCATTTTATAAGAATCATACATCGTAACACCTTCCATTTATAAAATATTCATAACATCAATTAATACTGAAATAATCAATATCATTTATAGCTTGTTTTGGTCCTAATAACATTAAGCTCAACATGAAATATTTTCAATTCATATAATATTTATGAGATTGGTTTTAAATTGCCAATAAAATAAGACATGAACTATCTATGTTATTAAAAATTTTATATGGATTCATTTCATATATGAGAAGACCATGTCTAATATTTCTATCCTTATTTATAAATGTAGGAAACATTGGATCAATTTTATTCCAGTGTGGAAAATCAGTTGGATGCAGTATTTCTCCATCATAGATCTTCTCATATACATGCCCTCTTATACTTTTATAATCATGTGAATTTTAAAGTACACATTTGGAATGAGGAATTATAGGAAGTCACCAAAGTGCCTTTTTAGGGGTCTCTAAAACTGCTAAGTCAACATTTTATTTTTCTATCAACTTATATTGTGATGTCCCACAATTCAGACACTTTGACATAAATTTATACTCTTTCATATATAAAACTCATTCATACGAGAATTCATAAATTTTCATGTTCCCTAATCCAATCAAGGATAATATTTTCATCAAATTATAATGTGAATTTAGACGATCATTTTCTCTAGGAATAACATCTTTCAACAATTATAGAAGCACTATAAAACTCTTGTAAATCACTCTATGTTCATCCTTCATGTTAATAAATCTTAATATCATCGATAAAATAGTATATTCTATTCAACCATGATACAATGGTTTTGTGACTTCACCATATAAATGCACAATTTTATATTCTTTCTCAATTGCATCGTCTTCAATATCCCAAATATTATTATCAAGATGATCAAAGTATTCATCTTAAAAAGAAATGTCTCTAATAGGCTCAAAAATTTTCATGGTGCCACCATAGAAAATTCAAGGGCTGTAAATTGAATTAAAATAATAAAAACATAATGATCGTTGATATCTCTTCTTTACAACTACATCAAATTTTATCATTTCATTCATGGACCGAAAAACATGTTGTTTTTGGAAAAATTCTTTAATAAAATTATAAAAAATGAATTGAAACCTTCCTCATAGTAATCAATAATTTTAGTTGGATTAATTAAAATTCGATTAATTATTAGCTATACCAAAAATTAATAAAATAAAAAACAAAAGGATTTATTTATAAAATATTGAAATTATAAATGACATTCAAAAATATAGAAAACCCAAAATGGAGGCATTAGAAGAAAAAGAAAATTTTGATTAGAAAACTCATTTATAAGTCATTATATATTAAATGATAGTCTTATTTAAAAATTACCAGTTTTTATTGTGGATATTAATTTTTTAAATACTCTTGAAAAATTAAAATACTTAAATACAAATACTTTATTTTTATATAAATAACAATAAATTTATAAATTAAATTAATATCCCCAACTAAATTTCTTATATTTTATAATGATATTATATATTATATAGTTAAATTCAGAAATTATTATTAAAAAAATTAAAAAAAATTATTATCTTTTGTAATTAAAAATATATTGAAATAATAAATTTAGATAAGGTTTAAAAAATTAACCTAAATAATGCTTCATGTGACTTCATATAGTAGGATGTATTCCATAATTGGGAACCCAGTTATTCTGCTACATTAAAAAGTAGACACATCACCCATTCAACCATTTTGTAATTCCCTATATTACAATTAAACACACAACCATGTATTAAAACACAACGTAAAGATGATAATGGTCTAAACATTCTCGTATGATGCCCCACTTACAAATCACCCTTACTTTCATAAAAGGAATTCAATCTCCTACTAAATTAATTTACATGTAATGACTCACCCCATAATAAACTCAACACCATAGGTATTCTCATCAATAAAAATCTTGTATGATGATCCACTGACTCCTGATCATCCATTCAAAATGGTTTTCACTTCTAATTAGCCATTTCAAATATAATGTTTTAATTAACATGAATGTAAATACAGAAACATATAAGATCCATCTATCTTCTCTTTGGAATAATACCATTTATCATCACATATTCTATAAAATAATTATATCATAATCAAAACTACAAAAAATATATTTAATGATATTAACCTATTCATACAAGAAATAAAATCACAACCAACTAGTTTACACATTATAAATGAAATTCAATCCTTCGGGTGAGGTAGCTGGAGATGAGATGATCTAGAATCGAACACAGAACAATGGAGCCAAAAAAACCCAAGTGTTTATAAAGATAGTACTGAAAAAATGAAGTATATCGGATAGAATAATCAATGGTTAGAGTTTCCATCCTAATGAATAGAGGAAAAGTGTGATTTTTTTGGATTAGTTTAGATATATCTTTGATGTGTAACACAAGGATAGAGAACCCTCAGAGAGTATTATAATTGTAACGAGATATTGGACCACTAGATTTAGAAAGTAGAGAGTTAGTGATTGGGAGTGAGAAAAAAAGACATGTGTCATGATAATGAATGATAGTGAATTGAAAACTCCATTAATTCACAAAATTTTAAATGATATATGATGTAGGTTATCCTATAAATGAAGAAGAAAATATAGTTTTTCATGGTTTTTATTTTGTAACCAATGTTAAAAATTTCTCTTTCATATTAGTTAACTCATATAAATTGTGTGAAAGAGTGGAGAATATGATTTTCTCATGTTGGTTTTTATATTAACAATATGACAAATAGATTTTCCATGGTGTTTAATGAAAAATCAATGTTGAAAACTAATGTTCACATATTCTCACATTGGTCCTCGATAATCTATGTGAAAAAAATGTGACATCATAAATAGTTTTTCTTCTAGTGATTCTTCCAATATCTCTAGAGGTCTCATAAATAATTCAAAAAAACCATATAACCTCATAATATATAAAGTGTATGGAACAATCATCATTAATATGTTTCTAATGTGAGTGAGAACTATCTCCTACCCAATAATCTTATGTAAACTCTAAAGAATATTGAGGTATTGTACCTCACCATTATATATCATGGTCAAGGGATCACATCAAAAATGAAGGAACCAACCACCACCATAGCTAAATGATGGGAGTTATATTATGTAGATACTGTGACCATGCACATTATTATGTTGGGTTGTTCTATTTCCACGTCTGTAAAGGATATTGGGGAGAATCCACCTTGGGAGAGACATCGGAATACCGACCCTGATAATGCTCTAATGACCACTTCTGATTATTTTCTCAATTTATGCATCACTTAAAGAATAATTCTGATTTCCTCAACTTTCAAAAAGTCTCCACATTCAAAAAATTGTCCATCACCATCTACTAAATTGAAAACATCTTTGGATAGGAAATTTTTAGGCCAAAATATGTGTCTCAATGAAGGATATATGAATGTTGGATGTTGCACAGAAATTATGATGGAGTGTACATATAGGTGTATCATGTTAAACCTATCCTAGAAACTTGGATGTGTACTCACCTACAGATGGACTGGCTATCCATGTGGATAGATATTTCATATAAATGGAGTACACATAATGTATAGAAAACCTATGGTACGCATATCTCCAACAATCCTATTCTTATTTACTATTGCTCATGCCCATGAATAGTGGTGATACTTGTGTAACTGGGCGAGCCTCTGTATTGTGTAATTCTAGTTTACGTGTTCATTACCAAGTGGTATATTCCAATTACCAAAACTTAGATAAATGGTGTGTGGAATCTCCACATGGCCTTAGATTTTATATTCATGCGGAATCCCAAGATTCCACAATAGGGACTATATAAAGTGTGTTCTCCGTAGTATATGTTGTGCATGTTGGGATTTTTCAGAAACTCCAGTTCATTAAATGTGTCACTCCAGTAATTATGATTCAACTAATTCCATCAAAAATTATAATAAAAAAATCAAATCTAGTATTGACCTTTCCTGATTCAAAGCTAGTTCTGAGATTCGAGCCACCTAATCCTCTCAAAATTAGGTCACTTCATGCCTCTTCAAAAAATGATAAAAACCAAAATAATTACCCTTGATATGGATTCCAAACCATGTCGTCAACATAACAATATTGACTCAAACATAATTACATAAAAACACATATTTGTATGTTTTTTCACAAATCCATCAAGAATATGGGGGTTTGATCATGCTCGATTCTTGACCAACAATGTTGAACTATGACAACATGTTCCAACGATGAATATTACAATGAATGTTTGGGGGAAAATCACCTGAATGAAGTAAGATGACCATTAAAAATGGAATCTAGAACAATGTTAATAAATTGTGTAATCATAATTCGTGTGAATCATATGTGTAATAAGGATAAAAATATTTCATTTTAGAATAGCAAATAAAAAGTGCCTCATGTGAAAAATAAAAAATCATAGTATATAAGAATATCTATAATGAATTACCACAAAATGAAAAAAAAATCATTGATGATATACATGAAATTCCATTCCCAATATCAGGAAATGATAATTATATGATGAATAATGTTTCATATTGAAATGAATAAGATAGTTCCACTACATGAATCAATTGTCTAACGATAATCCTCAGTTTTTCATCATTGATCCTCATTAATGTTCTGCCGAAAAAGCACTCAATCTACTCTTATTTAATGTACCATTTTTATGAGTATAACCCTAGTGATTTTTGTATCGTAGTTTATAAATATGGATATCATGGTTTTGGTAATTTTAGTAAATTAATTAAATAATATTATTAATTACTTACAGAACCAACCAATGGTCACCTTTAATTGAACACTCGTTGACAATCAACATTATGTCACCCCTACGGTAAACAATATATTCTAGAATCAATTGTGATATTAGATTTTTCATCTAAGGTCCCAAAACATAGGAAAATAATTTATTCATAATGGATTCGTGTGTATCATTTATTGTATATTAATATTTTTTACATGTTAATTTTTTGGTCCGACAACAACCAAACCACAACTATTACATTACGAAGGATTTTGTAGATATATATATATAGAAATATTAAAATGAATGAACTAATAGAACATGATTAATTACATTCTCCCATCCTTTATGTATTTTCACCCCAAAAAATCATGCTACGAAAAAATGTTCGGGTTCTTAGGGAAAAAAAATTTATCACACTCTAATGTGTTATCTTGTACATTCCCATCCTACCAAAGAACTCAAACCAAAGGGGTGAATAATCCATGTAGGGTCATCTACTATTGATAATTGATTAGTACCAGGTACTATATAAATGTGGCCCCATCAATGATGTATTTTTATAAATATTCTATAAACTGTCTTAGGTCATCCATTTTTTACCTCAACTCCGACCCATAGAAGACATCAAACAATCAATCTAATTTTGAGTGTATGGAAACCTGTTAAGAAACCTATCTATCTATCCCTATGATCTAAAATATCACAATGAAGCTTAGGGATAACATTCTTACAAAATCTGATAAATATAATCCACTACATGGGGATACTCTTATGAAAACATAGAATCTCTAATTTAACTCCAAAGGAATTACATATTAATACATGTAATATTTATATCACCATTGAGCTATACTCATAAGTTATTGTATCGCTATATCATACCTTATCATTGCCTATACCACCTATTTCCCAAAAAGACATGTCTCACCAATATCTATCCACTATAAATGTTACCAAAAAGGTATCACATAAAGGGACACAAATGGTTTCATGTCATTGGTAGAGTGATGGATTTTATTATATGAAAACACGAATAATGTATCTGACCCATCAATATATAGATGAAGTCCAACAATCATTCTCTTATAATATCCCTATATACCTAGATGGTGTTATTGGCCTATCCATATGTATGGGGGTGAAACATTCTTCTTTTCCGTATCTAGGTCCAAAAACCAGCACAAAATCCTATCCACAACCTTTAAAAGAACCAATAATAATTGGGAGAGACAATTGATGGGGATACCCAAATAATAATGACAGTCCCATCCATATTGAATTGTCACAAACTCGCAACTAAAATGTTAACCATGATTGTAAAAAGTGTAAAAACTTTTTATGTCAATCTAAAATAACTGAGAAAATATCTTAGAGTCCCACTATCCAGGGAATACCCATCCTTAATTCCATTCATATGTAAATTTACATCCATTTGTGGATTTAAAAATGTTGTGTAAAATGTATGGGAACCTGATGATAATACTTTACTTGCTAACATGTGATACACCTTAGAGATAAATTTGATAATTCTCCACTTTAATCTATCCACCAGAAACTACAATTAATGGTCATTAGAAATATGATATACACCTGGATCTATATCCAGGGAATAAGTATGAAACCCCTTCAATACCTAATCACATAACATGAAAGGAACCACCATCAATTCCTATAAAATAAGTAGATACTCTAATCTTAAAAAAATGGTGCATCTCATAATGATATCTAGTCCTGAAGAACCCCAAAGTATATATATATCCAATCTAAGTATTTTTTACAATATAAAAAAGTGGTCTAGTAACCACTATAAAATAATAAAAATAATCACCCACTATACTATGATGTTTTGTTATATCGAGTCCAACTACACTGACGTCTCCTCCATTAATCGAAACCAATATTTCATTCTAAGGAAATAAACCACTACGTTACACTTACATAGAGTATTTAATATCTCAAAGTCATATTTTTATAGTAACTCCAATCAATCCCTATTTCTAATTTTAATATCACACTATGAAATGATGAACTTATGTCTCTAGTGGTCTGAGTAAACAGTAAAATGATAATAATGAATATAATTCCCCACATCATCAAGGAGACGAAAATAAATATATACTATAATTCATGAGTCACATAGATCTTATAATGGGGACTCAAATTACTCATCCAATATTTAATCAATTCCATCATTTTCATTAACAGACACTTGATCCTATCTCTAGAAGCATAAAAAACATTTACTCAAAGGTCTCCTTGATTAGTATAAAAATATGAGCAGTAGTCAACATTTTCATGACCACATAGAAGGATACATGATATATTTATTTCGTACATATATTCTATGTTGTCTTAATATACTGATTTATATATTTTTGTAACACCTAGATAGTTTTATGAAATATATATTTTTAAATTAACATTATTTAATTGATTTGTTTTATTGGATGGAACACCGATGTAGCATGTGTTAAACACTGTTTCTATGATTCATCATTTAATTATTTTAATTATTTATTAAAAAATTATTATAACCTAGCCATTATAATTTTAGGAATGAACATGATTAGTTGAATTGTGAATTTATGATTTACTAACTATATCCCTTTTCTAAATAAAAAGGAAAAATTTTCCTGAAAAAACTATTTAAATATGTAGAACAATATTTTATACCAGTAATGTAAACAAATAACCATGGTCATCCAATATTATATATATATATATATAATATTCATTCCAATTTTTAACATTTTTCTTATTGATTTTCTAGACATTATATAAGGAAAACAAAATTATTATGCACAAAAAGATATAATTTTCAATAGGGCATTTTTTCCACCTTTTGATGCTAAAATTATTTTAATTGTAGTTTTTTGAACCTTTTACAAATTCCATATGATATAATAAAAATTCCCTTTGAAATAATAAAATCAATATTTAATTTGTTTAAATTTTGGGTTTTTTTCTAACAAGTTTCATGTTTTGATTAATAATGATAAATACTGAATATTAATTGAAAACATCTTTCTCATTGAAATAATTTTTTATGTAAAATTATACTTTTTATTTATATTAAATTATAATTATATAAATCTTTTTATCATTTTTTCCAATTTATACCATTAAAATTACGTTCATGGTGAATTTGGATATAATAACATTTCAATCATTTATATATTTTATCATCAGAAACTCGGTTTATCACCCCGGGTACTTGAATAATATTAAATTAATTTTAGAACTTATGTGTTTTTAATTTTTAGAAATTGATTCTATATTTTGAATCAAATGTTTCAAATTTTGTCAATAGGCCCCTTTTGATTTTTGAAGAATATGATTAGTAACATTAGTAGCTTTTATTACTATGGTTAAGGGAAGTTCAAGTAATTATGGGTAAAAATAATCTAATAAATATTATAAAACAACCCTAAAACATCAAAAAAATGTTATAAGATGAAGTTAAGTATACCATAAACACCATTTTTAATATAATTTATTATTCAATTGATAATGTTTTTATGGAAATTACTTGGATATTATTAAAGTCAAAGGCAGTGAAAAAATGTCACACTATTATTTTTAATATGTAGAATATTTTAAATATGGGAAAAAGAAAATATATGATCAAGTATATTAATTATTATGAAATATAAAAGTCATATCTACATCATTTTATTTTATTTTGAAATTTTAGTGAACAAATAATTTTCATAAATAATTACACAATAACGATGCAGTAATTATTCAATTCATGAACCAATACTATAACTAATATTAAAAATATTTGATGAAATATAATTTTACTTATTTAAGGTGATACATGAATTTTATAGGTTAATATTTCTTATTAGGGTTGTATTAAATAAATTGGTTATTTGTTATCATGTTGTATTTATTTTATGAAGTTCAATGTTATGAGTAGCATCAAAATTGACAATAATGATATTTTAAAAAGATATTATTTTATTAAATTACATAATACATATAAAACATCCTAAATAAGGAATAATGGGATAAATTATGTTATATAATATCAGAAATATACAATTTATGGTTCAATTAAAACCTTAGAATTAATCTTTGTATAGTTTTATATCCCAATTGTTTTTAACATAGTTAAAATTAAAATAATTAACTTGGGGTTAATCAAATAGAAAAGGATTAAAATCACACCAGAACCTTTATAAATCTTTTATTTGAAGGTATTATCACAATATTAAGCATCATATTCTAATTAAATTCCATTTTTTTATTTTAATTAAAATTTATTTTATACTAAATTTATATTATGATAAATTCAAAAAGTTCCCCTTTACTATCCTATAAAAGAGGACCACAACTACTCTTTCATTCTTAAATAAAAAGAAATTTGGTTTATCCAAACACTATTCAAATATCATTTCAACGTATCTCCCTTCATCCTATAATGTTTCATTTGGTTAAAAAGCCACCCAATGAAGTCCTTTTGTGAAAATAAAATGGAGACACCCAAAGAAGAGTTAATGTTCATCAAATAACGTTACTCTTTTATTTCTTCCTTAATCCAATTAAATTAGTTTTATTTACATTTTATATATTAGATTAAGTATCATAAATAGAATTTTATGTTGTTATATTATTTTTTATACCTACAATCACACACACTTCAATCAAATGGGATACAAAATCACCGTTACTGCGTATGGTGGACTACTTCTTTGTGAACAAATGTCATTCGCTCTTCCTTTGTAATATTCATGGTTGGGAATGATGATACACACTCTGTTTTTATATGATATATATTATATTTATTATCAATTTATGCATATGGAATAATTATGTGACACAAAATTTCATTATTTCCATTTTGGTTAATTCAGATAACATTATTTTTTGGACGTGTGGACTACCGCCTCCTCCAAACAATGTGATTCGTTCATAAATTAAATGGAATATATTAAGGATGGTTTTAGTGAATTTATATGACATATATGACATAATAATTTTTTTTGAATTCTAATTTTAATTTATGTGTCATTGAAATATATTATAAAATTATGAAAATCAAAACAACATTCATGCGTACGTATCGTCTACCGTCTCCAGGAAGGTTGTGTTTCATTTTATAACTAAATATTTTTTATTATAATTACATATATAATAAATATATATTATTAGTATATTATTTTTATTATTTTTTATGAAATTAAATCATTATATAATTATAAGGACCAAAATAATATGAAATCAAAACACATGCAATAAAACAAAGTTGATATTACCCAAAGCGTAACATTTACAATGAATTTTCAATAAATAGGTAATATAAAGTCATAATAAGCGAATATAATATATGATCTACAATAATTTTTTTCTTTTATATGTTTATCATAATCTTATATTTATTATACATGATTTGTTTAGGATTATGATGAGCGTCATGACATAAGGTTACAGTTTTCTTGTGTAACTAGTATTTTGATGAGATATATGATGTATTCACAACATATTCTGGATTTTTGGGGTATATAATGACTTATGACATGTGATATCTTGAATCTAATTTATTTAATTATATTCAATGTTTATTATTAATGTTCTTATTTCACATGTCTCACTATTCAAAATTAACTATAGTAGTAAGTGGATTTCTTGTCTAACTTTTATTTCAATAAGACTTGTGTCATATTTTTCAATCATTTAATTTTTGTGTTGTATATACATAACCTAAATATAAGATATGATTATAGTATATACGTTTACTTGTTTTTATATATCCACATTATAATCCTGACTTCATGGGATTTACGGTTCAAAAGTTAAAAAAATTGTAATAGAATTTTGTCTAATTTTTTCTTCCTTGAGACCCATTATATTTTATGCACATATTTTATTAACATGGTGTATAAACATTCATTTGAATTTTTTATAATATAATATCATTATAATAATGATATTATAAATTTCAATAATATCATTCTCTCTTTGGTAGAAAATATGTGTTTCTTCACAACAATGTTTGGTAAAATAGTTTTAAAATTATTTTAAAATATGTTATAAGAATTTTCAAGGAAAATGATTTTAAAGATGATTAAAATGGACTTCAAAGATTAATGTACTTTTTTTAAAGTATATCTTAAATGAAAACTGACTTCTTACATTTTTTATGATTTAAAAATATTTTTTCAATGTGGAAAGGATATTTTCCCCAAGAATTATTTTCTTGGGATCTCTCAAACTTATTTTTCATATACGATGAAATTATTTGATGTTATATATGATTGTATGGATATAATTGTCAATTTTACCATCCCCATTAGTCTTATGGTTATTTTATTTTTATGATGGAACAATATTTATGAATCCCATTTATTTCCAATGGGTAATGTTAGGATTGATTGATGTTTATGAAACCCATTTCATTCATTCAGTTCTGGTATGATGAATGATTTATGTTCTTATGGAACAAATACTTGTGATTTTAATTAAATTATTGGGGGGAAATATATCCCTATATAATTTGTTTGGTAAATACTAATATCTCCTTAGATAAACTACACTAGAATAAGGGGCTATCTCGGTTCAGTAATGACTTTTACAAATAAAATGGTCTAGGATGTGATCCTTAACTACTAAGATAGTCATGGGATTGATCCATATCAACCATTATGGTATATGGAGAAAACCCAATGTAATATTGTGTCCATTGAAATGTTTCCTTGATTAATATGGATATCATTTTATATGCTATTTTTTCTTCCATAATTTCATGTCTTATTCTTATATTATGCTTTAATTTCTTATTCTCATGATTCCCTTATGATCCATGTCTTATTAAAATAGAATATTTATTCCACGATTCATGTTTTTGATATTTTATATGTATGTTATGATCATATTATTTTGTTATAAAGTTTTCATACCCTTATGGTCTTGTATAATCTTATATATCTTGTTTGCTTTCCCTTATAGAGAATCTGAGCTCACCCCTTTTTATGAATCATTCATGAGGTTATAAATAAAGGAATTAAGTTGGAGTACTAAAGGGAAATATCATTATGCGAGATTTTTAATTTCATTCATGAAATTATTTGAATCTTTTCACTATTTCTAAAGGCACTAAACTATTATGGCCCATGGTCATGTGTTTCTATGATGTAATGAATATTCATTTTCAAAAATTTAATACCCATTTACGAATTACCCAAGTCATTATAGTGGGAATCATATCAAAGGTTTAGTCATACATCGAAACTAGGATGAGAAATTGTTTTTGAAATCCCTGGGGATAATTCTATGGATATATCTATGGATGCCTCTAATGATAAGTCAAAGTACATGATATAATCCTATAATTTTCATTATAATCATGTGTAACATATCATTTATCCTAATAATTCTTGTATTGAAATATTATATGTAATTTCACTTGATTATATTATTTTATCACTCTGATTAGTGTTTCTCACACTATGATTTTTTGTTTAAGTCAATGACTTGAACTCGATAAAACTATGATAATGATGAATACAAAGTGAAATGAAACTATTTTCCAACTAAACAACCAAATTTTATGTGAGATAGAATTGAAAATATTATCACTATATTTACTCAAGATAAAACACATATTGCACTTCCAAATGAGAATAAAGGGAAACAAATTTCGATTTAGTCTTTCATGAGGTGAAAGAATCCTCCTTTTAGTAGGTCTTATAATCCAACTGTTGTCGAATAATTTAATGGTACCACTGAAAAGATATTTTACATCCTTCATTTTTCATAACATGAAAAAGGAATTTTGGTTGTTTATCATTTAGAAGGTGAAGTTGACCAGTGGAGGACCCTAATCCAGAATATGATGTAGCAAGATGAAATTCAATCCATATATTGGGAAGTTTTCAATAACATATTCATCAATAAGTTATTTCCTTACTCTTTTCTTATGATGATGAAAATGGAGATCCTTGAGCATATGAAAATGGATGATTAATCCATTTGAACATATGATGATATTTTATCATGAAAGTAAATTTATGTTTATTTAATTATCATCCAACATGAACACAAGGTTGATAGATTATTCATTGGAATAAAACCAATTTTAAAAACTGTGTTATACATAAGAGACTCTAGAATCCATGATTTTATTTTGAGTTTTTCTATCATGGAATAAATAAAGGATGGACTTACATTTCAATATCACGGGTTTGATAAGAAACTTAAGATTGTGATTAAAGGAAAATATAAAAACCATGTGTAAAATAATATCATATTTACTTTATTTTCAAATTGTGGAACAATACATAGAAGAAATATCCTTAATAGAGATAATAAATTTTCTATGTGTGGGAGAATAGTTCATCGGGTTATTGAACTCTGAAGTGATGAGAAAAATATAACAAATGATATAAATAGAGAAAAAAACATAATGGATGACCCTCTAACACTTTAATATTTCAATTGAAAGGAAAATGAGATTTATTCTAACCAATTCTTTAATCCATGAGTAATCAAGGATGATAACTGTTAGCAACCTATTAAATAAAAATAAATAGGTAATCACATGCGATCACTATTGGAGTGGTATAGTATGATAATAGAGTGGTGGGATGGTTTAGTCTGTATGTAATGGAATTATACAATAATTTTGTAGAAGTGTTTTTATAATGTTATGGAATAATTAAATATCTATATATTGGTCCAATGTATTTTTTCCACATAGTTTTAAGAGCATATGATAAAAGTTAATGGTTACTAAGAAAAGTGATTGAGGGTGTAAGGTTATTTTATTTTTCAAAAACATCATGTTACCATGTGATGTATATGAAATTTGTATGAACCATAGGGTTGGATGAGGAATTAATTTGAATGTATTTGATATATAATGTTTTAATAAGAGAATTGTATGAGTTCTATCAAGGACACAATTTCTGATTATGTTTATGGATCATGCGTTCTAGTGTTACATTGGGAAATATACACAATATTTATACTGAAATGTAATTTTTGAATCAGATTAATTAATTAAATAATATCTAATAATCTATATTGTTTTTCATACATCTCTTATTAATTATTGTTTAATTAATTAATGTCACAAATGTATATGTTCATACTGATGGTAATTATATATTCCCATTTTAGTGATATATTATACGAATTGTATAAAAAATTATATTTTATACAATATTATTGGTTTTTTGTTAAACGATTTATATTAAAAAAGTTTCCCCATGGGTTGTTAGTTATTATATATTTTATAACATGTTATGATATGGATTTAAAATAATTATATTTATTATTCAGTAGAAAACATGTTTTAGAATAATTAAACAATTATTACACTTAATTATAATAAATATTACATACATTCTATTGCATCATAAAAATTGATATTATTTAGATTTATGATAGTTCTATCTATAATTTGATTAGTAAAATGTTTCCCTTAGTTATAATTACATGTTATTATAATTTTTATAGACATTAGTTATAGGTTTATAATATAGTAATGGAATCATTTATAAAATTATATTTTTTGTATACATATAATTTTTTATTATTATGTTTCCTTGAAATCACAGTAGTATTGGTTATAAAAATTATTTTTTTATTTTCAAGATAAATTAATTTTTTTAAACTATATACATTTAAGGAGAATTCATTGTGGAAGGTACTGGTAATTTCGAAATGAGTTATAATTTTAAAGTGAAACATGGAAAGTATTTTTAAAATAAGATTAATCAATAATGTGCAATTATTTTTTATTGGATTGGTTATTTTTATGAGGGATTATTCATGTGATTGGGAATTTGATTTTATTTTTTTATAGAGATATTAATAAGGAAATGTGTTTGTTAAATTTGTAGGGAAGGTGTAATAAACCCTTTGATATTCCTTATAGTGGGGAGTACCATGGTATTATACATGATAAGGTGTACGTATTTTTTGAATGTTATAATGGTGGGTGTTTATTTTACATATCATAATTTTATAGTGATGTCATTTATAATGGATTTTGGAGTTGATCATATCAAATATTGGGTGATATATGAGAGAATCGAATTTGATGAATTGTGATATTTGGGATGTGTATTAATATGTTAATTGTCTGTGTGCCTCATGGATATTATGATATTATATTATTTTATGATTTTTGGTTTTTTTGGAGTTTTAATTCGTGACTGTGATGGATGACTATGTAAATTTATTATATAACTACATATAAATGATGGATTTCTTGAAGTTATGTGATAATGGGTAAGAACATTCTCAGACTTATATGGGAAAATAAATAATATGATGGTGATTCTGTATTTTCCTAAGAATTTGGTGAATTAATTTAATCAAAAAATTTATTTATTAAATTAATTTTAAGTGATAAAATTTTTATTGTGTAAATATTTGGTTCTAAATGGAGGTTATTTTCATTTTAGATGATGATCATGAATTCCTGTGTTTAAGGATGAAATATTAGGTATTATGGTTTTTGTATGAGGGTTTTATGGGGATTTAGGCTATTAAGTTTGGTTTAAAGTGGTGGAACATATAGTCCAGGAATTACATGTGGCATTGGGTACACGTAGCAAAGATTAGGTGTCCGCTGAACTCAACATATAACATGGTGGCCTAATGGCTTCATGAGGTACATGGTGTAACCATAACATAAACCTGGTATGTTGGACCAATTTTTTAATGATCAATGGGAATTCACATTTTTATTCATAATATGTAAGACCCCTTTTGGTTTCCCTTGAATGAAAAATCACTCTATCTTTTTAAGAGCACATATTGAGCATCATGTTTCCCTTTATCTCCTATTATTCAAGATCTATTGATCAATTGTGAATCAATATTATTTTTATTGTTGTCCCTAATGTAAGGTATCCCCATTTTATCCTTATTACCATTTCTATTCATATCCCCTGATTTTTCATCTCATATGTTATATACCATGTCAAAATTCCAATGATTCAAGTTCACTAAATCGGTGAGGATATTTCTTCACATACCTAAAGGAAGTATAAACAATACAGTTCCATTAAATTTTGTAATAATTAGATATGAATTATTCACGTTATGGTTTCATATGGGATTTCATGATATGGAATGGAAGTAATGTGGGTTACTGGTTGAATTTCTTGGGGTCTTTGGGTTATTATGATTTCATGTGTATTTTGTAAGTTACCATCTATGGTTTTCTTTATGGTTTTTTCTTCATTTATTATGGAGTTGGTTTATTGGAATTTTTTTTCTATGACATATTTTCCATTGGTTAATAGAAAACTTTTGGGAGATCTTAGAGGTCTACTGGTGATTTATTAAATTTGGTAACATTTCCCATGTTTTTTGTACATGTTATATACCCTTTCAGTGAATTTATAGCTTATGTCTTCGACTTCCCTCTCACCGGTGTTTCAAATCAATAATAAATCATTAATATAAATTTTTATAATTATATTAAAATTATTATAAATAATAATTTCATTTAATACCAAAAACGATCCTCTAAAAAGGGGATTTTATGTTAACCAATGTGATGGATTAATTTTTTTATATTCCTTTTTTCAAACATTGTAAAAATTTGGTATAGGAATCTTCTTGGATGTTTATACATGAAAAGTTTAAATAGGATTTTGTAATTTGTTTCCTTTATAATGTTCACAACTCATGTATTGTTATATTACATCAATGTCATGAAAATCAGAATATTTTTTATTTTTATTTAATCATTGATTTTATTTTTTGTAAGATTTCACTCATTTGTCCATAAATATTCTTTTAGTATATATGAAAACAATCTCTAGTGGTAAAATCTTGTTTTGTGTGAAAACCTCTCTAGATCCTTATCTTTTATATACATGGTGTTTATTATCCGAAAGGAACATTTCTTTCAAAATTAACCTACATTATATATAATTCAACAATCATAACTTACTCTCATTTAAGATATCACATCAGTTGTGAGGTGATTACTCAGTTACTATAATTGAGTAGAAATAATTTTATTTCTTTTTTTAATTTAGAACCTACATGTTTTTATTCTCAAAAAACATGTGTTTTCAATAAAATATACATTTTATATTGAAATATAACCGTATTTATTTATAATAAAACCTATTTTTTGGGAAATATAAAATATAACTTTTGAAAATTGTATTATATTTTAATTATATTTTCTACCAAGTTATCATTTTATATATTTTCCCCGAATAACAAATATCCTATCATAATTAACCTATTTTTTATTTTTACATAAACAATTACATCCAAAAGATAATAATGTAATTATTTAATTTTATCAAAAGAGTTAATTATATTTTCCCCTTATATAATAAAAATATCATTATTTTATTTAAATGTTTTCCTTAAACCAATTATTTAATAATAGGAAGAATACATTGACTAAAAACTTCTTTCTACAATAAATTTATATTTTCTTATTCCTTGCCCAGTTATCTATATTGGTAATAAATATCTCTCTTGATTTTTTTTCATGACTATACATATATTTAATGTGAGTTATTTGAAACAAATATTAAGGTATTGAACAAATATTGGTTATTACATATTTGGATTGGTTCTATATACTTGTTGGAATCGATAGTATATTATCTATAGGTTGGTCATGATTTTGGTATATTAATATTTAAATTGAGATTTAATTTTACTAATAATACCTAGTATGTCATAGGTATGCATATTTTTTTCATTTTAATAGGTGTACTATTTTTTTAGATTGATTTACTACCTGATCATTAAAATTTCACTATTAGATGATGAACATGCTGAAATGGGTATTTTTTATAATATAATTTATAAGAAGGTGTGGATTGTATTGATAATGGTTTCTTGGATTTGATAACAATTCCTAGACATTATTATACTTGTTTACATATACATAATGGGATGTTGTAATAATATTTCCACGGATCATGTATACAGCATTCTTGTTCGTCTTGGGCCGGATCAATGTGACCCCAATATTTTATACACGGATCTAAATAAGAATATTACTATTTATATATCTGTTTTGGTTTCATTGGGATAGGAATCATGGTTTCCCTAAATGAATATTCTTGAATTCCAAGTCGTATGATCTAAGAAGTTATGATAGGTATGTTTATTTTTCTGTATACAGAGTTACAAGTTTTGCAAATACAGAGTTGTAGTTAGTGATAGTATTTATTACAAGATTTACTTGATTTTTAAAGGAATTTAATGATATATTATAATACCTATATAAATGAGTATATGATCCCATACATACACTTGGTTATTAAATTTCTGTTTAGTAATGTTAGTGGTGGAATACTAAGAATCTATGTTCTCAAACCATACAAGGAAACTCAGTCTTACATGAAAATTCACTTGATATATTTTACGTTCTTAGTAACTAATAGGTTTTATTGAAATTTCATGGATAGTTTTTATTAGGGGTGGTATGGTCTCCACCCATGTGTTAGAGCTCATACTTTCGTTGGTTAGATGAATGTTTAGTATATCTATAATTTTGTTCCTTTTCTGTATTCATATTTTCTTGTCTTGATTTAACCTTATTTTCAACCTATTTTTACACATCTTAATATAAGTATTATGAATTATATTCCATTCATATAGATATTTATTATTTCTCTATTATTATTATATAGTTATTGTTGTCTATTTATTGTGTTTTCTTCAGTAATGTCCAACTTATGAAAAAAATTTATCAATATTTTAGAGATAGATAGTCATGAATTATACTCATAGTCACCAAACCCTAAGGATCAGTGTACATTCTATGAATTATAGCATCATGAATCAAGCACCATATCAAAATCTATGTTATGTTCACTACTCTGAGACGTCATTACATCATAATATGTCCAATATAACCATCACCACAAAAACATAAAGATCGATATCCAAATTACCACAACATATAATAATTTTTATAAGCTATCCATCATCTATTTATTTACCATTGCATAAACACCCTTTCTTCTTATCTTGTTAACAATTTTAATCCATTACAATTTCCCCACTACAATTACCATAACTATCATATTCTCAATTACTTTATGATTCTATGTGTGTTCAACAAATATTATCATATATATCTATTCAGATTAGTTAACAAATAATTATATATAGTGATTCACATTTATTACCGATCACCACATCAACCAAACCATTAAAATAAAAATACAAAGAATAAAAAGAAGGGTCAAAATACATTTCTGAATTATAGTTTGATCCTTTCCTAAATAATCCATAAATCTCATTCTCTAACCTTATTAATCTCACTCTATGATAGAAACACATGATTCATCCCTCCAAACACCAATTCATAAGAGAGATAGGTCATTAGAGGTGTCAACTAACCTCAAACATAAGTGATCTATGAATCAATTTTAACTCTCTCATGATGAAATTCATCAAGGATTCCATGGATCTCAAAAAATATACTCGATGGTTTACTAAGCATTGTCTCAATTTTATAAATATGTCTTCAATGAAAATAATGAGGTTCTATTAAATATTAAAATATTTATATACATTTTCACAAAAAATATGGTGTTTCCACCTACACCATGCTGTTTTAAAATCTTGAAAAGGACCAATCTAAAATTTATAGTGTAATCTAACTCATTTTAGTTTTTTACCAAAATAAATTTAAAATCTCACATATATGAATTCCATTATAGAATAGTTCATAAAACCATATCCTTCTTCTTGAACACTATAAAAAACACACCATGAAACTATATATAAATCAATTTCGACAATTCATCCATTAAAAATACTATAATAAAATCATTACACACTATAATATGGTTTGTGTAACCACTTTTTGGTTTAATAATTGTTTATCTCTAGTAGCTACACCAATTCTACTATAAACTATATTTATAAAATATTATGTTCCTGATGTTACAATGATGTAATACATAAAACCATTGTGTAATGTACACATCACATAGTCTACATACATCATCAATTCGTCCCCTAATTCATTCCATCAATTCTGAGCCGACTCAACAAATTCATTAAAAAAATATGAAAAAATTATTCCAAGCCATAGAAGGGTGATTATATAAAATTTTATTTCTCCCAAAATTAAATTTTTCATTACACTCTTCCTTCTCTTGTTTTTACAAAACAAAATGTAACGAATATATAGAAAAAATGTAACACTTTAGTATATACAACTCAAATTATTTTAATCATGGAAAAGAAAAAAAATAAAACAATATAAACAACTCAAAATATAATCCATCACATAAAATACCTTTTAAATAATTTCCTTCTTTTAAAATAAATAGATAAATTAAATTGAATAGGTTAATCTCCCAAAAATATAACCATTGTATGTGACACCTCTCAATTGAGACCATCATCACAAAATTGAATCTTCTAATACATTTCAACCATATAAATAATAATAATAATAATAATAATAATAACATTACATTGAATTAGAGTCTCAAATTTATTTACATGAATAACTACACATAACAACATCTTATAATGAACAGTTATGCATATCTCTCACTCCCATGTGTATAGCTCCAATATTCTATTCCTAAATTGAACATAAATCAATGAATGAAATCATCCTTGAAGTAATTTATCATATTAAACCTGGATATCAACCAGCTACAAAACAAACATATCATCCTCCTAAAAATCAACCTATTTTAAAAATATCACATGAGTGGTATGAATAAGATATCTCCATAATTCAAATAGGGATATGAAATAAGAAACTCACACTAATCTCGGTAACAGTTCCAACCAATATTTAACTTACCATAAATTCCCCATACAACTCAAAAGTTCTAAAAACTCATGATTAAATATTTCTTCCTCAAAAAATTCTATACGATTAATATTTGGGATAATATTTTGAGAACACATGGTAAAAAACATCAGATTCCAAATGTTTCATCCTTTGATCAACATATGATTTCTAAAGATCCTATATATCCTTTATTTATAGTTCAATCATTCTAATCATCTGTTTCATAACATGAACTATATTTTGTCAAACAAACACAATCTCCCTAAAAACATTCCTACTAAATGGTAATTTTTATACCTCCTAGATAAAAAATCATATTGAGTTTTTACAATAGAGTATTGGTATTTGTTATCGTAAAAAATCCACCAATAATAAAAGATCTGACCACTATGACACATCATAGAACACTGGTATGAAATTATGATGATTATTTAACGTGTTTTTAATATTTTTTTATGTGTAATAAGCTCTAGGTTAAGAAGTTAAAAAATATGGGAAGTGTGCATGGGTGCATGGTTAGTACTAAATGTGTACCCAAACAATGTGTATGGGACATGATCCTTCCTGTGGAGTTTTCACAATTGAAAAAAGTTATTCATACTGTGTTCCTTTCACGAAAAACCATGTGTCCTTATATGACACATTAGGATAGATCACACAATTGGTGAATGTTTTTGAAAAACAGAGTTCCCAAACCAAGGTAATGACTAATATTTAGAGGGGGTTTATCAAGTGAAATGCACACTATTGCAGTGTGGTTTCTCGAATCTTCTAACTAAACCATGATGCTTGTGTAGATTTAAAAATCTAATTTTAACATTATATCCATATAAAATTCCAACTTTATTTTCATCCTTGACCTCATTTCAATGTTCTACACCCTTATTAATGCCATGGGTTTTCTCTCTATGATTCCAATGTGATTTTTTAAGATTATAGTGGATTATTACTTGGTATGATCATGATATCTTATGAATTAATCATCTTACCTTCTTGTTCTTCTCCCTTGTCATATGTTCCTATTTATTTAGAATTTAACACCCCAATAATTTACAAATAAATTTAACATAGAATGCATAAAACACTGAGTCCTTAAAAAACAACACTTTTTTATAACCTTTCCATTAAACATAAATTTTTAAGCTCTGTGATTTGAATTTTGAAAATCTGACATACACGGTTGTATTCCAGATGATAATTAGAGTCTCATACAAATAACATAAATTTTGGTGAATAATAACCTACCCTTATCAATATTAACCCATCCTTATGAATTGAAACTCACCCTTTTGAATTGTAATATGACTCTTATGATTAGTATACATACCCAGGAATGTCTAAATAAATTTAGGCACCTTAAAAAAGAATATGAATATTTTAAGTGTCTATGTTTTTCGATTAAATAATGATCTTTATTAAATATTTAATTAATCATATTTAAAAAATTATTTTTGAAAAACTGGACATCATTTTTTGTTCCTACACATTGAAAAATGGTTAGAATGATTTCTTGGGATTTTTTTGAAATACTTCAATTTTTAGTGAATAGTAAAATACTTTAATTTAGCTTATAAATACATTATAATTTAAATTAACTATTCCTAGAACCATGAGTGATGTTAGCACCCAATTATTTAACTCAAATGCATATATTCATATTCTAGGTCATATATTACTCACTATTTCTTTTCTTGAGATGAAATAATATATTAATTATTATAATCTTAAGAAAAACCTCTCCCCTTCACTATAAAACCACCCCTCACCCCCTCATCCTCCCACACCACTCAAGCTTCAGGACTTGCCTAAATTCATCTCAACTATCTCCCTAACCTCCTTTCCCACATCTGATACCTATTGGTCTCATCAAAAGGCCAAAAACAAAGGCCTTAAAGAGATTCTCAATGATGAGTACTCAAGAGGTGAACCTCTCGTCCTTTTTCTTTCAATTCCTTTTACAAGTTCCATTATTTTGTTCTCTCTTCTCACCTCACCTAATCCAAATGCCATGATAATTCCAGTTCCATAAATTTACTAGATTTTCATTATTCTAATGTAATATTTCATCATAATTTCTCTTATCCTTTTCCTTTTATACAATAAATGAAAACACTGTCCAAGATATGTCAATTTATCACACTGAAGGAAGATGGGTTTTCAATTTTCATTAATATCTTCATGACTGGTCATGAAACCTTTTAAATGGTTAAACTAGAAAAAAATATATGTATTTCATCTTGTTTTGTAACACCCCAATCTTCCACGATACGTTTCTCTGTGAATAATATTGTAGCGTGTGTTGTATGCAACATCGAGTTCTAACACACATCACAACCAATCAAAATAGATGTTATGAATAGTAATACCCACATTTTGAAATTTTATAAATTTTATCTTTCAAAATGGACTTTGTTTTTGGATTTGGAATATCACAATTAGCTTAGGGTGAATTTTTGTTATTTTTCTGAAAACATTGAATTTTTGATGAATAGTGAAAAAACAATGATTTAGAGTTTAAAACCAAATTTTTATTTAAATAATTATTTATATTATTTAAATTTAATTAAGGTAAAAATTGATACATAATACCTATATATGTTCAATTTAATTTATTTTACTTAGTTTATAATAATATTAGAACTATAAAAAGTTTATTGAACTTTTCACCGTCTTTTACCCACCTCCTGGGAGAATTTGGAAATTCACATAAAACATAATTTTACCACTTTTGTGGGTGGAATTTTGAAAATCCGAGAGACACAGTTAATATCAAGGAGTAAAATTTGGTTCAATGATATGAAAATAATTTTTTGTGAATAATAACTTTTACTTTTATTTACCACTGTTTAAAGTAAATAGGTTAATTAAGGGTAAAAATGATATTGATATTACCCTAACACATGTCCTAATTCTATTTGGCAAGTCTATATTGACCAAAAAAAACCTTAGGAATAAAATATTATCATTTAGGTCCACTTGGATTAGATTAGGACAATTATTATTATTTAATTCAAAGAAAAGTTAAAAGAGATAAAATCAATGATTAATAAATAAAACATTTTTAATATAGGGTTATACATAAGATAAATTCGATTAAAAATATTCATTATAAATATAAAATAATTTAATATATAATGGTATTTTATTTATAATTTTTAGACATTAAATAATTTAATTTATTTATGACACAATGGTGATGTAGTAATTACCTAATTAATGAAATATTAAAATAATTGATATTATAAATATCAAAATAAATGTAATTTGAGACTTTTTATGAATTATAATAATTTTCTAGGTTCATATAACATATTAGTATTTTTTATATAAATTCTTTTCGAAGTAATAATGCTGTTATGAAATTATCAAAAACAAAATACCCAAAAGTGTCAAAATTGACATAAAAGAGTTTTTAAAACAAATATAATATTATTAATTAATAATTTATTACTAAAAATCTAATTTTCTTCCAAAGGACTTATATAATGATAGATCTATCATTAATGGACCACTTGGGGGTATCTTGGAGGTATATAGTATGTTTATTAACTATATAATATAAAAATACAAAGAGAAATGGTAAATGTCAAACTATTTAACTAAGAGTTAAATATAAATGATACAGATAATATAGTGACCCAAACCTGTCCAAAATATCTTGGTTGTAATTATTTAGACCCATCCCCACCTTAACCGTTAAATAATCCACTTTGGAGCCATTAAAAACTGAATATGAATTTAATATAAAATAATATTTCTAGCTTTTCCAAAGGTTCCCCTCACCCCTCTTATAAAATGGTACTCCCCCTTCTCTCTAATTTACACCTTCATAGCCTTTTTTCTCGGCCAACCCCTACCCAAATATTCTCTGAACTTCCATTAAATAAACCTACAGTGCTTATTTTGATCATAAATCCAACCTATGGAGCCCTTTTGATCAAATCCAATGGAAGAACCCAAAGAAGGGGTAATGTTTTCACAACCCTCTTTCAAGTTCCTTTTTTCTTCAACTCTATCATTCTTTATTATTTCCATTCTAAAATAATAACTCCAGTATCTTTTATATACTGTGATATTATTATAAATATGGTAGAACCATATTAAGTGTTATATCCATCCTTTTAATGGAATGTCACCATACGTGTGTATGTACGGCCTACCATCTCCACGTCGTGGTGTAATTGTTATTCAATACATAATTATTTGGATGGTTATAATAATGATGTGTAATTCATGTAAATAATATGTATAACATGATAATGATTCTGTATATATTATATACCATCAAATTATATATTATTTTAATATCAAAAGAATGATATTATCGCTCGTGCGTACGTACGGACTACCGTCCCCACAAACACGATGAGATTCATTCCCCATCGTATCCATACAAGTTATAATTATCATTTTATGATTAAAAATAATGTTTAAGTACTTTATATCATTCTGTATATGAATAATATACAACCTATCTATAAAAAAACACAACTTATGTAAGAAAACATATAAATAAAAATGAGTAAGTTAAAACCCGAAACGATGATAATACTAAGATATTATAAAAAAATAATTGTTAAAAGATCATATATGATATCATATTAATGTATATGATTCGTTTATAATTCAATAAAAATTATTTCACCATTATACATGAGGCTAACCTACCCTCAACCAAGGCATAATTACAAAGTAAGGGGTTTCTTATCTCACTTTTAATTCCATGAGATTTCCATTATCCACCACCTATTTATTTCATGTGGTGTGTGTACTACCCATGAGTGTATTAATTGTGTAATATACATTAATTTTTGGATATTTACATCATCATTGTATGATCCTTCTTTAATGGGTGTATGTTTTGTATGTTACCAAATCGATAATGGAATTTGAAATTTCAATTTCAACTCATTCGGCTTTACACATACTTCATTGATTATTTTACTCCAAGATTATGTGTGGAATGACTATTAATTTTATTATGTCATAATTTCCACTCCCCTTTCTGTGGATATACTTTTGATAGACATAATAACTCCATTGATAAATTCTCAATTCATCGGTAGGTCTCATGGGACAAACTAGTTTCTTGGAACAAGGCCTTGACAAAATCATATTTGTAGTCTTGGCACGAGGCCTTGACTATGTGGTTATGATAGTCTGGCATTATGAATTCCATCATTATGAAAGTGGTTATTAATATTCTATGTGGTTATTAGACTAGTAGAATATCCATGTGAATAATTAAATGGAATTATTTCATTTCATCTTTTCCATATTATGCTAAAGTTCAACTTTAAAAGGAATTTGTTTAAGTTATACATTGCCTTAAATGATTATGCCTATTTATTAAAAGTTTTCGCTAAATTATTATCCTTACTAAGAATCTGATCTCACCCCTTTCAATGATTTATTTTTCCCAGGATTTGAAGAAGTAATTTATTAATGACCTGTAGGGATAGTATAAGGGGATATGAAGACAAGATTATGTTGTAGTTTTTTACTTTAGAATGTAATTTAAGACTTATGAGTATATCTAGTGTTTCCGAGACTACTAAACTAATCGGTATTTCAAGACTTTATCAATTGTGATCATGAAAATGTTATGTAATAATGCACCGACTTTGGGTAACTGGGGTCGGGGATTTACAGTTGGTATCAGAGGAAGTTTAGTACAAACTTTGGAAGCTAGATTTAGATGAACTAATTAGAGAACATAGAACTAAGATAGACTTTGAGGATTAGTATAGAAGAACTTCTTAGAATATGGGTATTGTATAGATTTTGTGAGTTTTCCAATCAATACATCCCTGTCTGGATAGGATCAGGTATAGGTGGATCTGGCATAGATGTACCTAGGGGTAAAACCCAAAAACACCTCTTTGAGCTAGACTCGAACGGGAACTGGTGCATGACAACAGTCCTTGTTGCACTCTTGGTTACGACACTCCCTGGGGATATTATTATTATAATTTACATTATATTTACAAACCAATTTGAAGTACTTTATTATAATATGAGAATAAATGACCTTCGTAAATCCTAAGGTGTTTCAAATTGAGAATATGGTGTCATGATATTCTCTAAATGATTTTATGTCTACTGTTACTCACACAATGCTTTCTAGTTTTAGTAAATGGATGGAGTCCAAGGAAGTCATAGTAATTTGTGAATGATATACAAGGTGGTAATGGTGGTGGAAATGAGAAACAAAATTTAATGTTGATAGGCGTAAAAGATATTGTGTTCATGCCAAATCAGTTTTCAAAAAATATGATCCACAACAGATATATTAACCAACTCCCAGACTCAACAAAGAAGAGAAATTTGATGAATGATAAGAGCTCCAGCATTGGAGACCATGTAGAAAACAAACCTAAATTTCCATCAAGAAAGAAAAGTGGAAGGGGACACCCAGGAAAGTCTTTCAACGGGACAAAGAAATGCTTTGCGTGAGGGAAAGAAGGGCATAAAGTGAATAATTTCTAAGGAAAAAAGCAGAGTACTATGGAAGAAAATAAAAATGGTCCCAAAAATCCATTTACTGTCATTTTTCGTAAATTTAGGGGACCTAACCTGTACCTGGGTGAATGCCCTATTCTATTGGATATTTTCTTGGACAAAGAAGAAGCTATGTGGAAATCAATGATTGGAGAATTGTTTATTTTTATTAGTGCTCCTTGTTGATAAGATTACTTTGGAATAATTTTCTCATGTATTTGTAACCCTGGTGTTTGCCATGTGAGAATGATATTTTAGGAAGTCATATCTTTTCCCTTGTGGATATAGGTATAAATAATCATTTGGTTTTATATGATCATTGGTTGTGAGGCAATTACAAGTTATTATATTTTGGGATGAAAATGAAAGGTATGAGATAACATTTCTTGTTAAAATTATGTTATGGTTATTTTGAGGAATTAATCTAATTTTGGTAATGTTATCAAATATAGTTTTTGAAAAAGGACAACATGAAGATTGTGTGATAACTTGTCACATCATAAAAAGTTGTGGGAATTGAACCCACAACAAAAGTGAGATTGGGATTTATCACCTACCACTAAACTATGTGAAGTACCTGATTAGTGTGACTAATTATTTTTAGTTAAATGATTTTATTGATCAATAATAAGTTGATTTGGGTTCTTATATCTTATCAAATGAATACCCTTAGTATAGGAAAATGATTTTGTGATTATGTGATAAATGTTATTTTGGAATATGCTCGCTTTGTTAAGAACACTATATGCCCCAGGAAACTAGAATACTAGGGGATTTCATATGAAGAGTAATGGTGGATTTTTATCTACGTTTTATAGTGTATTTATAGTGATTTGGGTTATTAATGTAAATGATTAACCTATAATAGAGAATATGTGATTAGGTTAATTACTTTTATGTATGTGACTTTAATAGTAGTTGATGTCATTTTGAGATACAATTTAACATGGAAGAATACATAACCAAATTCTTCTAAGTTTTGGTTTTCAATATTTTTTTGGATTATATTGAAGGATTTTAAGGACAATTGTTTATTGAATGTTATTTATTTAACTTTGGGGTATTGTTGGTTAAATTTTAGAAAATATGATTAGTGTTTCTTTCTCTATTGGAATATAATTTTGAGGGATCATCAGATATTGTACTAACCGTTTTTCTTATGATTAATCTCTAATAACAAGGTAAATATATAGTTGATACTTCATGGATCATGTGATTATATAGAAGTTTATTCTAGATCTTCCATTGTGACCAAGACTTCTTGAATACTCATCATTTAAAAGAATGAGTTAGTGGTGGAAATTTATTAAAGAATGAAACATTACTTAAAAAGTAAGTATATCTCTTTATTTTCATAGTCAATCTCGTAAAATAATTCCCTATCTTTATGAAATGTAACATAAAAAAATGTTGACTGTATACTTTTCCTACTAGGAAACTAATGACCGTTTGTACCATCACAAGTTTGTAGCTTTCTTGCTGTTAAATTTCTCCTAATCATTTTTCATATCCCTCTCCATAAAAACTTTACAATTACTTTATCGTCCATATCCATTTTTCCATACATGGAATCCTAGTATGAGTTATCTTCAGTGACCATTGTACCCCTCTTTCTTTGTTTTAAGGTGATAGGTTTATTGAATCTTTTTCTGATGCGAGACTTTACATTATATTCCCAAGCCCAATTTTAAAAATTTCAAGGATGAAATTATTTAGAGGGGAGAATGTTACACCCCAACCTTGCACGGTGAGTTTCTCTTTGAATAATACAGTAGCGTGTGTTGTACCCAACTTCGAGTTCTAACATACACCACATCTAATCAAAATAGCCGTTTTGAATAGTAATACCTACTTTTTGAAATTTTATAAATTTTTTCTTTCAAAATGGACTTTATTTTTGGATTTAGAATATTCAAATAATCTTAGGATGATTTTTCGGTATTTTTCTACAAACATTAAATTTTTTATGAATAGTGAAAAAGCACTGAGTTATAGTTTAAAACTGAATTTTTATTTAAATAATTATTCATTTTATTTAAATTTAATTAAGGTAAAAATAGATACATAATACCAATATAATATCAATTTAATTCATTAGAGTTAGGTTAGAATAATTTTAGATATGTAAAAATTTTATTGAACTTTTCACCGTCTTTTACACACCTCCTGGGAGAACTTGGAAATTCACATAAAACATAATTTTCCCAGTTCTGTGAGTGGAATTTCGAAAATCTGAGAGACACGGTTAATATGAAGGAGTAAAATGTGGTTCAATGAGATACATTTTTTTTCTGAATAGTAACTTTTTACTTTTATTTACCACGGTTAAAAGTAAATAGGGTAATTAAGGGTAAAAATGTTAATAATATTACCCTAACACATGTCCAAATTCTATTTTACAAGTGTATATCGACCAAAAAAGACCTTAGGAATATAATATTATCATTTAGTTCCACTTGGATTAGATTAGGACATTTATTATTATTAAATTCAAATAATAGTTAAAAGAGATAAATTCAATGTTTGATAACTAAAACATTATTAATATAGGGTTATACAAAATATAAATTAGATTATAAATATTAATTAGAAGTCTAAAAATATTTACTACATAATGGTATTTTATTTATAATTTTTAGACATTAAATAATTTAATTTATTTATGACAGAATGGTGATGCAGTAATTACCTAATTAATGAAATATTAAAATAACTGATATTATAAATATTAAAATAAATTTAATTTGAGACTTTTTATGAATTAAACTAATTTTCTAGGTTAGTATGACATATTAGGATAGGTTATATAAATTTATTTCGAAGTAATAATGATGTTATAAAAATTATCAGAAACAAAATACCCAATAGTGTCAAAATTAACATTAAAGTGTTTTTAAAACAAATATTATATTATTAATTGATATTCTATTCCAAAAAATCTAAGGATCAGCCAAAGGAATTATATAATGATAGTTGTATCATTAATGGACCACTTGGGGGTCTCTTGAAGGTATACAGTAATTTTATTAACTATATAATATAAAAATACAAAGAGACGTGGTAAATGTCAAACTATGTAACTAAAAGTTAAATATAAAATATAAGGTTAATATAGTGACCCAAACCTGTCTAAAATCTATTTATTGATATGATTTCGACCCATCACCACCTTAACCTTTATGTAATCCACTTTCGAGCCATTAGAAGACGAATATGAATTTATTATCAAATAATATTTCTATCTTTTCCAAAGGTTCCCCTCACCCCTCTTATAAAATGGTACTTCCTATTGTCCCTAATTTACACTTTCAAAGCCTTTTGGATCGGCCAAACCCTGTCCAACTATTCTCTCAACTTCCCTAAAATCAACCTAGAGGCCTTATTTTGATCATAAAGCCATCCTATGGAGCTCTTTTTTCAAATGAAAAGGAAGAACACAAAGAAGAGGTAATGTTTTCACAACACTCTTTCAAGTTCCTTTCTTTTTCAACTTCTTCTTTATTTGTTATTTACATTCTAAAAAAATAACCCCAATATCTTTTATATACTGTGATATTAATATATATATGGTAAAACCATATTCCGTATTCTATCCATCCTTTGAATAACATGTCACCATACGTGCGTACGTACGGCCTACCGTCTCCAGGTCGTGGTGTAATTGTTATTCAATACATTATTATTTGGATGGGTATAATAATGATGTGTAATTCATGTAAATAATAATTATAGAATTATAATGATTCTTTATATATGATATACCATCCAATTATATATTATTTTAATATCAAAAGAATGATATTATTGCTCGTCCGTACGTACGGACTACCCTCTCCACGAACGCGATGAGATTCATTCCCCATCGTATCCATACAAGTCTAATTCTCATTTTATGATTAAAAATAATGTTTAAGGACTTAATATCATTCTTTATATGAATAATATACAACCTATCCAAAACAAACATGACTTATGTAACAAATCATATAAAAGAAAATGAGTAAGTTAATACCCGAAACGACGATAATACTAAGATATTATTAACAAATAAATGATAAAAGATCATATATGATTTCATATTATAGTATATTATTATTTTATAATTCAATAAAAAATTTGACCATTATACAAGAGGCTAACCTACCCTCGACCAAGGAAAAATTACAAAGTAAGGGGTTTCATATCTCACTTTTAATTCCGTGAGATTTCCATTATTCACCACCTATTTATTGCATGAGGTGTGTTTACTGCCCATGAGTGTATTCATTGTGTAATATACTATAATTTATGGATATTTACATCATCATTTTATGATTCTTCTTTCATGGGTTTATGTTTCGTATGTTACCAAATCGATAAAGGAATTTTAAATTTCAATTTCCACTCATTCGGCTTTACGCATACCTCATTGATTATTTTACTCCAATATTATGTGTGGAATCATTATTATATTTGATTATATCATAATTTCCACTCCCCCTTTTTTGGATATACTTATGATACACATAATCACTCTATTTATAAATTCTCAAGTCATCGGTAGGTCTCATGAGAAAACTAGTGTCTTGGAACAAGGCCTTGACAAAATCTTATTTGTAGTCTGGGCACGAGGCCTTGACTATGTGGTTATGATAGTATGGTATTGTGCATTCCATCATTATGACAGTGGTTATTGATATTATATGTGGTTATTCGACTAGTAGAATATCCATTTGAACAAGTAAATGGAATTATTTCATTATATCTTTTCCATATTATGATAAATTTCATGTTTAAAAGGAATTTGTTTTAGTTATACATTGCCTTAAATGTTTATGATTATTTATGAAAGATTCTGCTATATTTTTATCCTTACTGTGCATCTGAGCTCACCCCTTTCAATGTTTTATTTTTCCCAATATGTGAAGAAGTATTTTATGAATGAAATGCAGGGATAGTTTGATGGTATGTGAAGATAAGATGTTGTTGTAGTTTTTTTTTACTTTTTGATGTAATGTAAGACTTATGATTATATCTACTATTTCCAAGACTACTAAAATAATCGGTCTTTCGAGACTTGATCTTTTGTGATAATGCCAATGTTATGTAATAATGCACTAAATATGGGTAACTGGGGTCGGGGAGTTACTTGTTTAATGTTATGGAATCCTTATACACTAAAAATATAAAATAATAACAAAAAACAAGTTCATTGTGCACAAAACCACCAAGACAATTCCAAGCGTTTTTCATTAACACATCAAATGGGTCATCTTCATGGTATATAACCAGAATAATTATAAGATAATTTATATCTCTTTATTTTTTTTAATATTATATATTAACAATTATGGATTTTTAATGACATTTTAGATGAATTTTCATTCATAAATACAAGTAAACGGATCATGAAAACCAAGTAAGAAATTGCTTCCAAAACAATAAAACTGAATCTCTTAAACACATAAAAAAGGCCATTAATGAACCTAATAAGGCTATACCATATCAATTAAATATTAATACAGTTATGGGATTGTTATTTAATGAATCTAATTTGATTATTCAGGTCATTAATAACAATCAAGAACACATTCAGGCATAAGGTTAGGGATTGCTTAACTCAGTTTTCATTCTTTGAGTTAAACATCTATTTCAATGGTTACATTGTTCCAAGAATATGTGTAAATATCAGTTTATTGTTTTATTATATATATCCACTTATATTTTTTGGATTTTTATTTCTCAGACAATAAAATTTTATTGACTTATCCTCACTCTAATGATACAATCATTGTAAGGGATATCCTAACTCAATTTCCATTCATTTAGTCAAACAACAATGTCATTGGTTTTTTCATTTCCATAATATGGGTGAATGACCTATAATTTTTTTATACTATATATACACTTATATTTTGTGGATTTTTATTTGTTACACATAAATATTTCATTGATTTATCCTCACTCGAATCATATAGTATTTGTAAGGCATCCTCTCTCTCACTTGTGTTCAAAAATAACCCCTTTGTTGTGCACTTTTATTTTCACTACCTAATGTTGGGGTATGTTTTCACACCTCCCCCATACTGACCATATGATATATTAATAATGGTGCACCCCTTAACCTATCATTAAGACCTCACAAGAACACTCGTTACCATGCCAAAATTTTTTTAAGGGGTGTCTTACCTCACTTTTAATTCTGTGTGATATCCATTATTCACTACATATATCTTCCATGTGATGTATTTTGTTCTACCATTTGGTATATATTATCATAATTTCCTTTATATTCTTGGTATTATATAATTAATTTTGTTGTTATTAACTTGTGTACATACGAATTAATTGATTAGAACATGGTAAGGGACTTTGTCTCAATTTCTATTTTAATGAGACCTTCTTGGTATTTTCCAACCAATATTTCTTATGTGGTGTATCTATATAACATTTGAGATCAATTTTCAATTAAAATTTTATATTTTATATATATCCGTATTCTGGTTTCATGGATATAAGTATTGTTATAATCGGTATACCCTTTTATATACGGTGATTATTTGGAATGATTATTTGGAATGTTGTTTTAATTATGAAAATATTGATGAATCCATATTATATAATCTATAGGTATGTCGATAAGGAAGATTAAATTTGTATTAAATATATGTATAAATAATGATTTGGAAATGTAGTAATGGGTTGGGCATGCTACAGCCCCTCGATGCATCGACAGTTCTAATGAGACAATCAGTATGGCAAGAAACCCTTTGAGTTTGTTTCCAGAAATCAGACAGGTTTCTTCCAACCGAATTGAACTGTTTTTAATGGTATTATGGTATCATGTTCCAGATAGATGACTTCCCATTAACACGAATTCTGTTTTTTCATTATTAGTTGTTACTATCAATGAGTTTTTTTACTATGAAAAAAATCTGTGGATGCAGTTTCATTCTCGGTTTATTAATGGCGTGAGTTTTTCATTTATTCACCATGCCATATTGATTATGTCAAATTTTTTATGACTCAGTTATTACTGATTCATTTTTCCGCTAATTGTAACCCTTACTAAGAATTTGAGCTCACATCTTTCTCTAGTTTACCTTCATCAGGTTTTGAATAAGATATTACCTATTGAGTTTTTGTGCACGTAGTTTTAATTTTTGTTATTTATTGTATTTTGTAACTTTTTCCAATGAAATTTCAGTGACATATATGTTTCAAGTTTCTTAAAGACTAATAAATTGATCTTTCATTTGATATTTAATTCATTTTATCCATTCCAATGTACTTAGTAATTCCCCGGCTTCGGTCTAGAGGGGTCAGGGAGTTTCATCTGGTTTTAGAGGAAGATAAGTAGAAAACTTGGAAACTGGATTATAAAATGTAGATTAAGGAATAAATCCCTAAGGTTTTATTGGAGGAAAAACATACAAGAATGTATCGGTATTTTTGTAAGGAAAAGATTATGAGGATCTTTCAAGCAATACATATCTGTCTGGATACGAGCAGGTATAGATGGCTCTAGCACAGATGTACCTAGGATTGAAAGCTCTGGCAAGGAGATTTGGGCTTTACCCTGGGTATCCTAGTATATGACAATAAGCCTACTTGAATTATTGGTTAAGACACTCCTGGGTTATATTATTAGGATAATTCATATTTTCATTACAATCCATTATTGGGTATTGAAATGTAAACTATTCCTCAACGAAACCATTTTTCTGATTATGAGATTAGCTATGCATAAAATTTCAATCTTTGTTATGTTTTTTTCTGTTTTTGATTCATAAAATACTCTAGTGTATGTAATTATTTATAAATGGTGCCTAATGGAATAAGGGGAATCAATAATCGTATAAAACATTAGGGATTTTGTGTTTTCGTTAAACATATTTCTAGTCTGTATGTCTATTCATTAAGTTAAATCATTGTTTTATAAATTTTAAGATCAGAGAAAGTCTGTTACAATGGAAGGAGTAGGATCTCAAACAATATTTATATCCCACACTAATGACTATCATGAAATAATTATTGCAAATTCATATACCAATAAATTTGAAACATTTTCTAACATACAACACAGTTGAAAGAAATTGTTTGAGATATCAAACACCTCCACTATACCTCGATACCATTGTGGATCATGGGTTGTATTTAATCAAATAATATTTTCTCAATATTATCATATTTTCAAAAAAGTTAGATCTTATCAATGCAATTTCAAATATTTTACCCTTTCAAAAAATTTTGAAGAATATTTTGATTTTAAAAAAGGTACTAAAGAGGGATACCCTTGTGAAACTTATTTATATATGCATTTAAAATATAATATTTTAACACATACTTATGGAATTTTAAAAGGACCATTGATAGAATGTTTCAACTCAAAATTATTTCAACTATTTTATAAAAAATCATTTTTTATCAGATGTTTTGAAATTATATGTCATACTTGATTATTTTCCAAAACTACTTTTCTCTGAACATCCATATCACCCAAGTTGTACAAGGTGTGTCTTGATGAAGGTAGAAAATGATTTTGAAGGATCTCTAAATCATTTTTGCAGTGCATGGAATTTCTATTTATATGAGTAGGATGATGGAAAAACCATATGGACACCATGGAAAAGGTACCCTCACTTTTTTAATAAATAAATAAAATTGTGAGGATGCAATTTCCCAAAAGGGGGATAATGTAACACCCAAATAAATTAAAAATAAATTTAATATAAAATGCATGGAACACTGAGACTCTCCAAAACACCACTTTGTTATAAACTATCCATTAAACATAAATTTTCCATCCTTGTGATTTGAATTGTGAAAATCTGACATACATGGTTGTGTTTAGGATGATATTTAGAGTCTGATAGAATTAACATAATTTTAAGTGAATAGTAACCTACCCTTATGAATAGTTACATGCCCTTATGAATAGTAATTTACTTATATGAATAGCAATATGACTCTTATTAATGGTATCCATACCCATGAATGTATAAATAATTTTAGGAACCTTAAAAATAAAGATGAATATTTTATGTGTTCATATTTTTCAAATAAATAATAATTTTAATTACATTTTTATTTAATCATATTTAGAAAATTATTTTTGAATGATGAACTTTATTTTTGGATTCTACACATAGAAAAATGGTTAGGGTGAATTTTTGTTATTTTTCTAAAAGACATGAATTTTTTGTGAATATAAAAATACATTAATTTACCGTATAAATACACTATAATTTAAATTAACTATTCCTAGCATCAATACTGATGTAAACACCCAAATATCGAACTCACATGCATATATTACTATTATAGGTCATTTAATACTCAATATTTCTTGTCTTGAGAATAAATAATAAATTAATGATTATAATGTTACGAAAACTCCTCTCCCCTCCACTATATAATCCCCCTCTCACCCCCTCTTCCTCTCACACCAATCAAGCTTCAAGCCTTGAAAAAATTCAACTAAAATCTCTCCCTAACCTTCTTACCCACGTCCAAGTCCTGATGGTATCACCCAAAGGAAAAAACAAATTTCTTAAAGATATTCTCAAGGAAGAGTACTCACGAGGGGAACCTCTCTTCCTTTTTCATTCAATTCATTTTACAAGTTCCATTATTTTGTTCTCTCTTCGCACCACACATCATCCAAATTACATGATAATTATATTACCATAAATGAAATGTATTTTTATTATGCTAATTAAATACTTCATCATAATCTCTTTTATTTCCATTTCTTTAATACAACAAATTCAAACACCGTCCGAGATGGGACAATTTATCACACTCAAAGAAGATGGGTTTTCAATTTGCATTAATATCTTCAAGACCGGTCATGAAACCTTTTAAATAGATTATCCAGATAATTATATATGTATTATATCATTTATAATGTTTTTGAATCCTTATACACTCATAATATAAAATAATAGTACAAAAAAATTTCATTGTGCACAAAACCACCAAGCCAAATCCAAGCGTTTATCATTAACTCATCGAATGTGTCATCCTCGTGGTATATAACCAGAATCAATATAAGATAAATTAAATCCATTTAATGAAATTAATATTATATATCAACATTTTTGGATGTTTAACCACATTTCAAACGATCTTTGATTCTTTAATATAAGTAAACAGATCATGAAAACCAAGTAAGAAAATGCTTCCCAAACAATAAAATTGAATCTCTTAAACCTTTCAAAAATCCCATTAATGAACCTAATATGGCTATACAATATCAATTAAATGTTTATAATGTTATTTAATTATTAATTAATGAAGATGATTTTGTTATTCATGTCATTAAGAACAATCAAGAACACCATCAAGCATAAGGTAAGGGATTGCTTAACTCAGTTTTGAATCATTGAGTTAAACATATATTTCAATGGTTAAATTGTTCTGAGGATATGTGTGAATGTAATTTTATTGTTTTATTCTATATATACATTTATATTTTGTGGATTTTCATTTGTCACACATAAATATTTCATTGATTTATCCTCACACTAATGATATAATATTTGTCTGGGATATCTTAACTCAATTTACATTCATTGAGTTTAACATCAATGTCATTGGTTTTGTCTTTTACATAATATGTGTGAATGACCAATAATTGTTTTATACTATATATCCACTTATATTTTTTGGATTTTTATTTGTCACACATAAATATATAATTGATTTATCCTTACTCTAATGATACGATCATTGTAATGGATCCTCTCTCTATCTTTTGTTCAAGAAGATACCCTATGTTGGGATATTTTTATAAATAATTCCTAATGTTGGGGTAGATTTTTGAACCTCCCCACATACTTCACATATGATATATTAAAAATGGGATAACTATTTACCTCTCATTAATCCCTCACAGGGACACTTGTTACCATGCCAAATGTCTGTAAGGGGATTCTTACCTCACTTTTAATTCAATGAGATTTCCATTATTCACCACTTATTTCTTGCATGTGGTTTATTTTATACTTCCATTTGGTATGTATTATCATGATTCCATTTATATTCATTGTATTATTTAATTAATTTGGTGGTTATTAACTTTTGGTCATACGACTCGATTGATTACAATGTGGTAGGGGACTTTGACTCAATTTCCATTTCATTGAGACCTTCTTGGTATTATAGAACTAATATTTCTTATGTGGTGTATCTCCTTCCAATTTGAGATCAGTTTTCAATTAAAAATATAAATATTTTTTAGATCCATATTATGGTTTCATGTATATGAGTACTTTCTTAAGACATATACCCTTTTTCATACGGTGTTTATTTGGAATGTTTATTTGGAATGTTGTTTTAATTATGAATATTTTGATGAATCAGTATTCTCTACTCTATACAGATATTTAGAAGGAATATTGAATTTGTATTAAATCTATTTATAAATAATTATTTGGACATGTATCTATGGGTGGGGCCTGCTACAGCCCATTGATACATGGACGGGTCTCATGAGACAATCAGTTTGGTGACAAACCCTTCGAGTTTGTTTCCAAAATTATGACGGGTTTCTACCCACATAAATAAACTATATTTAATGGTATTATAGTGTCATCTTCTATATACATGATTTCCTATTAATAATAATTTTATTTTTCAGTCTTATTTATTTCTACCCATGAGTCATTCACTATGACAAAATCAATGGATGTTGTTTCATTCTCACTTTATTAATGTCTTGAGTTTTACATTTATTCACCATGCCATATTGATTAGGTCTGATTTTTTAAAACATAGTTATTATTCATTCATGCTCCCACTATTTGTATCTCAAATACAGCATTTGATCTCACCCCTTTCTTTTTTTTACATTCAATAGGTTTTGATGAAGTGATCACTTATTGAGTTTTTGTGGATGTAGTTTTATTTTTTGTTATTTAATGTATTGTGTAACCTTTTCAAATTAAATTTAAGTTACATATATGTATATAGTTTCTTCATGAAAACTAAACCGATCGTTCCTTCGGGATTTAATTCCTTCTTAACCATGATAATTTTACAAGTAATGCACCGAATCTGGTCTAGAGGGGTTAGGGTGTTACATAAAATGTTCATGGATGCCATAGTTTTTCTATTGTATAATTTTTTACATTTTTTCTCTTATTTGAGGGGTTTTCCCAACCTTATATGGTTTATCATCCACATTAATGATAGGGAAACACCACATGTCAATGAAAACATTAATTATTAATAAGTGACTATTTAAACATATTTTTTTACAAAACTGGGAATGATTTTTTCTTTAAAAAAATGTTTTCTATATTATAAATCCAATATAGAAAAAATATTCCTATCATGTATTGATTTATCATTGTTTTTCTAAAAAATCTCATTAAATAAAGGTTGTAATTAAAATCCAAATATAATAATTATGATCATGTAAATTCATTTAGGACTAGGTGTTCAATGAAATGAATAGAGAAATTATTCAATGAAATATTTAAAATTTCATTTTTTTTATAACTAATCAATCTGACATTATGATTTAACAACATATTATAGTAACATTTAAAATGTAAGAGAATAGTTTTTTATTTCTTGGAGTGCTTTATAAAACTATTAGTGAAAAATAAAGTAAAAATTGGTCATTTTTGTTTTAATATATTATAATGGTTTCTCATAATTAAAATGGGATATGACTTTTTTTGTTTAATTCATATTTTGTTTTCAAATATAGTCCTTTTATATAATGACTCATTTAGAAAATGAATTAAAATTTTTCATTATCTGTTTACAACCTTTTTGGAATTACCGATGGTTATAACAAGGTAATTTGATATGGTGTGGAAATATATTTTAATGTGTTTTTGATTATTATATTACTATGAAGGGTTTTTTTAATGGGATTTTGGAGGTGAGGTTTCCATTTATGATTTGACCGTTAAAGCATTTTCTTGAAATATATTGCCTTAATTTCATACCTCTATTTGATATCACAAGGATCCAGCGGTAACTGATTGGGAGTTTGAGGGATAGTTATTACACTTGTTGAGATTATTTACTAACCAGTGCTCCCTTAGTGTGTGATTATTTTATTTCCTGTGATTTCCTATCACTTTGAGACGCTTAGAAATAAAAAACCAAGTGTAATTAAAGTTGTGATATTCAAACATTCATATGATTTTTCAACATTAATATATTAGAAAACATATGCATAGTTCCTCAGGTGTTCTTGGATAATAAAAATGTGTTTGTACTTTTATATTTTCATTACAATTGATTTGGGTATGGTGTGTTTATGTTGTTTAAATTATATTATGAATCTTTCTAACATGATGTATTGTTTTTTCTCCATGGTCTCAATTTCTTATTCTTCATGGGAATTGTTATTTCTTTTGTTTCTATTTATCTTTTTAATGATCTGGTTTACCTCAAAACATATATTTACGTTATAATAAAAAATGAATAAGATTTCAATTCCAAATTATTTTCCATGGAAAATTGGTATTTTATAGGGATAGGATTTTTAAAACTCTAATGCATAGTTTTTATGTTTATTCCTCAACAATGCATATTTAAAAAAAATGGGTTTTCAAGTGTAAATTCAAGGTATTGTTTCAATGTATACTTGGAATAGTCGTTATATTTGAGGTTTATCATTTCAATACTCAAGGCTTTCACAATAATATTTTATTGTTTAATTTTTAAATGTTTTAAAACAACATAGTTTTATAATGTGAATGTAAATAAGAAATTGTTTCTTTTGGATTTATAAAACAAGTAGGATATATTAGTATATTATATTAAAAAACTAGTGTACATGAACTTCATTTGAAATGAAATATAAATAGTTATTGGTGTTATCCTACTCGACATGTTTACCTTGAACCCAACATAAACACAATACGTGTATGTTGTATTATATTCATCTAATATTATTTTTGATAGGTTTGTCAAGTATCAAAAGTGATTTTGATGTTAGTTCAAGTATAATGGATATAGCAAGTGAATCATGTAACTTTTAAATATTGTTCTTGGTAGATGGTCTTGATTTGGGGTTGAATGGTAGTTGTAGATTTTTTGTAGCATATTTAATAGTTCCCCATATACCATTTTTTTATTTCATTATCATATTTCATGTGTAATGTATAAACAAATAATATTCTTGTATTTATGGGGTATGAAACTTATGTTGTTTTATCTCCTTTAATTATGTCATGTTCCGTTTTTTTATATTTTCTCTAAATATTAGTATACATTATACATGAAAATTTAACATCAAAAATAGTCATTCAAGACTTCAAAGTGAATTTTAAATTTTAGTTTATATTGTATCAAGAGATATAATTCCCAAGTTGATTATGGTTGATTCCATGACACTAGTTTCGATCTCATTGAAATTAGGAATGTTCTTCCTGCTAAATGGATGACGCATCCTGGTGATGTGTCGGGTAGGGTAGTTCATTAAAAAAATTATCTAAACATGGTTTTTGTTTTATTTACTTTGGAAATACAATTACTTGGGGGAGTTAATTATGATTATGATTTAGGTATTAGAGTATCTAGCAAACTTTTTTTCATGTCAATATAGGATCTACTATGGGGAATCCTGGTAAATAATTTTTTTATGGGAATTTAAATTCAACATTTTTGACTTATATTGAACCAATTTAGTGGTGATTTGTATTATATTGAGTTTATTTGTTGTATTTATGTGGAAGTTTTGTTTTTGAGGTGTAAAAGGTCAAGATTCAAGATCCAAATGGTTATAAAGATTGGTTTGGTAAACTGTAAAGAGACCATATAGAATGATCTATAGACTATTAGTATTAATTCACATCGTTGGTATAAAGATTGGTAAACCATCCGTCAAAACTATGCACTACTGATATCTGACATATTTTGAATTATTTTTCCTTCCTATGATTAAAATTGTCTTTTATTTTCTTTTATGAATTTCGTATGTTAAATTGAGAATTTTTTTGGATTTTTTTGATTCAGATTGATTTTAATTGATTTAATTTGATGGTATTAAAATATGATATAGAATTCTTCAACTGTATTGTCAAAATTAAATGTATATTATTCAAATAATTATTTCTCATTTTTATATAATTTTCACCAATAGGTGATTATATAGGTTTGTTATTTTATATAAATTATTAAACATGGTAATGTTAGAGGTACATTTCTATGAAGGACACCTTAGGTATGTTCATAATTTAAAATGTTATTTATTGTGAAATACTCGGGGGATATTTTTTTGATTTTAATATTGTTTTTGTAGAGACAAAGGTTTAAAGCTAATAGACATAGAAACATTTTGATGAATATTTTAAGATCCAGTTGATTAATCTCCTTAGGAATCCGAGGCCTGGAGAGCCACGATGTGATGATTATTTTTTTTTAAAAAAATACTAAATATATTTTTTTCACACTCGAACAGTTTCAAATAAAAAAAGGGATAAATCCCATGATGACACTCAGATCAGATTTTTAATACCGCGTTTGTGTCTAGAACATTGTTTTTACCCAATCCATGACATAATGTTGTATGCATCGAGAGGTTTGGTATGAGGAGATTCAGTGAGATGTTAAATAGTGGGTTAATTAATTAATTGTTAATTTAGTTAAAAATTAATACATAATATTACCCACTCCTACCTCACGTATGGTGTGAACGAACAAAAGGCTAGATTAACCTCAAAATGGATTTAAAGGAGATTAATCATCGAATCGAGGTGTCTTTGATCCTTGTTTTTTAAGAAGAACATCAAAAAATTGAGAACCATATCGATCTAGGCACCATTCATCAACTAATGCTTCAACGTTTCACCTACGAGGTAGGTGGTTTTTATTTTTAGTCATGATATAATTAATTTTCATTTATTCTAATGAAATAGAAGCCTATTTCAGTTTTTTTATTTTCCCTACTAGATATATCTATGGGTTTTGGGTAGAATTTGGGAAGAATAAGGTGTCTTTGCATGTGATTCCCAACTAGAATTATTGACTACATGATCTATAGTGCAGTGATACACGCCATGTATTCATTCATGTTCAAGTAATATAATCATTACCATGTACCAATGTTACACATCATATAGTACCCCAACTGGTGTGACAATAAGACATGTATTTTATAGCCATGTGAAAACATAGGGTTGTGTACTAACACACATCTGAAGTAGATAAACATTGGGTCTGACACATAGGCACAAGTTATACTACATGGCCATGGTCCATTTGAATAGGGAAAGACCCTGTAATTAATATACATGTTGTGTACCCCAACATGGTATGGAAAACACTTTATAATATATTCATGACCATGTGCTTTGGCAGGCTCAAAAGTCGTGTGTTTCCCATTGCATGTTGTGTACTTCTAGGGGATCTCTGTGAGATCTTCTTACATACATATCTCTTTCTCTGGGACATGGATTATTTCTAGTGAGTAGCCTATTATGAGAGTTTTTTCATATAGAACTTGATGGTGGCCTCTATTTGGGTATAAAAGATATGAGATAGTCTATTTAAATCAAGATAATTGGGTAGAATTGAAAAATCATGGGCATTGATCATGGTGAATCAGTGGCTTGATATCAAATTCGATACCATTCCCTTTGTAATTAGGATATGGTTCCCATGGACTATTTATTCTAGTAGGTGGTTCTACCATATAGTAAAAGTGTGTGGGACCCCTACCCATTGCGATGTGACTACACAAATAATGATAAGATTGATTCCATCCTCAATGGTGCTTGACCCATTCTTGATATCAGTATGATTCTTGAAGAGAGATGCCGATATTGGTACTCCCCTATGGAATTTGGACACGAATTCCCTTAAATATTTTCAGTAGAAGATATGGAACTCCCCAAATCATGGGTGCATGTTTTTTTAGCTTTGGTTAGTTCTTAGGATGAGATTTGGTTTGACATAGCCTTTGACTCTCAAAGAAAATGAATTCTTTCCCCATTGATAAAAATCCCTGTGATGTGAAATAAAAATGTGTGGGAGAGGCAATGCTGGAAAAACAGAATATTATCAAGGTGTGGTTATTGAGTTATGTAAATTTTGGTGCTCAAGGTAGACATGTGGGGTGCTGGGTATCATTCATGGAATTTTTGAATTGTTGGTACTGCCCTTATGGTTTAGGGCATTGGTGCCCCATATCATTCATAATGTTGGATTGTGCTCCCCCCATCATTCCAGGGAACATGCCCTCCATATTTTGTGGGTATATATTGGAGGAACTCCCCTATTGGACTAGGGTGCATTTCCTCTATCCATGGAGTCGGTACATTCCTAAATCACAAAGCGCGTGGGTCCTTCACATCGGATATATACGTGGATTGGGTAATCCCCTATCTTACTAGGGTCATGGTCCTCTATCCTTAGAGAAAGAACTATCCTATCATTCCATGTTGTGTTTCTACCATTCATGTATTTTCAGAAGAGTCGGTACTCCCCTACTCTTTCAGGGAGCGAGTCCTCTAGCGTAGGATTGGTACACCCATGTCATACTAGGTAGTTGGTCCCCCCGAGTAAATGAGCTAGTAGATTTGGTACTACTCTATCATACCAGGGTGATGTCCCTCTAGACACATAGTTGTACACCCCTACTTGGATAGGGTGCGAGTCATTAATCTAAAAATTTGTACTCCACTGATGTGTTAGGGTGTAATTCCTCACCTATATTGTAGTAATCCCTGTTATCCGAGTTGAAATATGGATCATGTCATCCAATAAAGTTAGAGATCCATCATACTTTCAATATAGTTCTGAGAAGATAGCCCCTCACCTTGATATATGTGATACTAAGATATGAGTCAGTGCACCCTCGATAGACTGAGGTGAAAGACACACTATACAGGAGCGACATAGGGTTTGTGGGTTAGTTAGGAAATAGTACTCCCTCAACTGTGGGGTTGTGGCAAGGTTTGGGTCAATCTATTTCCCTCTCATAGAGAATATTCCTGCATTTCATGGTTTGGAGTAGTGATCCTCTCCTCCTAGTTTTTTTATCATTGTGTATGGTGAAAGGTAGAGATTGAAGGGCCTCTACTATTGGGAACTAGATCAGGACCGTATAAGTTGTTCCCAATAAAGAAAGTTCTCTCAAACATACCATTACAAATGGTAGAGCTGTTTTTGATGAATTATATCTCTCAGATGGGTTCTATCTAGGATGGTTGATCTCTGAGACTATGTTCTCCTGGTTTTATGTTTACATTAAGGGTTTCAAGTATAATCATGTTATTGTTTATAAAGTCCAAAAATCAAATTATGTGGAGTCAGATATGAGTATATATGGGTGATGTCATGGAGCCCTTATAATGTTGTCACATTTTTGGGTTGACTCCACTTTATGACTGATTATACTTACCCCTTCAGTTCCCATACCTTAAATTTGGTTACTCTCATTGCATGGGAGGTAATGAGATGTGGGGTATTACATGTTCTTTTCGTTTTTAGCTCCTCATGGTTTGATGAGTCCACTCTCCTACTATGGGTAGTAAAGACTCGACCAGATGTTCATCTTCTCACTGTGTCGAGCTCCATGTGTTTGGATGAGATTTCTTTCACACTATTATTGGGATAACTAGTGGGACAGAATATTTTTTACATACTCTCTTGTTTGGGATTCTTCTTTCACTCAACAGACTAGTCATGTACATATAAGGATTATTAGAGTTGGAGTTTCCCTCCTGATGGGGTTTCCTCGGGATAGGTCTAGTATACAATCGCCTTTCAATTTGTCAGTTTTCTTTTGGGTTTTTTTGGGTGCATATTGAGTATATTTATACTCACCACTGCTTGATATTTTCTCAGAAATGTTATTTTTATTGTGTAGACCATAGGAAACTTGAGAGAGTCTACAGAGGACCTGATGTTGGAGGAGGTTAGAGATCTAGACCGACTGAGGTGTTTACTAGAGCAGGGTCATAGAGCTTTCGGATAGTTACTTTTGGTAGTGATCCCCACCTTCTCAGTATGAGGGGCACTTTTATAGATTTCTTTTGGTGTGAACTTATTTCCCCTTTTACTTCAGTGTTTCTATTCTACTCCAGTCTAGGATAGAAGTATACATGCATTTCAGTTAGATCTTTTTGTATCTATGAACAGTTTCCTTGAGGTGTTTGTGGGTGCATGTGTACATGTACATTAGGGAACAACCTCTGTATGTTTAGTTATTCCTCTCACACTACTCACCAACCCCTGGCATATGCATGAAGGCATGATTTCGTAAAGGATCGAGCCCTATTATGGGTTGGGTCGAGCTAAAGGAGTGGTATCAAAAAAATATTATTCCATGTGATGTTTTTTGAAATTTTTCTCTTAAAATAATTTATTGGGTTGCATAGAGATTGTTTTTGGATATTTTATTTTCGGCTATCAAGCCACAGGTTCCATTGTTAGTGTGGTAGTGACATATAAATTCACTAGGATACTGAAAACCCTATTTTCATCTTAGTACATTTGAGAACTATTAGTCGGGGAAATAATGGTACATTAATCATATTATACTGGGGTTTGGGTTTTTCCTATCCTTTTTGAATATGCTCCCTATATATACTCTTTCACTGTGGTGCATCATGATTCTATTTTAGTTTTCCAATGTGATGACTACTAGACACGATTAAATGGAAATATTTTGATGATGGTCCACCCCATGATAATGGTTCAGTACATGGAACTAATTATGAGGCATTACCTCTATGTGGTCCTCCAATAGTTCCCAAACCAGTTGAGAAGAAGGTTTTACTAGTATTTATAGATGAGGATGTGCAAAGGCTAAGTGTGCTACATGAGTTCTAGAATCAGTATCCTCTGAGGATCCAGGGTGATCTAGAACCCTAGGAAGTTGATTACTATCTCATAGTAGTCATGTGAATTTTCTACTTAGTGAGGACACATCTCAGCTAGATGGTGGTCCACCCAATGAGCCTTATTTATGGTTTAGTTGGGAGATGGTGGGGTTTTTTTTGTATAGTCTCATTAATATATTATTCTCACATGGGAAGATTTCGAGTAACTCTTCAGGTAATAGTTATACATAGCCATGATTATATCGATGTGTATCCAGAATCTACTACAGCTTTGGAAGTGTATCCTGATAGTGGATGATTTTTTGTTGAGGTTCACAGACCTATCATGATACTACATAGATATGGTTCGAGAACCTTTTTTCATAGCACAAACCTTTGATAAGGGCTTGCACCAGGATATTGGGGCGTCATTGTTTCGACCGTGCATTCCCAACTATGCTGGAGTGCTAGATTAAGCTATGGTTTTAGATAGCTTCCTATCAGGGAAATAAGTAGATGTGGCCCAAGGTGGTTATCATGAGGATGAGGAATCAAAAACTTATAGAAAACTTTTGGTGATAGGATTGCAGAATTGGATACATACCCACGCCCCTGACATAGGCATGTGGGCCTATAGCAAAAGAACAACACTGGGGATCTGGTCAACCATTGGAGAGGTAGTGTTATGCATGTGATGGATAAGGATATCTCCCTATAGACTTTCTGACCCATCATGCAACTGAGAGGTTTCTAGTTGACAAAATGTTTTGGAAGAGGTGGCACTTGTCGTATGGAGTTCCACAAGATGTTGTAAGTGGTAGAGGAGTTAGGATAACTTCAATAGGTGTCCCATGCTAGGTTCAGGGTGCTGGATGACACGTATGAGGACAAAATAAAGCCATTGAGGACTATTACCAAGAATCATTGAGGATTAATAGAGGTATAATCTATTTCCATCCAACTTTATGTAGTAGTAAATTTCTAGAAACTATTGTGAGGTACTCTCTCTTTTCTCTTCTTGCTCGAGGTTTAAACTATGCTGACATGAGGTGTCAGCAAAACCCTATTTTGGAATTGTTTGACATAGCTTCAAATTCCTAAGAACTAGAGGTCCTATCCTTTCTAGGACACATTTCAGTGATGCCGCTAAAACTATTTGGGTGAATTAGATCCACCCAAAGAGGACAATATCGAGGTGTGGTGGATGAGTCCCACTGAATTGTATGTCATGGATGAAGTTATGTAGTGGGGAGACTTAGAAGAATATATTTTTAGTGGAAGAGTTAGGAACTACAATGTTTCTATAGTATGGATTTGTTTCTTAATATCTGTAATTAGTCGTTATTCCACAAGTGGGTGTGGTTGTGTTTCTAGTTTGGGTCACTCTTCTTTAAATAGGTCCCATGGCGTGATGGGTATTCCTTGTGATTTTTGTGTCTACCTCCTCGTGATGGGATGAGCTTATAGTTATATATTTTTTGTTGGTATCTTCAGGTGCTCGGCATCATCCTTGAACAGAACACGCTTGAGGAGGTTGTTGAATATTTCATCCATGGGTGGATGTGAAATGTGGGGTTTTATTAGTATCTATGTTAGGTTAGCGAGGTGGTGTACTACTAGATCCCATGATCTCAAATGGACCATGGTGTTTGGTGCTTTACCACATATCCCATATCAGGGAACATGTTATTTTTCTGTACGATGTTGGCATAATTGAACTTGGACACATCAGGGGGTTATCCTTTGGGTTTCTCCCCAGAGTGTGTGATTGGAAGAAATATGGGAATGCTTGGTGGGATTACTGGCATGAGGGTTCCCATGTAGAGCTCGGTTTCATTTTTTGGATCCAAACAATTTCTTTTCGAGGAAGAAAATCATTGATGGTTTTAGTGATGTAATAACCTGGGTTTTGACCTTGATGACATTAAAATATTTTGATGAATATTTCCAAGACCTAGTGTCGAGTCAAAATGAATGTCCAAAAACCAAAGATCCTTGATGTGGTGATTTTCGAAATAAATATTAAATATATTTTTTCAGGAGCACACAATTGGGAATAAAAAAATAAAAACTCTTTTGTCGAGTCTCCGATCGGATTTATGGGTTCTCAGTTGAGTCAAGAACATCCTGTTTACCATATCTATAAAATAATGTTTTTTTTTCACCAGGAGGTTTAGTTGAAGTTGTGTTGGATGGACAATAAATTGTGATTTAATTATTTAAATGCGAATTTAATTATTTATTTAAAACCTATATCTTATCATCCCCTCCTTCACATATGGTGTGAATGACCCAAAGGAGATTCTCACCACTCCTCTCTTTCTCATTATGATCAAAAGAGGCAAATCATTAGAATCATTAATGAGAGGTGTCACAATTCTCTTTTTTTGAAGCATAACATCACCAGATCGATAATTAGAGCTATCCAGGCCCTATTCTACAACTGAATCTTCGGTGTCTCACCAATGAGGTATGATTTTTTTATTTTTAGTCTCTATCCCATTAGTTTTTCATTATTATAAAGATATAAAGACATATCTCAATTGTTAATGATCCTTAATACATAGTTCTATGGGTTTTGGGTAGAAGCGGGGAAAATGGGGCATTTTGTAGGTGATTACTGACTAGATTTATTGGCTACATGGTGTTTAGTCCAGTGACACACACCATGTATGCCTTTCTATTTGGGGAGGATAATCATTGGGGACTACATTCCATGTATGCGTGTTACACGCCATGTAGTACCCTAACCCGTGTGACTATGGAACATGGATCGGAAGCCCTGTGAAAACACATGGCCACATACTAACACATAGCCAAGTACACAGACATAGGGTGTGGTACATGGACATGGGTTAAAATACACGTCCATGGGCCAGTTGAAGTGGAATATTCCCTGTAAATCCTTGATATTATATGTACCCATTAATGGGTTGGAAAACCATGTTGACCAGATACATGGACTTGTTCTCGGGTGAGATCATAAATTATGTGTTCCCCATTGTAGGTTTTGTAAATATAGGGTATCTACTTGAGATCTTATTACTTCTATATCTCCTTATATAGGACTCAAATTATGGTTTTTTAGTATCCAATCCTTAGTGTTTTTCAACTTAGAATGTTTGGGTGGAATCTATTTTAGCCTATTGGATATAAGGTGGCATGTTTCAATCAAGGCTCTTGGGTAACAGTGAAAAATCTATGGCAGTGATCAAGGTGAATCAATGGGTTGATTTCAAGGTTGGTACCCTTCCCCTCGTATTTATATTATGGGTAACCTAGACTCTATAGACTAGTATGTTGGTACTACCCTATAGGAATATGGAATGGTTCCCCTACCTACAATTTTTTCACTACATGGAAAATGAAAAGTGTTGTTCTCTCCTCAACATCTCTTGACTGATGTAACAGATCGGTGTGATTCTTGAAGTGTGAAATTAGTATTGGTACTCCTCTATTTCATCAGGGCATGATTTTACTTTACCTCTTTCAATTATTATAGATGGGACTCCCCACATCATGGGTTCATGTTCTATTAAATTTGGAATGATGTTGGGGTTAGACGTGGATTGAAAAATCCATAGACTCCTGAGGAAGATTAATTCATTCCCCACTAAGATACTTCCTTAGGATGCGACCTAAAACATTACGAGAAAGTAACTGTTGGAAAAATTGGATAGTATCAAGGTATGGTGATTGAGTTCTTTAGACTTGTATGTTTTGGGTAAACTTATGGGTTGATAGGAATCAATTATGGGGGTTTAGAACTATTTGTAATCCCATAATGTGATCGATCATGGGTCCAACATATCATTCCTACTATAAGGCCTCGACCTTAAACCTTACATAATATTGAATTAAATGAATAATTCACATTGAGGATCTATTCAGGTTTAGAGTTTTAGAGAATTAGGACATAAATATTATATCTCAAAAGATTACAAAGTAGAAACTTTTACTAAGTTTCCATAAAATAAAAACTCTTAAAAATAAACATGTCAAGTTCCATGTTTTAGGTTGCATGACTTTCCGTTGATCCCATCCTTGACCCTATTCCACGTTAAGTCCTGTGAAAAACATTTCAAAAACTTGGGATGAGCATAAAAAGCTCAGTAAGGGATACACAAAGAATGAAAACTATTAGTTTTTCAAAAGAACAAGTAAACCATTTATACATTAAAAAAGTAATACTTTTCACCTTTTCGAAGTAGTAAAAACTCTTCACTGAATAAAAGTTCATTACTTACCCTTCTGTAACCAAAATATTACAATAAAACCCATATAAATATCACATAACATATAAAGGTAACTTGGGACATAAACATACTTATGTGGAATAACAATAAGGCCTACATCCACACATATCACATAATGGAATAGTCATTCATCCAACATCCATACATACTTAATGGAATATCCATACGGCCGACTTCCATACCCAATGCATTGGAGGTTATAATGTAACCACCCGTCCTGGTATTCACGGCACCACCCGTCATATGTTTTATCACGTAACCACCCGTAAAATGTCCAAGTACCATCAATACACATAAAATATTGAAAATATAAACATTTCAATAACAACATTTCATTTTCAATCAATATAAGTAATTCCAAGATATTGAATTAATCAACCGATTTTCAAAAATCATTTAAAAGGGATTTTTGAATCAAAGTGTCCAATACCACATTGATGCTTTTATTGGAATTATAATTTTAAAACATTAATGTCCATATAAATAAATACTGAAAACCATTTTGAAAATATGGACATTAATGATGATGTTTTAGAATAATAAATCTTTAAAACATTTAAAATGATATTTTTGTTAAAGAGTTTTTAACAAAATGAGTTACTCTTGAAAACAAATAATTGCGGAAGAACATTTAATCCGAACATTATAATATCATGAGAATAATGGGATTCATGATATAATATGTCAAAGGACAGTATACACACCATATAAGAGTTAATTGGTGCATAACAACAATGAAGTCTCAAAAGAAATGTAAAATGAGATGAAATCCCTTATAAAGAAGGTATCGTTAAATTAAGGATATATAAATCTCATAATTATGTGTGAAAAATATAAATAAACCTAATATAAGTGGATATTAAGTGTAAAAAAATCAAATTTCATTCACAAATATTCAAAGGATGACATATTCAATGACTATATGTTGAACCCAAGGAAATCGAAATTGGGTTCAGAAGTTCCCTTGGTAAAATTCGACAGCCTAACGACGACACATAAAATTTTACAAAAAGGTTTTATGAGAGAGATAAAGGGTATATCATCACTTGTACATAATATTTAAATAAATAAGGATATATAATAACATATCCCAACATAATATTATGTGAATTAAAAGACATAACAAAAGAAGTCTTTTAAAAAGAGGAGGGTGAAAGGTCCCCTTACCGAGTTGGGTAACTTTCGTAAAGTACACCCCATGGAAGAAGTGTCATACAATGAATATGTAAATACCCATAAATGAAATTATACTACACAAAGTGTTTAATAATGGGCACTACATACAACACTAAAAGTAAATAGTGGAAAACGTAGCATAAATGTCACGGGAATAAAAGTGAGATAAAAATTCCCTTACGAAAACGTGGCAGCCTATCAGCGCTACTTAAAACTTCCAAAAATGGATTTATGAGATAAAATATGGTCTCCCATAATATGAACATAAAAATTAATGTATGTGGAATATAAAATAACATCCCCAAACATAATAATGATGGGATTAAAAGAAATGACATAAAAGAGAATACTTAAAAAGAAAGAGAGAGGTTGGATCCCTTACGAAAATTCGGCAGCCTAACAGCGCCACTCAAAACATCCAAAATGGATTGATGAGAGGAAATAGGGTCTCTCATCATATGAACATAATAACTACAGTAGTATTAATATAAAATAACATCTCAATCATAAGAAATATGAGCTTAAAAGGAATGACATAAAAGAGTGTACTTAAAAAGAAAGAGAGGAGTAGGATCCCTTACCTCGGGTCCGACTTGACTCGATCGTTCATTAACGTCCTGAATAATAAACTTGAGTTAATTTATACTTGCTTAAGAACCTTTTTCAAGTTCATTATTCCTTTTATATCAATTATTGACATGTTATAAACATTATGTAATCATTTAAGTTAATAATGTTTGTTTTGTCGATATTTGGTTCTTAAGTAAAAAATGGACTTCTTACAATTACATATTGTTCGTGTGGTCAAAGGTTTTTTATATCCAGAATGACATTCCTGATTTGGATATCATATATATCATATATATCCAGCCTATACATGTATTTATAATATTACATAATCATTTAGAGGTAATAAATGAAATGCACCGTTCATGGAGACGGTAAGCCGTACGTACGCATGAACGCTACTTTCATTTCTATGTCATATTAATGGAATTAAAACTAAATGATAGATCTGTATATTTTTAATTACATAATTATATTCATCCTTTAGATGTATCATAAATCATATATATCCATTATATGTACTTATAATAGTACGTTGCATTGGAGGATAAGAAATGAAATGCACCATCCATGGAGACGGTAAGCCGTACGTATGCATGAACCATACTTTCATTTATATCTCATACTTTAATGGAAAGAAAACAATAATGATATAAAAATATATTATAATTCCAGTATAAAATCTTATATAATAATATTAAATCCATTTTTTATACATCCCACATATGGCATTAACGAATCCAATCACTTTGAGGGGGCGGTAGTCCGCACTTCCTAAAATGAAGATATCGTGTATACCCATAATGGAAGCCATAAAGGTATGCCACAAATGAAAAATAAAGAATCTTATGTAAAACATAAAAAAAAATTCTATCATTTATAAACATAGTGAAATCTTAATAGCCACCTTTGAAGTTGTTATATGAGTGCTGAACAATCATCGTTTCGTGAGGCAGAAATTCGCCATCCACAGAAACAGTATGTTCTTTAACCATTAGATGAAGTTATGTGTAAGTTTAGCTCGAATCCTTATTATAAAAAAATCCTAGTATATTGAAGATACTATATTTGTTACAAAATAAATGAAAAAAAGAGTTTAGGGGGTTGGAGAAGCAAAATAAAACAAAATAGCACAAGTGAAGATGTTACCTTAAAATAGGGTAACACCCTACGGTTTGAACAAAAAGGGTTTCTTGAAGAGATTTCTACCTAATTTAAGGCTTCTAGGATTAGGAGAGGGATGTTTAGATACAAAATTACCAGATATTGGCCGAACCAATGGCTTTAGAGGTGTAGGTAAGGTGGTAGAGGTGGGGGCCTTTTTTAATAGGAGAGGAGGGGCACTCTTGGAAAATTATAAAATGTTACTTTATTTTCAAATGGTTTTCAGATTTTAATGGTCCCACATTGTTGTGTATCTAGGATAATGTGATAAGGGTTTGAAATACAGCCATACAATAGGTTTTTGACAAGTTTAGGTCTTATATTTTTCATTATCATTCCATTTTATTTAAATTGTTAAATAATGAGGTCATCGCTGGATAATCATTATGTCATAAAGAATTTAATATATTTAATGTCTAAAAATTATAAATAAAATACTATGATGTAGGAAATATTTTTAGCTTTCCAATTATTATATATAGTCAAAATTATGACTTTTATAACCACATGTAAAAATTTTTTTAGTAAAACAAATCATGTTTGTGACATTTTTATTTTAACTTTAAATAAAAGGCATAAATGTCATTATCAAACCCAAGTGGCTCCATGGGGTACCAAAAATCGACCCATGGGATGTATTTGTCGGCCATAACTCATCCAATAGGGTTAGGACATGTGTCAAGATATTTTCATTTTATTATAAAATCATTTTTACTTTAAATCACACTAATTAGCTTTAATCGCGATTAATAAAACCTAAAAGTTACTTTTCATCAAAAATTATTTTCATCCCATTGAACCACATTTTACTTAACAATTAAAATCATTTAAATTGGATTTTTGAAATTCAAATCACAGAAGTGGTAAAGTCCCATTTAAATGAAAAATCAAATTTTGTAACCACCACTTTGTGGTTTCACTATTCATCAAAAATTGATGTTTTTCAGAAAAATACCAAAAATTCACCCTAAGCTATATTTGATATTCCAAATTCAAAAATGATTTCTATTTTACCAAATTCATAACATTAGAATTTTCATTAATTAATTTTATAATTAAATCCTGCTGTTAAAACAAATAGCGTGTTTTTATGAAACAATATCTTTCAAAAGATTGACACTCGTTTATGTCCAATCTTAAAGTGATATTAATTACAATGAACATCATTGGATTAAATGGTAAAAATATATTCTATTTACATTTTAAAACCAATTAAAAAGATAATCTAATCATATAAATAAATTAGATTAAAAAGTGGTTTTGAATTAAAATACAACATTTTTCACTATTCATTAAAAATTGAACTTTTTCAGAAAAATACCAAAAATTTACACAAATTAAATTTTGATGTCCCGATTATAAAGAATAATTATATTTTGTCATATATAACACATAAAATTGTCAAAAAAGTGGATTTAAAAGAGATTCTTCATCAAAAGGCGGTTAATCGACCTTTTAAAGAATATTAGACTGTCTACACTTAAAATTGGATTCATTCGCATTTTTAATCCTCTATCATTTATTGTAATGAGTAAAAATATTTTAAAAAATATATAATCATTTTGTAGTTATTTATGTTCATTCCCGCCCTTACAACGTCTAGGCGTTAACTACCATTTAAAATAATATTATTTTATTATTAGTGTGCAACGTAAAATTCCCAAGAAACTCATTGTTGCGTATTGGGTACGCCATCCAGCATAGCATCCCCTTTAAAGTAATATTAATATTTTATTCAAAAATATGGATAAATATAAAAATGTCATATTCTTTATTTACCTGGAGTGTTACATACTTCCCCCCTTTTGGGAATTGCATCCTCACAATTTTAAAATTTAGCTCGGAAACATCCTTGAAAGTCCCACATCAGAACAAGAGTCCGTAAAACAATCACTTTAAAATAATGAAAGATAAGTACAGAGGTCACCCGAGTTAACCCATATTAGGATTCCAAGTATGAAAATATGGACATGGAGGAAAAAACAAAGGGTCGTGTTCTAATGGAGAGTGATAGTAAACATGTCTAGGAGAAAGTTAACCATTAGAAAATCACAAACTTGTGATGGGTTAAACGGTATTCGATTCCCCAGTAGTAAAGTTAACAGAAATCATTTTTGTTTTAAGTTACTTTTCATTGCGGAATTTGTTTTTGAGCTTAACTAAATCATAACAAAACATACTTACTTGTCATGTAGACATTCAACTTTTACTAGATTCCTTAATCAAACTCATATTATCTCCAAAAGACGAGTATTTAGGAAGACAAGTTTGCATTAAGAGTACAATAATCAATTTCTAGAGAATCACCTAATCCACAAAAGAGAACTATATAATTACCATATCATTAGACTCTAACCAAAACCAAAACCAAAAAGGTTAGTACAAGATCAGATAATCTAGAAAAAGATAACCCTTTATAAAAAGAAAATCTATTCTTAATCTCCAAAATTTTCCCAACAAAACCCAAAGTTCAACGAGGACCATTCGATAAACAATTTTTCCATAAAATTCTTCAAAGTAAACCAAACTAAGAATGAATCCCAAATATTTGAAGGATTTAGTCACATAGTCTTCCAAGTTAATTCGTAACATTTATCTCCAAAAAAACATCAGTTTCTCCTAAAGTCTCACATTGAAAAGTAATTAACCTAATCACATATCCTCCATGATAAGTTAATAATTTTCATAAAAACCCAAAATAAACTTACTCTTAATTCATAAAGTCACCTAACTAAAAAGAATAAGTCATACTAACCAGGGACTTCACGTAGTCCATTGGTAGGCGATAAATACCCATTGCCCTTTGGTTGTGGGTTCGATTCCCGCAGCTTTGTCCGACGCGATGGGTTGTCACACGGTCTGCATGTTGTCCTTTTTCCCAAACTACATAATTCATAAAAAATTCCCCAATAACGAGATAAAATCGTCAAAAATAACCATAATGTAATTTAACCTCAATTTTATCTCATGAATTTCACTTTCCATTATTACATATAGTAACCCATAATTACCTCAAAAGTAAGGATCATATAAACCCAAATGGTTCTTTATAATTATGTCCACAAAAGAACAGATTACTATTCTTTGAATAAAATTTTCATATATCAAACATCAGTGTTACACATACTATAAAAAGTCTTCTAATGTACACCATCATCAAAAGAGACTTAATACTCTTAATAATTTCACCATAACTCTTGAAGCCCTTATATGTTGACTTCTTACTCATTAAACATTCTTCATGATCTATTAACCATTCCTTTCCAACTTATTCTGAAATACTTAATTCCTACAAACAAAAACATGAATCATATCCTAAGATTCCAAAATAGGAAAACAAAAGTTATGAAATAATCCATACCTTTGATTGGTCATTTTCAGTTTCTTCATCCTCAATAGGAATGGCATTAGGTATTGGTAAACGAATATTTGTACGATCTTGGTGATCCGATTCCCGAAACTTCTTCATAGGACATTTGTTTGCATAATGACCATGCACACCACATTTAAAACAATCAATTGATCCCTCGGAACGAACTTCTTTCCCTTTACTCGAGTCAACCAGATGCTTCCTTTTTCCATGGAAGGTTCTTGCTTTATAACCTTCATTTCCACATCTATAGCATATTTCTGTCCCTTTGAAACATTTTCCTAGGCGTTTCTTTCCACATCTTTGACACATAGGTTTTTGAACACACATTCCTTTATGATTATTACCTTCAGTTCCGTAAGGATTTGTTTCTCGCATATATGATGTCTTATAGAAATTACCAAGGTTTAGGTGGTCAATCATGACTCCAGATAGTTGGTTGAGGATATACACAAGAGTTCTCATTGCAGCTCCCATATCATTCAGTTGATCACTCAGAAAACTGTCACATTTTCCTTCACATCCACTATTACTTTGGTGCCTGCTAGATCTAGCCATTTACTAAAACCAAAAAGGACAGTGTGAGTATATCAACAAAACCATCATGTACTATTGAGGAAGATAAATACTAAGATATACTTATTCACTTTATCTAAAACTAGGACTCTTTCTGAAATCCTAACCATTATGGTAATGCCACTTATGCTTAAAGAATACCCTAACCTCTAATGTTATCTAAACCGACCTTTGATACCAACTATAAGGCCCCGACCTTAAACCTTACTTAATATTGAATTAAATCAATAATTCACATTGAGGATCTTTTCAGGTTTAGAGTTTTAAAGAATTAGGACATAACTATTACATCTAAAAAGATTACAAAGTATAAAATTTTACTAAATTTCCATAAAATAAAAACTCTTAAAAAGAAACATGTCCAGTTCCATGTTTTAGGTTGCATGACATTCCCTTGATCCCATCCTTGACCCTATTCCACGTTAAGTCCTGTGAAAAACATTTCAAAAACTTGGGATGAGCATAAAAAGCTCAGTAAGGGATACACAAAGAATGAAAACTATTAGTTTTTCAAAACAATAAGTAAACCATGTATACTTTATCAAAGTAATACTTTTGACCTTTTCGAAGTAGTAAAAACTCTTCACTGAATAAAAGTTCATGACTTACCCTTCTGTAACCAAAAGATTTCCACAAAACCCATATAAATATCACATAACATATAAAGGTAACTTGGGACATAAACATACTTAAGTGGAATAAGCATAAGGTTGACTTCCACACATATCACATAATGGAATAGCCATTCGGCCAACTTCCATACATACTTAATGGAATAGACATACGGCCGACTTCCATACCCAATGCATTGGAGGTTATAACATAACCACCCGTCCTGGTATTCACAGCACCACCCGTCATATGGTTTATCACGTAACCACTCGTAAAATGTCCAAGTACCATCATTACACATAAAATATTGAAAATATAACCATTTCAATAACAAAATTTCATTTTCAATCAAAATAAGTAATTCCAAGATATTGAATTAATCAATCTATTTTCAAAAATCATTTAAAAGAGATTTTTTAATCAAAGTGCCCCATAACACTATGATGCTTTTATTGGAATTATAATTTTAAAAAATTAATGTCCATATAAATAAATACTGAAAACCATTTTGAAAACATGGACATTAATGATAAAGATTTATAATAATAAATTTTTTAAACATTTAAAATGATATTTTTTTAAAGTGTTTTTAACAAAATGAGTGACTCTTGAACACAAATAATTTCGGAATAACATTTAATCTGAACTTTATAATATCATGAGAATAAAGGGATTCATGATATAATATTTCAAAGGAAATTATACACACCATATAAGAGTGAATTGGTGCATAACAACAATGAAGTCTCAAAAGAAATGTAAAATGAGATGAAATCCATTATAAAGAAGGTATCCATATATTAAGGATATATCAATCTCATAATTATGTGTGAAAAATATAAATAAACCCAATATAAGTGGATATTAAGTTTAAAACAATAAATTTTCTTTCAAACATATTCAAAGGATGACATATTCAATGACTATATATTGAACCCAAAAGAAATCAAAATTGGGTTCAGAAGTTCCCTTGGTGAAATTCGACAGCCTAACAGTGTCACATAAAATTTTACAAAAAGGGTTGATGAGAGAGATAAATGGTATCTCATCACTTGTACATAAAATTTAAATAAATAAGGATATATAAGAACATATCCCAACATAATAGTATGTGAATTAAAAGACATAACAAAATAAGTCTTTTAAAAAGAGGAGGGTGAAAGGTCCCATTACCGAGTTGGGTAACTTTCGAAAAGTACACCCCATGGAAGAACGGTCATACAATGAAGATGTAAATACCCATAAATGAAGTTATACTACACAAAGTGTATAATAATGGGCATTACATACACCACTCAAAGGAAATAGTGTCAAATTTAGCATAAATGCCACAGGAATAAATGTGAGATAAAAATTCCCTTACGAAAAATCGGAAGCCTAACTGCGCCACTTAAAACTTCCAAAAATGGATTTATGAGATCAAATAGGGTCTCCCATAATATGAACATAAAAAAGTAATGTATGAGAAATATAAAATAACATCCCCAAACATAATAAAGATGGGATTAAAAGAAATGATATAAAAGAGAGTACTTAAAAAGAAAGAGAGAGGTTGGATCCGTTACGAAAATTCGGTAGCCTAACGACGCCACTCAAAACATCCAAAATGGATTGATGAGAGGAAATGGGGTCTCTCATCATATTAACATAAGAAGTACAGTAGGATTAATATAAAATAACATCCTAATAATAATAAAGAGGAGCTTAAAAGTAATGACATAAAAGAGTGTACTTAAAAAAGAAAGAGAGGAGTATGATCCCTTACCTCGGGTCTGACTTGACTCGATCGTTCTTTAACGTCCTGAACAATAAACATGAGTTAATTTCTACTTTCTTAAGAACCTTTTTCAAGTTAATTATTACTTTTATATCAATTATTGACATGTTATAAACATTATGTAATCATTTAAGTTAATAATGTTTGTTTTGTCAATATTTGGTTCTTAAGTCAAAAGTCGACTTCTTACAATTACATGTTGTTCGTGTGGTCAAAGGTTCTTTATATCCAGAATGAAATTCCTGATTTGGATATCATATATATCATATATATCCATCATATACATGTATTTATAATATTACATAATCATTTAGAGGTATGAAATGAAATGCACCGTTCATGGATACGGTAAGCCGTACGTACGCATGAACGCTACTTTCATTTCTATGTCATATTAATGGAATTAAAACTAAATGAGAGATGTGTATATTTTTAATTCCATAATTATATTCATATTTTATATGTATAATACATCATATATATCCATTATATGTACTTATAATACTACATTACATTTGAGTATAAGAAATGAAATGCATCGTTCGTGGAGACGGTAAGTCGTTCGGACGCATGAATGCTACTTTCATTTCTATCTCATACATTAATGGAAAGAAAACAATAATGATATAAAGGTATATTATAGTTCCATTATAACATCATATATAATAACTTTAAATCCATCATTTATACATCCCACATATGGCATTAACGAATCAAATCACTTTGAGGGGGCGGTAGTCCGCACTTCCTAAAATGAAGATATCGTGTATACCCATAATGTAAGCCATAAAGGTATGACACAAATGAAAAATACAGAATCTTAAGTAAAAAATAAAAATATTATATATCATATATAAACATAGTGACATATTAATGTCCTCCTTTGAAGGTGTTATATGAGTGTTGAACAATCATCGTTTCGTGAGGCAGACATTCACCATCCACAGAAACAGTATGTTCTTTAACCATTAGATGAAGGTGTGTGTAAGTGTAGCTCGAATCCTTATTATAAAAACATCCTAGTATATTGAATATATTGTATTTTTTACAAAATAAATGAATAAAAAGTGTTTAGGGGGTTAGAGAATAAAAATAAAACAAAAGAGCTCAAGTGAAGACGATACCTTAAAATAGGGTAACTCCCGTTGGTTTGAACCAAAAGGGTTTCTTTAAGAGATTTATGACTAATTTAAGGCTTATAGGATGTGGATAGGGATGTGGAGAGAAACAATGACCAGAGAATGGCCGAACCAACGGCTTGAGAGGTGTGGGTAAGGTGGTAGAGGTGGTGACCTTTTATAAGAGGAGAGGAGGGGCACTCTTGGAAAAGTATAAAATGTTACTTTATTTTCAAATGTTTCTCGGATTTTAATGGTCCCACATTGATGTTATTCGAGGATAAGGTGATAAGGGTTTGACATCCACCCATCCAATAGGTTTTTGACATGTGTATGACCTATATTTTGCATTATCATTCCATTTTATTTAAATCGTTAAATAATGAGGTCATCGTTGCATCATCATGATGTCATAAAGAATTAGATTTATTTAATGTCTAAAAATTATAAAAAAAATACTATTATGTAAGAAATATTTTTATCTTTCCAATGACTATTTATAGTCAAAATTCTGACTTTTATAACCACATGTAAAATTTGTTTTAGTAAAACAAATCATGTTTGTGACATTCTAATTTTAACTTTAAATAAAAGGCATAAATGTCATTATCAAACCCAAGTGGCTCCATGGGGTACCAAAAATCGACCCATGGGTTTTCATGGTCGTACATAACTCATCCAATAGGGTTAGGACAAGTTTCATGATATTTTCATTTTATTATAATATCATTTTTACCTTAAATCACACTAATTACCATTAATCGCGATTAATAAAACATAAAAGTTACTTTTCATCAAAAATTATATTCATCCCATTGAACCAAAATTTACTTAACAATTAAAATAATTTAAATTGGATTTTTGATATTCAAATCAAAGAAGTGGTAAAGAACCATTTAAACGAAAAATCAAATTTTGTAACCACCACTTTGTGGTTTCACTTTTCATAAAAAATTGATGTTTTTCAGGAAAATACCAAAAATTCACCCTAAGCTATATTTGATATTCCGAATTCAAAAATGATTTCTATTTTACCAAATTCATAACATAGAAGCTTCATTAATTAATTTTATAATTAAATCCCGCTGTTAAAACAACTAGCATGTTTTTATGAAACAATATCTTTCAAAAGATTGACACTCGTTTATGTCCAATCATAAAGTGATATTAATTACAATGACCACCATTGGATTAAATGGTAAAAATATATTCTATTTACACTTTAAAACCAATTAAAAATATAATCTAATAATTTAAATAAATTATATTAAAAAGAGGTTTTGAATTAAAATACAACATTTTTCACTATTCATTAAAAATTGAACTTTTTCTGAAAAATACCAAAAATTTACACAAAGTAAATTTTGATGTCCCGATTATAATGAAGAATTTTATTTTGTCAAATATAAAACATAAAATTGTCAAAAAGTGGATTTAAAAGAGGTTCTCCATCAAAAGGCGGTTAATCGACCTTTTAAAGAATATTAGACTGTCTACACTTAAAATTGGATTCATTCGCATTTATAATCCCCTATCATTTATTGTAAAGAGTAAAAATATTTTACAAACATATATAATCATTTTTTAGTTAGTTCTATTCATTCCCGCCATTACAACGGCTAGGCATTAACTGCCATTTAAAATAATGTTATTTTATTATTAGAGTGCAACGTAAGATTCCAAAGAAACTCGTTGTTGCGTATTGGGTACGCCATCGAGCATAGAATCCCCTTTAAAGTAATATTAATATTTTATTCCCAAATATGGATAAATATAAAAATGTAATATTCTTTATTTACCTCGGGTGTTACACCTACTGTTGGAAAGTGATCCCCTGTCGTACCAAGGAATGGGAACTCCATAATTTTTTGATATATTGACTAGGAACTCCCATATTGGACTAGGGTGAAGGACCTCTATCCATAGAGTTGGTACTCCCCTAACATACCATAGCAAGTGTCTTTCGCATGTGATGTATTGGTTGAGTGGTTACTCCCTTACTATGTTATCATGAGGGTCCCCTTACCTTGGAGTTGTAACTCCCCTTTCATTCTAGTGTGCAGTTCCTCCATAAATTTAGTTACAGAAGGGTTGGCACTCCCATTCCATTTTAGGGAGTGGGTCCTCTATCCTGGGGCCGTCAGTCCCCTATCATTCCATGTTGCGGGTCCCCCATAGTAATTGAGTTTACAGAGTCGATACTCCCCTATCGTACCTGGTTGTGGAACCATTAGCTAGAATGTGGTACTCCCATACTGGGATTGGGTGTGGGTCCATAATCTATGGAGTTTTAATCCCCTATTCTATCATGGTGAAGGACCTCGCCTATAATGTATTACTCCCACATCTATGAGTTGTAGTGGGGAGAAGTTCCTCCATTGGTGTTGGAGCTCCCTCCGCCTTTGAGTATTGTTCTAAAGAGTGGACCCATGCCCATGATATATGTTATACTTGTATATGATTTAGTGCTCCCAAAACAGAAAAAGGTGAGGGCTTCTCCACAGAAGAGTTTCCATTGATTCACGGGTTATTTAGAAACTAGTACTCCCTCGATTGTGGGTCATTGTAAAGGTGTGGGTCCCTCTAATTCCCTCTCGAAGAGAATATTCACATGGTGCACATTCTGGATTATTTTTCCCTCAACATCTGGGTAGTTGTGAGGAGCAAGCCAATCCATATGGTTTCTTTATCCTTGTGAATGGTGTATGTTAGTGATGGAAGGAACTTTTGTGTTGGGCACTCGAGAATTACTTTATATGTTGTTCTAGATGAAGCATGTTCTATCTAATGTACCATTAGGAATAGTAGAGATGTTCCTGGTGGACTGTATATCTCTAATGGGATCTATCTCAGATGGTTGATCTCGTGGAGTTTGTTCTCGTAGTTTTTTGATTAATTTTAAGTCTTTTAGTATAATAATATTGTTGTATGTGTGGTTGGAACCTCATGAGACTTGGAGTCTGATACGATCATATTTGGGTGAACTTTAGAATTCCTTTTAGTTTATTCACATTCAGGGTTGACACACCTTGGGGACTGAGTATACTTACCACTTTTGAGCCAATAACTTACTTTTGGTTACTCTCCTTCTATATGGGGAGATGATGTGTGGGGTACGCCACATTTTTTTTGTGTTTATCTACACATGTTTTGATTATTCCACTCACTTATTATGGCTGTTTAAGACTTGATGATAACATATTATTCTCACCATGTCAATCTCTTTTTGTTTTGAAGAGTTTTCTTTCACTCTCTTGTTGGGTTGAGATGTGGGAAAAAGTCTATTTCCATAATATCCTATTGGGACTTCTTAATTTACATAGAAGACTATTCATTTATTTTCTAGGGTTATTTGAGTTGGATTTTCTCTCTTACTGGGGCTCCCTATGGAACAAGATTGAGTGAATTATCACCTTTCAGTTGATCCATTTTCAGTTGGGGTTTCTGGGCACCTATTGAGTATATTTATACTCACCCCTGAACAGGATTTCCCCCACACATTTTTTGTGTCTTGTGAACAGAACAAACCATTAAATAGATTCCATGGATGTTCTTTGTATTGTGTAGCTTAGTGAGATATACTGAGAGAGGTGTCTACCGGAGCAGGGCTATGGTGAGTTCCAATAGTTACATTTGGTATTGATCCCCTCATTCGGAGCAGGTTAAATGCATTTTTAGTTTTCTTTTGGTGGGTGCTCATTCTTCCTTTTTAGTTCAGTCTATCTATTATACTCTGGTTTGGGATAATTGTATGCCGGAATTTTAGTTTCAACTTTTTATATCACTACACTATTTCATTGAGGTGTTTACAAGTGTGTGTGTGTGTGTGTGTGTGTCTATTTTAAGAAAAGGCCTTCCTGAGGTTTGTTATACCTTTTTGCTTGTCTCCAACCCCTACCATATGGAGGTGAGCTTGGGGTATTAGTGACTCGATCCCAGACTTGGTTTTGGTCAAGATAATTTTAAATATTGTATTTACTTATATTTCCATGGGTTTGAAAAACAAAATTCCAGTTTCATGGGATTATAGTTCAATTTGGAAATGTTATTTTAGTTTTTTATCAAGGGAATTTATAAGTCTCTTATTAATTGTGGTATTCATTCAAATGATTTTTCTATTGTCATGTTTCTTTCTAACGATATGTATTATTCCCCTTATTGTTTTAGAGTAAGCTATATTTGAACTGCAGTGATGTTCTGGTCTTTTTTTACAACTCTATGTATAATTCAACATGTTTTGATGTTTTAATATGTGTTAATTTCATTTTATGTTCTAATTCTCATAGAATTATGAATCCCAATAAAATTGTCAATATATTATTTAAAGGTATTAGTTGATGAATTTCCATAACCTAGTCCTCTAGTTGATTTATTTTGGTTGTGTCAACCATATATTGGGACCATGATATAACTAGTGGTATGAGCCACCATGTATCATAGGTCCATGATTTTACCCAATAATTAATGATAATAGTCTTCCTATTTTAATATGGGATATGGTATATTCCTAATTTTATGTGTATTTGAAAACATGGAATAAATATTCAATATGATTTAAATGCATTGGAGTCACATGGTTAGATTCACCACATTAATGCTTGACGGTCCTAATAGAAAATGTGGAATTCATTCATTCATGATAAGATAATAAAGGACTAAACATGATATAGATTAAAAGAGCCTTTCATTAGATAGTTTTTCTCTAAATACACTATATTATTAATATATATGGAGTTCTAGTATAGATCGTAGGGTGATCAATTAGATTTAGAATATGTATTGATTTTCTCAGATTTAGTGTTTTATCTACCTAAACTTGTCTAATGTGGTGTTTGAATCACTCAAATTACTAAAAAAAATTCAATATATGTATCCATCTAATGATTCATTTTTATTATCAATTATACTATGTTTATATAGTTTTTTGATCGGTGGATATAGTGGCCTTTATGACTTATCAATTATAAAGGGATAGAGTATCCATTATTTCATGGAGCAGTTGATAAGGGCTAAGTGTAGCAATGGGGATGTAGTTTATTTTTTGTAATATATATGGGGAGGGAATAAAAATAATATACATGATTTGTTCCTCATAAATTATGAGGATTAAACCCATTTTGTCTTATTATTGTAGTAAGATGGTCTAAAAAACATGTCTTTTTGGAATCTTTGATGGCTTATCTGTGTTATAGATAACAAGGTTATCTCAAATGATTCTGTTATGGATTTCAAAAGAAAAAAAATGAATGGACTAAGTTTTATATATTCTATTAAACTTGTGGTTTTTATTTTTTAAAATTTATAGTACTCCATCATTGTGTTTTTTTATATTTTATTCTTTTTTTCTGATTGATGATTACATTGGGTTACGATGTTGGTAAATTATTTATATGGTTGAATTTCTTAATGGTGAATGAGAATTCGGAGATTTAGTTTTTTTATATTAATTTGATAATGTATTATGATTCATTTTATGCCCTATAAAATCACATTTTAATCAAATTTTACAAGTCCATAGGTTGGTGTAATAATCATATATGGTTTGGAGACCACCCCCAGTGGGTGGTAACTTATCTTAGATGTGAATCCCTTAACTTTGTAATATTCGTTGCAATTGTCCTACCCACCCACACAAAAATTGTTATTTAGTTTCCATGGATTTTTCTTATGATATATATTGGTTCTTGGTTCTTCAATAGTATGATCCTATTCATATATTTTTTTGGATATATAAGAATCTCATATGTCTTAATTTAGTCATTAATTTCCAAGGATTTTTTGTGGGAAGCTAATATAATGATGGGAAAAATTGTAACCCCATATGGGTCACTAGTATATAATTATTTTTATTATTTCACATGTTTATTATATTTTTGGATGTTTTAGGATTTGTAGGCTGAAAATTAATGGAATTGGGGAATGGAGGCTTGGTTTCACAATAAAGGATAATTGTGCCCCCAAAAAATACTAAAGTGATACGAGCCTTGTTGTGTGGTTTTCATTGTTGTCACACTACTCTCTAAATCATTTGGATTCCCATGAAAACTATGTCACCTTATTTGATATTTAAGGCTAAATAATAGTTTTGGAATATGTTATGGTAAAAAAAAATTGGGCATACATTTTAGATAACTCATAGGCTTAGTGGTTTCATGTAGTAAAACCCAAATTTTGGGTACATAGTTTCCCAAAATAGGTGGCCTGACCAAATTTCCAAATAATTGAATTAATTTGTATAACCGTGTAAAATTTTAACACCATTCATCTCTTATTACCCAAATTAAATTGACCTAAACCTCTATCCTAGGCATGGGGTTCCATTCTAATAATCCTCGGTGGGTTCTTCGATCATCATGTGAATTATTTCCGTGTAATCTCTTGATCTATTATAGAATTATGTCATTTTATTTTACTTGTCCCTTCTAAAATCGTCTTGTTTACCTACAATGGTTATAGAGACTCGTTTTGTTTGATTTTGACTTCTGGTTTCTCATATTTCTAGATTTTTGTCCATTTTTGTGGTAACATCTTCCACATTCTTAGTGAAGAAACCCCCTGTTAATAGAAACATCGATTGTAATTAGGTGATTCCTTACATTGTTTCATATGAATCCATCAATGCATTATTTATTAAAATTATTATTTTTCATTATAATCCTATATGGAGTAAAAATGAATTTTATATGTTGATTTCTCACTCTTTCCCAAATATATCACATATGATTAATTTTATATTCCATATCTAATGTGTGTAATTTTTTCATCAGTAAAATTGTTGTTCACTATGTGTTTGAAAAAATTCCATGACTACCTTTTCAATAAAATATTAAAAACCCCAATTTTTATATATTTTTTATGAGCTATTAATTTTTTATAATAATCATTCCGAGAATGGACTTTGGATAAGATATGTTTTCTTATAATTCAAGTGTACTATAAAATTCTTTAGTTAAATTTAATAAAAAAAGGGAATTTGTGTTATTGAAATATTTTTTAAATTTATTCTACAATTAAAATGAGTGTTGATTTTTATTCTTGAATTAATATTTTATTTCATATAATGTGAATATTTATAAAATCCATTTTTGAAAATGAAATAATAGTATTCATTATGTGTTTCTTCCCATGTTGACATTTCTTTGTTTTTTATATTGTAATATCATATAATTTGATAGAAAAATTTCAATCCTTGTTTTATTGTTGTATTATATTGAAGGGACTATTTCTTTGAAGGGTTCTTTCAAGTAAAGTGTGAGATTATGATTTTACTATTATAACCTTATCTTGAGATATAGTGACTTGATTTATCAGGTCTATTTGATATATTGGGAAACCATAGGTTTCTAAATTGTAATTCAAGTGACAGTTAATACACTAGTTGAGATTATTCACTAAAAATTGTTCCCTCGGTGTACGATTATTGGTTTGTATAGGGATTTCTTGCCACCCATGGAAGAAAGGAAAGATATAATCGAGTGTAGAGAAATTAAAATAATTGAATATCCATATTATTATTCACAATTTATATTTTTCTATGAATGATTCATTGGTTCCAAGGGTGTTATCCTAAGATGATTATTTCATGATACTTTTATATTTCTATTATAGTTGATATTGTTATTTATTTTTCATGGTTTTTATATTAATTTATGATAATGTTTCCAATGATGTATCCCTTTTCAGTATATTATCCAATTATAATTCATTATGGTCAATAATATTTCATTAGGTTAAGTTTATTGTGATCATGATATTTCTTACCTCTAAAATAGTTTTTCTTTTAAAAAACTAAAAGAAAACGGATTTGATTTCAAAATTCTCTTCCATGGAAAATTAATACATAATGTTAATGGAATTATTAGATATAGGAACAAGTTATTTTAATATACTAATTCATTAAAATAGGTCAATGTGTTCAATATATTTAACGACATGCAACACCGACCTTAAATCAATCCACAATATATTCATATAAAGATATAAATATAATTACAACCATTGAAACACAGCATTCAAATTTTTGTGAAGGAATATTATTATCAGAGTAATAAAAAATATATATAATGGAATATAATGGATACTTTTAATACCTATGAAATTCAATTTATGTTTCTAAAACAAGTAATATGATCATTTTACACTTATAAATGTATTTTTCCCAAATATTGCATTTCTAAGTGATATGTATTTATATTTCATGAAACATGTGATTAATGGTGACAACATAAATTTTATATGAATAATTGGGTTGTAATAATTTAATTATTAAATAAAATGAAATATTCACTAGAATTTTTCATATTCCAAAATATCAATTTTCCTATAAATATAGTTTTTATAAATATTCTATAATTTTAATAAAAAATTGAATTAATAAATTTGAGAATATTATTTTAAAAATATTTACATATTTTTTTTGATTTAGAGTAAAAAAATATTTTAATATTAATTTTTGATATTTTTTTAAAATAACTGATCTTTAATTGAATAATTAAGAATTAATGATATTGTTAAAACCTTTACTTTTATGACATTATCATAAAACATGAATGATATAAATGGATTTGAAAACCATTTATAATATATATATATATATATATATATATATATATTAAATCATTTAAAATTTCTATATTAAATATATAAAACCTCTGTACATCATTTTGAATGCATAATTAGTATTTTATTAAACACTTTATATATTCAATTATATTAAAAAAATTAGTTTTCATCGGTTGTATAAATTAAATCCAAAAAATGGGTTTAATATTTTATATCAACCAAAATATATTATATAATAATTTTCATTTAATTTTTATGATTTAATGTATGATTATTATGATTAATTTTAATAACTATGATATGGATAAATCACTTATTTTCCAAGAATTGTTTTAGTAATATTTTGTAATTTATATCTGATTATATAAATTAATTTATTCCAAAAAATGAATTTATTATAATTTTTCAACATATATTTAAATAAATTATCACTCATTTAATTTTTAATCAATACATAATATGATTAAGAACACTGAATGGTGAAAAAAAATTTCACAATAGTTTTTTAATATAAAAAATTGCATAAATTGTAATGAAAATTTTCTCTTAATTAGAGATTTAATAATATAATGTGGTTATAAAATATTGGTTTATGAAATAGAAATTTTTTAATATTGTATATATTAAATTTTTATTAAAAAAAGTTTTACTTGGGTAAAGATGAGTTACCCTAAAAAAACAAAAACAAAGTAAATGTATAAAATAACGAATAGGTGGCTACCGATATGTTTAAAAAATCTGTGTAAAATTTTTATTGAAGAATGATCAATTGAAGGTCACAAACACATTAAATTATTCTTAAATTATGCATCACTCATGATTTTATATAGTTATTATAACATTGAAATGTAAATGGAATTCACAAAAGTGTCTTTTTCTTCACTTATAAAAGGGGGAACTTACACCCCTTAATTACACACCCATAACATTATATTTCTTATTAAAAATATTGAATTTATTCCTCCTATAATATAATAAAATTTTAATAAGAACCATTTCGTAATTATTTATCCTAACCACATTTTTTCTAAAGAGACATTATGAAGGATGATCATGGTACCATTGTGAGTGTTACTTAACCCTTAAAATTTTTTATAATCGTTATCTCCCATTCCAATACATGCCATTGTAACATAAAAACTTCATTATAATTATTAAAATATGTTTTTATTATATTAATGTAACAAAATATATTTATTCATTTCCAGCCGTGTAGAAACAATTAACTTTACTCATTCTTTTTTCGGACAACCACTTCTACAAAGTAACATTTTTTTCATATCGATTTTATTTCATTGTTGTAAACAATTTAAATAATATTAAAAACCTAAAAAATGTGTATAATATAATTAATCTTCTATAATAACTAACGTATTCTATTCCATAACCCTACTCACCTTTCTAGATATTTCATGTTCATGTTTATGTTGGTTTGACCACCTACATGGAAAATTCTATAAAACACTGAATAGTGGACTATGAGATTGTTGATACTAATTTTATTATTGTTTTGTAATAAAATATTAATTTAATTATTTTAGACTGTTTATATTATGTATTTAAATTATTAATAAAATATCATCTTTGATTACTAAATCACTGAAATATTTTTTCACTTAAATAAATTTTAGGGAAACAAAAGAAAAACTACATAATAAATAAATAGAATATGAAAATTAATGTTCACTATTAAATGATAAATATAATAATAAGGTTCTAAATTATGTATGAAATAAACATAACTATATTATTCAAGAAGCTTGGTGCATCAGAAGAATTAAATTGGAACAAGCTAGAGGTTTTTCATCTCAAATTACTTCTTTTGAGACTTGTTTTATATTATACACCTAAGATTATTTATAAGGTGAAGTTACTAAATATTATATATATCATATCATTAATTATATTTAAATGCTAAAATTTTATGTTTAATTATATGTCATCTATTTTATGGGATCTTGATTAAAATGTTACTCTAGTCATGGGGTTTTTTCACAAACATTAACACATTAAGATATGTTTATGGTATATAGAATTATATTAATTGTATGGTGTATTAAATACCCATTATGATGTCATTATCATATATTTTTTTACCATGAAAATATAATCCCAAATAAATTATTTTTCATATAATGGAAATTAACTCAATTGTTACCCCATTTGAAATGATTTTTGGTAACTAAATTTTCATTCATTGAGTCATATTGTTTCATTTTACACTATTAACATGTTACTATACATTGATACTTTAATATATGGTGTTTTTTTTATTTTGGAATATTAATTTTATATTATAGAATAGAAGTTTTACTCTGTGGTTTTTCAACAAACATGTTTTCAAAGAATTAAAAAGGTTCATTTCAATTCATTTTAAAATGTTTTAACCTTTTATCCACGTTTCCTATATTAAACATTATTTTATTTGAAAGGATATGTTTTAATAGATTATTTTTAAATGTTGAAAATTTTAAAATCATTCACTTCACCTTTTCAAATTTTACTTCTGAAAGAGACGTGTATGCTTTTATTTTACATCAATATTAAAAAATTTCTCAAAGATGTGTTTTATGTATTCACATATATTTTCCTTGTCATACTAAAAAGGATTTACCCTAATGTGATTTATGTTGCATTATTTTTCATCTAAAAAATAGATATTTTTAAAATGTTTGGGGATTGAACATGCAGTATCAATAAATCCTAATCCATTCTTGTTTGATATCATTAAAAGAAATATTTTACACATATCTTTTTCATCTATGTCCCCATACTTATATATTTCCATTGTAAAGATAGGGAAAAGTTCATTTTTAACCAAAAAACTTCTTTCCTTAGATATTTTATGATCATGTTATTCGAGTATTGACATAGTCAAATAATCATTTCCCTATACAAGGTGAACATAACATTTTACATAATTCTAATTTAATGATGCTCATATATAGTAATATTATTCAATTATCATAGGGAATTGTATTGGAATATCATATTTTGTTATTCTAATATTAATGATTAAATGTAAGATGACTATGTATTATTTTAACTTCCATTATATTTCATTTAATGTGAAATAATCAGGTTATCTCTTTTATTGAAAAGGGGAGAAATATTTTCATTATATATATAATGTTTCCAATACAGATGTTTAATTGAATGATGAATATATATAATTTTTTCATATTATGTTTTTTTCTTAATGGGTTATGATCATGATATAGGATTTATTAACTTGTTGAAAATTTTTGGAGTTTCTAATGATGTTATTCAAATATTGAAGATTTTTGGAAAATTTGGTTATCTATGATATACATAGTTTTAGGGAAAGGGGATACATTATAATGAAAATAACACAACAAAAAATGCATGAAATTACTCAGTGAGTTTTAAACTCAATACCTCACTGATACCCACGGAGGATGCTACCAATGATAATCACCCTAAGAGAAAAAAATTAAATAATATTGTTCACAAATTATCTCATATTATTTATTCATTAGATTAAAAAAGTGATTGTTGGGACCTAGAAATATATATCCCCTCGATTTAATGATACGTTTAATGGGAAATCTTGTTCAGTTATTTGGTGTATGTCAACCTGATTCAAAAATATATCATGAATACATCTAGATAACACGAATTATTTTATGGAAATGGACTTGACTGCAAGAATGATGTCTTATCTACAGCCTTTCAATTCAACATGTTTGATATTATGAATTTTATCTCCAATGATTCAATGAGTAATATCCATTGTGATATAATTATTCTAATTTCAATAGATGGACATAATATTTTCTCTATTTTAGTTTATTATGTCATTATGATTATTACCTACTTAAGGAATAATATTTATTACGTTATTATTCTTGGATTTTCTCAGTTTTTTGTATTACCTTACTAGTCATTTTTTCAAATCCCATTTATGTTTCAATTTCCTTATGTTATAAAAAATAATTAATTGTGGTATGTATAATGATATATCTTTTATGAGATGTTTAATAATTAATATGGATTATTATTTGTCTTATAGTGGAATTTTTTTTGTTAAGTTGACATACACAATGTTTTATTAGTTTTTTTTTTCCTAATTCTCAAAATATCTAAACCAAAAACGTCATTGTAATCTATGTACGAAAATATTTCTTTTATGACTTTTAATAATGTGACAGTTATGTTTAGGAATATATTATGGGTATCGAAGTAAATATGTGTTGTATGTGGTTATGACCACTACATCCCAGAGCCTATTTCTGGGTCATTATAGATTATTTTAGAGTAGATAATAGATAACATTAGAGATTATCATTTATGATGAGGATAATTTATGTTTTAATAGGATAATGTTGAAAAAAATTCAAAGGATTATAGAAATATTTTAGAGTATATATGATTTAAGGATAAAGAAATATTGTCTCTTTAGTTTGGAGATTTAGTTAAGAGAACGTTAGGGAAAACCCTAGGGATAAGTATAATGTATAATAACATTTATAGGATTACATTCTATTGATTTAGAAAGGAATATATTGTGTGATTATTTTATAAATTCAATCCATGCCTAAATAATAAAAGTGGATATAGTCACATATATAGATGTCCACAGGGTTAGTTACACCTATAATGGTTGATTAATTATTAAATCGATCATCACATGGATCATGAAAAAGAGGCATAACTGTAGAAATAGTTTTGTAATAATATGGGATATGATTTTTTTAATCACATTATTTTCCATAACATTATCTTTAATTCATTATTTAATATAATTATGTTATGGATTATAAGGTAACACATCCTAAATAAACCAAGATTGAATCGATAGTAATTTAGGTTAAATTGAATGATGATTTTTATGACTTGGATATTATGTGGTTGAATTTGTAATATTAAATTAATTATCTTATTGTTAATCACTAAAATTTACAGTTTTTGGTTATTAATGGTTGAATCCTAGAGGAACCAATTCTTCAATAGATGCTATATACAATTTAATGTTTGTCAAAATAAGAAACCTAATGGGATTGTTGTCAGAGTGATTAATATTATGATTCTTCGAAATTAGCTATCAAAAAATAATAATTAATAATGTGAATATTTTGAAGTCTAAATCATACCAATTAATAGAATGATAGATTCTAATTGATTTTTAGGCGATGAAGTTGATGAGGGAATGAATATCCAACATCCTTCATGACAAAAATGGATGAAGAAGCACCTAGGTAAGTGTATCTAATGGTCCAAAATATGTTTTATGGGCTGAAAATAATGAAATAACGAAACTAATTATAAGGGAAAATTTATATTATGGTTAATATGATGGAAGAAAACATTTTTTTCATTGTCATACCAAATATATTAAGATCTAAATCTCATTTGAAAATATATCTTAGGTTATATATCTCTTTTAGACACCATTAAATAATTTTATTTGTTTGCTAAAATTAAAATTCTCTGGATGAAATTTTTTTAACAGTTAAAAAATTTAACACCCTTAAAGGTTAATACATTACATCAATTAAATAAGTAATTGTGTTTGATATCTTTCTACACAAAGAACAGTGAACATAAATGAAACGACAATATATTTAAATAGAAAAATATATATAAATTATATCCTATAATTAATATCTAAAAATTTAAGAGAGTTAATAAAAGTATTGTATTTATATAATATTCATATAAATGAATAAAATAGTTAATTTAAATTCCTATGAAATTTAATTGATATTGCTGATACAACTAATAAGTTTATTTTTCTATAGAGAAATGTATTTTTCAAAATACTTCATTTTTATTGGATATGAATTTCTATATCATTAATCTTGTGATTATTGATGAAAAAAATATTTTATTAGATTAATTAATTAATACTAATTTAATTAGTCAATGATACAAAATATGGATGAGAATGGTTAATATTCAAAAAAATGTTATTTTCCAATAAAAAATTTTACCATGGTGTTTATGATTTTATTCAAAAATTTAATTAATAACATTAATAATTATAATTTTAGAAACTAAAAATTATTATTTATAATAAAAATATTATAATAATATATTTTTTTTGGGATTTTTTGAAAATATTTTATTTTAAGGTGAATAGTGAAAAAATTCGGATATTTCTAAGATAATAAATTTTATGATATTATCATAATATAGGAATGTATTTTTTTCAAACCATATTCTACAATATTTATATATTTCTAATTATAATAAATCATTTTAAATTACTATGTTTTGTTTATAAATACCATGTATAACGTTTTCAAATCAAAAGTAATATTTTACTAAAGAAACTAATTTATTTAAATATATTAAAAAATTTATTTTCCTCACTTGTAGAAATTAAATCTAAAAATGATTTCATATTTTATAAAAAAATCATTTTATTTAGTAGGTTGAATTTCACTTTCCCTGAAAATTATGATTACTATTATTAATGATAATTAAAATGATACTGACAAAACTATAATTTTAATAAATTGTTTATTGATATTGTGTAATTATTATCCAAAAAAAATTCAATGCTTCTGAAAATTGACATTAATATAATTTTTATGTTTATATTTAATTAAATTTTAACACATTTTATTGGAAAAAAATACTAAATAAGATTAAGATTATAAAATGATGAAAAATAAATTTTTTCTACAAAAATGTTATTATGTATAAAAAATGATTTAGTTAAGTATAATTATTTATTACATTGAAATTTCATTAGATTATTTTGAGATTAAATTTACTTTCAAAAAAACCAAATTTTTTAAGCGTGATTATTTTATGTTTTTAGTAAGAAATATGTTACTTATGTGAAAACTAGTTCCCATTGTAAAAATATTTAAAATTAGAAATATAATAAATAATAAATCCTATCATCATAAAAAAAATTAAAATCATTTTTAGGATTTATTGACATGAAGATGTGATATTATCCATTATATATAAATTTTTATATCATTTACCATTAAATATTCTAATTATATCACTGAAAAGTACTGGGTAATCACAAAAGTTCCCTTTTCATCACATAGAAAATGGGACACTTCCACCCCTTCAAGCCATACCAATTACATAAAATTTCTTCTTGAAACTATTTAATTATTTTCCATTTATAATTTAGTCTCATGTTAATTAGCATTTGGTCTCAATTATTTATCGTAATCTCTTTATATCTAAGGAGAATTTCTAGAAAATGTTCGAAGTACCAAAGTGAGTATTTATTTATGCTTAATGTTTGATTTTTAATATTTATCCCTAAATCATGTCCATACCTATATGGTACCAGATCCATGTGGACCAAACTTTTCTTATTTCCTAATCTATAGGATCTCATTGGAGTGTTAGAGAAATTCTAGAGGGGTTTGGCTTCAAAACATTATAAGCATGATGAATTCAGGTCCTGTAATGTTATAAAATGTGAAAGGTTGGTTTACATATTGTTTAGGATATGTTCATGATGTGTAATAATTAACGGTTAAAAAATTTAGGAGACATGTTTTCTGGAATAACATGAAGCCTGAGGTTTACATGAAATTAAAGGGGATTACACAACATTTAAATCCCATGTACAATGTATATTTTTTCAAATATGCATCCACTTGAGTTTCAAAAACCCTATAACCTGCAGAATCAACCATATATCATTCTTGGTGACCCATATCACTCCCCTTGTAGTTTCTATATTTATTTCAATGTGTATCTATCTAAGGCATCCCATCTTTAATCCTGGGAGACCTGTATTGATCCATGGTGTGTTTGTTCTTCGTTTTCTAGTGGGTTCCACCTATTTGAACTTAGTTCCTATGATTTCTAATCATTATGTGATGAAACTTGATCACAACTATTTATAATTGGATTTCTCGTGTTGTCTTGTTATTTTAGTTGTGTTGTTCCTTCCTTGTATGGATGCAATTATTTCATAAGAGGTGGTTAAAGATCCACAAAATTAGTCTATTGTCATTCCATGAATATTGACATCTTTTTAAGAAGGGGATTCATTGATTCTCTATTTGATTATGTGAAACAATAAATTTATCATTCTTTATCCTATTTTCACATAAAGAAATTATGCTAATAATTAGTGAACTGTAGTAATGAAATTTGGTAGTGACCTCATGTCCATGTTGTTTCTTTATATTATGATATTTGTTTGCCTCTTGTTTTTCTAGATATAGTGAAATCTATTCTATTAATGTTAAACTTTTATATTATAATATATATTTTCATGTTTCTCTTGATGGAAATTATTATGGAACATAAATCTAGAATAAATTAATTAGATAATGGGATGGTCAGTGAAGAGTAATGTTTGTAATCTAGTGGATGATGTAATTTGATGATAATCAAGTTGATGGGTGTATTAATGATTAACTAAATTTCATGATCCATGGGATTAATTTTATTGATAAATAATTTGAAACGTATTCCTTCTTGTTTCTTATAATAATTACTTAAAATGAATGTAAAATGAGAAGCTTTTTAAATGCTATAAGCATGTTTTCCCATTGATAGCATGATATTTTTTGGATTCTGTGGGTTTACCATAGTGGGAGCCTATGAATAATGAATTGGTTAACTTAAGATGGTATAATAACAGGTTTTGTGATAATGATATTTTTATGGTTTGATTTTCCCATTTCTTTATAAGGCAATGTGCCTTGTTGTGAGAGCTGTGGGATCTCATTTCCATTTGAAGGCTGAATTCCTTATTCTGAGGGCCTTGTTTCCCTATTTGTAGGATCCTAGGACACACTGAAATGGGAGGGGTGAATTAGGGTGTCAATGTTTTCTTTTAATGTGATGGATCTTGTTCCCATGATGGTAGGAACTTGTTAAACTTTTAGACTGGACATGATCAGCAATCAAACATTCACATGAAAATAGATTATGCATCACTTTTACTTGGTTCACCACTAAGATCTATTCCCAAAGATCATATGCCAATAGTGTCTCGAACTTATAAAAATCCACTAGTCCTTAGTTATTATAGACTAAAAAAGTTTGTTCATAGTCACTCAATTCTAGGAAGACATATTTTACAAGATTAAAGAGATGGATCATGGTATCCCTTGGAACACTTCCAATTACTACTCCTAGCTCACTACATTGTATGAATTTTAACATAGTTTATTGAATTGATGGGCAAGTCAACGATTGATAATTAAAGTTTTTTTACCTGAATTAGCATGATACTCTTCTTGCACCATAGACATGAGTTAGTAGACAATGAAAACCCTTTCCACGTGAACTTGATATTCAAAAACTACCTTTCTCAATGCTCTATCGCGAAGCTCACTTTTCTCCAAGCACCCACACCTTCATATAACAGACTACCTTTATGGATATCCCTTTCCTTCTTGGAATCGATTGCCTTTGTGAAGCTCACAGAGCCAATGAAGACCATACCATCATTGAGAACTATATTATATCCTATATATTCTAGGATTTCATTATGATTCCCCACCCATGTTATTTTGTTCTACTCATGCACTATGAACCCTGTGAGGGTTTGTCCCCAACATCCTTGTGGGAGGATGGAAGTCTAACTACCCCCTCTGGCCCCACACTCATCTCTATTTTGTTACTTAAGTTATTTTTCACAATGATTAGTTTTCCCACATTGTTTGTATAATCATATCATGGGTTGTAGTTATTTCACAGACATGTACTACAAAATATAGTATCCAACTGATTATTATACATATGGCGTGTAGATTTTGCTATGTCTTGTGGTACTTACCCAGACTATGGGATGTAATGGCTTGAGATATAATACTTGATGTATGATACATGTCATAAAATATGTTTTGTCTCTAAGAAACTATATGTTACTACATTGATATGTTAATGGGATGATGTGATGCTTTGACAACCAAGATACATGTGTGGATTCATTTCCTATGTCTTTTCATGCTGACCTATATTAGCGAGAGATGATAAATATGTGAAATGTCGGGGAAATGAATAAAACATGTGATGTTGTGGGAAAGTGGCACCCTGGATATTTCATTATAATATTATATGATATATATTGGCTCCAAAATCTATCCTTCAAATGGGTCTATGGAAACACCAAAAAAATCACCAAAGGGTCTACATTGCGAAGCAACATCACAAATAACTTTATCACTGTGAATGATGCAATGCCAGCAGACGACCTTCACGATGACTACCACAAAGAAATGATGGAAGCATGTGAGAGTCTGAAAAACTCTACAACTTTCATGGAGAAATGATGCAAGCCTCTGTGAGTCTGATGAACTCTGCAAGAACCGTAGAGAAATAAGGGAAGCCTTTGTGATTCGATTGAGCTACCTCCAATCATCGATCAACATTTCCATTATGAATTTCCTTCAGAGAATTGTGATATTTTGTGCCTATAACTAGATGGCTCCCTCCTATTCAAAATTATCACCACCATAACCTTCCACTATTTGAGCTCTCAATTCATGAATCACCCTTTTCTTTATGATCCATTTAGAAAAATGCATAACCCAGGGTTCAGGAGAATTGCGAACCAGCTTTTCCATTGCTCAAGTATTCATCTAATTTATGTGGGTATGCCCTTCATGAATCCCTATGTACATCTTGATGGTAGGTGTCCATTTTGGGTACTTTGGTCTTCATGGGGCACTCATCCTTCCTGAAGCACCCCCCCAAGCACATGTTGACTCCGTGCCTCGACTGGGTCATCATGCTTTGTTAAGTTCCTCCCCTTACGGGGGCCCCATTTTAGCATACATCATGAGTTACTTTTCTTTGTGAAGCCCCTACCCTTCATTGAGAATCTAAGATTTGGGAAACCCCTCTCTCGTGCGGCCCTCCATGATCATGAAATGTGACTTCATGGTTCCCCGAGTGGTTCCTCATGTTTCATTTCTCTCCAACATGATTATTTTCATTGGAAAACTAACATATATTGCTTCTTCTCATATCCACTCTAATGTGTCCCCCTTAATGGACCACTCCCCCACCACAACTCTCTATGGCATTGCTTCTATATTCCCACCACCAAGGGTGGGTTATTATATGTTATGTATGCTCTAGGGGTGAAGATCAAGTCCTCATTATCCATGCTCAATATGATAAACTACCAAGAACCCATTTCCCCAACACATGAAGTTAAATTATGAGTCATGAACATGATTTGAGTACTGAATTGAATTTTATCCCGACATATCACCCCCAAACTGATGGCCATTCGGAAAGGACTATTCTAAAACATGAAGACATTATAAGAGACTTCTATTTATAATTCAATGGTGGATGGGACCAGAATCACCCAGTGGTTGATTTCGCATACAATAATTGATTCCACATGAGTATTCATATGGATCAATATAAAGCGTTGTATGGAAAGCTATGTAGAACTCCAACCTATTGGGATTAATTTGGATAAATAAAGAAACATGGATATGATCTTGGGAAATAGATTACAGAGAAGGTTCAAGTACTCTAGGAACACATCAATGATACTTATAGTTAGCAAAAGAGCATTGCTGTTAACCATTGAATGGACATTGAGTTTGAAATCGGATATAAAGTCATCCTTCAAATATCACCATAGAAGAGAGACATGTTGTTTTCAAAGAAAGGGAAGGTAATCCCATGGTTCATCGGCCCCATTGAGATCCTTGAATGCATAAGAACGGTGGTATATCAGCATTCACATCCACCAAATATAGCTCAATTTCATGAGGTCTGTCATGTATCACTCCTGAAAAATTACATACGAGATCCCTCACATGCACTAAATGTAACACCCGATACTTTTATGTTATATAAATCATCAAAGGAATCTTTTTCTACACAATACATTCTTGGCTTGCTTTACATGAAATCGCGACCTTCCTCGATAGCTTGCGTCGTACGCAATACCGAGTTTCACTAAACAACGATATGCTATTAAAATATTATTAAAACTAGCCGTTATGAATAGTAATAACCACTTTTTGAAATTTTATAAATTTTATTTTTCAAAATGGACTTCATTTTTGGACTCATAATATCGAAATTAGCCTAGGGTGAAATTTTGGTATTTTTCTGAAAACTTTCAATTTTTGATGAATAGTGAAACCACTAAGTGGTAGTTAAAAAAACTGAATTTTTCATAAAACATAATTTTACCGCTTCTGTGAATGGAATTTCGAAAATCCGAGAGACATGGTTAATATCAAGGAATAAAATGTGGTTCAATGAGATGAAAATAATTTTTGGTGAATAATAACTTTTTACTTTTTTTACCGCGGTTAATAGTAAATACGGTAACTAAGGGTAAATATGATATTACTATTACCCTAACACAAGTCCTAATTCTATTGGATAAGTCTAATTCGACCAAAAACAACCTTATAAATAAAATGTGACCATTTAGGCCCACTTGAATTAGATTAGGACATTAATTATTATTTAATTCAAAGAAGAGTTAAAAGAGTTAAAATCAAAGTTTATTTACTAAAACATTTTTAATATAGGGTTATAGATAATATAAATTCGATTGTAAATATTAATTATAAGATTCAAAGATTTCCTACATAATGGTATTTTATTTGTAATTTTTAGACAACAAATAATTTAATTTATTTATGACACAAAGATGATGCAGTAATTATCTTATTAATGAAATATTGACATAATTGATGTTATAAATACCAAAATAAACGTAATTTAAGACTTTTTATGAATTCCACTAATTTTATAGGTTAATATGACATGTTATTATTTATTTAATTAACTTTTTTCGAACTTATCATTCTGTTTTGATTTTAACAAAAATCAATTACTAAATAGTGTCAAAATTGACATAAAATAGTTTTTAAAACAAATATTATATTATTAATAGTTATTTTATTCCAAAAAATCTAAGGTTCGGCCAAATGACTTACATATGGTTATATATATTAATAATAAACAATTTGGGGTTCTTTTGGCTACTTATAGTAAGTTTATTAACCTTATAGTGTAAGAACACAAGAAGACACGGTAAAAGTAAAATTATTTAACTTAATGTTAAATCTAAATTATAAGTATAAAATAGGAACCTAAACATGTCTAAATTCTATTGGATGAGAGTATTCCGACCCATCCCCACTTTAGCTTCTAAATAAATCAATTTTGAGCTATTTAAAACCGAATTTGACTTTATAATAAAATAATAGTTTTAGTTATTCCAAAGGTACCCCTCTCCTCCCTTATAAAAGGGCACCTCCTCCCACTCTTCCTCACACAACATTCAGACTTCAAGCTCGGCCAACCCCAGCTAAATTATCTTCTCCGCTTCCCTAGAAACATCCTAGAGGTTCTGGTCTTCCTCAAAGACCAATTTTGGTACCCTAAGAGGAGGTCTCAAAGAGGCGCTTCAAAGAAGAGGTAATTTCCGTTACCAATTATTTCACCTTTATTTCTTCTTCCACTTCTTCTTCTAAGGTTGTTTCATTATGAAGTAATAACATCAGTATCACTCATATACTAATATATTATTATATGTATGAAACAACCCTACATCACCATCTATCCATCCTACGGAAAACGAAATCACCGCGCCTGCGTACGTACGGAATACCGTCTCCTCACCGTGGTGTAATCTGTTTTTCCACCAACACCTTACATGGATGGGTATTATGGTGTAAAGAATAAATATACATAGTTATTATAACATAATAATTATTTTGATATATTGTATCATCCACTCCAATTCAATTCAATAATTATGGAAATGATATCATCGCTCGTGCGTACGTACGGACTACCGTCTCCACGACGCGATGAGATTCATTCTCCATGGTAACCATTTAAGAATGATTATAAAGTATATATAAGAAATAATAATGAAATATATGAAATTATAAAGCTATTGGATTTATGTGTATATATATGTATGTCATCTACTTAATTCCATTCAACTCAATAAGGAAACGAAAGCAGCGTTCATGCATACGAACGGTCTACCGTCTCCATGAACGGTGTATTTCTTTCCATTTACTGATCTATTATATATATATATATATATTCTGAATATATATTATATATAAATAATGTTTTATATTCTGGAATTAAGTAATTATGATCTAAGAAATCATATGAATAATTACAAGTCAAAACACGAATGACAAATGAAACAATTTTACCGAAAATGCTATTTAACATAGAATTTACAAAAGAAAGGGTAATATAAAGTCATAAGTGAACCATATATGATATCATAACAATGAGTATGATTCTGGAATAAGTCAATGACATTATTTAAATCATTATACAGGAGTTTCGGACACTTACGAAGCAAATCGGACCTAAGGTAAGGGAAATATCACAATCTCATTTTTATCCGAGATTTTTTATACTTTAGTATTTACTGGGGTGTATTTTATCATCCAAATCCATGTTTCCTAAATATGTAATATTATTTCCTTCCACCTACAATTGTTTAAATCCAATTTTACCCTTCGGTGAGTTTTTATTAAAAGATATGAAAGGAATCTTTTGTCGTTTTTCGTACGAGGTACTTTTTGACTTTTCCGACAAAAGTACGAAGAATGTTTTTTTTATCTTATACGGCATGAATGGATTTTTTAAACATTATTTCAAAGAAGCTTCCTTTACATGTTATAAAGTTTATTTTTAATCAACTTCTTTTAGTTTGTAATTGTACGACATGTTAAGAAAGGAAAAGTGTTTTTGAAGCTGAAAAGATATTTTCCTCAAGAATGGAGTTCAAGTGTTTTATCAAAATTATTTTTCCATATAAGATAATAAAGGGTTCTGTTTTTATCCCTATTATTACATTTATTTGATTATGTTGTGATGGAATTATATTTTTATGAATTCCTTTATCTTATATGAATTGTTTTATGATGTCACGATGTTTAAGATTCCCATTTTTATTACATGGGTTATGAAATGATGTATGATTTATGATTTTGTGGCACACATAAGAATTGTATAATTGTTAGATGGGTGAGACCTATATCTCCCTCCAATGCATTGGGTAAAGATTTCATATCTCCTGAGATAGACATGGTTGGAATGGTAGGTTATACCGGTTCAGTGAAACAGGACTGAAACGAGGGTGAATCGGTTCAGAAAGGGAATTTTTCCACTAAGATAGTCTTGGAAATGAGTCTTGACTAACAGGAAATGATTCTCTATGATTATGTGTGAATGCCACAAAGTTTCATGTTTTAAGTTATGATTATTGTGATTACATTTCACTGCCATGATTTACCCCATGTTATGAAATTATGATCTCTTTTGCAGGTTAAGATTTCCAAAAGTTATGTGCTTATGTATATGATGTGATTGATATTTCTTTTGTTTACCCTTACTGAGCATTTGAGATCACCCTTTTATGTTTTCTTTTCCCCAGGATATAAAGAAAGGTTTTAGGTATAATAAAAAGGAATATCTTTATGGGAGATGTTGAAGATCATTCACCAGGATTAGAGGATTATATTCCGAGTTTCCAAAGACACTAAACTACTACGGTCCTTGTGTGTGTGTTTTTGTTATGTACTAATTATTCCGCAAATGTAATGTAATGTTAATGTACGTCAAGCTTCGGGTCTCTACAGTTGGTATCAGAGGAAATGTATAGTCAACCTTTGGAAACTAGGATGTGAAAGCCTTAGTAAGAACCGTAAGGATAAGTCTAAGCATAGAACACAATCTTAGTGTTTTAGAAATGGCCATGAATAACCTAGTATAAGACCTTAAGTGTGAAATTTTATTCTTGATTATGTGGTTTTCATATTATAATTAGTGTTTCTCACACTATTCTTCTTGGTTTTAGTCAATGGCTGGAAACCGAAGGAATCGTGTTAATGCGGAATGCGATGGGCAATGCAATGATTGTCCCCCTGAGCAACCAAACGTTATGGGAGCTGGAATGCAAAATCTTGTAGCCATTCTCACACAACTTTCTCAATCTATGAATCATGCAGGACTTCCAAATGAGCAAATTAAGGAGCAACATTCTGTTGAATCCTTCATGAGGCAACATCCACCTTCTTTCAGCGGGTCTACTGATCCATTAGTTGCTGAACAATGGATTAGTACTACTGAAAAGATATTTTCAGTTTTTCAATGTTCTGAACATGATAAAGTCATCCTAGCAGTGTATCGTTTGGAAGGAGATTCTGATAAATGGTGGAATATTATTAAGAATACGAGGCAAAGATATGAAATTGAGTCCATGGAATGGGACGAGTTCAATAACTTATTTTTCAATAAGTACTTCCCTCATATTCTCCGAACAAAGATGAAGAAAGAGTTTCTTGAACTGAAGCAAAAGGATGATGAATCTATTGGTACCTATGAAGCAAATTTTACAAGTCTTGCAAGGTACGCTTCTAGTATTATTGTCCAACCTGAGAGTAAGATCGATCGGTTCTTTAGTGGCTTAAAACCAAGTCTTTGAAGGGCTTTAGCCATAAGGGACTTCAATAGCTATGAGGAAATCATTCGATGTGCTCTCAAAGTCGATATGGAGATTGGAGTAACCCATCAGTCATATGGGTTTGATAAGAAGAGGATAATGGAATTCAATGGAAAATATAAAGAGCTCACTGAAAAGAAGATGAGCTTTCCCTTATGCTCAATGTGTGGAAAGAAACATGGAGGGAGTTGTCTTAAAGGGACAAGTAAATGTTTCAAATTTGGAAAGGAAGTTCATCGGGCATTTGAATGCCACGATGATGGGAAGAAGATGTCTAATGATGCAAACAAAGGAAGGGATACACAGAATGAACCTACTACACTTCAATGTTTCAAGTGCAAGGAGATGGGTCATTATGCCAATAAATTCCCTAATCCAAGGGTTGATGATGATGGTCGATGTCAACAAACTCTTAAGGCTAAAGACAAAGGAATGTCACATGCAATTTCTATCAGTGATGTGGAGTACGATAATGATGTGGTGAAAGGTACACTTACCATCCACTCTAAAGTTGCAAATGTTTTATTTGATTCTGGATCCACCCACTCTTTTATTTCTGAAGAATTTTCTAAGGGTATCACCGTATTACTCAACAACTAGATGTTGAGTTAGCTGTGACAACACCTAATGGCACAACAGTCGCATCAAAAGTTTATAATTCTTCTCCGATCGAAGTTTGTGGGAAAGTGCGTCCTGCAAATCTTGTGATCCTTCCTATAGTGGAATTTGATGTGATTCTTGGCATGGATCAGCTTTCTTTATATGGAGCCCATATCAATTTTCAAAGAAGGGAAGTCACATTTCATATACCAGATCAATCTATGATCGTCTATCAATGCAAGGATGAACATAACCTTCCAGTGGAAATTTCTTCCATCTTATGGGTCTTGATTCCACTAAATGAAGGTTATTTATCTCAAATGGTTGGTGAGAAACTCGCAATTATGAATATTCCCATTGTACGGGAGTTTGATGATGTCTTTCCGGAGGAATTACCGGGACTTCCACCAAATCGTGAAGTTGAGTTTTCAATAGAACTCGTACCGGGTGCTTTGCCTATTTCAAAGACACCATATAGAATGGCCGCATTTGAGTTACATGAATTGAAGAAGAAACTCCAAGAGAATCTTGATAAGGGATTCATACGCCCTAGTGCGTCACCTTGGGGAGCACCTGTTCTATTTGTTAAGAAGAAAGATGGATCAATGAGACTCTGCATTGATTATCGAGAACTTAACAAGATCACTATCAAGAACAAATATCCTCTCCCGCGCATTGATGACCTATTTGACCAACTACGCGGAGCTCAATACTTTTCCAAGATTGATCTTCATTCAGGGTATCATCAATTAAGGGTCAAAAGGGAGGATATACCAAAGACGGCTTTCCGTACAAGGTATGGACACTATGAATTTATAGTGATGCCATTTGGTCTTACTAATGCCCCTGCTATCTTCATGGATCTAATGAATAGAGTCTTTAGAGACTATCTTGATCTATTTGTGGTAGTCTTTATAGACGATATTCTTGTCTATTCAAAGAGAAAGGAAGAACATTAAGATCACATGAGAATTATATTGAAGACCCTGAGAAAGGATAAGCTTTATGACAAATTTACCAAGTGTGAATTTTGGCTTCAAAAAGTTGCATTTTTTGGTCACATAATCTCAAAAGAGGGGATATCTGTGGATCCAGCAAAAAAACAGGTTATCGAAAGATGGTCGAGACCAACAACAGTAACTGAGATCCGAAGTTTTCTTGGATTGGCTATTATCGACGTTTTGTGAAATATTTTTCACAATTATCTAATCCACTCACCAAGTTGACTCGGAAAGGAGTTAAGTTTGTTTGGAAGGAGGAATGTGAAGAGAATTTCAAGGAGTTGAAAAAAAGGTTATCCAGTGCACATGTGCTCACACTGCCCTATAGTGGAGAAAGGTTTGTGATCTACAGTGATGCATCCAAGAAGGGATTGGGGTGTGTTCTTATGCAAAATGATATGGTGATAGCTTATGCCTCACGACAGTTGAAAATCCATGAGCAAAATAACCCAACACATGATTTGGAGTTAGCTGTTGTAATCTTTGCATTAAAGATTTGGAGGCATTACCATTATGGTGAAAGGTGTGATATTTATACTGATCATAAAAGTTTAAAGTATATTTTCACACAAAAGGAGCTGAATATGCGTCAAAGAAGATGGTTGGAGCTAATTAAGGATAATGAATGCTCAATCCATTACCACCCTGGGAAAGCAAACAAGGTGACAGATGCATTAAGTCGACAAGACCATGCTAGTTTATCCATGATGAGGATCACAAAAGATCCAATATTTATGCATTTACAAAGGATGGATCTTGGAATTATAATGAAAGGGGGAAAATCTTATCTTTCTCAAATGAATGTTCAACCATCTATACATGTGAAGATAAATGAGGCACAGAAAGAAGATGCTGATTTACAAAAGAAGGTGATAAATGTTCCTGAATTCAACCTTGATTGTGATGGGATAATAATGTCCAGGAATGGGGTTTGTGTTCCTCTCATCCCCGAATTAAAGAAGGAGCTGCTGGATGAGGCTCATAGTTCTTCATTCTCTATTCATCCTGGAAGCACGAAGATGTATAGGGACCTGAAATAGTACTTCTGGTGGGATGGCATGAAAAGAGATGTTGCTGAATATGACTCTCGATGCTTGGTTTCTCATCAAGTTAAAGCTGAGAGACAGAAGTCTAAGGGGATGTTACAACCATTACCCATACCCGAATGGAAATGGGAAAACATCATCATGGACTTTGTCACAGGACTTCCTAAAACATCCAAAGGCAATAATGCTATCTGGGTCATAGTTGATCGTCTTACAAAGTCTGCACACTTCATTACTATTAGAGAGGATTTCTCTCTGGATCAGCTTGCTAGGATATATGTAAAGGAAGTGGTAAGATTGCATGGAATACCACTTTCTATTATATCTGATCGGGATCCGAGATTTAACTCGAAGTTATGGCGAAGTCTTCAGCATAATCTGGATACAGAGTTGAGTTTCAACACTGCTTATCATCCTCAGACAGACGGTCAGTCTGAGAGAACAATTCAAACCCTAGAAGATAAGTTGAGAGCTTGCTCTATGGATTTCAAAGGTGGTTGGGATCAACACCTACCTTTGGTGGAATTTTCTTATAATAATAGCTTTCACTCCAGTATTCAGATGGCTCCTTATGAAGCTCTCTATGGAAGGAAATGCAGGACTCCAACTTGCTGGGATGAAGTTGGGGAAAGAAAGCTATTAGGACCTGATCTCGTTGATGAAATGGCAGAAAAGGTCAGATGTATTCAACAACACATAAGAGCAGCTCAGAGTCGACAGAAAAGTTATGCCGACAACCGAAGAAAAGACCTAGAGTTTGAAGTGGGTGATAAAGTGTTCTTACGAATATTTCCCTGGAAGAGGGTTATGAGATTTGGAAAGATGGGGAAGTTGAGCCCTAGATATATCGGTCCTTTCGAAATACTGGATCGTTTTGGGAAGGTAGCTTACCGATTGGTGCTTCCACCGAATCTCTCTCAAGTTTACGATGTGTTCCATGTATCTCTCCTGAGAAAGTACATACCTGATCCTTCACATGTACTCAGCTCAGATGTTATACCGCTGGAGCAAGATCTTTCTTTTGAAGAACAACCGATAGGGATTCTGGATCGCAGTGAAAAAGTCCTACGAAACAAGACCACTCGATTGGTGAAAGTTTTATGGAGGAACCACCAATTAGAAGAAGCTACATGGGAGCTTGAGGATATGATGAGGGAGAGGTATCCTCATCTGTTTGTTACAAAGTGACGAATTTCGAGGGCGAAAATCATTTTAAGGGGGGTAGAATGTAACACCCGAGACATTTATGTTATATAAATCATCAAAGGAATATTTTTCTACACAATACTGTCTTGGCTTGCTTTACACGAAATCGCGACCTTCCTCGATAAATTGCGTCGTACGCAATACCGATTTTCACTAAACAACAATATGCTATTAAACTATTATTAAAACTATCAGTTATGAATAGTAATAACCACTTTTTGAAATTTTGTAAATTTTATTTTTCAAAATGGACATCATTTTTGGATTCAGAATATCGAAATTAGCCTAGGGTGAAATTTTGGTATTTTTCTGAAAACTTTCAATTTTTGATGAATAGTGAAACCACTAAGTGGTAGTTAAAAAACTGAATTTTTCATAAAACTTAATTTTACCGCTTCTGTGAATGGAAATTCGAAAATCCGAGAGACACGGTTAATATCAAGGACTAAAATGTGGTTCAATGAGTTGAAAATAATTTTTGGTCAAAAGTAACTTTTTACTTTTTTTACCGCGGTTAATAGTAAATAGGGTAACTAAGGGTAAATATGATATTACTATTACCCTAAAACATGTCCTAATTCTATTGGATAAGTGTAATTCGACCAAAAACAACCTTATGAATAAAATATGACCATTTAGGCCCACTTGAATTAGATTAGGACATTTATTATTATTTAATTCAAAGAAGAGTTAAAAGAGTTAAAATCAAAGTTTATTTACTAAAACATTTTAATATAGTGTTATACATAATATAAATTCGATTGTAAATTTTAATTACAAAGATAAAAATATTTCCTACATAATGGTATTTTATTTGTAATTTTTAGACATCAAATAATTTAATTTATTTATGACACAAAGATGATGCAGTAATTATCTTATTAATGAAATATTGACATAATTGATGTTATAAATACCAAAATAAATGTAATTTAAGACTTTTTATGAATTAAACTAATTTTATAGGTTAATATGACATGTTATTATTGATTTAATTAACTTTTTTAGAACTTATCATTCTGTTTTGATTTTCACAAAAATCAATTACTAAATAGTGTCAAAATTGACATAAAATAGTTTTTAAAACGAATATTATATTATTAATTGTTATTTTATTACTAAAAATATAAGGTTCGGCCAAATGACTTAGATAAGGTTATATATATTAATAATAAACAATTTGGGGTTCTTTTGGCTTCTTATAGTAAGTTTATTAACCTTATAGTGTAAGAACACAAGAGGACACGGTAAAAGTAAAATTATTTAACTTAACTTTAAATCTAAATGATAAGGTTAAAATAGGAACCTAAACTTGTCTAAATTCTATTAGATGAGATTATTTCGACCCATCCCCACTTTAGCTTCGAAATAAATCAATTTGGATCTATTTTAAACCGAATTTGACTTTATAATAAAATAATAGTTTTAGTTATTCCAAAGGTACCCTCTCCTCCCTTATAAAAGAGAACCTCCTCCCTCTCTTCCTCACACAACATTGAGCCTTCAAGCTCGGCCAACCCCTGCCAAATTCTCTTCTCCACATCCCTATCAACATCCTAGAGGTTCTGGTCTTCCTCAAAGACCAATTTTGGTACCCTAAGAGGAGGTCTCAAAGAGGCGCTTCAAAGAAGAGGTAATTTCTGTTACCAATTCTTTCACCTTTATTTCTTCTTCCACTTCTTCTTATAAGTTTGTTTCATTATGAAGTAATAACATCAGTATCACTCATATACTGATCTATTATTATATGTTTGAAACAACCCTATATCACCATCTATCCATCCTACGGAAAACGAAATCACCCCGCGTGTGTACGTACGGAATACTGCCTCCACACCGTGGTGTAATCTGTTTTTTCCACCAACACCTTAAATGGATGGGTATTATGGTGTAAAGAATAACAATACATAGTTATTATAACATAATAATGATTCTGATATATTGTATCATCCACTCCAATTCAATTCAATAATTATGGAAATGATATCATCGCCCATGCGTACGTACGGACTACCGTCTCCACGATGCGATGAGATTCATTCTCCATGTTAACCATTTAAGAATGATTATAAAGTATATATAAGAAATAATAATTAAATATATGAAATTATAAAGCTACTGGATTTATGTGTATATATATGTATGTCATCTACTTAATTCCATTCAACTCAATAAGGAAACGAAAGCAGTGTTCATGCGTACGAACGGTCTACCGTCTCCATGAACGGTGTATTTCTTTCCATTTACTGATCTATTATATATATATATATATATTCTGAATATATATTATATATAAATCATGTTTTATATTGTGGAATTAAGTAATTATGATCTAAGAAATCATATGAATAATTACAAGTCAAAACACGGACGACAAATGAAACAATTTTACCCAAAATGCTATTTAACATAGAATTTACAAAAGAAAGGGTAATATAAAGTCATAAGTGAACCATATATGATATCATAACAATGAGTATGATTCTGGAATAAGTCAATGACATTATTTAAATCATTATACAGGAGGTTCAGACACTTACGAAGCAAATCGGACCTAAGGTAAGGGAAATATCACAATCTCATTTTTATCCGAGATTTTTTATACTTTAGTATTTACTGGGTGTATTTTATCATCCAAATACATGTTTCCTAAATATGTAATATTATTTCCATCCACCTAAAATTGTTTAAATCCAATTTTACCCTTCGGGGAGTTTTTAGTAAAAGATATGAAAGGAATCTTTTGTCGTTTTTCGTACGAGGTACTTTTTGACTTTTCCGAAAATAGTACGAAGAATGTTTTTTTAACTTATATGGCATGAATGGATTTTTTTAAAATTATTTCAAAGAAGCTTCCTTTACATGTTTTCAAGTTTATTTTTAATCAACATCTTTTAGTTTGTAATTTTACGACATGTTATGAAAGGAAAAGTGTTTTTGAAGCAGAAAGGATATTTTCCTCAAGAATGGAGTTCAAGTGTTTTATCAAAATTATTTTTCCATCTAAAATAATAAATGGTTCTGTTTTTATCCCTATTATTACATTTATTTGATTATGTTGTGATGGAATTATATTTTTATGAATTCCGTTATCTTATATGAATTGTTTTATGATGTCACGATGTTTAAGATTCCCATTTTTATTACATGGGTTATGAAATGATGTATGATTTATGATTTTGTGGCACACATAAGAATGGTATAATTGTGAGATGGGTGAGACCTATATCTCCCTCCAATGCATTGGGTAAAGATTTTATATCTCATGAGATAGACATGGCTGGAATGGTAGGTTATACCGGTTCAATGAAACAGGACTGAAACGTGGGTGAATCGGTTCAGAAAGGGACTTTGTCCACTAAGATAGTCTTGGCAATGAGTCTTGACTAACAAGAAATGATTCTCTATGATTATATGTGAATGCCAAAAAATTTCATGTTTTAAGTTATGATTATTGTGATTACATTTCACTGACATGATTTACCCCATGTTATGAAATTATGATCTCTTTTGCAGGTTAAGATTTCCAAAAGATATGTGCTTATGTATATGATGTGATTGATATTTATTTTGTTTACCCTTACTGAGCATTTGAGCTCACCCTTTTATGTTTTCTTTTCCCCAGGATATAAAGAAAGGTTTTAGGTATAATAAAAAGTATGATCTTTATGGGAGATGTTGACGATCTTTCACCAGGATTAGAGGATTATATTCCGAGTTTCCAAAGACACTAAACTATTACAGTCCTTGTGTGTGTGTTTTTGTTATGTACTAAGTATTCTGAAAATGTAATGTAATGTCAATTTACGTCAAGCTTCGGGTCTCTACACTAAACTCATAGATGGTAGATCTAGAAAATGATATCTCTTATGAGGAGATGATGATAATTATTCTAGACTAGAGAGATATGGTTCTACGCAAAAAGATAACCCATCTTATAAAAGTGTTGTGGAGGAACCATAAGTATGAAAAGAAACATGATATCTAGAGGATGTGATTAAGTAGAAGTACTCGCACAAGTTTATGTAACATTAAATTTTAAGGGATAAATTTCAAAAGAGGGGAAGAATGTATTGAACCAAACATTTATCAATGCAATTTCTCCCTTCTTGTTGTTATTTAAAAATCAATCACATTAGGAAACATACAGCCACATCCTGCTTAAATGAACTATTATGCGGCCTTCAAATATAAATTTTCCACTTTTGTGTTTTGAAATTCAAAAATCTAATATAAATGCTTACGATCAGTTAGATGTTTAGAGTCCAATAGGACAAACACACTTTTTGGTGAATATTAACCTAAAATTATGAATAGTAAAATACTATTATGAATAGTAATATGACTTTTATGAGTTATAAGCCATCCAATATAATAGTAAACTCACCAATTAATTTATAAATAATATTTAGGCATCTTATAAGTGACAATACGACCGTAGTAAAAGTATAGGTATTTTTGTAAGCCCAAAATAATTATTTATAATTAATTAATTAATTTAAAAAAATTATTTTCCTAGAATATTTTCATAAATTAAAAATTCTATATCTTATGGTTTTAAGATAATTTAATAATACCATATGTAATTTTTCAAAGCGTTATAAAATTAGTTTTAATTTTAAAATCTGTATTTTTCAAGTATATTAGGATTTTAATTAAAAATTAAATTAATCATATTTATAAAATTACTTTCATAAATTTGATTTCATTTTTTTATTCTACACATCGAAAAATGGTTGGGGTGAATTTTTGAGATTTTTTGGAAATACTTGGATTTTTTGTGAATAGTAAAATACATTAATTTATCCAATAATTATATTATAATTTAAATCTACTATTCCAGACGTCATGAGTGATGTAGGAACCCAAATATCGAACTCACATGTACTTATTACAATTCTTGGTCATGGATTCATCACCATTTCATGTCATGTGGATAAATAATAAATTAATGAATATAATATTAAGGAAACCCCTATCCCCTGCACGATAAATACCACCCCTCATCCCCTCTTTACATCACACCTCTCAAGATTCAATCCTTGCCCAAATACTTCCCAATTATCTTCCCTATACCCTATTCCAAGTCCATCATCCCTTCATCTGATAAAAATACAAAAACCTCTTCTTAAAGAGTGTCTCAAAAAAGATAAACTGAAGAGGTAAATTCCTCTTTATGATTCATTTATTTTCATTCAATTTCATTTATTTTATTATTTCAAATGTTATGATAACTTCAGAAACCTAAATTTACATGAATTATATTATTCTAAATGGATAGTTTATCATAATCTCTCATACTTTCATACTATAAATGAAAACACATTCTGAGATGTGTTGATTTATCACATTCAAGGATGACGGGTTTTCAATTTGCATTACCATATTCTTGACTGGTCATGAAACCATTTTAATGGCTTAAATAGATCATAATATATTTATTTTATCATATTTAATGTTATGTAATCCTTATAAATTATTGATATAATATAATTACACAAACAAGTTCATTGTTTGAAAAACAACCAAATTGATCCAAACATTTATCTATAAAATTATATCTAATGATTCATATTCATGGTATATGGAAAAATAAATCATTAATACCACAATAATTTAACTCATGTTATTTATTATCTATTTTGGTAGTTGTACGCGTTTTATAAAAACTGACATCCATAAATACAAGTGAACTGTTCATGAAAACAACAAAAATTAACAGTTCTGTACAATAAACTTAAAAACAATAAGTCATCCAACGTCAAATTATAGAACGTAATAAAGCCATAATGAATCAAATTAATGTATAAAAGGTTATTCAATTTATAATTAAGGAATATAATGCAATTATACAGGACATTAAAGTGAATAAATCATTTGCATATGAGGTAAGGGTAAATTCTCAAACCTAATTCTCTTTCTTTGTGTTTTCCCTCATCAACCCATTTTGAATATAGATATTCCATAAAAATCATTTAATCAAAATTTTACTATCTTTTTTGGGATATAAATTTTCTCTAATTTATTTATGAAAAACCCATTTTTTCCAAAATAACTCTTCTTTCAAATAAACATACCATTTTTTACTTATCAATGATTTATTCACTCTTCAATCAATGTTAGTGGATCTATGTCAAGAATGATATTACCTCTTTAATTTGGGGAAATTTTTTTATGAATTTATGCTTTATGATGTGAAACCCATTTCTATACATGGGTTATTTTATGTTCAAGTTTGACATATTTTTAATTTGGTAATCATGATAATGTAAATTTTATTATGAGACAGGTGTGCTCAGAATTATATAGTGCAATATGAATGTTTGAATTTGACGGCTGCACCCAAAATTATACAGCACTCCAATGCATTGGAAAAAGTTATTAATCTAATGAGTTAAAGTGAAATTATTTTTGAAAATGATGCGATATTTTTTCACAAGTATTTATGGTAGTTATCCACCAAGACATGATGTTTCGTTTGTATGCATTACCACATTCCATGTTATTTCTTAATGTTTCCTCACATGATTAGGATCTTATTCCTATGTTATGATGATATTATTTTTAGTATCATCTTATGTTATGTTGTTTCATGTTCTTATGTATCATCTTACTGGGCATTTATATCACCCCCTTTTGAAGTATATCTTCATGTGACTACAATTACTAAAGAGAAGTCAAGAGCCAATAAGAGGGTAGAGAAGAATGAATTAAATAAATGTTTTGTGTTGTAAATGTTATGCATTGTCCTAGTTTTCCAAGGAAAAAACATTGGATCCCCAATTTGTAATGTTTATGTGTTCTTTATCACTAAAATGATGTTAAAGTACAATAAAAAAATTGGGTCACTATACAATTGGCTAACCAGATGGGGTACTGTAATTCCATGACAATGTTGGATTTAATGAAATTATCAACTTTGACCATGATCATGACACTGTGAGAGGGTGCATCTTTTTGGGAGGTTGTTTCAACCTATGATGACTTACTGGGAGACCAATATGTTAGGAGAAGATCATAGGATATAGTCTTCGAATATAATCATAGTACCATGAAAATAAATCTCGATTCTACTTAAAAAAATCCACATATTGTTGTTGCTCTTCTACAGATGTAGCTTTAACGATCAATGTTCATCTTTGATCTTCCACAGGGTCGAGGTTCACCAGTACCAATTCTTATAATGTGGCAGATTCACCCTCTTGGAATGAAGGAGGAGAATATTCTATGTATCCTTCATCATCCACAAAGAGAGGATCATAGGTATGAGGCAACTCTTCTGAATTACTTAGTCCTAATGGAACATCGGTGCCTACCCGAGCAGTAATGGAATCCCCACTAAGAGACTCATGCACTGCTGAAACCATGGAGAAGAAAGCTGTATATACAATTACATTAATCCATCGACCCATTGGGCCATTTTTTATTATATAAATTCAATAACATAACTTCTTCTTGTTTTCGTTAAACTCATCCCACCAAAACAAGAAACTTCAGCGTATTGTTGTTTCAATGAGGAAAACATCCATATACCTTACAAGAGTAAGGGGTTCTGGGATAACACGAGTCTTGTTCATGTAGGAGTACGAAGTGATCTTCCTATATTCCTTGGACCTAGGAATGAACTTTCCCCTTGTCCAAGAGACTAAAATGAAGTGTCCCATGTCCGGGGTTGTGTCCTCTAGTCTGTCAATTGAGAGGATGTAGTCATCATCCAGGTCAGTCCAGGGGTTAAACACAATGTCAGTATTCCCAAATTCATTTTCATGAACATTTCTATACTTTCTCTGGTAATAATCAGTATCCAAATAGTGGGTTTCACAAGAGACAAAGGGAGATGAATCACTATAGGGCACACCCACTCAAGAATTAATTGTGTATTTGAGGCATTGGTGATATAAGGAGGGGAATTCCACAAGCATATGGAGCTGGGGTCTACCCATCGGTGCATTTTATGAAGTGTCCTATGTGAAACCATGAATTCCATGATAACAATCATTCCACTGAATTTGGATTTCAAGAAGATTTGGAAACAGTCATATACTCTATCATTTCATAAACATGAATTTCAAGGTTTGAGGGATTTGTATCTTTTTTAAACAGCCCCACCATATGTATCATTCTGGTCGGAATGAGATTAATCCTTGATTCAATGTCAATAATACATCTTTTTACTTCCACAACATTGAACTAGTTATTGATATATAATAGGAGGATGTGAAAAATCATGGGGGAACCATCATCTTATTCAAAGAATTAAATGAATACCTGACATTGTTCATGCTTCACTTCCTTAGCATGGATGGATTTTGCGACTGCAACTTCGATCTCAAAATGAAGGGGGATTATCAAATACTCTATGAGTGATTCACTAATTTTTGAAGATAGTCAGATATCCTAGAGGATATATAACCTTGTGGGAATATAGGCAAGTTTCTTGTGTACATAATACTTCCACGCATGGCACACACTTCTACCGACATGAGGCTTCTCCATTGAAAGGGGTATAAGGTATGATCTTGGTTGAATCAAAAGAATCTGGATGGATTTGGAAATGTACTTCTACTCACTATTCAAACCAAGGAAAATAACTACTGGTGTCCGGCTAGTTGAATGAGTTCTGTCTAAAATTGAAAGCAACATATCATATTGTGGCTTCATAGGCCCTGTCTGGTGAAGCAAAAAAATAGTAGTGGGGTGAATTTAGTGAGATAATATAAGAGGAATGCACATGATAATCATTATACTAGGCCTTCTGTCTAGTCTCAATGGAATGCACATACTGGTTGGAAGCTCTAGCCAATGCATTCTTATAATTCTCTTAACCAAAATTCTATCAACACTGGCATTGAATGGGGACATTAGGAGGGTCTCCCCGATGCTCCTTGGTATTGGAAACAATGTAATGGTACATCAATTCAATGGTAATCACCAAGAAATATTCTTGATCTTCAATGGTGTAATATTACATTTCTTGGTGGATTCTTGGGGAAATCTCCATCTCTAAGGGAATAAAATTTAAAATAGTGTGGGATGTATTTGGAACCAGTGGAGGTATTTTCCTCCCCTTGCTCTATTTGTGCCTCTTCTTTTGGAAAGATGAATATTGAGATATAGAAGTGTAATAAGTGGTTTTATGACGTATGGTGACCTTGTGGGGATCAGGTTGATTTAAATTGGAATGGATGATACCATGAGTGCAAGACAAAAACTTTGGTATTATCCATCCATCATACTATTGGGGATTGTGGATAAAGACATGTTTCCATTAACCATCATTGTTACTATCTAGTTTTTTGAAAAAACAAGCTTCGTGTGTCAGGGTCGGACCCAATCTGACTATATTGTTGTCAACCTGGTCATGAATCCAGTCCGTGAACACATAGAACTACCAAATAGTGTCTCCAAGGAACCGATGATAGGGGAAGTAATTCCGGTGATCTGTGAGATCTATCTCTTCAAGGAACATGTATTCTTGAAGATGTAGGATTCACTGGTCCATGTTACTCTTAGAATAGATGGGGACCTGAGCTTTATTTAATGTCTAGATCCAGTTTCTCTGATCTGGGAATGGGACCCTAGGAACCAGTCCCTAACAAGCATCTCATGCCTGGTGAGGTTGTGGAACCTGATTATCTCACCTAGGTAGTGGCGACATGTTATGTAGAGGGTCCTTCTGATTCTGAATCAGCTGGTTCTGAGACTAAGGGGTATCTTGAGATGGTGTCCCTTGGTAAGGTTGTGGGGTTGGATCTACTGGAAAAAATTCCAGATTCACAGGGGGAAATACATTTGAAACAACAAAGGTCTCAACCTTCAAGTCCCTTCATGTAGGAGCTGTGGGAGGAAAGATGCATTACTGTTTGTCTTGTAGTAAGGCCTCCCCTAGGTTTTTATCCTAGTTGATAAATCTCAGAGTCCAACTAAGAAGTTATGAGTGATGAGATATGGAAACAATTAAACATTAATATTATTCACACACATCATAGAAACTACTCTTGATTCAGTGGAATATTGAGTGAATATCTGAGGCCTTCCATGCAGTGACAATGTATGTGACTCGCCAATCTAGCCTTTGGATGCACTTGAAGAGGTGGAAAATATTAGTCTTGTAGGTGGTGTAATTGAACTGGTAAAAAAACATCACGTGAAGGTCTTCCCACCCCATTGTTGATCAATTGGATGACTAGTTTTACTAGAAAAACATGGGCCCTTCCAATGCATGTATGAAGCATCAGAGTTTAGCCGCCTCCTGTTGTGTTGAATTTCCTAGAATGGGTCCACATCTTGGAATGAAGTGGGTAGATGTTGTAGTGGCTCTCTTGTCCCATTGAAAGGGGATAAGGTAGGATTTATAATCTTGGGTGTGTTGGAATATCATCCATCCGTGTCGGGTATGAATTTCAATTAGGAGGGATCATCACATTTCTGGTTTCAAGAGACTCAACGTGGGCTGTGAGAGCAGCCTTCATATCATCATGACGAGGATTCTTATCTTGGTGAGGGTTCCTGAGTACCAGTGTGTTTTCCGATTATTCAACATGATAAAATAGATTGGCAGTACATAGAACGGTTTTGGAATAACCAGATGGGTTGCTAGAGGAACGACCTAAGAGTGGCTAGAGGAACATTAGCCAGGTCTGGAGAAATATTCTCATGTAGCTTGAGATATTTCTAAGATCCATACCATGCACCAATTCCTTAATGACTGATTTCTACTCAGTCTAGATGGGTGGGGATGCGGACATCACCTGGTGGAAAATCACCCGGGTGAGCTATCTCTATCCCTACTGCCCTAGTAAACGATTACCATAATCTGGTCATCATTCCACAATGCCTTCAACAAGGATTTCATCAAAAATCCTTTTCTGTTTAGCAAGATGCTGATGCAACACGACCTTTTCGAGATCCTCTTGTAACTTTTACAATGAACTACATGGATTAGTGGGTTTAAAAATTCCACTGTGCACTTTACCCATGTTGGGGTCTCGACAAAGAGTAAATAACTCGAAATTATCTCCAAGGACAAGCATCTACCCCAAATGATGAGTGTGACCATCTACAAGATCATCCATGTTTTTTTCTTCCCTAGGGGGTGGGTCTTCATATTCATACCTTGTGATAGAGCCCCCTTCTAGGTGTAACCGAGGAACAACCATGTTTTTCATAATGATTCCTGGAGGCATATCCTCGATATCATTGGGTAAATTAGGTAGACATGGGATATGACCGAATTGTAAGGCAATGTACTACCCCAGAACACAGATCCAGACATATGGGGAAGCCTCCTTCATAACAATGCAGAGCACAGTGAATCCTTGGATGCATTTTTGTTGGAGGGCCTGATGGTGATTGGGTGATGCAGGGTGTTGGGTGACAAGATGTGCTGCCAACTCAACCCGGAACCACTATAGTATGATGTCTTCGAAGTGTTCCTAGATTTTGGGGTAAAACCACCATCAATGACATAAATTTAAGTACATCATCCCTAATGTTTTGAAAAGGAACATGACATCTTTCTAGGTAAAGAACATTGTAATATTGAATCCTAGGGCTGAAATTGCACAGAACATCTCAGATAAATGGTCTACTATGATAATGTCCCACAAAATTCTCTTCTCAGACTCAGTATCTGGACCTTGGATACCGCATTCATCAACTAGGGGAGTTCAGGGACTTGTAACGGCACTAGCATCAACCAGTGTGACAGTGGACTAGTCGGTGGACAGAATGGTGTGCGAGAAGACAACCCGCTACATAACAGGATTTCTCCAATGGACTTTACCAACTGTATCACCACATCCCTATAAAATGATCTACTAACCACCACTTAATATGAAAAGGTGGTGGTTGTTGATGGTGGATCACGCTGGTGTTCATCATCCACCATGCTCTAGAATAACTATCTATGATCTCATGTCTTTGTAGAGAAGAAATCTAGTGATGGTGCATAACAATCCCAGTAATACCTTGAAAATGAGCTAGATCTTGCTCTTCTTTTATATACATGTAGTGGGATTCCTAGATCTGGTTAATCTCACAATCTTGGTGGATGAAGCTAACATGTTGGGTTCCTACACTAGACCCTGAGATAGGGGATCAGGGTGAAGGCTATCTCATCAAGTCATACTCTGCATCAGAATCTGAAAAGTGGATGGGTTGACTGTGACCTTCATCGAGCCACACTCTAATTCCGAATTGGAAGAGTATAATGGGTTGACTATGATATTGATTTTCTCATGAATCTTCCTTCAATGGTAGTGTCTCTCCCTCCTACATTGAGATGGTTCTACAGGGAAAGGTAAATCCACGACACTGGATGTACCTCTGTGTGGTTTGGTGATAGAGTGGGGAGGACCTCCTCATTGCTGAACTACGGTGTGAGGGGAACCCGGGTATATATCCAATGGGATTGGGGAGGACCTCTGTTCCTATTTCATGGTGCGTGGGGAGGACCTCCATAGTAGGGAGTGCTGGAGCGAGGGGGACCTCTGTTAAAACTGGTAGGTACATGGGTAGGAATCTCCACGTGGGTGAAATGAACTGTGAGGAGGACCCTTTCTCCATTTGATGCTATTTTGGGGAGGGACACCACTTGATCTAGTGATGATTGAAATAGGACATTCCCATTAATGACATTAAATGCGGGAAAAACATCAATAACTGAGGATTTGGGCATGGGGAGGACCTATGTGAGGGGTTTCAACAAGGAAGTGGGGGACTCATTTTGGAATATTAATGGTACTGGGAGGACCGCCATATAGATCATTGTCACCAAAAGTCGGCCCAAGATAGTTGTTGCTCACGCCGGTGACTAAAAGAGTCAACCTAGACTACCTAGGGTGTGCCAAGAGCCTTATTCCCAATCAGGTATAGGAATTTCCTAGACCATTGGTGGCATGGATTATATATTGGTGATAGTGTAGGAGTAGTCCAATGAAGATGTATAAGATGATACCCACTAATGGACATCCTCCTGATCTTATTCCCAATGTTGATGCTATGTCAGCTTAACTAAGGAGGTTGTATCGGGGTGCGGACCACCTACTCCGTGTTCTATAGGACGGGATGGCGATGCTGACATGGCTTGGTGGGAGCCCTCCTTTGTGAATCTTGTGATTATGTCAAAGATGGGATGACTAGAACAACCCTTACCACATCGTTGTATGGGACTGAGTCATGAGGGATTTCTAGGGAGAGTCTCCTGAAATGCTTGAATACCTGAGTGGGGATTATTGGATCCTTGCATAACCATTAGGTGTGGCAGTGATGATAGGAAAGAGAAGCCTCCAAATCTTGGCAGACCATGTCCCAATTTGGGGAGACCCTATCCAACTCATATTGCTGAATGAGGGTATCAATTACACTCTTATGAAGGAACATTGAGGATTAGGCTGGGCATGGGTTCCTAGTAGTCATAGTCGTGGAGGCTGTCATCTTATGTGGAATTATAGTTATGGATTTTCCTCTTCCCCTGCATCTATGGGCAGGAGGTGCATTGTTTCCTAGGGATATAGATTTGGTCTTGTAAGTAGGAAAATAAATCCATGATCATAGATATGAGGAAATCAACTCCCAATGCCCCAAAAATATTCAATGTTTCATAGTCGGGTAGAATTAACCATGATGAAATTGACACATATTAGAATTCATAATGATTATCAACACTAAAAATTGGTGAGTTCCACAAATGGCCCACAGTTTTAATGGTGGGACCAAGGACTGGATATCTAAATCTGGTGACATGAACATTTTATGATGTCTCAAATGATAATAATACGCATATTTAGGAGAAGTGATTCATGTTGGTTTTACCATTTTTGTTTCAGATACCTTTTTGCAAGGGTGATCCTAATCATGCCATGTTCATGGGATGCTTTAGCTGAAAAGGTAATGTTGTTGCCCCAAATTCCAGCTTTCTAATGGAGGGTATCATCCATCACTTCATAAGGGTTGTTTTATCCTTTATTTAACATGTATGATGGAATATTGGTTCCTCCATCTATGGATTCCTCCTTAGAACTCATCACCTTGTTCATATATCCATTAAAGATTAAGACATTGTCTATGAAACATTCTCCTACATCCTTTTCTTTATGGACATCGATTAATTATGTTGTTTCTTCATGTACATTCCAAAGGGTATGATTAGGGATTCAACCTTTGGTCATAGGAGTAGTCATACTAAGGAATTTATGGCACGTCTTGATGCAAGAACACTATAATGCATGTATTTTCCCCTTATGATAGGGAATCTCTAGGGCACGGAAACCAGAGGCATACCATATTGAATGCAAGGAATTGTATACTAGAGGCATGTCTTTGTGGTTTTCATTGGCGTCCCATTCTTAACACATGGAATGTTGTGAGTTTAACATATAGCAGATATTGATCAAACTGATAATCACATTGATATGGGTAAACCATTATTGTTTATCCCTAAGAGGGAGCTCCTGGAGTGTTTATTGGATGGATGGATCAGAACACCCAATCAGGATTGACCTAAGATGCAATATCCCTATGAAGGAATGGTTTCACACCATAAAGGATAATTAGGACCCCATAGAATGATGATTAGGGATTGGTCCCCCAAATGGGACACCAAGGTTTACCATTGGATGGTATTGAACCTCGAGGAGGCTTCTTACAAACCCTGTGTATAAAACGGGGACCAAAACCCACAAAGTTTGAAGGGGTGGTTTGAAGAATACACATTCTTAGCTACCTAGTTACTGCTAGGAGAAGAAATCATATATATATATTAATTGAGATTACGCATTGAGATGACCCACATTGATGATGTGACCACACCGTGATTAGGGTGTGGTGATGGAGCAGATGGATAGGTATTATGCATAGTTAGCTGCCCTTATGAATGGCATTCCCGCACAAGAATGTGGTAGCCTGGGTAAGAATCATGATGGATAATGGATTATTTTATTAAGTGGATGAGATGAATGGGGTGAAACCTATGTAAAGATGATGGTGGTGTTGGTCTTGAACCTCAAGGATATTTCCTATGTTCCCGACCTGCGAGGTTGGGATCAATGTCAATGTAGTTCTGGAGTGCGGTGATGAGTCACTTGTGGAAGAGGCTCATGATAATGGACCCATGTATTTGACCCAAAAAAAATGGAACCTTTGTTTGAGGCATGATCTTCCCAAAACACAGGGGATCAAGGGGGAGACCAGGACGAGACATGAATAATGGGCTTGAACCCCATAAGTTCTTCGTATGTATCCACATGGTAGGGAATCAAAGTCATCAATGTTTAGGATAGGGCATAGAATGGAGGTGTACACAAAGGAAAATGACCTAGAGAAATGATGGGGCTTGCGTGTGTTTAAAAGACCATTACAATAGGGACACTCTTGGTTGGAGGAATATGGTGAAGTGTGGGGCTTATGCATGGTTAGCTGCCCAAGTGGATCTGAATAACTCATGGAGGAGGATCAAGAGAATGTGTCCCAAAAAGGTAAGATATCACATCAGTATGGTCCATCCCAATGAGGGAGCACCAATGTTTACTATGGATATATCAGAATGCCCTGTGAGAGAATACCCAGGGAAGTTTGTCCCACAAAGTGAAGATTTCACCCTGTGGAGGCTGATGTGAACACCAATGGAAGGGGATCAGAGAGGGTGCACCCCAAAGAGGGGGGAACCAATGTTTACCATTGGCTGAGTTTGGACACCGGGGAGGATTCTTTCATACTCTATGTATGAGACAATGATCATATCCCACATGGATTGAAAAGATATTTTAGCATCATGTGTGACGAGTAGTGGACCAATGAATATGAATCGAAATAGATGGATTGTTGATTTAAACATCAGAGAGGCTTCCTACAGACCCTGTATAGAGGATAGGGATCGAAGTTCACATAGATCGGTTGAGAGGTTGAATGGGTCTGGCATGTGGTCAGTGACCTAGATAGGATTTCAAGGTCAATTTATACTCTATTTCCACATGAGTTGTTCTCGGTTTGAGAAACCAAGGGTAGCAACATACCAGATGATCTTATCATGAGATATGTGGCCACAAGATGTGGTGTGGGGCTTATGCATGGTTAGTAGCCCAAGGAAATGATTATTGGGACTTACTCAGGGAGGGAATCCCAAGGAGGGGTCCAAATGTACAAGGATGATACGTTCACTATACATGGAGAACCCTACCAAGGTGTGTTGGGGAATACAGAAGGGCTTCCTGAAACATGAACGGTGAAAAAACGTAGAGAGAAAGAGAGAGATAAAAGGTAGGTTCAATGGGTAGGAAGAAAGAGGCTCCTCATCCCACCCCCTCTCTACTGCACTCTAGTCTTCCACACTCGTAGCAACTCATAGTTTAACGACATGTGTTAGGGATTTTGGTACTTGTTAGTTTAACATCATGTAGCTCGACTGATGAGGATTATCTCCTCACCCATAGGACATAAACAACTTGTAACAGCCCTCCCTTGGTGGTGGGAGTAAAAAAACCAATGCTATAGAGAGTTGAGGTGGAGGAGTGGTCAGTTGAGGTTCCCACCTTCTTGCGGATATGTAAAGAGAAATATTTTTTAGTGTACCTATGAGAAGAAGAATGATCCAGAGAATTACAACACGAGGCACCGCTCAGGGGCCCATGTAGTTACATCGCACAAGACTGGAGGGCCACATAGGATAGGGGTTCGTAATATTGAAGGCCTTATATAGAGTGGCTTTATGAAGATTGGGTGCTTCATGAAGAGAAGGGGGTTTAAAAACGAATGTTCCTCATGAAGCACGGTGAAAAGGGAACCCCCACAATGAGAGGATCTACATAATGAATGATGACCAAGCAAGGGAATCAAGTCAACATGTGTTTGGAGGGTGTTTTGTGAAGGATGAGTTCCCCGTGAAGTCTCGGGTTCCCAAAAGGGACTCCAACCTTCACAATTCCCGTAGGGCTTCATGAAAGGAATCCTCGTATAATGAAGAGGAAAATGGAGAAAAGAGAAATCTAGTTCACAATGATCAAGTACCATGGTTGATGAATTTTTCTCAATGTATCATAGAGAAAAGGGTTCTTCATGAATCAAGAGCTCAGAAGGCAAAAGGTCAGGGTGTCGATCCACTTAATGAGGGGGAGCTATCTATTTATAGGCACCCAGGATCATGATGCTCTAAAGGAGTGTTGTGAGCGAAATGATGATTGGTGATTATAGTCAGCTACATCAGACTCTAAAGGCATCCCTCACATTTCCCTATGGTGGTCGTGAATGTATCTTTCGGATTGAATAGACCTTTGTTAAATTTCTATGTGGTGGTTGCGAATGTATCTATCGAATCATAGAGGATTCTGTCACATTTCTCTATGGTGGTCATGCATGTATCCGTCAGATAGTATAGGCTTCTGATAAGGTTCTCTGTGGCAGTTTTGAAGAAGTATTCCAACTGGTTTTGTGTCGATCGTAATATAAGGGTCTTTGCTAAGTGTCTTTACAAAGAAGAACCTTTGGTTAGTTTTTTTATATTTCCATGGACCCATTTCATGGAAAGTATTTTGTCACCAATATTCTGTAAATCCAAGCATCATGACTTTAAAACATGTTTATTCTCTTGGAAATATTTTATTTGGTGTGTACTTCTTATTCCCCCAATAACATCGGGTTACATTATGGAACTGTGTCACATATTTTTTCATTAGGAACTTTCCCCTTTTTGGTCAGAGTTCTATGAACATAAAATATGTTCTATTTCATCCTTACCGCATGACGATAAAAATCACAGGCATGTCCCACCCACATGATATTAAACCGGGAACTTTACAGTCCAATCTCTATTACATTAAACTAATATTCATACTGTCTAAAACATAATGACATTAAACTCTATAACAACTCTGATTCTTCTATCCTAGGAGGATATAAACCTTTTTGTATTTTCCATATACCATTCCATCATCATGAACTATGTGTTGCTTGATTCCCAGCATTATGGGATACATACGGACACCTACACTTCCTGTTTGTGGTCCAGCTGCAACCTCTTTCACTATCATGGTCCTTTTTTCCTTGAATGTGCATGGTGGGGTGAGAACCTTTTTTTGTTCTTCCTTCATATCAGGCTTTAATATCCACGTCATGTGCTACATTTGAGATTACCCTTCCTTGCACTTCAAAAATTCTTTCATTGGGATCTCCATAATCTTTCACATCCAAAGGTACCCCCTAGTGGTATGGATGCTCGACCTCAGTGCTCGCCTACCTTCCAAAGAAAACACCCTAGAGGATTTCGAACAACAGTATGACACATGCACCGCATTGAGAAATTGGTCAGCAGTCGATCCTTAGTTATTTGTTCCCACTCCAAGCTAACATGAAATGGATAGTTTTTTTCAATCAAGTTAAATAGTAATCCTTCATCATCACACCAATCCCATTGTATCCAAAATGTCAAATTCTATGATTCACATGTCCTGTAACCCTTTCCATTTTACGGATCTTTGTCTCCCCTAGTGTTGAAACTCTATGAATTCATACAAATTGAGTAGGACTATCCTCATGTCTAGGATACTCCCCACATGAAATTTCCTCTTCCCTGTTGCACACTCTCATTAGATGGGTAAGTCCTAACATCACCCATTGTTTTCTACAAAGAGCACGGCTTAAATATGCTTAGGTGTTTCGGTTGAGTAACACCCACATAAGAGACTGAGTGAACCTATGGAATGACCTCTATTACTATAAACTAGGATCTCTTTTCTCCTTCTTATATGACATTAAAATAAATGGATTGGTCTTGTAATATGACCTTAAACTATGACATCATCATTTGGGTCACACGATGAGAAACGACACAACATTGTGATGTTCTCATTAGAGAGGGAATTAAAATGGGCACCATATATTCAACATATTATTTTTCAAGTCCAGTGTGGCTGGATTCCTTCAGTGGCCCCAAAATTTGGCATCCAAGCCTAATTATTAAAAAATGATACCAAACAAAGGAAATAAGATGATATATAAAATTCTTTTTTTCACTATGCATGGATCAGTCCTGTATGGAGGAATTACATTCGAATGACATTTGGCTTGATTCATACCCTAGAATGATACATCGTGACATTCTTACATCGCATCCCAGAGTTCATCCATTTAATTGAAAACTCCCCCATTTAAACTTTTTTCCCTTATGTTCCCTTGTAAAAATTGCGTGGTGTGGTGTGGATGTATCTTAACCTCCTCCACGTTGGGTTATGTGTCACACCACACATTTCTCCTTTGGAATTCCCATGTTTTAGTCGCATGAAACTAAACTGTGTGAAAAAATTTTCAACCGTAATGCATGACTCTAAACCACATAGCCTATCAATAACTATATATGTTATGAATAAAAACATTATTTGATTCATAACAACGCCCATACATTTAGTCAATGGGTCCAGCCCAGTGTTTATTATCCTTCAAGTCCCCTTGCCACAATCTACAGTCCAAACTCTATGATCTTAAACTAGGAGTCCCCAGTCCTTGTAACAAGACATTAACATATTGTCCAGGGTCCATGCAATATGACCTTAAATTTTTACACCATCCTGGTTATATGATGTCAGACTATTTCATGCATCATCTTTACTGTATGATGTTAAATTGTGTGTTTATCATCCTCATTTTCACAAAGTAAAACTATAAAGAAACCTAGGTCCTCCCTAGGGAGGTTGTATCGAGAATTTTTTTATCTCAATTTAAACTGATATGCTTGACCAGTGTATTTTTTTCATAGTGGCACAATTTCAAGGGTGTTGGGATCCATTAGAACATCCCCTCGTTCCATATTTATGCTTTTTGTTCACTTTATATTCGATCCTCATCTTCTTTAACATTTGAAGGGAACCCCTAATGGCCTGTTAGCTTGCCACTTTGGCATACATACCATCTTGGGATAATGTTTTGGAGGGAATCTTACGAAACATGGAGTTTGGACCTATGTTTCAGTTATGCTATGTGGTTGGACCTCATTTGTTTGTCCCCATTTTAAGATGACGTGATATGGATACTATGTTGTGGACATGGTCAGTAGTTACCATCCATTATCACACCACCATCACTACATTCCAAATATTGGGCATCATGATTCACACTTCTCATGTCGCCTTGATTGGATTGATTCCAATTCCCCTTGCATAATCCCACTCGCTCACAAGAACACTTTGGGAAATAGAAATTTGGCTATTACGGGAAGAATATTCTCCTGTCAAAACCCCCCTCTCATTTGAAAAAATTTTTGTGGCAATTTAGACCCCAATTTTTCAATGGTTGAAAGGCTCCCTCATATCCATCGTTAGTAATTACATAGTCTTCCCATGATTTTCACACATGGAATAACCCACACAAGCATAGGGATTGATCATTATTTCTTTCATGGATGTGATAGCGGTGAAACAATAAAATAAACAACTTCTATTTCAATTATTTAAGTCTTAATATAAATTAAAGAAATGTGTGTGTGAGTTCGAAAGAGTGAAACCCCTATGGATTGGACCCTTTTATGGATAGTCTCAGCTCTTCCACCCATTCACTGGTAGCATCTAAGATACACTTTTGTAACCTGATCTCCCTCCCTTCCTTGTTAGATGTAGGTTGAATTTTGTCGGCCCAAATTCATGCATGATCTTTCTTAGCTTGTGTATCGATCAGTTAACTGTATTCTTGCCTCACCTCCACTTTAGCATCTTCCAACTTGGTCTGTAATCATGATACAAGTTCTGATTGGGTGGATATAAATATGAGCACCTGTTTAGTAACAATTCCAAGCATTGTATCTCTTGTTCATCTTCCTAAAGCTTCATAGTATTGAAAAAAATCCTCCACTACGAGCCGACACTATGGCCATGGTCGTACTCCCATAATTTCTCCTCCTAGTAATCTTAGATGAGTATGTGCATATTCTGTGCATCCACACCTTCAGAACATAGGTCACACAACTAAGAGAAAAGTTTTCTAATATGAATTATCCACTATGATCATGGGATTTCTTCAATGGATCACATGATCTATTTCCATGACCAATGATAGACACCTTTACTATCCATCTAATCAAAGGGTGTCTCATCTATCTCTTTTAGTTCAATGAGTTTTTAATCTGGGAATTCACCTAGGATATTGGAATTAGGATCCTCTTATGGAATCATATCTAGTATATTGGACTTCATATCATTTGGTTAAACATCATTGTTGGATCCCACCTTTATAAGATCTAGTTTTGTTCTACAGGTGGTCCTGCCCAATTTTGTTATCACCTCAGTCCACTCCGTTTCGATATATAATTCCACAATAATTGGTGTACCCCTCATAAAAGAATTTCTGTGATCCCAAGCCATCCTGATGAGTAAGTCACATTCCATTCAGAGAACTATATAGAAAAAAATCACATTGTTAGTTATCTAGTTTTATCCTATATTAGTTGTGATTTTTTAGATTGATGGAATATAGAGTTCAAATATTTAATCTGGCCCTTGGGATATTGCTATCGCCATCCCCTAACTTCCCCACAAATTATATGGTCAGGAACTCTGATGATTATGGAATCATCACCCTGGGCGTCAGATCCATGTTGGATTCTACAATTACCATCCTCCTGGATGCTGGATCGGAAGATACATTTGTTTTCATGTGGGTAGGGGCCTTGAGTAAGAGGATCTCCTACATAATACAAATTCCAGTTGATAAACCTAGAGGATTTTATTAAGTTCCACAGTGGAATGGTTTAGAGTTTATCTCAGGTGGTTCAGTGAACACTTCCAGCTCTAACTCTGTAACATCACCTTCTACCATAGGGATCCCCTTGTTAGCCTCTTCTCCCAAAAAGAATCCTCTAATTCTTAAGGTAAATGGAAAGGTTCCCTCATCTCAACAATGGATGGTTGTGGTGGGGATGATTGATCAAGAAAAACATTCACTCAATCCTTCATTGGCCACGGGGTGCCCCGAAAATACATGAATTCTTCCAGATCAACGATGTGTTGGTCCGCTTCCAACTAAGACACTTGAATGTCAGCCTTGGTGTAGACAATCTATGATAGATCTATCGTGAGATGGTTAAAGAAGTTCCACATATCATAGAGACTAATAAATTGTCATCTGTCCTCCTAGATTTCCCAATCATTGAGATAAAACAACATCCTGAAGAATATCTATATGAAGAAACTGCTTCTTTGGAGACTAGGTGGGTATCATGTGAAACCTTCTGGGTGGCCTCAATTCCTCTTGGCTCTACCTAGTTGTATCCACTGATTAAGCCATCATTTCTCTTTCTCTTTCTCCTAGATATGGACTTGTTATCATTGTCCTTTCTAGTGTTACACTTCTGCATGTTTTTGCTATTGTCCGACCCCTACCTTGAGGTTGACGGGCACACATCATCAATAATGATAGTATGTTGCTTCAGCCTTTCCACCGGTTAGGCTATGTCTCAGCTCTTCACTACTCCTCAACTAGCCTATAATTGGAGGTCGGGAGAAAAATCTCATTCCAAATTTTCTAATATTCTTCTATGAACATGAGGAACATCTTCCTCGTCGCACACTATTGGTTTTCCTAGAGAATTCCCAATTAACCATTTTGTGTTCCCCACTTTCTACCCCGAAACTACTATAGAAAATGGTGTGGGGAATACGACTCATAGATAGGCTCATGGTCTACCTATGCTACCAGAACTCCACGTCAAAAGGCTAGGAGGTAGGATTAATGCTTCTTAGTTCCCTGGTTTTCATCAGTAAATACTCATGTTGGTAGTGGGAATGGATGGAAGATGAATTCATCCACCCTCAAGACACTTATCAGCACCACTGGTGAAGTCATCATGGTTGAGAAACTACCCACTACATTTTGGATGGATGGTTGAAAATATAATCTTGGAGGGGAAATAGGGTTTGGATTCTTGTAAACCCTTATGTGCACCGCTATCCATCCATACTTGATGTGGGATGACTCTCATACCCAATGTAACTTCATTGCCTTGACAATATGGTAAAACACCATGTGTAGCTTTTCTAGTACCAAGATTCTGAGGTTGACAGGTTGTCGCATTGTTAGCATGGATGCAATAATGAATGTTCTTGGTAGAATTCACATGTTTGTATCCCTAATCCGAAACATCCATCTAGAAATAATTATAGATATTAACCCATAAATACTAATAACTTTTTGATTCTCAGTGTGAAAATTGTACCCCATTGCTTCCTTGGTTTTCCTCCAGGATTATCCAGGAGGAATTTTCTTTGCTGCACCGAGCTCTGTTTGGACAAGGTTGGGGGCCTAACCAGTATCCTCCATGGTTCCTCCTCCCCTTAAGCATCATGATTTCTTGGGATGTTTGGTAATTTTCTGAACTATATTTTGAAAAGGATGTCTATTACTGACTATTTTTCTTCACCAAACAACATGTCCATGAGTACCTTTTCTAGCTATGGATTCTTCTCCATGTGTTCCCATGTGTTACCCGTAATAAGGAAATTTTCATACAATTACCTCGAAATAAGAATTCATGATATCTATTGGAGGTCTTATAGGCAGATACAAACCTCCCCTACTGGAAAATTATGGTTTTGGTCCTCGAAAACAACTTTCTAAACAACTCTAGTGTCATATTTTTTTGGCTATTATATATGGAATTGATAAGCCCACACATCATCATACATTAATACATTCCTAAAATCTTCCCTGAACTCATCATAAGATGCACAGACCTAGTAAGAAAATGCCTAGTCATCCGTGAAGTTTCTACCCTGGTGTTGTTCCAAATTAACACTCCACCCCTTCCCTAGGTTCCCTAAACCCACCATTAGAATGGTGTGGTATTTATGAGGAGATATATCTAGCTATAGTACTATAAAATCAATATTATTGATGTGGTTGTACAAAAAATACATGGAAATAGGCATGTGGTTCTTCTAGGTATGGTCTTCGGCATCGTGAAAATACTGGTAGTGGCACGATGTGCCCTTGAACCATTAAGATGGTTCATCCTTGCTTGTATTAGGGATGAAAATGTCATCACTCAGACCAAAATTGTATAATGTGAGTCTCTTACAAAGCGGATATTTATTTTTCTCCTGATAGTAGTTCCACCAGGGACTCATTGTCTGAATGAATCCCCACATATTATCTGATTTTAGGAATTTCATGACATATCTTCCCCATGAGAATCATCCAAAAGGACCTCTCGAGATGTTTTGTTATTGTCCATTCGGTTTCAGGACTTTGTTGAAAAAATTTATTTTGCACAATGATATTTCACAGAGCTCCTTCATAGAGATCATTCAAAAAGCATGGCTTGAAGAGATGACTACATTATATCCTTGAAGGAGTCACTGCGCTTCACAATGAAATAAGGGATTGAGATGCATTGGCTTTCTATGTAGACATCGAGGAGAAAAGATCCATTGAAACCATCTTGGAAAGGCTGTTCCTGGGGGTGCTTTAGTTTCGTGATTCGAGAGCTCAAGCACATGTTCACAGAGATTGATGCATACAAAATAGGGTCCCTTACCCTCTATTTATATGTGATGACCTCCTAAGAATCATTGTGCCCTTTGGATGGGGAAAGCTTCGTAGCGGTCTCAACCTGTGCTCCGCCTATTACAATCGTTAGTCAGCTTCGTGGTCTAAATTTTTTTCTATGATTAACCCTCATAATCTTAACCTCATAATCTCATCATCTCCCATTTGGAGGGGGAATTAGTTGGAACCAAATTCCATTACATGAAATGGGTCCAGAAAAACATAGAAAAATCACCAAAGGGTCTGCTTCGTGAAGCCACTTCACAAAGCCCTTTATCACTACGACCAGTACAAATCCATCAGGTAGACATCACTATGACTATTGTGAAGAAATGATGGAATCTGTGGCAATTTTGATAAACTCTATGACTTCCACTAAGTAATGACGGAATCCTCTACCATTCCGACAAACTATGCGAGCACCATGAAGAAATGATGGAAACCTTTGTGATATGAAAGAGATGCATATGATCATCAATCACCATTTACTTCATGGAATGACATTGAAGCATCGTAATCCCATGTTCCTAATAATAGACGGCTCCCCCTCTTCAAAAGGATCAACACCCTGACATTTCATCTTCTGATCTCTCGATTCTTGATGCACCCTTTTCTCGATGATCTGTCAAGAAAAATGCATCACCCAAGGTGCATGATCATTGTGACCCAACTTTCCCTTATCTCCATTATCATCCACATTATGTGGGGATTCTATTTTTGAATCCCTATAACCATAGTTATGTTGGGAATATTTCTAGGTACTTAGTTCTTCGTGGGGAACTCAACCTTCACAAATCACCCACCAAAAACATGTGGACATTGTGCCTCGGTTTGGTCATCATGCTTCATGCAATACTGGAAAATGGACCTATCCCCACGGTTTTCCCCAAAACCATGGGGATATACCCCCCCTATACCCACGGTTTTCCAAAACCGTGGGTATAGGTGAAGTTTCAAGACCTATACCCACGGTTTTGGAAAACTGTGGGTATAGGGGGGGTCTATCATGAAGGTTTTGGAAAACCGTGGGGATAGGTTCAGAAAATTCACCTATACATATGGTTTCCCAAAACCGTTGGTATAGGGGTACCTATCCACACGATTTTCCCCAAAACCATGGGGATAGGTCTGGGATAAAATACCTATACCCACGGTTATGAAAAACCGTGTGTATAGGTCACTTTTGTGTGCGCGGGAATTTTTTTTCTGCGGGAAGGAAATTTTTTTTGGTGGGAACCCTATACCCAGGGTTCTTCTCTCTACACCCACGGTTTTTATAACTATATTTAACTAAATATATATATATATATATATATATATACATATAGGTGAAGTTAGGGTAGTGGTTATACGTGGTGTTTCCAGCATAGAGGTTGGAGGATCGAAACTCAACGCCTGCATTATTTTAGGACCTATACCCACGGTTTTGAAACCGTGGGTAAAAGTCGTTGACACCATGGAAATTGGCTATATTTTGGTGACACAGTGGCAGGACACCTATACCCATGGTTTTGGAAAACCGTGGGTATAGGCTGGGGTCCTATACCGACGCCATTCCAGCCCACTGTTCCCAAAACCGTGGGTATAGGCCGTTTTTCCAGTAGTGGTGATGCTCCTCCATTTGTGGGGGTCCATTTTCTCCATGCTTCTTAAGGCCCTTTAATTTAAAAATTCCCTACTCTTAATGATGCATTAGAGCATCTCAAATCCCCTCTCTGCAAGAAATTCTACATCGCATACCCCTCCCTTGTGCATCCTTCCAGGAACGTGCAAGGTGAATTCATATTTCCTCGAGTGGTGCCTTATTTGTGTTTCCCTATGTCATGATTCATTACATAATCCTGAAAATGGATATTTCTTCATTTAATATACATTTCTTCTATCTTCCTTCACCAAATAGAAGGTTGTTACAAGATATATATAGCCTATGGACGAAGACCGAGTCCTCATTGTTTAACCTATAGGATGTTAAACTGCTAAGCACCCACATCCACTACACATGACGTTAATTGGCGAGTTGTTGAAAGCATGGAATACCTGAGTGGACCATAGATATGATGTGACCGGGATCCTCTTTCATCAAAACCTTTTCAATTCTCCTTATCCCTCCCTCTGTGCTTTGTCATTGTGTGCAATTTGGTTAGCCCTTGCATAAGACCCAAAACTCCTTGATAGGGTTCTCCTTATATGGTGGCCATATCCTCCTCAAACATATGGATCCCTCCTCATACATCCCTCCAAGAGTAAGTCTCAATATTATTATCAACATGGGTTGTTAACCACATGTATGCCCCGCACAACCTCTCATGGTTGAATCACTTATGAATCATTCACTGTGTCTGTTGCTTCCTCCTTTTTATCACATCGAGAATGACTCACATGGGCTTAGAGTAAGAATCGACCCTGAAATACTCTTTAGGATTATAACTATGTGTAATCCCCATGTCTCCCTCTCAACTGAACTACATAAACATTGATCATTTTCCTCTACACAAGGTACGTAGGTAGGCCCTTGGATGTTCAAGACCACCATTCATCAGTTCTGACTCATTTACATCAGTCTGCTGCTCATCCCACATGACATTAAACTATATTATATCTCGAACTACACGGGTTTTAATATCATTCTTCTATAAAATGTACATAGGATGCATTCATGAATTGAAACATGAATCACTGGTAAACATTGGGGCCCCTCCTTGGGATGCACCCTACGGATGTGAAATCCTTCCTCTATGTGGCACATTATAATAGCACAAGAAATTTTATTTTTATTTTTCTTATAAAATTGATTAATATATTATAGAAATAAACATTATATTATTAGTTAAATTATATATTTCAAATTATAAAATATTATTTTAAATTAACTCATTAACTATGATTTTATTTAAATTACTATTTTTAAACATAAATACTACTCTAATATACGTAGTCATATTTTGTTTGATTTTTTTAACATGTTAATATTCTTATTTTTTTGAAATGTGTTTAAAAAATGATGAAAATAATATCGAAACATAATATGATAAAAATATATGAAAGTATATATATATGAGTTAATTTTTAAATATTATCTTTTCTATAATACATTTTATATTGAACTTTTAAATATATTTGGGTAGTCATGTTACTACTTTTTGATGACTATTAAATTTTTATATAAAATGTATCATTATTGGTATTATTAATGACAAAAAAAATATATTTGTATAAATTTTTTTTAAAAATAAAATGGATATATAAACATGTATATATTGAAATGATGACAAACTATATATATATATATAATATATAAATCAAATGAAAAAAATAGAAGACGAAATGGGATTAAGGGGCTATGTTCGAGTCTAGAATGGCGAGATATGGTTTCGTGTTAAGGGGTTGAAATTTCAGAGGGTAAGAAGGACTAGGAGTTGAGACGATGGTGAGGGTTCTTCTTCATCAAGTTCGAGTAGTGGTCGAAGTAGTGGCTTCATATGGCACATTCGAGAGTCTAGCTCGAAGGTTTATGGTCATCAATGGTTGTAGACCGGGATCTTTCATGAGTGTTTTTTTGCATTTGGGATCATGATTTCATTCACTAAAGTATGAGATCTATATCAGAGTTTAGGGTTGTCATATTTGGATGTGATGTTGAATCCAATTACAGAGACTGAGTCCAGATCTATGATACGTAGAGGATCCAAAAGGGCATTTGGGGGAAAATGATGTGAGTGGTCCCAAATCACTTGTAGGTATTATTTAATTTTTTTTTATCTGAATCCTAACCCAGATTTGTTCTTAAATTCCTGGTGGTCATTTTTTCATTCCTTTAGTGATTCGATTCGTTTTTAAATTCCTTTGGAGGTACAATGATTTAATACTTCTTAAGTAGATTTGATCTAATTTTGGTAACTATTCATTTAGATTTGTGGCTACTTTTTCTGTCCTGCTATAATGATAATATTTGAGATCTAAAACAATGAATTCACTATAATCAACCATGATATTTAGAAAAAATATGATTTCATTATCAAATAAAATATGTAAATATTTTCTAATAAATTGGGTTTTTTGGGAACTATATAATCATGTTATATTTAATTGGTTTCCTATATATATATAGAATTTTTTTTGTGTCTATTTTTGGTACATTATTTATGGATGAATTGAATCCTATGTCTCCACTTCTATTTTTCACCACCATATCAATCTTAGATACCAAATTGTGTCTTATTCTTAGACAGTCAATCAATTAAATATATATTTGTGTATCCCAAATTTCTATCCCTATATTAATCTAAGACAACTTCATATAAAGTATATATTTTAGACAGTCTAAGAGTCTTCTTAAAAAGTAGCAATGTTTCTCAATGAATACCAATAATGTGATACATGAAGTTTTCATGCCATGAATGGGTAGTCCCATGCATGGGTATTTCACTACTTCCGGCAACTGTCCTCTATAGTTCTATTAGAGGTAATGTATTTGTTTCCTTTATTTTCAAGAAAGAGTTTATCTTCCATTCTAATTTTTTTAATTTTTGTTTAGTATGATTAAATTTTTTTGGTTAAGGGATTATTTATACATTCATTGCAATTCCATTTTTATTTTCATAAGAGATGTTTTTTATTTATTTCAAGATTATAATATCTATTTTCTGGTTTGAAAAAAGTGAGAGATTTTATTTTAATATATTTTCTATAGTCTTATTATCAATTCAAAAATAAGTACATGACCAATTATTTTCTAAATCAATTTAATTGATTCATTCTTATCAGTTAGGTATTTTTTTATACATTTTATTATTCTGCTAAGATATTATATTTATATATGTTCAAATTATAACTTTTTATTATCACTTTAGTATGGAATCAAATTATTTATTTTGATTTATGTATTATGAAAATATTTCATTAATTAAAGCTAAATCTGTTGAAACATAAAATTTTATTACTATATATATATATTTTAATGTCTATATGGGTGTAATATATAAATAAATAAATATTTTTGTGACATGTAGTTTTTTCATATTCTTATGAAAATGATTATATTATATTTATCAAAAATGTGTTTTAATTCTTGTTAAATATGAATATTTTTATTTATGAATGCCATTATTAAACATGAATTTATTCAGTAATTATGAGTAATACCAATTCCATGACAAATAAACATACGTGTGTGTGTGTGTGTATGTATATATGTTTGGATGATATGATTATCGACATGGTATAATTTTTATTAATATGTTTCTAAAAACATCCATTGTTTTTCATCATTTTCTACTGAAAATAATGGCATCACATTTGAATATAGTGAAGGACATGTTGTTATTCATAATGGTATACCTCCCATTCATAACCATGATATCAAATTAAAGGTTTAATTATGAGATTATTAAGAAAATAGATTTCTTCATACTTTGAAATATTATAATTAATATAATTTTTTATAATCTTATATGTGAAACAGAAATGTTTATTATGATATAAATAGAAAATGTATTTCATTAATGAAAGTTTGACTGGGTGGAAACTTCATGCAAAGTCTTATAGAATGACTTTTTGTTTATCCGAACTCATGAGTGGTATGTAATTAATGTTCATATATTTATGTATGTAAACAGAAGTATATAAAAATTTAAATGTGAATGTGTATTTTAATATAGTAACATGTTTTAAAAAACAAAAAGTCCAGTGAAAGTATATATAATTAATGAAACCAAAAAATGTTTTCATAAAATCCGGCACTTGAATTCTGTAAATGTAGTAGGGAATCGGGGAGTGAAACTAATTCCTCAACACGTGGGTAGGCCTAAGATGGCCATGAATGTTTCATGTTTCCACAATGTTTTTGTTTTCAAAATCATTCTTAATATTTTATAAAATTCAATGGATGATTTGAAAATCATTATCATAATGTAAATACTTTCAATGTGAAAATATTTTTAATTTATAAATATGTTCAATGTTTTAATTTATTAGGTTATTCAATGATATTATCACAAATTACCTTTACAATACATTAATGGTTAATTATTCAAAAATTTGTTTTCAATAGTATTATTTCCCAAAAATTTATTACAATAGTTTTAAAATACCTTAATGGAAAATTGAATTATCATACTTTTTATTAAAATGGGTTTTCACTGGTAACATAGATGTTCTATATCAGATATAATCCCTGTTGGTGTTTGTGTGCGTGGAATCATAGCAGGCACATGATTTATTTTTGTTTAACTCTGATAATTGTAAGGTATTTTATAATCCTTCAAAACCAAGACCTGTAAAATGTCCTCGTTTATGTAATATCTTGTGAAATAGTTCATTTTATCTTATAAGAAAAATATTAACCATCATTTTTATGCACTGAGTCTGGTAGTGCGGGCTCCGGCGTTATAATTAGTATAAAAGGAACAGTCTAGACAGCTTTGATAATTAGATGTTGTGTTTTGAGGATATAAATCAACATTATAGAGTTTTAATTGGATATTTAAGTCCATTTGAAATTCATTTATTCTGATGATGAAAATAATAATCTTTTAAATTCTCATAAAAGAATTGCGAGGATGCAATTTTTTTTAGGGGGGATAATGTAACAACCCAGAAAATTATAAGATTTGTTTTATTAAATTGATTAATTTTATTAAAAAATAAACATGGTTTTATTTGTTTAATAAAATATATGAAACTATATAATATGGTTTTATATTATCTCATTAACGATGATTTAATTTAAATTTCTATTTTAAAACATATATACTACATTTATATACACAGTCTTATTTTTTGTTTATTTTTTTAACATGTTATTTTCTTAATTTTTAGACATGTTTAAGAAAAAGGAAAAAATAATAATGAAACATAATATCATCTAAATATATAAAATTATATATATATATATATATATATGTACATGGGACTTAAATTTTTATAGTAAAATTTGTATAATACATTTTATATTCAACTTTTAAATATATTTTTGTAGTCCTATTGCTAATTTTTGATGATTTTTAAATTGTTCTATAATATGTATCATTATTTGTGTTATTAATTTTTAAAAAATTATAAAAATATAAGATTTGAAAAAAAATGGATTATATATATATATATTAAAAATTTGATAAATGATATATAATAAAAATATATGAAACAAATGAAAAAAAGAGACATGAATCGTGATTAAGGTGCTACGTTCGAGTCTAACATGGCAGGATATGGTATCAGGTTAAGGGGTCTCAAGGTTGGAGGGTGAGCATGACTGGGAGCCAAGGATATAGAGAGGGTTAATCTTCATCGAGATTGAGTGGTGTTCAAACCAGTGGCTTCATAAGGCACATCCTACAGTCTATCTAGAAAGTTTTTGATCATAGAAGGGTGTAGACGGAGATCTGTCGTTAGAGTTTGTTCACATTTGGGGTTACTATTTCAGGTGCTGGTGTAGGATATCTATATCGTAGTTTAAGGTAGTGATCATTGGATGTGAGGTTGAAGCCAAATACGAAGACTTATTTTAGATCTGTGATGCGTAGAGGATTCGAACTGGATTTGGGTGGCAAATATTGTGTGTGGTCCCAAATTCTAAGTAGGTATTATTTAATTAATCTGTGTTATCTGAATTGTAACCCAAATTTATTATCAAATTTATTTTTTTCATATTTTCATTCCTTTGGTCATGCAATTCATTTTTAAATGCCTCTGCTGGTATAATGATTTACCACATCATAAATCTATTTGATCCCATTTTTGTCCTTATTCATTTAGAGTTGTGTCTTCTTTCTTTGTCACACTAAACGGTAAAATTTTGGATCTAGAACTATGAATGAACTATATTAATACTTGATATATAAAAAATGATGATTCTATTATACAGTAAAATATGTTACTAAGTTATCTTCAATTATGTTTTTTTTAATTGAATAATCCTATTTGATTTAATTGGATCCACATATATATGTTGATTTTTTTGTTCCTCTTTCAGAAAATAATTCATTGATGCATTGAATCTTATGTCTGAAAATATTTTTCACCACTAGACCATACATAGATACCCATTTTTTTCTTCTTCTTAGATAGTCAATCATTTAAATATATATATATATTTGGGTATCCCAAATTTCTCTATCTATATTAATCTAATAAAACTTGATAAAAAATATATTTTAGACTATATGAGAGTCTTCATAAACAACATCCCCACTGATTAATGAAAACCTATAATGTGATGCATGAAGTTTGAATTCTCTGATTGGGTAGTCCACTGCTTTAGTATTTCACTACATTGGTCAACTACATTTTATAGTTCTATTAGAGGTATGGTATTTTTTTTATTTTCATGAAAGTGTTTATTTTAATTTCATATTTTTGTAAGGGTTTTTTATTATGATAGTTGATTTGGTTTTTGGTAAGGTATTATTTATACATTCATTGAAACTCCATTTGTATTTTCATAAGAGATGTTTGTAATTTATTTGAGGATTATAATCTCTATTTCCTGGTTTGGAATTAGAGTTTTATTTTGTTTTAATCAATTTTCCTCCTTATGATAATCAATTCAAAAATAAGTTCATGGTAAATTCATTTCTAAATTAATGTAATTGATTTATGATTAAGCGATATGGTTTTTTTGTGCACTTTATTATTCTATTGAGATACTATGTTTATATAAGTTAAAATTATAATTCTTTATTATCACCTTAGTAAGGAATCAATTTATTTATTTTGATTTATTTGTTACGAAACAATTTCAATAATTAATGATAAAACTACTAAAAAATATAAATTTATTACTATATATATATATATTTATTTAAAAAAGTCTTTATGAGTGTAATATATATATACATAAATATTTTTGTTACTTTTAGTTTTTTTGTTCTTATCAAAATGACTATATTATATTTTTCAAAATTTTTTTAAGTTCCTGTTAAAAATGAATATTTTTATATACAAATGCAATTAGTAAACATGAATTTATTCACTAATTATGAGTATTATCAATTACATAACATATATACATACGTATATATATATATATATATATATATATTTGGATGAAATGTTTGTGGATATGGTAAAATTTTTATTATGATGTTTCTAAAAAACACACTTATTACGTCATCATGTTGTAATGAAAAAAAAAGCACGTCACATTTTCATATATTCATAGCTATGTGATTATGCATAACGACATACCTTGCATTCATAACTAGTATTTCAAATTAAAGGTTTTCTTATGGTATTGTTAAGAAAAAGGATTTCTTCATGCTTTGAAATATTTTATTTAAAATATTTCTTTTATAATCTTATGTGTGAAACATAAATATTTATTATGATATTAATGGAAAATCTATTTCATAAAAGAAAGTTTGAATGTATGGACACTTAATGAAAAGTCTTATAGCCTTTGTTTTAGTGGAATTTAACTCGGGAGTGGTATGCAATGAATATCCATATATTTATGTATGTACATACTTATAAATATAAATATAAATGTAAATGTTTATTTTAATTCATTATCAGGTTTTCAAAAATATAAACTCTAGTGAAATAATTTATTATTAAAGCATGCTTAAAATGGTTTTAGAAAATCCATCACCTCAATAAACAAAATATGGTAGCGAATTAAGGATTTAACCTTATCCATCAACAAGTGGGTAGGGCCAAGATATCTATCATTGTTTCATGTTTCCACAATGTTTTTGTATTGAAAATATTGCATAATATTTTTAGAAATTTACTGGATTATTTTAAAACCATTTTCAAAGTGTAAATATTTTCAAAGTGAAAATATTTTCAAAGTAAAATACTTGTTCATGGTATTAATTTATTAGTGTTTTCAATGATTTTTTCATGAATTCCTTTTAAAATAATTTCATGGTTAATTAATCCAAAGTTTTGTTTTTCAAAATATTGATTTCCCTAAACGTTATTTCAATTGTTTTAAAACACCTTACTACGAAATTGAATTCCGATACTTTGTTTTAAAATGATTTTTCAAATGTAACATTGAAGTTCTATATTATATGTCATCACTTTTCGAGTTAGTGAACACTAAATCATAGTGGGGACATGATTTATGTTAGTTCAACTCTAATAAATATAAGGTGTTTTCCAATCCTCTAAAACATATAACGGTAAAAGTTAGTCATTTGTGTAATTGTTTAGTTTATTTTATATGGAAAAAATTGCACCAGATTTTTAAGCACTGAGTCTTGAAGCATGAGCTCAGGGAGTTATAATTTTAATCGGAGTAATGGGCTAGGGAACCTTGGGGATTAGATGATTCCTTTTGAGGAAAAAAATTTACGCAATATAGTTTTCTTTATATAGTACTGTACCCATTGAAATTATATAATTATTAAGGTGGAATTAATAATTTCCAAAAGAATGTAAAATTATTTCGAGGAATAAATTTTTTTTAGGGGGGAGGTAACAACCTAGAAAATTACAAGGATATTTTTTATTAAATTGATTAATTTATAATAAAAATAAAAATCATTTTATTAGTTAAATTTAATATTCAAAATTATATAAAATGGTTTTAAATTATCTCATTAACTTCTATTTTTTTTAAATTTCTATTTTAAATAATTAATACTACTTAGATATACACATTATTATTATTATTTTATCATGTTAATTTTATTATTTGTTCCAAATGATCAAGAAAAATGATAAAAATAATAATGAATCATAATATCATCTAAATATATAAAATTATATATATAAATATATATATGATATATCATTTTAATAGTAACATTTGTATAAATATTATCATATATATCTTTTAAATAAATTTTTGTCTTCCTATTACTAATTTTTTATGATTATTAAATTTCGATATAAAATTTATCATTATTAGTATTATTATTTATTGTAAAATTATATTGATATAAGATTTGAAAAAAAATGGATTATATATATGTATACATTACAATAATGATAAACGATATAAAAAATATATGAAACAAATGAAAAAAATTGAAATGAATCGGGATTAAGGGGGTACATTCTAGTCTAGCATGGAGGGATAATGTGTCATGTTATGGGGTTTCAAGGTCATAGGGAGAGCATGACCGAGAGACAAGGCGATGGTGAGGGTTCATCTTCTTCATGTTCGAGCAGTGGTCAAACAAGTGGCTTTATAAGGCACATCAAAGAGTCTAGCATGACGTTTTCCGATCATCATTATTTGCTGACTGATATCTATTGTCAAACTTCATTCACATTTGGAGTTACGATTTCTGGCATCAGTGTTTGAGATCTATATCACATTATAGGGTATTCGTATTTAGATGTCAGGTTGAATCCAAATACAGAGATCGAGTCTATATTAGTGATGCGTAGAGGATCCAGATAGGATTTTGAGAGAAAATGATTTTCTTTGTCCCAAATCACTAGTAGGTATTATTTAAACATTTTTTGTTATGTGAATATTAACTCATAAATGTTATTAAATTCGAGGTTTTCAATGTCTCTTTCCTTTGGACATCCGTTTACTTTTTAAATTCCATTTTGGTACAATGATTTAATACTTATTAAATCGATAGGATCACATTTTTTCATATTCATTTAGCGTTTCACATGCTTTATTTGTCATGCTGAAATGATAATATGTGAGATCTAAAACTACAAATGCACTACATTCATCAATGATATATACCAAAAAATGAAAATTCTATATATCAAATAAAATATGTAATTAATTCCTCTTAATTTTGGATTTTTTTGGCGCAATATAATTCTGTTAGATTTAATTAGTTCCATATATATATATATTATTTTATTGGTGTTTGTTTATAAAAAATTATTAGTGGATGCATTGAATCCTAGGTCTCTACTAATATTTTTTCACCACAAGATCAAACTTAGATACCCATTTATGTCTTCTTCTTATATAGTTAATCATTTAGATATATATATATATGGGTATCAAAAATTTCTAGAACTCTATTAATCTAAGACGACATGATATAAAAAATATATTTTATACCGTATGAGAGTCTACTTAAATAGTATACATCCTTCTCAATGAATACATGTAATGTTATGCAAGAAGATTTCATGCCCTTCTTGGGTAGTCCCCTTCTTGGGTATTTCACTACATGGGTCAGTTATCCTCTATAGTTCTATTAGTGGTAAGGGATTTGATTTGTTTATTTTCAAGAATGTTTTTATTTTCAAATATTATTTCTATAAGGGGTGTTTATTATGATTGTTAAATTTGTTTTGGGAAAGGTATTATTTATACTTTCATTTTAATTCCATTTGTATTTTCAAAAAAGATGTTTTTTATTTATTTTAGGATTATAATCGTTTTTTTATTAGCGTAAGAGATAGATTTTTCTATTAGTATATTTTCCATGTTATGATTATCAAATATTATATGAGTATGAGATCAATTCTTTTCGAAATTTATGTAATTGATTTATTCTTATGAATTAGGGATTTTGTTATGTGATTTATTATTCTTCTGAGATACTATGTTTATATTTGTTCAAAATTTAATTCTTTATTATCACAATTGTAAGTAATAAAATTATTTATTTTGATTTATGTTTTATGAAAATTGTTTACAAGTTAAAGCTAAATCCGCTGCAACATATATCATTATTTCTTAATATATATATATATATTAAATGACTCTATAGGTGTAATATATATAAAAATAATTTTTTTCTAACATGTAGTTTTTTATGGTCTTATGAAAATGATCATATTATATTTATTAAAATTATATTTTAATTCTTGATTAACATAAATATTTTTATTTATCAATGCTTTGATTATACATGAATTTATTCATTAATTATGTGTATTATAAATTCCATGATATATATATATCTATGTGTGTGTGTGTGTGTATATATATGTATGGATGTAATGTTTATTGAAATGGAATAAATTTTATTTATATGTTTCTAAAAAATGTGCATAGTATGTCATCATGTTATAATGAAAATATAGATATCTCATGTTCATATAGTCATTTCCACGTGATTATGCATAACGACATACATTTCATTCATAACCATTATTTCAAATAAACTGTTTACTTCTGAGATTATTTAGAAAAATGATGTCTTCATGCTTTGAAATATTTTATTTAAAATATTTCCTTTATAATATTATGTGCAAATCATAAATATTTATTATGATAAAAATATAAAATGTATTCAATAAAAGAATGTGTGAATACATGGACACTTCATTAAATGTCTTATGGACTGAGTTTTAGTGGAATACAACTCGTGGGTGGTATAAAGTGATTCTTATTATATTTATGTATGTACATAATTATATATAAAAATATAAATGTGAATGTGTATTTGAATACAGTAACATGTTTTCAAAAACAAAAAACTATAGTGAAATAATATACAAGTAAAGAAAGATGAAAATGTTTTCAAAAAATATGGCACTTGAATGTTGAATATATGATAGAAAATTGAGGGGTGAACCAAATCCCTTAACAAGTTGGTATGCCCTTTGATATCCAAAAATGTTTCAAGTTCCAACAATGTCTCTGTTTTTAAAATCTTCCTCAATATTTTCTAAAATTCAATGGATTGTTTTAAAATCATTTTTAAAGTGTAAATATTTTCTACGTAAAAATATTTTCAAATTATAAATATTTTCAAATTATTAAAGTATTAGAGTCTTCAATGTTATTTTCTTGAATTACTATTAAAATAATTTCAATGTTAACTAATAAAAATTTGTTTTCAAAATAATGATTTCCCTAAAAGGTATCTCAATAATTTTAAAACTCCTTACTATGAAATTAAAGGCTCTCCCTTTTTAAAAAAAATTCATATGTAACATAGATGTTCTATTTCAGATGACATCTCTCTTGTTGTTAGCATGCGTAGAAGCTTAGTAGGCACTTGATTTATTTTTTCCAACTTTGATATATTTTAGGTGTTTTATAATACTCCAAAACCAATACTGGTAAAAGGTTCTCATTTATGTAATCTTCGGTGTAATTGTTCAGTTTAATTTTTAAGAATGAAATTACAGAACATTTGGTTTCACAATGTTTGGAAGGGTGGTATTGGGGTGTTATAAACATCACCAAGATCTTCCTCCTTTAGGTGTTTTTGATCCAATCGGGTAGCTAACCATGCATACTCCACATACTCAACACATAATACTCCAACAAAGAGTGTCCCTCTTACGATGGGTTGCTAACCACATGTAACCCCCATCATGTCTCTGGGATAGTGTCCTTTACGTAAACCGTAATTCTATGCCCCACATATCGAACTAAAGAGACGTTGATTCCTTACCACAAGGATACGTTTGAATTATTCTTATGGTACAAGCTCATCACTCATGTCCCATCCTAGTAATTCCCTCAAGTGGTTGTCTTTCACGGGGACCATGCCTCACCCCATGGTTCCACTTCCTTCGGGTCCCATCCATGTGTCCATTCTCATGAGCCGCCTCCTTAGGTGACTTCTCACCACATCGAACAATGTGGACTTTGATCCTTTCCCCAATTCATACAGGGTATGTATGAAACCTCTATTAGGTTCATGCCTAATACCATCATTCCCATGATGGTTCCCATTACATGTTCTCCATAACCATTCATCATCACCCTTCAAAACTCCCTCCATATGAATCCTTATTTTTCTTAGGTCCACCACATCCTGATGAATTCATGCCATCCATAAGTGATACTAACCATGAGTATGTCCTAGAAATTTTCACCATCAATTCACCCTTTTTAAAGTAGAGTCACGCTATCCAATTGGATTCTATCTATGCTTAACCCCATCATGTTTCTGGGTTCTTTTCCTTTGTGTATGCCCTAATTCTATGCCTTACCCTTCTGAACTACATGGGTTTAGATCCATGTCCTCTAAATAGGGTATGTAGGAATCCTCTTCGAGGTTCAATACTAGCCAAAGGCTTTCCTTAGCATCCCCTTTTTAGGGACCCATCATCCATTCTAATGCGCTATTTTTGCTCTCCCGATCGACCTCATCATGAAATCTCCCCTCTTTAGGGACATACCATCCCAAGTCCATCCCCATTGGGTGTTCTAATCTATCCATCTAGTAAACCATCAAGGCTATTTCTCTTAGGTATGTACCCATATGAACCACTATTATTAGTGTTTCGATCAGTCCAATCTTTCTCTATAAGACATTAAAATGCATTCATGCCCTATGTTAAGCATGTGAAATAGAGGAAAACCTCAGAGGCATGCATCTCGAATAAGAATCTCCACATTCTATGTGGGATTTCTCGAGCATTAGTTCCATTGATAAGCCCTATAATAAGATTAAATACAAGTATTATATGGTTCATGTTTCAAAAATATTTTTCTATGTTCATAATTTTGATTGATTACATAGGGATATTTTTTTCAATGATCAAGTTTCTTTTTTTGATTAAATGTAAATTTCATTTGAAACCCATTCTTTATTTTAAGGATTTCATAAACTACAATTTATGGGTTTTTGTGATTCTTATCATGTTTCATATATAAGATATTTATCTACATTTCATTAGTTTTTGGGGATGTCTAAAAATTCATTTTTATGACTGTAAAAATTCAATTAATTTGTTGATACAATTTAAGAAACTCTACAGCAAACAATTTTAAAAAGGATTGGTATTTGTTTTACTGTAAATTTTAGAGATATCATATTCACATGAAACATAATTTTATATAAATCCAACAATTTTTCCTTGATTTCATTAGTTTACATAAATGTATAAAAAGTTCATTTATATAGTGATTAAATTGTTAGATGTTATTCTATGATTTTTCATAACTAATGTTCTCTAGAATGTTCATGGTTTTATTTTTTAATGATATTTAGTACAGTAGATGTCATATTTATTTGACTATTGATTTGTTGGAAATCTAATAAGTTTTTCTAAAAATAAGTCACATCCCCTAAATTCTGAATCTTCAATTCTGAAACGTTAAAAAAATTTGATGTTTTTTATATTATGATGTACAGTTTTTCACAATGTATGAGCAACCTTACTTTCATAATAGTGCAATGTAAAGTTCATTAACCCAATGATATTTTAAATCATCCATATGCTACATATTTTTGGTGAATAATTGAATGTATGGTTAATCAAACCTATAGTACTATTGATGAATAGTTTATAGTATGGTTCATCAACCCTATATTACTATTAATGAATAGTGCAAAGTATGGTTCATCAACCCTACATTAATGATCATGTTTAGTGAAAATTATTGTTCATACCCTACGTTAATATCCATTCTACAAAGTATGGTTAATACCCTACATTACTATTCATTATAAAAAGTGCAGCTTATACCCTACATTATCGTTCATTAATAGTTCTTTGTATGGTTCATCAACCATATGTTATTGGTCATTCTGAAGTTACTATTCATTCTGTGCTTTTAAAAAAATTATTTTCTGCATATATATGGATTATTTTCAATGGGTTTTCTACGGTAAAATTTCTCATTAAATATAAGGATTATAATCTATGAGTTTTTAATTTTTTTGGTGGAATATTTATAGGAAAATTTATATTTTTTCAATGACTTTTTCCCGTTAATTTTTTGGTTTCAAAATTGTTTAAATTAAAAAATATAAATTTACTAACAAGTTGTTCTACTGGTGTTCAAGAACTATTTTGTATAGATTTAACAAATTTTTAATGGAATTAAATCATTTTATAAATCATTCAATGTTATTATATTTCTGTATATATTTTCAAAAGAGTTAATCAAATTATTTTTGAATTCATTTATTAGAGATTTATTCTACAGAAAAAAAGGGAATCAATATTCTGTATTTCATAGAGATGTTTATGATTTATTTTAAGTCAATTAATTTTGAATATCTGAAATATGAGGAGCTTATAAAATGGAAAAATATTTATTCTCTCTATATATATCATTCTCTCTTGTAGGAAATATTATACTACACAGCATAGCACAATACAAAATAACAAGACACACATTAACATTATTGATACTCTATTTTTTTCAAAAGAAAGAGCTATAAATTTTGAACCTATTGTGAAATCTATTATATCCTACGTCACTCTGTTTCATCAGTTGATAGATCTAAAAATAGATATATTAATTCTACTTCGACTATAATTTCCTTGAATAAAAGAGATGATGTAATCCTCAAAAATCATACCTTTTTTTAATATATTATCTTCTTAGTTATATGGTTGTCATTATGTATTATTATTTCTTATCCCTCACATTTTTTTATGATTTTGTATAAAAATCCATATCTGCTATTCCGTTTCTTCAGGTTTTGACTCCTAGATTCTAATTTCAGGATCTAGGGGTTCTGAATCCCTGTATCTAATGTCATTCCTATTTGGGTTGTGACTCCTGGATTCTAATGTCAGGATATAAGGCATGTGACTCCCTATATATAATTTCGATACTGGTCAGGTTGTGACTCCCTATTTCTAATGTCATGTTTTAAGGATTGTGACTTCCCACACATAATTCATTGTTATGGTTATCCATCCACTAGAAAAGGATTTTGTAATTGGGTTATGATTCACCAATAAAAATCTTTTTTTCTAAAATGTATCGATGTCCGATTAGAGTGGTATAAGAGTAGATGTAGGACCACTTCAGACAGAACTACTATTATGATCATCCACGCATTACTTACTACTTATGCTGCTATTTAACCTTTATTATTATCATTAATAAAAAATTTAATAAATCTATTTTTTGAATAAATTTTTTAATCTTGTATATTCACCCCATCTAGACCATCTTTCATTACCTTATCTGGCCAAACAAAGTCATTCCACAGTTGCCTCACCATGAATACTTTTATAAACGATGATTGCTTCTTTAACTTGACCCTTTGGAATATCCTGGAAGAAATAGTGTAATTAATTTTGGTCCACATAGATATGGCACTGAGAATAGTTTCACAAACAAAATATTAATGTTTAAGGGAGACCTGAACTATGTGACAAATTGTGATGATAAATATTTGTATGTAGACACTGACATCCCATCATCACGTTTCGATCATAGAGAAAATTCCACTGAAAATGTGGTGGATGTTGTTCGCCTTTGGAAATAAGTAATGTAAGGAAGATAGACATGCATCCACATAGACATCACACATCCCAATTGAAAGTGTTGTAAAAGGTATATTGTACGTTATACTAGGTGGGATTTATCGATGGTGAGGATGGGGACTTAAAATACCTATTTAGGTGCTGAGTTAGTTTCAATGTTGTTCATTGTGATATAGCATGCATTATTTACCTTTTTTTATGAGAGGCTCTATGGAGGATCCTATTGAGTATATTGTTATTATCACCCTATAGATATATAAATTTTTTTTTCTAGGAATCTGGAGAAGGTTTTAAATCTAGATAGGTTTTATTAGCTCTTGGCTTTTTAGGAGATGTTTTTTCTTTGTGGTCACTGTTGTATTTGTGTTTTGATACTTGTAGTTTTCCTTCTAGTTCTTTATGTACTATATGAAATTTCTTGTTAGAACTTAGGCGACATATATATATATATATGCATGTGTGTTTTTTTTTGAGTAGTTATTGTGTGGTCTATAATTTATCTCTCTCTCTATTTCTTGTTTATTTAGAGGGTAATGCCTCTATACGAATTTTTATTATTCCCCCAGTACTAGTTTCCAACCTGGGGACGACTGGAGGTGGTACTTGGGTGGTCACCCACTATCTCCCCTCATACAAGTATCTTTGTGGGGAAGGTTTCATGATAATGTTGTATCAGATGGATGTTGGAGTTAGGTACAGGTTATGATTTATGGGTTTGTAGGGAAATAGTCTCAGATAAGAAGAGTGAGCGTTGTAAACACTATTGAAAGAAATAAAAATGGTTATTTTTTCCATTATAATCGGAGGCTTGATCCATTATATTTACCGAACCTTCTAAAAGAAGTTTTTCTAGTATTGGGTTAGATACCTTGGAGAAGATCATGGATCATTCTTCTTCTCACTTGTATTTGAAATTGGCACACCTTGGGATTGGTTATATCCTTTAAATGAAATTAATTAATTAATTAATTAATTATGTATAGATATTTCATATTACATGTTGAGGACCTATAATCATTTTCCCTTTCATTGTAATGTCTCGAGGTCAACTTACTTGTTATCTACGTGCAGACGATGTTTAGATGGATGGGATGTTATAACGCTATATAGGCAAGGTCAACGACGATGAAACATTTTAGAGGACACTCCAAGATATTTAACACTATATTAAGTAGAAGAATGAAAAATAATTTTCATATTTAGTCACAGAGTACTATTTAGGGAATGTTGAGATGGCCTTTAGTTCATTCCCTTCTTGAAAAATAGATCTATGTTTCTTTGGCTTTTTTATGTTGTGTGGAGCAGCGATGTAGTGGAAGTTCATGTTCTTTGGGGACTATTAGGAGTAATAAAGTATCATCAGAGATGTTCTAAGATACGTTCTGAGCTATTTGAATTTCATTGATCATGAAAGATTATAATCGGGAGGATCTTCTTACCCTTCGGCAGGGGAGATCCAATGTGTGGTAGTTTGTGATCCATATGAAGAACACTATATTGTATTCTGGAGACTAGATTCCAGAAGTGGATCCCAATGATTGGAATTTTGAGGAGGCTTCACATCCATAGATATAGTTCCATGTCTCAACATATATGTTGAATATAAATCTTGAGATGTTTGAGAGAGTATTGGTTATTAAGAGGATGTTATCTGGAACTGGATCATCCCAATATTGGAGTATTCAAGATTTGTCATGAAGAAGAGTAGTAATTTTTTGTTTACAATTTTCGGGAAAAGTGAGTTTTTGGTCAGCCTGGGGTAGGTCCCATCCTTCATATTCTCTATTCTCCGGGGGTAGCGGCTCTCTGACCAATTCCAAGGGATCATATGTGTGACATTCTTTACAGATTTTGTTGTCATCAGCAACCATCATCCATGTCCTTTCAATATTGTTAGCATGCACTAGCTCTTCTACATCATGTTTCTCCATTGTGATAGTTTTAGCCAAGGAAGTTGTAGCATGGTGTTTTAGTTTTGGATTAAAATAGATGAGATGGTGCAGGGAGAGGAAATCCTCAAGATGATCCACATCCATAGAGTGAAGAGTGTGACAATAGAGCTTTTCTTTAGTCGGGTTTGAGAGGCTATGGAGTAGGTTATGTTTATCTTTAGGGATTATCGTTTTCATTATTTGGTGAGATAGATTTTGGTGAAGGTGACCTTTTCTAGTTTTATATATGGGTATATGAATTGTGTGACTTAGGACAAAAACCTGACCTTATATCACCTATCCTCTTCCATTCATATGGAAATTAAGGGGAGATGATTCGTGTTCCCATGACATTTACTATACTATTTGAAGGTCAAGATGACTATTATGATGTATGTATAGATTATGAGCTAGTTATGGGAAAGAATAACTCTTGTGGAGACTTCCTATGTTTATGGATACAACCATATGACATCATCCATGGAATGGATTAGTTTTATTTAGTTCAGGAAATTATGTATTCCATTATATTTCATGTTGTGGTTTAAGATGCTGATGGAGAGGAAACAGTTTTATCTAGTGATGGAGGCCCATAGATGGGTTAGATACATATTCCATCCTTACCATATTTGGGAGCGGAGCTGATACAATGTTTTTTGGAGATTCAATTATTTTGGTTTCCTAATCTTGTAGAAGAGTACCAACTTGTATCTCTAGATTCCATTTTAGTGTTACCCCCTCGACAGGAGATCAAGTGTGGGATTGAAATAATGCCAGGTGTGTCTCATATCATTGTGTATTAAAATAGGATGTCACCTTTGGAGTTGTGGGAGATATGAGTAAATCTATATTCTCTATTTCATTGAGGTTTTGTACATCGAAGTGTGTCGCATTAGGATGAACTAGATTTTTCATTCATAATACTAATCTTAGATTGAGGATTTGTACTAGTTATCATCAGTTGAATCAGTTAATAGTGAATAAAATCTATCCTCTTACTTGGATTGATGTATTATTCGATTAGTTGATGGAATAATTTTGGTTCTCAAAGATGTATTTGATTTTAGGATATCATTGGAATAGGGTGATGGATGATGATATTGAGAAGACTAAATTTGTTCTCATCATCAGAATTATATATTTTTTTCTATTAGTTGTGATTAATGATCTAGCCATGTTCATGGAGTTGATAAATAGATTTTTCTTAGAGTTCCTCAATATGTTTTTGGTGGTTTTCATCGATTATATCCATGTCTACTCCGCATTTGAGGAGAATGCATAGCATCTGCATGTCGTTTTAGGATTTCAACATGTGAGTAGTTATTCCATAAGTTTTTTATATTGGATTTCTAGAATTTTCCTGTCCATTTTATCGATCATGTTTTTTCCTAGTATGGAGTAGTTGTGGATCCATTTAATATAGAGGTAGTGTTGTCTTTGTTATCCCCCAAGCCTGCTAAAGATATCCGTAGTTTCCTTGGTTTTATAGTCTATCTTAGGAGGTCTGTTAGAAATATCTCTCAGTTTTCAAGTCCTCTAGAATCCTTAACCTGAAAGGATTATGCATTCTTGTGGACTGAATAGAGTCATGTAGCTTCTGATTATCTAAAGGAGAAGTCGGCTAGCACACTAGTTCTTTTTTTCAAGCATAAGGACTTCTGTTTGAGGTTTTCTGTGATGCTTCACATCTTGGTTTAAGAATTTTTCAAATTCACTAAAGATCTGGTATTTATTATGGGTCACAGTGATTATATAACCATGAGAATAAATATTCTTCACATGATCTTTAATCGATGGCAGTTGGGATTTCCTTGATGTTTTAGTGACATTACCTCATATGTGAGCATTGTTTAGTATATACTGATCATATGATCATGAGGTTTGTCTTATCCCATTATGACATGAACATTCATCAGTGATGTTGGATAGAATTATTATAGGATTATGAATTAGGGATTTTATATACTCTACGAAAGGTAATTTTTATGGATTATGTGATGAGAAGGAATTCACATAATAATGCCATGAATGAATCAACATATTCCTAGATGGTGATAGAAGAAATCTTATTCATACATCTTGATATGGAAGAGGTTAGAGGTAGATTATTTGCCTTCCAAATAATAGTTTAGTCATTTTTGGAACTGTATTTGGATGAGTCCAAGTTGGGGTATTCTGATGTGGTGTTAGGAAGAGACTAAGTTTTCTATAGTGATTCCCTAAATGGTTGTGCTGAGGAATGATATTACCGGGTATTTTTCCTAGGTAGGATTTTCATTATGTCATAAATTCATGATATAGTTCTTTTTTAGTTCCATATCTCTTCTTTGGTGGTACATCCTATCATGAAAATGATATACCCAGCATTGAGAGGATAGTTTTGGTGGCATAGGTTAAATCATAGAGTTGCCGAGTTTATTTCTTGATTTTTTGTCTATCGTAAGATGAAGGTAGATCATGTTGTTCCTGGTGGTTTTCTACATCTATTAGATGTTCCCTAGTGGTATTGGGTGGAAATATCGAGCGACTTAGTTATAATTTTACCTCGATATCAGGGATTCCATGATGTTATATTGGTGATAGTGGATCATTTGATGAAATTAGTCCAATTTAAGGTTATCTAGGATTTGATCTCAGTAGAAGTTTTATAGAGGTAGAATCAGGAGTTTGTGGTGTGACCCCATAGAGTCCCAAGGACAATAATCTCTAATTGGTATCCTCATTTTACCTCCAGGGTATAGAGAGGCCTCTATCATGATTTTGGTTCTCAATTATGGCTTAATACTTCTTTTCACCCACAAATAGAATGTTATACATAGTGCACTCTCTAGACTGTGTATGACATGTTTCACTTTTGTGTCCTAGATTTTATGGTTTCATGGATTAGGAACCTACACCGGGTCAAGTTTTCTTATATAAATTGTTTCAAATCAACCATTTTATGGAACTATTTATTTTCTTTTTACGTCCATCCTACCAGTTCTCCATTGTTCTAGATTAGGGTTAGTGATGCAGTAATTAATTGGCCAGAACTGGTACAAAATACGATATAGATAGTCCAAGTAATTCGTGAGATGATGAAGGAGGAAATAGATCATCTGAAATCCAATGTGGATCTTAGGATTATAACTCTACAGTTTCATTTTGTAGATCATTTGTGCCTAAAAATTTATAATCACCGTGGGAAGTGATGTATTGGTCATGGGTGTACTATTTATCCCCAATTTGTTGGTACCTTTGAGGTGTTGGGTCATGTTGGAGATATTTTGTATCAGATATAACATCCCTACAGATTATATGGATACATAATGTCCTTAACATTTCATATCTATCTTTATCATCATGATTAATGTAATTTCATCTATTTGGGTGAGATCAATGTTGAAAATGAAATGACAATCTATTATTGGTCTATGGGGATCCAATCCATCAAGGTTAAGATGTTGTAAGAGCATGTTATTACCTTTTTTCAAGTCTTTTAGTGGAATCGTGATGTAGATGAGAGTACCATGGAATGTGAGACATAGATTCATGCTCAATACCCCATTTTTGTTGATATTTAACTCTTATATTGTTGTGATGTTTGTTATGGTTATTGAAATTTCTAGTTTAAAAAATGGATTCTCCTTGTTTCTTATTTTGGTTTTACTCTCGATTTAAAGGTATGTTCCACAAGATATTTCTTAGGAGTATGTTTTTGATCTTATGTGGTTTTTAATTTTTCTTGTGATGATATGGTTGACCTATTGTGATGGAGTGATCTTTGATAAGTATCTCATGAGGTGGATGTTCAGACGACCCCTATTTAGTTACTCTCGGGGTTTGGATTTGTTCTCTATGGATTAAAATGTCTTAATAGATATCTAATTAAAGGGTTTTTATCTATTTGGACATAACATTTTCTTGTTTTCTGAGACTGAGGTTCTCATATGGGGGTTAGAGAATTTATATAGAGATTTAGTTTCAAAACAATAGAAGTACTAAAAATTCACATCGTGTAATGTTACATGATTTGTAGGGATGTTCATATTTTATATAGGGGTGGTTCACAACATTTATTAATTTAGGGATAATTTCCATTTAGGAAATCATTTTTTTGGAACACGAATCATGTGGTTTACATGTCTTTTAAGGGGATTACATATAGATTAAATCCTATGTGTGGTGCATCTTATTTAAATGATGAAATGTTGTAGGTTTCCCATACAATAAGGCATGTAGTTTATTCCCTCTCTTATTAAAGTAAACACATCACCCCCACCCCCCCTTGCATTTGGGAATTTCATCAATAGATATCAATATGTGGCTTTATGTCTTTAATCTGTGGTAACCTGTGGTGATCCAAGGGGTGTTCCTTATTTGATTTCTAGAGGGTTCTCCATGTATTATCTTGTTTCCTCCTATTTATTCTCATCATGGGATGGTTTTAGTTCCAATTTGTTTTTAATGGTATTTTTCATGGAGTCTTGTTGTTCATGTTGTGAACTAAAGTCCTTAGATGGATATAGTTCTTGCGACGGAGTTGATCAGAGATCTGCAGTGTTGGTCTATTCTCAAAAGAATAATGTTTGGGGATTTTTAGGTTAGGGGATTATTTTCCTTTATATTTATTTACATGAAATCAAAAATTCATCATGATTTAACCATTTGGATGGAAATAAATGTATCTTTACAATTATTGAACTAGATTAATGAAATTGGATAATGGCTGCATGTCGATGTTGTTTCATTATACTGTGATAGCATTTTTCTAATTTTTTCTGGATAGTGTGATACATATGATATGATTTTCCATGATTTCTTATGCTATGGATTATTTTTTTTGTTTATGTACATTTGTAAAGGATATAAATACAAAATTAATTAATTAATTTATTTCCTGGGGAATTAATAGGTATGTTGGTAATTTGGTGGTTGATGTAAGTTGATGATAATAATATTTATGTGAGTATGCATGTTTAACTAATTGAGGTTTCCATGGTATTAGTGGAATTGATGAATAATTTAAAACATGTTGATTCTTACTCTTAATAATAACAATTGAAATGGAACGCTAAATGATAATGGTTTTAAATTCTGTAGAATGTTTTTCTGTTGATAGCCTGATAAAGCATGGTGACTTATGTTTTCTATAGTTGGTACCTATGAATAATAAATATTTTAATTCAATATTGAATAAGAACTATTGTTTTCATAATGATATTTTCTATGGAAAGGGGTTATTTTATCTTGAGGACTAGTTATTTTCTGTTGTGTCCATGAGAGATCAATTTCAGGTGAATGATTAAGGCCTTGTTTTGAATGCTTATCTTCCCTATTGTTTACACATGTTTGATTCCAACTATATGTAATATTATCTGGATAAAAACCATTTCACAAGATATATGTGAAAATGAGACATATATGGCTATTGTAATATGGGGTGGGGATGCAAATATTTTAAATGGGAATCAGATAGATGATCTTGTAATGGATGATGTGATACATGGGTGGGGAGGAAAGGATAGTTGACACCTATGATAGTGAGATGAATTCGAATATTAATGTGGGTGTTGGGGATAACAGTAATGATGATAGAATGTGTTAATGATTGAATTACCCCGTGATGTTATTCTATGATTTGGGATTCTCACTTTATAATATTTCTAATGGATGATTGTGGAGTTTCATGTAATATTTTTATTCTTTTCCCTAATTCACGAGGTAGATGTCTGTGTTTAATTTAATTTAATATCCTAGTGGTAGTTTAGGCTTCTTTTACAAGAGTTATAGGATTATGTAATGATCATAAATATGAAATAAAATTTTTACTCATGGGGTGGGTTGATGATGGAATGAAACTGGTGAACAAATGATTATCATGAGAAACCATGGAGTTAGTTTGAAATATGCCTGGTGGTAAAGCAATTCACTCTAATGGTAATGTAATGAAATTTAAATTACTATTAATTTTTAATTATTGGATTATGAATTTATTAAGGTAATTGAAATTATAAAAAATTAAAAATTAATTTAATGTAGCTCTTCAGATTTCTTTATGTTTTTACGTAATCGGGTCTTATCAGTGGCACCTGAGAGTACAAGTGATGTTAGCTACAACGGACTCTATGAATAGATTATTCCTATAGTGTGAATGTGAGTTATATTATATCACATATATTATTTCATTTCATAAGATACCCCAACCACATCATTTTTGAATATTTGAACATAGTCAAGTCTAGGAGAGTGTTTTCACCAACATCTCATGGGACATTTGATGGATGGAATCCCCCTATAGACCAGATCTATTCTAATAGTTGTTACATGTGATGTTATGAATGTCAGTTAGGTTTCTCATATATGTGTGTAATGTGTTATCATGTATTTTGGTTATTTCAGGCACATGTATTTCTAGATATATTATCCAAAGGATTAGTATATAAATGGCATGTATAATCTATGATGTATTGAGGTATATACTCAGTGTATGGCCTGTAATAGCTTGAGATAAAATATCTAATGTATGATACATGTAATACAGGCTGTGGTGGATCCTAGAAACTACATGTTAACTATACATATATGTGTATGGAATTATTTGATTATGTGATTCATGAGTATCATTTGGTGATACCTTTATCGGGTGTTTTTGGGTAGCCAATTTTGGAGAGAGATGATAAAGATGTGTGATGTTGGGTCACATTGGAAAACTGGTGGGGAAGAACGAGGGGTACCCTTGATGTTTTTTATTATATTATATGATATATTGTATTCGATGCATGGTGATATTTTTCCATTGTGCGTTTGTGACAATTTTATACCATTTTAGGTGGTAATATAGTTTCACTTTTGTTCATTATGCTTCAATATGATTTCTTTATCATTTACACGAGAGGCTGAAGGGAATATCCTACAGAGTGTACTGCTTTCCTCACCCTCTAATATATACAAAAATGTTTTCATATCTTCTGATTTTTTTGGATATTGGGTGATGTTTTATTACCTCATGGTTTTAGAATAGTAGTATGGACTTCATGGTCATTTTCATCTTTACCATTATTACTTGTAGATTTCCTACTAGTTGTTTTAGTACATTATGTAATTTCTTGTTGGAACTTGTTATTTCATAATATAAAAATGCCTATACTCGGTTTTTTCAATATCATTCTTATCTCTATATTTTACATGTTTTTTTAGAGTGTAATCCCTGCTATATGTATGTTTATTATACCCTCAGTGCAAGTCGCCAACCAATGGCCTGCTATAGGTGGGACTTAGGGAGTCACCATCTATCTCCCCTTGTAACAGTGTCATTGTGTTAAGGGGGATGTTACATTACAATAGTTATATGATAACAATAAAATATTAATTATAATTTATTGAACATATATTAATTTACAGACCATTATTTATTCATTTTCATCTAATTTGAAAAAAAATAATGTTGATTGTGCATTGTGAAGAGTGTCGCCTCGACAAGGTATTGTTTTTTTATTTTTATCATGATTTTTTTTAAAACCACTAAAAATATGAATCACCCACATAAAAACATATAAATAAAATCATTATTCTTATTTTATATTAAGAATATATAGTTCATTAACCATACTCATCCATCTAGATATAATGTGTTTGTCGTTGGGTTTGTTTAACCACATGATGGAAAAATTATCCAATGATATATCATGGATGACTATGAGAACAAAAATAAAAATGGTATTATAGCTTATTAAAAAAAATTAATGGTTATATTATTTATTTAACTAATTCATGAAAATCATCTTGAATCCCTAAAATCACCAAAATAAGAAGGCACTAATTAAAATTTCATGGGATGATAAGAGATAAATATATAATAAATAAATAGAATATGATAATAAATTTTCTATATTAAATGAAAAATTGTATATTATGTTTCATAATGATGTCTCTAATAAAAATAATTTTATTATTCATTATTTTAGGCACATGTGATGTACTATTATGAAACATGGTAATGGTTTTCATCTCAAATACCTTCCTTTGAGGTATTTTTTATTATGAAATTAATTTAATTTATATGGTGTGAATATTACTTATTTGATATAACATATCAATTTTTTTATTTTAATAAATATATTTCACGTTGAAATAAAATCCCTTGATTTCATGAGGTTTGGATAAAAATGTTACGGAAGTTGAAGGGGTTTTTTTCTCAAACAATAACTTGTAGAGACATTCTTTTGTTATAAACCATGATTTTAATTATATAATATATTCTATAAAAATTAAAATATCTTTATCTTATATATTTTTTACCCATGGGATGAATCCATATCTATTCAATTTCATAAAATTTCATCTAAATCCATTGTTATCCAAGTAGTTTGGCATTTTGGTTAATTAATTTTTATACATTGAATCATAATGTTTCTGCTTGATCATTTCATCGATTATTCCTCAATAATAAATTATTATATAGAATTTTAAATTATTATTCTTTGAAAAATATTTTTAATGGAAAATAATGTTTTTATATATGGGTTTTTATTAATGTTGTTTTCAATGTATTATAAATTTTCCATTCAATTTATTAGAATCTTTTTTACCTTTGGTTCCACATTTCCCATAGAAACCATTATTACATTTTAATGGATCCATTATTTGAGATTATTTTTGAAAGAAATATTTTTCAAAATATTTAACTTCACCTTTTCAAAAGACACTTTTGAACGTTACATTTTTTATTTTACATTAATATTAAATAATTATTAAAGTACATGTACATTTTCAACTCAGTTTTCTTTTTCAATTTCAAAATTATATACCCTTATTTGATTTATATCCAATTGTTTTCGTCTAATAAATTTATATATTAATAATTTGGTTTATTAATTTCATAGAAACGAAAAAAGTGATTCTTGATTCTTTCTTGTCTGATTCCATTTGGGGAATTATTTTGCAGATTTTTTTATCATCATTTTCAACATCCATATAAGTTATTTTTGTTACAATTGATATATGTTCTCTTCAGACCATCCACCTTATTTATCTTGATGACCTATGATCATCCAATTTTATTATTTTCTAACTCATGCATTATTTACTCAATATTTTGTGAGTATCACATTTTACATAATTTATATTGCATGATGTTCACCTAGAAGGAATTTTATTCTATTGACACGGGGAAAATCATTTTCATTGTGTATGTTGTTATAACAATTTGTATGATTATTGGTAAGATTAATATGTAATTTTTAACCACCCACTTTCATTCTCTAGAAGGATTATGTCCATGTTAACAATTTTTATAAAATTGTAAAAATTATTGGTTCTCTTTATGTTGTAATTATTAATATAGATAATTATTGTAATTTTGACAATGTACTATTTGAACGTATACCTTCTTTCTGTAGATGGGTTATTATCTTGTTATCATTTTTTAACATGGTGAAAATTACTATTGTTATTTATGTTGTTATTCCATTAAATATGATTATTTGAAATTTATATAATTTATTGTTGACTAATTATCTCATATTATTATTAACATATTCGTTAAAAAGTGAATGGTTGGACTTATAATTATATTTCCCTTTGATTGTTCGGTCGGTATCCTACAAATAACATGTTATCATATTTTGTATATTCCATCCCAATTTAGTAAAAATTAATTTTTTTGAGTTCATATGGTAAAATGGTGTCTTTTATATGATATTGATTGAAAGAATAGTGACTTTGATAAGTCCTTGATAGTATGGATGACATGTCTGTCATTTTTTATTTCATCACCATGAATTTAGTTATTTTTATCCTTTTGATCTATCTATTTTCATTTCTATCCATTCATATATTATTATCTATCTATTAGTTGATTATGTTGTTACGATGATTACATTATTCTGTCATAATATGTCTTCCATGATTATTCCATGATTACCTAAATTGTATGTTTTCTCATAATAAGTGTTTGAGATCACCATTTATTATGTTTTCATTTCCAATGGTTTTGAAGAAGTTTGTTATACATGATATGTCTAAAAATATATTTTTGTGGAGATTTTGAAGCCTTTTTATTGATTAAGAGGATTTTATAGTGTAAAATAATATCATTTAAGTGTGAATTAAATGGTATTTATTAGTATAAGTTTAGTCTTAGTTCTAAAAATCTCCAAATCTAAAAGGTCTTAGTAATGTATGTAATTCAACACTTTTTTAAATTCATTTAATTATGGGATAGATATGTCCTTGAATCTGTTGTTGGCACAAATGTCGGTATATAAAGTAGGTTTTTATGAGCACCAAATACTGTGGCATGGGACCAAGGTTCCACATGAGACACACTCTTTATAATTATGTATTTCATTCCGCAATGAGTTTTTTTTAAAAAAATTTGTATTTCAAGGGTAGATATATGTTTTTTACAAAATTGTACACGGAAAAATTCATGAAAAAGTTCAATATCATATCACCACCAATGTTTTCCTTATGATATTTTATGATTTCATTTTTCTATTTTATGATTCAATTTATATTTATAAACTTAAATTGAATAACCATGTTATTAATTCAGCTTTCAAAAAATTGATCTTTTTGTGTATTATATTTTAAAATAATGTAAATTTTATTTTTTAATGGAAATATAATGAGTATATGGTGTGATCTGACTTTGAATGTTTAGCTCAGACATTTAAAATATACAATATGTGTGTATGCATTTTTGTATTCATATCATGTTTTATTTTATTATTTTCATGCATATTAGATTTTTGTCGGATGTTATGTCATGTATTATTGTGGTGGAAAGTGAAATGCGATCACTTGTAATAAGGTGGTTAGTAGTTGGTTGTATTTTTTATTTATATGTTGGTTATGTATTTTTGGTATCATCTTGTATAGTGCACTATAAGAACTTTTTATCATTTAATCATTTTATTTTTTGGTAATTATATAATGATTATATGTTAGTGTGTTTATGGGTGATTATTATTTTTGAATTTTATCTCATTTTATTATTCCATGTTTATTTATTTATTGTTTTATCAATTCTATATATTCGTTGCATGTGTTATTCCGACATCTGGAATATCTGCACTAGTGATTTGTGTGTAGTTTTCATTTTAGTTTATATTATTTTGGATGAAATCATTAAAATGTCGAGTATTTTTTACTCCATCGCCTTAGTTTCCAACCCTAGGAAATAGGGAACATGCTTTGGGATATGTGTCATATTTACTCATTTGACATGTCGGGTTAACCTGAGTGGGTTTGTACAACATAATGAACCTTCCCCATTTGGACATACTAATCACACAACCTGGATATCCATTATAAACTATAAACATTATTAGTAACCATGGGATATAAAAAAGAATAGAACATAAAAAATAAATCCCTTGTGAATGGTTTCCCCCATAAATTCACCTAAAATATATTATAGATTATGCCCATAAATATGACTTGGTGAATCTATTTTTTGGACACCGAGATATAAAAATAAATAGTTCTATGTAATAATTAAAAATTTAAATAGCATTAAACATAATATAAATAGATAAAATTATATATATCACTATGTAAATTTAAATCAATATGACTAGGAACATTAAAAACATAATAACATAAAAAAAAGTCAAGGATATAATGGAATTTACATAAAAATCCAAAAATTATACAACCACATTAGGGTCCCAAAATGATCCACCTTATCCAACTCTCTATAAACCACGGTAACCACTAATTACAATCTCAAAATGGATGATGGGGACACCATGAAATTCCACCTTCATGTGGGGAAAATTTCCCATTACCCATGTCAAACATAACTGAGTCTGTATATATATCCAAAAGATGCATATATGGAGTGAGGAAAATCCCAATATGATTCCACCTTATACCTATATAATATAATTCAAATTTCAAACATCATTACAAGTTTTAATATATAATTTTTAGAACACCATTTTCATTTTCATTTATTAAAAATAACATTATTAATAATTTAAAATCCATTTTTTGTATATAAAAACAAGACATGCTTATAAGTATAAATTTGATTTAAAAATAAATCACATAACCAATATAAATATGTTTTAAGAATCAATGAATAATATAATAAATAGAGATTTATATAATGTTTCGACATAAGAAAGTCAAATATCATTAATACATTTCATTAGATCTAACCTTCGGCATATGTGTATAAAATAATTGGTTAATTATGGACCTCACTTTTGTAATATTAGGTCGACCAATATGAATCATGATAGAAACCTAACCCATGATTTACCTCAATTCCTCATATGGTGAAATCCCAGTATCCATTGAAATAATCTCAAACAGTTCATCACACAAAATAACTACCCAAAATGAAATCCCATGATTCCCATTTGAAACTCATAACTAATTAATTTTTATAGTGATTTAAACATCAAATATCTAGATAATAAATAATATTTTACATAAAATAATGGTTTTCAAAACATGAGAAAACTATTCATAATCCATTTTTCTTTCAGAAATCCTTTTGAGAATCTGTTTTAAACAAAATAACTCTTTGAAACATTTTATCAAACACATTATAGGTATAAAAATTGTTTTAGAATAATGAGTAAGCGAAGGTTATAGAGGACCCTAACATTATGATAAATAAAGTCATATAACATTTAGAATACTTATAAATCAATACTTAACAAGTATTTTTAATGAATTTCAATTTCATTGAATTGTATTTTTTTTATCAAAATGGTTGATTGAATGGGATGTTGAGAATAAGTCAGTATGTGTAGAGGTGCTTGATGATTCTTAGAGGATTTTTATGAAAACATCCAAAAAATAAATTTTTAGGATTACAAAAAAAAATTAATATTAAACGACAGGTTCTAATGGATATCAAAAACTAAATACTTTTTTAAAATATGCTTGAGAAATTTTGATGAATTTTTTAAAGGTCATGAAAAAATCTATTTTTTATGAGGAATTGATAAATAGATAGAAAATTTTGTTTTTCATGAGTAATATGAAATGGAACAAGAATTTTATTTTGAAAAAATGAGTAGAGCTTAGAAAGATAAAAAAAATTATAGCATGGGGTATTTTGGAGTTCTCATATAATATTTTATATGCGTATAGTATAAAATATGATAACCATATATCCAGACCAAGGGACCCCTTGCATCCACGTTTTAGGTGGGAAATATCTTTTACCAATCCATACATGGTGGTGGATGCAAATAGCGATTTCGAGGACTATGTGTAGGTAAAATCTCATGTAATTATAGAATATGACTTCTTCTTTATTATTTATGAATTTTATAGTGGATTTTCTTTAACAGACACACTATGTTTGATAGAATACATGATACACAACAACATGTTTCTCCACAAAATTACGTTATAAACAAGACTGAGTCACACATAAAAATAATATGTTATTAATAATATTATTTTAAGTGGTAGCTTTCTCCTAGACATTGTATTAGTGGGAATGAATAGACCGAATTGTATTGTGTTTGTTACTTTTTTTACATTCATCCTATTAATTTTAGAGGCTTAAAATGAGAATAAATCCATTTTTTATAAATAATAATCTAATATTTTTAATAGGTATCTTTTCCAAATTGTGATGGATAACACATTTTAAATCTCGTTTTGACACATTTATATGTTATATTTGAGTAAATAATTTTATTCTTTTTCATTAGGACATTAAATTTCACTTATGTTGAATTTTTAGTATTTTTCTTAAAAGTTTCATTTTTTAATTAATAGTGAAAAATAATACATTATAGTTAAAAACTAATATTAAATTTAAATAAATATTATAATTTAACATATTTTTTAAAGTCATAATTGATCATTATTATATTTATTAATCAAATGTATGTCATTTTAATAAATTTTTTATTGAAATTAGATATTAAATTTATTGACATTTTTGGAAGACTCTTTTACCCACCATCTAGACACATCGATTGGATTAGCATTAACCGTAATTTAACCACTTCTATAAATTGAATTTTGAGAAAACATGCTTACATGTTGGTAATAAGTACGAAAAATGTGGTCTAATAGAGTTGAAATCTACCTTTAACAAGATGAGGGATGGGATAGAAAACTGTCAGAACCTTCCTTCCTCATGTTGAAGGAGAGATAATTACCCCCGAGTCCTGCCTTCAATGAGACCCACAGTGGCGCCTAACACCAAGGTTATAGAATCAAACATATTATGGTAGTCATTACCCATTTAATTTTTTAGTATCGAGAGATACGATGGTAAATTCCAAAACAACTCCAAAAACTAAAGGTAAAATTAAATCCATAACTCGTAACCATATGCATGTTCAAAGGTAAACCCATACAAAGTACATGAAAAGTCCAGAGGAAAAAAACCAAAAAAAAACAAAAACATCACCTATCCCGACATCTGAGCTAGTATGCCCTTTTTGGGTCCCCAAAGAACACCAAGATACCTTAAAGAAGTTTTATATACATAGGGTAAGTATACTGGTCTACTCAGTATGAAAAACAAAAGGCTCTCGTTTACAAGTGGGCAGGCATTCTAATGCCTTGAGAGAAAGTAGAGGTAACAAAAAATCATATCAAGGAAATTATCCACCCAGCCTCACCAAGGCACACATCCCAAATAACACAAGTTACGTAAGTAGTAGTAAGAGAACCTTGATATTTGGGTACCCCACATAGCTTTCCCACTAGATCTTTAAGACATACCACACATCTGACCTCCCCCGCTATTTTTACTGTAGTCCCACTACAGACCCAAAAAATAACCTTTTGGGACACCTCAACCACGTGTCCTTCCCGCCCACATATAAGCCACCACAACCATGAATCCAGACCACAGACATCTGGTCCACCACAACCATACAAAACCACGCCCATAGATACCTTGGCCAGAACAACTACCACTATGCCCGAAGAAACCTGGGCATCATCCTGAAGACACTTGGGAAACAAACATGCATGCACACACCTAGGCCAACCACCACAACATACCATTCTTGAAGATTCAAGGTTAAATGGATCTCATGCCTTCACAGGGTACACTAAGAGTCTTGGGAAACTCTGGAGAGGGAGTAGACAGGTTCCAATAACCATCCACCTAACTGGATGTTGGAAAAAACACACTCCCCTATGAAATTTGGGTGTTCGACATGAAGTGATAAAATGGGGTGGGGTGCGAATAGGAAACAAAAAAACCAAATTTATACATATAGGTAAAAAAGAAGTCATCCCAACCTAAGGGTTCTGATACCATCCCATAGATGAACACCCTCATTATGATTCATTCATGTGAAAAATTACAACAACCAAAATTATAGAACCACACATTCATGTAATCGTGTTCATGTGATTACATTCAAGCATTCCTTCATTAAAGAGAAACTAAATGGTATAACCACAAGCCAAAATAACAACTGGATGAAGAAGAATACATTCAAATAGAAATTTAAGCATTCAAACCCAGTTCTCTTGCAAAGTCACTACAACAAAATGGATCTATTGGATCCCATGAAGTACTGGAACCAAACCATTCCCCAACATAGAGTTATAGATCCATAGAAAAACAACTAAATAACAAGATATCCCATATCTATCCACATCACCCCTCAAAAATCAACAAAAGAAACCACACATACTACCAGAACAGGGAAAGGATTTTTCCCGATTTTCCCACACCATTCATTAAGTTTCTTCATTATGTTTGGTTAACCGGGGTGATCACAGAATGATTATTATTCATTGGGCATCCATTTTATCAACCAAATTTGTGTGATTAACCACATCCCATGTTTTTGGAATTAAATCACAATCTAATACAGAAAATATAGGTTCATTAGTGTGAAATAAAGGACCACAAAATTCCACTATTTTCAGTGGGAAAAACCCATACAATTCACAACATAAAAACAATGATAAAAGGAACACAAAAAAATCATCATAAAATACACCCCTTCAATCATTAAAGTATGTTTATTAACTTCCTTAAGAGTTGGTTTCATCGATTACCTAAGGAAACGTTATCATATCCACCGAATATGATACAAAGTAAATAGAGATGAAGCAAAACCCTACCTAGATGATCAATTATTGAAGTTTTCTCCTCGCACCAGGAACTGGGGATGCGAAAATTATAGAGGGAAAAATCCACAGAATACATGGTTGAGCAGGAAGGGTTCCATCATGATCCCATGATTCATCTCTGGAAGATGGACTCCAAACACACCAAGAGAGAGATAAAGGAAAAAAGAGATATGGTCTCGGTTTAAGAAAACGCCAGATCCAAAAAATGGAGACGATTTTGAGGTACATAAAAGTCATAACATGGATTGACGAAACGTTTTGGAAGTTTCACACATTGGTATTAATTTTTATTTATTAATTCAACTTAAATATGGTGGTGATAATTGCTATGGGTTAATAGATTTCTTCTAAATGGATAAAAATGCGTAATTGTTGAAAAACAATAAAACACGACAGAGGTGTCACACCAAGGAAAAAGGCTACAGGTTTTGGTAGCTTATGGTTCTCCTAAATTTCGGTGGTTTAAAATAACTTTTACTGGCATTAAATGGCTTTTGGATGGGTACTAAACAAAATTTACATCAAAAGCTACATTACTGGGGAAAACTGGAATGTCCAGGAAAAACAAAGAAGGACTCACTGTTGGGTGAGTCACAGTTGGGTGAGTCACCATTTCCCTGGCACCATCACCCAAGAACCATCTCCCTGGAACCATCGCCCTACCACCATTTACCTGGAACGGTCGCCTTGGAACCATCGCTCTGCACCATCGCCCTAGCATCACTGGCTAGGCACCGTCACCCTGAAACCAATGTCGATTGGTTCTATGAACAACCCATCAGTGCCACAGACACCCATTAGTGCGACGAACACTCCTCAGTGCCACCATATCTCCTCAGTGCTACTGATTCCATTAGGGTCCACTGATTCCCATCGGTGCTACCAATGCCCATCAGGGCCACCGACAGACATCAGTGCCACTAATGCCCTTTACTTCCACTGACGCCCATCTGTGCCACCAACGCTGAAACCTAAAACATGGAAAACTCGTTACTGAGTCACTAATGGTCCCCAAGACACTCCAAAAACCATATTTCGGTATATTAATGGACTGGTAGGGTTCGGGCCATTACCCCAGCTACCCCTCAAACTATTCTCATCCTTGAGAATCCAACAGTAAGCCCGAATAAAATAGCGGGGTCAAAACAACTACCTCGTAAGATACCTCTTAGGAGTAAACCTCCTTGACATATAGGAACACCTCTCCACCATAATGATCAATTGTAGAGGAATTATCGATCCCCTCCCTTAAGAAACTATATAACATATAAAGGTTATATTGTCCACTCATATGGATTAGGGAGTTCCATCCTCCATGTCATGATACTATCCTCTTTGGGTGGCACTGACTCACCAGTATAGGTTTAATCAAATACACTTTAATGTGTCTTGATTAGGGATAAGGTTCTCTACTCTGTAAAGTTAGGACTCTCCGTACACATTTAGAGAACAATGGAAACAATACATCTCTTACTTAACAAGGTCAGTCATTTCATCACAATCAAGTAAAAAACAAAACATAACAAAACTAAAAATATCTTAGGTTACTAGGCACACATCTAAGCCTCCCATTCCAAGGTACTCTCCTCGAGGCCCCCATGTCCCCATAAGACATGAACCAAGGGAATGGTTTTCCCATGGATCACCTTCTCCTCACGATCCTTGATCCTCACTGGTTTCTACATGAATGTTTCATCATCATCGATATCCAACTCTCCCTGGTTGAGGACATGTTAATAATCATATAGATACCAATAGAGCTAAGAAACTTGGTAGACTTTGTGCACCATTAGTAGTGCCGGTGGTCACACCAGCTGATAAACCAATTCGTTGACCCGATGCAACTCCTAGAAGGGTCCTATGAACCTAAGAGAAAGCTCACTCCCCCTATTTGACCTCTGTTTCCCATGATAAGGAGAGAACATTAAGAACACATGGTCCCCAACCTCGAACTCCACGGGTCTACTCATATGATCGGCATATGACTTCTTCCAGTTCTGAGCCGCATTCATCCTCTCACGCACAATATGAACCTTCTATATTGTGCCATGAACCACCTTTGCGCCCAGAACACTTGACTCCCCAACCTCTATCTAGAACACAGGTGAATGACACATTCTTCCATACAAGTCTTTAAATGGATCCATGCAAATGCTATAGTGATGGATATTGTTTTTGGGAAACTCCACCAGTGTAAAGTATTGTCCCCATGATCCCCTAAAGACTATAACACATTCTCACATCATGTCCTCCATTGTATGTATTGTCCTCTCTATCTGCCCATCCGTTTGAGGGTAGAATGAAGTGTTGAGGCATAGCTGGGTGCCAAAATAATGTTTTAATTCTTTACAGAATTATGAGGTAAACCATGTATCTCGATATAAGACTATGGACCTGAGAACTCCATGAAACCACACCACCTTGTCCACATACTTGTGTGCTAAGGAATCCACTGCACTCAAGTCATTGATTTCTAGGATGTTGGCTGATTTTGTAAGTTGGTCTACCACCACCCAAATAGCATCATATCCTCCATGAACCATGTGTAGTCCCATGAAAAAATCCATTGATATGTCATTCCACTTCCACTCTGGTACATCTAAAGGGTACAAGAGACCTCCTGGAACACTATACTCAGACTTCACCTATTGACACACATGGCACTTTGCCACAAACCCCAACACTGCCTGTTTCACCCCAAACCACCAAAACTGACTCCTCAAGCCTCATTACATCTTGGAAACATCTAGATATACCACTAGGGGTGAGTTATGGAACCATCTGAGAACTTGCTCGTGCATCATCCCTCGAACAAACATATTCCCATGGAAAAGCATTTGATTCTAGCCATTTTCTAACCATCTTTCATAGAATCACGCTAGATAACATGATCGCTCATCATTTCAGACTCTTAGTCTGCCCACTACGACCCCTCCACTTGATGTACAAAGGCAGACTACACCATAATCTGAAATAGGCATCCCTTATCATCCTCCACCTTTTCATCTAGGTGCAAGGTAGCTAACTCCGCCATCACCATCCAAGAATCTGTTGATTCTTGAACCACATTTTTCTGTAACATCCTGTTTGGGGAATCATCCACCACGTTCCCCTTCCCTGAGGTATAGGAAATCTTGAAGTCGTAGTCCTGAAGTAACCCCATCCACCTCTGATGTTGCAAGTTCACATCACGCAGGGAGATGATATACCTCAAGATCTTGTGATCTGTGAAGACCAAAAAGCACTTCCAGTAAAGTAATGTCACCACTACATTAGCGTGAACACTACCACGGAATGCTCTAGGTCGTGGGTGGCATAGTTATGTTTATGAGGACATTACTACATAGACCCAAAAGAGATTACTCCCCATTGGTACATCATCACACTCCCCAAGCCTTGGATAGAAGCATCATAGAACACTTCAAAGGATACCCCTTCTTCTAGAAACCTCAGCCCTTGGGCACTGGCCAAATTCCCCTTCAGATAGATGAAGGTTGTCATGCACTGCTCACTCCATAAGAATTCTTGGTCTTTCTTGTTCAAGGATGTCAATGGTCCTGGAAATTGAGAGATGTTTGGATAGAACCTCTCGTAGTAACCTTCTAGACCCAAGAAACTACAAACTTCTACAATGTTTATTGTTTCTTTCCAAGAAACAACTACCTCGACCTTCAACATGTCTACTGATATTCCCTACCGGGACACCACATATACAGGGAAGTGCACCTCTCATGTCTAGAACTATCACATGGACGAAATCCCATAGATAAGGTGCTGTCAGAGGACCTCTAAAATAGTTCTGAGTTTCATGGTATGATCCTAATATGATCTTGAGTAGATCTAGATGTCATAGATAAACAAAACTATGAATCGGTCCAGATACTCATAAAAAACAGAGTTCATGTGACCCATGAACATGGTTAGTGTGTTCGTAATGCTAAACAACATGACCACAAACTCAAATTTTCCATATATGCACCTGAATGCAGTCTTGGAGATGTCACCCTTATTCACCCATTCCTAGTGATATCCCAATCACAGTTCGATCATAGAGAACCAAATTGCTCCCTTCAATTGGTCAAAATGGTCTTTGATCCTCAGGAGGGGGTAACAGTTCTTGACCATCACCTAATTCTTCCTATGGTAGTCTATACACAGCATAAGACCGTTGACTTCATTCTTTGCGAACAACACTGGGGCACCCCACGATTACAAATTCAGTTAGATAAACCCCTTCTTCATCAGATCATCAATCTGAATCCATTACTCTCGTAACTTATAAGGATCTATCTCATAGGGATCCATAAAAATTGTAATGGCACTGGGTTGCATATTTATCTGAAACTCAACATCACGTCGGGGGGCAGAGTCACCACCTCTCCAGGGAAGACGTTTGGGACTCACTGACAACCACTGGGACTTCCACCATCTCTATATATTCCAAATCCACTAACAACACATCTAATAAGGAAATTATGGGCTCCACTTTCATATTACCCTCATAGTAACCCCGCTCACCGAAGAAAGTCACACGTTGTCCTCTCATAGATGAAAACATGAGCCTTCTACAAAAGTAGTGGCTAATGTCACACAAAGATAAAAACCATTCGATGCCTAAGATGACATTATATGGATGAATCTGTAAGAAATAAAGGTCCCCATTGGACTGATGTGTCCCTACCAACAATCTACATCCCCAGAAAACATATGACAAGGTGGTGTGAACTCCAACTTGCATACTCAATACCAGGGCCATGAGAAGTCATTCTGCATCTAGACCCTGCACATGGTCTAGACTGGGTGCAACGAAGGAGTGTGAAGCTCCTGAATCAAACATGGAATAAGCAAGATACTATACAATCCGATCATACCTCGATTGACATCTAGCCTTACTGGAACTGCTACCTTGGCGGTGTGCAACTGCCTGCACCCAGCTCTTCCACCCCTCGGCAATCGGACGCCTCCCTGACCATTCCATGGTCGAGTTCCCTAAGAAACATCCTGAGGTTGGCCTCATCCTACAACATTTTCCCTCAGAGGAGTGGGAACTTATTGTCCCTACTATGGCTACTGGAAAGGCTTGGATTGAAACTATTGCTGCTGAGGCAGGCGTTGTACTTGCACACCTCCACTACACTGCACTCGGTCCGAACACTAATTCTGAAGGTGTCCACAGCTACCATAGGTGAATCATATCAGTCCTAGACCTGAAAATAAAGGGAAAAGAATGGGAGATTGAAACTTGAACTGCTGGGGAATGCTCCCCATCGGCCAAAACATGGATGGCCCTAAGCTTGGAGGCCTGCAGAAGATGGCCTTCCCCTTGGACGAGCTCAACTGGATCCCCTATTGTGGCATTATTCCCAGTGTGTGCATTAGATCCACCACTTCAACCTTCATCTGAACCTCTATGTATGTCGCTAGAGTGAAGGGAGTAACAACATACTAAAGTGACAGATAGAGTGCCTCCTTGAAACATCTCACCCAAGGCTCCTCATCCAGAAAGAGGGATGGATAAAAACAGAAGATATCCATGAACTTGACCCCCCAATTCCATTACACTCATACTCCCTTGCTGGAGGGAGTAGAGGCTCTTGCCTCTACTCAGACATTATTTTAGAAGAATGGAATTTCTCTAGAAAATTCTTCTCAAAGGAGGTCCACGAATCCCCAGCTTCCCTCCAATCCCTGAGGTAGAGCATCCACCATTGATGTGATACTCCCCTAATCTTACTTACTGCCAATGGAAACAATTAATAAGTTGGATATTGGATCAAGCAAAAAGATATCCCAAACTCATCAAGCCATATTTTGGTCTCTATGTCAGATATTATGCCTCATACTTCCTGAGGGTCTGTCGCTGAATGGCATGAAGCATAGCCTTCCACTGGTATTCCTCCTTCTCTTGATGGGTCCTCTGCCAATCAGCCAGATCATACACATGGGCCTCGATCTTCCACACTAATTGTGGTCATCATCTGGGTTCTATAGCTGCAATGTAAACAAGGAATACCTAATACCGAGTAGTGTAGAAGATATCTTTTAAATTTTACATAAACTTGTTATTTATTTAAATTTATAGAAAACCCAGAACACTCATGAACACACGTCATTGTGGTGCATGAACCATTTTTAGGGTCTATACCCTATAAATAGTGTAGCCCCACTTGGTTGTTCAATAGGTCCAGATACCTTGAATCGGATCATGGGGGGCCTTAAAATCTCGTGTCCTAGCTGGTCTTTCATGGCCTATTTCATGAACTGTGACTGTCTAACATTGTTTCCCTACCATTCCATGAAATCCTTACTATTCCTAAACTGAACTCCATCCTATCTCTCAACCATTTCCTTTGATACCATTATGTCCTGACCCGCCTTCATCAAGTTGAGGGAAGGGACAACAAACTGTCAGACCCTCCCTTTCTCAAGTTGAAGGAGAGATAATGACTAGTGGGTACTGCCTTCAGTAAGCCCTGGAGTGGTGGCTAGATCCAAGGGTATAGAATCACGTGAAATATGGAATGAATAACATTTTTTATTATGTATGATCGGGGGATACGATGGTAAATACAAAATGAAATATAAAAACTAAAGGTAATACTAAATCCAAAACCCGTACCCATATGCATGTTAAAAGGTAAACCCATACAAAGTACAAGAAAACAACAAAGTGAAATTACCAACATAAAAGAAAATGAAAATAGAAACTCTCCCAATGTATAAGCTACTATGGCCCTGCAGAATCCCCAGAGTCCTCCGGGAAACCTGAAAGCAGTTTTATATATGTAGGGTAAGTATATAGGTATACTCAGTAGGAAAATCCAAAGGCTCTTGTGCACAAGTATGGAGGAATTTTAATGCCCAATGAAAAAGTGGAGGTAACCAAAACAACTAGCAAGAAAACTATCTACCTAGTCTCACCAATGAACACTCCCCAAATAACACAAATCAGGTAAATAATAGTTAGAGAATATTGTGATTTGGGTACCCCACACCCACTTCACACTAGTTATTTAAGACATCCTATGACTTATACCTCCCCCACAATTTTTTCTACAGCCCCTCTGCCGCCCCAACAACAACCTTATGGGCCACCTCAACCACGTATCCCACCCAGAGACACTAGGGACACCAAAACCACACATCCTTCCCAAAAACACTTGAGTCATCACAACTATATGTAACCACGCCCGCCGACCAATGGGCCAGAACAACTACCACCACGCATGAAGAAACCTGGGCCTCAACCTGAAGACACTTGGGAAACAAACATACCCAGACACACTTGGTACAACCACCACCACATAGCCTTCCTGAAGATTCATGGGATAAAATTGACCTCTGGCCATCACAACCTAGTTGATGAGTTTTGGGATACTTGGGAGTGGGAGTAGAATGGAGATAATAACCATCCACCCAATAGGATTTTGGAAAAAACACCCTCCCACATGAAATGTGGGTGTTCAATAAGAAGTGCTCAACATGGTTGGCGTGCGAATAATAAACAAAAAACTAAATTTATACGTATAGGTAAGAGGTTGTCATACCAACATAATGGTTCTGAAACCAGTATATACACAAACACCCTCATTACTATTCATTCATGAAAAAAGTACAATAACCACAACTGGAGAACCACCCAGTCAAGTAATCAATTTAAGTGATTCCATTCAAGAATTCCTTTATTATTGGGAAACTAACAAGAGTGGTCACAATCGAAGACAATAACTAGACTGAATAAGAATATATTCAAATAGAAATTCAATCATTCACACATGGTTCTCTTATAAAGTCACAACAAAAAAAGGGATCCATTTGATCCCTCGAAGTACTGGATCCAAACCAAGCCCCAACATATGGGTACAGAACCATAGACAAAAAAATAAACAACAAGATATCTCATTCCCATCCACATCACCACATAATCATCAAAAATAGTAACCAAACATACTAAAAAAATAAGGAAAAGATGTTTCCAAATTTTCTAAATCCATTCATTAGGTTCCTTCCTTATGTTTGGTTAACATGGGTGATCAATGGGAATCCATTTTATCAACCAAATTAACATTATTAACTAGTTTCAATGTTACAGGTATTCAATAACATGCTTTTATAGAAAAAAGAGGTTCATTAGTATGAATGAAAGGACCACCTACGTCCACTAGTTTTAGTAGAAAAAACCCCATAAAATTTAAAAAATATAAACGAAGATAAAAGGAATACAACAACATCATCATAAAATACACCCTTTCATTCTTTAAAGTCCATTTATTATCTTCGTTAATATTTGGTTTCATCCATGCCCCAAGGAAACATTATCATACCCACCCAGCATGATACATAGTAACGAGATATGAAGTAGAACCCTGCCTGTATGGTCAACAATTGATGTTTTCTCCTCACGCCAAGATTTGGGGATGCACGACATATAGAGGGAAAACTCCAAGGATGCAAAGGCACACGATTCATCTTTGGGAGGGAACAGATCCGTCATTGGAACATGATTCATATTAGGAAGAGGGAATCCAAACACACAAAGAGAGATCCAAAGGAAAAAAAGACTGATGATCTCATCTAAAGAAAAGCCCAGATCCAAAAAAATAGGGAGACGATTTTGAAGTACTTAAATGTCAGATCATGGAACAACCATGCGGTTGGGAAGTTTCAAATGATTGGATTAATTTTTATTTAATAATTCTTTCCCAAGATGGTGGATATAATGGTTGTGAGTGAATAAATTTCCTCTAAATGGAGAAAAAACCCATAACAATGGATAAACTGTAAAACACGACAAAGATGTGACGTTGAGTAAAAAGGCCACATGTTTAGGTAGCTTAAGGGTCACTTGAATATTAGGGGTTTAAAACATATTTAATTGGCTTTAAATGGATTTAGAAAATCTATTAAAACACTTCCACATCAAAGGCTACGATACTGGGGAAAAACTGGAAGGTCCTAGAAAAACATGGAAGGACTCACCGTTGGGTGAGTCACCGTTGCCCTATAAAAGTCACCCTGACACCAATGCTGATTTTTGCTATGGATAAACCATAAGTGCCACTGACTTCCATTGGTTCCACTGATGCTCATTCGTGCCACCGACGCTTATCGACGCCACCGTCGCTCATTAGTGCCACTAACGCCCATCAGTGCCACTGACGCCCAGTAGTGCCACCGACGCTCATGGGTACCATTTTCACTCATCAGTGCCATCGATCCCGATCATTTCCACCAAAGCCCATCAGTGCCACCAACTCCCATTAGTACCAATGATACTGATCGGTGTCACCGATGTGAATCACTGCCACCAATGCCCATCGGTGCCACCAATGCTCAATCAAGTAATTTGGAGAACTCTTTAATAAATCACTAATAGTCCCATGGATAATCTAGACACCATAAATTTGAAAAGTAATGGTCCAAGAGGGTCTGATCAATTACAAATATGATCAAATTTTTTTGTGAATAGTATATTTAATATTTTATTTTCCGTGGTTAAAGTGTAAATGATGTAAATAATGGTAAAATTAATATTATAATATAAAATCACCATAACACTAGTCCTGATAATAATGGATATGTTATTATTGATCATGATATCCCTTGGGGATAAATTTTTTTCTTTAGAAGCCACTTGGTTGAGATTATGACATTTATAAAACTTAATTTAATGTAAATGAAAATATGTCATAAATATGACTATTCTTAGTAAAACAATTTTAAATTGGGATTATGTAAGTGATATATTCTAGTATGAATATTCAATATAAATATAAAAATATTTTCCTAAAACATGGTAATTTATTAATAATTTATAAGATTTAAATAATTAAATTTAATTATGACACAAAAATGATGAGGTATTATATTTATTATATAAAAATCAAATAAATAATTTTAATATTATAAAAATAAGTATAATTTGAAATATTTTATACCATAAAATAATTATATTGATTATTATGAAATGTTATTATTGAGATAATGTTTTTTGAAGTAATCACTTTTTTATGATATTTTTAAAAAGTAATGTAATGAACAGTGTCAGAATAGACATCGTTTATATTTTAATATATAAAATATATAATTACACGATATAAAATTGATAAAAACATAATATTTAACCATAAATTTAATTTAACTATTAAAATGAAATTAATGGCTCATTAATTGGTCTTTTTTCATGATTTTGTAATTATTTTAACTCTCAAAGTGTAAATTACTTGATAAAATGTTAAGAGTTGAACGGGGTTAAAGAAATAAAGATACAAATTTTAAAAAAATAATGTTTTTATAATTTTCGTTTTATGATTATTTTTTTACGCAGAATCATCCTAACATTGATCTAAATGTGTTTGGACCCATTTCAAATCAAAAATGAATTTATATTAGATTAATACTTTTAATATTTCCAAGTGTTCCACTCCCCTATCCTATAAAAGGAATCTATTTCTCTCTATTAATAATACTTACAAAACCATTTATTTTGGTCACTATCTACCCAAACCCATTCATAATATCCCTAACCAATTTTTTAAGCCTTATTTTAGGCATAAAACTTTATATATGGTTGTTAATGTGTGAAGAATGGTTCTCATCTCAAGGAAAGTTAATGTGTTTATTTATGTATTTCTAATTTTTTTCTTCTGCTACATCCTTCAAATCTTATTAATAAATGTTGCAATAAAAAATACAGTATCAGAAATATACTAAGATGTTATTATGATAATATCATCACCTAAATCCATCTCTACTTCAATTAGATGGGAAAGGAATTAATCATTCATGTGTATGTGTGAACTATATCTCCACAAAACTGATCTAGTTAATTTATCATTATCTTATCTCATGAATGGATATAATAGTGGAATTAATGTAAATATGTGAAATTCATGACGTATAAATCATTATAATATTATAATATGTCAATTATGTTCTAAATTTTTATGAACATAAGAATGATAATGTCATCCGTGCGTACGTGTGAAATATCACCTCCACGATGCGATCTGACTCGTTTTTATTCATTATATAACATAAATGATATATAAAAGTATATTTAAATGATTAATATGATATTTATTATTTTATGATAATTTTGTAAATATAAAAAAATATTTAACTTCATTCTATAAGGATTGATGAGAAATGGAAAATGTTAATCATGTGTACGTACGACTTAGCGTCTCCAAGATTATATTAGTGCTCATATTTAATAACCAATCATAATGGTTTGTTTTAAAGGTATAATTTATTTATAAATATGATAATAATATCATGAATATTATTTTTGAGAAGAAGGATTTATGACCACAAGGACTAGTGACATCAAACCATGTTCATTTTCGACTCAAGTACCAAATATCGATAAAACATCTGACATGAACTCAAATAATAAAATAATTATTATAAAAGGGTAATTATTGAAACAAGAGGAATAATAAAACGTAAAAGGTTCTAAAATAATATAAATTAACCTATGATAATTATTTCAGAATAATAAGTAACATAGATCATGAATTGATCTCAAGGTAAGGGACTTCATCTCAATCTCCTTTCGTTGAGGCATATCATGATGTTATGCACCATTATTATCCTATACGGTGTATATAAAACCCAGCTGATAGATTATATCATGAAATAGTATATTCTCATGATATTTAGGGTTTTTATTAATCTTATACATTCATTTTTTCAACTGTTTCTCAAGTGGAAAAGGACTATTTATCTAAAACATCTTTTGAAATGTTTCAAAGCTATATTCTACTAAAAAGTACTATTTGATTTCTATATTTTTAAAACATTTTTCATCAATATATTTATATAAAAATTAATGTTTTAAAATGTTAATTTATTTTTAAAAATTTCATAGTGTTATGGAATACTCTGATTAAAAATTCCCTTCGTTAAATTTTTTAAATGGATTTGGAAATTGATTGATTGTTTTAATATCGTGAAATGATTTATTATGATTTATGATTTCTATATTGATAATTTAAATCTTGTATGTGTAATAATTATGTAATGGAACTTGAAACGTTGACGGTGGATACATGATAAACCAAATATGGGTGGTTATGTGATAAAACAAACACAATTGGTTCTGTGGTAAACCAAGGATGGGTGGTTACGTTATAACCTCCAATGCATTGGAAATGGACGTCATTCGTATGGATATTCCATTTTTAAGAGTTATATGTGGGTAAATTGACCTTATGTTTATTCCATTTATGTATTATTATGTTCCATGTTTCCTTTATATGATGTATGGGATTTATATGGGTTTTATTTTAATAATTTGATTACAAAACAAGATAATCAATGAGATTATATTTAGTGAAGTGTATTTAATAATTATTAAAGGTTAAAAGTTTTAAATTATGGTTAAGAAATAATGGTTTGCATGTTTTTCTAAAACGAGCATTTATCTTTCTTTGTGTATCCATTACTATGATTTTTATTCTCACCCCATGATATAAATTTTTTTATTAGATGTAAGGGAGAATGAATACATGGTTGGTATCAAGGGAAAATAGTGGTGTTTGAACATGAAAAGAAACCATGTATCATTTTAATAGTTTTTGTTATTTGAAAAAAATATCTAGTGTGTATGAGTGACTACTTGGTAGTATTTTAATTATTAAGTAGGATTTATGGCCACATTCTCTAAATATATAAACATGAAAAGATACCAAATGAAATAAAAAGTAAAATTCTTGATATAACTCAAAATTATTAAATGTCTAGGTATGGGGACCTATAGTCAGTATCAAAGGATGGGTTTAGATAACTTTATAGGTTAATATGTTCTCTAGGCATAGGATAAATATCCCATATAACAAAGAGGGTTAAAATCATATGAAAAATTATGGAGGATTATTGTAAATTAAATGGACTGGATAATACCCTAAACAAAAGAGATATAAAAAGGATGGGAGATTAAACTATTTTTATAAATTCATGTTATCATTAACCATAAGAGTATTATTTTTTAAAAAACACATTTCATGTTTAAGTGATTATTATTATCACTATATTAAGGTAGATCCTTTTTTCTAGATGGAAGGAATGAGATATTTCGAAAACTTCTTATTCGTACCTGATGATTGGATCATCACTATTTTTGAAAAATAAAGTTTGAATTATTTTGATATCTTCTTGAGTATTAAAATCACCAATAATAAATTTTTGGAGTTAACCAACACTTACTAATTTATAAATCATGTCTATGGGATATAGTCTCTTTTAACTATGATTTGAAGATCTCATATCATCCAACTCCTTTGAAAGGTGAAACACCATAAGGGGTATTAATGTTTAATTTTTAAAAGTAGAAAAACATTCTAAAATAGAAAAGAAACATCAACAAGATCAAGAAATTTGGATTCATGGTATGAATTATCTCTTTATCTATAGAGAATCAAACATGATCTGTTTGATATATATGAATCAGGGGGATATAGTCCATATATTGTATTTTTAGGAATAGGGTATTAAGATATTAGGTGTAAATTCATTGTTAATAGATTATAAAGAAGTTTGGAATATTAAGATATCTACATATAAAGGATTAAATTGTTATGGTATACTTAATGATGTGGAAATTTTGAAAAGTATTCATAGAATTTTGATGATGGGGTACTTTTGAAGAATATTTTAGTTGTGTAATATGTGACCATAAAGTTTTTTATGTAAAAATGTTATTCAAGGAAGAATTATCCTTCCTTTTTTAGACAAAATTATATATTTATGAATAACCTTTAGGGTTTATATGATATTTTATTTTGAGGTAATTATGGAATATTACATTTTTCGATGAAAAATGTGAGGCATGGGAGAAAAATTGAGGTTAAAATATGTTAAATTTATTTTTGAGTATTTTATCTCATTTTGGGAATCATAAAATAATTATATATTATTAGGAAAAGAAAAAATTTTAGGAATACTGACAGCCCATCATGTCAGAAAATGTTACGACAAGCGAACACCCAACTGAAGGGCGACAAGGCTTTGCTACCTACAACTAGCCTTTGCGAAGTATCTAGTTACTACAACTTGTTCTCTTTAGTTAAATGAGATGATGTAATAAGAATAATTTGATTTTGGGAACTAATGTTTAATGAAATGGATATCATTGGTACTGGAAAATCATTTTGTGATAAAGTGATAAATTTTAGTTCAGAAGATGTCCACTATTTTGGGAACTCTATATGATTAATAAAAACCGAAAACTATGGGATTTTAATTGAGGAGTAATGGTCAATTTTTATTTAGTAATAATATTTTATTTTAATTGTGTTATTATAGGGAATTAGGTTATTTATGAAAATGGTTAACCTATCATGGAGAATGTTTGATTAGGTGAGTTTCTTTTTTCTTAGGGACATTAAGAGTGGCTGATGTTATTAAGAGATAAATGTTAAAATATATATTTTATAAATATTTGATCTTATTATTCTGAGTTTTGGGTTTCAAACATAGTTTGGATTATTTTGAGTATTTTAATGGATAATTATTTGTTCCATTCTCTATGTTAAACTTTGAGTATCAATATTGAATTTTGGATATTAATGTATTTTTTATCATATAATAATTTATTCTTTTTTTATAATTATCATGCCTTGTACTAACTATTTTGTTTTTGGTTAATATCTAAGGACATGGAAAATATATGGTTTTCCTTTTGTGAATTAAGTTATTATCTATAATTTTATAATAGTGGTTCAATAATTAGAACATGAACTTAAATACTCATCATTAGTAGGAAAAAATGAGTTTATGGTTGTAATTGAATAAGGGGTGAAACTCTACTTGTCATGTAAATATGTTTCCTTATTATATTAGTCTATGAAGTAAATTAATTCATAAAAAGGATCTTAATGAAAAAAATATTATCCATTTACATTTCTCAATGATATTTTGACACATCAAATATTTATGCTTTTTTTATTGATAAATTTCATCTGATTATGATCTCCATCACTATATATTTGTATTTGAGAGTTAATTTTATCATTCATTGTCTTGTTTTTATACATGTAATTTTAGTATGTGTTTTATTAGGTGACCATTGTACTTAAATATTTTTCTTTTGAAGTGGAAATTTTATTAACTCTTGGTCTGATGTAGGATTTCAAAGTTGTATTTTTGAAAAGTGAGTCCTTAGTTATAGATGCCAAATTTAAAACTCCGAGTACGTAATTTTTAAAATGGGGGGATGGATGTTACATCCTATGTAATTATAGAAGAAGACCCTTTTGTGATATTTATGATTTAGATTGTGTTTTTACTTTCATATAGATTCTATTTACAAGAGTGTAGTTGACACACAATATTGGGTTTGTAGGAAATCTTATGGTGTGCACAAGGCTGAGTTATAAAGAAAAATAATATATTATTTATAATATTAATTTGATTGGTAGTTATCTCCAAGCCTTTGTATCAGCGAGAATGAAAATAACTAACTATATTATGTTTATTAGTTTTTTTTATATTCATATAATAAATTTTATAGGCTTAAAATGACAATAAATCCTATTTCAAGCATTAAATACTCTCCTATTTTTCAAAGGCAGTTTTACAACATTTTTATGTATAACCCATTTTAAATCTAGTTTTTGAATCATCTATATTTATATTTAATAAAATAAAATTTTTCATTTTTGTGGGAATTTTTTTTACTTTTGTAAATTTTTTGGTATTTTTCTAATAAAATAATTTTTTTAATGAATACTGAGAAATTATGCATTATAGTTAAAAAAATATTTAAATAATAATAAAAATTGAAACATATTTTTACTGACATAATAGAAAATTATTACATTTATTAATCCGTTATAGGTCCTTGGAATAATTTATATATTGAATTTGTATATGAAAAGTTATTAACATTTTGGAATGTCTCTTTTACCCGCCTTCTAGCCACATCGGTGGGATTAGAAATAATGAAAATTTTAACGATTATGTGAATTTAATTTCAAAAAATAGAAATATAAGGTTGAAATCATTTTGAAAAGGTGGTCTGAAATGATCAATCTAATATTTGGTGAAGGTAATTTTAGTATTTTATTTTCCATGGTAAAAGGGTAAATAAGGCAATTAATGGGAAATTTAATATTATATTATAAAATTATAATAACATCTAAAATAATATTATTGGATGAGTTAGTATCGGCCATCAACTTCCTTGGGCTAAAATGGTGACCTTTGGATGCCACATGGTTGTTATTATGACATTTAGAACATTTAATTTAATGTTTTTGTGAATATGTCATAAATATGTCCTTTCATAATAAATAAATTTTAATATTGGGTTATGTAAGTGATATATTTGACAATGAATAGTACATATAAATAAATAAATATTTCCTATGACATGGTAATTTATTTACAATTTTTATGAATTATATAAATCAATTTAATTATGACATGAATATGATGCTGTATTAGATTTATTAAAGAGAGAATAAAATAAATGGTATTAATAATATTAAAATAAATAAAATTTGAAATATTTGATACCATAAATGAATTTTATAGATTAATATGAAATTTTAGGATTGATTTAATGATGATTTATTTGAAGGATTAAGTATTTATGATGTTTTAAAAAAAGTTGTGTAATTAATAGTGTCAAAATTGACATAATTCATATTTTTAAAATGTAAAATATTTAAGTAAATGACATAAAATTTATAAAAATATTATACTAATTTAAAATGTTTATATAGCTATAAAATTTTCATTAATTACTCATTAATGTTTCATTTTACATGATTTGGTAATTATTATAACTCACATTGTGTAAATAACTTGATAAAATGGTAAGAGGTAAAAGGGGTTAAGGAAAAAATATAAGCATTAAAAAATACAAAAACATTTATAATTTAAATTTTATGGTTATATTTAGACCCAAACTCATCCTATCTATGATATAAATGATTTTTGACTCATTTTAAAATGATTTTTCATTTATATTAATTTAATACTTTTAATAATTCCAACGGTGCCCCACCCCTCTCCCATAAAAAGGCACATATTCTTCTATATTACTCACACTTCCAAAATCATTTGGTTCCAAAACTATCTTCCCATAACCCATCCTAGAATCCCTCCCGACATTATTTACTACTTATTTTAGGCAAATAACCTTTCTTTATAGGTGTTAAGTTGTTCAAAAGGTGATTATATGAAGGAATTGTAATATTTTTATTTAAGTATTTTTAATTTTTTCTTCTTCCACATCCTTCAAATATACTTCATCAAATATGAAAAAAAATATACTATCATAAATATAATGAGATTTTATAATGGTAATATCATTACTTAAATACATCTCCACTCATATTAATTGTGAATGTAATTAATCATTCTTGTGTACGTGTGAAATATCACATCCATGGACTGATCTAATTCATTTTTCATAACCATCTCTCATGACTGGTTATACTAGCGGAATTAATTTTCATATGTGATATTAATGACGTATTACCCATTATAATATAATAATATATCAATTAAATTTTTACTTTTCATGCGCATAAAAATTATAACGTCGTTTGTGCGTACGTCTGAAATGTCGCCTCAATGAAGCAATGTGACTCATTTGTATTCATTGTATAACTTCTATGACATATATAAGTATATATAAATAATTAATATGATTTTAATTGTTTTATTATAATTCTGGAAAGATAAAATAATAGTTAACTTCTTTCTATAATGATCAATGAAAAATTGAAAATGATACTCTTTCGTATGTATGGCTTACCGTCACCATGATTATAATGTTATTAATTTTTCATAACCACATTTCATGGTTTTATTTATAGGTATTATTTATGTATAAAAATGATAATAATTTCATGAAAATTGTTATAAAGATGATGTAATTATGACCACAATGACTAGTGACACCAAACCATGTTCATTTTCGACTCAAGTACCGAATATCGACAAAACGTCCGACATGAACTCTAATAATTAACTGATTATTATAACATGGTAAATAATGATATAATGGGAATGATAAAATTTAAAATTATATTTAGAATCTATAAATACACCTTTTTTATTATTCCTTAATAACAAGGAATGTATGTGATGAATCAAACTCATGGTTTTGACTTCATCTCAATCTTCTTTCATTGAGCCATATCTTGATGTTATGCACATTTATTATCCTATAATTTGTATATAAACCACTTTTGACATGTTATATCATGAAATAGTATATTCTCATTATATTTAATTTTTTTATTAATGTTATTCCTTAATTATTTTTATCCATGTTTTTCTTATGTGGAAAAGGACTCTTTAACTAAAACATAATTTTTAATGTTTTAGTGATTTATTATTCTAAATGATATTATTTCATGAGCATGTTTTGAAAATAGTTGTTCTGAATTTATTTAAATGTAAATTAAGCTATTATAATGTTAATTTCTTTTAAATTTTTTAATGTGGTATTGGTCACTTTCAATCAAAAATCAATTAATTAAATGTTTTAAATGGTTTGCAAATTAATTCACCATTTCAATATCAACAAATAATTTCTTATGATTGAAAATATAAATATTGATAATTGTAATCTTTTATGTGTTATGATTATGTAAGTGTACTTTTACATTTTATGGGTTGTTATATGGTAAATCATATATTAGTGGTTATGTGATAAACCAATGATGTGTGGTTCCATGATATACCAAGGACATGTGGTTGTGTTATAACTTCCAATTCATAGGGTATGAATGGTGGCCATATAAATATTCCATTTCCAGGAGTTATATGTGTGGATTGAGACCATATATTTATTCCATTTATGTATGATTATGTTACATGTTACTTTTATATGATATATGGGCTTTATATGGGTTTTATGGTAATATTTTGATTACAAAAAAAGTACAAAATGAGCTTAAATTCAATAAAGTGTATTTAATACATAGTAAAGGTGAATGTTCTTCCATTATGATAAATTATTAATAATTTAAATGTTTTTATAGACAAACATTTTTCCTTGTTTTTGTATCCCTTACTGATATTCTTATCCTCTTTATGTGGTTCAATTTTTTTTCATTGGATGTAAGGGAGAATAAAGTCAATTTTGCCATTATGGGAAAATTTATTGCATTTGAACATGAAATGAAACCATGTTTCATTTAAATATTTGTTGTTTTTTGAAAAACAAATTGTGAGTATATGTGTCTACTTTTTAATATTTGAGTTGTTAAGTATGAGTTATGGCCCAATTCTCTAAAGCTCTAAACATGAAAAAATCCATGATATGAAATTATGTCAAATTCATGACTTAAATCGTGATTATGTAATGTTTAAGGATGAGGCCTTATAGTGTAGGCATGTTGGATGCATAGTTACCATAGGATCCATATGGATGGATAATATGAGGAAAATGGATGTGTTCAACCCATCTGGGTGTGTGAAGTGTATTCAGGACGATGCCTTAGTGCTGGCTATATTGGTAGATGAGTTATGTAGTTGTATTAAGAGTTGAGAAGATGAGTTCATTTCAGATGTGGGGACTTGTTATGTCATGTACTATAGCTTTACATAATTATTTTCATATAAGAAGGTTCTTCTATGTTGATCTAGCTATGACATTTTATCATGCCCTGTTATCATCTTATACATCCTTCCTTAATGAAATATTTCAGTATATATCGATATTTCATCATATTGTGACATACGATGGTAAATAAATGTATTATATTGCAATTTTATTGACATGGAAATTCAATTCATATTTGGAGAATGTTGTACTATTAAATGAACTTGAATAAGAAATGTTCTGTGTAAAATAATTCATTATGGGGAGAAGAAGTTTTGATTTCCACATATTCAAATGAATTTATGGTATCATTCCATATTACATAATAAATTTTTTGATAGATTAATGAGAAAATAGGAATTTGTGAAAACAATTAGTGAGTTGTGTGATGATGAAGAATCATCACATGATACCCTTGTGCGATGGAAGATGAAAATATTCTATGTGGTTGACATTAAATACTATATTATTAAATGATGGAAGTAGGAGATAAATTTATATGTATCTGAAGGTATTTTTAAGACAATTCTATGTAGAGAATAATAATTGAATATACATTATTTCACTTTATGGATGTAGTTTGAGTGAGATATAAAATATTGTGTAAATTTTACTGAGTATAGAATTCATCATTTATAGAAGAGTTTTTCATATTCATGAGAATATCGGATTTTGAGTTAGAATTAAGGGTTTTGTTCCAATCAGAAGATAACTTTCATAAAAGTATGTTCAGTGAATTGAGAAGATTATAATCATTTAAATACCTATGGATAGTGATAATGATATGACTTTTCACATTCATTTTTGGATTTTCATGATTTTTTTCACGACTAGATATGATGATTATATTCATTCATAGAGGATGATTTTATCTCATCATAGTGTAGAGTTTATCAAAATACAAAACAGATCATTATTTTCATTAGATAATATTTTACGGTAATATAAAGAATTTAGTGGGATTCTAGAGTAGGAGAATAAATAGTGGTACTCTATGATGATTTCATATGTGGTTAGGAACTTGTTGTATTTATTGAAGATCTAGAGTATGAATTTATGGGACTAAATCCTACATTTTAAAAATGAACCAATTTTCCTGAACAATAATTATAAAGATTATCAAATTTAAGTAAGAAATGTGGGACATCATTTTATAAATAACACTTTTAAATGTAGTTACCAATATTTCAAAACTGCAACTCCAGAGAACCCAATGCATTAGAGGTTGTCACATAACAACCCATCCTTGGTTTATAATGGAACAATACATCATTGGTTTTTCACATAACCACCCATCATTAGTTTATCACGTAACCCCTCATAATTAGTTATTCATTTAACAACACATAATTGTAAATAAATCCCAAGAACCATAACATAAACATAATAATCAAATGATTCATCATAAAAAAACTCTCAATAAAATAAACTTTTCAATTTGATATCATTAAATTTGAAATCTTCCATTTAAAACAATTATTCACGTACAACAAAAATTATTTTTTGTTAAACTAACCTTATAAATATGTAAGGTAATAATAAAATAGTTCTGTTACAAGAAATCATAATTTTTTTCATTCTATATACTTAATAAAAAATATTCTTTGAAAATAGAACATTAAAATTGTATTTTTAATTTATTGTCACTTATAAATATCATATCATTGAAGTGAGATTAAATCAATGAAATATATTATGTATATTTCTTATAAATTCATTGAAAGAAGTTAAAAACAATAATTAAAATTAAAAATTCGTTTAACATAAAATATTATAAATACATTACCAAATAAGTTGATGTTTAACCAATAGAATATAAATTGGGTAATGAATTACCTTACCTCACATTTGACCTTGTTAAAATTTGTTCAAACATTCTGCATAGTTTGATAAAAAAATGTTATGTAATCATTATATACCTATATCAGTATATATAATACGTTATTTTATGATTTTATATGATATTATGACCCATTATTTAATAATATTTAATTATTTTAATGGTTTTGGGTGTTTTCATTTCATCATTTCATGGTGAGTTTTTCTTGAATAAAATTATGGATGTTCAAATAATATGGAATTAAAACACCATATGATGAATGAATTAGTATAATTAAATTCTAAATGAATTAATGGTCCTATATATAAGTTTTATTTCTCACATAATGATAATTCATTTGAAAAAATGTTAATTATGAATGTGTTGAATATTTTATTTGGTTTTTCGAGCATCAGAGACTAGTTTCCATTAATATATGATTATGTTTTTAAATTTGTTATAGAATATTAAATTGGTTATAATATACCAACATAAATATTATATAACCATACATACACTTTTATGACCATCCATGAAGGTGGTAATGGAAAATGAAATGTCATTAATCTTGGTGATAATAAATATACATAATTTGGATAATACTTTAGTTTCATTTAATTAGTGAAGATTATATATGAATAGATTATAATATATTCCATTAAAAACCAAAAAATATATTAGATACATGAATATGGAGTATCCTAACTTTTTATATGAAGTATGTAGGGAGAAAGTAGAAAAATAAAATATATTAATGGAGGAAATTTTAGAAAATTACCACTTGAATATCACCTCCTTGAGAGACCCTTGAGGGCCTTGGATGTGGTATTTTGGTTAGGATAGAATCACTATGAAGTGAGGAGAGGAAGGGGATGATTTGGAATATATATTAGGATATAAATTTCTTGTGAGTCTAAATGGGTTGGTGAGATTTGGTATTTATACATCCGGAGATGCACGTTTATGTGATTAAAATAATGGTAATTTTATATTTAAATACAATCAAATTGGGGTAGAATTAATTTAAATGAATTATATTGTTAATTAATGTTTTGGAAACTTTTTAGGGTCGATAAATACAAAAAAACAATTAATTTGTTTTTCATTTTTATGAATGTTATGATTTTATCTTTTACCATTAACCATTGCCACTATTTTTCAAATAATTCGGTAAATTATATTTTTCCCATGGTAACATTTTTATACATAAAAAAGAAATTGACCATAAAACCGAATTATTACCTACTTATTCCACATATGGAATCCGTATTACCAATTTCAATTCAAAAAATTAAAAACATTATATTTAATATCAACCCCAAAAAACACAAGAAAAAAGTGGGTATTAAAACTGAAGAGTTCAAACTATTGAAATGTTTTTATTTCCAATTTCAATGTGAAATTGACTAAAATGTCCAAAATTGGATTGATGTAATTATAATTGAACTAATTATATTGAAAAAATAATTTATTGTATAATTTCACTATATATACTAGTTAAATGAAAAATTTGTTTCAATTAAAAGGCATTATTTTTCACTATTCAAAAGAAAATGATATTTTTCAGAAAAATAAAAAAATAATCCTAATATATTTATTATATTAATATTTGAAAATTTTATTTTTCCATATCAAATATATAAAATTATCAAAAATTAGTTTTAAGAGAGGTTCATCGTTAAAAGCCAGGAAAAATACCTTTTTAAAAAATATAGTTTTTTATGCTTAAAATTGGATTTATTCCTATATTAGGTCTATCAAACATTTTCGATGAATTTAGAAACATAAGTATTATTAAATATAATATAAATTTTTCAAATATATTTCATTGATAGTGATTATATTAATTTATTAATAGTATATTTGAAAACCAATTAGTCTATCAGTACACGGGTTGTTATAATAAGGGTATGAGAACATTACATTAACATTTAAAAACTATACCCTTCATATCAACATACATAATACTAACTCCAAAAAAATAATTTAGGTTCATTATACGTAAGGTAATTAAAGAACAAATTTCATGACCTAAGAACATTGGAATAATACATAAGCTTGTAGCATAAATGTAATCATAGAAGATTGTTTCCTTAGTAGTCAATGACTACTATTTAGACAATCATAGTGGAATGAGATTACTACTAAAACTATCATATTATTGAAGTTTCTGTCCAAATACAAACATTTTTGAAATAATACCTTCTGAATTGGGTTTACACCACATTCTAACCTTGTTTGTCTCATGAGATATCCATTTATACCCATTGCATTTGAGGGTAATATAATTTTGATCCCACTAAACACGTATTGAAATATTACATATATGTTAAGAAATATCATAAGTAGTTCATTATATCAGAAACTATCAAAAAGAAATAGGTTTAAAAGACATTTCAGTATTTCATCATAACAGAACCTGTAGAAAATTTACTAGTTTCATCGATTCATACAAATATCATTATAATTAAAAGCCATCCAATGAATAATATTGGGTGGTATAACTGAATAATTTCCCTAATAAAGTATATGTAAAAGGAAATTATTTAATATTAGATGAAAATTACATTAAAATCTCACTTGGAATGTTTCTTGAGGAAAATACCATTTTCAAACTAAATTGACTTCTTTAGAATCGTGAATATTTAAAAATATTATCCGTCAAATTATTATTGAAAATAATCTTAGAAACATGTAATGGAGTCCTCAAATAACTAGGTGATCATAATGGTAAGATATTTATATCATTTCATACAAGTTAAAAGATAACATTCCTTTCACGATTTTTAAGAAAAATTAAAAAAGTATCTAGTTCAGAAAAGGATAGGAATATTCCTTCTAAACAATTTTTAAACAAGTAAATCATGTTTAAAAATTAATTTAAAAAAAATAGTAAAATATTAAAATAACTCTTAAAAACAAATTTATAAACCATGGACTTGGAATAAAAAGGATTATCTACTGAAGAGAGAAATAATGTCGGGTTTCCTTAAAAATATACATTTAGTCTCTTGAGCTCCTCATCATAATTAATTGATATGAAAGCATGTAACACTATATAAATAAAATATTTATTGGTAAATTCATGAATTTATTGATATATATATCATAAAATTTAATCATCAAAAATATAATCATAAACAATCCCGATAAATAATGATATTATGTAATAAAACCCTTGAAACCTTGGTATCTTTTGAATCACAAAGCCCACAAATGAGATAAAATCAAATGGATATTTAATAAAAATGACCATCATGATGAGAATCATTAAATAAATTAATGGGAATTATATATACCACATTGAATAAACAAGTTTTGAATATGTCTTGTTTCTCACGTATATAAATGTGAGACATAAATCTCTTACGTTGAGTTACAATGGCTACGAAAGTGATCTATCCAACTATATAAAAAATTATAATTTATTATAAAATCATAAAATCTATATATATATATATATATTTAATATAACATATTACCCCTTTCTAAATTTCAAAATCCATTTATAAATTACTAACTATTGAAATTGTCTTTTCCGGGTATTAATAATTCCCTTTCCCATTGAAATTTTAGCTTGGTGGTTATAATCATTCTTTATTGATCACTGTTCCATAATATCAAGGATTTTAAGCATGATATAAATATCATATATAATTATTACATATAAATATTTTTAGTTATCCCTAAAATATAGATATATATAAATGCATTGCACGGTTCATGGAGATGGTTGGTTGTACATACACATGAATGACATCTTAAAATTTCAATGGATGGAACAAAATAATGTTAAATAATAATTCACCATTAAAAAATAATTATTATATAATATACATCATATATATTCATAAAATATTTTTTTTAACATCCACCAAAAATCATAAATGAATAACGAATCAAATCGCATCATAGAGGTTTCAGTCCACACATACACAAGAGAAACATTATTGTTTTCCAAATGAATTGAAGGTATAAATGTATATACAAAATTAATATCAATTATGAATGATTATATTAGAAATATAATATATTATTATTAATTTTATTATAATATTAATCCATAAAATATGGGTTTGGGAAATTAATTTTATCACATTGTAGTGACAGTAATCTATCCATACGCACGAGAAATAAGTTCACATTGTATTTGAGGGAAAAGATGGTGGATAAAATTGATTAATAATAATAAAAATTTTAAGTATTTTTAGGATATTTTATTTATTATTTTATTATAAAAATAACTACTTCATTGTAGGTAAAATAATATGTAGAGAATAAAGTTCTCAGTTTAGGAGATTATTTAATATTTGAAATAAATCCATTAGATATCTGCTTATGGATATTAGGTTTTGTTTTGGTATATAAATAATATATAAAATGATGATATAGTGGTTTAGATGATAATTTGGTATTTACTGATGACCAATAATACTCAAATGTTTGTAATGAAGATAATAGAGGGGACCCCGTGTATATGTGAGGGGATGTGAACTCATGGAATTTATTATTAGAATAAAATATAAAAACGGAATTATTTAGAAAAATTCATCCAAATGAAAATAAATGAAAGGATAATGTATGATTATGTTTATAAATCATCATGAAATAAAATGTGGACTTGTTTAATGAGTATTCTTAACCTTATCTTTTGGAATAACCCCATTAGATAACATATTTTATCTTTTAACGTGTAAAATTGTCTTTCACTCATATATGGTAATAATTTTAATTATAAGACCAAAATTGGATCATAAATAAAAAATTTATGATATTTTAGACCATATATTTCCTAATATTTACCTTTGAGGATTTTTGTTATTTTTAAATAATTGTTAAATTCATTATTTTCATAAAATATCGTTAATGTCATTTTTTATATTATTCATTTAATTTGAAACGTACAACACCGAGAAATAGACGGAATTATAATACATTCTTTAAACACAAACCTAATATTTGATATTCATTTATAAGATTCTTGTGACACTATAATGAAATAAATTTTTTTTATTTTAATATTTTTAGAAATATTTATTTTAATATATCTAAAAATATTTATTTTATTTCTCTATTAATCGAGAAAATATTGTGTTAGTGTTTTATTCTCATTTAATATAATTAAATAATTACATAAAATGGAAAAATAATTACTAACTTATAACTAATTTCATTATTCTAAAAATAAAATTTAAGATTCATTTAGATGTTTATTTTTTTTGTATTTGAATAAATAAGAGATATTTAAAGGTAAGAGAGAGAAATTTAGTATTTTTCATTGGTTTAAAAATTATATTGGTCATTTTCATCAAAAAGTGTTCCTTAGAAAATTAAAATTTCCTAATATTGTTATATTTTTCCTGGTTTCTTCATCCAATAATAATTGTGATGAAACGTTGTGACCATAACATTTTGTTTCATCTTATGATATACTGATTTTTCATTTACTAGGTAATAAATCTTATCACAATTAGTATTCATAAAGGCTAATAATAAAGGGGATTATTTTACCATATTTTCCCCCCTTATTTCAACATATGGAATCTATTATCCAAATTCAATTTTTATAAGTGGGGGAAATACATTTTCAAATAATTTTACAAAACCCAACACTTGTTTAAGAAAAAACTATTTTTAAGAATTATATTTTATTTATACAAATCTCATTCCTAGAAAAAACAATATATTGATGTTAAAATTTTTTATTGAATATATAATATAGAAAATTCAATAACATAATTCACAAATAATTTATATTTTACTTAATTAATATAAAAACATATTTCACACATTAAAATAATTTTTCATAAAAATATAACTATTATTTGGAAAAGATTAAAATTCCCATTTATAATTAATAGATAACCAGTGAATTAATTTTATACATATATAAAACATATGTTTTTCATATTTTGGTTAGTTTATTATTACCCACCAATGAAATGGATAGGAAATAATAAGAACATTAAAGAATAATTTTTTAATTGTGGTTCATTTAAAAATGATGATTCATTAAAATAAAACAATCTATGAAATAATTTTTTTATAGAGAACTATATCAAAAATATATATAGTTGTCACATTATACCCCTAATAAATTGAATTTTTCACTTTTAATTTCAACACTCTAACAATAAAATGATTATATATGTGATTTATTACATCCTTAGGTTCCTAAGTATAACATTTGAATTTATAATTTCTCTAGTGAACATTAATTATGTGATTAGTCTTTTTATGTAGAACTTTATGTCTATGATCCAATATTTCTACTAGTTTTTTTATAAGAGAGATAATTATCTGGTTATATGACTAATGTGTTCTGTATAAGTAAAGGATAAGGTGTCAAATTCCTTATGATAGACACATGGAACATGTATTTAACTTGAGAGAGGTTAATTGGATGTTTTATGGGACAAGATACCATACCTACTCGAAAAGAAATCTCCAAGGGGTCAATATACCTAGGGATTATATTCTATTATTTAATTATCTCATTAAATATTCCATTAGAAATTCACAAAAAAAACTTCTAACCTACATAAAAATCCCGATATCACTAATTATTATCACTATTAGTATTATGCCAACTTTATGATTTTTTTAAATTTTTTTATTACTTCTAATGTTTTCAATCATTTACTCATCTATATCATGTCGCACTTTAATTATTTCTCTTACTCTATCCAAGAACACTTGATTTTATAACACATGGTTTTTATAGTTTCTATAGAATTTCATGAGAACCATATGTGGATCATTAATGATATTTTTAACAATATATAAGTTATTTTACGAAATATTATATTTTTAGGACTATTATATCATTTAACAAAATAGTATTTCTTTTAAAAACACATTTATGTCAATTTTGACACTATTTAGTAATTTTTTTTATAAAGTCATAAAAACATTATTCATTCAAAAAAACTACATTAACTCAAAGATAAAATGTTATATTTATCTATAAAACTCGTGTATGGAATACTAATGTCAAAAGTATATTTATTTTAATATTTATAATATCATTTATTTGAATATTTGATTAATAAAGCAATCATTGCATCATCATTGTGTAATAAAAAAATAAAATTATTTAATGTCCAATATTTATAAATAAAATACCATGATGTAGTAAATATTATTATATTTCAAATTACTAATTATAGTAAACTAAATTCTTTATATAAACCTATATTAAAATTTTTTAATAAAATATACAAGATTATGTTATATTTCTCGTTACTTTAAATAAAAAAATCTAAAATTTTATTATCACACCCAAGTGGCTCCATGTGGTCATAAAATCAACCCAAGAATGCTCATGGACATAAATATCTAATCCAGTTGGGTTAGGACATGTTTTAGGGATGTTTATATTATTTTAATATAATTTTGTTTTACCCCTTTTTACCAGAATTACCCCTCAACCATGGTAAATAAAAATAATTACGGACATTTCTATTCATAATGTCCAAAAATTAAAGGTTCCTATTTACACTATTTGGAGCTTCAAATTCAAAATATGGAATATATTTTTCTAAATTCAGGACACAAAATTGGATGAAATTAATTTAAAATCAATCTCATTGTCGGAATGAGAGAACATGTTTTTATAAGGTAAAACTTTGCAAAATATTGAAATGTTTTTACATTTGAATTCAACAGAAAATTAATTATAATAACATAAATTATATTCAATGGTATAAATAAAATCTATTTATACTTTCATACTGTTCAATATTATAATTTATCCATATGAATTATTTTGATGAAAAAAATCGATTTCACATAAAATTTTGGGTACTATTACTATTCATTAAAACATGAATGTTGTCAAAAAAATATCATAAATACAAACAAAGTACGTTTTTATATCCTTATTTAAAATCAAATTGTTATTTAATTATATAAAAATTAATAATGTGTCAAAATATTAATTTATAAGTGGTTCTCCATTCAAAGGCGTATGATTAACCTAAAAATATAGGGTTTTTAGAAAATAAATAAGCTTTATTCACATCCCTATGACTAAAATTTCAATAAAATGAATATCAAAAATAATTTATTATGTATATAACAGATATATATCTCATTAATTTCATTACCAAAAGTTATTCACTCAATAATACAAATATCTAACCGATTTATATTTATCATAAATAATTGATAGCCAAAGAATTCACAATGCATTTTCAAAAGATAGTTATACTTATTCCCAATAAACTAATGTCTAGGATATAACAGTAATTTTTTTATAAGGGCAGGTCAATGTTTGTTTGAACTCATGAATGAATCAACTCAAGCTACTGAAGAGTAAAAACTTTTTAATGAAAATATTTCATAAAAACATCCATGAGTTAAAGATATACATCTCCAACCAATGAAATAGATGGAAATATAATAATTTCCCTACCAATGACATGTTTAGAATAATACATATTTGTTCCAAAATATCATAAATTATTCATCATATCATAACCCATTAAAGGGGAACATGTTTCATAAGTATTTCACCATTTTATTATAGGATAACCCATAAAAAATTAACAAATATCATAGAATCATTCATAAATAATCTTCCCCACAAGCCATCCAAAAAATAATATTGGATGGTATCAATAAATCACAGCCATAATAAATATAAATTAATATCAGATGATATAATCATAGGTGAAAATGACCTTGAAAGAAAACTTGGATTGTGTATTGAGGAAAATAACCTTTTCACTTTGAAATCATTTACTCAAAATATAATATTTTCCAAAATATTATAGAAATAAATTCTTTATAAATAATCATAGAGACATGTGAATGAATATTAAAATAATTTGGTGGTCATGATAGTGGGAAATATCATTCATGTCATATATGTTAAAATTAAACATTCATTTCAAGCTTCTGTAAAAGAAATAAAAAAGTACCAAATTTGGAAAATGAGAAGAGATTTATTTTAAAAAATAACAATTCAATCATGGGAAAAAATAAATCAAATAATCATAAAATATTATTAAATAAAATCTTTATAACATTTTTTGAAATTGATGGCATAGTATAAAAATGATTTTTAATCAGAGATTCAGATAGAGTCAGTTTTCATTAAAAATAGTTTTCATTGATCAATTATGATTCTAAAGAGAGGAAAATGACTTCAAAACATGTAATACATATAAATAAATTTAGTTTAAGTAAATTAATTAGTTTCTTTAGTAGTATATCTTAAAATATAATCCTTGGAAGAAAACCATAAAAAATATCACTAGACAATGAGATTAAAACATTAAACCATTACCACATTATTATATTTAGAATTTTGAACCCTATGACAGAAAGAAACCTAAATGGATATGTAGATTGTAACATCCCTATTCTAGAAGCCACCTAAAGGAGCCTCGTACCCGGTTGGTCACATGGCCTCAAGCGCATTTCCCCGAACGAGAGAGGCTGCAGACTAGCAGTGAGGGCCTTGGGTGTGATAGTGCGGAAACTATGCCCTCATTGGCAGAGTAACACAACAGAATAAAAACAATAGCAATAGCAGAAGAAGTAATAATCCATACAAAAGGAAAAATCGGAAGACTAGAATAATAACAAATTGGTGCACATATATATATATATATATATGAATGATTCATGATACATATGTCTAGGAAAGCATCCAAACAAATAACAATGATGGAGTAAAACAGTACTAAACCAAAACAAAAGAAGTCAAGTAAACAACTCCTCACCAACATAAGCCATAGCTTGGTCCCATGTTCTCTAGCTTCATAGTCAATCAAGAACCTAAAGTAGAAGGGTGCATGCCCTTATCTATACCTGCAACAATATAATCTATTTGAGCCCAAAAGCATGACCCAAACAGGGTGTGAGACTAAATTCTAGTAGGCAACCACCCAAAGATCTGTGCTTAACACTCAATGAATATATATGGCAGGTAATAAGAAAAGATGCAGTAAATAAGGAATTACTCATTAATAACCAGTTCCACATATCAAAAAAGTTAATCAAGAAAGGTAACCCTCTAGGAAGTATATGCAGCCTATCCCCTCTGGACCAGTCATAAGAATATGTAAAGACTCTCTAAGGAAGCACTCACAGTCAGTTCCCCTTATAGTCAAAATTGATTCAAGACTCTATGAGGAAGCTCACACAGTCAATCCCCCTTATAATATAAGGTAGTCAACGACTCTCTAAGGAATCTCACATGGTCAATTCCCATTATATACCCAAGTGTTCAAAGACTCTATGAGGAAACGCACTCGGTCAATTCCCCATATATCCCAAAGTGCTCAAAGACTCTATGAGGAAGCTCACTCGATCTATTCCCCTTATAATCTTCTACACCAGATTCTCATGGCCATGTGTAATTCAACGAGCATAGCGATACAATATGGACAAAGTAAACCTACAGAAATACTTGGCTAACAGTTTAAAGCTTAACAAGCATTTTAGATATCAATCACACAATCCTACAATTAGGCATGGGAAAAACATGGCAGCCTAACAGGCTAAGCAGAGCATAGGGGTCATAGAGAAAACAAGTATCAGAAACCCCTACAAATTATAGCAATAAATAATATTCACATAAAAATAACCTCTGCTCTCACACACTAGCAAATCAGGAAAATAACTGGGTTAAAAACAGTAAACACACAATACCACGTTCATTAGTTTTGGCGATATCGAACATATAATTCAATGAAATTCAACTGAAAGGCACAAACCAACTACCTTGGAATTGGGAGATCAATCTATGTGAAACTCAAGGCTTGAATAACCTTATAACGCTGATGATATAAAACAAAATCTAAAACGTTCAGCCCATGATATCCCATGAGGGAGGAGAAATCCGAAGATAGTGCTCTTTGAGAAAAGAGAACTCACCGATGAGATTCCAACGCAACCGACGGTGTTTGATTCGGAGGACGGGCACTCGCTCGGGGGTTCATCGAAGATCCATGGCCGTATGCTGCTCTCGGTTGAATGAGACCTAGAAGGAGGGCTTTCTGGCGATTAGACACGACCCCGATATGTTTAATGAAAAAAGAGAAAGTACATGGCGTGTACTTTGGAATTACACGGCGTGTAATATCCGTTTCCATACTCCACTTTAGGTGGCCTCCAAGTCACCTCACATGGCCATGTGTGTGGCCGTTACACGGCCAACACATCGCCTCATGCGGTAATGCAGTACACGGAGTGTACTCATAAAGTACATGGCGTGTACTTCAGAAAATTCAAAAAATTCCACTTTTTCTAAAAAATTTACCATAAAAGGAAAACATAACTGGAATGAAGATCCGGGTTTTTACAAACTTCCCCCCCCCCCAAAAAAAGTTAACTCGAATTTCCCTGACGTGGTGTAGAAGAAGAAACCCCAAACAGTTCTGGCCACTATGCTTGTACATCGGTCTCCCTCTCCCAAGTCTCATCTTGTACTCACCTGTGTTGCCATAGCACTCGAACCAGAAGAACAGACCGACCACAGAGAACCTTCATGTTGCGATCAACAATCCGGAAAAGATAATCCTCAAACTATGCATCCACTTAAATCTAAACCTCCTCGGGTGGAAATAAAAGAGATGAGACTGAAAACTAACGTCAGAGGTGAGAAATGTGAAAAAATGATGCATATCCTGGTACCTCTGAGGTAACTACAAACAATAGGCAACCGGACCAAATCTCTTCAACACCTCAAACAGCCTGATGTACCTCAGTGAATGTAGACACTATCTCTTAATCCTCTTGTGTCCCAACCTCAGTGTGACATGCAAGAAAACCAGATCCCCGACCTCGAACTCCAAAGGTCATCTGCACTAATCAACATAAGACTTCTGTCGAGACTGTGCAACATCCATCTTCTTCCTAATCAACATAGTCTGTTATGTGGTCTCCTAGACAATACAATGTCCTTACAAAGATTCCTCTCCTGCATCCCGCCAACATAAGGGTGATCAGCATGGCCTACCATACAAAGCCTCACAAAGTGCCATCTGAATAGTTTCATGAAAACTATTATTGTGGTAAAACTCCACAAGAGGTATATAATTCTCCCCAGAACCTCCAAAATCTATAATTCATGCTTAGATTATGTCCTCAAGAACTCGAATCATATGCTCAGATTGGCCATCTGTCTAGGGGTGGTAAGTTGTACTCAAAAGTACCTATGTTCCCAATGCTTTCTATAGTCCCTGCTAGACCCAAGAAGTAAAACATGCATCTCTGTCTGAAACAATGGAGTGTGTAACTCCATATAATTGCACAACCTCATGGATATACAACAGTCCTAGATCATCCACACTAAAGTTCTCCTTGATCGGAAAGAAGTGAGAAACCTTTTTGAGTCTCTGAATGAAAACCCAAACTGCATCATTACCTCGATGCAGCCTCAGTAAGCCTGTCATGAAATCCATCGCGACATCTTTCCACTTCCACTCAGTAATGGGAAACTATTGTAAAATCCCTACTGGTCGCTAATGCTCTGCCTTCACCTAATGACAGGTAGAACACTTCATGAAGAAACCAGCAACATCCCTCTTCATACCTGGCCACCAATACTGACAGTTTAGATCACGATACATCTTGGTGACACCATGATGAACTAACAAAATTGAGGAATGAATGTCCAACATCAGCTCCTCATGTATTTATGTCAGCACCCATATGCATCCCTAGAAACACAAGATCTCATCCTCGCCTATGGTTCATCCCGGAATAGGTTCGTCTCCTAACACGCTCTCTCGTAGGACTAGGCCTTATGAATCTGATTTCTTCCTCATTCACACTCGATCAATAAGAGTAGAGGTAATATCCATAGAAAAAATAAAATTCATCCCCTGTCTATCTTCCACCTCCAAATTCATCTCAGAGAAAAATGCCATATGCTTCCACTCACTGCTAGCCTCCAGAACTGCATGTATCTGAGTCCTCCTGCTCAGTGCATCAACCACTACATTTCCATTCCCAGGCCTATAGGAAAGATCAATGTCAAAATTATGATGGTACTCCAGCCACATTCACTATCTCAATTTCATGTAATGCTGAGTGAAGATGTACTTGATACTTTTTTGGTCGGTGAAACCCACAAAATTTTCTCACAGAAGGTAATGTATCCAACATCATAAGGCATGAACAACTGCCACCAACTCATGATCGTGTGTCGGGTAATTCCTCTCATGTGTCCTCAATTGCCAAGACCCGTACACAATGACTCTTTCTCCTTGCATAAGCACAGATCCCAGCCCGATACCTGATGCATCACAATGAACTGTATAGATCTTTCCCGGCTCTAGAAATACTATTATTGGTGCTGAATTAATCCTCCCTTTTAGCTCTTAAAAGGATGACTCACAAGAATCTAGCCACATGAACTTTGCACCTTTCTTAGTCAAACTCGTTTGTGATGCTGTTAAGCATGAAAAGTTTAGTATGAAACATCTATAGCAACTAGATATCCCTAGAAAACTCTATACCTCAAAGATGTCCTTCGACCACTCCCAATCAACTACTGCTCTCACTTTCTCGGGGTCTACTGATACTTATGTCTTTGAGATAACATGACCCATGAAGTGAATATGATCCATCCAAATGTGGAATTTTGAGATCATAGCATATAGTTTATTCTCTCTGAGTGTACTCAGAACAATCTCAAGATGTGTGGCATGGTTGTGTCAAGTGAGTGAGTACACTAAGATATCGTCTATGAAGACCACAAAGAAATAATCCATGTTTGGATGGAACTCTCAGTTCGTTAGTGCCATGAAAACTATTGGTGCCTTCGTGAGACCGAATGGTATAACCATATACTCGTATAGACCATACCTACTCTGAAAGGCTGTGAGAGGTATATCTGATGGTCTAATGTGCAACGGATGATATCCGGATATCAAGTCAATCTTCGAGAACACCCTAGATCCTCGAAGTTGATCAAAGAGATCATCAATCCTCGATAAAGGATATCGTATCTTGAGCATCAACTGGTTCATCTTCTGATAAACCAAACACATCCCGAGGGCATCATCTACATTTTTCAAAAACAGGAGAGGCGAACCCCAAGGAGAAGTACTAGGTCAGATGAATCCCTTTGACTGAAACTCCTCCAACTGCTTCTTGAGCTCCTACAACTCTAGTGTATCCATCCTATAAGGAGTAATGGACACCAGGGCTACTCCTGGAACAAGTACAATATAAAAGACTACCTCATGGTCCAAAGTAAAACCATAAAATTCCCCTCGAAAGACATCTCTGAAACGATCCACCACTGAGGAACGTGTAACATTAAAGTCCCTTGGTCATCCAGATATAGACTAGAAATCTGGGCTTTTACTCCTCCCAACACATGATACTCATGTCCCTCTCTACTCACTTTGACATCCAATTCACCCTTGTGATGAAACTATATTCCCTCTGGTGATGTGAAACCCACCCTGTGACAATAACAGTCGACGATTTCATGGAAGCGAAATAGCCAGTCCATTCCAAGAATGACCTCATATCCTATCATCTATAGGACATATAGGTCCCATAAAAACTGACACCCACTAACCTCTAGAGTTAACTCCTTGAACTAACATACACTCACCATTCTAGTCCCCAACAGAGTGTCTACTGTCAAGATATCAGTAGCAGAAAATATACAGAGCCTAAGGATCTACCCAATAGAGAATGATAAAAAGCTATGGTAAGACCCTATTTCTAAAAGAGCAGAAGCTAAAACTGAGGCTACTAAGATCGTACCTCAAACTATAGAGGGTCCTGGATCCTGCTCTGGTTGGGTTTTCTCCACTGCAAAAGTCTGGCATGTACCGCGGCGTACTGACCCTGCTTGACCACTCCGAGCTAATCCGACCTTATGTCGCTGAAAACCTGGCGACTTGCTACAACGAACATGACCTCTACCTCGGCCAGAAAGTTCGGAAAAACTCAAGTTCACAGACTGGTGAGAAACTGGTGGTGATGCTCCTGAACTTGGAGTCCAATGAGAACCCTTGTCACCAGCTACTGGTGAGAATATTTGACAGAAGCACTGAAGAGGACCCATCATTCCGCAATATCGGCACTCCACCTGGTCTCTTGGGAAATGTGGCCTCATATTCCCGCTCCTCCAGCACTGGTGACATACCACCTGGCTACCAGAAGATGCATCCCTCGTACTCTGATCTCATCGTGAAATCTCCCCATAGCACTTCCTGCTATCAGCTGGTGGAGCACTAACTCTAGATTCTGAACTTCCCTGGCTCACAGATCCGAAATCCGTCAGATTGTGCGCAGTGATCAATTCCTAGTTGAATATAGAAGAGAAAAAACTCTACTTGAATATATTAACCTGCGATCAGATGTCGTGCCTCAGACCATCCTCAAACTTCCGTGCAAGGAAAAACTCATCACCTCCTGGAATAGGTGTGAAATGCTGCAGCTCTGTTGAGTGAGAGGAATACTCCATCACATAAAGTGTACCCTACTCCAGACTCATAAACTCCCCAGCTCGATCGGCCCTCAAGGTATCTAGATAAAAGTAATCATAGAAGATGCACTGAAACTCATCCCAGGAAATATTTTGTTGGAACCCCTCCTATGAGATCACATCCCACCACCTCTTGGAAGAGCCTCGAATCATGTAGGTAGCGATCATGACCTTCCTCTCTAGAGTAATCTTCATATGCTCAATGATCATCCGCGTGGCTTCTATCCATGACTCTGTAGCCTAGTGTCCTTCATCCCCTGAGAAAGTGGGAGGATGCTGCTGCTGAACAATCCATGTCAATTCTTCCACCGACAGGGCAGGAGATGACGCTCCCTAAAAGTTCTACATTATACCCAATAAACCCTCTCTGAACATTGCATCAGCACCTGTGTCAGGTACAACGATCGGTGCCAAGGCTGGCACAATTGGAGGATCTATTGGAAGTCCCTGATCATCCATGTTCGGTGTCTGATCACCGCCAAGAAAATGGCGTACAACCGGAGGACGTCTGGGAGGCATGACTCTGCAAGGTCAAGCACACACCTTAGAACATGATTACGAAGGATTGAAAAATAGAAGCACAATAAGGAAACATGAGAACGAAATCCTTCATGTTTTACAAAACATGGATACACAGTGTGTATGTCCACTACATGGTGTGTACTTGAATTTTCATTCCCTGCCTGAGTCCTTCTACATGGCTAAGCCACACGGCTCCCCTTGGAATAAGGTTACACATAATTTTTTTTATGAGACACGGTGTGTACTAGACATGCTTCATCGGCCTGTGTTTTTTGTGACACGGTCAGGTACTTTCCGGACACAACACGACATGTTCCATACAGACACAGCTTGTACAAGAAAAGATAACATTGACCCGTGTTGTTTGTTACATGGTTGGATTCCATGATTTCAATACATGGCATGTTTATAACTAACATGATTTGTATCACCTAAGTTTTTTTCATCAGTGTTGTTCGTCACATGAGCGGACACAAGGTCAACCCTACACGGAGTGTACAACCGGTACACAACATGTTCCCTCAATAATTTCCCTACCCTATGTCTCTCTATGTACACACCATGTAGTTATGAAAAAGTGTTTCTTCCCGAATAGAAGAACACTTGGCATGTAGTCAATTCTACATGGCGTGTATTCTAGGTTTTTCCAGATAGTAAGCCTCAGAAACTACTCTGGAGCACATAAAACACTGAAATAAACATCAAAGATCCAAATTACAATCCATGGGGGCCCATACTCACCGTGAATCAATGTTTGGCATCTTACAAATGTTATAAAAAGAAAAACAGGGCAATGATCCACCAAATTCTGGTCCATGAGGGCCCATAACACCTCAAGAACCAATGTTTGGAATTCATTCAAACAAAAACATACAAGAAAATAAAATATCAAACAGTAGGTATTTTTATCACAGAAACTATCACAACAACATGAATATCTAGCACAACACCTATCACAACAACATGCAATTGTGAATACACCCTATATGGCATGGGAATAATTCATGACATATGATACTAGTAGGTGCATATATGATTCATGAGATATAATACCCTCATAATACAGGGTTTCAATTGAAATTGAACCACACTAACATCAATAATAATAGTACAAATCATTTGAATCACTGTAGGTGAAAACAATGCAACTGTAATAATTGAAAAACCAGAAAAATTTCAATTAAATGAGGTAGATTGGGTTTTCTAGATACACAGTTTAGCTACTACTGGGCAAAACTTATTACCATGTACAAATTTTGTCCTATCCCTAGCTATAGGCTCCAAACAGTGAATTATGATGAAAAGAATACTTTGATTCCACCTTGTAAAATCCCGGTTCCGGAAGCCACCCAAAGGCCCCCCGTACCCTATTGGTCACATGGCCTCAAGTGAATTTTCCCAAATGCCAGAGGCTGTCGACATGTATAGAGTCCCTTGGGTGTGATAGTGGGGAAAATATGCCCTCATTGGAACAGTGACATAGAAGAAGAAAAACCATAGCAATAATAGAAGCAGTAATAATCCATACAAAAGGAAATAATGGAAGAGTGGAAGAATAAAAAATTGGAGCACACACACACACACACACATATATATATATATGAATGAGGTATGATACATATGTCTAGGAAAGCATCCAAACAAATAACAATGATGGAATACAATAGTACATAACCAAATACAAAATAAGGAAAGTAGACAACTCCTCAGCATCGCAATCCATAGCTTGGTCCCATTCTCTCTAGCTCCCCAGTTAATCCAGAACCACAAGTAGAATGGTGATTTCCCTTATATATACCTACAAAAATATAATCTGTTTGGTCCCAAAACCATGACCCAAATAGGGTGAGAGACTAAATCCCAGTAGAAAACCACCCAATGATCTGTGCCTAATAGTCAGTGAATATATATGGCTGCTAATAAGAAATGATGCAGTAAACAAGAAAGTACTCAGCAATAAATTGTTCCACATATCCAAAGCAGCTAATAAAGCAAGGTAACACTCTAGGGCGTACATGTAGATTATCCCCTATAGTTCAGTCATATGAATATATAAAGACTCTCTGTGCAATCACTTATAGTTAGTTACACTTATAGTCAAAAGTGATTCAAGACACTCTGAGGAAGATCACATGGTCAATCCCCTAATAGTATAAGGTAGGTAAAGACACTCTAAGGAAGATCACGGATTCAATTCCCATTATAGACCCAAGTGGTCAAAGACTCTCTATGGAATCTCACTAGGTCAATTCCCTTTATAGCCCGAATTTATTCAATGGAATCTCTGAAAAACCTCACTCGGTCAATTCCCCATATAGCCTAAAGTGCTCAAAGATTCTCTAAAGAAGCACACTCGGTAAATTCCCCTTATAGTATACTATACCAGGTTCTGACAGCCCTGTGTAAGTCAACGAACATAGCGATACAATATTTCCAAAGTAAACCTACAGAAATAATTGGCAAACAGTCCATAGCATAACAAGCATGTCAGATATCAATCACACCATCCTAAAACTAGGAATGGGAAAAACATGGCATCCTAACAGGCTAAGTAGATCACAAGGGTCATAGAGAAAAAAAGTATGGGAAACACCTCCAAATCATAGAAATCAACCATATTCTGATACAAATAACCTCTACTAGCACACACCAGCAAAGAAGGCAAATAGCAAGGTTAAAAATGGTAAACACACTATATCATGTTCATGGGTATTGGATATTTTGCACATATAATTCAAATACATTAAACCAAAATGAAAATACCACCTACCTCAACAATGGGAGATCAATATAGGTGAACCTCAAGGCTTAAACCACCTTAGAACTCCGATGATCTATAAAAACATCTAAAACGTTCAACCCATGATATCTCATGAGGGAGGAGAAATCTGAAGATGGTGCTCTAGGAGAAAAGAGAACTCACCTATGTGATTCAAACAAAACAGACGGTGTTTGATTCGGAGGACGGGAACTCACTCAAGGGTTCATTGAAGATCCACATTCGTACAACACACTCACTTTAACGAGACCTAGAAGGAGGGCTTTTTGGCGATTACACTCAAACCTGATATGTTTAATGAAAAAAGAAACAAAGTACATGACATTTACATTGGAAGTACATGGCGTGTACTTACCATTTCCATACTCCACTTTAGGCGGCCTCCAATTCACCCCACACGGCTGTGTGTGTGGCCATTACACGGCCAACACACGGCCTCCGGCGGCAACGCAGTACACAACGTGTACTACAAAAACTTCCACAAATTCCACTTTTTCTCAAAAATGACCAGAAAAAGATAACATACCTAAAATGAAGATATGGTTTCATACATAAATCATAATAATTTTCATTATAATAATAATTAAATAAATTAATGAGTAGTATATACAGCATATAAAAAGTAGTGGTGAATACGACATGTATCTTACAGGAAATAATATGAGATGAAAATCCCAAAACCTGAGTCCAACCAGATTTCAAAGTGATATATCCTCCAATATAATAAATTATAATTTTATATAAATCTTTTATAAAATCAAAAAAAATTCTTACAAAATCATGTATGTTAACTTTTAACATTTTAATACCCATTTATCAATAATTAATTATTAAAATCCTTATTTCTGTGTGTTAATTGTTTATTCTTTTCACAAGTATTTTAGTTCGTTAGTTCTTGTAATTGTTCATTGATCATGAATAAATATTAAATATTATGTAAATAATTATATTAATATCATATATATCCATTATATATATATAGTCATCCAAAAATTTTAAAGAGAGAAAAATGAAATACCCTATTCATGGAGATAGTAGGATGTACATATGCTAGAATGTTGTTTTCACTTTTGAATAGATGGAAATAAAGAAAGATAAAAAACAATTAAATATTCTATATTTGTTATCAAAATATATTGATCATATATATTATCATATATATCCATATTACCTACCATATAATGAAATAATGATAAACAAATCACATCCCTTTATAGAGGTGGTAGTCCACACGTACGCAAGATCAATGCTATCCTTTTCCAATGGATTGGAAGGTAAGATGTCATACATGATGATATAAAAAAAAGAAGAATAATTATTTCATAAATATTATATTTAAAAATTAAACCCATTGTAATACCCATATATAAAATACAGTGTCGCAAAATGAATTATAACGTTTTGTGGAGACCATACGTCGTACCTACACATGAGTGATAATATAACGTACCATTTGATAGGAAAGATAGTGGATAATGAATGATTCATACTCATTATAATATTTAATTATATTTATTCTAATTATTTATTTTTATGTTGATATTTACAATATATTTATAGGATGGAAAATAATAAGTAAAAAAGAATATAGTCGGTTATGGTGATTACATATTCTTTGAAATAACTCCTTCATATCTCCTCTTATTGACCCTATGGTTGGTATTTCTGGAATAAAAGAACATCTAAAATGGGGATATGGATTTGGAGAAGATAATTTTTCAATTTATGGACAATTTAGAAGGCACAAAGTGGTAAAATTTTGAGAAAGTAAGGGTTCCCATTTATAAGTGAGGGGAGGGGAGCTCTTGGGATTTCCAAAATTATTTTCATCTAAAAAATGAATTATCTAGAAATATTCTTGAAAACTATTAGATATTAGGATATAATTAAGTATTTTTTCCAATATAAGCAAAAAATAAATTTTTTACATGTTTAATTGGTGTTTAAAACCTTATCTTTAAGTTTAACCCCTTAGTTAACTTATTTTAACCTTAACCACAGTAACATATTTTAAAAACATAGAGGGTAATAGTTTTAGTTATAAGGTGAAAATTGGATCAAAATTTAAAATGGATGAAATTCGATGCACTATATTAGATACCTTTATCTCTTTAATAAATTTTATAATTTTAAAATAATTTAATTAAATGGTATTTTCATAAAATATCATTAATTTTATTTTTGACACTACTGAGTTAATATTACACAAGAAAACCAAGAAAAAGTTTGAATTCATATATAATCTTATGACAAAACACTAATATATTATATACATCTATAAAAACCATAGAACACAATAAATCACAAAAAATATACTAGTAATATTATTTTGAAATCATTTATTTTAATTTTATATTATTTGATGAAATATTGTATTTTTATTACATAAAAATTTAATATAATTATATAATTACTCAATATTTTAATTATATTTCCATAATCATAATAATTTAATTATGATCAAAATAAACCCTAATATTTGTTCGTAACCTTCTTTGGAACATATGTGAATACATAAAAGATATTTAAATATAAGATAGTGAAATTTTGTATTTTCCTTTTATTTATGTATTCTATAAGTCATTTTCACTAAAAAAAATTCCCCTCAAACAATTATATTCATTAAATAAGTTAATTAGGGATGAAATTGATTTATCAAAAATGAATTAATATTAAAAATAGTTCATTAAAATGTAGTTTTAATCTATGTTCATCCAGTTTACACTTTACCGATGCTTTAAATTTTACCACGGTCAAAATTTATAAAAATAAATGGAAAATATTTTAAAAATATTGAAAAATTTATTCCAAATATATAATCCATGATTCAAAATTATATTTTTACAAGTGTTGTAATGTTATCTCTATATAAGGTCACAAAACATTATGAAGACATTTTTTATAAGAAAAACATTTTAAACATAAAACATGATTTATTTCTAGACAGTGACTAGAAATTTTTTTGAAATAATGAACATTTTTATCTAATATATACTAAAAAATTCCATTAAGAATCATTCACCAATATTTATTAATTTTATTTCATATGATAAAAATATATTGCACACATAAAACCATTTCTCACAAAAATATTTTCTTTATTTTAAATTAAAATTTGTATCCATTAATAATTAAGTGATAACTAATGAACATATTTTATAAATATGTACACCATATGTTTTTTATAATTTAGGTACTCATATTCATACCAACCAATATAATGGCTAGGTGATAACTGTCACATTAAATAATAATATTTTAATCATACCTAGTTTAAACATGGGTTTCATGTAAAGAGATAAATAAACGAAATTAAAAATATTATAGATAACAATATCATAAAATTATAGTGTTTTACATCATATATAAAAGTAAAGGGAGGTTATTTATCCACATGTGGGTGAGTTTATTATATCCTATTATTGACTTGAGTGGCAGATTAAGTGGTCTAGAATATTATGTGATGATGAGATAAACTAATTTCCAATGTGGGATCCTGAAATACAATATAAAATGGATCCACATTAAATTATATGCATTTTAGTTGGTATTTTTAATCCAATATATCTACAGTTTTCAATCAATTTTTGCAATAGTCTATTACCTCCTACCTCACTGAAGAATTTCAATATACATTTGGATTTCTTTGTTTTGTCACATCTATTGATCAAGTCAAGAATTTGATTTCCATTTAATCGACTTGGAAATACACGAATGATCAATGAATGAATTAACGGTTTTTTTCATAAAATAATGATGTCTAATTTTAGATATATGTTAGTTCATGATGTGGTATTCCCTCATAAATTACTCATGGTGTTCTTCATATTCACAGGATTGATCACAAACAGTGGTTTGACCATGAGACATATTGAAGAATACCATGAGTTAAGTCCATAGTAGACGTTCATAAATTCAAATTGAAGAGTGTTTCATTTTACAATAAGATGATGGGGGTCTTCAGTAGTATCATACCATGATATTGATTATGTGAGGATATCTACATACCGATATGGATTTTGTTCAATAGATGGTTTTCTATGAATATCAGAGCTCTAGTTCAATGGATATTCTCTATAAATAGAACCTACATTCACCATTTTCATAGTATGAGATTATTGAGAATCCAAGTGATGTGAGAGAGAGAGAGAAATAGAGATTAATGGGTGTCTTATATACCTATAAATATTTCATGCATCATCTTCCTATGACTTATCCTTTATGATCGCATGATGTATAGTCAGATCCCCGAACTATAAGCATTAAGGGAGACTTGTGGGTTTTATTAAGTGAATGATTTGTAGTGTTCCACATGAAGTTTTTGATTATGTGAAGAATAAGTTTTTATTAATGAATATTAAAAAAATTCGTACTCATGTACTCTGTTATGTAAAGTATTTAGATATACATGTAGGAGAGAATATGTATGTATGAAGAAAGTTGATGGTGTATGCAAAAATGGAGATTAATCATGGGATACACATATTCAATGGAAGAGAAAAATATTCTACATTATTAACATTAAATTATATATATATTTAGGTAAGAAATATATAAAATATATTGGGGTTTTAAAGGTATTTTTAGATAAGGAAACATGGAGAAGAAGAAATGTATCCATATACTATCACTAGTATAATATAATTAGAGAGTGATTTAAAATATTGGGGATGTGTGATTGGGGAATGAATTATTTATTGAAAAAATATGTTCTTTCATACATGAGTATTTGGAATTTTGAGACTAAAGTTAGTGTTTTATTATAATCAAAATAAAATAATCATAATATATTATTCAATGCATTGACAAAGATTATTACATTTAAATATCAGTGGATAATGAAAAAGAATTTGAACATGAAAGTCAGTTTCAAAAGTTTTTAATCTTTTAAAAATATATTTTAGTGGATACATCTTGTTCATGGAGGAATATTTTATTTAAATGTAATAAAATAGATATCATTATCCAAAATATGAATTTTTGATTAGAGGATTAAATTATATGATTAGATGAAGAATCTACTAGGATTTTGGATTTGGTGAAGACATGTTGGGACTCTAGGTTGATCGCTTTTGTGTGTGGAAACTTGTATCTCAAGTGAGACTCTATATTGGGAACACAATGAGACTAAGTGTTTATGGTAATGTACATACCCAATATGTTAAAATCCTATATATTTTGACGAATCTAGAACATGATTGTATAACAAGATAGAAAAATGAGTAGGTATTTTTAATGAACCTTGTAAAATCCTAATGTGATTATTTTTATTTATTATTATCACTTTTAGGGAGAGGTTGAGATTTAAAAACAAATTTATTGAGACATTATTTATTTATAGCGTTTAAATTAAATGAGAATTATTTTTTCTAATTTACTACATTGATTCACCCCTACCCCTCTCAGTGATACCACACAATTCATTTGGTTCATTAAGTAATAAAAAAATATAGAAAAAAAAGTTATGGAAAAAATTAGTACTACATGTGTTCCGAAGGAATGATGTATTTTTTAGAGACTCCTACCTAAAATTTTTTATAACCACGTCACCTTCATTAATAACCATATGAATTGAGATGAATGGATATTTTGAATATTAAAAAACTGAAATATTAAACACAGAAATCAACAATAGTCATAGTCTTGGACACCAAATATATATTTGGAAACTAAAAAGAATGAAAATAAAAAAAAATATGTTTGAGGAGGAGTAGAGGTGAAATCTAATAGAAAACATTATTTTACCATGGATATTTCACTAATAACCCCCAAGATATCACTAGGAATTTTGGATAAAAGATATACAAGACTAAGAAGTATATGGGTTTCATGAATGGGTAAACAATAATGGGAAGAGTATATAATTGTATAGTGGAATGTGATTAGTTTAATAATTTTTGTAAAATTGGGCATACAACATTATTTTGCCTCATGGTTGGGGAAATTTTGTACAAATAGTGCATGAGTCGTTGTATGGAAGCCCATATAAGTTCATGTCCTTATAAAGGGTTAGCCAGATTTTTTACTTAATAGTTCACCAAATATTAAATATTGTTTTACATATTAAACATGGGATTAATAGTTATCCTAGGATGCTACCTGATTTGGATACATGTGAAACAAACTTTCAATATGTATCCAAAATATCCCCTACCCATTGTATATTATTGATTCATGGTTATCAAAAACCATGTACTAAACATGATCGCTAAATTTCTTCCCCCATTATGATATATTAAATCCTTAAATCACAAAATAGTATAAATTAAAGAAATAATAAAAATATATACTTTCCAGGGACCTAGTGAGTGTCTATATTCTCCCCACCTTGACACTTTTTCTTAAAAATTCTATCATATATACTTATTAGAGAAAATATAGTGCCATTATTCAATTACCATGTCTTGGGAATATCTCTACCATACTTCCACAACACAATAACTAAGTGGATAAACATAATCAATAACACTTTATCCTGATGATCTAAAAACTGAATAGGTTGCTCAACCACTATGGTTTCTGGTTATGATACCACACCTTACCATCCAATTATATGACATGGGTCTGGTTGATATTTCTATAAATTTTAAATGTGAAAAAAATTGGTCATCAGATTCCATTAGAGACGGTATGGATATCCTATATTATAGTTTACCAAGATGATATATGTCACACCCCGACCATAGACACAACTTTATTTTATCATTTCGTTAATTTTGGTTCTTCTAGTCGGAGTTTGGGTTCGAGTCCCAGTCGAATTAATGATTTTTAGAGTTTTGGGATCTTTTCATGGTGTTAAACAGTTACCGTACAGTTAGTACTAACCATGCGGATAGGTCGTGCGGCTAGTGTAGTTTGGATAAGACTGACCGCATGACCAGTGCATGACCATGATATAGGTCCTAGGTAACTATGCACTATTTTAGTCTTAGTCAAAGTGATCTATATAGTTACAACATTGTTTGGAAAAATTTGCATCCAAACTGTGCGGTTGTGCAGGATCATTAAAAATTTGAGAACCTCTTCTCTCTCTTCTTTTATTTAAGCCTAGCTTGGTATCCCCTCCTCCCTCTCATTTATGTGCACTATAGGGTCCTCCCTAACCCTCCTCCTTTTCTTCCAACCATCTAGGCTTCTCCACCTTCAGTTATAATATATGTTTTGAGTTTTTTGGGGTGGTTTTACCTCCTCTTTCTCCTTCCCTCTTCTTTTCTTGATTATCCTTTGGGGGTTCTTTTTGTAGTTGAACCCAAGGGTTAGGGATAGCTAATGAGGTATGTTTTTATTATGGATAGGTCATGAAGATCATTCATTAAACCACTTTATTCCTCTCCTTGGAGTTTCATTCAATTCGCAATTTGTTTCGGTAGATGTTTCCAGGTTCCTCTTCCCTAAGGAATTTCTTTTGATTCGGGACATTTAAAATAAATTTATAACATTGATTTTCACCTCTATGGAACACTTGTTTATCTAATGATAGTAATTTGGAGTTGGTGTACTTTGATAAACATTTTATTTCAAGGATATTTGTATTATATATATAGGTTTTTGGATCCTAGAGGGGTTTTTTAAATACCATTGTTACGTGAAAGTGTAATTGAGGGTTTTTTTGAAATTTATAGATTTTATGATGTATTAATGGTATTTGTTTGTTAATGAATTTTTCTAGTTCATATGATTTTTTAATTTTATGGCATGTTGGCTGCGTGAAATTTTTTTGGAATGGGTTTAATGGTTCCAATGTAGTGGTTTGTGCTTCTTTTAAATAATGTGAATTGGTGGTTATAGTTTGAAATCAAGTGGTTATTTTGTGGAAATGGTTTTCAAAATTATTCATGGATGATGGGTGAACCATTGTAATTTTTCACATTTTTGGGTGTAATAGGTTCATGCAAATATGTTCCCTCAAATGAAGGTGGGTAATTGAATTAGTGTTTTCTCCAAATCGTGGTTCCTAAAGTGTTATTCTTCCCTTCCCTTTTTATTGAAACACCCCATACATTATTCAATGGTAAAAAATTTCCTCAAGGGTTTTGGAAAACATCACTATAAATGTGTTCCACATGGATTGGACCGTTTGGCCAAGAAACTAGTTTTGGAATGTGTTTGTAAAGAGTAAATGTTCGGTCGGATTTTACAACTCAAAGTTGATGGTTATATTGAATCTTAAAAAGGGGGGCGTTTGGAAATTTGTGTGACAATTGGAATATTAAAGTGTTTTCATAAAATGGTTTGAGTGTTTATACTATATAGCAGCATGGTCAGAACCTTATATGATTTGGAATGTCTATATATATATGGGGAACCTTTAAGAAATATATTTTTCATTAATACACATTATGGTAATGCGAGAAACAAAAGTTCGCTACAAAAAGGCAACTACGTTCTGAAAGAGATCACATAAGTATTAAAAAAAACTATGATTATTTGTGTTAGACTCTCTATATAATTCCAAGAGCAGAGTACTAGCCCGAGTGTCCAGATCCTCCCTAATAAGTTCTTCAAGCTGATTATACATTCTGTCCATTATATGGATGAATTCCTCAAAGGATATTTTACCTTGATTGATGCCTCAGGCGATGATTCGTTCTTGATTCTATATCCAGGATTCTTTCTCCTATGTTTCCTCAATCGGCAATATTCTTTCATAAATCCTTTAAATATTCTCATTTGAGGTAGATTTCCAAATAACCTTTTCAAGAATATCTTCCTTGTTGTGCAAGATAAGCCTCAGGCACTGCAGACCCACTTCTTCCATCACTCTTGGATCGCTGTTTGGATGCCCACATTCCCGGTATTGAAGGTCGTTTCTTTCCTTAATTACACCTTTTGTGGCGGACTTGGTTTCCATTTGATTAGAAAAGTGAGAAAAGTATTTTCCTCCCTTAGGGTTTTCCTCTGGACCATAATGCATTTCCCTGGGTCGCATTGTCCTTTTTCCCATTTTTCCTTCTTCAACTGTGGGGGCCTTTCCCTTGGAACCGGTCCAGGCAATCCTTTGAGAGTTGGCTAAAACTAGCACCACCTGAATCATCATCCTCTAGCATCAATGATTTTTTTTGAGCTGCTAGACCTTCAAAATGGTTTTTCACCTCAATCCACAGGTTTTATTTGAGAGGCCATGACATACATTAGTATCCAACTTTCCAACTTTCACCTCCAATTCATTATTCTTCTTCCCCTCACTCCAAGAATTCTAAAAGTAGGAGGACATAGGAATGAGAGTTTTTGGGGCTATGTGTCCCATGATACTAACCCCATCCCACCATCCTTGAGCATAGAAATATTTTATTGCTACCTGCAAAAAATACATCCCCTACAATGACTGAACAAATGGTTTGAATTCTTTTCTAAATTCACCATTGGGAAAATAACTACACGGTAACATTCCTATGGGATAGATGTATCCATGACCCATGAATATAGATTTTTTGTTAGTGTCCAACCATTTCTGAACTTGAGGACCCCTAAAGCCATGGACCTCACTGATTTCCTTTGCCAAACCGTTATCGATATTGTTGTCTGAGACCAGATGCTCCACCACATCCGCATGCAAGGAGACCACTTTATTCATTCCTTCCACCTTCACTTTCTTCAACTCCATTCACCTATAAGGGATAATCCCCAATCCTACCTTAAACGGTCTAGGTCATCCAGGACATGTAGCAAGGGCGCACTGGCCTCCGCATCCTTCACTCCTCCAGGAACCACCTAATAAGAACACTACATATGATGGCCCTCCCGAGAACTAGATTCCGGTTCATACCTATAATCCTCGCCTAGACAGGTATGAATCTTTCTTGGTTCCCATTATTCTACGAAAACCCCACGCACCTCTCCAGACCTGTCCAAACTAGCACTATCTGACTGCTGGATCACAGCAAGGGTGACCTTCAGCTGAGTCACTTCTGGTTGGGGGTTCAATAATTGTTGAGACCTTTGTCCATGATGGAATCCAAGGAACGGATTTCATAGACATTGACAGCCTAAGAAATATGTGGGCCTAGTAATGAAAACTAATCGATGTTTCCATCTGAAGCCTTCACCAACTAAAATCCAATTCCACTCTGTAAGAGTCTTAGAAACCTTGGCCTCAACACAAATGCGAGCATTGATAGTGTGACAAACTGTAGTAGTCCTACTATCTGAACATAGAAATCTACCAACCATGGTCCCTTACATTTTGATTACTGAAAAAATCTGAAAAGGATGCGGAAAATCTTGGAAACATACCCACACCGTCATCATCAGTTCATCATGATTCATGTAGAACTTGATGGACCAATGAAGGAGATAAAAGCCGCATCCATTGAGAGATCAGGGAGCTCTAGACCATGCACAAATAAGATCACTCTCTGAGAAAAAATATAGCATCATATGTCACCGGTCGAGTAGCCCAACCACCACATGATCTTGAATCCCCCATGTTTAAAACACGAATCTGTCAAGGGAATCAACCAAAGGAAATATGTCCCTAAAACGAGATACCAACATCATCCTAAATAGATCTGAAGTGGTACTGAACTCCTCCGTGGAAAGCATGAGCTAGGGTGGTCCCTTTTGTAGGACAGGAACCATAGGGCATAGAGGAATCGTTGGGAATTTAAAAAGCAGAACAGGGTTGGGGAAGGAGGGAAATCTGAGGATACTTCCCCCTCCGTCCTCTAAGAATGGAGGGGTTAGAGCCTCAAGCATCGGCGCTAGTGCTTCGACCTCATCCTCACTCCGAAGCAACAACCCCCATTCGAGCCATCGTAATCATGTAAAACCTTTATAGGATGGATTTCACTTCATGTTTAATTTCATATTGTTGTTCGTGATTGGGGTAGTAAAGTGTATTGACAATAGCTGAGCTCGGTCGTGTGTGTGTTGGCCTCCAACTCACACATCTTTTCTACTACCATGGGTTTCAGGGCATCTTCTTGATGATCAGGTGATGATAGCTTACCATCCATGAATAGATCAGTCGGTGCCCATTGGAGTTGTAGAAATTCCTTGAGTATTATTATACTAGTGAGGCTAGGATAGAGAAGCTAGTTGGTTATTAATTTAAATGATTTACCTAATGCTGGAAGGTGTTTCTGAACTGATTACATATAGGCATTGTATAGGGTTTTTTAAGATCACCAGTTGTTATTATTTATATATTTTTTTACTTTCTATTGCACTAGTTTCTACTTCAGTATTCTTTTCTTGTTTATTTTTAAAATTTTACTGGTTTATCCTTCTTTTTGATTTTTGATTATAAAATGAAATTAGGATTTGGAAATGAGATGTGTTGTGTGGTGTTTTGTAAAATGAAGAAAACCCGATTTTTTGTAATTGTAATTCAGACTAGTTTCATTGTACTACTTTCGGAAATTGAACACTTGGATTTTTTGGTTTATATTTAGTATCCCTACTGAGTATATAGGTACTCGCCCCTAACCTATCTTTTTATATGTAGGTTAATATTTGTTCAGGTTTCTTGGTAGTTTCTTGTCATGGAGCAGGTTCATTCTTATAGATGGAGGTGATCAAGAGGTCACATGGAGACTGTGTGGAAGTGGTTTAGTTTTCTTGTTTTAGTTTCAAGTCTATTTAGTTATGTTTTTTAAATGATAATGTTTTCTATTAATTGTGATTGAGTTGTTTTTTTTTGTTGTGTATCAGTTTTTGTTATTTATTTATCTGGTCTTGGTTATTTATTTTGGTCCTAAAAACATCCCACAGGTATGATTTGATGTTTGATACTAGTTTCTAGCCCATGAGGAATAGTAACGACCATTGGGCCATGTTGTAGACCATATCAGGTGATCGGTTCAGGGTTGACCATGGTAGATTCATGAAAAAATAGTATGAGGGAAATCCCTTAATATTTTGGGTGTTTGGGGGACATATATTATGACTGTCAAGACTCGATATGTAGTTGCGGGAAGTGTGTCATGAAATCCTCCTCCAACTGATCCTCGAGTCATAAGGGGTAGCCTAGGTTTTGAGCTTGTGTTGCATTGTTTTGGATAGAGGGATCACAATGGAGGTGAACCTCTGTCATGTTGCTCACTCCCAAGTGGTGGAGACCTATGTGGAGTCTAAGTTCCTAGTTCAATGTCATTTTATTGTTATGCCTTACTCAGTGCATGACCGACGACCATGTCATCAGGTTTTTCATATTCACTAGTTTCTCATTACAGTAGTTTTTTCTTGGTCTTGTGTTGGTTTTGTTTTTGTGGGTGTAATAATATGTTGAAAATGAATGTGGATTTTAAAAAGAAAACAGATTTAAAAATGGAAGAATTTTCCATAAATATTTATTAAACTGGTAAAGTGGGTTTTGAAAAATTTAATGTGTTTTGGGTTTTATAATATTGATTGGATACGGCCCATGAAATTTTTTATGGAAATTGGAATGTGTATGGGAATTTTGTGTCATTATTCATGGATGAAAGGGATCGACACACATTTATTGGTTAATGAGATACCATGGTTTATTTTTTTGAATTAATTGTATGACATTGTTTTTCTAAAAAAAATAGTATAAGAAGGTGATTTCTGAAGAAACAAAAGCATGAAAACTTGGTTTTTTTATATTTGGGAACTGTCCTTGATAAGAGTAAGTCTTCAAATAAAAAGAGAAATCTCAATTTCTGTAATTTTGTTTTTTGGTTTCGTTTGTATATGTTTTTCTTGAGAGCCTATTCCTTTTGGTTTGATGTGTTATTTTTAATTATTACTCAGTTTGATGTAGCATTTGGTTAATGATTTTTGTGTTGCTCAGGAAATTCTACCCATAAAGGTCACTAAAATTTATAATGAGTCATTCCTAGTTCATGTTCTGTATTGATTTTTGCCTATTTTTAGTGGTGATTGAGGTCTATTAGTGGATTTGGTGTGAATAGTGGAAGTCGAGTGTGTTTTTCGGTCATTGGGAACTCCCAAAGATATTAAGGTTTGTGGAGTTTGGACATTTTTTTGAGGGTCCATCCTTGGACTAGTGGGAGTTTGTTTCCCCATCACCAATAGTTGAGAGGATGTGGGAGGTGTTTAAGGCCACATTAATTAAAAGGTTCATACTATAGGAGGTTAATCTCATGAAGGTGGTAGATTTGTGGGATGTTAGGTAGGTCCAGAAGTTAGTAAAGTCTTACATTGAACATTTTAGTGAGTTAGTTCCCTTTTCCCTAGAAGAAGTGTTAAAAGATCAAATGAAAACCCTTATTTTTTTTCTAGGGACTCCATCCTAAAATTGAAAAAAAAGTACTCACTTCTGATGAAACATGTTTCAAGAAGTTGGTCGTTGAGGCATTCAAGGTTGAGATGGTTTTCTGGGGTTAAGTTAGTGGTAGTTGGTTCTCATGAAGGTTCCCCATCTAATGAGTGGGGGTGTTCCATAGGAACTTGGTTTGAAAAAACATACTTTTTCGGCTCTGACTTCTTGTTCGTTGGACAACTTGCTCATTTGTTTCTAGGGTACCTGGTTTGGAAACTCAAAACAATCTTGTTACGTTCCTATGAAGACTTGCCACCATTTTGGCTATTTGTTCCATCTGGATATATTTTGGAAGATGTTTTTTCTCAAAATGAAATATTCATCAGAGGATGCGTTGCCTGACTGTGAGAAAAGAGATGATTTATCTATTAGATCCCTACTATAGGTATTAGGGGGAAGCTCGCATAGAGTTAGTAATTGCCTAAGGTACGAGAAGACCAATCTAAGCCTTATGTCACTTATCTTTTTTTCTTCTATTGTTTTACGTTCATATATTGTTTTAATCATGTGATGGACATGTTCTACTACAATATAAGCAGATATTTTTATTCTAAATGTGGTCCCTCATAAATGTTTATTTCACTTAGGTAATGTTATACCAATGGATAAATTAGTTAGTTTGGGTTTTTGTTTTTGGTTTTGTAGTGGTGTTTCTTGTATGGGAAATGTTCCGATTTTGTGAAGGGTTTGAGTAGTCACTTAAGTTTTTTGGTTGGATTTAGTTTTAATTTTACTCATGAGTTTTCTCTGGTGTTGTGTAAAATTGGTCGGTGCCGAGAATTTATTTTTAATTCTCGTGATGTTGTTGTTTTCCCTTGTATAGAGGGTTGTTGGTTATTGTTGGAAGTTCTCCATTTCTATCACCCGGTATACCGAGTTTCTCTATAGTAGGTTCTTTGTCTAGGTTCTTGGGGTGGAATTATTTAGATTGTTCTAGAAGTTGGTTAAATTCTATTTGTGAGTTCCCTCATTTCCCCCCCAGGGTGGTCTTTTTGAGTTTTAAATTCTATCATAAGGGGAATTATAGTGGAGGGAAGAACCCTCTCATGTTATCCACTTCTTTATTGTAGGTTTTTCTCTTTGGCCGGTCGGGTATGACCTGTGGAGAGTGAGGTCAATTCGGGATCCCTAGTTTTCCACCGTTATGTCTAGGCAAGGACTCGTGTTTTAGTTATCCAATGTCTTGGTGAATTTATGGGGATAGAAAGTGTCTATGGTTGTTTCAATTTTCACACCTTGACCTCAGAAACTACATTATTTTATTCTCTTATTAGAATTTGATCTTTTAGTCGCTATTTGGATTTGATTCCTAGTGTAATTTTTTATTTTTAGTGTTTTTGGGAGTTTTCTATGTGTTGCACAGTTACCACACAGTCTGTAGTAACCATATAGATTGGTCATTCAGTAGTAGTAGGTTGGAGAGAACTGACCTCATAGCTAGCTCATAGTCACATGGTAGGCCCTAGGTAACCATGAACTATTCTCCCCTTAGTTCGAGAGGTGTGCATGGTTTGGAAATTTGTGCGGACAAACCATGAGGATGTGCGAGGTCATTAAAAAAATTTAGATCCTCTTCTCTCTCTTCCCTTATTTCACTGTAGCTCAGGATCCCCCTCCTCCCTCTCCTTTTGGTGCAACACAGGGTCCTTTCTAACCCTCGTCATTCTTTTCCAATCGTCCGAGGTTTCTCCTCCTTCAAATCTAAGATAATCTTTTTGGGTTTTTGGGTGGTTTTCCCTCCTCTTTATATTTCTATCTTCTTTTTTTTTATTCTCCTTTGGGGTTTCCTTCGATGTATGAAACCAAGGGTAAGGGCTTGCTAATATGGTTGTTTTTTCTCATGGTTAAGGAATTCATATCATTCATTAGGCTCGGTTATTCCTCTCCTTGGAGTTTTATTCCAATCACACTTGGTTTCAGCAGGTGTTTCAAAGATCCTCTTCCCTAAAGAATTTCCTTTAATGATTGACATTTTAAATAAATTTATAACACTGATTCACACCAATATATCACCATTTCTTATCTTATTATATTACGTTGGAGTTGGTTTTATATTCTAAAAAATTGTAATTCATGGATATTTATATGTTCTGTCTAGGTTTACAGCCCGTAGAGTGTTTGTTTTAATGCTATTATTCCTTAAATGTGAAATTGAGGTTTTTTGTGAAATGTATAGCCTTTGGTATGTCGTAATGGTTTTTTTGTGGATGAATTTGGTTGGTGCATATGATTTGGTAGTTTTATTGAATGGTGGTTGTGTTAAAATGTTTTTCAAAGGGTTTAATAGTTCACATTTCGTGGTTAGTGTTCCATTTAAAAAAATTTGAATGGGTGGTTATAGTTTAAAAGAAAGTGGTTATTTTGTTTAAAAGGTTTTCAGATGATTTCATGGATGATGGGAATGCCATCTGAAGTTGTCACTTCCTTGGGTGCACTTGGTGCACACATGTTTGTCCCCCAAATGAATATGGTTCACTGAATTAGTGTTTTCTCTACATATTGATTCCTAAACAGTTCTTCTTTCCTTCCCTTTTTCTTGAATCTTTCCCCTTTCTTGAATGGTAAAATAATTATTAAAGGGTATTGGAAAACTTGAATTTATGTGTTCATCATGGTTTGTCCCATTTCAACATTAAACTAGTTTAAGGTATGTTTGTAATGATTGATGTCCCATTTGGATTTTCAAACTCAATGGTGAGGGTTGTGATACATTTTAAAATAGAGGGTTTGTGGAAAAGGTGTGTGCTAATTGGCATCATAATGTGTTTTTGTAAAATGGATTGAATGTTTGTATGGTATATCAGCCGAGATGGAACCTTATGTGATGTGTAATATATATATATATATATATATATATATATATATATATATATATTGGGAACCTTTAAAAGAGGGCTTTTTCTTAATGGGTTACCGTATATTGGTGTCTGTGTTTGGGGTAGGCAAGTATATTGATGACAACTGAAGTGAGTCTTTTGTGTTGGCCTCCTACTCACAGGGCTTTACTACTACCATGGGTTCATGGAAGAATTTTATATGATCATGTTACAATAGCTTACTGGCCCCGATTATATGGGTTGGTGCCCTATGGACTTGTAGACAGATCATGAGGGTTTTACCACCGGTGATCATAGGATAGAGAAGCCATTTGGTTATTGACTTTGCGGCATCACCGTATGACATCTAGTGGATCCAAAATGAGTATGTCCAGGGTTTTTCTAGTGATTTTTAGGATCACCCATGGTTTTTATGTATATTTTTTTTTGTTTACTTCCTATTTCATTTGTTTCTATAGCTTCATTCATTTCCTTTTTCTTTTTAGCACTTCCCCGATTTCTCCTTGTTTTGCATCTGATTATAAAATGGAATTTGCTTTTAGAAATGAGCTTTTTTGTCTATTTTTTTAATTATAGAACATTCTATTTTTTAAATGGTTGTTCAAACTAGTGTCATTGAACTGCTTTGGGAAATAGAACACATGGATTTTATGGTTTATATTTAGAATCCCTACATTTCATTTCGATGCTCACACCTATCATATCATTCCAAATGCAGGTTCATCATTAATTTTGTTTTCATGTTAGGTTATCATTATGAAGAAGTTTTAGTCTTGTGGTTGGAGTTGACCAAGAGGTCACATGGAGATCACGTGGTAGTGGTGTAGTTTTCATGTTATAGTTTTTAGTGTATTTATTTTTATTTTGTAATTGAGCTAGTTGTTTATTTATTGTTATTTAGTTGTTTATATTTGTTGCGTTTTTGTTTGTTTTATCTATTTATCAGGGCCTAGTCATATATTTTGTTCTTAAATAATTCCCACGAGTATGTGTTTATTCACAAAACTAGTTTCTAGCCCATGGGGATTAGGAATGCCCTTCGGGACATGTTGTAGACTGGATTGAGTAATCGGTTCATGGTCTACTCAGGACAGTTTGTGACACTACACAATCTGAAATGGTCAAACATAACTTGATGTCAACATACCTAATTTTCAGAACATGTGATGCCTCATCTATGTGATTCTCAATGATACACCTAAACACGAATAGATAATTTCAATGATCGATGATCACCATCATAATAGTATTTATAATTACTCTGATCCAACACTAATATTTTCCAAATTAATAGAATATTATTCATAGTCACCTAAATATTTATTGGTCCCCACAAGGTGCTCAAACCCAACATTGACCAAATAATAGGGGATCAAAAAATTCATCCATATATGGTTTTAATGGGATATATATTTATCAAGGTTTTATAAATGTTATTATACAAGGATTATACCAATAATAGATATTTCTCCCATGATCCATTAAAATTAAGAATGCGTAATTAGAATATATCGTTAAGAATTTTAATACACTGCATACTCTAACCATTCATCTTATAGTGATAATTCGTGATCAACTTCAATGGTGAACCCATCCCTTAATAAATTCCATTCCAAATTAAAGAATTAATTTGTGGGTATAGATTAAATATAATCTCAAAGTCAAAACATAAAGTGTGAATGTCACTTATACATATAGGCACCCATGATATTCCACATTAATCAACTCCCTTATATGAAGAAAATCTAAAAAATCCATCAATCATCCAATGATCACACAAATTGTATTATTCCAACAAGTATCATAAGGAAAGTTAAAATTGAATTCCATCATGATCTAAACAAACTTATATATTTAAATGGGAATTGATGTAATAATCTAACAAAACATTGACACTCAACTTTGGTTCTTTGATAGGTAGGGCACTATGATAGAAAGTTGGTAGCTTCTAAGTACATCTCAATCCACCAATATTAATTTTTTAGATCATAAAAAATATTAGTAGCCCTAGGTTTTAATTATTATCAAGAAATTTCTCCACCTTCAACCACCTCATGTCTCCAACAAAAGGGAACCACTACCCCCATTCTAAAAAAATTGTACTGTTTTTATATTAGGACCAATTACTTGAGGTCTCCCAACTATTTATAATTCCATTTATACACTGGAAATTAGATTCTTTACCTTTATCATTCTGAATTTGATAATTTAAATAATTTAATACTTTCACAAAATCCAATGATATTCTATCACCCTCCTTCCTGAAATATATATGAACCATAGTAAATATTCACATAAAATTACAGTAATCAAAAGAACCCTTCACAGCTTGAGTCAGAAACATCTATCTAATGGAATCACCACTAGATTTACTTTATCATAACTGTTGGCTAAATAAAAATTTAAGGTATGAAAATACTCAACCTAATAACTCTTCCTGGGATTATGATCCCTAGCACGTTCATGTTATCGGGTGTGGAAAAATATAATTAGTTTCCTAATGCACCACATTGGCTAACTAGGGTTGGATCACTTGAGGAGAATCATAGTCAGTTCAATCACTAATTTCTAATTTACATAGTATAAATTTTTTATAATATTGATGAAAATATCATTTGGGGGGTTGGAAACAAGAAATTAATATAATTCTATAAAATATTGGAATCTAAATGTAGTTTAATATAGAATTAAATCTGGTTAGAAAGGTCTTGGTCCAAGGACGGATAACAGAGTTTCTTTCATTATTTAATTGTTGTTTAAATTTAATTGATAATTAATTTTATTAAACCTCATTAATGAATTACATTCCATTGATTTATTAAGTCTGTTATTTTAGTATTACTCCATCACACCAAACCACACATTTACCAATAGTCAAATAGGATAACACCTTAACCAATAATGTTACTCCTAAAAGACCTCACTCCACTATATGTCATTTATTCTTTTAAGGAAACACCAAATCCACCATATGAGGGGTTTTTCTTTGATATGGGAGGGATCAATAATTAATCAACGAATATAAAAGGAATTAAAAATAATTTTTTTCATTTATGATGGTTTCACCCGTGCAATAATCCCACATCCCCAACAAATAGAAATAATTTTTTTAAATTTTAAGATCAATAATAAAGAACACCATGAATTTTCCCCCAGGTCCAAGCCTTGGGATGGTCACTTTCCATTGAAATTGGAAAATAGATCATGATGGAATGATGTAATGGAGAAGGATAATTAGTGTTGGGAGAGAAATAAGGATTGAAGAAGGAATGGGAAAGACATTATTATAAAAAAGATGAATGCATCACATTAGAATTTAAAAATAAAAAAAAAATATAAAAAATAAATATTAAATGGAAATTGGCCTCCCCTACTTGTTTCTCCTAATGTAATGGGTTGGATTGTAATTCCTTTAGAGGGAGGAGCTCCCATCCTTTTAAAGGAATAATTTTACATTCGAAAATGACATGTATTAGCCCAATTAAATGATATCTTCACATATTAATCCAATAAAGAATTTGTGCATAAAATTTTTTATCATTCACCATAATAATTTAGAAAAATTTTCAATTAGATGTAAGAGTTTTGAATTTTTTTTGTTAGCTGGGACTTTTTTTGCGGATATTTCCAGGAAGCTTCCTCCAATGTATGTTGTTCAATTTATAACATAATAGAATAATATATCCATCAAATTTGATAGAAGAATATTTATTGGATTAATATTTCATATCTAGGTGGAATAACATCCATTGGTGGCATTTAGCCTGAATTACGCTTCTGTTAATAATGTGGGGTCCACATTGTCCGCCTGGAATTTTTTCGAACTTCATTAATTTTTTCAGGCCTCTAAATATTCAAATCATCTTTTTTATGAATAAAAGGTTTAATAAAATAAATCAAGGAGTAAATGAAAATAATCACTCAAATGTGATAAATATATTAACTATTATTCTAAAAATACGATTATGATAAACTTCTATCAAAATTGAAAATTTAAACAATTTTTTCATTTTTCCTCAAAAAATATCATAAATCAAATATTGATCTATATAGCTCAAATTAATAAATTTGGAGGGTTAAAAAAATTTACAATAATATAAAAATGAGGAAGATATTAGATCTATCAATTACCATATAGTTAAACCATGTGTATTCTCAAGCATAAAATCACAACATGGAAATCACAGCACACCAATGTTCCCAATATTCAAATTCCAAAGTAATAAATTAAAATAATTTTCAATGTCAAATAAACCATCAAAAATATAAACAAAATATCATGTTTTGTTCTAATTTTTCATAGAAGCAATAATTTCAGGGATTATACTATTCCCCTTTGAAAAATGATTGAAATTATCCTTTCATTTATTCAAGATCCTCAATTCATTATTATTAAACATGCCATGTCCGGATTTAAATACATATGATTCTTTTCACTCATTACTCATGCAAAAATTAAAGTAGAGTTATGATCATATCACGAGAACATTCTCTTTATCCATAGGTAATTAATGGAACTAATTTGTTTACATTGAAAAGATGAAAGGCATATAAAATCATGAGGAATTTTTAATAATGGTTCGAATGTCTTTTAGGCTTAAGGTTGGTAGGATTTGATGCTTTAAAAATTAAGTCCCATGGAGGAGGAAATTATCTCAAGTATAAATCCTGATATCAAAATTAAATTCAATTCCCTAACCCTAGTTACCCAAAGTCAGTTCATTATTATATAACATTGTCATGATGACAATAGATCATGTCCCAAAATACCAATTAGTTTAGTAGCCTTCAGAGAACTAGATACATACATAAGTTTTACCTTAATTTATGAAATGGAAAAACGACATCTTTCTGTCCCCTTTGAACACACTCATATCCCTTAGCCTATTCCTACAGGTCAATCATAGTATACTTTTCTCATACATGGAAAAACAAAACATACAAAAGTAATAAGCTCAGATGCTCAGTAAGGATAACAATATAGCATAAACTATCATAAATAAGCATAAACATTTAAGGAAATATACAAAATGAAAACACAAGACTTTTAAACATAAATTTTAGCATAAAATGGAAATGATAAATCAAATAATTTCATTTACTTATCCACATAGATATTATATTAGTAGAATAATCACATGTAATATCAATAGCTAATTTCATAATGATAGAATGCATAATGTTGAAAATCATAACCACATAGTCAAGGCCTCGTGCCAAGACTACAAATAAAAATTTTGTCAAGGCCTTATTTTAAGACACTATATTGTCTCATGGGACCTACCGATGCATGGAAGTGATATAGTGGGCCCCACCCCTCACTTACTATATCCAATGTATTCCTCATATGAAAAAGATGAAACATAACACAAAAATTTGTACTAAAACTAGCATACGAAATGTTAATACTTTAACCATAAACAATGAATGGTATAAAAATAGCACATCCACAGTAAAACCTATCACAACAAATTCAATACTATATGGAAGATTTCATCACAATAAATCAAATTCAAACTTGTTTAAAATCTACAAAGGATGTTGACATAGATGAAATCAATCCAAATACTATTTGACTGAAATATCTCTTTCTACATTGAAATAATTTTAAATTAAAGAAATCCTTTATTTTGAAAATATTATTATAATATTTTAAGGGAATCTTTGAAGGTGTTATATCGGTAAAGAAATTTCACACCCGCTGTATAACAAAAAAAATCATTATTTTCTTAATTTTTTTGAAAAAGTCATAAAGTACCTTGTATGATAAATGATAGAAAGATTATTTTCAAATAATTTTATAAAATGTAAAAAAAGGGTATAAATGAAATTAAACAACAGTATAAGAAACAATAAAATGATTTGAATGTTTTTTTTGAAACATAGATGTGGATAATAGAGAAGTCCTAGTAGATACTTACGTATAAACAACCGCAGATAATAAAGAGATTGTAAAATTAACCCTTACCTTGAACACTTCCTTAGTATAGGGTATGTTAACCTCCTGTATAATGGTTAAATAAAATTTATATAATTATAGAAGAACCACATACATAAATATGATATCATATATTATCATCTAATATTACTTTGTTATTAACATTTCAATGTATCTTTGTTTCATATGTTAACTGATTCTTTTTCCTTTATATGTTTTGTTATGTAAGTCATATTTGTTAGGGATCTAATGTACTTGATTCATATCCAGAATTATATTATGTTCATAACAATTATTTTTACTCATCAAATTAAAATTATTTTTTAATGGTTATGATGGGGTACGAAATATCATTGCATCATGGAGATGGTAAGCCTTACGTAAGCACTAGCAAAAATATCATTCCATTGATGATGAAATAGTATGTAATTGGATGGTATATTATATATAAATAATATTTAACATCTTATATATATTAATTTAATCAATTATAATTATTATTATACCCCTCCAAATAATTAAGTGATGAATAACAAACTATAACACAACGTGGAGACGGTATGTCATACGTATGGACGTATGTTGACTTTTTCATTCATAGGATGGATAGAATAATGAATATAGTTGTACAATATTTTTAATAACATAAAATTATTTAGAAATTACTGGAGTTATTATTTTGGTATGGAATAAAATGGAAGAGGAAGTGTAAGAAGAAAATAACTTTGAAAGAGGTGATGAAATAATTACCTCTTCTTCGAGTATTTCTTTTGGATTTGAACTAAAGGGCTCCTTAGGTTGCATTTGTGATCAAAGTAAGGACACTAGGTATATGTTAGGGTATATGGGATTATATTTGAGTATGGGTTGGCCGAGCCTAATTTCTTTGGAGGTGTGAATTTAAGAGAAGGGGAAGTACCCTTTTATAAGAGATGTGAGGGGTACTTTAGGAAGAGCTTGAAATATTAATTTATTCTAAAATAATTTTTTGGTTTCAAATATATCAAAAAAGATTTATTTCTAGAATAAGGTGGGGATGGGTCAATATATTCTCAACTTATATTTTTTATATTATATTAGGTTACCATATCAACCTTCTATTTTAGATTTAACTCTTTGTTAAATAGATTACCTTTTACCATGTCTTTTGGTATTTGTATATTACATTGTTAATAAACATACTATAAAATGAATAGATAACCTCATGCGGTTAATTTATGACATATCTATAATTATATTTTTCCTTTTCCCAAATATTATATTTTTCGGAATATTAAATCATTTAATAAAATAGTATTTGTTTTAAAAACTCATTTATGTCAATTTTGACACTATTTAGTATTTGGTTTTTGTGAAAGTCATCAAAACTTGATTATATCGAAAAAATTACATTGAATCAACCTCTAACATGTCATATGAACCTATAATATTAGTTTATGGTTTTAAAACTATCAAATTATATTTATTTTAATATATATAATGCCATTTATTTGATTCATTCCTTAATAAGGTAATTACTTAATCATCATTGTGTCATAAATAAATTTAATTATTTAATGTCTAAAAAATATTAATGAAATACCATGATATAGGAAATATTTTTTTCATTATAATTAATATTTATAGTAGAATTTATCTTATTTATAACCCTCTATTAAAAATGGTTTAGTTATTAAAATTTGAATTTAGCACTTTTAACTCTTTTTTAAATAAAATATAATAAATGTCCTAATCTGATCCAAAATGGATCAAAATGATCTTTTTTTGTCCTACTGTTGATTTTGGTCGTAACAAATTTACCCAATAGGATTAGTACATTAGTTGGAGTAATTATAATATCATTTTTACCATTAATTACTCTATTTACTTTCAAGCATGGTAAATAAAATTCAAAAGTCACTATTCACCAAAATTACTTTCATCCTATTGAACCACATTTTACATTCTGATTTCAAATGTGTCTCTCAGATTTTGGAAATTAAGTTCCCATAAGTGGTAAATTTACGTTTAATTCAAATTTGTAAATGTTCCTAAAAGGTAGGTAAAAGACGGTAAAAAGTTCAATAGAACATTATATATCTAATCTTATTATAAAATGACTCCAATGGATAAATTTTTCCTAATATAGGTATTATTTATTTATTTTGACTTTAAAATAAATTTAAATTAAAAATAATTATTTAAATAAAAAGGAAGTTTTAAATTATAACGTATTTTTTTCACTATTCATTAAAAATTAACAGTTTCTACAAAAATTCCAAAATAATCACCGTAAGCTAATTTCGATATTCCAAATACAAAAATGAAGTCCAATTTAAAAAAAATTAAAATTTCAAAAAGTTGGTATTACTATTCATAACTACTTTTCTAATGGCTAGTTTGATTGGTCGTAGTTTGCTAGAACTCGAAGTTGCGTATAACACAAGCTATTGTATTATTCAAAGAGAAACATATTGTAGAAGCTTGGGGTGTTACATTATTCCCTCCTTCAAATAATTTCTTTCACAATATTTCTAGAACATTACTGCATAATAGGATTCTAGGGGTTCTCCATCATAAGTGATGTAGGTTCCCACGTTGCCTCTTTTATTTTGTGCTTTCTCAAAAGAACATTTACTTGACGTGTCATATGGTTTCTAAACACAATTCTCAGGTATCAAGATTTCTGAAAGGCTTTTCACAATAAGATCGATCAGGTTCTAGTTCTATTTCATCATAGGTGAGTATATGCATTGGGCCATAATTTATTTTCTTAGTAGAGATATGTGGAATACATCATGAACATTAGAGATAATTGGTGGAATTACCAAAAAGTAAGCTAAATACTCAAATTCATTCTACAATTTCGAAATGTCCAATATACCTGGGACTTAATTTACACTTCTTAGAGAATATTATAACACCCTTCCATGGAGATACATTTAAAAAACATGCAATCCTACTTGAAATTCCAAATCTTTCCTTCAGTTATCGGCATAGCACTTTTTCCTACATTGAGCTGCTTTGATGTGGGTTTGGATAATCTTCACCTTTTCCATTTTTTCCTAAACAATTTCTTGGAATATGAGTTTTCTTTCACTAGAATCATCCCATCAAGTTTGTGTGCGACATATTTTTCCATATAATGGTTCATATGGTTCCATCTGAATATTTGAATGAGACTATTATTATAGAAAAATTATACTTGAGGTAAATATTGATCCCACATACCTTGAATGTAATGTGAGCAAGATCTCAACATGTCTTCTAATATTTGAATAGTTCTCTCTAATTGTCCCTCAGTTTCAGGGTCATAGGTACTTCTCAAACAATGTTTAGCATCCATGGATTTGTGAAGACGTTTCAAGAATCTTGATGTAAAACAGGGATCATGATTATAAATAATCGATAGGGGTACACCATGATGTCTTAAAACATCATTAATAAATTTTCTTGCTAAACATTCAAGTGGTAAATCTTCTCTTATAGTGAGAAAATGTGCTGACTTGGTTTGATGATCAACAATGACACCTTTTTCATAATTCCTTCTTGGAGTCTTAAGTATCCCCATTAAAATGTTCATCGTAATATCATACTATTCCCACTCATTTATGGGAAGAGGTTTAATGACCCCTCCATGATGTTTCCTTCTATCCATAACCTATTGACAAACCATACATCATTACACATAATCAACATTATATGTCTTCATGTTATCCCACCAATAATGATCCATTAATTATATATACATCGTAGTGCTACCATGGTGTATAGTGAAATTGGAACTATGAGCATCATCCAACAATTCATTTTTTAGATCAAGTATACCGGTAACACCAAGTCTCTTCCCAAATTTCAAAATTACATCTTCAAATACGATTTCGATCAATCTCCCTTCATTCACAGCTTTAATTTTCTTTTGAAACCTCTCATCATCATTCTAGGAACATTTTATCTTTTCTATTAAAGATGGATTGGCATCCATTTGAAAAGGTGTCAATGTTTCACCTTACATGATTATTCCATACCCATCATTACAGGACCTATGAACATATGATCCCTTCCGAATCTCATCTTGTTCAGAACTCCATGATCCTTTCTACTCAAATCTTCTGCTACCATATTTTCCTTCCCCATGTGGTAGTGTATAGTGAAATCATAATCCTCGAGTAGTTCAATCCATCACCTTTTCCTCATGTTGAGTTATTTTTGAGAGAAAATATACTTTAAACTATTATGATCAAAATATATCTCACATTTATCTCCGTATAGATAGTGTATTTGTATCATCAAAGAAAATATTATATCTTCTAACTCAATATCATGAGTAGGATGGTTTGTTTCATGAATTTTTAGCTATTGTGATGCATAGGCAATAACTCTATAATTATTCATATGGAAACAACCATGTACTTTTTTTAAAAACATCTCTATAAATAACGAACCCATCATTCCCCGACAGAGAGTCATGATTGAAGCATTGACTAATATTCTCTTCAATTCTTCAAAAAATTATTCATACTCTTTTTCCCAATAAAATTTAACCCCTTTATTTGTGATCTAGGTTAATGGATTAGCCAATCTAGAAAAATTATGGACAAAACACTTATAATAACCTACTAAACAAATAATACTTCGTACCTCAGTAAAACTCATTGGTGCTATCCATTCTTGAATTTCCCTTAGCTTTGAAGGATCAATATATATTCCATCATTAGATAAAATATGACCAAGAAAATAAATCTCTAGAAGCTATAATTCACACTAGCTAAACATCCCATATAATTCATTTCCTCTAAAGGTCTTTAGAATAGTGCACAAGTGATTTTAATGATCTTTGTAGGTTTTGGAGTATACCAATATATCATCAATAAATAATACTAAAAATTCATTAAAATATTCCTTGAAAACTCAATTCATTAGATCCTTGAAAACATAAGGTACATTAGTCAGTCCAAAAGGCATTAATGTAAACTCGTAATAACCATACCTGGTTCAAAATGTTCTCTTTGGAATGTCTTCCTTCTTTACACACAACTTATGGTATCCAGATCGAAGGTCAATATTTGAAAAATATTGTGCTCTATAAAGTTGACAAAATAAATCAATAATGAAAGGTAGGGGATACATGTTCTTTATTATTATAGCATTGATCTCCCTATAGTCAATACACAACTTCATATATCCATAATTCTTCTTAACAAAAAGAATATAGGCTCCCCATGGAGAAAACTAGGGTGAATAAATCCTTTATTACTCAATTTCTCTATTTGTTTCTTTAGTTCCACTAATTCCATAGTGGCCATTATATAAAGGGTCTTCGATATGGGCCTTGAATTAGGAATTAAGTCAATAGAATATTCAATTTTCCATTCTAGAGGATTTCTAGGTAAATCCTCTAGAGACACGTCAACATATTCTTGAACAATATGTATATCCTCTATTTGAACATTCCTTTCCTCACACATAGTTATTTCACTCCCTTCCTCCCTAATAATTGTACTTAGTAGAGATATTGGGGGTGGATCTAGATGAGAATAAGATTGTAATTTTTCTACGCTAAAGATTAGGTATTCAATATCATCATCAAACATTGTAATCACTTTCTTCTTACATTAAATTTTCACATCATGGTACGAAATACATTCCATACGGTGGATTATATCAAATTCAATCATGGGTATGATAATAAAATAATAATAAAAAACGATTATATTCTATAATAGTAATTGATTGACAAAAGAATTGTTGTAATGATACTTCTCTTAAGAGTTTTTGTAACACCCCAGGTAAATAAAGAATATGAAATATTTATATTTATTGATATTTATGAATAAAATATTAATATTACTTTAAAGGGGATGCTATGCTCGATGGAGTACCCAACACGCAACAACGAGTTTCTTGGGAATCTTACATTGCATTCTAATAATAAAATAATATTATTTTAAATGGTAGTTAATGCCTAGCCATTGTAATGGCGGGAATGAACAGAACTAACTACAAAATAATTATATATGTTTGTCAAATATTTTTACTCTTTAAAATAAATTTTAGAGTATTAAAAATGAAAATGAATCCAGTTTTTAAGCGAAAACATTCTAATATTCTTTAAAAGGTCGATTAACCGCCTTTTGATGGAGAACCCCTTTTAAATCCACTATTTGAAAATTTTATAAGATCTTTTCTTCAAAATAAACATTTTATTTATTATTGGGACATTGAAATTTACCTTGGGTTATTTTTTGGTATTTTTCAAACAATGTTCAGTTTTAAATGAATAGTGAAAAATACTGCATTTTACATCAAAACTGCTTTTTCATATAATTTAATTATATGGTTATATTATCTTTTTAATTTGTTTTAAAGTGTAATTAGAATATATTTTTACCATGTAATTCAATTATGGTCATTGGGATTAATTTCACTTTGGAATTTGGCATAAACAAGTGCCAAACTTTTCGTAAATATTGTTTCTAAAAAACCCGCTATTTGTTTTGACAACGGGAAGTTTTGTTAAATTAATTATTGCAATTTATGTGTTTTTAATTTGGTAAAATGAATTAAATATTTGTAATAAGATGGTCCAAATTATTTAATTAAGACTCTTTTGTTTTTGGACATTATGAATAGTAACGATGGTAATTATCATTAATTATTTTGATTAATGAGTAATCGGGTAGTTAAAGATAATAAGATAATATCATAATAATAAATAAATGACCACAAATTGTGTACTAAGGCTACTGGTTGTCTCATGGCCGACCCTGGGATGCCTTGTGCCAAACTTTGGGGCCCCATGGAATCACTTTTGTGAGAAAGTGACTTTTTATCTATTTATTTTTAAAAAATGTTAAATGTGACAAAGAATGTATCACCTATGTAAACTATTTTTAATTTTGTCTAAATAAATTATTTTTTGGACTATAAATATTCATTGGAAAGATAAATAGATTTCCTACATCATATTATTTTTTTTATAATTTCTTACATTAAATAAATTAAATTATTTATGACATCATGATGATGCATCGATGACCTCATTAATTAACGATTTAAATAAAATGGAAATATAATGTAAACTCTAAGACCTACACATGTACAAAACCTATTGTATGGGTGGATTTCGAACCCTTATCACCTTATCCTCGAAACAAATCAATGTGGGACCATTAAAATCCGAAACTCATTTGGAAATAATGTTACATTTTATACCTTTCCAAGAGTGCCCCTCCTCTCCTCTTATAAAAGGCCCCCACCTCTACCTCCTTACCCACACATCCAAAGCCTTTGGCTCGGCCAAACCCTGCCCATTGTGTCTCTTCACATCCCTCTATAACTTCTTGAAGACTCACTTTGGGCATAATCCTTTCCAAGGAAGCCTTTGAGCTCAAATCAAAAAAAGTTACCTGATTTTATGGTAATGTCTTCACTTGAGTCCGTTTGTTTTATTTTACTTCTCCAACCCCCTAAACTCTTTTTATTATTTTCATTTGTAACAAATACAGTATCTTAAATATACTAGGATGTTGTTATAAGAAGGATTCGAGCTACACTTACACACACCTACATCTAATGGTTAAAGAACATAATGTTTCCGTGGATGGCGAATTTCTGCCTCCCGAAACGATGATTGTTCAACATTCTTATAACACCTTCAAAGGTGGCCATTAATATGAAACTATATTTATATATGATATCTAATATGTTTATGTTTTACTTAAGCTTCTGTATTTTTCTTTTATGGCATACCTTTATGGTTTCCATTATGGGTAAACGCGATATCTTCATTTAAGGAAGTGCGGACTACCGCCCCCTCAAAGTGATTTGATTTGTTAATACCATATGTGGTACGTACAAAGGTTATATTTAATGATATGATATATGATACCATAATGGAATTAAAATACTATTATTTATAATTATGTTTTAATTCCATTAAATATGAAATAGAAATGGAAGTAGCGTTCATGCGTACGTACGGCTTACCGTCTCCATTAACGGTGCATTTAATTTCTTAACTCTAAATGTTATGTAATATTATAAATGCATGAATATAATGGATATATATGATATATATGATATCTAAATCCTGAATACAATTCTGGATATAATTAACATTTTTCCACACGAACAACATGTAATTGTAAGAATTCCACTTTCGACTTAAGAACCAAATATCGACAAAACAAATATTATTAACTTAAATGATTACATAATGTTTATGACATGGTAATAAGTGATATAAAATGAATAATGAACTTGAAAAATGTTCTTAAGGAAGTAGAAATTAACTCAAGTTTATTATTCAGGAGATTAAAGAATGATCGAGTCAAGTCAGACCCGAGGTAAGGGATCCTACTCCTCTCTTTCTTTTTAAGTACAATCTTTTATGGCATTCCTTTTAAAGATCATATTTCTTGTTATTGGGATTTTATTTTATATTAATCTTACTGTAACTTTTATGTTCAAATGATTAGAGGACCTATTCTCTCTCATCAATCCATTTTGGAAGTTTTGAGTGGTGCCGTTTGGATGCCGAATTTTCGTAAGAGATATAACCTCTCACTTTCTTTTTAAGTACTCTCCTTTATGTCACTTCTTTTAAGCTCCTCTTTGTTATGATGGGGGATGTTCTTTTATATTCCTCTAGCTGTACAGTTTATGGTAATATGATGAGATACCCTATTTCCCCTCATCAATCCATTTTGGAAGTTTTATGTGGCGTCATTAGGCTGCCGAGTTTTCGTAAGGGATTTTTCATCTCACTTTTATTCCCGTGAGATTTATGCTACATTTGCCACAATTTACTTCGATTGGTGTATGTACTTACCATTATTATACACTTTTTGTAGTATAATTTCATTTATGGGTATTCACATCTTCATTGTATGACCTTCTTCTATGGGGTGTATGTTTCGAAAGTTACCCAACTCGGTAAGGGGCCCTTTCACCCTCCTCTTTTTAAAAGACTTCTTTTATTATGTCTTTTAATTCACATAATATTATGTTTGGATATGTTATTTTATATCCTTATTGATGTAAATTTTATTTCCATGTGATGATATGCCCTTTTTATCTCTCATCAACACATTTTCTGAATTTTGAGGTGATGCCGCTAGGCTGTCGAATTTTACCAAGAGAACTTTTTAACCCAATTTCGATTTCTTTGGGTTCAACAAGTAGTTATTGAATATTTCATCTTTTGAATATGTGTGAATGAAATTTTATTGTTTTTTACTTAATATCCACTTATATTGGGTGTATTTATATTTTTCACACATAATTTTGAGATTGAATTATCCTTAATTTAAGGATGCCTTCTTTATAAGGGAATTCATCACATTTGACATTTCTACTAAGACTTCATTGTTGTTATGCACCCATTCACTCTTATATGGTGTATATACTGTCCTTTGGAATATTATATCATGAATACATTTATTCTCATGATATTATAAAGTTCTGACTAAATGTTATTCCTCAATTATTGTATTCAAGTGTCTCTAATTTTGGTAGAACCCCTTTAACCAAAATATCGCTTTAAATGGTTTAATTATTTGTTCTTATTAATATCCGTGTTTTCAAAGTGGTTTTAAGGATTTATTTATATGGATATTAATGGTTTAAAATTTTAAAATCTTCAAGGTGGTATGGGACACTTTGATTCAAAACTCTCTTTATTAAATGTTTTAAATGGTTTTGGAAATGGTTTCTTTTTGAATGGATTCATTATTTCAATATCCTAAAATGTTATATTGTGATTGAAATGTGGAAATGTTATGTTTACATTATGCATGTTTTATGTGATAAGTTTATGTTATGGTTATTGGGCATTATTATGAAAACGAGTGGTTCCGTGATAAACTAAGGGCGGGTGAGCCCGATATATCTCTCCAATGCATTGGGTAATGTGAAGGAGTGAAACGTTAAGGTTTATTTGAAGAGATTTAGGGAATATACTATGGTGGGTATTCCAAAAGTAACCAAGAGGGTTACTCCCTACGTAAGAATGTTATGAATGCCTCAAGATACCTTTTATGTCTTATGATTTCTATGATTTATTCATGATTTGATATGACTATGTTTTATGGGTAAAGTATGATTTCATTCTAATGTATATATGAACTCATGTTTCCTTTCCATATTTTTATAACTCTTACGGAGATTTTTATGCTCATCCCATGTTTTTGAAATGTTTTTCACAGGTCAAGGGAAAGTTACATGATGTGATGATATTGTCAAGGATGTGTCAAGAAAGAATCCGTGTTTTATTTTAAATATGTTTCTGTTGATGGGAAGAATGAAAACTGTATTTTATGTAACCACTTTGTTTAAATGTGGAATGTAATGCATGTTTCATGATCTAATTCTCTAAAACTCTAAACCTGAAAAGCCCATCAATGTGTAATCTTATAATAACTCATGATTAAGTAAGTTTTAAGGCTGGGGCCTTATATTTTTGATTGGAAACACCCTTGATAAGTCAAATTGGAAATATCTAATTTTCTTGGAAAACTGGGAAGATAAGAAAGAATTAAATGACCCAGAATCAAATAGTGCATTTACTAATTTTGAGGAAATGATTAATGTACCTTCCACCATGTCATTAGGAACTTCAACCTCAACAGTAGTGATCCCATAATATTAGCATTTCCCCATTGTCTTTTTCTGAGGTATGTTTCCTAGGAACTTTGGACATTAATTTGAAAAAAATTTCATTTCTCTACAACTATAGGATTTAAAATTGATAGCCTCTTTCTTTCCCGGGAAATATCGAGTTTGGTGGCCTTTTTCTACACACCTGTAACAAAATAACACCCCCTTTAGTCATGTATCGAAGTGTTTATTCTCACATTTACTATAGGGTGGAATGTAAACCTTTCCCTTATTCCCTTTATTTCTTTTTTTAGTGTGTTTAGTATATCTCTTCTTATCTTGCTTCACTTTAAATTCATAAGACATAGATAATTCATTTTCTATCTTAATAGCACATGAGACTGTATCTTTGTATGATGAGAATGGTTGTGAGACTAATACTGGATAAAGAAATAGTTTTAACCCATCAAATAATCAATTAATATTACTTATTTGGTTAAATATATAATCTGTAGCATTCCTTGCTAACCATGTAATGTTAGCCTCGTACTTTGCAACATTCTCATCCTTTTTTTCCTCTGACTCAGAAACTGCCTTTCCATATCCCCTAAATGTTCACAAGGAAGTATTTTTCTAATAAAAGAATTTTAAAATCCCTTTATTACATATTTCATATTTCTTAATCCTATTTTGTGTTTTGAATTAATGAAGACCATTGATCTTCATCTCCAATGAGGCGATAAACTGCCATGAATTTTTTACCCTTTAACTACTCCCAAAGCTTGAAATATTCTCTCTAATGAACTTACCCATTCCTCAGCTAAAAAAGGATTTGTAGTCCCATTGAATGTTTGTGTTTGTATTCTCCTAAATAATTATAACATTAATCTTCCGCGTTGTTGATCAGGGTTCTCCATATGGGTAAGGCTATTATTCATAACCTGACTGAGTTTTTCCAGTATGGTTAAAAGATAATTAACACTGGTTGCATCACCAGCTCCAGTATAATAAAATTAATTAGGAGGGAAATCACAATATTGATTACATGTGATAATATAGTTTCCATTCCTTAAACTAGGAACCATTTATAAACAATATAATACACTAGATTAGTTTATAAATCGGAATTCATAATTCCAAACTTGTAAGGTACTTAAGATAAATAGAATTGTTTATGCATATAATCCATAATCATGAAAATTTTCTCTTTGAGGAAGTTTTTACTCATAAATACTTCATAATAGTTTCTAAAACAACATGAATTATTCAATGAATCTCCCCTAGTAGTGTTATACTAGGTGCGCAGTAAGGCCTGTTGTCATGTACCAAGATATCCTGGGTTAAGCTCAAAACTCCTTGTCAGAGTTTTCACTCCTCGGTAAATATGTTCCAAAACTATGTCCACTTATAGTATCCATATATATATATGTATTTCTTGTAAAACCCATATAATTTATACATTTCCAAAAAAATGGATGTTATTCTATATTGATCCTCAAATCCCGTCCTAGGGTAATGTTCCATAATTAGAGTTTTTCTAAATCTAGTTTCCATGGTTTGTACTAACCATCCTCGGATACCAACAATGATGCCCTGAAACTAGTTACCCAGAGTCGGTGAATTATTATATAATTTTGGCCTGATCACAAGAGTTCATGTCTCGAATGACTGAACAAATTAATAGCCTTGGAAATAATAGATACGTACATAAGTTTTACATTATATTATAAAATGGAAAACCAAAAAAACCGTGTCCCCTTTGAACACACCCATATCCCTTATCCTATTACTACTGGTCAATCATAATATACTTCTTCGAATCTGGGGAAAAATAAAACATAATAAAGGGGTGAGCACATATGCTCAGTAAGGATAACAATCTAGCAAAAACTATCATGAATAAGAAACAACATTTAAGGCAATGTATAAGACTAAAACCCAAGCCTTTTTTGAACATAAAATTCATCATAATATGGAAAAGATAAATCAAGTAATGCAATTTAATTAATCACATGGACATTCTAATATTATAATAATCAAATTTATTACCATTATCTAATTTCATAATGATGGAATGCATAATGTTAGACATCATAACCACATAGTCAAGGCCTCGTGCCGAGAGTACAAATAAAAATTTCATCACAGACCCTTTCCAAGACACTTTTTTGTCTCATTAAACTTATTGATGTATCAAGGGGCTATAAGGGTCCATTCCCATCACTTTCTACGTCCCATTCATTTTTCATATGAAAAGTTTCAAACATGACATAATCATTTGTATGAAAACTAGAATATGAAATGTTAATACTTTAACCATAAACCGTAAATGGTATTAAAATAGCACATATATAGTCAAACATGTTAGAAAACCTTCAATATAGTATGGAATATTGCATCATTATAAATCAACTTCAAACAAGCATAAAATCCAACAAAGGATGTTGACATTGATGAAATCAATACAAAAACTATTTGAGTGAAATATCTCTTTCTACATTGAAATAATTTAAAAGTAAATAATAACATTATTTTTAATATATTATTATTATATTATAAGGGAATATTTGAAGGTTTTATAACAAGGGAAAATAGTTTCACCCACCATATAAGTTAAAAAAGACATTCTTTCTTTAATTTTTTGAAAACTTCATAAATTACCTTTTTTTAAAACGCCAGAAAGATTCCTTTCAAAGAATTAATAAAAAGTAAATCAAGGGTATAAATTAGTTTAACCCATAGTATAGGAAATAGTAAAAATGATTTGAAATATATTTTTTAGAAACATGGATGTTGATGATAGAGAAGTCCCACTAGATACATATGTATAAACAACCATGGATAATAATGAGATTGCAAAATTAACCATTACCTTGCACTCTTCCTTAGTCGAGGGAAAGTTAACCTCCGGTATAATTGATAAATAATAGTTATTAAATTATACTATAACCACATACATAAATAAGATATCATATATGGTCCTCTAATATTTCTTTGTTAATAATATTTTTGTACTATCACTATTTCGGGTGTTGACTGATTCATCTTCTTGTTTTTGTTTTTTCAGGTAAGTATTGTTTGTTATGGATGAGGTGTTTTTCATTCATATATAGAATGATATTAAGTACTGAAATATTATTTTTAATCATGGAATTAAAATTATTCTTCAATGGTCACGATGGGGAATGAAATCTCATGGCATCGTGGAGTCGGTAAGCTGTACGTACGCCCAAGAGACAACATAATTCTATTGATGGTGAAATAATATGTAATTGGATTGTATATTATATATAAAGAATAATTAACATTATATATTTATTATTTTCATCAATTATACTCATTATTATACCCATACAAATAATTATGTGTTGAATTACAAACTACACCACGACGTGGAGATGGTAAGCCGTTTGTACACATGTATCGTGACTTTGTGATTAATAGGATGGGTAGAATAATAAATATGATTGTAACATATTTATAATAAAACCACATTATGTAGAAGGTAAAAGATTTATTATTATTTTATGGAAACAACAATGAAAGAGTAAGTGGTAGAAGAAATGAACTTTGAAAGTTGTGATGAAATAATTACCTCTTCTTCGGGTTCTTCCTTTTTATTTGAACAAAAGGGCTCCTGAAGTTGGATTTCTGATCAATGTAAGTCCTATAGGTTGAATTTAAGGTAGTTGGTAAGATATTTGAGAATGTTTTGGCCTAGCCAAATGGATTTGGATGTGTGAATTTAAGAGAAGGGGACATACCCTTTTATAAGAGAGGTGAGGGGCACTTTATGGAGAGCTTGAAATATTAATTTATTCTAAAAGAATATTCATTTTACAATAGCTCTATAAGTTTTTATTTAGAGAATAAGGTGTGGATGTGTTTCAGTATTCTCAACGAATAGGTTTTAGACAAGTTTCAGTCACCATATTAACCTTATCTTTTAGAATTAACTCTATGTTAAATAGGTTAGCTTTTACCATGTCGTCTAAAACTTTTATATTACATGGTTAATAAACATACTATACAATTCCATGAAAAAAGAAAGTAGCTCACTAATGACATATATAGCATTATATAAGTCCTTTGGCTAAGTCATTGATTTTTAGGAATAATATATCATTTAATAAAATAGTATTTGTTTTAAAAACACATTTGTGTTGATTTTGACACTAGTTATTATTTGGTTTTTTTGAAAGTCATCACGGCTTGATTACTTTGAAAACATTATATTGAATCAACTCTAACATGTCATATTCACGAATAAAATTATTTTATGGCTTCAATACTTTCAAATTATATTTATTTTAATATTTATAATGCCACTTAATTGATTCAATCATTAATAAGGTAATTACTAGATCATCATTGTGTCATAAATAAATTTAATTATTTATTATCGAAAAATATAAATATGATACCATGATATAGGAAATATTTTTATATTTTTAATTAATTTTTATAGTAGAATTTATCATATGTAAGACTCTATATTAAAAATGGTTTAGTTTTTAAAATTTGAATGTAACACTTTTAACCCTTTTTTAAATAAAATATAATAAATGTCCTAATCTGACCCAAAATGGATTAAAAGAATATTAATTTTGTCTAAAGGATGATTTTGGTCGAAACACACCTAACAATTGAATTGGGAGATGTGTTGGGTTAATTATGATATCATTTTTACATTTAATTACCCTATTTACTATTAATCGCGGTAAATAAAATTCAAAAGATACTATTCACCAAAAATTATTTTCATCATGTTGAACCACATTATACTTACTCATGTCAACCGTGTCTCTCATATTTTAGAAATTAAATGCACCAAATTAGTTAAATTATTATTTATGCAAACTTCCAACTGTTCCGAAAAGGTGGGTAAACGGTAATAAGTTCAATAATGTTTTATATATCTAACAATATAATAAAATGACTCCAATGAATTAAATTGGTCTAATATAGGTATTATATATCTATTTTGACTTTAAAATTAAAAAAATTAAAAATATTTATTTAAATAAAAAGTCAGTATTAAATAATAACACAGTGATTTTCACTCTTCATCAACAATTAAAAGTTTCCAGAAAAATACCAAAAATTCACCGTAATATAATTTTCATATCCCAAATCAAAATATGAAGTCCAATTTTTCAAATAAGATTTATAAAATTTCCAAATTTGGGTATTGTTATTCAAAACTACTTCTTAAACGACTAGTTTGATTGGTCGTGTTGTGCAAGAACTCGATGTTGCGTACGACACAAGCTATTGTATTATTCAAAGGGAAACATACCATGGAATCTTAGGGTGTTATAGTAAAAGTGTAAGGAAATTACCCCATTCAATGTATCAACACCCAATTGACAAAATCTCAACGTAATGACTATGATCAATTAAGAATAATGAATGATTTGTTCACCCTATAGAATATATTTTTTAATTGTTTTTCTTTATTATAATGTTATGATTAGATTAAACCTCCCATAAATCACCTAAAAACATATGTTAAAAATATTTCAGTCTAGAAAATGGAGATTTATTGGTTTTACCAAATCACAACCCATTTTTTCTCTTGTTTTCTGTTTTTATTGAATATCAGGAAAACAATAAATAGTACAATGAATGAATCAACATCCTTTATTTATTCCCACAATAAGATCCCCATTCTTCTTCCGTATAATGTAAATCATCCCTTCAACCATGATTCTCTTCACCCCACACCTAAGATTCAAAATAACATGCAAATACTATGTGTAGGGTAAGAATATAGAAAAATGTATTAAAACATGGATCATTCATGTAATGTTATTTCATGTCTTCTATGGTAAAAATAAGTATTAATATAATTGTGGTATTTAAGGATAAGGGGTTTTTTAAAATATTTCTCAATCATTTTAAATGTGTTTTTCACATTCATAGATTTTACAGGTTTCAATACATGTTATGGGAGGTGACATTTCCCAAGATCACTCAAGAAATATGATAAGGATAAATGAGAATTACTTGGTCTAGAAATCCTCTTAATAATGAGATATATAATATTAGAAAATAACTGAAGGTATGATTAATAATAAAAAATAAAACCACATGAATTTCATAAATTCAAAGAATGAAAAATTTTAGGTGAATATCATTTAAATGAATAAATTAATTCTTTTAAAACATGAATCATTATTTCAATATACATGATTTACATTAACCATTCAATTCTATATTTTACTCATTCAATTTCATTGAAATTGAAATATAAAACATGGAATCACTAGGTCGTAAAAAACGCATGTCTTCTAGATAAGTCAATTAAAAATTCAATTCATGTGTGGACACACAATTCTTATCATTAATGCTCAAAACATGTTTTGGACAGAATTTGTTAAGGATTTTAAATGTTTAAGAAATAAAAATGAACTCCATTTCCCATGAATCTTAGTAATTATCTTACGTTGTATGGGGATTCCTTCTACCATCTTGAACCTACAAAATAAAATACTTTCTTTTAAGCACAAGGATCATGCCATCAAATATAAAAAAGATAAGAGGGAGGGGGATGCATGCTAAATTACTTCCTAATAAATTAAATTGAAATAAAAATTCCCAGAAGGAATGTAATGGATTATTATTGGTATGATCCCTCAAGTGGGAGCTAGATTTTTACTACCTCTAGAAGTGAAATACTAACAATTATCCAAGTCTGATGGTGTTTTGGGTTTCATTGACATGAACCACCACATATGGATTTTACCAGCATCCACGTATTTGTTCCTATTGAGGATAATTCCATGTATAGAGTACACCAGATCTAGCCCCTTCACAAGGTAGTACATCTTTCATGGTGGGGGTCAGATGAAGTATAGAACCTCCACCTCATTTTTTGCTACCTGTGAAAAATCATCTTTAAAATCCAATGGTTTCCTTATATGTGATGACAGAAAATAATAATCAAAGGGACATTCAAATTTTAAATTTGATATATTAATTTCAAAATATCCCCTTTTACTATAGGAATAATGTATATTTTTTCATTAGGAAGAGCCACTGGGATCTCTTCTAGTACTCTCTCTAGTTATTATTCATCATCAACTGGGAGATCCTAGTGTTCCTCAACAAATGCATCTTCTTTATCATCATCTTCTACTAGGGTGTATTACGAGTTGGATGAATCTAAAAATTACAAACAATTAAGGGTGATACTCAAATTAGCATCAATAAAATCAAATGAGTTTGAGTTTAAGAATGTATAATATCCCTGAGGTGGTTCTTCATGAATATATTATTTGAATGAAAGTGCCTCTTGGAGTTGATCATCGATGGGTGTAGGTAGGTAGTCCGGCTGCTCCATCCTTACATAAAATTCCACCACATGGGTGGTGTCTTGCATTAAGGTTGTTGGATATTCTTCTTTGTACTCTTTGGGAAAATTATGTAGTTCTACACATTCATTCTATAATTCATTGAGTTCATATCGATCACACTTAGGTAGCTTAGCAGGAAAGTCCTTTTCATTTCTCTCTCCTTGAAATTGTTAAGCTAAGATTAATAAATTTTTATGAACATATTCTATTACTTAATCGATTTTTTTAACTTGAAAATAAGTGGGAAAATTTTATCCAACTCTTTGTTAGTTTCTTGCTCCAATTCTGGATTGGGATTGTCAATTAGTTCTCTAACAAAGTCAAATGCTCTTTCCATTTTTCTCCCCATGTCATCAAAATTATTTCCCATTCTTTACAACTGGGCATTTAGATCACTATAATGAACTTCTATTTCTCGATATATTTCCTTCAAGTAATATTTCCATGTATAATAATTTGTATCTATTTATATAATTGAAAATTAGTTTTTTGAATACTTTGTAAAAAAGTAAAAAAATTATTTTACAAAATGTGGTTGAAATAACTGCTTAGCTCCCCGACATCATGGCCAATATTGACACATGACTGTCATAGGTTGTGGAAAAATATAATTATTTTCCAAATGCAACATAGTGGGTGACCAGGGTCGTCTCACTAGAGGAGTATCACAGTCAGTTCAATAACTAATTCCTAATTCATATATTCTAATTTGTTTTGTTATATATGAAAATATCATTAGGGGGGTTGGAATACATCCAATTAAAATGAACCAATGAAATATTTAAACCTAAATGTAGATTAATATAGAATTAAATTAGGGAAGAAAGTTCTTGGTCTAGGGTTTGATAACACGGGTAAATTCATTATTTAATGGTTGTTTAAATTAAATTTGATAATTCATTTTATGATACCTCATTAATTAATTACTTTCCATTGATTTATTGAGTGTGTGATTTTAATATTCCTCCAACAAACCAAACCACACCACCTCTAATAGTCAAAGAGGATAAAAGAAAAACTGAGAACATTATTCCTAAAATACTAGGCTCCACCGTATGATATTTTATCCCTTAAAAAACCCCAACTCCATTGTATGAAGGGTTTTCCTAAGTTAAAGGAGGTAAAAGTAATCAATTAATGAAATGGAATGGAATTAAAAATAATGTCATGGTTGAAGTCCTCCACACCAAATAAATACCCCCAAATCCACCACAAATAGATTTAAAATTTTCCTTAGAGAATATTAATAATAATGAACATTGTGAACCCTCTCCCTAAGGCCAAGACATCGATCAGTCACTTTCCATTGTAATGTGAAAAGAGATCATGATGGAAAGATGGAAGAGAGAAGTATAATTATAGTTGGAAGTGAATGAAACATGGAAGAAGGAAATGTAAAAACATTAATATAAAAATATAAATTCATTAAATGAGAGAAGGAAAATAAAAAAAATAAAAGAAATTAGAAATTATAAATGGCTATTGGCCTCCTCTCCTTGGAGCCCTAGATGGAATAGGACAGATTGAAATGTTTTGAGAAGGAGGATCTTCCCTCATTTTATGCGAATTGTTTTTTCATCTAAACATGAAGAGTATTATACCAATTATCTGATCTGTTCATGAGTTTATTCATTCATTTATTTGGCTCATAAACATGTTCCACGTCCACCCTCAAAATTTGAGTATAATTTTCCATAGGATGTAGGAGTTAGAAATTTATTATTGGTTGTGACTTTTTCATGATGATATTTCTAGGAAACTACATTCAATGTATGCGGTTCAAATTACTCTAAAATGGATTATTCTATCAATTAAGATTAATGTATTAATTCATTTAAGAGTCCTCCATATTATATGGTTGGAACAAACTAACTTTGAGGTGTGTATCCTGACTTATGCTTCCATTATAGTTGTGGGGTCCATGATATCTTCTCAAATGATTTTTAAAATTAAATGATTATTTTGGGCATCTAGATGTTCACATCATCTTTTGTTACTGAAGAAAAAGTTTAATAAAATAAATCAAGTAATCCAAAAAAATCACCCAAATTGGATAAAATATTTGGAAGGTTATTCCAAAAATACCTTTGTGATAAAATTCTTTCATAATTCCTAATTTACAAATTTTTTGCATTTTTTCTCATAACATATCATAAATCTATAATTGGTCTTTATAAGATCAGATTCATAAATTGGGAGGGCTAGAACAATTTCTATTCATATAAAAATGAGGAAAATATTATCTCTATCAATCCCTTGAGGTTATTAAATACTTAAAAAAATTATGATCAGTATACACAACAAACTTATCCCTAAAGATATAATGAAACAATTTCACAAGAGGCAAAATATCCAATTATCATTCATGTTAATGGGTAGGTTAGTTCTTCTTAGGTGGTTGTAACTACTATATATATATTCCATAACATGTCCACCCTATATCAATACACACCTTGATTATTCGCCCAGTTCAACAAAATAACATGAATATCCAACTCTATGATTAAAATAAATTTTAATAGGAGATCATGTAGATATCACATTCGGCGCCTTGAAGGATACATTTAAGTTTATCATCCTATATTGATCACACTAATTTCTGAGTCATATCTATTAAGGGATATTCTAACATAGAGAAGTCATAAACAAACCATTTGTTATATACATATAAGCACTCAAAGCATCTGATCATGAAAAAAATTTGGATCTCTCCAAATATGTTATGTCTTCATATTCTAAATATCGTTAACAATTATTTTATAAAATACTGTATTATCCAAAAATATATCTTCATGTATATAGAAAAATCATTTGGGAAAATTTGAATACAACTATGTTTCCATACAAACAACCAAATAATATGTATATTGTCTTTATGATCCTCCCTCATCATGGAATAAAGAAATATATCATCCTAAAACATCTCCACAAATATGTTGAGATACAAATGTAAAATATTAATTATGAGAGAAATAAAAAATATTCATAAATTAGCAAGTCCTAATGGAATAACTATATATTTATAATTCATATTAATTCTCCTAAAAAAGGTCTTAGTAACATCCATATTACAACCATGTCATTTATTTTATATTCAAACATTATTTATTACATAGAAGATCACTTAATACAACTAATAATATCTATATGTCTAGTGTATTTGGGGTTTGGGAATATTACATGTCAACTTAAAACCTAAAATACTACATCATTATAGAAAAACTCTCTGACATGACAAAAAAATTCCTTCATACTTAACACTAGATGCAATAACCTGATTACATACATAAGAAAGGGGTATGAAATAATTCCCACTATAGGAATAGACATGAAATTCCATGAGGATAACAAAAAATATTAGACAAGGTATATCAATGATTTATAAAGGAAGATGAATAATAAGGCCTGATATAGAAAGAGTATCAAAACATGTGAAATGTGGAAACAACTCAAAACACTACATCAAAAACATAAGTCAAATCTAAACTACGGATACATAATGGTTGAAAAAGTTCCCATAATTTAATAAGGTACACCCCTATCTCAACATGTCGTATCATGATACTAATCATTACCCAATACATTGGTGCCCTATCAGAATGCACTATTCATAAACATTTGAATCTTATTTATATGTGTTAGACATATATAATATAACATGGATTCATTCAACATACTAATTTTATTATACGACATAGGAATATGGAATAAATTCATTTAAGTCCACAAATAAATAAGTAAATGTGCATAAAGGTGAAAAAACTTGATATATAAATGAGTATTGTATTCACTATAATAATGTTTTGGCACGGAATGTCACAGTGTAATTTTGGTAGCATAACAATGTCATATAGAAATTCATAAAATTTATTGATGAGAGATAAAGGGGTATCTCATTATTTATACATGAAATTTATAATAATATGGAAATTAATGGGAATTAAAATACATAAGGAATTGGAAATAGAATGCTTAACATAATAAAGACACTTTAAGAAATATGAGAAATCAAAGGAATCCTTGCTAAATTTATTCATTATAATGGATGTACATACATGTTAATAAGTGCGTAAAATTAGAGTGAAAGGGGATCTAATAATTTTGAAAACATGTGGAAATCATTTGGGTTATATAAGAATATTTCCAAACATATACTTCTAGAAATTAAAAAGGTATATCATAAATGAAGTTCTTGATTAAAAGAGGAGAGAGAAAATCCAATACTTGGATGTGTGACTCTAAATAACAAGGATGTTATTATTGGGATATTATTTTTGCCTTGGGAGGACTCTAGGGAGTAGTGGTAAGAATGTTTATGAGATTTATGTTGTTTTACTAAAAAGAAATGGGAGCCCTGGTGGGTTTATATTGGAAAGGAGGGGTATTTATTTTTTATTTTGGATTTGGACACTACAAAATAAAATATTAAAAACCACAAATCAACCCATGTAATTTGACCATGTATTCTAGAAAAGTGTACAGACATTGATTTTTTTATAAGTCCATGGGCTGAGAATAATAAAATATTTCCCTCTCTTATGTGGAGGTGATTCACATTTTCAAAGAAATGATTTTAAACTCATCAGATAAACTATATGTGTTTGAGGATTCACTAAGACATTAAAAAATAAATAAAAAAAAACTAGAATCATATTATTCTAAGGGAAAAAATATATTTTTCTGAAGATACTTTTTATTGTTTTTATTACCTCACTATTGGGACATTATGATGTTATAAAACACACCATTAATTTATACAACATTAAAATTTCACCCAATAAATTGTTTGTAAGAAAATTATGATAGATTTTCCTTTGTAAATTTTTGACATCTTGATTCCAAAAATAATATTCATTTTTTCGAAATAATTTTTTTAATATGTGAATTTTATCTTTTTAAATAAAAATATATATTTATTGAAATGACGTTTTTTTTACAATTAATTGTTTTTTTAAACCCTTATATAAATTACATTTGACATCATAAAAAATATATGATCATTTATATTTGATAAAAATTATGTAATAATCATATTTAATTAAAATAAGAGTTATTTAAAAATTCATGTAATTCATATATCCATTTATTGAATTTCAATATTAAGAAAAATAAAATTTGTTATTTAAAAATCATATAAAAATTAACAAATAATATTAAAAAAATATATTCATTATTATATACAAAAAATGTACATATTCCTATTTCTTAGATCATGATATATATCCCTTTATTACACTAGCTTACACCCTAAGTGTAAGGTGCATGATGGTGGGGAATTCATGGGGTTGTTCGGTGAACACTGTTCTGTTCGTGATCTCATTGAGCTTGAACATCTCCTGTAAATGATTTTTCTCATGCTAAAGTTGATGGATCTCAGATTGGCCTTGGTCAAGGGAAAAGACGATAAATGCTATCTCTCTCAAAAGCTCCGATAAATGGGATTCATAGGGTATGATCTAATTGGTTGAGGCTATCACTTCCATTGTCTATATCAAAAGGATTTTTTAAACCCCAATATTTATACTGGTCATGCGATCACTCTTCAACGATTATATTATCAATGTTAATTATAATTAATGATCATTTAAATCCAATTGGGAATAATAAAACAAGGTAATTTCATGTTTTTTCTATAAGAAATTTTATTAAATCAAATGAAGGGGAATTTTATTCATAAATGATCAGGTCATTACAGCCTTCGCCCCATAATTAACTTATCCCTCAAAATTTTCTTTTTCAACACTAAAATAGAAGAGGGTAACTCTATTTCATCACTACATATGATTCCCATATTTCTTCTTCAAGCTTTATGTTTCTCCATAACACTTTTATGAGGGGAATTGTATTATTTCAGAGATCTTCTTATCTTTGATCTAAGATCTTCACTAGCCCCCCCCCCCTCATAGTAATTTCCATTCTCTAATTTGTACCACCTAAATATTGAATACATGTGATGGTTATGTTATGTAATTCCTTAAGAGAGATACATGGAATACATCATGTACAAGATATAGGTTCAGTTGGTGTTCAAGTCGATAGGCCACTCATTGGATGTGATCAAGGATCTGAAATGGGATAATGTAACTTGGAATAAGTATTCACTTCTTCCAAAATTTCACAACTCTCTTCCATGGAAATATGAGAAGTAATACCATGTATCCAAAATCAATATTTACATCTCATTGAAAATTGATAGGATATCACTTTTTTCAACTCAGTGTAGATTTGAGGTGTTGTTAAATGGTCTTAACCTTCTCCACCATTTCTTCGACCATTTACAGTCCTAGATTTTTTCATTCCCCAACATCATCCCAACAAGTTTTTTTCTACCCTACTTCCCATAAAGGGAATCATAGTGAGAAATCTGGATCCATGCGTGGAAACTATTATTGTAAGAGAACTCAACCAAAGGAACTTGTGGGCCACATCTTCCTTCGAAGTCCATTAAGAAGTATCTCAGGATTCCCTCATGTTTTTGGACAGTCTGCTAATATTTTCTGTTAGTTTGAGGGCGATAAGCTATACTGATGTTCAACTCAGTTTTTAGAGCATGCAGGAGACTTTTCTAGAACATAGTGGTGAATATTAGATCTTTATTAGACACAATCTATAGTGGTACTCCATGAATCCTTTCGAATTATTAGATTTATATATGTTCTAGGTGATCTAGGGATAAATACACTAAAATTACAATGTAGTGTGTTGTCTTTATAAGAAGATCCACAAAAACTTATAGAGCTTTGTTTCCCTTGGATGTCATAGGATGTTCGGTGGAAATGTCTGGAGTGATATTTTTCCATTTCCATGTTGGTAAAAGTAATGGTTTCATAATCCACATATACTTCTACCTTTCTTCCTTCACTTTCTATCATACCAGACACTTCAATGTATATTATGTGATCCAATTATTAATGTTATCCTACCAGTAGTTCTCTTGGAGAACTTGATACATATTTCTTTTTCCTTGGTGAATGGAGAAACTTGAACTATGTGCATCATCCAAAAGTTTGTTCTTTAAATCAATATTTAATGGAACACATAATCTTGACCAAAATATCTCAATTCCTTCTTATGTAATATTGATCTATAAGTATTTTCCTTTTAATATATTTTCCACTTTCTTCTAAATTCCCACATTCTCTTTTTTAGAATCATTTAACCTTTACAAAATAGATGGTTTAGAAATCATTTGTGAAATGTATTGATGTCCTAACATTATTGATGATTCCCATGTCCATATTCATCAAATTAAATAATACACAATCCTACCCAATTAAAATCAATGATATAATTGTATGTTATTTTTACATAGAACACCCACCACCTTGTTCTCTTTCCCAGAATTGTAGTGGATTGGATAGTTTTAAACCATGATGATCTCTAACTGTATTTTTTGTATATTCTGATATTTCAATGAGAATATACATATATGAAACTTTTATGATCCATATATATTTCACAATTCTCCAAAAATAGATATTTCTACGATATTTTCAACACAATGATCACAAATACCAACTCCATATCTTGTGTGATATAGTTTTGTTCAATATTTTTCAACTTCCTTGATGGGTAAGAAATGAATTCGTCATTTTTCATCAATACACATCCAAATCCCTTCTCGTAGTGTCGTTTAAAATTATAAAATGTTCAGCACTTATGGGATGTGTGAGCATATGGGGCAGTGATAGGCCTCCTTTCAATCTCCATAAAGCTTTCTTCACATTAAACATTCCAAGAAACATAACTCCCTTCTGAGTTATATTTGTAAGTGGGGATTTCAACTGTGGGAAATTTATAACCAATCATCGATAATATCCAGTTATCCTATTGTAACTACAGATTTCTATTGTGGATGTTGGAATCATCCTTCACTAAATTTATTTTTTCATAGAAGGATACACAGGTATCCCATTAATTCTTATGATATTCCACAATAATTAGACTTCCTTCAACTAGAACTAACAGTTGTGGTAATTTTCATAAAGATTCCCCTTTCATATGGTCTTTCTTCACAATTCTCAAATGATCCTCATGATCCCCCTTGGTTTTATAGTAGATTATAATATCTTCTAGAACGAGTACCCAATTGTTTTCAAGGTAATAACTAAAGACACTATTCATCATGTCCATGAAGATTTTTGGAGAATTAGACAGTCTTAATGGGATCACTATGAACTCATATGCATGTAAGTTCTATAAAAATTAGTCATATTGATATTATCCCTATTCACCCATACATAGTAATATCTAGACAACAGATCGACCTTATAGAAGTATTTTTCTCCATATTGATAATTGCAGAAGTCATCAATTCATGGTAGAAGATGCATCTTATTTTTCATTATTTCACTGAGATCACGGAAATCAATGCAAAGGTGCACTCACCCATCCTTCTTTATTATGAATAGGGCTAGTGCAACCCATTTCGAATCACATGGGAATGAAAACCCATTATCCAAATTCTCTTATAGTTATTTCTTATGTTCCTCGTGTTCCACATAAACTATTATATATGGAGTATTGGGTATTGGAAAAATCCTATGTATAATCTTGATAAAAAATTCAACCTTACTACTAGGATGATGACAAGAATTTTTTTAGGAAACATGAATTCCCTTACAATAGGCATTTCTTTAAGAGTGATCCTTATAAAAATTATTTTTAGGAAGATAAGATTTATCATAGGGTAGGAATATCCATTTTTGAGATGATGGTTCTAAATAATATTCTTCCTCCCCCTTGAACATGTAGAGAATGGTGGTCAATTCTCTATATGATCACTAATTTCCTTCTCGTAGAAATATATGTTGTATCTATATAGGTAAAGGCTATGAATTCCTAGAATTACATCAAATTCCACTAAAGGGAGTTTGAGAAGGTTCCTTGGTATGTTCATTACAAAAATTGTGATATGGGATGATTTATATACATGGGATGCCATAATTATCCAATTTTCAATTTTCCCCAACATCTCTACTTTCATGCATTGGTGTGGTGTTTGAATTTTTATACTAATCATTCATGATGTAATGGAATGTGTGGAACTATAGATCATAATCAGTACTTTTTACATTTTAGTATGGTTTTAAATTATCCAATATAGAAATAGGTTTGACTAATTTTAAACTATTAAACCCATAAATGGGAATCCAATGAACCTAATGAGATACCAAATACATTTCATTTATCACCTTAAATTATGAGATTCTAGGATTCAATCAATGTTTTGAATGATCTATATCAAGTCATCTTAGAGTATCCAACCATTGATTTATTTTCTTGATAAAATTTTCAATCTATAATTACCAGAATTTAGGGATGTTTTCTTACTCTTTGACTTATCCTGAAGGTTTTTCAAAAGGTTTTTCTAGTCCTAATCCAAAAATAACTAAACCAATCCATTGATACCAAATATAACAACCATGTTCATTATTTCATATTTAAAACATTATTTATTGCATAAAATTTAACTTAAAAATACATAAGATCAATAGGTCTAGTTTATTTTAGGTTTAGGAATATTAAATAAAAAATTAAAATATGAAATACAACTTCATTATGGAAATATTCATTGATAAGACCAAAAAATTCACTCGTACTTAACACTGCATCGGATAACCTGAGGACTTACATTGTAAAGGGGTGAGATATAAAGCCCAGTAAAAAAATAAACATGGAATAACTTGATGATAATAGTAAATTTTATATAGGAATATAAATAAGTCATAATGGAACATGAATAATATGGCATGATATTTCATGATAATCATAACATGGGAAATGTGGCACCAACATAAAACACTGAAACATAAACATAAACATAAATCAAAGGTAACCCTCCAAGACATATTGATGTAAAAATGTACCACAAATGAATTCGGCACTCCCTTATCCCAACATGCCATATCATGAAAATAAAAATTACGCAATGAATTGAAGCACTATCAGGGAACGCCCATCATAAACAATTTAATATCATACATAAGTGTGCCACATAGTTCATATAAAATGGATTCATTCAATATCATAATTTCATGAGAAAAACATGGAATTAGGAATAAATAAATTTAAATCCACAATATAAAATTATATGTGAATAATGTTATATACCCTTGTTATAGAAATGGGTATTATATTCATTATACAATAATTTTAGAATGGAAAGTTGCGGTAGAATTTTGGCTTCATAATGACGTCATATAGAAATTCATAAAAACGGGTTATGAGGCATAATGGGGTCTCCTATTATTTATAAATTAAATTGAAATTAATATTGAAATGTAAATACATTATGCAGAATATAGAATGGGAAATATAAGGTGTAACATAATAAAGAAACATGAAGAAGGAGTATAAAGCCAAAGAACCCTTACAAATTTTGGACATGGTAACAGGTGTATGTAAGGTTCATAATAGGGTTAAATTAGAGTTAAATTATATCTCATCATTTATAAAAAAATTCAAATTATTTGGGATAGGTAATAGTATATCCCAAAAAAATAAAATGGGACTTAAAAGGGCGTATCAAAAATGAATTTGTTGATTAAAAGATTAGAGAGATGATCCCTTACATGGATGTGTGACTCAAAAGTCTTCAAAGAAGATTATTGGGATATTTGGAGTGCCTTGGGAGGACTCTAAGGGGTATAGGTAAGATTTTGGATGAGTGTTAGGAGTTAGATTAATGGGATATAAGAGCTTTAGTGGGTTTATATATGAAATAATGGGGATTACTTTATTTTTTTGGTTTTGGACAATACATAATAGGACATTCAAAAATAAAAACCATCACATTATATTTTCCCATGGTTTCTGAAAAATGGTAGCTTCTTAGATTATTTTATATAGCCAATGTAATAATATTATATTATATTTCCTGAGCATATGTGGAGGTGAGTCACACTTCCAATGAAATGATTTTAAAATCATAAGATATGCTATAAGCCTTGGAGGATTCACTAAGTCATTAAGAATATAAATAAAATACACCTAAGATAATATTAATTTAAAACAAGTACATATATTTGGAGGAGGATACCATTTATAGTATTTATTATATCACTATTGGATCATTATGATGTCATAAAAAATCATATATTTATACGGTATTTATTTTTTACTTGAAAATTAGACTCTCTCATAAAATTATCAAAATTTTACCTTTAGATAATATTGATATCTAGATGCCAAAAATTATATTAATTTTACCTAAATAAATTTCTATATATTTGATTTTCCACTTTTAAAATTAATACTAAAGTTTATTGAAAATGATGGGATCTTTGGAAAATAACATTTTATTAAACCCTTATATAAATTACATTTTACATTGTAAAAATTATATAATCATTTTTATTGGATAAATATTATTTGGTAATAATATTACATAAACATATTATTTATTTCAAAAAAATATTTAATAATAAATTCATTAATTTAATTTGAATATTTTCAAAAAATAATGTTTCTTCATTAAATTTTCTTTCTAAAGTAATAATAATAGGATGAAAATATATTCATTATTCTAAAAATAATAATTTACATATTTTTATTACTAGGGTATTTATACATACACCTTTATTACACCACAATATACCATAAGAGTACGGTGTGCGATGTTGGGGCTTTCATGGGGTCGTTTGGTGAACATAGTTTGGTTCACGATCTCAATGAGCAAGAACTTCACTAGTAAATGGTTTCAATCTTGCTTATGTTCTTAGATATTAACTTTGTATTTGTCTAGGGAAAAGACCAAAAATTTTATCTCCCTCAAAATCACTAATATTTGTTCTTCATAGCATTGAATCCTACTGGTTGAGGCCATCCCTTCCTTCGTCTGTGTCAAAAAGATTTGTTAAAACCATATATTTATAGTGGTTATTTGATAACTCATCAAATTCTATATTATCAATATTAAATATACTTAATAGTCATTTAAATAAATTTCATATAATAAAACAAAATAAGTGCATGTATTTTCAACTAAAAATTTAATTAAATCAAAAGAAGTGGGATTTTATTCATAAATTTTCATGCCTTACATCTCACATCCTTTAATTTTTTTTCATCGTATATTGATCTAAGGTAAATCTTCTAAAAGAATAATTATCACTTTAACTGGATGGAATGTATGTAATTCTAAGGAATATTGTATTTGTTATTGATAGTAACCTAATTAAGCTACTGATGTTCAATGAAAATTCAGATAATCTCATCCACCTTCGTTGCAATCAAAACCAACAATGCCCATATTGATATTCTCATATGAATAAATCCTTTTTATATAGATATAATACAACTAAATTGTTAATTTCATTAACATAGTATATTATATTCTAAATAAATGGGGATCATACCGAGAGGAATAATAATAGAGTACTACACTATTAACCAGGGTATCTACCCAGAAAAAATCATTTGGGAGTACATCACGATATATTCTCACTAAAGAAAAAAGTTAACCATCTAAAATACATATAACAACATAAAAAATAATTCTACAAATCCCAAATTATATAAAGATAATAATAGGAAAAATAGGCCATACCCGTCATGACTATGGGTCCTAATAACTTGGAAAGATATGAGTGTTCAAATCAAGAGAAGGGAAAAAACTCTGTAACGATATAAATTAATTTGGTCCATTTAATAAACCATCCTTACTATACTATATATGATATTGACGATATATAGATCATGAACTACGAAATTCTAAACAATAATTACATTAGTAATGACTTCATAACATTTGGGTAACATGAATCCCTACCCCTTCCTATATCCCAAAGAAGAAGAAGGTATATTAAATATGTCTTCAACTAAGATTGTAACAACATAGAATAAATAATATTATATGGAATAAAATTCCGGTTCACATTTATGTCAAATAAACTCAAATCCATAAAAGAAGTAATAAAAATTGTACCACTCACCAGTTTTTCCCCATCATCAAAATTCTCTGAAACATACTCATCTATATATGAATTACAATATTGAATTCCAATTTGAGAATCAATATAAGGATTGGATTATTCCTTACACTTTTTAAACACTTACCTTCTATGAGGATGTGACCAAACTCTCTTAGACATATCAGAATGCACCATAGTTCCTATGGTATAAGAATACCCTACTCGTTTTTCAAGATGTGGTCTCCTACAACAATGATATTGGTGGCCTACTCATCCATATTGCTTTAAAATTCTGGGTTTTTCATTATAATAGCTTAGTGTAACCCACCCTACCAAATAAGAATAACAAAAATTTCTTAAACCCTAATAAAATCAAGTTATTGTTATCATATGTAGGTTTTTCACTTCCAATACAACATCGATGAGAGTTAGCTGGGTTCTTCACCTCCCCAGATGAGGAACTTTTGATTCCTCCAATAATGATGAATGAAAAATAAAAACCGATCAAACAATCCATATCAATATCATCTGTCATTTCATTTTAATCCTCCACATAATATGGATGCATAGAGAAAATAGTAATCCCTGATCTATATTTTTTATAAATCCCATTTCAAACAATTGAGAATTCAGATAGTCAAACATGGTGATATTAGGGGAAAAGTGAAATAACTCATTAAAAAAATATGGATCATTTTTTAAAAATGATTCCACCATCTAATGTAACTAAATCTTGGGCCTCAATCATATTTAGAGTCTCTGGTTAAAACTTTGGGTTTCACTTTACTTTGAACATTTCACAAGTGAGACCCTCATATAGATATTCCAAATTGATTGATTCTCACTATTTTCATATAAAAACCTCCAAGAAATTAGTGGAAAGTATTTACATATAGGTTTTATGATTCTTGATAAATATAAATATATTCTTGATCCCTTCCATTCGTTCATTAGGTTTCAAATACCCTTTGTCTCTTGGAAATATGGGTAGATTCTACTTGAGAATTCTTAAGCATGATCCACCAATCATTATTTCTCCCACTCTCCTATCAAACTATTATATGGAATAGTTTTAGTGACCAAATCAATTACTATAAAACCATGTGGTGGTTTATCCTATAGTATATTCTCTTTATACGTTTACTATGATTTACTAATGATCTTCTGGGAGTCATGATCCTTATTAAATGAAATATAGAACAATATAAGTCTAATAGTTAATGTTTGAAATAATATGTTTAAATCACAAAGGTTCCCCCAATTAAAACAAAAATCAATAAAAAAATAATATAAGATACTAAAGGGGTGAAGAACTCAAAAATATCAACACTGTCATCACTGTTCATGGTTTAGAAGCATGTTTTTGAAAAACACGCAAGGGAAATCAATGGTTTTAAGGCATTCCTTCATAGTGGCTATACTCTTTACTTGAAAATTTGAAAAAAATTTGTTCCCTTGTTTCCTTCCCATCACCACACCCAAACAAAATATTTTCAAGAATATGTCAACAAGTTTTCCCAAAATTAATGGAAATAGTAAATAAAATTAAAATATCTAAGAATAATGTTAAGTCAAATAGACACATTTCCCAACCCCTCATGGTATCTTGAGGTTTGGAATGAATATGTGATGGTTAGGAACTTATCCAAACCCAGCATTAGATTTATGATACCATAATCACCATCGTAGTATTACTCCCCAAAAAACACGATGAATTAGATACCATTTTATAATGAACCAGCCTAGGTTATCCTACTCAATTTTCCAGTATTTCTCTCCATAAGTCGTGAAGCATGTTCTAAATCCCTAAAGGATTTATAAATATGCAAATTGCATCAATTATGAACATTTTAGAATGGTTTCACGCTTTGATTTTCAGAAAATATGTCACATACTCCATCTAGAAATATATAATTTCTTAGCCAATGTTTGGTCCCCCTTGACCATAAATAAGAAATTCAAAATAATAATAATGACACCAAATAGGGTATAAAACAATATAAATAGAGAAACATTCCATCTTCACTTTATAAATCAAAATAAATGTGGGAGAACAACATAACATTCATAGTAACCAAAAATAAAAGCATGGTAGTAGTTTTTAATTATTTAGATTCCCAAAAAGATATAACCCTATAAGGGCCCCCAAAATAATCTACATGTTCCAACTCCCCATGACCCATGGTCATCATCAATCACCACCCCACAAGAGTCAATGATTTCATTACGAAACACCACTAAAAGGTGATTAAAATTTAACTTTTCCTCTATCAAACATTACCAAGTCTACAAACACCCAATGGATATCTATAGTTTTTGGGGGGAAATCCCAATATGATACCACCATGAATCTAAATAATATTTTTTTCATTTTAAATCACTAGAACTAGTATACAGATAAAATATGGGAAATGAACTATTTTTTTAAATTAGAATATATAAATCGTGTAAAATCACTTCTTAGTTAAATAAACTATAAAATATTCAATATAATATAAATCATGAAAAATAAGGATAATAACATATAGAAATAATGTGTTATCATCATCAAAGAATCCAAATAAATAGGAGTAATATAATGTTTCCAAAAAAAGGTAAATTCACATATCAATGCTACACCACATGGGATATAACCTTTGGGTAAATTAAATGAAATAAATTATGAATCATAGATTTAAATTATAGAACACTAATCCAACCAATATTGAAACTAACATAAACACATTCTTTATATTCCCACATGGTCTCCCACGGTGAAATTACCCTAGTAAAATAACCTATAAAAGGTGTATTATACAATTAAATACTCTGAAAAATTATATCACTCATCCAAACTAGCTGAAATATATATATATGGTTCACATGTGGAACTCTTTAATAATCATATTTCACAAAAAATATCAACATCTTAAAATAAATAAAAATAACACACTAAATTATCTATGATAATTTTCTCAATAAGATATATGATATAAAAATCATATAACTATAGAATCAAAATAATTTTACATGATATAATGGATTAAAAATGAAGGGAAAAAGTTAATATACTTATTTTCACTTAAGGACATCTTTGAATATATATTTTAAAAAAATAACTCTTTGAAACATTTTATAAAAAAATTTATAAGAATAAAACTGAATTTCACGTAAACATAAACTGAAAGAAATGGAAGACTCTAAATTTATCCAAAATAAATGCAAGAAACATATAGACAAACTACAACTCAATAATCATAAACATAGTTATATGTAATAATAAAAATAGCAATCTAGGGAAATATCATGTATTAAAAGTAATCCTAAGAATAGATCAATTATATCGAAACACCAACCAACAATTCATTATAATCTCATTTCATTATTTCATAAATAGAAGATTAAGGAATGAGGATGTAAGAACCCATTTTTTATTACAAGGTATGGATACATTTATTTTCAGTTTTAATGCTTTTTATGGCCTTAAATATGTAACCCTCTTGATAATAGATTTTTTGGGATGTATACGTCTTTTTCAAAGATTGAAGCCATGTTTTAGGGGTGTTATAGGAATGGCGCACGGTTAGGGGGGAAATGTGTGGGGTAGGGTACAAGGATAGACTAACCATGAAAGGGGAGGTGATAGATTCTTCATTGTTTTAGAAACCATGTCGTAGAAGCCACAAGACCATGCACCATGTGTGAGAAATTTCATACTTTTGACAGATTGTTTCTGCAAGGTTACCACATGGTTAGTAAAACCTTGAGTAGTAACCATGAAATGTTCCCCTTAGAGATTGTGAGTGGATCATAGTTTCCAAAAGGATTTTGAAACCATTTGGGTAAACCTTGAGAGATTTATGGGTTTTTTAAAATTTTAATTACAGTTAAAATTTTCCTTTTAACCCCATTTTGTGTTTTCCTTCAATGAATAGATCCCCTCACTGTAGTGATCTTCCTTTAGGCTCTTAAGCTAGGATTTGACCTAGATTTTCCATCTGACCACTATTTCAATTGTGGTTTTTATCATCAAATCCACAATGGTATGTCTGCAGCTCCTTTTTATCCATTTTTGATTCTTCTGGAAATCAGTTTTTCCTTTTGATTATAGTCTTGTATGCCCTAATATATTGTTCTTCATCCATTTTTCATATTTCTCCTAAAACAGGGTGAATAAGGGCTTGATACTGGATAATCTCTATACTACCGATCTGAGGTAGGTGGTATATGATTTTCATAGGCCTTTTTATTGATTTGTGATTGTTTAAATGATATTTCGCCCACTAGACATCCCAACAAGGTCCCGTTTTTGAGAGAGCCACTTATAGTAGGCTTAGTCTGACCTAGTGAGGATGCACGTAGGTTTCTTTTAGGTGAGTTGACACTCTTTTATCATTGGTCACCAATTGGTGAACCATAAGTAAATAACATATTTATGCCTATTTAAATCACCTGATGGGAATTGTTTTGTGATTTACTATATAGAGAAATCTAATTAATGCCTTGATAGTCTTGAGTAACTCAGCTAGGAGTTGTAAGACCTCCTTTCTTAGTGATATCTTTTATACCATGCTTATATTGACTGTATGGTATTGTTAAATGCATGTTATTGGTGGGTATACCGATATGAAATGAGTATTTTCATGTTAGATGATTAATAAGGTATGGTCTAACAACATGTTTTTAAAATGATAAATGGAATTCATGAGTGGGTAAACTCATGTATTCTACTTGGTTATGTGACTGGATATACCTTCATGGATTTTCCTATTTTAAAATGAACAAACTAAATGAATGATTTGATAGATTCCTTGGACTACTCTCCATGTATTTGGATCCTGGTTGTGGATTCCTTGGGTTGACTATTCCTCATGGTACTTGATTACATGGGATTCCTCGGGCATTGATACCTAATGGATCCTTCTTACATGGACTCACATAGGATATGTTGGTATACATTCTCCGAGGACTCCAACCATTTCCAAGACTAAGTTTCCATTGGGACACCCATGGTACTTGTTGCAGATTCCTTGGTCTGATGTACCATGGATCTGACCATTCATGGTCTAAAATTATTACATGTATGCCCCGGTACGTGACACCTTGTATTCAGACATTATGGTCTACACATTCTTATACAGTGTAGCAATGGGTTACTTGATATCGATTAATTTTTGGTGTGGCCATTTCAATAGTAAGTTTTATAGCTTCTCTGCTAGAAGATGGATCTTATTTCTAGTTTCCTTGAGAGGTTGTTTAGTTTTACATATAGATGTGGAATTATTCTATGTGCATACTCGCTTACTTTACTACTTTCTTTACACTTTCAAGCACTTGGTTATTACTGTTAGAGCATTATAGAACCTTTGTGGTTAACTACTGGGATGTTCATATCACGCCATATTTGGGATTCCATGGGGACCAAAATAGATAATACTGTTGTAGTTAATGATTGGATAAATCACCATAATACATGTTGTTGACTATGGCTTCGGACAAGGGGAGCATAGGACCAATTTGAGGCTTTTCATGCTATGAGATGTTTTTGGCCTTTTGTTATTTTTTCGATACTTGTACGGTATTGTATTTCCATGTACTATTCTAGATAATTTCTAGATACATGTATCATCTACATCATTGTATATTTGATGTTCATGTATTCAATATATATATATATATACTCTTTTCATGTCTCTCTTTTCAGTGACTGCTTATATATTTTATTTTTTTATTGTATGTACTGGTATTCCACTGTGATACTCTAGTAATAACGACATTGTTTCCCCAATTGATTCACCTAGGACCTCGTTGCTAGTTAGTGACCTCTGGAATTTGGGGAGATACCCTTGAGTCCATGTAGTCAACAAGGCATGGGGCACTGTTGAGTTCCATCCAGGCCTAGGATGTTATAAAGTGGTATTATAGGATGTTTTCTAGTTTTCCTTATGATTTGGATATAATAGATAAGGATACGAAGGAAAGGGGATTTGATGATAAATTATGCCTAGAATTATATACCCCACTTACCTGGAAAAGAGAAATTTCCTTGAATGGAATTTTTATTATAGATTTTGATGGTTACAGTTACTTTCATTTCACCATTGGGAGATGCACCTGATTTATGATGAAACTATTGATGAAATTGTGGCTCTATTTTATTTGAAACCCATAGATATGAGGCTGTTACATTTCATGAATCATATAAGCACTATTGTTAATTCACATTCCATATATTATGCTACACCATCTAGGATACAATAATGGTTGAATGTTATTATGATATTTGTTGTGATTGATGTTCCTACTATTGTGATATTTTCGGGGTAATGGATAGTGGATTCATGTCATCTTTCAATTCATAAGGAGTATGGGCCCTTATGAATTGGGAAATGACGCACCAATGAAATGTAATTTCTAAATAAACTTATTATGTGTTTGGTTTTAATATGATCCATGTTTTGGATTGAAGAGGTGGTATGGGCCCTCATGGATTCAAAATTGGTATACCCTTGTTGTAACTTCATAGATAAATAAATTTGAAATGACAATGGAAACTGTAAATAATAATAGAGGCTTGATCAAGACCCGGATTTTGAGTGGGAAAGAGGTATAGTTTCTAGTGGTTTGATGGATGTTCCTTGTACTATCATGGCATTAGGAACTTGTTGTGGGTTGTTGAGAGGGTTTCTTGGAGGATTTTGACATGTCCTTTTATTTTAGGTTGTGTTCTTTGATGTTTTTAATTTTTGAGGTTTGTGTTTGGAATTGTAGAGACATACCACCCTGATAACCTCTTGTGTTACACCATGATGGAGGTGATGACCATACATTGGAGATGGTGGGCCTCGGGCTACGGTTGATCATGTATTTGTGTCAACTGAGTTATGGGGAGGTATTTTGGACAGAGGTGCTGATGCACATTTCTGTGAATGATTATTTTGATATATGAAGTCCATTTAGTGAGCAATGAATCTTTATATATCTATGGATGAGCTGACGATGGTGTTCTAGCAGTATCCTCCTCCCATGTTTTCAGGGTATGGTTGTCCACTAGCTATAGAGCTTTGTCTTGAGACCTCATTAGAATGTTTAGAGAAACTGGAGACGCCTCTTGACCATAGGGATAGGCTCGTAACTAAATTGTTATGTGGACATGAAATTAACTAATACGACATTTTGAACCATGCTGACAGGCTTCAAGATATAGGTTGGATTTATTTCCATACCCACATCATCAACTACTTTTACACCATGAATTGTAGAGTCGGGCGGCCTAGTGTGTTCATGTGTCTAGAGAGAGGCACGATGATTATTATGTAATACTTGGCACACATTAAAGAGATATATAATTTTAACCATTGTATCATATTGGTGTGTTTTCTAGGGATATAAACATTGCAGAAGGTCTCAATAATGATATCAAATCTCAGTTTAATGTGTTCAGACTGACTTCTATAACTGATATTATGAATGAGGCACTGATCATAGAGTAGAAATTGAGGGACGTTGTGGGTACATTATAGGGAATTTTGTTTATCAAATATTTTGATCTATGTCTTTAGGAAGGAAGAACTGATTTGAGGCTTCTCGCGGCATGAGTTCCACTAAGGATGTGGGTGTATTAATCATGGTGTATTTCCATCAGTGTGGTAGGTGAGGCCATGAGAAGAATCAGTGTGACCATGACCCATTCGAGTCTCGAGATTATACCGGGGTGGGGCACATGCATTAGTTTTTCATGACCTCCCCTTCTTCTATGAGTGGTATGGGGCCAGGTATGACATCAGGTACAAGATTAGGTTATTCAGCTCTGCGTCAGGCTGGCAGTTGGACCAGTGTAGGCTAGTCAGGCCAAAGAAGTGATGTTCATAACTGGTGTAGCTAGACACCAGGTTCTTAGAGAGAGTAGGGTGGATCAGCTCAGTGTAGCCCAATAGTGTCACATGGTCACATAATTGGACAACCATATGTTATGAAACATACACAACATGAGTAGGATCAAGAACCATATTTGGTGAGAGGTATGATCTTAGTAGCTTCTACAATTTAATCATCACTTTTCTATACAGGTGCATCGCATAGTTTTATATTTGCATGTATTGTTAAAATACTCAAGGTTATGGTATTTTATTTGGAGGTTATCATGATTATAGACACACCATTGTAAGTTAGAATGGGTGATGTGTGCTAGTTTATGGAGTGTCCCCTTGAGGTTGGTGGGTTTCACTTCATTAGTGATCTTTATTTCCTCGATATAGTAGTGTTTGACGTCATTATCGGGAGGGATATTCTAGTATCCTATGGAGTGTATGAAAAATTCTATCAAAAAAGTGTGACAATTACATCACTAGAGGGTGTAGTGTTTACTCACAAGGGTGAATGGCATGCTCAGGTGAGCTGTGTTGGACACATGCATTGTGGGATGGGTAGGATGATAGCCCAGATGATAAGATTCTTTTTGGATGACCGAGTAGTGAGTCAAGAAGACCTTCCTTCACTGTTTGAGCACTTTAGGAACGTATTTCCAAATTAATTGTCTATTTTACCTCTTGAATGATAGTGGAGTTATCCATTGATCTAGTGTTTTGACCATCACCGATATCACATCCTCATTATGGTATGGCTATGATGGAGCTTCAAGAGCTCAAGATGTAGCTAGAGAATTTGTTGGTGAATGAGTTTATTAGAACCAGTAATTCTCTATGGGTTTAGCTGATCCATTTTGAGAAAAAGGCGGATGGTACCCAGAAGATATGTGTGTACTATCGGAATATAAACCAGCTGATTGTTGAAAATCGATATCACATTCCATGGATAGAAGACCTATTTGATCATCTTCGAGGAGGTCAGGTTTTGTTGAAGATCGACTTGTGGTCCAGATGTCATCATGTGCATGTTTGACTTGTAGACATACTTCATACATAATTTTTTAGTAGGTATAGTCAATACTAGTATCTGGTTATTCCATTCGGTCTCATGAACATGCCAACAGTTTCCATTGCATTGATGAATCGTGTGTTCCGTCTTTATCTTGACTCATTTGTTGTTGTTTTTGTGGATGATATCTTGGTGTATTATCACAATCAATATGAACATTACAACCATATTGGGATAATTTTTATTACACTAAGAGAGTATTAGATATATGCCAATCTCACAATGTTCCTCTTTTGGATGGATCAGATTCACTTCCTATGTCACATTATCTCATGGACAGAATTATCAGTGGACTTAGAAAATGTTAGAGGGGTTGTTTCCTAGGAATATTCCAAGAACATCTTTCAAATGTGGAGTTTCATGGGGATAGATGGATTCTATATGAATTTTATATAGGACCTCTCATGCTTAGAATCACCAATGATGAGAAAGACAAATAAGGGTGTGATGTTTGTATGTTAAGATTCTTATGTGACAGCCTTTCAGAAGACCAAAGGAAGGTTGATAGCAGCCCCAATTATAATACTTCTAATGCAGAGAAAGATTTACATGGTGTACTATTCCTCATCCGTTGCGGGGCATGGGGAAATGTTGATTCCAAGATATAGAGTTGTGGTGTATAGGTCTCAGCAGCTGAGGCCTCATGAGAAGAATTTCCCATTGCACAAGTTTGAGTTAGCAGTGGTAGAACATGTGTAGAACTATTCGAGACAATACATACTAGGAGAGCATTTTTTGGAGTATACAGACCACAAATGCCTAAAGTACATCATTAAAGTTAAATTATTGAATATGAGGAAGATAATGTGGGTATATTACTAACAGTGCTTTGACATTGAGCTTACCTATATACCTGGTAAAAGCAATGCAGTGGACGATGCAATGAGTTGGAGGACTTAGATATTGGTGCTGTAGCAGTCCAGTAGTGAGTGTAAGCTTATGAAATTGTTTTTAGAGATGCATCTGGAGGTTTATGATAGACAAAGATGGACTTATGTATCATCCTTATCTATGAACTCTACCCTATTGGAAACAGTTTGGATGGGAAAGCTGTCGAATTATAAAGGCCCAGATCTATGAGAGTGTGTGGAAGGCGAGGACCCTCCTCCTAGACAGATGGTGGGAGAGGATGAGTTCTTGCATATCCATGGATGTGTTTGGTTTCTAGTGGAAATACATGAGAAATTGGTGTAGGGGTTTCATGCTTCATCTTGGTAAGTGCACCCCATAGTCACCAAGATGTACTACGACATGAGCCTTCAGTATTGGTGGCTAGGAATGAAGTGAGAAGTATTTGATTTTGTCAGGATGTTTTCCACCTATTAGTAGGTGTAGGCAGAACATTGGTGACTATCTAGTCATTTACAGTAGTTACATATTCATGAGTGGAAATGGGATGATGTCATAGTGTATTTGGTGACTGGTTTACTGAGGTCGCCTCAATGTAATGGTGATGTGTGGGTTGTTATCGACACAATTACAAATCTCTCTCATTTCTCTATGATCAAGGAGACCTTTAGTGTTTATGAGCTTGTAGTGTTGTATATCTGATATATTGTAAAACTAAATGGGATCCATAATTCTATCATTTCAGATAGGGTCACCCGCTTTATGCCTCATTACTAGTAGATTTTTCATAGGGTGATGGGTCCAAAGGTTCTTCTGAGAAAATCATACAACCCTTAGAATGATGACTAGTTTGTGCGTATGATACAAGTGATAGAGGACATACTGCGAGCATGAATCATAGATTTTTGGGGCCCATAAGAGATGTATATTCCCTTGGTTGAGATCTCCAACAATAACTGTTACCAGGCGACAACACAGGTGGAACCCTATGATTATTTTTACGGTATTATATTCCCCTCTCCCCTATACTGGTTATAGTCAGGTGAGGTAATTTACTGGGACCACATATCGTGTTACATACATTTTTGAAGGTATAGTTGATTGAATGGGTATACAACAGTCTCATCATAAGTATTACATCCACCACCACAAAAACCTTTAGAGTGTGAGGTTATGGATCAGGTTTTCTTGCATGTTTCACCGAGTTGAGGAAAAAGATGAATTAGGAGACTGGGTAATATTTCACCACGATATATCAGGACATATAATATTCTGGAGAGAGCAGGGTCAGTTGCCTATCAGTTATAGTTACATCAGATGCACCGAGCCATGCATGAAATCTTCTATGTATCTTAGATAGACCATTATCATTTTGACTTTTGTCACACTTTCAAACCTGAGAAGGATGAGCTTCAGGTTGATGTATCTTTTTAGGATAATCTGATACATATCAATGACAAGAGAACAAAGGTTCAATGAGGTGAATCATTTTCTCTATCATAGGTTGTATGGATTTATGGTCGTTTATAGGATGAGAACTGGGAGTAGGAGGCCAACGTACATGCTCAGTGGCTGATGTTATTCTCAGAAAATTCCCTACCACACTTTAGAGATCAATTCAGTTACAAATTTTAATAAATGGGAACATTGTAAGAACCTGGGTTTTCATATGATGTACAAATCCATTATTTTTAGTTTTAATTATTTTTATGAACTTATGTATGTTCTCCTATTAATCATAGGTTTTTAGAAGTTTTTGGGGCCTCTCGGGTGTCGGGAGCTGGGTCTTACGAGTTTTGTTGGAATATAGAATGGTTAGGGGAAACTGTGCAGTGTAGGATGCATAGTTTGACTAAATGTGCAAGGGGAAGAATTATCTTGCACTTGTCTTGAGAAATTGTGCAGTATAAGTTTCACGTCTATGTGGAAAGTCTAATAAATTTCATACATTTTATAGATATATTTTTCATGGTTATCACATGGTTAGTCAAACCATGTGGGGTAACAATGAAATGTGCCCCTTGGAGACAGTGAGCTAAGAATGGTTTCCACAGAGTTTTGGAAACCGTGCAGGCAAACCATGTGAGCCTGACGTGTTTTTTAAATTTTTGTTAAAGATAAAAGTTTCCATTTAATCCCATGTTGGGTTTTTCTTCAATGATTATAACCCATCACCATATACCTATCCCTTTAGGCTCCTAATCTAGGATTTGATCCAGATTCACAATCTGACCTCCTTTTCGATCATGGATTGTCTCATCAGAAATTCTATGGTATGTCCTCGGCTTTTTTATCCATTTTTTATTCTTTTAGAAATTGGTTTATTTTTTTCATATTCCCAAATATTTTGTTCTTCATTATCTCTTTAGATTTCTGCTAAATCAGAATGAATCAGGACTTGATACTAGATGATCTCTCTACTACAATGTCGAGGTGGGTGGTCTATCATTTTCTTTATATTTTCTTGTTATTTTTAGGTGCTCAGTCGATGTGGTGCTCGACGTACATCCCAACACGACCCTGATTTCAAGATAGCCACATTTATTAGGCTTAGGCATACCTAGAGAGGATTTATATATATTATGTTTAGGTTCGTTCACAACCAATTCCCATTTCAAGGTCACCTGTGGGGTGCGCATTAAGTAAATAACCTTCTTATACCTATTTAAACCACCCAAGGGGCATGTTCTTCTACCGTACTAGTTAATAGAAACCCGTTAATACCTTGATAGTCCTGAATTACATTATTAGAAGTTTAACTTACTCATTTCCTAGTGATATCATGTTATACTATGTTGTTTTTGATTGTATGGTATTGTTAAATGGATTTCATGGGTGGGTATACCTATATGAAATGATTATTGGCATGTTCGATGATTAATATGGGAGGGTAGACACACATGTTTTCTGAATGATAAATGGAATGAATGAGTGGGTACACTCATGTCCTGTACATGGATTTGTGAGTTGATATACTAAAATGGGTTTTCATGGTTTAAACTGAATAAATATAATGAATGGTTTGATAGATTCCATGGACAGCTCTCCAATGATCTGGAATGCAGAAGTGGAAGCATTGGATTGATTTTGCACCTTTGGTCCTGATTCTGTCAGAAGCCTCAGGCCTTGATACCCACTAGATCTGGATTTCTTGGATTGACATAAGACATGCCAGTATATATTCTCCTATGACCTCAACAAGTTCATAAAACGAGTTTCCATCAGGACACCCATGGGACTCATTGTAGATTCCTTGGCCTGCTCCACTATGGATCTATCCTTTTTGGGTCTACAATTATTGCATGGATGCATGGTAATTAACACCTCGATTCTGGACCTTGGGGTGTAAACCCCATTATATAGTGTGGTTGTGGGGTCAATAATATCGATGGATGCATGGTGTGGTTGTGTGACTGGTACATGTTATAGCTTCCTTGTTAAAAAATGACTATTATTGTAGGTATAATTGAGATGATTTTTGGTTTTACATATGGAAATGGACTTCTGCCATGTGAATACAGACATATATTACTGTTTTTTTTACAATTTATAGTACTTGTTTATTGATGTTATAATTGTATATACCATGGGTGCTTACCTACAGGGTTGTTAATCTCACAAACTATTTGGGCCTCCTTGGGGACCCAAACAGATCATACTATTACAGGTAATTATTGGGGAAAGTTCCTTCATATATGTTTTTCATTGTGGCCTTAGAGTAGGGGATCATAGGACCAAACTGAAGCTTGCGATGCTTGAGGAATTTTTAGTCTTTAATTCATTTTGGGATACTTGTACTATATTGTATTTCCATTTGTTGTTATAGATTTTTTCTAGATACATATGTCATCTGTATCATTGTATATGTGACATTATTGGGTAATATATGTATTATTATCTTGTCTCTATTTTTTAAGTGACTATTTATTTATTTTCAATCCGTTATTGTTTGTATTTGTATTCCACAATGATACTCCAGTAATGAGGGAATAGTCTTTCCAATTGACTCACCTAGGTCCTCACTGCTAGACGACAGCCTCGGGCATTTAGTGATATGCGCTTGAGGCCATGTCTCCAACTAGAATCGGGGCATAGGTTAGTGGCATCCAGGTCTAGGATGTAATAGATGGTACCCCCTAGGCTCAGAAACCCAATATATTGAACTTAGAAACCAAAACTATCCATATAATAGTCTATTATGAATATGAATGGAAAAAATAAGGAAATAAATCGATGAATAAGATTTTGGCGGAGTATATTTGGTTAAATATCTGATAAATCAGTAGTTTGAATTAGAAATTTCCACTTTAAACCAAAATTGATCCCCAATAATCTAAAATGAAGAGATAAATGTTGATTATAAGATATTTTGTGATGTGAATGGGAGGAAATGATGTAGATATGCTTGTAATTTTCATGTGGGATATGATTAATTTCAAAAAAAAAATGAATAGTAGTTTTACAAGTTTGGTTGTATGGTTTAGAAAACCATCCAACATTTATATGGTTTTCACTATATAGAACCCCCTATACCTATGAGTCATTAACTTGGTTTGGAAGAATGGAATCACAAACTTTTCTATATCCATGCACCTTAATCTAATGTATCAAACAAGAGTTGAAAATCTTTCATGGGAATCCTCATAGTTTAGAGACCCCTATGCATATAGATACAAGAAAAGTATATATCTCTTCCATATCCCACCACGTGGATTTGGTACACATTTAGAACTAATTGGGTCATATCCATGAACCTTACTCTTTTTGTGAACCATAATATATATATATATATATATTAAAAACTATTACATGAGTATTCATTACATATCATTACGACCAACACCAAAACCATAAATGGTTTGTTTCGTTGGAAGCTCAAATGTATAAATAACTAATACATAAAATATCTATATTATTTTCCATTCGGATTTTACAACATTCACCTTTATCAAACATACCATTCTTCAGACCTTTCATTATAACATGGGGATTGAAAACATTATGAATGTTGAGTTCATTTGCTCTGTATGGGTAAACAAATGAGATATCAAACAATGATCATAAGTGAATATAAGATAAGAATAATTGTTTGATATCATTATCATTATTTACAATAATATTCACCGATCATTCAAAGATCATTAATTATATGTAACAGAATAAGGATTTTTTATACAATATAAATAATCATATGTTTTCAGAATAAGAAACAATCAATCATGATCCATGAGAACATATTATAAGTAAAAGACATAATTTTATGTCCTGAAAGTAATCATATAAATTAATAACCTTATTGATGGTTTACTCACAAGACTATTGTTGTTGACATTGTCCATTATTTGAAATTCCTACCTAATTGTTTCCAACATTATCTTTGGAGTAACATTATCACGACCCAGCCCATGTTGACGCTCGATCTAAATCTACCCAAAAATTTCCCCACAGTACATGGGTGAAAAAAAAAATTGAAGGCATAACTAAGCATGGGGAGGCATGTTTCTAGAGTACATGTATGTGTGAAACCACAAACACCTTGATGAAACAGTGTAAATAAAGTAAAAACTAGATACCAAAAATTCATGTATACATCTATCCCAAATCAATGTAAAACAAAAGTACTAAAAGCGTTCAAAAAAGGGAAAACACGTACATAAAAACAAAACTATGAATGTATCTAAACAACTATGAAGGGGAAGAAATATTTTGAATGTAACTACCAGAATGATCCTCATCCAATATTTTCAAAACACACCTGTCGGTCTAGCTCACTATGCTCTTCTAGCCTCTGGTACTCCTGTGACTTCATTGAAAGTCATATGGTATGCACAAGACATAACACATGTTGAAATGTCTTGTGATGGGTTGATTATAAGTATACATAGTACGTTCCCCAAAACCCCAAAAGAAAACGTAGAAAAAAAGTGGCAGTCTTTTCGACCTAGCCAGAGGGAACTCATCGAGAGAGAAACACCATCTAGATTTCATCCTCTACTACACATGATTAATCAGATAAATAAAAGGAACCCAAATTAATGATTAAATAAAAATTCCATCCCACAACTCATCCCATGAATTAAGAAACCTCTTAAAAGAATAGGGGCTAAACACGGTGAGTAGATGGACTACACATCTATCCTTTTCCTCCACTTGTAGGAGAAGGAACTCATCAAACAAAGGGAACCTAGACACTGAAAACATGTGCAATACCTTATAAATATCCACTTATAATGAAAAGATATTTATCAAAAATAAGGTGTGGTAACAGATGAAGTAAGTACTTAGTCCTCAAGGGGGTGTCAACCCAGAATGTGACAACACCACAATGGCTCCAAGACATCACCTAGATATACTTGTCTTAGACTCCAAGTCTCAAGAGGTTAAAACCTCATAGCTAGTTATATTATTCTAATCAATGCTCTAAAAGTAGCAAGAAACAATGAGAATAACACTCCATGAGATCTTCCATCCCAAATGAAACCCTTTTGAGACATACACTACATTGGTAAACGATCTACCATTCTTAATGGTACATTCGATAGAATGTGTTCCATTGGGAACAAACTACAGGTTTTAGCTCTTGTATCCTGCACTAAAGGTTCTACCATCGCTATCATGCATGCTACACATGGATAAGGAAACCATGTTGAGAGGAACACTCCTCCCCAAATCCCGGATTTTGAGGGAGCATTAGCTCCTAAATAACCCCTAAAAAGATTTTCACTCTTGTATGGAGGGGCCCCTGCCTCTTTATGTTGAGGGATAAATAACACTTAACTTCTTATCATGCATATTAAGTATAGGGGAATACTCTTTGGAACGATACTCAATAGCTAATGGTGATTCAAATCCAATTGAGGAACTCCACCCCGCTGAAACTCGGTGAGGAGGGAGTACTACCCCACATGTGAGGACTTGTTCCTTAGTATGACAGGGGTGTAAAACAAAATGGATAGAAGACAATCAACCTAATGTGATAGGATGTTAAAACATAGTATATTGTGTACCCACACTGTTATCTAGTAGGGTTGTACTAATCAGTGGTTAGAGAACCCGCACCCTTGGTTTTATGGGATAGTACTGACTCTATCAACGTGTTTACTATGGGGGACCAACAACCTAGTATCACATGGGAGTACTGACTCCATGATAGAGGACCCCCTCCATGTTATGAAATGTGAGTACTACTATGCTGTAGAAACATGTCTAGAGGAACTAGGCCCTAGGATGATTGGGGATTACTAACACCAAGGATAGAGGCCCCATGCCTTATCTCAGTATGGGAGTACTCACTCTTCTTATAAATTAGATCCGGGGGAATTGCACCAAGACACAATTTGGGAGTATCATCTCCATAAATATAGTACCTTCACCATGGTCAAATTGGGGATTACCTACACTAGCCTTCCAACTAGTACGGATGGAAATGTCCCTCTAAGGACAACGGTGTACTTTCCAACAATAAGTACATCATAGGGAATGCAAACCATATTCCATTTGGGGAGTAACAACACAATAATAAATACCCAAATATAAATGTACCCACCCCCACGATGATGGCAGTCCCATCTATACCAAAGTATAGGGGTAAGGGAAACCCACTTCAAGAACCAACTTGGAATTAACAGTCCCAAAGTCACACTTCAAGAACCACACAGATTTCTACCATTAGTTAAGAATCACTAAGAGGAGTGTCATAATTATCATACATAAATAGAAACACCACTGTGGGTAGGGGACCTATGCCTCGTTTATATGGAGAGACCCATTATACCAGTCTAAATAGTCTAGGGGGCCCACATCCTAAATACTGTGGGACTGTTACCGAACCTAATGTCAACCCAGTGATTTACCAAATCACATTCCATGGTTAAGAACCACTATATAAGAATATTGATTCAATCACTCAATGTCATAAATATTATACCAAAATATAGGCAACAATCACATTGTATGTGGGAAAATAATCAATATGGGATACTCATAAGCTGTAAGCTATGTTCCATAGATGTAGATACAAAAAGAGGAAGATCTCAAAGAGATATCCTGGGAGTGCACAATGTGCACGGGTTTTCACACAGTTTGTGAGCCTACTCGAGAACCTTTCAATTTATCTGGTCCAAATGTTTTCTGAACCCAAGTAATGGTATATAGTCTATATAGAGAGTAGACAATGTTCAATACTTCCCCAAACCCTTGGCCGTTTAGGTTCATCTTTTTCCATTTCCAAGACCACATTTCCTCATGCTATGGTTGTGTATTTGTACATAGCCATGTGTCACCACATAGCTTCCCAAGCCATGACCCATGGTCACACGGTTTGGGTCACCATAGAGAATGTAACAGCAATACATAGTGTGTGGTTCATATATATCATCTTCCCCAACTAGAAATGACTACCTAACATATGTCACTAGACTAAACGCTATTTAGACGGTAATTCCAGTTCAGAATCACTTGAAAAAAATACTTGATTCCCCCATTTTACCACAAAATCCATAGATCTACCTAGCAGGGATCATTAGAAATTGAATTTGTGCCAAAAAACATATAACAAAGAAAAAATAATGGGGATCAGTAAAAAACTAAAATTTCCTACCTAGATGGTGAAACTCTGAATCTTTTGTTGGAGGATGATTCCAACATCACTATTCTTCTCAATATGTTGATTGTCTGTGTCTAAAATGGAGATCATCATAACATCATTGTATTGATTCGGCATAAGTTCATCATCGCTAAAGGTAAAAGACGATATGGTTGTAGGAATGGATCCTCCATTGTTTTAGTTTCCAAATTGTGGGGGGTGAAAGATTTGGTTATTTTAAGTTTAATCAATTAATTAAAATCTGATTTAATTAATCATCCCACCACAAAATGACTGGTTGTATTGGCTCTAACTAAAAATATCTGCAAAAAACAACATTATGACATTACTTGTGTAAAAATGATTTTATAAACTCAAAAAAAGTCTTAAAAAATCAATCTGAGACTCTGCTCGAATGTTATTAATGTTTGAAGAAAAACCAAATGTATGGGATAAAATGAATTTTATAATTTTTAAAATCATTGCGATAAGGCTCTTCGGGCCTTCATATCCTTCATCGACTAAGCGCCCAGATTAAGAAATATTATCATGGATATTCTAATGTCTTACAGGTCAAAACCGGAGTCTGTACATTAATACTGACTTCAAATATACTATTCCTTGAAAAGAAAATGACTATGCAAATGGAAAATAAACTCATTTCCACACTAGTACTCCCACTCTAGCGATCTCTCCAAAGGATCCAGTGTTACTCCAATGTTCTTAATCTAGGAAAACAAAAAAGTAAAAATCACTCTGAAGTCCAAATCTAACTAGGTAATTAATTTTCAACAAGAGACACATGTCTCTTCATCTGTGATCGGTGGACAAAGAACCAAGCACTACAGTCCATCTATAGTCATGGGGTCGAGCGGTACCCCACCTCGCTAAACAGAAACATATAATAACATAACCCCATAATTCATATACACCTCTGGATGAACTAATCCACTACCTCCTAAGTCTCCTTTTGTTCATGTTTTAAATCATGACTGTGAGGGTAGCAACAAAAAATAGATAAGGGTAAACTCATCCAATCACAAGGATCTAGAAACGGAAAGCATGTGTCATACCCATGTGTATTGGTCCCGCCCAAAAGGAGAGTAACCCATACCAAAAATACTACCACACCCACTAGTGGCTTCCCAACTTAGTATTGATTGTGGGAAACAAATCAACATTGAGGAAACACCATACAGTCTAACTCTACTGCTGTAGAATGTTTCTAAAAAAGGATCTACCATCACCAGGGCTGCCAAGAAAAAATGTGTCAGAAAAAAGGTACAGCTAGCAAGGCTGGGACCTTCTCAAACACATACCTCACAACCCCTCACCAAAATCAAAAGTCTAAGGAACTAGTCCAACACAACATGAAACTATCCCCTTTTGGTGGAACTTACTCGCCCACACTGTTTTGATCCTTTCACAAAAATACATCTCAGTGGGTGTAGTGTACCTTTTCCTCACGAGTCTATTGTGAGGCCATGTTGTCATCATCCTCCTTGAGTTTCATGCATTGAAATACGATTCCATGTTCATGAGGGTACTATTGAACAAAAATAAGGGCTTCCTAAACACTCACACTGGGGATTATTGGTCCCTCTGCAACCTCCAACATGACACCCATCCTTGAACACACAAGTTAGAGTGACTCATCCACCTCACCTTGAAACTATATACTTTAAGAGGAACTAACTCTCTATCATGGGTTTTCTCATGTCGTAAAAATGAATCTTGGGGGGGAGGGTAAAGACATTTTTACTCTGTTCATTCATTGTTTCGTTAAAAAACATCAACATAGGGTTAGACTGACACCCTGTGTAACACCGATCAAACCTCAAGTAATTAGAGGAATCAAAACTGTACCTCACAATAGTGTCTAAAAAGTAATTATATAAAAATACAAATAATACAAAGATAATGCCTCTATTAGTTCAGAGAGTTTCTGGGTCGATGGAATCTATGGATTGAAACTTCCCTCACCCACTTCCTTCAACTACCTGAGCCAGTCATGGACCACATGGGTGTGGTGGCAGAAACACATCAAACAACATGCCACCTCTTACTGCTATCCCAGTGCCTTGTCCACATATGTCTTCTTGAATAACACTATACTCCATGTATTGTATCTACGAAGGAATCCCATCATCCAACTCCATTTTAGTAGTGCGGAGGGTTAAAAAATATCTAGAAAGATTTCTATGGTCGTCACAAACATAACAACGCCTCTCCTGCTCTTGACATGGTCTGTGGTGCTGCTCAAATGCAACAGGCCCATGTGTAAAATAAGAGGCATGGTTATACATCATTTATATGATCCTATCACCTTATGTTTTCCATCTGCTACAAACTCCTTATCCTCTTCACAACCACCATAGGTCACATCCATTTATCCCTCGGCCAAGAAGCTCTCTATGACCAGAACTTGCTTCAGCACCTCTGCGTATATTTGAATGGACAATGAGACCACACCTTATCTAACAACACTAATAATACCCTACTTTTAGGATCAATCTCTAAAGAATGGGTCTTAATCCAGGTTCAATGAGTAATAGTAAATTTCATTGAACCTTGATGAGTACTCCTCCACGGTCATGCTACCCTTCAAAAGCTTCAAAAGCTAAACTAATAAGGCCCTACTTTAAGGATCAATCTCTAAAGAATGGGTCTTAATCCAGGTTCAATGAGTAATAGTAAATTTCATTGAACCTTGATGAGTACTCCTCCACAGTCATGCTACCCTTCAAAAGCTACAGAACCTACTAGATACATATTGTTCTCATAATGACTTGGTAGAAATATTCCTAGAAGATTTTCTGGAATTATATCCATGTGAGTATCTCCTCATCATGAAATTGTGTCACCATACTCATCCATCACCTAATATGACCATGAAAAAGGCTCTCTACTAGGACCACCAACTGATCTTGTGGTTTCCGAACTAGGAGGAATACTCATGTGACTACTCGATCCATTCATCAAATTCTTGGGGGCCGGGATCACCTTGGTACCTTAAATCTCTCTCCCTATAGTACATAGGAAACACATTCAACATGCTTCCATAATTGGCCTAAACTTGGGGCAAAACTAGCTACTCAATGGATGGTGGCTCAACATGAAGACCACCTATTGGTAACATCCCAAAACTAGTGTCCTACACTGAATCCTAATCATGGGGAGGATTTTCAACCTTATCACATCGTAGAACATTATCTGTCTATCATCATGGTTGCAACGAGAAATAGAATTATATACAATCCATTTTTAAAGAGTATATCTGGTGAGATAAGTTAGTAAGGACATGTAAAAAAACAAAACCCAGTATTATATGATTCATGTACCATTATTTCACTAAAAACTTTTCTCTGATGCAATGAGCCAAAAACAAAGGATTCTAAGTTATATTGAATGGACATGACAGATGTTGAACCAAAACTGGAATCTCTAGCCTAAGAGCCAAACTCAAAACACTCTAACACTATTGCTATGAAACCCATCCAAATCACCATAATGGAAAATTCTAAACAACATTACAAGGAATTAATTTGATATGATACTATTCTATCACAACATGACCCAACTCGAGGATTGAGCCAGAACTAACCTAACCCTACCTCTATAGGCTCTACGATGGAGTCAAGTGGTGAATGTAAAACTAAACATAGGGAGTATGTCGCCTAAAGTACATATATGGATGCACCCAAAAACAACACGATGCAACAGTGCATAGATAATAAAAACTGTAAAACAAAAATTGTTGCACACATTTATCCCAAACCAGAGTAAAACAATAGTACTGATTGCATAGAAAAATGGAAGAACACAATCCGACCATAAGAATGCTGAAAATAGTCCAACCTTCTCTTATGGAGAGGATCAATGTAGATTGTAACTGCTGGAAATCTCCTTAGCCACCCTTTTGTAAACACCTCAGTTAGTTTAGCTCGTTATTCTCTTCCTGCTTAGAGTCCTCTAAGGACTCTGATGAATGGAAGGTAGTCTACAAAAGACACAACATGTGGGATCAAAGCCCTTGTAAGGCTGATTATAATAACACTCAGTGGGATCCCCAAAACCTCAAATGAAAAGGGAGAAACTAAATGGTGACAATCCACTCGACCTATCCAGAGGGAACCCCATCGAGAGAGAACCTCCATCCCGATTCATCCTCAGCTACACATTACTAATAAACTAATTCAAGGGAACCAAAACAAAAGATTAATAAATATCCCCATCCCAGAGCTCAATCCACGCATGAAGCTACCTCTTCTATGAACAGGGAATCGATACGGTGAGTAGATGAACTATATGTCTATCCATTGCCACCTATAGTAGGAGAGGGACCTCATAAACCCACAAGAAGCTAAACATGTAATGATCCTGGAAAACCTTTTGTGTTTTTGCCTCCCATGGAAAGAGAGTTACCCAATATAAGGTGTTGGTATAGAGGAAGTAACCTCTCTGTCTTCATTTGGGTGTCAACTGAGAATCTGAAAACACTAAAAGTGATCCCAGACATCACCTAGATATTATCATCTCAGACTACAAGCCTCATGATGTTTTAACCCTATATATTGTGATAATATTCTACTCAACTATCTTAAATTAACATAATACAAGGTGAAACAAACTGCTTGAGATCTACCATCCTAAATGGAACACATTCGAGAGATACACTCGATCAAGAATGCTCTACCATTCATAATGATATGTTTGAGAGAATGTTCTATATTGATATAAACCTATAGGTTCCATATTTAGTGTCCAACACCATATGCTCTACCATTACTAGCCTATTCCATGTGAAATTCTAATAGAACCAAGTGGATTATCCCTCTCTATCCATTGTCCCATTGTTGAAGGATTGATATCTCTTAACTCACCCACAAAACCTCTTTCACTACTATATTGAGGAGGCCTCACCTCAGTTCATTATGGGGGAACTTATTCCTGATTAGGTATCAACATATCTAGTCTAGGGGAATTATATTTGGAACTATACTCAATAGCTGTGGGAGCTCCAACTCTAATGGAAGACCCACACCTTGGTGTAACACATAGAGTAGGTTGTAGTACCCCATATGTGAGGACTCACGCTCAGGTAGAACAAGGGATTACAACATAATGGATATAGTACTCACACACTAACAAGATATGGGTTTAAAACTCTATAGATAGAGGACCGTAACACTATCGTGGTAGGGGAGTACTGCTCTGTGGCTAGAGGGACCACACCCTCGGTATGACAGGGGAGTATAGACTCTACCAACTCATTTACAGTTGGGGACCACACCCTACTATGATAAGGGTGTACCAAATCAAGGCTAGAGGACCCTCTCTTGAGTACATCATGTGATTAATACTCTATTGGAATAACACATATGGAATAACTGAACCTTGGGATGATAGGGGAGTAACAACTCCAAGGATAGATGACCCACACTCTATATTGATAGGGGAGTTCCCACTCTTCCTATATGTCATATAGGGAGGACACGCGCCCTGAAAATAAATGGGACTACTGACTCAATAGATAGTGGAAATTCCCCTTAATCTAATGGGGTATTACCTACTCTATCTTGCCAATTTGTGTAAAGTGTCCACACTCATGAATGGAAGGGGAGAACCTTCCATCAAATGTAACATTATGGGGAACCCTCTCCATAATCCATTAGGGGAGTAAAAAACCCAGAAGAACTACCCAAAGATAAAATAAAACGTTCCCAGGACCTAGGGAGTACCCTCTATACCAATATAGAGAAGTAAGGGAAACTCAGTCCCTAATGGCACATGGGAGTGTTAGTCCCCAAGTCTCACTTCAAGAACCACATAGATCTCTAACATTGGTCAATCAGTACTATGAGAAGCATCACACTTATTATACCTTGAGTCGAAAGACCACCATTGGTAAGGGACCCATACCCTATTCTATTAGGGGAGCACCACTATATTGATCTGAGGAGTATAGGGTACCAATACCCTAAATCCATAGGGAAGGGTATCGACCATGATGTCAACATAGTGAGTTACTCATATCACTGCCCAAGGTTAAGTAATGATATACAAGAATATTTATCGATACATTCCACCTCGTAACTCATCAGCTAAAATAGAGGACACCATTACGTTCTATGTCAAAAAAAATTCACAGGATGGGATACTTGCATGCCTAAATTCATGTTCCATAGAATTTGATATGGAAGGAAGAAGATCTTAGGATGATCTCTTTGGAGTACACTACATGTAATGGGGCCCACACAGTGTGTGAGACCACCTAGGAACTTTCTTGCGTATTCAGTCTACATTGTTTTCTAACCCATGTTGTGGTACACAACTTGTCATGATATTACATATGTTTCACTATATCACAGATACCCAGGCCTTGTCAGTTTACCTGTGTCCATGTACCAGACCCTGATTATTAGTAATTTTTCATGTTGTTATACATGACATTTTTTCAGCACACAAAATCCCATTCCAGGTACCATGGACACATGTTTTGGGTCACCACACGACGTATAACCCTGGTACATAGTGTACAGTTTCCAAATACCATCATCCCTAAAATAAAAGGGCAACACTGTGTGTGTCACTATAGTACATGCCATGTATATGGTAATTCCCTTCTGGAATCACATTCCAAAACACCTGATTCACCCTGTTTTAACAAAAAATCCATATATCTACCTAACATGTATAATTGGAAATTGTAGAAGGGATATAGACCAATATAAAAAGAAACATAAATGTTGGTGGGGACCAAAACATAGACTCTCTACCTTATGTGTGAAATGTTGATGCTCTGGGTGAAGAATGATGCTCAGATCATTCTGTGTCTTGATTCAATGATGATCTTCATCAGAAAAAGAGATCGGAAGAACCACATTGTGATGATTTGGTGTTGTTTCATCATATCAAAAGGGAGAAGTGGATTAGGTAGGATGAATTTCTCCTCCATTGTGCCATCCACCAAAACTTGGTAAGAGGGAGGTGTTTTGTTAGTTTTAGGTTAATTAATTGATTAAATTCTCACTTACTTAATTATTCCACCATTAAACAATGTCTCATATTACCTCTAACTAAAACTCCCAAGGAAGAACACTTTATGTCGTTCCTAGGGTAAACACAATATTTTGAACTCAACCATGGTCTTAGAAATATGATATGATATTCTACTCAAGAATTCACATTTAAAATGAAAATGTGCACAAGGGACAAATTATATTTTACTATATTTAAAATCAATGCACTGAGGTTGTCTAGGGCCTAGGATCCTAAAAAACTTTACTCTTGGATTTAGAAATAATCCCAAGAATATTTCAATTTCTTCAGGGTCAAAAAACAAGTCTCTAAAAACCTATATCTAGTTATCTCTTTCATATCTAATGAGTATATTTAATTCATCACATCTTGGCATTTTCTCATCTTTGTTATCATTACCTAGTGAAATAAATGGGTATGAAAAATCCACCCATAATTATGATCAATTTCGGACTCACCTATCTTTTAATAATAATCTCTACATATGAATTCCACAAGATCATAAATCATTCATCATTTCACTATAGCACTACCTTTGTAAGGAAAATAAGTATCATGAATACTAAATCTTCATCATAATAATACATAAATGGAAATAATAAATTTGGGAATTTTGGATCATAACCTTGTTAATGTATATGAAATATCAAAGGGTGTTTTGTAGATGAAGATACATTTCAAATATCACTATCGAATTTCCTGTGTAAAATAGTTTTTTTATTTTAAATTAGCAAAATTAAAATATATAAATATAGAATATATGAAAGAAAAAATGTACCATGATAAAAAATATGGAACATTTTAATATAAAAATGAATCAAAATAAAATTCATAATTTTAGGAAAATATGTTTATGCGGTGTATAATAAAACAAAAAACTCTTTCACATTTTTGGAAAAAAATCATCAGAAACTATTTAGAAAACAACAATACGATTCCTTGAAAAGGTTTTTTTAAAATTAAAACATGTGTAAAAATTATTTAAATATTTAATTTTATAATAATACAAACATTATTGAAACCATTTTATAGATATTATGGACATATTAGAAAAGTTTTCTCTAACTGATGAGATAAATAATTTCCATTTTCTTTGAATAAATTATTTAATTATTATCACAACATGAAGAGATAAAAATAGAAAGAAAGTATGAAATATTTTTATATAACTATATGATAATAAAATATATAAAATTTGAGAGATATAGGTCGATTAATTTCATCATACAAATTTTATGAAAATAAATCCCATTAAAATTTGAGATTATACCATAAAACCATTACCCATTTTTTAAATATTGATTCATAACCCCTTGAAAAATAACATTAAAGTGAAAATTTAATATCATATATATAATTATATTCATTATAAAATTGATAAAATTGAATATTTATACAACTTATAAAATAAAATGGGTTTATAATATAAAATATTTCAAAGAGAATACATTTTTAGATAGAAAATCCATACTACTTTGGTCACATTAAAATCAAACACCCTTGGATGAAATCATTTTAATTGTGACATTAAATACAACTAATTAACAAGTATAAATGATATAAAATGAAAAATGATTATTAAATATGCATCATAAACATAAATAGTTTTTTAACATAATATTTTTCTTAATGAAACAAAATTGATATGATGAACCCCTAATACATTGTTAATTTCTAAATTAAGACCATGTGAATGTGATAACTATATATGGGTTTGAAAATACTCATAATTTTCGAGAAACGTTTCTAGAAATATATTAATGGGTAGTATATACACCACACAAATAATAGAAGTGGTGTATATAGAATGTGTCTCACATAAATTATAGTGGTATGAGAAACTATTACATTATATCTTAGTTTTTTTTGTAAACACTCTAACCTCCTATATGAAAAAAATATTTTTATTATAAATCTATAAAAAATATTCATACTTATAATATAATATATGGTATTTGAAAATTTATAATAACTAAATCATATAAGGAATAGTAGTAACAATATAATATTATTTATATTCTTTATATATATATATATATAAACATCAAAGTAAGTCAGTGATGGAAAATGAAGACTTCACTTTATAGAGGTGGAAATTTTTTTGTACAAATGGTTGATGTTTCCACTTTTTGATGGATATAATGAAAGAAATTTTATAATAATTAATAATTACAAAATAATTTTTTATCATATATATCCATTATATCTATGTTTATTACAATCCAAGAAAATTTGAAATGAACAATGAATCAAATTGTTTCGTGGAAGTGATCGTTCATATGTACGTACCAGTGATGTTAATAGTTTTATATGGATGAGATGATGTGAAGGTTGAAAAGGTCTTCAAACATAATAATAATATTTATTTAATAAATATCTTGTAAAAATTTTAAATCCATCATAACAACATACCAATAAATATGGGGATATAAAATGAATCATATCACATTGTGGAGGTGAGAGTCCACGCGTACACACGAGTGAAACATTAATTTCTAATTTGATTAAGAATATGATTTAAATGGTTATTCCATCCTCATAATAACATATTATTATAACAATTATACTATAATAATAATTTATATGAGAAAAAACTATAATTATATATTATGAATGAATAAATATGATTGAAAGAGAATTGTTAATATTTATATATATTCTTTCAAAAACATCCATTTACTTACTTCTTAACCCTTGAATGATTGGTCTTAGGAGAAGAAAAAATAAATTTTATTGAATGTAAATAATCTAGGAAGGCTGTATATTATAAATTTTAATATATATATATATAAGACTCAAAATTTGTGAGTATGGGATGAGAAGAGGTCCCATTTTATAAGTGAGGGGAGGGACAAGCATAAAATTTCTTAAAAAATTCCAATAATATAATGACACTTTCATGTGAATGGGGATCCCAATTAACCTATATAAAAATTAATGATAATATAAGGATTGAATATCTTCTGGAAATAAGAATTATATAGGTTTGGGTGGAATTCATACACTTATCTTATTTTTTAAGCCCTAGAAAACCCATTTTCACCTTAACCTTCATAAGAAATTGTTAATGCTTTTACTGTTCACTAGGAAAAAAAATAAGTTTAACCTATCAAATTATAATAGTTATCATAATTATATATATGGAATCCATTTTACCAAACTCAATTTGTATTTTATTTTAAATTTAAATTTAAATAACCAAGAAAATGTTAACAAAACCAATCTTAAAAAGTGCATTTCAATGTATAAAACTAAATTGACATGCATTCCTTATATTCTAAAAACAGTAAGATGAATGGTAAAATATATAATGAATATATAATAAATATATTTAATTATAACCATTATTAAATAGATAATAATTTAATTTAATAACAGAAAAACACTTTGTGATCATTAAAATAATTTTTTTAACGTTTTTTAAAGCCCAAAAATGAACATATTCAAAATAATATTAAATGATGATTCATATGTAATAAATTTTATTACTTATAGATAATGAATATATATGTATGTTCATGATTGGATTAAAAACATAATGACACATCTAAAATGAAAAATAAATAGCAGTTTTATAAAATAAATTGATATTTTCACTATTCACTATAATATAATTATTTTAGAAAATTAATAATAATTAAGGAAATAATAATATTTAAATTTCAATTTCTATATTAATATTTTTTTTCTAAAATATATTTTATAAAAATGGAATAAATTTATTAAAATGGTCATGCACAAAATGAAATAAAATCCTTTTTTGAAGAGAACATATTTTTGAAGCATAAAATGACTTTACTGAAAAATTAATGCTTATTTATTATGAATTAAACAATTAATAATCATTTTTAACAAAACATAGTCATATTTTTAGTAATATAGTTATTATAATTCATACCTTCCAATAATATGTCCAAGCTATAATGACCATATTTAAATAATATAATCCTTATAGTATATAGAAGTTCTCTTAAATATTTGTGTATCATTTTAAAAAAGATATCAAGTATTGTATTTTTCGAACCTAAATTATCATGTTTTTACATTCTCCCCCATCAAATAAATTTTTTCCCCGCAATTTTTATCTTGGTTTTCAATGTTTCAATATATGAACATACTTTATTTTAAAACCCATATCGTACAAAGGGGTAAGAAAAGTTCTATTGAAAAGGGTAATTTTAAAAAATAGAGGTCAAAAAAATAAAAAAAATATAGTTTTTAGATAATGGTAACATTATAAGGATGAGAAAATAAGGAAATTGAGAAGAAGGATAATGTTCAAATAATAAAATACAGTGATAGAGAACATGGTAATGAGAATTTTAGTGACCTAAAATACTTAAATAAGTGATGATATAAAATGTCCATATATTACAAATAAATAATATTATAAATTAATGAAAATAATTTTTAATATAATTTCCCCCATATTTGAGATATTATATCACTACCATTATTCATAACATGAAAAAAAATTAATTACATGATTCATTCCTACATTATAAACATAATTTAATCCATCAGATCTCTTAGGAAATATTTCCACTTTTTTCTTATCTCATAGTCCATGAAATGAAAATTTTATATGAATTTTATAATCTAAAATTATAAATATTAGCATTATACATATCATAATATCCATTAAAAAGGTAAATCCATTGATTCAATCTCTAAAAATTCTACAAAATAAAAATTGTTATAAAAATTTATCCAATATGGTTAAATATTAATATAATGAAATAATACATTAATCTATAAAACTTCAACAATAACACCAATTGGTCAACATAAACAATCCAAAAATAGTTAACAATATAGATCCCACAAAAATAAAATAACAAAATTTGAAACCTGAAAAAATACAACATATTTGATTTTTTTCATGATCAACATTAACATTTATCCCTAAATAATATAAATAATCCCATAATGTCACCAACCATACAAATGAATACAATTTTCATATATTATCTTAAAATAGGTTAATAATTTCCCAAAATAACTCAAATCACCATAAAACCTCAAAATAAACATAAATTATTTTTAAAGCCTTATTATATAATTATTTATTAAATAAATTTTAGACAACAAACTATATTACATTAATAAAAAATATTAATAAAAATAATTATAAATCACATTGTCATCAAATGAATAATAAATTTCAATATCCCAAATACTATAAAATTTATTTCCTCAATATCAATGATCTCTTTAACCCATAAAAACATTATTACCTCAACATCATGGACATATTAACAGTTATATTTACCTCAATAATGCGTTGTAAAAAAATTACCTTCCCACTAAATAAATTTTCTTGGTTATCAATACCAATCAAAATATTCTTGTAAATCATTAAAATAAAAATTAATTGAAAATAATCCTGATATGTTTCATGATTCTTATAAAAATAATATCATCGGTAAAAAATTCAACAATATTTTTTAAAATACAAAAACATAAATAATTTAATCAATACATATCCATTATAAACTATTTACCATGAATTTTCTTCTAGTTCTTAGTAATTCATTCCTACAAGATGAAATATGGATCATGGTGTAATATTCAGTAACCTTAAATTAATAATTCCTTTTTCCATTTTTCATAAAAAATAATATTAAAATCACTCATACCTTTCATATATCATTGCTAGTATCTTCATCAGAAAGAGTAAAACCTTAACTTGTAAAACCATATTAATCCTCTACTCAATATTTCCACATTTGAAACCAATTTTCATAATTCAAAAAATATCTACATTTAAAACATTCAACTATATAAGATTCCATTTAAGAAACATTATTATAATCCATTGAGTTAATGTAAATTTTTATCTTTAATAAGAAATATTTTATCATTTTCCTTCTTTTACATACCCAAGATGTCTTTTTATTCAACCATCAAACGTACCAAGATTCTTCATCCCACATTCACAACATAATTGAATGTGAATATTCATTCTTCAATAGTCATCATTAATCTACCATTTTCTCTTTTTTATTTTATCTTGAAAGTCATCTATATTTAGGTTTTTAATCATATTTCTTTAGTTATAGTGAAGAATATTCCAAAGTATTCACATTACATCTCATATTTCATTCTATTTAACTTGTGTAAAATCATTGAATCATCTCTCAGATTTAGAAATAAAACAATTCCTTCATATTCTAGCCATATACAAGAACTAAATATCATAATGTGAGAAACAATAATCATAGTGTGTAATAATGTAGTCATGAAGAATTATTAATTATATTCCTCAAACATTTAACTATTTTTTCAATGTATAACACCCTTGAATATCTATATTCATCACATGATGGAATCCTTTATAAATGTTTTGAATAAAATGTGAATTAATAAATTAATATAACATGTGAGTGACTATCTTGGTGTGATGTCTTAAGCCCACACTTCATGTAATAGTGACTATTATTATAATACCCAATCCACCTCATTCTGATTTTTTATCCATGGGTGGATTTGTGCAACAACTTTATCTAATTTATTTTATCCAAATATTGATGGATTATCATGGAAAACAATACTGCTTTATTTACAATAAAATATTATTTTATCCTATATATATATATAATTATCCTATTTTTTGTCACTAAATAATTATCATATTAGTTTATAAAAATAAAAAACCATCTGATATTACCAACTATTGTAACCCTATGTTTTCATAAATAAATATTACATAATTTTAGATAAATATTAATTGTGTATCATTATAACCCATGTTATAAACATAATAGTTTAGTGTGTTTGAGAATTAGAATATAAGAAAAACTACAACATAAATGATTTATATCGTTTCTTGTTAATTTATTTATAATTATAACCCTTATTGGACATAACATACATAAATATGTTTTCATTAACTATGTAAAGGAAACATATTAAAGCATGGGATCATATGTTCAATAAGAGTAAAAAATAAGATATATCTATCAATAATAATATGTGAACATAAGATAAACATAATGGTAAGAGAACATGATCATGAATTACCATAGTCTTATCCAATCAATCAAATATCATTAATAAAAAGTCATGGCATAAATATTTTTCACAATACTAGACATAATCTATAAGAGTACAGAGTCATCAAAAATCAATCATGATCCATGAGAATTTATCATATTCATATAGTAAAAGTTTTAAGATACATGTAATCAAATAAATTCACTTCTGTAAATAAGTTTTTCACCCAAGACAATCATAGCATATAATGTACCATAATTGAAATTTGAACCCCTCCATTTCGAATATTCATTTTGGAGTAACTTCTATCCACTTAACTTGGTCACCTCTTAATAGAATATTAACATCAACTTTTATTAAGAGTTTCAAAACTCCCTAATCATTACCCATATAATTGGATTGATATGATGGACTAACCCTTTATTATGAAATATATTAGGCTCACCCATCACACAATCATAATTTATAGATACGAGTTCCATAAGATCATAAAACCTTCGTCATTTCATCCAAGCATAACCCATTGAAATAAAAAAGGTTTCATAAATTTTTCCTAATCATAATCCTAAACCTAATAAAGATAGAATAAAAATTTTAATAATGGATCATATCTCTAGTGACGAGAAACAATCATTAAAGGATGTTGTTATAGATGGAAATAGTTTTAAAATATCATTGGAATATTTCTTGACAAAATAACTCTTTTTATTTTGAATTAAATTTTTTATAATATTAAAATTTCTAAAATATTATGAAAAAAATTATAATTAAAAGGGAAATTTTAATGTCATATTAAAATAAAATAGATGTTATTATAGTTGAAAAATCTATCAATGTGGTCTATGTTAATACAAATATTCCATTAAGATTTTTTATGAAAATTCCTTTATTACTTGTGTTGGAAAATAAAAATAATATTCATTAAAAATGTATAGAAACATTAGAATGGTTAAAATTACGTTAATAAATCATTGGGTACTAGTATAAACATTCTTAAAAATATTTTAATATGATATAGACATATGTGAAAAATATTATCAATTGTAAAAATAAATAAAGTGGGTTTTGCGGGAAAAAATATTTTAAAATATTGTTTAATTATTGTTATGAAAATTGAATAAAACATGGAATGTGAAAAAAACATGGTATAAAAACAAATTGAGAGATATATTATATATTTTTATCACCTTAACTTTAATAATAAACAATCCTAGTAAAAAAATTAAATTGTTGCATAAATCGCAAACCACATTGGAATCTTTTGATTCATAAACCCCAAGAAAGAAGTAACATCAATTTGATACTTAAATATTTTTAAAATAAGGTTATTAATGGTTAAAAATATTAAAGGGGTAGTTGATAAACCTCATAAAATAAAAAAAATAACATATCATATGAAACACAAATGATTATTTTATACTGTATACCCTTACCACTTTAGTAACTTCTGAATCAAATTACCATGGATTAAATGATTTGAATTATAAATTTAAATAAAATTAATTAATTAGTTTCTATGATATAACATTTCAATTGATAAGTATATACACCTCATAATTATGTGTAGGTGAATGTAATAAAATATGTCTCAATGGAATAAAATAGGCATGAATAACCCTTACAATATTGTTAGTCTATAAATAAAAAAATATTTGAAGACGTAACCCTATAAGGATTTTTTTATTCTAATAAATTTAATTAATATAATAAAAAATGCATGCTTGTGCATTATATACACCATATAAAATAAACATGTGGTGAATGTGGCATGTGTCACACAAAAATTAAAGTGAGATGAGAAACACATACCTTATGTTTGAATTGATTTATAATCTCTCTAAAATAGTCTTTAATAAATTTATATTTATGATAATTCATTAAAATATTCATATTCATATTAATTATATCATATATTTTCTACTTATAAGATTTCAACACTTGTTTATTGACAATGCCTTGTTAAATTCATTATTTCATATGTTAACTAAATTGTTTCCCATGTAAGATTTGATCTGTAGTTGCGGTACATGGAATTTTATCATGGTTCCATTATCTAAAAAACATATTCATGATATTAATATCGTATAATTTCATTTTATATGTATTTATAAACATTAAAATAAATATGTAATGAAAAATTAATAATATCACTTCGTAGAGACAATATTTTATACGTACACACTATTGATGTTTTCCCTTTTCAATGGATAGAAAAACATATAGGTAAAGAGTAATTATGAATTAAATAATATTAATTATATAGTAAATATATTACATATCCACTAAATATATTCTTATTAACATATTTTTAAAGATGTAATAAAAAATGAATTGCATCACTTTATGGAGGTGATAGTCCAGACGTATGCACGAGCGGAATTATTATTTTTCAGTGGATGGGATAGTATGAAGGTAGATAAGATAGTATTCTTATATAGGAATAATTATGTCATCAATATAATATATAAACATCAAATACATCATTATAACTACCTTTGAAATATGGTGATGAAAAATGAATCATATCGCTGCATAGAGGCAGTAGAACATATATATTCAAAAAAGATAATTTCATTTCCTATTTGATAAATAAGAGGTGGAAAATAATTTTTCCATAATAATAATAAAATATAATTTTATTAATGATACTATATCCCTAATTTGTTTTGGATTAAAAATTTTTATATAAAATTAATTAAGAAATGAAATTGGAAGATCCTAAAAAATATTTAAACCTATTCTTTGGGAGATATTCTTTGTCATACTCCATAAGACTATAATGATTTGTCTTATGAAAATAAAATAAGATGTATTATAAATTAAATCATCTTTGATTTTTTAGTATTAATGTTTCAATATTTAATGCTCAAATTATGTGAATATTGGAGGAGGAGATGCGGCCTTTTATAGGTGAGGGCATAAACACACATGAGATTTCGTAAACAATTTCAAAAATCATAGGTCTCATTTATGGAAAAGTAGATATAAATGGAAAATAATTATATTATTTTATAATATAATGTTTTAATAACATAAAAATATAATAATTATAAAGGTATGTGTAGAATTTCTACCTGAATCTTCTAGTTTAAACCCCTAGTAAATCATTTTTAATAATAAATAGGGTAACAAAATTTTAGGGTTTTTATAGTTCACTATGAAAAAAATAAAGTTGAAACTATTGAATTATGTTAATTATAATGATTAAAAATATTTATTCCATTTTAAAATGATTTATCTATATATTTTTTTTAATATAATATTGAATAAACATTGAAAACTTATTGAAAACCCATTTTATAAAAATTAATTTTTATGAAGAAAACAATATTTACATTCATTCCTTAACTTTTAAGAAACATAAAATGAATTTTAAAAATTTTTAATATGTATATAATATAAAAATTTCATTAAAATCATTATTTAATAGATCATAATTTATCTATTTATATAAAAACACATTGCATCCAAACAAATAGGTTTTAGAAAAATTTGTTTTAAATGCCATAAAGTTAACTTATACTAAATACATTTATAATGATAATTACAGTATAATTAATTATAATATTTACATTTTATTATTAATTATGTAATAAAAACATAAATTTCCGATATAATGGGTCTTTTTAAAAGAAAATATCTTATTTTACCAATGTTGGAGTCTTTCCCAATTCGCTGAAAAATAAAATTTCCAGAAAAATATATAAACATAAAACTAAAATAATATTGACATAATGATTTTAAAATTTATATCCATTTCCTAAATTAACTTTTCTATAAAATGTTATATATTTATTATAATTCTATTTCAAAAAATGAAATGAAATCAATTTTTGATGAAAACGTATTTTTTTTCATAAAACGTCTTTACTAAAAGTTATGCCCTTATATATTTTGAAACAATATATTTATTTTAATTATTTTAATGCATTTTTAAATTTTTTTAATTTTTATATTAAAATTCATACCTTTTATCTTAATTCCTTGGTTTTAATGGTCATAATTAAATATTATTATTCTTATAGTATATCATTATTCTATTAAAGCTCTCTTTTTAATGTTAAGAAAGATATTAAAAATATCGTTATTAAAGAAAATTAGGTATTATAGCCATATATCTCAATTTTTTATAATTTCAATCCTTTATGTCCTGAGACATCCCTATTAAAATAAATAAATAAATAATCCAAATGAATACAGGGTAACGTTCCAGTGGGTGTAAGGGAGTATCTTGGCACTACTGGGTACAAAAGGAACATTGTAATCCCATCCACATCTATAATGTTTGATAATAATGACGTTTTCAAATAATAATTCTTTGGAATCTATAAATTTTCACAACCTCTTCTATATTATTCCCCACTAATTTATCTACCCCACTCAATTCATGATTGGTAAGAGGAAATTTTATTTTTCTAATAAATAAAAAAGATATAAATAGAATCATACCCTTTCTATGCATGGGGTGAGAAATCCATTCTGTTTATAGAGACATTATCCCACATCAACAATGAAATAGTTAATGTTACAAATAACCCAATTAGAACTCATTTTTCATCCTTTATTAGCTAACACAAAATACATTCTGATAAAAAATCTTCTATAAACATATTCATTATAAGAACAAGAACGAAATCATTAAATAATGACACATCTTTCTAGATATTGGATGTACTACAAGTGGTATGTCATAAAGCACATATAAAATTTTTTCCCACATTCTTTTAGGAACATACAAACTTCCCATAAAAAAATATTCATCTTCATCTGCCTAACCACCCTGATAATCGCTCTATTCACTATGAGATCATTCATCATTTCCACATCAGGGTATCCCAGTTGTGACTCCTCTACATAGTAAAAAAAAGTGATATAGTTATTTTATCTATGAAAAAAACATCAACATTCAAAAGTCAAAATGAACTTTTGTATGTTTTTGTTAACATTTTCTACTCATGAATCTCTTACCAATTAAAATCTCCACATATCTTTCAACATAAACAAAAAAAATAACTAAATTATTTTTATTGAGAGCATACATGATATTAATATTATAATCATAAAGTAACTTTACCTATATAAAATAATAATGGTTTATATTCCACCTACATAATATATAATGCATGATTTTGTAGTTATTGAGGACCACAATGATCTCTCCAGGTTTGTAACGTATATATAAATTTAAATAAATATCTATACCCTCTAACATGACATTATGGGTGTGACAATTATTTTTGTTAGTATGAATATACATACACATGTCAAATATAACTACCATCGTCATCATTAAGACACACCCAAGACATAATATGAATCAGAAAAATAAGTCTCAAACATCATTCATTCCTCTAATTTGAGAAGGATAGTTTATTTTTTTTAAAAATCTCCTATAAGAACTAAAAGACAAACTAACATTGAGTTCATTAACTTAAGTATTTACCCTTTTTAATAAATAATGATATCTAGGATGTAATTAGGGAGGATGAAGATACAAACTATTGGCAATATTCATCTATGACATGAAATATACACACCTCACCATCATTAATTATAACTTATAATGAAATATTTAGATTAATCACAGGTGGATCCACAAATAAACCCAATTGATAAATAATAATACCAAGGAAGTTAACATTTTTGACCCAAAACATACACATATATATCATTATAAAAAAAAATTTGGAAAAGTATCACAAAAAACTCCCATTAATTATTTAGTTCTCAACATTTATCCATGAGTAAATAATATATATTATCAATAAAAAAACATTATTATGCAAATAGTATATGACCATTAAAACCAAATAATTAATAATATATATATCACTAGTGAATTAGTAACTCCAAATGAAATTATATAAAACAAAAAATATTCATTGTGAAATAGGAAAGAATTATTTTAGATATCATCCTATTCGAACCTCATAAAATGGTTTCCTAATAATAATATTATCATTATGTGATAACAAAAAAATTTTATTTGTTGTAACAAGTAATTAATACTTGTCAGATAAAATCTATACATAACTATCACACAATTCAACTCATTATTATAAATTTGAAACCTCAAACCTCCATCAAATTTCGGGTAAAAATTTTTATGACCCCAAGAGACATAAATGTTTGAATGAAAAATGTTTACAAAAAATCATCACAGGGGGTTACCTACTCATGAATTACTACATGAATTATTTGATAAGAATTCAAAGATATCATATAAATTTACATAATAAATTCAATGTAAAACTATAAATCTTTCCTTGTATGAAAAATATTAATCTCATTAGGGATAATGTTAATGAAATCCATTAGCACCCCTCAAATCTATATCACCCCCATGTCTTATATAGATTGATTTAAACTAACAAACCAATATGTGATACTTTAATTGTCAATAAATGAAAAATTTCTTACTAATAATCTATTTTAAGAAAAACATAAGTTCCCCACTCTCATTATAATAAATTACACTCATTTATTATAATTTAACACTAACTCAAAAAAATTCAATCAATCCATAAAAAATGAAATTTTATTATTTTGTATATATCTATATATTAGATCTCATTCCTTATGGTCACCATTTAACACTAGGTCAACCCCATGAACCACCATAACTATATTTTTTTGAATTCCATCTAGATTAAATAACTCTAAATATTAATGAAACCTTTTTTGGGTCAACATTATCCTTCGCAATATTATGGTAGAAACATTGATGCACTAGAATCAAATAAAAAATATTTAAAATCCTAGAAGATAAATATTGTACAACTCAAGAACTTGGGACATTTTAGCTTGTCAGCTTCTACCACAACAATATTCTCATAAAAATTTCATCTGATTTATTTTCCTAGCTATTGATCACCTTCATATCCATTATCATTCTCTTATACTGATTGATTAGGAATATTTTATTGTTGATATGTAAAACAACTACACTACATTTGTGGTCCATGATATCATTAACATTGATTATATAGAATGGGTTACTATATATATTGTTGTTAATGGGATGGGCTTTCCAATTTCATAATATGGTCAGTTTAATGTTGACTTCTGTGATATAAAGAAAAAAAATTATATCTATAATCTACCTTTATAATTATAAAATACTACACCTCTACCAAACATGAAGGACATGAATTTCCCACTAGCAAGAATCATAAATAAGTGGTCTCATGTCATTAACCCATGTAATGTAAAATAATAATCAACCAAAGCTTATTAATCCACATGATCAGCCCAATCATTAAGTCAAAAATAAATAAATGCACAATTAAATTTCCTTTTCACTATTGATCTAAAAGTGTAATATATATTTTATATGAGTTTGATAATAATTCCTAATAGTAAATAAGAAAAATAAGTATTTTTCTAGTATCCATAGGAGGAAATAATCTACCAATACTTGGGATTATTCATCTCTTACTAATGATTTTCTAGGACCTTGGATTTAAAGGAAATGAAAGAAGGAGATATCTCGAGAAATTTACCCTAAGGAGTTTCACAATCTCTTTTCATAGAAAACATCAAAAACCACGATCCTATTTATGTATACATACAAGGACTATCCTATGATACCCACCATTGAAATATTTAAGGGATGCATTTCATAAATGATTTATATGTTACAACATTTATAACATTAGATTGTTCATTTTTCATTAATTATTTAAAATTTCAATTATTATGATGCATGTTCAGTCTCCAAAAATTTTCATCTCATAATAATGAAATATAATATGATATATTAGATTATGAGGTGAAAGTTAATCAAAAAAATTATAACATGTAAAACACCATGCATAGCACTACATCATGGTGGCATTCACCGTGATGTGGTATATCCCAACACTAACCATGAAACGCTCTAAACCAATATGCCATGGAATTTATTATATTTTACAGTTTCGTCAATATCACACATACACTAAATCCTTATAGTTTTAATACATTTTTATATCATAAAACTTCATGTGGAATCACATTTAAGAATACATCCAAAATTCATTGCTTATATCTTCTAAAACAACTTTTGGAATAGTTATCAATCAGTTTCACCACATGTTACATCATATATAAAAAAAATTAAAATTAAAACCTAATTTATTTATAATATACTAAAAAATTATATTATGATAGATATATGTGTTTTATAAAAACTATTTCTAAGAAAATAATCATCATTCATACAACTAAAATGTATGAACCCACAAAACATTACAGAATTTAAAACAATTATAAGTAATCTAATCAATAATTAAATGAAAAATAATCCTTTGATAAAGAATTAATTCAACTCAAAATAAAAAATTTATCTATATTCATATATTTATAGAATATGTATCTTCATATTAATGTCCACTTACCCATGGGTCCAAAATATTATATGACCATGGGAAATCAAACATTTCAATCACATATTTCCAACTAATATATTATTGATTCTACTAATATAGAATGAAGAAATTTATTAACATGTCATATGTCATTCACTCATGTGGATGAGATAATTAAATTCCTCTCAACCTAATATATAATCATATCACAAGTACATTTCATTTTTATAGCTACACACTTCCTTGGTCTATCTCAATCAATGTCCCAAATGTCATACAGAATATATGAGAGTAAAACCTTCACCATAGTTATGTCTTAAATGACAACATCATAAAAACGTTCTATACCACTCTTGATTAACACTAGCTCATGGATATCATAAATATCGTATCAATGTATGAAATTTATTATACTATTTATATTTCTTATATTATGTATTGGGATTCAATTGGAAATATGCTGCCCTTCCATACCAAATATACAGTATATAACATAACATGTGATATAGATAGTTAGTAATCCATCACACATGAGTCATTTTGTGTCTTATGAACATATTTCACAACTCTATATGAATTCCTATCAATGATAAAATTACCATTTTAGTAAAACCTGTAATAATCATATAATAACATTGGTTTCAGATAATTCAAAGTCTGACATTTAGAGGTAATCTATCATTTCACTTAATAAACATTTAAAAAAATATGAATGAATAACAATATAGAGAGTTTGTTTTTTTAGAAAAACCTTCATTTTATATTCATTAAATCATTTAGTAAAACTAAAAATCATACATAATTTTATGATTAATAATATCCAATATGAAATACTACTATATAGGTTTTTTGTTGACTATATTTTTAGGGTTTTTACATATCTTTATAATTTTTGGAACAGATTTTTATGACCATATAATAAAATATACATTTACACTCCTTTAGTGATAAAAATATTTGAAAAAAATTTAATATAAATTGGAATTAAAATCCATATTTTTTAAAAAAGGGGCTGTTGACGAAAAGGGCTAGGCATTTATTTATGAAATGGAATTACAATAGTTGAAAGAACAAGATATTATGATAATAATTTATTTTAAAAAGTAAGGAAGTTCACGAGAAGCATTTATAACTAAGTGAGAGTCATACCAATTCCCAAGTTGGAAAGACCATATGAAACCATGTTTTCTTCTTGAAAAATATGCATGATAATGTAGTTGAGACTCATAAGAGTATCAAAGAATTTTATCCATTTAGATTCCGGACTCCATGAAATATGATATTATCCATTTACAATGTATTGAATAAGAGTATATGAGCCTATTTACAACCATATATTATTCCAACCATTCATTTTAGCAAAATATATCGTATGTTTCATTCCATGAATCTTTCTTTCTAGAGAAGTAGTGACATCACAAGATCCATAGAAATAAACCATGACATTATCCTCATGGTCCCAAAAAATGGACCCACATCCCAAGGGACTGGATTTAACTTTAGAGGCACTCCCTGTGATATCCTTAATCTAATTTGGGATGGGGGGTACATTAATTGTGCCCATAATAGGCTTTAAGTGTCTAGGGACACCTAGTTTTTTCAAAACAATGAAATATTTAATACTACTATGGAAAAAGACCAATAGCGCTTCACATATTTCCTTAAAAAATGAAAATATCTACTAGGGAACTAGATTCATACTTTTTTAAATAGAATTAGATATTTCACAAAAGTAAAAGCCTTATTTTTTTGAAAAAAAAACTAGATTATATAATACTGAAATGTGGATTTTTTTCAATAATCATATTTTTATAAAGTGAAATGGTCATTCGGTACTCCATTGACTGAAGAAAACAAAGTGGTCATAACCCATTTATTGGAAATCCCATCAACTAATTATCTTTCTACATGGAATGCATGTGTTACGATGTAGTTCATGGATGAGAGGGAGTCCATTCAATTGATCAATTCAGCACCCAGCCTCCATGATAGGTGAGTAGTGTCATTTATAATTGTGAACATTTCTCTATCTGTATTCTATACATGGTATCATTTGAGACCTATTATAAGTTATTCTCATATTAATAACATGGGTAATGGGAGAAATAACAAATATCCAAGCTAAAATGATCAGTATGTGAAAAACATACCAAGATGTCATCACGGTTCAGACCATAACCATATGAAAACATGATAATAGAATAAATATATAAATAAAAGTGAATGGAACAATATTATTTTTACACATTATATAATTAAATGTTTTCTTAATTGATCAAACAAATAATATGGTAAAAGAGTGATTAATCACTTGAAAATAATCAGATGACATTGAGAATAACATAGACAAGTCACATAGAGATATGGAATAATCATTAGAATAATAAGTCAGAACTTTGTAAACAATGCTACCCATAATAAGTTAAATACACTATAATAAGAAAAAATATAATCAAAATCACTCCCATGTTAAAATAATATCAATATAGCTAACCATAATTCTGTTTACGCACAATATTGTGAATATATATTCTTTTAATCACATCCAAACAAATCGTTATCTTATGAGATATAAAACCTAAATAAACGAATTAGAGTTATATATAGGACATAATCCAGAATATAATTATAATAACAATAGATGTGTGACATAAAGAATTAATCATACAACATTTCAAGAAGAATCCATAGAAACAATATGGGTTTAATAGTATTTATAAAGGTTGTAATATAAAATAACTTCAAGAGTTAGATCAATTGATACTAAAAAATCAATCACGCAAAAGTATTATATCAAAATATAATATATAGGGTGATTCAAGAAAAAAAACTACATAGGATAATTATATATTATTCATATGGAATAAAATAGAATAAATTCTCACATAATATATTTTTGAATACAATTTAGCATTATCATAAAAAAGATGAAGTTTTCAGTCAAATTCAATGTTAGTTTCTGGAAGTTAACATAAATAATTTTTCAAACATCATCTAGAGGTAAAATAAAATAATTGATCATTAAAAAGGAAAATAATTTTCCATAAAAAGTATATATTTGATGATCAAATATATCGATATACAAGAAAAATCATTATTATTTTATAAAAACTTAATTAAAACCAACATCTCAAAAAGAATAATATAAATTATTTCTGTAAATATGTAATGGGAAATATGAACATCAAATGAGATATTACATATTTGGAGTTGAAAATAATAATGGGAAAGAAATTTTGTATATAACTAATATTTAAATGGGAGTGAAATAACATAATATAGAGGATATAAATTATTCTGAAAAACATAATTCATTTTTATTAATGAATAAAATAAATAAATGCACAATATCATGAAATGATACATTAAATAACCCATAAAATAAGATGTTTTAAATAATAATTCAATAATAGAGATTATTGACACAAATAATACGGTTAATGTTCATAAAGAACAACCATAAGTCATTGAATGGAAATTGAGATAATAAAAATTACAAAGTTGATAACTTTTGAGTCAAAATCCCATGAAACAAATAATCTAAAGTTTATTTTTATTCAATTTAATTTAATTAAAGTTATTACAAAAAATTATATGTGGTATTATATAGACCACACAAAATTAAATATGCAGTTAATATTTCACATGTCTCAATGAATAAAAATTAAGCCCAGAACCACGTAAGGATTAGGTATCATTTGACTGCAATTACATTGAAGGATAAAAAATTAACAAGGTTTTTTAAATACCCTAAAATAAAATATATTTATTATACATAGAAATATATGGTAGTGGGTACAACATATAAAAATAAAATATGGTGTAGAATATCAAACATGCCTAAATGAATAGAAATCTATGAGGCAGAAACCCTACTATTACTCTCGAATTCAGAAAAATAGAATTAGCATCTATGTATTAAGGAGAAACCTATTATTATAAATTTTAAGAACATAATTCATGAATATTATGTTTTATACAATTTAATTAAAAAATTAATATATGAACCATAACTATTTATAATGTTATAATTTTATTAAATCAATGTTTTAGTTTTGAATCATGAAGATTAAATAATTAATGATCTTGGTTTGGTAATTTGTTATAATTAGATAGTGGTATACTATTAAAAATACTAAATAATGATATTTCTTTTATATATTCCTAATAATTTCATAAATATAACTTTTATTTACTATGAATATCCATAGAACAGTTCACATAATGGAATGATACAGAATGAAATAAGTCATTCGGGGATACGGAAGACCTCACATAACACAGGTAATGATTTCATTTTTGAACATATTGGAGGGTGGATGATATGGGTTTTATAATTAAAATATTATAATTTAATAATACTAGTGATACTTTTTTATTTGTATTAGTATGTTTAGACTAGTTTTGGTGATTAATATAGAGAATACAATATTAGGGAATGTATAGTACTCAGGTTGAGGACATGGACAATCTCTTGGAGGACCTTGTGGAAATAAGGGATTTGAGGATTCTTCTTCAGACTCTATGATTCTAGAAAAGTAATAATTATACATTGGATTAAAAATTATAATATTTTCAAGGTAATTTATAAGGATAATTGTGGATAGATGTGGGTGTAATTTTAATCCATTTATAGTGGAAAAAGTGGGAACTTTTTTGGAATCCAATGTAACTTTATGGGTTAGGATAAAATCACATGGGAGTTAAGTGAAGAAATTATTGTGAAACATGTTTCATTGACATTAACACCAAAAAAATATCTTATATAATTTTTATTTTCCATGTTTATTTATGGAAATTTGATCTAGGGTAAATTACTTATTTTTACCCTTTAACATTGATTAAATATTTACTACGGCCATTATTCATATATTAAAAAATATAAGATAACCCTAATTACCAAAATTTGAAATGATAAATTTTAATTTAGGATTATTTTAATATCATTAAATTTCTTAGTATGATAAAATTTACATTTAAATTAAAACATATGATATAGAAAAACTATTTTTATACAAAAATTTCTTCTTATAGATTAAGTGTTTTCATTTTTATTTCATATAAATTAACTATTAAATGAGTGTTAATATATATTTTTAAATTTTTAAAAAATATATTATATTTATAATAATGATATGTTTTGATTTATTTTTATATCATGATTAAAATATTTTAAATAAACTTTTTCTTAAAAAATAACATTTTTACCATGGTAACTAATATTTAACACTGTAACATTTTTATGTTAAAAAACTAAAAATGAAATTGTTATCAAATTTTGATATTATAAATAAAATTAAGAAAACCATTTTATTAAAATCAATTTATATATTTGATTAATTAATTTTAATACATGTAAATATAAGGCATAAATATTTTTAATAAAAGATATTTTATTTTCAATCATAGAATTAATTTATGCTAATTTTTTCTTTGTAATAACCATTGGATAATTTTAATTCTTTTCCTTGAATATATTTTCAATAAATTTTCATTTAAAATCATTATTTATTATGGAATAATTAAAAAATAAAAACTCTTTAAAAGAATACGTCATTGAAAACTATCACTTTTATATTTGATAATCTTCAAAAAATAGAATTAAAATTAATAATTTATATTCTAAAATTATAATTTTTTTAATAACCTTGAATTAAAATAATTCATCATCTTTTATAAAGACAAAAATATGATTCACATGAAATTTTCTTCATAAATAAATATTTGAATTAAATATCTTTTTCGTTGTTTATTATCTGTGAATTATATTATTTATATTTTTTAATACTAAAAAAATCAATATACATATAAGATACATGTATATATAGACTATATTTACAATGAATATATTCACTTTATAATGATGACATTACCACCTTCATTTATTATTAATTCATTCAATTCCTATATCGTAAATCGTGAATCTCATCCCTTTATTTTTTATTTTAGATTTCATAGAATGATTTATACATTGATTATTTTATTTCTCATTGAATTTATAGTTATACTAATTCTGATCCTCTAGGGTGAATATGATCTAGTGGATTATTTTAAAATATGTTAATCTTTTATATTTCTTTTCCAACATTAATTTACTGAATTTTGATGTATGTTATCATTAATGGTATTTAACTATCCATGGAATGATATAAATGTTTTAATGTATTCTTATTTTTAATGATAAAATATGATTGAATAGAGTGTTATTAGTTTGAATATTATCTTCTATAAATTAATATTTATGCAGTTTTAATTCTTATTTATGAATATAAAATCATTTTTATTAATTAATGATTTATATTTTCAATAAACAAAAAAATTCAAATACCCTTTATGTTATATTCTATTCCCCTTAAATATATTTCAGACAAATAATTTTAGTTGTCACTTAATAATAAAAATATTTAAAGGTATCATAAATATATACAAGAATCGTGAAATAATTTTTAATGATTTATCTACCTTACTATATTAGGTAAGACTATGAAATACATTATCTTCCAAATAGTAGGTGTCACCTCAATATTGAGTTTCTAGACAATAATTTGAGCTAAGTACCTCTCATGATTATGCATTAAAACCCATATAATGGAATTAATTTCCCTAGAGAGTTCATTTCTATACACCACTAATATATGGTCATATATTGATATTTTATATGGAATGTGATTTCCCTATTTGAGAAATTAATATGGTGTTTTTGTGGAGATAACTAATACATATCTAAAATCATCACACCTTCATCTAAAATAATAATAATTTTATTTTCATCGAGAAAATTCCAAAAAAAAAAGAACTTGGGGAAAATGAATCTTACAAGTATTAATTTTCTCCAATAATTCAATATTAAATTATGGGGTGGTTTTTCTATCAACCTAAAAACATCCAATATTTAATGGAGTTTCTAGAAGAATAATCTAATAATACATGAAAAAATATATATTTGAACGTAAGTGTTCCCTAATTATCATGATTAAATTTAGTGGTATTTATTACATCAACAATTCCTTGTAGTCTTGTTCTTAAATGTTATTAATGACTCTTGTACATAATAGTAATTTGATTGGTTCATTGATGTTTATAAAATCTTACCTATTCACTATTAAAACATTATTTTTTGTCAACATTTGAGGAACATCATTTCCCTCTATTATGTCAACACATTCTTCATTTTACCTCCATAGTTTCTAGCCCAATGCCCTCCTTTTCAAAAATTTAAACATCATCTTATTTCATAGAGACATAAACGTGGGTGTTGTGTTCTACATTTTGACAAATAGGAAATTGAATCATCATTACTCAATGTTTTTTATTACCTAAACATCCCTAAAACTCCAATATTCTCTTATTTTTTTGTATCTGGAAGTTCAGTTGGTTTTAAGTTATTAATGATAAATTGAGATAGATAGTTAATTACGGCCAAAATAATTTTCACTAGAACTATTATCCATTTTTTGGTGATATCACTCTAATTTCCATCACATTTATTTTTAATCCAGTTCATTTAGATTTTAATCATTGCATTAATTAGAGTAATGTTGGTGTATAATAAAATTATAAAATTTTAAATGTAAAAATAACATTGAAATTTTAACAAATAAATTTTATTTATAAACTAAATTATAAATTGATGGGTCTTAATCTAGGTTGTACATGATCACATTACTATGTGGTAATCTAAAATAATTAAATACACATCAAACCATAAAATTCTATTTAAATACTTAATAATGGGTCATAAATTGTATGAAAATAAAGAAAAGATTATCCCCTAAGAGGGTCAAATTAAGTATATAGTTTTTTCCTGTAATTGTTCAATGAGTGAAGATAATTTTAATACTACACACAACATTTTTAGGGATACTAAACCAATGTGAATGTAAACCATGGTCAACATCTTGTTATTTGTAACCAGATAGGGACATAATTTCTAGAAATCCATAATGGCCCACTTTACCAGAATTTCAAAAAAATTGTTACTTATATATATTTTTATCACTTATTTTTACTTGGAAAATTTACACAAAAATAACAAAAATGCACTCATATACAATCAGAGATGCCCCAGACCAAGACTCTTATGTTTGGTTCCAATATATTTTCACTAGAAATTAGACTTGATAATAAGTGTGAAGACTTCATATAAACATGCATATAGATTACATTAGTTTGATAATTGAATAATCATATCTACAAAATAATCACATAAACCCATTACCTTGAGGTTAATTATCATTATATTTTACACATATAAAAAATTCTTTCATAATATTTGGTATATTTCTCTCTTATCCCATAATATAGGACCTGATTATTTACATATCACATATTATACTCATCTAAAAAACCAATGGATTAGAATATGTAATATAGGGGTGACATTAAATTCTCAATAAGGGAAAAACATATCAACATGAAATCAAGTGTAAGATTAATATAATGAGAAAGGATCAGTATAGGAGATATATCTGACTAAAATAACATGGAGCAATAGTAGTTTTTTATATAATAGAAGGACACCTAATCTTACATGATCAAACATATACCATGGAATATTATTTTTGAATCATTAGTCAATAATAACATTTATGGTACATAAAATAGGTAATAACTATGAAATATGGGATAAGCATAATTATGTAAAGTTATAACATTGTAAACATGGTTATACACAATCATCTCATTAAATAGTCTTATGATCATAGATAACATCAATCACATCCATAATCATTTTTGCAAACATAGATAACAACAATCATGTTAAAGAACAAGTCATTATCCCCAGAGATATAAAACCAAAATAAAAATATTTTAGGGATATATAAGACCACACCCATCATATAATAATAATATATATAGATATGGGCTACATAAAAATATTCATATGTCATCCCATGATGTATCCAAGGAAAGAATATGGTTTTTGTAATGTTTTTAAATATTATGATATAATATTTCCTCAAGAGTTAAATTGGTTGACAAAAAAAATTTAATTATCCAAAAGAATAAATTGGAATTGGAATTGAGAGGGTTATTCCTAAAAAATAGTTTTATAGGATATATGAATTTTTTTTATAAATAAATATTTGAAATATAAACCATGAAATGATATTTCCTAAAGAATTATAACATTATAAAAAAATTATGATCTTACAAGTCATATTCAATGTTATATTTTATTTCATTATATGATGAAATTGTTAAATATTCGTTTGCAAAGAAACTCTAATAATGGCCCTTAAAACATACATAAAATATATTTTTTGTAAATATAGAGTGGAAGATAAAATAAATAAACATGAATGGAAAATCCTTAATATTTTAAAATTATTTATTGAAACCCACATAAAAAATATGGTAATAAAACATCCTTTTAAAAATAGGTATTTGAAGATATGAAGGTAAAATCAGATATTACATATTATTAAAAAATAATAAGATAATACAATTATGTGAGGAATTTTTATAGAAATTAAAGAGAGAGATAGTGTTGGAGAGGATCAGAATTATTCATAAGAACAACATTTTTTATTAAATAAATAAATACATCATGGAAATATAATTTGACGAGGAAGCGTAAATTCCCCCAAAAATTAATTACAATTTAAATATAAATCAATAATAATGAATAATATACTCAAATTTAGTGTATAATTTTTAACAAAACCTATTATAAATAATTATATATAAATCGAGTTACAAAAAACACATGCATATTTCAAATATTTTGAATCAAAATCCCATGAAAGACAGAATTTGAGATGTATTTTAAAATAAATTGAATTAAATTAAATTTATCAGAAAAAAAGATCTATGTTATTTTACACACTACACAAAATAAAATAATTTTTAAATATGGATATCCCTCAATAAAAGAAATTCAGGATGAGAAACCCATATGGATTTAGTAACTTTTGAATTAAAGGCCCTTAAATGATAGAACAAGAGATGAAACATTAATTATCATCAAAAAATATTTTTATAATACATGGATTTGATCTTCTAATGGATACATTATATAAATGAATGCATTATTTACAATATGAAACTTATCTTATGGAATTGAATGTTTAGGAAAATAACCCTTACCATTACTCTCGACATCATATAAAAACAATAACATCATATATAATAAGAATAAGAATATTAAAAAATAATTTTATTACCATATTAATATATATAATCTTCTCTAAATTATAATTATAATAATTCATTAATCATTTATTAGTTACCTATTTTTCATTTTCATCATCAGGTGTTAGTTAACTTTCTGGTTTCATACAAGGTCTTGTAATATCGATACTAATCACCAATATTTGATACCAAGTAAAAAATTACAAGATTAATTATTTTACTTTGATCTATGCTCTATAATGATTTATAAAGATAAAATTTTATTCCATGAGTTTGTTAGTTCTGATTCATGAATGTGAAATCATGGACAAGCTTGTTTTGGTAATTTTTTATGAAAAAAGGTCATTTATTAATTAAAAAACTAAAAAATAATATCTTATTTTAAAATCATAATCAATTAATAAATATTATTTCTATTAATTAAATACAATATTATAAACATCCATATATGGCGGTGATGATGAATAAAATATTTTGTTTATGGAAACGGTGGTCTATATATAACAAGGGTGACAATTTCATTATCAAACGGATGTGAGGGATGTACATAATTGGTTTCCCTTAAATATAATAAAATTTTATTTTATATTCGTATTTATTTAATTATATTATTATGGTAATTGTGTTTTTATATGAGATATATATAAAAGAAATGGATTGGGATTGTATAGTTATCATGTTGATGACATATCAATTCTCATAGATGACCTCTCAGAAATGAATGATTTTGGGATTCTTATTAGTACCAGAAGTTTCCAAAAGTATAAGAGATATAGGGGACATAAAATACAAATATTTCAAAATTAATTTATAAGGATATGTGTGGATTTTAGGGGGTGTAGGTGAGATCCTTTTATATGTTAAAAAGTGGGACATTCTAATGTAAACATAAGTAAGGTGAAGGGTTATGGTGGAACCATTTGGATTATATGGGAGTTGGGAGAGTAAATTTTTATAAGGAACATTGTGTTATATTTCCCAACCTAAAATGGTTGTTATAATTGTTTTATTTTCAATTTTATTTTCAAATAATTACGTTACGAAGGATTAAATATTTTGTAATCCTTAACATTGATTAAATACAAATTATGGTAATTATCTTTTTAATAAAAATATTATATGACCGACATACCTAATATAAACATGATAAATCCTCATTTAGACTCATTTCAATATAAATTTAATTCAAAAATATTAGAAAAGTAAATTTTATGTTATATAAAGATATAGGACAAAAAAATTTACAAAAATATCTTTTTATATATTAAGTATTTTTGTTTGGTTGTCCTATAAATTACTAATTAAATATATGTTAATATATTTCTCTATATATATTTAAAAACATATTAAATTCATAAAAACTAATAAATTTCATAAATATAGATATAAATTATGCAACATTTAAAAGAAATTCTTTTAAAAAACCGTTTATTATGGTTACTAATAATTATCATGGTGATTATTTTATGTTAAAAAAACAAATATGCACGAATTAATTTTTTTATATTCTCATTATAAATATGAAAGAAAAAATTATTAGTTTAAATTTATATATAATATGAATTATGTTTAATATATGAACTAATAATGCATAAAAAATTTAATAAAAAATAACATTGTCTCTATAAAATGAATTTATTCTTATTACATTCGCATTTATAACTAATGGATGGATGTTAATTTATTTTAGATTATATATTATCCATAAACATCATTTAAAATAATTATTTATTATATATTATTTAATAAAATGCACAATACATTAACAAAATTTCTTTGAAAAATATCATTGTTATATTAAATAATATTTACTAAATAAGATTGAAAATAATTATATGTTTTCAAACAAATTATTCTTATTAATTGATTGATATTTAAATATTTCATTTCAATATATAGATACATCATATAATTCTTTAATATTTGACATATAAAAATAGATTTACAATTAATTAATTAATTAATTAATATATTTTTGTTCATTTTTTATTTGTACATTTTATTATTTTTAATTTTTTAATAGCGATAAAAAATTTAAATATTCTTATAGCATATATCAATATCCAATTACCAGATTTCCCTTTTTAAGGATTGTGTTATCAAAATTACATATTGTATATTCATTTTATTCTTACCTTTTAAATCTCACTTCTCATTCCATTAATTTTCATTTTATATATTAGAACATGGTTTCTCCATTGATGTTTTTCTGTCATATTATAGGATACGTTATACTAATTGTGATCCTTATGAGTAATGAGAATCCTAGGGATATTTTATTTTTAACAACATTGTTACTTTATCAATATTGTCTCATTTATATTTAAGCACATTTAATGGATGTAATCATCCACTGTGTGTAATCATCCCTAGAATGTAATAATTATTTTCAGGTTCAAAATTTTATATTTTTTAAATATGATTAAATTAATTTTTGTTATTATGAATCATATCTTGGAAAAATCCTCATTTTATAGACCATATTTTTTAATTATTAGACATTCGAATATGTTAAGGAAATTTTTTTGAACCAGTCCCTGAGATGACATGAGATTTTGTGGCATAGTGATCTTAGAATTAATTTAATAAAAATATTAATTATAGTTATATCACAAAATATATTTTTTCATTAATTATGGGTTATATCATAAAATGGGTCTCGAATAGGAAATATGATACTGAGGATGAATTCAAAATGTGGGCTTTACCCTAGGTGTGACATAATGTTGGTCGACATCTAACATTCAGATGAGGCAGATTTTGGTGGGTACGTTAAGTGGATTAAATAATTAATTAGTATCATAAAAAATTTCCCTACTTAAATTACATACTATGGAAAATATCTTGGATTTTATGTATAAAATTTTTATTTTTTAGAGGAGGTTCCTTCATACTTCATTAGAAGATCAATATTAGACGACAAAAGGTGATCAAATAAATGTGGAATGATGGGTAGAAAACACAATAGATCATCCTCATAATTAGAAAAAACATTATTAACCAGTGATATGTCCTAAATCATATTAGGATTAATCAATTATGGTTAAATCCCTTTGGATTATATTGATAATGACCTAATTTTACCTTTTTATCTCTTTGTTTGGGATTGCGCGTCCTTTACATGAGCTCATAGAAAAAATTACATTGTTGAATAAGTTAATAATTATTTTCATCAATTATATATCCCCTAGAATGCCCTATTTAAAATAATTTTCCATGATGGTGGTTAAAGTATAGTTTTACTTTGTTATTTTTATTTACCCCCCACTAATCAGCATGTTCTTCACGGTTTTTCTACTAGGTCGTGGTTGGAAATTGTTGGGGGTGGGATTGAGGGTGAATGAAACCCCAAATTTAATATGGTAGAATGAAATAATCACTGATCCATGTTTTGTGGATGGATCATGGAAAAACAAAGGATTATGTCATTTTCATTGGATCTATGTTTTGGAGAGGCTATTGGATCTATAGGTGGGTGACATGTTTTGTTCTGGGATTTGAGGGAATCAGGCCTCCTGATGGTGAGAACTAATGACCAGAGGCTTTCCACACAATTTTTAGATAGTCAATAAGTGTGGATTTAGACGATGAGGCTAGATAGGAATATTTATACAGGTTATATTTTTCTATGGAAAATATGACTATATGTTGAGTAATGCGAAGGAAAAAACAAATTGTTCTTCAGATTTCCATAGCACCTATGCTTTCGGTCGAAGATAAATATAAAAAGATGTATAGATTTCCAACACATCATGTGACTCTGCCAAGGTGAAAAATCTTTGTGCTGGATAAAAAACTCATGACCCTATGTAGATGGATATTTCATGTACTATAGTACACGGACATGAGTGGGAATACACATCCAGCATTATGATACAAGACCAATACCCCATGTTTTAATACACATTGTGTATCCTGGAGGACACACAACAGCAAAATACACATGTATAATCATGATATGTCTAGGGAGAACATGGATAGGTATAGGATAGGGGCCACATGCCATGTGGACCATAAACACATTGTGTACTTATTTATGAAACTTCTACCTCTTTTATAACCTCTGTTTTGACTTAGTATTTGTCCAATGAGTAGAAAAAAAATATTTTTTCATTTTCAACATAATGGAGGAATTCATAGTGTTCTTTGAGATAAGATATGAAGTATTATGATGATGACCATTATTTAGGAAACACTTGATGAGGTAATTGATCAGGTGGGATCATCAGAGAGTTTTGAAAGAGACGGTTCTCCCCTATTCAAGGTGGAGGTCTTCTATAGATAGAGATGGTATGCCCCAATCGCACCAGGGTTTGGTTCAGCTATACTCTATAACCATAGATATAATACTACCTTATTTAGGGAGAATATCCTCTATCTATAGTTTCATTACTCCCCTATCACACCAAGGAGTGGGTCTCCCATATTCAATACACAGATATAAATGGTACTCTACTTTATTGGGTTTGGGTTATTAATCCACGAAGACGGTACTCCCCTATCTCACTATGGTGGAGGTCCTCCAAACACTATGTTCATATGGGGAATGTACTCCACTATCCCATCAGGGCATGGGTGCTCCAAACTCATTTTTTATATATAGGTGATAATCCTCATTTTAAGAAGGGAATGATTCCTCTATCCGTGTAGATGGTACTTGCTAATTTCACCAAGGTAAGTTTCCTCCATATTTTTTACGAAGGAATATTCAGTACTCCATTATCAAATCACTTTGTGGGTCCCCTATCTATGGATTGTTTGTCAAACATATCTATGTATACACACAATATATTGGGAATCAATTATGGACTATTGGAGTTGTAGGAAGACACGTCATTCTAGGATGGGCAGTAAGATAGAGATCCAATTTCTCACACATATGGGATTCTTATATGAGAATATATTTGTGTTTTTGGGTTTCTATTCCCTCTTTCTATTGGTTGAGATGACTAATTATAACATGTAATTTATTTCTACCTATTTTTTTCTTAGGGTGTCTTGCTGGGTCTTTGTATACTCACAAATACAAGGGATTTTCTCACACATGTCATGTCTTAAACAGATGGTAGATTGATCGGTAGTGATTATAGTGGATAATAGTGATACCTTTGTGAATTTACCATGAATGGTGGTCATGTGTGGAGAACATGATTTGGCTCTATTAGATTTTCTTTATTCCACTTTTTTTCATGTTGGGGTATTTTTTATTTCTCGTTGTGTATTTATTCCCATTTTGTTTTGGATTACCCTATCGTACTCTATTGTATTATCTAGTGGTTATAACATGAATGGTTTTTATAAAAGATGTTTAATTTATTATTATTCATATTCACTTATCCAAATTGATGTTTGGGTGCATGCATACAGGTTCCTTAAGAAAATACATCTCATTTTAGTCAATCCTTAATGATAATTTTCACCACACTATGGACTATGGAGGAAAGATTGGGTTTGTGCCTCCTTATTCAATAACACGATTGGTGGGATCAAGTGGGATTGGTCCCTACAAATTGGTATCAAATCATTTTATTCAATGTGATAGTGTTTGAATTTTTCCCCTTATAAGGAATTGGTTGAGGCATAGGGAAATGGTGTCAATGTGTCTCGAGTGTAGCTTTTAGGCCATATAACCTTATTTTGTTGTGGGGTCAGATGTATCCATTCACCAGGTTTCTAATTACCTATTTATTAACATAGAATACTAATACATTTGGTTCATGGAACATTTTTTAATGCATCACATATGATTATGTCCATTGACTTCCCTTCTTGGGTTATCCCCCATAATATATTATTATCTAACATCAATACATCTGGATTTCTTTCATGATACCTCTGTTAAGATAACCATCCATGTTACCAATTTTGGGTCATTAAGATTATTTTATGGGATATGATGTCTTAGTTCAGGGGCCATCTCCAATGATCTTTCCTCTATGAGGGTAGGTAGAAGCACCCCCTCCCATCAAGAAACATATTATATCAACAAATATGACTATGTATGAATGTAGTCTTAAACCACTCTATGATTTCAACTACCATAAGATAATGAGTTTTAGTGGTGACCCACTCCTCAGGAAGAAGACGATTTCCATGAGTCGATGGTCTTGTTATTTAGAATTGTGCAGACCCAGAATAATCATATGGTTGTTTTTGTAGCTAGTATTTTCCATAGACTAGTTGGTTTCTTGTTTAATCAAGTCAGGAAGATGCATGATGAGTCATCACTCTCATTGTTTACCTGCCTATATATATTTATTGAGCAGTATTAACCTAATGGTTTTGGTTAGTTAATATTTAGGATTATTTGAAGCTAAAATAGGGTGGGATGAATTTTTTTGTGTATGTCGTGAGGTTCGCTGACCTTACGTGGTACTCCCAAGAAATGATTTATGCTTCTTACTTCAAGGTGTGGATATTCGAGTAGGGCCTACGCATTGAAATTTGTGCTAGTCCAGTAACCCTATTAATTCATATAGATGATGGATTACTAGAGAGAAAATTAGTGATGGAGATTATTCTATCATATATATTCCTTGTATCTTGATATAAAATTGGGAATCATAGGGTTGAGTCATCTATAGTGGTTAGAATATGATAAGTGTTGACTCAAAGGAGGATAACCATTCTAAAACTCAATAATGCGGTCATGATGCATAGGGACTATATTGAGGACCATGGAATCCTGTAATGGGGAAATACTATTCATGTAATGAGCATGGTAACATGTCCCATGGCTGTTGAGAAATTATGGCATATGAGGATATGAAGGGTGCATATGAACCACCATAGTAGAGGAAGCATCATGATTAGGGTTCTACGGGAATTGCCAAGGTGGCCCCTAGAGAAGAAGATCTAGAATAAGAGCATGTGGGGATCTTGGAGGAGTTGATTCTATTAGAGGGAATAGTTATGAGATTCTTCCACAATCACAAAAAGGGGTCCCATTGGGGCTCAAGAAGTCAGTGTTCGGTGTAACGACCCAAATAGTTATAAATAAAATTTCACTTATAAATTAATTAATAGTAAGATTATGTAATATGGTTACAAAAAACATAATCTTATTTGTCTTTATTATATTATTTTGGATTTAATGGACATTTATGTATCATTAATTTTTATAAGATAGTCACTGAATAGTGATCCATTGGTTAGTAAAAATATACAGTTTTAATAAATCCAATTGACACAGAAAACAAATTTGATGTCCTTAGCCTATAGGATCATACCCTATTAATCCCATTTAATGGAGTTTCCAAGGGATATAACATCACTAGAATTTTCCATTAACCATTCCCCATATCAGACCCAATAACTTAAGCATGAGTGAAACTGTTTGTGGGAGAAGTTAAATATCATTAGTATTATTGACCAAACCATATTCATCGAAACACTGAATGAAAATCTCATGATTAATCACTATAATATTAGAGAGTTTTATGGGTTATTAAAGCTATATTAATCAATACCCCAGAAATATGAGTATATAAATTATTTTTTATATAATAATTAACATATTTTCATCATATTATTTTTATGTTTAAAATTGAATTTTATTTTGATAAAATAAAACACAAATATAACTTTGGGGTAATATTCAAATTAAATTAAGGAATTTATTTATATGAATTAATGGTTTTTTTATATAAATTATATTTTAAAAAAATATTTTTTTTATATAATTTTCTAATAAAATTTAATAAAAATATTATTAAATTTAATTTAATTTTTTTATGGTTTTAAAAACAATTATTGTTAGAACACCCCATAATTTTTTAATAATTTTTTAATTAATTATATGACAAATAAGTAAATGATTAAGAAAATATTTTAGAAAAAATTAATATTATTGTTGGAATCCAAAAAATAGAATTATCAAATGGTAAATTTTTTATAATTTTCTAAGATAGTGGAATTATCGGGTAAAAATTAAAGTATTCTATAAATATAAATTTTTTATTATGACATTATAGTAAACCTAAAGTGATATCGTAAACACTAAAAAGGGTATTGGAGTCCTAATACATATTTTACCTTTACAATTATGTGATTTTATGATTATTTGAATAATTTTATTAAGTCTCTTTTAATCCTCTGAAACAATTCATATATTTTTAAGGACATTAAATCATTTCTTTAAGCGTATGAATACGTTTCACATAAGAAATAGTATTATTTTATTATGTTTCAACCTTGGACATATAAAATAATGAAAAATAATCACATTTGAAAGGAATTATTGTCAAAAACAAGGGTAAGGTTTGTGGTTTTGGTTATTTTATTATATAGAGTCCCAAACCTATGATTGAGAAATAATAATGAAATCCAGAATAATTTCCTAAATATGTACACACAATTTCCAATTTATCTTCTCTAAAACTCTGTGGATTTCATATTTAATGTTCCCTCACATATATAGAGTCATGTCAAGGAACCCCCATTCTCTTGAGAAGCCCCTCCCAAGAATTTGGTGCCACACACTCATGTTAGAGATCATCCACTCTCCTTTTTATTCAAGTAGTTCTTATATTTTATTACAATTAATTTCAATTTTAACATGTTAGGTATTGTTCTTTGATATCCATCATATTTTATTTTGTATGTATAAATGATTAGGGACCCCTTTGTCTCTCAATAATCCCTCACATTAACCATTATGTACACCTATTACCATGAAAAAATTTAGTAAGGGATCTTTTCCTTTATCCTATTAATTCATGTATCTTCTATACATTATGTATTTTAATTTCATTTACTTATTATGAGAGATGTTATTCAATATCCCCCTTAATATCCAATTTATCTCAATATGATTAGAGACCCATTTCACTCTCATCATCAAATTTTATGATTTTTTATGCATCATCAGTCCACTCCAAAATATTAGCCCAATTTTCCATGCCAAAAAAATAGTATAGTGAAGACCATACCGATTTACTATCAATGTTATTAAACATTATAAACATATAAATATTTGAATCGGTACATATATAGATGGATTCTTCACTCCTTGATTGTGGAATAAAATATTATGGTGAATTAATCTTTGTTGTATAATCTATATTGTACACTTAAGAATGAGAATGAAATGTAAGTGACTGGTGCACCTATAATTATACAGCACTATTATGAATTGTGTAATTTTTATTATAATGAAACTCATTCTTTATATGGAGTTAACCTAATTCCATTATCATACATTTTTCATCATGATTGTTTGGTAGCCTTCCTTAGACGGTGTTTATGATTCAGTGTTTTAAGTTGTTTCCATATTCCAGATGTTTCCATTTTGATTATCAAGAAATATCATGCCTCATTGTCCATGGTTATGATTCATACCTCTTTTTATATTCCTATTGTCTTCTATGTGTTTTTATATTAATTTTATGAAATTTTTATTCTCTAACTGGGTTTTATATATCATCACATTCTTTTTTATGTCCTCATGTTATCCCGTGCTATTTTAAAATCCATTTAATTTTAGAAGAATGTTAAGGAAGCTTTAAATAATTTTTTTGTATCCTATGTACATAATGTTATATTATGTACCAAATTACCAAATACACTATACTTCTTGATCTTCTAGGTTATATTATGTATAATATAATATTTTAAACCATCATTATATTTTTAATAAAGATAAGGGTTGTTATAGATATTATCCAAGAAAAAGTTCTATTATTTGTGGGGTTAATATATGAAAAATCTAGGGAAAATCTTGTGGATAATACTAAGTATAAGAAAACATCCCAAAAATTTGGAATTTGTAGATTAAGTGGTTTATGAATGGAATACATCCATGTATAGATAGTATATGTGGATGTGGTTCTGGACCTGACGTACCTTGGGGTAACAAATCCATCAAGGTTCATTGGGCCTGACTCAGCTTATCCGAATTCACAACAATAGGATTTACTATTCACCTAGTGGGACACTCCAAGGGGATATGCTTTGTTAAAATAAAAGTCTCATTAAGAACCATTATTAAGGTGATAAAAAATTTCTGTAAGAGTATATGTTATGAAATAAATCCCAAATAACATAGATTGTAGCCTATAATTTTTTTTGTTAAGAAATCAATGTATTTTAGAATTTATCCATTCAATGTTACTAGATTCCATTTTATATGTTTATTAGGTTAAAAATAGAAATTTATAATTTACCCTCTCATTCAAGATAATGGCCAGAAAGATGAGGAATTGGGTAGACAAACAATGCATTGTGAAATGTGATGATTGATCCAATGAGATGCCAGCCTGATGGGAGTGGGAATCACAAACATTGTGATGATACCCTCTGTATTCTATTAGGTTTTTAATGGGAAATATGATCATGAGGATATCCCAAATCCCACTATGATATAATAATCAACAATTTAAATCTTTATGTGACTATGGTCCCCCGACATTCAGTGTCTCATCTGATCCAATAATTTTGGAAAAATATATGAACTCCGTTGAGAATATATTATCCATCATTTAATGTTATGAACTGGAAAATGTTATACTTGTTTTTTATCGTAAAGGGGAGGGGTAGCTAATCAGTTGTTAAGATTGATCAGTAATACAAATCCCAAAGAGGAGATTGAAGTGATGGGGTGGAAGAAATTTGGGTATATGTTTTTTGAAAAATATTTTCCATTAATATTCTGAATTAAAATAAAAAGATATTTCTATTCCCTCAATTAATAAATATGGTGAATCTATCTGGGTGTACATGTAAAACATCACAAAAATTGCATGATATGCCTTCAACATTGTCATTAATCTAGAATTCATGGTTTAATCGCTTCTTTGGTGGGCTAAAACCTTGTATATGAAAATACCTGATGATTTGAGACTTTGATAGCAATAGTAAATTTGTTGATGTGACCTAAAATTAAAAATGAATATTGGGTAATATCAATGGTATCATGTGGATAAGAATAATAAATTTGACATTAATTTTGGTGGTTTGATGGAATGGTTCTAATTAATTTTAACCTCCCGCCTGTCAAAGGTGCAATGGGATTCACCATGGAAATTGTCTAAGGAGAGTAAGGAAATTCCTTATGTGTAGGAAGGAATGGAACCTAGAAATAAATTCCTGACATGAGAAATAAACAAATTATATGGAGGAAAGTAATTCTCTAGTAAACCATCAATGCATTTTCCATTACTTCAACTGCAAGGAACCATGGAACTATTCAAATAAATGCACTAAGCCAATGGTTTATGAAGACAACCAACAACCTACAATGAATAAATGGGAATATTTTTCCATTATAACCAATGATTTAGATACCAAAATTTAAGTGGTTACATGTATTCTAGTAATTCATTAATTTATATATAACTTAATTCTTTATTCTAGTTCTACACATTCCTTATTTTCATGAATGTTTAGTAGAACCATTAAAACACCACCACAATGGATGGAAATGAATTTGTAGGTGAAAATGGTAAATGGGAGAATTATTACATCCCAATTATATAATTCCTCCCCTATCATTTTTGCATTCTGATCACCGTGATAAACTATTTCATACTCCCTTTGGTGGAATTCGATTAAATTCTTGGTATATATTGACTTTCCATATATAGGGCCAACTAATATTTCCATGAGAAGGGAATCACCCTCTATATCATGAATTGACTCTGGGTTCCGTACAAGTTCATATAAGAGTATTAATCTTCTATAGCACTAACATATCAAAAATGGATATTATTCCTCAATGATAAAGAGTATCTAGACAAAATTATTGATTCAAAGGAATGATTAATCCTTAAAAACATTCTAATTGTTATGGAATAAATATATGTCTTTAATTATGAATGTACTTATTTCACTCGAATTAGAGAAGTTGTAAGAACCCGGGTTTTTAGAACAGGTCAAATCCCGACCCTGTTTGAACTTTTTGACTTGTTTCTGAGAGGTCGGGAAAATCTAGGTAGTTTCTAGAAATTTCCAGACTACACGTGGGGTACATTAAGTACGTGCCGTGTATGTTCTAGCCAAGTGACTGGCCGTGTGCTCATCGAGTAAATTCCTTGTGATTATCGTGTATAAAATTCTTACTACATGGCGTGTATTTATAGACACACAGTGTACCCTTTCCCGTGGGAGGCCGGGTACATGTCGTGTCGTGCCTAGTTGCAAATTTCCTTCTATACAGCATGTAGTCTTCCTTGAAACATTTTGTAACCATGTTCCGTGTAGTGACCGAGTCCCTGGCCATGTGTTGACCATGTGCTCAGTCCAAACCGTGTGCTGGACTCTGCTTAAGTCGGAGTACGGAAACCCATCTACACGGTGTGTACTTTGAAAATACATGTCGTGTACTTTTTTTTATTTGATCATCTGAGACGTCATCGCGTCTTATTTCAATAAAACTCTTCTTCTTCCTCTTTGGATGAACCCTTCATCCAAAAACCTCTAAAAACTGAAATCCTTCTAGATCTTTCGTACGACCTCTGTTCATTGATCCGTCGATGGCAGCGGGACCACATCATAAAGGCTAACTCCATGAACCCTTCGTCATTCATGATCCCTCACCTGTTCTTTCACATCTTCCATCTGAACAGAATTGCAGGGATTTGAATGAAATGTAGATCTACTATGATTCAGACCGAATCAGTTGCTGGTATCAAAGGAGTGTCATCGTACAAGTGCGAGGTGGGTGTTGCATACCTTCTTTCATGTTTTCGTATACAATTGGGTGTTGCAACCTTCGAGCGTGAAATTCGGTATTGAGTGAAACCCTTTTTATTGGTTTTTATTTAATTATCTACATTGTGGGATGCCTATGGGTATTCCTTGACCCTGTTGTGATTGAGGGAGGCCCGGTTAGAGGTCATAGCTCGTTTTGGGAAATCCGTTCGGGGGTGCCGAAATGCATACAGATTGGAACATTATTCAAACTATTGTGTTTAGACTACTTATTGAATATCTTGAGTTAAACTATTGAGTTTAATTGTTAAATTTTGAATGAGTTAGGTGTTGGTATGAGACATCACAATTTAGTGCAATTTAACTGTTTAGTAATTTCATGTTTAAAGTGATGTTTTGAGTATAGTTATGCAATGTGGGATATTGTTATTTTTGAACTGTTGAGTTGTGTTGGGCATGGCTCGGATATATTGTTGTGTGACGGGAATCACAGGTTGGGGATTTTCCTGGTTTACTTTGGGTGGTTGCTACCACGGGACTGGGAGTTATGGACGTCGGCTTGAGGTAGTTGGACTGTCAGGTTGGGCTTGGCCCGGGATACTTGGATGGAAAGGCCATCAGGCTTGAGCGACAGGTTCGCAGGGACACGCGATGTCAGAGGTGTTGTGGCTTGGGAACATACTGATGTTATTACCGCTCACCAGGTACTTTTGAGTAGTGTGCACACATATAGACTCTAAGATGAGGTGGTGCGTCCACTCGCAGGGTAGAGGCCCCCGGTAGATGCGGTTAAGTATTTTGGGTTTGTGGCGCATGCCATAGGAATCCATGTGGAAGGTGAGGAGCCTTTGGGAGACACCTTTGTGGTGGTCAGGATGGGGGAAGAGGCTTGATGTGATTTGAGGGAAGATATCGATGTCCCTCCGGTTATTATTTGAGGACAGATATCGTTGTTTCTCCAGATGTCGTTCCATGGGTAGGTTGATCTTCCGATATGGGTTATGATCGTTAGGCACACCTTCTGGATGTCGGTACTTGAGACACATGATGTCAGGTTTCACGAGGTTCTGGGCTATAGACCAGAGATTCTATCGTTGGTCGAAGCAGGTGACACATCCTGGTGGCTGATGAGTACCAGTGAAGTTCGTGTTTACTTTTGGGAATTGTACTATTTACTTCTTTCCTTATATAAGAATTTCAGCATAAACACGTATATTTGGTACGCACCCTTGGGTGGTATCATACTGAGACTTGTCTAACACCCTACATGGGCCCTTCAGGACATGTGTAGAGTTTATGAAATTGGTTGTAGGTAAAGGGTCGGCCTCAAGAGCTGAACAATAGTGTGGTTGGAATGGAGACTGGTATGGACCTTGAGGTTATTCCTAGCAGGATTTAATTTGTTTAGTTTTATTTCTTCTTATCCTCTTGCATACCTTGTTATGTAGCAACTGTTGGTTAGCCATTGGCGCCATTATATATGGAGTTGTATGACTTGTTTTCGATGCATGCCTTGTTTGTTTACATTAGTAGTTGTTTTTGATTACTGGCATGTTGTTCTGTTTACTTTCTGCTATTGTGGTTCCTATATTGTTTCCACTGGTTTATTGATATTATTATGCTTACACTATGAAGGTCTGGTTTGAGTCTGTTGAGTCATTTATTTCCGCTGTATATATTAGCTTTCTACTTGGACCAGTAAAATTATATTCCTCCAATAGGGTATTGCCTCCCCACTATAACTATTTAGACCCTCGCTACTAGTTGGAAGCCTTTGGCGTTCATGGGTGGTGCGCATAAGGTAGTAACACCCGACCCATTCGACTCTGTTTGGGTGGTCGGCCGGGTTCAGGTCGTTACAAAGTGGTATCAAAGGAGTTCTTGATAGGGATTTAGTAGTAGTGCTTTTATAGCTACTAATGAGTTTGAGACTTATCTTTTTTTAATTTTTGCTGGTCTTACTATTTGGGATATGGAAGACTGGAAATTGGTTGTTGTTAGAACTGGATTTTGAACTCGTTCTTGGGTGCCTGCAGCCCCATGTAAGAGGGATGGATTGAGTTACCGTGGGTGGGAATTGCTATTTTTTTCTCATATTACGGTTTATATGATTTCTAACTCAGTGGCTCACTTGTTGTGTGATGTTATTTTTTGTGATATGAAAACCTTGGTCGGTGTGGAAAGGCTTGTTTAATCGACTTTTGATAGGCCCATTTTAGGGTATTTCAATTTCATAACTACACGTATCCTTGTGAAGTGATAATACCATGTGAATAAAATCAATTTTTAGGCTATGTATGCTCTAAAATGTGAATAGGTGAAAATACTGATAGAATTTCTTGTTTATTGCAATGTATATGCCATGCTTTTTATTTGGTATAATTGCATGTGCAGGATATTTTGGTCTGGCTCTTATGAGAGCAGGCAGGTACTATGGGTGAGGCAGTGTAACTGTTATGATTGGGAGACTCGGTCATCAGGTTTGAGGCAACATTGGTTGTCAGGATGGGCATGGCCCGAGGTAATATTGATACTTGGCTCTGTTGAGGGAGGGTATGGAGTCTGTGAGGTCAGGATGCCGAGGGAATGAGTTGCGATGGGGGAGAGTAAAGTTAGTTGTTATACATTGCCTCTTTACTACTTTCCTTATCTACGTAGAATATATTGTCATATATATATATATATATATATATATGGGATGTCTGACCATTTATGGTATTCAGCGGGTTACTCCTTCACGGCTCGATGGAGCGTCAGGAAGGAGATGATACTGTGCCGCAGGATCAGGTTCAAAATCCGGTGCAGGCAGAGCATGAGCCGCAGGTATAGGGTCAGGGATAGGATCAGGTTCAGGATCCAGTGCAGGCAGGGTAGCAGCTGGGTTTGTCAGCGTTCAGACCGTGGCTGGATGAGAAGCTTCGTGCTAGCCAGGTATGTGTCTTTCAGGGGATTGACAAGGCGCGTAGGGTGAAGAGGCTTCTATGGAATATCTGATGTGAGAGTTCCAGTCGTAGCACCAGCTACTTTTTCAGGGTGAGGGTGGTCTATAGGCAGCTGAGAACTGGATAGAGAGTATGTAGATGATCTTTGAGCAGCTCGAGATGCCTCCAGAGCGGAGGGTCAAGAAGGATACGTACATGATGAGAGGATCGGTGAAGCATTGGTGGGATGTGTAGGTTCAGGCTCGTAGGCACGAGGGACTGGCATGGAAGGGCTTCGAGGACAGGTTCTTCGAGCACATTTATCCAAAGACACTGAGGGCAGAGAGAGCTCGGGAGTACTTGAGTCTTCATCAAGGAGATATGTCTATTAGGGACTACGCATCTACCTTCACAGAGTTGTCTCGCTTTGCACCTGGTATGGTAAGCGATGATGCAGCTAGGGTGAGGTGCTTCGAGGATGGCTTATAACACGCCATTTGCGTTCAGGTAAACATCTTCAGGCTGGGTTCCTTCTCTGAGGAGGTGAATCAGGTGCTTATAGAAGTGTGAAACTAGAGGGATAGGCCCTAGAGTGGCAGGGTGACAGTTCCAGGTGACGGTTCGGACAACAGGAAGCGACGCAGAGATGAGTTCAAGCCGGGCATGAAGGCTTAGGACCTAGATAGACCACCTCATGGCAGATCAGTGGTGGTTTTCTTTCAGTTTGGAAGGTCGGGACATGTTCGGGCTCAGTGCGATAGGCCCCCGAAAGAGTGTCGGGCGTGTGGATAGGTTGGGCATCTGGAGAGGTTTTGCAGGCAGCTTTCTCAGATAGCCGGAAGGCAGGGACCGGGATAGACGGTGGCATCATGTGTTGGATCAGGTTCGGTACCAGGAGTGGGTAGTCATGGTTTAGCTACACGTGGGGGACATGAAAGGGTTAGTGGGAACCAGGTGAGGGGTCAGTGGCCAGTTACTGGAGCAGCATCGCAGGGAGGTCAGGCATCGGGAAGCCATGCATCAGGCCAGGTGCATGCTGTGGAGATGCCAGGGATTGATAAGGATGGTGAGCTGATGACGGTGGCAGGTACACCGCGGTTGTGGCCTTGATTTTCCTTATCTTCTTTTTGGCATGGCCTCTTGAGGCATGTCTAGTTGAGTGCATTGGCTACAAAGGATACTTGTGGACTGACTAGATGCTAGTTAGTGGGATTGGAATCATATCGGATGTGTTATATATTTTATTTATATATTTGAGATGTGTGGCATCAGAATCATCAAGGATGAAGGTTACATGAGGTGTCGTGGGCATCGGGGCATCGTGGATGCGAGTTTCTTGAGGGTCATGGCACGAGGTTTGATTTGAGCATCAATTAGATGCAGGACCTCAGGAAGGCAGACACTGATGCGGTGAGGGTTACGTTGGGTGTCAGAAGTGACATGTGAGCAATGAGGAGGTGCAGGGGTGATGATGTGTCACAAGAGGACCATGGGTCTGGGAATTAGGTCATTGTTCCTTGCTTGTTTATTTCGATGTCTTTGAGCTTTGTTCGGGCTGAGATCGAGTAGGCAATTCATAAGGTGGGGAGCCCTTTTAGGAATGTAGCCAGGACCTTGAGACTGGGGTAGTCTGGGCTATTTAACCGGGATGGGTGTGTTCGGTTCCATCTCCTGGTTTCGTTCGGTAGCTCAGGGACAAGCTACGTTAAGGTGGGGAGTTTGTAAGAACCCGGGTTTTTAGAACGGGTCAAATCGTAACCCTATTTGACCTTTCTGACTGGTTTATGAGAAGTCTGGAAAATCTGGGCAGTTTTTGGAAATTTCCAAACTACACATCGTGTACTTTATGTACAAGACGTTTATGTACTAACCGAGTGACTGGCCGTGTGCCCACCGAGTACATGTCGTGTGATGACCGTGTTGAAAATTCTTACTACACGACGTGTATTTATAGACACGTTGTGTAACTTTTCCCATGTGAGGCCGAGTACATGTCGTGTGGTGCCTAGGTGCATATTTCCATCTACACAGCGTGTAGTCTTCTTTGACATGTCGTGTAACCACGTTCCATGTAGTGGCCGAGTCCCTGGCCGTGTGTTGACCGTGTGCTCAGTCCAAACTGTGTGATGGACTTCGCTTATGTCGAAGTATGGAAACCCAGTACTTTGAAAATACACACCCTATAATTTTATTTTTATTTGATTGTCCAAGACGTCATCGTGTCTTATTTCCAGAAAACTCTTCTTCTTCCCCGTTGGACGAACCCTTTGTCCGAAAACCTCTGAAAAACTGAAATGCCCCTAGATCAATCGTATGACCTCCATTCTTCGATCTGTCAGTGGCAGCGGGACCGCATCAGAAAGTCTAAACCCATGCACCCTTCTATGTCTGTGATCCCTCACCTATTCCTTCACAGATTCCATCCGAATGGAATTGCTGATATTTTACGGAAACGCAGATCTACCACGATTCAGACCGAATTAGAGGCTGGTATCAAAGGAGTGTCATCGTACGGGTACAAGGTTGGTGGTGCATACCTTCATTCGTGTTTTCGTAGAAAATTGGGGGTTTCAACCTTCGGGCATGATGTTGGGTATTGGGAAAAACCCTGTTCAATTGTTTTTATATAATTATCTGCATTGTGGGTTGCCTCTAGGTATTCTTTGACCCTATTGTGATTAAACGAGGCCGAGTTAGAGGTCACAACTCGTTTGGGGCAATTCGGACGAGGTGCCGAAATGCGTATGAATTAGACCATTATTCAAACTGTTGTGTTTAGACTGCTTATTGTATATCGTGAGTTACATTGTTGAGTTTAATTGTTAAATTAGGAATGAGTTATGTGCTGGTATGAGACAGCATAAGTTAGTGCAATTTAACTGTTTAGTAATTGTCTATTTAAAGTGATGCTTTGAGTATAGTTATGCAATGTGTGATATTGTTATTTTGGAACTGTTGATTTGTGTTGGGCGTGGCCCGGATATATTTTTGGGTAATGGGAATCATAGTTTAGGTATTTTCCTGGTTTACTTTGGGTGGTTACTACCACGGGATTGGGCATCATAGACATCGGCTTGAGGTAGTTAGACTGTCGGGTTGGGCTTGGCCCGTGTTACTTGGATGGCGAGGCCATCAGACTTGAGAGACAGGTTCGCACTAACATAAGGTGTCAGAGGTGTTGTGTATTGAGAACATACTGAGGTGATTACTACTCATAGGGTACTTTTGAGTAGTGTGCATACAGATATACTCCGAGATGAGGTGGTACGACTACACGTTGGGTAGAGGCCCCCAGTAGATGCGGTTAGGTATTTTTGGTTTGGGGGTGATTTTCATAAGAATCCATGTGGAAGGTGAGGAGCCTTCGAGATATAGCTTTGAGGTGGTGAGGTTGGGGGCAGAGCCTCGCCGTGATTTGAGGGAAGACATTGCTGTCCCTACAGTTATTATTTGAGGACATGTATCGATATTTCTCCGGATGTTGTGCCATGGGAAGGTTGAGCTTCCGAGCTGGGTTACGATCATTGGGCGTGCCTTTGGGACGTCGGTACTTAAGAAAAATGGTGTCAGATGGCGCGAGGTGTCAGGCTACAGACTATAGATTCTGGCATTGGCCGAATCAGGTGACACTTCCTGGTGGCGGCTGTGTACCAGTGAAGTTCGTGTTTACTTTTGGGCATTGTACTGTTTAGTGATTTCTTTATATAAGAATGTCTACCTAAACACTTATATCAGGTATGCAGCCTTGGGTGGTATCCTACTGAGACTTGTCTCAGACCGTACACAGGCCCTTCGGGACGCGTTTAGGCTTTATGAAATTGCGTGTAGGTAAAGGGTCAGCCTTAGGAGCTGGACTTTAGAGTGGTTGGCATGGAGACTGGAATGGACCTTGAGGTCGTGCCTTGATAGAGTTACTTTGTTTAGTTTTAATTCTACTTATCTTCATTATTACTTTGTTATGTAGCAACTATTGGTTATCCATTGGTGCCATTATATATTGAGCTGTATGACTTGTTTTCGATGCATGCCTTCTTTGTTTACAGTTGTTGTTGTTGTTGATTGCTAGCATGTTGTTCTGTTTACTTTCTGATGTTGTTGTTTCTATATTGCTTCCACTAGTTTATTGATATTATTATGCTTCCACTATACAGGTCTAGTTTGAGCCTACTGAGTCATTTATTTCCATTGCATATTTTAGCTTTATAATAGGGTCGGTACCATTTTATTCCTCCGAGAGGGTATAGCCTCCCCACTATACCTATTCTGACCCTAGCTTCTAGTCGGCATCCTTTGGCATTCCGGGGAGGTGTGCCTAAGGGAGTAACACCCGACCCGTTCGGCACTGTTCGGGTGGTTGTCTGGGTCCGGTTCGTTACAGAAGTATATTTTTTTATCAATATTATACCTATGGAATTAACATTATCCAAGAATCTATATAGAAAGGATATTGGGGAACATGAATATATAAATAAAAAGCTAAAAGATAATCTAGATAATGGTTTCATATTCCCATGTTCTTAACCATGCGGTTTTCTAGTCCTATTCATGATGAACAAGGATGGTTCAATGCACCATTTCATTTATTTTAATTATATTAACAACATCACGATAAAAAAATATACTCAACCATAGACTGAACACTTTTCAATTATCTGCATGGCGTACAATTCCTCTCTGAGATGGATATGTGGTTTGGATGTCTCAAAGTTAGGGTGTTGAATGAGGATTTTTGTAGGACGTCTTTTCGTACACGTGTGGGAACTTTGAGTTCATATTAATTACATTAGAAAACAATAAATCTTTAGCAATATGAATTTATTTTATGAATATATTCGTTAGGTATTACCTCAAAAAAATGGAGCTACTATTTATTGATAATATTATAAAATTATCCAAAACCAAGGAGTAGCATGAAAAAATTTGATCACTATTCTATGTACCTTTAAAAGGAGAATATTTATTAAAATTTCATCTCATGTGAGTTCTAGTTGAAGGATGTATCATTATTGGGGAATTTCATCACAATAAATGGCATATTTGTGCACCGTTTGAAGAGATAATAAATTAATTAATGATAGTGGTAATCATCTATGATAGATATCCATAATCTCTTTGGATTATCTATGTATTTATAATTGACTTGTGAGAAATTTCTCATGATTTTCAAGAAAACTATCCAATATAGCTCCGAAGGGAATGATTTTTATTGGAATAAAAAAATGTGAAGATATATTTAAGGATTTGTAAAATATGTTAATCACTACCAATGTGCTCACACTACCCAAAAGTGGGGAGAATTTTTTGGTATACAAAAATTCTTCGAATAATGGATTGGGTTTTCTATTTATACAGAATGAAAAGGTAATAGTCTATGCTTCAAGGTAGTTGAATGTTCTAGAATAGAACTGACAAAAAATTAATATGGAGTTGGATGTATTGTTATTTTCATTAAAAATGTCAAGACATTATCTCTTTGGGGGGAAGTGTGAGATATATACAGATCACAAAACCCTCAATTACATATTAACCCTGAATTAGCTAAATATAAACCAACTAAGATGGTTAGAAATGATTGTAAACTATGAATCTTCTATCTGTTACAATCATAAGAAACCAAATAAAGTGGAAGATGATCTAAGTAAAAATGATCCAACAATTTTATCATTGATGAGAATTCAAAAGGATATGTTCTTTTTATATTCAATAAGGATGGATATGGGAATCATACAAGAAGGAATATGATAAATAATATCAGAAATGATTTCTCAATCGTATCATTCGGAAAAGATAAAGGGCGATCAAAGAGTTGTTGTTGGAATTAATATGAAAGTAGAAACTATAGTAAAATGAAAGTCATTATAGATCAATGTTAATGAAGAAGGTGTTGTATGATTTCAGTCAAGACAATGTGAACCATAAAATCCTATGTTAAAGAAGGAGTTATTGGATGATTCACATAGAACAACCTTCTCCATCCACCTAGGATACACAAATATGAATTGAGATCTCTAAGATATCTATTGGTGGGAAAATATGATGAAGCAAATTTCAAAATATACATCAACATGGATTATATTTAAACAAGATAAATAGAAAAGAAAAACATATAAGGGGATGCTGCAATGATTACCCATACCTACCTGGAAATGGGAATACATCATCATGGACATTTTTACCAGAATTCTAAAGACATCCATGGGAAACACTGCTATATGAATTTTTTTGGATCATCTTATAAAGGCATCTCACTTTATCACAATTCTAGAGGAATTATCACTAGGTCAAATTGCATAGAAGTACATCATAAAAGTTGTAAGGCTACATCGAATACCTCTATCTATTGTATTTGATCATGATTTGAGATTCACCTTCATGTTCTGGAAAATTATCCAACGTGCTCTAAACACTGATCTAAACATCAGCACAACCTATCACCACCAAATTCATGTCCAATCTGAGAAAAATAACTAGAAACATGAGGAAATGTTGCGGTCTTGATCTATTGACATCAAAGGAAGATGGGGTCTACATATTCCTCTTATTGAGTGATCCTATATTAACATTTTCTACTCATGCATTCTATGGGTCTCTATAAATCCCTTTATGGGAAGAGGTGAAGAACACCAACATGATAAGATGATGTTGGGGAACAAAAAAAACTATAGCATGAAATGGTTGCGTATATGGTAGAAAATGTTAAGACCATTCAACATCACATAATGGCTGCACAAATTGACAGAAGATTTGTGATGAAAATCGTCGATGAGAACATGATTTTGATTTTGGAGATATGGTATTCCCCCACATGTATTCATGGAATAAATTCACTAGATTTGGTAGGAATATATATCTTAGTCCCAGATACCTAAACCCCCTTGACATCCTTTATCACATTAGGGTTGTATACTACTGACTAGAACTCCCACCATAACTATCTCAAGTACATGATTTATTCCATGTATCCCTCTTGAAAAAGTAAATACCAGATTTATCACATGTACTCAATCCATATGTGGTACAATTTGACAATTACCTTTCATATGAGAATCCTACGGTGAAGATATTAGATCACAAAGACTGACTTCCATGAAATAAGACAATGGACCTAGTGAAAGTGTTATGGAGAAACATTAATTTTGAAGAAGTGAAGTGGGGACTAGAGTGTGTGATGAAAAAGAGTTACCCACATCTATTTTATTGTTATAAATGAAAATTTTTGGGTCATAATTTTTTTTGGGGTGATGATTGTAACAAGTGGAATAGTTATAAATAAAATTTCCCTTATTATTTAATTAAATGTATTATTTTTTAATATGGTTATAGAAAACACAGACACTTAATTACTTTTATTATATTCAGACATATTAAAATAATTTTTGGTATCACTAATTTTGATAATATAGTCGTTGAAAAGTGATCACATGATTATTAAAAATATATGGTGATAAAAATCTAATTGACACAAAACAAGTGATGGCCTTAGCCAGTAATATCATACTCTAATAAGTTCATTTATTTATAATTATGAGGGAGAAAATTTCTTTGGTATTTTCCCTTAACCAATCCCAATCTGAGATCCAACAATTTAATCATGAGTGAAACCTTCTTATGAGAGACGTTCAAGCTCATTGTTATCATGCAACATTCTATGTTCTTTGAACAACCCCATTAAAATATCTCTAATTTGAACCATATTTATAGGTTGTTTTATAGTGTGTTAACGATATATTTTTCTAGTCCCTAGAAATATTACAATAAAAATTCTTTTTGTTGAACATTGAATATATTTTACTCCTATTATTGTGACTTTATAAATGATTTTAATTTTGATATAAAAAACACAAACTAGTATTTTTTTGGTAATATTGATATTCAATTCAGGAATTTATTTTGATGAATTAATGGTATTTTTAATTATATAATATTTTAATAAAATGTTATTAGTTATTTAAATGATCATATAATTTTAATGAATTCAAATTTAATTTTTGTAAGGGTTTGAAAACTATTGTTGTCAAAAACCCACCATTAAATAATAAATATCAATTTTATCGTAATGGGGAAATTACACTTATTTAGAAAATTATTTATATAAAATGAATAATATTTTTGTAATCATGTTGTCAAAATTATCCAATAGTTAACTTCTATTAATTTTATGACACAATTGAATTATCTCATAAAAAATTAAATATCTTATAAACATACGGTGTGTATTATGACATCATAATGAACTAAAACTGATGTAATAACTACAATAAAGTTTATCCATGACTAAATAGATTTTTTTTATTTAAAATATTGTGATTTTATGTTTATTTTATTAATGTTATAAATCCTTTTTGATTCCAAAAAAATAATTAATATATTTTAAGTGTTTAAAATATTTTATTTAAGAATATTACTGACTTACACTTAATAAATGGAATTATTTTATTATTTCTGTCCCATGGTCTTATAAAATAATTCAAAACCAATCCCATTTGGAAAAAACATGGATAAAACTCATGGGAAGGTTTTTATTTTTTGTTTTTTAATTACATAGAGCCAAAAACCTATATTAGATAACAAATAAATAAATAAACACTCATTTCCTATATAAATCCACCAAATAACCCATTTATATTCACTAAAAATACTTCTAACACGTCTTTATACATCCATCCCCTCTATAGAGTTCTCTTATGTCCCCCCAAGCTCTCAAGAAGCCCATCCCAAGAATTTGGAGTGACACACTCAAGTAAGGGGTCTTTCACTTTCCTTTTTATTCTAGAATATTTCATAGGTTATTCCACTTAACTTCAATTTTTCCATATTGGTATATGTTCTTAAATATCCCCATTACTATCCATTTAATGTTGAAATGATTATATACCCATTTGAGTCTCATTAATACATCACATGAACCTTTATATACACATATTTAAATGGAAACATTTAGTAAGAGATATTTTCATTTCTCCTTTTCATTCCAATATCTTCTTAACCTAATTTAATTTATCTCCATTTACAGATGATGAGATATGTTTTTTCATATCCACCATACATTCAAATAGATTTACAATTTAATTGAGAACACTTAAATCTCAACAACCCATTTTAAGACATTTTATGTGATGTCATACTACTGTTGAAATTTCACCGTGATTTCCCATGCCAAAACAATTCTGTAGTGATTAACATACCCATTTCCTATAAAGGGTTTTAATGTATATACACTTATAACACTTTTAAATGTTACTTAAATGTTTGTATTCTACACTCCATGATCTTTGAATAAAATATTAAGTTTAATGAATCCATGTTGTAGGGTATATGTGGAACACTTAATAATGAGAATGAAATGGATGTAATGGGTGTACTCAGAATTATATAGCACTCAAATTCATTGGGTAATGTTTTTTTAAAAGACATCATGATGGGATGGGGAGTTAACTAGATTCCTTTTCAGAAATTTTTTCATCATGATGTCATGTATATTATCCTTGACCAATGTTTATGAATTCATGTTATAAGTTGTCACCACATTTCCCATGTTCCCTTTATGATTATCAAGCTACATCATGCCTCGTTGTTTATGATTATGATTCTTACTCCCTTTTTATACATGTATTGTCTAAAAATTATTATTCTCATCAATTTATTCCAAGTCTATTCCATTACTAGGATATATATCTCACCCCATTCTTATATATATTCCCAGGTTATCTAGGACAGTTTTAAAATCAATCGAATTTTATAAGAATGTTATGGATGTTTTCAATAATGGTTTTTTATCCCATTTTCAAGATAATATGAAATATACCTAATTGAAGAATACCCTAGACTATATAATTTTTTTGTTTTATAACATTAATATTTTATAATAAATCATGAATTAATGTGTAATAAAGAACATGATTTTTTATATTTGGGTTTGTAGGCACCAGAAAACTATAGAGGTTGATGACCTGACAGATCACGAGATGATTATATGTGTGATCTTTGAAAATTCAACTCTTGATTCAATTATGACAGAAACATTTATGTTTCATTAATTATTATACATAATAATAGTGGGATAGAATAAGAATCTAATTAATACTTCATCCCAGCAACTTTTCCATGGTGTTTCTATAGAGAACGCTTCTTATATATCAAGTATCTGTCTCTAGTGCAAGCTATCACTTGGTAAAAATTTTATCGTCATACCTATTGGTCATCATGAAGATACCTTTGGACATCATCTTGTGTATGAACTAATTGTCTATGATCGTATCTCATATTATCTAACCCTTGGTGATTCAGATGACTTAGAACATATGGGACCTGAATCAACATTGTGGGAAAGAGTGATCTCATTGATAAGAGAGTGGTATTGCACTAATGAACTTGTAACCCATCATCCATAATTTTTGGATCTTATACCTTGGTAATATAGTTTCTTAGGTTATCTGGATAACTTTAATCATGGAGGATTGTTTTTATTTCATCCCCATGCAAAATCTGAGACTACCTCTATTGTGGGAGATGGAGTTTTTCATCGACATGCATAGCAGGACTGCTCGGAAATCATCTGAATTATATCAAATCACACCTACAAAAAATCGGGAGCTAAGGGTCTAGTCGAAGGTCCTTCAAGGGAAGGGTTTCACTAGACCCAATATGTCCCTTGTGTATCTAAAATATTGTTCATGAAGAAGGTGGACAAGAAATTGTGTCTTTGTATTGATTATTATCATCTGAACCATTCTATGATAAATAATATGTACAACTTTTGAGGATTAAGTCTCTCTTTGACTATTTGTGATCTATGAAATGGTTCTCAAAGATAAATATCTGATATGACAACCACCTGATGATGATTCGTGAGGATGATATTTCAATGATGTAATATTTATTTCACTATAAAACTATCAGTTTCTTGTGATACATTTCGGTGTGGATAATTCCCCCACTATTTTTAGGGATTTAATGAATAAGACATTCTAACCAAAACTTGAATTGATTGATGTTTTGTTCACTGATGACATACTCATATACTCTATGTTAGAGGAGGAGCATACATAGAACATAAGGATGGTTCAATACTTGTTTCAAGAACACTATTTTCTTGTAATATCTTATAGTGTATGTTCTGGATTAGAATGGTCCGTTTTTGGGTCCATGTTACTTCTACAAATAGATTTGTAATTGATCTAGAACATTATGATTACGTTATTTCATCTGATCCAATCAAGAACATGTCATATATGTAGAGTTTTTATAGATTGTTAAGGTACTATAAAAAGGTCATGGATTAATTCTCATTGATTTCAACTACATTGACCACCCTAATGTGGAAAGGAAATCCATTTTACAATAATGAGAATTTTCATTAAGCCTTCGAAGAGTTGAGGATGAGGATGACTACTGCTCTTATATTGAGACTACCTTAGTGGGGAATGGATTAAATAGTGTACAACATTGCCTCTAGTGTTTGGATTGGTAATGTGTTGATGAAAAGGTATGTTTTGACAGAATATGGTATGAGGTAATTGATACCTCATGAGTATAGCTACACAACACATGACCTAGAGTTGGCAATGATAGTCTTCACATTGAGTATTCAAAGATGATCTATTCTCATAGAATTCTTTTCATTTACTCACACCATTAGAGTATCTCGAATGTATTAAAAAATAGAGATATTATCTTCAGAAAAATGGACTTTTTGAGATCTTGTATGAATATGAATTAGAGATAGTATATACTCTAGGAAAGGGAAAAATGGTCACAGAATCATTTAGTAGGAATTCACATTCTCATCTAGTCTAAGAGGCATCTAAGTGATGGGATACTTTATAGGTGACCACAGTAATAGAGGATGATGAAACTTTCCCTTAGTTAATCGTGTTGAATCATTCACCCCTTTAGCATGTTACGAAGTCACAGTTGGGAGAAATTTTCATTGATATCCAACATGATTTGATATTCTCGAGATATTTACCAAATGGATTATCTGAAGGTGGGAATCACCTCATCATGTTTCTATAATAGATTTTGATTCCATTCATACTGTGAGTTTAATAGATTAGGTATTTTATTAATTTTTATTTGGTTATAAATCCTTATGTATAGAAGATGTACAATGAATATAATTTTTAGTTTCAGTGGTTTGGAATGAGATGGAGCATGGCTAAGTTTTTCACTTTGTGTCTCACATGTTAGAAAATGAAGGTTGAGCTCTAGGTTCATGTAGTTTTTTTATATCCTTTTAAAATATGGTAGTGGAAATGGGATGGAATATCAATTGAAATTGTGAAAGGGTTTCCATGGAAATGAAGAGGCCCCGATGCCATCTGGGTGATAGTAGACCAAATTACCAAGTTTGAAGACTTCCACCCCATCATCGAAAAGAATTTTGTGGGATGTTTGGGGATGTTTTATATATGTTATTTATGCCACTCTCATGGGGTGAAAATGGAGATTTTCTCATACCGTGATTTGTGGTTCATGACATGTTTTTGTAGAGGCATTCCTATGTCATTTAGAAACTAGTATAGGATGAGTATAACCTTTCACTCCTAGACAGATTGGAGTACCGAGCACCCTATTATGGTGTTGGAGGATATGATAAGGGATTTTGCTTTATCCTTTAGTCTAATATGTGAGAATCACTTATATAATATAGTTTAATATAATAATATATATCACTATATTATCAACATGGAACCTTTTGAGTCTCTATATGAGAGACCATGTAGAAAAACCTTATACTGGATTGAGATTGGTGAGGTATCTATTATTGTCCCAGATATAGTGTGAGTGAGGAAAGAGAAGGAATGGGTGATCCACGAGCATTTGAAGACAAACCAACGATGATAGAAATATTATTTTGACTGACATCATAGGCCATCAATGTTTAAGCAGGGATGCCATGTTTTACTAAGAGTATCCCAATGATGAGGATTCCAGATATTCAATTGGATAGAAAATTTATTCCCAATTTTTTATAAGTTCATTCAAGATCCTGTAGATGTTGCGTGAGGTTACTTACAACCAAGCCTGACCCCCACAGTTTGAGTAGGTACATTACATCTTCCATGTATCACTGCTGATGATATATGTTCATGATCATACACACATTATTGACTAGATCGATCTGTACATCGAGGATGAATCCACCATGAAGGAGTTCCCAATGGATATCAATGATTGGTAGGAGAGGATCCTCTAAGGATAGACCATTCCTTTAGATCATGTATTATGGTGGCATAAGAGCATGCAGAAGAGCTCTTGTGAGAGAAGTGTCTAGTGTGGGATCAGTATCCCACCAATTTGTTTAGTTTTATATTTTCATGAATGAAAATCATTAAATTAGATAATAATGTAGTGAAATTTTTTCCTTTTAAGACAATTAAATATGTTATATAATCATTTGGATCATATATAGTTAGATAATGATAGATTATGAGGCTCGGTGAAATCAGAATTAATCATATAAAATTATTAAATATATTTATATCATGTATGCTAATTTTTTCATAAATAAATATTTTATATCATGAATGGAGACTTGAATCATAATTATGGGACATCAATTGTATCTGAAGCATGATTCTTACCCTAGACATGTCCTAAAGTAGTTTAGCACTGAAATATTGGATGAGGTAGCCATTCCTAGGTATGTTAACTAGAGTAATTAGTTAATCCATTTAATTGCTCCATTTAATACACATAATCTAATTATATAATTAAATATACTCTAATAAAAAACCTACAGGATTATTTTCATAACCTAGGAAGTGTTTGGAGGATATTTATTTATTCGTCATTACTGGATCGATATCAGATAATTAGTACTGATAATATTGAGTTGGAACGATGGGTAAAAATGCATATCAGGTCATCCTCAACATTGGAAAACACATTCATCACCAATGATCAATCCTAAATCATGGTGAGACTCTTCAAATATGGTTCTTATACAACTAATTAAATTTTTAACGAATGAATTTGATATACTTATCTCGTGTTGTCAATTACACATCCTTCACATTATCCCATTGATAAAATTAAATGGTTCAATCAATATATAATAATCATTTTCCATTCTACGTCACCTAAAAATTTCCATTAAAAATATTTGGAAAATAAATAATTTTCCATTTATGTTTTTACTATGTTCATGTTCTCCCCCACCCCATGTTCATCACATTCTTCACCATTGGCATAGGGGGTCCTTTTTTGACTTTGTTGAGGCATGATTGACAATGATAAAACTTCTATATTTTCAGTCATATCCAAAACATCATGTAGATCGAATGTTTGTGGGAATCTTTAGAAATAACATGGGATTCACGTTATACTCCACCAATCCAGGATCCACATTGGTGATAATATTGACTGATGTGGCATGTAAGGCATTATGGGCTTCAAGTGAATCATCGAATTCTGATTTTTGGCCACTATAGGGATAGGATAGATACCTGAAGGATTTCCCCTCCAATTTCGGGTCATTTATAGGTGAAGATCGTGGCGATAAGTAAAAATCTAGAATACACTAGGAGATATGAGTTTTATATGGAAAATTATATTATACATTGTGCAGTGTGGAAGAAAACACAACATTTTCCTCAGATATACACGACATCTTGGGTTTAAAATGAAGATCAATATAATATTATGTATAGGTGTCCTGCATTCCATGTGACTCTACATAGGTGAATGAGTTGTGTGCTAAATAAAAACACAGATGTCCCTATATTGATGGACACGTTCTGTACTATAGTACTGGGGAATGAGTAAAAATACAAAGAATGGGTTGATGTAATCATCTAGAACCATGAGTGGTCATACATTACATGTTTCCTAAAGGATAGTCCATGAATGTTGACATGGATTCTTGATCCATGTCAATAGAGAACATGGCTAGGTAGAGAAGCAGGTCCACATGCCATACAAATCACACGAACAATTTATATTTCATTATGAAACTTGTATCCCTCATATCACTCCTATTATAACACATATTTTGGCCCACGACTATCCTATCCTAATTTATTTTCATGTAAAACATGATGGTGGACTTCATAGTGGATGTTGGGATAAGATGTGAGGTTTTTTAACCATTATGATTGTTTAGGTGATCCATGACTATAACATTGATTGAATAGGAGCGTGTGAGAGTCCACTAGAGGCAATAAACTTCTATTTAGGTCATGGGTCCTATACCCATGAAGACAATACTCACATATAATGATAGAGTGTCAATTTTTAATTCTAATTATCCATAGATACACTAATCTCCTATTTAGGGATTGCCACATCTATCTATTAGGATTGTACACCCTCATCGCACTAGGTAATGAGTCCCTCATTTTCTATATGCAGATAAATATGATACTCCACTTTTAAGGTCCCAGATCCACTATCCATGTAGACGGTACTGCCATGTCACAATAGGGTGTAGGTCCTCTATAATATTTTTTTAAATGGAGATGGTACTCCCCTGTCACATTTTGGTGCGAGTCCCACATAATACTTGTTCAGATAGAGAAAACACTCCCCTATCACACTACGGTGTGGGTCTGCATTCCAAGGTGATAGTTCTACCATTTTGCATCAGGGTCTGGCTCCTCTTATTCATTATACAGGTAGTGTCATTACTCACCAATTTTATTAGGGTGTCATTCCTCTATTTATATATTGGTTTCACCCCATTCATCAAAAATACACACAGGATACCGGAAATCAATTATGGACCATTGGAGATGCAGGAAGACTCATTGTCTTGGGATAGGAATTGAGATAATGATCCTATTATTCTGTATTATATGTTTTTTATATAAGAATATATCTATGATTTCTATGTTTTGGTTCCATCTTAAATTTGGTTGAGAAGAATAATTCTACTATATATTCTATTTTTCAATCATTTGTATTTGGGGAATCATAATGGGTATGTATATACTCAACCCAGAAAGGTATTTTCCCAAATGTGTCATGTATTATGCAGCCCACAGATAGATCAACAGTGATTATGATGGAGCATAGTGATACTTGTGTGCATTGAAAACATACGATTGTCGGTCATGGAAATTCATACATGGGATATCTCATCATTTATTTGTTTAATTTTTTTGTGACCTTGGGACATCCTTTTATATTGGGTGTGTATTTTTTCCAGTAATTTTTGGATTACACTATTGAACTATTTTTTATCCCTAAATGTTATTACATGCATGATTTTTACTCAATATGATATGAAGATGGTTGGGTTCATGCAAATAGGTACTTTAAGGAATGGCATCCCATTTTAGTTATTCCTTCCCAGCACTTGTCAAAATCCCCTTCCCTTTTAAGGAAAGCTTGGATTTCTTGTGGCCCAGTCCTTCACTATACATGTGGGCCACGATGGGCCTGTTTATTACACTCAAGAATTTTACTGATCAACTTTAAAAAAAAATTAAATTCCCATGATGTAAACCTTATAGTAACATGGTGTCTCCATTCCTCTATTGAAAAATTATACATATTATCACATGTCATTATTATGATATCAAGGAAAACCCATTTTATTTGTACTTAGAAAAAATCAAGAAACTTATGCAACATGAAATTCATCCACATAATTATTGAATCATCCTAACAGAAATCCATCTCTTGTGTCATGACCATGACATGTAATAACATATTGTGGTCTCTTCTTACACTACCTTTTCATCTACCAAATCATTCATGATGAATTCTATGATGTTCAATCATTGAAATTTTTCTACTTTTATGCTTCTTCAAACCCAACTTTTGGATTTCTATCAGAACATCAATTTATATTCCTATATTCAAAATATAAGTTTTTCCTCCTATTGGTTTAGCTAAAAGACTCCACCGCCAAAATAACAAAATAAATAATTATCAATTACTAGCTACTCATTTTCTTCCATAAATTATGTTTATTGGTTATATTTATAATTTCATGCATTTTAACGAATATTAAAAAACACATTAGAAGAAAAATTTATCTATTAGACATTATGAAACTCAATTAGAAAGTAAAGGAAAGGGAATAAAAATTTAAATATATCAACAAAATATATGGAATTTATTTCCTATGTAAATTACCCCACACATAAACCATGGACTCTCATATATGTGAACATAAAAAATTATCACCAAATTCAATTTCAACGCACTTGAGAATGTGAGATACATTTTTAGTAGTCAACGAACTTAAACTTATCATGCCTCCAAAATTTTATTAATTTCATTTTCTCAATGAATTTAATGTAGTTCACTTCCATGGTTGATATCCTCCCATTATTATTCATACATAAATTCCAAAAAGTAATTATCTAATGACTCAAGTTTCAATTTAAATGTTTTTTTCTCATTCCATGCTCACGTATGGGTCACTATGGTGTTATATAAATTATACATCCTAATAAAATGATTCATGTATTTGTTTTCTTTTCAAGTGTAATTTTTTATGTTTTTTTATTTATAAGGGTGGGTCAGTTTTTATGTGTGAGTATTATATGGAAGAATTTGATGTTCAAATCTATTTTGAAGAATAAAAACAATTTTTATATCTTCAGTAAAAAATGGAATCCATACTCACTCTCCCATGCAGTGGTATATTTCCAACACCTCTTGAATTTCTAGGATACCACACACCATTAGCATTCCAACATTAATAAAAATGAATTCCCTACATTTCATTAATTATATTTTTTTTATTTTTTTTATTTTTTTAGTCCTGGACATTTTTATGTTTTGAAGGAAAAGCGGAACCTCGAATTTTCAATATATTTTATAAACATCCTTAACCAGTTTGGAAGACATTACCAATAAATTACATCCACATTTATGATTTAATATCTATTTAGAATATAGTTTATTATATTTTCTTAGAATATAGTCCACATTAGAACATAATTAAAAATAATAATTATCATATAACATTAATTCAAATTAACAAGATTAATCTCCATCTGTTTATTTCAATTCTGAGCATGAATTAGCTGCTAAAAGTAAGTTTGTTGGGATGTTTTTATTATAATGTAGTTTCCTAAAAATATAATTCCAAGATTATTATGGCTAAAAATTTCAATTATCATGTTTTTACAAAACAAAATTTCATTGTAAAAAATTTATTTTTAACCCAAAATATTGACACAATAATTTTCAACACATCATTCTAAATAATCAATGGTTTTGATTATACTACTCAAAAAATGATTTTTATTCAGTCATTTAATGGTTATCTAAATAAATTATGGAATTATACAAAAGATTTATGATTTGTTTAGAATCCTCTCAAGTACATGATTTTAATATGAGGTAGTATTTTATGGAATAGGTTTCATAAATTTTCAGTTATTTCATGAATCTATGACACATCGAATTTGAAAAAAATATTTTTTTTATAATTTATATAAATTATGTTCATGGGTAAAATTAGCTTCTAAATATTAAAATATGTTAACTATTTTAAAAAGACATCATATTGTAAATGTAATGTTAGAAAGCACACTAAAAATGAAAAAATAACACACAACGTGAAAAAACCAAATCAATATAAATACTAAAAAGACAAATGTTTCATCCCCCACAACTGAATGGTGTAGTGGAAAGAGTACATTCTAACTAATAATGTTGTTTGAAAAACATGTAATATATGAATAGTAATAATGAATATTTTAATGAGTGTTTCAACCAAATGGTTCTATTTTTAGACAGTTTTGAGGAGTATAATCTACTCCTCTAGTGCATATAGAATATTTAAATGATACGCATTCCTAGTTTAAATGGAATTTAACTAGAACCATTTTGAGACATAAGTTTTCATGAAATACTTTTTCTCCCACATGAAATTATTTTTTGTTTACTATATTTCAATGTGCCACATTATAACTTTTATTTTTAAGTACTAGAGTATTGAAAAGAATCCATTTTTATTTATTTTAGCTCCTGAAGGTATGATCTTCTTTATTTCCAAGTTGTTCCTAGATCTGGATTTATCTCTATGATTTACCAGTGGGATTTTAGTTCTAAATCTATAAATATGTGATAAATATTCCCAAAAATTATTCATTTTTAAATAATTCAAATTGGTATTTTATAGGCTATCTAGTAATCCCATAATGTGTATTCCAACCTTTGGATAGCCTCATATTTATTTAAAAGGATAGTTTTCTACAAGATTCCATAAGCCTATCTACATTACACATTATCATGTCCATGGGTTTTTGGATGGTAGAGTTTCAATGTCTCATGATATGGTCCATATAATCTCATCGAATATTTAATGCATCTAATGTGAAAATGGGATCTTTTATCATGGATTATTTCTATTGAAACTCCAATCCTTTAAAAAAATTATATTCTTAACAAAATCACCAACAACATAGGTATCAGCTATTTTAGTAGAATTAGTTCCCACCCATTTTGAAACATATTCTACTACCAATAGGATGTAAGAATTACTAAAAGTCATGTAAATTCTCCAATGATATAAATTCCCCCAAATGTTACAGATTTCATAATTGATTTTGGATTTTGTGGGAATTTCCATGTTTCAAAGTTATTTCCAACAAATTAACACAACTCGCATATTTTGTAAGATTTATTTTCATTTTCAAATAATTTGGGCTAGTACATAATAGATTCATAAACACTCCTAGTCATCATTTGAGTTATAAAATAGCCTCTAGAATCTAGATTATCTATAAACAATTTTAATACACAATATATAAATCTGAATAAGAATCATTTTGATTGTTTTATCATTATATATTTTATAATGGAATAGATGTTCCTAAATATGAAACCTTGATTCATATTTGAACCTATAAATTTAATACGAGTTTGTGTGAGAGGGTACTTGTGAAGTTACAAAAACATTCACTTTATCATTATATTGTGGTACCTCTCCTCTAACCATTCATAGATTCTCTCCTTGGATGAAGTCATTAAATGGATCTTAGGGTTGAATTTCCAGCTCAACTATGTTCTTCATCCCTATAAATTAACATTATACCTAATTAAAATATACCTTATAATAAATTATATCTAGATCAAACTCATGAATAAATAATATCTATTTAAGTGTCCTCATTTTAGTTACATCCTTATTCATTATGTATCTTAGGTTTCCATGATCTGGGAATATAGACACCTTAGTTCTATGAAAATGTGATCTAAATTTATTTGAAAAAATATATATAAAGTCATTTATATTGGATGTAAAATGTTTCTGAGAATCATTCAGTTCTCATAAATCATATGCAATAAATTCATATCTTCATTCAATTCATTAAAAAAATATTACTCTCATGGAATGGTTAAAATACATACAAATCTATTCAAATTGGTTTTCCCATTTGGGTGGATTCATCATGGGTGGTATAGTTTGGTACTCTTATATTCATTGAATTCATTCATGTAACCATCATAAAAAAATAAATTCAATATCTTTAAAAATGAATTTTATAAATTAGAATTGAAACCTTACTAATATTTTTTATCAAAATTCTATAAATAATTACTTTTCCAAAAAAATATCAAACATTCTTCACATAACATTGATAGGGAATTGTGTTAATAATGATTATTCATTATTTATCAACACCAATCCATTTTATGAAATTATATTCCCCATCAAAATTCCTATTTCTACCATGAAGTGGTATATTTCACATTTCATAACAACATTATTTTCGATGATTCAATTAAAAAAAATCTTGATTTATCAAACAGTGGTAAAAAAACCTCCGAAAATTGAAAAATCATCCAAAAAAACATCCACGTAGACTTAAATAATGACATCTAAAATTCATATCAAGTATATTTGAAATTAACATAGTTTGTTACACAAGAAAAAATGTATTCTCTTATACGTAGAGATACTATAATTATATGTAATTGTTTTTTATCTTGCCCCTCAGGGTGTAATGGGTGACTAAAAGTATCCTAAAGCACCATTTAGAAAACAGTAATGAGAATTTCATAATAAACCTTTTAACAATGTGTCAATTAAATAAGTATAAAAATGATCTTTCATAGTGATATAGTTCAATTCCGTATAATACATACAAAATCACATATAGTTTTATACACTTATATAGATTAACACATTTTACCCATTTTTCACAGTAGTCAATCTAGGTTTCTTGGGAACTTTGTAAAGGAGACTCTCCCATTATGAGTTGATGATAGGGTAGATTTTCCTGGTTCTAATATTTTCCATTCCATTCTTAACTACCTCTTTCTTGGTTATATTAATTCCTCTCTTGGATAATCTAAAATGTATTGAATCATTAAGTAAAATTCAATTCATGTAGATTTTGAGACTTATCCCAAGGATATCTCCTAAACTTCAGCCTATGTATAACAAATGTTAACTGGATAGAATAACTATTTTTATATTTCCGTCTGGGGATAGGTTTCTAGAAATAATCACTATAATATTTTCCCCTTCAATTAGGTGAAATTATTTCATGTCAATGGTTGAAATGGTCTCACCTCTAGGTGCATGGGTTGTTCAAAGGATTGGTTTATATTTAGATAATTTACATCTAATGATTGTATTTTTCACAAACATTGTGTGATATTACCTTCCTCATCATTGAAAAATTTATCAAAATGATCAAAGAAATCATTCATTATAACTTCTTCTAAATTTTGAATAGATTTATCAATATTCATTGAATTATTGTTCATTAATTTTAATTTTTAATTATTTTCTAAATTTCTTTAGTTTTTACAAAATACTTTATTCCTAACTAGGATCATATTATTTAATGTGTGATAGTTTAAATGGTTAATCATACCCCTATGGATACCTAATAGAATCATATATGTTGAAATGTACAATATTCCTACAGAATTCCGTAGTGGGAGTTTCTGGAAGAACATTATAATGATATAGATATCTATGAAGGGTATAACCGAAATGATGGATGATTATGTTAAAAGCATATCATTACCTATATTGTACTTGTTGATTCTAGTTGGAAATATAATATTCAATAATTTGAATAGAACATATTCTATGATTGATGTCAAGACCCAAAGCTGGACGTACATGGACATTGCATTACTTGTGCGGAATACTTAATACATAACAAAAACAAACACCGAAGGACCGCAATAGTTTAGTGTTTTCGGAAACTCGAAACATAATCTTCTAATCGTGGTGAATGATCTTCAACATCTCCCATAAAGATCTTCCCCTTTTATTTTCTTACCTAAAACCATTATTTATATCCTGGGGAAAAGAAAACATAAAAAGGGTGAGCTCAAATTCTTAGTAAGGGTATCCATGGAGAAAATAAAACAAATCATATAAATTTGAAATTAAATACAGGAACATAATGTTTAAACATCAAGATCTTGAGAAATTACATAAAACATGGTAGTACGTAAGGTATAGATCAAAAAGAAACATTAATCCTGATAAAATAGCATGAGAATAAAACATGTAATTGTGGAAACCATTAAGCACATGTTATTATTTCCATAGTAGCAAAGGCATTGCTTCCAAGACCATCTTAGTGGACAAATTTCCTTTCTTAGTCGAGTTCACTCCTCGTTTCAGTCCTGTAACACTGAACCGGATTAACTTACCATTACAGCCATGTCTATATAATGAGATATAAATATTTACCCAATGAATTGGTGGGAGATATAGGTCCCACCCATCTCATTATGAAATCATTCTTACTTGTTCCACAAAATAAACATATACCATTAATCATAACCTAAAGAATAAAAATGGGTTTCATAAACATCATCCCATCATAAAATAATCCATATAAAACAAATGGATATCATTTCATTAGAAAAGTGGAACCATGTAAATCATAGAGAAATTATACTTAAAACATACACATATGAAATAATTTCATCTTATAAGGAAATGGTTTTGATAAAACACTTGAAATTAATTCTTGAGGAAAGTATCCTTTCTTCGTTAAAATAATTTTCTTTTCACAACATGCCATGAAATTTTAAAAGAAAATTATTTTTTAAAAAAAAGTCATTAAATATTGTAGAGTAATATTCATAAAAATAAGGTTTTATAAAACCATAAAAATCCGTTCGTGCTGTATATGTTAAAAAAACATTCTTCTCGTACTTTTAAAGGAAAAGTCAAAAAGTATGACGTATGGTAAACAAAAGAAAGATTCATTACATAACACAAAGTAAAAGTCAAAGAGGGGTAAAAATGACTTTAAAAATACATTTAAGAATATTAAACACTTTAGGAAAAACATTTTTATGGACATGGATGAAAAATATAACCCCAGTAAATACTTACATATAAACAATCTCGGATAAAAATGAGATTGGAAAAGTTATCCCTTTCCTTATGTTCAATATGCTTAGTACGTATCCAAAACTCATGTATAATGATTTAAATAATGTCACTGACTTATTAATTAATCATATTCACTATTATGATATCATATATGGTTCAATTATGACATTATATTACCCGTTCTTTTGTAAATTCCATGTTAAAGCAGCGTTTTGGTTAAAATCGGTTTATTTATCGTACGTGTTTCGACTTATTGTTCTTGATATTATTATTACTTATATCATGATTTAATTTCTTCCATAATGTAAATAATGATTTATATATAATATATATTCAGTATATATATATATATATATATAATAGATATATAAATGAAATGAAATACACCGTTCATGGAGACAGTAGGCCGTACGTACGCATGAACACTATTTTTCATTTCCTTATTGAATTGTAGGGAATTAAGTAGATTACATACATATATATATACATAAATCCAATAGAATTATTATGTCATATAATTAATTATTACTTATTATATATACTTTACAATCAATCTTTAATTGTTAAGATGGAAAATGAATCTCATCGCGTCGTGGAGACGGTAATCCGTACGTACGCACGAGCGGTGATATCGTTCCCATATTTACTGAATGGAATTATAGTAGATTATATAATATCATAGAATCATTATGATGTTATAATAATCCTATATTGTTATTCCTTATACCATTATACCCATCCAAGTAAGGTGGTGGTCTAAAAACTGATTACACCATGGCGTGGAGACGGTATTCCGTACGTACGCACGTGCGATGATTTCGTTTTACATAGGATGGATAGAAGGTGAAATGGGGTTGTTTCATATTTATAATAACATATCCATATATTATTTATACTGATGTTATTAAATTATAATGAAATGTCTAAATAATAAGAAGTTGAAGATGAATGAAAAATTGAAAGAATCGGAAGAAGAGATTACCTCTTCCTCGACGCACCTCCTTTTGAAGTTCTTCTTAGGCCACTAGAGTTGGTCTTTTGAGAATACCAAAACCTATATGATATAAATAGAGAGGTTTATAAGAGTAAATGGTATGGTTTGTATGAGATTAAACGCTCAAAAGGGTGTGGAGAGAAGAGGGAAGGGGTGCCCTTTTTATAAGGGAGGAGAGGGGCACCTTAAGAAAACATAAAATATTATTTTATAATAAAGTCATATTTGGTTTTAATAGCTCCAAATAGATTTATTTAGAATATAAGGTGGGGATGGGTAGAAATACTCTAAACAAATAGGTTTTTGACAAGTTTAGGTTACTATTTTATCCTTATCATTTAGATTTAACTCTAATTTAAATAATTTAACTTTTACCGTGTCTTTTTTTCCTTACACTATATGGTTAATAAACATACAATAACAAGACAAAAGAACCGCAAGTGGTTCATTATTAATATATATATATCCTTATCTATGTAATTTGGATGATCCTTAGATTATTAGGAATAAAATAACAATTAATAATATAATATTTGTTTTAAAAACTATTTTATGTCAATTTTGACACTATTTGGTACTTGATTTTTGTGAAAATCATAACAGCATGGTTAGTTCGAAAAATTTTAATTACATAAATAATAACATGTCATATTAACCTATAAAATTCCTGTAATTTATATAAAGTCTAAAATTACATTAATTTGGGTATTTATAACATCAATTATATTAATATTTCATTAATAAGGTAATTAATGCATCATTATTGTGTCATAAATAAATTAAATAATTTAATGTCTATAAATTATAAATAAAATAAAATTTTTAATAAATATTCTTATCTTTCTAATGAATATTTTTAGTCTAATTTATCTTATTTATAACACTATATTAAAAATGTTTTAGTTATTAAACTTTGATTTTAACTATTTTAATTCTTCTTTAAATAAAATAATAACAAATGTCGTAATCTAATCCAAGTGGACCTAAAGGGTAATATTTTATCCCTACGCTTGTTTTTGGTCAAAATACACTTATCCAATAGAATTAAGACTTGTTTTAGGGTAATAATAATATCATTTTACCCTTAATTACCCTATTTACTTTTAACCGTGGTAAATAAAAGTAAAAAGTTACTATTCACCAAAAATTATTTTTATCGTATTGAACCACATTTTTCCCTTCTATATTAGCTATGTCTCTCATATTTTTGAAATTACACTCATAGAAGCGTTAAAATTATGTTTTACGTAAATTTTTAAACTCTCCTAGGAGGTGGGTAAAAGACGGTGAAAAGTTCAATAAAATTTTTATATGTCTAAAATAATTATAAAATGACTCCAATGAATTAAATTGAACCTATATAGGTATTATATATCAATTTTGACCTAAAATAAATTTAAATAAAATAAATTTTTATTTAAACAAAAAGTCGGTTTTTAAATAGTAACCCAGTGTTTTCACTATTCATCAAAAATTGAATGTTTTCAGAAAAATACAAAAAATCCACCCTAGGCTAAATTTTATATTACTAATACAAATTTGAAATCCATTTTGAAAGATAAAATTTATAAAATTTATAAAAGTGGGTATTACTATTCATAACGGCTAGTTCATAATAATATTATAGTAATATATCTTGTTAAGTGAAACTCGGTATTGCGTATAACACACGATATCGAGGAAGGTTGCTCTGGCATGCAACAGAAGCCTAGAATAGTTTTTTCATATACTACATGATAATAAGGTGTTGCATATAGCGCAAGTTAATCTTGGTGTAGCGTACAAGATATCAAAGAAATTAAAAAGAATAATTTTCATAAAATCACAGAGTGATACATTCTACCCCCCTTAAAATGAATTTCGCCCTTGAAATTCGTCGGGGTTATAAATTTTTCTCTACTTGAAAGTTTCTTTCATAAAAACCCACATTATAAAAAGAATTACCAAAACTTATCTTTAAAAACTAAAGTATGAAACATAATATTTACCCAAATTAACTAATCACTGGGTTTCCACATAGGAGAACATAAGTGAAAATATGGATATAGAAGAGAAATCTAACCATCAAGTTTTGATGGAGAGTGGTAGAGGACATGGCAATGAAAAAGCCAACAATCACAAAGCCATAGATTTGTGATGATCTAAGGTACCATCCGATTCATCAGATATAAGGGCACTAGGACAACATTTTTGGTTTTCAAGATGATTTCTCTAAAGTTGAAGAATTTGAATTAGAAGAAATACTTACTTTATTCGGTATAATCTCATCGTTGTTCGTACCTTGAACAATTTACACTTCATCTCTTAATGAAATGAAGTTGAAATTTTCATTCGTGAAGTGTTAGGAGATCATGTGATAGAATGAGGGGTCATTCCATATGTCTCAAACAAAAGGTTAGAAAAAGTTAAAAAATATACATAAGTCCATATACGATGAGGTTAATCATATATGATTCTAAAAATGGATATACACTTAATCTATCATACTGATTAATAAAATTAGTTTCTACTAACCAGGGACATCCTGTAGGCCAGTGGTAGGAAATAATGGCTTGTTGCACTTCGGTTGTGGGTTCGATTCCCACATCCTTGTCTGACGCAACGGGTTGTCGCCTGTCCTGCAGGTTGTCCCTTTTTCTAAAACTACATTATAATAACAATCCTGAAATAAAATAGAAAAAAGTTCTTGCCTTAAAAAATACTATCTTATGTCTAACTTAATTCATTCCAATCTTTAGACTTATCCAAAATAATTTCTCCAAGCTCATATTATAAAGAAAACAATTACTAGAAATGTCATCTACCGAGCATGTGAATACCATCATTTATCCCCCATATATCATATGATGTATCTTTTTGGTCACATTCCAATCATGTCAATACCTTAATCATGTATTCTCTAGAAACATAGTGAAAACATAAATGTTGTCACAAGGTAACTCTTTCCATATACCAAAATCCCAAAAATTTTATATACTCAAACCATGATATCACTTTTTCCATATATTAGTCATGAGCTCATTAATACTATCAAACATTTCATTATCTTCTTATCCCTTATTTATGCGCATATTAGGTGCTTTCCAAAAATATACGAATAACCCTTCATGGTTATAGGTACCATTCAACATATACTTTCAAAACTCAAGTAAAGGCAACAGTGTAACAATCCTTAGATTTTTCTTTATTCCATAGTACCATACATTATTCTTGATAAACATACAATCATTACACTACCTTCTTAAACCACTGAATGAGCTTCATCATTTCTTCCATCTCATCTATCATTTGTAGTCTCCTCATCATCATCCACATAAATACTACCCATATGACCATTTTGATTCTCTTTATGAGATTTTCCCTTAGGGAATTTGTTTGTATAATGCTCGTACATTCCACATTTTAAACACTTAACCGTTGTTGATGTCTTAGAAATACCATTATCCTTGTCCATGGTGTTAATTGAACCTTTTCCTTTAGAATTACTAGATTTGTGTCCTTTTTTTCTACACCCAAAGCATCTTCCAGTTTCTTTGAAACATTCTCCCTGATGCCTCTTCCCACATGATTTACATGAGGGAAATTGAACTTTCTTTCCACTATGATCATCATGAAACTCCATCTTTCTATTATTACCTGATTCGGGAAACATACCAAAGATGAGATTATTGATCTTATTATGAGATTTCTTATTAGGCATAATATCAATATGTGGACTTCCCGATCCAATTTCATTTGGTTTCTCATGAAGAATATCATTCCATTGTCCATCATATCCTCCTTTATCGTGAATCTTCCTGTTTCAAGCCATTTCCTAAAACCCAAAAAGAATATTATGAGAGGACAAAATCATAATCAAGGGGGTGTAACTTCAATATCAAACATCTTAGGTTTAATTATAATATTGTTTCCATAATTATATGACTATAAACTATACTTATGCTTAACCTTTGGGACATCCCTAGACATACCTTAGAAATATCTCTAGGGATCTCACTAACGTTTTCACATCCTAGTTTCCAAAGCTTAACTAAATCTTTTCTATAATAACAACTATAGAGTCCCAATTCTTGACGTACTTGGACGTTACATTACTTTTTCAGAATGCATAATACATAACAAAAACAAACACCGAAGGACTATAATAGTTTAGTGTCGTTGGAAACTTGATACATAATCTTATAATCATGGTGAAAGATCTTCAACATCTCCCATAAAGATCTTCCCCATTTGTTTTCTTACCTAATCCCTTTCTTTATATCCCAGGGAAAAGCAAACATAAAAAGGGGGAGCTCAAATGATCAGTAAGGGTAAGCATGGAGAAAATAAAACAAATCATATACATTTGTTCTTAAATACATGAACATAATGTTTAAACATCATGATCTTGAGCAATGACATATAACATGGCAGTACGCAAGACATAGATCATAAAGAAACATTAATCCTGATAAAATACCATGAGAATAAAACATGTAATTGTGGAAACCATTACGAAAATGTTATGATTTCCATAGTATCCAAGGAATTGCTGCCGAAACCATCTTAGAGGACAAAGTCCCTTTCTGAATCGAGTTCACTCCTCGTTTCAGTCCTGTAACACCGAACCGGATTAACTTACCATTCCAGCCATGTCTATATTGAGAGATAGAAATCTTTACCCAATGAATTTGAGGGAGATATAGGTACCACCCATCTCATAATGAAATCATTCTTACTTGTGCCACAACATAAACATAAACCATTCATCATAACCCAAAGAATAAAAATGGGTTTCGTAAACATCATCTCATTATAACATAATCCATATAAAACAAATTGATATCATTTAATAAGAAAAGTGTAACCATGTAAATAATAGAGACATTATACTTGAAACATACACATATTAAATAATGTCATCTTAGATGGAAAATGGTTTTGATAAAACACTTGAAATGAATTCTTGGGGAAAATATACTTTCTTCTTCAAAATAATTTTATTTTCAAAAAATTCCATTCAATTTTAAAAGAAAAGTATTTTGTTGAGAATAGTCATTAAATATTTTAGAGTAAGCAACATAAAAATAGAGTTTTATAAAACCATAAAAACCTGTCCGTGCTGTATAAGATAAAAAAAATTCTTCTCGTACTTTTCACGAAAAGACAAAAAGTATGACGCATGGTAAACAAAAGAAAGATTAATTACATAACACAAACTAAAAGTCATAGAGGGGTAAAAATGACTTTAAAAATACGTGTAATAATATTAAACACTTTATGAAAAACATTTTTATGGTCATGGATGAAAAATAAACCCCAGTAAATACTTACATATAAACAATCTCGAATTAAAACGAGATTGGAAAAGTTATCCCTTACCTTATGTCTAATATGCTTCATATGTAACCAAAACTACTGTATAATGATTTAAATAATGTCATTAATTTATTAAATAATCATATTCATTGTTATGATATCATATATGATTCACTTATGACGTTATATTACCCGTTCTTTTGTAAATTCCATGTTAAAGCAGCGTTTTAGGTAAAATCATTTTATTTTTCGTACATGTTTGGACTTGTTGCTCTTGATATTATTATTACTTATATCATGATTTAATTAATTCCATAATATAAATAATTATTTATATATCATATATATTCAGTATATATATATACAATAGATAGATAAATGAAATGAAATACACCGTTCTTGGAAACGGTAGGCCGTATGTACGCATGGACGTTGTTTTTCGTTTCCTTATTGAATTGAATGTAATTAAGTTGATGAAATACATATATATATATATATATACATAAATCCAGTAGCATTATTATGTCCTATATTTAATTATTAATTATTATATATACTTCATAATCATTCTTTAATTGTTAACATGGAAAATTAATCGCATTACGTCATGGAGACAGTAATCCGTACGTACGCACGAGCGGTGATATCGTTCCCATATTTATTGAATGTAATTAGAGTGGATGATATAATATTTTAGAATCATTATTTGGTCATAATAATCATATATAGTTACTCTTTACACCATTATACCCATCAAAGTATGGTGGTGGTGGAAAAACTGATTACAGCACGGCGTGGAGATTGCATTCCGTACGTACGCACGTGCGGTGATTTCGTTTTCCATAGGATGGATAGAAGGTGAAATGAGGTTGTTTCATATTTATAATAACATATATGTATATTATTGATACTGATGTAATTAATTTATAATTAAACAACTAAATAATAAGAAGTTGAAGATGAAAGAAAACTTGAAAGAATCGGTAGAAGAGATTACCTCTTCCTCGACGCACCTTCTTTAAACTTCTTCATAGGGAACTAGAGTTGGTAATTTGATAAGACCTGAACCACTATAATATGACTAGAGAGGTTGAGAACAGATATTGGTGGGGGTTGGCCGAGCATCAAGGCTCAAAGGGGTCTAAATAGAAGAGGGAAGGGGTGCCCTTTTTATAAGGGAGGAGAGGGGCACCTTAGGAAAACATAAAATATTATTTTATAATAAAGTCATATTCGGTTTTTAATAGCTCAAAATAAATTTATTTCAAAGATAAGGTGTGTATGGGTCGAAATAATCTCAACCAATAGGTTTTAGACAAGTTTAGGTTACTATTCTATACTTATCATTTAAATTTAACTCTAAGTTAAATAATTTAACTTTTACCGTGTCTTTTTGTTTTCTTACACTATATGGTTAATAAACATACTATAACAAGCCAAAAGAACCCCAAGTGTTTCATTATGAATATATATATCCCTATATAAGTCATTTGGCCTAGCCTTATATTTTTAGAAATAAAATAACAATTAATAACATAATATGTGTTTTAAAAACTAGTTTATGTAAATTTTGACACTATTTGGTACTTGATTTTTTTAAAACTCATAACAGCATGATTAGTTCTAAAAATGTTAATTAAATAAATACTAACATGTCATATTAATATATAAAATTACTATAATTAATAAAAAGTCTAAAATTACATTTATTTGGGTATTTATAACATCAATTATGTTAATATTTCATTAATAAGGTAATTCCTGCATCATCATTGTGTCATAAATAAATTAAATTATTTAATATCTAAAAATGATAAATAAAATAAAATTATGTAGGAAATAGTTGTATCTTTCTAATAAATTTTTATAGTCGAATTTATCTTATCTATATCCCAATATTAAAATGTTTTAGTTATTAAACTTTGATTTTAACTATTTTAATTATTTTTTAAATAAAATAATAATAAATATCCTAATATAATCCATGTGGACCTAAAGGGTAATATTTTATCCCTAGGGTTGTTTTTGGTCGAACTAAACTTATAAAATTGAATTAGAACATGTGTTAGCTTAATAATAATATAATTTTTACCCTTAATTACCCTATTTACTTTTAACCGTGGTAAATAAAAGTAAAAAGATACTAACCACCAAAAATTAATTTTATCTTATTGAACCACATTTTAAACCTTTATATTAACCATGTCACTCAGATTTTCGAAATTCCACTCACAGAAGTGGTAAAATTATGTTTTATGTAAATTTTCAAACTGTCCTTGGAGGTGGGTAAAAGGCGGTGAAAAGTTCAATAAAATTTTAATATGTCTAAAATTATTATAAAATGACTCCAATTAATTACATTGAACTTATATAGGTATTATGTATCAATTTTGACCTAAAATAAATTTAAATAAAATAAATAATTATTTAAATAAAAAGTCGGTTTTTTAATAGTAACGTGGGGTTTTCACTATTCATCAAAAATTGAATGTTTTCAGAAAAATACCAAAAATTCACCCTAGGCTAATTTTGATATTCCGAATGAAAAAATGAAATCCATTTTCAAAGATAAAATTTATAAAATTTCAAAAGGTGGGTATTACTATTCATAACGGCTAGTTCGTAATAATATTATAGTAATATCTTGTTTAGTGAAACTCTGTATTGCGTAAAACACACACTATCGAGGAAGGTTGCTCTGGCGTGCAACACAATCCTAGAATAGTGTTTAAGTATACTGCATGCTAATACGGTGCTGCGTATAGCGCAAGTAAATCATGGTGTAGCGTACAAGATATCAAAAAAACAAAATGAATAATTCTCATGAAATCTCGGTGTGTTACAACTGATGTTATAAAATGGTGTTGATCTTTTCACAAGTATAATAACCACTATTATGGGATTCAGTTCTCCCATATACAATTAATATAATGAAAAATGTGGCATTACATTAACAGAATCTCTTGGATGACACCATTTATATTTAAATGAAATAGAAAAAAATTTACTAGGGATTAAAAATTTCACATGATCTTTTCATTTAGTAGGATGATGTTAGGTGAACAAGGTGATAACTCTTAATACCAAATTTTCTCACATGTTTCATTGAAATATTGTTTTTTAATTTATACAATAAAATAATATCATAAATTCAAATTTTCTTGATAACATCAAATAGGGGGAATTGATTTCAAATTTATACAATATTCTCAGAATATTGTTTTCAATTTAACCGTTTATATTTTATTCAATTGAATTTTTCTTGAGAGAAATGTTATAGTATGATCTATATTCTATTTTATTCAAAGGGTATTTATGACCTTTTTTTCATTAACTATTTTTATTCATCACCTATTTATTCAATCTGTTGTAAAATTTCCATATGATCCTTATAATCTTTTTCTATTCAGACTTCCTCAGTTATGGAGGTGTTTTTCATGGAATTAGGGTTGGTAACGTGATGGATTTAATTTATAATTATATTATTTACTATGATCACATTACTATAGGGGTTTGGAATATTTTGATATGGTAGTTTTACTGGAGTCTTGGATATTATTTCATTAGTATTCCTAGCTGGTTATTCCCTAAATCACCTCAATTATTATCTCCACCAGTTTTGACCCTTGGGATTTGTTAATGGTGGTTGTAAATTGTTTGAGGGTTTATCAAAAGGATTATTTGGTTGAAATACTGGGGGTTGGTTTTTTTCGTGGTTGGAAAGTTATCTATATGGCTATTGGAATGTTAAGCCTTATTGATATTTCTCCTTGTAAGGTAGAATATACTATTTTTTACATTCAAATAAAAAATGGAATTTCTACCTATCATTACATCATTAATTTATCTACTAAAATTTCTAGTACTAGTGCACTATAATAGAAATATAATTTCTCCAAACCTCAAGACATTAGACAGTATGAGGAGTGGGAAAATACCACAAGACATATGCAATTTTTAGATATTTCTGATCAATTGACTATTTAGGATTCATTTTTAAAATAATACTTCTTATTTCCTCAATTATATATTTTATTATGAGGAATTTTAAATATCTTACCCCATGTAATCCAAATATACTAGTAAATATTATACCAAATTTTTTTGAAATTTTATTTATTATTCCTGTTAAATATATTTTCCTCTACTGGTGTCAAATAAATAAGAAATTCTTATAATGATCCATCTAGTAGGTTTTCATCACATTCAAGTATGGATTTATATAAAAATAATACGTAGTGATTCACCTCTATATCTTGGTGAGGGAAACAAGAGAAAATGTTGTTAAACCTCTCCAAATAAACAATAAAATAATATTATGATACTTTTCAAATTGAAAAGGTCTCCTGTCTAAAATATTTGATTCTTGATGAGTTTAAGAATCTTTGTATAAAGCATATCTTCTTGTTATTCTATTCATTAAACTCTGGAAACTATCAACTATAAAACCAATCCTTGTCAATTGAATTCAATGAGAATTGAAAATAATTTCACATCAATTATTCATAGTACACTCTACTTGATATTCGTTTTGAATATACAAAGGTAAAATACATGATGTTTTTGTTATGATATTCACTAAAAATATAATCAAATTTAGGATGTGCATGTAATATAACATTCTTCATTTGAAAATCATTATTTAATGAATTAATAATAATTAGGTTATTTTGGATTACAATATAGGGTATGACTAGATATCTCAAGATATGGTTAGTATTACCTACCATTGTGAAGGGATCACAGTTAAAACTATGATTATCATATGGATCATATAAGGAAATATTCTCAAAATAAATTTCAAATTTTAATTTTTTATTTGTTTTTGTAAACATTATCCCACTTTACAAATCAAAAGTGAAAATGTTGTTAACGTAATAATTGGTAATACAATAAAAAATTATTTATTTTGAAACCACCATCCAAAAAATGGAACCATATTTCTAATGTAGATATCATGGGTGTAAATAAGTTTAAAAAATATGTTAGTAAATATATAATATAATTGTGACTATATATTTACACATTGAGAGGTGACAAAATTAGTTGTCCCTTTTAGTTGGGGAGGGGGTTCCTTTCTTTCATGATCTCATGATTTTAAAAACATAATGTATATTAAATAATTTGTTTTTGGTTTAGAGATATACGTGTTAATGATATTTGGGATTGATTTACAATTTCAATTCTCTCACAATCTTTAAAATAGTTTATTATTCATATTATTTATTGATAATTTAAAGAATCTCAAATTGATTCATCAATAATCCTATTTTGAATGATATGCGGAAAAATATTAAATTAATCATTTTTTATCAATAAGCCTTCATATTTTTTTAAATGATATCCATGGATCCCAAAATATTAAAGGACACCAAAATCACTCCAGAAAATCAAAATCTGGTTTTCATTGTCTAAATAAGTATATGAAAATCTCATTTTCTTCCACACTTGAGCTAGAATTTAGTAGACATTTACAACTCATCATAGAATATTCTATTATATATATTCTAAAATTAGTGAAGGGAATTATTTGTTTCATTAAAAGAGGTAATAAATAACGATAATGCTAAATAATTCAAAATTCATTGTATTTAATATAATATATAAAAATTAATACTGAAATCAGTCAATATAAAAGTGAATTGATTCATTAAATTTTATACTAAAGAATTAAAAATTGAAATCTTTCCCATCCCCAATAATCAATGGTTTTTTACATATCTATTTGATGATGAAAACATTTAATATTGGAGAAATAGATAATAAAATATCCTTTAAAAATACAAAAATAGGGCCCCTAAAATCATGATTCTAGAGATTCTAGTACACTATCCTAAATCGCATTCCCTCTCACCCTTATCTTAATTTTTTTGATTCATTATCCACTACTCCTATATCATTCAACCAATTTGATTTTATTTAATTAAATTCACCAAAATGTATATTCTATAATATTTTTTATTTTTTATGACATATATTCCATACTATAAATATGTAATATCTATGAAATCTTATTCATAAAATTCATCATTATCATCATTGTATTACCCATAAACCCAAGTATTCAATTCTCAATGAATAATAGGATTTTTCTTATTTATTATTAACCTTGTTGTCAATAAAAATTTAATTCATAGTTTTGATTATAATCGATGTGCATTTCTATAAATTGATCACATGAATGAATAAAGCACAATTCTTGTAATTTAATTCCCCAATAATTTCATTGTATTGTTTTTATTCATCATCATCTCGATTATATCAATGTGTATTTTATTTCATTATTAGCCATATTTAATTATTAAAATAACACATTTTTACAACTATGAAAAATACTCCATTTTAAAAGGCTCAGGGAATGACCCCAATGAGGCTCCCACTGTGATGCCTTTAGACTATAATAATTTAGAGTGGTAGTGAAAGTTATTGTGTTTCAAGTCAACATATTAAGATTAAATAATTAACTATAAAATCCATGGAATCAAATTTATGTATATAATCATATCATTATGAAGACTAGATGGAACATTATGATGAAAAATTCAATTTTTTGTTCATCTTTATGAAATTTTTGACAAACCGTATGATGCTAATATAGACTTTTTCCATAAACTATACGATGATCCTAAATAAACTTATAAATTATATTCATAAACCTTATACACTTTTCCTTTTCCATAAAATGAACTTTTATTCAAATGGTGTCTCTATGCCTTTTCCACAAAATTAACCTTACAATCACATGTCACCCTTAAAAGATCTATGATAAAACCAATAACTTGGACATTGCCAAAATATAGAAACCTATATCGTGTGAAATAAAACTATATAACTCAAAAATCCTCCAGACACACATAAATACCTCAAGTCATAACCTTGAAATGTAATAACATCATGTTGTGTATTCCTTGACTACCTAAGAATCATCCAAAACCTTCATGAATAACTCTGGAATATTTAATCATTTTATATTCACTACTATAATTCTTTTTCCAACCCAAATTTTAGATTATTTCTAGAAAATAAAGTCTTAATCTTATTATCATTACATATATTTTCCTTCCCATATCTATTTCTAAATACTTCTATCTTCAAAATAATAATAACAAATATGAATTTTTAGTCATTCATTTTATTCTAAAAACAAGTAGATCGATTATCATTACAATTTCAATAATTTTATAAAATATTCAAAACAATTATTGAAATTATGCTTTAACTGTAAAAACTCATAAAACATAGTTTATTAGTAAATGTGAGTGAATAAAATTATTAAAGAATCTATAAAATAAAATGAATTTACTCTCTATTTCAATTCACAAAAACATAAACCTTGGTCTCTTAGATAAGTGAACATAAAAAACATCATGTAAGAAAAATTCAACATATAAGTTAATGTCAGTTGATTATTTATCATCCAAGTATCTCAAACATATCAAGCATCTTAAATGTTATTAATTATATTTTCTCCATTAAGTTCATTCACTACCATTCCACTATTTCTATACTACCAGTATCATTTATACATTCATTATTGGGAATATTTATCTCATTACACATGTATGATTTTAAATAAATATCTTTCTCATCAAAGCTCGTGAATGGCTCACTAAAAGAATGTTGAATTTCAATATATCAACCCAATGAGTCAAGTACATATTCTAATCATGAGGAATTTTCTGTATTTTTTTTGTGGATATGGGTGAGTATTTTATGATGTGAGATTATTCACAGTAAGAATATGTGTTTTGGATATATTTTGTAATGTAATCCATGATGTATGGTTTTTACCAAAAAAATGGCATGCTAACTCACTCCCCTTACAGTGGTATAGTTCCATCATATCCTGAATTTTGATGAAAGTTCAGAAAATTAACATTTCAACATTAGCAAAAATTTATATACTCTATTTATTTCATTATTTTAATTTTTAATTATGTTTCATTTTTATTCTCTTACTATATTTTAGTTATAAAGGATGATAAGAAACATTTATTTTAAAAAAAATTGTTAACTTATATTCCAATTTCTAGAAGATATTGTCCTTTAGTTTCTATCACCATTATGATTTTAAATATAATACCGAACTAATTTTATATATTTACAAAAATTATACTCAAAATAATAAAATTAGTAGAATATTATGGTTCTATTACATTATCAATTCTAATTATCCCACTCTCCCCTACTCACTGAAGTTCTACTACGAACATTTATTAGCATTCAGATCAAGGTTGGTGGGGATTTTAAAATTTTAATTTTACATCCTGCAAAAAATTAATTCATTTATAGAGTTTCAATTTTAATGGTAGGATAAAAAAATATTTTCATTGTAATAAGTATATTTTTAGACCAAAGATAATGATTCCATCATTTACACCAAAATATTCCCAAGTATTACATATTTTTACTATATTACTCAAAATAAATCCTGGTTATTCAAACATGTATTGTTTCTATCATGAAATGATTAAATTATAATTAATATATAGTAATTGGTTTAGAATACTATCATATGTGAGATTTTAATATTGGGTAGTACGTCATGGAATAGGTTATAAAAACAATTTTTCATTACATGAATCTACAACATTATGAATTTAAAAACAATTTTGTTCTAGAAATCATCAGTGTTATTTTTTAGGTTCAAATTAGTTTCTCAATATTGGTATAAGTTAAAAAAACTAATTAGATTTTTGACATTCTTAATAGTTTTAAAAGCACAGTAAAACTTAAAAATAAACACAATATTACATTAAATTAAAACAAAAAACCAATATTTAAAAATTATAAAACTATTTGGGTTCCCCCCCCCCATCCCAAATTTGAATGATATATTATCCTTAATGAAATATAACATATAAGTAAGTTTGAAATATATTTTATCTAATATCAAAAACCAATCAACTGCTAAATAGTGGTACCAATTTTTTTTCAAATGGTAGATAGGTTTGAGAAGTGTGATCTCATCTTCTAGAACATGTTGAATATTACCATTATTTTTCACCAGATTTTGTCCATTGATAAAAAATAGGTTTTTTATCCAAATTTAAGTATCCACACAACACCAAATGGGTTGAAATTAGTAATAGTAAAATTCCAATGCAATTTGAAATAATGATTATTTAGAATCAATTAAAATTGGATATGTAGATAAGAACTTGTTGCCTATTATGAAACACTTTTTTCAATTAACATTTCAGGGTGTAAATAAGATCATTACCTATAAATATATGTGTTCATAGATGATTAATTTAGTATTTAATTTAGATTAAACAATTGATTTATTATTTCATTCCAAAATGAATCCAAATCCATATTTATCTTTTTGACAATACAGTAGTCCCTGTGTTCCAACTCCATAGGTAAATGAAAACTCTTCCCATAAATGAACTATTATGGACGCATTCTGATGGGGCTTTTATATGTAGTCTAGTAATCCCATAAGGGGAATTCCAATAATTTTATCCAACCGTCTCTATTTTGACTGATACTTTTCCCTATGATTCCATTAATATATCTATTTTAATCATCAACTTTTCAATTAGTTTTGGATTGGTAAGTGGTTTAAATATTGGGAGGAACTCGATACTATCTGATAAAATATATTGTTCATATGATAGAAATATGTTCCTTGATCACTTATAGATTCTCATTGAATACAAAACATATAATAAATATTAGTTTCAGAAAAACCAAAAAAAATAACTTCATCTGTTTTAGAAGATTTAACTAACACCCATTTTGAATCATATTCAATATCTAATAGCATGTAATAGTTTCCAAAGTACAAGAGAACGGGTCCTAAAAATTATATTCCATAAACAACATTAATTTCACAATGGTTACTGAGTTTTGGGAAAATTTCATGTATTTTGGATATTTTCCAAATAATTTTACACATCTTAAACTATTTAAAAAAATAATTCGAAAATATAATCATCATGGGAAAATATATATCATATTTTAAAACATTTCTAATAGCTAATTCAATAGAAAATTTTCCTTTATAAGATATAATATGGAAGAATTCTATGATTAACTGAATCTCAATCATAATGAAACAGCACTTAATAATTTAACAATTAAATATTTTTTAAAGGTATGAATCTACAAAAATATTGATCCTTGATAAAAAATTTTGCATAATAATTTGTTGATTGTATAAGTGAGAGGTGATTTGATAAGTTAGAAAAAATTTCACCATATCCTTGTATCATAGTACATATCCTTTAACCAAATGTATCTTCTCTCCTAGGTTGAACTCATCAAATGGATCTAGGTTTTGAATTTCCACTTCATGCCTATAGGGAAGTAGATCAAGTGATATTATACATGACTCTCTTATACATTATTATCCTTTATTTCTCGATCAATCTCCTAAGGGAGAAGCATCCAGTTAATTAATCTTGGATATGATTTTTCCTACATTATTTGGTATATATGGGTTGTATGATTGGATATGATAGTCACCATAGTACTAAGAAATAATGACCCTAATTTATAAAAATGAATAAAAAATACTAAAAATAATGTTATAATTATAGTATAATGCTTCCAGATTGAATCCAATAATCATGAGGAATATAAAATGACTCGATTTCTTTAATAAATTGATTTAGAAAATATTACTCTAACATAGTGGTTAAAATAATTATAAATCACTTTAAAGGGGTGTTCTTAGTTTGGTGGCTACATCATTGGTGGTGTAGTTATCTTATTATATAGTAATTTAAATTTCTTCCAATTATCAGCATCAAAAATAAATTCATCATATTTTAATTTATATGGACATTGTAATTGAAAACACACTAATATTTTTATGATAATTTAGTAAAACACATCATGTCCTAGAAAACTTTTATTCTTCACACGGGTGGTATAAAGAATTTAATCAATAAATTATAGGTTTTATTTATTAACAAAAATCCCATTTTGGGAAATTATATTACCTAAGTAGTATAACTCCTTAATCCATGAAGTGAGACATTTCAAAATTAAAACAAAAATCATTTTAATGAATGTTTAAAAAAACAATATTTCCAATAAACTGTTCAAAAGAACATCTAAAAATAATAAAATATTCCAAAAAATATACAATACCTTCATTAATAGCATCATAAATTTTATTTATAATACATCATTAGAATGTACATAATTAATCAAATAATCAAAATGGAATTCTATAGTATGAAAAGGTACAAATAGGGAATTTAAGGGTTTCTTCCCTTGGTCCTCATGTGCAATTGGCACCTGAATATATCTTGAAATCCAATATAGAAATCATTAATGCATAATTTCTAATAATCATTCTAATATTTGGTTAAAAATGACTCTAAAAATGAAATTTATTAGAGACCTGATTCAATTTCCAAGAATATTCAAAAACACTATAGTTATTTGGGTTATATATGTGGAATAATATTTAAAATAATTTTTCATTATGGTCATTCCATTTTCATTGGGAATTATTTCAAAGTGGAAAGCCTATTTTGAGTCGTATATGGTGTATATTATCACTATATTTAATAAATTTTTTCTCATTATTTTATACCACCATCGTGGTTTCTTTTAGTCTTCTCATGGGATTCATAATAGTTTTTTAAATTTAGTTAAGGAAAATTCTATGGGTGTAGTTTTTCGGGCCTATCCTAACGATATCTCTTTGAATCTATCCTATGAATTCATTATTTGACCCATAATTTCTTCCAATTACAATTTCTTAATTAGTGGATAGGTTCCTAGAAATAGTCACTAGATAATTTCCCCTTTCAATTAGGTGCACATGTTTCATGTCATTTGGATTATGGTTTCAACTCCAACTGTGGGTATTTTTGATGGATGAAATGAGGTAAATATTCCTTACCTCCAAATAATGGATAATCTATACACAGGGTGAAATAGTAGGTTCCTCAACAGTGAAAAAAATCCAAACCATCATGAAATTAGTGATTTCCTCTTTATCATTGTTTTTTGAGAGTTTTTTATATTCGATGTTAATTATTTTAAGATTAATTCTCAAATATTATTTGTTTTTATAATGTAAATAATTCTTACAATGGACATTATGTTTTATTAGTATCATCCTTTTTAGTGACTGATAGTATGAAATGGGAAGGATCTCATATTTGTTTGCATTGTGGGGTTAATCATATTGACATTGAAAATATTTTAACAAATTTATATAGTGAGAGTTCGATCATTATCAACTTTTATGGTATTAGAAATATTCATGATGGGTATACCCAAAATTATAGTTTACTATGATGGGGACATATCATCCACTATATTTAGAAAATAGAATTCATCTCAAAATATTTGGTTTTATACATTGACTAGTATATCTTCTAGGACTCCTAGTGAAAATGTAGTGGATTTTTTTGCATGTTGATCAAAAAAACATATGGGTTTAGTTACCTCGTATGAAATGATGTAAAAAACAAACTGTGTAGTTACATTAATTGGGGATATATGATCACAAAAATAGTATTTAAGAGGCATAGAACCAGTGGATAAAAGGGTTGAAAATTTCTCTATGTTGGTAAATTTTGTAGCAAAATATATGGTGATCAGGGATGAAACACGTATTCCCATGTTTACTAATTCATTCCCTTTATATATTATCTTATTTTTCATATATCCATATGAATGTAATAATATTTTTTTAATTTTATTAAGGGATTCAAAGAGGGTAATACTGATTTCAAATTTTGGTAAATTTTTCAGAATCTCCATATTAATTATCTACTATTGAATGTTCATTGAATAAATCAATATAGAGGGAAATCGGAGTAAGATATCATTATTCTCAATATTATGTGATTTAAATCATATTTTCTGTTCACATATTATTATTTTATGATATTTATTCTTTTCCAATGTCTTCTTACTCTTGGGACTCCTTCACATTATCCATGTCAATAGTTTTATCTTGGTGTTCCTAAAAATTGGACTATATTTTCATGGAATTATGGTTAGTGTAAGTTGAATTTATTTTCAACTTTTAGTGGTTACCATTATCACATTATCCTTGGGGTTCATAACTAGTTATTTTTCATTTTTTCCATGATTATTAGAAAATATTCACACAATAAATCATATTTTGTTCTTTATTTACATCATGCCATTTCTCATCTCCTCATATTCTGATCATTACTGGCTTTGATCAGGTGGTTGTGAAGTGGTTAAGGTTTTTTCAACATCGCTATTTTGTTGAAATTGAGTTTGTAAGATGGTTGGTTGAATGGTTATATGTATGTTTGTTAGGATGGTGGGTCTTTATGGAATTAATATTGGTAAATTATCTTAGTTCTATACTTTTGATTCCCAAATCCATTATTGAAATAGGATATTCATTTCCATCCATGATTTAGTTAAAGAAAGTGCCTTTTTTGATAGGATATTTCATAATGATTAGTTCAATAAAACATCAAATATTAGTCAATATAATGATTAATAGAATAATAAAATATATACCATTATAGGTTCTTGTTTTTTATATTATGGTTTGAGATCTATTTATTGAAATAGAGTGGTTAGATCCTTGTGATTGGATTATAGGAAAGATGATACATACGATCATTCCTACTGTAGTCCTCTTGTTCCAATTCCATGTGTACCAACCAACTATGTAATTTCTGAAATATTATTTATTAATAAACATTCATCTATGGGTTATTCTTAAATGAAATGTCTTTCTAATGATTCATCTAATGTGTTTTTTCAATATCATGTTCGAATTGATTGAAAAAGACTAAGAAGTGATGCTCCTCTTTGGCATGGTGAGGGAAACATCTACACAACTTCATAAACCTCTCTTAATACTAATATAATAAAAGTCCCCAGCCTTAAACCTAACTTAATCATGATTTATCACAAGATTACACATTGAGTGTCTTTTCAGGTTTAGATTTGTAGAGAATTAGATCATAAAACTTTCATTACATTCCACATTTAAAAAAGTGGTTACATAAAAGATAGTATTCATTTTTCCCATCAACAGAAACATATTTAAAATAAAAAATGGATTCTTTCTTGACACTTCTTCGACACTATCATCATATCATGTACCCTTCCCTTGACCTGTGAAAAACATTTCAAAAACATGGGATGAGCATAAAAAACTCAGTAAGGGATATAAAAATATGGAAAGGAAACATGAGTACATATATACATAAGAATGAAATCATACATTACCCATAAAACATAAGCACTTTAACATACCTCATCAAATCATGAATAAATCATAGAAATCATAAGACATAAAGGTAACTTGAGGCATTCATAACATTCTTACATAGGGAGTAACCCTCATGGTTACGTTTGGAATACCCATCACAGTATATTCCCTAAATCTCTTCAGAGAAACCTTAATGTTTAACCCCTTCGTGTTACCCAATGCATTGGAGAGCTATATCAGGCTCAACTGCCCTTAGTTTATCACAGAACCACCCGTCTTCATAACAATTCCCAATAACCATAACATAATCGTATCACATAAAACAAGCAAAAAGGAAACATAACATTTCCACATTTCAATCACAAGATATCAATAAAACACATTGATATAATAAAAACATTATGAAAACCATTTTCAATACCAAAATAAATTAAAAGTAAAACATGGTATTTATTTTTCATTTAAAAAAATGTATGGCTTGTAGAGGAAGCTGAAACTCAAATAATGGTCACGACGACGGAGAAGTCGTTGTCGCCGCATACGTATGACAAAAAACATTCCCTATTGTCGCTTAGTAAACGCTTCGTATAAAAAATATTCCTTTTGAATAAACATAAAATGTCAAAGGGGTTTATACACCGTATAAAAGAAAGTTGTGTATAAAACAAAATATGTCTCAATGAAAGGAGATTGAGACGGATTCCCTTACCTCGGGTCCGACTTGACTTGATCGTTCTTGAACGTCCTGAATAATAAACTTGAGTTAATTCTTACTTGGTTAAGAACCTTTTTCATGTTCATTATTCCTTTTATATCACTTATTACCATGTCATTAACACTATTTAATTATTTATGTTATTAACGGTCATTTTAACGATCATTGGTACTTGAGTCAAAAATAAACTCTTTATAATTACAAGATGTTCATGAATCCATTATATCCAGAGTTATACTCATGATGTAGATATCATATATATCATATATATTCAGTATATACATGCATTTATAATATTACATAATCATTTAGAGGTAAGAAATGAAATGCACCATTCTTGGAGACGGTAAGCCATACGTCTGCATGAATGCTACTTCCATTTCTATTTCATATTTAATGTAATTAAAAAATAATGATAAATAATAGTATTATAATTCCAGTATTTTATCATATATATTATCATTCAATCTATCCTTTATACGTACCACATCTGGTATTAATGAATCAAATCACTTTGAGGGGGCGGTAGTCCGCACTTCCTAAAATGAAGATATCGTGTTTACACATAATGGAAACCATAAAGTTATGCGATAAATGAAAAATGCATAAGCTTAAGTAAAACATAAACCTATTATATATCATATATAAATATAGTGACATCTTAATGGTCACCTTTTAATGTGTTATATGAGTGTTGAACAATCATCGTTTCGTGAGGCAGAAATTCGCCAACCACAGAAATAGTAATACCCACCTTTTGAATCGTGTGGTTTTTCCACAAAACCTTTACCTGATGAATCACCTTATTCTATAACACTTGCTCCCTATGGTCAAGAATCAGGACCAGTTTTTCCTCATAAGATAGGTTCTCTTCCAGCTGAACTACCACAGGACTCAAAACATGAGATGGATCTGGCATATACTTTCTCAACATCGAAACATGAAAAACATTGTATACCTGAGATAATTTTGGAGGTAAAGCCACTCGGTAAGAAACTGATCCCAATATCTTCAGAATTTCATATGGTCTAATGAACCTTGGACTCAGCTTTCCATTCTTACCAAATCGCATCACACTTTTCCATGGTGAAACTTTGCGAAAAACATGATCACCTATCTCGAAAGATAGATCCTTCCTCTGGTTATGCGCATAACTCTTCTACCTGCTCTGAGATGTTCTCATGTGTTTCTAAATCAACTGTACTTTTTCTGTCATCTCTTCTACCAATTCTGGTCCCATCAGCTTCCTTTCACCCACTTTATCCGAGAAAGCTGGAGTTCGACACCGCTTCCCATATAATGCCTCAAAGGGGTCCGTTTGTATATTGGAATGAAAACTGTTATTATAAGAAAACTCATCCAAAGAAAGATGTTGGTCCCAAGTTCCCTGATAATCCATCGAACAAGCACATAGCATATCTTCCAAAGTCTAAATTCTTCGTTCTGACTGCCCATTTAATTGAGGATGAAAAGTTGTACTAAAATTTAATTCAGTACCCAACGACTTCTAAAGGCCTTTCAAAAAGATAGAAGTGAACCTGGGATCACGGTCAGATACAATGGAGAGGGGAACTCCATGCAACCTGAAAATCTCATTAAGGTACAATCATGAAAGTTGATCTAAAGAGAATGTATCTCAAATAGGAAGGAAATGAGCAGATTTAGTTAATCGATCAATAATAACCCATATGGCATTAATACCTCGAGATGTCCTCGGTAATCCCACAACAAAGTCCAGGGATACATTTTCCCATTTCCACTCTGGCACTGGTTAAAGTTGAAGCATCCCTTTCAGTAACTGCCGCTCTACTTTAACTTTTTGACCAGTCAAACACTTCACTGTAAAATCAGCAATATCTCTTTTCATTCCATCCCACCAGAAATACTCCCGCAGATCTCTGTACATCTTAGTACTGCCAAGATGAACTGAAAATGGAGAACTATGAGCTTCACATAAAAACTATCTCTTCAACTGTGAATCACAAAATACACACAATCTCCTCCCAAATCTCAAAACACAATCATTATCAATGTTGAATTCAGGAAACTTACCCTTCTGAACCAGCTCTACCTTTTTCTGCAACTCACTGTCTTGATTTTGTGCTTGCTTGATTCTGTCTGATAGGGAAGATTTCACTGATACCTGAAACAAAACAGAAGGACATCCTGCACCGAAAACCTTTATTCCAAATTTCATCAAATCCTTAACCAAAGGATCATATTCCAAACACAACATTGCTAATGAAGCATTACTTTTTCGACTCAAAGCATCAGCCACTTTATTTGATTTTCCCGGATGGTAATAAATTTTACAATCATAATCCTTGATTAATTCTAGCCATCTCCTCGGTCTCATGTTCAATTCATTTTGAGTGAATATATACTTTAAACTTTTTTGATCGGTATATATTTCACACTTTACTCCATACAATTGTTGCCTCTAAATTTTTAAAGTGAAAACCACAGCAGCTAATTCCAAATCATGTGTAGGGTAATTTACCTAATGAGTATTCAAATGTCCTGAAACATAAGAAATTACCTGATCATTCTTCATTAGGAAACAACCATGTCCTTTCAATGAAGGATCATTGTAGATAACAAACTCACCATTCCTGGAAGGTAGTTCCAAAACTGGAGCATTCACCAATCTTCTTTTCAATTCCAGAAAACAATCATCACATTCTTTTGTCTAGATAAACTTAACACCCTTCTGAGTTAGCTTAGTCATTGGACTAGATAACCATGAAAAATTTCAAACAAACCTTCAGTAATAGCCTGCCAAACCAAGGAAACTACGAATCTTAGTTACATTTGTGGGTCTTGGCAATTCTTTAACAACCTTTGTTTTTGCAGGATCAACAGTTATCCAATATTTAGAAACAATGTGACCAAGGAAAGAAATTTTTTGCAACCGAAACTCATAATTTCTGAATTTCCCATACAATTTCTTTTCTTTCAAGGTTTTAAAAATAACCCTTAAATGTCTTTCATGGTCCTCTTTACTTTTAGAAAACACCACAATATCATCAATTAAAACCACAAAAATCTTATCCAAGAACTCATGGAAAATTCTATTCATAATGTCCATGAATACAGCAGGTGCATTGGTTAGCCCAAAAGGCATTACTACAAATTCATAATGGCCAGATCTTGTACGCAACGCAGTCTTCAGAACATCTTATTCCTTTACCTTCAACTGATGGTGCCCAGATCTCAGGTCAATCTTTGAAAAATACTGAGCTCCATGGAGCTGATCAAACAAATCATTGATATGAGGAAAACGATATTTTTTCTTAACAGTGATGTTATTCAAGGATCTATAATCAATGCAAAGTCGCAATGAACCATCTTTCTTTTTAACAAATAAAACAGGAGCACCCCATGGTGATGTGCTAGGTTGAATGAAACCTTTCTCTAATAAATCTTGCAATTGCTCCTTCAACTCTAAAAGTTCAGTTTGAGCCATTCGATAAAGGGGTTTTGAAAATGGATTAGGTTTAGGAACTAAGTCAATAGTAAATTCAACTTTTTGATCTGGTATTATTCCCAGAAACTCATCAGGAAAAACATCCGGATACTCATTTAACACTGGCACATCATTAATCGGAATGGTTCCCTTGTTTTCAACGATATGTGAATGGTAACATTCATTTACATCTTTTACATGTTTCTTGGCCTCTTGATATGTTATAAATAGTAAGGGTTCATTCTTGTACACAAACTGAAAGTATTTCTGAAAAGAAAATTCATTAGCTCTACAGTCAATCTTAGAATGGTAAATAGAGAGCCAATCCATACCCAGGAAAACATCAAACTCTACTAAAGGTAAAACAATAATGTTTTCAAGGAGGTTCTTTCCATGGATAAGGATATGAAGATTCTTATAAATTATTTTTGCCTCAAAATTTCCCCCAGACGTTTTTACCACAAGTTCAGGAGTCATTTCTTGAGATGGTATTCCCATTTTACTATAAAAGTTTTCAGAGGTGAAAGAAAGTGTAGACCCAGAATCAAACAACACACTGGCATAATCTGAAAAAACAAACAATATACCTGATACAACTTCATTTGATAGTCCGACATCTACTGAAGTACTTGCAAAGGATTTCACCACCACTTTCTTCTCGTAGTCTAATGGCTTCCCATCACTCTAGCTCTTTGTAGGACACTCATTTGCATAGTGACCCATCTCATTGCACTTAAAACATTTCACTAACTGTAAATCAAATTTGGTCTTACCATCACCTTGATCTTTTTCAATGCAATCAGGAGCCTTATGTCCCATCTTACCACATCGGTAGCACATTCCATAATTCATAAGACATTCCCCAGCATGACTTTTACCACATTTATCCCAAACTGGAAACATAGTTTTCTTACCATCAGACTTTTTTGAAGAATTCTTCCATTTCTCCTGCCACCTCGATCTATTCTTCTGTTGGTTGTCATAGAACACTTGATCATCGAAAAACTCCATTTCCACCTTCTCAGCACATCGAACAAGCTTTTCATAACTTTTTAACTCACCAGAAGCTAATGACCTTCGATATTTTGGCATTTATCCTGAGTAAAAATGGTTGATTTTACTATCAAGTTCTCAGATAAAATTTGGAGCATACCTTTCCAATCGAGTGAACCTTTCTTCATAGGCAGCCACTGAGTCTTCCTCTTTCCTCAATTCCGGGAATTGTTTTTCCATCCTAAGTCGAATAGCCTTAGGAAAATACTTCTCAAGAAACATACCATTGAATTCATCCCAGTCGAGAGCATCAATCTCATCAGTTTCCCTGATATTTTTAACCATCGACCACCACTGATCTACTTCAACCTTCAAACGGTAAATAGAAAGACTAACCTTTTGATTGTCTGAACACCCCATGACATCGAAAATATTCTCCAGTGCTATAATCCACCCTTCAGCTTGCACAGGGTCAGATGATCCTCGGAATTATGGGGGATGTTTCCTCATGAAATGTTCCACTACTAACATGTTCCTCTACGGTTGATTTGTTTGATCTTGTGCATGGATACCACCACCATTTATCTCTTGAGACAAATGTGCCATTACTGCAACAAACTGTTCAGTTCCAATTCCGACCATCTCCGGATGCTGATTTAGAAGGTCGTTTCCTTCTGTATGCCTTCCTAGAACTGCTTCCTTGTTTTCTCTGCCGAAAACCATTCTGAACAAACATGTCTTAGATGAAGCAACACGGTAATCTTCAAATGCTATATCATTTCAATTTGACCATAAAAAAATATTTTTGGATAATCATTTAATATAATTCTAACTCTTAAAGTTATCTAAATCGACCTCTGATACCAACTATAAGGCTCCAACCTTAAACCTTACTTAATCTTGAGTTATCACAAGATTACACATTGAGGATCTTTTCAGTTTTAGAGTTTTAGAGAATTAGATCATAAAACTTGCATTAAATTCCACATTTAAACAAAGTGGTAACATAAAAGATAGTATTACTTTTTCCCATCAACAGAAACATATTTAAAATAAAACATGGATTCTTTCTTGACACTTCCTTGACACTATCATCATATCATGTACCCTTCCCTTGACCTATGAAAAACATTTCAAAAACATGGGATGAGCATAAAAAACTCAGTAAGGGATATAAAAATATGGAAAGGAAACATGAGTACATATATACATAAGAATGAAATCATACTTTACCCATAAAACATAATCACTTTAACATACCTCATCAAATCATGAATAAATCATAGAAATCATAAGACATAAAGGTAACTTGAGGCATTTATAACATTCTTACGTAGGAAGTAACCCTCATGGTTACGTTTAGAGTACCCATCATAGTATATTCCATAAATCTCTTCGGAGAAACCTTAATGTTTAACCCCTTCGCATTACCCAATGCATTGGAGAGGTATATCGGGCTCACCCGCCCTTTGTTTATCACGGAACCACCCGTCTTCATAACAATGCCGAAGAACCATAACTTAATCGTATCACATAAAACATGCATAAAGGGAAGATAAAATTTCCACATTTCAATCACAAGATATCAATACAACACATTGATATAATAAAAACATTATGAAAACCATTTTCAATACCAAAATAAATTAAAATTAAAACATGGTATTTATTTTTCATTTAAAAAAAGGTATGGCTTCTAGAGGAAGTCGAAACACAAATAATGGTCACGGCGGCGGAGAAGTCGTTGTCACCTCATAAGTACGACAAAAAAAACATTCCCTTTTGTCGTTTAGTAAATGATTTATATAAAAAATATTCCTTTTGAATAAACATATTAGTCAAAGCGGTTTATACACCGTATAAAATAAAGTTGTGTATAAAACAAAATATTCCTCAACGAAAGGAGATTGAGACGGATTCCCTTATCTCGGGTCAGACTTGACTCGATCATTCTTTAACGTCCTGAATAATAAACATGAGTTAATTCATACATTATTAAGAACCTTTTTCAAGTTCATTATTCCTTTTATATCACTTATTACCATGTCATGAACACTATGTAATTATTTAAGTTATTAACGGTCGTTTTAACGATCATTGGTACTTGAGTAAAAAATATACTCTTTATAATTACAAGTTTCTCATGTATCCATTATATCCAGAGTTATACTCATGATGTATATATCATATATATCATATATATCCAGTAAATACATGAATTTATAATATTACATAATCATTTAGATGTAAGAAATGAAATTCACTATTCATGGAGACGGTAAGCCGTACGTACGCATGAACGCTACTTCCATTTCTATTTCATATTTAATGGAATAAAAACATAATGATACATAATTTTATTATAATTCCAGTATTGAATCATATATAATATCATTAAATCTATCCATTATATGTACCACATATGGTATTAACGTATCAAATCACTTTGAGGGGGGCAGTAGTCCGCACTTCCTAAAATGAAGATATCGCGTTTACCCATAATGGAAACCATAATGGTATGCCATAAATGATAAATACAGATGCTTAAGTAAAACATAAACATATTATATATCATATATAAATATATTTACATCTTAATGGCCACCTTTGAAGGTGTTATATGAGTGTTGAACAATCATCATTTCGTGAGGCAGAAATTCTCCATCCACAGAAAAAGTATGTTCTTTAACCATTAGATCTAGGTGTGTGTAAGTGTAGCTCGAATCCTTCTTATAAAAACATCCTAGTATATTGAAGATACTTTTGTTGTTACAAAATAATGGAATAAAAAGAGTTTATAGGGATGTAGAAGCAAAATAAAACATAAGAGCACAAGAGAAAACACTACCTTTAAAACGGGTAACTCTTTCTGATTTGAGCTCTAAGGATACCTTGGGAAGAATTATGCCCAAAGTGAGGATTTTAGGAGTAAGAGAGGGTTGTGGAGAGAGAAAATGAGCAGGGTTTGGCTGAGTCAAATGCTTAGGAAGTGTGGGTAGTGTGGTAGAGGTGGGGGCCTTTTATAACAGGAGAGGAGGGGCACTCTTGGAAATTTAAGAAAAGATACTTTGTTATAAAATGATTTTCAGATAAAAAAGGTCCCACAATTATAAATTTCGAGGATAAGGCGATAAGGGTTCGAAATCCTCCCATCCAATAGGTTTTTGACAAGTTTAGGTCTTATATTTTACATTTTATTTTCATTTTATTTAAATCGTTAAATAATGAGGTCATCGCTGCATCATCACGGTGTCATAAATAATTTAACTTATTTAATGTCTAATAATTAGAAAAAAAAATATCATGATGTAAGAAATCTTTTTAGCTTTCTAATTACTATTTATAGTCAAATATCTGACATGTATAAACCCATGTAAATTTTTTTTAATAAAACAAGACATGTTTGTGTCATTTTTACTTCTACTTTAAATAAAAGGCATTAATGTCATTATCTTACCCAAGTGGCTCCATGGGGTCCCAAAAATCGACCCATGGGTTGTCATGGTCGGCCATGACACATCCAATAATGGTATGACATGTGTCAAGTTCATTTTATATTATTAAAACATTATTCTTACCTTAAAAAATTCAAAACATATAAGTTACATTAATTAATTTAATAGTTAATTCCCACTGTCAGAGCAAATAGCGTGTTTTTATGAAACAATAAGTATCAAAAGATTGACACTAGTTTAAGTTGAATTTGAAAGTGAAATTAATTCCAATGACCACCATTGTATTAAATGGTAAAAATATATTCTAATTTAACTTTAAAACAAATTAAAAAGACAATATAATCATATAAAAAATTATATTAAAAATAGGTTTTGAATTAAAATACAACATTTTTCAATATTCATTAAAAAAAAGAAAATTATCAGAAAAATTCCAGAAATTTATCCAAAGTAAATTTCAATGTCCCAATCATAAAGAATAAGTTTAGTTTGTCAAATATATATTATAAAATTGTCAAAATATATATTTAAAAATGTTTTTCCATCAAAAGGTAGTAAAACAATCTTTTAAAAATATTAGTGTATTCCATGCTTAAGATTGGATTTATTCCCATTTTAAGCCTCTAAAACACTATCTAATTAATTAATAGACATAGATAAACAAATATATTATTCATTAATTACTTGGGATGTTACATATAAAGTCTACCTCAAAGACTATATAATAAAATTGATCTCATTTCTAATTGATGTGCTTCTTGAAGTAGGGAATTTCATTTAGATAAATACCTACTATAGGTTAACATATTAATTTGTGCCTATTTCATTTAAACTATATAACCACTAAATATGTACTACACTCCATAAAAATATAAAGGCCCTCAGTTTAACATTATCCACATCCATTCATCCTAGTTTCTTCATAAGGAATACCAAGGTAAAATCATTGATGTTATTTTTAAGGTCTTCAACTAAATCACTTTAGAATCAATTAAATAGATAAATTAGCCTAGTATTTAATTAAAAATCACTTTTTAGTTCATGAATATAAATTTGAGATGTTTGGTTTATGATGTGGAGTCCAATGTTATGTCATATTGTTTAGTCGGATTTTTCTAACATCATTGAGGAATTAAAGTGAACAACCTTTGATTAAATGGGGTCTATTAAGGAAAAATATTGAAAATCAATGTGAAATTTTAATTTTTGATATATTTATCAATGTTATATTGTTTTTGAGCTCAATAGTGAATAGTTATTCAGTATGAGAGATAATAATACAATTAGAAAAATTATTTTGGAACCACATCTCTATAAAAGTTACATGGTATTAACCTATCTATTGTGGGTGTAAATAAATAATTAAAAACCTGAGGATATAAAATATATTGTATAGTAATAACCATGGTTTTCTCCATATATGGGTGAAACAATTATTTTTAACTTTTACTTATAAAGAGGTGGTTTTTTATGGATCTATGTCTTAGAGAAACATAAATAATGTTCACAAAATAATTATTAAGGGAGATAGCAGAAAATGGGATCATTGTTAGTTTTCCAAATAAAATTATGTCATAGTCTTAAAAATAGTTCACTGTTATTATTATTAATTGATAAATGAAATAATATCACATAATTTCATCAATAACAATGGGTTTAATGATTTTTGGAAGAATAATGTATGTATAATAACATTATGGTTAAGACTTTTACATATCTATGTGAAAAAATGTCAATGAAACCCAAAATAATAAACTTCACACAAATCACATAGGAAAATAACAATAAAAACTTAGTTGTCCTTATTATATTAATTTAATGTTACTATCATCAACACAATTTTGAATAATTTCTAGACACCAACAACTTAGAATAGCATATTCCATTATATATAAACTAAACCGATTGGAGGGAGAGATGTGGTTCATCAACTGGTGAAGAAAACTATGAAAATTCTAAATAATTAAAACACAACAATATTTAAATTAATACCACAAATTGAATAATAAAATAAATAATAATAAAATAATTATTGTTAATTATTGTGAAAATCAATTATTATAAATGGATCTCATTTCCTTTTGGAACGGTGTATGGTGTCTCATATTGAGGCTCTTTCGGACTCTACGGGGTGGATTGTTGACAATGTGGATTTAATTTTCTAGAAGATCAATTGGGTGGGGGAGAGGCTGGAGTTTCATGGCTATCCTCACACAGACATTTCGTATAAGGAGGCATGCCTTCAACCTGATCTGTTTCTTGCATTTCTCAATTATGAATAGAGGAGGGTGAAATAAGGCATCATGTTGAATGAGGACCCAGATAAATGTGGCTTCACAAGGTTATCTTCGAGGGGTTTCTTCCCTATGTACTATAGGGAATGGTGATCTCGGAAGGCCTACAAGAGGTGGAATATATAAAATTGTGGTTCAATTAAATCCCTTCCAAGATGAATATTCTAATATGGTGGATAAATATCTGCTTATGGATAAGAACATAAAACAGAGAGGAATTTCTTTAGTGTCTTGGTGTTTTTGCTGTGAGCAGCCATAAGCTGAATCAATTGTCCACCTGTTCTTTCAGAGCAACTAGGCACATTATATGGAGTATATCTTCTCTCCACAACCATACCTCGCAGTTGAACAACTGTACGTGCATGAGATCATCGATACTTTGTTTCATGGAGTCTGAGGTTGGGCTGGAGGAAGAAAGGTCTGGGTGGTCATTATTGTGTTAGTCTGATGGGTAATATGGGATGATCCTAATAATGCTATAGGTGGTAATCAGTGGTCTACCTTGCTCTTGTAGGTATGGTTGAGGTCACTGATATAGGATATGGGTTAGTTGTTCCCGGGGAATCAGTTTTTGGCTCCATTGTGTGGTCTTACACATCGTCCAGGTAGTCTCATGAAAAAGGAGGGTATGTAGATTTAGTGGATATCTCTTTTATAGGGTTGGATGTTGAATGTGGATGAATCCTATATGGGGTAGTAATGAGAGGAGGAGGGGTGCTTTAGGACCAACGAGGTTTAGTTCTATTCAGGTTCAGTGTGTTCCATGGTATGGGGTCTTCATTATGGGTTCAGGTGTTGTCCCTTGTTACTAGCATGGAGATTTATAGGGAGCATGATATCCATGTGGAGGAGATTGAGTCTAATTCTGAAATTCTGGTCTCTTCTATTTAGAAACAGCAGTAAGATCCTTTTAACTTGATTTATCTGCATTAAAGGTGCATCACATAATTCATACTTGGACAAAACCTTCATTATATTTAGATGGAAGGTAATTTTGCAGCTGACTCGCTTCCCTATTTTGGGAATCCTAATATTACTCATGTAATTTATGATAGCATAGGTTCCCACCCTATGGTGTGTAGGACAGTGATCCAAGGGGATGCACTGGGCCTACACAAATTCCATCCGCTTTGAGTAGTTTTTTTGATGTACCACTTTATAGTTTTAATAAAAATTTAATGTTATGTAATGTAAGTATCACATTCCCTTACATAATCACCAAATTTTTTAACCACACCATTCAAGGGGTAATACACAAGGAAGAATGGTGGAAAAGGGAAATATATATAAACTATAAAATAAAAATCAAGACGTAGAAAATGTTAAATAGTATCAATAGAAATACGAGTTAAACTCCCTTTTACACTAGGTATTCTCTTCCATTTATGGATTCATTCTTCATTAGAAAAACCTTAGTCAACATTTTCATGATTCATTCATTCAGGTCCCTATAATTTTTTATCCATATTATATTATATTTCTTCATGAGATATATTACATATTTTAAATCTGTAATAACCAATAAATATTCATATTTCAATTATTCAAAATCCTCAAAATCTTCCCTATAAAACACACTCTTAAATTCTCTATAAAATCTATGATATTCCTTCTTTATAATTTTCCATGTTATCAATATGAATTTTTAATTGATAATTAACATTATTGTCTATCCGGATTCCTTTAAATAATTTTCATGTTGGAATATAACACAATTTATTTACTTTAATTCACTATAATTCTCATAGAATAGTCCACCATCAATACATTTTTTATTCTCTCCATTTATAGTTGAACGATTTATTAATAAAATTTTATGATTTATAAAAATATTTTCTATTTCTTCGATTAATTTTCCTTTGAAAAATAATATGGTAACAAACATTCTTAGGTCCCCCTTCAGCTGCCTTCAAATTTATGTAATTCTCAAAATTAATTAAACATATATAGCTCTAAATAAAAATTACAAGGTTTTCAGATAAACCAGGTATTTATAGTCTATCATCCATATATATCTCAATGTCAACCTTACCATGACTGGATTAAAATTTTTTATGGGCCTTAAAATTTTTGTTTTAACCTTATGATATTCAGTACCAACCTAATAATGTTTTTATTGGATCTTACGATGAACAGTAATATTTGTACAAATCATACGGAGTCTGTTGATCAACATTACAAACATTTAATTTACCATGAAACATACCTTGTGATCATAGATATTCTCCATGAAATATTGACAAAATGAAACATACTTTCACAAGTTATCATTAATTAATCAATAAAAAACATTACAATTGGGACTTTGGTAAAATTCAATAACATGTGCAACCAGAAATTTAACCAAAGCATACCATTATCAAACAAACATACATCAAAAACACATGTCATAACCTTGAAATGTAATAACATCATGATGTATCTTCCTCCACTTCATTTTATTATTCAAAATATTTTTGAAAAAGTACTAAATATTCAATCACTCAACATTATCGACTTCTATGATTCTTCAAACCCAAAATCTGGATTCCGTCCAAAACATTGATTCCTACTACAATTTTCAATAATAAAATTGTGTCCCTCCCACTACTAAAAATAATAATAATAATTCCTTCAAAAATAATATCAATGAAATATCACTATCTAGTAATTATTCTATTCCAAAAATCATATATATCAACTATATTTAAAATTTCATCCATTTTAGGACATTATTCATAAAAACAATCAAAATAAAACATTAACTCTAAAATATATAATAACTAAATTTTCATGTAAAGGTGAGGGAATAAAATGAATATAATATCAAAAATATTTTATCATTTAATTTCCAATATAAGTATTCATTGTAATTGGTTTAATTTTCTTAAAAGAATATTTTATTCTTTAAAATATTCCACTAGGGATTAGTGGGAACCCTTTTCACTATATTTTAATAAATATCATAGATAAAATATTTTATCATGGATGAATAATTTTCATTTTATTCTAATTATTCAAATAATTTTATAGAATCTAATGAATCCAAAATCATGTATACCAAAATAATCATCTATTTTTATTTATAACAACGCTTTTTTTAAAATAACTTCTCTTATCCAAAATCATAAATTAGATAAAAAACACATCCACTAATATAAATTTATAAAAACATTAAAACAATACTTCACATTCAATTAATTGATGTATAATCCATTTATCCATCATTTAAATTCATACTTTAGGTTCCAAACATTAAATCTTCACCAGTTCTAAACTCTAATACATTTTTCTAATTCTTTTATAATAAGCATTTGATGTCATATTCCAATTAAAATTGAATAATTTAACTTCATTATAATAATATCTGATGTGGAATGTCCCCAAATATATTTTTAATTATTTAAGGTATTCTGGTAAATCTATCTTCTAGTGATTAGTTTTTCCACAAGGAAAGAAATACCCCACCTTCTTGCCTCTTCCCTCTGATTTTAATGATTGATAATGATTATTGTACAACATAATATACATATTTCACATTAAAACATTATGCTTTTGTACTATGAACACCCAAAAAAGTATGGACCCCCCATGTCATGATCATAAATCCTCAATATATTAACGATATTTTGTAAAAATATTCAGAATCATTCCTATTATAATTTAAAATGCACTATAAAAACTGATATAATGGTGATTGTAATATGAGTATCATACCCTAATAAATAATTTATACAAACCCCATGAAATTTAAATCATTACAATACCAAATATTATTGATTATATTAGTAGAGAAAAAATAACCTTTGATTATCTTACATCTAAATAATTGATTTGAATCATCACACCTCTCATTTCATACTTTTTCTTGAGAGGGACATTTCATGTTTCTATTCATTATAAATCCATCCATATTTTCATATTTTTTTAAATTATACTGTAAGGATACTATAATGAGATTGGTTACATCAAAAAAAATAATTTAAATTGTTATCCAATAAAAAAACATTTATTGAATAGAATCACAATTTGGATGCTCAGAAAGGTGTTTCTCTAAAGCATTAAATAATCCTTAATTCTTAAGAATGATTTATAATATTCTTTATAGGTATTTAATGTTCCTTAAATTTATATTTTATTTATATAATATTTATTTAAAAGTCATCTTGGATTATGATGATTCTATTTTATCTACAATGGTTGCTTTTATTAGTTGAGTATTATGTTTTTCACTCATTTGGAAATGACATTAATTAAATACACTATATCAAAAATGATGAGGAATTATAAATTTAATCATATAAATTAGTTTGAAATTATATCTATTTAATTAAATAATTGGTCTTATTTATCATTTCTCCCACCCCTTATAAATTTTTTTAGGATAACAATCCAATCATATCAAAAATGTCGCTCGTATATTTAAGTGGACAACTCGTTTCCCAATCTATTATATGGATAATAAATAACTATTTTACAATTGTATCATAACTTTCAAATTTTCCAAACCAATTATAACCTAATGAATACCCAAAATATGATCACCCAATCATATTAGGTTTATTTATAATTTTTTTACTACATAAGATAATCCATGGGAACCTGAATTTTGCATGTCCTACCCTATAGGATGATCAAGTCCATGATAAATTTAACTTCTCAATGAATTTAATACAAAATATTTTTAATAGGATTCAAATATATCGCTATAATATCTAATTTTATTCACTATTAATTTTTGTACTATTCTAAGGATTTATATTGGAATCTATATTCCTTCAACCAAATCAATTTGTTCAAACCATATCGATGTATAACATCCTAAATTCCCCAAAGCCTATGTTACTGAACTAATTTAAAACTAAACTAAATTTATGAATATCCACATGTATCTCATGAATAAGGTATATGAAAACATTTAATTTATGTGATTAGGAACATAGGAATTCAATAATACACATATGAGAAAGAATGGTTTAATAGGTATCCATCGTTCTCTTTTCATAGATATGGTATAATCCTCTAGGAGACTGAGCATTCTGACCTATAGTCCAACATTCCATGCATCTGTAGTTAAGATAGACATAAATCACATCAATATTATAACACATAATGTGTATAAATTATATGAAACCTTTAAATTCAATCTCATAACGGGTGAATCATCCTAGGGTAAGGCATAAGAAAAATAAATCGGTTATTATATTGAGTCTATAACTCCAAAAACACATGTATGATTATTTAAAAAATAATTTCAAAATAATTAAACTATAACCTACATATATTTTAAATATAACATTTATATTCATTAATAATAAATCATGTAATAATATAAATAAATAAAAAAATCCTAAATTGAAAAATAAGATAAATATTTATGAACAAAACATAATTAAGTAATTATTAAAACATTATAATTTTTATAAACATTATTGTTAATCTAAAAAATTAAAAAATAATAAACATTACTTAATTATTTGTTTAGGAACATTTTATTTTATTTATATTTGATTAATTTAATATAAAATATATCATGTTTCAAAATATGTCATATTTTATGGAAAATTTTATAATAATACAATCATTTTTTATTTTATGAATGAAATATATATAAAATAAATATCAAAATTTTAATTTTATTTAATAAAAGATCTAATTTTCACTAAATCACTTTTGAAATGGTTTAAATAATCATACAACTAAGGACTTCCAATATAAATAAATATTATTCTTATTTAATGTAATTCATAAATTAATATAAACACATATATTTGTAATTATTTTATAATTTATATAAACATTATAAATTATTTTTTAATGCTACGTTAACTCTAGATAATATATATCAAACATTTTTTGAACTAGGTTAAATCCCTCCCCCCCTCAAATTTTTCACTATTCATGAAGACATATGTCAATGAATGTTTTTGAAAGTTTTAACAATAAAAATATTCCTTAAAATTATACACAAAATTAACATTTTGGTTTGGGAAAGAACATCTTTTTTTACATGGAAAACCATAATCATTTTACTATATAAAATTAAATGAATTTCTTAGACAAAAAAATATCTTTATGTAAAAAATGATCATTTTGGCCTCAACCAGTCTATTTTGGTTATATAGTCAAACTATAACACACTAGATTTTAATATCTCTTATTATGTAGTTATCTTTGTGAAAGAAATATAATTAACATAACCATGATGTAGTTGTTACTTAAAAATTTCAAGGTTATATCAAAAATATGATTTGCTAAATTTGATGATGATTCCCCCAGATAATTCTATACAAACTATGTTGTGGTCTTATAAATTATTTATGAAATTTTACACATTATAACACTTCATAATATAGAAATATTCTAGAACTATATCTATTTTTTAATTTTACATGTGGATGTTTCTATAATTTGTTTTTTTTCAGTTTCTTTATTCATTAAGATATGAAATATAAATATGATGTAATAGACTCAAACACCATCGATCGATTTTATAGAGAATAAAACTTATCCGAACATTGTATAAAATATCAATAAATTCCTACATATCCACAAGAGTTATAAATTCATTTTCATAGAAATAAATAGATACATAACACCATATCATTTTCCATATCGATTTTGAAATTTACAAGATTTTCCAGATGAAATCGACCATAATCCTTGATAATTATCGAATGGAATCTATAGGATGAAGTAATCTACCAAAAACATGGAATTATCCCATATTCCTAATGATTTTTTAGATACTTATAGTTAATGATAATGAATGAGTGAACTAGATATATTTCTCCTGAGTAATTTCATAGTCTCTCTACCTACCCCACATCACTAGAGATGAGATTTTTTATATATCAATTCAAGGATTCTACTTCGAAAATGATTGTTATGAAATTATAGCTAATATTTTCTTAAATTCTTATAGATTACACTATGTATAACTTATTAATATTCATTTTTAATTTATTATTTTACAATTAAATAACTATTTTTGATGTTCAAATTCCATAGATTTTCATTATGATAACCAGACAAGCCGTTATAGCCTATAGTGGTAGATGGAGGTTGAAACATTAATTATTGTATATAAGGTAGAATATTTTTTTGGTATATCCTATAAAAAGCTAGTATAGGATCCAAATCACGATATCATGGCCTTATTTTATATTTATATTTAAATAATGTATATGACCAGTCCTTGTTCACTCAATAACTACTTCCCTTCATAACACTTCAACATAGGTCTTTAGAGTAAAAAGATGGCCATGCATGTGCATCTTAAATTAAATACCACTATCAAATTTGGAACCTATTATAGTGACTGGGCCCCAAATATCTCAGAGTCAGTGTCTTGCTACTGTTATATTAGCATAAAATAAAAGTAAATTAAATCCCTAATTATTGTACAGTTTAGTAGACTTGGTAAAAAAGACTAATACATGAGTCTATATTTAAAAATTAATAAATTAATTAAAACATAATTTTTTATCGTTGACATTAGTAACATTATTCTATCTAGCATGTCCAAGAATATCATTCTTACTACACATAAGAGAATCTGGGGGAAAAGAAGCATTATAAGGGTGATCTCAGATTCTTATTAAGGGTATAATACATTGGAAGAAATAATAAATCAATTCGAATAATCAATAGGGATATATAAATAACTAATAACACATATCATGAGATCAATATCTGAGAAGGAAGTGAGTAAATAATTTAGAAATATACATAACTGAACACGCATCCATATAATCAATTAACTAGGTAGATAAACAATATATAATTGTAATAACTAGTAATAAATTCCATTCAAATAACTAGACAACAAAAAATCAATAATAAAATGTAATAAAATGAAAACACCTACCATTAAATCAATAAACTGACAAAAAAATGCATCTATAGACTTTTTCATATGGAAAATAACAATGATTATATATACTAAATCAAAAAAAAGGCAGTGATTAATTATTGGTCATCCTGTGTGTGGAAAATTTCAACCTATATAGTTAAGACCTTTCACAATATGGTTGAAAAATAAATATAGAAACCTATTTAATTTTCCCAACTAATGTGTTTAATGAGAACTTATTGATGCATCGAGGGGATATATAATGTCTGGGTCCCACTTATCATTGATTATCCAATGAATTCATCATATCGAGTAATCGATTTAATTAATGAACATTGCACCCTATAAAATATCTGTATTTATACGAGAATATATATTTATCAATATTCCGATAATGGAAGATAAATACCAATAATGGTTTTTGACTTTGTTGAATGGATATACAACTAAAATATCATTAAAACAATCTTGAGGAAATTAATATTTAAACAATCCAATGTGTCCCATACTACTTTGAAACAATTGTATCATACAACCCCATAAATAAAATGAAAGATGGAATATCATGAGAATTAAGAGTTTCATGAAACATCATATATAAAAAATGATATACAGTCTAAGAATTAAAAATATGTATGGTAAATGATATGCATAATTAAGAGAAATTCAAGGTCAAATGATCATAGGAAATAAAATTTTTCAAAGGGGAATAACAAAGAAATAATAGAGTATAATTTCAATACTATAATTTAATAAATAAATCATAAACCATATAAAGTAAGAATAATCATTTTATCAATAAAACATATCCCATGTTATGCAAAAATAAAGGGTTTTTATCATTTATGAAGAGAAATATTACAAAAAAAATTATTTAAAACATTATTGAGGAAAATATCATTTTTATTTTGAATAATACTTTTAACCTAATTTTATTTTCATAAAAAATTTATCCTTTGAAACATTGAAAGGAAGCATCAAAGAAATGATAATGTGTAATTCAGTGTATTCTATAAGAAGTAAAAAAAGAACATTCCATTAGCAATGTAAAAATGTTAGAAAATTTTATTGTCATGAAAATGATAAGAAGATTCATTTGAAAATGTATTAAAATATAAAATGTTGAAAACAAATGTTAAATAATTTTTTTAAAGGATAAAAGTATTTTTGAAAACCTTTTTAGAAAATAGTTAATGAAATTGGGGTTTTAATGCAAAAAATTATTAATAAAAGAAATGTAAAATTGGTAATGTTACATGAAAAATTTAATATATACCAAGATGTGAAGAAAGTTAAATGGTTTATGGAACAATGATTCAATAATTTCCTCTTCTATAAATTCATGGGTCATTAATCTTATACAAAATTATTTTTAAAAGTAAACCCTTGAAAGAAACCATAATATTGATGTGGGAATCAATCCAAAAATAGCGTATGTGTGTCAATCATAAATCCACATAAAATAAGTGGAAATAAAAAAATAGATATTAAAATTTAAGAAAAAAAATATTCGTATAATATTAATGACAATGAGGATGTAATATAACCCAAGGAAAAGGAATCAGACCATTAAAAGATCATTAAAATTATTCCTAGGGAAAAAATCTTTAAATATTCCAGAGTGACCTATACCACATTGATACAATTGAATCATAAGACTCATAATGGTATAATATTAAAGACAATCATTAAATATCCTGAATATAAAATAATTCATGATATAATATATCAAAATGGACAGAAGATACACCACACAAAATAATTAAGATGTGAAAATGAAATTTATCTCATAGTTGTAAAAGTGAGGTGAAAATCTCTGACATTGTGTTTCCATTTTTGGGTGTACATCCATTAAAATTTTTTATAAAGATTAAAAACGTGTTACTAACAAGCCATAACCATAATCATATTTATAATATCATATATTAACTTTTTATAATATCTTATTGCTCATTTCTTAGTAATCATTCATTATTTTATATATTTCATGTGTTAATCGCCTTGTTTCTCAATTATGTTTTTACTTATTAATAGTTGTTCCTTTAATGGTTTCATCAACCAAGATTTAATATCATATATATTCATTATATATGTATATATTATATTCCCTAATATTTGGAGATATGAAACTGAATGTACCATTCATGGAGACAGACGGTCGTACATACGCATGTATGCTAATTTCAATTATTTTTCATATTAAAATGGAGAAATGAATATTATATGTTTTTATATTATAATTAAAGATTAATATCTATGAAATGTTTCGCACATATTTTTAACAAAATCATTATTTATAAATTTAGTGTATACTATGAACGAATCACATCACATTGAGGGGGCGGTAGTCTATACTTCTACAAATGATGTTATCATATATTCACAATACAGAAAGAATAAGGTTATGTGTTATATAAAAGTTAAATAAGAAAAAAGGCCTTTTAAATATAATATATATCATATATAAATAGTTTTTCGATTATAATTTTCAACAATGACTAGCTGTAAAGGAAAAATGAGTTACATCATTTTGCATGGCGGTAGTTCACCGTACACATAAACGGTATTCAAGTTACCCATTAGATGGATGGGTGTATAAATTTTGGTAAAAAAATTAGAATAAAAACATCTAATTACATCTAGTTTACTAGTTTTATCATATAACAATGTAATAAAAAACATTTAGGTGTGTAGAATGAAATTAAAACAAAAGATCTTGAGAACAGACGCTACCGCTTATTAGGGTAACTCCATTTGGTTTGCACCAAAGGACTTCCTTGGATGGATTTCTTCATAGATGAAAGATCACAATATGAAGGGACTTATTTGGAGGATCTATTTGGTTAGATATTTGTGGAGACAATGTGTCCTGAGAGGAGTGCGGATGTGGGAGGGGGTGAGTTCCCTTTTGTAGTAGAGGTGGAGTGACATTATTGTAAATTATGGAAAAAGGAATTGTAGCCACATTTTGTCAATAAAAAGTGGATAAAATAATGTAAAATTTTAGATCAAAACAATATTTGTTCAAGATATAAACATCCATTATATTTTTAACAGGTCTCTATGTCATTTTGGCCCTTAAGTTTAAGGTTTAGTGCCCTGTGAATAAAATTTTTCTCGTAATAACATTAAGGAAATTTAATCACAATCCCAATTATTTTTCCAAAAAAATAAGATTAAATTTTTCTTATTAAAAATATATAATCCATTTTTCAAAATTCATATCACAAATTTGTCTGAAATTAATTTAAATTTATTCCTAAGGATGAGACAATAATGCGGGTTTTTAAAGTAAGATGTTCAAATGTTTACATTCTCTTTAAATCCAACTTCATAGTGAAATTGATTCTAATGACCTATATTGGATTAATATCTATAAATTTTATCAACATTTACTTTACACCCAATTAAAATATACTATAACCTTATAAATAATGTAGATGAAAATTTAGTTTTGAATTAAAATTCAGTATTTTTTATTATTCATTAAAATATGAAAATTCTAATAAAATTAACAAAAATTCACCCTAATAAAATTTTGATGTTTCAGGTTAAAAAAATAATATTATATTGGGATATAAAATTTATAAATGTTAAAAAAATGGATTTAAAATTGGATCACCATTAAAAGGTGGTAAAAGTGCGTTTAAAAAATTGATTTTCAAGAAACATATTGATTTTGCTCTTATTTTACGACTATGGAATATGTTGGATGAATATAAAAAATATTTTATTTTATAAAAAATATATATTACAATAATATCAATCACTAATTATAATTAATTTAATTGAATTGAATAAAACTACCCTCGTGAGCATAAAAACATTTCTAATATATTCAATTAGAATTAATATTAATTTCTATTTAATTAAAAACCGATGAATTCAAATTATATTTCTCTAAACCATATATTTTCATAAGACAGTTAATAATAATCATAACTTCTAATCTCGATCTATAATCTGTCTAATTATAATAAAGTGTAATATTTTATTAATATATTGTTATTTGTAAAATGTGGTCTTGTGTGTAACACCAGCTATCAAAGAAAGTCATTATTGTATGTAACACAATCAAACTAACTATAAAATTAATTGAAATTTATATCATATATTGAATCTATTTAAAATTGTAATTATATTTTATAGTATTAGGATATAATAATCTCTTTCTATCTTAGTGTTGTGTGTCATATATCCTCTGAAATATAATGTTCTTACATTTTATTTTTTCGGTGTTATATTCTCCCCATCCTTATTAAATTTTTTATATGAATTTAAACTCACCCATGGAAATATTTTGATTGAAATTTCCTTTGTATAAACTTCACATCACAAGAAGGGTTCGTAAAACATCCTCCAAAAATAGGAGAGTGAGATTTACAATCGTTGCATGGAAAAAAATATAAATGGGCCTTTAAGTAGGTGAACATTAGTGTAAATTAGAGATACGCACATATAGGAAGAGAGTAAATATTTTTAGGTATGGATTTAATTATTCTATCACAAACTATTCAATAATTAATGGAATTTTATGGGTATAAATTCCTTAAAATTTTAGGATTTAGAAGACCATCAGTTCTATAAAAAAATTTGTGTATTACAATTGCATCTTTTTTATAATTTTCAACATATTGAAGAATCCTTTTATTGAACACTAATTTTCTTACATGATACATTTCAATTTCATATAAACAATTTTACCTTTTGTTTTTGCTTTGATCCAATTGAAATTAATGTCTTTACACCATGTAATGAATATCTAGAAATGAATTTCTATTCCCAAAGCACTAAAATACACTTTTTGATGGACATGTGGGCCCATAAAAGAGTGAAAACTCTAAATTTATGTCTTTATCTATTATCAAAAGTCATTATAGATAATAAAATTTTCTCTAAACCTAAACACTAACACAACTAGTTCATCATTATTATATTTTTTTCCAAATTTTTTAATAATAAATAGTTATATATTAACTAGGGAATTGCATATGTATGTGGTTGACATTAAACTATTATCATCCTTCGATCATGGGTTCAGGTCTTGTCGTCATGCAAAATTTGATGGGTTTTCACCCGGCTAAAACCATATTGATATAATTTTCAATATATATGATGGACATCCTTGAAATAATGTTATTCACTAAACAACCTTTTAAATAATGATTTTAATAAATAAATAGTTCATTATTTTTATTCCAACATAGGTCCTTCCTTGTTTTATGGTTTAACATAAGTAATTCAGTTTGATTATCTATTCAAATCTTTCATAATTATTTTCATATAAAATGTGAAATATCCTAAGAGTAACCCCCTAGGAGTGTCAAAATAGGTGCACAACAAGGCCCATATTCATGTACTAGGTTATTCTAGATTCAATAAAAACACACATTTTAAGTGTTGGTAAACCTAGGTACACATGTTCTAGAACAACATCCACCTGTAGTGTTGTGACAGGAATATATTGCTATAAATATCCACATAATGTCTAAATTAACAAAACATTCTTGTTTTCTACTATAATTATCCTCAAATTCAATCTTATGGATATGTTATATAATACATTTTTTTCTAAATATAGTTCCCATGTTTTATATTAAATACGCTTTGATACAAATTGTAATGACCAGACCCTAGAAATCCACCAGTTGGTTTCATACAACCATTACATTATCATAAAACACTAGTAAATTGGGTCCCAAAGGACTGAACTGTTATTTATTCTCAGTAAACTAGATACATACATAAGTCGTGTTTTATAAATTAGTACACTAATTAAATAATATATTTTTTTCTTTGAGGATAGATACATTATTCCATAAAGTGTATCCTTTCATGTCATTCTTATTACACTTTAAGGAAACCTGGGGAAAGGAATCATAATAAGGGTGAGCTCAAATTCGTAGTAAGGGTAAAGTACATTGAAATAAATATTGAACCAAAAATGAATAATTATTATGGAATGTAAAATAACTAGTAAAAATTTGAAAGTAGTCAATAATTGATAAGGAAGTGACTTAATAATATGAAAAGGTAAATAAATGAATACACATGACATATAATAAAAAACAGTGGATAAAAACATGGAAAATTAATAATAGGAAATACAAGCCATTCAAATAACTAGATAAATAAAAAATAAATATGTAATGTTATAAAACTAGGAAAATATTACATGTAGTCAATAAACTAATAATTAAAACATTCATAGAAATTTTAATAATGAAATTATCATGGATAATATATAATCAATCAAAATGATTGCAGTGATTAATTATTTTATTTCTTGTATAAGATACATGAAATCCAATACTTCCAATAATTTTCACAAGATGGATTAATACTACATGTATAATCATTTTTTATTTTAACAAGTAATATTTCTCATCAAAACATTATGATACATCGAGGGGCTATATAGTGTCCCCCCTGTCACTTCTTGTCCAAAGCATTGCTCATATCAAGTAGTTGATTAATTAATACTCAATATTCCATAAAAAATATTAATATTGAATAAATAATGAGGATTTGTCAATATTTTCTCAATGGATAATAAATAACAAAAATGGTTTTTGATGTTGATAATTGGAGATACCATTGAATGATCATTAAACCATTCCAAACAAAAATAATCATGGGATACTCCAAATTGTCCCATGTTAGTTTGAAACATTTGTATAATGATTACAAATGAAGTAAATGTAACATATAATATCATGAAAAAATGGAGATTCCAGATATAACATGTCCAAGTAAACACCGTATGAAAAAATGATATATGTTTTATGAAATAAACATATCTTTGATAAATGATATGTATAATGAGGGTAAATTCTATGTCAAATGATCATAGGAAATTTAATATTCCAAATAAGACTAAGAAATTAATCATGGAAGTTAATTTAAATGTTATCCTTAGCCAAATGATACATAAACCATCAAGAGGATGAAAAATAATGGTATCAATAAAACATATCTGAAGTGGAGTAATAATAATCAGTTGTATTCAATGATGAATACAAAGTATACAAGAAGTTTTTTAAAAACATTATTGAGGAAAATTTCATTTTAATTTTGAAAAATATTTTCAAATTACTTTTCTTTTAAAATATCTTATGAAAAAAATGTTCATTAAAAATTAACCATCTAATATTTCAATAGAATCATCAATGAAATGATGTCGGCTAAATCCATAAATGTGGTATTTGGTAAAAAACACCATTTTCACGGTGAAAAGGGTAGAAAATTGCCTAATTCAGAAAACGACATGAAGATTGCATTGACAGAATTTTTTAAAACATTTTTAGAAAATTTGTATTTTTGAAGAATATATGTTCTCCGACCTAAGAGTGAAATGATATAGGGTTTTCTTAAAAACATTTTGAGTACCAATTGTCACGAACCAGGCCGGGTCTCCATCCGACCCGGCACCCGACCCGGTCCGCTACAAGGCCCGAGGGGCATTTCCGATCCCCACAGGCTAGCACAAGTGCCCGGGTATAAAAACTAACACATGGGAACAATTTCACACAAAATAAAAGATAGAAAAACAACTAACCAGATAAATAAACTGAAATTAGAATAGACAACCAAACATACCTTTAAACTATGAACATGTTTAAAGTCTACAATTCGAACCAAGAACTAAAAAGAAAATATTAAAGCGGAAACTAAAACTCTTACTCAAACCACCCGGAAAAAGAGAGGCCACATCAACACCCCTCGGCATGAAAAGTCCAGATGAAACCCGAACCACCACCACTGAGCACGAAGTCACAACCTGGAAATCATAAAAACAGAATCTACATACACCCAAGGGTGTATGTAGGGTGTGAGATAAAATCCCAGTAGGGTGCCACTGAGAAAAGGTTCCACACATAATTATTAAAAGACAAATACATATGCAATTTAATAGCGTAAAAATAAATAAGTGCTTAATGAATTTTAATGAAAACGGGTTTTAACGGGAAACTTCTCTAAAAGGAAAACAACTTAAATTAACTTACACACACGCACGCACACCCACACACACACGCACACACATAAATGAATTCACACAAGTACACACACACACACACACACACTTTTCTTGGTAACTCCAATGTCACACCGTGTGCCGACAGTGAGCAGGAAGAAAAGGAATAGCACAATACATGGGAGAGACCCTAAATTTACAAGCAAGAAATGGGACCCTAGAACCTCACGTCTCGGTGAACCATATCATACATTCCCGTGAACGAGCCACTGGTAGGGAATCACCTCCTACCATAGGGGTCTCTAGTCATCATCCAATGTTTAGTTAGTGTTGTAAGCGTCAATCCCGCTAAGTGAAACTGGGCCGAGGCCACTCCTGTATCACTAGCACGCTAGTCTAGTCCGCCCACCTAGTAACCAGGCTTCCCGTTTGTGATCAAATAATTCAAAGTTCATGCCACATGTCATAATCATACACTCAAACCAAGAAAGACATCACACACACCAAAAACCACCATTCGCACACACAGAATCCATTTGAAATAATACGCACACTAAAATGTTCCAAAACTCAATCTTCATTTCGTACACAACAAATTAAAACAACTTACATCCTTAATGACTATTTAATAAAACATTTAAGATTTTCAATAAACAAATTTTTGAAGAGAAGAGCACTAATTTACACACAAAACCATCCAAACCTTCTTTCGTAACCAAACACACCCAACGCCACATCCAGAGTTCAATCCACACCACTTACACCAATTAAAAAGAGATTGTTTCAGTAGTTTAACATAAGTTCTAACAAACGATGAAATAACGTTTTCACTAACGGTAAATTTGGTTTTATTTAAAAATCCACTTTAGAACCAAACACACGACGTAATATTATAGAAACATTATTTTCACCACAAATGTCATTTAAATAAAAATTTAACAATTTATAAAACACTAAACCAGCTTGACATAGGTTTCCAAAAAAAATCACACTAATATCACAAGAACACATTAATGACAAATCAATACATATGAGATTTCTAGAGAATAAAATAAGACCACTTCGCACCGTGAAAACTTACTAAATAATATTCTGAATTAAATAAACATGCAAATAAATTCATCAAGCAATAATTATGAGTGGAGCCACCTAACTCAGTGTGGAAGACTTCCCAAAAATGGTGTTCAAGGATCGTCCCACACCAACTGTAACTCAGACAAACCAAAATTGACCCTAAACCAATCAATTAAGCCAACAACATCAAGAATCTACCCTAAAATCGGACATATACTCACTGAAAAAAAAACAAAACTCAAAAGGAAAATGGAATCAAGAGAAAAAGGATTAACTGAAGGGGGTCGGCCAGCAAGGGGAAAGGCAGGGGTTGCACCGGGCTGGAGAAGGAGGAGGTGCTGGTCTGCTTCACCAGAGGAGGGGTCCGACGCGATTCCAGCTTATCCGGAGGGAGAAGGCGGTGCAGATGGGGAACCGACTCGAAGAAGGGAGGTCCGACAGTTGGGGTTTGTCGGGAAAGGAAAGGGGGGGGGCTTTGGTTCTTTGGGCAAGGAAAGGAGGCCGACGACTGATGGAGAGGGTAAATATAGAAGCACACCGATGGGTTCCAGGGGGTGACTTCCTGGGAATAAAAGAGGGAGGTGGCTACGATGGGCCGAGGGGGAGTCGGGGAGGTCTCGGCTGGGTAAAGGCTGGTCCTGTGGGGGTATCTGGGAGAGGGAGAGGTGAAGCAGGTGGGGTGTGGCGTGACTCCGAGAAGGAGAAAGAGGGAGCTGCTTCGATGGAGGCAAGAAGTGGGAGGGAGGCACGGGTCTTCTGGCTTGTCCGGAGGTAGAAGGTAGTGCGACAGGTGCTCAAAGGGGGAGGCAGCAGCGTGATGGGGAGAAGAATGAGATGGGAGGGGGTGATGCTATGGGGAGGAGAGGAAAACAGGGGGGCGCTGTCAAACCCTAATAAGGGAAAAACAAAATAAAACAAAATAAAATAAGTAAAAAAGATAAAGCTATAATTTGAACTAAAATAAACTAAAAATAAATAAATCTAATAATAATAATAATTAATATAATAGTAATAATAATAATATTTTTAATAACTTAATTAATAATACTAGTAATATTTATAATAGTTGGAATGATAATGATATTAATAATAGTGATAATAATTCATTAATATTTAAAAAAAATCCTTTTAAATCTTTATTAAAGAAAATAATAAATATAATCCAAATCATTAATTATAATAATAATCATTGTAATCAAAATAATAATAATATTACTATTATCAGCAAAACAATTAATATAGTTTTTATCTAACTCTTATTATTTTGTTCTATTTTCATCTTACAACTCATTTAATTTTATCTCTTCATTGTTAATTCATCTCATTTAATTAACTGACTAGCGTCAGGTCACCCGGTGTACCAGGCCAGGCCGCGCGGTTTCCAAATCGTGCCAAGCCCAAGGTCGCGCGGGGTCCCCATTTTCATTGTATTCTTATTTTATTATTCATCGCATAATTCTCATTTGCCTTGAACATCGGGTAGGTCATGCGACAAGCTGTGCGAGGTCACGCGGTGACCCAGGCGAAGCTACATAGCTTCGACCGCGGTGCGCTAGACGCAACCAAGGGAAAAACATCTGTTTCTAAATAAGAACCCAAACAAATTTAATTCGATCCTCAACCCGAACCACCTGACTCACAATAAAAACAATAAAATAAATAATATAAAAAGGACTAGTGTGACAATTCTCCCACAGAAAAAGCTTTCCATCCCCAGAAAGCCACAACTAGAACCAAACCTCAATGCATAAAAACATCTCTCTTAAGGTTCAAAGGGGATCCCCACAAACATCAAGCAAAGAGAGGAAAAAGTATCATGCACAGTGAAAGTGACTTAAAGACAACTTCGAGAAACTCATATAAAGATTTTTTGATATGTGTCTCCCGCCCCCAAAGAGCTAGAACGCCTCCAACTGATTGTTGTGGAAAACAAACTCTTGAACCCATGGGAACCAACTTCGCAAGCCGAAACACCTCAAGCACTATGAAACTGAAACCACACCACTTGGATAAAATGAATAAACAAAGTCAAACCATGTCCACAGAACACTCTTATCGCTTATCACCAATCCCTATTTAGTAACAGAAGCAAAAGTTCATCATGGGGAGGCCCAAGGGGCTCTCCACCCTTAGAAACTCACTGACGCTCGAAACGAGACTGGAAAACCGATACAGGTTGGTTCGAGCGGACTCCCCACCATTAAAGAAACGTCCAAAATTGATTCATTCTAGAGTCATTCGTGTGAGACCCAATGTGTGTCTCCCCACCATTAAGAACATACCCACACTTAAGGCGATACTAGAAAACCAACATGGGGAGGTCCAATTGGTCTCCCCACCATTAAGTAAAGGCCAACACTGATTTATTCCAGAGACCTTTGTGCGAGATCCAATGTGGGTTTCCCCGCCATTCGAACTAACAACGGATAAAAAACTTTATAAATTTTCCAACGGGGACCAAGAACCCAACCACAAGGGGTGGGGAGGGTCGGGCCCAACTACTGGTCATCAAACCCACAACCCAAGACAAACCAAAATCTTCACATCCTTAGACAAGTACCATTCCAATTTGAGACCAACCTACCCAACATATCTCATATGGACCTCACAAGATGATTACCTTTGGTGGGACGCAACCCTTGAGACTTTAAGATAATGAGACGACCATGCCACCTTATAGCCACATAAAGCCTCATGCACCAAATTGGGTCGTTCGGAATGGAACAACCACAAAAAACAATTCAAACCACCTCTATTTTCAACACCGATGACAGAAATAGAGTCGGGGTCTCATACACTCTCTGGGTTCCTGACCACGCGCCAGCTTCACTCTGAGGCCTACGGCTAGAGCCCTAATGTTTTAAGCATCTTCTGCCTCGCAGTCAGGCATGGAAGACTCTTGAACGGAGCGTCTCATTTTGGTGTCACACGCAACCACACTACAACCGAGTCAACACCAGTGAACACAACACATTACGACATCCAACTGATCATACACAGAACATTCACCAACACAATAGCCGAAATGGTGCATACACATCACCCTTTGTCACACTTAATGTGAACACGACACCAAAAATCGTCACTGAGAACAATCATTACTATCGAGATAAACATTACGCTGAGAAAGACTTTAAACCGTGTCTTGAACAACATGTGATTCCTGCAAACGACCATAGTAGCCTCATACGACTCGGTCTGCCAAACTAGTAGCCTAGTACGAACCTTTTCTTCAACAAAATAGACCAATGTCCAGAGGTCATTTATAATAATAGACCACACCAACAACTTATGGTTGCTTCCACCTTTTCCCCACCGGAGTCTCCTTTACCGCTTCCAAACCACCGTTGACTATCAAAGGCACCTCACGCTACAAGTCGTCACCGAACATGACCCTTGAAGCTGATGTAAATACTAAAAATCCCTTCAAGACACTAGTCAACACTAAAAATTCTTAACCGCCTTCACCCTTCTCTGCTAGATTTCATTTCTCCATTTCGAGGGGGAGCCTTCAAACATGACGAGGTCAAACTTTATACCCGACAGGTAGAGACCCTCAAAGAGACTGAAACTACCTTCAGTTCCCCTCACATATGTCACCCTGCGGTGAGAGGATCTACTTAACCGAAAGGAGAAAGGAAAAGACTTAGCACTATCACCCAAAAGGGAGATCCCTAACTTTATTCAACTCGAGGGTCGGCCAACAATGATCTATCTATGGCCGCACGTCATTCGCACATTAACTCTTTATTGGGGTGTACACTAGACAAGAAGGAGAACCGTGGACCCAATCAAATTGTCCTGATGATCAATACATACCATAAGCGAACACCAAACGTTCAGGGGGAACCATTGCAAGGGCTCCCCGACGTACTTTTCAAAAGAATTAACAAACTACACGCTTGCATACCAACTTACAAATAAAATAAAATTCAAACTCGGGACACAAATCATTTAGAAAGGATCCTCATCTCAAAACACCTCACACCCGACATTTCTAAAACACAAGGACACGGCACACAAACACCATTTACTAAAACACAAAATTTTTTCCTTTAACAAAACATTTTGTAAATAAGAAAACACAGTGGTTTGCACAAGCCCCAATGGCATCCCATGAGCCCCGCACATGCATGTTCTCGTGCCGCACCGGCCCCCACCTCATGTCCATCCATGAACTCATCCGCTCGTGCCTTCAACCATTTCTCTTTTCATATACACTCATGCATGTGGTTTCCAATGAGAGCGCCAAGGATCAAAACCAAACCTTTCCATTTTTCAAAACCAAAACATCCAACCCAAACTTTCCAAACCTCACACACCATTTCATTTTTAAATCTCTTTATTTGAAAACATTTTCCAAGACCAAAACATTTTTACTTAAAAACCATATTTCCACGAATCCAAAACAAAGAGACGAGAAACAACGGAAAAGAAAACTTGTGACAGTGGGTGACTGGAACGTATAGTTGGTGGCCATACACCTGTCACTCCACCACCACAGAGGGTATTCTAGGACAGCGTCCCCGGATCCACATGGCATGCCCGAACCTAAAAGATCACTAGGATAACTGAACATTCCCCTTTTCATTTCCTTTAGACAAGATTATCCACAAGGGTCAAAAACACAGACAAACCACGATATACTTTGGTATCTCAAGTCCTGTCACGAGGTGTGCTGGCCAGGCACATTGCTCGTAGCTAGAACATTGAGTTCCGACAACCTTAATTTTGGTCTGTTATGACTCTATCTCAAAAGAAAACAACCCAAGAGAGCAAACCTGCCCCTCTGATACCATTTTTTCACAAACCAGACCGGGTTTCCATCCGACCCGGCGCCCGACCCGGTCCTCTATAAGGCCCTAAGGGCATTCCCGATCCCCACGAGCTGGAACAAGTGCCCGGGTATCAAAACCAACACATGAGAATGATTTTACCCAAAATAAAAGATAGAAAAACAACTAAACAGATAAATAAATTAAAATGAGAAATAGATAACCAAACGTATCTATAAACTATGAACAGGTTTAAAGTCTAAAAATCGTACCAGGAACTAAAAAGAAAAGACGACAGCGGAAACTAAAACTTTTACTCAAAGAACCCGGCAAAAGAGAGGCCACATCGACACCACTCTACATGAAAAGACCAAATGCAACCCGAACCACCATCACTGAGCACGAAGTCACAACCTGGAAAGCAGAAAAAACAGAATCTACATACACCCAAGCGTGTATGTAGGGTGTAAGCTAAAAGCCCAGTAGGCTGCCACTGAGAAAAGGTTCTACCCATAATTATTAAAAGACAAATACATTTGAAATTTAACAGAGTATAAATAAATAAGTGCTTAAAGAATTTTAATGAAAACGGTTTTTAAGGGGAAACATCTCTAAATGGAAAACAACTTAAATTAACTTACACGCCTGCACGCACACCCACACACGCACGCACACACACAAAACACATTCACACACGTACACACACAAACACACACATTTCTTGGTAACCCCAACGTCACACAGTGTGCCGACGGTGAGCAGGAAGTAAAGGAAGATAACAATACATGGGAGAGACCCTACAAATACTAGTGAAAAATGGGACCCTAGAACCCCACGTCTCAGTGAATCATATCATACATTCCCGTGCATGAGCCACTGGTAGGGAAACACCTCCTACCATAGTGGTCTCCAGTCATCATCCAATGTTTAGTTAGTGTTGTAATCGTCAATCCCGCTAAGTGAAACTGGGCCGAGGCCACTCTCGTATCACTGAAACGCTAGTCTAGTCCACCCACCTAGTACCCAGGCATCCCATTTGTGCTCAAGTAATTCAAAGTTCATGCCACATGTCATAATCATACACACAAACCAAGCAAGACATCACGCACCCCAAAAACCACCATTCGCACACACAGAAGCCATTTGAAATAATACGCACATTAAAAACCACCATTCGCACACACAGAAGCCATTGAAATAATACACACACTAAAATTTTCTAAAACTCAATCTGTATTTCTTACACAACAAATTAAAACAACTTACATCCTTAATAAATATTTAATAAAACATTTAATAATTTTAATAAACAATTTTCTGAAGAGAAAAGAACGAATTTACACACAAAACCAACCAAACCTTCTTTCATAACCAAACACACACAACGCTACATCAAGAGTTCAATCCACACCACTTACACCAATTAAAAGGAGACTGTTTGAGTAGTTTAACAAAAGTGCTAACAAATAATGAAATATCGTTTTCACTAACTGTAAATTTGGTTTTATTTAAAAAGATACTTTAGAACCAAACACACGATGTAATATTATCGAAACATTATTTTCACCGAAAATGTAATTTAATTAAAAATTTAACAATTTATAAAACACTAAACCAGCTTGACATGGGTTTCATAAAAAATCACACTAATATGACAAGAACACATTAATGACAAATCAATGCATATGATATTTCCAGAGAATAAAATAAGACCACTTCGCACCCTGCAAACTTACTAAATAATATGCTGAATTAAATAAACACACAAATAAATTCATCAAGCAATAATTATGAACAGAACAACCTACCTCAGTGTGGAAGACTTCACAAAAATGGTGCGCAAGGATCGTCTCACACCAACCACAACTCAGACAAACCAAAATTTACCCTAAACCAATCAATTAAACTAACAACATCAAGAATCTACCCAAAAAGCGTACATATACTCACTGGAGAAAAAACAAAGAAACAAAACTCCAAAGGAAAATGGCAGCAAGAGAAAAAGGCTTAACCAAAGGGGGTCGGCCAGCAAGGGGGAAGGCAGTGGGTTGCACTGGGCTTGAAAAGGAGGAGGCACCGGTCTGCTTCATAGGAGGAGGGGTCCGACGCGATTCTAGCTTGTCCGGAGGGAGAAGGCGGTGCGGACGGGGAACCGACTCGAAGAAGGGAGGTCCGGCGGTTGGGGTTTGTTGGGCAAGGCAATGTGGGGCCAGCGTCTTGGGTTTGTCGGGCAAGGCAAGGAGGTCGGCGACTGACGGAGAGGGGAAATCCAGCGGCACGCCGAGGGGTTCCAGGGGGTGATGGTGGGTCAGGAAAAGAGGGAGGAGGCTGCGATGGGCCGAGGGGGAGTCGGGGTGGTCTCGGTCGGGTAAAGGCTGGTCCTGTGGGGGTATCCGGGAGAGGGAGAGGTAAACCAGGTGGGGTGTGGCGTGACTCTGAGCAGGAGCAAGAGGGAGCTGATTCGATGATGGTAAGAAGTTGGAGGAAGGCGCGGGTCTTCTGGCTTGTCCCGAGGGAGAAGGTAGCGTGACGAGTGGTCAAAGGGGGAGGCGGCGGCGCGATGGGGAGAAGAAGGAGATGGGAGGGGGTTTCGCGGTGGGGAGAAGAAGAAAACAGGGGGGCGCTGCCAAACCCTAATAAGGGAAAAAAATAAAAAAATAAAAGAAAATAAATAAAAAAGATAAAGCTATAATTTGAACTAAAATAAACTAAAAATAAAAAAACTAATAATAATAATAATTTATATAATAGTAATAATAATAATGTTAACAACATAATTAATAATACTAGTAAGAATTATTATAGTTGGAATGATAATGATATTAATAATAGTGATAATAATTCATTAATATTTAAAACAATCATTTTAAATCTTTATTAAAGAAAATCATAAATATAAACCAAATCATTAATTATAATAATAATCATTGTAATAACCATAATAATATTACTATTATCAGAAAAACAATTAATTATGTTTTTATCTAACTCTTATTATTTTGTTCCATTTTCATCTTATGACTCATTTAATTTTATCTCTTCATTGTTAATTCATTCCATTTAATTAAATGACTAGCGTCAGTTCACCCGGTGTATCAGGCGTGGCTGCGCGGTTTCAAAATCGTGCCTCGCCTGAGTTCGCGTGAGGTCCCCATTTTCATTGTATTCTTATTTTATTGTTCGTTGCATAATTTTCATCTTCCTTGAACATCGGGCAGGCCGTATGGCAAGCTGGGCGAGGTCACACGACGACCCAGGCGAGGCCGCGTGGCGTTGACCGCAGTGTGCTAGATGCAACAAAGGGAAAACATCCGTTTTTAAATAAGAACTCAAACAAATTTAATTCGGGACTCAACCCGAACCACCTGACTCACAATAAAAACAGTAAAATAAATAATATAAAAAGGAAGACTGTGACACCAATGAATGGAAAAAATGGTACTATTACTTGAAAAAAGTCATGAATAAACAAAAGATATTAAAGTGAATGGTTTTATTGAACAATGTGACAATAATTAACACTAATAGAAATTAAACTGTCAAAAATCCCATAAAAATGAGGTTGTGATGTAAATCCTTGAAAAAAACCATAACATTAATGTGAGAGTCAATAAATAAATAGATTATGGGTGTTAAAAATAAATCCAAAAAATAAGTCTAATAAAATAATTGATAGTGATTACATAAATAATTGTAGAATATTAATGATAATAAGGATGAAATATTACCCAATGAAAAGGAATTAGACTTTTTTATTAATGTTAAATTTATTCATTAGGAAAATAATTTTTAAACATTCCAAAGTGTCCCATACTACATTGAAACCATTTAATTATTACACTCATGAAATAAAACATTAAATTAAAGCATTAAATACCATTAAATTTAAATAATTCAGGACATAACCTATAATAATGGATATTAGATACACCATAAAAATAAGTAAGTTTTGAATATGAAATTTATCTCATAGATGTAAAAAGTGAGATGAAAATCTCATGTCATTCATTTCCTTTTTGGAAGAACATCCATTAACCTCATGTATCATGGTTTTAAATGTTATAATAACTTACAAGAACAATAATAATATATATAATATCATATATTAACTTCTAATAATATCTTATTACACATTTTCATTAATATTTCATTATTTTAACTATTTCATGTGTTAATTGACTGCTTTCTCAAGTATGTTTTTACATGTTACTTATTGTTCCTATCATAGTTTCAAAATCTCTAGAATTTAAACCATGATGTAAATATCATATATAATAATTACATATGTATTTTAAATAGTCCATAATATTTGGAGTTAAGAACATGAATGCACCATTCATAGAGACGATATGTTGTTAGAAAAAATGAATTCTAATTTCATTTCCTTTTCGTACTAAAAGAATTAAAAGTAAATTTTATATAAGTATATTATAATTAAATTAAAATTTTTATTTCATATATTTCTCGTAGGTTTACAAAAACCATTTTTTATATGCCCATTTCTTTTTTTATACTAATAGAATGAAAAGTATATTTTATATATGTATATTATAATTATGGTACAATATTTATGTAATATATGTCTCATAAGTTTAATAAACCCATTATTTATATATTACATGTATACTGTGAATGAATCACATCGCTTTAAGGGGGAGGTAGTCCAAACATCCACAAAGGATGTTATTTTATTTACACAGTATGGGGATCATAAGGGTATGTGTTATATAAAAGTTAAAGAAGTAAAAAATAAAAAATAAATATCATATATATCATATATATAAATTTTTTCTATCATAATTACTAATCCTGAGTGGCGTTAAAGGAAAAAATGAATGATATAGTTTTGTGAGGAGGTGGTTCCCCATACACATAAACTGTATGTTCATTACACACTAAATTTAGGGTTGTTTAATCGTAGGTAGAACCATTAGAATAAAAACATATCAGTACATTTTAGATATTTTCATTCTTATATAATAATGTAAAAATAATATTTTAGGGGTTGGAGAAAGAAAATAAAACAAAACACCTTGAGGAAGGATGTTACCCCTTCTTCGGGTTACTCTATTTTGTTTTCACCAATGGGATTCCTTGGATATATTTTTTCCCATAGGTAGTCTTAAAGGATTTTTTGAGGCATTTTTAGGATCTATATTTGATTATATTAGAAGAGTCAATGTGTCTTGACTTTTATAAGGATGTGGGAGGTGCATGTGGCTTTTTAGATTGGAGTATGAGTGGTCTTCGTGTAAGAAGTAGAAAATGGAATTCTACTCATGTTTTTACAATTAAAAGTGGCTAAAATAATGGATCAAATTAGATCCAAGGGGCTATAGAGTCTAAATTTCAGTAGAAAATGGATTTTGGACAAATTTCTAGGTCATTGTCTCCCTTATGTTTAATATTTAGTTCCCTGTTAAGATACTTTTTATCTCAATAACTATAATTAATTTTAATCACATTCACTAATAATTTTTTAAAAAATAATTTTTTCTTATTATAATTTTAAAATTATTCTTATTATAAATATGGAATCCATTTTTTCATATTAAAATCACATTAGTGATATAAATTATGTTAAATTTAATCTCAGTGATGGGACGACAGTGTGGGGTTTTAATGTAAGATATTCAAAAGGTTTCTAAGTCATTATATCTAATTTCAAAGTGAAATTGATTCTAATTACCAAAATTATATTAATTTATCTAAAATTTATATAATTTAACTTTAAAAGAAAATAATACATATTTTAACCTTATAAATAAATCAGTTGAAAAGCAGTTTTGAATTAAAATGTAGTATTTTCACTATTCATCACAAAATGTATCCGCATAGAAAAATACAAAAAATAAACCCTACGTTAATTTTTTTTCTTTTATTAGAAAAGGGAAGTTTATTTTTACATATAATATATATACATATTCAAAAAAAGTTATTTCAAATTATTTATCCATCAAAATGTATAAAAAGTGCCTTTAGAAAAATATTGATTTTTATGTGAAATATTTGGAATTCTCATATATTATGACTATAAAATATATTATATGAATGAAACAAATATTGAATATAAAATTTAAATATTAAATTAATATCACTCACTAAATGTAAATAATTTAATTTATTTAAAAAATACCCCTTACAAGAATAAAAATATTTACTTTATATTCAATTGGATTTTATATTCATTTCTTGTTAATTGGTAACCTATATATAAAAAATATATTTGTGTAAACCAAATATTTACATACATTGTTAATACTATTCATATAGTTTAATTTAACTTCTATTTTATATCTTAATATACTATATAATATTATTTTATTAATATATTGGTGTTCGGTAAAACTAGGTCTTGCGCATGACATATGCAATTGAAGAAAGCCCATGTTGCAGGTAAAGAAGGATAACTCAATATTATGAGAATTTAAATCTATATCATGGATTTAATTTATTTAAAATTGTAATTGTATTTTAAATTATCAGTATAATATATACCCTTATGTGCTTGGTGTTTCATGTCATACACGCTATCGAATAAAATGGTATTACTATAGTATTTTGGGGGGATTTACATCCATCCACATCTCAACAGTTAGATAATAAACATAATAATTTAATAATATCATTATCCCCACTCAAAGAATATCAATAATATTTTTTCCATAGTTAATAGACTTTAAATCTTACAGTTATTCTGAGAAAAGTGTCGTGTTCAAAAACTCCTCCAAAAGAAGACATCCATTCATGATTTTCTTGATCCTAGAAACAACATGACATATTATGTATGAGTTCCACAATAATAGGGATAATCCTAGAACAATTATAACTACAAAATAATTCAATTTCTACTCTGTTGGGTATATAAGGATCATGAAATCACAATGAGAGGGGGTGAATCAGTGTAAACATGTTTTATGAATTTATTTTCACTTTTAGCTTCCCCAAATTATAATTGTACATATATAACTGTTAAAATGAATATATATTATATATTCACCATAAAACATAGACCACATGAAAGACTGGTAAGTAGATAAACACACATATAATTATTTATGAGGTTATATCCCAATGTGGGTATATACTCTGTATCATATTTGGTTTGAATCTGAGACATATGTCTTCATTATATTACTCAGGTGAATATAATATTAGAATACATGTAATTCATTAATCTTGTATAGTAAATAGAAAAAATATAATAACATATCCTCAAGTTAATATTTAAATGTTGTGGGAAGATATCATCATTAACCCTTACGAAGGTATCATCCTTAACCAATAAACTATCTCTTTCTTGTAGTTTTCCTCCCTATAAGTTCATAGTCCCAAAATTGGTTTTATTAATATTATAATAGATACCTTAATTATTCAATAGTTTTTTACATGATATTATGAGAAAAAAATTAGTATGATCCTCCATATCTCTATGTCATGATATAATATAATTTTCCTTAAGAAATAGGTCTTCTACTGCTAGAGAATTAATAGAACCTCAACATACATATCAACCTTCTTCTCAATATGTCCTAATGTTAAATGTATTCATTAGTGAATCCAGTCACACATTTTCTATATTATATTCTATATAAATTATTATATTGAAATAAATTGAATATTATTTCCATAGTGTAGATGTAAATTATCATCAAAATGTACTGATTAGTCTATTTATCTGTCTTCAATGTATAATATATTTATAGTATTTTACATCATCGTTATCTCAAATAGATATCTTTTTTTAATTATTATTTATTTATTCTCAAAATATCATGATTAGTATTTATATACATTGAATATGAATAGTTGAAAAATTCTCTTATTAAAACTTGTCAACATATCTCTGAATAAAAGATCAAGTCTTGATCTATAATAATGGTTTCAAATATAATATTTGGAATCTTGAGATTTTCTCTCCAAGATCCTATCTATTTATTATTATTAGATTATCCATCTCAAAAAGAAATAATCATGGATCAATCCCACCATAATTATAATATTTATGACCTGAAGATCATCAAACAGTTGTCTAATTTGAATCTTAATAAATATTCTATTATATTAAAATGATAATCCTTTCATAAGAAATGGAATTTCATAAATATGAATTATATGATATCTTTTATATTATTCATCCTCAAAATATCTTCTATATTCTCATGATAATATTATGTATTCACAAAAAAAATTACCCACGAATTTTTATACATTCCATATCAAACATAATATCTTACATATTAAGGTGAATGTGACAATTTTCTATATTCATTATCTTCAATAACTAACATTCCATATGTGATATATAATTTTAAATTAAAAAATATAACACATCATTGAATGGTTTTTTCATTTATCACATTGTAATATTATCCTCTGCAAATATCTTCAATGTGCATTGGGATGCATTACATATAAGCAAGAATGTATTCTATTGCATATTAAATATGTCATGTTTGATAGAGAAAACTCCCAGAACCTTATAATATTTTAGATTCAACCCAAAGTGAATATTTTTCTTCTTCTCTAGAATAATATATCATAAGGTACCTATTTAATATTTTATAATAATCATGTTGATGGGATCATTAATATGTCTTTATCTAATTTTCACCATTAACCTATTATCCCAGAACATCCTTAAATCACATAAAAAACTACTTCATATATTCCAAGGGTATCCCCATCAATAAGGATTCATCTAAAAAAACTTATATGACTCAATGTTTCCCAATGCAAATTTCATCATATGTGTACTCCATTATATTATTTTCACATAGATCATCTTCCTCGTAATTTCCAACATCAATATCATCCTTCTTCAACCATCCTCTATGATATATTATCTCTTTATTATACCAACCATAATTTATTATATTATAATGGTAGACTCTCATGAACTATATATAACATTATTCTTATAAAAAATATCTATATATATATATTTTCTATGAACATGTTATATAATGTTCTCTCTATTCCATCAGCATAAGTTATTGAATCTTATAAAATTATTTCTCACTAACTGAAAGCTATATAATAAGGGATGATTAATTTAATATATTTATATGTATTAAAGTAATCCATGTATCAATAACCATTTAATTTACTATTAACCATAAAAAAACATCTCAATATCTGGTTAATCTTCAATCTCTATCTCATCCTAATGAACAGTTAAATCTCCCATTTTCATTAAACACTTCATCAATCATGGGATACATAAATCTCTTCATTAAATGTGTTTTTCATCATCACCAAACATTAGTCTATATATATTACTACTCATTGACATATTGAAAAAAACAAAACATATCATAAAAATTCATTTAGAAACGCCAGCCTCTCTATTTGTATTTTTTGTAAATCCAAATTTCTAATTCTAACTCCAATATCAATATCTTCACTATAGATAATAAATAAATTTTTAATACTATAAGAGAATGTCATATTCATCTCATAATTCTTCAAAAATTAAAATTCAACCTTCTCCCACATAATAAAATCTAATTTACTTGAAAGAAGGATTTAATCATGTTTCATTAGGAATTGAGAAAACTATTAATCGAATCTTACACTACATTATATATATTATAATATAATACAACTTTCAATAACCTACACAGCAAATATTTTTATAAAAAAAATTATCATGTGATTCTAACTCGAATTCTTTATTCCATGTAGGTTTATAATAAAGTTACAAGAACTCAACTAAACAAACACATCAAATATATTATTGTTCACTCATGTTTCATCCCATTAAAGTTTCATTGTAGCTCAAAAAACAAAACATGTTATAATACAATAATTATTCAATAACAAACAATGATGAAAAGTAGATTTTCATTCCTCATTCTTGAATTTTTCAAAGAAATATCAAAAAATTTAGAGTTTCTCACGATAGAATAATTTTATAAATGGTTTTCAAAAAAACTACACCCATGGAATGAACACCCTTTCTCTCCATCGTGGTTGGTATTATTAAATTTGAATCCAAATCATCCATTAACTAAAAAATAAATTTTGAAATAAGAATTCATGATATCCATCAAAGAATTCCATGGTTTATAGCTCTTCTAGATATTAAATATTCACATATTTCATTATGTTCTTATTTTATAATAATTACCTTTATTTTTATATGTTAAAACACACAAAAAATATGGTAATATGGTGGGTGTTCCTATTTTTCTCAATAAAAGAAATAGGGTTGAGTGTTTTTTATCAACCTAGAAAAACTATTCTTTTTATCTCTAGTAGTGATAGAACTCTTTAGGTTTGCACCTCCATTTATTATCCAAACATAATAATTCATGGTAAATGATGTTTTACTTATTCATTCATATTTTGTTTTTATGGAAGCCTCTTTTTGACATTAATTTAAAATTTCAATTTATTCTTTTAAATTTCCTCCATTTTCACATCCATTTCAATATATTCTGGAAAAATAATCATGAATTCTTTATAAATCATATATTATTCATTTTATCTTTCATATGACTTATCATGAATATTTGTATCACCCATATTGAGAAACCTTTCATGAAATTCATATTCTACTTTAGAAATTTCACTCACAAATCCTACACTCGTATTCATGTATCACATTTAATATCCTTATCATTACATCTTGATTCATTTATCAATAATATTTATAGAATGTATGAAAAGGTATATAGTGTATATTTTCAATTTATATTATAGGCTTATCTTTTTTTGTGTTGAAATTTTCAAAATTTTATTGTGTGTGTTTTTTCAAAAACTATTATTTTATTTATAACCCAATACTTATGAATGTTTAACAAATTCATGATTCTCCATGAAATATTTTTTATTTCTCTCTTTATGGTCATATGTTTTATACTTGTAATTAGTGAACCATCAATCATCATAAAAATTTTCTATTCTAATTTAAAACTCCATAGAAATTCTCATGTAATTAAAATAGATTTTTAGTAAACAAATTTTGTTTTACTGTAAACGTTTATTCAGCATGGAAAGACTTATAATTACTTTATATATTCTCTTTCTTAATATAGGATTTGTATGATATTAATGGATTGGAAAATTATTCTAACAACCAAATGAATTATGTTCAAACATTCAAAAAGACCTAACTTTCCAATGAACCTTATTCTTTTACTTTTATTTGGAATTTGGAAAGCATTTAGAAAAAGTTATTTTATATTAGGAAAACTATTATTTTGGGAACCATTTGGGGAAAAAAGAATCATTCCTATACTTATATACACTATTTATATTATGTTCTTATTCTCACATTTTTTAACTATACATATCTAAAATTTAAATTAAAACAAACACCATCAAGTGAAACAGTAGTTGTACAAATAGATTTTTATATAGATAATATTACATTATTTCTCAATATTATAGTTAATATATTCTTGGATGATTTAATTATATTCTTCACCCTAATTTGAGTCCCTTTCTAATATGATTGTCATCATTAACTTTGATGGTATCTCTACTTTTTTCATTGTCATGGGATGACTCAACTTGTGCTGCTTCACAATTTTTCATTTCAATATCCTACTCAATACACATCATGTTGAAGGTATTTATATAAACTTGAATATATTAGACTCTTTATAACCTTTTTATTTTTACCTTATCAATATTATGTTCATGAATTTTAATACTTTCTTTTAATAAAATGTTAGTGTATTTAATTTATATGTCTTATATATCCAATGCAGCTTATGTGACACCAATAGTCAAGTTGTGTGTTTCTTCTAAAGGCTGATTCATCTCATCACTGATTTTAATTAATTAACCTTTCTCATCAATAATAATTTTTCAATAATTCATATGTGGTGAAGAAATTTTCATTATATACCATGTAATGGTTGTTCTTTTCCTTTCACCGATTTATTGAGAGAGTTTAACTCTAGAAAATTCATATTCAAAATTTCTCTCATAGATTCTATATTTATATCCAACATTTTTCCATCGTATAATTACTTGATAAAAATATATATAATTAAAATATTCAATAATAAATTCCTTCATGTAAACTATAAATTCTTATCAGGGTTCTATAATAGATTCACTAGATGCATAATCATTACTATCCGAAACTAGATTATTAAAACGATCAATAAAAATGGGTTTAATATATGGAATAACACATTGGTTTCATTCAGTTAGTGGTGTGGCCACTTTCACCTTTGAGGTTTTTCTCAACATTTGAGCCACATTCTTCTTTACCTTCCATAAAGAGTTTTAAAAGAAAAATAGGGTTGTATTAGAAGGGAAATTAACTACACTTTCCATACAAGGAAAATCATAATTTTCATCAAATATATATTTCATATATAACTGATAAAAACCTTTATGAAATAAAAACATATCCAATAATAGGGAAATTATATTAGCTTTGAATCCATTTCCTTATGCGTATGATATTAAACCCATACTAAGAGGGGTGATTCAGAGTGAACATGTTTTTATAATTTATTTTCTCTTATAATTTCCCATATTAGTAATAAAACATATAAATTTATTTGGATGAATGGTTCTTTTATGTTTCAGAAATAATTTACAAATAAAAAAATATAATATGTATATGGAGAACAAAACATGCTATTTTTTATATGGGTTAATGTGAGTATATACTTTTTGTTGTGTTATGGTCAATTATAGGACATAGATATTCACTAAAATACTCAATTTAATATAGGAGAGGAGTGAATGTAATCCCTTGATCTGGAGAAGTATATATGAGAATGAATGAATAAACCCTTAACTCTATACTTACATGGGTGTGAATTTATCATTCTTACCCCTGGGAAGGTATCATCCATGACCCAAAAATATATATCCTTATTGTAGTTTGTCTCTTCATAGGTTCATAGTAATTTGAATAGTTTATAAAGGGTTATATTGAATTAAATTATTAATCATTTTCCCTCAATATCTTATGAAAAATATATTAAGTATTCTATTGTATGTCTCTGCATCATGATATAAGATATTTTTCACCAATAAAAAGGTCTTTGATTAAAATAGAATTGACAATACCAGTTCATTTACATCTTCTTTCTTTCTAAATATATTACAATTATAAATATATTCCTGGTATCTTGAAACAACATGTTGTATTATACCTCCTCAATAACAATCTTTAGTTGGGGTGTCCTTGAATCTATTTACCTTGACATATATAGAAATTATCAGTATCAGGTGATCATATGTCTTCTTCATATTCCTATACACATAATATATTTCTAGTATTATATAACATCAATATATCACACACAAATATCTCTCCACTTGTTATTATTTTATTCTCTAAATAATATTAATATTATATATATTTTTATAATTGTAAACTCCATATAATTATGGAAGATTAGTTCTCTATTTATTATTGGGTGAAAGGATTTACTAATAAAATATTCATTCATGATCGTCAATAATGATTTAAAATTTTCAACATAGAATCCATGAATTATCAATCAATGATCCATAAAATTTTGTATCATTTTATTATCCTTCTGAGTCATCATAAATAATGGATTAATCCCCCTAGAATCATGATAATTATGACTTAATGATCAGAATAGAGAGTTATGACTTTAATATCTTTAAATATCACATTTCCTCAAAGTAATAAACCTTACAAAACAAACATAATTTTTTAGATATCACTTTTGTGTTATCAAATAAATTTCACATTCCCTTAATATATCTTCTATGCTCAATAGAATACTATGTATTCTTAAAAATAGCTTATTCATGTATTTTTATATTTTTTGGATCAGTCTAAATTTCACACAAATAAAATATTTCAAATTATTATCCAAAATAAGGATCCTCAAAATCTTACATTTCTATTTATCATTTATTAAATATAATAAAAATTTTATATACATCAAAAAATGGTTTTTATCTTTTTAGAATTGTGGTTTGAGTTATGAAAATATCATATGTATTTTATTGGGTATATTATATAACAATGAGAACATCATACATAACATACGAAAAATTTTATCAATCACGATGTAAACTCCAAGACACTATAATTCCTAAACAGTAACTCAAAGTGATAATTGAATATAATCTTGAGAATATTGTATCTCATAGTTCCCTATAACAGTTTTCTTATATTCTATTCTGAGGTATCTTTTGTTATCCTTTATAAATTTTTTAAATCTAATCTGGGACCCTTGAAATTATTTTAATCTACGTAGAACCACTTAATGTATTCTCATTAAATATCAATACACTCATATTTATCATCTATCAAAAAATATAACATTACGAAATTATCAAACCTAATTATATATTTTCAGCACAACACGGATAGAACATTACAGCATATGTGTACTCTATTTTATTATTTTTTACATTTCTCTATTACCTCATTTGTAATATCTTAAAACTCACACTTATTAAACCATTAATTAATAAATATTATCTATTTATTATATGATTCATTATTCTAGATAATCTAATTATGTATTCTCATAATTATAAGCTAGATTGATTCTTCCACAACACATCCAACTCCCATAATTCCCCAATAACCATCTATAGATAGAGTTTTCTAATTCCACCATCACATTTAAATGAAGATAATATTATTAAATCTCAAAAATCATGGGATATCTTAGGGTTCTCTATAAACTCATAAAATATGGTTTATCATGAAAAAATATTGATTACAAGCTGTATATTCTAGGGATCCAAGTTGTATAATACATATCATTTGTTGTTAACTAGTGATAGTATATCAATCCCAAGATTCAGTCACCACTACTAACATATCATTGGATATCCAATAACATTGTAAATGATATAAAACAATGGATATAATCTAATTGAATACAAATCCCCATGTAATCCTAAAAGATTATTCATTATCTCCCATTCACAAAACACTTCATCTATCATTGGATAATTCAATCACTCATTTCATTGGTCTCTTCATAAAACAAAATTTTAGAATATATTAACATAAATAGTAATTGAAATGTTGAAAATAAAAAACAACATAGTTCATCATTTTCTATTTTTCTACTTCATCCTCAATTGAATATATCAGAAAAACTGAGATCTTCAATTCCTCCATTGGTTTCACTATTTCCATGATATAATTGGATGCCTAATTAATTGGTATGTTCCCCTAGTTGGATCATATAACATGATTCTCTTATACTCATTCACTGTAGGATCCACTCTCTAAAATTTAATAATATTTTCCCTAAACACCCTATCTTTATCTACCCAATGATTATGAAACCAATGTGGATAACTCCTTAAAAAATTTCCCAAACCAAAGATAATATATATTTTCCTACTTATAATACCTCAAGATAAATAAAAATTACAATTCAATTCATGTAATTCCCTTGATTTTTTGGGTACTAAATTCTATTAGGATTTTGTATTTTCAATCATGATAGGGTCATATTTTATATATGAGTTTTATTCTCAATTACAAGACATTAAACTCATCAAAAAGGTTATATTAGGATATATATATATGTGGGCTAGATGGTTTTGGAATAGTCTTAAGGGAGGGAATGAAGAAGCCCAGGAAATCTAGGGCTACAACATGACACTATGGAATCCACCGGCTAGTCCGTGGCTCAATATTTTCTGAACGATGGGTATAAAAGTTGGAAAAGAAAAATTTTCCCACATAAAAAATAACCATGGTTAATTCTCTTCTTTTCCAAATTTTTCACTCATGTGGACCAAGGGATAAAAACCCTCCAAAATACCATTTTTCCCTTGATCGAGGAGTGTTCTTAATGGTGTTTTCTTAGCATTAATCATATGATTCATAAACATTTGGACCACATTCATAGTTTCCTTCATTTTATTATATTTATTACCTCACTATAAATGGATTTGATATATATTCCACAATACCCCCGTTTAATAAACTATGAATCATTGGTATTCAATTCTATATTCCATTCATTTTTTTAGTTCCAAAAGTTACAAAGAAAACTTAATGGGGTTGAATTAGTTGTTTCCTAATAATTTAAAACATTATAATGCATAACACTCTCTACAATTTAGATTTCCCCCCTTATCAGATTCTAGTAAAGTCAAATTGATGAAAATATTTTAAAGTAAAAAAATAAGAAAAGATTTAAAAAAATTCCCTTACTGTGAGAACCTAAATCGTTTCTATAGCCAATTTCAGAGATCTATGGAAATTCCCTACAATAAATAGGTGAATACAAATTGCGTACTATTATATTTTGCACCTTCTATATTTTTATTGGAATGAGTATGCTAACTCCCATCATACTAAAATTTTTTCATAAAAATGTTTGTGCCATAAAATAATATGTAACATGGTCAAACATCTAAACCAAATATCTCTATTGAATTTTATTACGATCTACCTTTGCTCGATTCTCAATTTTCAAATGGATTAAGTATAATAGCCTCAGTATGATGAATGAATTATCTATCTGTGATAAACAAATCCATTCTAATATACCAGTAAAAAAATAAGCCGCACTCATACATCTTCCTTAAGTTCATACTAATACACTTTTTCTGATTCCCTCAGTTGAGTAATCTGAGCATGGATTAGTCCAATATTCTGATCAAAATTATCTATAGAAAAAAACATTTCTAACTTCTACTCTATCGAGCATTATCCTTTTCCCACATGTGATAAATATTAAGTATGAATATACTATTCACTTCTATTTAAAGGTGCTCCCATAATTGAAAAGAAAGGAAACAACTTTCTTTTTATATCTCACTCAAATTAAAAAAATTATGAAATTCACTAACATTTTGTTAATTTTATATGAACACATCAAACATTCTCATTTATTCTTGTGAATCCTTTTAGAATCCTAAATTTTCATGAATTTCAATTTTTTTGGTTTATTAACATTTCTTCGGTCCAACCATGTGAGTAAAATCATTATTCATTTGGAGACTCTGATAAGTCTCACTACCACTTCATCAGTCCGATAAATAAACATCTGATGGGACAATACATTAAAACATGACATCGATCTACTCTTTTGTTACTCTTTTGAAAACATTTGAATAAATTTTTGCAACTTAGAATAAATTCAGTTGAAAATAAGTACATTTAGATAGCCACTTCAAAAAGCGTTACATTTTTATCAACACTCTTCTAATGTTCTTAAATCCAATAACACTATTTAACTTGTTGATATTTTGATCATATTAATTAGGACAATCAAACTCTTTCCTATAGAACTCATCATCTGATGAGTTATTAGTGTCACAACACACTCAATGAATTGGTGTTAAGTTATCATCTGATGGATTGGTTTGAAGTGATCATCTAGTGAATTGGTATCAGAAACTTTTTATATTATAAACATGGACTTCCTTATTTTCCATTTATATGGTAAACAAAATTTAGAGTCCTCCAATTTTCATTTGATATCTTTATCTTTTGGATTTATATCATTATCTCTTATCACTACAATGATCTGCATCCCATGGTGAATCTGATCATCATCTTTAAACTCATTCTTTACCTTCTCATAACGTGTATAGAATTATTCATATGAACAAAATCTGTGATCGATGGTAAATATGAGGGTAAATCTAGTTTTTCATATAATTAGAAACATTTCATTTTCTTAACATTAATCATCATCACTAACTAAGAATTATATCAAATTTATCATCTGGTACTTCTGTATATAATGATTTAATATTTGTAAAAACACAAATTTGGAAATTCTGGAAACTACCACATCTATTTCCATATAGAACCTTCCTCTTTTATAATTATTTATTCCTGATGTCTTTTTGAAATTTTAAGAGGAAAAAATAATCATCTCACTTCGTTTTTAATGTTTAATGAATTCCAATTTTTACCAACGTTATAACATTACACCAATATTCTTTTTAATCAACTCAGAAAAATTAGACTTTCAAACAAAAAAAGAATCTGAATTAACTAGGTTTGATGTGGTTTATCTGGTCACCAACTTCATGAAACAATAACGCATTTGTAGTGTCTCTGTCTGATAGACTGTATTCATAAAATATAACATCCACTCCACCTTTTTATTTGGGTCTAATCAATTAGAAACATTGATCAGATTTTGAAAAAAAATCATTTAAAATTTCTGAAATTTTAATAAAATAAAAGACAGTACTAAAAACAAAATCAAAAATAAAAAATGATCATAAATTTCCAAATTTTGACTTTCTGAAAACTCTCATTACTCTCACTAACAACATTTTCAACTCATCTTTTTTCAACACTCCTATTTTTTCAATGACTGACATTTGTTCACAACTCATTTTTTTCCTTTTACCAAAACATAGCCTATATAAAAAGGGAGTGTCTAGAATTCACACTATGAGATAAAGTAAGGATTTTAAAGTAATTACATCCCTCTATTATAATATAATTTGGGCCATGTTATGATTAAATATCCATCAAAATGTGTTTCTGAAAAAATTCTCTCCCCCTTTATTTTTCTCCCCATATTTTGTATATTCCCAAATTTTATGAAAACCACATCATCCTATTCATTATATAAATAATGTAAAAACATAATAAATTTTTTTTACATTCACTCCCCTTTTTTCTCCATAATCCAAAGCATAGTGGTGAAAATTCATAAGTTGTTTCTGAGGAATTTAGTGGAGACTTAATGTAAAATCCCTCCCAACCTCATTATCTTGAGAAAGAGGGAGGATATTACATGGCCTTAGGTGACATACCTAATACTCTAAAGGATTGAAATAAATTCGAAGGTCTTTATAAACAATTGAGGGATTATTTTCCCTTCAAAAATAAAACAACCATTATAAAAATACCATAACTCAAAATACACAATATGATAGTTGAGAAAGAATTTAATACAACTCAATATTATACCATACTAACAAAAATACCAATAAATAAACATATAGACTTTTAAATTTACTATGATGAAGATAAAAATAAAAAATATTCAAAGACTCTAAGACATAAACTCCCAAGCTCCCAACATTATCCAATGTCAAACTCCACCAGACATTCCCCAATGTATCAAGACGCATCACTAAATAAATGAGACACTTTTCATTTACATGTTTTTTAATAAATTATTTCATTCAATTAACCAAACTACACATGGAGGGTTGAGTATAAAACTTCACAGCTTTTTCAAATATGTCTTCAATACTCACACCACTTTTATAGAAGAAGTTATCACATTTATATAAACCAATTTATATAAAAATAATTTATAAGTATATTATATAAAATCCATAAAATATTTCCAAACCAACCCATTTTCCCATGGAAACAATTAAACATGTCCTTAAAACCATTTCATTATTTCCATTTTCTATACTCATTCTAATTCCACACATCCACAAATGCAAGAAACCACGGACCTCCATATACCCATGTGTTATGAGACCCTGAGATTTTAGGAGATATATACTTTTTAATTTATTTGATTTCATGTGTTTTATGCTACACCAATATTATCCTGCACTATACGGCACACCATATTAGTATGCAGTATATGCAATGGTATTCTTGTCCTGTGTTACACAAAATTTCATGATCCTTTGACAGAATTAATTGCATACAACACTGAGTATAAATTTTCATCAATGTATAAAAGAAATACGTATGGATTATGTTATATTCAACACCAAAGGAATCTAACACTACATGAAACATTGAATTGGCTTACGATACACTCTAGAGCGACTTTCCTCGATATTTTGCGTTGTACGCAATACCAAGTTTCACTAAACGACGATATATTTTTAAAATATTATTATTTAATGGGATATAAACTTCTCATTATGAATATTATTAACAATATTTTTAATTTTATATAACATTAAAATTCATCTTATATATTTTCTAGACATGATATAATAACAAATTCAGTTTTTCTGATAAAAGAATTATTTTTCATGAAATGGAGTTTTTCTTTCATTTGATGAAGCACCCATTTAAAGTATATTTTTTCACACTTTTATACATAATATTTAAGAAAATAAATAATTTATTGGGAATTAAGACATAATAATTTACTTCAGATGAATTTTTTATATTTTTCTGATAAAATTCATATTTTAATGAATAGTAAAAACTACTAAATTTTATTTCAAAACTGGATTTTCATCTAATATTTTTATTGTTATATTATATTTTTAATTGGTTTTAAACATTAATTGAATATTTTTATCATTTAATATAATTTGGGTCATTTTAATTAATTTCACATTTAAATTGGACATAAACACATGTCAATCTTTTGATAGTTTTTACTTCTTAAAAACATGCTTTTTAGATTTAACAGTGAGAATTGATTTTAAATTAACTTATAATAATTCAATGTTTTGAGTTTTGAAAAATGGATTCCAAATTTGGAATCATATGTTCCAAATTGTGAAAATAGGTTCCTTTTATTTTTTGGACATTATGAATAGTAACTGCAGTAATTATTTTTATTTACCTTGGTTAAAGTGTAAATCAATTAAATAAGGGCGAACAAATAAAAATATAATATTATCATATTATCATAAAAAATGTCCTAATCATATTGGATGAGTCATGGGAGACCATATAAATCCTTATCTATAAATTTTGGCATTTTAGAACCACTTGGGTGTTAAAATGACATGTAATAATAAATAATTAATGTAATGGGAAAAATAACAAAAACATGTGTTTTTTTACTACAACAATTTCATTTTGGTTTATATAAAGTATAACTAAGACTATAAATAGTCATTAGAAAGATATAAATATTTACTACATCATGGTATTTTATTTCTAATTTTTGGACATTAAATATATAAATTTATTTATGACACAATGACGATGTTGGGATTACCATATTAATTAAATATTGAAATAAATTATATTATAAATATTAAAATAAATGTAACTTGAAAATTTTTATACCATATATGAATTTTTCGGTTTCCATTGACATGTTAGGGATTATTTAATTTCCTTGGTTATAAGTAAAAATTTCTATGACTTTATCAAAAATCAATAACTAAATAATGTCAAAATTGACATAAATGAGTATCTAAAAAAATACTATTTTAATAAAATATATAATATTCATAGAAATATATGACTTAGAAAAATAAGATATGTAATGTTATAAATTTGGTTAATGGTACACTTGAGTTACTATTTGAATTTTATAGTGAAATATCAACTATATACTAGAAAATACAAGAAGACATGGTAAGAGTAAAATTATTTAACTAACTGTTAAAGCTAAATGATAAGGTTAAGTTTGTGACATAAACTTGCCTTAAACCTATTGGTTGAGATCCTTTAAACCCATAATTAACTTATATTCCAAATAAATGAGTTTTGGACCTTTAGAAAACGAAAATAAATTTATAATAAACTAATATTTAATGGCATTCCTAATGTGCTCCTCACCTCTCCTATAAAAAGGAACTTCTCCTTATCTTTTAATAACACGTCAAAATCCGTTTTTCATGGCCAAACCCTACCCATTTCCACTAAAAACATCCCTCACTTCATCCTAGATTCCAAAATTTTTTCAAAATATCCATTCTATTGAGACCTTTTTTACAAATCAAAATAAGATACTTGAAAAGAGGTAATTGTTGTATCACCTCTTTCGAAATTATTTTCTTCTTCAACGTCCTCTTCTTATATTATTTCTATAATAAAGTAATAAATCCAGTATATTCTACATTATGAAATTTTATTATAATTATGGTACAACCATATACATCCTTCTATCGATCCTACAAATAACAATATCTCCATGTGTGTGTATGTATGACTTACCCTCTCTACATCGTGGTGTAATTTGTTATTCAACAATACATAATTTGGATGGGTACAATGATAAGTATAATGGATTTAAATAATTAATATAACATGATAATTATTTTTTATAATTAATATAACATCCAATTCCATACCATTTAAAAATTAGGTGAATGATATCGTCACTCGTGCATACGTACGGCCTACCGTCTCCACGACGCGATGTGATTCTTTCTCCACGTTAACCATTCCACGTTAACCATTCAAGAATGATTATACAGTGTATATGATAAATAATCATGAAATATATGACATTATAAATCTACATAAATTATTTATATATATATATTAGTTAAATTTACATTCTTCCATTTAATTCAATAAATAAATGGAAACAAGTGTTCCTGCATACGTACAGCCTAGCGTCTCCCAGAATGGTGTATTCCATTTTTTTATCTATCTATTATATATATTTATATATGGACGTTATAAAATATATAAATCATGTTTCAAATTCCAGAAGTAAGTAAATCCTGATCTTTGTAATAATATCAAGAATAACAAGTGAAAACACATACGATAAATAAAATGATTATTACCCAAAACATTGCATTAACATGGAATTGATAAATAAGAAGGTAATATAATTTCATTAGGGAATCATATATTATATAATAAATAATATTATGGCTATGTTACCAGATAATAATATGTTTAAACCCACTATATAAGATTTTCTTACCCATACGAAAGTAATTGGACCAAAGGTAAGAGATAATTTTTCAATCTCATTATTATCTGAGATTGTTTATTTATAAGTATTTACTGGGGTATATTTATCATCCATGTCCATGTTTCCAAAATATATAATATTATTTCTATTCATATAAAAAATCTTAAAGTTAATTTTACCCATTGGTAAATTTTTATTAAACGTTATAAAAAGAATCTTTTTCCTTTTTCAAATATAGGGTACTTTTTAGCATTAATGGTAAAAGTATGAGGAGAATTGTTTTTAACATACATAGAATGAATAGATTTTTACATCTTCATAACACCTTATTTTCATGAAGATTCCACTATAAAATTTATTTTTTATTTTCAAATAAATTAATTTCTTTTAAAATTGCGCAACATTTTGAGAAATAAAACATTTTTTATAAAGAAATGATATTTTCTTCAATAATTAATGTGGATTGTATTATCAAAATTATTTTCCATCTAAAACGATGCCCTTTAAATAATGTTATGTTTATATCCCTATTATTACAATAAAATTATTGTGTTAATCAGGGAATGATATTTTTTATGTATTATGTTATGATATAATGATGTTTAAGAAACCCATTTTATTTCATGGGTTATGTTATGATGAATGCATTATGTTTTTGGGGACCATGTAAGGATGATTTCATTATGAGATGGGTGAGACCTATATCTCCCTCAAATTAATTCGGTAAATTTTTATATCTCATGACAAAGACATGAATGGAAAATCAAGTAAATATGGTTAAGTAATACAGGTTTGGAAGGACAAGTAGATTTGGCTCAATAATACAGGGCTGGAACGACAAGTAAACCCGGCTCAGTAATGGACTTTTTCAACTATGATGGTCTTGGAAGAAATTAATTTTCTACTATGGATTTCATATTACGTTCTTATTTATTTTCCACAATTCAATTTTTATGCTAATTGCTATTTTATCATGGATAATTTTCCTTTATGATCAATATCTTACGTACTTCCATGATTTATTTCATGGCTTTGATATTTGAACTTTATGTTCATGTTTTTACATTCTTATGTTTATGGTTGGTTTTATATTCCCAATATTTACCCATAATGGGAATTTTAGATAACCCTTTTTATGTTTTAGTTTCCCTATGATATAAAGAATGGTTTTCGTTTGGAAATCAAATGGGGAATATCTTTATGGGAGTTATTTTAGATCTTTCACCATGTTAGAAGATTATGTTTCCTGATTCCAAAGAGACTAAACTAATATGGTCTATGGTTTTCTATTTTTGTCATCTATTAATTATTCTATAAAATTAATTTATTTTCTATATACATCAATCCTCGGTTGTTACAAATGGTATTACAGTTATGGTTTAGTTAACCTTTGGAAACTAGGATGCAAAAACATTAGTAATATCCCTAGAGATATATATAAGGAATGTCTAGGGATGTATCTAAGGGTAATTATAACGATAGGTTAGAGTCCAAGAATTTTGGTAATTATCATTAATAACATATGATTAAATGTAAGATGTTATTGATTTAATTTACACTCCCATGATTATTTTGTATTCCTTGTATGATTTTTTCCTCTCACACTATTCTTTTTCGAGTTTTAAATAGTGCCCGGAACCCAAAAAAACCGTGTTAATGATCAGTACACAAGGAAATGAGATTACAATTCTCCTAAAAAACCAAACTTTATGAGATATGGAATGAATAATCATAATAATATACTTAAAAAGTCTGTGAATCATTCTGGACTTCCGAATGAGAAGATAAGGGAACGAGATTTTGTGGATTCCTTCTTGAGGTAATTTCCACCTTCAGTTAGGGGGTATTCTGATACACTTGTGGCCAAATAAATGGATCAGTACCATTGAAAAGATATTTTCCATTATTTGATATTCAGAGAATGACAAATCATTTTCTGTTTATTTTATAGAAGGTGAAGCAGACCAGTGGTGCACTCTAATCAAGAATACAAAGTACCAAGATTAATTTGAATCCACGGAATGGGATTATTTCAAGAACTTTTTTTTCAATATGTACTTTCAACACATTAATTGAAAAAATATGGAAAATGAGTTCCTTGAGCTTAACAAAATTGAAGATTAATTTTTTTACACATATGATGAAAATTTTACAAGGCTTGCAAGGCATGCTTCTGGCTTTACCATCCCACATGAAAGGAAAGTTGACTGATTCTTCAGTGGCTTAAAACCAATTCGTTAAATGGAATTAGCTAAAAGGGACATTAGTAACTATGAATATACTATTCATTGTGCTATCAAGTTATAAATGGAGTCTGGGGTTACATATCAATCTCATGGTTTTCATAAGAAATGAAAGTTGGAGTTCAACGGAAAATCTCAAAGAAATGGTGAAAAGAAGATGAATGTTACCTTATGATCAATGTGTGGAAAGATTAGTGGTGGAGATTTTCTTAATGGGACTAGAATATTTTTTATGTGTGTAAAATATGGTCATCGAGTAGTTGAGTTCTGAGGTAATGGGAAAAAGTTTCCTAAGGATATGAATAGAGAAAATACTATAAAGAACACACCACCCACACTTCAATCCTACAAGTGAAAGGAAATGGGGCATTCTGTTAACCAAATCCCTAGTACAAGGTTTATGGGTGAATATTGACTTCAATAACCTCTTAAGTACAAATTCAAATGAAAATAACATGTGATCATTATTGGAAATTTGATTATGACAACTAAGTGGTGGAATGACTAAGTGTTTATGTAATGGGATTCCAAAATAGTGTTATAGAATCTATTTTATGGTATTATAGAATATTTGAATATCTTTTTATTAGTCCATTTGGTTTCCAATAAGTATATCTTACTGGTAACCATGTAATGTTATTATAATATTTTTGGAATTCACATGATATGCACATAATGAAGGGATAAAAAGATAATGAGATTTTTTATAGTATTAATGAACTCATTACTGATATAAGGACAAAGTGATATCATGGTTTGAGTATATAGAATTTTTGGTATTTTTGTTATATGGAATGAGTTAATTTTAATATAATTCTTGTTTTCACTGAGGTTCTATGGTAATTCATGTTATTACCATAATTTGATATAATAAATGATTAAGGTATTCACATGTTTGGAATGTGAAAAAAAGAACTACCTTATGAGATCTAGGAGATAAATATTAAATTAAATTAGTTCAACTCTTTATAAAGTTTTATATTTTTAGTTTTGGGAAGTATTATAATTTTATCCATTGATGGATAATATAAGTTTTATTCTAATTTAAGTGTGTTAGATTAAGGTATTATCTCATTATAGGTAAAATTATGAATATCTGAAAATCTGGGCTAGAATTTTTGTGGAGACAGATGGAATGACTTATCATTCTATCACATGATCTAATAGAACTTCAAGAATGAAAAATTCAACATCATTTCTTTATATAAGAGATGAATTGGAAATTTTTTAAGGCACTAAAACGGTGTGATTGTACCAAAATCATGTAAGTATTTATTCTCATGAAAAATTCATAAACTTTTAGGAAAGGAGATTGAAAACCAAAAATGTTATCTTATTATATTTTTATCTGATGAATCATATGGTCCCAGAAATCATTACAGATTTATGATGTTCTGGTATTTAACTTTCTCTAGAAATTGTTCTCTATCACTATCCATCAGAACATGAGGGTTATATTTTTCTTCCAAATCCAGGTTTTCACTTCCCACCTATATTCCCCTATGTGGAAACCCAGTGAAGAGTTATTTTGGGTAACCATTATATTTATAACATTATATTTTAAAATGAAGTTTTATAATTCCTTTTTATGATGGGGGATTCTATGAAAGGAGATTTCAAGTAGTAATCCTTTTATAACCCTCGACAAATTTTGAGGGAGAAATTCATTTTAAGGGGGTATAATATAACACCCCAATATTTTATGAGATAGATTATTTTTAATTTATTTCATTTCATTATTTTTACATTACACCAAGATTATCTTGTTATATACATAACACCATATTAGCTTGCGGTATACACAACACTATTATTTTCTTGATTTACACACAATTTCAAGTTATTTTGATAGAATTCCTTTGACACAACATTGAGAATAGATTTTGTTCAGTGTTTAAAAGATCTATGTTATTATTATGTTATACGCAACACCAATGGAATATTTCACAAAACTTAATGCTGACTTGGCTCGCATTACACACAAGAGCGCTCTTCCTCGATCGCTTGCATTGTACGCAATACTGAGTTTCACTAAATAATGATACATTATTAAAATAATATTATATAATGGGAAATTAAGTGGCCATTATAAACATTATTAAACAAATTCTGAAATTTATATAACATTAACATTCATATTATTAATTTTCTAGACATTATATAAGAACCAATTTAAATTTTTGGATAATAGCTGTATTTTTCAAAAAATCCAATTTTGACACCATTTTATGGTACACAAATTTTAAATCTATTTTATAACACTTTTATATATTCTATTTTAAAAAATAAAATTATCCTTTGGAGTTAGGACACAAAAATTTTCATTGGTTGAATTTTTCCTATTTTCTGATAAAAATCAAATTTTTATGAATAGTGAAAAATACTGTATTTTAATTCAAAACTACCTTTTCATAGAGTTTATTTATATAGTTAAATTACATTTTTAATTGGTTTTAAAATATAATTAGATTATTTTTTAATCATTTCTTCCATTTTTTCATTTGATGTAATTTCATATTTAAATATGTACATAAACACATGTCAATCTTTAGACAGTTTTTATTTCTTAAAAACACACCTTTTGGTTTTGACAACGATAATTAATTTTTAATCAAAATCTTCCAATTTAGTTTTTTGAATTTAGAAAAATGGATTCCATATTAGGAATCATAAGATCCTAATTGTGTAAATAGCTACCTTTTATTTTTGGACATGATGAATAGTAACTTCAGTAATTATCATTATTTACCATGTTTGAAGGGTAAATTGGGTAAATAAGGGTAAAATAATAATATTATAATAACATAAAACTACCCTAACACATGCCCTAATACTATATTATGATTCTTGGGAGACCAGGAAAATACTTAGGTCTAAATTTTGGCATTTGAGAACCACTTGGGTGTGAGAATAACAAGCTATAATAATTAATTTAAAGTAAAGGGAAAAATAACATAAACATGTATCTTTTTACTATAACAATTTATTTTGTTTTATATAAATGGTCTCTCAGAATATAAATAATAATTAGAATGATATAAATATTTCCTACACCATGTTAGTTTATTTATAATTTTTAGACATTATATATTTAAATTTATATATGACACAATGAGGATGCACTGATTACCTTAATAAAAAAATATTAAAGTAAATGATATTATATATATATTAAAATAAATAAAATTTGAACATTTTTATTCCATAAATGAAATTTTTGGAAGATGTTGACATTTTAGGGATGATTTAATTCCTTTGGATCAAAGGAAACAAGTTTCAAAGACATTAACAAAAATAAATTACAAAATAGTATCAAAATTGACATTAATTAGTTTTCAAAAAATACTATTTTATTAAATGATATAATAGTCCAAAAAATAGAGAATTTGGAAAACTAAATTATATAATTTTAATAATGTCATTTATTATCCACATGATGTTTCCTTGTCATTTTATTTTAAATATTTCAACCATATAAAATAAAAATACAAGAAGACAAGGTAAGAGTAAAATTATTTGACTAAGGGTTAAAGATAAATGATAATATTAATTTTTGGAGCTAATCTTTTCAAAAACCTATTGGTTAAGAGTATTTAAACCCTTATGATTCTTATCTTAGATATAAATGAGTTAGAGAACATTAGAATCTGAAAATAAATTTATAATAAAATATTAATTAAAGAATTTTCTAAAGTTCCCCTCACCTCTCCCATAAAAAAATTCTACATTTCTTTTAATCACACCTAAAAATAATTTTTTCACAGACATACCATGTACATTTCCTCTCCCAATATTACTCACATCATCCTATAGTCCACACTTGGGGCAGAAAGCCATCCTTGGGACACCGTTTGTGCAAATCCAAAAGAGATAATCAAAAAAGATGTGATTTTTTTATCACCTCTTTCAAAATTCTTTTCTTATTATACATCTTATTATTATGTTGTTCCCATAATAAAGTAATAAATCCATTATATTCTACATTATGAGATGTTATTATAATTATGGGACAACCTTATACCACCTTTTATCCATCCTATGAATATCAATATCACCATTTTTGTGTACGTACGGCTTACCGTCTCCACATCATAGTGTCCTTTTTATTCAATAATACTTAATTCAAATGGGTATAATGATAATTATAATGGATTTAAATAATTATTATGGCATGATAATTATTCTGTATAATTAATATAGCATCTAATTCTATACTATTTTATCATTACGTGAAAGATATCATCGGTTGTGCGTACGTATGGCCAACCGTCTCCACGACGCGATGAGATTCATTCTCCACGTTAACCATTCAAGAATTATTATAAAGTATATATAATAAATAAGAATGAAATACATGAAATAATATTTAAACTGGATATATATAAATATGTCATTTAATTTCTTCCATTCTATTTAATAAGGAAATATAAACAACATTCTTGCGTACATATGATCGGTCGTCTCAATTAATGATGTATTCCATTTCATTTATCTATCTGTTATATATATTTATATACTGAATATATATGATATATAAATCATGATCTAAGTAATAATATCGTGAATAAGAATTCAAAACACGTACGATAAATAAAACAATTATTACATAAAACATTGTTTTAACAAAGAATTGATAAATATACTGGTAATATAAAGTCGAATTTCAATAATATATGACATAATGAATACTATTATGGTTATTTTACAAATTAATAATATGTTTAAACCCACTATACATGAGTTTTAGACCAATATGAAAGAAATCGGACTTAATGTAATTGATAATTTTACAACCTCAATATTATCTAAGATTATTTATTAATAATTATTTATTATGGTATATTTATCATCCAAGTCCATGTTTCATGAATATATAATATTATTTCTATTATTATTAAATTATTTAAACTCAATTTAACTCATTGGTAAATTTTTCTTATGTGTTATGAAAGGAATCCTTTTCCATTTTAAAATTCAAACTACTTTTTGTCTTTTTCTGTAAAAGTATGAGGAGATTTTTTAACTTACACGGAATGAATGGTTTTTACATATTCATAACGCCTTATTTACATGAAACTTCATTTATAAGATTTTAATATTGTTTTAAACTAAATTAATTTCTTTTAAAGATTCATAGTATTTTGAGAAAATGAAACATTATAGATGAAGAAAAGATTTTTTTCTTCTGGAATTAGGTTTGAGTGTTTTATCAAAATTCTTTTCCATATTAGATGATTCTCTTTAAATAATATATGTTTATATCCCCATTATTACTATGATATTATTGTGTTAATGATGTAATGATATTTTGGATGGATTATGTTATTATAGAATAATGTTTACGAAACCCATTTTACATCTTCGGTTATGCTATGATGAATGATTTATGTTTTTGTGGCACATGTATGAATTATTTCATTACGATATTGGTGGGACCTATATCTCCCTCCAATGCATTGGGTAAAGATTTATATCTCACAAGATAGACAATACTATAATGAAAAGTAAATATGGTTCAGTAATACAGGGCTAGAATGGCATGTAAATCCGGTTCAGTAATACTTGGCTGGAACAACAAGTAAACATGTTTCCGTAATTGACTTTTTCCACTATGATGGTATTGGAAGTAATTACTTGGCTATTATGGATATCATATTATGTACTTATTTGTTTTCCAAAATTCCATGTTTTATGCCAATTCTATTTCATCATGGTTAATGTTCTTTTATGATCTATGCCTTAGGTACTGCCAAGATTTATTTCATGACTCAATATTTATATATTTAAACATTATGTTCATGTTTTTATATTCTTATGTTTTTGGTTTGATTTATATTATCAATTTTTACCCTTACAAGGCATTTTATGTCACCTTTTGTTTCTTTTCCACAATATATAAATAAAGGTTTTTGGTCAAAAAACAGTAGAGGAAGATATTTGTGTGATATGATGAAGATCGTTCACCAAGTTAGAAGATTATGTTCTATGTTTCCAAAGACACTAAACTAATACTGTTTTTAGGTGTCTCTTTGTGTCATGTAATATTTATTCTGAAAAATTAATGTAATTTCCATGTACGTCAATCTTGGGTCATTACAGGAGTGGTGATTCTACATTTCCCATGTCATCACATTGTGTACCATTTTGATAGGAAAACATCATTCCCATATTCATCTCATTCTTTTTATATAATAACTTCACACCCTTATACATCCCAAATGCACATGAACACATGCCAACCATTAATTCCAAGAAAAAATTCCAACACAATTATGCGAAAACATTTCAATAAAACTGTATTTTTTTTAAATAACTTTCCATACAATTTTTCAATTCCACAAAACCAAACAACCATTTCAAATTCATCATTTTAAAGTCATGTAACAAATTTCACAATCAAGAAAAACAACCAAATTCCTTAATTACATAAATAATCACTATATAGGGTTTCAATCATTCATTTTCCAATAATTTCACATTCAATTTCAATAAAACAATTAACTGGAAATCAATCCTTCATGTTATCATAATATTAGTTATGATTTAATCCACCTACCTTAGAAACTATATAAAAATATAGAATTGAAAAAAAAATCATCTACCGAAACGGGTTGAAAATCCACAAAACTAATTAAATATTGTTCCATAACATAAACAATGAAAAATATAATCAAAATTGGCATAAACAACATAGAACCATCCCTAACATATTTGGTCTATCATTCAATGAGTGGGAAGAAGAGGAAAACTATGAAAACAAAGAAGCGTGAAGAATTACCGATGAATCTGGGAATCAACACACCATGATTTTCCAACAGATCACCGTAGGATCAGTAGGAATTGTCTCCGCAACATTATATAGGAGAGGAAAAAAATTCATTGTTAGATTAATTGAAAAATAATATACTTAGAGGAAAATTGGAATTACATCAACAATTTTTAGATCTATTTTTTCATGATACGTGGTTGGCTCTCTATATTAGGAAAACCATCTGCTAACTATGTGCTAGAAAATGCCTCAACCTCATTTATTTATACATCTAAATTCTACATAAAGAGAAATTAATTGTGAAAGTAAAATGAGTATATTTTTGTGAATATGAATAAAAATGCGTGATTCTTGGAGATTTGAACACTATCGTGAAACCAGAAGAAAAGACTGGGTGAAACATCAACCACACTAACTCATCTGAGTTCTCCACCTGTATTGAAATATGTAGTCTTATTGAGGTCCTAATTTCAAGATATGAAATTAAAATGGAGTATATACACTTAGAATGGGTGGAAGATATGTAATATTTATAGATGTGTTTTTCAAATGTATGAGAGTAATGTTGGAAATGGAGTCTCAAGTTTCACACTTCCTAAGAGTTACTATGATCAAATTCCTATAATTTTGTAAGTTTTAAAAACTTATAAAGGTCATATACAATTTCATTTAGATTTAATAATGGATTTTTTGGATTCTTGGATATACAAAAACATTGATGGAGGCCTAGAAAACTGATCCTATTGGCATCCATTTTCTAATGCGAACTGGGAAAGAAAGGTAAACTAAGAAATTGTTTAATGAATGGAGCAGAAAATATTTTTCCAAGATGGACCAAGATATTATAGCTGCTAAGGAATGTCTTGCTTGCTACCAGATCATGAATAAATATCATATTTCAAAATCTCATGAAGAAATCCATGCTCATCCTAGACTATATATTCTTCAAATGACTAAGGAAAGAATAGTAAAAATTATGTGGACATAAAATGGATGAAGTATAGGGATAAGAACTCATTTTTATTCCATAGACTACATAAATATTAGAGGGTTAGGGAAGGTAACAAGTAACTCATCATAAATAGAAGCTTGTACACCATTGAAAATGTGATTTCTTAGGCCGTTGTGGAGCATTTTAAAGAGATCTACTCTGAAAATGGGTTGACAAACAAACAAAAAATTGTTGACAACATAACTCACTACTTTGAAAATAACCATAACCAATATAGTATAATTGTTCCACCAAAACTAGAAATCAAGGCCACTCTTTTCTCTCTCAATATAGAGAGTGCCCCTAGTTTGGATGGATTTGCTAAAAATTTCATGTTTTATTGGGATATTTTGTAAGATGGTATAACTCAATAATTTTGGGAATTCTTAATTCCTTACAACATGCCTTATGGGATAAATTTATATTTAATTACTTTGATACCCCAAAAAGAGAGTGAAAATGATGTACATGATTTTTGACCAGTTTCCCTTGGGAACACAGTTCTCAAGCTCATTAGCAAGATTCTAATAAAAATTATGGGGTCATGTTAAAAATTATTTCACTAATAAATAGTTTGGATTTATATATGGAATAAATATACAACAATTCCTTTTAATAGCTTTGTAGCGTGTAAACATAATGAAGATTAAAATGAATGATGGAAATGTTTCACTCAAAATTGAAATATTCAATGCTTTTTTACCTTGATGTGGATTCATAATTGTGATGTTCTCATGATATATAGTTTCTCCAATTCATTCATTTAGATTATTAAAACCATTATTAGTTCCTTAAGGTTGTCCCTTCATAGTAATGGAACACCCATAGTGTAATTTCAGTGCACCAAATGTGTGATAAAAGGTAATCCACATTAAGGGATTATTTTTTCCATTGTTGAAGACTACTTGTGTCAGTGTATCAATGATTTAACTCATCATTGATTTTAAATAAAAAATCAAGGCCAATATAAATGATTGTGTTCCCTCACACGTTTTTTATGTATATGATATTCTATTACTTGGTTAGGTCTCAAGAAGGACCATATCATCTATTAAGGCCCTCCTTTCACATTATGGAGACGTTTTTGGAAAAGCCATAACTAGAAGAAATCCTTCATTGTCTTTTGTAATGGTTTACCATTTGGTAAAAATAATTGGGGTGTTAAAAGCATTGTATTTAGGAGAGGATATATTCCATTTTACTACATTGGTGTCCCTTTATTCTAGGGGAATGTGAGAAGAAAATATTTGGAATACATACACTAATGTATTGTCAATAAAATGGCTCGGTGGTAAGTAAAGGCTTTATATCCACATGTAACGGTATGTCTTGTTGACACTGTGATCACATCCATGTTTATCTAAACTTTTCCTCTATACTGATAGAAAAGAGGCTTTAAAAAGAACTATAAGGCATGATTAGAATCTTCATATAGACTAAATCAGTGTATGAAAATAAACTGATCATGGTTACCTCAAATGAGTGTGTTTGGCCAATTGATTTTGGAGGCCTTGGAGTTAATGACCTCAATATATTTAATGATGGAATCGTTAGGAAGATCACATTGGGATTAATTTCTATTGATGTCCCTTATGCCTTCATATCTATTTGTTTTATAGTAATTTTTCAGAATGGATATAGATTTTACCTTTCATCCTCTATTTTCGAATCCATCAAGTATTACGATATCAAAATTATTGACAAAACAAAAAATATGGTGAGTAGAAGTTCCAATATGAAGTACAGTAGTACTTCTTGGCTCAATAGTACACTCTATTATCATGTTACCATTCCCACAGAAGCCTCACATACTCTTATTAGTTATTTCTTGTCTCAAATATCTATATTTCAAATCCTGGTCCCTTATCAAATTAAGCTAGAAATTCAAATAAATTGCTTCATGGACTATGATACTCTCATCTGGAATCATACCTGAAATGATCATTTTGTTACCAAAGAATTTTATAAACATGAATGTTGTGGTTTTAATTATCCACCACTTTAGATTATATATTTCAATCCATTTTTTATAAAACCATCTAAGTATCTATTATTATAGAGGATTTGGAGGTATAGATTTCCCATATGGGATCACTTTAAAAAGAATTCCTATCCCCATGCATTGGCATGTCCCCTATGTCACTGTGCTAGGGAAAACATTAATAACTTATTCTTGGCTTGTTTCATTAGTCATGCATCATGGGATTATGAAGGATTAGTTTTTGGGCTGAAAATTGACATAGAAATGCAGTTCACTTAATTCGTGGGGTGTATTTGTTTTATTGACTACACTGCATTGATATAGAACATGCTACTAGCATCCATCATATTTTTTAATTTAATGGTCTATAATTCCCATAATGACTAGATATTTTATGGAAATATGTAATATATATGCATGGGAACGAAGTCTATACATGAGGAGGTCATTGGTTCTTCCACTACACAACTCGAAGGCATGAATAATAGTCTACATAATCTATATAGTCTCATGTTCTTGGATGTTTTGAGTCAACCATAGAATCCAAGAATAATAAAATTTATTCATTGAATCTCTTCCATTAACCCTTGGATTAAGGATATTGTTTATAGGGTGGAATTTGATATGCTATGGCCTTCAGGTTGTGGAGGAGTCTTCTTCACACAATGTGGATTTTTTAGGGGGTTGTTTTATCATTACACTAGATTTGGAATATATTATGAAGATAAAAAACTTGATATGGTTCATGTGGTTGAATTTTTTGTCGAATTAAATTGGAAAACATTATTTATTGAATCTGATTTTGAACCTACTGTGATGGAATTAAAGAGAAAAATAGGGGACATACCTTTTCTACCACGTTGGATTGAGTGCCTTAACAATTCATCTCAACTAAACTGGTAATTTTACATGAATATATAGAGCCTAAGGAAGTGGTGGTTGTGTTTTAAAGGAGGGTGTTCATAGAAGTTGATGTGATGTGGTTGTTAATGGCCCCAAAATACTTTTCTCCAATGGTGGATTCTTTTATTTGTGGTAAGATTTTTTCTCATTTCATAAATTCTCCTTGTAACCCTTGACTCTTCTTGTTCACTTTTATATTTAATCTCTTCTTAGGATTAATTTTGGAAGGATCCTGAACTTTTGGGTAACAATCCCAAATCCATTTTTCCCCATTTTTTGGGTTTCTCTGAGGGGGTTGTATGGTTCATCCCGACCAAACACCTAACTATGAACATACCTATAGACCAGTGTCACACATTACACATTTTACTATAGGTTTATTATGGATTCTAACAACAAGGTAAAAATAATGAACTTCAATAAAACCAACATGAAGATTCTATAATTCCCTAAAACCCTCCAAAACATCACCCAATTACTCTACATACTAAAAATACATAATGAAATGTGTACTTACATGAAATTGGGGTTTCTTTATTCTCCCCACCATTTTCATTTCCATTCTCTGAAAGTAAAAAAACAACCATTTACCTATTAGTGTATATGAAATTTATTGACCACAACCTTCTCTTGTTCCCTTGTTTCTTCCTAAATCATACCATATTTCCACAAAATTTTCACTAGACTGATGCTTTCTCAATGTAAGACTTTCTCTTTCCTATTATAAATCTATTATCATATCATATAATGAAGAATATGTATCTAGTTAAATGTGATATCATAGAATAATATGTTTAGAATCAAGCTAATACTTTTTAACATGAGATACATGAAGCACATTATGCATCTAAGTGGATGGTGGTGGCAATAAAAACCGATATTACACCACACCAACCAATTCCTATATCTCAAAATAGACTATGTATCGAGGAGACAACATTCCTTGATTTAAATAAATGGATATTCCCAAACCTTTTGGAAATCATAAAGAACACAAGATCACTAAACTATAGTGAAAATGGTCTTTGACAATGATCGACATATTATTGATAATAATTTTGGGCCCTCTCCATACATTCGTCGATTGAAAAAATCTTTTTTGTTGCCTCCTAAAAAAGGCTTTGCCCAACTAGTGAAGCATAAACTCTTTCCACACAACAAGGTGAATAACGTCATGTATTCCCATAAAATTACTGAAAATGAGCAACATGAATCGAGGCCTGATAACATTTGTTGTATTAGAACTCCACTAACGGTATGTTCCCCTCTGATGAGAAAAAAATCATTAAACAAGCCAAATAATGTCTTCCAATGTTATTATTGTATGTTTGGAATTCCCATCCATCTAAGTATGATACATCATTATCATATTAAATTGAGTTCCATGATCATGTAAAATAGATTTTCAGATATGATATGTAAACCATAGATCTCAGTTTGATATGATCGAAATTGGTATGACATGCCTCTTTTCCACTTATTGGATATAAATTTTGGAAAGGTCCTCCACTGTATGAGATTCGTGAATAGGGATGAAATGGGATTACATTTTCAGAAAATACACTATCACCCATATGGAATCATGTTTCTAGACCATCCTCTAGAGAGATATCAAAAAATACGTGGTTATCAAATCACTTTTACAAACAATAATTGGAAAGGACAATAACATACACGCTGTTTATTCATACTCTACCTGACCCTTATAAAAGGTGAGGCACCTCATAAAAATCCCAACCATCATTCTTTTCATGAAAACCCATGATGAAAATTCATTCAAATTTTCATAAATCGTTAGTTTTCCATGATGAATTTCCGGTCACTAGTGGTTGTAAGAATGAAGAAGTTTTTCCAAACAAGCCAAAGGTACAACTGTCTAATCTTGAAACCATGAAATTGAACACCCATCTCTCTTCCATACCTCAATGGTATCCCCACTATTGACTTTTTTCTGTATAGAAACACATTTAAAATAAAATTTCTATGCATCTTTAACCATCTTAACCATATCAGGAACAAATGAAACCTAAATAAAAACAAGACACTACTTCGGTCTTCAAAATCCATGTTCATGTTGGAAAAGACTATCATCAACACTGATTGATATTAAACATATTTCTCTGACTGAGTATATGAATTCATTATTAATGTATCATCCATATAATTACCTTTTCTCGGTGTAAACATCATCTCAAAGTCAAATATTTAGACGTACTTTATCAATATTTTTTTCTTACGTTCGAATCCCATTGTTAGAGAATGAGTTTGAATATATTTTGATCTATAAAAAACATAAATTTATCACAAAAGAGGAAATGACACCATGTCCTTATTTAGTGGAGTAAAAAATCTTAATATAAATATTTTTTTGGTAGTTATTCTCATGAAACAATAAATTTCCTGAGCCTTAAGAAAAAACATGATCTCCCTGCATGAGAACACATCCTAAACCTAGTCCCAATTAATTTTAATACACCATGTAAAATTCTCCTATCTTTTGAAACATAAATATCTTTTCCGATGTAAGGTGAAAATTAATCTCCTAAAAATACTTATTATATTGCTTTCTCAATTAGAATGGACCAATTTTCGTCATTAAATCCGTTATAGGTGAATCTAGTCCTGATAAATCTGGAAAAAAAGTTTATAATAACCAGCAAGGACATGGAAACTACATATCTCGAATACATTTTATGGTGATTTCTAATAGGTAAGAGTCTCAATGTTTTCTAGATCCTATGAAACACCACTTTCAGAGATTACATTAACAATGAAACATACCTATTTTATAAAAATATTACACTTTGATAATATGGAATACTGATGATGAAGCTTCAAAATTCCCAACATTGTTTCAAAGTGTTGCTCAAACTCATTCCTTTTAATCGAATAAACCAATATGTCATCCACAAAAACCACCACAAAAGAATAAATATAACTTTGAAATATATATTTCATCATATCTATAATGACTTTTAGTGCATTAGTATGTCCTAAAAGAGTTACCATGTACTTTTAATGTCCATATCTACACTTTAAATCTATTTTTAGAATATCCTCCTTTCAATACCTTAATTGGTCATATCCTGATTGCATATCAATTTTAGAGATCCACTAGGGTCTTCTCAATTGATTGAATAGATCATCAGTGCATTAAAGTGGATACCAATTCATTATCATAACAAGGTTATGATTATTATATTTCACACACAACCGAAGAGTTCCATTAGCCTTTTTGACAAACAAGATCCGCGCTGCCCCTGGAGATGTGTTGGGCCGAATGAACACTTTTATTTGAAACACTTACAACTACACATTCAATTACCTTAAGTATATTGGAACCATATAGTATGAATAAAGGTAAATAAGGATGTTCCCTGAGTGGAGATCAATCTTAAAATATAATTATTTTGTTGGTGTACACCCTAAGAATTTTTTGATAATAACATTTGAAAACTGGTAAAAAATTGCGGAAAAATAACAATTCTTAGTCTCTTCCACCAATTCAAATTCAATGATTCCAACTAGAATGAGATAATTCCAATATCTAGAGCTATAAATCTTTTTTCCCCTACCTTCAAATTCTTTACTCCTCTAAAGAGATGATTTATACCATTACCAGTCGTAATTCAAATCGTTTGGGTATAACCATTGATGTGAGCTGTGAAAATTGTAAACCAATCCATTCATAAGAATACATAATAGATATGAATATCATGCACCTAGAAATTGTAACTTAGTTTTACTCCATCAATATATATCAAAAATTATCCTCACTGAATGGATTGATAGTCTATTTGTCCAAGAAGAGTTTGACATTTCAAAAGATAAATAATCATGTCCACATCTAAACCTAGAAAATAAAAAGCAGGGGAAGAAATAAAATAATGGGATACACCTATATCCAAAAAATCATGTATAAAGATAAAAATGAAAATAATCACACCTCTCATTGTCGATAGTCTAGATTGACCATCCACAACGACATGCTCATATCCATATAACTACTTACTTTACCCACTTTTTTTATTATTTACATGTTTATATTGCACTTCATGAAGACTCATTGTATTCCTGGAATCACCATGGCCATCTCGGCTCTGATGATGAGTGGTATTCTACTTTTCTCATCTCGTTTATGTATAACCCATCTACGAAACATGAGATTTTCCCCAAACATGCATCCTTTGAGAACCATGTCAATAGTACTGAACATGCCCCATCTTGTTGAGAATGTGGAATTCTCTAGATGGTATAATAAAATATCTCTTCATATGATCTATAGAACCACATTGAAAACATCTTGAAATTCTATTTGGATTTTGTAGGCAGACTCACTTCTCTTGTTGTATGATTCTATTTCATCACACTACCTTGGAAATAGGTCTCCCTCTTCCACTCATTCTGGGAATTAGTGTTCCCACCATTTCCCATAGGTATAAACATTCTCCATCCACCAGTAACTCTTGATATTTCCCTTTATTCTACCATATCTCTATTGACATTCTAAATATAATCTGTTATTGAAATATCAGAATTCATTGAGTAATTATTTATTCTCTTTTCCAATTCAAAATTTATTTCTTTCAAGGATTCACATATAATAGTTTTGGGTTTAAAGAGGAGTAAAATCAAGAATTTATCTACATACTCGTTCAAAAAAATATTCTCCTACTTCAAGTTAACTCATCCTACCCTTTAATCCAAAATCTATATATCCTTAGGAATTTTATCTCTATAGGTAAAATCCAAGAAACACACATGAACTAGAATACATGCCGCACATAACCACCCAGCTCCCATTATGCCTTAATGATCCACCTTCAAGCCTGGGTTCACCATTTCATTACATGTACTCCATAACCACTTAATCTCTTTATCCAATCATGGTTTCTTTTAACTTGTCAGACCACACAACATCTACTAAAATAACCAAATTAATACACATAAAGGACCATATCCACATTACATCTACTTGTTTTAATTTTAAAAATTCTTTAAATATCTATATAATTTCCATTAAATAAACCCCTTTTCCCATGTTAAAAATATTAATATATTCATATTTCCCCAACTCTAATTACATCACATTCCATGTTATCAATCAATTAATTATTCCATGTAAACTTAACATACACACACAATAATATTCCATTAAATTCGTTTATCAATTGATAGTTCATGTGATTTATAGAAATTACCCATCACAATATCCTGCATAATATATACATTTATTTAATATGTGTAAACAATTTCTACATCCCAAATATGATAAATGAAATATCCTTAAACAAATCATCAATAGATCATTTTTTCTGACTTAAAAATCCCAATCCATTGTATAACACCATAATTTATCCCTCCATGCTATAGTTTCTAATAGATACATTGGAAAAAAAGAGTCCTCTTAGCCACTATAATAATATAGATAAAAAATATCAATTATTGATGATCAATGTTTGACTTGGTCTCTATAATGATGAAATTTTAATGAATGATAAGGATATTTGATAATATCCTAAAATTAACCCTATAGTCTATCTCAGGTTTATGGAGAAGTATTAGAAGAAGAAAAATGAGGTTTTTGTTTTTTGATATGTTTTTATCATTTTTCATTTAAACTATGTCATGGTCACCTACACCAAATCCTTTTTTCCTTTAGTTGGAGGCCTTGTATAAAATTCATAGTGTAATACACATTATACCAAAATATATGTAAATACCTTCCCTATAAATATAGGAATATATAATTTTCATTGCATCATCTTTTATAAAACTATGTCATGTTTTTTGAACATTCTAAATACCAATTCATAGATGTTTGATGTAGTCTCCTTCCATATGTTGTCTAGTTGAAACATCAAAATTCAATTTTAACCCACAAAAACATGTTTTATATAACTATTATATGGTTTTATACACTCTCATATTTGGTAGCTTTACCAATTCACCTATTAATTGGGCCAATAAACAATGATGTTCTCTATCAAAGTGTTATCAAATTAATAAAACCATGATGATGCCTTTTTGTTGTGTTTTCAATAAAAATTACCAATTATTCATCTCTTTCATTCCACCAACACATGGTCAAACAAACAACTTATACAACCTAACACATCATAATATCCAAAAATATGTAATGTATTTTACATCTTATAAAATTATAAACAAGATTTAAACCAATATATGTACTCAATAAAAAAATATCATGGAATAAACCATGTCATTATTTGTTCTAGTGTAAACCATGAATCTGTAAAGTTCAATAGTTCATGTTTTTATATAAGGAAAAGGTATATATAGTTTTTGAGTCAGATTTTTTTGAATTAAATTTAAATGTATTTTCAATCAATGAAGTCGAGAGATGGAATTAAGAGAAGAGGTAGTTGAGAAATGACAGGGGGCACCTTTATATATTTATATATCATGGTCATGTAATAAAAAGATAAAGACTTCGAGTGTGACGTCATATATTGAATTTCAAGGTGATTTTAGGGAATATATTGTATATTCTTTTCTATTGAAGATTTAGAATAAACAAGAGGTTACATAAAGTAATTTAGAAATGAATAGCATTATAATAGTGAAGACTGACAATCAAATCACAACAATAGTGGCCATAACCCAATATTATCTTGTGTGAGTTTAATTAAAGGCTATGTAAGATTAAATTAAGATATAATTATATTTTTTTAGTTTTGGAAGTATTAAACATGCCAAAATAGGTATTATATATGAATATGTTTGGTGGGATGAAAGGATACATGTGATAACCCAAATTTCCCAAGCCATTACTTTGTGAAAATCTAGTGTTTGTAGTGTTCTTAGGGGTCATGTGAATTTTTGCCTAAGAGTTTTCCAAAATATCAGTTCCACCAAATGGTTCCACTGAAACAGTGACATCGGTCATAGTGGCACCTTCATGGTGGTCCAGATCACAGTGGCACTGTCATTGTGGCAATCTCACGATCGCACCGTCATAGTCACACACTGAAATAATGGCACTGCTTATGGTGTCTCACTGAATCCGTGGTACTTTTATGGTGGCACCATTACAGTGTCTCACCAAACAGTGTCCCACCCTTTTCGAATTTTTTTCACAGTTTCCTGAGTATTTCCAGTTTTTTCCCAAAACATATCTTTTGACGTAAAAGTGTTTTAATACCCTTTTTAAATCAATTTAAATACATTAAAAGATGTTTTAAACCCCAAGAGTTGGGTGACCCTTCAGTTACAAAAACGTGTGGGATTTTCCTCAGTGTAACATGTTTCCCTGTGATTTTGAGCTTTTCCCTTGTTACATGGTTTTCCTCTATTTAGAAGATATATATTAAAGTATAGTCATTATCTCAACCATATTTAATGAGAATTATTATATAACAATTAATCCCAATGTGTGAACCCACCCAACTGAATGGTCAAACCCCGATCCAACTTCAAGTAATTATAAATCGTCTCCCTAAATTTAGAATCTGGAATTTTCATAAGCCAAGATCCTCTATTACTTTTTTCCTTCTAGTCTCTCTTAGTGTACTTGGAGACTTCTTTCCGAGACAAATCGTGTGTCGGTGTTGGAGCCCTTCCGGCTCTACCTTGGAGTCCTCAGAGTTCTTCCTCTCAAAGTTGCACACCCCCAGTTCTTGGTGTGAGGAGAAAACATCGATTCTTTAATCATACAAGTATGGTTTTCCTACGTATCTCTTTATTATGTATCATGTGGGTGGTTATCATAATGTTTCCCTCAGGAGGTAGATGACTCCAAACCATAATGAAGATAATAAACCCACTTTTAAATAATGTAGGGGGTGTGAATGATGATAATTCTAATGTATTCTTTTATCTTCATTTTAATGTTGTGAATTTTATGGGCTTTAGCCCACTGAAAATAGTGGTCGTTGGTAGTCCTTTCTTGGGCAATAAGGAACCTCTATTTTTTGGATAATCCTGATATTGAATGGTTGTAACATGGAAATTGGTAAATCATGTAAACTCGTTTGATTAAATGGATGTTCAATGGATGAGAATAATTCTGTGTTCACCCCGGTTAACAAAATAGAAATAAGGAACTTAATGAATGGTGTGGTTAAATATGAGAACTTTCTTTCTCTATTATTGTAATACGTGTGGTTACTCTCGTGGATTCTTGTGGGGTGACGTGGATGGGGATGAGATCATCTATTGTCCAGCTATTGGTTTGTGGAACTATGGCGGTGAGGATCTGATATGATGGGGCTTGGTTTGGTTCTAGTACTTCAAGGGAACTCATGGATCCTTTTTTATTGTTGTGAAATTACAAGAAAACTGGGTGTGAATGCTTAAAATGATGCATGTTCATTTTTTATTCAATTTAGTTTGGTTTTTAGTTGTACCTATTAGTTTCCCATAGTATATAATTGTTTCAAATATAATCAGTTGAACAAGATAACTAGATTGGGTACAATGGCGGATTTTTTTCCAAAAATGGGTTGTGCTCCGGTTGTGGAAGTTGTGTATTTGTGCATGTTGGGATAGCAACCAGAGTTGTTGTGTATAGGGTGGAAGTATGTTTCAGAAAACATAGGATGGGATGAGTGTTTGTTACCTATATGTATAATTTTTAGTTCTTGTGTTTCTTATATGCCCCAACCAATATTAAGTACATCATGTCAAACACCCCAATTTCAGGGGGTAGGGTGTCTTTACCAATATTCTTATGAGCGGTTCGTTATTAGTTATTTTCTTATCCCTCTCCCAGAAACCCTAAGACTCTATGGGTTGGATATGAAAACCAAAGGATCATTATGTCCCAATACTCTTCAGGCAGTGTGTGTTCTGGTGGTTTCCTGAGGTGTATGTGGGTACTTTTGTTTCCCAAGTGTCTTCAGGATGAGTTCGAAGTGTCTTCGGGTGTGGAATTGGTTGTTGGGGCCCAGGTTTCATTGGGCATGGTAGTCATTTTTGTGGCCCATGTGTCTTCAGGTAGGGATGTTTGTGTTTGTAGTGGCACAGGTGTCTGTAGGTGTGATGTTTTGTTGTGATAACCCATAAGGTTGTTCATGGGGTGGCAGTGGGACATAAGTGAGACTTCTGGGGGAAGTATGATGTGTAGTTTGTCCTAAATAACTTGTGGGAAAGCGGCGCGGGGTATCCAAACATCATTGTGTTATTACTATTATATAACCTGACTTGCATTATTTGCGGAGTCCTCCTTCATAAGGTTGGGTGGATATTTTTCTTACTATGTGCTTTGGTTACCTCGTTTCTCACAGGGCATTAGAAAGTCTCGCCTCTTATGAAAAGTAGCTTTTGGTTTTCCCTGATGAGTATACCTATATACTCACCCTACATATATAAATATGCATTCATGTTTCCAGGAGGGCTTTAAAGATCGTGTCGGACATTACTATCTCAATCATCAGGAGCCTTTGTTACTGTTTTTTATTATTTTGGTGCTTTTTGTCAGAGTTTTCTTGTACCTTGTATCATTTAATTTTTAAAATGCATGTGAGAATTTAATTTGGCCTTTACTTTTACACCAAGTTTTTTTTGGAGTTGTGCTGGACTTACCATCTTTTCTCTCGATCTTTTTTTAAAAAATGGTAATGCCTTATATATTACGTGTGATACTATACCCTTGGTGCTAGTTTTAACTCCGGGGCCTATTAAAGGTGGGACTCGTGGGGTCATTATCTCTCCTTCAACTTGAATACGGAAGGGTCTAGCATTTTCATGTCCCTTCCCTCATATTGTTGAAGGTGGGTGATGAGAGAATGGTATCAGAGCTTATGGTTGAGAGACAAGATTGAGATCAAAGTTAGGCACAGTAAGGATTTCATGGGACGATAGTGAAACAATTTTAGGCATTATTGGTTCCTAAAATAGGCTAGGGAATACTGTCTAGGACACAGGATATGTGGGTCCCCTGTGATCCAATGTAAAGACCCTATACATACCAAACAACAAAGTGAGGCTACACTGATTTCAGGGTAGAGACACTAGGGAAGGTACATACTTTATAATGACTTGTGTTATTGTGTTTTAGGGGTGTTTTGGGAACATAAAATAAATAAAATATTTAAGAAAAATACAAAATTTGTCTTTCTCACTACTTGGGCTTAGGAATTCCTTATTTACTTTTCATTTATGGCACCCGGACGACATCCACAAGTAGTATGAGCGATCAAGGCCCAGCAGGATGATATAGATGATCTGCAGAGGATAGACTAAGAGGAAGAGGATGACCAGTGGCAGAAGCCGCTGTATTACCTTCAGCGGAAGACCCTCAAGAAGTATGTGGGAAGCATCTTGGACATGGAGATGGAAAGCTCGCTCGAGGATCTGGTGATAGATTTTAATGTGATTCGGGATAAAATAGAATACAAGGTCCCTATAGTCGTGAGATAGATGTAGGGAGTGGTGCGTTAGTGTTGGATGATCTATCTCAGGGAGATGAATGAGGTTGAGCTTTTGTGGACTGACATTGAGAGGGAGTTCGGGTGTAATATTTCTCTTCCACAATGATAGCTAAGAAGAGGATGGTTTTACACTCCCTTCATCAAGGGATTATGTATGTGAGGGATTTTTGTATCTAGTTCATGGATCCCTTTTTTTCTCCAAACCACTTTCCAGATGAGGAGTCGTGGGCAAGACACTTAAATGAGGGACTCTGACCTTTTCCTTCAGTATAGTGTTACTCCCTTTAATGACGTACATGTAGGTTCATAAGAATGATGAGTTAGTAAAAAGGATGCACACACTGGGAGGTGTTCCATGAGAGGGAATCCAGTTGATCTCGTCGAAAGGGAAGTCTTTATAAATGGCCCTCCATCATCAGGGCCATATAGGTTTCGATCGATGGGGAGTAGTCCCCAAAAGTTCCAGTTTCGATCTTATGGTCCTATCCCTTTCCTTATAGGGCTTGGAAAAATTTGATTTATTTGTGGTATCCTTGGGAATCATTGGAATCAGTGCCAAGAAAGAGTGTAGTATATTGGAAGTGGGCAGTTTCAGCACCTACCTCAGCAGCTGCAGTTTCGAAACATACCTTTTTAGGAGGACCAGCAGGGATAGTGAGCTCTCGCTTCTCCGAGAGAAAAAGTTGAAGGAGGAGGCCGACCACATAGTGCTCCTTAGGTACCTTGACTAGGGTGTGTTTGGATATTTGGTTGACAGTTGAGAGGTAGATGAGATGGGTGTGGGTATTTGCACACCGCATATGTATCAGTTCCTACCGGGTTGGAAGTCGTTCGAGTTGTGATTTGTCTATTTAGCACTCTTGTCTTTGCCTTTTTTGATTCAGGAGCTTCTCACTCCTTTGTTACACCCGGTCTAGACCATTGTTTGGGCTTAGATGTTGATATAATCTCCATTCCTATGATGTTAATTACGCCAGTTGGGGGTTAGACTAGCCTGTTTGATGTTTTTAGAGAATGCAGACTGATGTTGGGGCTACATCAGTCGAATTGGGATCTCATTCTATTGCGTGTATAGCCATAATATATCATCTTTTGTATCAACTGGCTATTTTCTACGAACATTGTTATATACTACTTCTATAGAAGGGTCATGTTCTCATATGTGGGCGGCTAGTGTGAATCCTTCAATGGTGAGTGGGGTTTCCAAGAGGGAATCTAGTGAGTGGAGCCCCTTCTTTACTTGTTAGCTGAGATGTTAGTGGAGTCGGCAGACATAGAGATATTGGAAGTCTGTATTAACGTTAGTGAGTTTGTGAATGTCTTCTATGTAGAGGTGGTGACTCTACCCCCTCGATGTGAGTTTGAGTTCCTGATATACTTCCAACCCGTTACCCATCTGATTTTGACAGATCCCAATCGGATGGAACCTTATGAGTTGCGGGAGTTGCGGATCCAGGTTTCTTACCTAAGGAAGAAGGGTTTTAACTAACCGAGCACGTCACCATGGGGTACTCTGATATTGTTCTCAAAGAAGGAAGACAATGGTCTTAGGCAATACATAGACTACCGAAGGCTGAATCGAGTAATGGTTAAGCACTTTTTCCCACTCCCGATGATCGATGACCTTTTTGACTATTTAAGGGGGTAGGTTGGTTCTCTAAGATAAACCTACGGTCAAGATATAATCAATGGAGGGTGATCGAGGGTGTCACCTTGAAGACTTCTTTCAGGTATAGATATGGGAACTTTGAGTTTATGGTCTTGCCGATCAACATTAAGAACGCACCAACTATGTTCATGGGTCTCATGAACTATGTATTCCCCAAATATATGTATCATTTCTTGGTCCTATTTATTGATGACATCTTGATCTACTCAAGATCATAGGATGGTCATGCATAGCATCTGAGTATAGTTTTGGAAGTCCTCCGACACCACCAGCTCTACGAGAAGTTGTCTAAGTGAATATTCTGGACATGAGAGGTGTACATCCGTGGACACGTGGTGTTCCATCAAGGAATAGAAGTGGACCCATTGAAGGTCGAAGTGGTTTTTTCTTGGTTATCACCCAATAATATGGAAGAGGATCATAGTTTCCTAGGACTCACAAGTTACTACGGGAGGTTTGTGCCCCACTTCTCTCGATTTACAGTGCTATTGATAGCCTTGACTAGGAAAGACCAAGATTTCATTTGGGGTGAGCAGTGCAAGATGGAATTTAGTTATCTGAATGGGAAAATAGTCAGTGACCATGTATTGAGGTTACTAGAGTAAGGGGTATCATTTGAAGCATTATGTGATGCTTCTGGTCGAGGATTGGGGTATGTGTTGATGCAGCATCCCGAAGTGATCTCTTATGGGTCCAGGGAGTTATTTCCTCATGAATTTAACTATTCCACCAATGAATTTTATCTTTAATAGGTTGTGTTATCATAGATTTTTTGGAGGCATTACCTCATTTGGGAACGCTTCACGGTCTTCACGGATCACAAGATCTTAAGGTATGTCTTCTCCCGACAAGACTTGAACATTTGGCAGTGGATGTGGATGGAATTTATTCAGGAATACGACTTTGAGATCTCCTACACCCCTAGAAAGGGGAACATCGAGGCGGATTCCCTAAGGAGGATGTCACATAAGGATGTGGTTTATGAGTCAGTAAATGCTTTAAATGCAATAGAGGAGTTGGATACCATGCACCTAGATGCAAGGGTATATGATGGTTGATGTTATCTTATTCAGGATACATTTATGTCTTCCCTGATACGGAAAGTGGAGGAGTCTTAGTGGTGAGACTTAGAGGCCAATGTGATGCATGATCGTGTTATCCAGGGTGATGCTCTGGAAGGGTGGTCATAGGATGGTCAGAACCTGATGTTGTTCATTGGGAAACTATTTTTCCAGGTGGAAATTCCCGAGAGCATTCTGGGTGAGTTCCATAACTCACCCCTGGTGGCACAGCTATGAGTTTCCATGTTGTATCGGTGCATTAGGGGCACGTCTTAGTGGCCCTTGGTTAAGAGGGCAGTGGTGAAGTTTGTAGAAAAATTCCTCATGTGTCAGCAGGTGAAGGCTGAGAACCATGTTTCGTGTGGTTTGTTGCAGCCCTTAGACATTCTCATCTGGATGTGGGGTGAGGTCTCGATGGATTCCATCATAGGCTTACATAGAGCTGAGGGAGGTTGTGATGTCATCTGGGTAGTGGTGGATCGGTTGACGAAATAGGATCACTTATTAACAATTTTGGAGTCTAGTGTAGTGGATTCCATTGCACAAAAGTACATGGGTGAAGTTGTGCAGCTACACGGAGTTCCTAGAACCATCTTTTAAGACCTTGATACAAACATTACATCACAGGTCTAGAAAGGATTTCAGTATGCCATCAGCACCCAGCTACGCCTTAGCACCACAACCCACCCCCATATACATGGGCAGATAGAGAAGACCATCAAGATGATGGAGTATATGCAACCTGAATGTGTTTTGGACTTAGAGGGATCATGGGTATGACACTTCCCTCTAGTAGTGTTTTTCTATAGCAATATCTTTCACTCTACTATTGTAAGGGCTCTGCTTGAATCCTTGTACGGAAGACCTTGTCATTCACCCATGTAATAGACAGAGGTTGGGTAGGTAGGTGTTCTTGGCTTGGAGGTGGTGCAGAGCATGACAGAGAAGGTCCAGCTTGTGTGTAAGAGGATGAAGGTGGATTAGGACTATCATAAGTCCTATGTTGGTCATAGGAGGATATCCTTAGAGTTAGAGGGTGGGTAACACGTGTTCTTAAAGTTTTACCCTCAGCACGGGCAATGGAGGTTCGTCCTGGAGAGTAAGCTTTATCCCATGTTCATCACACACATTGATGTGTTTTGATGCGTTGGTGAAGTGGATTATTAGCTACTGCTACCAATTCTACTACAGAGGGTCCATGACATCTTCCATTTGTCTCAACTCCCTTGGTATCTACACGATGATTTTCACGTCCTCGACTGGGGAGCGCTGGATATTGAGGATGATATGATGTTCGTGGAGCGACCCGTGAGGATCGAGGATCATGAGGAAAGGTTCTTTGTGGGTATACCATTCTATAGGTTTGTGGGTTGTGGAGGCATGGTGGCCTCGAGGAGAATACCTAGGAATCGGAGGCATAGATGTGTGTCCAGTACCTATAGATGTGTTGAGTTTTGTTTTGTGTTGTTTTGTACTTGATGGTGATATAATGCTAGACCTTGTTAACTATGAGATGGTATGTCATTATTATTCTCATAATGTGTGTGAAATGTCCAAACTATGGGGAGGGGAGGACCTGATCATAATCATGACGTGTTAAGGTGGATGTGATTAAACTCATGTGGGGCGAGTTAGTGCTTCCCAAAGCAGATAATATCATGACATGGGAAAAGAGGCTCCCTAATCTGTGAGTGTGGATGGTGTGACCTTTATATGATTGTGTGGTCACTTGGGGAGAAGATCGGTAGTGTAACTGTAGATGTTCAATAGATATATGATGTAGATTTGTTACTCGATGTAAAGATTTGTTCATTCTTTCGAACAACTCTTGGATGGTTTGTTCCTAAGAGGTCTCTTACACGGTGGTTGTTTGGACCCCTCTCTTTTCTTCGAGTTTACTCTTGAGTTCTCAAGGACTAGAATAGTTTGAGAGGTATCTTATGTAATAACTCTATTTTCCTAAGCCCTTCCTTTTTGAAAATCTAGTTTTGGTACTGTTCTTAGGGTTCACGTGGCTTCTTGCCCATGTGTTTTCCAAAAACTCAATTCCACCAAATGGTTCCACTGAAATAGTGACATTGTCACTCGTGCACTATCACGATTTCAAGCCCTAATTGTGGAACCACTAATGGTGTCTCCCTGAATCAGTGGAACCATTATAGTGGCACAGTTACGGTGCCCCACCAATAGCCAATGTTTTCCCAGTTTCCCATGTTTTTCGGGTTTCACCTTAGAAATTTATCTTTTGACATAAAAGTGTTTTAATACCATTTTCAAATTAATTTTAAGCCAATAAAAGAAGTTTTAAACCCTAAGATTCAGGTGACCCTTCAGTTAACAAGACCCGTAGCCTTTTTCCTTAGTGTCATACCTTTCCCCTTGCATTCCATCTTGGCCCCTATTATTTGGTTTCCATCTATTTAGATGATATATATTAACTCATAGTCATTATCTTAACTGTCTATGAGGATAATTATTACATAAAAATTAATCTCAACATGTGAAACCACCCAACCATGTGGTCAATCCACACTCTGACTTCAAGTACTTTGAAATCTTCTTAGTGATTTTAGGATATGGCCTTTTCTTAAGACAATATCATCTCTTCCTTTTTTTCCTTTTGGGCTCTCTTCGTTCACCAGGAGTCTTCCATCTGAGAAAAATCGGGCACCGGTTCTAGATCCCTTCTTGCTCAGCCTTGGATTCCTTGGAGTTCTTCCTCTTCATGTCATGCATCCCTAGATCTTAGAACAATTAGAAAACTCCGATCCTTTGATCATCCATGTAGGGGTTTTCTTTGTCTATATTTACTATGTATCATGCAGGGAAAGTATGATAATGTTTCCCATAGGATGTAGATGAAATCAGACCTTAACAAAGATAATAAACGGACTATTAAAGAAGGAAGGAGGTGTGAATGAGGATGATGTTATTTTAATTTTTTTCATTTTTTTATGTTGTGAATTTTATGGGATTATTCCCACTAAAAATAGTTGTCATTGGTGGTCCTTTATTGCTCACTAATGAACCTCTGTTTTTTGGATATTCCTGTGATTTAATGGTTGTAACATAGAAACTGGTTAATCACTTAAACTCAGTTGATTGAGTGCATTCCCAATGAATATGAATACTTGTGTGATCACCCCGGCTAACTAAATATAAATAAGAAACCTAATTAATGTTATGGTTAAATATGAAAACATCCTTTCTCTGTTCTGGTAATATGTGTGGTTTCTCTTGTTGATGCTTTTGTGGTGGAGTGGATGGGGAAGGGATCTCTTGTTGTCCATCTATTGTTTTTTAGATCTGTGGCCGTGTAGAGCCGATGTACTGGGGCTTGGTCTAGTTCTAGTACATCGAGGGATCTCATGGATCCCTTTTGTTTTTGTGACATTACGAGAGAATCAGGAGTGAATGCTTAAAATCATGCATGGTTTTTTTTCCTCAGTGTTTTTTACGCATTCGTTTTTTCTTGTTAGTTTCCCATAATTGGGAATTTTATCAAACAGAATCACTTGAACATGATAAAAAAACATGTAAAATGGGGGATTTTTTTCCAGAAATGTGTTTTTCTTTGGTTGTGTCTATTGTGTATTTGTGCTTGTAGAGATAACAACAAGAGTGGTTGTGTATGGGTTGGATGTCTGTTTTGAAACCCTTTGGTTGGGACGAGTGATTGGTTACATATATATATATAATGTTTAGTTCATTTGTTTCTTATACGCACCACATCCATGTTGATAACATCCTATTAACACCCCCCCATTACATGGGGGAAGGTGTATTTCCAAACATTGTTATGATTGGATGGTTATTAGATCCTTTTTGCTCCCACTCCTAGGTAGCCCAATACTCTATAGGCAGTATGTGATGTCATAAGGTTCATTATGTCCCAAGACACTTCTACAAGGTTTTTTTAGTGATTGTCCCAATTGTGTTTAGGAAGGTGCGATTCTTAAGTGTCTTTGGGATGAGGCATAGGTGACTTCGAGCGTGGATATGGTTTTTGTGGCCTAGGTGTCTTCATGCATGGTAGTGGTTATTGTGGCCCAGGTGTATTTGGGTGGCGATGTGTATGGTTTTGGTGGCCTAGGTGTCTGTGTGTGGGATGTATGGTTATGATATCCCATTAGGTTGTTGTTGGGGCTACAGTGGGACTGTAGTGAGAATTGTGGGGGAGGTCTGACACGTATGATGTCCAAAATAACCAGTGGGAAAGTAGTGTGGGTTACCCAAACATCTATGTGTTATTACTATTACTTTAACTGACTTGAGTTATTTTGGGAGTGTGCCTTAGTGAGGCTGGGTGGATATTTTCCTTGCTAGGTGCCTTGGTTACCTCTTTTCTCACAGGGAATTAGAATGTCTCCCCACTTATGCACGACGGTTTTTTATTTTCCCTACTGAGTATACTTGTTTTCTCACCCTATATATATAAATCTTCTTTCAGGTTTTCAGGATGACTTTGAGGAATGTGTCGGACCTTACTAGCTCAAGAATCAAGAGTTTTCATTGATTCTTTTCTTTCTTTTCATACTTTTCGTCATATTTTTCTTCTACCTTGTATTAGATAATTTTTAACATGCTTATGGGAATGGATTTTTGGATTTACTTTTACTCCAAGTTTCTTTTGGTGTTGTTTGGGACATACCATCTTATCTCCAAATCCTGTACTATAAAAATGGTAATATCTTCAATATTACGTGTGATTTAATACCATTGGTGCTAGTCTCCACTCTGGATCCTATTGAAGACAGGACTCAGGGGTCATTATCTCTCCTTAAACATGAAGAAGGAATAGTCTGGAAGTTTTTTGTTCCTTCACTCATCATGGGGAAGGTGGGTCATGGAAATACAACACCGTGAAGTAAGATATAAAGTCTCTTTACAACATACATAAGAATAAACAAAGTATATATAATAGTAAGCCTCGCAATATTTGTTACTACATAAGAATAAAAAAAAAATTATCTGTAAAAGATTCAATTAGAGTTCTATTCCACAGTAATACTCATTTCACCAAAATGGATAACATGTAAAACAAAAACAATTATTAAATAGAATATTTAAAGATTAAGCTGTGTTGTAATAAAGTGGCCATGGAAATTTATGTAGCTATAGAATTTGATGGTTGGAAAAAATCATACTGTAATGAATTTATCATGTCATTAATATTTGAGAACTTAAAATGATTTTACCACAACACAGTAGTTGTTTTGTAGAAGATGAGTCATTGGAAGAAAATGTGAATTATTGATTGGTTTATTATTCAAGTCTTCACATCTTGATTAAGTATGTCCTTCAACATATGGTTTGAGATTATAAGGGATATTGGATCCAAATATGGTTTTTTGGGGAATTTAAATTGAGATTCTAACAAATTTTTCAGATTTTTTTTCTGACTGAAGAGCACAATATAGTTGATGATATTGTGTTATATTATCGAGGAATTCAAAGAAGATCACTCTGTATTGGAGGGAATCATTCCATGATCAGAATAATTCAAGAATATTTAGTATATTCTATATTAATTAAAAAAAATAAGAATATTTTTCATGAGATTTAGGGAATTGACTTAACCGAAATAGATGTAACTGAATATATTTAGCTATTTGCGACTCATGACAAGTTCATTGTAGACTAAATGATTTTGAAATGATCCAAAACATTTGGAAATGGGTCATATTTTTAGATGATCATTTAATATATACTGATTATAGTTCAAGAAAATGATAAAAATTGTGAATACCTTATTTTAATAGAAAATGGAGTGCTCAAAAGATTAATGTAGTTTTAAAAAGTAAGAGGAGGATGATAGAATTATACATAGACAATAAAAACTATATTTTAATTATTTTTGTGGTGTTTTAATGATTTTTTGGACGAAATTGTTTCATCTACTTCAAAAAAATGTTTTTCACATCTAGTTTTATATGATATAGACTCAACTATCACATCGTTGAATTTATCACATTTGGACTTGAAGAAGTAAAATAATCACAATGAACATGGATCATAACGAAGAATCAACCATGACTTAATAATTGAAGGGGAATAAAAATATTATTCTAGTATATATGATATCATCATGTATACAAACAATTTAAGAGACCCTCATATCTATAAAATAACATATACATACCAAAAGAATTTTTAGAGGAGAAAAAGGGAGTAATCATAGGATTGATAGTGCATCGTTCTTAAACACATCAATGGAAGTACATAGTGAAATTGAGAGACCATAGCCTTAAAATTATATCCACCAACCATGTAATGTAGTGGAATATATAATATATACACATCATCAATGTGTACTATATGAAAATATTCCTTTTTATTTAATGAAGTAAAATCATTATCTCTTAATTATTTTTATATTTTCTATATTCCTTTCTGTAGTGAGGTGAGAACAACTTCAATATGATCAATAGATTTAATATGTCTCTTCCACTAATGGAACAATATATGATAAAGATTAAACTATGATCCAGTGAAATTTTATAATTGGGAAACACCATGATTCACCCCCACCCTCTTAGGGTGTAAATATTCAACATGGTCCCAACAAGTTACATCTAAGACATAGGTTCAAATTTATTTTTCAATAATCAATGTATATATATTAATTTTTTATATAAATGGATTCAATGATAAATATACCTATTTTATATGGTAGAAAAAATATAGATGTATTAAGGATGTGTATTGGTTTGAAAATACTTTTGGTAAAGGGATCATGGAGTATCTCTAATAAGATATTTTTGGTATTTGGGTGGTTTTAATAGAAATTTATTGAAAACATATGGATCTAAATTGGTTGTAGATCCTACCTCATGTGATTACTCTAAATTTTGTGGTGATGAGTCATCAGTGAATAATATTATATAATATTAACTAATGTAATTGGGGATTAATATGATTAATAATATGAATAATATTCTCAGGAAAAATAACTTTACCACTGAGGTTAGTGAGACAATGTTTGATGAAAAATATATTTTAAATATTATTTTTTGAATATTTTTACACATGTAGAAATTAAAACATCTTTAAATAATGATGTGGATGGTGATTAAATAGAAGATGTTACAATGGAATTGATTCTTAAATTTGGACAATTTCCATATCAAAATTAAGATAAGATGAAATTATTTTATGATAATGCAGATCAATTAGAGATCATGTATATAGTGAATTATGCATTCATAAGGAATTTTTTTATGAATAATAAATTTATAAAGAATGAATATATGGTCATGAATAATGAAATTGTGTTGATGGGTTCAAAAATTAAGGTATAAAGTGACTTAAATGTAGAACATGCACATGAGATATGAGAACAAAAGTCTACAAAGAAGAATATAAAATATAGTATTATTCATCTCCTAAATCAGCTTCTGGATAGGGTAAAACCTATTAGTAAATATTTATCATTATTATATAATATCTAATACCAATTAATGGATATGGATAAGAAGATAATGTATCACAAATAAAATATGAAATACATAAAAGCAAATCAGAAGAAAGAAACTCCCACTTTGACATAATCAGTAAGTGTTAAGTATGGAAATTCAATTATTGAATCAGTGTAGAAAAACATTTTATGATAAATCTGAACAATACAGCTCTCAAATGAAGGTACATAAAAATTTATATTATTCTGGTTTCATGGGACACACCATGAGTATGAGTCTATAATCCCAAGTCCACAAAGTTGTAATAAAATCTATGGCTACATAATCTTCAATGAGGCATGGTAATACAACTTAAATATTTAATAAGTGATATTTTATTTGTGACAAACGTTGTTATATTGAAATTAAATTTATATAGAGAGGTGATAAATGTTTGACTAGGAAATACTCTATTTCTCTGAAATATAGGAATTTGGAATTCATCGAAGAAAAAAGGTTATATACGATAAAAAATTACCTTATTGGAGGAAAAAATGTTTGGGATCAATAAATAGTGCAAAAAATACCAGTGATATAATACACATGGTATCCCTCTTAGGGGGAAATAAATCAAACATTAAAGACAAAGAAGAATAATATTACTCCCGATGTGATAAATATGGATAAATAGATCAAGAAAGAATCACCCTAGGAAAAAATCTCTCAGGTGCCTTTAATAGTTATCAAGGTGGAAAATCAGGAAGCATTTCCAAGTGGTTTCATAAAATATACCATAAGGAATGATGATAAGTCCAGTAGAAGGTCACTCCTATAGAGTAAAAAGGATGATGGAGTATTAAATGATAAATAATATGGGAATAAAATATGCACAAGTGGTATTACAATCACAATAATGATGATTCTTATGATAAAGAAGATAAATGATGATAAGGGACTTATCCAGAATGAAATGTGTATAGGTTCTGTTGAATGGAGAACCACTAAGAAAACTTTTAAGTGAGTTGGAAGTAAAAGGTTAGTTTGCAATGACTAACTCCATTTATCATATTGATGATTCTTGGTAGGTAAACCTCTCCCCATGTACATTATTATTTATAAATAATGATAAATTGGAGTTGATTTAAGGGTAGATAGGTCAATATAGTGTACATATGATGAAAATAGATACATGTAATAAGATGGATTATAGAAATTGGATTCCTTAAGTGGTATCAGCCAAAAATGTGTTTTGGAATGATATGAATCTCAAATTAGAATTAAAGAGTGGTGCTAAGAATTCACAATTGATCTCAAGTATGAATATGTAATTCCATGTATTAATGAATATGTTTATATAGTATGTGATCCTGATATGAGGATAATGTGATCTCAAATCCTTATATATGTTCATAATTACTATAAATCCACTTTTAATGATGAAAAAATGGATGATCAAATATTCCTTGTCGTTTATGTACTTAAATAAAGAGGTTGGTAACTAGATGGTGAAGCTATAACATTATAGGACTAACAAATGATTTTTTCTATTTATAATCTAAAGAACTATTATTTTATTATTATTTTTTAGATATAAAATCATTTTAAAGGTTATCTCGATTGGTTTACAGATAATAGTGGTAGAAAATGTCATAAGTTTTATCCCAATATTATAAAATTTAATTGTATTTTGACAATAATTTTTTAGTGCTATATTACTTCATCTGAAGTAAATGGACAACCCTAAGCAGAAGGAAGATATTGGAAATCAAGTGGAATCATAATTTTATTAAAAATTTGTTATAAATTGATAAATTATGTGGTATAACTCACATATTATGTATTTTTTTCTTATTCAATTATGTTCCTTTCTAATTTTGATTGAGAATATAGGATGAACTTTTGACGGAATTAAGAGTACAAGCTATATTTTTTATAAAATAATGTATGTGACATGGAAATCACAAATTTTATGGCATTATTAATATATATATTGTATTGATTATTGAATCCTTGGTATTAGGTTATGTTTTTAATAAATCATCGTTAAGTGTTAAATTCACTCACTAAATTTTTTAAGGGGGTATATCTATATGATTATGATTTTAAATCCTAAAGAACACTACGAAAATGTTTCTAGTGATTGGTATCAAGAGGGTTATGGAGAAGTATCAATCTAAATTGATAATTTAACGCTCTAAATATGGATTTCTAAATACTTAGGTTTACCCTGTATATTAATAAATCTTCATTTTATTTTTATAAGTGGGATCCTAGTCTCTCCAAATTAGGTGTTTTATGCTTTTGCCATCATATAATCAGCATTCAAGAGGGTATTAGACATTGGGGGGACAAAGAGGATAAACTAGATAAATATGAACATTTCATTTAATTATTAAAGGAGAAGAAGAAAATGTATCATAAATAAATATATTTATTTGAAATATTTATAGTCACTTGGTGAAGCTAGATTTATGGGGAGCTGGTAAAAAAATAAAAGGGGTAAAAAGTTACAACCATAATTTATCATTTAGCTTTATTTTTAAATACAATAATAGTTTTTATAAATTCATGTACACCATGGATGTATTTAATATAATTGGATTTTTATAAGTGAATTTGGAGACACTATGATACCTTTATATATCATGGTCATATAAAAGGAAGATCAAGACTAGGAGTGTGATGGAATATCAAGATTTTGTAGGTGATGGATAAGGAATACTATTTTTTATTGTTTATTGTGGTATTAGAAGAACAATGGGAATATACAAATTCATTTGAAGATTAATGGAGGTATATTCATACAGAAATTATATCACACCACACAAAAGTTGACAAATTCTACAATCCAGTATTTCAGGACATTAAATAAAGGATGAATAAGAATATATTAAGAGTTTTATAGGATGGCGTTTCTATATAATGATGGACTACATAATTAGGTGTGTTATTCAATAGCATATTTGGAGAATATTATGGATACCATGTGATGAATAAGGATATAACATCATGGTAGGGATTTCATAGGAATAAACCATGTCTTCTTAATTATAGGTTTCTTTTAAGTCTGTCCTTCCTTGGAATCAATAAGTCCTATGTACAATTAGAATCTAGAGTTCCACACCATATTATGTATTATCTCACCACAATGGATGACATGAATGATTAAAAATATGATAAAGAGTGATTTGTGAGAACACTCCACATCATAGTAAAAAAGGTTATGAAAAATTGGTCCATCTTTAGAATGTATTGGTTGGATAAACCATTCAAAGATAAATGTGACATACAATGATAGGTCTAGAGCTAATAAGGAATACACCATGACATAGTAGTTATACCATAGGGGAAATGTTTTTGGAAGAACACCATAATTCATAATTAGATGATTTTTCAAGTCTATTCAATGTAGATTTGTTTTTCATTTTATAATGGTTTTCACATTGAATCAGATATAGAGGATCACACTTTGATTTTAATAGGAAAATTAAATCAGTTTCTACCAAATTTATTAGATCTAGATATTAACTAAAGATCATGTTGTACTAGAGTAGATTACACCATAATATATCTAATTTAAAATGTTATCACACTATAGTTAAGGTCATCACATCATGATTAATAAATTTAAATAATATCTTACAAATATGTTTCGAATTTAAATGTAGAAAACTTGGATTGAGATTTAGGGAATTGGCTTGACCTAATTGAATGTATTTCATTGAATTTAAATATGTAAGTCATTTAAAATGATCATATATTATTATTAGAAGTTGATTTGATCTCAAACATATGATAAGGGTTATGATACTTAGATGAACTTATGGAAACTACTGAAAATATTTTTAGAAAAGGGCTAAATACTCAATAGCTAGTTTCCATTGAAATGAGAGTTCTTCAATACAACATTTTGTTTCAAAAAAAATATGGTGAAATATTTTTATAACTACAATGTAACACCATAGATTGATAAAGGGTTAATGGAATAAATGATATTAATCATGTCCGCAAGGATCACCTTTCTTTTCAAGATTCTATGGGATCATAACTCAATAGGTAAGTGTTTCATCCCTCGAGTAGTGATCAGGATGGGAGAACATCAAATAAATTTCCTATGGTCTATGTGCGTGAGGAAAAAACACTAGAATGAACATTTCTTGGATTCTGGGGATGGTCAGTAGTCTGGTGTGAGACCTGAGTTGGGTAATATCTTCTGGTGTGCTCCAAAGGCAACCAAGGTATTGTAGGAGACCCATATGGTCAAAGGATCATGTTCATTTTAACAACCCAAAACTCTATCAACCAAATTTTCCTTTTTTTTATTTCAAACAATATAAATCCCATAAAATCACATTGAAGACATATTACAAACATTATAAATGACGAATTAATGAGATAAGAGGGGTTTCTATATGTTCAAGTACCTCTACCAATGAAATAGTAACTTGAACATTGGCATAGGGATATGAACATTATGAATACTAAATTTTCTAAATTAATAGTAACCTCATCAATTAAAGTAGAAATAAAATTTAGGCACCATTTAAATGAATGTATGATATAATTATATCATAGTTAATTAATTTTTAGTAGTTTTGTTTGTCATAAATATTTATTTATAATATTATAATTAAGAAATTTATTGAATAATAATAATAAAATTTATTCATAAACTAATATTTTCTTATCTTATGATTTTGGTATCATTTTATTATACGTTATTTAATTTTTCAGAGTGTTATAAAATCAGTTATAAATTTGAAGTCTGTTTTTTTGTGTAAATGGTTATTTAATTTTAAAATAAATTTCCCAAATTTATGAAATTATTTTCATAAAATGGAGTTCATTTTTTAATCTAAAAAACGAAAAATGGTTATGGTGAATTTTTTTGGTTTTTCTAAAATTCTAGATTTTTGTGAATAGTAAAATATGGTAATTTACGGCATAAATACATTATAATTTAAATACACAATTCCTTGAGTAATCACTGATATTATAACCATAATCTAGAATTAACCATCATCTTTTTAATATATTTAGTGATAATTATAAAAAAATTCATATTCATCATCCAAAATAATAAACAAATGAATTAAATAATCTAAAAACACCACTCTCCTCCACTATAATTACCACATCACACCACCCCTTCTCCAAACACTTTCTGTGAATTGATCCTTGTCATATTTCTTCCCAATCCTCTTATAATGAACCTCCCTCAAGTCCAGGAGATCTTGGTCACATAAAATGTCCAAAACGAATCCACATAAGGTGGTTATCAAGGAGGATAATTCAAGAGGTAAAAAACCTATTCCTTTCATTTTATTTTATTTTGAAGTTATTTTATTTTATTATTCTATCATCACATCCCCTCATCCAAATGGATTAACAATTCTAGTACCTTATTTATATTGGAATTTTATTATGATAATGAAATAGTCCATAATCATTCCCCTTATCCTCTCCCTTTTATTTTAAAAACTGAAACATCATCCATGAGGTTTTTTTATTGCCTTCAAGAATAAAAAGATTTGATTTTACTTAACAATCATAAATGATATTCATAAATTCATTTTAATGGTTGAAATTTTTTTAAAAATTTATATTAAAACCCTTTTTTGTGATTTGGATATAAAAAGTTTTAATAATAAAAAATGATAAAATAAAATGAGTTCGTTGTGATCTATACCCGCTTAAATTTATCTAAACGAATATCATTAACATGTTATTTAACGATTAATCCTCAAAAATGTGAAAAAAATAATATATATAACTAATTAAAATTATAAATTTTCATTGATAACAAATAATTTCAATTCTGGAAAATTCTATCCATTTTATATGAACTCCAATACTTATAAATAGGAAAACCGGTCATGAAAAACAGTAAAAAAAATGCTCTAGAGTAATAAAATAAAATTATATAAATCATAAATAAGTCCATAAATGATCATAATAAAACTATAATTAATCTAATACATGTAGAAAATGTTATAAATTAGTTAATTTATTGATTTAATTTTATTATATTGAATATTAATGTCATGTGACAAACACATTTGGACATAAGGTAATGTTTTTCTTCCCAAACATTCATTTTAATTCAGGTTATGACTTATTAGTCTATAAAAAAATGTTATTCTTGGTTATTTTTATATACATATTATAAATTATGTGTATACATTATGAAATCATGTATTCGGATGATTTCATATATCTTTAATGTGAATTAAATGTTTTACAAAGGATCCCTTCTCAATTATTCCTGATATGAAAGCCCGATTAAAGGAAACGTCACTCTTTCTTACATTAAATTACCATCCATAATCTATTTTAAAAACACAATATTTTTTCTAAAGTCACTAATGTTTTCATGAGAAACTATACATGAAAATTACAAATGATTTTTTCCAAATAACTCTTCTTTACCATCCATAATTTATTTTTGCTTTTATATAATCATTCATGACAAATACAAATGATTTTTTCAAAATAACTCTTATTTCCATAGAAAAAAGTGTACTTATCTCAAGAATTCCTCAAGAATATATCTTGACTATTTTCATAAATTTCAAAACATAAATTGACTATTATTATTAATTGATATTTTTACCTTTTTTAAAAAATCCACTATATTTTATTAAAAGGTTTGTGATCATTTTTACTATGGATGTGTTATCCGGACACCATTCATCATACAACATAGAATCTTTAGTGATTATGTTTTTCATATTGGGGAATTTTATTTTAAATTCATATGAATATATTTTTTATGTATATCCATGTTCATATGGGGAATTATTTTGACATAGTAAGTGATAATTGGGGAAAAAAATAAACCATTGATGCATCAGAAGGTCACATGAGACAAACTAGATACTATTTTACCCACTTATGTATGAGGTCTTGCCTGAAACCTTGAAGGTATGTTTATCATGTATATAATTTTGAATTCCTTAATTATGAAACTAGTAATTGATAGTATTTGCGATTATTCGACTTGTAGAATATCCATGGTAATGTTTTATTATGTAATAATTTAATCATGTTTTATTTTTTCCATATTATGATTGTGATTTTGTTTTAATGGAATGTGTAATTTTATTTAATCACTTCTCCTTATTATTTATGTCTTAGTTCTATTACATACCCTTATTGAAAACTCACGCTCACCCCGTTCTTATGTTTTATTTTTCACCAGGATGCGAAGATTAATGTTATGAATGACTTGCAGGGATTATCAAAGAGTTACAGATGTTCCCCATGTAATTTCTATTTTATACTTCCTTTTGAAGTTGTAACGTCAATAATATATTTCTATCTAGTTTTCCAAAACTACTATACTATTTAGTCCTTCTAGATAAAAATTACGTATTTATTATTCCAGTGTAATGAAATAAGGATCCAACTCTAAGGGTCTGGGGTCAGGGTCCCTACAGTTGGTATCAATGGATGTTTAGTAGAAACCACAAAAAGTAGATATAGAAAACATAAATTAGGTAACATAAACCAATGATATTATTTTAGGATATGAATAGAAAAAATCCTATAATTTTTGTAAGGTATATATTATGTGGATCTTCTTAGAAATATATCCCATTCCAGATACTCTAGGTGGACATGATTCTATCATAGATGTACCTAGGGGTAAGAACTCTGACAGCATGTCTTAGGCCTGACTTGTGGTAACCTGATAAAGGATAATGAGACTTACTTCAAACCATCACAAACACTCCTCTATGATATTTTTAGGATATGTGAAATTTTCATTACATACCATCATGAAGGATTTAATAGTTATAATGTTCCCAAAAAACCCATGTTTATTATTATGAGAATAAATATACATTGAATTTTAATTTATGTTAAAAAGTTTTATTGTTTGAGATTATACATTTTCATTAATAACCTAATGTAGTTTATTCCATTATTTATTAATGGTTCCTAGTTTAAGGAATGGAAACTTTATCAACACAGAAATCCCATGTTGGGACTAGCCTCCTATAAAAGAAAATGACGTTGTTATTGGAGCTGTTACTTCTGGTGAGAAACATAAAACTATACTGGGATAACATACTCAGGTTATGAACAATTATCATACCCATATAGAGTATCATGATCCACAATGTGGAAACGAAATTTTATATTTATTTATGCTACAACAATCTTCAACATTTAATGGATATAAAACCCGTTTCTAGAAGAGTAGTGAATATATTACCTAGAAAAGATATTTCTCTCTTTGGGAAGAAATGAAAGTTATGATCTTACTATAGAACATTATCGTCTATCGAGAGATGAATATAAATGGTGGTGATTAATTCAAAACACAAAGGTGGAGGAAAAAATTAAAAATATCGAATGGTGATATTTTATTAAAATTTTCTGAGGAAAATATATTCTTCACAAACAAAAATCAGATCTGGAGGGGAAATTCTTGACTCTATGACCAAAATAAGAGGAAAACATTACAAAGTATGAATCCAACTTTAGATGGTTATAAAGGCATGTCGTGGAATACATACTTAATCGAAGGATAGATTTTGATAGATTATTTGATTTTTTAAAACCATTTTTTTGTAGGGAATGGTCTCCCAAATATTTTCACCATATGAATATAAATTCTCATGTGCTATCAAGGGAGAAAAATAATTCCCCATGACTTATGACTTTAATGGAATTCAAGATAATAATAGGGTTTTTGAACACTATGTAAAATGAAATAATAAAAAATTGAATAAGGGAAGAGTTGATATTCATCCAGTGATAATTATGGGACGAAACACCCCTATACATTCGTGAAGCGTATGGGTGTTTGTTACAACTGTGGGTAGAAAGTTCAACAAACCCATTATTGTAGGGGAAAGAAGGAAGATATCAATGTTCTATTCTAAAATTTCATAGATATGATACATTATACGAATTATTTCTCAAAGCATCAAGGGAGCATTCCCCAAAGAAGGCCAATGGAACAAGGCCACGATTATGCAGTCACAACTATAAAGGTTGAAGTTCATAATGATGTGGTGGTAGGTATATTAAAAATTTCCTCAGACTTATACATTTCATTATCCGATTCTGGATCACCACATTCTACTATATCTTCCAGGTTTCCTATGAAAATGAGATATTTCCCTTTTTATGTAATAAAGGAGTTATTATTCAAAACTCCTAAGGGAAATATCATTGAAATAAAGATGTCTCTGTCAGTCTAATTTATGACACAAAAATATTCTTTAGTTGATGACATTTTCATCATACTATGATTGACTCTGACATAATCCTTGATATAGACTCGATTTCAAAAAATAATTCAAAATTATATAAAAAAGTAAGGAAATTATTAATAGTGACTAGGATGTCCAATCCCTTATCATTAAACACTACTACAAAAATGGGCTTTATCAGCACTCAAACCAAGCTTTAATAGCACTAAAAAGAGTTGTAAAGCTGAGCACTGATAAAGGGTTCCTTTATCAGTGCTAAAAATAATGCTGAAAAAGGGAACTTTTTAGTACTAATAAAGGGATCCATTATCAGCGCTTGTTTATATCTGATAAAGGATCCCTTTATGAGTTATTTTTTTAGCATTGATAAATACCTTGCCTACTGTAACATGAAATTTTTCATAATCACACCAAAGAAAGACCTGCAAGAAAATCTAAATATCTAACAAGAATTTCACACAGATAAAATTTGTTGTGGTAGTCAATTTGGGATCAAACTATGGGAGAAAATCCTTACCTAATGTCATGTACTAATTATTCATTATTATTATCAAAAGATACCATTAAATACTATCTCCTCTAAATGATAACTTATATTTCCTCATATAAAATATATAGAAAGAGTTCAATGTCATAACCTTATGAAAAATTTGATTAAGGCATGCATGCTAGTTATTCTTCATGTTTATTGTGGTTAATATTCATGTCAAGCTTGTATATGGAATTTTTTTTTATCGATTTTGAGTTCCTTTTGGGATATGTTTCCTTGGGACTTAGAGATTTTCCCCTATATATTCTTCATAGTAAATGGAATTGGGTGATTATTGAGACACTTAAGGAAATGTGCTCATGTGGTTGATACATTTATATTATGGTGTGTTGTGTTCTTTTCATGCTATTTACCTAATTTATAAATGAGGGGAGATATATTCTTATTCTTTTTCTTACCTAGACTATTGATTAGCAGTCATGTAGTGCTTTTATTGGGGAACACAATTTAGAAGAACCAATGTGGGTACAATTCCATGGGAAGTTTCCTATTCATATTGAACTTTTACTATTTTACATACATAGGAAAAGGATGGGTTTTATGACTCCAATTAAAAACCATGAAAAATACCTTTCCGATGGACTTTTTAGGAACACCAGTTGTTAATGGTTAGGGTAAACCACATAGTATAGATCTATACTTTAACTAAGTAATTTTTAACAATTGGAACATGGTTAGTTAACTGTTTGTCCAAATGTTATAGAATATGGTTTCTTATCTAGTGGATCCCAAAAAGTTGGTGAACATTTTGGAAAACAGTACAACCAGACCATGAAATTTGACAATGATATGGCATAATTTAAGGGATTTCAACCAATTTCCTATCATCCCAATCCTGAAACATTGTCTAAGAGCCCTTTATCTTGAAAATTTATCCAATTTATATCCTCTATTATTTTTTCTTTCCCTTTCGTTCTTCTCCATCTCCCTTTCCTCTTTGTTTTCATCCCTCATCATGAACTCTAGGGATAAAGGTTTATATTTAGGGTGTGTGGGGAATTATCAATGAGGTTAGATTTTCTAAGGACTACTTAGGACTCTATGAGGCTTTTCAAAGTGTCATATTTAATAGGTAATGAATTTCTATTGTTTTCCATACGTTAGTTGTTGTTTTCACTTAAACATTATGTCCATTTTAAACAAAATAGTGACACTTTGAGTTATATCGGTCACACCATGGCTTGTATTGAGGTGGTGTGACTTGTACACATCACAAATGACCCATGGATCGTTCTCCTAAAGTATCAACACTATCCAAATGTGTTTGTTCGTTGTTCGGTTTGTCAGATGTTATTTTCACTTAAAATTCTGTCCATTTTAAAAGAAAAAGAGACACTTTTAGGGATACCAACCACACCATGCCTTTTTTTGTTGTGGGGTTGACTCGTACATGTCTCACATTACCTTTTGATCTTTTAACAATATTATCAACACAATACTAATGAGTTTGGTTGGTTTTCCGTATGTCAGTTGTTGTTTTCACTTACAATTTTGTCAATTTTAAACAAAAGAGAGATACTTTGAGTGATACCGGTCACACTGTGCCTTGGATTGAGGCAGGGTTGACTCTTACACATAAAAAATGATCCATTTATAGTTATACTAATGTATCAACACAACCTGAATGCATTTGGTCAGTTTTCCGTATGTCAGTTGTTGTTTCACTTAAAATTCTGTCCATTTTAAACAAAACAGAGACACTTTAAGTGATACCAGTCACAGAATGCCTTGGATTTAGGCTGGGTTGTCTTTTGAACCTCACAAATGATCCATTTATTGTTCTCCTAATGTTTAAACGCAATATGAATGAGTTTGGTTAGTTTTCAGTATGTTAGTTGTTGTTTTCACTTAAAATTCTCTCCATGTTAAATAAAAGAGAGACACTTTAATTGATATCAGTCACACCATGCCTCGGATTGAGGTAGGGTTGACTCATGAATGTCACACATGATCCATGGATCATTTCCCTAAAGTATCAGCATAATCTAAATCTCTTTGGTCAGTTTTCCATACGCCAGTTGTTGTTTTCACTTAAAATTATGTCCATTTTAAACAATAGAGAGACACTTTGACTGATACCAGATACACCATGCCTCGGATTGAGGTGGGGTTGACTCATACACATCATAAATTACTATTGGATAATTATCCTAAAGTAAAATAAATTCCAAATGCGTTTGGCCGGTTTTCATGAATGTCAGTTGTTGTTTTCACTCAAAATTCGATCTATTTTAAACAAAAGAGAGACACTTTGAGTTATACCGGTCACACTGTGCCTCATATTGAAAATGGGTTTACTTTTTCACATCACACATGACCCATGGATCATTGGACTAAAGTATCAACATATTACGAATGTGTTTTGTCAGTTTTCTATATGTCAGTTGTTGGTTTCACTTAAAATTCGGTCCATTTTAAACAAAAGAGTTACACTTTGAGTGATACCGGGCACACCGTGGCTCAGATTGAGGCAAGGATGAAACATACATTTCACACATGACCCATGTATCATTATCCTAAAGTATCAACACAATATAAATTTGTTTGGTCAGTTTTACATATGTCAGTTGTTGTTTTCACTTAAAATTATGTCCATTTTAAAAAAAAGAGACACTTTGAGTGATACCGGCCACACTGTGCCTCCGATTGAGGCAGGGTTGACTCTTACACATCAATAATTTTCCACGGATCATTTTACTAATGTATCAACACAATACTAATGTGTTTGGTCAGTTTTCCATATGTCAGTTGTTGTTTTCACTAAATACTTTGTCCATTTTAAACAAAACTAAGACACTTTCAGTGATACCGGACACACCGTGACTCAGATTGAGTCGGGGTTGAAACATACACATCACACGTGACCCATGGATCATTCTACAAATGTATCAACACAATCCCAATGAATTTAGTCAGTTTTATGTAGGTCAGTTGTTGTTTTAACTTAAAATTATGTCCATTTTAAACAAAATAGAAACACTTTGAGTGATGCTGGCCACACATTTCCTTGGATTCAGGTGGGGTTTACTCATACATGTCAAAAATGACCATTGATTGTTTTTATAAAGTATCAGTGAAATTATAATGTGTTTGGTCAGTTTTTTGTATGTCAGTTGTTGTTTTCACTTAAAATTTTATCCATTTTAAACAAAAGAGAGACAATTTGAGTGATATCAGTCACATTGTGCCTTGGATTGAGGTAGGGTTGACTTCTACATGTCATAAATGACCCATGTATCATTCTCCTATAGTATCAACATAATACAAATGCATTTGGTTTGTTTTATGTATGTCAGTTGTTTTTTTCACTTAAAATTATGTCCATTTTAAATAAAAGATAGAAACTTTGAGTGATACCATCCACACCATGCCTCAGATTGATGTGGGTTTGACTCTTACATGTCATAAATGACCCATAGAACATTTTTCTAAAGTATCAAGACAATAAGAATGAATTTGGTTGGTTTTCGTATGTCAATTGTTGTTTTCACTTAAAATTTTGTCTGTTTTAAACAAAATAGAGACACTTTGAAAGACACTGGTCACACCGTTCCACAGATTTATGTAGGGTTCACTCGTACACATCACATATGACCCATGGATCGTTCTGTTAATTTATCAACACAATCCTAATGTTTTTGGTTGATTTTCCAGATAACATTTGTTGTTTCCACATAAAATTATGTCCATTTAAAAAAAGAGACACATTGAGTGATACTGGTCGTACCGTACATTGGTTTGAGGCAAGGTTGACTCATACACTTCCAAACTGACCCATTGATATTTCTCATAAAGTATTAACACAGTCTGAATGCGTTTGGTTGGTTTTTTGTATGACAATTTTGGTTTTCACTTAAAATTTGACCATTATAAACAAAAAGAGAGAAACTTTGAGTGATATCGGTCACATCGTGCCTCAGATTGAGGAGAGGATGACTATTACACTTCAAAAATGACCCATGGATCATTTTCCAAAAGTACCAACACAATCTAAATGCATTTGGTCTATTTTCTGCCTGTCAGTTTATGTTTTCACATAAAATTTTGTTAATTTTAAACAAATGAGAGACACTTCGAGTGATACTGGCCACACTATGCCTCAGATTGAGGTGGGGTTGAATTTTAAATGTCTGAAATGACCCATGGATCGTTCTCATAAAGTATAAACACAATCTGAATGCATTTTCTCATTTTTTTCGTAATCCAATTATTGTTCTCACTTAAAATTATGTCCATTTTAATCAAAGAGAGACACTTTGAGTGATATCAGCCACACCGAGCCTCAGATTGAGGCGGGGTTGACTCTTACTATTCACAAATTACCCATGGATAATTGTGATAAATTGAAAACATTGATATCTGGGGAAGACTCTGTGGAGGATGGATGTTTCTATATTGTTCATTTTCTTAATCTGGATAATCAAAAACCAGAAAATATCTACCAATGAAAATGTCCAACAAATGCGAATCCATTTGGAATTTTGATGCTCATACTGCAATAAATTTAGGGCAGAGACATTTAATCATATTTTCTTTGAATGTGAGTGGGAATTCATGATATTAATGTATTTTGGAGATTTTACTAGTTTTTTGTATCCAAATCCCCAAGAAAAGTGGTTCGTCATTCTTGCATGTTGTTGGTGCATTTCATCTATTAAAACAGAGAAATGACTCATTTTAGAAAGGATTTTTTATTTAATAAAAATTAAAATTTTCCTACAAACATTTACATACAACATTGTTTCATCTTTTTATCTCTTTAATCCCTCTCAATAATGTCTTCCAATAGTACACATCCCCAAGTCAGATCTTCATGCTATTTGTGTACAGTCTTCCAACAGGTATGCAACCCACTCGTTTCTAAACAGATCTATATTGTTTTGTGAATATTAGGCCTTTAATCGGTTACAGTAGTAACGAAAAATATATAAATAAAAAATTCATAAAAATTTTAAATGAAATAGTAGTTGTTTTTAAATGTACCTCTTTAGGGATACAAGTTTGTTGATGGAAAATGACCTCTCTCATAAATTTACAGACATAATAACCAAAATCATTATAGTTTGTTTGTTTTGGACACTGAAAAAACTTTTATCATTTAGAGAATATGTAACTTGTTTTGATATTTGTTTGGATAATGAAATTTTATTATATATACCCCAATACTTGTCTAGATGTAGTACTCTCTCACCTCCTTATGCTTAGCACCTATCCTCATTCCATTTATAGAAGATATTGATACACCGCCCTATCATAACATAATCCTTAGTAAAATATAATATATATTATATAACGTGATATTTAAACCTAAAACATAGGATGTAGTGTCTTACAGATTCACAAACTCCATCATGTGTGGTCAGTTTGTTGGATATCCTTGCATTTAATCCAAAAAATAAATCTTTGGAGTATCCAAGTTCACCGCAAATAGAATCCAATTTTGCCTAAAAACAAAAAATGGAAGAAGTAATGAAAGAAGTGAAAATATAATTGAAAGTATTTAATCGTAGAGTTTTACCCATGCATAGATTATATTAAGAAGATTCGGTCATCCGTAATCATTCTTTCAAATGTTTTCAGCAAGCCTTTCACTATTTCATCCCTTTTTGATGGCTCTAATTTTGTCAGTTGTGTTGATGTGGTATGGGGACTAACGAGTCCAAATTTTGGCTCATGGGAAAATCCCTTCAACTTGTTATTATATATACACCTATCAATAATATAATATGCATTTAGTCAATATTAGAAAATTATATAATCTTTTATAAAATATATTCATGAAAACATACCTCATATATAAATTTACAATAGTGATGCCTAGACAACCATAATCAAGGATTTCATTTACATTTTCAGTATCAAAAAAATCTTGAATTTCTTCTCAGTATATATTCTTTTCAAAAAAAATATATTACTACTAAATCTTTTTAGCTTCGTATCCACATGAGTATTCAATGCTAGTAAGTGTGTATAGAGAACAGGTGGTGTTATTGTGCTTTTAGTTGATCTTTTGTATCGGTTGCTTGATCATTTATATGCTTCTGAGCCCATGTTTCTTGTCAACCCCTTTCCTTTCTCCATCTATAATAACATTCATATTTTCATTAATTGATAAAGGTTTAGCTTGAAAAAGATGGAAATAAATACCTCTTTGTCCACATGTACTCTTGCATGTTGTGACAGGCATGAAATGAATGTCCAAATAGCCTTTTTGACCATATGAATATCATCATCAAAAATTGGAATAGGTATCTCTACATTTTTATCATGAGCTAAAGTAATCGTCACTTTGAGATGATCTGTTGGAAGTGTTCTATTATAAAGTTTGTCCTCTTGGAAGTTGAACATTGTAGACCATGCTACAAGGTGATAGGTGGGTGTTGGATGATATAAATCAAAGCCTTTATCACATTGTAGAAGATCAGTACAAGAAAAGTATCAGTGTTAGTCTGATTCACATTTCATTGGAACAATTATTATAATATTGATTTCCACGGCTAAGACAGCTCTTTCAGGGGAATGGCTCGCCTCAAAGCTGGTGGGGGTGGGGCGGGATCTTCACATGCTGGTTGTTCCTGAGTTGTGTTTTCTACTTGATTCTCACCAATAAAAAATATTATCAACTATCCCTACCATTTAAATAAATCTCCAAGAGTTTATAGTCATTTTCAAATAAAATGCATTTCCTCATTTCTATCATCTGTTGGTTTTTTTTTCTCAAAATAAACTCAGGGTGTCACCCCAAACCTCGCACATCTAACACAACGGTATTTCTCTAGCCTCTTCAAGGCTGTCGATAATAGGTCTGCAATTGTTATAGGATTAGCTCATTCCTGTGACTTTTGGATATAGGAAAATAATTAATTATTATGTAATAGTAATTTCAAACAAAACATTTTATCGTGTCATAATTACACATATCTCCCAAATGTTTTGTGTGTTTTCTTCTACTAGCTTCACATCCTTATTCACATGTGCCTCCTTCCATAACACATGATGTTGGATGGAAGTGTGTTTGACATTAGACTCATCAATCTACATATAAATATTGAAATATAAGTATGATTTTGTTTCTTGGCACATAACAATATTACTATAAATTTAAAATACGTACCATTTTCTTTTCTAGTGAAGTGTGCCCCATCCATGCTTTATGGTAGGGGTATATTGGTTTTAATGAACGTTCCTTCTTTTCATTACTGAGTTTTTGTTTCATAAATGAAATATTGACAATCAATGTGATGAATACATGTATCCTCAGAAAATATATTATCATCCACAGTGTACCTGAAACTTCCCATCTCCCTGACGGCCAATAAATGCATCCCATGCTACATGGGATATCAAGTGAGCGTAGATAAGGGATGGGTGCGGGTTTATTTTACCTTTGGAATCTTTCATGTGTCATTTTGTTAAAATAGTGTGAAAACCTCGATCAATCCTTCCTGTAAGCATTAGTACATAATTCTTGTGTGAATCTTCTACTATAAATGTACTCTATAAAGGATTGAGAAGAGTAAGACACTATTTAATTATTTTATTTGAAATTAAATTAAAGAACTAATATCATAATGTTACCGTAATTTCATCCCAGATCACAACCTTCATCTCGGACACAACATGGTGCCACGAATCAATTTCAATCGGAATGCATTGCCGAGTGAAAATTCTAATGTATCTACTAAGCATAGCCTTGTTGGGACTCACATGTTGGACTCATGCATTCCATCCGACATCAAATTTGATGCCTTTTCTTTTCGCCTTAATAAATTTGGCTAACACTACCAAACTACGATGCACCTATATTTTCTGTGATGTCGGTCCTTCATCCCCAACCATTTAATCGATATCAATATCATCAATATGTTCATCTGAAATGGTAGCAACACCATGTGCTGATGGTTGTTGGACCTCAACACTAGGAGCAGCAACAGGTTCAGAAACTTATTGTTTCTCTTCACTGTGAGCAGAAGCAGCAGCAGTAGCTTGAGAGACCTGTTCAGCCTCGAGGTTAGGAGCAACAAACGTGTAGAAGTCATTATCTATAAAAGTAGTTTAATAGTTAATTTATATTAAATAAATTTTGTAATGATAATATAATAACATGAGATAACAAGATCTATATTAAAAAAAATTTAACAAGTTTATTGAACTATATTTCTTCTTTTCAAATGATGAAGGGATTTGACACTTCAATATATTATCAAAATCCATTAATCGTGGTCTCCTCTAACATACAAAACATCATCTACATTTCCACGTCTAAAAAAATTTTGTGACGTACCGCTGAAAGGATCGCCCTCAATTGAATTTTCATTAGAACCTTCTGTAGTTTTGGATGATAAAATAAAAATAAAACATTTTTAGTTTGCGGGATCTGGAACAGAAAATAATTGCACCTCTTGTGATTCCATTATAAAATGTTCATCTTTGTACCCTTCTTTACTAAAATCAACTTTTACAAATCCCAAATCATTTATTTCAACACCACTTTTGTTATCAACCAATTTTCTTTGAAAAATTGGCAATTGTTATGTCATATAATCCAACTCCCATACTTGTTTCATAATGCCAATGTATGACATATTCTCATAAATTGGATTTCTATCCTTACTACCAGAAACATGCATTGCTTCAGTCACGAGTGTAACTCCACTATTTTTCATGGTACCATCTTCATCAAGTTCATCTATATATAATGTATAACCATTAATTACATAACCATTGTAGGATAATACATATACACTTGGTTTGGCAGCTAGACATCAAAGTTGTTCTGAAATTTAATTTGGATTTTCAGTTAACTCCTTAAAAATATGGTCCCAAAACCATCCTATAAACTAGTAATTATGTGTATTTGATATCTATTTTTCAGCCCTCCATGGATTCAATGGCCTGAGAATTTCATTTTGGGTTTCAATATATGGAGAAACCTCCAAACTATAATGAAAAACATAAAGGTGGGCCTTCTCCAAATCTATAATATTGATTATCACAAAATCTCTTCCAGATATTCCTTCACCCTTAATGCATCCAGTGTGATGAGATTTTGGGAGTCCAATGCTTTCCACATCAGATAGGTATTCATTATATAATTCAATGGATTACTCAACAATATATTGCTCAAAATATAACCCTTTTCCCAGCTTCGATTTTTAACCTACCCTTTCAAAATAATCATATATCGTTCAGTAGGGTACATCCATCCGTAGTGCATAGGACAACAATGTCGAATCTCTCTCACAAAGTGAACCATCAAATTAACCATCATATCAAAGAATGATGTCGGGAAGAACATTTCTAATTCACATAATATGATGAAATACAAATCTGGAAATTTCACCATGTCTAAAACATTACTGTATATAGCTTTTAAAAGGAAATAATATTTGGTAAATTTATGACAAATATTCTTGAGAAATATTCAACTTAAAGCTATATGAATTAAATCTTGCATCAAAACATGGTATTCATGTGATTTAAAACATTTTAACTTCAAATTATTCATTGACACATGTTCTTGATATTTGATGAATACCCCTATAAAACCATTACATCATTGAAGAAGTTACCAAATAGATATATCTCCTCCTTGGAAAGAGTGTAAGCTGTTGGAGGAAGAAACATTCGATGCTCTCCCTTCACAATAGCCAACTCTTCTATTATTCCCATGGTAAACATGTTTAACCTTGCCTTAATTCCATCCTTTATTTTTCCTGGGGCATTTAGAAAGGTTCTGACAACACTATCACATAAATTTTTTTCCACATGCATCACATCAAGAAAATGTTTGACATACAGGCAATTCCAGTACGGTAACTCCAAAAAAACTGATCTCTTTTTTCAACTGATATTCATAAGGTTTTTTGAAAATGGTTTACTAAAAACAGTGTTGATATCTTTTACTTTCTCAAACATCTAATCACCAATTAGTGGAGACGGTGTTGTGTGTTATTCTAAACATCCATTAATGATGTTGTCCAATATAGGTACTTGTTCTGACGGGGTATAAATCTATGATGTCTTATAAAAATTTATTTTAATAAATGTTTCAACCTAATTGACTTCGTATCCTCATCGCACATGGGACACCCTTGAGTTCCTTTAATTCTATAGCTTGAAAAATTTCTCTAAGTAGGGAAATAATTTATCATCCCATACCACATCGCTCTCAATGTAAATTTTTCACTTTTATAAGAATCATACAACAAAACACCTAAATCCCACAATATTTTCAATTCCTCGATCAAAGGATCCAAATAAACATCAATATCGTTACATGGATGTTTTGGTCCTGATATAAGCCTAGATAACATGATGAATTTTTGTTTCATGCATAACCAGGGTGGAAAGCTATAATTTACCAACATAACAGGCCATGTATTGTGAGTGATAGTTTGAAAACCAAAAGGATTAACTCCATCAGTAGATAATTCAAGATGAAGGTTTCTCGGTTCATTTCCAAATTCAGGATACTCATGATTAATTCAATTCCATTTAGGAGAGTCAGCTGGGTGATGTAATTTCCCATCTTTATTTCTTCAATCTGCATTCCACGACAATTGTCTTGCAGTTTCTTCACTTAAATATAGATTCATAAACCAGTGAATGATTATAATGTACGATACAACTTTCATAGGACTAGATTCAAATTTCTTATTTTGAGAACCACCACACTTTGGGAATTTTGTAATTGATTTGTTCTCCTTGTGAAACAATATATATTCTTTAGGTAAGGCATGTATTCTTTCAATAATCATACACATCGAGCGTAGCATTTGTTTAGCGTAATACTTCCATCGTGGGAGCTCATTATCTTCTGTGAGCATGTCATTCAAGAAAACAAGTAGTTCCGTAAAACTGACATCACTCCATTCATTGACTGCATTCAATTTATAAAACATCAGTAAAGCTGACAATGCTATATATTTTGTGCAACCCGCATACAATGACATCATTGCACAACTCTTTAACTTCTCAAACAATTTTGGGAAATCACAGAGTTCTTCTTGAAATGTCCCTGTCATTTCTTCAATATGATCTTCATTATAATTGACATCTTTAATCACATCCTCCATATGATCTTCTTCATTATCCATATTTCTAATCATATATGATGATCCATAAAACAGTGTTTTATCCCATATAATAGCTACATTTACTTTTTCTCCATGTTTATTCCAACATTTTTAACTCTGATCTATTCAGTGACATATCAAGTGTGTCCAACTCCTCTAGAGTAATTAGTCTAGAATAACCACAACATAAACATGGAAAGAGGATTTGAGAAGGATCCTTTGCGTGATCGATTTCAAACATGATGAACTCTTCCACTCCATTATCATACACTATTGTCAAACGATTAGCATCCATATAGTCTTTATTCATCTCCATACAATTTGAATCTCAAATATCATTATTTTTTATTCAAATACACAAAAAAAGACTTCTAAATACTATAGAAGAGAACCACTTCCTTATAAAAATATAGATTAATAGAGTCTACCCATTTCCAAAAAAATCATTGTAAATCAAAAGAACCAGGATTGACCCCCCCCCCCCCCATCAAAATAAACACACTTTCTAGCCCCTTACCAATAGTTCTAGAACCCACCACCCTTGCAGCAAAACATTAAACATCCTTTTTAGCCGCACCTTCCATCCACCTCATTCATAATAAAATAATCACGTATAATAACCAAAAACTAGTGACCAAACTCAAATAAAATGAAAACAAGGATAAAATTTTGATGATAAAGCTAATATAGTAGACACATGTCCAAAAAAAGGGGTTCACAAGGGAGACAAATTACTTAGGTTTTTCCAAAATTACTTTGGAATATCATAGGTTTTTCTACCCAAATTACCATAAGAAATTTAAAATTGAGGTTAGTGAACATAAATTCTACCCTGAACATCTAATGGATATATAGTAACTCTCCCTAAAATTCCACAAACTTGTATCTAATATCCACAGACACAACTTACATGAATTCAATTAAAAACACATTCCCATAAAAAGGGATAAACAAAAATCCATTAGTGTTAAAAAATCACACATCAGGGGGAAAAATTATCAAATAGTGATAAAACATCCTTCACAAAGGGGTGAATTTTTCAAATGTAAATCAAGAGTGCCAAACAAGATTTAAAAGATACAATATATGTAGTGTAATCTAGAAATCTAGCATAAAAAATTGAATAGAATTCCAATCCAGTTCACACTTCATAAATCCTCGCTTAATATAAATTATAAATTTAATAGAATCACTATCACACAATAAAAACATTTCCAATACATCATTTAAATAATTTTCCTTTCTCATTGAAATATGAAACAATCCAAAGAAGGCGTCATGAACCCTAATCCTCCACAACTCAATTCCTATAATTTCAAATAAATATCCATTTTCAATAAAACAATCCATTTTCAATTTTTACACACACCAAAACCCCTTTCATATACATTTTCCATTACCCACACATTTGAGAAATTCCATTTTTATGAAGTAGAAGAAGAGAATATAGTCAATAAACCAACTTTTGGTTTGAGCCCCATTTAAAAATTCAAACATCAACAAAGAATAATTTCAAAACATTCCTTTCGTAATTTGAGCAACATACAACTCATATTTAAAAAGTCACAACAACCCAAACATGCTAAATTATTATGTTTCATTTTTAAAACCTACACCAAACTAATTCTCACCTCTAGTGCCTTTGAAAACATATTTCATACCTTTCAAACAACCCATAATACCCTTTCAATTAAATTAAAACACACAAAAAACATAACCATTTCCTTTATTAGATTTCATTTCAAAAACATAGGCATGAAAAATAATAGATCCAACAACACCTAAATATGTCAACTATCAACCAAATAACTCACATTCACAAAATAATGCATACCAAGTAATATAATATGAATAGAAGAATATCGATAAAGGGTACCCCACACCACTTTTTTATTAGTATGAAAATCTCACACCCAAGCATTAAACGTCGTGGTGCTCTCATCTATTTCATATACCACATCGAACCACAAGCATGGTAACATCACATCTCGCTCCTAGACACCATTGCCATAAAATCATAATCACTATCCTAACCAAAGTAGTAGGGTATTGTGAAAATGTATGACATCAACTTTTTTCCCTCCTCTTACCATGCATGGACCCAACCCAAAGCCTCACTATAGGAATGATCATATCACACCATTCCCAAAAACACCTGGGATACCGCCCCACAAGCATGGTCACATCTCGCTGAAAAACACATGGGTCAACACCCCAAAGTCATGGTAACGTGTCCCCAAAAAAACACGGGCTACCACAACCACCAACTAATGAACTAAGAAACCATTGGCCATCACAACATGTGAAATACCTTCCTTATATGGAAGAGGGGGAAGGAATGAGTGGGTACCCAAACATCTGTTCTCCTCACTGGATGGTTGGAAAAACACCGGTCATGTGACTATTTGGGTTTCAAAACATATATCTTGACGTGGGTAGGGTGCATATATAAATCATGAATAATATACAAGTATATACATATAGACACACACAGAAGCCCAACCTATGGGTTTAGAACCAAACTCTAACCAACTCACAACATTGCCACTATTGTTTCCACCTATAAATGCATAACACTGCACAATAATCCACAACCATTATTTTACATTTCCAAAAAAATTCACATTATCCAACCTATTCAATTCATTATTTAGCATAAACCACATTTAACCACACAACCCACCATTTAATTAATTATTAGTTGATTCCAACCCATTAACCTAACCTACCCATTCCATTTAAATCATTATTCAAAAATTATTAATTCCATCACTACCCAATAATTTAGGACAAAGAAAACATCACCTCACCACCTCAAAATGCACGGCCATTCAAACCACCTCACTACCCAAAAAGAACACCAACAAACCACCTAGATGCCCCAAAATCATAGCCAACAACCATTATCCACACATTTCCCAACTACACATTTCCACCCCACAACCATGGCCTCACATCACAACAAATATATATCATTTTACAGATTTAAAAAGGGTTTTTGATAACATTCCACTTTATTTTTTAAGGGATTTATCAAACAAACCATAATACCAGGGAAATCATTTTATTATCCAAATGTAAGTGGTTAGCTAATTTCCATATTAGAGTGATATCACGATAATCACAACAAAAGAAGCAGTCACATAGCAAATCATTGAGTGAAAATAAATCCCCCAATGGCCATAAGTTTTAGTGGATCATCATTCTTCTGAAATCATAATATCATAAATAATAATAAGGTTGTAAAAACATGAATATAATGCCACTTTACCCTTTAATTTCAATTTTTAAATTCATTATCATTTATTAAGCCATCACAACCATCTTTTATAGATTGAAATTAGAGGAAACCTATCCTGCATGATACACAATAAAGAGAAATGATGGATTCTATATCTCAATTAAGCTTTACAACATATTTCACGCTGCAAGGTTAAGAATAAATGACCTTTAACCAAAACCGAACCATGAGAAACCACTAATAAACCTACTGAACCAAAAATCATCAAAATGTATCCCAAACACGCAACACAACCCAAACCAAACTACACCACCATAGTTAATATTAGAATAAGAACAAAAGGAAATGAATGATGATGAGCGGAGAAATCAAAAATGATCAATGATGGGATGTTGAGAATCAAACCTCATCAAAAGGAATCCCAAACAGTTAAAGTAGGGTTCTCGGGGAGTACGGTCTAGTAGGGAGGAAGAGAAGTAGGTTTCGTGGAGAGGAGGATCCACAAAATGGGTTTGAGGGGGAGGATAAGGAGTAGGGTTCACAAAGATGTAGGGCTAGCGGCGAAGTAGGAAAAGTAGTGGAGGTCCAACAAAGAGAATATTGGGGGAGGGGAGTTGTCACAGGGTTACAATACCATGATATTTTGAGGGAGCGATAATTAGAGGGTATTGTGAACCTCATTTTATAAAATGGGACTATTGTTTTATCAGTGCTAAAAAAGAGCTAATAAAGGCACCATTTATCAGCGTTAAAATTTTAGCACTGATAAAAGTCTTTTTTATCATTTCTAGAAAAGCACTGATAAAGGTATCCTTTAGCAGTGATTTTAATTATCACTGATAAAGAATTACATTTATCAGTGCTTTTTTCTTAGCCCTGATAAATGGTGGCGCTTACCTCTCCTTTTTTTGTAGTAGTAAAAGTATAATCCTCCTCATCTGATTCTTATCTGGATCCACCCCAAGTAGCTTTAAAAAAATGAAATTATTGTCTATTAAGAGAAAACAATATCTATAGATGAGGAATGAAATCATCAAATTGAAAATGTACCAATTGGGAAATAATATATTGATGTATTTCTTATGGATTTACCTAAACATTTTCCATAGTGGAAAATTGAGTTCTCTATTGATTTAATTCCTCGTGTAATATCTATATCAATGACTCCTTATATAATAGCTATTATGGAATTAGTATAATTGAAAAAACAACTAGAAGAATTGAGTGGTAAAGGATTTATTCTCCCTAGTCTTTCTCTTTGGATGTACCATATTCCCTTTGTCAAAAAAAATATAGATACATGAGGTTGTGTAATGATTATAGATTAATCAATGTTATTGAAATAAAAAAACAAGTATCCCCTACTTCTCATTTTTGAGTTATTTTATCAACTTAATGGAGCTCAATAAATTTTGATTATTTCAATTAATTATGGATATCATTAGTTTCATGTGATTAAGGATGATATAAAAAGACATCATTTTGAACCATGTATGGACATTAAGACATTATATTTATGCTATTTGGAATAACTAATTTTCCATGTATCTTTATAGATCTAATGAACATAGTGTTCAAAGAATATCTTGATGAATTTTTGGTGATATTTATTTATTATTTTGTGATATATTCTAAAATCAATAAGGACTATGAGAACCACTTTTAGGATTTTCTGGATACTCTTTGAGGAAAAGAGCTATATGGGAAGTTTATAAAGTGTGAATTCATTCAAAAAGTATATTTTTCTTACCATATTATCTCTAAGGATATAATATTAGTAGATCTTGTGAAGAAAAACATGGTTCAAAAACAAAGTACACCAACGAACATAACTGGGGTTTGTAGTATTATTGGGTTGGAAGGTTATTATCATCATTTCATTCAGAACATTTCTTGATAAGCTAACTCCTGTATACTCGTAAGGTGGATAGTTTGGTATGGAAAAACAAATGTGTAGAATGTTTTCAATAATTGAATATGAGATTAGTGAAAGATCTAATCATGATTCTGCCATTGGGAAATATTGTATTTGTGATTTATATTGATACATCAGAGAAATGACTATGTTGTGTCCTTATATAGATTGATAGATATATTTCCAATGCATCAAGACAGTTAAAAATTCATGACCAGAACTATCCAAATTGTGGTATTAGGTTATCATCTATAGTTCTTTATCTAAAAATATGGAGACACTATCTCTGTAGGGAAATATATGATATATATATATAAATAATAAGAGCATGAAACATATATTATCCGGGAAATAACTCAATATGAATCAAAGGATATGGGTAAATATACTCAAGGATCATTTTTGTTCGATGCACAACCACCCAAACAATGAGAATAAGGTAGAAGATTCATTGATCAGAAAGCATCATGGAGTTCTGAACAAAATGAGGATTAACATGGACCATGTGTAAATGGATCTAGCAATGATGGATATGGGAATTATCATTGAAGGTGAAAAACAGTTATGTTTTAATTTTGTTTCCCAATGATATTTATTAGAAAGGATTAATATTTCTCAGTCTCATGATGAGAATATTCAAAAGAAAATTAATGTTTTGAATGATGGGAATTTTTCCTGCTTCGTTTCTGAGGATGTAATTATGTAATTTGGAATGAGGCTTGGTTTTTCCTCTATACATGAGCTAAAAATAGAGTTACTGGATGATTCACATAGTTTGAATTTCTCAATATGCCATTGTACCACTATGATGTATTGAAATGTTAAGGAACATTTATATTGGGCTAACATGAATCAAGAAATTTTTTATTATGTATCAAGATGTTTAGTCTTTCATCAAGTGAAGGCTGAAAGAAAACATCCTAGAGGATTCATGAAACCTCTTCAAGATCCTATATGGAAATGGGATGAAATCACTGTGGGGGTTTTCACTGGATTACCAATACCCCATGTAATGAATGATGAAATATGGTTGATTGTTGATCTATATACCATTTCTTGACATTTCATTTTTATAAGGGAATATTTTCCACTATAGGGCCTTACAGCACTTTATATTATTGAATTTATAAGGCCTAATGGAGAATCTCTCTCAATTTTTTCTAATTGTGATCTAATATTGATATAAAAATTCATGAAATTTATTTAGATATAATTGGATATAATGATTCATGTGAGTACTACTTATTGCCCTCAAATTGATGGATAGTAAGAAAGGATCCAAACATTAGAAGACAAGTTTAGATCATTATCACTTGACTTTCATAGAATGTGGGATTAGTATTTACCTTTGGTGTAGTTTTCCTACAATAATAGTTTTCATTCATGTATTCAAATGGGACCAATTGAATAATTGTAGGGAAAGAGATGGAACACACAACCTTGTTACGATGGATTTGGAGAAAGGAAGTTTGTGGGACTAGAGCTTGTAGAAAAAATAGCATCAAAGGTAATGACTACTCAAACCCATATCCAAGAGACTCAATATATTCAAAGGATCAATGTCGATAATTTAAGGAAGGATTTGAAATTTCCCATTGGAGATCATTTTTTCTTAAATTTATCTCCATGGAAGGGTGTCATAAGATATGTGAAAAATAGGAAATTGATCCCCTGGTACATTGTCACTTTATAAATACTGGAGAGAGTTTGAGTTGTGTCTTATAGATTAGAAATAACACTGAGCCTTTTGAAGGTACACAATGTGTTCCACATATTTTTGTTAAGTACGTACATTTCAAACCAAACACATGTACTCACTTATAAAGGAATAGATTGGGAACCATATTTTTCTTATTGTGAAGAGCCCATCTAGATTCTAGACACTAAATAATAGGGGTTGAGGAATCTTATGGCTAGACTGGTAATGATACATTGGATAAATCATAAAATTGGAGAGGTGGCGTGGGAACCTAACGTACTTATGATGAAGAACTACCCAAATCTTTTTATAAGGTGACATTCTAGAAATTTTGAGGATGAAATTTTTATAGGAGAAGAGAATCTAACATACTAGAACATTATCAATAAAATTTCCCTTCATATGTTTGTTTAATATATTATATATCACATAAAATCACTTAGAGAACACAATATAAACATTATAACTAAATAATGAAAGAAATAATAGTTATTTATAGAATTTAAGGAACCTATACTGATTATATAGTAACATTACCTTAGGAATAGTGATATCACCCTTATGAATAGTAAATCATACACATGAATAGAAACCTCACCCATGAATGGTTAAATAAAATTGAGGCGTCGTATAAATGATTCTATCATGTAATTATATCACAGTTAATTATGTATTGGTATTTTTGTAAGTAATAAATATTTAATTATAATTTTATAATTAATGGACTGATATAAATGAATTTTTTCATAATATGTATTCATAAATTAATATCATGTTTTCTTATAATTTTAGGATAATTTTATTAGTCCTTAGTTAATTTTTCATGGTGTTGTAAAATTATTTATAAATTTAAATTTTGTGTTTTTGATTAAATTATCATTTTAATTAGAAATTAAATTTTTTAGAATTATAAAATTGTTTTCATAAAATTGAGTTCATTTTTTAAAATCTATATTTCAAAAAATGGTTATTGTGAATTTTTGGGATTTTTCTAAAGCATTCGAATTTTTGGTGACTAGTAAAATCTGGTAATTTGTGTTATAAAGACATTATATGTTAAATAAGATATTTTGTTAGTCATTTCTGATGTAAGAATCATAACATATAAATAACCATAATTATTTTTATATATTTTATGATAATTCTCATACTATTCTTAGCCTCGAGCCAAAATAAAAATCAAATGAATTAAATATCCAAAAAACACCCTCTCCTCCAATATATAAACCACCCCTTCTCCACACATATTTTAAAATTTTATCCTTATCAAATTTATTACCAATCCACTTCCCGGGTCCCTACCCCACATATTGGATATCTTTTTCTCATCATAATACCAAAACAAATCACTTTAAGGAGGTTCTCAAGGAGGATAATTCAGGAGGTAAAATTCCTCTTCCTTTTTCTTTAATTTTCTTTTCATGTTTACTTATTATTATCTCCTCAACTCCCCTCATCCAAATGGATTTTAAACTCTAGTAACTTTAATATACTATTAAAATTTTTATTCTAATGTAATAATCCATCATCAATCACCTTCTCCTCTCCATTGCATTCTCAAAATGGATACATCGTCCATGAGGTGTTTTTTATCACCTTCAAGAACGATATGTTTTCATTTTCCTTCACCATCATCAAGGTTGTTAATAAAAAAAAGTTTAATGGTTGAAAGTAATTGAAAAAATTATATTATTACATTTTTTATGTTCTTTATGTAACATTTTTCATAATACTAAATGATAATATAGAACGAGTTTGTTGTGATCTAAAACCGCTAAAATCAATATAAATGAAAATAATTAAAATGTTAACTAATGGGTCATCCTTATATCTTGGAACTAAAAAATATATATAACCAATTTAACTTCTCAGTGTTCCTTAATAACATATAATTACAGTTTTGGAAAATTATACCCACTTTACATAAACACCATTACTTATAGTCAAGTGAACAGATCATGAAAACCATGAAAATGAATGCTCTATAATGATGAAATTAAACTATATTAATCATTATTAAATCCATAAATTATCTTAAGAAAAGAATATTTAATATAATAAATTCATATAAGATTCTTAATTAATTTAATAGTTGATTTAATTTTATTATCTAGGACATTAAGGTCATGTGTAGAACACATTCGAACATAAGGTAAGGGTTTTCTTCCTAAACATTCATTTTCATTCATGTTATGATTTCATTCTCTAAACAACAATTTTATTCTTCATTATTTTTATATAATTATAATAATTTATCTTTATACATTCCTACCTCATGTATATAAGCCCTATTATCTTTCGTTTAATGTAATAATATGTTTTACAATGGTTCCCATCTAAATTATTCCAGATATGCATGCCCAATTAAAGGGAACATCTTTATTTCTTACCGATAATCAAGTTCCATCCATAATCTATTTTCGGAAAAAAAATTCTAAATTCACTATGTTTTTTATTTCTAGTTTGATACAAATAATCATGACAAATAAAAATGATTAATCCAAAAGAACTCTTCTTTTCAAATAAAAGAAGGGTACTTATCTCATGAATTTATCAATGATTTTACTAGAATATTTTCATCTTTTTTAACACATCTGTTGAATTTAATTGTCTTTTTCAGTTTTATTATTTATGTTTATCATCCACCATATTTTTTTAAATTATTTATGATCAATTTCAATATGGATGTGCTATATTGATACCATTCACCATACTACTCATAATGGTTACATATTATATTTAAATATTAGAGATGTTAATTATATTCCATATGTATATGTTGCTTATCTTTGTCTCCATTCATATAGATAATTCATTGGAATTAGTAAGTGTTGGTTGGGTCCCTCTATAGCCCATTGATGCATTGGTTTTTCTCATGATACAAACTATATGGGGTTTTTACACACTTATTTATGGTGTCTTGGCTGAAGCCTTGACCGTATGTTTATGATGTCCGAAATTTTAAAACTATTAATTGATGGTCCGTATTATTACATTACTCTTATAATATCCATGGTTTTGTTTTATAGTATAATTATTTAATCAAATTTTATTCCTATCATATTATGTTCAATATTATGTTTTAATGGAATGTGTACTTTTAGATATTCAAAATAGCTTATTATCTACGTTTCCGCTATATTACATACCCTTACAGAGCACTGATGTCCACCCCATTATTATGTTTTGTTTTCCCATAAGATGTGAATATGAATATTATGAATGGTTTGAAGGGATAATATATTATTTATGGATGTTTACAATGGAATTTCAATATTTTATTTCCATTAAAAGATATAATGTAAAAATTATGTTTTTATCTAGTTTTACAATAATAATAATCTACTCAGTCCTTCGGGATATGATTACCTTGTTTATTATTCCAATGTATTGATGTATGGAATAGTATCTAGGAAAATTGGGTCAAGGTATCTAAATTAATGGCCTTGGGAATTTTGGGTCATGAAAATGTTGTCAGAGAAAATACTCACCTGGAAGTGCAGTGGAACATCCTAGGTTTGGTGTGTGGCATCCATAATGAGTGAATTTTAATTTTTTGTGGTGGAAACTGTAACAACCTAGAAAAGTGAAGAATAAAAGGAAAAAAATTTATACTAATCCCAACAAGGTTTAACTTCTTTTCATGGGCCTATGTGATTATAACTATTTAGTTATGAATTCTTAGGATGAACTAGTGATCATGATGGGTGACCTTCAAGTATGTTTCAATGATTGTGTAAGAGTGAGGAAAAAACACACTACATAGAAAAAAAAATTTCTGGTGGGGAAATTCATTAGTCTGATGACCTATTTTGTCACATGGGAGGGACATAGGGAGGGGAATATGTATATATAGGAAAACTAGTGGTACTTGGATGGCTGGGACCCGATTGTCATGTTGCGGTGTTGTGTCTATGCTATCAGCAGTGCACAATTGTTTCATTGTTATGACAGAATGAACCCATCCTTAAGTGTGATGGCACTACCTCAATTGAGATGTAGGGTCTACAATGATTACATTATCCTAAATATTTCAAATGAATGTAACACCTTGAAATGATAAAGTGTTAAAGAAATAAATGATATGTATTATGTCAACATGGTTCACCTGTCATTTCAGAAGCCCACTTCATAAGAACTCCAAATTTAAGCATTCATTTCCAAGTGTAGGGATTAGGATGGGTGACATTCTAGGAATATTTCTATGGTTTGTAAAATTTTGTTCAAAGCATAGTAGAAAGAAAATATGTTGTCTTATACAGATATTCATTATTCTGATAGGTGACCTTGGTGGGTAATATTTTGTAATGTGCCCAGAAGGAAACTAAGGAATTAATAAGATACCCATGGGGTCACGAGATTATCTTTATAGCCTGACGAAGGCCAGATCATGATAAACTATTGTTTTTATATAAGAGAACAGTGCTACAATGAAAAATGTTGGGAAAAATTATTTTATTCTTCTAAAATTGTGTTTATAAAATCTATTTTTTGGAAGGGAAAGATTCAACTCTCAAAATGATGGATGGGTATCATATATACTTGATGTAGTTGAATAAGGGGAGAAAATGTGAAGCATAATATCATACCATCTCTAAAATGAAGATATTCGATGAATAATAACCTTATTCCTTTCAACAATATACCTTTAAATCTATAAATATTTAAAGAGACCATATCATATATAACCTAACATTTACTTCATAAAGTGTCACATGTAAAAGAAGAATTGGGAGTTATACTTAGATAAATAGTTTATAACTCGTAAAAGATATAATGGATGTGTGGGTTGTTGTGGATTGATCATAGCATAAATATTTTTCCACTGATATAGTGATGTAATGGATTTTAGCACATTGAGACATCATCAGTCTCTACTCCTCAGTTGGAACCCATTGGGGTGAACAAATAAAAATCCTTATATCATGTGTATGATTTTATTTCTTACATATTTATACATGATTCAATTTTAACATCATCGAGAGGATTGATACATTCAATAGTTTATCTCTGATAAAAAAATATCTGATAACATATTGATTTCCATCAAGTGGAATTTTTTATCATGAAAAACGAAGACTCACCCCCCCCCCAATGAGGGTGAACATATTCAACATGGACCCAATATTATTTGTCTAAACTCTCTAAAAAATCATTAATTTTAATAGTGGAAAAATCATGGAAAGTGATTATATTTCTTGATTCTAAACTAAACTATTATGGAATAGAAAAGTGAAAGTATGTAATCGTTCCCATGAGTACTGATAGTTAAGTCTAAAAATTGGGTTTTTTTATTATTAATATCCCCATATTAATCTTTAGATAAATAATAATTAAATTAAATATTAAATATTTAGTAATAAAAATGATTAATAAATAAATAGTAAAATATTAAGGATGGTATTTCATTAAATAAATTATATCCTTCATTAATTAATCAATTAACTCAATTGGTTACATGGTGGTTCAGATGTAATTGACATCATTTTGATCAAATCCATCCATTATTCTTAATCTAATTCAAATATTTTGATCAGATAAGTACACCAAGTTAAGTACATTAATATTTTGGTTAAAATGTAAAATATAAAAAAATTACTTAAAATTAAATCCCATTATCCATCATGTAATTCCACTTTGAAAAACTTTTTTTATTATAAAATTATCATTGAATGAGAAAATAATTAATTCGTAAAAAAAAATCCATCACAGTACATCTACCCTTACTGAGAAATATTTAAATATAATGAATTTGGTCATATTGAATTAAAATACATGAACATGGAACTTAAAAAAACCTTAATGACACAAAAATTATAAACATTAAAGAATAAATCATTACAATATTGGTTTTATAATGAAAAACATTTGATATGACTAAATAAATCTAAAATAAAACTAAAGAATAATTAAAATTTCTAAAAGAACAAATATGTATGAACAAAATCTTCACAAAATGTGATTTAATTTCGCCGCATATTAATTTCCCTATATAAGGTTATGAAATGTATTTATTGACATGAACATGAAAATGGTGAACATATCTCCCTCCTGTTGGACTATAAATGACACTAAAAATAGAAAGTACTAGAATAACCATATTATTTGAAATTTAAATATTTTCTTGGAGATCTAAATAGTTAAGGTATCTACATCATTTGTCAATAAGTCAGGATTTTTTTAAAATGGATTGCTTATTATCACTATAGTATGGTATTCTCATCATGGTTCTTTAGTTGATAGTAGGTCTCACTCCAAAAATGGTTATAGGTGTTCCCTTTAAACTGTCTAGAACACAAAGCACTATGAATTGCACCACATCATTGTGATTTGTATGGTTTCCTACTTCAACTTTACAAATCCTTATTCACCATATCTAATCTTTTTTGTGGTATAATTCATTTAAACTCATCATATTATAAGCCACAAAATATAACCATGATTTTTTTATAGGACACCATACCGTGGGATAAGAGAATTTACATCAATATTTTCCAAAGCTATATAGTTCCATTTTGATGCATTGATCTTCCTACAATACTAAAAAAATATAAATTACACCAAATAAACTAACATTAAAAAAGCTTTAAATTAATATAAACATGACTTATTAAATTCCCGAAAACCATGCCAATTTATTCACACATAAGTAAAATCATGTCAAAAAATATTTCAAACTAAAAGTCACATTAATATGATAAATTATGAATTACTCACACTAATAAAAAATTTGTAATAGAATATCAGTAAATTTAAAATACCCATTCTCTTTAAGTACTCAGTAATTCCACATTATTAATTATGATTTCCAATATATTTCCAATTTTATTCTCATATCTTAACATTTATCTTAAATATTAACACTCCATGGTCTACTATAAAAATATATACTTTTTTTATAACATAATATCAATTTATAATAGTTATAATCAATTTTAATTATATGTTCTCTTTTGATAGGATTTCATGATATAAAAATCTATACATTTGAAATAAAAATTTTTCCATCAAGAGGATGTTCGTGAGTATTTCTCAGATGTTTTGGTTTAGTGGTTGATTATATAAAAATTAAAAAAACTAATGCATTTTACATTATGTAAAGTAAATTAATTTCAATTAAAATCAATAAAAATTTAATCCCTTCTTATATTCATAAAAATAATAATAAACAATCACTTATATTTTTATTTTTTATTGGATTTTAAATAAAACACTTAAAAACAATGATGATGTGGTCCCATTTTATTCATTTTTTTATTTTTTTTTATTTTAAGAAACCATGTTTTCAAAACAGAATATAAATTGTAGAACCAATTATATCATAACTAATAATCATTTCCTCACATAATTCCGTTTTCAGTATATTATTTCCTAGAATCACTATGAGTCATACTAATTTTTCCCTCGAAAATAAATTGAAATCATGCAATGATACAAGAGAATTTTGGTATAAAGAATAAATCAACTTGTTATTGGGCTTGTCTAAATTTCTATTCAAGGATTATATGGTATTAAAGGAGTTTTAAATTTTTGGGTAACTATGAGTAAAAATGAGAAAAAAAATACAAATGGCATGTATCATATCAATGTGGTTTCAAGACATTATGTGTTGAAAAAAATCATAATTTATATTCTAGTATTGATCGATATCCTAAGAATATATCAATAAAATGTAATTTTAAAACATAATTCATATGGTCTAGAGTACCTAGAAAAAATGGGATGTTGATATTGAAAATCATTCATGGCTTGAATATAGAATAATTATATAATCATTTCCCATTCATAAGATTCGAAATTATAAATAATCAATTTATTAATCATTTTGAATTCAAACCAAAGAGGAAAAATGTATTTTATTTTCAACAACTTCCACGCATATCTGTTAATAATATTTTGATGATTGATTCAAAATTTCCATAAATTTAATTAATGTGAAAATAAAAAATGTCTAATTGAAAAATAAATTCAATAAAAAAAATCAATTTATTTTATAATGAACCCTCCCCTTAGTTATTATCAAGTATTTTCTTTACTATACGATTTTAAGGTGATGGATAAAAAACATCTATGAAATACATGAAAAATTGAGGGGAAAACTAATTGAATACTTTTATAATGTTAATAGAATCATATTCCTTCAATACATTATTGAAATTATGTGTTTGTATACATAAAATTTAATTTATCTCATCCAAAAACATATCATTAGTTTTTTGAAAAATATAATAAAACACATAAACATAAATAATCAATCATATTATGGTATATTTAATTTTATTTTGAAGAAAACATTCATGCATTCCATTATTTAATAACATGATCTACCTAGGAATAAAACTCATCATTATAATAATCATCATCATCCCTCTCCTCTGGTGAGATTAGATAATCATTTTACATCATAATTTCATTAAATTTCTTAATCTACTTTCATATCATATATGAAGATTTATTGGGAGTTGGATGACTATGTATGGAGTCTAGTGTGGGTGGAAAGCATGTTGATGTAACATAAAAAATAATATGGGGTGGAAACAAATATAACTTTTTTATGATTTAAATATATGGGCCCCAAAAATGTAACAACTGCATGAAATTATATAACTAAAAATGATACAAATAAATCTATAAATAAATACAATATAGTTGTGTTAACTATATTTTAGTTGATTTGGGATCATATAATGGATGTCCCAACCAGAATAAATACAAGGGGTATTTTTTTCATTGTTATTGTCTCTTGAAACGTTTTCCTAATTTTTGTTTACTTATCCTTTTCCACAAAAACATATTCCTTATATGGATCTCTCTTCTTATATAATTTGATTATACATTCCTTATTTTAAATCATTCAACATCCTATTTCCCAATATTATCATTAAATATTTAATTATTATTTATAATAATATCTTTCTTTTTTATTATTCAATTATAAAATGGATAGAGTATTTTTCCATGTGTGTGGTAGTAGTGCAAATGATGGTGTTGTGGTTCCATTATGGGTAGCTTCCTTAGATATTAAATATGACATTTTTTGGTCATTTGTTATTATTATTTCTCAAATTTTTCTCATCATTAATTAAAAATAAGTATGGGATGATTGGGTTCTTATAGAATGTTCATATATGGATACCTTGATAGTAGGTGAATTAGATAGTGGTACTTTTGTAGGTTCAGTTTGTGTCATACATCAGTAGTTCAAGATAGTGTGGCCTCAAATATATACTCCAATAGGTTTTTTTTATAATAAACATTGGCCACATTGTTTTCAATAGTATTGCTTATTGAATCCTATGAAGGCGGTTGTGGGTGATGAATTATAAAGTGACTACATGCTAGATTTTTTGTATCAAATGTGGGTTCTAATTATTACCTTATTACATAATTAGAAATGGGTTAACTACTCTCAAACCCTTCTATTTCAGACCTTTGATCACTAAACATATATTTTAATCAGTGAAAATTTTATTATACTTGATCTTACCAAATTATGTGAGGGGTTGTTAGGACTCAAGAACCATTAAGGACTTAACCAGGGTTTTGAAAAAGTGGCCTTCTGTAGAGACCTGAAGTTTGACGTAAATTGACATTACATTAAATTTGCGGAATACTTAGTACATAACAAAAACAAACACACACAAGGATCGTAATAGTTTAGTGTCTTTGGAAACTCGGAATATAATCTTCTAATCCTGGTGACAGATCTTCAACATCTCCCATAAAGATCTTCTTTTTTTTATTCCTAAAACCTTTCTTTATATCCTGGGGAAAAGAAAACATAAAAGGGTGAGCTCAAATGCTCATTAAAGTTAAAAAAAGAAATATCAATCACATCATATACATAAGCACATAACTTTTGGAAATCTTAACCTGTAAAAGAGATCATAATTTCATAACCTGGGATAACTCATGGTAGTGAAATGTAATCACAATAATCATAACCTAAAACATTAAACTTTGTGGCATGCACACATAATCATAGAGAATCACTTCTTGTTAGTCAAGACTCATTTCCAAGACTATCTTAGTGGACAAAGTCCCTTTCTGAACCGAGTCACCCTCGTTTCAGTCCTGTTTCACTGAACCGGTATAACCTACCATTCCAGCCATGTCTATCTCATGAGATATAAAATCATTACCCAATTCATTGGAGGGAGATATAGGTCCCACCCATCTCATAATGATACCATTCTTATATGTGCCACAAAATCATAAATCATACATCATTTCATAACCCATGTAATAAAAATGGGAATCTTAAACATTATGACATCATAAAGCAATTCATATATGATAAAGGAATTCATAAAAATAATTCCATCACAACATAATCAAATCAATGTAATAATAGGGATAAAAACAGAACCCTTTATTATCTTAGATGGAAAATAATTTTGATAAAACACTTGAACTTCATTCTTGAGGAAAATATCTTTCTACTTCAAAAACACTTTTGCTTTCATAACATGTCATACAATTTTAAACTAAAAGGAGTTGATTAAAAATAAACTTGAAAATTTTTAAATGAATCTTTTTGGAAATAATGTTTTAAAAATCCATTCATGTCGTATAAGTTAAAATAAACATTATTCTCGTACTTTTGTCGGAAAAGTCAAAAAGTACCTTGCACGAAAAACGACAAAATATTCCATTCATCTCTTTTACTAAAAAGTCACCTAAGGGTAAATTTGGATATAAAAAATTGTAGGTGAATGGAAATAATATTACATATTGAGGAAACATGTATTTGGATGATAAAATACACCCCAGTAAACACCAAAGTATAAACAATCTCGGATAAAAATGAGATTGTGATATTTCCCTTACCTTAGGTCCGATTTGCTTCGTAAGTGTCTGAACCTCCTGTATAATGATTTAAATAATGTCATTGACTTATTACAGAATCATATTCATTGTTATTATATCAAATATGGTTCACTTATGATTTTATATTACCCGTTCTTTTGTAAATTCATGTTAAAGTAGCTTTTTGGGTAAAATCGTCTCATTTGTCGTTCGTGTTTTAACTTGTAATTATTCATATGATTAGTTAGATCATTATTACTTAATTATAGAATATAAAACATGATTTATATATAATATATATTCAGAATATACATATATATAATGGATCGATAAATGGAAAGAAATACACCGTTCAATGAGACGGTAGGTTGTGCGTACGCATGAACGCTGTTTTTGTTTCCTTATTGAATTGAGTGGAATTAAGTAGATGACATACATATATATACACATAAATCCAGTAGCTTTATAATGTCATATATTTAATTTCCATTGCTTATATATACTTTATAATCATTCTTAAATGATTTACATGGATAATGAATCTCATCGCGTCGTGGAGACGGTAGTCCGTACGTACGCACGAGCGATGATATCATTTCCATAATTATTGAATTGAATTGTATTAGATGATACAATATATTAGAATAATTATGATGTTATAATAACTATGTATAGTTATTCTTTACACCATAATACCCATCCATGTAAGGTGTTGGTGGAAAAACAGATTACACAATGGCGTGGAGACGGTAGTCCGTACGTACGCACGCACGGTGATTTCATTTTCCGTAGGATGGATAGATGGTGAATTAGGATTGTTTCATAATTATAATAACATATCAGTATATGATTGATACTGATGTTATTACTTCATAATGAAACAACCTAAGAAGAAGAAGTGGAAGAAGAAATAAAGGTGAAAGAATCGGTAACAAAAATTACCTCTTCTTTGAAGCGCCTTTTTGAGACCTCCTCTTAGGGAACTAAAATTGGTCTTTGAGGATGACCAGAACCTCTAGGATGTTTCTAGGGAAGTGTAGAAGAGAATTTGTCAGGGGTTGGCCGTGCTTTAAGGCTCAAAGTTGTGTGAGGAAGAGAGGGAGGAGGTGCCCATTTATAAGGGAGGAGAGGGGCACCTTTGGAATTCTTAAAAATATTAATTTATAATAAATATGACCCCACTTAAAAACCTCCAAAAATGACACATATTAGAAGATTAGATGATATAGTGTTGTAATATCCTCAACCAATCAAATTTAGACCTGTTTGGATCTTATTTTAAACCTTATCATTTTGATTTATCCTTATTTAATCTATTTTAAGTTTATTTTTGGTAATAAAATTCTAAATTTTAAATTATAACAAATATTTACTTATTTGCTGTGAATTTTCCATAATTGTTTACTTTATAACATTATAGACCATATAAATTTAAATTTATAATTTTTAAATATTTTTTTGATTTTTAAACAATTTTATAATATGTTATTTTTATAAAATAACAATAGTGTCAATTTTGACACTATTCATCTATTTGAATTTAAATAAAATATATACAGAAGGTATGTTAAAACTAAAAGCTTTAATATATTAATAAAAGGCCATATGTATCTATAAAATTAGTGGATCACATTAAATAGTTCATATAATATTTATTTTAATATTTTTAAAACCATTTATTTGGTTTATCTCTTAATAAAATAAATACTACATCATTTTTGTATAATTATTTAATATACTTATATGTTGCATAAAAATTTAAAATAAAATCCTATTATAAAGATAAATATATTAGCTTTCACAATAATACTTTTACTCGAATTTATCGTCTTAAAATCACAATATTTAAATTGTTATATTTATTAAATTATGAAGATGACAACTTTGGCATCATTTAAAATAAAATAATATAAGTGTCATAATTGCTTGTATAAGACTCATAATGGTCCAATATTCGACCATTGGATGATTATAGTTTCAATTTACATGACCAATAAGTTTTGGTCAGGTTTTTGTGCCTTTTATGGTCACTATTAGTTTAATAAAAACAATATTCTTGATTTTTCACTAGATAAATAATTTCTGCATCACTATTGTGTCACAATTAATGATAACTATTTAATCCCAAAAATTTCTAAATAAATTCTCATGATATAGATAATTTTGTTAGATTTCTGGATATTATTCATGTTCTATGATTTATGATGTTTATGACTATGTTAAAATTATTATACTTATAAGATTTAAGAAAGTGACATGTTGTCAATTTCTTTGGTTTTAATAATAATTAAATTATTTTCATGGTCAAAAGTCCATAAAATGAATATAATCCGAACCTTAGTTGATACTGGTTTACTTTTAGCCATCAAATAGAATTTTGGCATGTGTTAGGGTAATTTTATTATATTATATTTACCCTTAATTACCCGATTTACCTTTAATTATGGGAAATAAAATTTACCGTAGTTACTATTCATAATTCCCAAAAATAAAAAGTATCCTATTAACATAATTTGGACCCACTGATTCCAAATATGGAATCAATTTTTTAAAATTCAATACACATAAGTTGCAGAAATTAAATTTAAATTAATCCCGTTGTTGAATAAAAACGGGTTTTTCTTTAAAACATTGCAAAAGATTGAATTGATTTAACCTACGAATTCAAGGTAAAATCAATGCTAACGACATAAATTATATTAAATGGTAAAAAAATATTCTATATATACTTTAAAACCATTCAATATTATAATTTAACCACATAAGATATTATGATGAAAAAAGTTGTTTTTAATTAAAATATAGCGTGTTTTTACTATTCATTAAAATATGAAAGTTATCGGAAAAATATCAAAACATTATCTAATGTAAATTTTTACATCTTGATTCAAAAGAAGAATTTTATTTTGTCAAATTGAACATATAAACATGTCAACAACTAGATTTAAAGTGGTTGTGCCATCAAAAGGCGGCAAAACTGCATTTTTTGAAAAATACTTATTTTACCCGGAAAATTTATTTTCTTCTTATACCATGTTCTAGAAAATGTGTAAGATGAATAATAATGTTATAAAATTCAAAATTTAGTTAATACTATTCATAACGGCTAGTTCATGACAATATTATAATAATATATCATTGTTTATTAAAACCCGCTATTGCGTACAACACACGCTATCGAGGAAGGTCGTGATTGCGTGTAATGAAAGACAAGTCAGGGTTGCGTGTTGTGAAAGAATACTTCGTTTTTTAGTATAACAGAATCCAACCATATTTCATTTATACATTTAATATATATATATATATACTCAATGTTGCGTAGAATAACTATTATCAAAATTGTGTGTAACACGGTCCAAGAATAGGGTTGCGTATACTGCAAGCTAATACGGTGTTGCGTATAGCGCAAGGTAATCTTGGTGTAGAATACAACACAAGACATTAATGAAATTAAAATAATATTTTACATAAAATCTCAGGGTGTTACATTCTACCCCCCTTAAAATGAATTTCGCCCTCGAAATTCGTCGGGGTTATAAATGGTTTACTATTTGAAGGTTTCTTTGATAGAAACCCACATCGTAAAAAGGAATACCAAAACTTATCTTTAAAAAATAAACTATAAAACGTAATGGTTACCCAAGTTAACTAATCACTGGGTATCCACATAGGAGAACATATTTTAAAATATGGACATGGAAGAGAAATCTAACCATCATGCTCTGATGGAGAGTGGTAGAGGACATGGCTATGAAAAAGACAACAATCACAAAGCCATAAATTTGTGATGATCTAGGGTACCATCTGATTCATCGGATATAAGATCACTAGGACAACATTTTTGGTTTTCAATATCATTTCCCTAAAGTTGAAAATTTTGAATTAGAAGAAATACTTACTTGATTTTGGTACAATCTCACTGATGTTCCTGCTTTGAACAGTTTCCACTTCATCTCTTAAAGAAATGAAGTGTTAAAAGATCATGTGATAGAATGATGGGTCATTCCATCTATTTCAAACAAAAGATTAGCAATAGTTATCAAATATTCATAGGTCCGTCTTTTGTGAGGTTGAACTTATACTTCATATATCATACCTCTTAATAAAATAAAACTAGTTTCTACTAACTAGGGACTTCCTGTAGGCCAGTGGTAGGTGATAAAGGCCAGTCACACTTCGATTGTGGGTTCGATTCCCACAGCCTTGTCCGACGCGATGGGCTGTCGCCCATCCTGCAGGTTATCCTTTTTCTAAAACTACATTACTATAACATCTCATCAATAATATCAAAAAAAAGTTCTATCCTTAAACAACACTAACTTATGTCCAACATAATCCATTCCAATATTTAGGCTTATCTAAAATACTTTGGTCCACTCTCATAACATAGTGAAAACGATTACCAGAGATTTAATACCATCGTTGATCCCCATATATCGTAACACTGCATTCCTATCTTGTTGGTCACATTCCAATCATTCTAAGGCCTTAATCATGTATTCCATTGAACCTCAGTGAAAACATGAATGCAGTTAAAAGTTAACACTTTCCACAAACCAAAATCCTCAAAATTATTTATAATCAAACCATGATATCACTTAGTCCTTATATCAATCATGAGCTCATGAATACTGTCAAACATTTCATTTTCTCTTTATCACTTCATTATGCGCATATCATCCACTTTCCAAAAAATATCTGAATAACCTTTCATTGTTACTCATACCATTCATCATAAACTTTCAAAACATAAGGAAAGACAATAGTGCAACAATCCTTATATGTCTTTTTATTCTATAGTACAACATTACACTTGATAAACATGTAATCATTCCACTACCTTCTTAAACCATTGACCGAGCTTCAACAATTCTTTCATCTCACATATCATTTGTAGTATCTTCATCATTATCAACAAAAATACTACCCATACGACCATACTAATTATCTTCATGAGACATTCCCTTAGGGAATTGGTTTGCATAATGCCCATACATTCCACATTTAAAACATTTAACCATTGTTGATGTTGTAGCAATACCATTAACCTCATCCATGGTGTTAACTGAAACTTTTCCATTGCACTTACTAGCTTTGTGTCCTTATTTTCCACACCCAAAGCATCTTCCAGTTCCTTTGAAACATTCTCCTTGATGCCTCTTCCCACATGATTTACATAGGGGAAATTGAACTTTCTTTCCTCTATGATCATCATGAAACTCCATCTTTCTCTTATTAGCCGAGTCAGGAAACTTACCAAATTTGTGTTTATTGATAATATTATGAGATTTCTGATTCGGCATAATAATTATTTTTGGACTTCCAAATCCCATTTCATTTGGTTGCTCATGAAAAATATCATTCCATTGTCCAGCATATCCTCCATTATCGTGAATCACCCTGTTTCCAGCCATTTTCTAAAACCCAAAAAGAATAGTGTGAGAGGAAAAAATCATAATAATGGGGGAGTAACTTCAATATCTAACATCTTTGGTTTAATATAATATCGTTACCATAGTTCTAGGACTATATCCTATACGTATACTTATCCTTAGGGGCATCCCTAGACATACCTTAGAAATATCTCTAGGGACCTCACTAACGTTTTCGCATCCTAGTTTCCAAAGGTTGACTAAACCTTTCCTCTGATGCCAACTGTAGAGACCCGAATCTTGACGTAAATTGACATTACTTTACATTTTCGGAATACTTAGTACATAACAAAAACACACACACACAAGGATCGTAATAGTTTAGTGTCATTGGAAACTCGGAATATAATCTTCTAATCCTGGTGAATGATCTTCAACATCTCCCATAAAGATCTTCTTTTTTTACCTAAAACCTTTCTTTATATCCTGGGGAAAAGAAAACATAAAAGGGTGAGCTCAAATGCTCAGTAAGGGTAAAAAAAAGAAATATCAATCACATCATATACATAAGCACATAACTTTTGGAAATCTCAACCTGTAAAAGAGATCATAATTTCATAACCTGGGATAACTCATGGCAGTGAAATGTATTCACAATAATCATAACTTAAAACATTAAACTTTGTGGCATGCACACATAATCATAGAGAATCATTTCTTGTTAGTCAAGACTCATTGCCAAGACTATCTTAGTGGACAAAGTCCCTTTCTGAACCGAGTCACCCTCGTTTTAGTCCTTTTTCACTGAACTGGTATAACCTACCATTCCAGCCATGTCTATCTCATGAGATATAAAATCATTACCCAATGAATTGGAGGGAGAAATAGGTCCCACCCATCTCATAATGATACCATTCTTATGTGGGCCACAAAATCATAAATCATACATCATTTCATAACCCATGTAATAAAAATGGGAATCTTAAACATCATGACATCATAAAACAATTCATATACGATAAAGGAATTCATAAAAATAATTCCATCACAACATAATCAAATTAATGTAATAATAGGGATAAAAACAGAACCCTTTATTATCTTAGATGGAAAATAATTTTTATAAAACACTTGAACTTCATTCTTGAGGAAAATATCCTTTTTACTTCAAAAACACTTTTGCTTTCATAACATGTCATACAATTTTAAACTAAAAGGAGTTTATTAAAAATAAACTTGAAAATTTGTAAAGGAATATTTTTGTAAATAATGTTTTAAAAATCCATTCATGTCGTATAAGTTAAAAAAAACATTCTTCTCGTACTTTTGTCGGAAAAGTCAAAAAGTACCTTGTACGAAAAACAACAAAATATTCCATTCATCTCTTTTACTAAAAAGTCACCTAAGGGTAAAATTGGATATAAAAAATTGTAGGTGAATGGAAATAATATTACATATTTGGGAAACATGTATTTGGATGATAAAATACACCCCAGTAAATACCAAAGTATAAACAATCTCAGATAAAAATGAGATTGTGATATTTCGCTTACATTAGGTCCGATTTGCTTCGTAAGTGTCCGAACCTCCTGTATAATGATTTAAATAATTTCATTGACTTATTAAGGAATCATATTCATTGTTATTATATCAAATATGGTTCACTTATGACTTTATATTACCCGTTCTTTTGTAAATTCAAGTTTAAAGTAGCGTTTTGGGTAAAATCGTCTCATTTGTCGTTCGTGTTTTAACTTGTAATTATTCATATGATTACTTAGATCATTATTAATTAATTATAGAATATAAAACATGATTTATATATAATATATATTCAGAATGTACATATATATAATGGATCAATAAATGGAAAGAAATACACCGTTCATGGAGACGGTAGGCCGTACGTACGCATGAACGCTATTTTCGTTTCCTTACTGAATTGAGTGGAATTAAGTAGATGAAATACATATATATACACATAAATATAGTAGCTTTATAATGTCATATATTTCATTATTATTGCTTATATATACTTTATAATCGTTCTTAAATGGTTAACATGGAGAATGAATCTCATCACGTCGTGGAGACGGTAGTCCGTACGTACGCACGAGCGATGATATCATTTCCATAATTATTGAATTGAATTGTAGTAGATGATACAATATATCAGAATTATTATGATGTTATAATAACTATTTATAGTTATTATTTACACCATAATACCCATCCATGTAAGGTGTTGGTGGAAAAACAGATTACACCACGGCGTGGAGACGGTAGTCCGTACGTACGCACGCGCGGTGATTTCATTTTCCGTAGGATGGTTAGATGGTGAATTAGGATTGTTTCATACATATAATAACATATAAGTATATGATTGATACTGATGTTATTACTTCATAATGAAACAACCTAAGAAGAATAAGTGGAAGAAGAAATAAAGGTGAAAGAATCGGTAACGGAAATTACCTCTTCTTTGAAGCGCCTTTTTGAGACCTCCTCTTAGGGCACGAAAATTGGTCTTTGAGGAAGACCAGAACCTCTAGGATGTTTATAGGGAAGTGTAGAAGATAATTTGGTAGGGGTTTTCCGAGCTTGACGGCTCAAAGTTGTGTGAGTAAGAGAGGGAGGAGGTTCCCTTTTATAAGGGAGGAGAGGGGCACCTTTGGAATTCTTAAAAATATTAATTTATAATAAATCTAACCCCACTTAAAAACCTCAAAAAATTACTCATATTCGAATATTATATGAGATAGGTTTGTAAGATCCCCAACCAATCAAATTTAGACATGTTTGGACCTTATTTTAAACCTTATCATTTTGATTTATCCTTATTTAATCTATTTAAGTTTATTTGTGGTAATAAAATTCTAAATTTTAAATTATAACAAATAATTACATATTTGTTGTGAATTTTCCATAATTGTTTACTTTATAAAATTATAGAATATATAAATTTAAATTTATAATTTTTAAATATTTTTGTGATTTTTAAACAATTTTATAATTTTTTATTTTTATAAAATAACAAGTGTCAATTTTGACAGTATTCATTTATTTGAATTTAAATAAAATATATATAGAAGATATGTTAAAAATAAAAGCTCTAATATATTAATAAAAGGTCATATGCATCTATAAAATTAGTGGATCACATTAAATAGTTCATATAATATTTATTTTATTATTTTTAAAACCATTTATTTGGTTTATCTCTTAATAAAATAATTACTACATCATTTTTGTATAATTATTTAATATACTTATTTGTTGCATAAAAATTTAAAATAAAATCCTATGATGAAGATAAATATATTAACTTTCACAATAATACTTTTACTCGAATTTATCATCTAAAAATAACAATATGTAATTTGTTATATTTATTAAATTATGAAGGTGACAACTTTGGCATCATTTAAAATAAAATAATATAAGTGTCATAATTGCTTGTATAAGACTCAAAATGGTCAAATATTATACCATTGGATTATTATAGTTTCAATTTACATGACCAATATGTTTTGGTCCGGGTTTTGTGCCTTTTATGGTCACTATTAGTTTAATAAAAACTGTATTCTTGATTTTTCACTACATAAATAATTTCTGCATCACTATTGTGTCACAATTAATGATAACTATTTAATCCCAAAAAAATTTAAATAAATTCTCATGATGTAGATAATTTTGTTAGCTTTCTGGATACTATTCATGTTTGAAGTTTTATGATGTTTATCAATAAGTTAAAATTATTATACTTATAAGATTTAAGAAAGTGACATGTTGTCACTTTCTTTGGTTTTATTAATAATTAAATTTTTTTCATGGTCAAAAGTCCATAAAATGAATCTAATCCGACCCTTAGTTGATATGGGTTTACTTTTATCCATAAAATAGAATTTTGGAATGTGTTAGGGTAATTTTATAATATTATATTTACCATTAATTACCCGATTTACCTTTAACTATGGTAAATAAAATTTACCGTAGTTACTATTCATAATTCCCAAAAATAAAAAGTAGCCTATTAACATAATTTGGACCCACTGATTCCAAATATGGAATCCATTTTTTAAAATTCAATACACATAAGTTGCAGAAATTAAATTAAAATTAATCCCGTTGTCGATTAAAAACGGGTTTTTCTTTAAAACATTGCAAAAGATTGAATTGATTTAAGCTACGAATTCAAGGTAAAATCAATGCTAATGACATACATTATATTAAATTTTAAAAATATATTCTATTTATACTTTAAAACCATTCAATATTATAATTTAACCACATAAGATATTATGATGATAAAAGTTGTTTTTAATTAAAATATAGCGTGTTTTTACTATTCATTAAAATATGAAAGTTATCGGAAAAATATCAAAACATTATCTAATGTAAATTTTTACATATTGATTAAAAAGAAGAATTTTATTTTGTCAAATTGAACATATAAACATGTAAAAAACTAGATTTAAAGTTGGTGCGCCATCAGAAGGTGGAAAAACTGCATTTTTTGAAAAATACTTATTTTACCTGAAAAAATTATTTTGTTCTTATACCATGTTCTAGAAAATATGTAAGATGAATAATAATGTTATAAAATTCAAAATTTAGTTAATATTATTCATAACGGCTAGTTCATGACAATATTATAATAATATATCATTGTTTATTAAAACCCGGTATTGCGTACAACACACGCTATCGAGGAAGGTCGTGATTGCGTGTAATGCAAGCCAAGTTAGGATTGCGTGTTGTGAAAGAATCCTTCGTTGTTTCGAATAACAGAATCCAACCTTATTTCATTTATACATTTAATTTATATATATATATATACTCAATGTTGCGTAGAATAACTATTATCAAAATTGTGTGTAACACGGTCCAATAATAGTGTTGCGTATACTGCAAGCTAATACGGTGTTGCGTATAGCGCAAGGTAATCTTGGTGTAAAATACAACACAAGACATTAATGAAATTAATATAATATTTTTCATAAAATCTCGGGGTGTTACACCTCCAACATATGGTACAATTAAATTTCAGTTTTATTATATAAAATTAAAAACTCTATTAATTAAAGATTAGGTATTGTTCCTTATAAAATAAAATATATAATTAATACATATTTATAAATCATCACACCATGGATATCTCATTTGGGTTAGCAAGAGTTGTCGATATCTCTCTGTATCACTCACTTATTTTCATCCTTGAAATGTGATCTATTCACCTTATGTGGATCATATATATCTCATGGATATATAGTAAATACCCTAAATTGGTAATAGGTATTGTACCCTAGAGGTTTTTGTATCATCTATGAATATTCATTGAATGTAAGGAAAATCTACATAAATCCTTCCCTAACAATAAATATTTGAAGTAGTTAGATGAAATTTATTACCTACTAGTTAGGAAAATTCATATCACATATTGTATTTAAAACTATTGAATAACTCCATCATGAGTTCAAATTATTCTTATCCTTAACAAATATTTTCAATTTAATGTACAGCTTCACAAAATGGGTCTCACATCATCCACTAATCAAAAGAGATCCAAAATAATATGATTTGTTAGGTTACTGACCTCTATTTTTCTTCCATCTATGATCTATATCTATTCTTATTCATTGTTGTTTAATAATTTCGAACACTTATGAATTATGTATGGATTTTTGGATAATAATTCAGTGGCATATGCCCTTGGATATGAGGATGTAGAATGTGTCAGTTTTTGTAGGATCCCAGATCTCATAGAGTAATGTCCTTGTTTTCATTTTGGTTTAAATATTTTATAATTGGATAATTAAATTTTCATAGGTGTATGATGAATCTTGGGGGTGTTTTGGGGGTTTGGTAATGAATGAAGAGGGAAATTTCCATTCTATGCATGGTGTATGGTTAGTGCACATTTAGTGTAAATTGTGCGCCAAAACTGTGCTAACCAAGAGGAAGAGGTGTATGGTTTGGTAAACCATGCAAGGGGAAGATCCAAACCATGTGGCCCTGAATAGTGTAATTCCACACATTTGGTGCATGGTTATCTAAACTATGTAAAGCTCCCCATGTAACTGTGCGACCTCACCCCACAGGGATAGTGGATGTCGCATGCTTTGTGCATGGTTTAGAAAATTGTCCAGAAAAACCGTGAAACACATTAAAAAGTGAAAAAATACAAAACATCCCATATAATTATTTTATGATTCTACTCTTCACAATGTATCCTCCTACCAACCCTAGTGATGAACTATTTTGGCCCAAGCCTCCAAGGGACCGTTCTCCTTTGATTTTAATCTGTCTGGAGTGTCGTTGGTTGTGGAACAAAGCTCTGGGTTGGGGATTGATGGAATTCTTCAATATAGATCTAAGGTTATGATTAAGAGTAATTGATTCATTATATTCAATATTGGTGGTCAAAAATTTATATCCCAATTTTTTTGGGTTGATCTGTGCATTTTGGGCTTCATTCTTTGTTATCTCTTGTTCTAGTTGTTATGCATTTGGAGAGATGTTGTAAAATGTTCAAAGGAAATGAATTTAACCACTTATGACCCCAGTGGGATGCGTTGAAGATTATTTGACCAATTTAGGGCCACCCATGGGGAGCACTAACAATTCCGAACATATAAATTGGAATGGTTAAGTGTAGAGTTGATGTATGATAACGTAGGTCCCATGAAGAACATGTTAATATGGTTGGTTGAGTTGAAAATGGAATAATGATGTTTATTCATAGAGTTGATAATGGAATAATGGGTTGATTAACATTCCATAAAAGGGGTAAATTATGTTAATTTATATTTTTTCAAATTTTTTATCAATTATTTTAAAAATTCCCAAGAGAGTATGTTCATATGAAATGGTGAAATTTTTAAATGGGTAATTATTTCGGAATTGAAAAATATGTTAAATGGGATTTCATATGAATTTGATGAATATGTTAAATGGGTGGATATAAAACGAATTATTGAACATTCCAAATGGTTTGGGACATGAAAATGAGAACTGGGATAAATTATTTTTGTAATGTAGATAGTAAATGTGTTATTGGGTTATGGAATAATATTAATTCCCATGTTTATTTTTATGAATTATGGTTGTTATATGTATTGTTTGGAATATGGTATGTGATGTGGTATGTGTGTGTAGATTTGATAAATAATCATGTCCACAAGGTTTGGTAGTGTGGTGTATTTAATTGAGGCTCTATGCCCATAGGTCGAGTTAGAATTAGGCTCTAAAATCCACCCCCAAATGCCTGGGTTAGAGATGCGGATGAAGGATCTATTCCACAAATGGTTTCCTTCAATGAGGACACTGTGACTGAGGCTTTGAGGTGATTGTAATGTATTTTTTGTGAAAGTTTCACCCCTAATGAGATAGGTACATGTATTATTCCCTTATGCATAATTATTTAATGCCTTAGAGCCTAGTGTAAATTATGTAAATGCCTAACCAATGGAAGACATAATCAAAATGGATTAGCTAATGAAGATGGTATAAGTGATGAAAACATTAATAATTATGGAAATTGTTCATGTGAATAATGTTACCTAATGGAACTTGAGTAATCATTTGGATTGTGTTTCAGTTATTCCAAACATATATTCACTATCTATTTACATTGGATATTTTTTTGACACCATTGGGGGTGTCCTACTGAGTTATTATCACACCCTTCTTAGGCCAATGTTGGCTACCTGTATAGAATTCATTTTTGTAGGTTTGGATAAAAAAAGGAAATGTGCTAGAAAGTTGAGTTGGGATTGGGATAAGAATGAATAAAGATCTAGACATGATGTTATGACATATTTTGGGGAATAATAGGTTTGTATTTATTTTTTGTTTAAATCAGCTTTGGAATATTTATCTTTAACAAAGAATATTTTTTGTTTTGTGGTGATTTCACCCTATTTGGGAAATGGTTAGTAATTCATGTTTTTGGTTTATTACATTTTTTTCCTTTTTCATATGTTATTTTATGTGTCCTACTCTGATAATGACGGTATAGCCTCCCCATGTGATTTATCAGACTCTCACTACTAGTTACAAACCTTTATCATATGGGAAATACAATTGAGGTCATGTGGCGAATCAGCTCCGGGAACCAGTTAGTGTCTCCCAAGTCAGATATTTTACAACGTGGTATTAGAGAGGTTTTACTCTATGGTATTTTAATTTGGTGTGGTATAATGGAGAATTGGGCATGCTGGGTCATGGAAAGGATATCATGCTGGGGAGTAGCTAACCCATCTATGGGGGAAAACTAAATTCCCTAGGGTGGGAATTGATTTTCTTATTGTGTGTTGATAAAGTTGAATGATATTTCATCATTTAGTGATACACTTATTTTGTGATGTGATTTTTTGGTGACATTTTTCTCATGTGCGATATGGAACTAGGTTTTCCATTCATAAATCATCTTTGGAACCTAGGGTTATCTGTGGAATACAACATGATATGCACACACTATATGGTTATGTGGGATAAGAATACTAGAATTAACATTACATTCCTGAAATTCAAAGAAAATGGTGTCTAATGAAATTATAAAAATGGGTTAAAAGATGAGTAATTTTAATTAATGGATAAGGAACAGAGATTAATTTAGGGTTCAACGTGAGTTTAAAATGTTGGTCATTATAAGTTGTGAAATGGGAAATGTTATTAGGAGAAAATATTTTCATTGAATGTGTAGAAGAAGTTTTGAAATGGTGTCTATTGTAATAATTGTAACCATGTATGTTGGTTTACACAATGTTATCCATGACTTATGATATGAATGTTAGAGAGTAGTGTTATAAGTGTGATGATATACATTTGAATAGTTGGTGAAAATGAGATTTCTATGGATAATAGAGTGCCTTATTTTATATGAACTATGAAATATTTATGTTATTTCTCTAGATCACATTGTTGGAATTGTAGTGAAATTAAATCATGAAGATGTGTTCTGACAGGGTGACAAGATGATGTTGTTGAGAATTATCCCCTAAAATTGGAGCAATAAGACCTAGTGAATCAGTGTAGTACATAGTAGTGTTTTCATGATAAATTCAATCATTTTAGGTAGATGAAGTAATGGGGCCAACGGCAGGTTTTTTCTTGAATGGACGAGATGACTAGAGAGTTTCAACTATAGCACCAATAAACCATTACAAAATAGAGGGCCCAGATGTAGTTGAGTTGTGGATAGAGTACATCCAGACAATTATTGAGAATTTGGATACTCCTTTAGAGAGGTGAGTAAATTTATCATCCAATATGTTGTTAGGTTAGGAAAATCATGGGTGGGACATCCCAGTTCTTACTGAGCAGGCCTAAGGAATGATATCAAATGAATTTTAGAAAATGTCTCTTGAAAACTTTTATCCAAAAACCTTGAGGAATGTGAAGGCTTATAATCAGCTCCCATGTGGTTTTTTTCAACTATTTCCCATTATGGAATGGAAATGGGATGATGTAATGATGTATTTTTGGGTAGGACATCCGAGGATGCCTCAAAAAAATTTAAAACATTGTTATGATTCGATCGGTGTTCTAAGGTGCCTCATTTGACACTAAATTGAGAGACATTAACCATGGATTAGTTGTGTGATTTTTATGTTTGAGAGGTAGTGAATTTTCATGGTGTACAGCAAACTATAGTTTTGGATCATGACTGAAATATCACATCACTCTTTTAGAAGGGATTACAGAAGGTTCTTAGTACCCAGGTGAACCCGAGTAAGGAGTTTCACCCATATGTGTATGGGTAGTTAGAGCATACCATTCAAGATTTAAAGTACATGTTGATGACTTGTATCATTGATTTTAGTGGTTCATGGGAAAATAACATATCACTGGTTGAGTTTTCCTATACTTATAGTTACCAGGATATGATTAAGATATCACCATTTGAGGCACTTTATGGTAGGAAATGTTGATCTATTTTTTGTTTGATATAATCTAGAGAAACTGAGTTGTTGGTACCGAGTCTCAGGTGGGAGAAGTCAGAGAATGTTTAGTTGATCCAGAAGCTGCTGGAAATGGATTTAATCATGTATAATTCATACAACAGTAGGTTTCGTACACAACTAGAGTTTTTGGTGAGATATAATTTATTTCATTGGGTATTTCCAAGTATAGATCACTAACAGATTTGGAAATAGGGAAATTTAGCACATAGGTATGTGGGGCCAATTAAGATAGTGGAGAGGATCAGATTAGTGGATTATTGATTGGCTCTTATAATGTGGAATAATCATATGCATGGTGTTTTTAAATATTAATTGTATTCTTTCAGAATTGACTATTTTTTATGGTATCCTGTTGAAATTAACTCGTTGAAATTAACTAATTTTATAGTTGTGTACTAAATGATATGTAAAAATAACTAAAAAATAAAAAAAATATATCAGTTTTTAGAACATTATAATATTTTATCCTAATTAGAGCTTAATTTATATTTTATAAGATGATATACCTAGTGTTCTTCAATCAATATTAAGGAATATATTGGACGATTCATTGAAATTTTCTATATATATATTTAACCTTTTCCCATTGACCATTAATTAGGGATCGTGTAACCTCAAATATCTATAGCTATATGAGTTTATTTTTTTATCACCATGAAGGGTCCATACTAGCATGACTCTAAATTCCTTAAATATGATTTTGAACATTTGTTAAGAAATATTACCATGTCTTCTAGAATGAGTATTTTTTTTAGTTGTTTTTGAGACTTTTACCAGGGCGTGAATCCATCTCTTTATAAGGATGAGAACATGATAATTTTTTCCCCATATTCCCACTTTTCAAAGGCGGGTGGAATCTATCACTTATTTAGGGATGTTTTATCCTTGATCAAAACAGGATGATGGGATGTCAGTTCCTCCTTCCAGGGATTCCACTTCAGAACATGTTTCCTAGCCCGGGTCTCCTTCATAGATTTAGAGATTGTTTGTGAAACTATTCCCAATGACATATCTTCATGGATTCCAGTTAATTGCGCCTCTTCTTTCGGGACATTCGAAGGGGTCCGGTCAGGGTAGCATCCTTTGGTCAGGGTTGTAGTCGTGTTGTACATCGCTGGCATGTCTGGATGCTGGAACACTGATGCGTCTTGGTTTCTCCCACTTATGATAGGGTTTCTCGAGGGTGTGAATCCCACGTCATCCCACCTTGAATGAGGGGAATGATATAACATAGGAATGTCTCTAAGGTTTTCATCAGATTTCCATGTTTAACAAAGGGTATGTCGTGAGGTTAGTGTCTACTGGAGATGGATCCGACTGATCAGAACACTGATGGGATAGGATCAAATGGGTGCAATCCCTAGAGGGAACAACAATGATGGGGCTAATGTGTGGTTATAAACCCTGTAGTTTCTAGGAGAGGCGAGGAAATGAGATGGCATGATCCAAACGGGATTTGGAGGCCCGGGTAAGGATCAAGATGGATAAGGAATGTTGATAGTGGATGGAGAATGTGATGGAACCAATGTGAGGACGATGGAGATGTTGGGCTTGATCCTCAAAGAGAGTTCAAACATATCCCCATGGCAGAGTATCAAAGTCCACGTAGTTTGGTGGGGTGATGGGACATCTATGGAGGTTACCCGTATGAATGGGAGCCAGAGGAAGTGGAACCTTCGGGATAGGGCATGATATTGGGGTGCATGCAGAGGACAACGAACCGATGACATGCTGGGGCTTATGCATGATTAGTAGCCTGGGATGGTCTGACATTCGAAGGGTGGACCAGATATGAAAGTCCCAACAAAGGGGACTACGACGTCTTAGCATCGATTAGTAACAATATCTTATCATGGATTGGGAACAACATCTTACCGTCAATTGGGAACAATGGCTTACGGTCGATTGGGAACAACGGATTATCGTCGATTAGGAACAATGTCTTATCATCTATTGGGAACAACGTCTTACCATCGATTGGGAACAACGTCTTACCATTGATTGGGAACAATGGATTATCGTCGATTGGGAATAATGGCTTATCATCAATTGGGATTGGGCCTCAGGGAAGCTTTCGACGTACCCTTTCCAGGATATAGGGATCAAAGCACATGTAGTTCGGAAGGTTTGTGGTGAACCTACGTGGTGGGTGTTCAGAACTAGTGGTTGCTGGGATTGAACCTCATGGAGACTTCATATGTATCCTACCTTGGAAAGGATTAAATTCCACATCGTTTGGAAGTTTTGTATGGGGTTTACACTCTAGGATACCCAGAGAGGATTCCATGGTCGATGCCTACTCTAGGACCACGTGAGTCATCCATGGTGTGAGAAACAAGAGGCCACAAAGACCTAACGATCACATTCCGAAAGGTGCATTCGTGGAAAGTGGAATGGGTCTTACATGTGGTTCGCGAACCAAAGAGGAAATATTGGATTACGCATGGTTAGAAGCCTAGGGAGATGGAGACTAGTACTTACTCTAGGATGGAGGCCCAGGTGGTCACAAAGCTCAGAGGGAGAGGGACAGGATAATGAAGGTCCCTATTCCCCTCTCTCCTCTTAGTCTTTAGCACGGAAGAAGAGAGGAGGAGAAGGGATGCTACCTCCCATAAGAATGCATAGGGGATTACGCCATGGTGGTCTCCCTTTCTCCGTTTATAGATCTCTCTCCAATAAAGAGGATCTCAATCCATGTGACAAAGATTTCACTCCAATAGAGACCAGTGGGTATAGAGAATTTCTAAGATGGGGCACAAAGAATATGATGCAAGGGGAAAGGCTATAATTTAACATCATGTGCTCAGGACAATGGTGTTGGGCAGTTTAACATCCTGCATCTTAGATGAGGCGGGTTCACTCCACACCCCCTAGGACATACATGAATGGTACCTCCTGCCCCTTGGGAAAGGGACGAAATTAGCAATGTCATAGTGATGGGGTGTTGTGGAGTGATCCATTGAAGGGACCACATTAGCATGGATATGTGAAGAAGAAATAGTTGTTAGCATGATTATGTGATGAAGCTAGAGGTAAATCAACGCAATGGGATGTACCTCCCAGTGGAATTTGAAATCACTTCGTGCAAACCTAGAGGTCCACATTGGAAGATGGCATGTAACATAGGTATGTTTTTCATAAGAGGGGCTTGTACATGGTGCCTTAAGGTAATGATAGTACATGGAGCGAATAAGGAGGGATTCGCGCAAGACGGGAGGGCTGGGTGCAAACTATAAGGGTGCACACAAAATAAGAGCCTATGTGTAGGATGAAACAACTCGCACCAAAGGGGTCTGATGCATGGGAAACTAGCACGCAAGATGGATCTTTTGCATGAAAATGACTTGGGGTAAAAGGAAATGGAGGAGGATCATGACCAAGAGGGCCCACCTGAAGGAGGACCCTTGGGGAACCTATCGTACAAGATCTAATACCATAATGCCATAGTGTTTTTCATGCATTCATGGAAGAGGTGTCTTTAACGCAGCAGATCATCGCTACATCTTCTGTCACCATCCCCTGAAGGGTCAAGGTCCGCTCCAATATATAGCCCAAACTCTAGGATCTGGCGCGCAAGCGGGGATTCATGCAAGGGGCGTTTGAAGTCGCATTGGGTTCGGAAGACTTTGGGTGTTGTCATGTTGCTTTCATGCATGCTCCCCCTGGGCATTCATGCATTCGCTGGTTTTTGGACCAGGCCACCATTAAATGGTCGCATTGACATCGCATTGGGAAAGCAATATTTTTTATTCTGTAAGGAGTGTTTCTTACAACCCCTGACTCTTGCAAGACAGCACCTTCGGAAGTTTCCGGTGGGTCACCGCAAAATCCTACCTTTGACGTCACATTGGGCACACAAGATTTTTAACGCCGAAGGGACTCTTGCATGAAACCCCGAAATATTGTGTGCACCTGCCTCTCAGGTCGCGGAATCTTCTATTTACCCTCAAAATAACTTTTTTGTTATATATCTTCTCAATTCCAGTCCTATCAAAAAATTTCCATCAAACATTTCCCCACTCAGAATCAATGGTGAAGGGAAACCTGAAAGTCATTTTCTGAAGGTAACGCCAAAAAGTGGGAAAGTGCCAGTTCGGTGCGCACAAGAACATGATTTGAGTGTCCAATCCTCTTTCACGTGCAAGGAATGATTGTTCAAACCTATAAATAGGCTGAGGGCCCCCACATAGGTCCCTACTTTGACTTTTTCCATATGACATGCACTTTTCTCTCGTGCGCGAAAACGGTCCAGATCCGCACGTAAGTTTCTGCGGCTGACTCCGGGTTTGGAAAGCTGCCCGACCATTTTTGTGTAGATCAACACTCTTATACCCTACCATATATTTTGTGTGCAAAATATTCCTTCTTTGGACCCCATCCCATAGGATTTCAAAAATGTACTCCCAAAAAACTGATATCGAGGGAGAGGCCGCCACCGTTACAAGGAGGACTCAGATGATCACGAACCCTCAAATTCATCATGTGAAGATGGTCGTATTTGATAACCAGATGCTTTTGGTATGCTTACGCAAGCTCAAAAAGATTATTTCTTGAGAGATAACCAACCATTATGGAACATCAACCTTCTAGAGGATGTACTGATGCCAGGATTCAAGATGGACACACCGCGGTCATGGGTGACTCGTGAGGATATCCTCCCGTAGTTCCATATTACAAAAAACAACCATCCTACTATAGAAACATAGAACAAAACCATCTATGTCCTAAATCCATAGACCAGGACTGTTGTGTGGAGCGATTCTTTTCCCGAGGAATCTTCTTCTCTTTATGAAAGTACTTTTAGAAGCAGTATTACTGACAAGATGAAGAGTACGTAGAAATGGGATTTTAGATCTGGAGGAAACATCACCAGTGAATGGGAATCGGTGTACTGGGTACACCAGAAATGAGAAGATTTTGGGATGGAAATGCGGTCTATCGGTCACTTCGAAGCTATTTGGAAGTCCCAATTTCACTTTTCTTAGCAGCAGGACCTGGTACTGGAATTTTTTATTCATTGGTCTCCCGATACCAACACCTTCCACCTCCATTATGGGGAGGTGGGAATCAGCATGTGGTCCATCCACTGCATTGGGGGAATCCCCTTGGAGGGGTACCAATACGATGAGTTACTCCCTACAAGAAATGTCTAGGGGGATAGGAAGCATACCCCCATCCTGTCCTGGAACCTATTAGGGTTGGATAAAGATGGGATGAAAATAAAATACATTCTGAAGGACATTTCATACTTAGGATGGTTAATTTTTTTCCTAATGCAGGACACGGTTGTGAAGATGCTAGGCCAAGGGAAGCAATTCTCGAACACATCTGATAGGGGAAAAGCAGAATCATACTGGAGGTTCCTAGAGGCAGGAGAGTATCGATCATGGGGATTTGGCATAAATGAAAGTTGAGACGCAAATGTGTTATATGTCAGGTTTATTATTTCATTCTTGAGAGGGTGGTTGTTTCTAGTGAGGGACACAAGGAAGGGGGTCCACCTACGGATTCTAGTGATGGCAGGGATTATGGGGGTGAAGAACAAGGTCAACCTTGGGGTTCCAGTATTGGCTGGGCTGTATAGTAATCTGGGGCATATTTTGAGGGGAAGTATGCCCAGGAGGATATGCAGACCATTCCATAATCTTCATGGCTAGGTCGCTATCCACTATTGAGGGTATGACTTCATGAATGTATTCCGCCCCCTTGTAATGGTATCCGGCCATCCCTCTTGAATATTTCTAGAATCCGGCCCCTGATTCTCAGAAAAGAAGGGATAAAGCTCAAGATCGGCAGCCATACCAATGTTTATTTCCACCCATTCTAGACCCTGGCTGGTGAAATGGTAGATGATGGGTGTGGGACATTATGGAAGAGAGAGTGCCTGCAAAGCATCCAGGGTGGTGTAATAGTATCCTGGATTGATGGTAAAATCTTCTTCGAACCGTATATGCCGACCAGATTTTCCAGGCATTTCTGGTGCATGCAGCGGATGCCCAAGAAGGTATATAGAGAGGTTTAGGAAGAACGACATCCATGTATTCTCTACCAATTGTTTCTTATGTTTTACTATGGAAATTTTGGGTAAAATCATCACCCTTCTCCCTACCGACGGTAGTGCAGGCCTGTCAACAGTGTATATCGAACACTAGACAAATACATATCCGAAGGCGATTCTTTGTAAATGCATCCAGAAGGTCAGTATGGCTAGTGAATAGCCTGATGATGATGGAGGAAGATGAAGTGCCATGAGATGTGTGAGGAAAATGATGGTTAAGGTGGTGAGTATGGCACAGGCTGACACTTCATCGGCAGGAGCATCGCAAGCTGGGAGCATTCCTCCACATTCCAAGGTGGTGGTCCCATGTGCAGCCTCTCGGGATGATTAGGGAACTCCCATGAAATAAGATGAGGCACCTTATGAAGCCAATTTCTAATGCTATATTCCCCTCCATGTGGTATTCTTGGAGAATGGTGCAATAGTCCATGTCCACCGAAGATATGTGGCGGATGTTGATATGCACCGAGCTCAATCTGCCAGACATATGGAAAATGAAAATGACAGATAGGGTAAACTTTCATCATTGGAATGAATACTTGAAAACCATGGATATGTATGCATTCCAGTGGGGCAGTATGAAGAACCGCATCTCTTGATGAAAGTGATGATTCGCTTGGAGCATGACCCAGAGAAGATGTCATCTGAGGATGAAATTATTATGGTGTAAAGAGAAGAAGAGGAAGGATAATAAGAATAGGAAGAAGAGGAAGAAGGTGGAGATGAAGAAGAGGAGGAGGAGGACCAGGTTGAAGATGATGGCAGTGAGTGACCCTCACAAGCTCCTGCTGGCCAGAGAAGCTCTCGGGAGAGCGGTGAAATCGTAGGCTGTGACACAGAAATGGCTAAGAATCTTGAGGTATGTTTAACTCTTATCTCTACTGGCCTTCATCATTATACAATCTCAACCTTTTCACCAATCTCTATTCGGATCAGGAACATATGGACGAGGGCACCCTGGAATCCCTCCCCATAGGGGTCGAAAATGTGCCTATGGAGGTCGAGGAGCATTCTCAGGTGTCGTTCCTCGAGACCGAGCACGGTGGGGAGATGACAACGACAGAAGTAGGTGGTGGTATTCCTGAAGGAAGAGACGACATGAAAGCCACTGGGTCCCCCATTATTCCCACCATTCAGGAGGACATGTTACCAGTGATCAGGTTAACATGTGCCGAAGGATCCCCTGTGGTGGCAGCTCCCACTATAACTGTAGAGACCCAAAGCTTGACGTACATGGACATTACATTACTTTTTTGGAATACTTGATACATAATGAAAACAGACACACATGGACCAAAATAGTTTAGTGTCTTTGCAAACTTGTAAAATAATCTTCTAATTGTGGTGAAAGATCTTCAACATCTCCCATAAAGATCTTCCCCTTTGGGTTTCTTACCTGAAAACTTTCTTTAAATCTTGGGTAAAAGAAAACATATAAAGGGTGAGCTCAAATGCACAGTAATGGTAATCATAGAGAACATAAAACAATCAATAATCATTTGAATGAAAATACTTGAACATAAAATCTGAACATCAAAATCCTATGCAATGAAATAAATCATGGAAGTTCACAATTCATAGATCATAACGGAACATTAGTCATGATAAACTAGCATGGTAATGAAACGTGTAATTTTTGAATCAATTAAGCACATGTTATGATTTCCACAGTAGCCAAGGCATTACTTCCAAGACCATATTAGTGGAAAAAGTCACATTCTGAATTGAGTTCACTCCTCGTTCTCGTCCTATAACACTGAACCATATTAACTTACCATTCCGGCCATGTCTATCTCATGAGATATAAATCTTTACCCAATGCATTGGAGGGAGATATAGGTCCCACCCATCTCATAATTAAATCATTATTACTTGTTCCACAAAATAAACATAAATCATTCATCATAACACAAAGAATTAAATGGGTTTCATAAACATCATACCATCATCACATAATCCATATAAAACAAATGGATATTTCATCATAAGAAAAGTTAAACCATGTATATCATAGAGACATTATACTTGAAATATACACATAAAAAAGAATCTCATCTTAGATGGAAAATGGTTTTGATAAAACACTTGAAATGAATTCTTGAAGAAAATATCCTTCCTTCTTCAAAATGATTTTCTTTTCAAAAAATGCCATGGAATTTTAAACGAAAATAATTTTTTTGAAAATATTCATAAAATCTTGTAGATTAAGATTCATGAAAATGAGGCTTCATAAAACCATAAAAATCTGTTCACTCCGTATAAGTTAAAAATAACATTCTTTTCGTACTTCTGTCATAAAGGTCAAAAAAGTACCTCATGTGGTAAACAAAAGTAATATTCCATTAAAAACATGTGGTAAATTTTAAAAATGGGTAAAAAGTAATTTAAAAATACATGAAAATATTTTTAGGAAACATGGGCATGGATGATAACAATAACCCCGTACATACTTACGAATAACAATCTCATATAAGAACGAGATTGGAATATTTATCCCTTACCTTAGGTCCGATATACTTCGTATGTATCCGAACCTCCTTTATAATGATTTAAATAATGTAATTGACTAATTAAATATTCATATTTATTGTTATGATTTCATAAATGGTTCACTTATGACTTTATATTACCCGTTCTTTTGTAAATTCCATGTTAAAGCAGCATTTCGGGTAAAATCGTTTTATTTATCGTACGTGTTTGGACTTGTTGTTCTTGATATTCTTACTTATATCTTGATTTACTTAAATCCGGAATTTAAAAATGATTTATATATAATATATATTCATTATATAAATATATATAAAATATAGATCGATAAATGGAATGAAATACACCGGTCATGGAGATGGTAGGCCGTACGTACGCATGAACGTTGTTTTTGTTTCCTTATTGAATTGAATGGAATTAAGTAGATGACACACACATATATATACATAAATCCAGTATCATTATTATGTCATATATTTCATAATTACTTATTATATATATTTTACAATCATTCGTGAATGGTTAACATGGAGAATGAATCTCATCGCGTCTTGGAGACAGTAGTCCGTACATACGCACGAGCGATGATACCATTCCCATGATCGTGGATTTTTATTGAAGTGTATGTATAATATTTCAGAATCAATATCACATTACAATAATAATATATAGTTATTTATTTAGACCAATATACCCAACCAAGTAAGGTGGTGGTCGAAAACAGATTACACCACGGTGTGGAGACGGTATTCCGTACGTACGCACGCGCGGTGATTTCGTTTTCCATAGGATGGATAGAAGGTAAAATAGGGTTGTTTCATATTTATAATAACATATCAGTATATAATTAATACTTATGTTATTAATTTATAATGATACAAACAAATAATAATATGTTGAAGAAGAATGAAAATGAGAGAATCGGAAGAAGAGATTACCTCTTCTTCGACGCACCTTCTTTAAGCTTCCTCTTATGGAAGTAGAGTTGGCCTTTTGAAAAGACCAGTACCTCCAGAATGTATCTAGAGAAGTTTAGAAGAGAAATGGGTAGGGTTTGGCCGAGCTTCAAGGTTTGAGAGGTTGTGCAGAGAAGAGGGAAGGGGTGGCCTTTTTATAAGGGAGGAGAGGGGCACCTTTTGAAAAACATAAAATATTATTTTATAATAAAGTCATATTCGGTTTATAATAGCTCCAAATTGATTTATTTAAAAGCTAAATTGGGGATGGGTCGAAAGCCTCTCAACCAATAGATTTTAGACAAGTTTAGGTTACAATTTTAACCTTACCATTTTGATTAAACTCTAAGTTAAATAATTTAACTTTTACCGTGTCTTCTTGTTTTCTTACACAATATGGTTAATAAACATACAATAAAAAGACACAAGAACCCCAAGTGGTTCATTATTAATATATATATCCTTATATAAGTCATTTTTCCGAACCATAGTTTTTTATAAATAAAATAACAATTAATAATATAATATTGTTTTTAAAAACAATTTTATGTCAATTTTGACACTATTTGGTAATTGATTTTTTTTGAAAATCATAACAGCATGATTAGATCGAAAAAAGTTAATTAAATTAATACTAACATGTCATATTAACCTAGAAAATTATTTTAATTCATACAAACTCTCAAATTTCATTTATTTTGGTATTTATAATATAAATTATTTTAATATTTCATTATTTAGGTAATTACTCCATCACCATTGTATCATAAATAACTTAAATTATTTAATGTCTAAAAATTATAAGTAAAATACCATTAGGTAGGAAATATTTTTATCTTTATAATGAATATTTATAGTCGGATTTATCTTATGTATAACCCTATATTAAAAATTAATTAGTTATTAAACGTTGTTTTTAACTATTTTAACCCTTCTTTAAATAAATTAATAATAAATGTCCTAATCTAATACATGTGGACCTAAATGGTAATATATTATTGCTAAGGTTGTTTTTGGTCGAATTACACTTATCCAATAGAATTAGTACATGTGTTAGGGTAATAATAATATCATTTTTACCCTTAATTACCCTATTTACTTTTAACCGTGGTAAATAAAAGTAAAAAGTTACTATTCCCCAAAAATTATTTTTATCTCATTAAACAAAATTTTAGTCCTTGATATTAACAGTGTCTCCCGGATTTTCAAAATTACACTCACAGAAATGGTAAAAATAAGTTTTATGTGAATTTCCAAATTCTACTAGGAGGTGGGTAAAAGACGGTCAATAGTTCAATAAAATATTTATACATCTAAAATTTTTATAAAATGACCCCAATAAATTACACTGAACTTATATAAGTATTATGTATCAATTTTTACCTAAAATAAATTTAAATAAAATAAATAATTTTTTAAATAAAAACTCGGTTTTTAAATAGTATCCAAGTGTTTTCACTATTCATCAAAAATTGAAAGTTTTTAGAAATATACCAAAAATTCACCCTAGGATAATTTCGAAATTCCAAATCCAAAAATGAAGTCCATTTTAAAAAATAAAATTTATAAAATTCCAAAAAATGGGTATTACTATTCATAAGGGCTAGTTCATAGTAATATTATAATAATATTTTGTTTTGTGAAACTCGGTATTGCGTACTGCACACGCTATCGAAGAAGGTCTTTATTGCATGTAATGCAAGACAAGTCATTGTTGCATGTAGTGAATGCTTTGTTTGGTGTTGCATAGAACATAATCAAAACTTATTTCATTTATGCATTAAACAAAATCTATACTTAATGTTCCGTAGAATGATTTCTACAAAACAAACATGAAATTGTGTGTAACACTTTCCAAGAATAGTGTTTCGTATACTTCAATCTAATACGGTATTTTGTATAGTACAAACTAATTTTGGTGTATAATATAATATATCAACGAAATTAAAAGGAATATATCTCATAAAATCTGAGGGTGTTACATTCTACCCCCCTTAAAATGAATTTCTCCCTCGAAATTTTTCGGGGTTATAAAGGGTTTACTACTTGAAAGTTTCATTCCTAGATACTCACATCGTAAAAAGGGATACTAAAAACAATCTTTAAAAACTAATGTATGAAATGTAACAGTTACCCAAATTAACTAATCACTGGGTTTCCACATAGGAGAACATAGGTGAAAATATGGATATGGAAGAGAAATCTAACCATCATGTTCTAATGGAGCATGGTAGAGAACATTGCTATAAAAAAGCCAACAATCACAAAGCCATAAATTTGTGATGATCTAAGGTACCATCTGATTCATCGTATATAAGGGCACTAGGACAACATTTTTTGTCTTCAATATCATTTCCCTAAAGTTGAAAAATTAGAAGAAATACTTACTTAATTTTGGTACAATCTCACTGTTGGTCGTTCCTTGGACAATTTCCACTTTATCTCTTAAAGAAATGAAGTTGAATTTGTCAGTCGTGAAGTGTTAGTAGATCAGGTGATAGAATGATGGGTCATTCCATATCTCTCAAACAAAAGGTTAGTAAAAGTTATCAAATATACAAAAGTCCATCTATAGTGAGATTAATCATATTTGGTTCCTAAAATGGACTTATACTTCATATATCATACTGCTTATTACAATAAAACAAGTTTCTCTAACCAGGGACTTCCTTTAGGCCGTTGGTAGGTGATAAAGGCATGTCGCACTTCAGTTGTGGGTTCGATTCCCACAGCCTTGTCCGACGCGACGGGTTGTCTCCTGTTATGCAGGTTGTCCTTTTTCTAAAACTACATTATTATAACATTCCATCAATAATATCGAAAAAGTTCTAGCCTTAAACAATACTAAATTATGTCCGAAATAATCCATTCCAATCATTAGGCTTATCCAAAATACTGATGTCCAATCTCATATTATAGTGAAAAATATTACCATAGAGTTTGTATAACAAGCATGTTAATACCATCGTTGATCCCCATATATCATAAGATATGTCTTATTGGTCACATTCCAAACATTCGAAGGCCTTAATCGTATATTCTCTTGAAAAAAATGAATACCCATTGAATCTTAGTGAAAACATGAATGCTGTCAAAAGTTAACTCTTTCCACATAAAAAAAAACCAAAAATTATATATACTCAAACCATGATATATCTTTTTCCTTATATCAATCATGAGCTCGTGAATACTGTCAAACATTTCATTTTCTCCTTATCCCTTCATTATGTACATATCATCTGCTTTCCAGAATATTTGAATCACTTATCATGGTTACCAGTACCATAAAATTATTGAAAACCACAATAGACTAATAGAAAAATATTCCAATATACCATAAAAGTACCTCAACAACATTATTCTTGAATACCATTACATAAACACTTCAATACATCCTCTTCAATGATTTTCATGGAATAAGTCATTCCTTGATTTAGAAGTAACCTTTTAGGTCAGGGCATTGAGTTGGGTAATGACCATGTTCTCCACAAATAAGACATTGAACTCCATAACAGTGTGTCACTCTATGACCCTTTTCTCAACACAGATAACATCTTACCCTCCATTTGAGGTATTCCTCAAGGTTCTTCTTCCCTTCTTTAGAAATCTCAATCTTCCTTTCTCTATGCTCCTTAGCATGCAAACATGTATAAAATTCCATCTTCCTCTTATTTGATGACTTAGGATTTCCACAAAAGTTCACCTTTTTAATCATATATCATGATGACTGATTCAGCATAATCACAATATCTTTATCTCTAAGCATTACACAATTCTGTTGGTCACATTCACTAATTTTTCCATTTGAATCGACGTTAACTGAATTCCTTCTCGTTCCCTCCATTGACTAAAACCAGAAACCATAGTGTAAGAAATAGTTAAAATAAAAAGGAACCACATAATCCTTAAAAGTCACTTATGGGATGTCTAACTTATCACAAATTCTTTAATCCATGAAACCTTAGGTTCACCCTATGTTATTCATGATCATCAATATAAATCTAGGACTGTAACCTATAGTTATACTAAACCTTAGGGACATCCCTAGACATACCTTTGAAATATATCTAGGGATCTCACTAAGTTTTTCGCATCCTATTTTCCAAAGGTTAACAAAACCTTTCCTCTGATACCAACTGTAGAGACCCAAATCTTGATGTACATGGACATTACATTACTTTTGCGAAATACTTGATACATAACGAAAACAGACACACAAGGACCGTAATAGTTTAGTGTCTTTGGAAACTCGGAAAATAATCTTCTAAACCTGGTGAAAGATCTTCAACATCTCCCATAAAGATCTTCGCCTTTTTTTTCTTACCTAAGACATTTCTTTTAATCCTAGGGAAAAGAAAATATATAAAGGGTGAGCTCAAATTCTCAGTAAGGGTAATCATAGAGAACATAAAACAATCCATAAACATTGGAATGCAAAAACTTGAACATAAAATCTGAGCATCAAAATCATGAGCAACGGAATGAATCATGGAAGTACAAAAAGCATAGATCATAAAAGAACATTAGTCATTATAAACTAGCATGGTAATAAAATATGTAATTGTGGCATCCATTAATCACATGTTATGATTTCTATAGTAGCCAAGGCATTGCTTCCAAGACCATCTTAGTGGACAAAGTCCCATTCTGAATCGAGTTCACTCCTGAGTCCAGTCATGTAACACTGAACTAGATTAACTTACCGTTCTATCCATGTCTATCTCATGAGATATAAATCGTTACCCAATGCATTGGAGGGAGATATAGGTCCCACCCATCTCATAATGAAATTATTCTTACTTGTGCCACAAAATAAACATAAATCGTTCATCATAACCCAAAGAATAAAATGGGTTTCATAAACATCATCCCATCATCACATAATCCATATAAAACAAATGGATATTTCATCATAAGAAAATTGAAACCATGTAAACCATAGAGACATTATACATGAAATATACACATATGAAATAATCTCATCTTAGATGGAAAATTGTTTTGATAAAACACTTGAAATGAATTCTTGAGGAAAATATCCTTTCTTCTTCAAAATCATTTTCTTTTCACAAAATTCCATTCAATTTTAAAATAAATTTATTTTTTTGAAAATAGTCATAAAATCTTGTAGGGTACGCTTCATGAAAATGAGGAGTTATGAAACCGTAAAAATCCGTTCACGCCGTATAAGTTAAAAATAACATTCTTCTCGTACTTTTTTCGGAAAAGTCAAAAAGTTACTCGTGTAGTAAAAAAATAATATTCCTTTCATAAAATGTGGTAAATTTCAAAAATGGGTAAAAATGACTTTAGAAATAAATGAAAACATTTTTAGAAAACATTGGCATGGATGAAAACAATAACACCAGTAAATACTTATGAATAACAATCTCAGATAAGAACGAGATTGGAATAGTTATCCCTTACCTTAGGTTCGATATGCTTCATATGTATCCGAACATCCTGTATAATTATCTAAATAATTTCATTTACTTATTACAGAATCATATTCATTGTTCTGATGCCATAAATTGTTCACATATGACATTTTATTACCCGTTATTTTGTAAATTTCATGTTAAAGCAGTGTTTTGGGTAAAATCATTTTATTTATCATACGTGTTTGGACTTGTTGTTCTTGATATTATTAATTATATCCTGATTTACATAAATCCAGAATGTAAAACATGATTTATATAAAATATATATTTAGTATATACATAAATATATATATATGATATATCGATAAATGGAATGAGATACATCGTTCATGGAGACGGTAGGTCATACGTACGCATGAACGTTGTTTTCGTTTCCTTATTGAATTGAATGGAATTAAGTAGATGAAATACATATATATATACATAAATCCAGTATCATTATTATGTCATATATTTCATTATGACTAATTATATATACTTTATAATCATTCATGAATGGTTAACATGGAGAATGAATCTCATGGCGTCGTGGAGACGGTAGTCCGTACGTATGCACGAGCGATGATACCATTCCCATGATCATGGAATTTTATTGAAGTGTATGTATAATATTTCAGAATAAATATCACATTACAAAAATAATATTTATTTATTTATTTACACCATTATACCCATCCAAGTAAGGTGGTGGTCGAAAACATATTACACCACGGCATGGAGACGGTATTACGTATATACACATGCGCGGTGATTTCATTTTCCGTAGGATGGATAGAAGGTAAAATAGGGTTGTTTCATATTTATAATAACATATTAGTATATAAGTAATACTTATGTTATTACTTTATAATGATACAACCATAGAATAATAAGTTGAAGAAGAAAGAAACATGAGAGAATCGGAAGAAGAGATTACCTCTTCTTCGACGCACCTTCTTTAAGCTTCCTCTTATGGAAATAGAGTTGGTCTTTTAAGAAGACCAGAACCTCCAGAATGTTGCTAGGGAAGTGGAGAAAAGAAATTGGCAGGGGTTGGCCGAGTTTCAAGGCTCAAAAGGGTGTAAAGAGAAGAGGGAAGGGGTGCCATATTTATAAGGGAGGAGAGTGGCACCCTTGGAAAAACTTAAAATATTAGTTTATAATAATGTCATATTCGGTTTATAATATCTAAAAATTGATTTATTTCGAAGCTGAAGTGTATATGGGTCAAAATAATCTCAATAAATAGATTTTAGACAAGTTTATGATACAAATGTAACCTTATCATTTAGATTTAACTCTAAGTTAAATAATTTAACTATTACTGTGTCTTCTTGTTTTCTCACACTATATGGTTAATAAACTTACAATAACAAGCCGAAAGAACCCCAAGTGGTTCATTATTAATATATATATCCTTATCTAATTCATTTGGCCGATCCTTAGATTTTTAGTAATAAAATAACAATTAATAATATAATATTTGTTTTAAAAACTATTTTATGTCAATTTTGATGCTATTTGGTAATTGATTTTTTTAAATTATAACAGCATGATTAGTTCGAAAATTTTTAATTAAATCAATACTAACATGTCATATTAAGCTAGAAAATTAGTTGAAGTCCTAAAAATTCTCAAATTACATTTATTTGGGTATATATAATATCAATTATTTTAATATTTCATTATTTAGGTAATTACTGTATCACCATTGTGTCATAAATAACATAAATTATTTAATATCTAAAAATTATAAATAAAATACCATTATGTAGGAAATCTTTTTAGATATCTAATTAATATTTATAGTGGAATTTAGCTTATGTATTACCCTATATTAAAAATTAATTATTTATTAAACATTGATTTTAACTATTTTAACCCTTATTTAAATAAATTAATAATAAATGTCCTAATCTAATCCAAGTGGACCTAAATGGTCATATTTTTATCCTAAGGTTTTTTTTGGTCGAACTAAAATTATCCAATATAATTATTACATGTGTTACAATAATAATAATATCATGTGTACCGTTAATTACCCTATTTACTTTTAATCGTGGTAAATAAAAGTAAAAAGCTACTATTCACCAAAAATTATGTTCATCTCATTGAACCACATTTTAGTCCTTGATATTAACCATGTCTCTCGGATTTTCTAAATTCAACTCACAGAAGCGGTAAAATTATGTTTTAGGTGAATTTCCAAATTCTTTTAGGAGGTGGGTAAAAGATGGTGAAAAGTTCAATAAAATTTTTATATATCTAAAATTATTATAAAATGAATCCAATAAATTACATTGAACTTATTTAAGTATTATGTGTCAATTTTGACATAAAATAGATTTAAATAAAATAAATAATTATTCTAAATAAAAAGTCTGTTTTTAAATATTAACCAAGTGTTTTCACTATTCATCAAAAATATAATGTTTTCAGAAAAATACCAAAAATTCACCCTAGGATAATTTAGATATTCCGAATCTAAAAATGAAGTCCATTTTGAATGATAAAATTTATAAAATTCCAAAAAGTGGGTATTACTATTCATAACGGCTAGTTCATAGTAATATTATAATAATATCTCGTTTAGTGAAACTCGGTATTGCGTACTGCACACGCTATCGAAGAAGGACTTGATTGCGTGTAATGCAAGCCAAGTCAGGGCTACGTGTAGTGAAAGCTTCGTTTGGTGGTGCGTATAAAATAATCAAAACTTATTTCATTTATGCATTAAACAAAATCTATACATAATGTTGCGTAGAATAATTTCTACAAAACAAACTTGAAATTGTGTGTAACACTTGACAAGAATAGTGTTTCGTATACTGAAAGCTAATATGATATTTCATATAGTACAAACTAATCTTGGTTTATAATAGATGGTATCAAAGAAATTAAAAAGAATATATCTCATAAAATCTCATGTTGTTACAATAACACAGGTGCTGGACACTACCACACTTGGCTCCCGTAAGCCTTTATCATTATCGTGCTCTATTATTTTTTTGGGAAATTTAGTTGAATAAAACACTAATCCCCAATGCATTAATTGTATTTTTTGTGGCTTGACAGACCATCAGGTATGAAACATCTACAGGAGCCCTGCTGGTGACCCCATCATTCCTTACAGAGGCAACTGCTCAAGGTAGTCCCATCCTAGTGCTTGATGAGCTAGAGGTTTCGGTAATGGGTAGAAGTGGTGCCAGGGTGGAGCTCCAGCTAGACGAGGGTGAAGTTGCTGAAGAATAAGGAATTCTTGAAGAAGACCAGGATACTAAAATCCTAGCTGCATTACCCATGTACAGGCCTGCAGACCTTGAGAAGATAGACGATTCCAACTCAGATGCTACTAAGGAATGTCATATGACACGGATCATGGTGTGGAAGTGCATCAAACACTTTCTTATCTAGCCACAACAATAATGGATAAGCCGGATGGCTTCGATCCACGCCTGGCTATGTTTTCTCTGCGCTAGAGGGGTAGATGCTCACCTCCTTCACGTAATGATCTTTAATTACATGGAGGAGAAGATATTTTATAATAGCTGACATTCTAACATTTCCCGGTTCTAGAAAGAGTCAAATAATGCTAAGGCATTCCTGAAGGCAGATCATGAGGTCTGACGCCTTGAAGAGAAAGCGACATAAAGGTAGACATTCATTGTAAACCACTCCGAGCTCATCGAGCAATTGAGGGATCAGCTGGAGGATTCTCTTGATTATATAGTGCACGAAAATCTCCAAATTATTTAGCTCCAAACTAAACAATCATGGGTAGATTCCGGGGCTAATGAGATACGCTTTGCATCTATCGATGAAGGGAAGGATCTCAAGATGAGGAAAGCAATGTGTGAGGCCACAAGTTAGAAGGTGGAATCCCTGGAGCAATCCATCCAAAATGTGGATCCTTAATGGCCCTATTTTGGCTGAACTCATACACTTGTTCGTCTTTACTACTGTTTATTTTGAAATGCGTGCATGAACAAATTATTTAATTTTTTGTTCATCTTAATTCATTCTAACCACTATCATGAAATAATTAGAAATTCATCCCAAAGCTCATGTGGGTCGTGCCTGATGTGAGAAATAAGGAATGGATGCATCGTCACTTTATTTGAATGTGGGAGTTCCCACCAAATTTCAGGCATCCAGGGTCTATATGTCCCATCTGGGCTTCCAATAAGAAAGGGGGGCCTGACTAAAGGTTAAATTTCATCGAATAGTTGAATTGACCCTATTTTTTGAATGTTCTCTAGCGCATGAGCGGTTAATGACAGGGGCGTTAGAACCGACCTGAACATAGGGTAGTGGAAAGGGAGAATCACGATACCCAAAAATTCGGAACGTTGTAGGGGTGGCGTGACAATGGAGGATAACTATTTACCATGTTCAAAACACAACATCCCTATTTTTTTCTCCTGATATGGGGATAATAAAGTAGGGCCAACCACTAACCATGTACGAAACATGGGGCGTGACTCGAAATTTCATCCTTTGGATTTATGGAATGTTATCCTGGGACAGTAGGCGAGCAATAGGATGGGCATCTATACTGTTATGGGGATCTGTTGAACATGAAAGGGGATGAGGATTCAAATAAAGGGTACGCAAAAGCATGGACGGTGGAGTGATTGGTTGTTTGAATGGAGTCCAACACTATTAAAATTCTGCCACTGTGGTGGAAACACGTTAGGTGAGTGCATCGGTCAGATCAGGGATCGTTCCTACTTCTAAATAGGACCTCTCTGGCAAGGAATCTTAAGCATCCCATAATTATCATAGGGAATCCTGAACGTGGTTACGGTAGAGTTGTAGTTTAATTTCATACATTGAGGATAAGGTAACTCAGAATGGGAATGTGCGGTGTGGTGCATCTCCTGGCATGAATGAGGAAAGAAGGAGCCCATATCATTATGTGTTCCCGAATGAGTTCAGACCAAGAGTCTAGATAAGGGACATGATTTATGATATTCTTGGGGCTAGACCTAATGACGAGATGTCTGGGAATTCTTACATATCCCATGAGGGTGGGAATCAAGCCATACGTACTTCTATAAGTTTTTGTGCATTTTAATGTCTTGCAGAATGGACGTGGGGGGATCTTAGTTTATGGTCATAGAACTCAAACCATATATGGAAAGGAGTGAGGGAAACACATGGTGTGGTAAGTATAAAACCCGACGTGAGTGGGGATATAAGTCCATACTACCATGTGATCCCTTGGAATGGTCTAGGTCGAGGGACCAAAAATGAAAGTCTGGTTGGGCCCAAGGAAATGTTTGCGGGCCTTCTTACGTACCCCATAATGATGGGGATCAAGCCATATGTAGTTCTAGAAGTGGTATGGTAAGGTACCAGTGCTAGGGATAATAACGTCGTTCGGGTCTGACCTCTGCACCGAAAAAAGATGAATTTGATAGATCGTGTTTTTTCTTTTAGGATAGATGTGTGTTTTTTTGTGAAGCGATGAACCGAGGACAGAGAATCCTGGTGTCGCTATATGAAACAAGATGCATACAGGCATTGAAAAATGGTATGGTGGGTGACCGATATAAAACATGATTTCCCATCGAGCGAGGACATCACAATGTGGCACCGTTTTTCATCATGCATCCACGACAATAATGTCCCTATTTAAGATCATTTGATAGGACCAATCCATGCACTTTAACATCTCGCAGTATAGACGCAATAGTTTAAAGTCATGTGGGACTTGTTTGTATAGTTTAAAGTCATATGGGTCAGCCAAATATAGGATAAATGATGTTCAAGAGAGGATGGTCGTAGCATGATAGAGCATACCTGACGTGAATGAGGATGAGGTCCACATCACACTGCACCCGATTCCAGGAAAGAAACCATAGGCCAAGGGGCAGAAAAGGTTAGATAATATGGTTTAGGATATAGTAGGTCTCAAAACGGAAGCACATGGTTCAACTCCTACAATCTCGGTGAATGAGGACATAATTCCATGCCACACTATGCCACGCAATTTCATGAATGTCTGGGCTAAAAGGCCGAAAAGAAGGGGTAATGGGCAGAACCTGAGCTGGACTCGAAGACAAGATGTCTGGGTGTTCCTACGTATCTAATAAGAATGAGAATCAATCCATACATAGTTCTAGGTGTAGGATGTATAACGAGATATTTGTTTAAGGTCTTAGAGCTTGGACCATTAAGAAGCGAAACTCATCCAGGCGATCACATACCTCAACCCAATACCTAATCCCACGTGAGTCAAACTCAGGGTGAGAAACATGGGCAGAAGCAGTATTTGCATTAAATAGGATACACGTGAAGGTGAAATTTATTTGAATTACCAAATGACACATTACCACGGCTTTGTCCTCCTAACATGAAAATGCGCACAGAGAGATAGTACCAATAGTGTCGAAACTCCAATTGGACATGATGGGGTGGGGAATGATGTGAATCCTGTAACTGATATTTAAGTCTTTATGGGGCTGGTGTGACAATGGAGGATAACTATTGACCATGTTTGAAACAAAATATCCATATCTTGAGACCTAGAATGGGAAAAAATGGGTGTCAACCACAGACCTTATTGCCAATGCGGGTCTTGTATCAATTTGTTTTTCGAAACCCATGATGATGTTGGCCCCTAACGGTATGAGAGACCTTGGTCCGAGCATCCATGCCATTTGGGGGTCCCTATGGATTTGAAGGATAATTAAAGTCAAAATGAAGATGAACATAAAGTCTAAAAAATGGATTAAAGAATGTCCAGGTAGAATCCAACACTCTACGTTCTGAACCAAAGTACTCCTGATCACATTGGTTAATCACCGGAGAGGGTCAAGGGGCACAACATAAGGGCAGCCGGCACGAAAAGTTGAGTGTAGGGAAAGGGATCAAAGGGCTCTCAAGAGAGAGAGAGGTACATAGTGTGGTTGTTACAAACCCAGTATGAATGGGGACATAAGCTCATAGAACACCATATAACCCCCTCTTTGATGAATACAGGAAAAGAGGCCTAGATGATGGATAGGTTCCTAAGAAACAAGGCTGGACGTGAAGTCAAAATGTTCATGTGGTCCTATGTATCCCTTGAGAATGGAAATCAATCTGTACGTAGTTCTTAAGGTGTAGTTTAATGTCTTGTGGGATGATTATGGATAGAACGTGTATGGTATGGAGAGTAACATGACATGAATGAGGACATGAGTCCATACCACACCATGGAATCCAAAATTAGAACACGAGAATGTGGGCAAAAAGGGTTGAGGGACTTGGGGAAAGGTTGTCCCGGATGACTATAAACAAATGATCCTTTATGTGGGTAATTCCATACCAAATCTTTTAAGCCCACATGATCAATGCTCGATGTGGGAAATGAGGAATAGGATCAGGCTCTCCTAAACATATAAGGGTATGGAAACGGGGTATGTTGATCATGCAAGGTCTGTCCTAAATAGATCAACACTCCTGTATAAGGTGGACAGATGTTTGAAGAGGTAGTAGGACAAAATGAAATCACAACACCTAACATTTGGGACTTATAGGGGTGGTGACAATGATGGGAGATGGTTGTTGAACATATTCTAAACACAATTTCCATATCGTGTGACCTAAAATGGGAATGAGGAATGGGCATTGACCGCTGACCATATTCACAATGTGGGACTTATATCAATTTTTTGTCTTAAACACTTGATGACGTTGACCTGAAATGGTAGGAGAGCCCTTGGGCTGAAAATTCATGTCATTCAGAGGTCCTTCTGGATGTGAACTATGATGAATATCAAATGGAGGGGATGAGAAATGTATGAATATGCTTGTGCAGTTTAACGTCATGCGGGATGAGACTCAAGGGGAGACCTTGGAGTTTGGGGTTGGGCCTACATGCAAAATGTCCAGGAAGTTATATGTATCCCATGAGGATGGGAATCAAGCCATACATAGATATGAAAGGGCCATGAAGTTTAACATAATGCGGTAAGGATGTGGGAGGATAGAATAACGAGGAGGGCCACATGGCGTGACCTTCATAATCATGCCACGAGTGGGTCAAAATAAGCTTAGGCTTCACCACATAGGATCCCCCAAGGGGACTACACCCAGGAGAGTTAGTAAAATGAGAAGAGCATGGGGATAAACTTAGGACGACACATCTAAGAATTCCTATATATCCTATGAGTATGAGAATCAATCCATACATTGTTCTTAAGATTTAGTTTACCATCTTATAGTACGATATAGTTTAAGCTCATGTAGGACTAGGTAGTTTTGGGGCTATTCCAGACCATAATGTAGTTTAGGGTCGTGCGGGAGTGTACCGTTCGAGGCCATATGGGACCATATAGTTTAAGGTCATGCAAGACCAAACAATTTAGGGTCTGCTGGACCATACAGTTTAAGGTCATACGGGACCATAAAACTCAGGAAAAATATTTCTTGCGGAACATGGAAATGGTGGGAGGAGTTATACACTCACCATCCATGGTAACGAGGGAGTATGAACCATTAGAGTTATCCTTGTGAATGATTTAAGGTCCTTCCCATTTGGGTACCAACTAGGGAGGTTTCCTTCCATGAATCATTAGTGTTCTTAGGGCCAACACAATGTAGCCTTTAAAGAAAGTGCGGAGAAGAAATTTCTTGTTAAATGCTCTAGTTATCTTGTTCTTGTGCCATTCCAAATTGTGCAGGGCACAAATTATGTACAATTCAAGCACTTCCAACTCATACAGACAGATTTTAGCTACATTATATGGTGCTTTTTGATCATAGATAGTTGTGCGCAATGAGGGAAATTGAACCTCGATGGGCAGGACGGCCTCCGTTCTGTACACCATGGAATATGGGGTAACCTGGGTATAATTATGAGTCATCGTCCGATAAGCCTAGAGGGCATTGGGGAGCTTGTCTGGCCAACTCTTCTTGTTCTGAGTGGCCATTTTCTACAGAATGTTAGAGAGGGTTTTTTTGAACGTCTCATTCTACCCATTTTCTTGCGCATGATAATGGAAGGTATGTTTAGAATGTATGTTGCACTTAGCATACAATTTCGTCAACTTAGCTACCTGGAAGTTCGTGTCGTTATCGGTAAGGACATCGTGAGGGACTCCAAATTGGTAGATAATGTTGGATCTCACAAAGCCAATGATGGAATGGGCTTTGACCTCCTAGAGCAGGACTGCCTCTGCCCACTTGGAGAATAAAAATATTGCGGTCAGGATGAACTTCCACTGGCGAGCTGTCACCAGTGGATATGGTCCCCTGACATCGAGTCCCCAGTCCGAAAAGGGCCAAGAGTACTTGGTAGCGTGGGGGGCTCCGGCGGCCGATGCACAAAGTTGGAAAGAATTTTCATGCATGTAAACTCTTGGAAAACTCAATGCAGTCAAGAATCATGGAGGGAAAAAAATATCCTAGTCTCTTGATCTGGTGAGATAGTTTCAGCCCAGTCTGATGAGCACCCGCAGGAACCAGCATGAACCACCAACATGACTTGATAAATATCAACTCTTTGAGTGATTTGGAGTAGAACCCCCTCAAACATGTTCTTGTAGAGGATTTATTCAAGACTGGGACCACTCTAGAGGGTGAACTACAATGCGTGGCATTGGATTCGCTCACGCTCAGCTCGATCTGTCGGGAGGCCACCATTCTAGAGGTATATGAAAAAGTGGGTCCTCCAATCAGAAGTTATTTTCAACACTACATCTAGGAGACATGAGGGTCCTGACGTGGATCTTCCATCAGTAGGGTGGCTTACCTGCGGGCTATCATCATCTTATGGAGTGACGGGAGTGATAACACTCTTGTGTTCCATGTGGATAATCAAATCATCCTACTCTAGTTCTGCAAGTGATGCATCTAGGTTGGCCAAGGCATCAGCTTGGCCGTTCTGGGATTGAGGGACGTGAGTAAATTCTGCCTAAGATGGGAACTGGTCTATCAGCTAGAGAGTGTGTTCCCAAAATGGTATGAGCATTGTATTTCTAATGACATATTAACTGTTGATCTACTTGATGACTAGTTCAGATTCCCATTTAGCATGCAAGTGGGGAATATCAATCTCAAGGGCTAGCTCGAGGATAGTAATGAGAGCCTGATACTCTGTCTCATTGTCCGAGCAGCCTTCTGACAATAGGAACGAGTACAGAAAAATGTCTTGTGCTAGGGTGTTGAAGAAAATACCCAGACCTACTCTGTTGAGCCTAGGGTCATTCATCCTTCTACTGGTGGTGCTCCGAGAAGCACCATCAAAGTGAATTTTCTAGAACAACATGGCTTGGTCTACCGAGAGAATCGCTTCATCGGAAAAATCAAGATTCAGGGACTGGTCCCCAAGAGTAGGATGGGTGGAAAGGAAGTCTGCAAATGGTTTCCCCTTAATATCCTTTTGAGAGAAAAACCTGATGTCAAACTACAGAAGGATTACTGCAAACTTAGCTAGATGTCATTTTAAAATTGAACGGTTCAGTATATACCTCAATAGATCCACTTGGGACACTAGATATACCTCATGATGTTCCAGGTAACGCCGCAATTTCTAGACTGCAAATACTAGCATGAGGCTTCTCTTCTCTATAAGGGAGTATCTAGTCTCCACATCAAGGATCATGTGGCTGAGATAATAGCATATTTTCTCTATCCCCTCGTTGTTATTTTGGGTGAGAAGGGCGCCGATAGATCTTTCCTGGGCGATCATATAGAGGACCAGGGGGTTTTAGAATATAGGTGGCATCAAACCTAGAGGTTAGAGTAGATACTGCTTCATTTCCTTTAATTCCTCCTAAAATTCTTCGTCCCACTGATAGAAAGTTTCTTTCTTCATGAGATGAGAAAAGGGCTTACACTTGCCGGCCAAATTTGCGATGAGTAGGCTTATATAGGCTATGTGGCCTTGAAATTCTCATAGCTCTAGGAGGTTGCTTGGGGGAGACATCTGGAAACTGGCCTTGATCTTCTCTAGGTCGATCTCAATTCCCCTTTATCTGACAAAGAACCTGAGGAAATTTACAAAGGTGGCCCCAAAGGCACACTTCAATGGGTTCATTTTCAGTTGGTGAGAATGGAGGAAGCCAAGCACTTTATCAAGGTATTTGAGGTGGTCCTGATGCTGGAAATATTTTATCACTAGATCGTCCACATATAATTCCACCAGTGCCTCGATTATCGACTTAAATATGTGATGCATAGCCCGCCAATAGGTGGAACCTACATTCTTTAAACTGAAGGAAATGAATTGGTAATTGAAATTACCTTTTAGTGCCATGAAGGATATAGAATCATCATTCTCAGAAGCCATTTAGATCTGGTTATACTCAGAATACCCATCCATGAAGTAGAGCGCTTGGAACCTAGCAATAGAATCTATCAATATCTCTGTCATGGGAAGGGGAAAATCATCCTTGAGATAGTGGCGGTTGAGATCCCGGAAGTCGATGCAGACTCTGATTTTTATATTCTTCTTCTTGATAGGCACGATGTGGGAAAACCATATGGGGTACTGGTCCTCTTTGACAAAGTTGTCTTTGATGATCTTATCATCTTCGGCCGTGACCATGGAACCGTGGGAAGGGTGCATCTTTCTGCGAGGCTACTCTAACCCACATTGATTTTCCAGGAGACCGAGGTGGTGTACAGCTACAAGAGGATCTAATACTAGCATTTAATCATATCTCTAGGAAAATACATCATGATCTTACTTTAGTAAGTCAACATACTATTGTTTCTCTTCATTAGAGATAACATAACTGATCAATGTGGATCTTGGATCTATCTCACCACTGAGGTTCACCTCTACAACTTCATTGACCACGGTGGAAACACCCTCTTTGAAGGTGAGAGGAGCATCCTCTAAATCATCATCTTCACTTATGGTGGAGGGATCCTCGGTGGGTGGAGATTCCTCTAAGTTAACAGGTCTTGATGGGGGATTGGCACCCGACTGAGAGGCGGTAGATGCAGCATCAGGGAACTCATGTGTGGCCAAAATCATGGCAACGAATGTTATTAATCCAATTCCATATGGTCTTTAGCCCAAGGGACCATGCATGATGATATTATAGCAGTAGTGGTGCATCATATTGATCCGGTTTATCCTAGCCTAGCGGAACACGCATGTTTGGCATATTGTCATTGCCATGGTCAGACAACCCAATGCCTTATGGATGTAGGGGGGCTCTAGGATCACCTAGGCCTGATTCATGTAAAAGTATGAGGTGATCTTCCGGTGTCACCTCGACTTGGGAATGTATTCCCCCTCATTCCAGAAACATCAATGAATTGTCCCATGTCTGGGGTTGCAGCCTCTAATCAGTGGATTGGGAATATGTAGGCATCATCCAGGCCTATCCACGGGTCAGTCGCAAATGTAGCATGTTCATCCTTGTTAGCCTGAATCTACGTGTCATTTCTCTTGTAATAGTTAGTGTCCAGATAGCAGGCTTCACAAGAGGAAAAGGGAGATGTGTTACCTTGGAGTACACCCACTAGACCATTAAGGGAGTACTTAAGGAATTGGTGATATGATGAAGGGGCCACCGCATTAAGGTGGAGCCATGGCCTTCCCATCAACGAATTGTAGGCGGTGTCCAAAGATACAACCATGAATTTTATGTCGGATACCTAGACACCGAACTGGATCTTCAGGTGGATCCTGCCGACCGATGTCTGTTATTTCCTATCAGAACATTGGATCGTCAAGTTGGAGGGACTTATGTCATCCTCAGATAACCCTAGGTTTTGAACCGTCCGGGTCAGGATTAGGGTGATCCCAAAACCTGTGTCGACAAGATAGCTATGAACATCCACACCATTGAAATGGCCAGTGATGTACAGTGGGTGGATGTCCCCTATATGGAAGAGCCTTCGTCTTCTCTAGATAATGAGATAATGTCCTATAAATCATTATTCACTATTTCCTTGGCATGGAAGGCCTCTACAGCTGCTACCTCCGTCTAGAATTTGAGGGAGCTTCCTAAATCCTTGGAAAGGACTTCATGCATATCCGCTAATAGATGAAGAGCTTCAGGGATGGAGAGACATTACGGAAGGATATAAAGATTCTTGAGTACATCATACTTCTGTTCCAGGCATGAAGTTATTCTTACAAGATGTTCCTCTATGACAGGAGGTATGGCAGCCCCTACTGGCTGGACTGGCAGCTGACGGGTGCTGGGAATGTCCTGCTGCTCTTTAGCTGTAGCATGTGGAGTGGCCATCAGATGTGGGATAGATGACTGATCTTGGAATGGTTGGGGCAAATATTCCTGATCTATTAACACAAAAGGGAGCGTATATTCGCTTGATGACACCAGATGGGGAGGTTGCGCATGCTGAGGTCTGCGATGGGGCTACTGTCTGGTTTCAATAGCATGAACAGCCTTGCTGGAAGTACTGACTGAGGCACTCTGATGACCCATATAGCCATATCTATGTCGACGCTAGCAATGAATGGGGATCTTGGGAGGATCTGTCTCGCGATCCTCATTTTCTAGAATTATGTTGGGGTTTACCAGTTCTACGGTATTAACCAAGGCGTACACTTGACTTTCACATAAATAGTAATCCACTACTGGACATATTCTGGGAGGGAACACCATCTTTGGGGGAATGAAGTCACCGAGAGTATGGGATTATGATGGAATTGTTGGGGACTTTGTTTTCCATTGTGCTGTCGACGCTCACTCTTCTGGGAGGAGGATAGCTAAGTCGTTGACATAGAAGTACTGGCAGTGGGAGATGTGGCATCTCCTGAAGGTTCAGGTTGACCCAAACATGAACAGATAATGCCAGGGGAAAATGTAACTATCTCATGAACAATATAATCATCATACTTCTAGGATCCATGGTTAGAAACCTGATGTCGCTCGCCTTCCCTATCACTGCTATTGTCTGGATTTATGAAGACACATGCCACCTCTGCCAAAGCAGGGCCTAACCGAACTAGGTTGTTATCCACATGGTCATTAATCCATTCTTTAAACACATATAATTTTTTGAGGGTGTGCCCTATGATATATTTATAGTGGTAGTAATTAAGGATATTAGTGGGGTTCTCCTCTTTTGGCATCCTACATTCAGGAAAACGTATATTCCCATATTCCAAGGAACTTCGGAAATAACTAGGGACCTAAGCCTCATTAAATGAGTAGGTCCGGTTTCTCATATCTGGGAAGGGGGCTCTAAAATCCAGGCCTAGATTAGGGGCTGGAAGAGCCTATTAAGGATGTGGTACCTGGTTGCCTTGCCTGAGTGGTGGGGCACATTTCGCGGGGGGGGGGGGGGGGGGGGGCTGCCGATTTTGAGGTGGGTGTTGTTGATCTAGAGGTTGTGCCTGAGGTGGAGGTCCCTTGTGAGGATGTGGATGCGGCTCCACCAATAATAGCTCTAATTTCATGGGGGGCTCCATTTGGGTCACCGTAGTGGGCTCGGCCCATGTGGCCCTTCTCGTAGGGATTGCAGGAGGCCATAAACCTGCCTGGATGGCATGTTTCAAGGCTTCTTCTAGGTGATGAGCCTTATCAGAGATGTCTTAGAACCCCTTAGGGTAATTCTGAGTAAGGAGGGAGGGGACCAGTTCTATCTTGACATTCTCCACACACATCATCAGTAGTTTCTCCTGAGTAAATTTCGTGTCAAGGGAGTGTTTGAGCCATTTCCATCGGGGCGACAATGTCCACAACACACTCATCAGGACTCTGATTTCACTTGAAGAGGTCCGCAAAGCTCATCATCTGAGTGGGGGAACTGAATTGGTATAGAAATTGTCTAAGGAGATCTTCCTAGCCAGCGATTGGCCCAGGGGGTAGCTTGTTGTTCCAGACGAATGCAGTCACTTCCAATGTATGCAAAAAACACCGGAGATTCGCGGACTTCTGATGTGCCGGAGTTCCCAACATGGGCCCACAACTTGAGATGATGTGGGCCTGATGCTACAGCGGGTCCCCTATCTTGTTGAAGAAGAATAAGGTAGGATTCCCGAAACTTGGCGGTGCTGGAATATCATCCACCCACACCGGATATGGCTTACCATTAGGTGGGATTGAAAATTGTCGAGTATCTAAAGCTGAAAGGTGGGTGATGAGCGCCTCCATTGGATAATTCGAGTGGGGGTTATTGTCTTGATGAGGATCACCCATCCCCAGTGATTTTTCAGGATCTTCAATAGGATAAGCTATCCTGGGGGATCATGGAGCTGCTGGAGGGATGGCATGCAGAGCTGCTGGGTGAACCTGAGCTAGATCCAAAGGATTGTCATGCCTCATAGGAGGGTTTTCTAACACGTACCGCGCCCTATTTTCATAATCCACAGCCTCTAGACTATCTATGTGGGTAGAATGGTCAAGTTCACCCATGAGTAATTTGTCATGGGGCTGTTGTACTTTCCCCTCTTGCCCTATCCAAGGATCATCGTAGTCTGTTCACTGCTCTGCAGCACATTCAGTGAGGAGGTCATTGACCATCTTCCTATTCTCTACAAGATACTGATGCAATGAAACATTTTTGGGATCATCTTCTTCCTTTTGAACTGATATGGACGGGTATGAGGGTTTGACAGCTCAAATTTTTTCTTTTCCTTTATTTATATTTTGGATGAGGGTTAATGACTCATTGGGAATGGAAAGACCTAGTTGATTTCTCTATTAGAGGGTTATCCATCCTAAGGTATCCAATATGTGTGAGACCCCCTCATAGGGGTAGGATCCCATTAAGGATCTCCATCTCATTATCCTCCCCTAGTAGGTCAGCCATGTTAACCACGACTCTACTTGGGGGAATATCCTCGATATCGCCTGGCAAGTCGGGTTGGCAGTGGATTGAACTAAATTGGAGGGTAGTGTACTATCCCTAGCCACAGATCTGCATGTGGGGTTAATCTTCCTTGATGACCTTGTGGGCACTTTGAATATCTTTACACATTACTGTTAGATGTTCCTATAGCGGCCTGGTGACTCAGGTTGCTGGGCCATAGGGAGTGTAGCCAAATCAACCAAATAGCATTGTTGACCGATGTCTTCAAAGTGCGCCAGAATATTGGGGTAGGACACTCATTGATTATGTAGACACAAATAATTCTCCAAAAGGGTCTGTAAAAATCATCGAACCCCCTCCTAGGTGAGTGCTACTGGTCCACGAAATTTTGGTGTTGCGACTGGACAAAACATATCTGGAAAATGGTATTTCTAAAGAAATATCCACAAGCTCATCTGTCCAGACTCATGGTCTAGTCCTTTATTTCCCCATTAATCAAGTGGAGGAATATGAGGAACTGGTATTGGTACTGAGGCAGACCGCTGGGATGGTAGGCTGACAGGAGGAGAATACGGTGAGTCTGCTGACAAACCACCGCATTTCAGGCTATCTTCTGAAGAGTGCAATAACTTATCCACCACATAGCGATAAGACTGGCTAATGAATGAGGGATATAACATAGGAAATGCAGCTACTGGTGGTGGATCATATTGTTGCACATCCTCCATCGGTCCCCAAAATAACTCTTTGTGACCTCTGTTCTAGGTAGAGGGTTTTTCTGGTTATGATGGTGGTGATTGCACAACCAAACTCTGGGAAGATTCCAAATATTCCTCCTACATATATCTATGGAGGGAGGAGGTAATTTTTTGGACCTCGCATTCTAGAAGTATGAGGCTGATGCACCTCATTCTTGCACCATCCCTTGACACTGGGGATCGAGGTGATGGTTCCATCACTGAGTCATATTCTGCCTCAGAATCTGAGAAGCAGACTGGTTTAATCTCAGCCAAAATCCTCCCATCATTCTTTTCGTGGGGGTGACGACTCGACCTCCTGCACTAAGTTGGATCTTTGGGATAGGGTATATTTCTAGCACGAGGAGGCCCTTCGGCCAAACTGGTGTTTGGACGGAGAGGGATTCCTGCCTAAGTGAGCCGAGGTGCAAGGCGCACATGGACAGATGTCAAAGGGAACACGGGGAGGACCTCCATGTCCAATGGTTAACACGTAGAGGGGATCTCCATAGGAAGTGATAGAGTAGATAGGACCTCTATCGGAGCAGGTAAGAGCATGGTTAGGTACTCCACGCTTATTTCCCCTGGTGATGTCAGTGCGAGGAGGGTCCGCATACTTATCAAGCTGAACATGCGTAGGACCTCTGTGTTGGGTGCCGATGAAGTGGGGTTGACCTTCTCTCCTAAGATTTCTGAGGCGCTGAGGACCTTCTCCAGCTGCCATAATGATTTGGGGAGGTCCCCCACACTGGATATTGACTGAATGCTAAAATCTCCACACCGGAAGCCTATGTTAGGAGGAATGACTTCATACCCAATATTGGGAGCACGAAAGAGGCTTCCATACTGAGCATCACTGCCATGGGGAGGACTCACATTCAAATTGAATATGGAAGAGGTAGGACCTCCACGCTAATCTTGGGAGTGGGGAGAACCTGCATTTTCATTATTGATGGTATGGGGAGGACCTCCATATTGGGTAGCATTGCTGCGGGTCGACCCGCGGTGGGTACCACCTGTATTGGTGACAAGGAGACTCGACCTAGCCTCCTCGTGGGGCAGTTGGGGCCTCGATCTGGGTCGGGTGTCTATTTCACCATACTAGGCATAGAGAATGAACTGATTATATATGTTAGTGGTGGCATGGGCAACATTAGTCGTTGAAGTGGACACCCCTCGGCATACATCCTCCTCACCTTACGCCCAACGCTAATGTCAGGTTATCTGGACAGAGGCCAGTGATGCAGGGGATTAGCTTACCTACTATTAATCCCATGGGGCCGGGTGGCAGCGTTGATGTATTTTAGTGGGGACACTCTTTGAGAGCCCATGGAATGAGATCTCAGTCGGGCTAGCCTGAACATCCCCCACCTAATCGGCATAGGTGAGGGAGTCATCGAAGAGTTCCTCGGAGAGGCTCCCGAAACGGTTGTATGTCGGAGTGGGGAGCAGCGGCTCCCTGCATGGACTTGGGGGGTGATGATGCTTCGAAGCCACTAAGTCTTTGCAAGACATATCCTAGGTTGGGATAATCCCTTCCACCTCGTATCGCCAAACGAGGTCATTTATCACCCTTATTTGAACAATTTCAGAAGGGGAAATGGGGTGTGGGAACCCAGCTACTGTTGGTGTGGAAGCTGTTGTAGAACCAGTGAGGCCACATAATTTTACTGCATTGATGTTTCCCCTTCATTGATGGAAGAGCGGTGATCAGTTTCTTGATGTAGCATCTTGGGTCCTGGAAGGTAGGGAGATTAAACCATTAGTGCTACAAATAGGAAATCAACACCCTGTTCCCCGACACCATTCCAAATTCCCTAGCTGGTTAGAAGGATCCACACTGAAAATATCACAAATTGAGATCTGAAACGTTTTAACTACCCCAACATCTCGTGAGTTTCACGCTTGGCTTCCTATTTTCTTTGTGGGACCTTGCACCGGATAGCTGGATCTGGTGACACGCTAGTCTACTGATGTCTCGAAGTCTATTAATGTCCATATTTGGGGAAACTAATTTCATGTTTGGTTCACCATTTCTGATTCTGATGCTTTCGTTGGGTGCACATCCGTTTATTTAAGAGGACAATGACATACTAATTGTTACCCGGTATTCCCTCTTTCCAAAGTTGGGCACCATCCATCAATTATTTCATGACGTTTGCACCATGATCGAAACAGGATGATGGGATGTCACTTCCTCCTTCTTTGGATTATTCCTCATAACTTTTTACCTAGTTTGAGTCTCCCTCATTGATTAAGGTGTTGTTCATGAAACTCTTCTGAGTGCCATATCTTCATGGACACCGGTTAATTACACTGCTTCTATCAGGACATTCCAAGGGTTCTAGTCAGGGCATCAACCTTCTGTCGGGGGAGTAGTCATGTTGGACATTGCTAGCTTGTCTAGACGATGGAACACTGATGTGTCTGGGTTTCTTCCCCTTATGATAGGGAATCACGAGGGAATGATTCCTAAGTAATCCCACAAAGAATACAGGGAATTATATGCCATAGGCATGTCTCTCAGGTTTTTCTCAGCTTCCCATGTTTAACACAGGGTATGACACAAGATTAACCTCTAGTGGAGATGGATCGGACTGATCAGAACACTGACATGAGTGGATCAGACGGGTGCAACCCCTCGATAGAACACTGATGATGGGGATAACATGTGGTTAGTTACCCAATTTATTCTATGAGAGGTGAGGAAATGAGATGGCGTGATCCCACCAGGATTTGGAGGTCCGGGTAATGATCAAGAAGGATACGAATTGTTGAGAGTGGATAGATAACGAGATGGAACTGATGTGACGTCGATAACGATGTTGGGCTTGAGCCCCAAATATACTTCCTCTGTATCCCCATGGAAGGGTATCAAAGTCCACATTGTTTGGTGGGTGATGGGATACCTAAGTTGGTGACCCATATGAATGAGACATAGATGAAGTGGAACCTCCGGGTTGGGGCATGAAATTGGGGTGTGTGCAAAGGACATCAACCCAATGACATGTCGGGGCCTGTGCGTGATTAGCATCCCAGTTGGTCTGAAACTCGAAGGGTGGACCAGAGATGTTAGTCCCAATAGAGGGGACAATGATGGCTCACCATCAATTGGGAAAAACGGATTATAATGGATTGGGAACAATGGCTTACCATTGATTGGGAACAACCGCATACCGTCTATTTGGAACAACGGATTACCATAGATTGGGAACAAGGATTTACTGTTGATTGGGAATGACGACTTACCATTGATTGGGAACAATTGATTATGATCGATTGGAAACAACGTATTACCGTCGATTGGGAACAATGACTTACTATCGATTGGGTACAACATCATACCATCGATTGGGAACAACAACTTACCATCAATTGGAAACAACGACTTACCATAGATTGGGAACAATGACTTATCATCGATTGGGAACAATGGATAATAGTCTATTGGGAAGAACAGCTTACCATCGATTGGGAACAACATCTTACCATTGATTGGGAACAATGGTTTACCGTCGATTTGGGAACAATGTCTTACCTTCGATTGGGAACAATGGATTACCGTCGATTGGGAACAACAGCTTATAGTCGATTGGGAACAATGGCTTACTATCGATTGGGATTGGAACCCAAGGAGGCTTCCTATTTACCATGCCTAGGATAAAAGAATCAAAGCCCATGTAGTTCGGAAGGATTGTGGTGAACCAACGTGAAGGGGGGTTAGAAGCAGTGGTTGTTGGACAGGAACATTAAGGAGGCTTCCTACATACCCCTCCTTGAAAAGGATCAAAATCCATGTAGTTCAAGAGGATTGTGAGGGGCTTACACTCTAGGATACCCATAGAGGATTCCATGGTCGATGCCCACTCTACACCCACATGAGTCTGGATTAGTGTGTGAAATGAGACGTAGAAAATACCTGACAATCATGTCATAAACGGTGCATTCGTGGGAACTAAAATGTGGCTTACACGTGGTTAGCGACGAAAAGAGGAAATAGGGGCTCACGCATTGTTAACAGCCCAAGGAGATGGAGACTGGGACTTACTCCATAATGGAGGCCCTGGTGGTGAAAAATATCAAAGGGAGATGGATGGGATAAAGAAGGTCCATGTTCCCATCACTCCACCCATTCTTTGGAACAGAATAATGGAGGAGGAGTAGGGATGCAACCTCTCACGACAAAGGCTAGGGGCTTACGCCAAGGTGGTTGCACTTTCCCCATGGAGAGACGCCACTCCAGTAAAGAGGATCCCATTCCATGTGAATATTTCCCTCTCATAGAGGCTAGTGGGAATGGATAATTTCTGATATGGGGCACCCTGCATATGATTCCTTGGGGGAGGCTACAGTTTAACGGCATGTGCTGAGGATGATGCTGCTTCGAATTTTAACGTTATGCAGCTCATATTAGGTGGGTTCACTCCGTGCCCCTAGGACTTACTTTACTGGTACCTCCCTCCCCTTGGGGATGGGAAAGAATCATAAATTCCATAGTTAAGGGTTGTCGTGGAGTAATACATTGAGTTTCCCACGTTAGCATGGATTTGAGAAGAAGCAATAGTCGTTAGCATGCTTATGCGAAGAAGCATGAGGTGATGCAACACAATCGGAAGTAATGCCCAAGGGACTTTGAAATAACATCGTACAAACCTAGAGGTCCGCATGGGAAGAGGGTTTGCGAAACAGGTGTGTTTCACATAAGAGGGGTAAGAACCTGGTGTCTTAAGGTAAGGATAGAAAAAGGAGCGCACAAGGAGGGGTACATGCAAGACGGAATGGCTTCATGAAAAACGGAAGTGTGTACACAAAATGAGAGGATGCACATAGGATGGAATGGTTGCACACAAAAGAGGTATGATACAGGGGAAACATGCACGCAAGATGTTTCTTTTTCACACAAATTACTTATGGTAAAAGGAAAAAGATGAGGATCACAACCAAGAGGGCCCACCCGAAGGAGGACCCTTGGGGAACCAATCGCGCAAGATCCAATACCTTGAGGACATAGTGTTTTTTTCGTTGTCACCGAAGAGGTGTGTTTAACGCAGCAGAGCATCACTTTATCTTCTATCATGAACCCCTGAAGGGTTCGTGGCCTCTAAAATTTATTATCGAATCTATCAGAGCTGATCCGCATGTGAGGCTGCATGCAAGGGGTGTTTAACGTCGCATTGGGCGTAAAAGGCTTTGTGTGTTGTCATGTCTCTTGCGTGCATGATCCCCCTGGGAATTTTTGCCTTCGCTAGTTTTTCGACCTATCCTCTACGAAAGGGTCCCTTTCACGTCACATTTGGCACACAATATTTTGCGTGCCCGAAGGATTGTTGTGCATAACCCTTGACTCTTGCGCACCAGAACCTTCAACGGTTTCTGTTAGGTTACTGTGAAATATTGCCTTTAACATCGCATTGGGCGTGCAAGAGTTTGCGCGCTAGAGGGACTCTTGTGTGAAACCCTGAAATCTTGCTCGCATCTACCCCTTAGGTCGCGAAATCTTCTGTTTCCCATCCATATACCTTTGTTTTTCTTTATCTCCCCAATCGTGACACTATCCAATATCCTGCTTCAACATTACTGATATTTCATTATTTTCAATTTATCATCATCTTCTTGAAAATAATAAAATTCTCATAATCATCGAGCTTGTATCTTACCAATGTTCCCAATAGAGAAAGTTTATTAGAAAAAGTATTTAGTATACATGTACTTGGATTTAAAATCATGAAAATGTCCTTGGAATTTAAATATCATCCAATGATAAAAAAAATATAATTAAATATAGATTCATTTTATACAATATAATATTGATGATCTAATTTATAGGGACAAGAATTGGGAATTTTTTCATTTTAATTATTTGTGGAAGAGGTGAAACATTATCCACTATAATTTAGGACAGTGATTAAAACCCATTCTAATTTCTTTACCATACTATTTTTATCATCATATTATAGTTAAATTTTCATATTCATTACAGCCTAGTAATATTTGTGCTTATGTTTCACTAGAAAATGAAATGGATTTCTACAAATCTTCTAAAATGGAGATGTACCAAGGGGTGTTTTAATGGATATCAAGTACACATATAAGGAGTTATCTTGATTTTAGCTTCAATCATTTTAATTATATCTCACTACATCTCAATGATTTTCTTATTTGACAATTTTGATGTTCCATATACCCATAGTGTAATGATGATACGGGCTGAATTTAAAATCCACAAAAAAATCACTATTAAAAATATTTATAAAAAATACCCCAATTTATAAAACACTTAGTTAACTAACACAATAGGTATATCTAATTCAATTTTTATAAATAACCTCTCAAGAGCATGATCAAAACTCCATTAAAATAACTTCAGGTTATTTAAATATTTTGATATTACTATACTCACATTAAATATTATAAATTTCATAGGTAAATGATATCTATAAATGTATAGTTTTGTTAATGTATTTTAAAAAATAATTTAAAACCAAATAACAAAAAACATTTAACACATAATGAAAATATAAAAAAAAGAGGCTAAATCTCTTTCCAAGACCAAGTCCTTTACCCTAGATAAAGACCATCTATAAAACAAGTTTTTTTATAAAATTAGTTTATCCATAACCTAGTCTGACGAAACTAATAACAAAATCACATTGCGCTATCCATGTTATCACACAACCTCTTCCACAGTCGTCATGGGACTATAAATGATAATTTAAAAAAATGAAAGGGTATCTCAATATTCATTAATGATGTATATGGATAGGTGATTAAATAGATATATATTGAAATATAATGAAAACAAAAAATTAATTGAAATCATATATTAAAAGATGGTTAGAGGGGAATGGTTGATGTAGTATTTGACATAGATATAATATCAATTGTTCTTCATGGTTTTCATCTCTTCTTGATGCCTTCATTATATTCTAAGAGAATATGTGATGATTATAAATTTTCTTGGATATTAAAATGAATCATAAATTAATAAAAAGACTCACAAGTTTTTAAATAGATGACATCCATACTACACATCTACATCACTATTTTTTGGTATGTCTGATCACTCTCTCTATAAAATCCTTAACATGTTTCTTCCATAAAACTATTGAAACCCTTTCTATAAATATAAACTGAATAAGAACTATTTAATATTTGTGTATACACTTAATAAATATTAAAGTATCAAATTCATTTATACATTGGATTTAATTCTTGTACAGAAAACCACTAGAATATATTATTAAAATATAAATCTAGTTTGACTTGATGTTTTGAAAAATATCTAATTCAATTATGTGACATATTTTTCTAAATGTTCCATTTGGCTATGTAAACCGTCCTACTATGTCCATTTTTCTATGTGAACCATTCGGTTATGTGAATTAAGTTATACGAATAATTTTTTTATGGTAAATTTGACTTCCCTAGATGGTTATTTTAATACATTTCAATACAAATTACTGATTCCCTTGATATGTCATGTGGTTATTCTATAGAACATGTAGTCACTACATTTAAACATTTGTACACTAAATTTCTATACAGGTTCTTCAACACTTTTCCAAAATTAAATTTTTTTCATATGATTACTTAATGACATCATTTAGTTGATCATAAAAAATGTGTGGTCGCATGGATGCTTTTTATTTGACTAAAATATTGGTCATACCATGACCTCTCATCATATCTCCTTGCAATCACTTAGTTAATCATATACTTAGTTTAGGATTTTTCAAATATTCAACTTGGTTTGATCAATTATCCATGCGGTCGAGCCCCTTGGTTACGTAGTCAGTTCAACCCCTAGAGAAATTTTCCTGAGTTACAGATTTATTTATGCAGTAAATTGAATCAATCTTTTGTTCTATAATTGGTTTTATTGTATATCTATAACATAATAATATTTTCATATATAACTAGAAAAAACATTTTGGTGACAAAAAGTATGTAATTCAGTATGTATAAAAGAAACATGATTTTAGATCATTAAAATATTGAATTTCAATACTAATCCAACAAGGGATATTTCATGGATCTTTTTTTATTCATCTAGGATTTATTCTTTTTTTTCTCTTTTTGATAATTTTATTTTCTTATTCTCCTATATTTTATTTTCTCTTCACACTCTCGGAGATTTTTCTCTTCTCCCACTTACATTTCAATTATCATTTTATTATTTTCTTTTATCTCTCACCAACTAATAAGATTCACCAAATTAACATCCTTTATTTTGTTTTTCTATATATTACCTAGTAGTGTATTGGGTAATCCCTAAAATAATATCTGACAAATTTTTTCAATATGAATCATTTTTCTGGAGTATATTTTTCATATAACTCATATAATTTTATTTATTTTTTCAACGTATTATATAACTTTTGGTTGTTTTCAGTGATAAATTATTTAAAATATGGTTTCATAGTATGTTATTATGGAGGGAATATCATGTGTGTATAATTGAATTCAGGTACTTGAGGTCTAAATCCTTACTGAAAGGGTCTTCGGACTTGATGTTGAGGATTATATTCAATATACCATTGTTTCTATTAAAACAGTTTCCAATTTGTTATTGATTACAACAAATATTTGGATTTGAACTGAGATTAACCATCCCCAATATGAATATTCGAATTACTATGTAGGTCGGTTAAAATTTTGGTAATTAAAATAATTTCTTTTATTTTCATCCACACTATACTAACACACTTAGTAACCAACAAAAGTTAATGAAATGGGTGACGGATTTAATGGTTGAAGTCCCACTAATTAAAAACTGTCCAAATTTTATGGAAATGATTTTACTTGTGAAGCCAAGTGAGTGGTCACCTCCACTTGATGTTTTCCTATCCTTGATGATCCTATACTATGTTTTCAAATACTATCATTATATGAGATTTCAACATTGTGGGGTCCTATTAATTTATGATTTTAACGAATTGAGTTTCCATCATTTTATGTATCATTTACGACTCGATATATCAATTTTAATCCATTATAAATAATCATCATTTGAAGATAAAAATTAAGTTTGTGACACTTCCTTAAGAACTATTTGACAATATATAATGCCTTGAAAATACAACCTCCATATTATTGAATGAAATTTTGATTATAGATTCTTAGTTTTAATATATTTATGGTGTTAATTATTTATCCACAAATTTCTTTGCTAGTTTATCCTAATTTCTTTTAGAACCATTCAAACAATATTCCATCTTGTATATCAAATTAAATGATGTAATAAAACTAATGAATTTTTGTAGTAAGGATAAATTTTCTTCAAATATATAAAACCTAAATAGTTGTTGCTGGATTATTATCCTTACAGGATGTTCAAATGTATGTTAGGAGAAAATTTATAAGGAGAAAAAAATAAAATGAAATAGACTATAATATCTCATTCAAGTTCAAAATAATCTTGTTTCAAGAAAGATAACAAATTAGGCACTATTAGTTATGAATATTCTATTAATATATCATGGAAAAGGGTTATATAAAGAATAAATCAAAGGGTTTAGAGTATCTCCTTTGAATTAGATTTTATATTGGGAAATTAGTCATGGAAAAAATATAAAGTAAAAACAATGATTAATGATAATTGGAAATAATCAATACATGAATTCAAAATAACATATGAAATAATTATAATATTTATTATAACAATGAACAGGTATTCAATTTTAATAAATTTACACTTATAAATCCCAATTCTATTTTAATTATTGAACATAAATTTCAATAAATCAAGATATTATCTCTAAGTAAAATGTCTCGATGAGAAAAATTAATTAAACATAAAAAATAAAATACGATTTTAATGAACCCTACCACATATTTAAAAATATATAGTAACCTTGCTTTTTGAGTTAAAAAATAGATAGTTAATAATAATTTGTATGTAAAGATAATGAATAATCAAAATAATGAAATCTACCTTAACGATAATATCCACATATTCATTTAATCTTTAGTTGAAATTTTGGGTTTTTATACCTACAAAATATCTTCATTAAATTCATTCTATTATTATAGAGTTATGGAAAAAATAATTCAACATTATAAATAAATATAAATTTAAGAATGTTTTAAATTAAATTTAGAATCAAACATACACATGTCCCTTCATTGAAAAATATAAATTATATTAAAAAACAAATCTAGATGTATGGTAATTACGAGGTTAAGAAAAAATAGAAAAATAAGAAGTCCAATAAGAAAAATAGATCTCAAATATAATTGGATGGTTCTAGGTGTAACACCTCATGTTTTTGAATGGGTTGTTTTTCAGGTATTTTTTGAAATTTTTATGTTTCAGTAGATGTCTTGGGTGTTCAGGTGACACTAGAGGAAACACAAAGTCCCTAGAATTTTTAAAATATATCCATATAGAAAAAAATAGTGTAACACTTACATGATGTGTAACTCATTTTCCATACATGCAAATGGGCTTAATGTCTTGTTGGACCAACCAGAGGAATTCATTATTTTTAAGTAAGTTACAGGTTGTGAACCTAATACACAACATGTACTATTTACATGCTCTGTACGTTATGGGAAAACATTTTAGATTCATGGGGATCAGCTCTTTTCATTGAAAGAGGCATAAGGAACATGCTTTCCATGCCTCTCTTTTATCCCCCTAAGTATCATTATTTCTCCTTTATCTGATATTCAGTCATTGATCCCTTGATGGCTAAATATTCATGATAATAAGTCCATCAATCCCCATCGTCTATTAACTTTTTATCTTTCCATATGGTATGTTAATCCATGAGACCTCCTTCACACTATTTTCTGGTTGTTCATCAAAAACACTATTTTTATCCAATTTGGATCAAGTTAGAATCCAATATTATTCAATTCATCGCTTACTAGTATAAGGTAGGTGGCGCCTAGATTTATACTTGATTTTGTGAGACTTTCAGTGTTTTCTTCTATATATTCCATGTTTGTAGACTGAGTGAGACCCTATTAAATTAATGTATTCTTTTAATTTGATTTAATTGATGATGTGTGATGCCTTTGAGCATGCTCTTACAACACTACAAGTGGCTATGCCAGGTGAGGGGATTTTACCAACCTAAAAATAATAGGCAGGTTGTTTTGTTAATTAAATTATATTTTTTGAATTGAATACGGGAGTTCAATGGGAATATGATGGCCATGGTCGAGGATTGAGGTGGTGTTGAGAACATTAATTGATGAAACATAGTTCACCAGGTTGGTCATGGTCTAGGTTACATAGGGTGATGTTGATAACTAGGTTGATGTGACATGGTCATAAGATTAAGGATATGTGATTATTAGGATGAGGGCATGAATCTAGATATTTGGGATTGTGTTCACCAATGAAATTTAGTGACATGGTCCCAAGGGTATGAGGTGATGGATAATGTGTCTTAGGGATTTTTAGTGATTACTACTTTCTATTTGTTGGATACTCACTATTGGAGTCATGTGCACGTAGTTAGTACTCAGATCGAGGTGGTGTTGATCACTTGTTGTTGGTGGAGGACCCCATAGGCTATGTGGATTAGGTTATGGTGTTGACCATGTGTTATGTTTGGGGGTTATCACCATAAAAATCCTTGTGGATGGTGATCTAACATCAATTTACAATGATCAAACAATCAGCTCGGGGATGAGCCTCACCAAGATACATGAGGCCATTGGTTTAGGACACTGAGGGGAGAGATATTTCTATACCTATGGATATCTATTGAGAGACAACAGTGGTGATTATTTGGAAGAAAAACATAATTGTGCCTATGAATATCAGTCTTCAAGTCAACATGGATTTTATTAGCTGTGGTTTGATAGACTATGTAATTTATTGGGTGTGCCATATTGAAATATTCTATGAGAGTGATGACAGGAGGTTCCATGTTATGTTTTTATATGTAGAACCTAAGGGCTCTCTTGGGATGAAATTTCTACATGGGATTCCCTATGATTGAGGTTGTGGATCCTTGACACAAAAGATATATATATAAAAATAGGTGATGTATGTTATATATATAACCGAGTTCATGTATTCATTGATTATGTATCTATGATGGCTAATGCTGGTGATTTCACAATAGTAGCAGCTGAGCACAAGGGAATCATGTTATTTATATGATTTTCATGTTTTATTTTTATTTATTTTTAGATACACCTACATTATCATGGTTGTAATATAGGACCACCTTGGTGGTGGACAAGTAATATTTATTCTCAAACCCTACACATGCCCCTTGGGATGCATTTAGAGGTTATGTCCCTGTCATTAGGATAGGGACTGGGATTAAGATTTTTACTATAGTGGTCAAGTTGGACCATTTTAATGGGATGGATAGACATGGACCATGCATTTTTTTCTTCATCTAGATTTTTTCTTTTGTTCGTCATGATTTATATATGTATGCATTTATGGTCATACATGAGATTCCATTACTATCTATTCTTTTTTATTAGTTCGTATGGAAAACATTTTAGTCCTTGAAAAGGTATGTTTGGTGTTCATCCTTCGGTATCATTTATTATTACGCTACTAATGCTACTACTTTATATTTACTTCCCTTGAGTTTTTTCGTCTTATTTTTTTATTATGTTATGTTACGGATTTTATCCAATATTGTATATATATATATAACAATTTTTATCCATCTCAATGTATAGCCTCCACACTATCACCAATTTATATCCTCACTACTAATTGGAAGCCTTTTTCATATAGGGACGCATGCATAAGGATCATTGAAACTCCGGTACAGAGCACCATTTTGAAGTAGATCCAAGGTTAGTGTGTAATAAGTTGTATTAGACCTGTTTCCTTCTTTGGGACAGGGTAACAGCTGTCGGCTATCTAGTAATGGTATATTTTTTTCTTTTCTTTACTAATTCTTACTATTGTATTATAATAGTCTAGAGACTAGGATGTTTTCATTATTGTGTATAGAACCAATGTATTGGTGCTTGTATCCCCATGCATGAGGGATGAACCAAGTTTCCAGGGGAGATAAATTTATTTCTTTCTATGTGATTTTGCCCATTTATTTGATTTCAACCTCGAGTGGTGTACTTGGGTGTGATATTTATCTATTATATGGATTTATACCCTTTTCATAGTAAATCAAGGGTGGTTTGATTACATGTCATGATAGACACTTTGGAACATAAGATATTTTTTTATTTTGATTTTCATTGGGATCCTAGAATGTACTAAGATGGGTTGGGTTTTTTAAACTATCAAAAAATTATGTGAAATATAGTTTTCCTGCATAGCCTCTCTTTGCTGGTATTCTACTTAGGAAACCCATGAATATTGTTCCAATGATATCTTTATGTGATGATTTTTGATTCTATATGCATGTGATATGTGTTCCTAACTTGGATAAAGTCAAGAAGTGATGAGTATAGTGGGAGATCGTGTTAAAGTATCAATAAAGAATCGATACAGTTTTTTCTTATATAGACTCTTTGGTGGAATTCTAATTAGTAGTCTCATATTATATAAGTGATATGTTATTCCTTACCCTATTATTGTAAGTAAAAGTTCCATGATCTAGGACTAAATTTGATTTTTGACTATTATGTGGGTGTGTAGGGGTTAATTAGGTCGTGATAAATGTGAAATATAACCATGATATGGGTAGGTATGTGGCCCTGGGGCTAGATGAATTTTGAATGGGTGTGGAATGTGAGTTTTAAGGTGTAAAGATGTACTACATGTTACAACTTTCCCTATTGATGATATATATATTTTTATGTGTTTTTTGAACATTGTGTTGGTATTCATCAGGATGCCTCCAAGAAGGGTTCAAATGGAGTGTCAAGAGTGCCTATATATGGTCTCTAATGAGCATGCACTGGATAAGGCCCTAGAGTGTTAGGATGAATACCTTAATGGTTTTACATATCTTGAGTCATTGGTACAGGCTCGAGTATAGGGAGAAAAACCACAAATAGAATAATTTGATCCATGTCTTGATGAGAAGATCTGGGTAAGTCTGGTTTGGGTTATTTAGGGCATCGGTATAGGAGCTCATAGAGGTGATCCATTGATGGAAAATCTCAATCGTTAGTTTCATTCATAGCACCCACTTCTGTTTATGGGTGAGGGTGGATCACAAGTGGTAGCGAACTGGATGGATTTGGTCAAAAAAAAATTTACCATCTCAATACACCCCGCGATGGAGGGTGAAGCTCGCATCATACATGTTCAGAGGACATAAACTATGATGGTGGGGTTTACCTGTATAGGATGGAATATAAGAGGGACTAGCATGGAAGGACATTGAGGATATTATTTTTGAGCATTTCATTCCATATATATTTAGGGAGGATAGGACTTGTGAGTTTGTGAATATCTTGCATGGTGATACATCAGTCATGGAATATTTTGATAGTTTCATAGAATTTTCACATTATCCAAATACTATGATGGGTGGTGACATTTCCAGGGTGTGGAATGTTAATTATTTCATGAGGAATGCCATCAAGGTGTAGGTAAAAATATTTTGTCTGACTTTCTTTTCATATGCAGTATACCATGAACTCATAGCAGAGGTAAATCTAATGAACTAGTCATAATCATGGTAGATGATTATTTTAGGTTATTTTAGTGGAAATGCATCTGGTAATTGGAAGCGGGGCCATGAGGAATTCTATTCGGGCTATTAGTGTAGAGATTAAACAATACCACCACATAGTGGGTCTTTCGATTTTTACTTCTAGTGTGGGAAGCCATGACATGAATGGACTCTCTGTGAGCGGCCTTTGAAGTAGTGACAAGAATTTGGTCTAAATAGGGCTTGTCGATATGTTATGAGGATGACTTATCAGATGGTCGTTAGACATGTACCAGGTCAGACTCCATCGTCCAAAGTAGGAAACAGAGCAATATCAGGAGCTAGTAAGAGGATTCAAGAGCACACAGAGGTTGTTTCAGAGCATGGTGACCCAACACTAGCATCAGTAGTTAGTAGCTGGTACATATCCATGGGGAGTCCAACCCTCTGGTAGTGAGTCTTTATATTGGATGCACATTGTGGAGCTACTAAGTGCAGATATGTCCAAGGAGCTAGCTGTAATTTAAATTACACCATAGTTGTGACTGGTTACTTTTGTTTTGGATTTGGATAGTTTTGGTGCACGAGGATCACTTAGGTATATCATTTTACTAAAAATGTGTTGGTTAGTACATTGGAATTGATTAGGATGTGTGATATATATATATATATATATATGAGGTGTGTGGCACTAAGATTTTTTATCAAAATAAATGTGGTGAATGATTTAATTGATTTTGTTTGGAATTTGAGCACGAATTATATACATATTTTTTATGATGTGTGTAATCATCGTGGTATCGATGCGATACATGTTATGTATGAGGTTCAAGGAACCAAGACTTATTTTGAGAACCTATAGAGGTGTGTGTACTTTTGAAAATCTGATGATAAATGGGACCTCATGGGTGTCAATTGTGACTTGGGAACGATGTGGGCATCTGATGAGATGTGAGACTTGATGGGTATTAGATATTTAATGAGTATAATTGTAGTAATGGATGTAGTGTAGGAGTGATGATAGATTAGTGGAAGACTTCTGAGTCTAATGATAGTCTGTGGACCATCATATTTTTTATTTTGGGTAGAAAGATTCTGAGTATGTAACTACTGTTATGGGTAGTGCCTTAAATGGATTTGACCTATGATGTACTAGATATGGTAGATCGAGGATCTTTTAATGAGAAGGGTGTATTTAGAACCATATTCATGTAAACCATGATACCTCATGGATGATCTATGTGAAGGTGAGGGTATTGTAAAGTCTTTTGTTTTTGATCAAGTTATTTTATGGGTAATCTGTTGTCGAACTTTTTTTGTTTCAGTGGATGTCTGGGGCGTTCAGGTGAAAACCAGAGGAATGTCATACGGAATAGTTGAATTAAATTTTCTCAGTCCATAAATAAAATCCTATTAACACTTAAAATACATGTAATCCTTTTACATGACATGTAATAGGGCGTGAAGGATTCAGGGTCCAACCCCTGGAATTTAGGATGTGTAATTGGGTTACACACAATGTACCTAATACATGAATTAGTGTATTTACATGACATTGTATATTGGGGAATTTTTTTTAATATCTGGGGGGCTCTTTTATTTTAACTCATAGAGGAAGAGGGAACTCGCTCAGCATGTGTAACCCTTCTCCCTCTAGGTATCATTATATATCCTCTATTTGAGCTCTGATAATTGATCCACTGGTGCCTAAAAATCATCTCAGAAAAGACTTCAATATTTTACCTTATTTTCCGATTTTATCTCTCTATAAATTAAGATAATTTTGTGCAAGATATTTGGGCTTATTTTCATGGTGTTCATCTAAAACATCATTTTCATCCAATTCAAATCGATTTATAATATAGTATTAGATGAGATATCACCAACTAGAATGACATAGAATGTCATAGAATTATTATTTATTTTGTGAGTGTTTCAGGGGTGTTTTCTATATACTCCATGTGGGTTTACCAAGAATGAACCTAATAAATTAATTTTTTCATTGAATTTTATTAAATTGAAGATATGTGATTCCTATGGGTGTGCTTCGACAACACTACAGGTGGATAATCTTGGTGAGAGTCTTAGAACTACCGGGGAATATTAGGCCATGTTTTCTAAATAAATTAAATTGTTTTTATAGAAATCATGAGCTCCATGGGAACGTGGTAGGCCTAGCCTAAAGATTGAGGTTTTGTTGGCCACCTAGATTTAGGTGGTATATATTGTTAGGTTGGTAATTTCTTGGGTTACATGGAGTTGTGTTGATCACTAGGTTGAGGTGACACATTCATATGATTGAAATAATTTGATCATTAAGATGAGTCATGGATCTTGATTTTTGTGACAATATTGACCATATAGATTCAAAAACATGCTCATAGGGTTATGAGGTTCCGGATGATGTGTCTTAGGGATGTTTGGTGATATCCACTCACCGTTTATTGGCCAATATTCCATTGGAGTCATGTTCAACTAGTTAGGACTCAGATGAAGGTGGTTTTGACCACTCATTGTGGTTGGATGTCCTAACAGAATATAGGACTGAGGTGAAGGCGTTGATCATTGGTTGTGATTGTGGTTACTCATTATAGAAAGCCACATTGATGGTAATGAGATCATATATTGGAGAACGAGTATCACTGGAATACATGAGGATGTTCGTTTGGGACATTGACGGGATAGATATCACCATGACATGGGATGTGAGTTGTGATATTATAGAGGTTATTATTTGGAGTATAGACATTTTTATGCCTTAGGACGTCAGCCTTCGATCCAATGGAGGTTTTCTGAGTTGTGGTTCGAGGGACTATGTTCTTGATTGGGCATGTTTTATGGACACCACCTATGAAATTAATGGCATGATTTGATAGGTTACATTTTTGGATGTCGACCCTATGGGTTCACCTAAGATGCATTTTTGACGAGGGGTTCCTTGGGATTTATGCCACAAATCCTCTCCACTACAGTTATATATATAAAAACATGTATCATATTCTTTATATATAATTTCAGGCACATATTCAAATATTAATGATGATTGATGAAGTAGGTTACTACATACTATTGGCCACTACACATATAGGAATTGGATTATTTATATGATTTTCAAGTGATATTTTTAATTATTTTTAGATAAAATAGCATTATGATGGATGTGAGATAGGTATACATTGGGGTGGGCTACTGATATTAATACTCACACACTATAGGGTCCCCTTAAGATGCATTTAGGATTTATATCTCTATGATTTGGAATGGGACTGAGTTTATGAGGTGGACCATAGTGTTCATGTTGAACTATTTTTATGGGATAAATAGCATGGGACCCTGGTGGATCTTGGATCAGCTGTTTTTTTTCATTAATTTATCCTGCCTTATATATGTATGTAATGATGTTCGAACATGGGAAATTAATTTTCTAATTAATTTTCAACTTTTTTTGCATGTTTTTAGTGTCTAAAAATTTTGTGTTTGGTATTCATCCATTCGGATTGTTTTTTATTACTCTTTTTCTACTACATTATATTTTCCTCTACTGAGTTTATTGGTTTTATCTATCTCTTCGGCAGTGTTATGGTTATCATCCAGTTTTGTCTATATATAAACCATTTTTATTATTAACAGGACTGTATAGTCCCCCCACAATCACTTATTTACACCAATGCTTCTAGTCAGCATCCTGTGGAATATGGGGAGGGGTGCATAAGGCCCAGGGGTAATCCTACCTGATGTACTAATTTTAAGTGGAACCTTGGTCGAGGAAGTACACTACAAAACAATGAAAGTGGTGGTCTAATAATTAATTTATAGTATTGTATCAATTTCAATTGATAAATATTAAGAAATTTATGATTGAATCCATAAAATATATAGGAGAGGATATTTTAAATTTAATTTATAATTAATTTAAAACAATAATTACAAAAAATGTGATAGTTCATATTCATTTATTTAGAATCATTTCTTCTCTTCTCAAAATTGTGGTCGAGAGTCCAAGAGATTATTCCTCCATTTGTATCTACTTGTGATCCATGAATCAATGGAAAATTTCACGGTATTTTCAATGCTAACATAGATGAATATAGTGATTTTCATTATTTTTTGTTAATCCCAAAAAGAGATTCTCTTGTTCTCTCTTATTATTGAGAGGAAGAGTGGGGGATATTATCTATAGGGACTGAGAAAATTACGTATATTTTCTCCATTTAGCACAAAAAATTTATACTCTAAAATGATATGAGTAGGAATATATATTTTGGGTTAATATTTAATAATTGCCCAATATCCCTTTAATAGATTTTTCTTCTATGTAATTCCCGTTATCTAATAATAATTTTTTTATTATTATATTTCATGGAATGTGTAAATTTAACTTATATTTGTAAAATAAATAAATAAAAAATTATTTAAATGATATTATGTATAATATATGATTTTTATATTGCTGATATGTCATCCCATCATTCCTCCCCAAAATTTTTTAAAAATTTGACTAATAAAACATTTATTAAATTAATTATATAATATTTGTTAAATAAATAAATAGTTTATTCAATAAAATCATTCATAAATATTTATTTTAATATTCATGTAATTAAATAAATAAATATATTAATATATCCATTCAACCAATGAATAAAAAAATTATTATTTATTACCTTGTGAAAAAAAACAAGAGATAAAATTTTACTCAAATAATCTACACTAAAAAATATGATGTTTGAATTTATGAGATCAATAATACATGAATATTTTTTATTTCACAAGTTGAGAATAATATTTAATCTTTATATTTAATTCAATAGAATATAATGATATTTTATATACACATAGTATTATAACCTTTAAGCCTCTTTCTTAGTGGAATTAACTTAACTTACCCAATGCACATGATCAATGTCTATCAAGACGTCATGGCCCCCATAGAGAAATAAGTTAATGTTTCTATGAAAAAAAAGCTTCCTATGAATGATACAATATAATATAATCCCATTGTCATGATATCTCCTCAAACAGGCTGCAAAATTGGTCATCATCTTACATTCTTGATTTATCATTCATTATATTTCTTGAATGAACTTGTGCATGGACTAGTATGTCTATGGATTTAGTCACACGGTACTATTTAAATTAATTTTCCATAGATATCTAATTATATTAATATGGATTATAAAATCATTTAATGAATTTTTATATTATTTATATATCATATATGACATAACAAATGTATACTACCTCAAAGGGAGCTTATATTGTTGATTTTTTGTTCCATGCATCAAAGTATGTGATTCATGATGTTCATTAATAATTATATAATGTCTAAAAGAATAACTCACTCATCCATGAAGATGAATATTAAAAGAAACATATAACATATGGAATTCCTATTTGCGGATCTATCCTCCTAACTTCCCTTCTTGAAGATTAACAACTGTGAATGTCATGAGCAGATTTCTAAATTTATTATGACCCCCCAAAACTAGAGAGTCAAACATACTTTGTTTTCTATCAGAAATATGTTATCTAAACTATAGGATATTTTGTTCAGAATATTTTCCTATAATTTATAGAATCTAATTATAAACGGGAACCATTATATCATTTTGATGAGAAAATTCCTCATGATTACATTAATTTTATGTTGAAGAACAATCATCACGTGATAAGTTATTTATTAATATTCTGGTTATTAAATTTAAAATGTCAGTTTGTTCTAGAGAAAAAAAACTTATAGAATCCCAATTATATAATAGAAAACTCCAATATATTTAGTTATTATCCTTCACATGATAATTATCATTTTTTTGAGTTATATCTATAGTCATTAGGGCTACCATGATAATCTATGATTTCTCAGCTTATGGTGACATTTCATCATTAAAGAAATCCTTCGGGAGTTGATATCATCAACTATTTTACTTTTTTAACTCTATTATAATATTGAAATATTATTATATACCATAGTCTTATTATTATAAAAATATATATTAGGATAATTCAATACAATATTTATAAAATTACAAAATATGGAAAAATAATTGTTCAACTGATTCTCAAGCTACATTAAAAGATTTATTATACTTGGTCTATTTTGATATAGAATAAATTTGAATTAATAGGTCTATATTTATTTTATCATATTCTTAAATATATATATATATGATAAAATTGTTATGATTGAATTAAATTTATTACATCCCCTTAATAACTAGTATTCCCACTTCTCCAATTATCCAGAACTTCTCCATTGTACATTCCTAAGTCCTGGTAGACAATTCTGACTTCTACCTAATATAGATATCATGGTAATCATTGACATTTTATTAATATTATTTACAAAAAAAATAAATATAAAATCTTTCTACATATTATTGTGTATTCAATAAGATTAAATCAGGTATTCCTATGAATTATATTCATCATAATACTCAACTCCTTTATTTTAACACATCATCTGGGAGAAATTTTAGACCAAGTGACATAAGAAAAAAATCATTACTAAATTGATCCATAATTTATTTTTTAATGTATTTTAAATGTATATTCTATGAATTTAAATATAAAACCTAATGGATATATCTTAGAATATATTGTTCTATATAAATTGTATTGTTAATTTACGTTATTATGAGAAAAATTATTTTATCATTTCCTTGACGTACAATAAGACTAAACATTTGATTTTTATATGTTATCAATATAGCATATATGGAAAAATAAGGAATACCACTAACATATTATAGAAACATGGATCACTTTTATTCCTAAAAAAACCAAACACACTTATGGATTCATCAAAATAAGTATTCTTTAATCAGGATACTTTCTTTAATCCATAAATGGGTCTTTACAACTTTCAAACCATTTTAATATTCTATGGATCTGCTAGTCCTTCTAGTTAAGTTATATATAAATATTCTAAAAGGATCCCATTAATTAATGATTTCTTGAAATCCATTTTTTCAAATTTCATGATCATATAATGTTGTTTTGATAGGAATAATTATAATGGATTTTAGGAATGTGACTTGAAAATGTTTCATTAGATACTATGCATAGACATTGATTAAAGCATTTAATAACCCATAATTAATTATTTGTACCAATTTTATGATCATTTCTTGGTTTATTAGTCAATACCCATTATTTTATTTTCATCAATTAGATAATAATCCAAAGTGTATGACATGTAGTTGGTACACATAATCCACTTCTGAATTCATATAAACCATAAAATATTATCTTTCTTCCATCTACTAAATCCTTATAGGTGTCCTTATTATTATAAACTAATTCATCACCAAATATGGTGATTATATAACCACCTATTTTTTTTATCTTTTCTATATATTATGCATTAGTAGAATAACTCATCAAAATATGCCTTGTCATGTTTATTGTCTCTATATAAACGCATGTGAATATGCATCCTATAATTCAATGAGGTGAAACATTTCTAATTATCTCTCGAGATAATTGATCCCCTATTATAGGAATATAGTCAATCACATGGATAATAAATTTTAAACATATGATTATTTATATCATATGTATATTTAAGGATAATTAACAGAGATATTATTTAGTGTTTATTTTATATAACTTTGTTACTATAATTAAATTAAACATATAGTTCTCATCAAAACTCATAATTCTATGACATATTGAATTTTTTTATAATTTATATGATATCCATTATTCAATATATTTGGGCTATGGTTAAGTGTTTTATGATATCAATTAGTCAATATGATTGTAATATGGGTAAGTTTCAACACAGTTATTTGTGAATCATGTATTGAAAAGAAATACGGAAGAATTGAAATATTTATAAGACTCATCATTTATCATAATTTCACTATCATTATCAACATTATGTTCATAAGGAAAGGTGATTATATTAATATATCCACTCTATATTTTAATGATCAATGATTAATATAATATTTTATTCTTTGACTAACCCACATGAAGGATCTCATAGTTGTTTCCATGTATAATCTCTACTTCACTTCACATTCCCAAAATCTAATAAATGAAACTCATGATTTATATGAACCTACCTCTATCTTCTCTATATAATTATTCACATGTTTCATTTTGAACAAATTCTATAGGATTTTTGGATTTATAATCACAAATCACTAGGTTTTTCTTTGTATCATAACAAAATAAGTAATTATGTTAAAATAAATCATATTTTTATCTCTAATGAGTATAAACACACTTAGGGTTATATATATGACAATAATAATTAGTTTTACATGACCAAGAAGTGTTTATACATAGTTGGGTATTATTTGAGTCTTATATATTTTAAATCCATCATAAAATTTTCATTTTATTCATTTGTTATTCAAGTATTATTATACTATAAATTGACTATGATATACCAAAAAAAATTATTTTCAAATGAAAAATTATGTATCATTGTGTATATAATTAGAAAATGATATAATTGTTTGGTAACATTCAAAAAAAAAGTTTTATGAGAATCAATCCAATTAGAAATGTGAACTTGTGAACTTATCATAAGATGACTAGGGAATCATCCTCATTCATCTACTTAGAATGTTGATTTTACTTATTTTAATATTTTTGATATTCCATGGTTTCTGTATTTTAATAAAAATATGGTTTTACATATATTATATAATAACCAAGAAGTAAAAAAGAAATATTAAAATAAATAATGAAAAAACCTATAATTAATGGTCCTAATTACTTCTTCATCAACTGATTTCAATCCCCCATCCAATGACCTTTCGTTCCATATTAAAAATATATAGCCAAATGATTATTTATCTCACTCTAAATCATATGTATCTTTGATTGATACTGTGAAATCACCATTGAATCTAATATTTCATAGGATTTTAAACCTTCTCTCTCATTTTTTTTATAACATGGAGTAAGGAACAATATTCCCTTCAATCATCATCATTATGACAGATTATAGTAAAAGTATTTCGAAGATGCTTCCATATAGTATTTATTTTGAAACTGAAAATTATTAGAGGGAAACATGGTGGTATGTATGATAATAAAACATTGATGGATAATTATTTATTTATATTTAAGAAAATATTTTCCAATTAATCAATATATTTCACCATATTGAAAAAAAATATCTCTTACTAAGTAGTCATTATCCAGTTTACAATTATATAATGTGGTAAAATTTTCATTTATCTTGATACTCCCATTAATATTTTAAATTTTTTGAGATGAGATATCATGGTGTACATATTCATGGATTTATATTATGCACATACATATGCATACATAATGTATAACATGATGAAAATGAAAATTGAAGCATCCTTCATATATTTAATTTATGCATTCTTTTCACCTTCGATCACTCACTATAATAACTATCGAGGAATAATATATTTAATCACATAGTACAAATTTACTTGATGTGCTACAGTGAAAAAGTTTATGTTCCATTAAAATAAGTTATTTCTGGTGAGTTTATTTTCTTTTTCCAGGATTAATCACTATTTTTCTACGATTATGTTATACTTTTTTATAGAAAAGAAAGAATAATATTTTAGTACATTATCTTCATTATTTGTTATGAAATAATAAATTAATTTTTTTCATCTTCCTATATTTTATTAAATCACAAAAGGCCTCACCATTGGATTCATAATATCATTTCATGTGGATTTCGAGTGACAATATTCATGAGGAAAGGATCCATATTTCCCATTTAATGAATTAGATGAGGGCCTAAACAATTATTCAATTTTTTTTATTGGATTTACATATCAAAATCATATTTCATATATCCTTGATCTAATAAGTTAACTCCCCAATTTCTAAATCCTATATTTTTTATTCCTTAATTCTTTCATCTAAGTTACACCATGTATTTAAAGGTAAACTACTCTTGATGTGAACTTAGTTAAGTGACCTAATAATTTCATTAAAACTCCCTTGTAAATAAAGAATCCTGATGAGGGAAATACCAATAGTTTGATCCATGGTTTCATTATAACACAAGTAATGAAGGGATTTATGACTTAATATTCTCTCGGGTGTATTTTTTTCTTTTTTTGTGTAAATATTTTTTATTTTATTTTTCACATGCTTTTTAATATTATGTCCATTATAAATAATTCATTATTAATTTCTGATAAACAATTTTATTTATAATAGTTTCATTTCATTTCCTCTTATCAGGATTTCTAATTTATTCACTTTAGGGATAATTTTTAATAAAGAAAATAAAAAATGGATCAAATAAATAAATATATAAACATTCACTGAAAAATAAAATAAACTCGTGATATGATCATGAGATTTTATTTAATGGTTGGTTTATTGAGTATAGAAAATCCATCCTTAACCCAAGTGTAAATAAGTCAATAAGGATATGTATAGAATGAGACATGTCATTACTCCATTAACTTATATATCTCCATAGATGGTTTCCTTTTAAATCATGTTAGGAACCTTTTCCTCTTGCTAGGAGCTCTATATTTTAAAAATGTTTTCTCACTCATAGGTGACAGGTGTGACTCCCCATCATAGAATTCGTGTATGAGATTGTATGTTACATATCCTCTTGTGTGTCTCCTGGTAAGATATAGATTTAAAATTAGTGATGAGTTCATAATACATAAAATTGTGAGAATATACCCTCAAATCAGAATATACAACAATGGAAAATAACAAGATAATGTCCTTTAAGACATTAGAGTTTGAATAATAAAATATAACATAGTACCAAAATAAATTGAATGAAACATACATACCGACGGTCATAAAAGACATAAATTGACTGCCAACTCGGCTAACCATGTATATAATATAATGAAACTTGAAACACACCCATTTGACCTTTTTCAATCCCTGGGCCTCACATACCCTATCTTCAAATACCATTTGAGATACCCAACCTGGTCCACAACATGAATTTTTATCAACATTAAAGAAAACATAAGTACCATAGGTGAATTTGGGTGGCTATGTAGGGTGTTAAAAATAAATTGTGTATCACAATTTTCCCCTAGTATACACTATCATATATGTGTATGTACGAGGAATAGAATAAGAAATCCACATAAGTTCCATAGACATCATGTTCTAACCAAACCTCCATGACTCTATGAGAATCAGGTCACCATGGGATAACCATGCTTCCATAGTAGCCGATCGTACCTAAATCATTGTTATATTGGAATTCCATTGTCACCTCATTCCAGTTTCCATGAAACCCAGACCATACTAGAGGACTCTAAGAATCCATCATCCATGCCCTGATCACTACATAAAGTCGCAAGGAAGGATCCTTTATCAAATATCTGGACTCAACTTCTCACTCAGTGTTATCCAAAAAACAATAAATGACCTCTACCATCTCACTCAAAATGGGGTCCATCTCTTTAATCTGTAGTTGCATCACAATGTTGACCAAATACCACTCATTGTGGTATCATCACCAAATATCACTACCCACCTTATCCCAGACTCCATATCCCTCATGGAAATCCCATCATCAAGCACTATCATATCAGATAATTGTATCCATCTCACTAATACAAATCATACCAAAACTATCCCACTAATTATATTACTCATCCATCCACTCTCACTCATGGAGATTCCAACACTCCAAAACCACACCATCTAACTTGTGCTCGTCCTATAATTCATGCACAACGAGGACTCCATATCATACATTGTAGTATATAGAGAGTTATCTCACACATATCTTTATAAAAATTCGATAACCATCTCCCACATTGTGGTCCATTTCATGTTAGAAGCTCCTAAAATACACAAAAATGTAGTTTTATAGACTGTCACACAATCTCAATATCACATCATCCATGAGAAAGTAACTGAGACCTATCCCCTTATCTTGAGAATACCTTTTCATCCGTACATTAAAATTTTATCTTTATAGAATTCTCAACCCACTTGTAATGGAATCCACAATGGTCTTGGAGACATGTCAAGGTATCTTCTCATTAATTCAAAGTAACACTTGTCACCCACTAGTGACATAATATCCTATAGGCCAATTTGGATCAAGATATCAAGGCCCGATCCAACCTCACAATGATACCTTATTAATCTAATTCATAATTTTTAGGGACTATCATAAGAAATACCTCTCTAATATATCTTGGTATCTATGTACCAAAACCTCAAGTAAATCCCATTACCATCACTATGTCTCATATCCCATATACAAAGGTAGGTATCTCAACTAGATACCCAAATAAATCCCACCTCCGGCTTATATTATCTATTCTTATAGGACCTATACAACTCTTGACACTAATTGAAATCTTATACTACCATCAGGAAGGTTCCTCTCACCAACGATGATATGTATGACTATTCCAACCATAATTACTCAGCCTAATCCGTTCACACTTACCTGACCATCCATAGGGAACCCGTCTTGGTAAACCTGTATCAGCACTCATACCACAACACCTAACCAAGCCTTTAGATTAGCTCAACCAATATCCACACTCTTAAGAGTCATAGTCATTTGGCTATCTTTATTCACATATGTTCTAGAGAGTACGTATTCCAAGCATATAAGGCCTGATACCATTCTATCTCATCATTTTGGGGCACCCTCAATCCCTATTGTTTTACCTTTCCCATGAAATGTATCCAAAAATTAAAATCATATTTCTTTATATTTAATGGACCACCTACCTCCATTAATGACTTTCCATCTAGGTGTACCATTTTTGACCCTCTTCCAGAACGATCCACGCCTCTTCCAAGCTTCTACCACCACATAATATCCATTATCATGTCACAGACCATAAATAATTAATTATAATAGTTTATAATTAACTGTTAAATTAAATAAAATGAGGAATAACTATTGAAAAAAATCATTGAGCATAGTCACAATTCGAAAACCTCAACCAACTATCCTGGAAATCTAAGTTGCCTAACCACCAAAACCTATTCAATTACTAATTTCAAACAGTTTCCGAAAAGAAATAAATATACTTGTTTTTTCATACCTCAACCATTAAAAAAATATTTGGAAAATTTTCCTCCTCCTAGTTTATCTTCTAACAACTACACACGATGTCTCCATCAAATTAGATGATTTATTCTATACTCTAGTGGTAGTCATCTTCATGCTCTAGAAAAAATAAATTGGGAAATTAGTGACTATAATTAAATGAAAAAATGATGAAATTTAGTACAATTACATACATCATATTACCATATAACCACACCATAAATCAAATATTTTTAGGGGGCATTGTGGAGGTAATAGGGTTGGACGTCTAGCTAAAATAGCCTCTAACTTTCACCAATTTCTGCTCAAAAAGTGTGCTTAACGGTAAAAATGTGGCCATGTACATTATAAAAATATGTCACCTAGGAACCATTCTCAAGATTAACCAAGTGGTTCATAGCCCGAATTCACATTTCCTAACATATTCAAAGAATGAACCATTAGGTCACAACATGAAATGTTTGAGGAAGAGGAGTTCTCCCCTCATACAACCCCATTCACATCACAGTTTGTGGTTCATGTAATGAATGGTTGAAATGTGCGTAAAATTCATCATCTGGTAACCCCAACCCATCTCTGACATCAACCAGAATTCCAAAACAACATTTCAAACCTAAAAAGATGTCCAAAATCACCATATAAAGATGTTTAAAAACACAAAATTCCAATCTCAGACATAGTTCTCCATAATAACCCTTTACCAACAAAAAACTAATTATTTTGGGAATTTGAAATAGGTAATGACATGGGTCCTTACACACTCTCCACCATAGGGGTTCTTTTCATTGAGAATCATTTAGTGGACCTCCAACCACTGCAAGAATCCACTATTATCATTAGTTCACCATCAAACCCCAATTTTCTGTCATTAAATTCCAAAAACTTTTTAACTATGAAGCTATAACACTAATCATGGATCCACATTTTTTCTCTGAAAATCCTTGTTCTGATACCCTTTCCAGGTCAACCACATCCCACATGATGGTCTCACCATGGTTTCCACCTCATTGTGTCTAATTTTACGAAAAAACACTTGTGGGACCATCTATAGATGGACTCACCCCATAAATGATTGGTCATAACCACAATCTCATCCTCAGAACACATTATTATTCATTATATCTTGAAGGAATCACAAGACAATCCAAATTACCACACCATAGTATAAAAAAAACTCCCAGGGTAATTCTACTATTGGATAAATAGCCACTTGCCTTGGTCATCATGCTCTCGCAATAAAAAGCCATGTAACACCTATCTAACTCATTTTTGGATTGCCACAATGCAACCATAATCCTAATGAAAATATACTGACTTAATTTGATAGCACATATGAATTCCAAATATGGTATTTATTGAGGATCTAGATTACATTAGATGATACCCCACACAGGTAACCTGGTCCAACATCGATCATCGATTGATGGTCTCACCATATCAATGAACCTTCTAACCCTAGGTTCATTCACCTGCATCTGATACTATTCTCCCCACCAAAGGAGTATCAGTATTATCACCTCACTAATGCGAAAACCCAATATTAACAGTAAAGGATATATCAGCTACCACATGTAATGATCAAACATGACTATCCCACTCATACCTACGTTCCATCCCAAAACATAGACCGATTACCATTCCTAGATCACTAGGAATGAAATCCTCATAAATAAAATGATTCACTCCGCACAATATTTCTTCCCTTGTTGAACTACATAAGAACCAAACCAAATGGATCCCAACATCATGCATCCCAAAAAACACTGTTTCCAAGGACGGAAACCTCGTGTAATTTCCCTCTCTCACATATCTCCACGACACTACCATCATAGCATTTTTTGGGTTCATCCACAACCTAAAATACTATCAACTTATCCATATATGCCTTATTAATTGATACATAAAGAAACAAGATACCTAGCACACACAATGTACACTTTCCTTTTCACATCTTAACATTTCCCAAAAATCCATGAAAATTAACACTCTCATCCATGATTGGTAGAGATATTTATTGAGAATATTATCAATAATTATCACCCATAATCTGAGATGGTCTCACTAGAACCCAATTTTGCACCCTCCCATAAAACCTGATCTCACAACCATACTCACAATCTCATGAGTCTCTTCCAATCTAACCCATGCTCTCACACCAAACCTAGAGACCATTCCCCTCAAGCATATCAGTCAAACCTAATAGCCTAAGGGATCTCATTCATGCCAATGTTAACCTCATGATCACCCATCACATTGGCACTATTCTCTTATCCATAATGGTCTACCAACTCCCAACCATCATATACCTTACTATCTTGGTTCATCACTTGTCATTCTAGTAGAAATCATTCCAAAACCAGTGGCCATGTATCCTACCAATATATCCCTCTAAAAACAACCATGATGCCAAGAGAATATCCATTTCACTATGCCAAAAACCAAGGAATTTCACCCATTCCATACCCTATAACCCACTTAGGGTTCCCACATCATCTTAGTCTTGTTATGTAGAGTTCCACCATGAAGCAATATTTGAAACACTAGATAGATTATTATTGACACTTTAAGTAAGTAGACCTATTTCCAAACCATCAGGGTTTCCTATCCGCAAGGAATCCTTTTCACATCCTCGTATAACCTTTTAGGAATTCCATTATATCATCAAGTCATCATCCAAAAATAGAATTCAACCAAAAACCTAATAAGGGTCTTAATTCTTCCCTTGATGAAATGATTTCATTTATATCACTGGAGAACCTCCAACTATAATATATAAATGACTCGTAATAAGAATAAACCATTTTTGGTTTAGTTGTGAAGAATAACACCAAAAATATTTAAGGGAAAACATTATATAAGTTGTAACTGACACATTAAGAAACCAAACATTGACATCAAAAAATAAAATCACACACTATCTTATGTATGTCAAGTGAGTCTTACATACCCAATATTGATGCATGAAAATGAGCCACTTTAAAAATGTAAAAGAGAATAAACAATAAATAAAAACCACCACAAAATTAATCATATTCAATAAATATCTCATTTAAAACATTACATACCACGAACAATAAAATCATACCATGAGTAACCAGAAATTCACAATGGAAATGTATTCATGATTAACTAGTCTGGTGACCATAAAAAGGTATAAATCATTACTTGAAAGCCTATTTATTATCTCTCAAAGTCTAATGAAAATTAAAAAACTCCAATACAACTTTTTGATGAACCATCCTAGAATACTCGTCTGATCTATGTGAAATGTGGTCTTAAGAATGACTCCCTTTATGCAAGATATTATCAACCAATGGTGATAGATTAAACTATATAATAGGGATATTATAACATATAATTTTAGTACAAAACCATGGAAAATATCCAAATAATATCCATCACATTGTCAAAGTGTTGATAATAAAATACAACATGATTCCATAAAAAATATAATACATCATACAGACCCACGGAACTATATGTTATATAATTAACCACCCATGAGGATGATCAAAAATAAAATATAAAAAATTTAAATATGTAAACAATCCCTACTAGACTCCCCAAGACTTATATACAATGTCTCTAAATAATCGTCAAGTCACCAAGATAGATCCATTAAACCTTATGTCTGTAAATTTAATGCAAACAATGGTTCTTCATGTTCACTTGGGTGCTTATGGAGGTTATGAGAAATAAATTTTAGTAGGTTCATACCATTTAACCCTGGTATACATCAGTATATATGTGTAGAAATTATTAGTAAAATACATATTTCACACTGGTTCCGTTGGCATTTTTCACTGACCAAGCCACCTTGACTCCATGAACATCTGGTCATCATGTAAAAACGAGGACACCATGACACTTGATTATACCTACTTTAGTTCCATAATTTAATCTCTTCATTACCTCCTTATATTATCTATGTAACCTAGCCTGTAATTAATGAATCAATGTAGAAATCACCCAAGTCATTACTGGTACCAGAACAGGTAGGTTAGTGTCATGTGTTCAACCTCCAGACACACTTTCTCATGTAATGATTTCACGCATCTAATAAATGACCTCCACCATCTCACTCATGATATGGTCACTCCATTTTATTGTAAGTCACATCAAAATATGGACCCCATCTCACTCATGACTATCACATAAACAAGTCTATAATATCTTCTTGTCCCAAACTCTATCACTCATGGAAGTACCATCGTATGATCATATTATGATAGAAACCAATACCCCATATAACCCATGGTAGTTTGATAGCTTCCATCCCACACATGGTATGGATTAGACATCTCAACTCAATCATAGAGATTCAAAAGGTCAAATTTTTTTCCATCATACTCATTATTTGCCAAAAATCCATGCACAATGGGTAATCTATCTCACTCATGGATGTTCGTCCAACTCTATCTCAAAAATAGTAGGAAAACACATCCATATACATCAAACTGACCATGTAATTTCACTGATTATAAGAATAAAAAATAAAAAAAACATTAGGGTCGTGACCTTTCACACAATATCACTAGATCAATACCTAGGTGGTATTCACTTAGACATGTTCACTCACCTTGCACAAGCCTCAAAATCTATCCATGACATATGAATCCTAATAGAATTATCATCATGCCTTTAAAGGGATATACTAGTTTCCTCCAAACTAACCTCACTCTTTACATAGAGATAACAACTCATCTCGATCTCTCATCGATGACATAACAACTTATAAGAACATGTGACCTAGACTTCAAGTCTCAGTCTAACCTCATAAAGATCCCTTATCAATCCTAGTCCGACTACCTAGTGACCATCTCAATCCATACCTCTCCAATACCCCTTTAATACCACATATCAAATCCACAAGAGAATAATATGACCCTAAATGGGAACTATATCACATATCATAAGGGAGATTTATCAACTTTATACCAAAAGGAAACACCTCTCTTAAATGTATCTTCTAATCATAGGGGACGTATCCTAATCACAACACACACTAAGTTATAAGACCAAACTCAGGAGGGTGTCTCTCCTCAATAATGAGATGTATAAATGATCCACCTATCCTAACTATTCTTGAGCCTCTCACACCATCCTAAAAAACAATATGGAACCCATCCGTGTATACCCCAATCACAACTCATACCTTGAGATCTATCTGAAGACTCACATCACCTCAACCAACATCCCACACCCCCTTTAGAGACATAGTCATCGAGTACTCTTGATTCACTTATGTACTAGATAGCACTTATTCGATGCATGTGGGGAAAAACCCAACATATCCCATCCACCAAGGGAACCCTCAGTCCGTGTATTTTCACAAAGTCTCATGTATTACAAGAAGGGGCAAACACCAATGCATAAACAAGATCATAAACTTATATTAAAGGGACTTCCTATCTCTTGAAAGGAGTTAATATACAAGATGGGTTCAACAAGCCTTTTCCAAGATTGTATAAACGTTTTCTATAATCGTATAGCCACCTGAAGGTGTGTCTCATGTTATAAATGGTAAATACTAAAATATAACAAATTATAATTTACTGTTTAACTATATCCAAGGGGGAACAAAGGACAAAAAACACACTAAGTGTCATCATCATACTAAAACCTTGACCATCTATGTGTGAATGGTCTATGGAAAATCCCAAACCCATTCTATAAAAGATCACAAAACACTAACACATGATCAATAACCACTTTTACCTAATTTCATTAAAATCCCAAATTAAATATAAAATGTGGATTAGATCAACTGAAATGACATGTTATGTCCTGTTTTCTCCTATATGGTCTTTCTTTAGAAACATCACATGAAATCCCAATAAAATTAGATGATTTTGACCATGCTTCAATTGAAATTTTCTCTAAAATATTAATATCTTGTCAGGATCCATGTATCATTAAGAGGTGTATGAGTGAATTAGTGATAACATTTTCTTTTCTGTTTCCTTACTCATGAAACAACCTTCTCCTCCTATTAAATATGTCTTTCCCTGTTGAAAAAAATTCAATCACAAATCTATATGAACATAATAATTTACAAGGCAAACTACTCAACAGTAGTTGCTACATCCTTGGTATGTATGAAAACAATCCAATACCACACAATTGACTATATAAAAAATACTTTTGAATGAAATACTATGAGTAGGATATGACCTTATAATCATGTAGCACAACGCTGCATACACTAGTTCATGTGCTTTATGAAGCACAAAATGACATAAGATAATTTTGTAACAAACATGTTATGATGGTGCTATAATAACCTTCACAAATATGTTCATCAAAACAATTCTTCCCATTATTACCCAATAGAATCCAATAACTTTCTATGGACTTCATAATGACACTTATTATGATTTCCCAGTCTGATTCAAAACAACAACTACATAATATAGAAAATATAACTCTATGAAAATACTAATGAAAAAAATCTATCTCACATCTTTCAGAGTCTGAAAATACAAGTATAATTCTCAGTCAGATGATTTGAACCAATGCGATGATCGTATGAATAAGATCTTGTCTCTTCATATTTCTTCTTCTTTCGGAAAAATATCCTTAGTAATTCTTGATCTGAAAACCTATTCTCCATATAATATTGTATCTTATCTCTATTTGATTCCAAACAGTACATCAATTATGAACCTACAAATAACTTTCTAGTTTTTATATATTTCATAAAATGATATGGTTATGATTCTGAATATATTTCATGTTCTTCCAAATTCTTCAAAATCACTATTTCCCTTTAATTTGGGTGCATTTATATCTTCTTAAATTCTTCTCAACTCTTCTCAAATGTTCTTGAATATTCATTCAAAAACATTTTTCTTCAGTCATCTTAAAAAATTAAATTTTGATTCTAATTCGAATTTTATATTATGATTTCTTCATTATAGTGTAGGAATTTGGTTACTATAATTTTCATGACCCACTTATAAACCAATTTTAACTTAAGACATCTCATTGTGTTTCTCTGAAAAAATTGAAATATTATTCTTCCCATTCTGATTTCGTTATTTCGATGAATTAAATAGATAATTCAATACATTTCTCTACACCAAATGTGATTTATGTAAAACATGTGTTTTCCCATTATGATACTACATTTAAATAGTTTAAATCAAAATAAAACATATTCTTTGAACAATAAGTTCTTCATAAAAATTCTTTTCAATCATCTTCAAAATAATCATGTATTGTTTTGTTGACCCACAATAAAATCAATAAAAAATTCTTTTTTATAGAAATGGTTTACTAAATTTTTGATCGGTCTCTGAAATTATTTTCATATTGGCCCCCAATAACATTACTTCTTAATGAGTCTCAATGAAAACAATTCTTCCTTTGATGATTATGATGTCATACTGAATCTGATGGATTAGTATTAGTAGCTTTGACTGTAAGAGATTATTTGTATTCTAAATATGATACCAATGACCTTTTAGTAGTCAAATTATTTTTTTGAATATTTTAATCATTTTTATTATTGGTCAGACTAAAAACAAGTACCTTCTGTTTCTCTCATTATGATCAATAAAACCATCCCAACATTCAAAAAACCTGAATATAGTGATCTCACATCGATGATCTGAGGCCAAAAAGATTCTTCTACATCAACATCCTATTTATACAAATAGTATATTGTAAGCATGAGTTTGTTCATGAATTTTGATACATTAAAGATTAGCTTTAGCATCATCGAACTTTAAATGGAATGTATTGTAGCAACCCATCCTTCCAGCAACATATTTCATTCCAATATAAACCTAAATATGACTTGAATCACCTTTTATCATTATAAATTTTCTCACACTTGAATCAAAAGTTTTATAGAATAGTTATATTTTTTTTAATTAAAATAAAGCAACTCATCATCATATTTTTATCAGAGTTAAGAAGACTCTCAAGAAGTAACTCATTATGATTTTATATTCCATTATAGACTTGGGGTGAGTCCTATCAAACATTTCTCCCAAAAAACATCATCTCAATATGATGGATTTTGTTAAGAATTGTGATTATGATTTTCTAAATATAATGGTCAGCCTGATTGTTAAAATTTTCAATGTTAATTCATCAATATTATTTGACAAGAAAATACAACACACTTGTAAAACAAACATCATTCAAATTTCAAAATCAATCTTCATCCCTTGTGGTCCCTACAATATCACCCTATGGTTTTTTCCAACCAAGATTCATAAATAAATGAAATTTTTTACCTCATGATATGGATTACTTATCATCAATTCAATTCCAATGTAATCTATCTCGTTGTTTGAAATAAGAATTATTGAAAACAAAACTATTTTTTCCGCTGGTAGTTTTCATGAAATCTCCTCAGCATTATTCACAAATGTTTTATTCTTCCACTACCTTTATAAACAATTTTTTCCTAATACCACCCCAAAAAATAGTTATAACAGTTTACATATTTGTAATTCTGAAATCATAGCTTACCCAAAAATCTACCTAAATACATATTTACTTATAAAATTTATCACATAAAAATAGATATATTTATGAATCAATTCTCCCCTATCAAAAGACTATCCAAAGATATGATTATTGTGGGGAAATATTCATACCTAAACATTGATGAGAAGGAGGTTGAATTCCCATGTTTGTCCTCAGTTTGTGAAAAGGCTCCTTTGGTAAATGTTTTATGAAAATTTTTGAAACTTTTTATTATGTAGGAACGTTCTAAAACATCCATTCATTCTTCTCCACATATTCTTTGATTAAATGATATTTTATATCAATATATATTGAATGAGACTTTTGTAAAAAAAATCTCTTATGGTTGATTTCACATTGATTATCACAACCCAAGAGAAAGAGTAAATTTACATCAAAAAAAATCAACTAAGTTTTCATCCAGATAAGTTGGGTAGAACCTTGAGTTGAAGCAACATACTTAGCTTAAACAGTTATAAGAGTTACTAAATTATGATTATTTGATTGAAAACTAAAACACATTTTCCCCATAAATAATACTATATCAGATGTGGATATTCTATAATCAATATTTCCTACCTAATCACCATCTGAATAACCCAAAAAACAATAATTTCTGATTCATCATACCTGATTTTGAATTTAATTGTTCTTTCGATATATCTGAGAATTATTTTTCCATCCAATATGTATGATTATTTTGGAGCACTATAAAATCATTCAATCATGGTAACAACATAAATAATGTGAGGTCTTGAGGAAGAAAACTACAAAAATCTCCCTATCGGATTCTGATACTCTTTCTTATCTTTCTTTCCTTCACCATATTTTGACAACTTGGTTCCCACTAAAATTGTTGTGGAAGCTAGATTTTAGTTTTCCATGTTTAATCTCTTGAGAAGTTACTTATCATAATTTTCTTAAGAAAGACAAAAAATGATTATTTTTTATATGTTTTATAACCCACTAAATTATTTCATTTCCTCGAGTATATATATATATATATATAAACTTTTTCATTTCTTTAGAAAATATATCAGAAGTTCATTCACCCCTCACAGAAAAAGAAAAATTTTCATCAATATAAACAATTATGTTGAGGGAAAACTCTTAAAATAACATGATGTAAATACTATTATATACCCTTACATACATAAAACACATATTTATTGAGCATGAATCTAATTTTTAATACCACACTCTTGGCTCTTTCATTATCTCATTCAAGTATTTATTCAAATTTCACACATAACATTCATAATTCCCAACAACAAAGTCATATGGTTGATCAATATTAATCTTTTGATCAATTTCGCCATTTGAAAATATCAATTTCACATCTATCTAAAAAATTTAACTTTGGTTTTCAGTAATAGGAATAAAGACTCTAATTTTAATCGTCCCATGTTTTGAACCAAACATAAATCAATGTGAATTTCAACCTTTTCCATTTATTAGATGGGTTATTTTTTAAATCATGTTTCAAAATACATTTTTGAGAGTTGGATCATTATGATGTGTTCTTTTAAATAAATTAGTTTCATTACATTAAATATGAAATGAAAATAAATTAAATTAAAATAATTAGAAAAATATAAAAATTAGAGTTTTTTAATAATAATAATAATAATATTAATATAATGATGATTATTATTATTAGTATCATTTTTGTTTTATTATTGATAGGAGTATTATTATTATTAAGTAAATATTATAAGGAAAATAAATAATTAAAGGTGAAACCAAAGGCGGATCCCCTTACACAGCATGTGAGCTTCCCCCCATCCCCTCTCTAGGCACATGATGCACCCGACCTCAGGGCTCCCTCCTTACACAATGATATTACTTAGTTCTCTTCCCAACTCTAGGTCGATGTCTCAAGGTAAACATATGTCCTCATTCCTCAATCCTCGATGGGGTGTTTTTTCTATCGTTATTCACCACGTGAGGTGTGACCAAACCTAGGGTTTGGGATAATATATTTCTATTGGTTTTAATCTAATTGTAGGGTATTCGAATCATCTCTCGGGACCCCTTTGGTTATATTCCGGAAACATCCACCAATGGTAAAGTACTTTGGATCGAGTTTTCTCACTGTTATCGAGTTGGGTAATGTTTTTTTTCATTCATAATTATAGATCATTTTATTATTATATATTTTTTAATATATAAGTGGTTGGTTTTCATCTATGAATGTGTTGGTCCTCACTGTAGCATTTTTGAGTTCCTAGATTTAATTATAGAGCGTTTTAAAACTTTTTGAAGGCTTTAACCAATATACATAAGTATATATATATATATATATCAATCATTTACATATTCCCTCATTTATAGGGGAATACATTAATTTGATTAAGTGATATACTTAAATATATAGGAATGCATGTGGGTGAAAGTGTGGTGAAAATTCAAGTTTTGTCATCAATGATGTCATGTGTTGATTGTTCGACTTGGTTCCTCTTCAAGGTAGGGTCACATTGGTTTTACCTTTAATTAAATTAATGTATTAATTAATTAAATAATACACTTTTATTAGATTTAAATTAATGTATTAAAGTCTTCATATTAAATTCTTATTAAATTTGAATTTAGTTTGATTCCTATTATAAGTGATAAATGTGATAAATTATTGCTCGATAAGAAATGCCATGATTTTAAAATAAAACCCTACAAAGGAGTATCACATTATAACAACCCAATCCTTATGTACATGGAAATTACATTAATTTTATAGAATATTTAATACATGACAGACATAGTGAAACAAATACCGTATTATTTTAGTGTCTTTGGAATCTTGGAACACAATCTTCTAGCTTGGTGAAAGATCTTCAACATCTCCCATATAGATATTCCACTTTTTTCATACCTAAAACCTTTAGTTATATCTTGGGTAAAACAAAACATAAAAAGGTTGAGATAATTCTCTTAGTAAGGGTAAACAATGAGAATATAAAACAGACCATAAACAAAATAATTTAAAAATGGGAACATAAAGTTTTAATTTCAAAATCATGAGTCATGAAATAAATCTTGTCAGTATGTAAGGCATAGATCATAAATGAAAATTAACCATGATAAAATATCATTGGAATAAAACATGTAATTATGGAAAACAAATATCCACATAATATGACATCCATAGTAGCCAAGGCATTTCTTCCAATTCAATCATAGTGGACAAAGTCTATTACTATGCTGAGTTTTCTTACCATTCCAGCCATGTATTGCTGAATTGGATTTATCTGTTGTTCTTGCCCAGTATTACCAAACCGGATTTATATTCTATTCTATTTAGGTCTATATCATGAGATATAAATCTTAAACCAATTAATTTTAGGGAGATATACATCCCACCCATTTAATAATGCAATCATTTTTCAATGTTCCACAGAAACGTAAATCATTCATCATAGCATAACCCCTAAAATAAAATATTATTCTTAAACATCATTCTATCATAACATAATACATATAAAATACCATTTCATCATAAAAGGAATAAAATCATCGTAATAATAGGGATACAAACATATCCCTATTTTAATAGAATCATCATATATGGAAAATAATTCTGATAAATCACTCAAACTTAGTTCTTGAGGAAAATATCATTTCTTCTTCAAAAACATCTTCTTTTCTCAATGTGTTGTGAAAATTTAAAATAAAAGATTTTATTTTAAGATAAATATTAAATATATTAAAGGAAACTTTATTTGAATAAGGCTTTATGAATATGTAAGAATTCGTTCATTCCATGTAAGTTAAAAAAACATTATCCCCGTAATTTTACAGAAAAAGTCAAAAAGTACCACTTATTCTAAAACATCCAAAGATACATTTCATACATCTTAATAGAAATTTAACAATGGTTAAAATTGACATTAAAAAATTGTAAATAATATAAATAATATTATATATTTTGGAAGCATGGTCTTGGATGATAAATATTCCCCACCAAATACTTATGAATAAACAATCTCGGATAATAATGAGATTGAAAAATTATCCCATACCTTAGGTCTGATTTCTTTTGTATGTGTTTGAAACTATGGTATAGTGGGTATAAAAATATTATTAACTTCTAAAAAACCATAATAATATTTATGATATCATATATGATTCACTTATGACTTTATATTACCTGTTTATTTATTAATTCCATGTTAAAGCAACATTTGTGTAATAATTGTTTTATTTATCGTATGAGGTTTGACGTGTTATTCTTGATATTATTACTTAGATCATGATATAATTACTTATATAATTTAAAACAAGTTTCATATATCATATATTATCAGTATATAATTATATATAATAGAGATATAAATGAAATGGAATGAACAATTAATGGAGATGGTAGGCCTTATATACTCATGAACACTGTTTCTGTTTCCATATTGAATGCAATGGAGGTGAGTAAATGACAAATATATATGTATATATATAAATATTGTGTCATTATTATGTCATATATTTAAATATTATTTATTATATATAAATTATAATCATTCTTGAATGGTTAACATGGAGTGGTTAATGTGGAGAAGGAATCTCATCGTGTTGTGGAGATGGTAGGTCGTACGTACGAACGAGTGACAATGCCATTCATGTAATGGTTAAATGGTATGTAATTGGATGGTATACTAATTATACAGAATAATTTTAATTTTATATTCATTATTTAAATCCATTATACTCATCACTATACCCATCTAAATTTATTATTGTTGAATAAAAAATGACAACACGTCGTGGAGATGGTAAGTCGTAAGTATGCATGCATAGTGATATTGTTATTAATAGGATATATAAAATTAGGTATAAGGTTTTACCATAATTATAATAACAACTCAAAATTTATAAGATACTGGATTAATTACTTTATTATAGGAATAATATAAGAATATTAAGTATTAGAAGAATAGAATTTTGAAAGAGGTGATAACACAATTACCTCTTTTTCGAGTATCTCTTTTTGATTTTCACAAACAGTCTACCTATGATTGATTTATGCCCATTGTGTGGCCTATATGATGAATTGAGGGATTTTTGTAGTGGACATTGGATGGATTTAGCTATTCCAAATTCATTTTGAGTTGTTATTTAAAGATAATGAGAAGATAATTTTTAGAGGTGAGGGAAACATTTGGAAAGTATTTATATATTATTTTATTATAAACCTTTTTTCTATTTCTAATCATCCGAAACTCATTTATTCAAGAGATACAATGTTTATGGGTCGAAATAATCTAAACCAAAATGTTTGGACAAGTTTAGGTCACAATATTAACCTTATCATTTAGCTTTAACCCTTAGTTAAACAACATAACACTTACCATGTCTTCTTGTATTTTTTGATATATGTTTAATATAGTTACTATAAAATACCAATAGAACCTCAATTGGGTCATAAATGATATTTTTTACATTATCTACGTTATTTGGCCTAATATTAGTCTATTTTAGTATTATTATATTATTTAATAAAATAGTATTTGTTTTAAAAACTCATTTTTTTCAATTTTGACACTATTTAGAAACTAATTGGTGTAGAAGTCATAAAAATATAATTCCATCAAAAAAAATGAATGAACTCATCCCTCAACATCCATTTTCATCTAAAAATATATTTTATGGCATAGAAATGTTCAAATTAAATTTACTTTATTATTTTTAATATCATTAATTTGAATATTTCATTACTAAGGTAATCATTGTATCATCGTTGTGTCATAAATAAATTTATATGTTAAATGTCTAAAAATTATAAATAAAATACCATAGTGTAAGAAATATTTTTATATTTATAATTACTATTTATATTATGATAGATAGTTTATATAAACCAAAATATTTTTTTAGTAAAAAGATACATGTTTATGTTGTATTTCCCTTTACTTTAACTTAATTATTATAACATGTCATTTTCACTCACAAATGGTTCTCAAATGCCAAAATTTAGACCTAAGGATTTTTTTGGTTGCCCATGACTCATCCAATTTGATTATGAAACGTGTTAGTGTCATTTTATATTATTATAATATAATTTTTACCCTTATTTAACGGATTTACCCTTTAACCTTGGTAAATAAAATTTATTACTGAAGTAACTATTCATAATGTCTAAAAATAAAAGGTACTTATTTAAAAAAAAATTTAATGTAGGATTAATAATATGAAATTCATTTTTCTAGTTTCAAAACACATAATTGGTATAAGTTCATTAAAAATTAATTCTCATTGTCCAAACCAGAATGTTGGTTTTTATGAAATAAAACATTCAAAAGATTAACACGTGTTTATTTCTAATTTAAATGTTAAATTAATTCCAATGAACATAATTGTATTAAATTATAAAAATATAATCCAATTACACTTTAAAACCATTTAAAAATATAATCTAACTATACAAATAAATTAGATTAAAAGGTAGTTTTGAATTAAAATGCAGCATTTTTCACTATTCTTTAAAATATGAATTTTATAAGAAAATTTCCAAAAAATAATCCAAATAAATTTTTTATGTCCCCATTCCGTACAAGAAGTTTATTATTTCAAATGAAATATATAAAATTATAAAAAACTAGATTTAAAATTTATAAGCCATCAAAAGTCGGCAAAAATGTTTTTTTTTTGAAAAATACTTCTTTTATAAGAAAAATTGCATTTGTTCTTATATAATGTCTAGAAAATGCATAATATAAATGTTAATTTTATGTAAAATTAAAAATGTGGTTAATAATATTAATAAATGAATTTTTATATCCCATTAAATAATAATGTTTTTTAAAATATATTGTCGTTTAGTGAAACTCGGTATTGCCTACAACGCAAGCTATTGATGAAGGTTAATCTTGCGTGTAATGCAAGCCAAGTAAGTTTTGTGTATAGTGAAAGCCTCCTTTGGTGTTGAATATAACATAATCCCATCATATTACATTAATTCATTGAACAAATTCTATACTCAGTGTTGTGTGAAATCAATTCTGTCAAAAGAACTTGAAATCGTGTGTAACACAATACAAGAATAGAATTGTGTGTACTTCAAGATCATATGGTGTTGCATATAGTGAAATATTATCTTGGTGTACTATAAAACACAAGAAATAAATTAAATTAAAAATAATCTATCTCATAAAATCACAAGGTGTTTCATTGTACCCCCATTAAAATGAATTTCTACCTCGAAAGTTTTCAGGATTATAAAAGGTTTACTACATGAAAGATTCATTCATAAAAACCCATGTAGTAAAAAGAAATACAAAAACATCATTTTAGTAATGGAAAGTTATAAAACTAATGGTTTCCCAATTTAACTCATCATTGGGTTTCCACATTGGATAACATAGGTGGGATGTGAAAACATGGATATGGAAGAAAAATCTAACCGTCAAGTTCTGATAGATAGTGATACAGAATAATGTTTGGAGAATGTTAATAACCAAAAATCCATAAGTATACAATGATTTATGGGGCCATATAATTCAATGGATAGAAAGGTATTAAGATTAAATTTTTGGTTTTCAAGATCCTTTCCCTAAAGTTTATGAATTTTTTAGGAGAATAAATACATACTTGATTTTTCTACAATATCAATGTTGTTTTTTCCTCGAATAATTTCCACTTTATCTCATCTTTAAAGAAATGTAGTTGAATCTTTCATTCTTGAAGTGTTTGTAGATCAAGCGATAGAATGTTAGTTCATTCCATCTATCTCAACAAACAGGTTAGCACATGTTATCAAATATTCATAACTCTACCAATAATTAGATAATAAATTAATCTAACAAACTTCAACCAGAATATGAAATATACTATCCAAAAATGGATAACCTTATAATCCTTCCAAAATTTAAAAATATAAAAATTAAAAAATTGGTGAACCAAATCGATTAATCATTTGTCTCCCATATCTCATAAGGTATTTATTGGTTGTCACATTCCAAACATATGAATACCTTAATCATTAATTCCATTAAAACATGGTAATAAAATGAATTACCATAGAACCTTAGTAAATAAAAGAATTCTATCAAAATTAACTCTTTCCACGCACCAAAAATACCAAAAATTCAATATACTCACACAATGATATCATATTTTCCTTATATCAGTCATGAGGATATTAATACTTTCGAACATGTCATTATCTCCTTATCCATTCATTATGCCCATATCATGTGCTTTCCAGAAATATATTAATCATTTTCCATGGTAACCGGTACCATATACTTATGGAAAACCACAATGGACCAAGATATATATATTTCAATATTCCATAATACCATAGAAGAGATTATATAATAGTATTTAGGAATCACAGTACATAAACACTTAGTCATTCCACTACTTCATTGTCATACTAAACATCAGAAATAGTGATCATTTGTGATTTGCCTTTATCTTTGGACTTAATAGGTTGTTGACACCGATAATAATCCATAACCCTTGGATTAGGGCATTGGTTAGCATAATTCCCCATTTCCTTTCACTTGTAGCATTGAAGTGTGGGTGGGTCATTCTCTATAGTGTTTTCACTATTCACATTGTTAGCAACCTTTTTCCCATTACTTTGGAACTCAAAAGTTGTATGAATTTCTTTTTTCCACATGTAAAACATTTTATATTCCCCTTAAGACAATCTCTACCATTATTCTTTCCACACTTTGAACTTAATGAATCATTCATCTTCTTTTCACCATTGTTTTGAGATTTTCCCTTGATCTCTATCTTTTGTTTCTTTTCAAAACCATGATATTTATATGTTACACCAGCTTATATTTCTACCTTTATAGAACAAAACACAATCTCTTCCTAGCTACTAATGTCTCTTATAGCTAATTCCCTTCGAAGACATGGATCTAATCCACTGAATAATCAATCAAATTTACATTTAGGTTGGATGATAAAGTCCTAAGTATACCTTCAAATTCTTGTAAAATATTCTTGGTATGTACCAATGGATTCATCATCATTTTTTAAGCTCAAGTTACTCATTTTCCAAATTTGTTCAAAGAATTTGAAGAAATTACTTATTGTAAAATATTTTCTTGAACTCATCCAATTCACTGGATTAAATGTCATCTTCTTACCTTTTATTGTTTATTAGGGTCCACCACTGGTTTGCTTCGTATTCTAAACAATAAAAAGAAAAAAAATGAATTTTTCATGATCTTAATAGAGAAAGATGGAAAATAACTTTTCAATGGTACTGATCCATTTTTTAGAAACAAGTGGATCAGAAGAACCACTTAAAGAAGGTGGGTGTTTCTTCATGAAGGAGTCCATAGAATGTTGTTCCCTTATATTCTCGTTTAGATGTCCAGATTGATTCATATCTTGTGTATCTATAGGAATAATATTTTTCAATCCATATATCATAACATTTTGTTGTTCTAGAGGAAAATCATTTCATCTCCCATTGCATTGATCATTATCACAGTTCCTTCGAGTTCCAACCATTGTCTAAAACCCAAAAATAATAGTGTGAGATAAAAAAATCATACTAGGAAAATAACATAATCAGGGGGTACTTTTAATCTATAACATCTTAGCTTTAATCCTATGTTCTTTATGATCATCACCATAATTCTAGGACTATAACCTATAGTTATACTTACCCTTATTGAAAACCCTATACATACCTTATAAATAGCTCTAGGGATCTCACTAAAGTTTTCTCATCCAAGTTTCCAAAGGTTAACTAAAGCTTCACTATAATACCAATTATAATTATCCAAGCTTGAAATACATAGAAATTACATTACTTTTTCATAATTCATAATACATGTCACAAATAGATTCCAAAAGACCATCTTAGTTTAGATTCCTTAGAGACTTTAATATAATCATCTAACTTGGTGAAAGATCATCAACATCTCCCATAATGATTATCCTCTTTGTTTTCATACCTAAAAAATTTCTTTATATCCTGGGGAAAATAAAAAATAAAAAGGATGTGCTCAAATTCTTAATAAGGGTAAAAATTTAAAATATAAAACAAACCATAAACAGAAAAATGTAAAAAAATTAACATAATGTTTAAATATAAAATTTTTGGGTCATAATATCAATCATGGTAGCACGTAATGAAAAAATCATAAAGGAACATTATCCATGATAAAATAACATTAAAATAAAACATGTAATTGTGTCAAACAAATAATCACAAAATATGACTTCCATTGTAGCCAATCAATTACATCCAATATGATCATAATGGAAAACGTCCATTACTGAACTGGGTTTACTTGTCATTCTAGCCATGTATTACTGAACCAGATTTACTTATCATTCCAGTCCTGTATTACTGAACCAAATTTACTTTCTGTTAAAGTTATTTCTATACATGAGATATAAATATTTACCCAATGCATTGGAGGGATATATTGGTCCCACCCATCTCATATTGAAATCGTTCTTACATGTTCCATAAAAACATTAATCACTCCTCATAGCATAACCCATGAAATAAAATGGGTTTCGTAAACATCATTCTATCATAACATAATCCATATAAAATAACATTTCACCATTAACAGAATCAAAACATATTAATAATAGGGATTTAAACATAACCCTATTTAAAAAGAATCATCTTATATAGAAAATAATTTTTATAAAACACTCAAACTTAATTCTTGGGGAAGATATCCTTTCTTCTTCAAAAACATTCTCTTTTCTCCAAATTCATCATAATTCTAAAAAAGTGAATTTAGTGGAAAATAAACATTAAATTGTGTAAATTAATTTTCATGGAAATAAGGAATTATGAAGACATAAAAATCTTTTCATGATGTGTATGTTAAAAAACATTCTCCTCAAACTTTTACTAAAAAAGTCCAAAAATACCTCGTATTTGAAAGTGGCCAAATATTTCTTTCGTACCGCTTAATAAAAATTTACCAACAGAAAAAATTGACAATAAAAATTTCCGAATAATTGAAATAATATCATATATTTAGGAAAAAAGGATATGTATGATAAATATACCTTGGTAAATACTTAAAAATAAACAATCCTAGATAATAATGAGATTAAAAAAATATATGTTACCTTAGGTATGGTTTCATCTATATGTTAATGAAACTATAGTATAGTGGGTATAAACATATTATTAACTTTTAACAGAACCATTATAGTGTTTATTATATAATATATGATTCACTTATAAGTTTATATTACCCATTTATTTATTTATTCCATGTTAAAGAAATTTTTGGATAATAGTTATTTTATTTATCATACATGTTTTGACTTTTTCCCTTGATATTGTTTCTTAGATAATGATTTAATTAATTAAGTAATTTAAAAAAAATATATATATACATTATATATATTCAGTATATAAATATATATAATAAATAGATAAATGAAATGAAATACATCATTAATGGAGGTGGTAGGCTGTACATATGCAAGAACACTATTTCTGTTTCCTTATTGAATTGAATTGAATTAAAAAAATGAAAAATATATATACAAATAAATCTAGTATCATTATTATGTCATGTATTTTATTCTTATTTATTATATATACTTTATAATCATTCTTTTATAATTAACCAGGAGTGGTTAACGTGGAGAATGAATCTAATCGCGTCTTGGAGAGGTAAGGTCGTATGTACGCATGTGCAACGATATAATTCAATTAATGGTTAAATGGTATATAAATGGATGATATATTAATTATACAGAATAATTATCATGTTATATTACTTATTTAAATCCATTATAATCATCATTAAACCCATCCAAAATAATTATTGTGGAATAACAAACTACACCACGATGTGGAGACTGTAAGTTGTACATATGCACGCATGGTGATATTATGTTTCGTTAGATGGAAAATGGAGTTATAAGGTCTTCACATAATTATAATAACATATCATAATGTTGAGGATAATATATTTATTACTTTATTATTGGTACAAAATAATAAGAGTAAATAGAAGAAGAAAATAATTTTGAAAGAGGTGATAAAACAATTACCTCTTTTTTGAGAATATCCTTTTAATTTTCACAAAAGGCCTCCCTACGATGGATTTCTACCAAAAGTGTGGATTCTATGATGAATTGAAGGAATTTTGTAGTGGAATGAGGTAGGGTTAGTATGAGAAAAATAGCTTTTGATTTGTGATTAAAAGAGAAGGATAAGTTTATTTTTATAGGACAGGTGAGAGGATATTTAGGAAAGTCATTAAATATTAAATTGATTTTCGGTTTATAAGTGTCCCAAACTCATTTATTTAGAATATAATATTATTATAGCTATATATAATCTCATACAATAGGTTTTATGCAAGTTTATGTCACAAAAGTATCCTTATCATTTAGCTATAACCCTTAGTTAAATAATTTAACTCTTACCATGTCTTCTTGTATTTTTATATTATACGGTTAATATATTTACTATAAAATGCCAAGAGAACCTCAAGTGTATAATTAATGACATTTTTAAAATTATTTATGTCATTTGGATTAATATTATATTTTTGGGATTGTTATATCATTTAATAAAATAGTATTTGTTTAAAAAACTCATTTATGTCAATTTTGACACTATTTAGTAATTGATTTTTGTTAAAGTTATAACAAATTAATTCTTTAGAACCAAAGGAACTAAATCATCCCCCAAATGTCATTGTAATAATAAAAATTAATGTATTTCATCAGAATGTTAAAATCAAATTTATTTTAATATTTATATTATCATTTATTCAGATATTTCATTATTAAGGTAATCAATGCATCATCATTATCACATAAAATTTTTTATATTTTTAACGTTTAAAAATTATAAATAAAATACCATGTTGTAGGAATTATTTTTAGATTTATAATTACAATTTATAGTCTAAAATATCATTTATTTAAATCAATATAAAATTTTTTTAGTAAAAAGATACATATTTATGTTATATTTTCTATTACTTTAAATTAATTACTCTAACATGTCATTTGCACACCCACTTGGTTCTCAAATGACAATATTTAGACCTGAGGAATTTTTTGGTAACCCATGAATCATCCAATAGGATTAGGACACATGTTAGTGCAGTTTTATATTATTAAAATATAGTTTTTTTACCATTATTTACATGATTTACCCTTTAACCATGCTAAATAAAAATAATTACTAATGTTACTATTCATAATCTCCAAGAATAAAAGGAACTTATATTTTTTTGGTAATGCCTTGATCAAGGACCGAATAACCACTTATTAATTAAAGAAGAAAAATTTTACATGAGTCGAAAGGATGGGATCTTATTACAATCTCTTTCAAAGAGGTGAAATAAATCAGCTGGCAGCGCATCCAGCCATGTCATGCTCTGGTGAACACCTTTGATGGAAAGGGCATACGAAACAACATTCTCTTCATGGAAGAAATGTGTGGAAATTTAGTCAATTTCTTGCATCAAATTCAGGAAATTCATCCAAAGCGTAGTAAGCGGACAGGCGAGACGAATGACTCCATTCTAAATGGCTTGAACAATGGTGGTAGAATCACTTTCAATCCAATGTTTTTTCCATCCTCTTTTTAGTGAAAAATCAAAATCATGGATGACTCCTATCATCTCCTCTTCAAGGGATGAGGTAATCCCACACCCACTGTAAAAGAAACCCTGGAACTGGTTAGCAGAATCTCTAAAAATGGCCCCACAGCTGGCAGGTCCAGGATTGCCTTTTGAGGCACCGTCGACGTTCACTTTAATCCAACCTGGCATCGGAGGTTTCCAGAAAAATTCAAAGGGGTGCCTGGTATTTAGGAAAATACCCGGGACATGGATACATCTGAGGATCTCGAAGTCTCCAATATAATTGTTGCAACAGTCTTTTTGAATTGAGGCAGCTTCATGTCTTGCAATGAGAATTCGAACTTTTCCTGCATTGAGACTGAATGAGTGATTATTATGGATAAGATCTTTTCTTACATATCGTAATGATAATTTTATCTTTTACCTTACGATTACAAATATGTAATCCATATTTATATATTTATAACACATAACTTTCAGAAATTAATTTTAAATTAATTCCCATTGTCAAAACCAAAAAGCGGGTTTTTAAGAAGTAAAAACAATCAAAAGATTGACATGTGTTCATGTCCAATTTAAATATAAAATTAATTACAATGAAAAAAATTGTATTAATTTATAAAAACAAAATAAAATTACACTTTAAAAGAAATTAAAAATATAATCCAACTATATAAATAAATTAGATGAAATGCCATTTTTAATTAAAATGCATTTTCTTCACTAATCATTAAAATATGAATTTTATCAAAAAAATAACAAAAATTCAACCAAAGAAAAATTTTATATCTGTATTCCAATAATTAAGTATATTTTGTCAAATAAAATTTATACAAGTATAAAAAAATATATTTAAAATGGGTTCACCATCAAAAGGAGGAAAAACTGTATTTTTTTTAAAATACTTCTTTAATCGGAAAAACTTATTTTTTTCTTATATCATGTTTAGAAAATACATAGAATTAATTTTAATATTATATAAAATTGAATTTTTTTAATAATATTACTAATGGATATTTTATATCACATTAAATCATAATATTTTAATAATATATCGTCATTTAGGGAAACCCGGTATTGTGTACAATGCAATCCATCGTGGAAGGTCACTCTTATGTATAATTCAATCCAAGTCAGTGTTGGGTGTAGTGAAGGCTCCCTTTTGTATTTTTTATAACCAAATCCAAATATAGGTCTTTTATACATTGAAAAAAATATATACTCAGTGTTGCGTGAACTAAATTTTATCAAAAGAACTTGAACTTGTGTGTAACACAAGGCATGAATAGAGTTGTGTATACATCAAGCTCATATGGTGTTGCATATAGTGTAAGATAACCTTGGTGTAGCTTACAACACAATACATCAATTAAATTAAAAATAACCTTTCTCATAAAATCTATGAGTGTAACACACTTTCTTCAAGCTAAAAAGTAGTGAGTAGAATTTTATGCTTCCCTACCTTATTTCCTTGGTTCTTCTTTTATATCCTGATGTATGTTTGGTATATAGAATTTTGAGACTTGGCCTTGTTGAAGTTATGATATGGGTTTCCCCTTTTTGTATATAACCTGATATGCCTTTACGTGAGTGTTTAACTATTGTATTGTCTTTTATATGAAGTGGACCTTGTATTATATTTGTTTCAATAAACCCAACACACCCCATGGGTGTTTGGTCCCTTTGAAAATGGAATGTACAAAGTGGGAATTTTAGTTGTTTCCATGAAATTTTCATTTATCTTTAACCGTTGAGCCTTGTAAGTGAATTTTCCATATTTTGGTAAATTATGTCTGTTGATTTAAAAGAAACACTTAATTAATGATAGGGGTTCCTCTCATAAAATGAATCAAATGATATTAAATGGATTGACCACAATGGATGGTAAGATCGTAAACATTTTCTAATGCATAAGTAAATTATTATAATGAAATGTAATGCCTTAATGGATTTGGACTTGGCTAATGATATTCATTAGAGGACATTTCCTAATTTTTTAAATTATGAACGTGAACATGTTTCTAATAACATATTCCATACTTTATGCTTACCACTTGGTGCCACAAGTGGGGGTTAAAAAAATTCCATATTTTTTTGATTTCATTATTTAATGTATATGTTGTACATTTGACCATTCTAGCATGCCACATGTGACAAAATAAATTTAATAATCCCTATCATATAATAATTTTTTATTTTAAACCATCCCTTGGATCCATCTGGGTCTATAGGTTTGGAGACTAATAAATACAACCACCCAATTGGTGTAACACCCTTGGAAATTATTAATACATGGCCTTTTTATATTAAATCCATATTATAAATTGGAAAAATTGTTGATTTCCATCATATAATTTAAACTACCATAATAAAAAAATATTTCTTATCATAGAATAATCATCTCTAAGTAGCTAATTAATTAATATATTAATTAATTTAGGGTAAAATGATTATTTAAAAAGGATTGAAATAATTTTAATGTCAATGAGGAACCTGTATTAATGAAATGAATTTGATTTATAGATTTTATTTTTTATAAATTGACCAGTGTGTCTTATGATGATAAATCAAGTATGTTTGAAACTTAAACATTGACGTTTCTTACATAGTTTTTTAGATTATATGATATTGATGTGATTGGTACTAGAGGGTGTGATATAGATTAACATGTTGAATATTTCTAGAGACAAATCATGTCTAATGTCGAAATATTTGGGCTTTGTACATGTTCTTTCGTATCGCCTGATGGAAAGGCACATAGGAAATTGATGTCAGAGGGAAACTTTTACTATATTATGGGATGCTTGAGGACTCATGATTGGTGTTGATGATTGATGGATTGGTTACCATTTTAATTTTACCAGAGAGATAGGAGCAATGGTACTAAATTGTTGAGGGTAGAGTATATGACAATGTCAAAGGCCTCAGGGATAGATGCATAATCACACAATGCCTTTGGGTGAGATTCTAGTTATGTCTAAGTGTGAGATTTTGGTTATCCTTAGGGTAGGGGATGAATGTTTATAGTATTTTATGGGTGATTCATCCTCGGTAGGAGAATATTTTATCGATTTGGGTGATTCATCTTAATGAAGTTATATCTACCCACATACATGGATATATGGAAGGGTTATAAAGTAGGTATAGTTGACAGGTGTCCCTTACGAACCTAAGTGAGTTGTTTATTTAATTAGAACTACTTGTTTATTTTTATTATTATACCTTCTCACTAATTTACATTATACATCATGTAATGGATTGTTCTAGACATCATGGGTGCCGCCCTATTGAGATTATTATCTCGCACAATGCTCGGGTGCTGTCTGTCACCCAAGTAGAGCTTCTTATTTTCTGGTCTTTCGATTCGTTTCTTCTACTATATTTTTTACATGAGAGATAGGGAGAAAATGACTATTCTCTTGCTCAAGATGCGCAAGGAGTTAACTGTTGGGGGTTTTTTTATTTCTTTATTTTTTATTAATTTTACCATAGAGTAACACTTTACATTACATGCACTGTTATATAGAATTGGCATTAGCCATTTTACTTTTATAAAGATATTGTATTATTCTTCCACTAATTATTTTCCTATTATTAGTTATTCTTCATTTTTCTGTTATTTATTAGCTGATAAACCATTGTGAAACTCTGATCTAGAGGATATATAATCCCCACTATACCATCATTATACCCTAGATGCTAGTCAGCATCCTATAGCATACAAGGACACATGCTTGAGGCCATGTAGAGACCTTCCAACCCACCGGCATAGTGGTGAGATAGGTCAGGATATTACTAATCATTATTAGGGATTTATTTTCCTTTTTAATGTTATTTTGGGCTGGTAGGAAGGAGGCTAGAAAAGTGCCACTGCTTGGTTAATATCCATGTTTTGGACGGATCACCCCACGTATGGGAAATGGCCAAGTGGCTAGGGATGGGTCTTTTGTTAGTTCTTTTTATTCTTATAGTTGATATTATTTCTCCTTGAGTGAATGGGATACTTTCCATTGCATATTGATTTATGAATTTATGGTATTTTTTCCTTATATTATCATGGAAATGATGAATCATTACATGCATCATAATTGTAAAATATAAAAACACATTCCATGAAGATTCAATGCAATTTAGTTTCATATATAGTCTTCTTTCTTATTTGATTCAAGTGTCTTGAGTGTTATGCCATGCTTGACTTTATAGAATGCTTTTCTATTTATATTCCATGTTTCTTGACTGCTTAGCATAGATTTCATCTTTAGTATTCCATTCTTCTATGATAAAAACATGTTTCTCTTTCTTAGCTACTTGTAGATACATGATACACTTTAGTTAAAAATATTAACATATGGCATGGGATAAATGTAATCTGTTCCAATTAAAACATGAGCTAGTTTTCAGTTTTAAGTTGTATGGGAACCTTACCAATGGGAAAAGGTAACTCGTATACTCGAAAAATATTATATTTCTAAATATGATTAATGGATATTGTCTAAAAATTTAAAAGGATGATAAAGCGAAATTTTTTAATTGAATTGGTTTCAATTAAAAAGAATCCAAATTCCATATTGTAATGAGTATGGCTGCTTAATGGATTGTTAGATGGAAACCCATATTACTAGAATGTTGAACATTATCTTGTTGTGTTATAAAATAGTTTTGAATGAAATTTTTTGAAAATATAATATTAAATAAACATTTTTACCCTCTAAAATGTAAAATTGGACCTATGTATCTCATTTGGGACATGTATCTTATGACATAAACCCTTAAAAATGTTAATCACTTCAATAATTAAGAAACTACTATTGGGTTGCATTCTGATGAACCCAAGTTTGCTTAGAAGAACCCGTGTATGTCTCTTTTTGGTTAAAAAGAATTTATATGATAAATTTCTTAATAAATATGGGACCTCCATGAATGTTTAATGCTAAAAAGGAAGATTGATATAACATTTCTATTTTTCCCTTGGGGCCTTGGTCATAAAAATAGTAGCCTAGTGTTTTTGTTTTAAAATTGTAATTGATGTTTAAAAGTAAATATTTTATATGTTAAGAGATTTAAATGTGAATAAATTTAATGGATGTAACATGGAACCCTAGGGGGTTTGATCTGTTTAAACCCTTGTGATAGTGTATCTCGATCTTTACTTTTTATGTTTCCTTGGAACAGAAACATGTGTGTTTTCTAGAGGCATTCATTATTTTTATAAATGTATTAGATTGTAGGATCTTGATCCTAGTGAATTTTTTTGCATGACCAAGTGTTATGGGTGATTCTTATGATCTTATAAGGGGATAGACTGTGGTAGGTAGAATCCATGAGTTTAAATTCCCTGATAGTACAGTGAGATGTTTAATGCTTAGTATTGTTCAGATTCTATTATCCCCTATATGATGTTCATATTCTAATTGAACCCCTTTTTTGGATGGGTGTTCTTGTTTCCATGGGCCTGGTTATGGAAGTGGGCATCTGTTAATGCTCATTTTCATATGATTAGACATGCCTAGGGAATGTCTGGTCGTTTCATAAGTCACAAGACCATCTCTTCTTCCTCATTAATGAAATGCATTGTATTTTTTCACCCATGTTAATGGTCATATGGGGAAATATGACTTCGGTATAAGTATCATTAATGGGACATCTGATAATTTAAGGAATAGCGATGATAACCTATGGGTAGTATACAGGATGTGTCGTTTTCTTCTAAAACCTTGGTGAAGTAGGAATTCACATGCGCAGTGACTGTTGACTGTTAAATGATGAAAAGAACCACTTGAGTTCAGTATAATCATTGAGCTTGTGCTATTGAGTATGTTCTTGGGTCATCTTCAGAGTATATTGACCTTGGCGTAAAAAAATCAAGTTTGTCCCAATGCTCGGGATGACTTTGAGATACTCGTGTGTTTTGACATAGTGGTCAGTTTTATTTTTTTTCAAGTCATTTGATTAAACATTTGTGTTTATGATAGTTATTACCTAGCGTTCTTTTGAGTGTATAGTCTATCCAAAAAAATTGAAAATTAGTACACTACTAATCTGGGGACCTTCCTTCTGTTTCTATTAAATACACATACTTCTTGGTTGAAGGAATACAACCAAAGATGACAATTGGATAATGGTCGGTCCTGCATAAATTCCATGAGGCCTGTGAACTAAAAATTGTATTGATGCTTTCTTGGGATCATAATGTTGGTGTGGTTGGTTGTGTATGAAATATTTTTCAATAACCATTTTTCTTTGAGGACATCAGGGGTTAATCCTAAACGATCACACAATGTCTTGGTGGAAACTATTATTAATCGGTTATTAAAATTGTGTCAATAGGTGAAGTCAGGCTTCATCCTTGAAGTTGAATAGTTATTGTTTCACTATTATTATTTTAGGTAATTGGGTAAGATTTAATGGATACCATTCAATCCTCTTAATTTACTCTATTTCAGAAATGAGTATGTCACATATCATTTCATCTCCCTTGATGCACTAAGAGAGTGATGGTCTTACAGCATGCAATGTTTTAAATGTTACTGGTTGTAGGGTTATCTCTATCTTGTTGCATTCTAGACAAGTGGTTATGTTCAAGAAATGGTTATTCTTGAATGATCATTTGGGTTCCCATGTAGGAACACATTGAATGGACTTTGGGATGCCGGCTATTTCCATTTACTTGACCACCAGGCGGATGCTACTCTAGGCTCATTTGAAGATCGGGTGTGGGAATTTTGGATTATGCCAAGATCTCACTTGTAAAAATGGAGTGTAGACTACCTTTGTAATGTTATTTAGAATCAACCTATTTTGAATCTGATGTTTCCCCAGAGTAGTTGTTGGTTTCAGGGAAGGTTTTTTCAAATAAAATCATTGAAATCATGGTATGTACTTTGGTGTGCTTGTTCATGGTGAATGTGAGATGCCTTGGGAGAATGCATCACAGTTTATTTTGTGAAATGCTGAATGTCAAAGCCGAGCACCTTCTTGAATTGTCAGTCATAGTGGATCAACTATTTTTCTCTCGTGTTCAATGCAATGGTCAGCAAAGGACCATTTATGGAACATATTTCGATGAGAAGGGTGTGGTTATTGTTCGCAATGACTTTTCTTGAGAAGATGACTCTTCCTGGATAAATAAGGTTTTTAGGAAATTGACTATATTACGATTTCAAAATCATTCCATAGAATTTCAAGAATTCTTGATGTGCACATCATAGGAAATTATTATGGTGTAGGTTTCATGGCTAGGAACTGACCCCCATTTTAATGGTTTAGACCTATGGTGGGGAGCACCACATGTTAGTTGTTTCAAGAGATAACGAAATGGTATTGTTTGTATCTAAATGTACTCTAATAAGAATTGTATCATTGTTTTAGTTGGAAAAAATATGATCATTGGCTATAGTTTTAATGGATTAAGTGCTCATTGCTTAAATGGATGCTCTAAGGTGTTTTCGGTGTTAGAAATGCATCGCAGCCATTTGAAATATAATTCATGACCACGGTAGGTCGGGAGATGTATTCCTTTTTCTAGAAGGATTATTAGGGATGAGAAGTTCTAATGTGGGGAGGTTATAATGTCCCATGTTTTGACAAGAAGAAATTCCAAGTGAATTTAAGCTTTTGGTGTTTACTAGATGGTTTGTTTTTTAAATAAAATTTTTTAACACTTCTTCTGTAGTTGGAACAATGTGATATCTTTTATTTAAAATAGTTTAATTAAATTAAAAATAAAATTAAAATAAATAAAATGAGATTAAATTGAAAAATTAAAGAGATATTTTTATAATAATAATAAGAAAATGATTATTATTATTATTATTATTATTATTATTATTATTATTATTAATATTATTAAGTATAGGTTTTAAGGAAAAACTAAATAAATAAAGTGGAAACTAAATGGTGTTACCAAAATCCAATGTGTGACCCCCACCCCACTCCTCTCAAGATATGTCATATACCACCTCCCCCCCCCCTCACACCCCCACCATCTACAACAATTTCACTTGAATCACTTGGTGATTGTGTGTCAATTTCTTTAAGTAATACTATCTCTTACTTCCTCATTCCACGATTGGTTGTTTTCCTCTCTCTCGTTTCCCTGTGAGGTGTAGAAAAACCTAGGGTTTAGGAAAATATGGTACTTTTTTTTCTTCCAATGTTAATGCATGTGAAGAATCTCTTGATACCCTTTGTTTGTATTTTGAAAACCTTTACCGAAAATGAAGCGGTTCAGATTGATTTGTCCTGCCACTGTTGATTTGGGGTATGTATTCCCATTCTTCTTCATTGTATCTAATTTTTTAATTGGTTTTTTTTATTTTTGAATTCCTATTATTATTTATTTAGGGTCTTGGTCCTCAATGTTTTATTTTTGAGTCCCTAGATTTAATTTTTGAGAATTTGAAGACTATGTGAAGGCTTCCACCCATATAAACATATATGTATATATGTATGTATGTATATAAATATATATTCCTTGAAAATATTCCTTCATGGAGAGAGTAATGTCTATCATGGATTTATATATATATATATATATATGAATGTATGTTTGTGCTATTTTTGATATAATTTGAGTTTCATCATCAAAGTTGTCAAGTGTCGAGTGTTTGGCATGGTTCCTATTCAAGGTAGGGTCCAATTCCATTTCCATTTAATTTAAAGAATGGATTATTTAATTTGTTACTATGATTTTATTATATTTTAATTAATCTAGTAAAGTCTTTAGATTAATTTTCTGTTAAATGTGAATTGAGTATAATTCCTAATAGAAGTGTTAAATATGATAAATTATTGCTTGATAATAAATTTCATGATTTCTTAATAAAACCGCTCCAAAGGAGGTGCACTGTCTTCAAGGTAAAAACAAGAGAGTACACTTTTAGGCTTTCATGATTTATTTCCTTGGTTCTTATTTTATACATTGATGTATGGTTGGCATATAGCATGTTTATACATGGCCTTATTGATGTTATGAAATGAGTTTACCCTTTTTTATACATGGCATGTCATGCCTTGATGTGAAGGTTTAGCTATTGGATCATCTTTTAAATTATCTGGCCCTTATCTCATATGTGTTTTAATGAAACCAACACACCCCATGGGTGTTTGGTCCCTTTTCTCTTCAAATTTCCAAAGAATGCATTTGAGCTGTTGTCATGAAATTTTCATTCATCTCTGACCCATTGAGCCTTGTAAGTGAATTATATATATATTGGTAAATAGAATTAGTTGTTTTAGATGAAATGGATAATTTGTGATAGGGTTTCCTCTCTTACAATGAATCAAATGGTATTAATAGTATTGACCCTGAGGGATTGATAGGCCATACCTTTTTTCTTTTGTATAAGTAAATGCATATAATGAAATTTAATGCCTAAATAGATTTGACTTTAGATAATGATATGCATGGTAGGCCTTTGAATCATATATTAAATTATGAATATAAACATTTGAAAAATAACATATTCCACACTTTATGATTACCACTTGGTCCCATAAGTGGGTCATATGAACTAAATACATTTTTTGGATTTAATTATTTAATGTGTATTCAATACATTTGAACATTTTGGCATGACTCAGGTAACCAAATATATTGAATGGTCCCTACTAAATTATAATTGTTCTTTTCAAATAGTCCCTTGGATCCTTCTGGGTCTAAAAGCATGGTAACTTAGTCCTGAATGCAACTAATTAGTGGGGAAACCGTAGACCTTATTAAGACATGGTTTGTTTGGATTTAAATCCCTATAATAAATTCGATAAATTGTTGATTTTTGGGTTAGACTTTTAAACTAGGATAAAAAAAATTTAATTTCTTATGTTAGACTCACTTGGAACAATCTGGTTAATTCATTAATATATTAACAAATTTTGGGTCGAATGATTGATTAAATTGGTTTCATATAATTATGATGATAATTAGGAAACTATATTAATAAAACAAATTTATTTTATAGAAGGTAATTTTTATAAATTAATTTTTCTGTGTCATTTTGATAAATCTGGTATGTTTGTTACTATAATTCTGATTTTTATTTCTTAGATTTTGATCTTTTGTGATATTAATGTGATTTATACTTGAGGGTTTGATACTGATTGGCATGTTGAGTTTTTCTTGGTAAGACTCATGTCTAATGTGGACACATGAAAGTATGGGGCATGTTCTTTCGTATCTCATGTGGGAAAGGGGCATAGGTACTTTATTCCCAAGGGCAGACGTTATGATTGTATGGGATATATGAAGACTCGTGATTGTTATTGATACATGACGTCTAGGTGTATATTTTCTTACCACCTGAGGGATAGGACCACTACAACTAAATTACTTAGGGAAGAGTATATGATTATGTCAGATTAATGAGATCTAGATGCACAACCACACCATTCATGAGTGTGAGATTTCAGTTATACCTAAAGAATATATATTTTTTATAATGAGTGTAGGGGACATATGTCTATGGTATTTTCTATGTAAATCATCATTGAAAAGAGAATCTACCCTTGATTTGGGTGATTCATCCTAATTCAAGAGGATCTTCTGACAAAAATAGATACCTGGTAGTGTTCTGAAGTAGTTATAAATAAGCGGTGTCGCTTTGAAAAATGGGTGTGTTGTTTTTTTATTATGCGCTACTTTTTTAAATTTTTTATTATACCTTACCACAGATTTATAATATATAGAAAGTAATAGAATGGGATACAAACTAGTTGTTCCGGAATACTGAGATTATTATCTCACACCATACTCATCTTCCTCTTGGAACCGGAGTAGATCTTCTTTCTTTTTTGTATTTGGATTCATTTCTTATGTTTTTTTGTGTACATGGGAGCTAGAAAGCACATAACCATGATCATTATCAAGATTATAGAGGATTTTACTGTTGTGTTTATATTTTCTTTTGATATTTCATACTTCTTATACCTTGTAGTAACAACTGATATTACATTCATCATTATATAGAATCGGTGTGGACCATTTTACTTTTTTTCAGATATTATATTATTCATCCACATCATTTTTTCCTATTATTACTACTTATATATTTTCCTATCATTTATTTTCTGATAACACAATGTGATACTCTAATCTATAGGGTATTTTCTCCCCAACGTACCATCAATATACCCTCACTACTAGTTTTATTCCTCTGACATACAGGGAGGCACGCCTTAGGCCATGTTCCAACTGGTTTTCCCACCATCTTTGGGTGATCCAGGATAGAACATTACATGATTTTTTATAATCCTTACATGGGGTTCACATGTTTAATCAAAATCAATACATTATATCATTGAGTAAACTTTGTGGACTAATCATTCTTTGTTCCCTATCAATTCGCCATTCTCATTCATCTTGTTGTGGGAACCCCATTTTTGAACAATAATGTTTTTCTTATCTATCTTAGGTACAAGTTCCAATGTATAATCCGTTTCTATCAGGTCTAACTCATCATTCATAGCATGAAACCATTATGGATTCTCAAAATCTGCATTCACATACTTTTGATCAACTTTTGAATAAAAACAGGACTCTGCAATAACATTTTACGTTCATTGAGTTTTAAGCTTCTGATATCGATCACAAATAATGTTATGATCTTCCACATGATTCCCTGGTATGGGATTTATTTTTGAAATTCATTCTCATATCTTGAAATATTTAATTCTAATTATTATTATTGAGTAGGATTATTATAATCAGTATCATTATCATAATTCTTAACAACAATTGTTTCTACTTACACAACATCCCTATCAACACATGTTTGATTTTATTTACATGCCATTTCAATAACTTTAAATTCAATAGAATCAACTATTATTAATATTTATTCATTGAAACATACATATCATCTTCCTTTTGGATCACATCAAAGATAAATTCCATCATCAACAATATGATCAAACATTCCAAGGTTTCCAACTTTTTTATTTATAATGCATGGACTCCCAAAAACTCTAATATCTTTCAAACATGGACATTCTCAATAAATCATATCATATGGAGTAATATCCAATCAGGGTATTTAGAAACATTGGTTTTTAAAGTATATAAATATGTTCGTGGCTTGCCTCCAAAAGTAATGAGAAAGATCTTGTTTAAGTAAAATAGTCTGGCCCATTTCCACCAAAATTTTATTTTTTCCTTTTAACAAAACCAATTTGTTGAGGTGTGTAAGGTTATCAGAACTCATGAAAAATTAAATAATTCTCAAGATAACTTTCAAAATTTTCATTTTTGTACTCCCCACCATTATCTGTTCTCAACTTCTTCACTGAATACTCAAATTTCATCCCAAATTACCTCCTAATACATTCACCCATTTTTAGAGAATCTAACTTATATTTCATATAAATAACACAACTAATGCGAGTAAAGTAATAATTGTAAGTAATTAATTACATATCTTTACTAGTTTATTGTTTTCAAATTAGACCATAAATATCAAAATGTGTTAGATTAATGGGCCTTTTTTGACAAATGTCAACTTTCTTATGCACAAAATTTGTAATTTTTCCTTTCTTACAAATGGAGCAACATGAATATTTATTTCTTAAAATATTAATAATTCCTTAGGAACTATATCTCATAAATAAAATTATCACATTTCTCTAACAAATGTTTCCCATCCTTTTATGTCATTATAGATTCTCTTCAATCATACATCAGTAACAATAGTTTTGAACCTCACAAATAGGAAAAAATGTTCCTTTTGTATATTGTAATTTTATAACTATATTTATATCTTCCTCACTTTTCTAAAAAAACTCATTTTTTCCGAAAATAACATTTTTTCCTTCATAAAATATTTTTGAAACACTTTGCATGTTTTGTTTCATCCCATAAACAAAAAAATATATCTTGGACATTAACTTTTCTTCCGCAATGATATCTAGTCTTACACCTTTAATATGTAGAGATTCATCATTTCCAAATTTCATAGTTCCTTATTTGATGTATTTCACATTCTTCAAAACCGTTAAATCTGCTTTCATATGAGAAGAACACCAACTATCCATGATATTTTTTCTTTCTTCTTTTATAGAATTTCAAGCGGTTTCAAAAACATGAGGTTTTTCCATTCCATTCATCAAATCTAGATTATGAGAATTAAAAAATTATTCTGATAACAAACCAAGACATAACTTCTAAAGGTGTCCAGGTAGTTCACATCTTTCAAAAATATTTTCCATAGGTTGGAACCAATTTTCAACTTTCATAGCAACCTTATCAAGTTTCTTCCAAACATCCTTCTCCCTCATATTCCCTTGCGTATATTGACTCACCCTCAAAATATTCTTTATGTAAATTGGGGAATTGTTGTAATGGTTTTTATTAAACACACACATATTTTCTATATTTCTGAATCCACCATAATACAAGTAGTATCCATATAAATATTATTAGCTTATTAAAATTCAATATTGATCTATGTTGTTAACATGTTACTCAGAAACCATATTATCATTCTTATTTGAATTTTTTTTACCACAAACCTTTCTATTATCAACTATATTTTTCTATTTTAGTTTTCTTGTTATGCCTCAAAAATCTAAAACATTATCATTGTATTCGATAGCGTGTATGGCACTAAACTCCAAATGCGTAAGGGAATATGAAATCCAGAGAATTTATAATATATTTACTATTTTAAATAAATTAAATATCATGTATATCTTAAAATTCAAACAAAATTTTGTTGGATATCATATCATGGAAAAAAAACATTCTTCAATAGCTTTCTTCACATAGAAGACTGATTTTTATAGAAAAACAATATATTATTAAAATATTATTATTTAATATAATAGGACGTAACATACCAGTTAAATTATAGTTTATAAATAGTATTAAAAAAGTATTATAATCTATTTTTTACAAATAAATAAAACTAATTAATTGGTGACAACATAATTTGAAATGAATATATGAACCTATTAATTTAAAATAGAATATTTTTATATAAAACTATTTTTATACCCATAAAGAAGTTTTATCCTAATAAATTGAGGTAGATAAAATTAACAAGTGATTATAATTTAATAAATAAAATATTTTTTATATTCATCCAGTAGATTTTATAGGAATAAGATTAGAACAACCCCAATATTATACATAAAAACATATATTTTTATTAGGGCCCTTTTATTTCCTTTTAATAGAGAACCTATTTTAAATCAATTTTTTGAAAATTTTATAAATATAAAATATAAAAATAATCATAATACTTGAAATGATAATAAAAATTTAGGTTAGGGAGAATTTTATGTATTTTTCTGTGAATATTCTCTTTTAATGAATAGTGAAAAATTCTGAATTTTAAATCAAAAATGCATTTTCATCTAATTTTTTAATAGTGTTAAATTATATTTTAAATTATTTTAATGGTAAAATTAGATCCACTATTTATCAATGAATCAAATTTATTTTATTTTAATCAATTTCACATTGAAAAATTTTATAAAAACATAGAAAACTTTTGGACATTTTTATATCAAAACACGAAATTGCCATCCTCTCAGTGGGATTAAATATAAATTATTTTATTCCAATTATTATATTTGAATATGGGAAAATGGATTCCATATTTGGAATAATAATAATTTATAATTTATAATAAGGTCAAATTAGTTTTTTACAAAATGTATTAGTGAAAGTAATTAAAATTAATTGTAATTATTAAGGTGAAATTAAACATAAAAAAGGACTAAACCTTAATCATAAGGGTAAAAATGACCTAGAAACATGTCAAAAATCAATTGGATTTCCAAATTATGACCCTATTATGGCTTTGATCAACTGTGTACTATTATTGGATCCAAATTCAATGGAAAAAACGTGGATGTAATTCTCTTTTCAAAAATTTATAACAATGACACTCATCCTCCACAATAAATATTCCTCCTATCCCCCACTTCCTCACACCTAGAAATAAAATTTAGATTAGACAGGATCTACCAAAATAGATCCTCAGTATCCATCCCCTATTCCCATAATCCTTCCCATGGAAAGAAATCCATCCAATGAAACCCTTTGGTGCTAACCAAAAGGAGTTACCCAAAGAAGAGGTAACATCATCCCTTAATCTATTTAGTTTATTTTATTCTCTACTCCAAAAATATCCTTATGTAATTATTATATAAAAAATAGTATCCTCAATATACTGAGATATATTAAGTCTATGTGATTTACCTAAATTTACATACACTTCTATCTGATGGGTAATGAACATACTATTTATGTGTACGTTGAACTACCGCCTCACGAAATGATAATTCATCCTTTTCCTTTACCACCTTTAATGGTTGAGAATTATGAAGAACACATAGCTGATATATGATATATACGACACTTATTATATATATAATCCTCTATAATAATTTTAAATCACATACCTTTATACATTAATTTTTTTAAATATGATTACATCATTTTTGGAAGTGTGGACTACTGCCCCCTCAAAGTGATGTGATTCATTCACACTATACATGTATCCTATTAAGGATCATTTTAACAAAATTATGTATCATTTATGAAATATATATTATATTGGAATTATAACATACATATGTATCCTTTAATTTTTCTTCTTATAATATGATAAATAAATAAATGTAGTGTGCATGCGTATGTACAACCTACTGTTTCCATGAACATTGCTTTTCATTCTTATCTCTAAATATTATGGATTATTATAAATACAAAAAAAAACTGAATATATATGATAATTGAAACATGGTTTACATTATATATATGATTAAATCATTATATAATGAATAATTATAGTAAAAAAAGTCTTAACATACTTGAGAAAATTAGGCAATTCACACTTGAAATAGTGAAGATAATGAAATACTGTTAACAAACTATGGTATTATAAGAAGTTAATGTATGATACTATGAATATTATCATGGTTATGGTATATGTTAGTAACATATACTAAACCAATATAATAGAGGTTAAATACCACACACAAAAATGAAGGATATGGTAAGCTATTTTGTCTCAATTTCAATTCCATTCAGAATTATTTGTTATTATGAACCAATTCGGTTTTATATGGTGTATATACTAACATTTGAGATGTTATACCAAGAATACCCTTATTATCAAAATATTATATGTTTAATTTAATGGCATCATTTTATGGAGATTATGATTAAAATGTTTCAAATAGGTATGTGCGACTTTTCGAATGTTTAAATATTATTCTCCTCGAGAATGTTTTTAATGATTATCTTTGAAATAAAACATTATTTTGGTTTATTAACGTTTTTTTAAACCATATGATTATTTTTTGACACATATTAACTTATATATGATGCACATATATCATGTCACTAACCAGTATGGGTTAACCCTTAATCAGTCACCCAAGATGGCCCACGACATGGTTAGAGGGGTGTTCTTTATCCCCACAGGCTGGAAACCAGTGTCGGGAATCAAAATTTAACTATTGGGATTGATTTTTCCCCTGAAAAAAAATATAAAAAACTAAATACAATCTAACGATAAAAAATTAAAACTATGAGTGGAATGAGAATAAAACCACACATACATCCATGTGACCTTATAGGTCACCACCCAAACATAGGTCAACCTTGCTCCAATTATGAGAAACTAGGCTAGGAGAACCAAGGAAAAGGAAACCTTCAAAAAAATGATAGAATAGGCATGAGCATTAAAATCATCAGTAGGGATTCCAATAATAAACCATTGAATCCATGTGTTCCCCTTACCCAAAACAATCCAAAGCCACTAGTTTGAAATACAATTACAAAATAGTTGCTTCAAACCTTTTCTAAAACAATACCATTTTCCCCACTTTGAAAACCAACAAATGTCGCATAACATTTCCAAAGTAGTGTACCATTTTATAAACAAAACCAAGTAGGTAATACCAAGGTTGTACTAAAATAAAACAAGGAAAGATGGAAATAAAATAGTACAACAGAAAGAAAACTAGAAATATAAATAATTAAGAACTTTGGGGTGATCCTAAATAGCCCTAGAGTACCCATGGATGTACTCGGTTCAGAACCACCTATCGGTGTATGGTGAATCTCGTAAGTCAATAAACAATTGGCCACAAAAAACTAACCAAATCTAGTTTAAAAGACCACCTTGCTAACAAAAAACCAGGGGGTACCAACCCATCTAATTGGGGTTGATCAAAACCCATCACTTGATCATCTAAAAGATGCATAGGAACCCATGGAGGTAGTAAAACTATGTAAGTAGGAGGCCCTCACATGCATTACTCATCTTACCTATCACCACTACACTTGCCTACCCCAAACACAGACACACTATAAAATAAACCAAAAACAGATATCCCTCTATAGAGGTGCCCCATATTTATACACATACATTTCATATCACATTGAGGAACCATTTAGGCATCTATACTAATAAACATTTAAAACATTTCGTAAAATGCACAAATTTTCCAACCGAGCTTTTGCTTTTACCAAAATACAATTTACATTAAAAGTTAGTACAAACATTACCCTAGGGTCAAATGATCCAAACATGCCTTTATCTTAACATGTATAAATACATTTACCCAAAACTTCTTTCTAATACTGCTTATAAATTTACAACTTTCTTATATTTATCAAAAACCCGTTGAAACCATTTCTAAAACAACAACAAACGCCACTTATATATAAACATGGGAAAACAGGACTTTACACCAATTATTTATCACAATGTTCCCATGTGTATTTTTTATGCCAAGTTAAAATAGGCAAATCCTACGAATCATCCAAATAGGCCTTATCATTTCCAACACTCCCTCAATCATGTCTCAAGGTCAACTAGGCTAAACCATGTGGTACGCATTTAGAATCCCTTTTGAAACATAAGAAGCACGACTTACTTCAATTTTCTTAAAAAAACATAAGAACATTTATGAAAAATAGGAGAATGTGGGGAATAAGTACTCTTGATGGAGATTCACTCTAGGGTTCTATCTTCACATGATTACACAACCATGTGAGCACCTAGTGTACCCATGTTTGTGTCTTAATCTGATGGGAAACTCCAAAACCAACCAAAAAATTTTAAACCTAATATCATAGATCTTACATTTGATTTAAACCTGAATCCATCCATTTCACTCATTTACAAAACAAACCACAACTTCCTAAACTAAGAATCCCATTTTTTAAACAAGCTTTAAGCTACACCAAGAAGAAAATTTCCTTGTTTCGAACATAAAGTATAAAACATGATTGAAACCAATTTAAAAAAAATAAATGGGAGAAACTCCACTAGGACATCCAATTTAAAACAAAGATCACAAATTACATGCTTAGAAAACACCTTCGACACAATAGACCAGGGAAAAACCCAGGATTCATGTAAGAACTTATTTTTAGAAAAACATAACAACTTCAAAACACCAAAAAAAGATTAATAAGAGTATCATATAGATTTAAATCATGGTTATAAATTTAAATAAACATCAAGAATCAACATAAATGAAAAAGGAAATGAAATTATGGGTTTTTCCTACCTCACACCAAGTGCAGACACAATGAAACATCAATGGAAGTTAGAACCATACATGTGGGACTAACTGTGTACCCGATGAGGGGGAATCCACACACCATATAGGAGTCACAGGCACTACGAGGGGGGTTTGGGTTCACATTGGAAGACCGCTTGATAAAGGAGAGGTAGCAGTGAGGGTCGGCTGGACACGTGTAGGAGGGGGAGGTGTGGCTTCTGGCTAGATTGGCGAGAGGAGAGGCTGGTGAGAAGAGGGGAAAAGACCTGCCATTGCAGTTGGGGCTGGTCGATAGGAAGAGAAGAGGGGGTGCATTCTAGGAGGGAGGAGCAGTGAGGATGGGAAAGTTCAGTGTGTAGGGGGTGAGGGAGGGAGTGAGGGTGCGACTATGGGATCCTTCATAGCGATATGGGGGTCGAGGCATGTCTCGCGCCTATTAGGAGATAGGGGTGGCGACACCCCCAGGGTTCCGTATTCTTCTGACTTATATATATATATAACATAAAATAATAAATATACACTAATAATAATAATAATAACAAAAACAACAATATTAATTTTAATCATATTTATAATATTAACATGATAATAATACTATAAATAAAACCAATAATATAAAAAAAATAATAATAATCCCATTAATAAAATAGTAAAATTATAATTTATAATAATAATATTAGTACACTAAGCCCCACCATTGGTGGTGGGGTGGTAAGGGTTTGGGGGGTGAGGGGCAGGTCATGGGGTCAAATCCCCAGGGTTTCAATTTAATGTAATTTTCTTCCTTACGTCGTGTGACACTTTCACTATTGTACCCAATTTTTTAATAATATTACACCATTAATAATAATAATAATCTTAGTAATAATAAAAATATAACAACAAAATAATAAATTTAATAATAATAATAATACGATAAATATTATTAATAAAACAATTTTTTAATTTTTATTTCATCTTTATTATTTTATTTTATTTTATTTCCATTTTTTCATCACGATTTATTTATCTCAAGTGGTGGGAAACAGGATAGTCACCTGGAACGACTGTGCGGTACCGCCAACTATGTGGTGCCCGCGCACTGGTCCTAAACCCAACAAAAATAACAAACCTCGAAAATATTAACCCCACATTCAACCCAATGCTTGACAAGAGAACCTGATGAAGAGAAATAATAAATTAAAAATAAATTTAAATGTAGGGGTGTGACAGTTCTCCTAACCATAGATCGAGTTTTCCCCCAGAAAGTCACCTAGCCAAATGATACACAGAACATGAATCCATGCTTGATTGAAACCGAAAGAAACCAAAACATAAGAGAACGGGAAAACATGATAGGGTTCTACCCCACCACAAGAACTCATCTAGCATGGAAATTTAACACCCAAACATACCACCCAGGGAATGGGATAACGTGGGAACTCCCATCCCAAACTTACCAACTTCTCTACATGAGTTGAACAGGACTGTTGAGATTTAAATGGAAAACAACTACAAGGCCACTTGATATACCAGGGCACCAGAACAACGAACTCCCCATAACAACACCTTCATAAATAATAATTCCACACACCAATCTAAAACTCTCTAACACCTCACATCTCCAAAAAATCACTAATAAAACCAGGACCAACCCACACATGGGCCATAAACTAATTTAAGAAAGACGATAGAGTCTAGAGGCCACATTCTGAAGAACACAACTACTAAGATCATGAAATAATAAGTTCATCACACTATCACCACAAAAGATGAACTTACAACAGTAGGAAGACAAGAATAAGCACACTATGAATGTATCTTTTCCAATACGAAAGATAAAGAACCAAGAAAAGGTCTCGCATGCCTCTGAAACCCTGAATGAATGCAAGCTTCACCCCGAGACCTAAGGCTGGGGCATTGAGAGATGAATCATGTTATGCCTCATAGTCAGACATTAACATCCCTCAATCCAAACTCCTTCCTCTAATAGTGTTTCTTACAGAACATCCATTGGTGATCTGAATGGCAATTACGGTGATATAGATTTAGAGGGATGCAACAAAGAACCTTGGAATTCCCGAACCGTCCATACCGATGGCACATCATAAAGTGGTATGATGAACTATAAGGTGACACCAATGAAAGGGGTTCTTTATAAACAAGTTCCTATGGTACACCCCACTCTCCAGATGGGGAACACTCACGAATGAAGGGAGGTACCAGATTTTCCCAGAACATGCACATTGGATGCCAACTCCTTAAAGTGGTTGACACATCCCTTCACTAACCACTATCCTTGTTAACTACGGATAGTTTCTTACCTATTTTCATCATCACCTCCTCAGGTATGATCCATTGGATAATGAAAGAAATCAACACATCCCATGTCATCCCAACTCCAACTATGATGAGACATCTAACTTCACCAGTCCAAGGCTGTACCCTCCATTATACCATATACAATATGAACTCTAACAAACTTAGGAGTCCCAAACCACCCAAAGACATTCTCTACTCCCCTCAAACTGCTTCATTGACCATATCAAACCCCAATCACCTCAATGAACAAGAAAAACTAGATAGATACCTGAATTGGGCTAAGATATTCTGAGGAAATTTATGGGTGGCATATTCGGAAGAAAAAAAAATTAAATTGAAAATTTCATCAAGACAGAACTCAATCAAAAGAAACACCTCGAGCCGAGACAACCGGCCCGAAATCTTGAACAAGCTTAAACATAACCAAAAAAACACCCCAATACATGGTTAAAAGACTTATAAATAAAACATATACAAATAGAGGAAAAATACATATTTGAAAAAACAAAAACCCACTTTTCAAGAAAACCCATGTCCCAAAATTACTTTTTCATTCAAGTACATTTTAGAAAAATCAAATAAAGACATAATTTCTGAAACCCCTCCCATGACATCCTATGAACCGCCACATAATCCTTCATCCATTTTCACTCAAATCACTTGTAAATATCTTCCAACATGCACATCATGTGTCAAACCACACATATAAAGATAATCCTGAGGAATACCAAAGGTTTCACATTCCATTCCATTACTGAATCCAAACATATGACAAATTTTTCTAATCGAAACACTTCCTCTTTAAAAACCAACTTCTCCAATTTCAAAACCATTTGAAAGAAATCCCTTTGTTACCTATTTTAAAACCATTAGAGACAGAGCCCTTTTTAGTTCAAAACCACATTCATTTCCAAAAAACTCTCTAACACCAACCAAAATCAAGACAAAGCACAACCAACAGTGAACAAATGGAAAAAAGAACTAGTGCCTACTCCCAACCCGATGACATGGTAGTCAGCCACACCCCAGGTAAAACATAACACCAGAGGACCTTGAACCAGGAACCTTGGATCCACATGGGTAACTACTCCATGTGAGGTCATAGTGTGACACTGAGTCACCTCTATTTTCATCTCTCAATCCTAAACAAAGACAAAAGACTCAAAACTCAAACTACCCCTGATAACTCAGGTCTCATCACTAGTAATCGTGATTAGGAACTGACCCAAAACCTATCTCCTAAGCCCCGAAAATTCTAATCTCTATCTACCATAGACCCCAAATAACAAGAACCTCCTCTAATTCCATTTTTTCATGAACCAGTCCAGGCCAACCATGAACCGGTCACCCGAGCTGGCATGTGACATGGCCTGAGGGGTGTTACTACTCCCCATGGTCTAGCAACCAGTTCCGGGCGTCCAAATTTTCCCATTGAGAATGATTTGTCTCATGAACAAAAGAGATCCTACTAAATAAAAACTAATGGTAAAAATAAAAACTAGTAGTAGAATGAAAATAAACCACACGTACCTCCATGTAAACTTCTAGGCCACCACCCAACCAATAATCAACATTGCTCCAATAATGAGAAACTCAGCCAAGAGAACATGGGGAAAGGGAACCTACAACTAAAATGAATGAATGGCCATGATCATTGAAATTATTACTAGGGATTCCACGAATAATATAAGGCCTCGGCCTTAAACATTAATTAATATTTAATTAAATGAATAATTCACATTGAGGATATTTTTAGGTTTATAGTTTTAGATAATTAGATCATAACTATTACATCTCAAAAGATTACACAATAGACACTTCTATAAAGTTTCCTTTTTTACAAAACATGAACTCGAAAAAAAGAGTCATGTCTAGTTCCATGTTTAAGACAACATGACTTTTCCTTGATCCCATCCTTGACCCTATTCCACATTATGTTCTGTGAAAAACATTTCGAAAAAACTTGGGGTGAGCATAAATAGCCCAGTAAAGGATACACCAAGAAATAAAACTGTTAGTTTTTCAAAACATCAAGTAAACCATGAATACTTTATCAAAGTAACACTTTTCACCTTTAATATGTAGTAAATAATATTCCATGAATAAAAGATCATTACTTACCCTTTTGTAACCAAAAGATTACCATAAAACCTATATAAAGAACACATAACTGATAAAGGTAAATTGGGACATAAACATACATAAATGGAATAACCATATGGTCAACTTCCACACATATCACTAAATGGAAAATCCATACGGCCGGCTTCCATACCCAATTCATTGGAGGTTATAACGTAAACAATCATCCTGGTATTCACGGAACCACCCATCATATGTTTTATCACGTAACCACCCGTAAAATGTCCAATTACCATTATAAAATCATAAGACATAAAACAAAAATAATGGAAAGAAAACATTTCCACATTACAATCACAATATATCAGATAAATATATCAACATAAAAAATCCATTATAAAAACCATTTTCAATACCAAAATACATAAAAGATTATATGGTATTTATTTCATTTTAAAAAACTTTATGGCTTGTTGAGGAAGCCAAAGACCAAATAATACTCATGGCAGCGGAAAAGGTCGTTGTCACTGCGTACGTTAAAAGAAACATTCCTTTTTGTCGTTTAGTAAAATGATTCATAGAAAAAGTTTCCCTTTCAATGAAGTGCAATTTCAAAGGTGTTTTATACAGCGTATAAAAGAAATTTGTGTATAAAACAAAATATGCATCAATGAAAGGATATTGAGATGAAATCCCTTACCTCATGTCCGACTTGACTCGATTTCTCTTTAATCTCCTGAATAATAAACTACAGATAATTTATACTTTCTTAAGAGCCTTTTTAAAGTTTATTATTCATTTTATATAACTTATTTCCTTGTTATAAACATTATGTAATCATTTAAGTTAACAATGTTCGTTTTGTCGATATCTGGTACTTAAGTCAAAAATGGACTTCTTACAATTAAATGTTGTTCTTGTGGTCAAAGATTCATTATATCCAGAACGATATTAATGATTTGGATATAATATATATCATATATATCCAGCATATACATGTATTTATAAATGTAAATAACATTTAGTGGTAAGAAATGAAATGCACCGTTCATGGAGACGGTAAGCCGTACGTACGCATGAACGCTACTTTCATTTCTATTTCATATTTAATGGAGTGAAATCATAATGATATAAAGTTATATTATAATTCCAGTATAATATCATATATAATATAATTAACTCCATTCTTTATACATCCCACATATCGCATTAACGAATCAAATCACTTTGAAGGGGCGGTAGTCCACACTTCCTAAAATGAAGATATCGCATTTACCCATAATGGAAACCATAAAGGAATTACATAAATTAAAAATAAAGATACATAAGGAAAACATAAACATGATATATATCATATATAAATAGAGTGACATCTTAATGGCCACCATGAAAGGTGTTAAAAGAAGATTGAACAATCATCGTTTCGTGAGGCAGAAATTCGCCAACCACAGAAACAGTATGTTCTTTAACCATTAGACGAAGGTGTGTGTAAGTGTAGCTCGAATACTTCTCATAACAAAATCCTAGTATATTTAAGATACTAGTTTTGTTACAAAATAAATGAATAAAAAGATTTTAGTGGGTTGGAGAAGCAAAATAAAACAAAAGAACACAAGTGAAGACATTACCATTAAATCGGGTTACTCCTCTTTGTTTGAACCAAAAGGGTTTCTTGAAGAGCTTTCTTCCTATGTTAAGGCTTCCAGGATGAGGATAGGGATGTGGAGAGATAAAATGAGAAGATATTGGACGAACAAAAGGCTTGAGAGGTGTGGGTAAGGAGGTAGAGGTGGGGGCCTTTTATAAGAGGAGAGGAGGGGCACTCTTGGAAAGTTATAAAATGTTATTTTATTATATAAAGAGTTTATTATTTTAGAGGTCCCACAATTATATATTTCTAGGATAAGGTGATAATAGTTCTAAATCCACACAGACAATTGGTTTCTGACAAGTTTAGGTCTTAGATTTTACATTATCTTTTCATTTTATTTAAATCGTTAAATAATGAGGTAATCGCTTCATCATCATGGTGTCAAAAATAATTTAATTTATTTAAAGTCTAAAAATTATAAAAAAAAACTATCATGACGTAGGAAATCTTTTTATATTTATAATGAATATTTATAGTCAAAAATATGACGTGTATAACCCCATGTAAAAAATGTTTTAGTAAAACAATACATGTTTGTGACGTTTTTATTTTAACTTTAAATAAAAAGTTATTAATGTCATTTTCTTACCCAAGTGGATCCATGGGGTCACCAAGTTGACCCATGGATTTTTTTGGTCAGGAATGACTCACAAAAATGGTTAGGAAATGTGTCAAGGTCATTTCATATTATTAAAGCCTTATTTTTACCTTAAAGTACACTAATTACCTCTAATCACAATTAATAAAACTTAAAAGTTCCTATTCACCAAAAAATTATTTTAATCCCATTGAACCACATTTTATATCTTACTGAAAACCATGTATTTCAGATTTTTGAAATTCAATTTATAGAAGTGGTAAAGTTTCATTTAAACGAAAAATTAGTTTTTTAACTACCACTTACAAGGTTCATTATTCATCAAAAATTGAAGCTTTTAAGAAAAATACAAAAAATTCAACCTAAGCTATATTTGATATTCTGATTTCAAAAATGATTAATATTTTACAAATTTCAAAACATATAAGTTTCATTAATAAATCTAATAATTTATTCCCGTTGTCCAAACAAATAGCGTGTTTTTAAGAAGAAATATCAATCAAAAGATTGACACTTGTTTAAGTCCAATTTCAAAGTGAAGTTAATTACAATGAACACCATTGGATTAAATGGTAAAAATATATTCTAATCTCACTTTAAAACCAATTCAAAAGATAATATAATCATATAAATAAATTAGATTAAAAATAGGTTTTGAATTAAAATACAACATTTTCACTATTCATTAAAAAATGAACTTTATCGGAAAAATACCAAAAATTTACACAAAGTAAATTGTGATGTCTCGATTATAAAGAAATATTTTATTTGGTCCAATATAATGTATTGGAGTGACCAAAACTATATTTAAAGAGGGTTCACCATCAAAAGGTGATAAGTCAACCTTTTAGTGAATATTAGGGTATCTATGCCTAAAATTGAATTCTTTTCTTATTTTAATCCATTATCTTTTATTGGATAAATATAAAAACATTTAACAAACATATATAATCATATTTTAGTTATTTCTATTCATTACCGCCAACAAAATGGCTACGTGTTAACAACCATTTAAAATAATATTATTATATTACTAGTGTGCAACGTAAGATTTCAAAGAAACTAGTTGTTGCATATCGGGTACGCTATCGAACATAGAAACTTTTTTAATGTAAAATTAATATTTAATTCAAAAATATTAAAAAATATGAATATATATCTTTATTTATTTACCTGGGATGTTACATCCTTCCCCCCTTTTGGGAATTGCGTCCTCACAATTTTATTCACTTATCAAAATAAGTGGGGGTATTTATCCCTCGTAGCATTTTCAGATTCCCACATCACCTCTTCTACCATATGGTTTATCCATAAATCCTTTACCTTGTGAATTACCTTATTTCGCAACACTTTCTCTCTACGGTCAATAATCTGTACTGTCTGTTCTTCATAAGTGAGATTCTCTTCCAACTGAACTACCTCTGGGCTCAAAACATGAGATAGATCTGGCATATCTTTTCTCAACATCGAAAAATGAAAAACATTGTGTACCTGGGACAAACATAGAGGTAAACCCACTCAGTAAGAAACTGATCCAACTCTCTCCATAATTTTATATGGTTCAATGAACCTTGGACTCAGCTTTCCTTTCTTACCAAATCGTATCACACTTTTCCATGGTGAAACTTTGAGAAAAACATGATCACCTACCTCGAAAGATAGATCCTTCCTCCGGTTATCCGCATAACTTTTCTGCCCGCTCTGAGCTGTTCTCATGTGTTTCCGAATCAACTGAACTTTTTCTGTCATCTCTTCTACCAATTCTGGTCCCATCAGCTTCCTTTCACCCACTTTATCCCAAAAAGCTGGAGTTCGACACCGCTTCCCAATTAATGCCTCAAACGGAGTTATCTGTATACTGGAATGAAAACTGTTATTATATGAAAATTCTACCAAAAAAGATGTTGGTCCCAACTTCCCTGATAATCCATTGAGCAAGCACGTAGCATATCCTCCATGGTCTGAATTGTTCGTTCTGACTGTCCATCTGATTGAGGATGAAAAGGTGTACTAAAATTTAATTCAGTGCCCAACGACTTATGAAGGCCTTTCAAAAATTTAGAAGTGAACCTAGGATCACGATCAGATACAATGGAGAGAGGAACCCCATGCACCTGTCTATCTCTTTAACATACAACCAAGCAAGTTGATCTAGAGAAAAAGTATCTCGAATAGGAAGGAAATGAGCAGATTTAGTCAATCGATCAACTATAACCAAGATTTCATTATTACCTCGATATGTCTTCAGTAATTCCACAACAAACTCCATGGATAAATTTTCCAATTTCCACTCCGGCACCGGTAATGAATGCAGCACCCCTTTCGGTAACTATTGCTCTGCTTTAACCTGCTGACAAGTCAAACACTTCACAGTAAAATCAGCAATATCTCTTTTCATTCCATCCCACCAGTAATACTCCCGCAGATCTCTGTAAATCTTAGTACTACCAGGATGAACTGAAAATAGGGAACTATGAGCCTCACATAACAACTCATTCTTCAACTGGGAATCACAAGGCACACATAATCTCTTCCCAAATCTCAAAACACAATCATTATCAATGTTAAATTCTGGAAACTTACCCTTCTAAACCAGCTCTGCCTTTTTCTACAACCCACTGTCTTTCTTCTGCGCTTTCTTAATTCTGTCTGATAGAGATGATCACACTGACACCTAAAAAAAGAGAAGAACTTCCTGCACCAACAACTTCTATTAAAAATCTCATCAAATTAAAAACCTAAGGATCTCGTTACAAATGTATCATGGTTAATGAAGCATTACATTTTCGACTCAAAGCATCAGCCACTTTATTTTCTTTTCCCGGATGGTAATGAATTGTACAATCATAATCCTAGATTAATTCCAGCCATCTCCTATGTCTCATGTTCAATTATTTCTGATTGAATATATACTTTAAACTTTTGTGATCAATATATATTTCCCACTTTACATCATACAAATGATGCCTCCAAATTTTTAGAGCAAAAACAATAGCAGCTAATTTAAAATCATGTGTAAGGTAATTTACCTCAGCAGTTTTCAACTGACGTGAAGCATATGCAATTACCTTATCATTCTGCATAAGGACACAACCAAGTCCCTTCAACTAAGCATCATTGTAGATAACAAACTCACCATTCCTGGAAGGAAGTTCCAAAACTGGATTATTCACCAATCTTCTTTTCAACTCCTGAAAAAAATCATCACATTCTTTTGTCCAGATAAACTTAACACCCTTCCGAGTTAGCTTAGCCATTGGACTAGATAACTGTGAAAACTTTTCAACAAACCTTTGGTAGTAACCTGCTAAACCAAGAATACAATGGATCTCGGTTACATTTGTGGGTCTTGGCCATTCTTTAATAATGTTTTTTAGAAGGATCAGTAGTTATGCCATTTTTTGAAACAATATGACCAAGGAAAGAAATTTGTTGTAACCAAAACTCAAACATGATGAATTTTCCATACTGTTTCTTTTCTTATAAGGTTTTCAAGATAACCCTTAAATGAATTTCATGCTCCTCTTTACTTTTAGAAAACACCAAAATATCATCAATGAAAACAACCACAAAATTATCCAAGAACTCATGGAAAATTCTATTCATAAGGTCCATGAATACAGTAGGTGCATTGGATAACCCAAAAGGAATAACAAAAAATTAATGATGGCCATATCTAGTACGAAATGTAGTCTTCGGAACGTATTCTTCTTTTAATTTCAACTGATGGTACCCCAAACTCCAGTCAATCTTTGAAAAATACTGAGCTCCCTGGTGCTGATCAAACAAATCATTGATATGAGGTAAATGATACTTATTCTTAACAGTGATGTTATTCAAGGCTCTATAATCAATGAAAAGTCTCGTTGAACAATATTTCTTTTTAACAAACAACACAGGAGCACCCCATGGTGATGTTCTAGGTCGAATAAAACCTTTATCTAATAACTCATGTAATTGCTTCGTTAACTCTAAAAGTTAAACTTGAGCCATTCGATAAGGGGGTTTTGAAATTGGCTTAGAATCAGGAACTAATTCAACAGTAAATTCAACTTCCCGGTCATGAATAATACCAGGCAACTCATCAAGAAAAACATCAAGATACTCATTTACCACTGGAAAATTATTAATCAGAATATTTCCTTTATTTTCAACAATATGTTCAAGGTAACATTCATTTCCATATTTTACAAGTTTCTCAACTTCCTAATATGTTATCAAAAGCAAGGGTTAATTCTTGTACACAAACTGAAAATCATTCTGAAAAGAAACCTCTTTAGCTCTACAGTCAATCTTAACATGATAAATAGAAAGCCAATCCATGCCCAAAATAACATCAAACTCTACTAGAGGAAAAACAATAAGGTTTACAGGTAGATTATTTCTGCACACAAGGATAGGAAGGTTCTTATAATTTCTTTTTGTCTCAACGTTCCCTCTCGGTGTTTTTACCATAAGTTCAGGATTCATATCTAGAGATGGAATTCCCAATTTACTAGATAACTTCTCATAAATGAAAGAATGTGTATAACCTGAATCAAACAACACATTGGCATAATTTGAACAAACAAACAGTATACCTGATACTACTTCATTCGATGGCCCAACATCTGCTGAAGTAGTTGCAAAGGATTTCACCACCCCTTTCTTCTTATAGTCTGGCTGATTTCTGCCTATTGAGTTCTTTTTTAGACACTCATTTTCATAATGACCCATTTTATTACACTTAAAACATCTTACCGCTGGCTTTTCATTTCCTGCTTCATCATCTTCCTTGCAGTTACAAGCAATATGACCAGACTTACCACACTGGAAGCACTTTCCATACTTGGATAAACATTCTCCAGGATTAATTTTACCACACTTCTAACAGGATGGATATTTGGTTTTCTTACCTCCTTGCTTCTTTGATGAATTCTTCCCCTTTTCCTGCCAACTGGACCTCTTATTCTGTTGTATTTTAAAGAACACCTGATCATCGGCAAACTCCATTTCCACCTTCTCCGCACATCGAACAAGTTTTTCATAACTTTTGAACTCACGATAAGCTAACGCCCTTTGATAATTTGGAATTAACCATGATTAAAAATAGTTCATTTTACTATCAAGATCTCGTATGAAATTTGGAGCATACCTTTCCAGTCGAGTGAACTTTGCTTCATAAGCAGCCACTGAGTTATCCTCCAGCCTCAATTCTATGAATTGTTTTTCCATCCTAAGATGAACCACCATAGGAAAATATTTCTGTAGAAACATACCATTGAATTCATCCCAGTGAAGATCATCAATCTCATCACTATCCCTAATATTTTTCATCATCGACCACCAGTGATCAGCTTCACCTTCAAAATGGTAAACAACAAGACTAACCTTTTGATGTTCTGAAAACCCCATGACATCAAAAATCTTATCCAGGGCTTTAATCCACCCTTCAGCTCGCACAGGGTCAGATGATCCTCTGAATGATGGGGGATGTTCCCTCATGAAATGTTCCACCACTGACATGTTCCTCTGCAGTTGATCTGGAAGATCTCATGCATAGATACCACCACCATTTATAGCCTGATTCAATCGTGCCATCACTGCAACAAACTGCTCAGTTCCAATTCTGACCATATCAGGTTGCTGATTTGTAATGTTGTCTTCCTCCTGATGTTGTCCCAACATAGCTGCCTTGTTTCCTCTGTGGAAAACCATTCTGAACAAACATGTCTTAGATTAAGAAACATGGTAATCTTTAAATACTATATCATTTCAATTTTACCATTAAAAAAATATTTTCGGATAACCATTTATTAGATTTCTAACTCCTAAAGTTGTCTAAACCGAACTCTAATACCAACTATAAGGCCCTGACCTTAAACATTACTTAATATTGAATTAAATGAATAATTCTCATTGAGGATCTTTTCAGGTTTATAGTTTCAGATAATTTGATCATAACTATTACATCTCAAAATATTACACATTAGACACTTCTATAATGTTTCCCTTTTTTTACAAAACATGAACTCTTAAAAAAAGAGTCAGTTCTAGTTCCATGTTTATGACAGCATGAATTTTCCTTGATCCCATCATTGACCGTATTCTACATTATGTCATGTGAAAAAAATTTCAAAAAAACTTGGGGTGAGCATAAAAATCTCAGTAATGGATACACAAAGAAAGAAAACTGTTAGTTTTTCAAAACATCAAGTAAACCATGAAGACTTTGTCAAAGTAACACTTTTCACCTTTAAGAAGTAGTAAATACTCTTCACTGAATAAAATATCATTACTTACCCTTTTGTAACCAAAATTTTACCATAAAACCCATATAAAGAACATATAACTTATAAAGGTAACTTGGGACATAAACATGCTTAAATGGAATAACCATACGGTCAACTTCCACACATATCACTAAATGGAATAGCCATACAGCCGACTTCCATACCCAAAGCATTAGAGTTTATAACATAACCACCCGTCCTGTTATTCACGGTACCACCCATCATATGGTTTATCACGTAACCACCCGTCAAATGTCCAAGTACCATTATACAATCATAATACTTAAAACAAAAATAATGGAAAGAAAACATTTCCACATTTCAATCATAATATATCAATTAAATATATTGACATAAAAAATCCATTATAAAAACCATTTTCAATACTAAAATACATAAAATAGTATATGGTATTTATTTCATTTTAAAAAAATTACGGCTTGTTGAGGAATCCGAAGACCAAATAATACTTGCGGCGATGGAAAAGGTCGTCGTCACCGCATATGTTAAAAGAATCATTCCTTTTTGTCATTTAGTAAAAAGATTCATAGAAAAATATTCCATTTTAATGAAATGAAAAGTCAAAGGTGTTTTATACAACGTATAATAGAAAGTTGTGTATAAAACAAAATATGGCTCAACGAAAGGAGATTGAGACGAAGTCCCTTACCTCGTGTCCGACATGACTCGATTGCTCTTTAATCACCTGAATAATAAACTAAATTTAATTTCTACTTTCTTAAGAACATTTTTAAATTTTATTATTACTTTTATATAACTTATTTCTATGTTATAAACATTATGTAATAATTTAAGTTAATAAAGTTCGATTTGTCGATATCTCGTACTTAAGTCAAAAATGGACTTCTTACAATTACATGGTGTTCTTGTGGTCAAAGGTTAATTATATCCAGAATGATATTCATGATTTTGATATCATATATATCATATATATCCAGAATATACATGTATTTATATAAGTATATAACATTTAGAGGTATGAGATGAAATGCACCGTTCATGGAGACAGTAAACCGTACGTACGAATGAATGCTACATTCATTTATATTTCATATTTAATGGAGTGAAATAATAATGATATAAAGGTATATTATAATTCTAGTATAACATCATATATAATATCATTTACTCCATCCTTTATACATCCCACATTTGGCATTAATTAATCAAATCACTTTGAGGGGGCGGTAGTCTGCACTTCCTAAAATGAAGATATCGCGTTTACCCATAATGGAAAACATAAAGGTCTGCCATAAATTAAAAATATAGAAGATTAAATAAAACATAAACATAATATATATCATATATAAATATAGTGACATATTAATGGCCCCCATGAAAGGGGTTAAAAGAATATTGAACAATCATCGTTTCGTGAGGTAGAAATTCACCAACCACAGAAACAATATGTTCTTTAACCATTAGACGAAGGTGTGTGTAAGTGAATCTAGAATACTTCTCAGAAAAACATACTATTATATTTATGAAACTGTTTTTGTTACAAAATAAAGGAATAAAAAGAGTTTTGGGGGTTGGAGAAGCCAAATAAAACAAAAGAACACAAGTGAAGACATTACCTTAAAATCGGGTAACTCCTCTTGGTTTGAACCAAAAGGGTTTCTTGAAGAGATTTATGCCTATGTTAAGGCTTCTAGAATGAGTAGAGGTATATTGAGAGATAAAATGAGAAGATCATGGCCGAACCAAAGGATTGAGAGGTGTGGGTAAGGAGGTAGAGGTGGGGGCCTTTTATAAGAGGAGAGAAGGGAACTCTTGGAAAGTTATAAAATGTTACTTTTTTATATAATGAGTTTAGGATTTTAAAGGTCCCAAAATTATATATTTTTAGGATAAGGTGATAATATTTCAAAATCCACACATCCAATAAGTTTTTGACAATTTTAGGGCATATATTTTACTTTATCATTTATTTTTATTTAAATCGTTAAATAATGAGGTAATCGCTGCATCATCATGGTGTCATAAATAATGTAATTTATTTAATGTCTAAAAATTATAAAAAAACTATCATGATGTAGGAAATCTTTTTATATTTCTAATGAATATTTATAGTCAAAAATATGACTTGTATATCCCCATGTAAAAATCGTTTTAGTAAAGGAATATATGTTTGTGGCCTTTTTAATTTAACTTTAAATAAAAAGTTATTAATGTCATTTTCTTACCCAAGTGGATCAATGGGATCCGAAAGTTGACCCATGGATTTTTTTGGTCATCCATGACCCATAAAATAAGGGTAGGACATATTTGAAGGTCATTTCATATTATTAAAACATTATTTTTACCTTAAATTACACTAATTACCTCTAATCGCGATTAATAAAACTTAAAAGTTACTATTCACCAAAAAAATTATTTTAATCCCATTAAACCACATTTTACATCTTAATGAAAACCATTTATGTTGGATTTTTTAAATTCAATTCAAAAAAGTGGTAAAGTTTCATTTATATGAAAAACTGTTTTTTAACTACCACTTAGTGGTTTCACTATTAATCAAAAATTGAAGCCTTTCAGAAAAATACCAAAAATTCTACCTAAGATATATTTGATATTCCAAATTCAAAAATGGTGACTATTTTACAAAATTAAAAACATATAATTTTCATTAATTAATTTAATAATAAATTCCCATTGTTCAAACAAATAGCGTGTTTTTAAGAAGCAATATCAATCAAAAGATTGACACTTGTTTATGTCCAATTTCAATGTGAAGTTAATTCCAATGACCACCATTGGATTAAATGGTAAAAATATATTCTATTTTCACTTTAAAACCAATTAAAAATATAATCTAATCATATAAATAAATTAGATTAAAAATAGGATTTGAATTAAAATACAACATTTTTCACTATTCATTAAAAAATGAACTTTATCGGAAAAATACCAAAAATTTACACAAAGTAAATCTTGATGTCCCATTTGTAAAGTTTAATTTTATTTGGTCCAATATAATGTATAAGTGTGACCAAAACTATATTTAAATTGGGTTCACCATCAAAAGGTGATAAGTCGGCCTTTTATTGAATATTAGAGTATCTATGCCTAAAATTGAATTATTTTCTTATTTTAAGCCTTTATCTTTTATTGGATAAATGTAAAAACATGTAACAAACATATATAATCATATATTAGTTATTTATATTCATTCCCACCAATACAACGGCTATGTGTTAACTACCATTTAAAATAATATTATTATATTACTAGTGTGCAACGTAAGATTTCCAAGAAACTCGTTGTTGCGTATCAGGTACACTATCGAACATAGAAACCCCTTTAAAGTAAAATTAATATTTAATTCAAAAATATTAATAAATATGAAAATGTATTATTCTTTATTTCCCTGGGATGTTACAAATAAATCACTGAATCCAAGTGTTCCTCTATCCAAAAACAATCCAAATCCGCTAGTTTGAAATTCAATTACAAAAAGAGGATTTTTAAACTTTTAATAAAACAATATCATTATCCCCACTTTCAAAACCAACACAGGACACATAAAATTTCCAAATAATTTTACCATTTAAAAAATGATCAGGTAATACCAAGGTTGTGCTAAAATAAAATTGGTAAATAAGAAAAGATTTAAATAAACTAGTATGATAGAATGTAAAAAAACAATGTAAATAATTACGTAACCATGGTTGATCCTTAAAATTCCTAGAAGACCAATGGATGTACTTGGTTCGTAACCACCTATTGGTGTATGGTGAAGCTCCTATGTCTATAACCAACTAGAATCCCAAAACCGACAAAATCTAGTTGCAAATCCCACCTGGCCGAACAACAAATCTAGGGGTACCAACCCATCTAATTGGGGATGATTAGAACACATCTCCAGATAATCTAAATGACTCCCTGGAACCCATGGCGGTAGTAACACTGTGTACGTAGGAGGCCCTCACATGGGTGACTCATCTTACATATCGCCACCACACTTTCCTACCCCAAACACGCACATTATATATGATAACCCATAAAGGGATATCCCCCTATAGTGGTTCCACATAATTATGCACATACATTTCATATCACATGAAAGCGCTAACTAGGCCGCCATACTAGTAAAAATTAAAAAAAAATCGTAAAATTCTCAAAGATTCCAATCGAGCATATGATTTTTCCAATCCCATATTTTCTTTAAAGGTTAGTACAAACATTACCCTAGGGTTAAAAGTGCCAAATAGACCTTTAAATTAACATGAATAAATAAAGTTACCCTAAACTATTTTCTAATATAGATTTTAAATTTACACCTTTCTAGTATATTTCAAAAACACTGTGAAACCATTTCAAAAAAAAACAAACACCACTTCTATATAAACATTTCCAAATTGTCCATTACACCATGGATTTCCCACAAAGTTCCCATGTGTCATTTTTTTCCAAGTTAAAACACACAAAGTATGTTAAAGTTCCAAACATGACTTATCATTTCCAACACTCACTCAATCACATATCAAGGCCAACCGGTCCAAACCATGATGAAAACATTTGGAATCACTTTTGAAAAACAAGAAGCACCACTACCCAAAAAAATATTTAAAAAAATATAAGACCATTTTATGGAAAATAGAAGAAAGGGGAGAAGAGGAACACTTGAGGGAGACTATATCTAGGGTGCCATATTCACTTGATTTCATAACCATGTGAGAACCTAATGAACCCATTGTTGTTCCATCAACCAATGGGACACTCCAAAACTATCCAAAACATTTGAAACCCAATCTCATAAATCCACCATTTTCTTTCATCCTAACACCATCCATTTCACTCTTTTACAAAACATAACACATGTTCATAAACCAAAAATCCCTTTTTTAAAATAATCTTCGAGTCACACCAAGAGAAAATTTCCAAATTTGGCACAAAAGTTTAAAACATGATCCAAAACAATTTAACAAAACATTATAATGGGAAAAACACCACTAATATATCCAATTTAACCCAATGAGCACAAATTTCATTTTTAGAAATCACCTTAGACACCATACACATGGGTAAAACCCAAGATTCATGTAAAAACCTATTTTTTGGAATATATGAGAACTTAAAAAAAGTCAAAACAAGGTTAATAAGAGTATAATATAGGTTTTAATCATGGTAATAAATTTTAACAAACATCAAGCATCAAAGGAAATTCAAAAGAAAGTAAAATTGTGGATTCTCCAACCTCAACCCAAGTGTAGAGGCAATGAAACTATGATAGAAGGCAAAAAAATACATCGCGGACTAACCATGCACCCGACAAGGAGGAATACACACACTAGAGAGGAGTTGAAGGTGATGCGAAGGGGTTTAGGGTTTGTGCTGAAAGACCGCCAAACAAGGGAGAGGGAGCGTCGAGGGTTGTCTGGGTACGCACAAGATTGGGGGGGGGGGGCTGTTGGCATGAGCGGTGAGAGGAGAGGCCGTAGCACCCCGAGATTTTATGAGATATATTTTTTTAATTTCATTTATGTCTTTTGTTTTATACTACATCAAGTTTAGTTTTCACTGTACGCAACAATGTATTAGCTCGTAGTATACGCAATACTATATTTAGCTTTTGTTACACACAATTTCATGTTTTTTTGATAGAATTCATTTCACGCAATATATAGATGTTATAATATTAGATTATATTAAATGAAACACAAAAGGAATATTTCAGTCCACACAACACTGACCTGGCTTACGTTACATGTAAGAGAGACCTTCCTCGATTTCTTGGAGTGTACGTAATATCGAGTTTCATGAAACAACGATATATTGTTAAAATATTATTATTTAATGGGATATAAACTCTCCATTATGAATAGTATCAACAAAATTTGTAATTTTATATAACGTTATCATTCATGTTAGGTATTTTATAGAACATGATATATGAAAAAATCCAATTTTTTGGATAAAAGAAGTATTTTTCAAAAAATTGCAGTTTGCCGCATTTTGATGGCGCACCAATTTTAATTATAGTTTTTGACACTTTTATATGTCAAATTTCATAAAATAAACTTCTTATTTGGAATTGGGACAAAAAAATTACTTTTTTAAATTTTTTTGTATTTGTATGATAAAATTCAAATTTTAATGAATAGTGAAAAATACTGCATTTTAATTCAAAACTACCTTTTCATCTAATTTATTTTTATAGTTAGATTATATTTTTAATTGGATTTAAAGTGTAATTGGATTATTTTTTTATCATTTAATCCAATGTTGGTAATTTTATGTAAGTTTATATTTTAAAGTAGATATAAACATATGAAAATCTTTTGATAAGTTTTTACTTGTTAAAACCCCCCTTTTTTTGTTTCAACAACGGGAATTAATTTTAAATTATTTTCTGCAAATTATGTGTTTTTATTTATGAAAAATCGATTCCATATTTGATATCAGTGGGTCCAAACAATATTAATAGGTTACTTTTATGTTTGGGCATTATGAATAGTAACTTTAGTATTCATTTTTATTACAATGTTTAAAGATAAATTAGGTAATTAAAGGCTAAAATAATATTGTAAAATTACCTTAACACCTGTAAAAATCCTATTGGATGAATAAATTATACCCTTATAATCTATGGTTAGAAATGAGAATCACTTAATGGGAACTTTCCCATGAATATGACATGAATATTAAAAAAATTAATGAATGTGACAAAATGTCACTCTCTCATTTTATATAAGTATATTAATTTTAATTTAGGTATTTCTAGAGAATGAAAAAAAACTATAGGTACTCTATGGAAATAAAAAATAATTAAATACATCATATAAATTTATTTATATCATTTATAGATCAAATAGTTATCATTATTGATGACTCAATAATGACGGAGAATTTATTTTATTAATAGAAATATCAGATAAATGATATTATAATATTATAATAAATATAATTTTGAGTGAATTAATGTCATATACTAATTTTATGTATTACATAGACAAGTTATTTATCGTTTAAATGAGTTTATTCGAACATATCTCTATGTTATGGTCTTTCTAAGAATTCAATAAATGTATAGTGTCAAAATTGACACTATTGAAATTTTAAATAAATAATATTTTATTAAATTATATAAAATTCATAAAAATATAAACATCAAAAAATAATTAGGATGAATTTAAATATTTCAAAAATCTTCCATTTATGGCCACTTTTTCAATTTAGACTGAATGTATTAACCCATAGTGAATAAACAGACATGTTTCCATTGTAAGAGTTAAAGGAATTAATTAAGGGTAAATCAAAATCATATGGTTTAAAATAAATGAAAAAATGTTCAAAAAAATTATTGGATGAATAGGATTAAATAATTATCACAATATGATCAATTTTTAGTTGTTTAATAGACGTACATGAAAATAAATTATATATTATTTAAATGAATGATATTTACAAAATATCACTATCTGGTATTTTAATATATTTTTATGTGTCCACATAGGGCCAAAATATATCTATGAACAAATATAAATGTCTATTTCGATATAAATGAAACCATTTCCATTATGTAAATTAGTTTTTAATTTTTAGAAGTTATATAATTACCTTAAAATTCTCTTCAATTCTAAAACAATATTTATTCAATTAATATAAAAATAGAATAAACGATTTTAATAATATTAATTTTTCTTATATTTTGGATTATTAAATGTGTATAATTTTTTTAAAAGATATATAAGATATATTATAGATTTTTGAAAGAATTGTATTAGAATTCCACCTGTGTATTATTGTATTTTAAGTAAAATTAAATGAATAGTATTAAAATTGGCAATAATAATATCTTATTGAATTAATTTATTATAAAATTATTTAAAAAGAACCAAAATGATAAATAATAAAAAGTGTATAATAAATGGTCTAAAATGTATTATAAATTTTATTAATTGGACGTTTCTAATTATTTAGATCTATAATAGTCCTATTATATTTTCCTATTTTGATATTTTCTAAGAGTGGACCTCTCCTCTCTTATAAAAATGCATCTTCTCCCACATTTCCTCACACCTCCTTGAGACTTCTAGCTCGAGAATACACTTCCCAATACTCCTATGAAAATTATTATTCATCTTTTAGAGGTATTGGTTTTCCAAAAAAAATCCACCCCTACTGGACCTAAGAAGAGATCCAAAGGAAGTCCAACGAAGGAGAGGTTGTTGCTCTTCTAATTATTTTCAATTTCTTTTCTTATTATACTTCATATTTCTATGTTAGTTCCATAATAAAGTAATAAATCCAATATATTCTACATTATTATATGTTATTATAATTATGGGACAACCTTATACCTCTTTTTATCCATCCTACAATGAATAATATCACCATGTCTACGTAGGTACGACATACCATCTCCAAGTTGTGGTGTAATTTGTTATTCAAAAATACTTTCTAAGGATGGGTAAAATGATGAGTATAATGGATTTAAATAATGAATATAACATGTCAATAATTCTTTATAATAAATATACAACCCAATTATATACCATTTAACCAACAAGAGAATCTTACAGTTGCTCGTGCATGCGTACGGCCTACCGTCTCCATAACGCGGTGAGATTCATTCTCCACATTAACAATTCAAGAATGATTATAAAATATATATTACGAGTGAAAAAAAATATTTATGAACATAATTTCATTGATAAAATACATCCAATTTATAAGAAACATGACTTACATGATAAAAGATAATTGGGAAAACAAAGCAGTTAACACCCAAAATATTGGTAATATTGAAATACTATTAACAAAATAATATAATGGGATCATATAGAATCATATATGATATAATAAATAAGGATATGGTCCTTGTATAATTTAATAACATGATTTAACCATTATATATGAGGTGACCACACCCTCTACTGACGAAAAGTACAAGTTAAGAGATAATGTTTCGATCTTATTTATATCTGAGATTGTTTATACATAAGTATTTACTGGGGTTATATTTAAAATCCATGTCCATGTTTTCTTAAAATGTTATCATAAATTTTTTTCTATTCTTCTATGTATGTTTAATGTCACTTTTACCCATTTTTTACTTTTACTACATGGTATGGAAGGAATCTTTCATTTGTTTGCCATATGATGCAACTTTTGACTTTTCTGATAAAAGTATGAGGGGACTATTTTTTTAACTAATATGACATGAAAATATTTTTTCATTTTCAAGACACCTTATTTCCATGATGCTTCCTCTACATTATTTTTAGATTTTTTTCAACTAAATTCTTTTCTTTTAAAATTGTGTGGCATCTTGAGAAAACAATAGGTTTTTGAAAAAGAAAGGATATTTTCTTCCAGAATTAAGTTCAAGTGTTTATCAACATTATTTTTCATCTAAGATGGCATATGGTTATGTTTATATCCCCATTATTACTTGTATTTGATTGTGTTTATGATGGAATAGATTTTATAAAATTCATTTATTTTGAATAGATTATGATGGAATGATATTTTAGAAACCCATTCTATTTCATGGGTTATGAAATGATAAATGATTTATGTTTTTGGGGAACAAATAAGAATGGTTTCATTATGAGATTGGTGGGACCTATATCTCCATATAATGTATTGGGTAGTGATTAATATCTCAAGATATAGAAATGTCTGGAACGACATGTAAATCAAGTTCAGTAATACATGGTTGGAACGACATGTAAACCCAATTCAATAATGGACTTGGTCAAATATTATGGTCTTGGAAACAATTTCATGTCTACTATGGAAACAATATTATGTGCTTAATTGTTTTCCATTATTCCATGTTTTATGCCAGTGCTATTTTATCATGGTTAATGTTCCTTTATGATATATGTCTTATGAACCACCAAGATTTATTTCGTGACACATGACTATGATATTTAAATATTATGTTCATATTTTTACATTATTATGTTTATGGTTTGTTTTATGTTATCCATGATTACCCTTAATGAGAATTTGAGCTCACTTTTTATGATTTCTTTTCCCTAGGATATAGAGAATGGTTTTCGGTAGAAATAAATGGAATATCTTTATGGTAGATGTTGAAGATCTTTCAACAAGTAAGAATATTATGTTCCAAGGTTCCAATGTCACTAAACTAATGCGGTTTTTTCCATCTATTTGTGCCATGTATTAAGTATTCTGAAAAAGTAATGTAATGTCCATGTAAATCAATATTGGGTTTTAAGAGTTTATATTAGAGAGAGGGTTTATTTAACATTTGGAAACTAGGATGAGAATAATTTATTGAGATACCTAGAGATATTTCTATGGTATGTCTAGGTATTTCCATAAGGATATGTTTAAATATAGTTTGTAGTCCTAAAATTATTGTAATGATCCTGGATAACCTAGGATTAATCCTAAGATGTAAGATATTTAATGTACTCCCCCTTGATTGTGTTTCTTTCCTAGTATGATTTTTTCCTCTCACACTATTCTTTTTGGTTTTTAGAAAATGGTTGGAAACAAGAGGATTCATGTTAATGGAGAATATAATGGAAAATAGAATGACATTATTCATGAGAATCCAAATGCAATAAGAGTTGGATGGTGAAATTTCGTTATTATGACTAATCATGAATCTTGTAATATGATCAATAATCTCAACTTTATTGAGTTCTTGACCCAGATAATAAGGGAAATATAGAGTTTCATGGTGATCATAGGGGAAAGATAGTTCAATTTTCATTATGTAAATCATCTGGAATGTGGAATCAAGGAGAATGATTCAATGGAACTGGAAGATGCATTGGGTGTGGAAAAAGAAAAACACAAAGCTAGTAATTGCAAAGGAAAACATTCATTTATGACAATGGAAAAGGATAATGGTCATGCTAAGACATCAACAATGGTTAAGTTTTTTAAATGTGGAATGTACGTGAATTATTAAAATCGATGCCCAAAGGGAAAATCTCATGAAGAGAATCAACATGGTCGTATGGGTAGTATTTATGTTCATGATGATGAAGAGAATGTGGATGATATATAACATGAAAGAAGTGTTGTGAAATAAAATGATGAAGCTCGACAATTGGCTTAGAAATATAAGGTAATGATTGAATGTTAATCAAGAATAATGTATGGTACTATGAATAATGAAACATCTACGGATTGATACACTATTGTGATTCTTTAAGTATTTGAAAGTATATGTTGAATGGTACCGGTTACCATCAAAAGTTATTTATATATTTTTTGAAAACACCTGATAAGTGAAAAATTATGGGGTAAGGAGATAGTGATTTATTTGATAGTATTCATGACTTCAGTGTGTGAAAAGAGAACATGAGCCTTAGCCTGGTTAGTAAGGACTCCGTAAGCGCATCTGGGAGACCTGGGATCAAATCCAGGCGGAGACATTATTTCTGGGGTACTGTAGTAGTACTATAGTAGGTACTATAGTGGGGACTGTAGCAGTACTGTAGTAGGCACTGTAGTGGTAACTGTGCAGTAGTGTAGTAGGTACTATCGCGGAACTGTAGCAGGTACTGTTTGACACTGTAGCAGTTGGGAATATGCCCTCGTTTGGGCCTTCGGGCACCTGATTTAGTCCCTGAGTCTTTTAAGGCCTTCGGGCCACCCAGGACTTCGGGTCAGTAACGCCTTTGGGCCACCTCAAGGCTCTCGGGCCACCTTAAGTGCTGATGCAAACAAGACGACCAATGAGGAACAACCTTTATAAGGAAAATGAGCAAGGAGCTTTCACCACAGCATAAGCAAAACGGATTACAAGAATGAGAGGGTATGGAACCTTCCATTGGTAAAAGCATGTTCATGCATGGGAATTCCTAGTAGAACAGCCGTGGGAAGGTGGAGAGGTGATTTCACGATGAAGATGCTGGGGAGGAGCAGTTCCAAGTAGTTAGTCTAGGTTGTATGTAATGTTTGAAGCCTATGGGAAAATAAATTCCTCTAAGGCTACGGTCCATGAAATACTTACACATACAGGCCTTATAAGGGTTCCACCACATCCCTTGAAAGGCGGATTATCACAAATCAAAAAAAAATGAAGGCCTCAGGGCCATTGGAAGGAAGGAAGTGTGTTAAAAGAGTTAATTTTGACAGAATACATGTTTTCACTATGGATATTTGGTAATTCATGTTATTATTAGGTTTCAAAAGAATTCATGATTAAGGTATTCACGTGTTTGGAATGTGTCAACCATGAACTAGAAAATGTGATATGGTAGAAAAAGTTAGGTAAATTTAGTTCACCTCTTTCAAATGTTTTATAATTTCAGTTTTTGGAAGAATTTTAATGAAATCTATTTATGTATAGTATAAGTTATATTGCAGTTTAATTTTATATTACCTCACTATAGGTAGACTTATGAATATTTTATTACATGTTCTATCATTTTTATTGAGACAGATGGAATGACCTATTATTTTATCACTTCATCTACTAACACTTCAAAAATGAAAAATTCAACTTCATTTTATTAAATAAGAGACGAAGTGCAAATTGTTCAAGGCACGAACAACAATGATATTGTACAAAAATAATTTACGTATTTATTCTCATTAAAAAATCTTCAAATTTATGAAAAGGATCATGAAAACCAAAAATATTATCCTAGTACATTCTAATTTAATGAATCAGATGGTCCTTTAAATCATCATATATTTATGGCTTTCTTGTCATTTACTTTCCCCAAACCTTCTTCTCTATCGCTATCCATGAAAACTTGACGGTCAGATTTCTCTTCCTTATCCATGTTTTCCCTAACCACCTATGTTCTCATTTGTGGAAACCCATTGATGAGTTACTTAGGTTAACCGTTATGTTTCTAACATTCCTTTTTCAAATGATGTTTTTGTATTCCTTTTTACGATGTGGGTTTCTATGAAAGAAACTTTTAGGTATTAAACCTCTTATAACCACGATGAATTTTGAGGGAGAAATTTATTTTAAGGGGGTACACAAAAACACCCCGAGATTTTGTGAGATATATTCTTTTAATTTCATTGATTTATTGTGTTTTACACTACACCAATATTATTATGCAATATACGCAACCCTGTATTATCTTGCATTATACGCATCACTATTCTTGGCTTGTGTTATGAAAAATTAGAAGTTATTTTGATAGAATTCATTTAAAATAATGTATAAATGACTAATATTGGATTTTTCTCTATGAAACACCAATGGAAGCTTTCACTACATGCAACACTGACTTGGATTGCGTTACACACAAGAGCAACCTTCCTTGATAGCTTGCATTGTACGCAATATCATGTTTCCCTGAACAATGATATATTATTAAAATATTATTATTTAATGGGATATAAACTATCCATTATGAATAATATTAACCACATTATGAATTTTATATAACATTATCATTCATCTTATGTAATTTCTACAACATGTTATAAGAACAAATTAAAATTTTCAGATAAAAGAAGTATTTTTCAACAAAATGCGGTTTTTTCGACTTTTGAGGGCGCACCAATTTAAAATTTAGTTTTTGACACTTTTATAAGTTAAATTTGAAAAAAATAAACTTATACTTTGTAAGGACAAAAAATTAACTTTTCTTGAATTTTTGGTATTTTTCTCAAAAAATTCAAATTTTAATGAATAGTGAAAACACAACATTTTAATTCAAAACCACTTTTTCCATTAGTTTATTTATATAGTTAGATTATCTTTCTAATTTTATTTAATGTGTAATTGGATTATGTTTTTATAATTTAATCCAATTTTGTTCATTGAATGTAATTTCACATTTTAAATTGTATATAAACACATGACAATCTTTTGATAAGTTTTTACTTCTTCAAAAATAGCTTTTTGGTTTTAAAAATAGGAATTAATTTTAAATTAATTTTCTAAAAATTATTTACTTTGATTCATAAAAAATGGAATAAATATTTGGAATTAGTGGGTCCAAATTATATTATTAGGTTATTTTTATTTTTGGGCATTCTGAATAGTAACTTTTGTAATTATTTTTATTACAATGGTTAAAGGTAAATCATGTAATTATAGGTAAAAATAATTTTATAAAATTACCATAACACCTGTACAGATCTTATTTTATTAATAAATTAGATATTTATCATCTATGGTTTTTAATGGAATCACTTAATGGCCACTTTCCCTTGAATATGACATGAATATAAAAAAATTAATGAATGTGACAAATGTCGCTCTCTCATTTTATTAAAGCATATTAATTTTAATTTAGGTATCACTAAAGAATTAAATCAACTATATGCAGTCTATGGAAATAAAATATAATTAGCTACATCATAGAAATTTACTTATAACTTTTAGGGATTAAATATTTATCATTATTGATGACTAAATAATGATGGAGAAATTATTTATTAATAGAAATATCAGATAAATGATATTAAAAATATTTAAATAAATACAATTTGATTGAATTAATTTCATATAATAATTTTATGGATGACTTATACATGTTATTTATGGTTTAAATGATTTTATTCGAACATATCGCTATGTTATTATATTTCATAAAATTCAATTAAAGAATAGCGGAAAAATTAACACTAATGATATTTTTAATAAATAATATTTATTAAAATTATATAAAATTAATAAAAATATAAACTTCAACGAAATAATTGGGTTGAAGTTAAATATCTAAAAAAGGGACCATTTATGGATCCATTTCCATTTTATAGTGGTTGTATTATCCCTTAGTGAATAAAAATACATGTTGTCATGGTAAGAGTTAAAGGAATTAATTATGGGTAAATCAAAATTATAAGATCTGAAATAAAATCCAAAAGGTCAAAAAAAAATTATTGGACGAATAATATTAAATAATTATCACAATATGATTGATTTTGAGTTGTTTTATGGACACTCGTACATGAAAATAAATTATATATTATTTAATTCACAGATATTTTCAAAATATCACTATCTTGTATTTTAATATCTTTTATGTGTCCACATAGGGAAAAATAAAGCTATAAACGAATATAAATGTTTAGTTTTATATAAATGAAACCATTTTCGTTATATAAATTTATTTTTAATTTTTTGAAGTTATACAATTACCTGAAAAGTCTATCAATTCTACAATAATATTTATTCAATTAACATAAAAATAGAATAAATGTTTTTAATAATATTAATTTTGTGATATTTTGGATTATTTAATGTGTATAAAAAATTGAAAAGATATTAAATATATAATATTTATTTTTGAAATCATTATATTATAATTCCCACTTTTTATTATTTTATTTTATGTCAAATTAAATGAATAGTATTAAATTTGGAAATAATAATATCTTATTGAATTAATTTATTATTAAATTTTTTTAAATAACCACAATATTAAATAATCACAGGGGGATACGATAAGGTCTAAAATTTATTATAAACTTCATTTATGGGCACTTTTTAATTATTTACATCTATATTATTCTTATTATATTTTAATATTTTGAGATTTTCCTAGAGTGCACCTCTTCTCTCTTATAAAAAGGAATCTCCCACATTTCTTCACACCTCCTGGAGACTTCTAGCTCGACCAAACCATTCCCAATTCTACTATAAACATTCTTAGTTATCTTTTTTATGTTTTGGTCTTCCAAAAAATCCTTACCTATTGTCCCTAAGAAGAGATCCAAAGGAAGTCCAATAAAGAAGAGGTAATTGCTTTTCCAATTCAATTCAATTTCATTTCTTCTTATACATCCTCTTTATATGTTAGTTCCTCACTAAGGTAATAAATCTGATATATTCTACATGCTGAGATGTTATTATAATTATGGTACAACCATATACCTCCTTTAATACATCCTAAAAACAACAATATCACCATGTGTGCGTACGTATGGACTACCGTCTCCACGGTGTGGTTTAATTCTTTATTAAAAAATAGATTCTAAGGATTGGTATAATGATGAGTATTATGGATTTAAATAATGAAAATAAAATTATAATGATTCATTGTAAATAATATACCATCCAATTACATTCCATTTAACCGACAATGGAATCATATCGTCGCTCGTTCATACGTACGGCCTACCGTCTCTACGACGTGGTGAGATTTGTTCCCCACATTAATAATTCAAGAATGATTATAAAATTTATATGATGAGTGAAATAAATAATTATGAACTCAATGTCATGGATAAAATACATCTTATTCATAACAAACATGACTTACACGATAAAACAATAATGGGAAAACGAAGCAGTTAACACATGAAATAATGGTAATATTGAAATATTATTAACAAAATTATATAATAGGATCATATAGGATCATACATGATATAAAAAATATGGATATGGTCCCTATATAATTTTATAAGATGATTTAACAATTATACTGTAGGTGACCACACCCTCAACTAATGGAAACTACAAGGTAAGGGATAATATTGCAATCTCATTTTTATCTGAGATTGTTTATACGTAAGAATTTACTAGGGATATATTTATCATCCATGTCCATGTTTTCTAAAAATATTATCATAAAATATAAAATATTCTTTTATGTATGTCTAATGTCATTTTTACCCATTTTTTTACTTTTACTACATAGTATTAATGGAATCTTTCATTTCATTACCATACAAGTTACTTTTTTAAATTTTTGGTAAAAGTATGTCGGGAATGTTATTTTAACCTATACGACTTGGATTGATTTTTACATTTTCATGACACCTTATTTCCTTGAAGCTTCCTCTACATGATTTCAAGATTTCTTTTCAACAAAATTCATTTCTTTTAAAATTGCATGGCATCTTGAGAAAACAAAATATTTTTTGAAAAAGAAAGGATATTTTCTTCAGTAATTAAGTTCAAGTATTTTATAAAAATTATTTTCCATATAAGAAAAAATATGGTTATGTTTCTATCTCTATTATTAATTTTATTTTATTGTGTTTATGATGGAATTATTTTTATATAATTCATTTATTTTTAATGGATTGTGAGAGAATGATGTTTAAGAAACCCATTTTATTTCATGGGTTATGCTAGGATAAATGATCTATGTTTTTGTGGGATAAATAATAATGGTTTAATTATGAGATGGGTGGGACCTATATATCCCTCCAATTTATTTGGTAAAGATTCATATATCATGAGATAGGCATGACTAGAATGGTATGTAAATCTGGTTCAGTAATACATGATTGGAATGGCATGTAAACCTGATTCAATAATGGACTTTGTCTACTATGATGGTCTTGGATAAAGTGTCGTGGCTACTACAGAAATCATATTATGTGCTTAATTTTTTTCCCTAATTCCAAGTTTCATTCCAATGTTATTTTATCATTTTTAATGTTCCTTTATTATCTATGTCTTATGAACCACCAAGATAAATTTCATGACTCGTGATTATGATATTTAAACATTATGTTCATGTTTTTACATTCTTATTTTTATTTTTTGTTTTCTGTTCCCCATAATTTCCCTTACATAGAATTTGAGCTCACCATTTTTATGTTTTATTTTATCTAGGATATAAAGAATGGTTTTGGGTAGGAAAAAGGGGATAACTTTATGGAAGATGTTGAAGATATTTCACCAAGATAGAAGATTATGTTTCGAGTTTCCAGAGTCACTAAAATAATATGGTTCATGTGCATCTGTTTGTGTCATGTATTATGTATTCCTCAAAAGTAATATAATTTCCATTTACATCAATCTTGGGTTATTATAGTTGGTATCATAGTGAAGGTTTAGTTAATCATTGGAAACTAGGATGCAAAAACATTATTGAAATACCTAGAGATATTTCTATGATATGTCTAGAGATTTCCCTAAGGGTATGTATATCTATCATTTAGAGTATTATAATTATGGTAATGATCATGAATAACCTTGGATTAATCCTAAGATATTAGAGATTGAATGTACACCCCCTTGATTATTTTGTTTTCATAGTATGATTTTTCCTCTCAAACTATTATTTTGGGTTTTAGAAAATGGTTGGAAATGGGAGGATTCATGTTAATGGATAATATAATGGACAAGGGAATGATATTCTTCATGAGAACCCAAATGAAATGGGAGTTGGAATGTGAAACTTCGTTATTATTCCTAATGACAATTCTCATAATATGAACAATAATCTCATCTTTGGTGAGTTCCTAACCCATATAATAAGAGAATGATAGAGTTTCATGGTGATAGTAGATGATGAAAATCTAAATTTCCCTGAAGTAAATCATGTGGGAAGAGGAATCAAGGAGAATGTTTCAAAGGAACTGGAAGACGCTTTGGGTGTAGAAAAGAAGGACACAAAGCCAGTAATTGAAAAGGAAAAGGTTTATTTAACACAATGGAAAAGGATAATGGTATTGGTATGACATCAACAATAGTTAAAAGTTTTAAATGTGGAATGTAAGGGTGTTATGAAAATCGAAGCCCAAAGGGAAAATATCATGAAAGAATCAGCATGGTCGTATGGGTAGTATTTATGTTGATGATGATTATGAGACTACAAATGATATATGAGATGAAATAAGTGTAGTGGAATAAAATGATGAAACTCGACCATTGGTTTATGAAGATAATGGAATGATTGAATGTTTAACAAGAATAATGTATGGTACTATGCACTAAACAAACATATAAGGATTGTTACAGTATTGTTTGTCCTTAAGTATTTTAAAGTATATGTTGAATGGTACCGACAACCATGAAAATTTATTTAGATATTTTTATAAAACACGTGATATGTGAATAATGATGGGGTGTGGAGATAATTAGTTATTTGATACTATTAATGACCTCAGGATTGATATAAGGACAGTGTGTTATCATGGTTTGAGTATATAGAATTTTTGGTATTTTTGGTGTGTGGAAAGAGTTAATTTTGACAGAATTCATGTTTTCACTAAGGTTATTTGGTAATTCATGTTATTATCATGTTTCAAAAGAATACATGATTAAGGTATTAAAATGTTTGGAATGTGAAAACAAAAAATTGGGAAATGAGATATGGGAGAAAAAAGTTAAGTCACTTTAGTTCACCTCTTTCTAAATTAATATAATTTCAGTTTTTTGGATGAATTTTAATGTTATGCATTTATAGATAGTATAAGTTATATTCTAACTGAAGCTTGTATTATCTCACTATAGGCCGATTAATGCATATTTTATTACATGTGCTAAAAAAAATTTTGAGACAAATGGAATAACCTATCATTCTATAACCTAATCTAACAACACAATAATAATGTAAAACACAACGTAATTTTATTTAATAAGAGATAAAGTGTAAATTGTTCAAGGTACGAACAATGATGAAATTGTACCAAAATATTGTATGTATTTATTCTCATGAAAAATCATCAAATTTAGGAAAAAGATATTGAAAACCAAAAATGTTATCTTATTACCTTATTATTTGATGAATCAGATGGTCCCTTAAATCATCATATTTTTATGGATTTCTTGTAGTTAACTTTCTCCATACCTTATTCTCTATCACTATCCTTGAGAACTTAATGGTTAGATTTCTCTTCCTTATCCATGTTTTCATTTATCACCTATGTTATCCTATGTGGAATTCTAGTAATGAGTTTATTTGGGTAACCATTATGTTTCTGGCATTCCTTTTTCAAATGATGTTTTTGTATTCCATTTTACGATGTGGGTTTTTATGAAAGAAACTTTCAGGTAGTAAACCTTTTATAACCCCGATAAATTTTGAGGGTGAAATTAATTTTAAGTGGGTAGAATGTAACACCCAGAGATTTTGGGAGGTTGATTATTTTAATTTCTTTAATGTCTTGTGGTGTACTCTACAACAATATTAGCGTGTGATATACACAACATTGTATTAGCATGCTATATATGCAACACTATTCATGGCTTGTGTTACACACAATTTCAAGTTCATTTGATAGAATTAATTTCACACAATGTATAAACAAAATAATACTGGATTATGTTATATAAAACACCAAAGAAAACTTTCACTACACGCAACACTGACTCGGCTTGCGTTACATGCAAGAGAAACCTTCCTTGGAAGCTTGTGTTGTATACACTATTGTGTTTCACTAAAAAATGACATATTATTAAAATATTATTATTCAATGTGATATAAACTATCCATTAGGAATAGTATTAACCAAATTTTGTATTTTATTTAACATTATCATTCATCTTATTTATTTTCTAGAACATTTTATAATAAAAAATTAAAATTTTTAGATAAATGAAGTATTTTTCAATAAAATGTAGTTTTGCTGACTTTTGAGGGAACACAAATTTTAAATCTATCATTCAACACATTTTTAAGTTAAATTTTAAAAAATAGACTACTTATTTGGAATCAGGACAAAAAAATTACTTTGGATTATTTTTTGGTATTTTTCTGATAAAATTCAAATTTTAATGAATAGTGAAATATACAACATTTTAATTCAAAACTTCCTTTTCATCTAATTTATTTATATAGATATATTATATTTTTAACTGGTTTTAAAATTTAATTGGATTATTTTTTTATCATTAAATCCAATATTGTTCATTATATGTAATTTCACTTTTTAAATTGGACATAAACACATGACAATCTTTTGATGAGTTTTTACTTCTTAAAAACACATTTTGTGTTTTAACAACAAGAATTTATTTTAAATTAATTTCTTCCAATTTTTTGTTTTGAATTATAAAAAATAGATTCTATATTTGGAATCAGGGGGTCCAAATTATTTTAATAGTTTTCTTTTATTTTTTGGCATTATAGATAGTAACTTTAGTAATTATAACTATTATAATGGTTATAGGTAAATCGGGTAATTAAAGGTAAAAATAATTTTATAAAATTGACTTAACACATATAAAAATCCTATTTGGTGAATAAAATCTATAATTATAATCTATGTTTCGAAATGGAATCTCTTAATGGCCACTTTCCCCTGAATATGACATGAATATAAAAAATTTAATGAATGTGATAAAATGTCACACTCTCAATTAATATAAGTATATTAATTTTAATTTAGGTATTAACAGAGAATGAAATATACTATAAGTAGTCTATGGAAATATAATGGAATTACCTATATCATAGAAATTTATTTATAACTTTTTTTGATTAAATTTTTATCATTATTGATGACTCAACAGTGATGGAGAAATTATTTTATTAATTGAAGTATCAAGTAAATGGTATTAAATATATTAAAATAAATATAATTTGAGTGAATTAATATTATATAATAATTTTATGTATTATATAGAGATGATATTTATGGTATAAAGGATTTTATTTGACCATATCTCTATGATATTATATTTCTAAAAATTAAATTAATAAATAGTGTCAAAATTAAAACTATTTATATTTTAAAGAAATAATATTTTTTTAAAATTATATAAGATTCATAAAAATATAAAATTCATCCAAATAATTGGTATGAATTTAAATATGTCAAAAAGGGTCTATTTATGTCTTTTTTCTATTTTAGAGTGACTGTATTAACCCTTAGTGAATAAAAAAACGTGTTTCCATGCTAAGAGTTAAAGGAATTAATTAAGGGTAAATAAAAATTATAAGATTTAAAATAAAAGAAAACATGTCCAAAAAAATATTGGATGAATAATATTTAATAATTATCACAATATGATCTATTTAGAGTTGTTTTATGAACACTCATACATCAAAATAAATTATATATTATTTAAATCATACATATTTACAAAATATCACTATATTGTATTTTAATATCTTTTATGTGAACTCATAGGGCCAAAATCAAGCTATGAACTTATGTAAATGTCTATCATGATATAAATGAATCCTATTATATTATATAAATTTATTTTCAATTTTTGGAAGTTATACAATTACCTTAAAAGTATCTTCAATTCTAAAATAATATTTATTCAATTAACATAAAAATAGAACAAATGATTTTAATAATATTAATTTTCTTATATTTTGGATTATTTAATGTTTGTAAAAAAATTAAAAGATATATAAGATATATTATAGATGTGTTAGATCATTATATTAGAATTACCACTTTTTCTAATTATATTTGAAGTCTTATTAAATGAATAGTATTAAATTGGGAAATAATAATATCCTATTGAATAAATTTATTATTAAATTATTTGAATATAAAAAAATGTTAAATTATCACAAGGGGATAAGATATGGTCGAAAATGTATCATAAATTTCATTTATGGGCCATTTTTAATTATTTAGATCTATAATAGTTTTATTATATTTTAATATTTTGAGATTTTCCTAGAGTGCCCCTCTCCACTCTTATAAAAAGGCTTCTCCTCACAAATTTCCTCACACCCCCTTCATCCTTCTAGCTCGACCAAACCCTTACCAGTTATCCTATCTACATTATTAGCTAACATCTCGAGGTCTTGGTTTTCTAGAAAATCTATTCCTAATCTCCCCAAGAAGAGATCCAAAGGAAGTCCAACGAAGATGAGGTAATTGATTTTCCAATTCAATTCAATTTATTTTACTCTTATACCTCCTCTTTGTAATGGCTCGGACCTCTCCGGTCCACTACATTGTGAAAATGCGGTTTTAGAGGCGTTCCGGGAGGTCAAGGTAACTTATCCCCAACGCTTTGCCAAAGTCATCCATTTCGATGAACCGTTTCGATGGTAGACAGTTGTGAACTGTAACATCACTTTATGTCCTTAGGTACTTTTGATGTTTCTAACTACCCTTGTTTTGAAGTAGTGACTTGGGGGGTGCATTTGGGTGAATCTTTAAGGAAAACTAGAGGGTAGTAGCTTTCGCACGGTCTGCACACAGTTTTTCTAAACCGTGCATCCATACTGTGAATAGTAAATGTTGGAGGTAGTGGCTAACACACTGTTAGCGCACAGTTCATCTAACCATGCGGCCTAATCGTGCGTGGAGTGTTTGACGAGGCAGTAGAGACTGCACGGTTAGCGCATGGTTTGTCTAACTGTGCGATCAAACCATGCAGTCACTAACACTAGATCATAAAATTGTGGATCTCAACTGTTTTGCCTCTAAATTTCTATTTTAACCTCTTAAGCGGCCATAACTCGGGATTACCCTCCCTTGAAGGTAGGAGAACCTCTCCCAAGCATTTTGGAGGAAATCTAAAGGCTTCTCTTAGATAATTGAAGCTGGTTTCTTGAGGTATGTGATCGTTCGTGTTTGGTTTCTTAGATCTACTTAGATCTACTTCTCCTCTTATCTCGGTTTCTTAGATATATGGCCATTATGAGTAGATCTAAGTGTGTGGATGCCATATATGATGAGATTTGGTCTTGGCTATGTTAGAAGAAGATATCTAAGGAGGATTCTTGGAGAATCAACTCAGCTTTCTCGCGTGTTCTTCGTTTGTTGGGGTTTTCGTCAAAAACCGTTGAGGTAGGGGATTCGTTGCATCACTTTCTTTTATGTGAAACTGAATTGTTAGCTTGTTTATTCCCACTGGATGAAAATGGAATTAATATAATAAATATTTTGAACTGGATAAATAAATTGTTATCGATCCTATGTTTTTTCCTCTTGTTTTGCTAGATAGTGTGATATCTATGCTTTCTTTGCTTAGTTGTTTGGTCATGATGGAAATTGGTAAAGAACGTAAACTGGGATTAATTGATAATTGTTTGGATAAAGATAAAGAGGCATGAAAATGAATCTTGTTCTTATTGTAATTTTATGTTAATCAAATTGGCGTAGTAAGCATGTTTAATCATTTGTGTTATCTTACTGGTTAGGTTTCCCGATGTTGGAACCAACGGATTATAAATCAGTTAATTCAAGTTGGATTAAAGAATTTGATCGTCTGATAATTCCTTGAATGGTTATGAGTTACCCTCTTGATTGTTAAAGGGACATAGCCCAATTGATGTGATGGTTGTTTTTCCTGCTGCATGAATTTAAACGTGACCCTGGAAAGGTGTTGTGATATGTGGGGGCATAGAGGCCTTTTTGGTTGTAGCAACAGATAATGCATAGAATGGAAAGAGGCATCGGTTTATGCATGTGGGTGTCCGGGAGGACACCGTAGATGATGAAATGGGATGGATGTAATTGTTAAAAGCTTGCTGATTCTTATTGGTTGATTATCTTTTTACTTTTCACCACTTCCCAAGGTAGCTGGTCTTTCTTACCATTCTTTCGAAAGAGGTGAAGACACGCAGGGTATGCCACGTGCTTTCCATGTTTAGCTTCTCAAGGGAGAATGGGTCTACGCTCTTGCTATAGGCAGAAAATACTCGACGGGTAGTACATCTACTCACCGTGTTGAGCCCCTTTGTGTTGGTAGCATAGAATGGTTTTTAGAATGCCTAGGAATATGGGAATGTGTTTTTATAATGAATGATTGATTAAATGGTGTTAAATCATGGGGTTGGAGTTGTCAGAACTTAATGATGAGGTTGTAATTTTTGAAGGAACAATTGACGTTGGGTGTGATGCTAATGAAATTTAATGTGGAATTGTTAATGGTAAATTAATGTTTAAATAATTAATTAACATACAATGGAACTGAAAAAAAGGGAATGAAGTAGTCTAATAAAGCTCTTTAAATGGTTGTGTGCTTATATAATACCTAGTCCTAGAAATAGCATCCCGAAGTTTGAGATACGTTAGATGATGTTGTTTCTAAGACTAGGTTATGCCCATACTGTGGTTGTGTGATATAGTATATTCTATACTTTTTGTGTTTCTATATGCTAATCTACCCTGTTAGTAAGGGAAACTGACACCTCGGTGATTCTAAGCCATGGGGGGTGTTTTCCCCAACATTCTGGTGGGAGGATGAAAGACTGACTACCCCATTTGGCCCCACTCTCTTCTCTTTGTAGTTACTTGTGTTGGCAAGAACAATTGTTAGTTTTCCCCATATATTTGTGTAGAGGGATGTAATGGCTTGTGGTTATTCACACACACATATTCTGGATATATTTTTCTATGGACTACTATAGGTGTAACGTGTATAGGCTGTGATGGTTTGAGGATCATTACACGGTGTGTGGGCTGTGATGGCTTGAATTATATTACCCAACGTATGATACGCGTTATGTGAGTTGTGGTGGCTCCTGGAAAATACCTGGTATCTTTGGTGAGTGGACATGGTGGTTTTGTTTCTCGAGGTTCATATTGTGGTGCTTCGCCGAGGTGTCTACAGGCAAGCCTTTTTGGAGAGAGATGCTCAGGACGTGCGATGTTGGGGAAAAGAGGAAAACTAGTGGGGAAGTAGTAGTAGGGTACCCTTGATATTCTTTACTATTTTTTATATTCTTGTATGCGCTACTTGGTGTGAGTATCCATGGTGAGGTTGGGAACTTAGTATACTTGTTTAGGTGATGAGTTAGTTTCACTAGTTGTTCACTGTGTTTTAGCATGCTTTCCTTACTTTTTCACGAGAGTCTCTAGGGAGGATCCTTCTGAGTATACTGCTATACTCAACCTATGAATATATAAACTATTTTTCAGGTCACTTAGAGAAGGATAGAGATCAAGCTAGTTTCTACTATCTTGTGGTTGGAGGAGCTGTTCGGGCTTGTGGTTGCTACTACTTTACTTTCTTTTGGGTACTTGTATTTTTTCCCCTTTCAGTTGTTGTACTTTTTCATGTCATCACATACGTGCACTTGGGTTTCTTTTATATTTCAGTTCAGAGTTGGAGTTAGTTGGTGTCTATCTTATCTCTCTCTTCCGCATGTGTTCTATTAGAGTTTAATGCCTCCCATGTGTGTGTTTATTATACCCTTAGTGCTAGTCTCCTACTCGGGGCCTACTAGAGGTGGGACATAGGGGTCATTATCTCCCTTCTTACATTTACAGCCTAGGAGGGGTACACATTGTGGGGAGGGGGTCGTGACATAGTGGTATCAAAGGTATGGTTGAGGGATAGGATAGAGTTTGGAGTTTGGAAAATGTGAGGTTTCATGGGTTTGTAGGGAAACAGTGTAATTCATGTTTAGTAACAGAGGTAAAAACTGGAGGCCGACTGAGACATAGGCATTTAGGGACCCCTATGATCTGATATATGGACCTTTATGTTTACAATGGATACTAAACAAGGTGATACTAGATGTAGGGTAGAGACCTAGGAAAGGATCAGGCATCATTCGTCCTTGTTCCTGTGTTTAAATGGGTAGACCATGGGATAGGTTAACCTAAAATGAATAAAAGAAAATAATTAAATAATTAATGTTGAGTCCTCCAAATTCTAGGTTTTGGAGCTCTAATTGTTAGTTATTTTACTGGTATGGCTCTAGGTTGACGTCCTCATCAGGTTTGTGCAAAAAAATGTCCAGTAGGCTATTCCAGTAGATCGCTGCAGGGTATAGGTTGACGACGATGAAACTTGGAGGATGACGCTCTAAGAGTTTCAGCGTCAGAGTCTGCAGAAGTTCGAGGGCTCCGTTTCAGATGTATTCACAGAAGATTTTTTAGAGGAGGTTGATATAGGCTTCAGTTTGATCTGTGTTCCGAAGGAGGACTGGGGGTCCTTAGCTGTGACGATTCTATGTGGAGCAGCAAGGCATTGGTGGTTCTTGTACCTCGGGGATCGTGAGGAGTCAGCGATCTCATGGGAGGAGTTCCGAGACAATTTTAGAGTCGAGGTCCTTTCTTCGACTGTGAAGGCGTCCAATCTCCAGGAGCTCTACTATTCATGATTTTGGAATCTTTTTCAGAAACGTTTTGCAATATGCTTCATACCTGTTACCAGATGAGGAGACTAGGGAGAGGAATTTAGAAGAGGCGTTGCATCCAAAGATCCAACACCATGTCCCCCCATTTATGCTAAATAAATATCTTGAGTTGTTGGAGAGGGCAGAGGTTGTTGAGAGGACTTTGTCCATGACTGGATCATCACGAGAGGGGGATCGTCATGATCCCTCATGAAGAAAAGTGGTGGTCTAGGTTTCTCTGGTTTTAGGGCAGAAGAGTTTTCGTTCAGCCGGGGGTAGGCCCCAGCCCTTCACATCTCGTCTATCCAGAGGCAGCAAATCTTAGGCCTATGCTAAGGGATTAGGTACTTATTTTCCTTGTGGTTTTCATGGTCATCATCAGTGGGAGTCCTCGACGTTTCCGAGCGGTCATCGTGCACCAGGTGTTATGCTTCTGGTTCCTCCTTTGAGGCAGTTCCAGCCAAGGCAATAGCAGCAGTAGGTTTTATCAGCTTTAGATAACGAGAGGGTAGATGGGGTAGGCCGAGGACAGCCCCGTGACAGCCCCCGTCCTCAGAGAGAAGAGTTTGGTTGTGGTGGTGGTCATCATCAGGGTTAGAGAGGCCATGGAGGATGTCGTGGTCAGCTTCATTCTCTAGCGTTGCAAGCTCCAGGCGAGCCAGTTGTTCGAGGTACAATTTGATTTTTTTTCTACCTTGGTGTATGCCTTGTTTGATTTAGGAGCGACACACTTCTTCATATCACCTACCCTTTTCCATGCTTTGGGACAAGACGTAGAGAGGCTTCCAGTGCCCTTGGCGTTGACTACGCCAATTGGAGGTCGAGCTGACTTGTTTGGTGTATGTAGAGACTGTGAGCTAGTGTTGGGGAAACACCTCTCTTGGGTAGATTTCCTATGTTTATGAATACAACCATATGTTGTGATCCCTGGCATGGATTGTTTGTATTCGGTGCAGGCTATCATGGATTGCTTCAGGAAGAATGTTGTTTTCCTTGGTTCGGATGGAGAGCAAGTGGTGTTTGTTGGTGAGCGAGATCCTTGGATGGGTCATAGGAATGTTCTGTCCTTATTTTCCATGATGGATAAGATGATGCTGAGTTCTTAATAGGTTCAGAAGTTGGTGTTTCCTAGGGTCGTAGAGGAGTACTCTGATGTCTTTCTAGAAGAGGTTGTAGCATTACCTCCTCGATGAGAGATCGAGTTTGGGATTCAGCTATAGATAGGAGTGTCTCATATCTCTAAGTCTAGATATAGTATGGCACCTTCTGAGTTATGAGAGCTACGTATATAGCTTGATGGTCTATTAAAGTGCAGTTTTGTTCTGCCAAGTGTTTCACCATTGGGTGCACTAGTTTTGTTCGTCAAGAAGGTCGACGGCAGTTTGCTGTTTTGTGTCCATTATCGTCACTTAAACAAAGTGACAATAAAGAATCGTTATATCCTTCTGTGGATTGATGACTTATTCGATCAAATAAATGGTTCAAGATGGTTCTCAAAGATGAACTTGTGGTCAGGATATCATCAGATGCATGTGAATGATGAGGATATCCTGAAGACTAATTTTTGTTGTCATCATGGGCATTATGAGTTCGTTGTAATGCCGTTTGGAATGACAAATTCTCTAGATGTTTTCATGGGATCGATGAAATATGTGTTCTAAGAGTTCCTGGACATGTTCATAGTAGTTTTCATTGATGACATCCTTGTGTACTCCACGTCTGAAGAGGATCTTGCAGAGCATCTACAAGCCGTTTTGGGAGTCCTTCGTCAACATCAGTTGTTTTGGAAGTTGTCTAAGTGTGAGTTTTGGACTCAAGAAGTTCTTATCTTGGGGCATGTGGTGTACTAAAAAGGAGTTTTTGTGGATCCATCGAAGATAGAAGCATTTTTTTCTTGGACAACCCCTAAGATAGTTTCAGAGTTTTGAAGTTTCCTTGGTCTTGCTGGCTACTACAGGAGGTTCGTAGCCAATTTCTCACGAGTTGTGACCCCTCTAACAGCTTTGACCCGGAAGGATCAGGCATTCATATGGATTGATCAGTTTCAAGAAGCTTTCAATTATATAAAGTAGATGTTAGTAAGTTCTCCAGTACTTTTTCTTTCAGCTGAAAGAGTTCAGTTTGATGGTTTCTGTGATTATTTACATCGGGGGTTTGGCTATGTTCTCATGCAGTAGAGGTCAGTTGTTTCTTTTGGGTATCAGCAGTTTCTTCCCCTTGAATGCAACTATTCCACCCATGATCTTGAGTTGGAAGACGTGGTGTTTTTTCTGAAGTTGTGGAGATATTACCTCATTGGTGAGTGCTTTGTGGTTTTCACCGATCATAAGAGTTTGAGGTGTGTTTCTCCTAGTGTGACCTGAACTTAAAACATCATCATTGGATGGAGTTATTACAAGAATACGAATTCAAAATATCATATACAGCTAGAAAATGGAATGTTTTAGCTGATGTACTGAGCCGAAAGTCATGTAGTGATGTTGTGCTTGAATCCATTGATTCCTAGAGAGTAATTGAAGAACTGTCAGTATTACATCTTGATATGGGAGAAGTTGGGGGTAGAGGCTGTCTTTTTCAGATGATGGTTCAGTCATCCCTGATGTAGAATGTGGAAGAGTCCCAGTTGGGAGATCTAGAGGTGGAAGTATGGAGAGACCGAGTTGTTTATGGTGAGGCCTCTGATGGTTGGTCTGAGGATGAACAACACAGAGTGTTGTATTGTGGAAGGATTTTTGTTTTTTTGATGATGTGCGATACAGTCCACAAATACTTCCTTAGTTCACCTTTAGCGGTACATCCTGGTGTGACAAAAATGTACCGAGCCTTGAGGAGTCAATTTTGGTGGTCAGGGCTGAAGCATGTAGTTACGGAGTTTGTGTCTCGATGTTTAGTCTGCCAGAAGGTGAAGACCGAGCACCATGTTCCTGGTGGTCTTCTCCATCAATTAGAGATTCCTCAGTGGAAGTGGGTGGACATCTAAATGGACTTTCTTACTGGTTTACATCGAGCTCCGAGAGGACATGATGCTATTTGGGTGGTATTGGACTGTATAACAAAATCTTCCCACTTTATAGCAATCAAGGGGTCAACCTCAGTGGAAGTCTTATCGAGGCAGTATCTAGAGGAAGTGGTGAGACTTCATGAAGTCCCAAGGATAATCATTTCTAACAGAGATCCTCATTTTACCTCCAGTGTATGGAGAGGTCTCCAACATGATTTATGTTCTCAACTATGCCTTAGCACTACTTTTCATCCTCAAACGGATCGTCAGACAGAGAGAACCATCCAGAATCTTGAAGACATGTTATGCTCTTGTGTTCTAGATTTCATAGGTTCATGGATGAGGCACTTACCCTTTGTGGAGTTTTCTTACAATAATATTTTTCACTCCACCATCGGTATGGCATCGTTTGAAACCTTGTATGGTCGACCTTGCTGTTCTCCGTTGTGATGGACTGGGGTCGAAGAGTCAGTAATTCTCGGACCAGAACTATTGCAGAATACAGTAGAGATGGTTCAAGTGATTCGTGAGAGGATAAAGACAGTGCAAGATCATCAGAAATCATATACCGATCAAAGAAGGAGACCCTTAGAGTTTAATGTTGGGGATCATGTGTCTTTGAAGGTGACTCCCCTTCATGGGAAGTGAAGGTTTGGTCATGAAAGTAAGCTTTTTTCCCGGTTTGTTTCGCCTTTTGAGGTGTTAGCTCGTGTTGGAGCTGTGGCGTATCGAGTAGCACTTCCCCCATAGATCAGTCAGATACATGATGTTTTCCATGTATCACAGCTCCGTCGTTATCTTCATGACGACTCTCAAATTATCTATTGGGGAGAGATCGATTTTGATGATGATGTAGCCTTTGAGGAGAGACCTGTGGAGATCCAAGACTGCAAAGAGAAGGTGTTGTGTGAGCATTCTATTCCTTTAGTTCGTGTCCTGTGGTGACACGGTGGCTTGGAGAAGAGTATCTGGGAACATGAGTCACAGATACATGCTTAGTACCTAGAGTTTTTTGATGTTTAACTCTTTTAATCTATCAATGTAGCTTTTGTGGGTATGAAACTTTCATATTTATGGGATGGCTCCCTTTATTGTTTTTGGTGGCTTGCTCTTTTTTGAGAGGTATCTCGATGGGTAGTTGTTTAGACCCTGTTTCGTTTCCTCTTTATGTGGGTTTTTGATTCTTGAGGATGAGAATGTTTTGAATGGTATCTGATGTAACGTCCTGGACCTCTCTGGTCCACTACTTTATGAAAATGTGGTGTTATAGGTGTTTCAGGAGGACAAGGTAACTTATCCCCAATTATTTGCCAAAATCTTCCATTTCGATGAACCATTTCAATGGTAGACATTTGTAAATTGTAACGTCACATTGCATCTTCAGGTACTTTTTATGTTTCTAACTACCCTTGTCTTGGTGTAGTGACTTGTGGGTGCATTTGGGTGAATCTTTAAGGAAAACCAAAGGGCATTAGCTTTCACACGGGCTGTTCACAGTTTGTCTAAACCGTGCGGCCATACCATGTGTAGTTAATGTTGGAGGCAGTGGATAACATACGGTTAGCGCACGGTTTGTCTAACCATGTGGCCTAACCATGCGAGGATTGTTTGACGAGACAGTAGAGATCACATGGTTAGTGCACAATTTTTCTAACCGTGTGAGAAAACCATGCAGGAACATAAACTAGATCCTAAAATTGTGTACTCAACTGTTTTGCCTCTAACATTCTCGTTTAAGCTCTTAAGAATCCCTAACTCAGGATTACCCTCCCTTGAAGGTAGTAGAACCTCTCCCAAGTGTTTTGGAGGAGATCTAAAGGCTTCTCTTGGTGAATCGAAGCTGATTTCTTGAGGTATGTGATCGTTCTTTGTTGGTTTCTTATATCTACTTAGATATACTTCTCCTCTTCTCTTGGTTTCATAGATATACACCCGTTATGGGTAGATCTAAGTGTGTGGAAGCCAAATATGATGAGATTTTGTCTTGGTTGTGTTAGGAGAAGAGATCTAAGGAGGATTTTTAGAGAATCAACCCAGATTTCCCGTGTGTTTTCCTTTTATTGGGGTTTTCGTCAAAAACCATTCAGGTAGGGGATTCGTTTATTCTCTTTCTTTTACATGCAACTATATTGTTAGAATTTTTAATACCACTACATGAAAATGGAATTGATATAAAAAATATTTTGAACCAGATAAGGAAATTTTTATCGATCATATGTTTTTGCCTCTTGTTTTGCTAGGTATTGTGATATCTATTCTTGCATGGCTTAGCTGTTTGTTCTTGATGGAAATTGGTAAAGAATGTAAACTGGGATTAATTGATAATTGTTTGGCTAAAGATAAAGAGGCATGAAAACATATATGGTTCTTGTTGTAATTTGATGTTAATCAAATTGGCGTAGTAAACATGTTTAATTATTTGTGTTAGTTACTGGTTAGGTTTCCGGATGTTGAAACCAACGGACTTTAAATCTGTTAATTCAAGATGGATTAATGAATTTGATTGTTGGGTAATTCCTTGAAGGGTTCTGAGTTACCCTCTTGATTGCTAAATGGCCATATCCCAATTCATGTGATGGTTGTTTTTCCTACATCTTTTGTTGAGATGTGACCCTAGAGGGGTGTTGTGATATATGGGGGAAAAGAGGCCTTTTGGTTGTGGCATCAGATGATTCCTCGAGTGGTGAGATGCATCGGTTTATGCATGTGGGTGTCAGAGAGGACACCAGGGATGATGAAATTGGATGGATGTGATTGTTGAATGCTTGCTGATTCTTATTGGTTGATTATCTTCTTTACATTTCCCCACTGCCCAATGCAGCTAATCTTTCTTAACCTTCTTCTGAAAGAGGAGAAGACACGCAGTGTATGCCATGTGCTTTCCGTGTTTATATTCTCAAGGTATATAGGGTCTACGCTCTTACTATAGGAGGAAAAGACTCGATGGGTAATACATCTACTCACCGTGTTGAAACCCTCTGTGTTAGTAGCATATATTACTTTTCTAAAATTCATGGGAAGATGGGAATGTGTTTCTATAATGAATTTTTGATTAAATGGAGTTAACTCATGGGGTTGGATTTGCCTTAACTTAATGATGAGGTTGTAATTTTTGAAGGAAAAATTGTCTTTGGGTGTGATGCTAATGACATTTAATGTGTAATTTTTCATGGTTAATTAATGTTTAAAAAACTAATTAACGTACAATGGAACTAATAAAAAGGGAAGGAAGTAATCTAATAATTATCTTTAAATGGTTTTGTGCTTATAGGATACCTAATCTTAGAAATAGCAGCCTGGAGTCTGAGAGACGTTAGTTGTAGTTGTGTCTAAGACTAGGTTATTCCCATAGTGTGGTTGTGAGATATAGTATATTCTGTAATTTTTGTGTTTCTATTCGCTAATCCACCCTGTAAGTAAGGGAAACTGACACCCCAGGAATTCTAAGCCATGGGGGGTGTTTTCACCATCATTCTGGTGGGAGGATGAATGGTTGACTACCCCCTTTGGCCTCGATCTCTTCTCTTGGTAGTTACTTGTGCTGGCAGGCACAATGGTTAGTTTTCCCCATATATGTGTGTAGAGGGTTGTAATGGCTTGTGGTTATTCACACACATATATTCTAGATATAGTTTTTTGTGGACTACTATAGGTGTAACGTGTATAGGCTGTGATGGCTTAAGGATCCTTACTCTGTGAATGGGCTTTGATGGATTGAAGTATAATACCTGACGTATGATACATGTTATGTGAGCTTTGGTGGCCCCCAGAAAATACCTGGATACTTTGGTGTGTGGACGTGGTGGTTTTGTTACACAAGGTGCATATTGGGGTGCTTCGCCCAGGTGTGTATGGGCAATCCTTTTTGGAGATAGATGCTGAGGACGTGTGACATTGGGGTAAAGCGGAAAACCAGTGGGGAAGTAGTAGCAGGGTACCCTTGATATTATTTAATATATGTTATATTCTTGTATGTTTTTATTTTTTAGAGTATCCACGGTGAGGTTGGGAACATAGTATACCTATTTTGGTGATAAGTTAGTTTCACTTGTTGTCCAATGTGCTTTAGCATGATTTCTTTACTTTTGCACGAGAGGCTTCGGGGAGGATCCTACTGAGTATACTGTTATACTCACCCTATGTATATATAAACTGTTTTTTAGGTCACTTGGAGCAGGATGGAGATCAAGCTGGTTTCTACTAGCTTGTGGTTGGAGGAGCTGTTCAGGCTTGTAGTTGCTGCTATTTTTCTTTCTTTTGGGTACTTGTAGTTTTTCTCCTTTCAGTTGTAGTACTTTTGAATGGCATTACATATGTGCACTTGGGTTTCTTTTATATTTCAGTTCTGAGTGGGAGTTGTTTGGTGTCTATCTTATCTCTCTCTTCTGCATGTGTTCTCTTAGATGGTGATTCCTCCCATTTGTGTGTTTATTATACCCTCGGTGCTAGTCGCCAACCCGGGGCCTTCTAGAGGTGGGACTCAGGGGTCATTATCTACCATCTCACATTGTCGGCCCAAGAGGGGTAAACTTTGTGGGGAGGGGGTCATGACAGTCATTCTTTGTTAATTCCATACTAAATTAACAACTAAGGTATATTATACATGATTATATTTTATTATAATTATGGTACAACCATATACCTCCTTTTTTCCATCCTACAAACAACAATATCACCATTTGTGCGTACATATGGATTACCATCTCCATGCCATGGTATAATTATGAGTATAATGATGAGTATAATGGATTTAAATAATGAATACAACATGATAAAAATTATTTATAATTAATATACCATACTATTATATACCATTTTACCAATAACTGAATCATATAATCGCTCGTGCGTACGTACGGCCTACCGTATCCACGACGCGATGACATTCTTTCTCTACATTAACAATTCAAGAATGATTATAAAATTTATTTGATGAGTGAAAAAAATAATTATGAACTTAATTTCATGGATAAAATACATCCTATTCATAACAAACATGACTTACATGACAAAATAGGAATCAGAAAACGACGCAGTTGACAACCGAAATAATTTTAATATTGAAATACTATTAACAAAATTTTATAATAGGATCATATCAGATCATATATAATATAATTAATATTTTTATGGTCCTTGTATAATTTAATAACATGATTTAACAATTATACAAGAGGTGACCACACCATTGACTAACAAAAAGTACAAGGTAAGGAATAATTTTGCAATCTCATTTTTATCTGAGATTGTTTATACATAAGTATTTACATGGGATATCACAACAAGAAAATCACTAAATTACCACGCATTTATTTCCATGGTTTATTAAAATCATGGAAATAATTTATCTATTACCACAGTATATTTCTAATCGTCGCGATACTCCTTCATTGGGTCAAACCTCTTCCTTATCCTGTGCGATCGAGCCCACCTCCTCCTCTACGGATTCTCATGACGATCCTCATTATCTGCGGATTCTCCCAACTAGTGATTCGTATCCTCCTTAGATCTTATCCCAAGTATCATCCTCCTCCTATGTGGCTCCATTGTAGCTATTCCACCTCCCTGCTGATGCGGATTAAATGCGGCCTCCCCACCTCCCAAGCGACGCATCTTCGATGTGGCCTCCCCACCGCTACACAATCCTCCTCCCCCAATGCCACTCTAACACAACCACCATGCCTCCCCCAAACCTCCTCCTCCCCTCAATCATGTTTTGTAACCCAAATCAAACTAGGGTTTTGTGTACCACTCATATCAACTATCTCACAGTACCTCAGCTTCCCAGTAGCAGATTCTAGAACCTTCTCACAACATTAGGATTTCCAAATGAATTTTATGTCATGGTATGTTTTTAATCAATCGCCTATTCCTTCCATTTTTTTCTTACTAATTTTTCCTTCCTCTTTTTTAGGAACCACCTATTAAAAAAAATTCCTTTTTCCTAGTACCTTAATATCTTGGTAGACCAAATTCCAAAATCGGGAAGCGGCTTCACTATCAATTCTGGTTTTTCCTCACCCTGACAGCTTCAATTACTTTATTTCTTTCTTCTTTTACTACAATGTCATTTAACCTTAACCCTCATGGGTTTTCATCTTTCCTCACCATGGATGGTATTTCATGCCAATTCAATAAAAGGTTTTTCCAACGCATGATTAATTCAAGTTATGATTAATAATTTTGTATTAATAAATTAATTTTTCTTCATTTATATCCAACTTGGTGTTCGGTATCTGCATATTACTCATTGTATATCAGGCCTTCCTTGAAGTTTACTGAGTTTCTATAAATATATAAGTCACGTTAAATTAAATAAACATTTATGATTATATACATGTATAATTCATTTTTAAATGTAATATTTTTTTAAATTCATATATTATTTTGTCTTACATTGAATATGCTTGTAGTTTCATTTATTTAACATACATTGAGTCTCATTTTCTGCTTATACATACAATTTCTGCCTGAATTTGCAGTTTATAATCATTTTTCATGATCTTTAAATCACTTAATATACTTAATGTTTCTTTATTATCATTAACTACATCTTGAACATGTCATTTATATGGCATTTTATATTAATATACATCTCTTTTCATGGTGCAGAACACAATTTCATTTTTCCTGCTTTATCATGATCTGAAATAGCTATTTATATTATTGTTTATATCATAGTTTATATCACAGTTTATATTACAATTTATATTTTTTTTGGAAATTTCATGTTTACATTCTTGTTTATATCGTCTTCTAAATAACACTTTTTACTTTGGCTTATATTGAAGCATAAACTCCATTATCATGTGTTTACATTCCAATTACTTTGTTACTTACATAGTAGTATATATTATAGTTTATATTAATATACTTGTGTCCTTCTGGTGTTTAAGACAACTTCCTTTAGGCATTATCATATACAGAAAGTGCAGTTTATATTCAATATTAATGAAATTTCATTTACTTAATATGCATTCTATTTTTACAGATACATACAAAATCCTTTACTAAATATGTAATCAATATCATTAACTATGTCTATTTGAAACACACAATATGAAAGTATTTTATAATTTTGTAATCATGTATAAGTCTTTAAGGTATGTTCATATAAATACCCGAAGCTTAACGTACATGGACATTACATTACTTTTGCGGAATACTTAATACATAACAAAAACACACACACAAGTACCGTAATAGTTTAGTGTCTTTGGAAACTCGGAATATAATCTTCTAATCGTGGTGGAAGATCTTCAACATCTCCCATAAAGATCTTCCCTTTTTTTACCTAAAAAATTTCTTTATATCCTGGGGAAAAGAAAACATAAAATGGTGAGCTCAAATGCTGATTAAGGGTAAACAAAAGAAATATCAATCACATCCTATTCATAAGAACATAACATTTTGGAAATCTTAACCTGCAAAAGAGATCATAATATCCTAACATGGGATAAATCATAGTAGTGAAATGTAATCCCAATAATCATAACTTAAAACATGAAACTTTGTGGCATACACACATAATCATAGAGAATAATTTCTTATTAGTCAAGACTCATTGCCAAGACTATCTTAGTAGACAAAGTCCATTTCTGAAGTGAGTTCACTCCTCGTTTCAGTCATGTTTCACTGAAACGGTTTAACCTACCGTTCCAGCCATGTCTATCTCATGAGATATAAAATATTTACCCAATGCATTGGAGGGAGATATAGGTCCCACCCATCTCATAATTATTCCATTATTATGTGTGCCACAAAATCATAAATCATACATCATTGCATAACCCATGTAATAAAAATGGGATTCTTAAACATCATGACATCATAAAAAAATTCATATAAGATAAAGGAATTCATAAAAATAATTCCATCACAACATAATCAAATAAATGTAATAATAGGGATAGAAACAGAACCCTATATTATCTTAGATGGAAAATAATCTTGACAAAACACTTGAACTCCATTCTTGAGGAAAATATCCTTTCTACTTTAAAAACATGTTTCATTTCTTAACATGTCATACAATATTAAACTAAAAGAAGTTGATTAAAAATAAACATGAAAATTTTTAAAGGAATCTTCTTGGAAATAATTTTTTAAAAATCCATTCATGCTGTATAAGTTAAAAAAACATTCTTCTCGTAATTTTGTCGGAAAAGTCAAAAAGTACCTCGTACGAAAAACGACAAAAGATTCCTTTCATATCTTTTACTAAAAACTCACCAAAGGGTAAAATTGGATTTAAACAATTTTAGGTGGATGGAAACAATATTAAATATTTAGGAAACATGGATGTGGATGATAAAATACTCCCCAGTAATTACCAAAGTATAAACAATCTCGGATAAAAATGAGATTGTGATATTTTCTCTTACCTTAGGTACGATTTTCTTCGTAAGTGTCCGAACCTCCTATATAATGATTTAAATAATGTCATTGACTTATTCCAGAATCATAATCATTGTTATGATATCATATATGGTCCACTTATGACTTTATATTACCCGTTCTTTTGTAAATTCCATGTTAAAGAGCATTTTGGGTAAAATCGTTTCATTTTTCGTCCGTGTTTTGACTTGTAATTATTCATATGATTACATAGATAATGATTACTTAATTCCAGAATATAAAACATGATTTATATATAATATATATTCATAATATACATATATATAATAGATCAATAAATGGAAAAAAATACACCGTTCCTGGAGACGGTAGGCCGTATGTACGCATGAATGTTGTTTTCGTTTCCTTATTGAGTTGAATGGAATTGAGTAGATGACATAAATATATATAAACATAAATCCAGTATCATTATTATGTCATATATTTAATTACTACTTATTATATATACTTTATAATCATTCATGAATGGTTAACATGGAGAACGAATCTCATCGCGTCGTGGAGACGGTAGTCCGTACGTACGCACGAGCAATGATATCGTTCTCATGATCGTGGAATTTTATTAGAGTGTATGTATACTATTTAAGAATAAATATCACTTTACAATAATCATATATAGTTATTATGTACACCATTATACCCATCCAATAAAGGTGGTGGTGGAAAATAGATTACACCACGGCTTGGAGACGGTATTCCGCACGTACGCACGTGCTGTGATTTCGTTTTCCGTAGGATGGATACATGGTGAAATAGGGATGTTTCATACTTATAATAAAATATCAGTATATGAGTGATACTGATTTTATTACTTCATAATGAAACTACCTAAGAAGAAGAAGTGGAAGAAGAAATAAAGTTGAACGAATCAGTAACGGACATTACCTCTTTTTTGAAGCGCCTCTTTGAGTCCTCCTCGTAGGGCACTATAATTGGTCTTTGAAGAAGACCAGGACCTCTAGTATGTTTCTAGGGAAGTTTATAGGAGAATATGGCATGGGTTGGCCGAGATTGAAGGCTCAAATTGGTGTGAGGAAGAGAGGGAGGAGGTACCCTTTTATAAGGGAGCAGAGGGGCACCTTTGGAATAACTAAAAATATTATTTTATTATAAAGCCACATTCGGTTTTAAATAGCTCCAAATTTATTTATTTCGAAGATAAGGTGGGGATGGGTCTAAATACTCTCATACAATAGAATTTATACATGTTTAGGGTTCTATTTTAACCTTATTATTTAGATTTATCTTTAAGTTAAATAATTTTACTTTTACCGGGTCTGTTTTTTTCTTACACTATAAGGTTAATAAACATACCATAACAAGCCAAACAAACTCCAAGTTTTTTATTATTAATATATATAATCTTATCTAAGTCATTTTTAAGAACCTTATATTTTTTGGAATAAAATAACAATTAATAATATAATATTTGTTTTAAAAACTATTTTATATCAATTTTGACACTATTTAGTAATTGATTTTTGTGAAAATCCTAACAGAATTATTAGTTCGAAAAAAGTTACTTAAATAAATAATAACATCTCATATTAACCTATAAAATTATTTTTATTCATAAAATATCTAAAATTACATTTATTTGGTTATTTATAACAACAATTATGTCAATATTACATTAATAAGATAATTACTCCATCATCGTTGTGTCATAAATAAATTAAATTATTTAATCTCTAAAAATTAAAAATAAAATACCATTATGTAGGAAATCTTATGATCTTTCTAATGAATATTTATAGTCGAATTTATCTTATGTATAAACTTATATTAAAAATCATCGACTTATTAAACATTGATTTTAACTATTTTAACCCTTCTTTAAATAAATTAATAATAAATGTCCTAATCTAATCCACGTGGGCCTAAATGATCATATTTTATTCCTAGGGTTGTTTTTGGTCGAATTACACTAATCCAATATAATTAGGACATGTGTTGGGGTAATAATAATATCATTTTTACCATTTATTACCCTATTTACTTTTAACCGTGGCAAAAAAAGAAAAAAGTTACTATTCACCAAAAATTATTTTCATCTCATTGAACCGCATTTTACTTACTGAAATCAACCGTGTCTCTTGGATTTTTGAAATTCCATTCATAGAAGTGGTAAAATTATGTTTTATGTAAATTTGCAAATTCTCCTAGGAGGTGGGTAAAAGACGGTGAAAAGTTCAATAAAATTTTTATATATCTAAAATTATTATAAAATGACTCCAACGAATTACATTGAAATTATATAGGTATTATGTATCAATTTTGACCTAAAATAAATTTAAATAACATAAATAATTATTTAAATAAAAGGTCGGTTTTTAAATAGTAACCTAGTGTTTTCACTATTCATCAAAAATTGAAAGTTTTCAGAAAAATACCAAAATTTCACCCTAGGCTAATTTTGATATTCGGAATCCAAAAATTAAGTCCATTTTGAAAGATAAAATTTATAAAATTTCAAAAGTGGGTATTACTATTCATAACGGCTATTTTTTATAACATATTGTTGTTTAGCAAAACTCGGTATTGCGTACAACACACGCTATCATGGAAGGTTGTGATTGCGTGTAGTGCAATCCAAGTCAGGGATGTGTGTTGTGCAATCTCATTTTGGTGTAGCGTACAACACAAGAAATTAATGAAATTAAAAAGAATATTTTTCATAAAATCTCGGGGTGTTACATTCTACCCCCCTTAAAATGAATTTCGCCCTAGAAATTCGTCGGGGTTATAAATGGTTTACTACTCGAAAGTTTCATTAATAGAAACCCACATCATAAAAAGGAATATAAAAACCAATATTAAAAAACAAAAGTATGAAACGTAATGGTTACCCAAATAAACTAATCACTAGGTTTCCACATAGGTGAAAATATGAATATGGAAGAGAAATCTAACCATCATGTTCTAATGGAGAGTTGTAGAGAACATGGCTATGGAAAAGTCAGCATCACAAATACATAGATTTGTGATGATCTAAGGTTCCATCTGATTCATTGGATATAAGGGCACTAGGATAACATTTTTGGTTTTCAATATCATTTCCCTAAAGTTGAAAATTTTGAATTAGAAGAAATACTTGCTTGATTTGGGTACAATCTCACTGTTGTTGGTGCTTTGAACAATTTCCACTTCATCTCTTAAAGAAATGAAGTTGAATTTTTTCATTTATGAAGTGCTAGTAGATCATGTGATAGAATGATGAGTCATTCCATCTATTTCAAACAAAAGGTAAGAAAAAGTTATCAAATATACATAAGTCCATCTATGGTGAGGTTAATCGTATATGATTCCAAAAATGAACTTATACTTCATATATCATACCGTGTAATAAAATGAAACTAGTTTCTACTAACTAGGGACTTCCTGTAGGCTATTGGTAGGTGATAAAGGCAAGTCGCACTTCAGTTGTGGGTTCGATTCCCACAGCTTTTTCCGACGCGATGGGCTGTCGCCCGTCCTATAGGTTGTCCTTTTTCTAAAATTATATTACTATAACATCCCATCAATAATATCGAAAAAAGTTCTATCCTTAAACAATACTAACTTATGTCCAACATAGTCCATTCAAATCTTTAGGGTTATCTAAAATACTTCGTTCCAAGATCATAGTATAAAGAAAATGATTACTTGAAATGTCACATAAAAATCACGTGAATGCCATCATTTATCCCCCATATATCATAAGATATATCTTGTTGGTCAAATTACAAACATGTGAATACCTTAACCATGTATTCTCTTGAAGAATGAATTCCCATTTAACCTTAGTGAAAACATGAATGCAGTTAAAAGTTAACACTTTCCACATACCAAAATCCTCAAAAAAAATTTATACTCAAACCATGATATCACTTAGTCCTTATATCAATAATGAGCTCATGAATACAATCAAACATCTCATTATATTCTTATCCCTTCATTATGCACATTCTATCTCCTTACCAAAAATATCTCAATCACTTTCTGTGGTTACCGGTACCATAAAATTATTGAAAACCACAATAGACCAATACATAAATATTCCAATATTCCACGATACTGTATACAACATTATTTTGGAATCCTATTACATAAACACTTAATCATTCCACCACATCATTTTCATATTCAACATCGCCAATAGTGATCGCATGTGACTTCCCTTTCTCATTTGCCTTAAGTGGATGCTCATGTCGATCATCATTAACCCTTGGATTAGGGTATTGATTAGCATAATGCCCCTTTTCATTTCACTTGAAGCATTGAAGTGTTGTTGGTGCGTTCTCTGCAGTATTTTCTTTATTCACACCATTAGCAACCCTTTTTCCATTACATCGAAACTCAGCTGCTCGATGACCTTCTTTTCTACACTTAAAACATTTTATAGTCCCCTTATGACAATCTCCACCATGCTTCTTTCCACACTTTGAGCATAAGGAAACATTCATCTTCTTTTCACCATTATTTTGAGATTTCTCCTTGAACTCCATCTTTCATTTCTTGTCAAAACCATGAGATGGATATGTTACACCAACTTCTAGTTCTACCTTGATAGAACAACGCACAATTTCTTCATAGCTACGGAAGTCTCTTATAGCTAATTCCCTTCAAATACTTGGTTTTAAGCCACTGAAAAATCAATCAACTTTACTTTCAGGTTGGATGATAAAGCCAGATGCATACCTTGCAAGTCTTGTAAAATTCGCATCGTATATACCAACAGATTCATCATCCTTTTTCTTTAGTTCAAGAAACTCCTTCTCCATCTTTGTTTGAAGAATACGAGGGATGTACTTGTTGAAAAATAAGTTCTTGAACTCGTCCCATTCCATGGACTCAATTTCATCTCTTGGCCTCATATTCTTGATAAGATTCCACCATTGATCAGCATCACCTTCCAAACGATACACTGCTAAGATGACTTTATCATGTTTAGAACATTGAATTACTGAAAATATCTTTTCAGTAGTACTGATGCATTGTTCAGCAACAAGTGGATCAGAAGACCCACTGAAAGAAGGTGGGTGTTTCCTCATGAAGGACTCAATAGAATATTGTTCCCTTCTCTTCTCATTTGGAAGTCCAGAATGATTCATATCTTGTGTAAGTATAGAAATAAGATTTTTCACTCCATCTCCCATAACATTGGTCTGTTCAGGAGGACATTCATTTCATTTTCCATTACATTGATCAACACGGTTCCTTCGGGTTCTAGCCATCATCTAAAATTCAAAAAGAATATTATGAGAGGAAAAAATCATACTAGGGAAAACAACATAATAAAGGGGGAGTACCATCAATAACTAACATCTTAGGTTAAATTCTAATATTGTTAACATAGTTCTAGAAATATATCCTATATGTTTACTTATCCTTAGGGACATCCCTAGACATACCTTAGAAATATCTCTAGGGATCTCACTAAAGTTCTCGCATCCTAGTTTCCAAAGGATGACTAAACCTTTCCTCCGATACCAACTATAAAGACTCGAAGCTTAACGTACATGGACATTACATTACTTTTGCAGAATACATGGTACATAACAAAAACACACACACAAGGACCGTAATAGTTTAGTGTCTTTGGAAGCTCAGAATATAATCTTCTAATCGTGGGGAATGATCTTCAACATATCCCATAAAGATCTTCCCTTTTTTTACCTAAAACATTTCTTTATATCCTAGGGAAAAGAAAACATAAAAGGGTGAGATCAAAGGCTCAGTAAGGGTAAACAAAAGAAATATCAATAAAATCATATTCATAAGAACATAACATTTTGGAAAGCTTAACCTGCAAAAGAGATCATAATATCATAACATGGGATAAATCATAGTAGTGAAATGTAATCCCAATAATCATAACATAAAACATGATACTTTGTGGCATACACACATAATCATAGAGAATCATTTCTTATTAGTCAAGACTCATTGTCAAGACTATCTTAGTGGATAAAGTCCATTTCTGAACTGAGTTCACTCCTCGTTTCATTCCTGTTTCACTGAACTGGTTTAAACTGCCATTCCAGCCATGTCTATCTCATGAGATATAAAATCTTTACCCAATGCATTGGAGGGAGATATAGGTCCCACCCATCTCATAATGATACCATTCTTATGTGTTCTACAAAATCATAAATCGTACATCATTGCATAACCCATGTAATAAAAATGGGATTCTTAAACATCATGACATCATAAAACAATTCATATAAGATTAAGGAATTCATAAAAATAATTCCATCACAACATAATCAAATCAATGTAATAATAGGGATATAAAAAGAACCCTATATTATCTTAGATGGAAAATAATTTTGATAAAACACTTTAACTCCATTCTTGAGGAAAATATCCTTTCTACTTTAAAAACATTTTTCCTTTCTTAACATGTCATACAATTTTAAACTAAAAGAAGTTGATTAAAAATAAACTTTAAAAATTGTAAAGTAATCTTCTTGGAAATAATGTTTTAAAAATCCATTCATGCCGTATAAGTTAAAAAACATTCTTCTCGTACTTTTTCCGGAAAAGTCAAAAAGTACCACATACGAAAAACGACAAAAGATTCATTTCATATCTTTTACTAAAAACTAACCAAAGGGTAAAATTGGATTTAAAAAATTGTAGATCGATGGAAATAATATTAAATATTGAGGAAACATGGATGTGTATGATAAAATACACCCCAGTAAATACCAAACTATAAACAATCTCGGATAAAAATGAGATTGTGATATTTTTCCTTACCTTAGGTCCGATTTGCTTCGTAAGTGTATGAACCTCCTGTATAATGATTTAAATAATGTCATTTACTTATTATAGAATCATAATCATTGTTATGTTATCATATATGGTTCACTTATGACTTTATATTACCCGTTCTTTTGTAAATTCAATGTTAAAGAGCATTTTTGGTAAAATCGTTTCATTTGTCGTCCGTGTTTTGACTTGTAATTATTCATATGATTACTTAGATCATGATTAATTAATTCCAGAATATAAAACATGATTTATATATAATATATATTCATAATATACATATATATAATAGATCGATAAATGGAATGAAATACACCGTTCATGGAGATGGCAGGTCGTGCGTACGCATGAACGCTGTTTTCGTTTCCTTATTGAGTTGAATGGAATTAATTAGATGACATAAATATATATACACATAAATCCAGTATCATTATTATTTCATATATTTAATGATTACTTATTATATGTACTTTATAATCATTCATGAATGGTTAACATGGAGAATGAATCTCATCGCGTCGTGGAGACGGTAGTTCGTACGTACACACGAGCGATGATATCGTTCTCATGTTCTTGGAATTGTATTGGAGTGTATTTATACTATTTAATAATCAATATCAATTTACAATAATCATATATAGTTATTATTTACACCATTATAACCATCCAATTAAGGTGGTGGTGGAAAATAGATTACACCACGACGTGGAGACGGTATTCCGTACGTACGCACGCGCGGTGTTTTCGTTTTCTGTAGGATGGATAGATGGTGAAATAGGGTTGTTTCATAATTATAATAACATATCCATATATTATTGATACTGATGTTATTACTTCATAATGAAACAACCTAAGAAGAAGAAGTGGAAGAAGAAATAAAGTTGAAAGAATCGGTAACAGACATTACCTCTTCTTTGAAGCGCCTCTTTGTGTCCTCCTCTTAGGGCACTAAAATTGGTCTTTGAAGAAGACCATGACCTCTAGGATGTTTCTATGGAAGTGGAGAAGAGAATTTGGCAGGGGTTTTCCGAGCATGAAGGCTCAAATTGGTGTGAGGAAGAGAGGGAGGAGGTTCCCTTTTATAAGGGAGGAGAGGGGCACCGTTGTAATAACTAAAAATATTATTTTATTATAAAGACAAATTCGGTTTTAATTAGCTCCAAATTGATTAAATTAGAAGATAAGGTGGGGACGGGTCGAAATACTCTCATCCAATATAATTTATACAAGTTTAGGGTTCTATTTTAACTTTATCATTTAGATTTAACTTTAAGTTAAATAATTTTACTTTTACCGTGTCTTTTTGTTTTCTTACATTATAAGGTTAATAAACTTACCATAACAATCCAAACGAACCCCAAGTTGTTTATTATTAATATATATAACCTTTTCTAAGTCATTTGGCCGAACCTTAGATTTTTAGGAATAAAATAACAATTAATAATATAATATTTGTTTTAAAAACTATTTTATGTCAATTTTTACACTATTTAGTAATTAATTTTTTTTGAAATTCCTGACAGAATGATAAGTTAGAAATAAGTTACTTAAATCAATAATAAAATGTCATATTAACGTATAAAATTATTTTAACTCATAAAAAGTCTCAAATTAAATTTATTTGGGTATTTATAACATCAATTATGTCAATATTTTATTAATAAGATAATTACTGCATCATCGTTGTTTCATAAATAAATTATTTTATTTAATGTCTAAAATTTACAAATAAAATCCAATTATGTAGGAAATATATTTATCTTCCTAATGAATATTTATAGTCTAATTTATTTTATGTATAACCCTATATTAAAAATCATTTACTAATTAAACTTTGATTTTAACTATTTTAACGCTTCTTTAAATAAATTAATAAGAAATGTCCTAATCCAATCCAAGTGGGCCTAAATGGTCATATTTTATTCCTAAGGTTGTTTTTGGTCTAATTACACTTATCCAATATAATTAAGACTTGTTTTAGGGTAATAATAATATCATTTTTACCCTTAATTTTCCTATTTACTTTTAACCGTGGTAAAAAAAATTAAAATGTTACTATTCGCCAAAAATTATTTTCATCTCATTGAACCACATTTTACTTACTGAAATCAACCGTGTCTCTCTGATTTTTGAAATTCTATTCACAGAATCGGTAAAATTATGTTTTATGTAAATTTTCAAATTCTCCGAGGAGGTGGGTAAAAGACGGTGAAAAGTTCAATAAAATTTTTATATATCTAAAATTGTTATATAATTACTCCAATGAATTACATTGAACTTATATACGTATTATGTATCAATTTTGACTTAAAATAAATTTAAATAACATAAATAATTATTTAAATAAAAATTCGGTTTTTAAATAGTAACCCAGTGTTTTCACTATTCATCAAAAATTGAAAGTTTTCAGAAAAATACAAAAATTTCACCCTAGGCTAATTTTGATATTTTGAATCCAAAACTGAAGTCCATTTTGAAAGATAAAATTTATAAAATTTCAAAAAGTGGGTATTACTATTCATAATGGCTAGTTTTTATAACATATTGTTGTTAAGCGAAACTCGGTACTGCGTACAACACACGCTATCGTGGAAGGTTGTGATTGCGTGTAGTGCAAGCCAAGTGAGGAATTCTTTTCGTGAAATCTCCTTTTGGTGTAGCGTAAAACACAAGACATTAATGAAATTAAAAATAATATTTTTCATAAAATCTCAGGGTGTTACATTCTACCCCCCTTAAAATGAATTTCGCCCTCGAAATTCGTCGGGGTTATAAATGGTTTACTACTTGAAAGTTACTTTAATAGAATCACACATCGTAAAAAGGAATACAAAAACCAATATTTAGAAACAAAAGTATGCAATTTAACTGTTACCCAAATGAACTAATCACTAGGTTTCCACATAGGTGAAAATATGGATATGGAAGAGAAATCTAACCGTCATGTTCTGATGGGGAGTGGTAGAGAACATGGCTATAGAAAATCCAGCAATCAAAAATCCATAGATTTGTGATGATCTAAGGTACCATCTGATTCATCAGATATAAGGGCACTAGGACAACATTTTTGGTTTTCAATATCATTTCCCTAAAGTTGAAAATTTTGAATTAGAAGAAATACTTGCTTGATTTTGGTACAATCTCACTATTGTTGGTGCTTTGAACAATTTCCACTTCATCTCTTAAAGAAATGAAGTTGAATTTTTTCATTTATGAAGTGTTAGCAGATCATGTGATAGAATGATGAGTCACTCCATCTATTTCAAACAAAAGGTTAGAAAAATTTATCAAATATACATAAGTCCATCTATGGTGAGGTTAATCGTATATGATTCCAAAAATGAACTTATAATTCATATATCATACCACGTAATAAAATAAAACTAGTTTCTACTGACCAGGGACTTCCTGTAGGCCAGTGTTAGGCGATAAAGGCCAGTCGCACTTCAGTTGTGGGTTCGATTCCCACAGCTTTGTCTGACGCGATGAGTTGTTGTCCGTCCTGCAGCTTGTCCTTTTTCTAAAACTATATTACTATAACATCCCATCAATAATATCAAAAAAAGTTCTATCCTTAAACAATACCAACTTATGTCCAACATAATCCATTACAATCTTTAGGATTATCTAAAATACTTTGGTCGAGGCTCATAGTATAAAGAAAATGATTACTTGAAATGTCACATAACAATCACGTGAATGCCATCAATTATCCCCCATATATCATATGATATATCTTGTTGGTAAAATTAAAAACATGTGAATACCTTAATCATGTATTCTCTTGAAGAATGAATTCCCATTGAACCTTAGTGAAAACATGAATGCAATTAAAATTTAATACTTTCCACATACCAAAATATTCAAAAAAAATATATACTCAAACCATGATATCACTTAGTCCTTATATCAATAATGATCTCATGAATACAATAAAACATCTCATTATCTTCTTATCCCTTCATTATGTGCATACCATATGCTTACCAAAAATATCTCAATCACTTTCTGTGGTTACCAGTACCATAAAATTATTGAAAACCACAATAGACCAATACATAAATATTCCAATATTCCACGATACTATATACAACCTTATTTTGGAATCCCATTACATAAACACTTAATCATTCCACCGCATCGTTGTCACATTCAACATCGATAATAATGATTTCATGTGACTTACCTTTGTCCTTTGCCTTAAGTGGTTGCTCATGTCGATCATCATTAACCCTTGGATTAGGGCATTGATTAGCATAATGCCCCTTTTCATTTCACTTGAAGCATTGAAGTGTTTTTGGTGCGTTCTCTGCAGTATTTTATTTATTCACACCATTAGCAACCCTTTTTCCATTAATTCGACAGTCAGCTGCTCAATGAGCTTTATTTCCACACTTAAAACATTTTCTAGTCCCTTTAAGACAATCTCTTCCATGCTTCTTTCCACACTTTGAGCATAAGGAAACATTCATCTTCTTTTCACCATTATTTTGAGATTTCTCCTTGAACTCCATCTTTCATTTCTTGTCAAAACCATGAGATGGATATGTTACACCAACTTCCAGTTCTACCTTCATAGAACAACGCACAATTTCTTCATATCTACTGAAGTCTCTTATAGCTAATTCCCTTCGAAGACTTGGTTTTAAGCCACTTAAAAATCGATCAACTTTACTTTTAGGTTGGATGATAAAGCCATATGCATACCTTGTAAGTCTTGTAAAATTTGCTTCGTATATACCAAAAGATTCATCATCCTTTTCCTTTAGTTCAAGAAACTCCTTCTCCATCTTTGTTCGAAGAATACGAGGGAAGTACTTATTGAAAAATAATATCTTGAACTCATCCAATTCCATGGACTCAATTTCATCTATTGGCCTCATATTCTTGATAAGATTCCACCGTTGATCAGCATCACCTTCCAAACGATACACAGCTAAAATGTCTTTATCATGTTCAAGACATTGGATAACTGAAAATATATTTTCAGTAGTACTGATCCATTGTTCAGCAAAAAGTGGATCAGAAGACCCACTAAAAGAAGGTGGATGTTGCCTCATGAAGGACTCAATAGAATATTGTTCCCTTCTCTGCTCATTTGGAAGTCCAGAATGATTCATAGCTTGTGCAAGTATAGAAATAAGATTCTGCACTCCATCTGCCATAACATTGGTTTGTTCAGGAGGACAATCATTGCATTGTCCATTACATTGATCAACACGGTTCCTTCGGGTTCCACCCATCGTCTAAAATCCAAAAAGAATAGTATGAGAGGAAGAAATCATGCTAGGGAAAACAAAATAATAAAGGGGTAGTAACATCAATATCTAACATCTTAGGTTAAATTCTAAGATTGTTAACGTAGTTCTAGGATGATATCCTATACGTATACTTATCCTTAGGGACATCCCTAGACATACCTTAGAAGTATCTCTAGGGATCTCACTAAAGTTCTCGCATCCTAGTTTCCAAAGGTTGACTAAACATTTCCTCTGATACCAACTATAAAGACCCGAAGCATAACATACATGGAATTTACATTACTTTTACGGACTACTTAGTACATAACAAAAACACACACACACACAAGAACCGTATTAGTTTAGTGTCTTTGGAATCTCGGAATATAATCTTCTAATCGTGGTGAAATATCTTCAACATCTCCCATAAAGATCTTCCCTTTTTCTACCTAAAACCTTTCTTTATATCCCGGGGAATAGAAAACATAAAAGGGTGAGCTCAAATGCTCAGTAAGGGTAAACAAAAGAAATATCAATCACATCATATTCATAAGAACATAACATTTTGGAAATCTTAACCTGCAAAAGAGATCATAATATCATAACATGGGATAAATCATAGTAGTGAAATGTAATCCCAATAATCATAACTTAAAATACCAAACATTGTTGCATACACAAATAATCATAGAGAATCATTTATTATTAGTCCAGACTCATTTCCAAGACTATATTAGTGGATAAAGTCCATTTTTGAACCGTGTTCACTCCTCGTTTCAGTCATGTTTCACTGAACCAGTTTAACCTGCCATTCCAGCCATGTCTATCTCATGAGATATAAAATCTTTACCCAATGCATTAGAGGGAGATATAGGTCCCACCCATCTCATAATGATACCATTCTTATGTGTTCCAAAAAATCATAAATCATACATCATTGCATAACCCATGTAACAAAAATGGGATTCTTAAACATCATGACATCATAAAACAATTCATATAAGATAAAGGAATTCATAAAAATAATTCCATCACAACATAATCGAATCAATGTAATAATAGGGATAGAAACAGAACCCTATATTATCTTAGATGGAAAATAATTTTAATAAAACACATGAACTCCATTCCTGAGGAAAATATCCTTTCTACTTTAAAAACATTTTTCCTTTCTTAACATGTCATACAATTTTAAACTAAAAAAAGTTCATTAAAAATAAACTTGAAAACCTGTAAAGGAATCTTCTTGGAAATAATTTTTTAAAAATCCATTCATGCCATATAAGTTAAAAAAACATTCTTCTCGTAATTTTGTCAGAAAAGTCAAAAAGTACCTCATACAAAAAATGACAAAAGATTCCTTTCATATCTTTTACTAAAAACTCAACGAAGGGTAAAATTGGATTTAAACAATTGTATATGGATGGAAATAATATTACATATTGAGAAAACATGGATGTGGATGATAAAATACACCCCAGTAAATACCAAAGTATAAACAATCTCTGATAAAAATAAGATTGTAATATTTTCCCTTACTTTAGGTCAGATTTGCTTCGTAAATGTCCAAACCTCCTTTATAATGATTTAAATAATGTCATTTTCTTATTCCAGAGTCATACTAATTTTTATGATATCATATATGGTTCACTTATGAATTTATATTACCCGTTCTTTTGTAAATTCCATGTTAAAGAGATTTTTGGGTAAAATCGTTTCATTTGTCGTCCGTGTTTTGACTTGTAATTATTCATATGATTACATAGATGATGATTACTTAAATCCAGAATATAAAACATGATTTATATATAATATATATTCATAATACACATATATATAATATATCGATAAATAGAAAGAAATACGCTGTTCATGGAGATGGTAGGCCGAACGTACGCATGAACGCTGATTTCGTTTCCTTATTGAGTTGAATGGATTTAAATAGATGACATACATATATATACACATAAATCCAGTATCATTATTATGTTATATATTTCATGATTTCTTATTATATATACTTTATAATCATTCATGAATGGTTAACATGGAGAATGAATCTCATCGCTTCGTGGAGACGGTAGTCTGTACGTACGCACGAGTGATGATATCGTTCTCATGATCGTGAAATTGTATTGGAGTGTATGTATACTATTTAAGAATCAATATAACTTTACAATAATCATATATAGTTATTATTTACACCATTATACCCATCCAATTATGGTGGTGGTGGAAAATAGATTACACCATGGCGTAGAGACGGTATTCAGTACGTATGCACGCGCGGTGATTTCATTTTCTGTAGGATGGTTAGATGGTTAAATAGGGTTGTTTAATACTTATAATTACATATCATTATATGAGTGATACTGATGTTATAACTTCATAATTTAAAAACCTAACATGAAAAAGTGGAAGAAGAAATAAAGTTGAAAGAATCGGTAACGGACATTACATCTTCTTTGAAGCGCCTCTTTGATTCCTCCTATTTGGGCACTAAAATTGGTCTTTGAAGAAGACCAGGACCTCTAGTATGTTTCTAGGGAAGTGGAGAAGAGAATTTGGCAGGTTTTGTCCGAGCAAGAAGGCTCAAATTGGTGTGAGGAAGAGAGGGAGGAGGAGCCCTTTTATAAGGGAGGAGAGGGGCACCTTTGGAATAACTAAAAATATTATTTCATTATAAAGCCAAATTCGATTTTAAATAGCTAAAAATTGATTTATTTCAAAGATAATGTTGGGATGGGTCTAAATCCTCTCATCCAATATAATTTAGACAAGTTTAGGGTTCTATTTTACCTTATCATTTAGATTTAACTTTAAGTTAAATAATTTTACTTTTACCGTGTCTTTTTGTTTTCTTACACTATAAGGTTAATAAACTTACCATAACAAACTAAAAGAACCCCAATTTGTTTATTATTAATATATATAACCTTATATAAGTCATTTTTCCTAACCATAGATTTTTAGGAATAAAATAAAAATTAATAATATAATATTTGTTTTAAAAACTATTTTATGTCAATTTTGACACTATTTAGTAATTGATTTTTGTGAAAGTCATAAAAGACTTATTAGTTCGAAAAAGGTTACTTAAATCAATAATAACATGTCATATTAACCTATAAAATTATATGAATTCATAAAAAGTCTCAAATTACATTTATTTGGTTATTTATAACATCAATTATGTCAATATTTCATTAATAAGATAATTATTGCATCATCGTTGTGTCATAAATAAATTAAATTATATAGTGTCTAAAAATTAAAAATATAATAAAATTATAAAGGAAATGTTTTTATCTTTCTAATTAATATTTATAGTCTAATTTATCTTATGTATAACCCTATATTAAAAATCATCTACTTATTAAACCTTGATTTTAACTATTTTAACCCTTCTTTAAATAAATTAATAATAAATGTCCTAATCTAATCCAAGTGGGACTAAATGGTAATATTTTATTCCTAAGGTTGTTTTTGGTCTAATTAAACTTATCCAATAGAATTAGGACATGTGTTAGGGTAATAATAATATCATTTTTACCCTTAATTACGCTATTTACTTTTAACCGTGGTAAAAAAAGTAAAAAGTTACTATTCACCAAAAATTATTTTCATCTAATTGAACCACATTTTACTTACTGACATCAACTGTGTCTCTCTGATTTTTTAAATTCAATTCACAGAAGTGGTAAAATTACGTTTTATGTAAATTTTCAAATTCTCCTAGGAGGTTGGTAAAAGACGGTGAAAAGTTCAATAAAATTTTTATATATCTAAAATTATTATAAAATGACTCCAATGAATTACATTGAAATTATATAGGTATTATGTATCAATTTTGACCAAAAATAAATTTAAATAACATAAATAATTATTTTAATAAAAAGTCGGTTTTTAATTAGTAACCGAGTGTTTTCACTATTCATAAAAAATTTAAAGTTTTCAGAAAAATACCCTAATTTCACCCTTGGCTAATTTTGATATTCTGAATCCAAAAATGAATTCCATTTTGAAAGATAAAATTTATAAAATTTCAAAAAGTGGTTATTACTATTCATAACGGCTAGTTTTTATAACAGATCGTTGTTTAGCGAAACTCGGTATTGCGTACAACACACGCTATCGTGGAAGGTCGCGATTGCGTGTAGTGCAATCCAAGTAAGGGATGCGTTTTGTGAAAGCTCCTTTTGGTGTAGCGTACAACACAAGACATTAATGAAATTAAAAAGAATATTTTTCATAAAATCTCGGGGTGTTACAGTTCGTGGACTTTTGGAAATATTTTGACAATTTCCAGGTAGTATTGTTATTTATTATCAAATTTACCTTTATATTTTTCGGTGTTTTAACCATACTAAATAGTTTTATGTTATATTTTAATTCATACAAGGTGCATGAATTTATTAGAACATCATGATACAACAGTGGAGTTGAAGAATTCATGAGTTCATTTATCTAGACTAAATGGAACCCTTGTGGTATGTACATGGGATTTATATTTTATTTATTTATTTCAAAAATTGTTCATAACATGTTTACATCAATATATGCAATGTCTTTTTCAAAAATATTATCTCTTTTGTGTAGATTAATTATCCTATATTTTGATTAATCTCTTTTTAATGTCTTATACATTCACATACATGAATATAAATTTTATCAACCTTCAATAACATTCTTCCATAAATAGAAAATTGATAAGAAAAATTTACACATTAGGATTATATAAAGCATAAAAAATAATCTGATAATTGTAATATAAAAAACCCTCAATACGTGTATATTTTAAAATTATGAAATATGGAAGGACTGTAATACATAACAACTAAAAACTGACATATATATATATCCTTATACACATTATTATGTTTATTAAAATACATAACTTGATACTGACACACATATTGTCATACAAACTTTTTTTCATTCTTAAGTTTCCTCTCCTTAGGCTCGAACTTATTCTGACACAAATTCTAAAAGATATACATTTTTGAAAATACTCTAATTTAAAAATCCTAAAAGTTATTAAAAATGCTCATTTTTATAATGCTTGTGCTTATGCTTCAATTAAAATAAAATAAAACTATAACATATGTTTCCAAGAAAGTACTTTTTCATTTTCTTATGCTCGTGATTATAACAATATCGAATACATGCAAACACATGGTTCTGCCTTTACCTATGATCATGCTAATCCTTATACAATTACTGAAATAAAAACATTTTGAAGGTGATAGTGAATATGTTTATTCTTATTCTTAAACCCTTGCTGCAATACTATCACATAATCAAATTAATAGTTTGAATTCCTATGATAATGATTATAACCATGCTTATACAAATACTATAATACATACATAATTTCAAATACTGTAATATAAAAGTACTATAAAAAATAAAATAATATATAAATAATAACAAATTCATTTTCTTGGTATTACTCTTATAAAATTTTTATTATTATTTACATTTCTTCATCATAATGTGAATTATGAGATATGAAAATGGCAGAAAACACAAGGATTTACATGGCTTGGTCAAAATGCGAGCCTACTCCAAGGGGAAATAACAAGTTATGCACCATGTTTATAGATTCATTCACTATTAATTTATGTGGTTACATCGACATAATCACTAACCATGCATACATGAAATCTCACCATGTGATCTAGAATGCCACTAGAGGTTCTCTATACTAAGAAAGTAATATGACTCCCATTAGTTCTTATTTCTATCTCACATAGAACAGTCCTTATAATTACAGTATGACTACCTCACACAGTCCCTAAAATGGATTCTTCCTCGAACTGTTGAGTTGGTCTTCACTACCCTTCCTTGGTGTAGAACACATTCACCATGATCATAAGTGAAACACTATTCATTTTTTTCAGGTTTCCTTGATGCACATCATAACCTAAATAGAGTTTCAGATTCTCTCAAACTATTATAGTAGTTAGTGGTGGATGGAAGGTATGTCTTTGGAATACCAAATTATTTATTTATTTTTCATACGAACCCTAGTATATGGTGAGGAATATTGAACCCATGGAAAAGGTAAAAAATGTTTGATCTAAGAAGAAAAAACTAAAAATAAAATAAATACATCACACCTTAATGGAAAGAGATGACGGTGGTACAATGATGAGGTGGATTTTGATATGTGATCATGTTTGAAATAGTTTGAAATGGGTCAACAAGTAGTGAGTAAACTAAAGACCATAGGTAGAAATACTAGTAGTAGTAACATATGGGAATCTAACTAGGGTATATATCAATTGTGTGATATTTATTTGACTTTATATCATTTCATTTTTTAAAATGGGCTCAGTATAAGTCGAATTCCCAAAAAATTGTGTTAACCCACCTCTATCAAAGATGTTAACAAGTAGCTGAATATATTCAATATTATTTCATCTTACATAACATAACTCAGTTACAAAAGGCAGTGTTAATGCCTTAACAAAATCAATTTATTGATTAATTTGGTTGGATACACTTTCATGATTGGATAAACTCTTTGTCAATTTATTTGGAAAAACAATATATAATTAAAAGTTTAACTATCATCGATTAACATGTACATTTTCTTATCAGGAATGTTATAGAAATTTATTTATATTAAGAAAAGAATAGTCGGAACCTAGAAGAAAATAAATCAGAATGAAGTAAAAGGTAATGAATCAAAAATTAAATTTTTCCTAGTTGAATTTTGTTAAGTAAAATGTTTGAAATAGTAATTTTCAATAAATAATTTATTATAATGGGGAACAATAATGTATAAAGTTGTTATAATGAGAAAACCAGTCTCCACTAAAGAGTTGATTGGGCTTCCTCTGATGCACCTTTTCACTTCTGAGATCTCTTTCAGTGTTTTCTTACTTCCCCACCTTCAATCTCCCTTTGACCCTGTTTGAGAATGAATTTCTTCTTCCCACTAAAAATTTATAGGTTTTGTTTTTTATATTGAAATAATTTTCAACCACCTTACTTTATATTTCTCCCACAATAATTTTTTTATTGATTAACAAGGGAGAATTATTTTTCTTTGTTCTAACTGCTATAGTAGTTATTTCAAATCCCATCAAAAAACTCTGACACTTACTGTTATGTCAAACTAATCTCCAGCTAAATAAGAATATATAAACCCTTATTATCCTCAACTTTCATTACTTTTATCCCATTATCATGAACCTAAAAGTAGTGAGCATTAATCCTCATAAATTCAAACATATAAATTCAGAAAAATGGTGAGTGCATGATACTTTATTGAACTCCCAAACCCTCAAACATTCCATGAGCCCCATATCAATTCTGAGAAATTAATATACACATATTGGGTTGTCAATAATATATGATGACACACATGAATTATATTCATCATCTCCAAATTATTATCCATGCATGAGAAGGTTTAATGATGAAGCATGATCAAAATCCACTTGGTTTAATAGATAAAATCAGTAATATGTGCATCTTCATCCACCAGTGATACAAATCATGTAACCAAAAGTGTTGATATTAGTGACAAAAATCCCACATTTTGGTCTTAATTCTACTAAAAACCCTGACTCCTCTTCCACATTAAATTTTACACATTTTATGCATTCATATTTGTACATACAGATTCATGGTTTGGGAGTAATGAGGTCACCTATGTCTTCTTCAATTTATAACAGTGAGAGAAAAAACTGTAGAACACAGACCCTTCAACTCAATCTCAAGTGATTATTTATCATAAACATAGTGTATGTGCTGCCTGGTCATCGATGTTAGTCAATATCTCATCTGATTAAAAGAGGTTCATCATCTTGACTCAACACTATTTCTTTTTAACTAAATATCGGTTGACATTTCCTTGAACATGTTCAAGTGACTGCATGACATCTTCTATTTGATTCATCTTTTAGAAACCTCGTCTTCTTATGAAGTTCTCAATAGACTCATTTGAAACCATTTATATCTTTCTCTATTATAACTTCATCGAAATTGACCAACCTTGAAATGGAAAAAAACTCAAAATCTATAGTTCATCCCTAATTAATATTGTTTGAATCATTTCTTCACATCAACCATAACTCGTCAATGGTTCAGTATTGGTTCATTAACCACCATGAGATGATCAGTTTCAACCATGGATTCCATGGTAAAAAAACATAGGTTTAACTCATTTGGTACGATGGATGGAAATAATCCTTTGATTATTTGTAAAAACCATTTGAAGGTGAAAAGAGGCCTTATAGTTATCTAGGAAACCATACAGTGTCAGGAACAATAAAATTATTTGTGAATCAACTGTATGAAAATAGGAAGAACCATTGGACATATCCTAAAAACATGAATGATGATCCTTATGGAATATTCAGTCAATTTTATGAAATTCTGCCATTCAACCTTAATAACTTCTTCTCAACCTTACAAACATTTAAAATAACCTTGGGAAATATTTCTTTTAATCTTTACCAACTATCAAAAAGAACCACATGAAGTGAACTATATATAACTAAAACCAAAAAAATTATCAATTCTAAATAAAAAAATTAGAATTCAGTAAATTATAAACCTTAACATAAGAATAAAACTTGTTCCAACAATGGATACTACAAATTTAATCCTGAAACCTTTTGATATTATTTGTCAAATATGAATTTCCATTAAAACCATTTTCAAAATAATATTTATATTTCAACTTATATGGATGTAGATCTTTGTATATGATACTCCAAGATTGAACAAGCACAAAGTTATGAAATAAAATGACCCCCAAACTAAAGATTGAATATTCTAACCCATTTGATAGGACTTAGTTGTCACCAATGTTGGGGCAGTGTGTAGGGGGCAGGGAGGGGTAGGGGAGGGGAAGTGGGGGTACAGGTCGGGAGGGGGGACTGGAAGGGGTAGGGGTGGGAGACTGGAAGTGGCAGTGGGGGTGGGGTACTGGCAGGGGCAGGGGGACTAGCAGGGGGAGGTGGTGGGGGACTGGCAGGGGTAGTGGGGTGGGGTACTGGCAGGGGAAGGGGGACTAGCAGGGGGAGTGGGGTTGGGGGACTGACAGGGGTAGGGGTAAGGGTGTGGGAGACTGGCAGGGGCAGGGGAAGGGGGGACCGGTAGGGGTAGGGGGTGGGGGACCGACAGGGGCAGGGGCAGGGGGACTGGTAGGGGGAGGGGTGGGGGAGTGGGGGTGGGGGACTGGAAGGGGTAGGGGCAAGTGGGTGGGGACTGACAGGGGTAGGGGCAGGGGAGACTGGTAGGGGCAGGGGGTGGGGGACTAGCAGGGGTAGTTGGGGACTAGTAGGTGGAGGGGTGGGGGACAAGCAAGGGGACTAGCAGGGGTGTAATTTTTAGATTTATAACATCATTCAATGATCCATGTATTAACCTTGTGAGAATAAATTCATCGTAGATATTTATTGAAATTCTAACTGGAACTCCAAATGAGAACCTACCACCTAAATATATATGGATCAGCACATGAAATATTGTTTATCTATCGCACATAAGTTTAGTTGGAGACCAATTTTATTTTCCTATAATTGGTGCATTTATTTAATTATTTTTGGTTATATGACTTCACTATTATTGTTTATTGAGTTATATTCTTTGTTAATTTTTAAAGATGTTTTGTTTTAACATAATTTTAGGGGATGAGGACAACTATGTTCTACCTTGTGTTGTAGGTACTTGGGAGCTTCTTCCAGACTTCTTTGATAGTTTTTCTTATAGGGAGACTCATGTAAGTGATGTTATGTGTATTTTTATATTTGGATTTGATTAATTACTAGTATGTAAGTAGCTTTAGTGTAAAATTTAATTTGTATAGTGAGTACCATGTTGATTATCTATGTGATAAAAAGAGTAACTCATTCTCATTTTGTAACATTGTTTTTAGACCCATGAAATATATTTAGTGTCTGGGAAATTTTACTAATATTTAGTAGATCCTCTGACCTGATACATGTAAATGGGTTGGGATGTCAATAGGGAGGGGGACTAGTAGGAGAAGGGTGGAGGGGGACTGGCAGGGGCTTGGGGGGAGAACTGGCAGGGGGACTAGCAGGGGCAGGGGGGATGCCAGGGGGGACGGGAAACTGGCAGGGGGTGGTGCTATCTAGGGGGTGTGCAGTGTGCAAGGGGTGGGTTAGGGGTGTGTGCAGGGGGGTGGGGTGGGCAGGGGGTGTTCAGGGTGAGGGGGAAAGCGGTGTGCAGGGTGATGGGTGTGGGGTCCAAGGGGGTGTGTGATGGGTTTTTTTCAAGGGGTAGGGTATGATGCAAGGGGTGCAATGTGGAGGGGGTGTCCAGGAGGGTGGGGGTGTTGTCCATGGGTGGGTCAGAGGGTGTTCAGGGGGGCTATTCAAGGGGGCTATCTGGGGGGTGTTGTCTATGGGGGGGTTGCCCAGGAGGGGGGTGTCCAGGTGGGAGGGGGTCAGCGGCTTTTTAGGGGGGTGGGCTACTGGAGGTGTGGGGGTGCAAGGGGGTTGTCCTGGGGGTGGGATACAGCAGGGGGTGCAAGGGGGTTACAAGGGGGGTGTCCATGTGGTGGGATACTCTAGGGGGGTTCTATGGGGTGTTCAAGGGGGGGAAAGAGGGATATCCAAGGGGGTGAAAGGGGGCTATCCAGGGGCATGGGGGTGCCGGGGGGATGTCTGATGGGTGCAAGGGGGATGTCCAGGGGTGCATGGGGGTGTTCAAGGGTCTTTCTAGGGGGGTGTTCAAGGGGGTGCAAGGTGTGTTCAAGGGGTCCATGGGGTGTTCAAGGGGGTGCAAGGGGGCTGTCCTGAGGGGGTGAAAGGGGGATGTACATGGGGTATGGGGGTGCAAGGGGGTATTCAAGGGGTGCATGGGGGATTTCCAGAGAGGCATGGGGAGTTCAAGGGCGGTGTCTAGGGGGAATGGGTGTGAGGTGGTGTTCAAGGGGGTGTAGGGGGAGTTCAAGGGGGTGTAGGGGGATTTCTAGGGTGTTCATGGGGGTGTAAGGGGGCTGTCCAGGGGGGGGTGCATGGGGGATGTCTAGGGGGTGCAAGGGGGAGCAAGGGTGCTGCACAGGGGGTGCAAGGGGGCTGTCTAGGGGGGGTCAAGGGGGTGTAAGGGGGTTGTCAAGGGGGGGTTCAAGGGGGATGTCTAGGGGGTTTAAGGGGTGAAGGGGTGTTCATGGGGGCTATCCTAGGGGTGCAAAGGGGTTATCCATGGGGGTTCAAGGGGGTGTAAGGGGGCTATCCAGTGGGGTTGAAAGGGGGTTGTCCAGGGGTGAAAGGGGTGCGGGGGGGTGTTCAATGGGGAGAAAGGGGGGAATGTGGGTGTAGGGGGGACTAGGCCTATTTTTTAATACAATATAAAACATATCACATTGTTTTTAACCATGTAAGTAGGGACATAGTTCCACGGTTAAAACTATGGCAGTAGGTCTAACCTACTGCCAGAACGGCAATAGTGGCCACGGATTTCTGAAACCATGGCCATAGTCTATTGCTATGGTTTTCGGGCCTACGGCCAAGGTTCCAAACCATGGTCGTAGGTGAATTTTCTAGTTGTGTATATATATCATCCATGTCCATGTTTTCTAAAAAAATTATCATAAAATATTTTGTATTCTTATATGAATGATCAATGTCATTTTTCCCATTTATTTACTTTTACTATATGGTATGGAAGGAATCAATCTTCTATTTACCATGTGATGTAATTTTTGAATTTTTTTGTAAAAGTACGAGGGGAATTTTTTTTAACTTATATGACATGAAATGATTTTTACATTTTCATGACACATTATTTCCATGGAGCTTCCTCTACACTATTTCATGATTTTTTTCAACTAAATTCATTTCTTTTAAAATTGTGTGGTATCTTGAGAAAAAATGTGTTTTAAAAAGAAAGGATATTTTCCTCATGAATTAAGTTCAAGTGTTTTATCAAAATTATTTTCCTTCTAATATGACATATGGTTTTGTTTCTATCCCTATTATTAATTTTATTTTGTTGTGTTTATGATTGAATAATTTTTATAAAATTCATTTAATTTGAATAAATTATTATGGAATGAGTTCTAAGAAACCCATTTTATTTCATGGGTTATGCTATGATAAAGGATTTATGTTTTTGTGGCACACATGAGAATGGTTTAATTATGAGATGTGTGGGACATATATCTCCCTACAATGTATTGGGTAAAGATTCATATCTCATGAGATATACATGACTGGAATGGCAAGTAAATTAGGTTTAGTAATACATGGCTAGAACGACATGTAAACCCAGTATAGTAATGGAATCTGTCCACTATGATGGTCTTGGAAACAATTCCATGGATAATATGGAAATCATGTTATGTGTCTGATTATTTTCCATAATTCGATGTTTTATTCCAGTGATATTTTATCATGGTTAATGTTTCTTTATGATCTATGTCTTATAAACCACCATGATTTATTTCATGACTTATGATTATTATACTTAAACTTTGTGTTCATGTTTTTACATTCTTATGTTTATGGTTTGTTTTATGTTCTCCATGATTACCCTTACTAAGAATTTGACCGCACCCTTTTTAGGTTTTCTTTTCCCTAGGATATAAAGATTGGTTTTAGGTATGGAAGAAAATAGAATATATTTATGGTAAATGTTGAAGATATTTCACCAAGTTAGAAGATTATATTATGAATTTCCAGAGTCACTAAACTAATAAGATTTTGGGAATATGTTTGTGTCACATAATATTTATTCTTTAAAATTAATTTAATGTCCATTTACTTCAAGATTGGTTTGTTAGAGTCGGTATCATTGTGAAGGTATATTTATCCTTTGGAAAATGGGATGCGAATAATTTATTGATATCCCTAGAGATATTTCTATGGTGTGTCTAGGTATTTCTTTAAGGTTATTTATAAATATCGGTTACAGTTGTACAATTTTGGTAATGATAATGAATACCCTAGGATAAATCCTAAGATGTTAGATATTGAATATACCCCCCTTGATAATGTTGTTTTCCTAGTATGATTTTTTTCTCTCATAGAATTGTTTTGGGTTTTTGAAAATGTCTGGAAACAGGAGGATTCATGTCAATGGAGAATATAATGGACAATGGAATGATATTCTTCATGAGAAACCAAATGAAATGGGAGTTGAAGGTGAAACATCAATATTATGCCTAATTAGAAATCTTATAATATGACCAATAATTCAACTTTTGTGAGTTATTGACCCTGCTAATAAGAGAAAATGGAGTTTCATGATGATCATAGGGGAAATAAAGTATAATTTTTCTTATTTAAATCTTGTGGGAAGAGGAATCAAGGTTAATATTTCAAATAACTAGAAGATGCTTTGGGTGTAGAAAAGAAGGATACAAATCCGCTAATTGAAAAGGAAATGGTTCATTTAACATAATGGATGAGGATAATGGTATTATTATGTCATGAACAGTGGTTAAATATTTTAAATGTGGAATATATGGCCATTATGAAAATAGATTCCCAAAGTGAAAATATAATGAAGAGAATTGTCATGGTAGAATGGATAGTATTTATGTTGATGAGAATGAAGAGACTAAAAATGATATATGAGATGAAAAAAGAGTTGTGGAATAATATGATGAACCTCGACCATTTGTTTCAGAAGATAATGGAATGATATCATGTTTATCAAGAATAATTTATGGTACTATGGAATAAAGAAACACCTAAGGATTGTTACACTATTGTTTGTCCTTAAGAATTTTAATGTATTTGTTGAATGGTACCTGTAACTATGAAAAGTTATTCAAATATTTTTGGAAAACAGATGAAATTTGAATAATTATTGGGTAAAGTGGTAATGAGTTATTTGATAGTATTAATGGCCTTAGGACTGATATAAGGACAATGTGATATCATGGTTGGAGTATATATAATTTTTGGTATTTTGGGTGTGTGTAAAGAGTTAATTTTGATAGAATGAATGGTTTCACTATGGTTATTTGGTAATTCATGTTATTATCATGGTTTAAAAGAATACATGATAAAGGTATTCACATGATTGGAATGTGACAACCACAAACTGGGAAATGAGATATGGGAGACAAAAATTAAGTCGATTTAGTTCACCTATTTCTAAGGTTTTATAATTTCAGTTTTTAGAAGAATTTTAATGATATCCATTTATAGATACTATAAGTTATATTCTGGCCGAATTGTGTATTATCTCACAATAGGTCGACTTATGTATATTTGATTACATGTGCTAACGTTTTTATTGAGACAGATGGAATGACCTATCATTCAATTGCATGATCTGATAACACTTTAATAATTACAAATTCGGCTTCATTTTATTAAATAATAGATGAAGTGGAAATTGGTCAAGGAACAAACAACAGCGAGATTGTACCAAAATCATCTGTGTATTTATTCTTAAAAAATCTTCAAATTTAGGAAAATCTTCTTGAAAACCAAAAATGTTATCCTAGTACCTTCTTATCTGATGAATCATATGGGCCCTTATATCATCATATATTTATGTCTTTCTAGTTGTTAACTTTCTCCAAACATTATTATCTATCACTATCCATGAGAACATGATGGTTAGATTTTTCTTCCTTATCCATGTTTTCACTTACCTCAAATGTTCTCCTATGTGGAAACCTATTGATGAGTTACGTTGGGTAACCATTATTTTTCTATCATTACTTTTTCAAATGATGTTTTTGTATTCCTTTTTACTATGTGGTTCTCTAGGAAAGAAACTTTCATGTAGAAACCTTTCACAACCCCGAAGAATTTTGGGAGAGAAATTCATATTAAGGGGGTAGAATCTAAAACCACGATATTTTTTGAGATATATTCAATTAATTTATTTGATGTATTGTGTTTTACTCTACACCAAGATTTGCTTGCGTTATACACAACAATGTATTAGCTAGCAGTATACGCAACACTATTCTTGGCTTCTGTTACAAACAATTTCAAGTTCTTTTGATATAATTCATTTCATGTCATGTATAAATGAACTAATATTGGACTATGTAATATGAAACACTAAATTAAGCTTTCACTACACACAGAATTGACTTGGATTGTGTTACACGCAAGAACAACCTTCCATGATAGCTTGTGTTGTACGCAATATCGGTTTACACTAAATAACGATATATTATTAAAATATTATTATTAAATGGGATATGAACTATCCATTATGAATATTATTAAACACCTTTTTAATTTTATATAACATTATCATTCATCTGATTTATTTTCGAGAACATGTTATAAGAATAAATTAAAATTTTCGTATAAAAGAAGTATTTTTCAATAAAATCCAGTTTTCCCAATTTTTGATGGCAAAACAATTACAAATCTAACTTTTGATACTTTTATAATTTCAATTTTAAAAAATAAACTTATTCTTTGGAAGTAGGAAAAAAATTAATTTTGTTGATTTTTTGGTATTTTTCTAATAAAAATCATATTTTAATGAATAGTGAAAAATATATCATTTTAATTCAAAAATGCATTTTCATCTAATTTATTGATATAGTTATATTTTCATTTAAACTGGTTTTAAATAGTATTTTTATTATTTTTTTATAATTTAATACAATGTTTTTCATTGTAATTAATTTCATATTTTAAATTTGAAATAAACACATGACAATCTTTTGATAAGTTTTTTACTTCTTAAAGACCTGGTTTTTGGTTTTAACAACAACAATTAATTTTAAATAATTTTTTTTCCAATTATGTGTTTGAATTATGAAAAATGGATTCCATATTTGGAATAATTGGGTACAAATTATGTTAATAGGTTATTTTTATTTTCGGGAATTATGAATAGTCACTTCCGTAATTATTTTTATTTAAATGGGTAAAGGTAAATCATGTAATTAAAGGTGGAAATAATATTATAAAATTACCTTAACACCTTTATAAATCCAATTAGATGAATAAATTATACCCTTATCATCTATGGTTCTAAATGTAATCACTTAATGGCCTCCTTCCCTTGAATATGACATGAATATAAAAAATTAATGAATGTGACAAAATGTCACACTCTCATTTTTATAAGTATATTAATACTAAATAAGGGTTGACCAGATAATGAAATCAATTATAGGTAGTCTATTTAAAGATAATAGAATTACATACATCATATAAATTTACTTATAACTTTTAGAGATTAAATAGTTACCATTATTGATGAATCAATAGGGATGCATAAATTATTTTATTAATAGAAATATCAGATAAATGATATTAAAAAATATTAAAATAAAACTAATTAGAGTGAATTAATGTCATACACTAATTTTATAGATTACTTAGACGTTTTATTTATGGTTTAAAGAATTTTTTTCGAATATATATCTCTGTTATGACATTTCTAGAAAATCAATTAATGAAAACTATCAAAATTGACACTATTGATATTTTAAATAAATAATATTTTACTAAATTATATAAAATTAATTAAAATATTAACATAATTAAATTAATTGGGATGAAGTTATATAACTCAAAAATGGTCCATTTATGGTTCCTTTTCCATTTTATAGTGACATTATTAACCCATGGTGAATAAAAAGACATGTTGTCATTATAAGAGTTAAAGGAATTAATTAAGGGTAAATCAAAATTATAAGGTTTAAAAAAACATGTCCAAAAAACTTATATGGATGAATAATATTAAATAACTAACACAATATGATCTATTTTTAGTTTTTTTAATGGACACTAGTACATTAAAATAAATTATATATTCTTTAAATCGGAGATAGTTACAAAACATCACTATCTTGTATTTTAATATCTTTTATGAGTACGTGTAGGGCCAAAATAAAGATATGAAAGTATATAAATGGCTATTTTGATATAAATGAAACAATTTTCAATATATGAATTTATTTTGAATTTTTGGAAGTTATATAATTACCTTAAAGTCGCTTCAATTCTAAATGATATTTATTCAATTAACATAAAAATAGAATAACTTATTTTAATAATATTAATTTTGTTATATTTTGGATTATTTATTATGTCTATGAAATTTAAAATATCTATGAGATATATTTTATATGTTTGAAAGCATTATATTCGAATTACCACTTTGTTTTATTGTATTTTAAGTAAAATTAAGTAAACAGTATTGAATTTGGAAATAATAATATCTTATTTTATTATTTTATTATTTTATTATTTAAAAGTCACCAAAATGATAAATAATCACAAGGGGATAATATATGGAATAACATGTATTATAAATTTCATTTATAGGACATTTTTAATTATTTATATCTAGAATAGCCTTATTATATTTTAATATTTTGAGAGTTTCCAAGAGTGCCCTTCTCCTTTCTTATAAAAAGGCATCTACTCCAACATTTCCTCACACCTCCTTCAGATTGATATCTCAACCAAACCCTTCAGAATTCCCCTATAAACATTTTTTTAACTTATTTATGTCTTTTTTTTCAAAAATTCCATCCCTATTGTCCCTGAGAAGATATCCAAAGGAAGTCCAACGAATAAGAGGCAATTGTTTTTCCAATTCAATTAAATTTGTTTTCTTCTTCTACTTCCTATTTAAATTTTAATTTCATACTAAAGTAATATATCAAGTATATTCTACATTATGGGATTTTATTATAATTATGGGAAAACTTATACCTCCTTTCATCCTTCCTAGGAACAAGAATATCACCATTCGTGCATATGTACGACTTACCATCTCCACATTGTGGCGTAATCGTATATTGAAAAATACATTATAAAGATTGGTATAGTGATGATTATAATGGATTTAAATAATGAATTTGACATTATAATTTTTATTTATATTTAATATACCATCCAATTACATACAATTTAAGCAACAAGAGGATGATGTCATCACTCATGCGTCCATACGGCCTACCATCACCACGACGTGGTGATATTCATTCTCCATGATAAAAATTAAAGAATGATTATAAAATTTATAGGATGAGTGAATAAAATAATTATGAACATAATTTAATGGATAAATTACATCCTATACATAAAAAACATGACTTACACAACAAAACCGAAATGGGAAAATGAAGCAGTTAACACCAAAAATAATGGTAATATTGAAATACTATTAACAAATTTATATAATAGGATTATATATGATCATATATGATATCATAAATATGGATATTGTCCCAGTATAATTTAACAATATGATTTAACTATTATAAAGGAGGGGACCACACCCTCGACTAACGAAAAGGACAAGGTAAGGGATAATTTTTCAATCTCATTTTTATCTGATATTGTTTAAATATATGTATTTATTGGTGTTATATTTATCATCCATGTCCATGTTTTATAAAATTGTTATAAGAAAATATTTAATATTATTCTACGTATGTTTAATTTCATTTTTACCAATTTTTATTTATTTTACTACATGGTATTGAAGTACTATTTCTTTTGTTTACCATACGAGGTATTTTTTGACTTTTCAGTAAAAGTATGGGGGGAATGTTTTTTTTAAATTATACGACTCGAAAAGATTTTTATATTTTAATAACACTTTATTTCCATGAAGCTTCCTATATATTATTTCATGATTATTTTCAACTAAATTCTTTTCTTTTAAAATTGAGTGGAATTTGCAAAAAATAACATTTTTTGGAAAAACAAAAGATATTTTCCTTAGTAATTAAGTTCAAGTGTTTTATCAAAATTATTTTCCATCTAAAATGATGTATTTTTATGTTTCTATCCCTATTATTACTTTGATTTTATTATGTTTATGGTGGAATTATTATTATAAAATCTATTTATTTTGAATGGATTATAATGGAATGTTGTTTAAGAAATCCATTTTATTTAATGGGTTATGCTATGATAAATGATTTATGTTTTTGTGGAACACATAAGAATAGTTTCATTATAGGATGAGTGGGACCTATATCTCCATACAATTAATTGGTTCAAGATTCATATATCATCAGATAGACATGATTGGAAATGAAAGTAAAACTGGTTCAGTAATTCATGGCTAGAACGACATGTAAACCCGGTTCAGTAATGGATTTTTTCCACTATGATGGTATTAGAAATAGTGACATGGATACTATGGAAATCATATTATGTGATTAATTTTCCTCCACAATTCCATTTTTTATGTCAATGTTATCATATCATTGTTAATGTTCTTTTATGATCTATGTCTTATGAACTGCCAAAATTTATTTCATGACTCGTGATTTTGATATTTAAACATTATGGTCATGTTTTTACATTCTTATGTTTTTGGTTTTGTTTTATGTTCCCCATGATTAACCTTACTGAGAATTTAAGGTATCCCTTTTTTTGTTTTCTTTTCCCTAGGATATAAAGAATGGTTTTAGCTAGCTAAAAAATGGAATATCTTTATGGGATATGTTGAAGATCATTCACCAAGTTATAATAATATGTTCCAAGTTTCCAAAGTCTCTAAATTAATACAATTTTGGGCATATGTTTGTGTCATGTATTAAGTATTCTGAAAAAGTAATGTAATGTCCATGTATGTCATTCTTGGGTTATTATATTTGGTATCAAATTGAAGGATTAGTTAACCTTTGGAAACTAGGATGCAAAAACTTTATTGAGATCCCTATAGATATTTATATGGTATGTATAGGGATGTCCATAAATGTATGTCTAAATATAGGTTATAGTCTTAAAATTATGGTAATGATCATGAATAACCTAGGATTAATCCTATGATGTTATATATTGAATATACTCACCGTTTATTATGTGTTTTCCTAGTATGATTTTCTCCTCTCACACTATTCTTTTTGCGTTTTAGAAAATGGATGGATACAGAAGGATTCATGTTAGTGGAAAATATAATGTACAATGTAATGATATTCTTCATGAGAAAAAAAATGAAATGTGAGTTTGAAGGTGAAACATCATTATTATTCCTAATCAGAAATCTGATAATATGATCAATAATCTAAACTTTGGTGAGTTCCTGACCCAACTAATAAGAGAAAGATGGATTTTCTTGGTGATCATAGAGGAGTGAAAGTTCAATTTTACTCATGTAAATCTTGTGGGAAGATGAATCAAGGAGAATTTTTGAAAGGAATTGGAATATGCTTTGTGTGTGTAAAATAAGGACAAAAATCCAGTAATTGTGAAGGAAAAGGTTTAGTTAGCACAATGGAAAAGGATTATGGAATTGCTAAGACATCAACAACGGTTAAATGTTTCAAATGTGGAATGTATGGGTATTATGAAAATATATTCCCAAAGGGAAAATCTCATGAAGATAATCAGAATGGTCATATAGGTGGTATTTATGTTGATGAAGACGAAGAGACTACAAATGATATATGAGATGAAAGAAGTGTTGCAGAATTAAATGGTGAAGCTCTGCCCTTGGTTTAAAAAGATAATGTAATGATTTCATGTTTATCAAGAATAATGTATGGTACTGTAGAATAAAGAAACATCTATGGATTGTTACACTATTTTTTTCCTTAAGAATTTGAAAGTATATGTTAAATGTTACCGGTAACCATGAAAGGTTATTCAGATACTTTTGGAAAACACATGATATGTGAATAATGATGGGGTATGTAGATAATGAGTTATCTGATAGTATTAATGACCTCAAGAATGATATAAGGACAAAGTGATATCATGGTTTGAGTGTATAGATTTTTTGGTTTTTTTGGTGTGTGGAAAGAGTTATTTTTTATAGAATGCATGGTTTTACTAAGGTTATTTGGTAATTCATGTTATTATAATGTTTTCAGAGAATACATGATTAAGGTATTCGCATGCTTGGAATGTGACAACCACAAACTACCAAATTAGATATGGGAGACAAAAGTTAAGTCAATTTAGTTCACCTATTTCTAATGTTTTATATTTTTACTTTTTGGAAGAATTTTAATATTATCCATTTATATATAGTATAAATTATATTCCAGTTGAAGTTTGTATTATTTCACTATAGGCCGACTTATTCATATTTGATTACATGTCCTAAACATTTTGTTTACACAAATGTAATGACATATCATTCTATCGCATGATCTTATAACACATCAATAATGACAAATTTAACTTAATTTCATTAAATAAGAGTTTAAGTGGAAATTTTCATGGCACGAACAATGGTGAGATTGTACCAAAATCATGTATATATTTATTCTCATGAAAAATTATTAAAATTTAGGAAAAGGATATTGAAGACCAACAATGTTATCCTAGAACCTTCTTATCTGATGAATCATATAGTTCGATAAATCATCACAGATTTATGGCTTTCTGGTAGTTATCTTTCACCAAACCTTAATCTTTATAACTATCCATGAAAACCTGATTGTTAGTTTTCTCTTCTATATCCATGTTTTCAATTATCACTTATGTTCTCCTATATCAAAACCCGGTGGTGAGTTACTTTGGGAAACAATTATGTTTCTAACATTACTTTTTCAAATGATGTTTTTGTATTCCTTTTTACTATGTGGGTTTCCATTAAAGAAACTTTCAGGTAGTAATCCTTTTATAACTACGATTAATTTTGAGGGTGAAATTTATTTTAAGGTGGGTAGAATGTAACACCCCAAGATTTTTTTGACATATATTCATTTAATTTCTTTGTTATATTGTGTTGTACGCTACACCAACATTATATTGCATTATACAAAACATCTAATTAGCTTGTAGTATATGCAACACTATTCTTGGCTTGTGTTACACACAATTTCATATTCTTTTGATAAAATTCATTTCAGGAAATGTATAAATGAAATAGGTTTGGGTTATGTTATATGCAATACCAAAGGAATTTTTCACTACACACAACACTGACTTGGATTGCGTTACACGCAAGGGTGACCTTACTTGATAGCTTGTGTTGTACGCAATATCATGTTTCACTAAACAATGATATATTATTAAAATATTATTATTTAGTGGGATATAAACTAGCCATTATGAAAATTATTTAGCAAATTTTTAATTTTATCTAACATTATAATTCATCTTATGTATTTTCTAGAACATTATATAAGAACAAATTCATTTTTTTTGGATTAAAGAAGTATTTTTCAAAAAAAATGCAATTTTGTCGCCTTTTGATGGAGCACATATTTTAAATATAGTTTTCATCACTTTTATAAGTTCAATTTTACAAAATAAACCACTTATTTTGGATAAGATAAATAAAATTTTCTTTTGTTGAATTTTTTTTATATTTCTGATAAAATTCAAATTTTAATGAATAGTGAAAAATACAGCTTTTTAATTCAAAACTGCCTTTTCATCTAATATATTTATATAGTTATATGATATTTTTAATTGGTTTTATAGTGTAATTGAATTATGTTTTTATCATTTTATAAAATTTTGTTCATTGGATGTAATTTCACATTTAAATTAGACATAATCACATGACAATCTTTTGATAAGTTTTTATTTAATAAAAACTCGCTTTTTGGTTTTGTCAATAGGAATTAACTTTAAACTAATTTTTGACAATTATGCGTTTTGAATTAAAAAAAGGATTCCATCTTTTGAATCCATGGATCCAAAATTATTTTAATATGTTACTTTTATTTTTGTGTATTATGAATAGTAACATTAGAAGTTATTTTTATTACCATGGTTAAAGGTATATCGGTTAATTAAAGGTAAAAATATATTATAAAATTACCTTAACACTAGTAAAAATTCTACTGGAAGAATAAATGAAACCCTTATCCTCTATGGTTCTAAATTTATTCACTTAATGACCACTTTTCCATGAATATAACATGAAAATAAAAAAATTAATAAATGTGAAAAAAATGTCACACTCTCATTTTATATAAGTATATAAATTTTAATTGAGGGATTACCAGAGAATAAAATAAACTATAGTTAGTCCCTAGAAAGATAATATAATTAACTAAATCATAGATATTTATTTATAATTTTTAGAGATTAAATATTTATCATTAATGATGACTAAATATTGATGCATAAATTATTTTATTAACAGAAATATCATAAAATGATATTAAAAATATAAAAATAAATATAATTTGAATGAATTTATGTCATCTGATAAGTTTATGGAATACGTTGACATGTTATTTATTGTTTAAAGGTTTTTTTTTAAATAAATATATCTATATTATGATATTTCTATAAAGACAATTAATGAATAGTGTCATAATTGACACTATTGATATCTTAAATAAATAATAATTTATTAAGTTATATAAAATTAATAAAAATATAAAATTTGGCCAAAAAAATGGGATAAAGTTACATATGTCATTAATGGTCCATTTATCATTACTATGGAAATTTATAATGTCTATATTAACCCTTAGTAAATGAATGGACATGCTACCGTGGTAAGATTTCAAGGAATTAATTAAGGGTAAATCAAAATTATAAGGTTTAAAATAAAACCAAACATGTCAAAAAAATTATCAGATGAATAATATTAAATTATTATCACAATAATATCGATTTCTAGTTGTTTAATGGACACTTTTACATGAAAATGAATTATATATTATTTAAATCAAGGATAGTTTCAAAATATCACTATCCTGTTTTTTAATATCTTTTATGTGTCCACACAGGGCCAAAATGAATATATGATCGAATCAAAATGCCTATTTTGATATAAATGAAACCATTTTCATTATAAAAATTTATTTTTTATTTTTAGAAGTTATATAATTCCCTTAGTAGTCTCTAAAAGTATAAAAGAATATTTATTCAATAAACATAAAAATAGAATAAATGGTTTTATAATATTTTTTTATATTTTGGATTATTTAATGTGTATAGAAAATCTAAAAGATATATAATATATATTATAGATGTTTGAAATCATTATATTCAAATTTCCACTTTCTCTTACTGAATTTTAAGTAAAATTAAATGAACAGTATTAAATTTGGAAATAACAATATCTTATTGAATTAATTTATTATTATAATATTTAAAAAACAAAAAAACATAAATAATCACAAGGGGATAATATATTTTATAACATGTATAATAAATTTCATTTATGAGTTATTTCTAATTATTTAGATCTATAATAGTCTTATTATATCTTAATATTTTGAGAGTCTCCTTTAGTGCCCCTCCCTTCCCTTATAAAAAGGAATCACCTCCCACATTTCCTCACACCTCATTGAGACTTCTATCTCAACCAACCTCTACCCAATTATCCTATATACATTCTTATTTAACTTATGTAGGTCTTTTTTTGCAAAAAGTCCATCCCTATTGTCCATAAGAAAATATCCAATGGTAGTCCAACAAAGAAGAGGTAATTGATTTACCAATTCAATTCAATTTATTTTCTTCTTCTACTTACTCATTCTATGTTAATTCCATTATAAAGTAATAACTACCCTATATTATACATTATGATATGTTATTATAATTATGGTACAACATTATACCTCCTTTTATCCATCCTACAAATAATAATATCACCATGTGTGCGTAAGTACGACTTACCGTATCCATGTCGTGGTGTAATTTTTTATTCAAAGTTATTTTATAAAGATGGGTATAATGATGATAATAATGGATTAAAATAATTAATATAACATTTTAGAGACCCAAATCTTGACGTACATGGACATTACATTACTTTTGCAGAATACTTAATACATAACAAAAATAGACACACAAGGACTGTAATAGTTTAGTGTCTTTGGAAACTCGGAATAAAATCTTCTAATCGTGGTGAAAGATCTTCAACATCTCCCATAAAGATCTTCCCCTTTTTTCTTACCTAAAACCTTTCTTTATATCATGGGGAAAAGAAAACATAAAAAGGGTGAGCTCAAATGCTCAGTAAGGGTAAGCATGGATAAAATAAAACATACTATATACATTTGAACTTAAAAATATGAACATAATGTTTAAACATCAAAAGCTTGAGCAATGACATAAAACATGGAAGTACGTAAGGAATAGATCATAAAGAAACATTAAGAATGATAAAATATCATGGGAATAAAATATTTAATTGTGTCATCCATTAAACACATGTAATGATTTCCATAGTAGCCAAGTCATTTCTGCCAAGACCATCTTAGTGGACAAAGTCCCATTCTGAATCGAGTTCACTCCTCGTTTCTGTCCTGTAACACTAAACCGGATTAACTTACCGTTCTAGCCATGTTTATCTCATGAGATATAAAATCTTTACACAATGCATTGGAGGGAGATATAGTTCCCACCCATATCATAATGAAATCATTCTTTCGTGTGCCACAAAATCATAAATCATATATCATAGCATAACCCATGAAATAAAATGGGATTCTTAAACATAATGCCATCATAACATAATCCATAAACAATTGATATCATTTAATAAAAAGAAAATTGAAACCATTTAAATCATAGATACATTTTACTTGAAACATACACATATGAAATAATGTCATCTTAGATGGAAAATAGTTTTGACAAAACACTTGAAATGAATTCTTGGGAAAAATATCCTTTCTTCTTTAAAATCATTTTCTTTTCACAAAATTCAATGAAATTTTAAAAGATAAGGGTTTGGTTGAAAATAATCATTCAATATTGCAGAGGAAGATTCTTGAAAATGAGGCGTTATGAAACCGTAAAAATCCGTTCACGCCGTATAAGTTAAAAATAACATTCTCCTAGTACTTTTGTCAGAAAAGTCAAAAAGTACCTTATATGGTAACCAAAGGAAATAATCCATTCATACAATGTGGTAAAAAGTCAATAAAGGGTAAAAATGACATTAAACATCCATAGAAGAATGGTAAACATTTTATGAAAGCATTTTTAGAAAACATGGTCATGGATGATAAACGTAACCCCGGTAAATACTTACATATAAGCAATCTCGGATAAAAATGAGATTGAAAATTTATCCCTTACCATAGGTCTGATATGCTTAGTAAGTTTCCTAACCTCCTGTATAATGATTTAAATAATGTGATTGACTTATTCTAGAATCATACTCATTGTTATGATGTCATATATGGTTCACTTATGGCTTTATATTACCCATTCTTTTGTAAATTCCATGTTAAAGAGCGTTTTGGGTAAAATCGTTTCATTTGTCGTCCGTGTTTTGACTTGTAATTATTCATATGATTACATAGATCATGATTACGTAATTCTAGAATATATAACATGATTTATATATAATATATTTTCAGAATATATATATATATATATATAATAGATCAGTAAATAGAAAGAAATACACCGTTCATGGAGACGGTAGACCGTACGTACGCATGAACGCTGTTTTCTTTTCCTTATTGAGTTGAATGGAATTAAGTAGATGACATACATATATATACAAATAAATCCAGTATCATTATTATGTCATATATTTCATGATTACATATTATATATACTTTATAATCATTCATGAATGGTTAACGTGGAGAATGAATCTCATCGCGTCGTGGAGACGGTAGTCCGTACGTACGCACGAGCGATGATATCATTCTCATGATCATGGAATTGTATTAGAGTGTATGTATACTATTTCAGAATCAATATCACTTTACAATAATTATATATAGTTATTATGTACACCATTATACCCATCCAAGTAAGGAGGTGGTGGAAAATAGATTACACCACGGCGTGGAGACGGTATTCTGTACGTACGCACGCGCGGTGATTTCATTTTCCGTAGGATGGATAGATGGTTAAATAATGTTGTTTCATACTTATAATAACATATAAGTATATTATTGATACTGATGTTATTACTTAATAATGGAACAACCTAAGAAGAAGAAGTGGAAGAAAAAATAAAGATGAAAGAATCGGTAACGGACATTACCTCTTCTTTGAAGCGCCTCTTTGAGGATTTCTCTTAGGGCACTAAAATTGGTCTTTCAAGAAGACCAGGACCTCTATGATGTTTCTAGGGAAGTTAAGAATATAATTTGGCAGGGGTTGGCCGAGCTTGAAGTCTCAATGTGGTGTGAGGAAGAGAGAGAGGAGGTTCCCTTTTATAAGGGAGGAGAGGGGCACCTTTGGAATAACTAAAACTATTATTTTATTATAAAGCCAAATTCGGTTTTAAATAGCCCCAAATTGATTTATTTCGAAGCTATTGTGGGGATGGGTCGAAATAACCTCATCCAATAGAATTTAGACAAGTTTAGGTCATTATATTTACCTTATCTTTTAGTTTTAAGTCTTAGTTAATTAGATTGACATTTACCATGTCACTTTGTATTTTTTTTATTATATAGTTAATAAACATACCATATAAATAAAAAAGACCCCCAAGTGGTCCATTACTGATACACCTATCATAATATAAGTACCTTGGCCGAACCTTAGATTTTTAGGAATAAAATAACAATCAATAATATAATATTTTTTTTAAAAACTATTTTATGTCAATTTTGACACTATTTAGTAATTGATTTTTGTGAAAATCATAACAGAATGATTATTTCGAAAAACGTTTATTAAATAAATACTAACATGTCCTATTAACCTATAAAATTATTTAAATTCATAAAAAGTCTAAAATTACATTTATTTGGGTATTTATAACATCATTTATGTCAATATTTCATTAATAAGATAATTACTGCATCATCTTTGTGTCATAAATAAATTAAATTATTTAATGTCTAAAAATTAAAAAAAAATATCATTATGTAGGAAATATTTTTATCTTTATAATTAATATTTATAGTCGAATTTATCTTATGTGATATCCTATATTAAAAATTATTTTCTTATTAAACTTTGATTTTAACTATTTTAAACCATCTTTAAATAAATTAATAATAAATGTCCTAATCTAAACAAAGTGGGCCTAAATGGTCATATATTATTCCTATGGTTGTTTTTGGTCGAATTAAATTTATCCAATAGAATTAGGACATCTGTTAGGGTAATAATAATATCATTTGTACCCTTAATTACCCTATTTACTTTTAACCGTGGTAAAAAAAAGTAAAAAGTTAATATCCACCAAAAATTATTTCCATCTCATTGAACCACATTTTACTTACTGACATCAACCGTGTCTCTCGGATTTTTTAAATTCCACTAACAGAAGTGGTAAAATTATGATTTATTAAAAATTCATTTTTTTTAACTACCACTTAGTGGTTTCACTATTCATCAAAAAATGAATGTTTCCAGAAAAATACCAAACATTAGGCCTAAGCTATATTTGATATTATGAATTCAAAAATTATGTCTACTTTACCAAATTCAAAAAATATTTGTTTCATTAATTAATTTAAAAATTAAATCCCGTTGTCAAAACAAATAGCGTGTTTTTAAGAGATAATAACTATCAAAAGATTGACATTTGTTTATGTCTGGTTTAAATGTGAAATTACATCCAATGAACAACATTGTATTAAATTGTAAAAATATATTCTAAATATACTTTAAAACCACTCAAATTAAAAATTTATCACTATTAATTATTTCAATTAAAAAGGTTGTTTTTAATTAAAATTTAGTAATTTTCACTATTCATCAGAAAATGAACGTTTTCCGAAAAGTACCAAAATTTCACCCTAAGCTAATTTCGCTATTCCGAATCCAAAAATGAAGTCCATTTTGAAAACTAAAATTTAAAATATTTCAAAAAATGGTTATTACTATTCATAACAGCTAGTTTTAATAATATTTTAATAGCATATCGATGTTTAGTGAAACACGGTATTGCGTACTACACACGCTATCGAGGAAGGTTGCAATTGCGTGTAATGCAACGCAATTGAATGATGTGTGTTGTGCAAGCTCCTTTTGGTGTAGCGTACAATACAAGACATTAAAAATAATATTTTTCATAAAATCTCGGGGTGTTACATTCTACCCCCCTTAAAATGAATTTCGCCCTCGAAATTTGTCGGGGTTATAAATGGTTTACTACTCGAGAGATTCTTTAATAGAAACCCACATCGTAAAAGGAATACCAAAACCAATCTTTAAAAAAAAAGTATGAAACGTAACGGTTACCCAAATAAACTAATCACTGGGATTCCACACAGGTGAAAATATGGATATGGAAGAGAAATCTAACCATCATGTTCTGATGGAGAGTGGTAGAGAACATGGTTATGGAAAAGCCATAAATCATAAAGCCATAAATTTGTGATGATCTAAGGTACCATCTAATTCATCAGATATAAGAGCACTAGGACAATAATTTTGGTTTTCAAGATCATTTCCCTAAAGTTGATGAAATTGGAATTAGAAGAAATAATTTCGTGATTTTGGTATAGTCTCACCATTGGTCGTTCTTTGGACAATTTCCACTTCATCTCATAAAGAAATGAAGTTGAATTTTTCATTCGTGATGTGTTAGCAGATCATGTGATAGAATGATGGGTCATTCCATCTGTCTCAAACAAAAGTTTAGAAAAGTTATCAAAAAATACATAAGTCCATCTATAGTGAGATTAATCATATATGGTTCCTAAAATGGACTTATACTTCATATATCATACTACTTAATATAATAAAACTAATTTCTACTAAACATGGGACTTCCTGTAGGCCAGTGGTAGGCGATAATGGCCAGTCGCACTTCGGCTGTGGGTTCGATTACTACAGCCTTTTCCGACGCAATGGGTTGGCGCCCGTCTGGCAGGTTGTCCTTTTTCTAAAACTATATTACTATAACATCCCATCAATAATATCGAAAAAAAACTTCTATACTTAAACAATACTATCTTATGTCCATCATAATCCATTCCAATCTTTATCTAAAATACTTTGGTCCAAGCTCATAGTATAAAGAAAACGATTACTTGAAATGTCATCAACCAACCATCATTTATCCCCCATTATCTTGTTGGTGACCTTCCAATCATGTGAATACCTTAATCATGTATTCTCATGAAAAATGAATATCCATTAAACCATAGTGAAGACATGAATGCTGTCAAAAGTTAACTCTTTCCACATACCAAAATCCAAAAATTCTATATACTCAAACCATGATATAACCTTCTTTTTATATCAGTCATGAGCTCATGAATACAATCAAACATCTCATTATCTTCTTATCCCTTCATTATGCCCATATCATCTACTTTCCAAAAATATCTGAATAACCTTCCATGGTTACCGGTACCATTCAACATATACTTTAATATACTTTAGGAAAAACAATAGTGTAACAATACTTAGATGATTCTTTATTCCATAGTACCATACATTATTCTTTATAAACATACAATAATTCCACTAACTTCTTAAACCACTAGCAGAGCTTCATCATTTATTTCATATCATATTTCATTTGTAGTCTCTTCATCATCATCCACATAAATACTACCCGTATGACCATACTGATTCTCTTCATGAGATTTTCCCTTAGGGAATTGGTTTGCATAATGCCCATACATTACACATTTAAAACATCTAATCATTGTTGATGTCGTAGAAATACCATTATCCTCATCCATGGTGTTAACTGAACCTTTTCCTTTTCACTTACTGGCTTTGTGTCCTTCTTTTCAACACCCAAAGCATCTTCCAGTTCCCTTGAAATAATCTCTCCGATTCCTCTTCCCACATGATTTACATGAGGGAAATTGACCTTTATTTCCTCTATGATCATCATGAAACTCCATCTTTCTCTTATTATCTGAGTCGGGAAACTTACCAAAGTTAAGATTATTGATCATATTATGATATTGCTGATTAGGCATAATAACGATGTTTGGACTTCCAAATCCTGTTTCATTTGGTTTCTCATGAAGAATATCATTTCATTGTCCGTCATATCTTCCATTATCATGAATCTTCTTGTTTCCAGCCATTTTCTAAAACCCAAAAAGAATAGTGTGAGAGGCCAAAATCATGCTAGGGAAAACAACATAGTAAAGGGGGAGCACCCTCAATATCTAACATCTTAGGTTAAATTCTAAGATCGTTACCATAGTTCTAGGACTATATCCTATAAGTATACTTATCCTTAGGGACATCCCTAGACATACCTTAGAAGTATCTCTAGGGATCTCACTAACATTTTTGCATCCTAGTTTCCAAAGGTTGACTAATCCTTTCCTTTGATACCAACTGTAGAGACCTGAAGCTTGACATACATGGACATTACCTTACTTTTGCGGAATACTTGATACATAAAAAAAATAGACACACAAGGATAGTAATAGTTTAGTGTCTTTGGAAACTCGGAATAAAATCTTTTAATCGTGGTGAAGGATCTTCAACATCTCCCATAAAGATATTCCCCTTTTTTCTTACCTAAAACCTTTCGTTATATCCTGGGGAAAAGAAAACATAAAAAGGGTGAGCTCAAATGCTCAGTAAGGGTGAGCATGGATAAAATAAAACATACTATATACATTTGAACTTAAAAACATGAACAAAATGTTTAAACATCAAAAGCTTGAGCAATGACATAAAACAAGGAAGTACATAAGGCATAGATCATAAAGAAACATTAAAAATGATAAAATAGCATGGGAATAAAACATGTAATTGTTTCATCCATTAAACACATGTAATGATTTCCATAGTAGCCAAGGCATTGCTTCCAAGACCATCTTAGTGGACAAAGTCCCATTCTGAATCGAGTTCACTCCTCGTTTCAGTCCTGTAACACTGAACCGGATTAACTTACCGTTCCAGCCATGTCTATCTCATGAGATATAAAATCTTTTCCCAATGCATTGGAGGGAGATATAGGTCCCACCCATCTCATAATGAAATCATTCTTTCGTGTGCCACAAAATCACAAATCATATATCATAGCATAACCCATGAAAAAGAATGGGATTCTTAAACATCATGCCATCATAACATAATCCATAATCAATTGATATCATTTCATCATAAGAAAATTAAAACCATTTAAATCATAGAGGCATTTTACATGAAACATACACATATCAAATAATGTCACCTTAGATGGAAAATAGTTTTGACAAAACACTTGAAATTAATTCTTGAGGAAAATATCCTTTCTTCTTTAAAATCATTTTCTTTTCACAAAATTCCATGAAATTTTAAAAGATAAGGGTTTTTTTTGAAAATAATCTTGCAATATTGTAGAGGAATCTTCTTGAAAATGAGGTATTATGAAACCGTAAAAATCTGTTCACGCCGTATAAGTTAAAAATAACATTCTCCTCGTACTTTTGTCGGAAAAGTCAAAAAGTACCTTATATGGTAACCAAAGGAAAGATTCCATTCATACAATGTGGTAAAAAGTCAATAAAGGTTAAAATGACTTTAAACATCTATGGAATAATGGTAAACATTTTATGAAATCATTTTTAGAAAACATGGTCATGGATGATAAACGTAACCCCAGTAAATACTTACGTATAAGCAATCTTGGATAAAAATGAGATTGAAAATTTATCCCTTACCATAGGTCTGATATGCTTCGTAAGTGTCCAAACCTTCTGTATAATGATTTAAATAATGTCATTGACTTATTCCAGAATCATACTCATTTTTATGATATCATATATGGTTCACTTATGGCTTTATATTACCCATTCTTTTGTAAATTCCATGTTAAAGAGCGTTTTGGGTAAAATCATTTCATTTGTCATCCGTGTTTTGAATTGTAATTATTCATATGATTACTTTGATCATGATTACATAATTACAGAATATAAAACATGATTTATATATAATATATATTCAGAATATATATATATATATATAATAGATTTGTAAATGGAATGGAATACACCGTTCATGGAGACGGTAGACCGTACGTACGCATGAACGCTGTTTTCTTTTCCTTATTGAGTTGAATGGAATTAAGTAGATGAAATACATACATATACACATAAATCCAGTATCATTATTATGTCATATATTTCATTATTAAATATTATATATAAGTTATAATCATTCATGAATGGTTAATGTGGAGAATGAATCTCATCGCGTCGTGGAGACGGTAGTCCGTACGTACGCACGAGCGATGATATCATTATCATGATCGTGGAATTGTATTGGAGTGTATGTATAATATTTCAGAATCAATATCACTTTACAATAATCATATATAGTTATTATGTACACCATTATACCCATCCAAGTAAGGTGGTGGTGGAAAATAGATTACACCACGGCGTGGAGACGGTATTCTGTACGTACGCACGAGCGGTGATTTCGTTTTCCGCAGGATTGATAGATGGTGAAATAAGGTTGTTTAATACTTATAATAACATATCAGTATATGATTGATACTGATGTTATTACTTCATAATGAAACAACCTAATAATAAGAAGTGAAAGAATAAATAAAGATGACTGAATCGGTAACGGACATTACCTCTTCTTTGAAGCACCTCTTTGAGTCTTCCTCTTAGAGCACTAAAATTTGTCTTTGAAGAAGACCAGGAACTCTAGGATGTTTCTAGGGAAGTTAAGAAGAGAATTTGGCAGGGGTTGGCCGAGCTTTAAGGCTCAAAGTGGTGTGAGGAAGAGAGGGAGGAGGTGCCCTTTTATAAGGGAGGAGAGGGGCAACTTTGGAATAACAAAAAATATTATTTTATTATAAAGCCAAATTCGGTTTTAAATAGCTCCAAATTGATTTATTTCTAAGATAAGGTGGGTATGGGTCGAAATAATCTCATCCAATAGAATTTAGACAAGTTTAGGTCATTATATTAACCTTATATTTTAGTTTTAACTCTTAGTTAATTAGATTGACATTTAGCATGTCACTTTGTATTTTTATATTATATAGATAATTAACATACCATATACATCCAAGAGACCCCCAAGTGGTCCATTAATGATACAAATATCATGATATAAGTATCCTGGCCGATCCTTAGATTTTTAAGAATAAAATAACAATCAATAATATAATATTTGTTTTAAAAACTACTTTATTTCAATTTTGACACTATTTAATAATTTATTTTTGTGAAAATCATAACAGAATTATTATTTCTAAAAAAGTTAATTAAATCAATACTAAAATGTCCTATTAACCTATAAAATTATTTGAATTCATAAAAAGTCTCAAATTACATTTATTAGGGTATTTATAACATCAATTATGTCCATATTTCATTAATAAGATAATTACTGCATCATCTTTGTGTCATAAATAAATTAAATTATTTAATGTCTAAAAATTAAAAATAAAATATAATTATGTAGGAAATATTTTTATCTTTCTAATAAATATTTATAGTCGAATTTATCTTATGTATAACCCTATCTTAAAAATGATTTTCTTATTAAACATTGATTTTAACTATTTTAAACCTTCTTTAAATAAATTAATAATAAATGTCCTAATCTAATCCAAGTGGGTCTAAATGGTCATATTTTATTCCTAAGGTTGTTTTTGGTCGAATTACAATTATCCAATAGAATTAGGACATGTGTTAGGGTAATAATAATATCATTTGTACCCTTAATTATCCTATTTACTTTTAACCGTGGTAAAAAAAACTAAAAAGTTACTATTCACCAAAAATTATTTTCATTTCATTGAACCACATTTTACTTACTGACATCAACAGTGTCTCTCGGATTTTTTAAATTCCACTCAGAGAAGTGGTAAAATTAAGTTTTATGAAAAATTCATTTTTTTTAACTACCATTTAGTGGTTTCACTATTCATCAAAAAATGAAAGTTTCCAAAAAAATACCAAAAATTAGGCCTGAGATATATTTGATATTATGAATTCAAAAATGATATCTATTTTACCAAATTCAAAAAATATCAGTTGCATTAATTAATTTAAAAATTAAATCCCGTCGTCAAAACAAATAGCGTGTTTTTAAGAGATAATAACTATCAAAAGATTGACATTTGTTTATATTTGGTTTAAATGTGAAATTACATCCAATGACCAACATTGTATTAAATTGTGAAAACATATTCTAAATATACTTTAAAACCACTCAAATTAATAATTTATCACTATTAATTTTTCGATTAAAAAGGTTATTTTTAATTAAAATTTAGTAATTTTCACTATTCATCAGAAAATGAAAGTTATCCGAAAAGTACCAAAATTTCACCCTAATCTAATTTTGATATTCCAAATCCAAAAATGAAGTCCATTTTGAAAACTAAAAATTACAAAATTTCAAAAATTGGTTATTACTATTCATAATGGCTAGTTTTAATAATATTTTAATAGCATGTCGTTGTTTAGTGAAACACGGTATTGCGTACTACACACGCTATCGAGGAAGGTCGTGATTGTGTGTAATGAAAGGCAAGTCAATGATGCGTGTTGTGCAAGATCCTTTTGGTGTAGCGTACAACACAATGCATTAAAAAGAATATTTTTCATAAAATCTCGGGGTGTTACAAACATGATAATTAATCTATATAATTAATATACCATCCAATTATATACCATTTAATCATCAATAGATTGATATTATCGCTCGTGCGTACGTACAACCTACCGTCTCCAAGATGCTATGAGATTCCATATCCACATTAAAAATTCAATAATGATTATAAAATTTATATGATTAGTGAAAATAATAATTATTAACATAATTTCATGGGTAAAATAAATCCTATGAAAAAAAACATAACTTACACGAAAAAACTGAAATGGGAAAACAAAGAAGTTAACACCTGAAATAATTGTAATATTGATAAACTATTAACAAAATGATATAATTGGATCACATAGGATCATATATGAAATAATAAATTTGGATATGGTCCTGGTGTAATTTAATATCACGATTTAACTATTATACATGAGGTTAATACACCATCGATTAATGAAATGTACAAGGTTGGGGTTAATTTTGCAATCTCATTTGTATCCGAGATTATTTATATTTAATTATTTACTTTGGATATATTTATCATCCATGTACATGTTTTCTAAAAATGTAATCCTGAAATGTTTACTATTCATATATGTATTTTTAAAGTCATTTTTACCAATTTTTTTCTTTTACTACATGTTATGGAAGGATTCTTTATTTTTGATTATCATATGAGTTACTTTCTGAATATTCTGATAAAATAACGAGGGGAATGTTTTTTAACTTATATAGAATTAATGGATTTTTACATTTTCATATAACCATATTTATATGAAGAATACACTACACTTTTTCAAGATTATTTTCGACAAAATTATTTTCTTTTAAAATTTGGAGGCATTCTGAAAATAGAAAAAAAATTCAAAAAGAAATGATATTTTCCTCATGAATTAAGTAAAGTGTTTTATAAAAAAAATCCATCTAATATGACAAAGTATTATGTGTCTATCCCTATTATTACTTTGATTTAATTGTTTTTATGATTTAAATTATTTATGAAATCCATTTATTTTTAATGTATTATGATGGAATGATGTTTAGGAAACCCAATTTAATTAATAGCTGATGCTATGATAAATGATTTATGTTTTTGTGGAACACATAAGAATGGTTTCATTATGAGATGGATCGGACCTATATCTCCCTCCAATTTATTGGGTGAAGATTCATATCTTGTGTGATAGACATGACTAGAATGGAATGTAAATCTAGTTCAATAATACATGGATGGAGTGGTATGTAAACCAGATTCAGTAACGGACTTTGTCCACTATGATGGTTTTGGAAACAATTCCATGGCTATAATGGAAATAATATTTTGTACTTAATTTTTTTCCATAATTCCATGTTTTATTCTGATGTTATTTTATCATGGTTAATGTTCCTTTGTGATATATTCCTTATAAACTTCCATGATTTATTTCATGACTCATGATTTTGATATATAATCATTATGATCATGTTTTCACATTCATATGTCTTTGGTTTGTTTTATGTTCTCCATGTTTACCCTTACTAAGAATTTGGGCTATCCCTTTTTATTTTTTCTTTTACCCAAGATATAAAGAAAGGTTTTAGGTAGGAAAAAAGGGGAGATAATTATGGGAGATGTTAAAGATCTTTCACCAAGTTAGAAGATTGTGTTCTCAGTTTCCAAAGTCACTAAACTAATAAGATTTTGGGCATTTGTTTGTGTCTTTTTTTAAGTATTCATCAAAATTAATGTAATGTCCTTGTATGTCAAGCCTGGGTCGTTAGTGATACTAGAGAGGGGAGGGGCAAGGGTTGGTTGGATCAGCTGGGTCTAGTTGGTAGGTGGAGAAGAGGGGGTCCGAGCTCAGAGGGTGAAGCAATGAGGATCGGGATGGCTGGAGCACAGGGGTGAGGGAGGGAGTGAGGGTGCAGCTGTAGGCCATAGCGCAGCAGTAAGAGAGGTTGAGGCACTCCTCACGCTTGGAAAGAGAAGGGGGTGATGCCCCCTAGGGTTTCATTGTCTTGTTATATATATATATATATTATAAAACTAATAAAACACTAATAATAATAATAACAACAATTATATTAATTTTAATAATATTAATAATAGTATCATGATAATAATAAAAATAAAACATATAATATAACAATATTATTAATAATAATAATACCATTAATAAAATAATAAAAATACAAATTTCATAAAATAATAATATTATACTATTTATAATAATAATAATCTTATTAATAATAATAAAATAACAACATAATAATAAATTTAATTATAAAAATGATGACGTCATTTTTATTATTTAAAAAATTTATTAATTATTATTTCATCATTATAATTCTATTTTATTTTATATCCAATTTGTCTTTATCAAGATTTATTTATTTTAAGTGGTGGGAAACTGCATGGTCACTTGGGCTGACCGTGGGGTACCACCAACTATGTGGTGCCCGCACACTGGTCTTAAACCCACCAAAAATAACAAACCTCAAAAATTTTAACTTCGTGTTCAAACTGATCCCCAACGAGAGAACCTAGAGATGAGAAATAATAAAATAAAAATACATTTAAAATTAAGGGTGTGACACAACCGCTTTCTCATTTTATATCATTATTCATTATCCCTTTATGATATTATGATTCTCAATTTGAGTTATTTTATCTAAGGGTATTTGAGACAAAAGATACCAAGTGGAAAATAATTTCAAAACCTTGTTTTTGTCATTGGTTTATATTACTTTTTCATTTTCGTTAATATTATAATATTAAGTGTATAATGAAATTATCTATCTACTGATGTATTTTGACTTTTTTTGGATAAATATATAATACAGATAATCTACTCATTGATTGATTATAACCTTAGTGCTACAATCATTCAAATGTTTACATTACGATATCATTTATTCAGGGATTGTCTAAATATGCATTTTCCTCAGAAGAAATTATTTTATCATTGTATAATAAACCATTAATATATCATATCTATGGGTTATCTATGACCATTATCAAGCAATAGTAACATTTTCCCTCCCTTTGCTACTCAAAATGTATAAGAATTTTTTTTTAAAAAAACCTGACATTATTTCTCTCTTTTCTGAGAATCTGTTTTCATCTAAAAACCTGGTTTTCTTAAAAGGATTTAAATAATGATTGTTAACCATTAAAAAATAATTTTATTAAAAAAATTACCCTTTTTTACCAATGTTTTTAATGTATATTTTTGTCTCTTTCTGAAAAAGTATTTTTTCTAAAAAAATTTAACTTGAAAATGGAATGTTATTTTTACCTCATACAATATGTATATATTTACCCACCATAATTTCATTGAAGCTTCCTTTTCATGATTAAAAGGCCAGTTTTTTAATAAAAGTTTTTCGAAAGTTATTTTCAAGGAAAATTATATTTTAAAAAATAAAATTGAAAAGGATATTTTCCTTAAGAATGTTCTTGAAAGATATTTTATTTCTACTCAACAATGAAAAAACATTTATTTTAAACCACTTGAGATTTATTTTATTGACTCAATCCTTATTCTTCTACTCTATGGTTTATGATTATTTTGCACGAAGATTATATTGAAATTTAATTCATTGATTTATTTTATTCCACTTAAAATATTTCATTTCCAATGATCATTTAACATTATATTCCCCAAGATATCCATATCATTTTTCATAGATAAGATTATTTATTGAACCGTATAACATTTTCATATAATGTTTACATTGAAATTTATTTTATTATTTTAGAAAATATTGATAAATATGTATCCTTTATTCAATATGGATATTTGGAAAGGAATATTTTTTATTTGATATGAAGAATTTTTTGGATAGTAAATACATGGGTTGGGGAGAATTTAAAGTAATCTACATGGCTTGGGGATTGTTTAATGAAAGCACATCGAGGTGTTGGTATTCTTATGAGATGAAATTTGTTGGTGAGAAACCTTTTGAATTTGTTTCCAAGAATAATAGATGGGTTTGTACCCATTTTTTTAAATTTTTTGGAGGATAGATCATAACAGTAGACATTTCCATGCGTGTTAGACATGATATATAATAATTAATCATTTCATTCATTTTTATTTAGTCAATATTTATCCATGATATTTTTTGTCGACATATCCATGGAATAATTTCGTTCTTAGTTTATTAATTTAATGGAATGTTTTTTTATGTTTCATAACTTTCCAGATTTTTTTTCTTGATCCAATTATTTAAAATGATTTTGTTTCCAGTTAGTTACCTTTCAATATTTTTCAAGCACTTCCTACTTAGTTTATTAATTTCATGGTATGTGACTTCAGTTATTACCTTTAAATATTGGTTATTATTATTGGTTTATTATTAATTCTGCTATATTCCTTCCTTACTGGACATTTGAGTTCACCCATATTATGTTTCATTCCCTAGGAATCCAATAACTATACATGGAGTCATCTATAAGGATACTCTAGACGGAATAAATTTATCCTTGAAAGGAAATAATTATGTTATAATTAGTGTATTCGTTTTAAAAAAAAGACTCATTTATATATCTTGCTTACTAAAACTACAAAACACTTATGTCATTTGAGATTTGATTCCTTGTAATTATGCCAATATAATGGTAGTTGACACCGGATCTTGGATTTCTGGGTTAAGGATGATATAGTTGGTATCAAATAAGGTTTGAAAGAAACATTGGGAACTAGGATTAAGGAAAACCTAGATTACACAACATAGCCCTAAGGTTGAGTTTGAGCATAAGTATAGAAAAACACCCTTGAATGTTCGTAAAGTAGAAATTATAAGGGTCTTACGATATATACATCCCTTTCTGGATACTATATGTGGATTTGGATTTGACAATAATTTTCCTAGGAGTTAGAACTCTGAAAAGGCGTGTAGGGCCTGACTTGTTGTAACTCGGTACACAATAATAGGCCATACTATGCACCTAGTTTGACACTCTTGAGAGATATTATATGAATAATTAACATTTTAATTACATGTAATTATAAATTATTTGAATATATGATGAAAATGGATGACCTAGGTTAAACTTAAGGTGTTTTACAATAAAGATCGTGTATCATGATTTAAAAAACCAACTAATGATATTTTGGACAAACCCTAGGTCGAGGAAACACCTATGTGGGAATAAATTGATGATGTATTTATGTATTTGGGTTTTATTGAAAACCGTAGTTAAAATAAAATTTAGAGATTAATCTTATTGTAAATATCTCCCTCATATTTATTTAGAAAATTAAATTAATTGGATTTTAGAAAAAGGAAAAAAAATTATTCTTGGTGAAACCCAATCAAGTCTGGTAAGGATGTGGTTTTGGAGCCCATTACTGAAGGAAGATAAGGGTTTCACACCAACCACTACCCTACATAATTTAATAGTTCATATTAAATTGTTTTTAGTTGAATAATTTGACTAATAAATATAGAAACCTCGACATTTTCTCACATATTGTTACTTGATTTCAAACATAATTAACTAATAATTACAAGCCAAGGATCGTAAAGTATAGTGTCTTTGGATGAATAGGTACATAAAACTGAAAACATGGTTGAAAATGAAAAAATTCTTCATTTATCATCCAATATGATCTTTTAACTTTTTTTGAGACCTTATATCTACATAGGATAACCTGGGGATAACATGAACAAAATGTATGAGTTAATAAACCCAGTAAGGGAATAGGAATAAGAATAAAACATAACATATATGTTAGAAGTCATAATGTGATAATGTAATGGAATGGGACATGAATAATCATAATGAAGAATAAAATGTATAATATTGGAACATATAGTCATGGCATCATAGGAATGTTGAAAAAACATAAAACATGACATAAACATGAGTCAACTCTAACCATAAAGACTATATAACATGGTGGACAAAGTCTTATAAAAGAATCAGGTTCACTCCCTATCCCAATATGACATCTCATAATACAAATCATTACCCAATGAATTAAATTTCTACGTAGGATCACCCATCCTAACATTTTCATGAATATGCGTTCCACATGAAGAATAAATATAAGGGTTTCCTATGGAAAGAAATGAGTATCGTAATCATGTCATAAGGAATAACAATTGAGAATATAATAAATTTTACCATGAAATAATGGATTAAAAATTTTAATGGATATTCATAGGTGAAAAAATACATAGATCAGTGAAGGTGAGGTCAAACTGAAGTGAATACATGTAAAGATATTGTTTAAGAGACTTTAGAAATAAAACCTTTTAGTGTTGTTTAAGGAAAATATTATTGATTCATTAAAATAGAAAAGGAAAAAAATTGTATGAATCCAGAAATTAACAATTATAGTTTTTATGGTAAAATGAGTGATTATGTGAAAACAATTGTGGAATAAAACATATTATAGAGTGCCCTTGAAAATGGGTAATAATTTGAGAGGTTCCCTTAAATCGGGAAGTCATATCAGGAATAATTGAGTAGGGAACCATTTAAAAACATGTATATCCCCAAAAAACAAGTATCAGTGGATCATGATATATTATTTTGGAACATATCCACACAATTTATAAGATTTAAATAAAATGGAAAATATAATCTCATTTAGGTAAAAATGGAGAAAGACTAACCCGATGGAATAATTGAGGTTTAGGTAGAATCCCTTACGTTAGTTCCAAAGGTATTCATCACTAGATTGTAATGTCCTGAATAACTATATTAGATTAATTAATTAATAATTAAATAACATTTTATACATTTAATTGATTTATTATAATTTTATTAAGTTCATTCCTGGGCTTTTTGATGAGTTATAGTGTTCAATTTCATCATTCTTGAGTGCTCTCTTTCTTAGTTTTCATGATCGGCGCGATTGTATAAGTGTATGGATGTTAATGTAAAATGTAAATAGAAATATATAGCTGAAGTTTCAAGTAATTAATAAATATATATAAACTTAAATTATCATCTAAATCATTTGGTTATTTTTTTGTGAGGAATAATCACTAGATAAAAGTAAATTATAATAATTAAGGATAATTTGGTGGTTTTTCAATTACAGTGAACTAGTTTTGTTTTATCATTTACTATTATGTATATAAAATGGTTCCATAACATTAAATAGGATGTAATACATATATTATAATATGATTAAAATATAAAAATGGTTTCATTACCATATTTTATTATGGTAAATGAAAATTAAATCTCATCGTCCATGATGTTTGTAAATTGACACGTCACAGACAATGATTTCATTTTTAGAAAAAATGATTAGAGAAGAGGTATTGATGGTGGATTATTACATTAACATAATAATATTAAATTATATTTATGGTAATGGAGTTATCATTCCATTTGGATTAAGGGAGTTGGGAAGATAATAAGAAAATACAGATCATGAAATGAAAAAAAAGAGACAGATAGAGGAATTTACCTCTTGAATTTCTCCAACTTGAGAGGCACCATAGGGAAATATTTTGGGTCATTTGATGAGACCAAGTGATCCATGACATGGGTTAGGGGTTTAGGAAGATATTTTACTAGAGTTTTGTCAAGGAAAAAAGGTTTGAGAGGTGTGAGGAGAAGAGGTGGTGAGTGGCGGGATTTATAGTGGTGGAGGGTGGCGTTTTCCCATTATTTTATTCAATAGTTTATTATTTTTTCTCAAGAATATTAATAGATTTACAATCATCCAAAAATATAAAAAAATAAGGAAATATAGTGTTTTTTTTATTACATAATTCATATATTATCTATGAATCCGTAATTCATGTATTTAGTTTCCATCGTAAATTATCATATTTTTCTATTCACTAAAAATTCAAATATTTAAGAAAAATCCTAAAAACAAACTATGACTATTTTTTGATGTGTAAAATTTAAAAATGAACTTCATTTTATGAGAATAATTTTCTAAATATTATCAATTTAGTTTTTAATTATGACCATCATTTACTTGGAAAATTCCAATTTTAAAATTATAACTTGTTTTATAACACTTTGAAAAATTAATTAAGGTATCATAAAATTATCTTATACTAATAATTGATCAAAATATTTATTTATGAATAGATTTTATGAAAACAATTTATCTTTTAATTAATTAAATTTATTATAAAATTTAAATTAAATATTTATGAATTACAAAAATACCAACACTTAATTAATAATTATAAAATATTATTTACTTATAATATGATATAATAATATCATATTTTCACTTATAGGATTCTTTAATATTATTTATACTTTCATTGGTGAGTTTAATATTCAATTTTCTAGTTTTATATTCATAAGGTTCACATAAAAATTCCAAAGGTTGAGATATTATTCCATCGGTATAGTTTCCTTAACTTCTAATAACTCTTCTTATTTCATTAATTCTTATTTTATAAATTTTTTATAATGTTTATAGTGTGTTTTTATGTGATTATACTATATGAACAATTTATAATAATGTAATTTCATTGATAATTGTTTTGTTTCGTTACATTCATCCCCACTTAAAAAATTCCTCACGTGAAATTTCATTTTGATCATTCTATATTGAAAACAGGTGTTGGTACTTATTTTTCATTGCATCCTTTAGTTCCCATGTTTCCTCTTTTTTAATTATGGTTCTTCCATAGTACTTTAACCAAGTGATTTGTCCTATTTTGTATAACTTTATCTCTAATATCCATGATCTTCACCGGATTCTATTCTTATGAGAGATCATTCCCCAACTATATCACCTGTGAATTTAGTACATGTGGGGGATATGGTTTGTACATTCATAAGAGGGTTACATATAATACATAATTTACATGAGTCATGGTTGGTGGAAGTGTTATTCGATAGTCCATAGATCTGACATGGTCAAATATCTTGAAACGGATGATGTACCCTGGACTTGGATTTCCTTTCATCCCAAATCCCATGATTCTCTTCCATGAAGATATACAGAGGAATACCATGTCTCCAACTATGAACTCAAGGTCTCATCCTTGATTTTCTATAAAGCTCTTTGGTTGACTTTGTGCTGCCTTGATGTGACGTTGAATGGTTTTCACCTTTCCCACAAATTATTCAACTATTTCAGGTGCTAGCTGGTTACACTCATCGACATCATCTCATAATGTCGTTGTTATTCACCATTTACCTTTAAGGGCTTCTTATGTAGCCATTTGGATTCTTGAGTGGAAACTATTGTTGTAAGAGAATTCATCCAGTGGCTGATGTTGGTCAAACCCTTCTTTAAAGTCTGTAGAACACTTCAACATATCATCCATTTTCTAAAAAGTTTTCTCAAATCACCATTTAGTTTGTGGATGATAGGCCATACTAATGTTCAACTATGTACTTAAAACATGATGAATAATTTTCTAAAACCTGTAGGTGATTCTTGGTTCTCGATTAGATAAAATTACAAGTGGTACTCTTGGTAGCCTTACCACTTCTCTTATATATAACTAAGTAAGTTGATTCAGAGAACAATCCTCCCAAATTGCATTAAAGTGATTATATTTGTAAGATGATCCAGAATAACACATTTAGAATTGTTCTTTCTAGATGTCTTTGGAATTCCAGTGACAAAGTCCAAGGTATCTCTCTCCCACATCCATGTTGTTATGGGTAGTGGTTGTATCATCTCATTACAATTTCTTTCCATAATCCTTCACTTGTATACATACTAGGCACTTTGACATATATTCACCAATCTCCTATTTCATATTTTCCCAATGATAGTTCTCTTGGATATTACGATACATATTTTTTTCTCCCTATGTGAATAGAGAATATTGAGCTATGTGAATCATTTAGAAGCTCCTTATTTATCTCCAAATCAGATGGTACACATAGTCATGACCCAAATATTACAACTCCTTCCTTATACATTTAAAACTATTAGGATTTCCCATTCCTGATATCATCCACCGTTTTCTAAATTTTCACAACATTTAATTGGGAATCCTTTATTTTCTCTAAGATCAATGGTTTTGAAATTATTAGAGAAAGGATTGATTATTTTATTTCATTTATAATTCTAATTTCCATCCATTGAAAATCGAAGATGATTGTATCCTTCTAAATTATTATTATATGTACATATCCTGCAATATTACATAATTGTGAGTTAAGTCGATAATTTTACATTAATTCACATTGAGGATCATTTCAGGTATAGAGATTTTAATAATTAGAAGAAAACTATTACATAACAACTCAAAATTTAAAAAGTTGATTCTTCTACTCACTATCAATTTTTCCACAATATTAAACTCCATAAATAAAACAAGAATTAATTTCTTGATAAAAATCTTCTTGAATTCTTCTTTTCTCTTACCCATCCTTAAACCCTGTGAAAAAACATTTCAAAAACTTGGGATGTGAATAAAAATTTCAGTAAGGTATATAATATGAGTAAATAAAACATTAGTCCATTAATATATATAGATCAATGAAATCATACTTTTTACTCATAAAAAATAAGCTCTTTAACATACCTCCTAAAATCATAAGATTTATGAATAACTCCTAGAAATAATAAATCAAAAATGTAACGTATGGCATCCATAACATACTTACATTGCTATATTTCATATCCACATTTTGAGTAACCTTCATGGTTATGTTTCGAGTACCCATCACTATATATTTCCTAAATCTCTTAGGATAAACCTTAACATTCACTTCTGTCTTGTTACCGAATGAATTAGAGAGTTATCAGGGGCTCACATGCTCTTGGTTTATCATAGAACCTGTAAATTCCCTTAAATTTCAAGGGAATGTTTTTCTTAATTTTCTTTGGGATTTTACGAGTACGCAGTTTCTGACGGCACCTGATTCTGAGGCCCGGTGTGCCCGAAATCATTTTCTAAAGTTTAGCTTGGGTACGTTCAGTGAACGGACGAGTGGGTTTCCCTAACTTTTGAACCATTGCTCGGAATCAAAATCTGAGGGCACCGATGAAACCGCAGTGCCGGTAATTGATTAGGAACACATTTTCTAGAGTTGCGTTTGCTAGGGTGATGTTATTAAATAAATGGGTTAACTAAAGAATGAAATAAAAATTTGTGTTACAATATTTATTTTCTATTCTATGTAGTTTTAACCTATGCATGGATGTTGGAGTGGGTCCCACTACATCCTAACTCCACTTGGTAGGATATTAGTGAAGTGGGGCCCACACGAGCCCCACCCCTTCAATTCCATTAAACCTCCCTCTTGCAATTTTTTGTGTAACACACCCACTCCCCCAAATTAATGCCATGTCAACTCTCGCAATTAATTGGATTGTTAAACGCTCTTCAATTAATTTATTTAATTAAATGAGATATTTTGAATTTCAAATTAATTTTGGCATGTGTGTGTGTGAATAAAATATGACAAGGTCTTATTTTATTTGTGGGGGATTCGTTGTGTGGAAGAGAGGGGAGAACTCTTACGGTCCTGAAGGAAATCTCTCTCCTCGTTGAAGAACGCGAAGAACGCCGGAGCACCAAGGAGAGATGACGTGTCGATCTCTCCCTTCTCTGTAACTAGTGTAGGGCGAAATCATCTTCTTGGACGCTCGCCAACGCCGTCAACAAACCACACTCGCGATGCCATTTTCTGGGACAATCTTCTTTCGACGACTTCTTTGAGGTATGGGTTTTAAGTTAAAATTTAATGGATTAAATTTGTGACTTGTTTGTCGAAGTTGTTTTATGTTAATTTAGGCCGCCTGTTATCAATTTAACGGTAGAAGGTCGGACCACCCGAACACGGCCGATCCTCCTCCCCCTTGTTGTTGTTTTCGTTGCGGCTCGAATGAAGGCGACACGGTGCAACGACACCGCGCGGAAACAAGGAGGAACGCAGTGAAGAAGCGTGGCACCGTCGCGCCACGCCGTTGAGGCCAAAAGAGGCCACGACCAGAGTGGGGCTGCAGCGGAGTAGTGTGGCACCATCGCGCTGCGCCGGAGCATCACGAAGGGCCGCGGTCGGGGCGTGCCGCGGCGGAGGGTCGCAGCGCCGTTGCACCGCGCCGGTCGGACCAAGGTCACGGCCTTTTAGCGCGGCAGAGCAGGGGAGGGTTGTCGGAGCCGCCGGACGCCGGTACTTAGGAGGCGGGACCAGCTGGTTCCGCGCGGCACATTGGCCGGCCATTACGGCTCTCCATATCCGGAAAACCGGGGGTTTGAACCCCCGATCAACGCAGTTGGGCGGACCCCCCGTGGTCCCCCTATCCGGATTGAAGGTGGTGGCAGTTCCCCCCCTTTTGCACTCACGCGGTGCGCGGCGCCCACGCCGGGCCAGGCCGGGTCGCGCCCTGATGGTTCGGACCCGGACCCGGGTCGGGTCGCCCCGGTTCGGGCCGACCTAGAGGGTCTCGGGCTAGGTCGGTCCGGGCCCAAAACCCCCTAAAAACGGACACGTTCGTTCAAAGACCGGTGACATGGGCTACAAACCTCAGATCGATGGACCATCTGTTTTGATGCGATCCTTGGATCAAGATAGTCGTTTCAATATATTACACTCAAGGTTTCGGAAAACCATTTATACGGCCGGGTTGGTTCGAACACGAAACCAACCGAGCCCTCGGCGGGGAAACGCCTATAACTTGAGCTCCGGACGTCTGATTGACGTGCCGTTGACTTTGTTGGTTTCCTCTTAGTGAGACGGACCTTTTGGCTTACTCCACTCGAGGTTTGGAGGCATTTGGAGTATGGTTGGGTTGGTTTTGTCTTAAAAACCAGCCGGGCTCCTGGGACGGAAAAGCCAATAACTCTCAGACCGGTCATCTAATTGACGCACCGTCTGTTGTGTTGAGTTCTTTTTGTCGGGACAGAACTTTGGGATACATCAACTCCGGAATACGTTTCAGTTGATGTATCGAACCCCTTGTCTTGTGGAGCAGACCCTCCTGGAATCGAGCATGTTGTGTGCGAGAACCCTAGAGCTGGCTGCGACTGCGACGACGATGACGACTGTACTGAAATCCTCCGTGGGTTCGGCAGCGACGAAGACTGCACTGAAATCCTCCATGGTTTCGGCAGCGATAACGACCTTACTGAAATCATCCGTGTCTTCGATGGAGAAGACTATTGTTCTTGTATCCTATATGGGTCCGACACTACTATTGTTCTTGTATCTTATGTGGGTCCAGCAGTATTTGACTCTGTACTTGTATCCTACGTGGGTCCGGCAGAGTAGCTGGCCTTATATCCTTTGTGGGTCAGACAGCTTAGTTGGTCTTGTATCCTATGTGGGTCTGATAGCTTAGATGAATCAGTGGCTACATCTGATCATGTCTTTCATCTTACGAAGAAGTATACCATTGTGAGATGAGTCTTGACTTTCAATCATTATCATGGATATGATTGACTTTCTATCCTAAGTGGATTGGGTTGTGTTATCCTGTGTGGATTGGTTGTGCTATCCTGTGTGGACTAGATCAAACATGGGCTCGGATGTTGGAGCTGAACTGGAATTTTTGACTTAGGTATATGTTTGGGAATATTCCTAAGAAGTGTTTGTTGTTACTTCATGATTGTATCTTTCCTTTGTGGATTATCCTTTATGGATTCTGGGAAACCTTCGGGGGTCTCGGGGTTCCTATTGAGTAGCGTATACTCACCCCTTCATGGGCTATGCCAGCACTATGTTGTGTTGGATGCAGATGACAGGCAGCGCTGATCGTGGTTGAGGCTTGTGGAGAAAGTCGGTACCTGGATGAGGACCACTGGGCGGGACGTACACAGAGCGGACGGATGGACCCGAGGATCTAAGGAGGAGGCTATCTGTACCCACCCTTCAAGTGGGATTTCCAGTGGACGGCTTGGCGTTGCTACTTTACTTTTCAGCTGTTGTACCTTCTATTCAGTTGTACTTTACTTCAGATGGGTTTGTATTCTGGACCATTTACTTTCCAGCACTTATAGTTGTACCAGTTTTTCTTAGTGTTTACTTCAGCTTGTTTACTATGTGATGTTTGTTTACTTTATAAAGGAAATCCCTTCCCTTTTTATTGGGATTTACAACTTTGGTGCTAGTCGCCAGCCACTATCCTAAGGAAGGCGGGATTGGGGTAGTCACAGCACGGGTCCCGAGGACGGGTCGTGAAAAATTGGTATCCGAGGAGTTCGGTTGTACCGCAGAACTCAGGAATCTGATCTTTCTTCTATGTGAAGCAATAGTGTTAAGGGTATTGATTGTGGTTATCAGTTCAGGGAGTCTAGTGTTGGTGCAGAGGCTGACGTATCCATACACCAGGACCCTGACTACTGATTTCCAACTCAGTGCATGAAAACATTGATTTCAGGTGTGTTTCAAAAGTTTTCATTGTGATGACTTTGTGTCAGCTCACCAGGTATACAGTATTGACCATGCTGCACCTATTTTATTTCAGGATGGCCCCATGACGGAAGCCAGCTAGGGTTCCGAGCTTTGTGTGAGACGACAACTCACCGAGCGATGAGGCCTCAGTACAGTGCCCTTTTAGAGAAGAGGCACCAGCGGTACCTCTACCCGCTAAACCACCGATGCCACCAGCCCCAGCTGCTGAGAGTGCACGTCACCTTAGTGCACTGCATGAGTTTCAGCGTCAGAGACAGCCTAGGTTCTGCAGGGAGATGGACCCTCAGGCAGCCAAGGATTGGCTGGAGGCTATAGTTCAAGTTTTCAGGTTAGTGGGGACACTAGCTGACCTCACGGTGATCCTTGCAGCGAGCCTCCTGCACGCGACAGTAGGCAGATGGTGGAGCTTGATGCTCCAAGTGCACGATGAGGCATATCTCTTTTGGTCGGACTTTGAGAGCCTCTTCCGCTCAGTGTTCGTCCCAGCCACCCTCCGTGTGGTTCACATTTAGGAGTTATGATAGATGCGGCATGGGAGCATGACGAAAGCCCAGTACTCGGCAAGATTTACCAATATCTCGTGCTATTCCACGGACATGGTACGGGACCCATTCCTCCAGGCGCGGACCTTCGAGCAGGGACTGAGGAATGAGATCAGGGCATCGATGATCTCCCTCAGCATTCTGACGCAGGCAGGAGTACTGGAGAGAACCCTTCTCATAGCGACCTTTCTTGCTGAGCCTACAACAGCAACGAGACCTACCGCAGGGCGGCACGTAGCAAAGACTTCTTTAGCTGGTAGTTGACGGACGTCACAGGGGCCCGGGAGGACCAGACTAGCAGGAGGACGACCTCAGGACACTGGCTCAGAGGTGTGGGGCACACGACATAGAGCCAGCCTACCGAGGACCAGATAGTGCTACGCATGCGGCGGGCAGGGCCACATGGTTCATGACTGCCCGACCCACCATGCAGAGGAGAAGAATACGGTTGAGGGACCACTCAGGCAGAGGCAGAGGGTCGACCGTGGCGGTCTGCAGGGAGCAGGCGGACAAGGAAGAGGAGCTCGCCGAGCAGCAGGTGGTGGGTGACGCTTTGAGGCTCTACCACCGCCACCACCAGGAGGTCCACCCTGACCATCAGGAGCTGGCAGACAAAGGGAGGCTCAGCTTCAGGCAGTAGAGACCTATGACCACGGCGCACCAGAGATGATTTGAGTTACTATCTGTGTCTACTCCACCCTTGCTGCAGTTCTTATAGACACAGAAGCGAGTCATTATTTCATTGTCGCTGCCCTTTTTCGGAGCTTGGAGATTCCGACGGTGTCGTTGGCTCGATCCTTACGGATAGAGACTCCTACGGGAGTAGACTCGATGATTACGCACTGGTTCTGGTAGTGTGAGCTTACTCTAGGAGGCGAGAGATTCAGCTGGGATCTTCTTGTAGCGGCGTCGAGTCCTTACGTTGTCATCTTGGGCATGGATTGGGTATCTACAGTCCATGCTCAGATTGACTGTATTAGGTACAAGGTGCGGTGTGTACACACCGATGGGAACAGGTTCACCTTCACCGGCGAGAAGGGAGCCTTTGCAGCGCAGGATGGACTCATGAAGAGGAGAGGACAGCCGATCACTCATCTATTGGCTATCCTCATCCTAAGAGCATTTCACGTGCGGAGTCTGAGTTTTCCTGTAGTGGTGGATTAGTATGCAGACGTTTTTCCTGACGACATTCCAGGACTAGCTTCTCGCAGAGAGGTAGACTTTTATATTGACCTGTACCCCGGAACAGCCCCGATATCCACTCCATCATATCGGATGGCTCCCGCTGAGCTTCGAGAGCTACGGGTACAACTGGAGGACTTGCAGGGAAAGGGATTCATCTGACCCAGTGTTTCACCCTGGGATTCCCCGATTTTGTTTTCCAAGAAGGAGGATGGGATCTTACGACTGTGTGTCGATTATCGTCTCCTGATCCAGGTGACCATGAGGAACAAGTATCCGAAACCGAGGATTGATGACCTCTTTGTTGAGCTCAAGGGAGAAGGGTGGTTCTAGAAGATTGACCTCAGGTCAGGCTATCATCAGCTCAGAGTTCGGGACGAGGATGTGTCGGAGACGGCATTCAGATGTCGGTATGGCCACTATGAGTTCTTGGTTATGAGTATCGGCGTAACCAATGCTCCAGTAGTGTTCATGAGTCTCATGAACAGGATCTTTCAGCCTTACCTCGGTCGATTTTTCATGGTCTTCATTGATGACATTTTGATATACTCGACCACTGAGGAGGAGCACGCCTACCACTTGCGAGTTGTAATGGACACACTCTGAGAGCATGAGATATATGGTAATCTCTCGAAGTGTCAGTTCTAGATATGTGAGGTCCACTTCTTGGGACGCATCATCTCTGAGGCGGGAGTTGTGGTGGATCCTGCGAAGATCGAGGCAGTGCTAGCTTGGGAGCCACCCAAGAGCGTGACGGAGGTGCGGAGTTTCCTATGATTGGCTGGATACTACCGGAGGTTTGTTCCAGACATCTCCAGAGTTGCAACACCACTTTCAGCTTTGACGAAGAAGTGGAAATCCTTCGTGTGGTCAGATAGATGTCATCAGAGCTTCCAGGAGCTGAGACAGAGATTGACCAGCGCACCTATCTTGAGGCTACTAGAGGAGGGAGTAGGGTATGTAGTCTACTGCGATGCATCAGTGACCACACTCGAATGTGCCCTGATGCCAGATTGGGTAGTGATCACCTATGGATCATGACAGTTAAGGCAGCATGAGCAGAACTATGCTACCCATGACCTGGAGTTTGCAGCAGTGGTCTTCGCTCTGAATATTTGGTGACACTATCTGATGGGAGAGTGATTTATAGTCTACTCTGACCACTAGAGTCTCAGGTACATCTTCTCGTAGAAGGACCTGAACCTGAGACAGTGGTGATGGCTCGACTTCCTCCAGGACTATGACTTTGAGATAGTCTATACTCTTGGAAAGGGGAACGTAGTAGCTGATACTCTCAGTAGGAGGACGGGAATTCAGCTACTTGGGGAGGTGACAGAGCAACTAGAAGCTTTGCAGATATCCTTCCTGGATAGAGATGGATCAACCTTTCTCCATTCACTCACATTCACTCCTCCACTAATGTAGCGGTTCCGAAAGGCTTAGCGTGGGGATGCTGACTGTGAGACGCGACATGCACAGATTTCCATAGGACAGGCACCTGATGGTTTTTCCATGGGAGGAGAGCATTTCGTCCTTTTTAGAGGACGTACCATGGTACCAGCTACATTATAGGAGGAGGTGATGAGAGAGTTTCGCACTTCCCCTTTAGCGGTACATCCCGGAGTGGCGAATATGTACCAGGACCTCAGACGACAGCACTGGTGGCTGGGTATGAAGAAGGTTGTGGCAGAGTTTGTTTCTTGATGCCTTACATGTCAGCAGGTGAAGGCGGAGCACTAGGTACAAGTAGGCTTGGTACATCCCTTGGAGGTCCCTTAGTGGAAGTGGGATGGGATATCTATGGATTTCCTGACTGGACATCCACGTACTTCCAGAGGTCACAACTCCATTTGGGTGATTGTCGACCGACTCACCAAGTGGGCCCACTTCTTACCCATCAGAGAGAAGGGCTCAGTAGAGATCTTGGGACATCTCTACATTCAAGATATTGTATGACTTCATAGTGTGCCATCATCTATCGTCTCCGGTCGAGATGCTCGCTTTACTTCCCGGCTTTGGAAGGGGTTGTAGGAGGCATTCGGGATGCAGTTACGTCTGAGCACCGCCTTTCACCCACAGACGGATGGTCAGACGGAGAGGACCATTCAGACACACGAGGACATGATCCGTGCATGTGTCCTCGACTTTGGTTGCAGCTGGGAGGATCACCTAACCATGGTGGAGTTTGCATACAACAACATCTACCACTCCACCATCGAGATGGCACCATACGAGGCATTGTACGGCCGACCATGCAGATCACCTCTGTGCTGGACAGACCCTGGGGAGTCAGCACTTGTGGGACGAGAGATGGTCCAAGCCACAACAGAGAATGTATAGGTCATCCAGGAGTGTATGAGGATAGCTCAGAGCTCAACGAAGTCTTATGCTGACAGGAGGCGGAGACCACTAGATTTCGAGGATGGAGACCACGTCTTCTTGCGGGTCTCACCTCGACATGGATTATGGATATTTGGGTGGGGCGGCAAGATATCTCCGCGCTTCATCGGACCATTCCAAGTTCTCAACAGGATAGGTGAGGTCGCTTATCGTCTGCCGCTACCACCTCAGTTGCACCGAGTGCACGACGTCTTCCACGTATCTCAGTTGAGGAGATACGTGCACGACCCGATGCATATCATCGACCATGGGGAGCTGGACATTGACGATGGGGAATCTTTTGTGAAGGTCCTGGTGGAGATCGAGGATCAACATATGTGGGTCCTACATGGGCGGTCGATTCCTCTAGTGCGCATCAGATGGAATCACGGGAACCTCCAGGAGACCACTTGGGAGCGGGAGGCTCATATGCATGCTCAGTACCCTCGTTTGTTCCCCTAGTTGGTGTTGTATCTTTACAGGGACGTAAATCGTTGAGGTGGGAGTAATTTAAAGACCCATAAATTTAAAGGGAAATTTTTTATTAATTTTCTTTGAGATTTTACGAGTACGTTGTTTCTGACGGAACCCGATTCCAAGGCCTGGTGTGCCAGAAATCATTTTTTCTCGATGTTTAGCTCGGGTACATTTAGGGAACGGACGAGCGGGTTTTCCTAACTTTTGAACTGGTGCTCAGAATCAAAATCGGAGGGCACCAATGAAACTGCAGCACCGATAATTGGTTAGGAACACCTTTTCTGGAGTTGCATTTGCTCGGGTGAGGTTATTAAATAAATTGGTTAACTAAAGAATGAAATAAAAATTTGTGCTACAATTTTAATTTTCTATTCGAAGTAGTTTTAACCTATGCATGGATGTTGGAGTGGGGCCCACTACATCCTAAGTCCACTTGGTAGGATATTAGTTAATTGGGGCCCACACAAGCCCCAACCCTTCAATTCCATTATACTTCCCTCATGCAATTTTTTGTGTAACACACCCGCTCCCCCAAATTAATGACATGTCAACTCTCGCTATTAATTGGATTGTTAAATGAACATCAATTAATTTAATTAATTGAATGATATATTTTTAAATTCAAATTAATGTTGGCATTTGTGTGTGTGAATAAAATAAGGCATGTTTTATTTTATTTGTGGGGGATTTTTTGTGTGGAAGAGAGGGGAGAACTCTTGCGGTCTTGAAGGACATCTCCTTCCTCGTTGAAGAATGCGAAGAACGCCGGAACACCAAGGAGAGACGACGTGCCGATCTCTCCCTTCTCTGCAACTGGTGTGGGAGGACATCCCCTTCTTGGATGCTCGCCAACACCGTCAATGAACCACCCTCGCGATGTCGTTTTCTGAGACAATATTCTTTCGACAACTTCTTCGAGGTAGGGGTTTTAAGTTAAAATTTAATGGATTAAATTTGTGCCTTGTTTGTCGAAGTTATTTTATGTTAATTTGAGATTCCTGTTATCAATTTAATGGGAGGAGGTCGGACCGCCCGAACACGGCCGATCCCCCTCCCCCTTGTTTTTGTATTCGTTGCGGCTCGAACGAAGGCGGCGTGGTGCAACGACACCACACAGAAACAAGGAGGAACGCGGTAAAGAAGAGCGGCACCGTCGTGCCATGCCGTTGAGGCTGAAAGAGGCTGCGGCTGGAGCAGGGCCACGGCGCCATCGCGCCGCGCCAGAGCATCACGAAGGGCCGCGGCCGGGGCGGTCCATGGAGGAGGGTCGCGGCGCAGTTGTGCCACGCCGGTCGGACCAAGGCCGCGGCGGAGCAGGGGAGGGCGGTCGGAGCCGCCGACCGTCGGTACTCGGGAGGCGGGTTCGGCTGGTCTCGCGCGGCACACTGGATGGACGTTACGGCCAGCCAGATCCCGAAAACTGGGGGTTTGATCCCTTGGTCAACGCAGCAGGGCGGACCCCCCATGGGTCCTCCATCCGGTTCGTAGGGGGTGGTGGTCCCCCCCCCCTTCCGCGCTCACGCGGCGCGCGACGCCCGCGCCGGGCTGCGCCGGCTGGGCCGCACCGTGCCTGATGGGCCAGGCCGCACCCTGATGGGCTAGACCCGGACCCTGGTCGGGTTGACCTGGTTCGGTCCAGCCCATGGGGTCTCGGGCTGGGTCGGTCCGGACCCAGAACCCCTAAAAACGGACAGGTTTGTTCAAACACCCAAACTTGGGCTACGGACCTCCGATCGACACACCATCAGTTACGATGTGATACTTGGATTGAGACGGTCGTTTTGATATATTACACTCAAGGCTTCGTAGAAACTTGGGTACAGCCAGGTTGGTTCGAACACGAAACCAACCGGGCTCTCGGAGCCGAAACGCCTATAACTTGAGCTTCGGACGTCCGATTGACGTGCTGTCGACTTTTTTGGTTTCCTCTTATTGAGACGGACATTTTGGATTACTCCACTCGAGGTTTGGATGCATTTGGAGTACGTTCGGGTTGGTTTTGACTTAAAACCCAACTGGGCCCCTGGGACAGAAAAGCCAATAACTCTCAGACCGGACGTCCGATTGACGCACCATCTATCGCGTCGAGTTCTTTTTGTCGAGACGGAACTTTGGGATACATCAACTCCAGACTACGTGTCAGTTGATGTATTTACTCCCTTGGATCGTGGAGCGGACCCTCCCGGAATTGAGCATGATGTGTACGGGAACCCTAGAGCTGGCTGCGACTACGACGACGATGATGACTGTACTGAAATCCTCTGTGGGTTCGGTAGAGACGACGACTGCACTGAAATCCTCCATGGGTTTGGCAGCGACGACGACCGTACTGAAATCATCTATGGTTTTGATGGCGATGACTACTGTTCTTCTATCCAATGTGGGTCCGGTAGTACTACTGTTCTTGTATCCTACGTGGGTCGGGCAGTATTTGACTCTGTACTTGTATCCTACGTGGGTCCAGCAGAGTAGCTGGTCTTGTATCCTTTGTGGGTTCGACAGCTTAGCTGGATTTGTATCCTATATGGTTTTGAAAGCTTAGATTAATTATTGGCTACATCTGATCATCTCTTTCGTCTTACGAAAAAGTATACCAGTGTGAGCTGAGTCTTGACTTTCAATCATTATCTTCGATATGATTGACTTTCTATCCTAAGTGGATTGGTTTGTGTTATCCTGTGTGGATTGGTTGTGCTATGTTGTGTGGACTAGATCGAACTTGGGCTCGGATGTTGGAGCCGAACTGGAATTTATAACTTAGGTATATGTATGGGCATATGACTAAGTAGTTTTGGTTGTTACTTCGTGATTGTATCTTTCCTTTGTGGATTATCCTTTGTGGATTCTAGGAGACCTTTAGGGGTCTCGGGGTACCTACTGAGTAGCGTATACTCACCCCTGCATGGGCTATGCCTGCACTATGTTGTGTTGGATGCAGACGATGGACATCGCTGATCGTGGTTGATGCTTGTGGAGCAAGTCAGTACCTAGAGGCGGACCACTGGGCGGGACGTACACGGAGCTGACGGTTGGATCTGAGGAGCTAAGGAGGAGGCTATCTATACCCACCCTTCAGGTGGGATTTCTAGTGGAGAGCTCGGCGTTGCTGCTTTACTTTTCAGTTGCTGTACTTTCTGTTCAATTGTACTTTACTTCAGTTGGGTTTGTATTATGTCCCATTTACTTTCCATCACTTACAATTGTACCCAGTTTTCTTAGTGTTTCCTTCAGCTTGTTTACTCTGTGGTGTTTGTTTACTTTATAAAGGCAATGTATTCCCTTTTTATCAGGATTTACACCTTCGGTACTAGTCACCAGCCCCTGGCCTAAGGAAGGCGGGATTGGGGTAGTCATGGAACGGGTCCTGAGGATGGGTCGTGGCAGAACCAACCCTATACCTAAGGAATTACCAAGAACTATAACATAATCACAACTCATAAAACCTTCATAAAGTAAAAAATAAAATTTCCACTTTGCAATCATAAGACATCATTTCAATATAATGATTTAATCAATCCATTTAAAAAACACATTTAACACATTTAAAAAAAATTAGATTCGAAATGTCACATTCCACTTTGAAACTTTTGAATGCAATTAATATTTTAGAAAAATAATATCCACATAAATAAATCCATAAAACCATTTTGAAAACATGAACATCAATAATAATGATTTATAATAATAATTCTTTAAAACATTTAAAATGTTATCTTACATAAAGAATCCCTTACCACTTGAGAAAGTACTTGAATAAAAGTAATTAAAGAATAACATTAAACAAAACATATAATATCATGAGAATAAAACGATTCATGATATAATATTTCAAAGGGTAGTATATAGACCATGTAAAATTGAATTGGTGCATAACAACAAATAAGTCTCAATGGAATGTAAATTGAGACGAAATCCCATAAAAAGATCGTATCCTTAGATAAATTATAAATAAATGAAATAATTAGGCATGAAAAATATAAATACACCCAATATAAGTGGATAATAAATGTAAAAAAATCATAGGTCATTCACATATATTCTTGGAAAAAAAATCCAATGACAGGAATATTTTACTCAATAAATTGATATTGAGTTAATATTTTCCTTACAATGTTCATATAAACGATGTTAGAATTTATCAATGGGTGATTATGTGTCAAAAAAATATATTAAAACAAAGGGAAGTGGATATTACAACCTAAATAAATAAATAGTTATTCCACACATAATGATAGCGTAATCTAATCAACAAAGTATGCGTAAAACCCAATGAGTAGAAATTGAGCATAGAAATTATCTTAAAAAGATCATTTTTTTAATAAAATAGATTGATTATGAGTATCCACTATAAATGAACATAAATAAATTGTAAATTCAAGATAGGATATAAAATTTTATTTCTCACATAATCATATCACTACATAATCAAGAAGTATATGATTAACCAAAAGAATGGAAATTGGGTTAAGAAGTTCCCTTACAGAGTTCGTATGAACGATGTAGGAATTCATCAATGGGGTGAATATGTGTAGAAATAGTGTATACAAAAAAATGGAAGTTTAAATTAAAACCTAAATAAATAAATAGTGATTCCATGCTTAATCTTTTAATCATATAATCAACAAAGTATGCGTAAAACCCAATGAGTGGAAATTGAGTTTAGAAATTCCCTTACCTTGAGTCCAAATCATCACATTTATTACTTGTTCTTCCTGAATAATAATCCTAATTTAATTTATAATTGTTTTAGAAACTTTTTAAATTTTATTCTACCTTTTATATGACTTATTACTTTTTTATAAAAATCATATAATTAATCAAGTTCATATCGGTCATTTTGTCGACATTCAGTACTTGAGTCGAAAATGAACGTGTTTAGATGTAAATTGTCGATGCTGTAAAAATTAAATCATCTACATAATTATAATAATGATTTATATATCATATAAATCCTGTATATATTTGTTTATAGTATTTGATAACTTTTTTAGAAATGAAATTAAATGCATCGTTCATGGAGACGGTTGGTCGTAGATACGCATGAATGCTACTATCATTTCTTTATCATCTTTAAAAAAATGAAAAATTAATGATAAAAATGTATGATATAATTAAATTATAATATATGTGTTAAATATTTTAAATAAGTTCCTTAATTATATCCTTTATATGTTCTATGTATGTAATGAACGAGACATATCACTTTCAGGGGGAGAAAGTCTGCATTTCCTTAAATGAAATTATCATATTTACACATTATGGAAAGCATAAAGGTATGATCTAACTAAAAAATAAATAATATTATACACAATATAAATATAATATATATCATATATAAATACACTTCCATTATAATTTCCACCATGAGAGGTGGTATGAGAAAATTAAATAATCAGCATTTCGTGAGGCAGTAGTTTGTCGTACACAGAAACAATATGATAGTATCCATTAGATGGGGGTGTGTGTATGTTTAGTTAGAATACATATCATAATAAAATACTAGTATATTTTGGATACTTTTGTTTTTATTTATTTATAGAATTATAAGATCAAAGGGAGTGAATAAAAAAATAAAAAAATGAACTTGAGAGAAGAAGTTGGCTCTAAATCAGAAAACTTCATTTTATTTGATCTAAAAGGCTTTATTGAGTTTCCTTGTGCCCAATTTATGGATTTTATGAGTAAGTTAGGGATGTTTGGACATTATTTGTTCCGAATTTGGATGTTACAAGGGGTTTGAGAGGTGTGAGTAAGTGGGCAGAGGTGGTGGCCTTTATAAGAGGGCGGAGGGGAACTCTAGGAAAGTCTTGATATATTATTTTATTATAAATTAATTTTAGATTTGTAATAGTAAAAAAGTGATATATTTCTAGTAGAATATTATAATGGGTCTAAATCCACTCATAAAATAGGGTTTTATCATGTTTAGGTTACAAAATTACCCTTATCTTTTAGCTTTAACCCATAGTTAAAAACATTCACTCTTACCATGTCTTCTTAAATTTTCATAAAATATTGTTACTATAGTTACTACAAAATGACAATAGAACCATAAGTGGATCCTTAATGACATTTTAAACATTATATAATTCAGTTGACCTAATTTTATATTTTTAAAATTATTATATCATTTAATAAAATAGTATTTCTTTTAAAAACTCATTTATGTTAATTTTGACAGTATTCAGTAATTGATTTTTGATAAAGTCATAACAACTTGATTACACATAAAAAAAGAAATTAAATATAATATAATATTTAAAAATCATCCATAAAATTATTTTATGGAATCAAAATATTCAACTTATATTTATTTTGATATTTATAATATCATTTATTTGAATCATTCATTAATAAGGTAATCACAACATCAACATTGTGTAACTAATAAATTTATTTATTTAATATGTAAAAATTATAAATAAAATAAAATTATGTAGGATATTAATTATATATTTATAATTAATATTTATAGTTAAGAATATCAGCTATATAACCCTATATTAAAATTGTTTTAGCAAAAGATACTTGTTTATGTAATACTTCTCTTTATATTAAATTAATTCTTATAATATGTCATTATCACACCCAAGTGGCTCTATTGGGTCCTAAAATCCACCCAAGGAATACCATAGTCATAGATATCATATATAATTGGATTAGTACTTTTGTTAGGGGAGTTTTATATTATAAAAATATTATTTTTTACCCTTGTTTACCAGATTTACACTTTAACCGTGGTAAATAAAAACAACTACTGAAGATACAATTCATAATGTCCAAAAATAGAAGGTAATTAATTACACAATTTTTACCTTATAATTCAATATATGGAATGAATTTTTTCAAAATTAAAAACACATAATATTCAAAAATTAATTTAAAATTAGTTTCCATTATCAAAACCAAAAACTGTGTTTTTAAGAAGTAAAAACAATCAATAGATTGACATGTTTTTATGTAAAATTTAAATGTGAAATTACTTATAATGAAAAAAATTAGATTAAATTTAAAAAATATAATCTAATTACACTTTATAATCAATTAAAATTACAATATAAAAATATAAATAAATTGGATATACGGCGGTTTTGATTTAAAATGTAGTATTTTTCATTATTCCTTAAAAATGAACTTTATCCAAAAATTACCAAAAATTTAACCAAAATAAATTTTGATGGCCTAATTATATATAAGATGTTTATTTTATCAAATATAACATATAAAAGTAAAAAAAAACTATATTTAAAAAAGATTCACCTTCAAAAGGTGATAAAACGACCTTTTAAAAATATCAGAGTATTTTATGCTTAAAATTTGGATTCATTATCATTTTGTCTCTAAAATTCATTATATAAATTTAAAAACATTTAACAAATATGTAAAATAATAATATAGTTAATTATATTCATTCCTGCCAATACAATGGCTAGAAATTAACTACCATTTAATATAATAATATTGTTATTGTTTTATTTTTCAATATAACACTGTGTTCCATAAAACGTAAGAATTCGAAAAAAAACAATTATTATGTGTTGGGAATGCTATCATACATAGTTTTCCCTTTAAACAAAATTAATATTAATTTCGAAAATATTAAAAAATATGAAAAATTTATTATTCTATAAATACCTTGGATGTTACATCATTCCACCCTTTTGGAAATTGCATCCTCGCAAGTTTAAAATTGGGTTCAAGAACTTGATTTAAAATCCCACATCAGAAAAAGATTTACTAAAAATATCACTTTTAAATAAATAACGATAGTTACCAAGGTCATCCTAGATAACACAAACTAAGATTCCATGTAGGAAAACATGGATATAAAAGAAAAACTAACAATATTCATCTGATATAGAATGATAGAAAACATGATCAAGATAAAGTTAACAACAAAAAACCATAATACGGTGATTGGTTTAACAGACATTGATTTCCCAGTAAGAAAATTGAATGGAAAATGTTTTTCTTTTAATAACCATTTCATTAATTTGAGGAAGTTATTTATGAGCTTGATAAATAATAAAAGGAAATGTACTTTCTTTTCAAGTATAGTTTCAACCGTTAATAAATATCTACCAAAAACTCATCTTTTCTCCAAACGATGATTATTCAAGATGACTTGGTCACACTTAAGTGATAGAGTCAACTTCTAGGGAATAAAAAAACAAAATAGATGAATTATATATTTCTCATATCTTTATAAATTAACAGAAACTGAAATGGTTTTTACAAGATCATATAATCCCCTAAAATAATAATCCTTTATAAAAACAAATAGTTCTCTAAATCTCAAAAATTCAAAAAAAACCCAAATATCAAAAAATACCATTCAATAAACATTTACTCTTAAAATTATTCAAAATATTCCAAATTAATATTGAAACCCAAAATTCAGAATGATTTAATCACATAGTCTTCCATGATAAATCTTAAAATTTATCTCCAAATAACATCAATTACTCATAAAGTCTCAAACTTGAAACTAATTAACCTAATCCAATGTTCTCCATGATAGGATAATCATTTCAATAAATATCCCAAATTTCCATAATTCCATAATAAAAAATAGATTAATCTAAAATAAAAATCAACCATTACTCCTCAAATGAAATCCCATAGTATTCTATTTTCCATAGGCATAAAGTGTTCCCAAAAGAGCAGATGTCTTCCAAAATAACATTTATCATTAATCACCAAAACATACACCAGTGTTAGGCGATGCACCATTGTTTCCCTTCAGTTGTGGGTTTGATTCACGCGGCCTTTCTGGACACAATGGTTTGTCACACGTCATGTGGGGTGTCCCCTTTAATAAAACTCAAAAATAACCCTAACATGTTTCATCCTTATTTTTTTTCTTATACATATAATTTGAATTCCAAATTGTAATTTCCTCAACATCTTAATTCATGAAGACTTATATATGTTGAAATTTTTTTCACCTCCATATGATAAAATAGAACTATTACACAAAGAAAGGATATTTTACCGTGATCATGGTGTCCACCTGGTTTCATCATCATCTTTGTCACATATGTAGAAGGTCCTAGAAATGGAAAAATAATTTAGGGATTCAGAAAAATCATTTTCTTCCATTATCTAAATACACCTTGTACAACATGGGTCAAATGGGTGTTCACAGAGAAATGGTTTCGAAAAATAATCATGTATGAAATATAATTTCAAAACATCTGATAACACTTTCTTTTTATAAAACAGTCAGACTGAGTTTGAGTTGAACCATTTAAGAAATTTCCTTCTAAAATATCATAAGTATATGCTAAAAGACTATATTTTGAATGAAAATGTAAATATCTTGTTCAAGGGTCTTATTCTTTAACACCTTTTTCAAAATCATAATAAGCTTAAAAATCTTGTGATAATGTAAAATATTTGAAAATGACTTGATAATATTTACCTTTCATGAAAATATGAGAATATTGAGAAAATAGGATTGGATTAAATACATCTTATGATCCACGATGGTATCGAGGTATAACATAGGTGATTGATATCTAGAACAATTTCTTGTTTGTGAGTTGTATGTTAGAAAATGTTTCAGAATCATCTAGACGTGACTTTGTATTATTAATTGCAAGAAAGTCATTAGGAACAGATATGTATATTGTTTTAGATCCTCCTCATTCCATATGTAATAGACTTTCCTTGAATTGAAAATGTTATAAAAATTATTTAACAAAAAGAGTAGACATAGAGTATTACCATGTGGTTATCTCAAACTCTTATTCCCTAATGTTTTCAAAACTGACATCTGATACCAACTATAAGGCCCTAGCTTTAAATGTTACATAATCTTGAGTTAAATAGATTATTTTAAATTAATTCACTTTTAATATCTTTTCATGTTTATAAATTTAGAGAATTAGGCCACAATTATTACATAACAACTCAATATTTACAAAGTTGACTTTGCCGCTCACTATCAATTTTTTTCAAAAAATAAAACTCCTTAAATAAAACTAGAATTATTTTTTTGGAAAAAAATATTCTTGAATTATTCATTTCTAGTACCCTTCCTTATATCCTATGATAAATATTTCAAAAACGTTGGATGAGCATAAATATCTTAGAAAGGTATATAAAATAAGGAATAAAAACATTTGTCCATCAATACAAATAGATATTTGAAATCATACTTTGTACACATAAAACATAATCTCTTTAACATACCACGTGAAATCATAATTTTTATGAATAACTCATAGAAATTATAAATCAAAAAAAATTAACTAGTGGCATCCATAACATACTTACATTGTATCTTTCACAGCCACATAGGGACTAACCTTCATGGATACATTTGGAATACCCATCACAGTATATTCTCTAAATATCTTAAGAGAAACCATAATTTTTACCTCTATCATGTTACCCAATACATTTTAGAGATATCAAAGGCTCACCTTTCCTTGTCTTTTCATGGAACTACCCGTATACATAAGAAATTCCCAAGAATGGTGACGCAATCGTAACACATAAAACATGCATAACGGAAAAAAGAACATTTTTACATTTCAATCATAAGACATCATTTCAAGATATTGATATAATCAATCTATTTAAAAAAAATCTTAAAATCAGAATTTTCGAATCAAAGTGTCCCATAACACATTGAGGTTTTTTAAAGGAATTAATATTTTAAAACATTCATGTCCGCATATATAAATCCATAAAAACCATTTTGAAAACATGGAAATCAATAATAAATATTTAGAATAATAATTCTTTAAAACATTTAAAATGATGTTTTACATAAAGAGTCCCTTACCACTTGAGAAAATACATGAATAAAAATAATAAAATAAGGACATTAGAAAGAACTTATAATATCATGAGAATAATAATATTAAAGATATAATATGTCAAAGGGCAGTATATACACCATACAAAAGATAATTGGTGAATAACAACAAATAAGTCTCAATGGAATGTAAATAGAGATGAAATCCCTTACAAAGATCGTATTTTTAGATTAAGGATAAAGAAATGAAATAATTATGTGTGAAAAATATAAATACCACCAATATAAGTGGATATTCAATGTAAAACAATCATAAGTCATTCGCACGTATTCTTGGAAAAACAAAATCAATGGTATGGATATTTAACTCTGTGTATTGAGATTGAGTTAATATTTCCATTAAAAAGTTCATATAAATAACGTATGAATTTTTCAAAGGCATGATTATGTGTATAAATGGTATTTCCACAAAAAGGGAAGTTTATGTTACAACATAAATAAATAAATATTGATTCAAAACATAATATTGGCTTAATATAATCAATGAAGAATGTGTAAAAACCAATGAGTGGAAATTTATTTTAGGAATTCCCTTACAAAGATCATTTTATTAATAAAATAGATCTATCATGTGAACTCAATATAAATAAAAATAAATCATGTATAAATAAAATATAGGATATAAAAATTTATTTCATACATTATCATATCACAACATAATAAATAAGTTGAATATTAACCCAAATAATGTAAATTGGGTTAAGAAGTTCCCTTACAGTGTTCGTATAAATGACATAAGAATTTATCAGTGGGGTGATTATGTGTAGAAATAGTATATCCATGAAAATTAATGTTTAAATTAAAACATAAATAAAAAAATACATATTCCACACATAATCTTTTCATAATATAATCAACGAGTTATGCATAAAGCCAAATGGGTGGAAATTGTGTTTAGAAATTCCCTTACCATGAGTCCAAATCATCATGTATGTTCCTTGTTCTTTTTGAATAATAAACTTAAGTTAATTTATACTTTTTTGAGAAACATTATCAAGTTTATTATTACTTTTATATCTCTTATTACAATGTAATGACAATCACATAATTATTCATGTTCATATCGGTCATTATGCCGATATTTGGTACTTGAGTCAAAAATGAACTTGTTCTGATGTAAATTGTCCCTGTAGGAAAATTTAAATCATCTATGTAATGATATTAATGATTTAAATATCATATATATATTATATATATATATATTTCAAAAATCCATAAAATTTGGGGAAAATAAATGAAATGCACTGTTTATGGATACGGTAGTCCGTACGTACTCATAAACACTACTTTCATTTCTTTATCATTATAATGGAATGAAAAATAAATGATAAATAGGTATGTTACAAATAAATTAAAAATATATATTTTAAATATGTTACATAATTTCAAAAAAATCCATCTTTTATATGTTCTATGTTTGGCATGAACGAGTCATATCCTTTTGAGGGGACGGTAGTCCGCACTTCCTCAAATGAAATTATCTTTTTTACACATTATGGAAAGCATAAAGGTATGATGTAAATAAAAAATAATTAATCATAGATAAATTATAAATATCATATATATCATATATAATTACTATGCCATCATAATGAAAATAATGAGAGGTGTAGGAGAAAATTGAACAATCCTCATTTCGTGTGGTCGTAGTTCACCGTACACAGAAACAGTATGTTCGCATATATTAGATAGAATGAGAGGGTATGACTTTTATCATCAGTACCAGGTCTGTGCATCCTTGCACAAGACATATTTCCGAGCAGTCATGTGAAGTTGGAGGCTTGACATAACATTTTTGTCGCTGGGGAGGGTTTCAATCTGGGTTGACTTTCTTTTAATGTTTTTATTTGGTTGAATTTTTTAAGGTTCACACTTACCCTTTAAAAGTGTCTTTTGAAAATACAAAAAATGGATTCCATCATATATTATATTGAGGTGTGTGTAAGTTTAGTTTGAATACATCTCATAAAATCATCCTATTATATCTATGATACTGGTTTTTTTATTTATTCAAAGAATAAAAAGATCATAGGGAGTGAAGAAGAAAAATAAAATAAATTAACCTGAGAAAAGACATTGCCTCTAATTGAAGTACCTTTATTTTATTTGAGCCAAAAGTCTATATTAAATTTAATTTAGCCTAAGGCAAGGTTTATATAAATAATTTAGGGATTCTTTTAGATTATTCAAGCTTAATTTGGATGAGCCAAAAGGCTTAATATTTGTGATTAAGTGGGTAGAGGTGCTGGCCTTTTTTAAGAGAGAGGAGGGGCACTCTAGGAAAGTCTTGAAATATTATTTTATTATAAATTTATTTTGGAATTGTAATAGATCTAAAGTGAAATATTTACATTATTAGATGATAATGGGTCTAAATACTCTCATCCAATAGGTTTTATACATGTTTAGGTCACAAATTTAACCTTATCATTTAGCTTTAACCCTTAGTTAAAAACATTAACTCTTACCATGTCTTCTAGTATTTCCATAATATACGATTAATATAGTTACTATAAAATGACAAGAGTACAAAAATTAGATAATTAATTAAAGTTTTAACATTATATAAGTCATTTGGATGAATTTTATATTTTTAGGACTATTATATCATTTAATAAAATAGTATTTGTTTTAAAAACTCATCTCTGTCAATTTTGACACTATTTAGTGATTGATTTTTTTCAATGTCAAAACAACTTGATTCATTCAAAACAAAGGCATTAACCCAAATATAATATATCACAATCATCCATAAAACTCCTATATGTCATCAATATTTTAAAAGTATATTTATTTTAATATTCAAAATATCATTTATTTGAATCATTCATTGATAAGGTAATCACTACATCATCATTGTGTCATAAATAAATTTATATATTGAATGCATGAAAATTATAAATAAAATACCATAATATAGTAAATATTTTTATATTTATAATGAATATTTATTGTTGAATCCATTGGTTATATTACCCTATATTAAAATTGTTTTAGTAAATGATACATGTCTATATTTTATTTCTCACTAATTTAAATTTATTTTTATTACATGTCATTATCACACCCAAGGGGATCCATGAGGTCTAAAAATAGACCCAAGGATTCCCACGGTTAGAAATATATTTAAAAATAGTATTAGGACATGTTTTAGGGTAGTTTTACATTATTAAAATATTATTGTTTACCCTTATGTACAAGATTTACCCTTTAACCATGGTAAAGAAAAATAATTAGTGATGTTAATATTCATAATGTCCCAAAATAAAGGTTAAATATTTATGAAATATGGAAATTATGATTTTAAATATGGAATCAAATTTTCCAAATTCAATAAATATAATTTTCAGAAATTAATTTGAAATTAATTCCAGTTGTTAAAACCAAAAAGCGGCTTTATAAAAAGTAAAAACTATCAAAAGATTGACTTGAGTTTATGTCCAATTTAAAAGTTAAATTACATATAATGACCAAAATTAGATTAAATGATAAAAAAATAATACAATTACACTATAAAATCAATTAAAATAACAATCTGAATATATAAATAAATTAGATTAAAAAGGCATTTTTGAATTAAAATGCAATATTTTTCACTATTCATTAAAAATAAAATTTATGTGAAACTTACCAAAAAATTAACCAAATTAAATTTTGGTGTCCCTATTATATAGAAGAAATTTATTTATTCAAATAGAAAATATGAAAGTCTCAAGAACAGATATAAAAAATGTTCGTCTTTAAAATTTGTTTAAACATCCTTTTAAAACTATTCGGTATTTTATGCTTATGATTAGATTAATTATCATTTTAGTCTCTAAAATTAAATAGATAAATGTAAACACATTTTAAAAATATTTAAAATCATAATATATTTATTTATATTCATTCCCTCCAATACAACACCCAGACATTAACTACCATTAAAAATAATATTATTATTGTTGTATTATTTTTTGGTATAACTCTTTGTTGTGTGAAATAGAAGATTTTGAAGAAACCCGTTGTTATGTGTCAGGTACGCTATCATATATAGTGTCCCTTTTAAACTAAAATTAATAAAAAATTCAAAAATATTAATAGATATAAAAATTTATTATTTTATAAATATCTAGGATGTCACAATTATCATTGATAAATATGCATGATCCTTTTTATATAGAGCATATACCACCTTATGTTTATTACTAGGATGGTATTATGTTGAGTATTCGTAATATTTGATGAGGTTCGACCATCGTTGTAAGTGAATATTACGCTCCTTCTGTGTGAATATATATTTGAGACTCATGTGACCAATATATATCTCACACTTCTCCTCATAGAGATAATATCTCAAGATATTCAACACAAAGGTCATAGCTGAAAACTACAGTTCATGCATGGGAAAGATTTTCCCTTGAATATTTAACTACCTTGTGGAATAGGATATTAATTTATCATTTTTCATTAGTGCACTACCTAATCCCTTCTTTTAAGCAGCACTGTATACTACTATGAGTTCCCTACTTTTTAGAAGTGTGGGTATTAGTTTAGTGATAATCCTCTTTTTCATCTCTTTGAAGAATTTATCACATTCACTAATTAATAAAGACATTTATCCATTCCAAATCATTATGGTTATTGGGTCTGAAATCATGGTCTTTTTTTCATAAATTTCTGGTAATACCCATCTTGACCATATAATCTACAGATCATTGTTACATATGTTGGCCTAGGCCACACTTCAATTTCCTTTATCTTCAAAGGTCCTTAGATATCCCTTTTTGGTGATAACATTCCCTAATAATGATACTTCCTCCATCCCAAACATATATTTACTATACTTTTCATATAGTTTCTCCCTTTTCAATGCCTTTAGCACAGTATTCAAATTCCCCTCATGTTTCTCCTTATACATGGAGTATATCATAATATCATCGATAAAGAATGCCACAAATTTGTCGAGGTAATCTCTAAAGAATATATTCATTAAATCCATGAAAGGTTCCAGAGCATTAGTGATTCCTAAGGTTATCACTATGATCATATAATTTCCATAACTCATTCAAAACGAATTATTGGGAATATATTACTTCCTCACATTTAATTGGTGATATTCCATATGAAGTTTCACATTATAGAAAACATTGTCCGCATATAGCTGATCAAAAAAGTCATCTCTCTAAGGTATGCGATAATTTTTTTTACCATGATATTATTGATCCCATGATAATCAATGAATTGGAACATTGTTCCATCCTTCTTCTTAAAGAAGATGACTTGGGAACCCCATGGTGATACACTTGGGTGTATAAAACCCTTATCTAGATTATCTTGTAACTACTTATTTAGATCTTATATATCAGTGGTTTTGATTCTATATTGTGTTTTTGATATACACAGTGATCTGGAAATAAGATCGATTGAGAACACAACCTCTCAATTAGGAGCATGACCATAAAAATATTCAAGAAATAAATTAGTGTAATCCCCCATGATGGGCATGCCTTTGAGCATGATTCTGTCCTTTTTCTCAATCATTTGAGGAAGATATGATTTCTCATAAGGAAACAATATAAACACTTGAGATAATGATTCTAAAGTAGATTTATCTTCTTCCATACACTTGTACAGGATTAGAGGATTCTTCGGGATGTAAATATTGATCATCATTTCCCAATATTTGATGTTAGATTTATATAATGATAGCCAATCCATGGGCAAAATAGAACCAAACTCTGCTAAAGTGTGTATCAAAATATTTTCTAGGAGGTTATTTCCATAAATATTTAATGGGGAGGATAAATAAACTTTGGATGTAATAATTTCCATTTTAAATGTACTCATAGTGAAGCCAACCTCAAAATTTTGTGGTGGTGTTTAAATAATTATACCAAACAGACAAGATATAAATCAATGTGTATAACCAGAATCAAATAGAAAATTCACAATTCTTGGATAAATAACAAAAATATCGATCACTACATCATTATCCGGCTCCACCTCAGTAGTAGTGATAGAATATGTCATTTATTATTTCCTTGGATGTTTTTGATGATTGCCTCCAACAACCCTAGGCTTAGGGAATTGGTTTGAAAAATTCCCATGTTACTTCGAGTTGAAACACTACACTATAGGTTGATCGTTGATATGAACCTTCCTTTCTTCCTTTTCATTATTGGGATTATACATCTCCCTTCAGTAGTTACTATCAATATTCCCTTATCTATCACCTTTGAAGAATCTCTTGGATTTCATTATACAGTTTATAGGATGATTCTTCTTACACTTTTGACAAGTGAGGTGTTGGGACTTATATCCATCATGGGATTTATCACCCATATTAAACTCCATTTTCAACTTTTTCATCACTGGGACCATGGGACCACTGAGGGTCTCTAGCCTCCATTTCAACCTTAATGGAACAACAAAAAATCTCCTCGTATCTTTCAAAGTCTCAAATCACCAATCCTTTTAATATACTTATCATTATCCCACTAATTAAATGATCCACCTTGCTTTCGGTGTTCATGAAAAATCCATAGGGATATCTTGAAAGCCTTGTGTAGTTTTCTTCATAATCCAGTTACACTCATCTTCCTTTTTCTTCAGTATAAGGAATTTTCTTCCTTATTGAGATTGAGGGTTCTAGGAAAATACATATTGAAAAATATTTTCTTGAAATATTCCCATTACATGGAATAAATTTCCTACATGTATATTTTATTCTTGATCAGTGTCCACCACAGATTAGTTTCTCGGTCCAAATGATAAACTGCCAGCATATTTTCTCAACATCTGAACACCAAAGGATATAGAATATATTTTCAATGGAGTTAATACATTTTTCTGTGAGGAGGGGATCAAAAGATCCACTAATCCTGGGAGTCCTTTGTCACATGCAGTATTTGATGAAAACTTTCTCTTTCATTGGATAAGGATGGAGTTCCACAAGATTCAAGTTATTGTAGATTAATCGATCCAGTTAACCATGTGTTATCATAAATTTTTTAGGACATGTTCCCATCAAATCTATAATTTCTTTAAATAAATCTTCATGTTGACTTTGATATTGATTTTCAGCATGAGTTATTTTATTACTATCCATTAGCTAAGAAAAATAATGTGCAATTTAAGGCCTTGAATTCTTGGATAATAGGAATATAAAATGAACCTTTTACCATAAAAGGATAAAAATGTAATGTAAAATTTTATCATAAATTTTGATTCCCAAGGATTCAATCTATGGTAACTATGATCTATTTTCTAACATATATTCTTATCAAAATATCTTTATTCCCTTAATAATATTTCATAATGAGCTTATAAATTTTCCAAAACATATCCTCTAGGAGGGTAAAAATAGGTGGATATTATGGCCCATTTTCATAGAGCAAGTTACCTCATGTTTGGCCCAAATAACCTTGTCGTTGTTGTTACTTCTAGGTACATCTATACCCAAACCACATCTAAAATTAATATATAGATAATGATGTGTTTTCTTGATAAACTACTCACTCTATAATAACCAAAACATAGGGAAATTTTCTCACACATAGTATTGTCTGAAGGGTTATTACTAAATTTATCTATTCCTAATCTCCAAAAATAACTAAACCTTGATCTGATACCAACAATATAAACCCTATAATTATTTACATATTATTAAATTATTTTAAACCTAATTAACTATAAAATTACCAGTCAATGATCATAATATCTAGTATCGTTTTAAGAAAAGGTACATAAAACCAAAAACATGAGACTAAAAAAAAATTATTTGTCATCCAATATGAGCCCCTAACTTCCATTGATCCCTTATATTTTAATAGGATAATCTAGGGATAACAAAAACACAATGTATGAGAAAAAAATCCTTGTAAGGGAATAATAATATGAATGAATCATAGAATATGTGTTATAAGGAATTATATGATGACTTAAAGGAATGTAACATAAAAAAAATAAAGAATGATAACAGGTATAATATTAGAACATTTATCATGGAATTATAGGAATGTTTCAAAAACATATAACATTGAAAACACATTATTCAAGGCTAACCACCAAGACTATATAACATGGTGGAAAATTCCCATAAAGGAATCAGTTTAATCCATATCCCAAAATGACACCTCAAGAGACAAAAAATTTTCCAAATCATTGGAGCACTATTTGGGTTCACACATCATAAAATACTCATAAATATGTTTTCTACATGAAGTTTAAAGATAAGGGTTACTAGTGTAATTAAATGGGTATCATAATCATGTCAAAAGGCATAACAAATGAGAGTATTATAAATTTGTCTATTAAATAATGGATTAAAAACATACATAGACATTAATAATGGAAAATATACATATATCATATTAAGTGAGGTTAAACTGAAGTGAATAAAAATAAAACTAGTGTTTAAGATACATTATAAAAAAACATCTTAGTGCAGTTTAATTAAAATTTTAAAGATTATTTTAAATAGAAAAGGAAAAATTGGTTGTATGAAACCAGAAATGAAGAATGATATTTTATCATGATATTATTTTATAAAAAATTAAAATAAAATATATTGTATAGTGCACTTTAAAATGAGTAGGAATTTAGGAAGTTCCCTTAAATTGATCATGCTTATTAGGAAGAATTGAGTAGGGAACCTTTTAAAAATATATATATCCCTGGAAAATAAGGATGAATGGATCTTGATATACGATATCGTAACATATACAAATAATTTATAATAATTAAATAAAAAGTAAAATAGTATTTAATTTGGGTAAAAGGATAAGAAGAGTAACCATAATGAATAATGGGGGTTCAGGTGGAATCCCTTATCTTATTTATGAAGGTGTTGTTCACTTTATTTTAATGTCATTAATGACCATATTAGATTCGTTAATTAATAATAACATAACCTTTAATAAATATAATTGGTTGAATATAATTATATTGAGTTCATTCATGGTCTTTTTGATGAGTTATAGTGTTCAATTTCATTGTTCGGGGGTGTTCATTTTCTTAGTTTTCATGATCGGTTTGCTTGTATAAGATAATGGAAATTCTTATAAAATGGAAATTTAAATCCATAATTGATGTTATGAGTTATTAATTAACATTTATAATTTTAAATTTTTGTATATGTCATTTGGTTATTTTGGTTGAGGATGAATCGTCATATAAATGTTAATGATAAGCGTTTAGGGTGATTTGGTGGGTTTTCGAACACAAGGAACTAGTTTTGTTTTGTCATTTTGTATTATGTAAATAAATTTTTTCGATAAAATTAAATAATATGTAATAAATATATTTTAATCTATTTCACCCTTAAAAATAACTTTATTTCTATCTTTGCTGATAGTAAAATAAAATGAAAGTGCATCATCCATAATGTCGGTAAATTGACACATCACGGATGATGATATCATTTTTAGAAAAAAAGTAGAAGAGTATAGGTATTGATGATGGATTATTACATTAAAATAATAAAATTATATTAATGTTATGTTAATATAGTTATAATTAATTTTGGATGAGGAGAGTTCTGTATAGAATAAGAAATGAAATATCTTCAAATGAAAATAAAATAGAGGAAAATAGTAATTTTCCTTTTAAAATCTTCCTTTAGAGCCACCTTAGGGAAAATGCTTTGTAATTTATATGATAAAAATATATACTAGAAATGGGGGAGGGGCATGAGTATAGATTTGAGTAGAATTTGTAAAAGTTACAAGGCTTGAGCGGTGTGAGGAGAAGAGGTGGTGAGGGGTGGTCTTTATAGTGGATAGGGTAGTTCCTCATTATTTTATTCATTAGTTTATTATTTTGGATGAAGACTGTGAATTGTTTTAGAATTATCATTGAATATAAAATATTAATGAAGTATTGTTTGAGATTTTGGGCTTGCATCAGCCATATATCATCTCTGACTCCAACATTCATGTATTTGTCTTTTATCATAAATTATCAAGTTTTAATATTCACCAAAATTTCATGTATTTTAGAAAAATACCATAAATTTTCCCTAACCATTTTTTAAAATTTATAATTCCAAAATAAACTCCATTTTATGAAAATAATTTTATAAATATGAATATTTTAATTTTTAATTAAAATCATCATTTACTTGGAAAATACCAATTTAAAAATTATAACTGGTTTTATAACACTTTGAAAAATTAATTAAGGTCGCATCAAATTATCAAATAATCATAAGAAATCAAAATATTTTTTTAAGGATTCGTTTTAAAAAAATTATATTTTATTTTAATCTATTATTTTAATCATAAAATTTTAATTAAATTTTTATGAATGACAAAAATACCAACACTTGATTAGTAAATTTATAAATATTTATTTACTTATACAATGATATAATTATGTCATATTGTAACATATAAGATGCCTAAATTTTATTTATACTTTAATTGTTGAGGCTACTATTAAATTTTCTATTTTACTATTTATAAAGGTTTCATTACTATTGCAAAGATCAAGTTGATATTTCATTTTATAAGTTCCTTAAATTCTAGAAATACAACTTTTTTCATTCATTCATTATTTATAAATTTTTAATTGTGTTATTAATGTGATTTTTTGTGATTATAATATCTGAAATATTTTAAAGAAGGGAGTTTCCTTTATATATGTTTTGGTTTGTTACAATAAATATTAATGATGAACTAGTAGTGTATGTTTTTAGGTTTAAAAATTAATAACATAACCATAGTGGATATATAGAATTTTTATAGACAAATGTAAATAATTTTCACTATTTTATACGCCTTAAAATCAATTAAAATTCTATTTCAGTGCTCTATTAATCAATGTTAATTTTTGGAAATCTATTTCTTAATGTTAGGGATGAATTTGAAATTGATTGAACCACAACCAAAGGATGTAATTTTTCCTATAAAAATACATAAATTAAGTATATTTCCATATATTATTAGGATATAAAATAATTACTCAAGATTATGAAAATTATAAAAAAAATGGGTTACCCTAATACCTTAATTTTTATTGAACTGGTGGCCTTTAAAATAATTGTCGATTTATGGGTTTGAGGCCCCATATTTTCTATTGATCATTCACTTGTTTTGGATTTATGACCTCAATCACTCACTATAAATATATAATCTTTTCCTCCAAGTATATATCTCTACATTCCACTAAGGATCTTCAACTTGGAAACCTCGTTATATGTTATTCCATGGGGTATTTTCACTTCCCATTCTATATTTTCAAGAGGATTTTTTTACAAACCCTTCTCATGGTTAAGGATTTAAAACATAGGAAATATCAAACAATATATCTCTAATATATAGTTTAAATTTCTAGAATACAATTTGAATAAGTTTTGGAGAATGTAAAACCCCCTTACATATAAAGTAGTGACATTGTATTTGAAAGCATGTATGACACGTAACACCATGGACATATGGGAATATGATATACCCAGAATTTATAATAAAATTAATATTTAAAGAAATTTAATATAATTTATATCTTTCGATTCACATGGCATTGTGTTAACATGAGTTACACGAAACCATTAATTTCTTCAATGTCTTGCGTTACTTACATGACCGGGATTTACCAAACAACAATATATTATTAAAATATTATTATTTATTATAATAATACATCACCTAGAAGTAAAATTATTGGTCATAAATAGTACTACCTAACTTATGAAAAAATATAGATTAAAAAATCATTATACTAATTAACTGTTTACAACATAATTTTCAATTAATATAATTACCACCTGAATATAAAGAAAATATATATGTAAAAAAATACTTTTATACTCACAAGGTCATTTTAATGTAATAAATTAAATTAGTTACAATTAGTCAGTTATAATAATATAATATATATATATTACATATTCAATAAAATATTTTTTATTTTCATAAAATAATTTTGATAAGCATAAAATAAGAACAAACCAAATATTACACCTAAAACCCTATATTTTTAATAAGGCACTTTTACCACCTTTTAATGGAGAACATATTTTAAATCAAAAATGCGTTTTCATATAATTTTTTATAGTGATAAAGTATATTTTAATTTTGTTTTAAATAAAAATTATATCATTTATTCATCAATTAATACAATTTAGATCATTTTAATTAATTTCACTCTGAGATTTAGGGTAAAAATCTAGAAAACTTTTGAAGATTTTTACTTTAAAACCCCGCTTTGTCATCCTATCTGTGACATTAAATTTTAATTAATTTCAGAAACATTGTGGATTTAAATTTTGAAATATTTATTCCATTTTTAAAATAATCATAATATATAATGTATAATAATTTCAAATATGTTTTTTTCTCAATAATATTAGTAAAAGTAATTAAATATAATTATGACGATTAAGGTGAAATTATACTTAATAGGGGATAAAAAGTTTACTTAAGGGAAAAAATGACAGAAATTTTTCAAAAATCCAATTTATAGACATATTATGACCCTATACGCCCTTTTATCTATATTTCTTTATTATTGGATCCAATGGAAGGGGGAAAAACATCGGTGGAATTCCTATTTCCAAAATTTACAAGAGTGCAACTGCACCTCTACTATAAAATAGCCTCCTATCCTCCCACTTCCTCACACCTATCAGGCCACATTTACTCAAACAGTTTTTTCCAAATATATTCTTAAAATCCCTCCCCAAATCCTATAATCCGTCTATTTCAATGAATCCCATCCAAGGAAGCCTTATGGTGGAAATCAAAAGGAGTTACCCAAAGTAGAGGTAGCATCTTCCCTCAAGTTGTTTAGTTTATATATCTATACACTCCATCAACTCTAATTATCTCATAATTATAAAAAAATTATCCTCAATAGAATTTTATTATTTTATTCTGTTTCTTAGACATACACTTACACACACTTCCATATAATGGGTAATGATGATATTTTTTTATGTGTCTGGAGAACTACCGCCTCACGAAACAGTGATTGTTCATTTTACTTCACGATTTTTCATAGATGGGAATTTTGATTTAAACACAATATATACATGAAATATGTTATAAATATTATATTATTATTCATATTTAATAATTTTAAAATGTATACCATTATAATTTTCATTTTTTGTAATTACAATAATATCATTTCTAGAAGTGTGGACTATCACCCCCTCAAATCGATGTGATTCGTTCACTCTAGACATGGAACATATTAAGGATGACCTTAAATACAAATGTAACATATGTGAATTTAATATTATACAATAATTATAATATATATATATATATATATCATTTAAATTTCATTCATTTAATATTAAAAAATATGAATGTTGCGTTCTTGAGTATGTATAGTCTACTGACTCCATGAACGGTGCATTTCATTCTTATCTCCAAATATTATGGATTATTATAAATACATATGCACTTGATATATATGATAATAAAATAATGGTTTAAAATATGGAAAAAATGAAATCATGATCTACGTATTAATAACACCATCTAACATGTCAAACCACACTTTAGAAAACTAAACAATTAACACACTAAATACTAAAAATAACAAAATATTGTTAACAAACAGAAAATAAGATATTATAAGAAGATAATATATGATATTATGAACATTAGTATAGTTATAGTATATGTAAGTAACATTTTATACTCCACTATATAGTAGGTTAAATACAACATAATAAATAGAAGGATAATGGAAGGGATTTCGTCTCAATTAACATTCCATTGAGACTTATTTGTTATTATGAAACAATTCACCTTTACATGGGGTATATACATCCATTTGCCATGTTATATCATGAATATAATTATTATCATGATATTATATGTTTAAATTAATGTTATTACTTTATGTAGATTATGATTCAAATGTTCCAAAGTGGTATGGGACTCTTTGGATTGTTTACAGATTATTCTACTTGAGAATATTTTTATTGGATATATTTGAAATCTCACTTGTTTTCTTGATTGTTAACTTTCTATTGAAACAATCAGTTTATTTTTTGTGAACCTAATTTCTTATATATCATGTATTTACTTCCTCGTTGTCAAGAGGTATCCTGATTCATTCATCCTTTATGAAATTTTTAATATCAATTTGATTTATTTTATCTACGGGGTTTCAAGTAAAATGTTTCCAAGTGGTAAAGAATTTCTTAAGCCAATTTATTTTCATTGGGTTATATTACATAATCCTTGTCATTAATATTCTATTATTACTTTTATAATTAATTTGAATATCTATTGATGTATTTACACTAATTCATGTGTATTTATAGTTGATACACATAATCTACTCGTTTATTTGTTATCACATTAATGGTATAATCTTTTCAATAGTTTACATTATAATATCGTTTTGTTTGGGATTATTCAAACTTGTATTCCCATCAGAGGAAATTATTTTATCATCCTATAGTAGAACCTTTAATTTTCATTACCTTTCATTGTTCATGACCATTATCAAGTAATAGTACAATTTTACCACTCTTTGGTTCTCAAAATATTTCTAGGAAAAACCAATTTTATTTCTACCTTTAGTTGGAGAACCTGTTTTTTATGAAAACCCCATTTTACTAAAAATGTTTTCAAAATTTATTTTTAATGTTTAAATATAATTTTATTAAATTAATTTTACCAATTTTTTCATTATTAATTTTCTTTCAACAGAATCTTCTTATTGCTTTTAGAATTATGCATTTTTCTAACCTTCTTACCATGAAAAAAGAATGTTCTCTTTTACCTCGTATGGATTATATATATTTACCGACCTTCATTTCATTGAAGATTAATTTTCATGTTAAAATGGTTACTTTAAAAATAATCAAAAGTTATTTTCAAGGAAAATAATTTTTAAAATACTTTTTAAAATGAAAAAGATAATTACTTCAATAATGTTATTAAAATATAATTTATTTTTATTCATCAACAACAACAACCATTTATTTTAATCCATTTGGGATATGTTGTATTGATACAATCCTTATTATTCCTTTAGAGAGTTTATGATTATTTTGGACAAGTACAGTAATGACATTCACTTCCTTGATTCTTTTTAGTCCCCTTGAAATATTCAATTTCAAATGATAATTTGACATTAAATTTTCCCTATAAACCCATATCATTTTTCAAAGATATGATTATTTCCTAAACCATATCCAATTTTCAAATTATGTTTATTATTAATGATATTATATTATTTTGGGAAATATTGATAAATCTATATCTTTATTCAATATGAGAACATGATAAGGAGTATTTCTTGTTTAACATGAGTAATGTTTTGGACTTGAAAGAAATGATTTAGAGACCATTTATGTTAATCTCTATGGGTTGGGGGACGATTAATGATGCCACCTTGATGCATCAATATTTTCATGAGATGAAATTTTTTAGCGATAAACTCTTCGAGTCTATTTATATGAAGGATAAAAGGGTTTCTACCCATAGATTTATACTATCCATAGGATAAATATTGATAGTAAAAGTTTCCATGTGCCTTACACATGAAGTCCAATAATTAATAAATTCTTTCATTTTGATTCATTTATTATTTATCCTTCTTATTATTTGTGAATATATATATATATGCATTTCATTCTCAGTTTATTGATTAATTAGAACGTGTTGTCTGGTTCTCACCATTCCATATTGATTTTAACTTATCCACCTATTTAAATGGTATTTGTTTTTAATTATTTACTGTTCCAAACTGTTTATGCACATCCTTATCAATTTATTAACTTCAAGGTATGTGACATCAGTTATTACCTATCCATATTAACTATTTATAATTATTTATTATTGGTAATTATATATTATTCACGGAATGATCATTTTATCTCATCTCTATTGTGTTTCCTTCCTCCTGAATCCAAGAAGTGTACTATGAAAGATATGAAAGGATAATAAAGATAGAATAATGTTATCCTAGAATTAATAAATATATGTTGTAATTAGTGTATTTATTTGTAATAGGAGACTAATTTATATATATCTTTTACTAAGACTACTAAACTATTAACTACATCATGATTTGATTCCTTAAAGTCAGGAAAATGTAATGGTAGTAGACACCTTCTCATGGATTCTAGGACTAGGTCACTACATTTCTTTTTAGCCTTATCAGAACTATAATTAATATAAACCAATTTAGACTAATATTTTTTATAAATTTATAACATCACAACTTTTGGGCTTTGCTACAAACATAACTTTACCATATTTTTTCTTCACAAAAACAATTTCCAATTTCTTCTCATCCATTTTATGTATATTTTATTTATCCTTATCAGGGTCATCCTTATGAAAAAAATCACCAAATTTCGATATAGAGTTTTTGAAACTCATATCCCTCTGTTAAGTTTTAGTCTTCTTTTTTGAAAATGTTCCAACATTTGTTCTTTTTTTTCAGCATAACTTCTAGATGTTTATAATTATTCTCTTATTTCCCAATAAATTTCTTCAAATAATAAATCTCTTCCAACAGATTTAACTTTATATTAGGAACACATTCTTGATTATTTTCTAATAGTTTTTTACTTTTATACTTCCTGTTTTTTTAGTCCTCGCAATCTTCTTTTTTTATACTTTTTAAATAATCCACAATTTCAAGGTCAAAGGGGAACCCTTACATGGCCCATAGGCTTCGTGAAATAACATGACCCAATGGTCTTATAGGAAATCATCAATAAAATAATTACTTGGAAATGATCCTCCCCATCATCTAAATAATGATGTGAGGTCTCCACCTTCACATAGAGGATCGGCTAGGGATCCCATGAATTCACAGGATTGTCTCGATGGAAATATACATATAGGTTTAGTCTAGGATAATAGATTCAAGAAGGCCCTCATGTACTCAATATGATAGGGTACATTGAGAGACATGAATGCATTTAGTTCATGCTAAATTAAGAACTATTGATTGATCTCATTATTTCCATTTCATAGGAAATATTATTGAATTTTATTGTTAACTACATCATAAAAACATGACAATGTTGATACCAAATATTTTGGATTTAGAAATTCATGACGATAAGGACATGATGAATATAATTTCTTTAGTACACATGGTGAACAAGTGGAGGACGGGGATGGCTAAGGGTTTTGTGGCTATCCTAAGGAGAAGACTCCCATTTTTCATCCTTATAAAAAGAGATAGATGTAATGGGAGGGAAATAAATAAGAGGATATCTACTTTTTATGTGTAATAAAAGTATACTAGATGAATAATTTCAGAGCGAGAAATAATAATTACATAGAAACTTCTAATTAATCTTTTTTTCCATTGAATACGATTTTTCATTTTCAAAAGGTTTGGAATAAGATAAATCATGTAGATAACACATTATTAATTATTTATAGGAATTAGATAGATTCTGGATGACTACAAAGGGATAGGTGGATCTTTGTGCTATAAACTGTGTGAGTCTAATAACCTTGGCAGTGGAATATTATCATTTATAATTTCCAAGTGGTTAGGTTATTCTATTAAATAATTTTTATTTTGTTCCTTCAGTTACCAAAAACATAATCATAATGTCTATTTTAGACACAATGATATTTTTTCATTTTTAGAAATAAATTTTGTTAGTTTGAGACATATTAACAATGAACTATATATAGTTGAAATTTAAAACACTATAACAATAATCATTAAAATAGAACAAGGATTATATAAGAACCTCATTTGGAACATGCAACTTAGTCATGTAAATGAGAAAACATTATGAAAATTAAATCTAGTAGGATATTTATACTAAACTGAGTTAAACCCCCTGGATGTATATCACAATTTTTTATAAGGAATTATTACCAATACACCCCTCTCTAGTAAAGGATAATGTTCCATTTAATTACTATAATTGGTTTATAGTATCATATTTGGACTATTTTGAGTAGAGATAGTGGGTGGGTTTTTTACATCATTACATTCACCAATGACTATAATAGATAATTTAATATCTACTTAATGTGGAAATATTAATATTAATAACATATTTTAAGAATTACCTACATGAAGTAGAAAACTAGATTAATAAGAATATTATGTCACTCCACTCATACAAAGGTAGAGAGTATATTAACCAAGATTCAATTGGTCGCTTTATAGAGTGTGGGATTGTATCCCAAATCACTCCTAATTATATACCATAATAGAATGGTGTATGTGAATTAATGAATTGGGTCTTTCTAGAAGTGATCGAAGAAATGATGATTCTAGAAACTATTCAATTATGCATTTGGGGATACGCCTTAGAGACAACAACTTGAACCCTTAGTCTTGTGCCCACAAAATCTAATTATGGGAATCCATATGAGTTTTGGTATGGAATAAAATCTTGTCTATGACACATACATGTATAGGTCTATGTTTTTTTTTCAAGACTCTACCTAGTGAAAAATTAGTGTATGGATGCATGAAGTACATCTCTATAGGTTATCCTGAAGAAACTAAAGGGTATTACCTATGTATCCCTTAAGATAATAATGTGATTGTGTTCAATATATGTTGTATTTCATGAATGTGAACAAATTTCCAATGGAAATAGTGTAATAAATATTTACATTGGTGAATTTGATACTACATATGAATTAAAGTTTGTACAGGGACAATCTCCTCAATATACAACCGGATGTGATGATGTTATCGAGACACAAGTACTGCATAGGACATCTCGAGAGGTTAGATAACATAAGCACTATGGTTTTCTTTTTATAGAGTATGGTGAAACATTACTCCTAGCGATTTATGATCATGTAATATACAATAAAGTGGTAAATTGAAAAGATGATTCTTATTGGAATTAAGCTATGTATTCTGAGATGGATTCAATGTATCAAAATCAATTTTTGATTTCGGTAGACCCTTTTGGTGATATAAACACCATTGGGTGTGAATGGGTATTCAACATAATTATTGATATGGATGGTAAAGTCAATATCTTGACATCATGACTTGTATTAAAGGGTTTTTTGAAATATCTACCATAGACTATTTTTAAAACTTTTAAATAGAAGTGATTCCATATCTAATTAGAATATTATGTGAAATATATATCCTTCCCTAATTATGAGATTTGGAAAAATGTATTTTGAATATTATTTTCTAAATATTAAAATGGTTAAAGGTGTCTATATGTCTTAACATGAAGGGTTTATAAATTCAAATAATTCTTACATACTGTGAAAGCTGTAGAGATCTATTTATGGGTTGAAGAAGGAATCATGATCCTAGAATATTGATCTTTACATGGAAATAAGATAATCTGGTTTCATCAAGAATGAAAGAGTTCCTTGTGTCTATAATAAGGTTAATGGGATTCCATCATTTTCCTAGTATTATATGTTGATGAAATATTAATTATTAGAAATGAATTATAAGTCATACATTCAGAAAAGACTCGGTTGAATGAATACTTCTCCATGAAAGACTAAGATGAAAACCCCTACATTTTAGGGATAAAGATCTATCAAGATAGATATTAGACGATATATGGAATATTTAAATGAACATATATTGATAAGGAACTTAAAAGGTGCATTTTGGAATGGCCATAGAGGGTGTTTTTCCAATTTTATATGGTATCCATATCTCTAATAAAATATTTCCATAAATATATAACGATATTGAATGAATGTGTATAATCCCTTTTTCCTTGGAAATGGGGTCTATCATGTTTTTCTTGTAATTTACATGGTTTTTTGTTGTCGTTTCATTAAGAATAATGGGATGATATAAATAAAATCTAAGAGAGATACATTGGGTAACTGTCAAAACTATATTAAAGTACATGAGGTCTACAAATGATATGTTCCTATTATATGGAGGAGATGGAGAAAAACTAGTGGTAGGACACATGGATTCATGTATGTACATATATCATTATGATTAGAAATCATAGTCAAGCGACATAATTTTTCTAAATATTAGTGCATGGAGTTAGATAATCTCTAAGAAAGATGGGTTTCCAACTATATAGTATAACAAGAGTTTATAATAGATTCTGATGTAGGTTTGGAGGAGGACTAGATTTAAAACATTGTCTTAGACCTTAGTTTTTTCCCTACCAAAACAAACATTTTTCTAGTTTATTGTGATAATACTACAACTGTGGGAATTTCCAAGGATCCTAGGTCACAGTAGAGGAAAAAATGAAATATTTTATATGTTTCAACTCTTTTGGAATTTTACTCATAGAGCTGAAATTATAGTTAGAAGAGTTTACATAGAGGATAATATGGAAATCCCCCTGACTAAACCCATATCTTAGTAGAATCATGTGAGAGCTATTAGATTTATAATTGTTATTAGTTTTCTCTAGTTCTATTAGGAGCATTGAATGTGGGTTCCCTAGACCCAAATTATTCCTGTACATTGATAACCATTAGATTTATATTTTTAATATATACATGTGTTTATCTTACTATAATAGTGTTAATATTTATGTATCAACTATATCTATGTTAATTCCCTATGATTATAGGTCATATAATTGTGTTATAGTAGTTCTAAGGCTATAAAGAATACTAATAGATACCATGATAGAAATCATAAATTTATGTCCTATAGTCTAGACACATCATAGTGACATGACACATATAATGTGAAACTATAATGTGTTTGGGGATCATAACCATTTAGACTTATCCTCGTGAAGTTCACGATTGGTGATCTTGAGTACGTGAGATCATGATGATAGACCCGCTAATGGGAAACCAACACGATTCAAGCTTCATTAGTTATTTCTTTTAATAAAAATGTGTTTCAACATTATGACTTGAGATCATTATCAATATTCTCTATTTTAAAGTGTACTTTAATGTACGTAAAAAACCATTACAATGATTTCATGGTAAGGTAACTTGTGTTTGGTGACACATTAGAGGTTAAAATTTGTTTAATGATCAAGATAGAATATGTCACTTGGAGTTGAATAAGTGATATCATGGTAGTAGTTGATTAAGAAAGTATTACGTTAACTAAACTCATGGACAGGGTAGAAAAAGGTGAGTCCATCTAGTCAGGTTAGCATGTAATAAAGTAAGAATGGATGGTGAGACAAGTTGTATATCCTTATTTATGATATATCACAATGGTGAGTGTTTATTGGACTGTTTCCATTACTATGAATTTTCCTTATAAATTTAGGGGCCCTAATGGGTTTCTAAGCTCCACTCTTGGCCGTTGAATGGTATTAACCGATATTGGGATATGGCCTTATTGGGTAACATATAATAGTGTATTCAAAGGTCATCTATATTCTAGTGAATTGGTGTATAAGACATGGGGGCCCCATCATGGGGTCTGAGAGTTCTCTAAGTATTATTGATCACCGAAAAATAAATAAATTCATTATTATTCAATTATATAATTATATAGAAGAATTTATTTTTAAAATGTATTGATAAATTATTAAATGAATATGTGGTACAATATAATACAAAAGAATATTATTTTAATTTTCACGGTTTGTTTAATATTAGTGTGAATTATGATTCATGTTAATTACATAGGATTATCATGTATTTATTATATATTAAAATTTGGTGACAATATATAAATGATATTTATGAACTAGTTAGATCATCATATTATGTCATATATGGCTTAATTATTTGACTTTAATACATGGGTGTTAGGGAATCCTATTCAGGTATTAAAACATCTAATATATATGTTTGGAGGAGGTCATTTTATATTAAACCGGTCATTATAATATATTGACAGCTCCCATATCCCTTTATAGAATCCAAGAGAAATAAAGTTCCCATCCAAGAATTTGAACTTCAATTTCCTTGATGGATCAATATGATAAGATCAAGGTGATCATTTCACCATCCATGGAATCTATGAAGCTCTATATTAGAACCAGGAATTCAATGATTATCATCCACAGAAATTCTTGAAATGTGTGTGGATGATCAAGAGTGGTTCAAGATCAAATCATTCAAGCAATAGTCACCATATATAAGATGTTAATGAGAAAACATTGATTTCAATGAGGTAACCATTCATCTTAGTTTTTTATTTGATAATTTACATGAGATCCTAAAATTCTACTGAGGCTTAGATCACCAAGGAGGATGATGTTTCGTCATATCAGTGATTTAATATTTTATATCATCTTCCCTCCATCTTCTGTTGTGTGACCCAATACCATATTTAAAGGAATTATAATGTTTGATAGGGTTATATGGAAGGTATAATGGTGGATTTTCAAGAATAAATTCAATGTTATGAGGTTGTAATGAAGGGGTAGAAGTGTTTCTCTTTTATAAGGGAGGAGAAAGGTAATTTTTGGAGTACCCATTACTTTTCAATAATATAATGTTAGTAAAAAAGGTTCAAAGGTTCCACAAGTGGAAAATATGAAGTGGAGATATTTATTGGATATATAATACTCTCCAAAATTAATTTAGGATAAAACTTGGAGCGATTTAAGGATTATAATTTTTACATTTTTTTTACCCTAATTTACTTCTACCTAGGTAATTAATTTTTAACCATGGTAATTTATTTTAATGAAAAAATTAATAATTATATTATTAAATAAATTTAAAATGATGATTTTAAATTTTACAATCATTCTATAACATTTAATTTCTAATGGGGGAAATGAAAATTCTCGAATAAATGCACAGAACACATAAATATTTTTTGATCAAGTATGTTTTGAAGCTCAAAATTTATGTGTAGGTTAAAATTTTCATTTTCAATATCATCAATGACCTAAATTAGTTTTTTATAAAAAGTTAACAATTTTTTGGATTTTAAATCAATCCAAAACAAAATTTTCCAAAAAAAAATTAACTAAAAGATAATATTTAAAATTAATTTTTAAATTAGAGTAAAATATTACATATGATATAAAAACTAAACATTGGTCTTATGTGGTAAAAATAAATTTTTAAAATAAATTTTTTTTATCATTAAATAAATATTTAATCAATTAAAATTTTTCTTAAAATTCTAGGCCTTTCTCATATATTGATTAATTCATAAAATTTATATTTTTGGTAAATTTTATAATTTTAAATATTCACTTAAGAGTAAACTATTTTAGAAAATTATATAAAACAAATCATAATATTATATTAATATGATGATTCGATAAATGTAGTTTATTTTTCAAAATTAAAATTCAATAATTTGTAATTTTTTCCTGCAATTTTAAAAACAACATGTAAAGAAAAACTACCTTTATAGAAAATGACCTTTTAAAAAATAGGTGTCTATAATTCTCTTTTGTACTATTTTATATTTGAATAAATTATTTTTATTTACATGTTTTATTATTATTATTATATTTAATTAGAAATATTTATATAATGTGTTATGGATTGTTTTATTTTGGTGTTATATAAGAAATAAATTCTCAAAATTTATTATTAATTTAAAAAATATATATTCTAAAAAATGAAGGTTTTATATTATTCCCACTTAAATTAATTTCATAATCCCAGATTTTATTATCATTCACTAATTAATTAAGCTAAGTTATCCATTAGAGAATGCTGATATATTTTCTATTGACATATCAACCACATAATCATAGATACTAAGAGACTCGTCATTTCCTTCATAATAGGGTTATATTAAGATCTTATTTTATCTTAAAAATTAGAACCAAATATGTTTCTTTAGATGGTTATTATATTTTCTTCTCACATAACCTACATAGATTCATTTTCAAGGTCCAATTTCAAAAATAATAATAAATCCATATTAGTGTGTTCATATCTAATAAAATAAGAGCACATGATCATATGAATATGAAAAAAAACCAATTAAGTCTTCTCTAATTATAACTTCATTTAAGCTGATGATTATTTTGATTCATGTAAGATATTATTAGATCAACTTATCACTCGTTTAGTCTAACCTTGGTTTTCTATTTTCATATTCTTATAAGGTTCTCTGACATAACTATTAATATATTACATCTTGAAATTCCATTTAAATCAATCATAGTGGTTTGTAAAAAAACATAATCAACTAAAGAATATATAACATGAGTGTTGAGACTTGTTTTCAGTATTAGTGAAACTTATAATGATCCAGGGTGAGGATTGATTTGATACACAATCATAATTTTCAAGTTAATTACCACTAGGTGTATATTTTCCATAGTCACATTCATTTTCCAGTATCCATATAGGAATGTAATTTCTAGGAAAACCAAAAAATATCTACTTTATCAAAACTTAAAGAAGTTATCCTATAGTAATAATTATCCATTCAACTTATCCATAGGGTTTTCAATAAATTTCTAGAATCCCAATCCCAAAAAAACTGAACTAATCCCCAAAAAAATATAAACACTTCCCTCTTACCAACTAAGTCACCTCAGACATGCACTCTGAGATATGCTGCTAAAAACATATTCATTACACATAGGGTTTGTTAAAATAGTAGATAAACATATAATTTTTTTACAACATTATAATAATCTAAACATGACATCTCATAATAATCGAAGTGTAATGAATAGGTGGTTTATTTCCTTTGAGGTTTAACTCCTTTTTATTTCTCATCTAAAATGGGTTTTTAATATATTATACAAATAATTCATTTTTATGTCTTCAATATCTCCAAAAACTCATCTTGAAATAAATAATCCTTCTAAATATAATCCTATAAAGAATTATGGGTAATAGGGGATTAAAATATAGAGTTGATCTCAAATTCTTTGTAATGGAAAACTGATCAACATGTCATCAATGGTCAGATCAAAAGAATATGAGATAATGTGAGAAGGGGAGAAATATGTTTTAAAAAATAACATGGAAAATGAGAGTTTTCTATATGTAATTATAAAATTCTATATAAACTAAAATGATCACATTGTGGGGAAACCCAATCATGGTTAGCCTTCATGTTGGGAGAAAATACAACAATGTCCACCCATTATGTATTAGAAAAAATCCATGAATATCCACCCTATAAGTTGTGAACAAATCTATGTATGTCCACCATTCATGTTTTTGAATAAATACATGCATGTCCACCAAATATGTAGTGAACAAGTCCTAGTATGTACACTCTTTATGTTTTCATAACAAATCAAATCATGTTCATTTTTCATTATCTCATGGGATATAAAACTATAATCTATTCATTTTTGGGTGATATATGACCCCACCCATCATCATACATACATATGTATTCCATAAAATATCAATCATTCAATATATAAGGAAAAACATTGGAATAAAACTGGTTTGATATATCACATCAGAAAAAACTCATGGAATAAAAAATTGCCTTCCCATTATTTCCAAAAACATAAATATAATTTTTGGTATGAATGTGAACAACTAATACCCAAAATTCAATCGTCCTAATAGAAATTTCATTGGAAAATTTAGAGTGTGATTCAGGATAAATAGATTCCAGCGATATAAATCCATTAGATATACATTGTAAAATATAATATAAAGGATTATTTGATAAATTGGATTGAGAAAATAAACATATTTTAATTATAAAATTTATTTAATGCTCTTTTAAAAAATTTCATAAAAACAAAATACTTTTCGATTGATACTTTTAAAAAAAATTACACATTAAAAAAATTATTAAGAAATAAATTTTATAGAGGAAATATGACTTTAAAAACATACTTTAATAACACATAAAAATATAATGTAATTAATTATAATAACATAAACTTTAAAAATACCATTTAAAATTAAAAATTGCATTAAAATTTAAACATTTTATTTCAAATAATAATAATTTTTTTTCAAAATCATGATGAATTAAATCATTTTGAAATCCAATTCAATATATGAAAATGATTCTCTATAAATAATAATTCTTATACGGTGAGAGAAACCATAAAATAGTATTTAGAAAATTCTTTTATCATTAGCGTAAAAGAAGAATGTTTTATTAGTTTTAAATGCTATTTTCAAAAAAGAAAATCCAAAAAGATTGGAAAAAATTACATTAAAAAGAATATTAAACAATAGTTATTTAAAAATACATAATTTATTTTTAAATATAATGTGTTCATAATGATAAAAATCTTTATTTTGATAGGATCTAAAACCTCTTGAATATTGTGAAATACGTTTTTTGAAGATACACATCATAAAAAGGGTTAATAAAACAAAAAATTTAAAATATGAGAAGGTGAAAAATAAATTCCATAAGAGATAGAACATAATTATCATTTCAAATATAAATGAAATCAATGTTGGAAATGGAAAATATGGACATGGAAGAAAAAATATCTTTCAAGATAATGGGGATTATTCTTCACAAAGTCACACTTTATGGGGAAGAAATTTATAAAGGTGGAAGATTTAAATAAAAAGATTCATTTTCCCTACGTAGAAGGATAAAGTTAAATATAAATTCTTGAGGTGGAATAAACTAATAATAAAATAAATGAATTCAAGATGAATAATTATTACTCAAATAAAGAAGTTTTGAGTTATCAATATCCATTACGGATTAGGAGACATTTTAATAAAAACGCTTGAAAGAGATGTCCTAATATTGATCATTGAATTCCATTAATAAAATATAATTCATGATATGATATATTCAATAGTTAGTAAATAATCAATTTAAATTAAATTATTTGTATAAAAAAAATTTCTCACAAAAAAGAAATTGAGACGAAACAGGCTTTTCTTTTAATCCTTCTTAGAATAGCAAGATCTAAAATACAATATAAAAAAATAATGATCTTAATAACCAATTTCAGAACAGTTTTCATATAAACTTAATTTTTAACCACTTATTTAAAATATGTTATTTTGTTACACTATATATTTATCATTGGGTGCTAGAAACAATGATTTCATGTTTCATACTAGTTTTTTAATGGAGTTGTAGATTTTTATTTATAAGAAAGAATTTAAGCATTTTGAAATTATAAAAGATACCAGAATCATGTTATTTTAATTATTCATCTTATCCTTTTTCATTTAGTGATTTATAATGGTATTATTTATAGAAATTAAATCTTTTAAGAACTAGTTTCTTTATGTTTAATAATATAAAAGCTATATGTCAATAAATGTATTAAATACAAATAAAAAATTCAATAATAATTAAAAAATATTAAATAAATTATAGTTACATGATATTATCCTAATATAATACTCCATAATCATCATTATATAAATATTATAGCATCATTCACATAGGTTGCTGAAGTGACACAAATGAAAACATGTTTTTTTTATTTAATTAGTATAGAGATATTTTTTTATAATGATAATATGAATTTCAGAGAGGCATAAAAATATCATAAATATCATGTATCATTATTAAATTAATCCTTGGATCAATCCTTATATGATGGAAATGAAAAATGAAATTCCTCATTCGTGGAGTTTTTAGTCCACACTACATATGATTAATGAGTTTGTTTCTCAATGAATGGGATGAAATGATGTTATATAATAAATAAATAAATTAAAAAATATTTATGTTATTTAATAAATATTTATCCATAAAATCCTTACTTTTTACCAGATATGATAGGTCGTGGTGTAAAAAATGGCAGTATATAGAGGATGTTGTTTGCATATATGCACTATCATAATTTTTTCTTAGTGGATAGAATGGAATATAAAATCAGTTTTCCAATAATATAATTAAATTTATTCATTTTAATAACAATTAAAAAATATATTATAATTTTTTTGGTGTTGAAAGAATAAATATGGAAGAAAAAATAAAGTGAATTTACACACTTATGTTGAAGAAATTAATCTTCTCTTTGAAATCTATATGTTTTTAAGGCTTTGTGAAATATTAAGGGCTAAAAAGATAAAAAGAGAGGAATATGGTTATATTGGACGTAAAATTTAAGAAATTAAATAATAAATTCAAATTATTAAGGGTATAATAAGGGGTTTTATGTGTTCTCAATCTATAAGTGAAGAGATGTATAATTTTGGGAGTAACTATTAAATTTAAATAATGGAATATTACTATTATAGGTTAAAAGTCTAAAAAAGTGGAAAATATGAATTGATGATAGTTATTATGCCTATAATACTCTCCAAAATTCCTTTTTGAGGGAACATAGACTTTTTTAAGGATGCTTACCTTAACTTTTTCCAGTTTTACAATAATGTAATTTAACCTTAGAAATTAATTTTTTTCTTTAGTAATTGATTTTAATGATAAAAATTTAAAATGAAATTGTTAGTTAAATTCAAATTTTTGACTTAAAATTTATTGATAATTTTATAAACTAAAAACTTTATTGTTTATAAATGTTAAAATTTTAATAAACACATATAAAGCATAAAATTTTTATATGATAATGTGTGTTTTTATGATTAGAATTTATGTGTATTTTAAAATTATCAATGATATTAACATAAATAAAATGAATTTATTTATTATAAAAAAATAAATTTTTTCACTTTCAAATAAATCCAAAATGTAATTTTACCATTTAAATATCTAATTAAAAAAATACCAAATTAATTTTTTAAATTGGAATAAAATTTACTTATTTTCTAAAAAATAAAAATATATTTTATAAGTTCAAAATATTATTTTAAAATATAGATTTTCTCTCCAAAAAAATATATAACAAATTAGAATTCCCTAAAAATTATAGTTCTTTCAAATATATTGATAATGTTATAAGAATTATAAATTTGGTAAAAACTAAAAATTATACAATTCAATTGAAAATTAACTATCTTAAAAAAATAACAAATTTAAGAATAAGTGAATATTAACATATTTAATCCATAAATGTGGATTATTTTACAAAATTACAATTCAAAAATTCCTAAATTTATCCTTTTAATTAAAATACATTATATAATGGAAAACTGCTTTTATTGAAAAATCCATTTTATAACATTAAGTGTTATTAATCATATTTTCTATGAATATATAAATTATTATAATAATTTAATTTAATATATGTTTTATTATTACATTTTCCTAACAATATTATTCTAATATGTCATGAAAAAATTAAGTTTGTAGTTTCATATGAAACAAGCTATGGAACATTGTATTAATTTTGAATAAATATATTCCTAAATCTCAAGTTTTTACAATTTATATATACTTTCATTAAATTAATAAAATAATATTTAATATTTTTTTGGATGAATTAAATTTTCATTTCATGTTCTTATACTGTAATAAATTTCTTGTTGCATAAAATATGACATTCTTAAGAATGACTCTTCTCTTTTTGTTGACTATTTCCCTACTCCATGTCCATTTTCTCTCTAACCACCAATGTTTGATTTTATTATTTTGAAATATAAGTTTGTATTCCCTTATAAATCATTCATATTGAATATTATCTCTTTTAATAAGAGAATATTTTATTTCATTCACCAAAAACCTTAAAACTGTTTTAAAGTCTTAATGTTATTTCATTCCACTACTATATATTTTTTATATTAAACTCAAAATTTATTTTATTTGAATTTATTTACTTTCATAGTTCCATTATTAGAATTATTTCAAAATTATAGTTTTCAATGTCCTCTTTCACCCGTTGAAATGGATTTTTGAAAGTGACTTATTGCTTCATTTTTATAACAACGATACATAAGATTTAATAGAATTAAAATTATGAATTTACATTCTTTTTCTTCTATATATCAAAAAATTATATCTTTAATAAAGTTATATTTCATGGATCAACCATAATTTATTCTATTAAATACTTCATTTCGGTGATTTAATTTTTAGTATCAAATGATCCAACTCTGGATTTTATCTAATGTGATATCATTTGGGAGTGTTATGTTACCCATATCCTTTCTATGGGTTTTTCTTGACAATATTCATGGTTGAGTTCATTTAGCACAAATGCGTATATTTTATCATGATATTATATTTGGGTCAGATATAACCATCCAATGTATTAGGTAGTGGTTAATGTACTGGTAGATAACTAAACATCTGATAGGTGATGTAATCCTCATTCATAATGTTATGTGTCAATTGAATGGTATCATTTATCATATTCTATTAAATGATAATTTGTACACATATGTTTTGTGTAAGCATGATGATATATTTTTTAATAACTTGTGAATGGGATTTGACTACTATGTTATGATGTTTGTGCAGTGATGATTAACGTATGATTATGATGATGTGCCTTAGGTTTGTGCCAAATTTTATATTCATTCATTTCTACCATGATCTTATGATTTTTTACTTTTATGATTTTTTTATGTGATCTTTTATTTATATTATCTTACTTATTTCATTCTATGATAATTGACCCTCATGATATCATATTTGATTTTATTATCTTAAACCCGTACTAAAATTTATGGATCCCCATCTATTTTTTATATAATCCTAGGATATCTCCTATAGTAGTAAGTGTGTGATGAGGTCTAGAAAAATGTACTAATTTGTTAATAAAACACTATGATATTTTTAATAGTTGTTTTATAACATACTGAATTCCACAAAGTAGTAGGATCTCTATTTTTTTAAGAGTATTATGGATATCTATTCAAAAAAAAGATATATTAATATCTTAATGACTTACAGTTCATTATATGGGGAAACCTATAGATTATTTTAATGAGATGATTTTTTTGGTAGGTCTAGTCTGTGTGGTAGCACAATGAAATAAATATTCCAAATAATCCAAGAAATCTAAAGGTCCATTGTCATATTCCTTACAGTATGGTGATTGAGAGGGAAATGTTCTCTTTGGTAAATCTTCTTCTCTGTAAGTTATTTCAGATACACCACTATGTACCACTATAAATCTTTTATATAAATAACTTTGGGAAAAAAAATTATCCAATTTCACCATAATAGAGTACTCTAAACGTGGTTATGAGTTATGAATACTAAAATAACTCAATTATGGTCTTTTCATCTAAAATATTGATGCCCTTGATAGAACTAATTTCCCCTAATAAATTGGGTTAACTCCTTAAAAAATATCAACTCCAAATATTGATCACAATACCCTTCTTGTTTAAATTGGGAATTTAAATAAACTTCATATTCTCTAAATATGTGAGAATATTCAAGAAATCAAAATCCATTAACTACATGAAAAGAATTATCATGAAGTGTCCTCCCATAATGGTTCCTTTAAAAAAAATTTACCCCATGAATGTGAATAATTATTATTCAAATAAAATTGGTATTTGGAACTTATAAAATGAAATATAAAATTAAATTGTTTAAATGATTCACCTTGCCTTTTATATCCCTTTCAGGAAACCAATAGTTAGTGATGGAACTTTGGATCACTCACATGGTTCTATCCTTCAACAGAGATATTTTAGACATAGCAAGATTACGGATGGATCTTAGATTTCATTCTAATACCCCATATTAGGGATATGTAGTATTCATCAATATTTCATTTATTAACTATGAATATTCCACAAAAGCAATAAAATTTATAAAATAGTTAACAACCTTATAGGGGATTATTTTTGTGGTTAGTTGAAAGTTATCACATCTATAAAAAACATGTTATTTATTTTTTTCAACTATTTTTAGAATCTGTAGAATGATCTCCCTATAATAATCCACAAAACCAATTATTATCTATTACAAGGTCATATTCTTCAAATATTCTCACACATTTCCCTCTAATCCAATATGAGTTAAAATTAATATATTCAATAGCTTACCTACATCCATTTTCCAAGCATCCAAAATCTCCAATTCCACTTGTTCTTTCAAAATTATAAATTGCAAACACTTAGGCACTAAGAAGGTCTGTGAGGCTTATTCAATATATTTTTCCCTTGGGATGATGAATAAGAATGGGGAGGTTGGGGTTCTAGTGACTGTGTCTTGGAAAGTAATGAGGGTTATATTTATTCATGTTGAATGGTAATGACGTCGGTGAGGTGTCATTTAACAAAGGGTTTGTATTGGTGTTTTATGGAATACATATTTTTCTTATGGAAAAGTTGAGGTGAGGTGAACATACTAATATTAGAAATTTACATTGATAAACTAATTTATAAAGTATCTAAACCATGGACCGTGGTTTGTTCTTAAATGAGTTTGGTATGAAAATAAGTGGGAAAGGAGTTAAAATTGGGAATCGTGAAATGTTGAAACTGTATCATATCAGTTCATAGGTAGGGATAATTATTATAATGGATGAAATGATAAAAAATGGATTTAAAGTGATTAGGAAAGCTAAATATTTCTTAAGGGGGGTATGGATGGGTGCCTCAAGTCATGCGGGAGAAGGAGGTGTGTGAGGGTTTTGGAATCAAATTCCCATGGTATTTCAATTTTTTAAATAATTTTTCCTAGTATAGGTTTCTCAAACTAATTTTTTACATTCACCGCGACACGGGTATAGTTTTTGAAAGAACCACACGGTATAGATCATTATGTTTGGATGATTTTCAATTAATGGATTCATATTAAGGTTTCTAAGGATGTATTTTGGGTATATAGACAATGAAATTGCCTTGGATACTAATTTTTTTTTTAATTTTGGATCCAATTTAAAACATGATGTTAGTATAAAAGTGGTTGTGTCTATGATCATGTGGGGGATTCTAAAATACTATTGGGCCTGGTATTGGGATTAAATTAATATTTTATATGTCATAGTTTTTTTAATATAAGGTATGAGGATCAAAATATTGAAAAATAGGTGTGGGGGAAATGTTTCGGGTTTTGGGGTTGATCTATGTGTTTTCATAAATTCAAATAGATTGTAAAAAACAATACTCCATATTTTGGTGTGTCTTATAAACCAATAATATAGGATGAAATGAAAAAACATGATTTATTAATCATCATGGTCATTGTAAATTAATTTAAATGAGAAAATTTTAGCAAACATATTCTATTAGAGTTGGTTGGTATTTTTAATGAAATTTGACCTATAAACAGGTAAATAAAATGGGTGTGGTGTGTTGGTAATTGTTCTATGTTTGGGTAGTATATGAAATATAAGTAGGGAAGAGAAGAAAATCCAATATTTTTGTTGGTATTCATTTCATTTATCCAATTAAAAATTTATACTCTTATATTAAAATGATTTAATTAATTCCCTTGGTTAGTTTTTTTGTAGGAAAAACGATAATGAAAATACTATATCATGGATATGTGGTTTATTTCCTCATTTCAATGTTTCATCCAATATTTACCACAATTTGGTTTATTATAAAACACTATATGGTGATAAATTATTCTCCAAAAAATACATAAATTTACCATTTATTATCATTAATTCATACCACTCCTCAACAGATTTTCACTTCTCCATGAACATGATTTTAAGAGGGAGATTTTCAAAAGAATTTTCATTATAATATTTACTATAATTTCTTAATATAACAATAAAAAATTCACATGAAATTACTCAAATGATAATAAATAGTTTGATATTATGTAACAGACCTTGGTTATGTCCCAATTATTGCATTATATATAATCTAAATCTACAAATGCATTATATTGTTTTGTAATTTTTTTTGGATATAATGAACTATAAAAAGAAATTTTACATATAAATATTCAATATTGTCCCATTGAAATTGAATACAGGCTTGAACTCCCTTTGAATCATTATAACTTCATGGAATGTGTTTTAATCACTGTGAAAGGTCTTATCCAATGTGACTTTGATTTACAATGAAACAATTTCAAAAATGAGTTAAAAAATTCTTTTGGACTCTTGTAATGAATGTTAATTGGTTGATGCGTATATCATACCAATTTTTAGTCTTTTACTTAAATATATTATATTTCCTTTTAAAATCCATTATAATTTCCCCCAACTCATCTATATATAACCAATTCTTCACAATTTGTTACATATATATGTACCACATTGAATAACCCAATATTAATTGTACTTCAATTCCACCATCAGGTGGAATGGATTTTAATAAATTAGTTAGAATGATTATATATAATTGGATGTTTTAAATAGTATGATCTAATTCCAAAAATCATCATAAATCTTATTTACCTAATCCTTTTGATTCAGGATCATTATTTTATCTATGGTTTTTCTATTTCTAAATTATAGAAGTCTACATTCTATCTTTTTTGTGGGTGACAAGTGGTGATTTTAGTATACTGATATCTATATTTTTTAACAGTTCCTTCAGTAAGTTATTATTGAAGGGAGTACCAAAATAACAAATGAGAATCCTAACGATTAATAATTGTGTAAATATGTTTTTATTCAAAAAGTTGTTACTCATTCTCACTGAATTATTCATTGTTATATCATATAACACTAATTAAAAAACATAGTTCACATATATAATAATTTATGTGTTTCTAAAATTTTTTGGGATAGGGTCTATAAATTTAATTCCTTACACACTAAATTCTTCAACATTAGTAATTGGGTGTTTTTGTATTTTATCGAACATCCCTATATTTCTTGATATTTGTCACCAATTTCTAGCACTCCCAAATTCAATTATATATTTTTGGAGAGTGTGCCAAAATAATCCACTATAAAACATTATTTTCACTTTCTATTTAGAACATTATGTCCTCTAGTAAGATATTAAAATAATATATATATAATTAAATTCACCCAAGACTCAAGAACATATCTCCTAATAATTGCTTCTCTACATTAGATGAATAAATAAGGATTATACACAAATTAATGTGTTATATTATCCAAAATCATTTATTCCTTCTTGATACGTAAAGTGATAGTAAATGGTTCTATTTTCCATGTTTTTATCAATTATAGTAAACCAAGGATAGTCTTCAATGTCAATATGAATGTCTTTCTCCTATGGGAAATCATCATCAATTTAAATTTCTTTTTATTCCTCTATTTTTTTGAGCCAATAATATAATATGATCAATAAAAACATTATTTGAGGACATATTATCTTTAATAATAAATTTAAAACCATATAGAAACAAAATAAATTAGGCCAACCTCTATTTATAATACTTTTTATTCAATAAAATTTCCTTCTATATTTCTTATCTCTATATATTACTCTGTTATGGAGTCATAGATATGATATAAACATGACCAAAAAGTGGCCATTATTTCAATATATTTCTATGTGGTAGTATAATTGATTTGGTCTATAATTATAGTATATATTTCTTAAAAAATATACTAAAATATATGATAAACATATTATCCCATGCCATCTCCCATAGTGAAATCACTCAAATCACACAAAAATTAAAAAATCACCCATTTGTGATAGATCATGGTTTGGGAAGCCACCAATATACTTCTAGAAGCAGTAAAGTATCCCTTAAAATATTAATTTTTTTTGAATGGATATTACTTTAATTTTTACTTGATAAGTGGCCATGAAATCATATAAGAATCCTTGAAAAGGTTATAGTTGAAACCCACTTGACCATAAAAACACCAAATCAATTTTTTTATAAATGTAATTTTTATTGAAATATAAAATGTATCAACATACAGGAAAGGGAAATTAGTTGGAAAAGACACAATATCAATGTGGATGAAAAAAAATCAAGACTCAGTGAATATGCATAAGGAAACTATTTTCATAACTTTGGTATACTTACATGCAATTAAAAGTTCTCAACATCACTAATCAACTCACTATATAGATCAACAGAATCCACCAACATGTTTCCTTCCCTCAATGTATGACTTATAGTATAACTCATTATAAATTCGTTTAAAATCCTACATTAGGTACTAAATTTACTAGTGGTTTGTTTCTTGGTCCTCCACAAATATAAAAATGACATATGCATTAAGTTAAATAACCATTAGAGAAGTATACCTTTCATTGGATAAATTCCAACCAAGGAGGATATATTTCAACTAAATTATGATAAAATTTCCAGGTCTAGAATATTCCATGAAATCTAGGATAATGAATCCCCGGGGATCTTATATTTCCCATCCCCAGAAAATATCATTGTTGCAGGTTGAACCATCGATGTTCAATTTATAACAAAAAAATATTGCTATCAAAAAATCAAATATTCCTCTAAATATAATCATATTATAATGACCCATAGATAGAATCCCTATCTTTTCTTGTTTATAAGTATATATAGGACATCATAATTTATTTTAACTACCATATCCTAAACTTTATTTAGGTAGTGATGAAGACTACAGGCTAATGAGATATTAGAAGACATGTGGAATAATTCAATTTCAACCATTCCATATCATGTATGAAGATTTATACAATTATAAACAGACACAATATGCTTTCATGTTTGCTACTCCTATGGATATCATATGATGAATAGTTTCCACTTCCAAATATATTCAACAACTATATTTAGATTTGGGGAAAACACATCTCACTTAAATCCTATAATCAATTAGCAATTCATTCTTTTCGATCCACCATATGAGAAATCTAGTTTTTGTGGGTATAATATTATTCTGCATGTGATCATATCCCTACTATATCCCAGTAATTTTGTTCTTATTAAAAAAATAAAAAATTACACAATATGAAGTTACAAGTAGTTCCCAGTAAATAAAATAAATTTTCCCAAGTAGATGATAGAAAAAATTCATTTTTTATTTAAAACTATCCAACTTCGATCATTTAATTTTGGAAACATTTATATACCTTAACCTCTGTAACATTAATATTTTTAAGTCATAGCCTAGGATTATATAGTTACATTATCACCAAAAATAATAATTCCAAAATGATATATCCCAATTATCCTCCACCCACCTTGTCTATTAATTAATTATTAGTTGAATAGGGGTATATTTGTTCCAAGTTTTAGAGATCAAACCATGTTTACTCCCTACAATAACCTCAGACACATTACCTTGATTTTTTAGAGTATACCACACTAATAAAGATGTGTCATTTAGATTCTTCCATGCTAATTTAGTAATAATATATTTTATATTGTCTTCCATGACATGAAAATTAATACCCCTCCTCCACTATGAGTGATAAGTTTCTACATCAAACCTAATAAATCCATTTTATCAACAATTATCCCATAGAAAATGCGATATAATCTTGTACAATCAATGAAAGACTAAATTACGCTCTATCAAATAGATAAAACAGGGATAGGAATATAAATTAAACTACTTTTGACCATGCTATTATTATCATCAAATGATAATAAATGATTCTTCTAATTCCAAATTCTATTATCAAATTTATACATGTTTAAATAGAAATATTAAATTCAAACACATCCATGAATCAGTGGATACCTATGGTATTCAAAAGTTAAATCCATCATCATGATTATCATCCATAACTTTAAGTGTTATTTCCATATCTAATTCATTTTATCAAATTCCAAATATCCACTTTTACGGGAATTTAAATACATCCCGCTCAATATACCACGTACTTTGAGAATTCCCATCAAACCATCAACAAATATTTATTTTCCATTGATAATTACTAAGGTATCAGTCAAACATAGGATATGAGAACTATCTTGGGTCCTATACCATCCAACATAATATCCCTCTCTTTCTTATTCCATGAATTATTTAAAGATTCTACATAGGTAATCATGAAAAATTATAAAAAAGTTGCAAATAAGATATCACCTTTTGAAAGACCTCTAACTGATTCAGAGAATAAAAAAATACTTCCTATAAGAAAAATGAGAATCCATGGTGATTAAAAATACCAGATTAGTGGGAAACATTAATTATTAGGGAATATCATATTCTATATAGAAAAATAATGAAACCATATTCCATATTTCCAAATTTTTCTCAATGTCAATTTTAATCATCACATTACCTCACATTTATTTTTCATCCATCTCTGCTATAATTTCTTGGTCTATCCCAACTACCCCTGGATACATCTCTCTATGATGAATATATTATAATCCTACAAAACAAAATAATTTATGGTTGGAAGTAACCAATTTTTTAATGAATAATAAATCAACATATATTGAAAATTACATATCCTACTCGGCTGAAGGTTTTGGAAGAGATATTATTGTTGTATCATGGGAGTAAAAACCATAGTAGTGGCTGCTATAGAAAAAAAATTGATAACTCCCATAAAAAATTTTCTCAAATCAATCAAAATATACCATTTAATTATTTCACATGAAAATATTTAAAAAGATCTAGGAAAACAATCAGGATTTGGTTCCCTTTACACACATATACCCTTGATGGCTCTATTAATCTCATTCTATTAAATAAGGAAAATAATCAAGGCATAATTGGAATATTAAACTAAATTTAATCTATTGTTTACAAATTCCTACCAATTTATAAATTACTAGGAAAATAATAATATGATATAGGTTTTTTGAGAGCACCTTGAAAAATTTCTAATATTTATTCCACCAAGGGTGGTTATATCTCATTCAAATGAAATATTCTACTTAAGTCATTTAAGTCTACCCATATATTTTCTTTCTTTAATACATGCATTAAAAAAGCATTATTCAGATAAAATTTATGTATCTATAAATTCATTGACCACTCATTGTCTTTAAAAACTTCTTTTAACGACATCATGTTCATCTAATATTTCTTCATAGAAATTTCCTCATATTCCTATGATTTTTGATCCACTAAAAATATTATTTATAGAATTTGAATTTTTCTATATAAGGTTTTGAAAAAAAAAATCATCCTTCATATGACCCTTGCACCACCTCAGGATCTCATTCTAATGAATTTGTGTTCTCCTTGATGGTGATACAAGGGAGAACCAATAATATTTCTATTCTGAGAAGTCAAAAACATATAAAGGAAACCATCATCTTTTTTTCATGTAATGGTGTATCTAAATCATTGGTCCATATAAGTAATATCACCATTATCTATATTATGTTCAAAGTGTTATGATACAAATTGGGGTAGGTGTGTAACATTAATACTATTTAATATTTCAAACCCACGCATGTCTAACAAAAAATTATCTAACCATACCCACATACATCTCTGACATTTATGCTTATTTCACCCGGCGAGACCCACCCACAAAAATCCAAATCTCAACAACTAAATTTCATCCATAAATTCATTAAACTCATCCTTTGATCTTTAAAATAGTCTAAACACTCTTTTTTTAGTATTTTAAGATATAGTGTTAAAATCCACTCCCACAAACTAGAACAGACCTCGGGGAATTATAGTATCTCTTTTATTTTGAAATGGTCAAACAAAATTCCTTGATAAGATTTATGGTGCCAAAGGTAAATTAAATCTTGAATCATGAAGTAAACATTTTCATAAAAGATCAGTCATAAATTTTCATGATAGTATTTAATTAATAATCTAATGTTATTAATGAATTCTTTAAATGGTTCTCTGTAATGTAAAAAATTTTCTATAAATATCACAAAATCACCCTCCAAAATTTCCTGAGAAATTGAATAATAAATCTTGAAATTCATTCTATGAAATTCAAAATCTAACTAATATGATAAGTTATGGTTAGATATAGATAATTAATTGTTTTTTTGTTTGACTTTCTACATCCATTGATATTTTATTGTAACCAAAATATATATCAAAATAGAAATGAAACTAAAGTTAGAATATCCTTTCTAGAGTTATAATGGGATTGAAAAATTTACATTAAATGTTTCCTCATTTAGCTTATAATAATCGAAACATATTATCTATCTTATAAGAAACCATGTTGAAATAAATTCATTATCCTTTTTTGATCATCTTCATGTCCCCTTTCTTTGGTACAACTTAAAGTGGGTTGGCCCATTCACTGTCTATAATTGAAAATATGATTCTATAATCTAGTTACTATAATAATTAATTTTTAATGAAATATTATATTGGGGGTGTAATTCCCATTTTTATTTGGTCACTTGACTTTCTTCTTTATTCATATTGACATTAAATGTAAAAATTTTGGGGCTAATGCACATTATATCAACAACACCACAAGTTATTTAGTGCAAAATTTTATTTAACACTTATAATAATTATTCCCCTTGTCCTTATGAAAAATATACATTTACTAAATATATAAAGTCTCTTTTTGTCCTACAAATGAGTACATTAATGTCTTTGGAAGTATATTTAGTTCAAGTATCAATGGCTTGACGATCAAAGGGATCAACTATAAATTGAACCCTCTTGATATGTTATTTTACTATTATAAATATAGGGTTATTTATTAATCCTATAAATTGGTAATTTCGCTTTTTTAAATTATTTCATCAATGATTTTTATCATTTTCTCTTATTTATATTACTATAATCACATGGGAGTTGAGCATTCTATGGGAAAATAGCTTGTAAACAATCTAATTCACATTCATTCATAATAGATTTCATTTGATCAATAGTGAGTTGATCCTATAAACCATTAAAGATAAATCTCCTTAGATTCAAAACTAACAACTCATTCACTAGGGTTAGGAATGGTCTCTCAAGGATAAGTAGAACATTCACTTTTTCTTCCATATTTATGATTACAAAGTTAGTGGGAAAAATAAAATTCCACAACTTAAAAAAATAATTAATAATTTCACAAGGGAACTTTTCTAAATGATTAGATAGTTATTTTGAAAACGTTATTGGTTTTGGTTCATCTAATCCCACCTTTCAATGCACACATAAGGGCATCAAATTAAAACTTTCTCACAAGTCACAAATTTTCTTCCCAAATTTAAATGATCCAATTATTCATGATATAGGGAAACTTCTTAGAACTCTTATGTTAGGTGTTATTATTCATTTAAAAATATCAAAAACCTTCTAAAATAAGGATATAACTCCAAAATCTCCCAATTTCATTTTATTGGAAATGGAACTCTTTAGGAATTTTTCATACATTAGTATTTTGGAAATATCATCAATGAATTGTATGTTGAGGTAGAGATACATAAATATATCCTGAAATTTATAATATTAACTTTTTATTCATTCATTTATCATCTTATACATTAATGGAATAGGGGGTTGTATGGCTCTAACATTTTATATTCATTTGGTAATTCTTCTAAATTTATATTTTTTTAAGTTTCTTGTTTCCAAATGTAATCCCTCTATCTATTATATTGTAGAATCACACTCTACCTTATTTATCTATTGTAACTCATAATTTTTTTAATTATTTTATTTTATTTCCTCCAACTCATTACCGCTTTGAAGTTTCACCACTTTCATTTCCACTCTTATGATTTTCACCATACGACATATTATTATACAATATAACAGCTTTTGTAATCTTGGAGAAATTTATCTAAATTGATGATCATGTTTTGAAAGAGAATATTATTGATTCATGAGATATTTATTTGTTTTAAATCTATCAATACACTATTTCGATATAGGCAGTTCTAATTTTCTTGTGATAAGGTTTTTAGATTGTTTTTTCAAAAGGACCAATTATTGATACGACTAAATTCGGGTCTATGGGGTTGATGTTCTTGTTAAAAGGGTATCAGGCCTTGATTTTGAGGGGGTTTTCAAGATTTAACTTGGTGAATTTTAAGTTTTCCAACAAAGTGGTTGATTATAGCCCAAAATTGGATTTGAATTATGATTCATCGACCACAAATAAGATTTCGTGAATTTTTAAGGAGGTAAATTGTGATTCATATAATTAAAATAAAATGGTTGATATATTTTAAGCTATATTGAAACTATTATTAATCATTTATACCTCTACACATCTCAAAATATTGTGAAATGAGAGTGATTTTTAATATTTTAGGTGCTTCTAATTGAATAATATCCATGATTTTTGACACGTAGTTCACTTAGGAAGCCAACTAAGTAATATCCTTTACATAATGGTCCTTTATTATTTTTTCTAAATGATATATTTTTGAGGGGTTTTAATTTGGAGGTCTTTCAAAAATTCAAGAGATTTTATCATTAATCCTCCATCAGTTGAAGTATCAATCAGAACCTAAGATTCCAAAAATAGACAATAGTAAAAGCTTTTCATTTTAATTCAAATGTTAAATTCATTCTGTGGTAAATTTAATAACAAACATTTAAACCTATATATTCCCTCAAACATATAATATATATTATTTTGACCAATATTTTTAATTTCACTTCTCAGTTTCACCATCTTTGATGATTTAAAGAATTTATCCAAATATTTTTGAGATACATGTCCTAAGATGTGATGAAACCATGAAAAAAACCATTCAGCCCATATATTTCTCTGTCCTTGAGTGGAATTTGATATTATTTTTATCATATAAAATCCCATTGAAATTTTATTATGAATTAATGTATATAAAAGAACCATTTAATTCCTATAAATTTTGATATAAAATGGGTTGTATGTATTAATTGATTAATTAAACATGTCAAATATTTATTGTTTATATGTTTTGGGATGGATATCAAGTTTGATGAAAAATGGACAAAATGAAAATAATTTTTCTGCGCTAAACTGAATATTTAAAGATTGTTTTAAGATTCAGCCTCGTCAAGGATAAAACCTAGAGCTCAGAAATGAGGAACCCCACTAAAACAAAGTGAAACCTATCAGAAATCAAAATTACACATCGTTTATGTCATTTAAATGATTTGTAACTATATATCATTGTAGGACCTGAATTATTTTATAGCATGTATAAAACACACGGACTCACACATTACAGGCCATGTAAACATATTACATGATGTGTAAAATCTTATACAGATTCCTCAAACACTGATTTATGATGGGATTTTTACTAACATTTCATAAAAAAGTACTATGATGACTCATTATGATGGAAAACCCATTAATGGAACATTATGATGCCCAAGAGAAACATTCATGCCTATAAATAATAGGATAGGGATGGATTTAAGATGACTAATTAGAGAGAGATTCTCTGGATAATGGATTACTGTATGTTTATTTCCCTGCTTTCCTTTTCCATTATTTTCATTAAATTGTGATGTCTCACCTCTCATGATTCAACTCAACTTCCACATCCTTGGAGGGGTGGTTCCATTGATTGATCAGCAAGGGGGGGTGGACCTATGTTTCTATTCGTGAGTTTTTTTCATAAAAGAGTATAAATCCTTTCATTAATTTTCTATATAGTATCAGTTTTATTTTAGTTTCCAACTCCAATTGAATTTTTTTTTAGTTAGATTCTATTTAATTAAATTTCCTTGGGTGATGATTAATTTCTCCCTCCATCCAATTTTTATCTATATATAGAGTAACAGATTAGGTTTAAATTTTCAATGCTCAGCAATCATTTGTACATGTGTGGAATCGTGGTAGGAAGTATTGGATGATAAGATAATAATGACACCCAGTCATGGATTTTTCTAGTTAGTTGATTGTACACACTGTGATGAAAAACACATAGGAAAGAGAGTAGAACAATATGATATTTTAGTTAAGGTTATTATCACAATAACCTCGTAGACAACAAAGTGGGAGGAATCAATAGATAATATACAACCCTTATCAATAATAAGAATAAAAATTGGTAATATTGAAAAACCCTGATTGCATTACTCGAGGTCTTATTTAACCTTCTCTAATCAATGTCATTCTGAAAGGTTTTTGAATCAATCAATTTAAAATTCTTTCTATTTTCAATTTCTTAATATAGAATCAAATTAATTTTATCAACAAAAAAGTGAAAAATCTTTTTTGTGTGCACTCCTATTTGTTAGACCACATAGGTTAACATATATAATATACATAGGTAATTAAAATAAAATTCCATGCCCCATGACATATGTGCATCAGTATCGCGTATCTCTATGAATTTGGAAAATGTGAATGATTATTTCTTGAAAAATCCTTTTGAATATATTTCATTTTTGTTTGTTGTAAATGGTGGTGTGGTGAGAATTATAATGAAATATAATTATTTGGAAACAAATTGAGTTGGTATAGAGGTTTTTCCAAGATGTTCAGAAGTGGTTCAAAAAGTGGACTTGTTTTTAAAGTAAATATATTTTTATCATTGAAATATGAGATATTATGGAACTAAATATTGAATTGTTTCTACAAGTGGAGGTTTTGGAAGTTATATTAGAAAATGATCTAAAAATATTACGGATGTAAGTTCTAAATGTTTTACTTGAAGTAGTACTTTAGAAGATAGATGATTTATCCAATCCCAAGAGTTCATATAAAAATAACAAAGGCATGGATTTCCCTATATATATATAATATTCTATGTTCTAATAAATATAAAAGTATCATTATATGTAATGGTAACTACTACCTGGTTTTTAAGGGAAACAAATGATGAGTTGGTTGGGTCAAAAAATGAAATATTATATGTGAATCTATTACTAGGGGAACACATAATATTTTCTATAAATTTTGTGAATTCCACACAAAAAGGTTATTGGGGAATACATAATTGTTTTCTAGACCATACATATCACAAAATGATAAAGTAAAAAAGTCACCTCCAATATATGTAATGGTCGATTTTATGGTACCAAAATTTCATATGCATGACACATTCTTGTAATGAAATGTGTAAAAAACAATGAAATACCTTAAGTGTGTATTATGAGTGGTAATCAAAAATTCATTCTCCTAAAAGAAGTTTTTTAATCTATGTGTCAATTGTGCAGATAAAAATAAAATGTTTGATAGATTTAAGTAGAAAAGATATTTTTTTATGTTTGGTAAATTTATAATAAGAGAGAAGTGATTGGATTCAGGGTGGGTTTTACCTTTCATGATGTCATCATAGTTTCTAAGAAAAATATGAATCTTTTGGTTTTAGAAAAATAATTAAATGAATTGATAAAAAAATGTTTCTTCGATTCCCCTTTGATTTAGTTATTTATCAAAATGTGGAAATTTTAGTGGGATAACAATTAATCACTCAATGAATGCCAAATATGGTATTGATTTTCCCTAAATAAATAAATTATTCTGTCGTAATTTCTTCATGTTTTTTAGTTATCACTAAAACACTCCCTTATATTATATTCATTAATAATTAAATAATTTGTGAACAAATAAATAAATCAAGAAAATGTATAATAATATTTAAATCTATGGAATTTAATATTTATGTATAAAATATAATATAATTGTATTTAATTTAAATAAAAAAATAGATTATATTGAAAACCATTCATTTAGAAGAAAATAATTCTATTCATTGAAAACATTCAGAAACACATACCATACAAAATGGTATCAACCTTTCCTTCACACAATCACTAATGATTCTACCCCTCCAATCAAGAAGGTCTCAATGAATTTGGATAAAAAAATAAACATGGAAGAATCAAATATGAATAAATAATAAGAAGGAATAATTAATTGTTGTTATCCTCTTGGATACATATCACTAGATGGAATGGGATGAATTGGAATTATTTGGGAAGAAGGATCTATAATTTCTCATCTAATGTTTACATATGTTAGACCAATTAAAAGAACGGTTCATGAATGGAATTATTGAATAATGTTTCTTATAAATTTATTTCATATATCCCCTCAAAATTTTATTTTATTGGGAAATTTGTAGGGAGAGTTATGATTGTTTCACTCTGAGAATTTAATCTACCTAGACATAATCTCCATAATCCATGTCTCTAGTTTCCCATGCATTAATTGCCTTCAAAACGGATGATTCATGCATAGATTACCTCATGAATGTTTTTATGAAATGTCCTTTTCATGTACACTCCAAATGTTTTTTCATCTGGGGCTTCCAATCATGATATATAGTCCCACCATCAAAAATCCCTAGATCCTTGAACAGTTTTGAAGGCCCAACTACTGAGATGGTTTTGGGAATCCAAATTGTAGATTTATCTTTTGGTACAGAAGAATGAATTGAATAGAAGGATGTTTAGAATTATAAAAATAAATAAATTCATGATATGGACTATTATAGAATATTTTATACCCTAAATACATAAATTATTTAAAATAGTTAAATTTCAAAATTGGCTATTTTTTTATTATGCTCGAAATTCCACTAAAATCAAAAAATGTTCGAAATTAGAATAAAATAACTATTTTGTAAGATTTAAAACATTAAACTCAAAGTAATATTATGTAAAATACTTGTTATGTCAACTACCTCACCCATAAACCTTGATTTTATTCATGTATAAAATCTCAACACTAAAAATCATAGGGCACTAATATTATCAATATTAAAATTTAAATTCAATATAATCAATAAAATATCAATTTTAAATAAAAATTTTAAATTACCCATACAATATTAATTAAATTTTCCATTTTTAAAATAAAAATTAAACTTTTATATTTTAATTTTCCCCTTTGAAAATTTATGGAACTTCTAATTTCATCCATTCAAGGTCCTCAATTCATTATTATTAAATAGGAAAAATCATATTCTATTTCACATTTAAATAATTTCTCTTATCTCACAAGATACAATTCAAGTAAATTAATACTTATATCATTGAAACATTCACATTATCCACAACCTTTTAAAATAAATTCTTTATCCACTATATAATAAAAAAATTTCACAATGAATTCATTAGGACATGAAATTAAGGTTATAATGACTCTGAGGATTTAGGTTGGTAGGATTTGCTGATTAAAAATAAATCTCAATGTGGTTTTTTAACTCCAAAATGATAAAAAATGATATTCAAATTTAAAAAGTTTAAATACATTCACACCTTAAAATTGTAAAAACTACCAAATATCCCCATGATTCAAAGTAATCATCATGAATTGTTTGAGCATAATGAAAGATTTTGGCCATCTCTTGATGATTTTTTTCTTTAGTCATTTTCTTATTTTTAAGATAAAATTTTCATTTTTTTCTCAGTAGTTATGATTTATAATAAATAACACATCAAAATCCTAACCACATATGATAGAAATCATAGGTCTTGCAATGATGATTTTTTGTTTACGCAAATCACAATCCATTCCTCTTTTTTTGCACTTTTTTCATTTTCATGTTTCTTATATTCAAGAGTGTAAAAAATAATTTATAATGAATTATTCCAAAAAAATTTACAATTACAACAATAAGAACCCCTACACATCTTCTTTACATTATAAGTAATCCCATTTACTAGGATTTCATTTACCACCACACTTAAACTTTTAAATATATTAAAATTATTAAGAGTAGGGTAGGCATTGATAAAAATGGATTGAAACATGGATCATCCCTAGAAATTTCATTCATAGTATCTATTAGATAAAGAAGTATTGATATAAAGTTGGTCTTTTAATGATAATTGGTTTATCAAAAATATTTCTCAATCATTATAAATGTGTTTTTTCATAGTTGTATCTTTTAAAAGTTTATATTCAAGTTCTAGTTGGTGGAATGTCCCATAATAACTTATGAAATCTGCTCAAGATTAAATAGGAATTACTTGGTGTAGAAATCCTCTCAGGAATGAGATAAATGATTTGGGATAATCACTCAATAAATTATTAATAATAACAAATTAATTCACATGAATTTATAAAAATCAAATCATAAAAAATGGTGGGAAATTTTCATTTACATGAATCAATTAATTACATCAAATCATGAGTCCTCATTTTAATATATTTTCTTCACATTAATAATTCAAATCTAAATTTTACTCAATCAATTTCATTATCATTGAAATATAAAACATGACATCATAGGATTCCTGAAAAACTCATGTCTCTTAGATTAGTCATGTAAATAATAATTCAAGTGTGGGGATGAAAATTTGACCATTACAGTTGAAAAGAAAATTTTAATAAAAAAATATAGGGAGTTTAAATGATAATATTAAAATTTTAACTCCCTTTTGAAACATATATTTTGGTCCTCCTCTGCTTCTTATTGTCCCTACCTTATGGTTTCCTTCCATGGTGGTTCTTGAAAAATATAAACCACTCATACTAGTGTAAGAAACATTTCATTAAATCTCAAAGAGGTTATAAAAAAAGGAACTAAGTCCTATATGCTAAGAAAATATTGAAACTCGGGTTTCTACCCACAAGTGATTTTGTTTAATGTTGTTTTCTCAGCATCACCTCTTAATAATAATTTAGTTATTGGGTTGTATTAGTTTGATCTCCTCCCCTAGTTATTGAGGTAATATTCCATGGATCTTATTAAGGCTTTTCTCATTTGTAGTGAATGGGTTTCCTCTATTTTTATCGACATAAATGTCACCAAAAGGATAGACATTAATAACATGAAAATTTCCATCCCACCTAAAATGAATCTTACAAATAATTAACTTCTTCTAGAATTGTATAGTATAACTTGGTCTATAAGTTTATAGGTATTTGGTTGATTCAATTTTTCATGTACCACCCTAATTATTTCTTTGTAAATTATTTAGTTTTCAAAAACTTATCTTATGCTTTATTCCAAATATTGAAACATTAATTTTCTCTCTTTTCTATCACTCTCTAAATCCAAATTTACCTTTTTATTACCCCAGTATGATTGGTGCTCCAATTCCACAAGTAGGTGATAGATTTTTCCATAAATATACCGATGTGGTCTCATACCAAAGGTTGGAATGTATGCTTTCTGGTATTCCAATAAAGTTCTTTCAATCCTTTTTATCCAATCCATTTATTTTGGTTTGGCAATTTTATCCAAAATTCCTTTAATCTACCAGTTGGACACTTTATATTGAACATTTTTTTGGGGATGGTAAGTTGTAGAAATTTTGTGGTGACCCCCATATTTCTTTAGAATATCTATTATTATTCTATTTAAAAATGTGTGTTGTGGTCGCTGATGATAGATCTTTGCACTCCATACCTACAAAAGTGTTTTCCCTAACAAAATCACACAAAATTTTGGAATTGTTAGTCTTGGTGACTTTAACTACCACTGATTTCGAGACATAATAAACAACAAGTAAAACATAAAATATCTGAAATTACATGGGAAAGGGTCCCATGAAATAAATTCCACAAACATAGTAGATTTCACATAAGATAATGGGATTTTGGGGAATCTCTTGTCTCTTTGAAATGTTTACAAAAAAATTAACATTTTTCCCATTTTTTACAAAAAAAAATTAGAATACCTAATCAAAGTGGGAAAACAGATTTTATATTCATAAGAATTACTATCATATCTTATAGGTAAAAAAATGTCCTCCACAAGGCCGTGTATGGAAATATTGGAAGCCATATTCTATTTCATATATTGTAATACATCTTCTTATGATTTTATCATTGTAAATATTTTAGAGAAATGAATCCTTCTAGATATGGAATCTTTATTCAACCTTGATTTTATGTTTCTGATGGATGTTAAGTGAAGAATTTATATGTTATGTGGCCAAATAATTCATGGTGACATCATAACATGGTACTTCATACTCTATGATGTAGATCATATCTCTAGGTATGTTATCATTGAGTGGGTTTAGCTCTAGAATTTCTATCTTATCAATGTTGGGAAGCCTACTGAGATGATCTTACACTTGGTTTTCCACTTCCTTTTTTCTTTAAGCTTTATATTGGACTCCTGAAAGAGTAGTATTTATCTCACAATCCTTGGTTTGGCATCAGACTTCTTCATCAAATACCTGAGAGCTCCATGGTCATAAAATACCACTATATTATTTCCAAGAAATTATGACCTGAATTTATATATAACAAAGAGAACGGAAATAAACTCATTCTCCGTTGTTTTGTATTTGGATTGAGATTAATTTAGGGTTCTTGAATTATAGGTTATGACTTGGGGTTTTCCATTGATTCTTTGGAAAATAACTACTCAAATAGCATCATTTGATGCCACACAATATAACTAAAATGAATGGTCCTAATTTGGGGGCTGCATTATCAGTGTTGTAATCAACTTATGATTCAGCTCATCAAATGAATTATTGTAATTATCATTAAAAACAAAGTAAGCCTATTTTAAGTGAATTCCTGAGAGTGGGAGACAAATATTACATAAATCATTGATGAATATCCTATAAAATCCCACATTCCCTAGAAATGATCTGATGTGTCTCACATAGGTGGGGTGCGAAAAATAATTTATCACTTCAATTTTAGATTTATCCAACTCGATCCCCTTTTGTGAAAGGATATGTCCTAAAACAATTCCCATTTAAACAATGAACTGACATATCAAAAAATTTAAAACCAAATATTTCACTAAACATTTTGTAAAAACATTCTCATGATTTCCCAAGCAATGATCTAATGAATTCCCAAAAATAGTAACATCATCAAGAAATATATCCAGGAATTCTTCTATGTGATTAGATAAAATGCTTACCATGCATCGCTAAAATTTACCTAGGGCATTGAATAATCAAAAAGGAATCCTATTGTATGAGAATGTTCTGAAAGAATAGGTTAGGGTTGAATTATCTTGTCCTCTTGGGGAAATTAGGACCTAAAAATATCTAGAAAATCAATCAAAAAATCATATGTGTTTTACCTACTAGAAATTCTAACATATGACCAATGAATGGGATTGCGAAATGATATTTTCAGGTGACTTGGATTAGTCTTATATAATGAATACACACCCTCAAAATATTCTAGAATCTCGTGGGAATTAATTCAATTTTCTCATTTTCCACAATGATCAACCTTGTTTTCCTTGGAACCACACGGATGGGGATGACCAATTGAGGGTCATAAATTGGGTAAATTATGTCAGATTCCAAAAAGAAATCAACTTTTTTCTCTACAACATCCCAAATGGTGGGGTTCAATCTCTTATAGAGATTCCTAATAGGTTGAGATTCCTCTACTAAATTTATTCTAGGTGATCAAACCATGGGTTTGATCTGGGGTATACCTCTTATACTCTATCCTATGGCTCAGAAATTTCATTTTAAAAGGTTAATATGTGTTTTCTCCTAGGTCCCAACTAGATTATTAGAAATTACCACATGTAATTTTTCTCCCTCTAATAGATACACATATTTCAAATATCTTTGGATAGGTTTTAATTCAAGAGTCAGTGGAAGTTCTAAGGATGAAAATGAATGCAATTACCCTATCTCAAAAACATGGACACCCTTGAAAAAGGGTATCATATTAGTTTCATCTAGTAAATTATCAAATAATACAGAGGTGATTTCATAATTTTCATATTTTTGGGAAATCTATCATCCTATGGTTTGATCTTCTAGAGCTAAGAATTATTTAGGCATACCTGAATCTCCGATGGAACCACTACCTTATCTTTGGTAGATTGAAAAGAGGTAATAGAAGTTTGATGGGTTTCATTTTTAGTCATGGACATTAATGTTCTCATTACTATCTCCTAGATCCATGGTCAGGGATCCTTCATGAACATTGATGATTGTATTGGATGTTTTCATGAATGTTATTCCCAAAATTGTGGTTGAATGTCTAGGTACATTTAATTACTCCTTAGTGAGTACTTAAACCTACCTTGGAAAAAATTATTCTTTCAACTCCCACTAGTACATCTTCTAAAAATCCAGGTGAAAAAAATGGTGGATCGGTTTTCTAATTGGATAACCATTATTGTTGGCATTAGTTCACCTATTCTTAATTATGAGAAGACAAAATTAGAAATTAAATTTATGGAATCTAAAACATCACACAAAGCATCGGAAAAAATAAATAACCCACTGCGTAGGGAATAGAAAATGTCCTGAGATCTTGAAATTTTTTTGGGTAAAGGTGGTGTGATCAAAGCTAAGACCATGTTTCCAAATATAATTCTTTCATCCTCATCATGATTCTTTATCTTTTGAATATTTCTTTTAGGAACATTAAATATTTTAGTATATGGAGTATTTCCTCCATTATGGGAATGTTAATTTAAACTTTTTGGAAGGTATCCTAGATCAATTTTTGATGTTTTTATTCTTCAGCATTTTATGATTGATCTAGTATATAAGGGAATGGTACCTTGTTTTTTCCCTTCCCTCTATATGGTATTTTCTATTTTTTTGTCTTCTTCTTGGGTGGATGTTTTTTTCATCAGTTGTTTTCAGAATCATCCAAGTTACTTTGTTCAGGTGGTGGAATCTCCATTCCTCTTCGAGTTGTGATTGAACTAACATTATATTTTGGAATAGTCACAAATTATTCTTGTAGTTTTCTTTGATTCTTGGTAATAGGATCCATAAAGCTATCAAATGTTTTCCCAAAATTTTCACTGTCTTTTTCATCTCTTTAATCTTCTTTTCATGGTGCTACTTCTGTTAAATTGTTGGAGGATGTTAAAAATTCTTTTTTTGGAATGGTGGTGGTTGAAATGTTTTTTGTTACTCGAAGGACAAATTGTATGGTTTTTAGAATGGTTTCGTGTTCTAATATTGTTGGTAAAATCTGTCATGTGTTAGTTCTATTGACCTCTGAATCCCTGTTGGGATTTCCCTTCTCTCTATTGTTGATTCTGTGGAACTTTTCTTTTCTAATATACAGTAGCACAACCTTCAATACCCTATATCTCAGCACATTGAACAGTGTAACGATTGGGTGATGAACATAATCTACAAACCTGAGATCAATGTGGTTTCTCATTTACATGCTTTACATCTATTTGTCTCACAAGGCTAGTCAGTTCTTGAATTTGGGTTGTATATAGATGTGATGAGGTATAAATCCATACCTCATGTATACCTCTTTTACTAGTGCATCTTGTTCCCAATTTTTATGAATTCCGAGCTATCTTTTGAATGAGGTTTTGGTATTTTTTGTGTGAATTTTCAATAAAAGTTCCTCCATAGGATGCATCCAAAATTTTATTATCATTTTATAGAAATCCTTGGTAGCAGAAGACCAGGAAGTGGTTCTCGTTTACTATTTGATGCAGGAATCTTTCACTAAGCTTCATGAATCATTCGCAGTATTTTAATTAGTATAACTAGTATCTTATCGAATGGAATATTTCTACTTCATAATTTTTGTTCTCTAAGAGGTTGGGAAGAACTTTTTCCTGAAACATTGTTGTAAATCATCCTAGTTTTATATTTCATTGGGTTATACATTATAAACCACTCCTAAAATGCTTCCTCAAGTGAAAAATGGATTCCCTTCCACAAAACGTTCCTTGATTCTTCTCCTCTTAGTTTAAAACATGAACTAACATAACTAAATTCATGAATATGTCAGTTGGGATCCTCACCTAAAAGGAAATGGAATTCAGGTTCCACATGAATCATGATAGATCATAACTCAAAATAATTTTTTTGTTTAGGCATGGATAATCAATTTTTTTGTTTATAAAATTATGGGGAATATAGGTTCCTAAATCTTTTTGTGGGTTCAGTGCCATTATTGGTCATTCTTATTGGACACCTGACTCTTATAAATTCACTGATTCAAAAAAGTTTTTAGGATTAAAATTCCTAATCATATCAAATAATTTTATTTCTATTTAAGGATTAAAATTGAATAGTTTATCATTAGAGGACTTATTCATATAAATTTATATTTACACCTTCTCCCCGACAATTGTACCAGTTTTGAGACACAATTATCCTTAGGTGTGGAAAAAGTAATGACATCCCATAATGCGTAGTATGAGTGGTAACCAAAAATTCATTCTCTAAAGAGTAGTGTTTTAATCATTGTGTCACTTATATATATAGAAAAAACAAGCTTAATTATTAAACAAGACAAGTAATTTTTTTGAGGTTTAGAGAATTTTTAATGAGAGATAAGTGACTGGATTCAGGTTTAGTTTTTCATTTTGTGATGCCATCCTACTTTCTGAGAAATGATTAATCCTTTTGTTTTATAAAAATAACTAAATTAATTGAATAATAATTGTTTCATACTATTCATCTTTGATTTAATTATTTATCAATGTATAAAAATTTAAATGGACTAACATTTAATCACTCCGGTAATACCAAATTTGGTATTGATTTCCCCTAAATAACAAAATTTGTCTATCTTAATTTAATAAACTTTTTTTATAATTAGTAAAACACTCCCTTGAAATATTATCCTTAATGATTAACCAATTGGGGTAAAAATAAATAAATCAATAATAAATAGAATAATATTTAATTCAAAACAATTTAATATTTACGAATAAATTAAAATATATGTAATTTAATTTGACTTCAAAAAAAAATAAATTAAGAACCATTTATATAAAAGAAAATAATTCCCTTGATTTAAAACTTTCATGAACTCATACATCAAAAAATGGGATCCCCCTTCCCTTCACCCAATCAATAAAGATTATACCCCTCCATGGAAGAAGTTGTTGTTGAATTTAAATATAAAATAAACATGGAAGAAATAAATATGAATGAATAACAAGGAGGAGGAAGGAATTTTTTTCCTTGTCTTGGATTCTTACCACTGGATTGAATGGGATGGATTGGAATGATTTGGGAAGGAGGAGATCTCCTCCATTTATAAGGCATAATTTCTCCTTGAAATTTTCTGTATGTTATCCCTAATATATGACTGATTCACAAATGGGGAACTTCATAAATGTTTTGAATAAATGTATTTAGTGTCTCTATAAAAAATTTCATTCTATCAGGCCATGCATATTGAGATTTATGACTGTCTCAAACATAGAATTTAATCTTCCAAGACAGACTCTCTATATTCCATGTCTCTAGTTTCCCATGTAGCAATGGCCTTCCAAACGGTTGATTCATACATGGACGCCTTAATTAATTTTTCTAATCAATTTCTTTAGAAACTCCACTCCAATTTACATAGAATTGTGTCCATCCAATGAAGGATATAGTCCCTCCATAAAAAATTTGTAGATCTATGAGCAGTTTTGAAGGCCCATCTTGTGAGATAGTTTTTGTCTTCTAACTAATGGATTTATCTTTGGGTCTAGGAAATTGAAATGAATCACATGATTTTTAGAATAATAAAAAGAAATAAATTCACAATTTGGAAAAGTATAAAATATTTTATGGCCAAAATATATAAATAATTTAAAAGAATTAGAATTCAAAATATTCCATTTTTTCAATTGAGCTCAAATATCACAAAAAATAAAAAAAGTGAAAATTTCACGTAAAATAAAACATTTGTGATGTTTAAAACATTGAAATTGAAAGTACATTTAGGTAAAATGTTTATTCTATCAATGCATGACATGTAGTTTTTTACTGGATGATATCTAAGGGATTTTTTTACCTTGACAACAGGAAGGTGAGGTATTGAGTCATAGTGATATGTATGGGATCTCATAAGAGTATAAAAAAGATTCATTAGTTGATTGTATATGATATTTATGTGTAACTTAGATACAAAAGGGATATAAATTTTTCAAGGAAATATAAACATTGATAAATGAGTGTAATCCATTTTCTGTTGAGTTGTGATATAGAGACCATATAATGGGAATGATGGATACACAATGAAGGGGTTTATGAGGGTTTCAGTTGTTCTACCTATTTGAAAATTCACTCACTATAGGATAAATCCATGTAATAGATATTTGTGGATCCATTTTTTTTCTTGATGAGGGAGTGTGTCATGATGAAAGAGGTTTTATGATCAAGAAAAACTATAGCATCGTGCCATTATATTGAGAGGATTCAAATATAATATATTGTTTAGAATTCATTAATAGTGTTATTTCCTGATTTTGTTAGAACATAAAATGAGGATATATGGGATAAAAATTTTGGAGTTAACTCAGTCCTATCAAAATATTATGGATGGTGATATAAATATAAAATATTTATATATCATTTTGACTTTAGAGTAGATACTCATGAAAATGGAAAAGAAAATTCATAGGTACGCTGGACATATTGACATATTTGGATAAGAGAATAAAATTTCATGGATTATAGATATGTGTTTTATAGTTAGAGAAATAAACAAGGGAAATATAAGAGGATATCACATTAGAATTTTTTTGATTAAATCATATAGATAATTGTGGAACTAATTAATACACTATTCATTGTGTAATCTCATTCCAGGTTCATGGAGATTGAGATTCTTTCCATTGGATTATTAGTTAGATTTATAATTTATTCAGTGTAGTGAGTTATCTATTTTGTGAAGTTTTTAAACCAGGACATTTAGTGCGGCCACAATAAACTATAAGAAACATGCAGTTAACTTACTGATTCTAGTGAAATGGAACATCACCCTTTTATGATCTTGGTATTATACTAGTTCATGTGAAAAAAGTAAAATTTCTTCTGTCCCTATTTGTTTTCTTTATTACATCATTACTATTGTGAGGGATATAGGTATTCCTACAAATGATGGAACATGATTTTTGGTATGTTTCAATAAAACTGATCAGCATACCTTGACCCCCCCCCCTCCAAGTGTATCCAAAATGTGGTATCAAAAATAAATATTCCTGGTGGAGTAATATCTATTTGAACTTATTGTAGTAATCGTTAACAAGAGAGGAAATTTGAAATCATCTATAACAATTTCCAATTAGGGGAGAATCATATGAATTATTATTTTTGATCCATCATAAAGGATGTCTACATTGATTTCGTACATTGGATCTCATTCAGCATGGAGAGTGGATCATTTTCATAGAAATACCCAAGGTGTATTGATATCGATTCCAAATATGTCAACTCATTAGGAGGGTCTCTCTCTAGAACAATATATACAAATATGTTTTCATTAAATCCTCAAGACCATATTGTAATGAATTTTCAACATCTGTGATGGTTATTTTAAGGTACATAAATATAAATTTTAGGTTCTATAAAACAAGTAAAATTATTTGAGGATATATCAAAAGGAATTAATTGATGAATTATTTTATTAGTTGATCATTAATTGAGGACAAGTACAAAATCATATATACCCTAAAATAAATAAAAATTATAATTAAGTTCTTAAAACTATTAACTCTATGTTTTAATGTGGAGGTCTTAGTGCTCAAAGGGAAAGACCCAATGCAGGTTACAATGGATATTTTTTATTAAACTCATGTTGTAACACCACAAATATAGTAACCAAGAGTCATTTTGTACCTTATTACATTGGTACAAGATATAATGGATCTCACCATACACGATTGATGTCTGTAGTAGTCTTGGAAACCAAGATACATAGTTGATTCCCATATTATATTATCAATATAAAATCATAGTGTAAGAAGCATTATGAAAATCTTGAAATCATTCATAATATACTTCTTCATATCATGGCTAAGGTAAGACTAATAAAAGATCATCTCATATTCTCAGTATGGGTTACATACAATAAAAGCTATCATGATTAAATAAGGTACAATCAAGATGGTATAGTTGATAACAAAAATAGATTTCATTTAATCAAAAAATAAAGGTAAATGAACATTCATGCTTAATATTAACATAGAAATCACATAGATAATGGAAAATGAATTCCTAATAAAGGAAATTTATAAAACTAAACATTAATAAACCTTTTTTCACCGATTGAACCATGTTGTCATGAATCTTACTATCATGGCCTCTAATCAAATACATAAATCCTAATAAATTGGGTTTTTTTAACTAAATAATCATTTAATATGGACACCTATTTCATTACATGAGAACTATAGATGCATCACGTGATTATCAGTTATTGGGTCCCACCCATCAATTAAACATCCTATTAATTCCTCATATTTCTTAAAATTAATACAATTAATTCTCAAAAAACCTTATAAGTCATCAATAATATGTATCAAATCAATAAAAACATCAATACTTCCCTATAAATAATATAACATTCCTTATAAACATACTTCAACAGATACCATATTTTGGAGTAGTATAAGGTTGATCAATCATTAAATAAATTTAAATGATGTGGAATTTAGTTCATTCTCTTTAAAATATAGAAATGAAATATAAAAATAATTTCCAAAAAAATAATAGATAGTGATAAAGAGAAATATCACAAGAAACTGAATTATAACGACCTGAGCCCGCTCTTCCAGCCTTAGTACTAAAAATGTTGTGTAAATTTTTTTATAAAAGTAATTAAACAATTACAAAACACTTTAATGAAACTATGATCTTTTACCGGTCTAGGTTCTGGAAGATTAGGCATAACCTTAAATTGATTAGAGTTGAAACAAAAATAAAACAATTGTCCACTACACTTCTGTGCGCACTACAACAAAGATGACCAACTCTAGAATTCAAGCCAACTTGTGAAAAACATTTCAAAAATGTAGGGTGAGCACAAAAGATGCCCAATATGGGGTTTTGAAAACCTTTGATAAATCACTTTTAAAAATATAATTTCGATAATACATTTGAAAAACAACCTTTACAAAATAAAGTAATGATTTTGAAAAATAATTATACTTGGGAAACACATTTAAACGAATCCATTGATTTTCTTTGGAAAATATTAAGAAAACATCATGAAAACAAAACATCATTTTGAGGCAACTTAATTCGTCAAAGGTTGTCTTGGGCTTACCCACTTGGCGAATGTCACACCCCGACCGTGCGTTTATTTTATTTTATGATTTCTTTGACTTTGAATTATTTTACTGGGGTTCGCGTCCAGTCTCGGATTAGATTTTTGAGTTTTTGTTAAAATGTGCGCTTTTTGACGCGACGTCGTCGGGCGCGTGAGCGAAGCCTATTCTGGAAACCCCGCTCGTCCCTGCCGGTGTTTTTGCGCATCCCGTTGTCTTTGAAATATTTTAAATAGAGTCTTTATTTTTAAATCGCGCGTTAATTGTTGCGTCGTTAAAATTTTTAGTGCGTTAAGAATTAATTATCATTAAAATGATATGAACACCGTTATTGTTTTTATTTTATTTTATTTTATTATTTTATCACTATGAGGTTTGTTATTTTTTTTGTTGTTATTAATATTATTATTATTATTACGACAATAGAATTTTGGTCATTGTTTTGATTTATTTATTTATCTATTCATTATTTTTGTTCTTTTAATTTCATTTATGTTTCTTTTATTTATTTATTTATTTCTATTTATTTTCTTCTCCTCTCTAACCCTAGTGGCCCACCATTTATATTTTTTTTTCCTTCTCCCCCACGGGAGCCGCCACCCCCTTATTCTTCTCCCCGCTGCATCCCTCTCCTCCTGCTACCCATCGCAGCACCCCCTGCCGCTTCTACCAGCGGTACTTTCCCCCATCCTGGCTTCTTCTTTTTTCTTCTTCTTCTCCCCCGACGGTTCCTCCCCATCATCCCGTGCTCGCTCCATCCTTCTATCCAGCGGCAGAGCCTCACACCCGGCTCCCTTTTCTATCGGCGCGCATCCCCTCATCCCGGCGCGGCTCTTGCACGCCGCTGCTTCCAGGTGCCCGACCCCCTCCTTGCGACGCCCCTGCCAGCGCAGGACCCCCCCTCCTCGGTCGACTCCTTTTCACTGTGTCTTTTTTTTTTCTCTTCTTCCCTTCTTCACGTAGTGCCGCCTCCCTCTTCTTCCCCTCTCTTTCCCATCGATCCCGCATGACCGGCCGACCACCCTTATCATTTTCCTGCACCCCTCGACCGCCTGCTCACGGCTCTTCGGCGACCCTCCGCCCTGCTTGCTCTCCGCGTCGCGCCGCCCTACACACCAGCTACTCCTCTATCCGTGCTGCCCTGTGCACTGAAGCCCAGCCGCCCCTGTTTTTCTTTCTCCTCGTCGGTTCATCCTTCTCCGGTTTCAACCCAGCCGCAGCCGCACCTTCAGAGTAGCAGTCCACCATCGGCGCCCTCCACTCCCCTCCTGCTGCCTGCCGCCGTCATCCGGCTCCCGCTCAGCCCCTACGCGCCGTCTCCCGCGCCCTCTGCCTCCTTCCGCAGCAGCAGCCGCAGCACCCGGCGCCCACCCTCTCGTCTGCAGCACCGGCCTCGCCCCCCCGACCAGACCGCTCCTTCCAGCATCCCGCTCCCTGTCCGCCACCGCGCACCCCAGCTCCTCTCTCTCCCACTTCCTGTCCGCTGCGTGCGTTTCCTCCCAGTCAGGTTCCTTCTTTTTGTTTTTTTTATTTATCTTGTTTTATTACTATTATCATTAGTGTTCATCTTATTATTTTGCTATTATCATTATTATCTTTCATATTATTATTATTATTATTATTAATGATTAATTTTATTAATTTTATTATTATTATTATTATTATTATTTTTTATTATTATTATTATTATTTATTATCATTATTATGATTATTATCAATTTTATTATTATTAGTGTAATTGTAATTACTATTAATACTAATTTTATTATTATTATCATTATTATTATTATTATTAATATTATCCTTTTTATTATTATTATTATTATTATTACTATTATTTTTCATATTTTTATCATTATTACCACTACTACTACTATCATTATTATGATTCCCATTATTGTTATTATTATTATTATTATTATTATTAATCTTATTATTGTTGTTATTATTATTATTATTATTATTATTCTCGCTTTGGCCTTTTATTTGTTGGGGGTTATCTTTTTATGTTTCTTTTGGTAGGATTATTGTTTGAGGACCCGCGCAGGGTGTTTCTGAGTGCGCGCCATCGCCGCGCTTTGTCTCCGAGGTTCCGTCGTCGCCGCGCTTTAGTTTCAAGGTGAGCGCTTATTCCCGCCGCTTGGTTTCGAATGCTCTGGTGAGTTTTGGATGTGTCTGAGTCCTTGGTTTTGATTATGCAGAGTGTCGGACTTTATCACGTGGCTTCGGACACGCGTTGTGTCATTGCGCCTCGGTTCCAAAGTTGTTTTGTCGTCGCGCCTTGGTTTTGAGGTAGGTCCCCTTTGCACTGCTTTTAAAATTTAAGTTATATTATTTCATGCTGTTTGCGCACCCTAATTGTTAAAAATCAACATTTTATTAATTGTAATAAATATGAGATAATATACGATAATTAATTTTTAATATAAGACGGTTAATTTTTAAATGGTTATTTAATTTCAAAAGGATCCGTTTATTTTATACACGACACATGAAACATCCTTTTGACGAGCGGACACCCAATAATGAAAGAATGCCCGTTTGGCTTTTAAACATAATTCACGGAATGAAAAACAGAATTCTGGTTTAATGAGAAATGATTTCTTTTGAAGCATGAACAAATACTTTGGTTTGTTTGAGAAATTGCCCGGTTGGCTCTTAAAGTTTATTTGGAAAAGAAAATGGTTTGGTTTGGTTTATGAAAATACTGGCAACCTGTGAAGTAGTGTTTTGTGGGTTCTTTAAATAGTTTTAAACTGGTTTTGGTAGTGATTGTGAATTGTATTAAATGCCCGTTTGGCACTTTATGGAAAGCGATGTAAATGTTTTTATAAAAACCCTCTTAGGACGACTCTCATGCCTTGGTTGCGATTGATTGTTTGGGAGGCCGCGCTTAGAGGCTCCCGGGTACTTGAGTGGAAAAAGGCATGAGGTTGTCCCATGGAGTGGCTCGGGGAATGCCTGTTGTTCTTTATATATATAGATATATCTGATTGGATGCTCGGTTGGCATCGGTTGGCTCACCCCCTTTTTCTGAAACACTTGAGACATGGGAATCTGGCATATTGAGAGAATATTCTAAGAACGATTGCTGCACTGGTAGGTTATGGTACTGACCAGTGGCCCATAGTAGGTGGATATATTGGGTTTATTGCTATGGGATTTGCCCTCGACCTGCCTGTGAGTGGATGGTCGAGCGTGTTGTGCGTTTTGATTTCATCGTGACATGTCAATAAGGATGATTTCTCATGTATTGGTGTCTTCTGGTTTATTCTCGATCTCCTAGGTTCACCCATGTCTACTCAGCTTTTGTAGCTTGCAGTAATGATTATGATGCTCACGTGTATACTTACATTGCCCTTGCTGTATGTTTTACTTTGTGCATTCTGGCATATTGTTTTCCTTGGAAACTGATAAATTGCTTTTAAATGGGTTTCTAAAAATTGATTTTCAAATGGAAGTGTTTAATCCCTTTTCTTACAAATTTGAAAATTTAAACATCATTTTCCTCTTTTCCTGAAATGTCATTGGCACTAATGAAATGAACACGAATTTGGAAAATGGCTAAGGGCAATGGTTCGTAATTTGTTTTTAAGTAGAATATTATTAAAAACATACTTTTATAGATTGTAGTTCAAACTTGAAATGATGTTTCTTTTATTTTAAAGGTAGTGCATTGGGAATAGATATCGGGCTACCCTACTGAGTTTTAATACTCATGCCTATAGTTGTTTTCTGTTTTTAGTGTTTGTGCAGGCTATAGCTTGAGTGCGCTCGCCTAAGGCGACGCTTGATCGTTGAGTTGGAGAGCGACCCACGAGGTCGCACGGAGTTTGTTCGCACGTCGTGTTTGGTTAGTTTGTTTCCTGTTTGTTTCTGTTTAGTCGCTTTGTTTAGTTTACCTTTTTCTGTGCTGCTCTGTTTTATCTTTGCATTCTTATTTATTTATATTGGGCGAAATCGTTCCCACAGTCTCTAAATGATGCCCTGGCGCTTGTCGCCAGCCCGGGAGGATCGGGAACGCCTCTCGGGCCATGTCGCGGACCGGCTCGGGTGACCGGTTCAGGGTCGACCCGGGTTGGTTCGTGACAAAATGGTATCAGAGGAGGTTTTCTCTTAGCAGACCTCACTTTTCAGAGCGCCCTTTTGTTATTTGGGATGTCAAGGTAGATGGAGTAGGATTGTCGGGACTTGAGGGGTAGGTACGAGAAGAGCGTCACGAACTCTTGCCCGTACTGATCCTCAGGTTTCCATGGGAAGTCCGGTTTAATTTGTTTGTTTGGGTTTTTATGGAAATGTTTTGCGATTGGGGTACGACAAATGGAGTTGGGCTAATAGTCCTAAGCCGCATGGCCTGGCAAGCCATGTGGAGCTAGGGGCATGGTCCAAGAAGGCTCTCTGTGTCAGTGACGTGTTTGGCATGTGGCCGCCAACCATATGGTCAAGTCACCCACTGACACTAGTCCCCTGTTTGAGTTGTTCTGTGTTTCCCTGGATTTTTGAAAGTGGTTTGAATCAGAAAAGTTGGTTTTGAAAAAAAAATGGTTGTTTGACATAACATGTTTGATTTGCGGATTATTTTAAATGAAGTGGTATAAATAAATTGTTTTTGGAAAATGAAGTTGCTCTGTTTTGACCTTGGTGTTCTGATGAGTGCTCACATGCATTGTGGTATGTTGGAAATGTGGATGGATTTCTGGTATGGTGGATGGATGCCCTGGGTGGAACGGATACATGCATGTGAGTGAGGCTCTAAAGAATACCAATGGCGAAGGTTTAACCCACCAAGCTTGTTCAAAATTAAAGATGTTTTCAAAGAGAAAATTTTTGACGTTATGATAACTTGTTTTCTCGGATTTTGAGCTTGTCACCTATGCAGTGTTTGATTTTGAGGTTTTTATTCATTCGCTGAGTTGGCGTTGACTGGGGTTTTGACCTTTCCTTGTCCAGCGGTTATCCCTTTGAAGCTTCAATGGGTGATCGTAGTGCGGTTGATCGACCTAAGGATTTTATGCTTGAGTTTCGGAAGCTCGATCCACCTCTCTTCTATGGTCAGGCAGACCCTTCCGTGGCAGAGGAGTGGATGCGGAAGATTGAAAGGGACTTTAACCTCATTGAGTTGCCCGAGTCGTTGAAGGTCAAGTTTGCAACCTTTATGCTTGAAGGTTCACCGTGGATGTGGTGGAAGTCGGTGTCTCGGAACAAGCCCCGTCAAGAGGTTACTTGGGAATTTTTCAAGGCCTCGTTCATTCGCCAGTATTTCTCTGAGGAAGATAGGGTGAGGAAGGGGATGGAAATGTGTTGTCTGCAGCAGGGCGACGGATCCGTGTTAGAATATTTCCATCGCTTTATGGAGCTAGTACCTAATGATTCAGAGTATGCCACAAATGACCCCGTGAAGGCTCGACACTTCGAGGCGGGTCTCCGCCCTGATCTGCAGTCGAAGGTGTCAGAGTCCAACCTGACTTCATTTGTTGATGTGGCGAGACAAGCTTTTCATGCCGAAGCTGCGATGGCAGGAGTGCTCGAAGTAGTTCTCCCTCCTTCGATCCCTATGAGCACTGGTGAAGGTTCTGGAAAGGAGATGAGTAAGCAAATGGAAGTGGATGGATCAGGTCGTGGAATCAAGAGGCCTCGGGATCTTTCATCAACCTCTTCGGAGCGAGAGATTATTGTGTGCTATCAGTGTGGCAAGCGGGGTCACAAAAAGTCATCGTGCCCAAGCGCTCCGAAGCCCTGCCAGGCGTGTGGACGTCTGGGTCATTTGCGACGATTTTGTCGGGGCGTTGCAAGGAAGCGTCGCAGAGGAAGTTCTCAGAAGTAATGTGATGTTGGGTCTTTGTCCAAAGTTTCGGGTGTAATTTTCTTTTCATTTTAAGGGATCTTTTATCGTTATAGTTGTACTGGTGGTGTTTTGGGTATGAAATGTATGGTAACTTCATGGGTCTTTTGACGAACCTCGTCTTTCAATGCTGGTGTGTTTTAATTTTAAAATCTTGTCCTTCAATCTGTCAGATCAAAAGATGTATGTATCTCATTGGGATTATCAGAACCTGACAGCGAGGCATGAGATGCTTCATCCATCAGAGCTCCAGCCAAAAGGTCTCGGAGTGAAGCCGGCGCGTAGTCAGGAACCCCCGGGGGGGGGGGAAATTTTAAAGAGTCCGGTTAAAGTCACGCCTTTATCGTCGTGGTAAGATAGTTTTGGTGTTGTTGCTCTGGTTCCTCTGTCGTTGTAGTTCTCTCTTGTCGCAAAGCGCGCGATGGACTTATCCCTCACGTAGTGTCGGGAATCGTGCCTCTTGGATGTAAGCTGCTGATCAGTGACCTTACGTGAGCCATTGATGTAAATCAGTTGCAGCCCTGGTTTGTGTCCATCCCGAATTGATGGGTCGTGAGTAGTCGTACGTCGTAGTTTTAGTGATTTGATCCTTGGGCCCACCCTCCCCGCCCATGGGGTTAGGGTTTTAGTTGCGCAAAGTATTCATTTAAGATTCTATCCCTTTCGAACGGGAGTAATGGTTTAAATGTTTTTGCTGTGCTTTTATAGCTTGAGTAAGGCCTGGTTCTGGCCTAAGTTGGATTTCTAGTTGGTCGCTAAGAGGTCGGTTTTTTTTATGGTGGGGAGACCCACCATGAGTCTTGTTGGGTTTTCTCTTAAATAGTTATTGAATTCTAGTGGATCTCTTATGGTGGGGAGCCCGTTCGGGTCTCTCTCTGTTGGTGATTTACTTTGGGCAATGAGGTTCAGTCCCGCTGGTAGTCGTTGTGACATCCTTGGTTAAGAGGTTGGATCGTGTTCTATGAAATCCTTAGGTGTTGATCGATCGACTGGTTGGTGTTGTGGCTTTCCGGGGGCGGAAAGCGTTATGGTGGGGAGAATTGTCACACCCCGACCATGCGTTTATTTTATTTTATGATTTCTTTGACTTTGAATTATTTTGCTGGGGTTCGCGTCCAGTCTCGGATTAGATTTTTGAGTTTTTGTTAAAATGTGCGCTTTTTGACGCGACGTCGTCGGGCGCGTGAGCGAAGCCTGTTCTGGAAACCCCGCTCGTCCCTGCCGGTGTTTTTGCGCATCCCGTTGTCTTTGAAATATTTTAAATAGAGTCTTTATTTTTAAATCGCGCGTTAATTGTTGCGTCGTTAAAATTTTTAGTGCGTTAAGAATTAATTATCATTAAAATGATATGAACACCGTTATTGTTTTTATTTTATTTTATTTTATTATTTTATCACTATGAGGTTTGTTATTTTTTTTGTTGTTATTAATATTATTATTATTATTACGACAATAGAATTTTGGTCATTGTTTTGATTTATTTATTTATCTATTCATTATTTTTGTTCTTTTAATTTCATTTATGTTTCTTTTATTTATTTATTTATTTCTATTTATTTTCTTCTCCTCTCTAACCCTAGCGGCCCACCATTTATATTTTTTTTTTCATTCTCCCCCACGGGAGCCGCCACCCCCTTATTCTTCTCCCCGCTGCATCCCTCTCCTCCTGCTACCCATCGCAGCACCCCCCTGCCGCTTCTACCAGCGGTACTTTCCCTCATCCTGGCTTCTTCTTTTTTCTTCTTCTTCTCCCCCGACGGTTCCTCCCCATCATCCCGTGCTCGCTCCATCCTTCTATCCAGCGGCAGAGCCTCACACCCGGCTCCCTTTTCTATCGGCGCGCATCCCCTCATCCCGGCGCGGCTCTTGCACGCCGCTGCTTCCAGGTGCCCGACCCCCTGCTTGCGACGCCCCTGCCAGCGCAGGACCCCCCCTCCTCGGCCGACTCCTTTTCACTGTGTCTTTTTTTTCTCTTCTTCCCTTCTTCACGTAGCGCCGCCTCCCTCTTCTTCCCCTCTCTTTCCCATCGATCCCGCATGACCGGCCGACCACCCTTATCATTTTCCTGCACCCCTCGACCGCCTGCTCACGGCTCTTCGGCGACCCTCCGCCCTGCTTGCTCTCCGCGTCGCGCCGCCCTACACACCAGCTACTCCTCTATCCGCGCTGCCCTGTGCGCTGAAGCCCAGCCGCCCCTTTTTTTCTTTCTCCTCGTCGGTTCATCCTTCTCCGGTTTCAACCCAGCCGCAGCCGCACCTTCAGAGTAGCAGTCCACCATCGGCGCCCTCCACTCCCCTCCTGCTGCCTGCCGCCGTCATCCGGCTCCCGCTCAGCCCCTACGCGCCGTCTCCCGCGCCCTCTGCCTCCTTCCGCAGCAGCAGCCGCAGCACCCGGCGCCCACCCTCTCGTCTGCAGCACCGGCCTCGCCCCCCCGACCAGACCGCTCCTTCCAGCATCCCGCTCCCTGTCCGCCACCGCGCACCCCAGCTCCTCTCTCTCCCACTTCCTGTGCGCTGTGTGCGTTTCCTCCCAGCCAGGTTCCTTCTTTTTGTTTTTTTTTATTTATCTTGTTTTATTACTATTATCATTAGTGTTCATCTTATTATTTTGCTATTATCATTATTATCTTTCATATTATTATTATTATTATTATTAATGATTAATATTATTAATTTTATTATTATTTTTTTATTATTATTATTATTATTATTATTTATTATCATTATTATGATTATTATCAATTTTATTATTATTAGTGTAATTGTAATTACTATTAATACTAATTTTATTATTATTATCATTATTATTATTATTATTAATATTATCCTTTTTATTATTATTATTATTATTATTACTATTATTTTTCATATTTTTATCATTATTACCACTACTACTACTATCATTATTATGATTCCCATTATTGTTATTATTATTATTATTATTATTAATCTTATTATTGTTGTTATTATTATTATTATTATTATTATTCTCGCTTTGGCCTTTTATTTGTTGGGGGTTATCTTTTTATGTTTCTTTTGGTAGGATTATTATTTGAGGACCCGCGCAGGGTGTTTCTGAGTGCGCGCCATCGCCGCGCTTTGTCTCCGAGGTTCCGTCGTCGCCGCGCTTTAGTTTCAAGGTGAGCGCTTATTCCCGCCGCTTGGTTTCGAATGCTCTGGTGAGTTTTGGATGTGTCTGAGTCCTTGGTTTTGATTATGCAGAGTGTCGGACTTTATCACGTGGCTTCGGACACGCGTTGTGTCATTGCGCCTCGGTTCCAAAGTTGTTTTGTCGTCGCGCCTTGGTTTTGAGGTAGGTCCCCTTTGCACTGCTTTTAAAATTTAAGTTATATTATTTCATGCTGTTTGCGCACCCTAATTGTTAAAAATCAACATTTTATTAATTGTAATAAATATGAGATAATATACGATAATTAATTTTTAATATAAGACGGTTAATTTTTAAATGGTTATTTAATGTCAAAAGGAGCCGTTTATTTTATACACGACACATGAAACATCCTTTTGACGAGCGGACACCCAATAATGAAATAATGCCCGTTTGGATTTTAAACATAATTCACGGAATGAAAAACAGAATTCTGGTTTAATGAGAAATGATTTCTTTTGAATCATGAACAAATACTTTGGTTTGTTTGAGAAATTGCCCGGTTGGCTCTTAAAGTTTATTTGGAAAAGAAAATGGTTTGGTTTGGTTTATGAAAATACTGGAAACCTGTGAAGTAGTGTTTTGTGGGTTCTTTAAATAGTTTTAAACTGGTTTTGGTAGTGATTTTGAATTGTATTAAATGCCCGTTTGGCACTTTATGGAAAGCTATGGAAATGTTTTTATAAAAACCCTCTTAGGACGACTCTCATGCCTTGGTTGCGATTGATTGTTTGGGAGGCCGCGCTTAGAGGCTCCTGGGTACTTGAGTGGAAAAAGGCATGAGGTTGTCCCATGGAGTGGCTCGGGGAATGCCTGTTGTTCTTTATATATATAGATATATCTGATTGGATGCTCGGTTGGCATCGGTTGGCTCACCCCCTTTTTCTGAAACACTTGAGACATGGGAATCTGGCATATTGAGAGAATATTCTAAGAACGATTGTTGCACTGGTAGGTTATGGTACTGACCAGTGGCCCATAGTAGGTGGATATATTGGGTTTATTGCTATGGGATTTGCCCTCGACCTGCCTGTGAGTGGATGGTCGAGCGTGTTGTGCGTTTTGATTTCATCGTGACATGTCAATAAGGATTATTTCTCATGTATTGGTGTCTTCTGGTTTATTCTCGATCTCCTAGGTTCACCCATGTCTACTCAGCTTTTGTAGCTTGCAGTAATGATTATGATGCTCACATGTATACTTACATTGCCCTTGCTGTATGTTTTACTTTGTGCATTCTGGCATATTGTTTTCCTTGGAAACTGATAAATTGCTTTTAAATGGGTTTCTAAAAATTGTTTTTCTAATGGAAGTGTTTAATCCCTTTTCTTACAAATTTGAAAATTTAAACATCACTTTCCTCTTTTCCTGAAATGTCATTGGCACTAATGAAATGAACACGAATTTGGAAAATGGCTAAGGGAAATGGTTCGTACTTTGTTTTTAAGTAGAATATTATTAAAAACATACTTTTATAGATTGTAGTTCAAACTTGAAATGATGTTTCTTTTATTTTAAAGGTAGTGCATTGGGAATAGATATCGGGCTACCCTACTGAGTTTTAATACTCACGCCTATAGTTGTTTTCTGTTTTTAGTGTTTGTGCAGGCTATAGCTTGAGTGAGCTCGCCTAAGGCGACGCTTGATCGTTGAGTCGGAGAGCGACCCACGAGGTCGCACGGAGTTTGTTCGCACGTCGTGTTTGGTTAGTTTGTTTCCTGTTTGTTTCTGTTTAGTCACTTTGTTTAGTTTACCTTTTTCTGCGCTGCTCTGTTTTATCTTTGCATTCTTATTTATTTATATTGGGCGAAATCGTTCCCACAGTCTCTAAATGATGCCCTGGCGCTTGTCGCCAGCCCGGGAGGATCGGGAACGCCTCTCGGGCCATGTCGTGGACCGGCTCGGGTGACCGGTTCAGGGTCGACCCGGGTTGGTTCGTGACAGCGAAGGATGGGTTCACTCCCCAATGACCTTCTATTTTTACAATGAACAAGCGTCGATATTTTAGAAAATGTTTAAAGTTTACTTTACACACACATATATATATATACTAGTATTGGTCACTGGATTTTTTCCCTTTAACTTATCAAGGCATTAAAATACACATTTATTTATAAATATAACATAATTAAATAAAGACTTCAATATTTTTATCATCTAAAAGTTTGGTTACGACCAACACTTCTACCACATACACTTTACAAGGTATATCCCAATAATTAATCATTCATTCTCAAACCATCTTTTTTTCACATACGCGTAGTTTAATTTAAATTAATTATATCAATTAATGAAGTTTTTCATATAAAATTATGAATAAAACATTGTAAATGGGACATTCAATTTTATAATGAAATTCAGGTAATTGATGAACTTCAAAATAAAACCATTAGTTTTTAACTTGAAATTATAAGTTTTCTTTTAGCACAATGAATGTTGATGATATTCATAAACACATGGCCATGTATATGTGCAACTATAACGCCCATAATGTCGATAAAACATGTTGATATGTTATCTGCATTTTTTCGGTAACATGACGATAAACTAAAAATAATATTGTATAATGATAAGCGTCTTTTCATCCATATGCATATATATATACATATATATATATACATGTATAACCATATAAAATATCATAACTTGAATAATAAGAATAAAATCACAATTTAAAATAGTATTTTCACCCTCTTAAAATGTTGAAAAATAAAAGAAAACCAAAACTATCAAATATAATCAATACATAGCTTGGTTTTGAAATATAAATATTTATATATAAATCTGTATATACCAAGTTATATTAAAATAGGTTCTTAATGAAATCAAATCATAAAACACTCTTTGAAAACTTTTAAAAGATGGATTGAAATATAAGTATATAAAACTGCATATACAGAATTATATATTAAAGGTTTATAAAATATAAATAATTGAAAATAGATCCTTACATAATTTGCAGACTACTACAATTTTATTCAATAGATTAAGAAGTGAGATAAAGAGTCCCGAGAATAAAATGACTGTTTTTAAGAGACTGGACTTTCTATTTATAACATCCTGAATGATTATTGTGACTTTAAAAAATACAAGTTGATCCTAAAATAATTATAAAATCTTTTTTGAATCTAATAAAATATTGGAAGTTATAGAAGGTTCGGAGAAATACAAGTTAGAATTTACAATCCTCTTAGTTGGATAGTGACAGAAATGAATAACTTAAAGTGATACAGAAAAAAATGAATAAATCCTTGAGATGCTTTCAAAGTTTGACACATTGAAGATTGATTGTGAAACATATATATAATTATCGTTAGCAGTAGAATGTGTGGTTTAGATGGAAGGGTTTTCGAGCAAGACAAAAATTGGTTCTAAAATAAATAATCTCATAAGAGATAAATTAAATATAATAGTGTTGATTCATGGAAATGAGATAGATCGATCAAAATGATTTTTAATAAAAAAAAATTAGAAATGAATGATAACTAGAAGAAAAATGGAATCAAATCCTGATAAAGATATGGACAGTAGATATCGAGTGGATGAAATTGACAAACAAGGTCACTACTCTTTTGATATCAATAAGATTCGGATATGTGAATTGAATAAACAAAACCTAAGTGAAAATGAGTGGAGATATTCAAACCAAATCTAAATTTCCATAGATACCATTCAAAAATATCAACGCGATTGCAAATAGGATGTAGAAAATCCTAATCAAACTTTAAACATTGAGTTTGGAAACCCTCGCCTGAAATCGATTCCAGATCTTGACTGGATACATCATCCACAGTCGATTCATGAAGCTCGTATGCTTCACCTTTGGATTTGATTCTAATTATTCTCTTTCTGGTGATCGAATCTCGGTAGAACCATTGGCGTCGGCTCTATCTGTGTCCTGGAGTACCCCGATCGACGCGACCCATGCTCGAAGACTCCGCCCGGCTTTATAAAGCTCTTCCTCGACAAACCCTAATACTCCTTTTTACTTCGACGAACCAGCCTCGACGAACCGGCCCCGACTTCTAACACCCTCATCCCTTCGAGCTTGGTTTCCATCGCGTCCGACCTTCACCCACGAAACCCTACCGTTACGCTAAACACAAAATAATTCCCATAACCCCTATTCAATATATCATTTTCATTTTATTTCCAGAACTAATAATAATATAAAATATACTAAATTAATTTTATAATTTCATTATATTGTTTTATTTTAATCTTAAACTTTTAAAGTTCTTTATATGTATTACTATATATTAAAATAATGTAAAATTAGATGTTTAATTACAACATTAATATTAATATCTGAAATTAACATTATATATATATATATATTAGTTAATAAAATTTATTGAATACACAATGTCTATGTATTGTATTTCAATTAAAATTTAAATAATAATATTCAAATAAACATTGTATATTTATTTTATTAACAGTTTTCATATGTCATTTTTAAATATTACAATTTATAACGGATAGTTTTTATAACGGTCGGATAAAAAGTTATAAATTTCAATGTCTAAGGGTTGATAAAACACAAAGAAATAATATTACGATGCTCATGCCACTGTTTTCAGAAATGGTTTTATATGTTCCTCTTATTATTAGTTCTGTTGCTATTGTTCTTCCTATTACTTTTGTGCTTCTAGCAGATCTAAAAGATGAGAATACCCGATCTTCATCGTTGTGTATTTTGGTGGTCTTCCAATTGTTTTATTATCGATAGTAGTGGGTTTAATGAGTTATTTCTTGTGTTTTAAAGATGTATTCTTTTTTGTATAAATAAAATGATTACTATGTATATTTCGGCGTTTAGAAGTTCAGGTATTTTTATTTCAATATGGAATGTTGACAAAACATAAAACCGACTTGTAATCCTGGGGTGTTACATTATCCCCCACTTAATTGAATTGCACCCTCGCAACTCATTTTAAACTTATCATTTCTAATTCCCATCTATTCTATGTATCACATGATGTCCCCAACAGGTCTGTACAATTGTCTTCCACGATTACCAAATCTTTCTAAGAGATTAAAGTTCAATGTGGCTTCAAAATTCTCCACCTCCTTTGCCCAAACACAACTTGTGCAAGAGTGGTTGTATGGATGTAGGCACCAGAAGACAGTCATCAAGGAATGATAGTCAAAATTATATCCGAGAAGTTCATCTTGAATTTTATTCCAACAAGAAAGTCTCATTACACCATCTTCAAAAATTTCAAAGTTATCGTAAATTCTTCATGTGAAGAAAAAACATAAAAGATGAAACATATAAGATGCACAAATATTTCCTTCTACAATTTCTATATAAAAGTATGAGACTGATTCTGGCTATTCAAATAGGATAAATCACCTAAAAAGACCTTCTTAATACTCTCCTTGGCATCTATAAAAGTGATGTTGAATATGTCTGATATATATGAAGAAAAAACCCAATCCGTGATGAAAACGAAGTATATCAGGCATTCCCGACAATTTGTAAAGTCGTTTACAGGAAAGACGCATGGCTTTGTAGGGCTGAGATTCTTCTTTGAATGATTTTTCCATGATCAAAGCAGGTAATTCATCTAGAAGGCCTAAGAGACTTGTATGAGTTCTCCTTCCTTCCATCTGAAAATTACAAAGAAGATTTTTTAACTAAGGATACTCAATCTATTGAAGAGTTCTAAATTTCCAGAGTTATCTAGACCATGCCTCTGATACAAACTGTAACGCCCCGACCCCAGTTACCCTGAGTCGGTGCATTATTACATAATATTGGAATGATCACAAAAGATCATGTGTTGAAAGACCGACCAGTTTAGTATCCTTGGAAACACTAGATATATTCATAAGTCTTAAATTACCTCATAAATTGAAAAAAACTACAAAAAAATATTGTCTTCATATCCCCTCATACTATCATTGCAGGTCATTCATAAAATACTTCTTCACATCCTGGAAAAAATAAAACATTGAAAGGGGTGAGCTCAGATGCTCAGAAAGGATAACAATATACCGGAAACATTCATAAATAAACATAAACATTTAAGGAAATGTATAACTAAAACAAAATCCTTTTAAACATGAACTTCATCATAATATGGAAAAGATAAAATGAAATAATTCCATTTACTAATTCACATGGATATTATACTGGTCTAATAATCACATGAAATATCAATAACCACTTTTATAATAATGGAATGCATAATGCTAGACTATCATAACCACATAGTCAAGGCCTTATGCCAAGACTACAAATAATTTTTTGTCAAGGTAATGTGTCAAGAAACTAGTTTGTCTCATGAGACCTACCGATGCATCAAGGAGCTATAGCGAGATCCACCCGTCGCTTACTACATCCAATTCATTCCTCATATAAACAAGTTTAAACATAACAAAATCATTCGTATTAAAACTACCATACGAAATGTCAATACTTTCTCCATAAACAATGAATGGTATAAAAATAACCCATCCATAGTAAAACATATCACAAAACCTTCAATACAATATGGAAGTTTTGTATCATAATAAATGAACTTCAAATAAGCTTAAAATCCATCAAAAGATTTTGACATAGATGAAATCAGAACTATTTGAGAGAAATTTATTTTTTTAAATCATTTAAAAGTCACATAATTATAAAAGAAAACATTGAATATGAAAGTATTCTTATAATCTTGTAAGGTAAGCTTCAATGATTTTATAACGGCAGAAAATATCCGCACCCACTGTATAGGTTAAAAAATACATTCTTACCTTAATTTTGTCGAAAAGGTTAAAAATGACCTTTTTTGGAAAACTATGGAAAGATTACTTTATAAACATCTTATAAAAAGTCAAACAAGGGTATAAATGACTTTAACCCATAGTATATAAAATAGTAAGAATGTTTTGAAATATATTTTTTAGAAATATGGATGTTGATGTTAAAGACGTCCTAGTAGATAATTACGTATAAATAACCTCAGATAATGAAGAGATTGTGAAATAAACCCTTACCTTATACATTTCCTTGGTCGAGTATAGTTTAACATCAGGTATAATGGTGAAATAATTGTTATTAAATTATAAAATAATCATATACATTAATATGATATCATATATGATCTTTTAACATTGCTTTGCTAATAATATCTTAGTATTATCGTTGTTTCGGGTGTTAACTAATTTGTTTTCCTTTATATTCTTTGTTACATAAGTTGTGTTTGTTATGGATAGGTTGTATCTTATTCATATCTATAATTATATCAAGTCCTTAAACATTATTTTTAATCATCAAACAAAAATTATTCTTGAATGGATACGATGGGGAATGAATCTCATTGAGTTCGTGGAGACGGTAGTCCGTATGTACGCATGAGTGACCATATCATTTTTTTATATTAAAATAATATATAATTGGATGGTGTATCATATATAAAGAATAATTATAATTTTATATTTATTATTTTAATGAATTACACATCATTATTATACCCATCAAAATAATAATTTTTTGAATAACAATTACACCACGACGTGGAGACGGTAAGACATACGTACGCACGTATGGTGAAATGTCATTCAAAGGATGGATAGAATACTGAATATGGTTGTACCATATTTATAATAACATCACATTATATATAATATACTTGAGTTATTATTTTAGAATGGAAATAACAAAGAAAGAAGAACTGGAAGAAGAAAGTAACTTGAAAGAGGGTGGTGAAATCATTACCTCTTCTTCGGTTTCTTCCTTTTGATTTGATCAAAAGGGCTCCTTAAGTTGGATTTATGATCAAACTAAGGACTCTAGGTTAAATTTAGGGAAGTTGATAGGATATTTGGGTAGGGTTTGGCCGATCCAAAAGGATTTGAATGTATGAATTTGAGAGAAGGGTGAGTGCCCTTTTAAAAGAGGGGCGAGGGGCACCTTAGGAAAAACATAAAATATTATATTATAATAAATTCATATTCGGTTTATAATGGCTCCAAGGTGACTTATTTAGAGCATAAGGTAGTTATGGGTCGAAATCCTTTCAACCAATATATTTTTGATAGGTTTGGGACACTATATTAACCTTATCATTTATATTAAACTCTTAGTTTACTAGTTTGACATTTACCACGTCTCTTTGTCTTTTTATATTATATGGTTAATAAACTTACTACAAAAAGACAAGAGAACCCCAAGTGGTTCATTATTATTATATATAACCTTATATAAGTAATTTTTCTGAACCGTATATTTTTAATAAAATAATATCAATTAATAGTATAATATTTGTTTTAAATACTTCTTTTTGTCAATCTTGATATTATTTAATAATTTATTTTTGTTAAAATCCTAAAAACTTTATTAATTGGAAATAAATTCATTAAATCAATCCTAACATGTAATATTAACCAATAAAATTATTTTATGGAATCAAAAATTTAAAATTATATTTATTTTAACATTTATAATACCATTTATTTGATTCTTTCATTAATAAGTAAAATATGGTATCATCATTGTATTATAAATAAATTTAATTATTAAATCTCTAAAAATTATAAATAAAATATTATTATATAGGAAATATCTTTATATTTCTAATGGATATTTATAGTCTAAGAGATAATATACATAACCCTATGTAAAAATTGTTTTTCTAAAAGTTATATGTTTATTTCATTTTTGTATTTACTTTAACTTAATTAATATAAAGTATCGTTATCACATACAAGTGGCACCATGGGGTCCCAAAATCGACCCAAGGATTCACATGGTCAGACATGCATCATCCAATAGGGTTAGGAAACGTGTTAGGTTAATTTAATATTATTATAATATTATTTTTTTACATTATTTACCGGATTTACCCTTTAACCATGGTAAATAAAATATTTACCGAAGTAATTTTTCAAAATGACTAAAAATAAAAGTTAACTATTTACACAATTTGGACCTCCGGATTCCAAATATAGAATCCATTTTTCTAAATTCAAAACACGGAAGTGGTGGAAATTAATTTAAAAGTAATTCCTGTTGTTAAAACAAAAAAGCGTGTTTTTTACAAATAATAAATATCAAAAGATTGACACTTGTTTGTGTCTAGTTTAAATGTAAAATTACATACATTGACCAAAATTGGATTAAACTGTAAAAATATATTCTAATTATACTTCAAAACCACTCAATATTATAATTTAGCACTATAAATCATTTGGATTAAAAATGTTGTTTTTAATTAATGTTTTGTATTTTTTACTATTCATAAAAAAATGGAAGTTCTCCGAAAAATACCAAAAATTCATCCTAGGATAATTTCGATATTCTGAATCCAAAAATTAAGTCCATTTTAAAAGATAAAATTTATAAAATTTTAAAAAGTGGGTATTACTATTCATTGTGGCTAGTTTGATTGGTCACGGTTTGTTAGAATCTCGAAGTTGGGTACAATGCAAGCTATTGCATTATTCAAAGGGAAATGTACCGTGAAAGCTTGGGGTGTAACATTCTCCCCTCCTTCAATAAATTTTGTTCTCACAATTTGAAATTTTTCTTCAAAAATAAAAGGTTGAATATAGAAAACACCTTTGTGGAAAACCCATATCGGAAATAGGGTTAATAAAATTTAGTTTTAATAAGAGGGAAATGGAAATGAGAATGTCACCGCAAAATTAGGGTTTCGAATAGGAGAAAATTGGTGGAAATTATAGACATGTAATTAGAGGAAAATTTTAAATATTTATAGGGAGTGATTGGGGTCATCAAACACAATCAAGTGTAAAATTGAAGGCCTCAAAGCCATTAATCGATGATGATTTAAAATATCATCATTTCAACAAAACATAAGGTAATAGGATAACACATTTATGGTTTTAATATATCTTCCCTAAAGTTTAAGAATTAATTTATTCATAGAATAAGATATATATATATATATATAATTGACAAATAGAGTTTCATCCTTCAACTAATTTCTACCACAAACTAATCATTCACTCAAAAAGATAATTGAACTCAAAAATGTTATATTTATCCTAATCGTATAAGGTTCCAAATATTAACACATACCATTAAAATAAAGAAAAATATATTTTAATAACCAGGGACTTCCTCTAGGCTAGTGGTATGTAATAAAGTCCACTCGCACTATGGTTGTGGGTTCGATTCCTGAAGCATTGTCCGACGCGACGGGTTATCACCCGACCTGTAGGTTATCCTTTTCCTAAAACTAAAGTGTCATAATTTTCCAAAAATAATCATAAGAAATGTTTTAAACTTGAACAATACTATCCAATGTTCAACTTAATTCATTCCAAACATTATATTTATCCAATTTACCTCTCTTCAGACTCTCTATAAAAGGTATCTAAATTCCAAAAATCAGTTGTAACATCAGATTCCCCAAACAAAGTAAAGTTTCTCTTATTGTCACATACTAAAAATATGATTACCTTAGTCAAATTAAAACCTTAATGAAAACAACAATTACTACAGTAAAATCCTTATATATTTCGCATTATTTTTATAACTAGAATATAATCCTTGTGTCCAAAAACACAGATACATTAATTATTCCACTTTAACTGTAGTAACAACATAAGCTTGGCCATGATCCCTTGGCCTTTTTTGAGGTAAGTTTCCCTGATACATAGGACCTTCATTTGCATAATTCCCCATTTCTCTACAATTGTAGCATTAAACATTGAAAACCTCTTTCTTTCCCTTGCAATCCTGAGACTGGTGACCTTTTTCTCCACATTTGTAACAAACTCCCATTCCATTTAGGAAAGTACCAGGGTGTTTCTTCCCATAATTATCACATAATGGAAAATTCTTCTTTCTATTTTTCCCTTTATCTGTCTCTTACTCCACAGTTCTATTCTTCTCGTGCTTTACTTTATTGTCATAAGATTTAAGGAATTCCTTTTCTATCTTGATAGCACATGAGACAATGTATTCATATGACGAGAAGGATTGTGAGACTAATGATCGACAGAGAAATGGTTTTATCCCATCAAAGAAAAGATAAATCTTACTTCTTGGGTTACGTATATAATTTTCAGCATGCATTTCTAACCTTGTAATGTTATACTCATACTTTGCAACATTCTCTTCCTCCTTTTTCCTCAGACTGAGAAATTGTCTTTCCATATCCACTCAATGGTCATGAGGAAAGTATTTTTCTACCAAAATATCTTTAAAATCCCTCCATTCCATATTTTATACTTCATCATCTTCCTCCGTGTTTTGAATCAATGACCATCATTGATCATCATCTCCAATGAGGCGGTAAACTTCCACAACAACTTTTTCCCTTTCGTTACTCCTCAAGGCATGGAATATTTTCTCTATGGAATTTATCCATTCCTCAGCTACTAGTAGATTTGTACTCCCATTAAATTTTGGTGGTTGTTGCCTCATGAATAAATCTAACATTATCCTCCACATTGTGGATCAGGGTGCCCCATACTGGTAAGGTTATTATTCATAACCTGAGTGACTTGTCCTTGTGTGGTTTAGAAGGAAGGGTTTTCGAGCAAGAAAAAAACAGGTTCTAAAATATATTATCTCATAAGAGATAAATTAAATATAAAATTGTAGACTCATATAAATGATACAGATCAATAAAAAATGATTTTCAATAAAAAAATATTAGAATTTAATGATTACTGGAAGAAAAATGGAATCAAATACAGATAAAGATATGGACAGTAGATATCTAGTGGATGAAATTGAAAAACAAGGTCACTGCTCTGTAGATATCAATAAGATTCAGATATGTGAATTGAATAATCATAAATTAAGTGAAAATGAGTGGAGATATTCAAACCAAATCTAAATTTCCATAGATCCCATTCAGAAATATCAACGCGATTGCAAATAGGATGTAGAAAATCCTAATCACGCATTGAACATTTAGTTTTGAAACCCTCACCTAAAATCAATTCTAGATCCAGACTCGATACATCGTCCACAGTCAATTCATGAAGCTAGGATGCTTCACCTTTAGATTCGATTCTCATTATTCTCTTTCTAGTGATCGAGTCTTGGTCGAACTGTTGGCGTCGTCTCCATTCGTGGCCTGGAGTCCCTCGATCGAGGCAAACCATGCCTGGAGACTTCACCCGTCTTGGTAAAGCTCGTCCTCGACAAACCCTACTACTCCTTTTTACTTCGACGAACCAGCATCGATGAACCGGCCTCGACTTTTTACACCCTCATCCCTTCAAGCTCAGTTGGAATCGTGTTTGACCTTCACCACAAAACCCTACTATTGCGCTAAAGAGAAACGAACCCCCTTAACCCTGATTCAACATATCGTTTTCATTTTTTTTACTGAACTAATAATAATATAAAATATACTACATTAATCTTATAATTTCACTATTTTGGTTTATTTTAATCTTAAACTATTAAAGTTCTTTATATGTATTACTATTTATTAAACCAATGAAAAATTACATGTTGAATTACAACATTAATATTAATATCTTAAATTGACATTATATATATGTATATATATATATTAGTTAATAAAATTTATTAAATACAAAAATTTTGTTTATTGTATTTAAATTAAAAGTTAAATAATAATATTCAAATCAACATTGTCTATTTATTTTATTAACATTTGTCATATGTAATTTTTAAATATTACAATTTCTAACGGATAGTTTTTATAACGATTGGATAAACGCAATAAATATCAATGTCTAAGGGGTGATAAAACACAAATAAATAATATCGCGACGCTCACGCCACTATTTTCAGAAATTTTTTTATATGTTCCTCTTATTCTTAGTTTCATTGCTATTGTTCTTGCTATAAATTTTGTGCTTATAGAAGATCCAAAATATGAGAATTACCCGATCAGCATCATTGTGTTTATCGGTTGTCTTTCAATTGTTCTATTATCGATATCAGTGTGTTTAATGGGTTAGTTCTTGTGTGCCGGAGATGTATTCTATTTTTTGTATAAATAAAGATCTTACTATGTATATTTCTGCATTCATAAGTGTATGTATTTTTATTTCATTATGGAATGTTGACAAAACATAAAACTGACTTGAAAACTTAGGGTGTTACTTTCTCCCCCACTTAATTTAATTGCTCCCTCGCAATTCATTTTATAGTTATCATTTCTAATTCCCATCTATTTTAAGTCTCACATGATGTCCCAAAGGTCTGTATAATTTTCTTCTATGGTTACCAAATCATTCTAAGAGATTAAAGATCAATGTGTCTTCAAAATCCTCCACCTCCTTTGCCGAGAGTCGGTGAATTATTACATAACATTGGCATGATCACAAAAGATCATGTCTTGAAAGACCGATTAGTTTAGTATCCTTGGAAACAGTAGATACATTCATAAGCCTTACATTACATCATAAAGTGAAAAACTACAACAACATAGTCTCCATAGTCCACACTCATATCCCATCAGACTATCCCTATAGGTTAGTCATAAAATACTTTTCACATCCTGGGAAAAATAAAACATAGAAAGGGGTGAGATCAGATGCTCAGTAAGGATAACAATATAGCAGAAACCATCATAAATAAGCTTAAACAAAAAAACCTTTAAACCTGAACTTCAGCATAATATGGGGGGAATACAATGAAATAATTCCATTTACTTATTCACATGGATATTATACTAGTCGAATAATCACATGAAATATCAGTAACAACTTTTATAATGATAGAATGCATAATGTCATACTATCATAACCACATAGTCAAGGTCGTGTTCCAAGACTACATATAAGATTTTTTTAAGGCCTTATGCCAAGACCCTAGTTTGACTCATGAGACATACCTATGCATCGAAGAGCAATAGCGGGCTCCACACATCACTTACTAAGTCCAATGCATTCCTCATATGAACAGTTTTAAACATAATATAAACATTCTTATTAAAACTAGCATACGAAATTTAAATATGTTCTCCATAAACCATTAATGGTATAAAAATAACACATCCATAGTCAAACATATCACAAAACCTTCAATAAAATATGGAAGTTTTGTATCATAATAAATCAACTTCAAATAAGCTTAAAATCCATCAATGGATGTTGACATAGATGAAATCAAAACTATTTGAGAGAAATATCTTTTTTTTGAAATCATTTAAAAGTCACATAATTATAAAATAAAACATTAACTTTGAAAATATTCTTATAATCTTGGAAGGGAAGCTTCGACAATTTTATATGGTTGTAAAATAGCTAAACCCACCATATAAGTTAAAAAACACATTCTTACCTTAACTTTGCCGAAAAGGTTAAAATGGACCTTATTTGGAAAAAGAAGGAAATATTCCTTTATAAAAATATTATAAAAAGTCAACAAGGGTATAAATTACTTTATTCCATATTCTATAAATTATTAATAATGATTTGAAATACATTTTTAAGAAACTTGTATGTGGATGATAAAGAGGTCTCAGTAGATAATTACGTATAAATAACCTCAGATAATGAAGAGATTGTGAAATAAACTCGTACCCTGTACTTTTCCTTGGTAAAGGGTAGTTTAACCTACTGTATAATAGTTAAATCATTGTTATTAAATTATACAAGAATCATATACATAAATATTATATCATATGTGATCTTTTAATATTTCTTTGTTAATAATATTTTAGTATTATCGTCATTTTGTGTGTTCACTCACTCATTTTCTTTTATATGTTTTGTTAAATAAGTTGTGTTTTTATACAAAGGTTGTATCTTATTCATATACAGAATGATATCATGTTCTTAAACATTATTTTTAATCATAAATTGAAAATTAGTCTTGGATGGATATGATGGGGAATGAATCTCATCGCGTTCATGGAGACGGTAGTCTGTACGTTGGTACGAGAAGAAATATCATTTGTTTGACATTAAAATAATATATAATTGGATTGTGTATCATATAAAATAATAATTATCATGTTATATTTATTATTTACATGAATTTAATGTCATTATTATACCAATCCAAATAAAAATGTATTGAATAACAATTACACCACGACGTGGAGACGGTAAGTCGTACGTACGCACGTATGGTGACATGTCAACCAAGGGATGGATAAAATACTGAATATAGTTGTACCATATTTATAATAACATCACATTAAATAGAGGATACTAGAGTTATTATATTATAATGGAAATAACAAAGAAATAATAAGGGAATGAAGAAAGGAACTTGAAAGAGGGTGGTGAGAACATTACCTCTTCTTCGGGTTCTTTCTTTTGATTTGATCAAAAGGGATCCTTAGGTTGGATTTCTGATCTAAATAAGGCCTCTAGGTTGAAGTGAGGGAAGTTGATAGAATATTTTGGCAGGACTTGGCCAAGCCAGAAGGCTTTGATGGTGTTAATTAGAGAGAATGGGGAGTTCCCTTTTATAAGAGGGGTGAGGGGAACCTTAGGAAAAACATAAAATATTATTTAATATAAAATTAATATTCGGTTTATAATGGATCCAAAGTAAATTATTTAGAGGATAGGGTGGGGATGGGTCTAAATCCTCTCAAAAAATAGGTTTTAGATAGGTTTTGGTCACTAGATTATCCTTATCTTTATGTTTTAACTCTTAGTTAATTAGTTTCACATTTACCAAGTCTCTTTGTATTTTTATATTATATGGTTAATAAACATACAATAAACTTCCAAGAGAACCCCAAGTGGTTCATTAATGATACACCTGTCATTATATAAGTCTGTTAGCTGAACCTTAGATTTTTAAAAATTGAATATCAATTAATAATATAATATATTTTTTTAAACCCTTTTATGTCAATTTTGACACTATTTGGTTTTATGTTTTTTCTAAATTCATAACAACATTATTACTTCAAACCTAATTCATTTAATCAACCATAACATGTCATATTAACCTATAAAATTCGTTTAATTCATTAAAATTCTCAAATTATATCTATTTGGGTATTTATAATGTCAATTATTTTAATATTTCACTAATAAAGTAATTATTGTATCATCATTATGTCCTAAATAAATTGTATTATTTAATGTCTAAAAATTATAAATAAAATACCATTAGGTAGGAAATGTTTTTATATTTCTAATGAATATTTATAATCGAATTTATCTTAGGTATAACCCTATATTAAAAATGTTTTAGTTATTAAACTTTTTATCTTTCTAATGAATGTTTATAATCCATATTGTATTGAAGGTTTTGTGATATGTTTGACTATGGATGTGTTATTTTTATACCATTCATGGTTTATGGATAATGTATTGACATTTCATATGCTAGTTTTAATATGAATATTTATGTTATGTTTAAACCTGTTCATATGAGGAATGCATTGGACTTAGTAAGTGACGGGTGGAGCCCGGTATAGCTCCTCGATGCATCGGTAGGTCTCATGACACAAACTAGTGTCTTGGCACAAGGCCTTGACAAAATCTTATTTTTACTCTTGGAACAAGGCCTTGACAATGTGGTTATGATAGTCTGGAATTATGCATTCCATCATTATGAAAGTGGTTATTGATATTGCATGTGATTATTCGACTAGTAGAATATCCATGTGAATAAGTAAATGATATTATTTCATTTTATTTTTCCCATGTTATGTTGATGTTCAAGTTTAAAAGGCTTTTGTTTTAGTTGTATATTGACTTAAATGTTTATGCTTATTTATGAAAGTTTCTTCTATATTGTTATCCTTACTGATCATCTGATCTCACCCCTTTCTATGTTTTATTTTTCCCAGGATGTGAAAAAGTATATTATGACTGACCTGCAGGGATAGTATATGGGATATCAGTGTTGTCTACGGAAACATTGTTGTTTTAGTTTTCCATTTTATGATGTAATGTAAGCCTTATGAATTTATCTAGTGTTTCCAAGGCTACTAAACTAATAGGTCTTTCGAGATTTCACCCCATGTGATCATGCCAATGATATTTAATAATTTACTGACTCTGGGTAACTGGGGTCGGGGCGTTACAGTTGGTAAGAGAGGAAGTTTAGTAAAATCCTTGGAAGAAAGATTTAGATAAACTCTGATTAGACTACATATCCCTAAGATAGACTTTGAGGATTAGTATAGAATAACTTCCTAGAATTTTGGTATTGTAGAGATTTTGTGAGTTTTCCGAGAAATACATCCCTGTCTGGATACGATCAGCTAGAGGCGGCTCTGGCACAGACGTACCTAGGGGTAAAACCCAAAAACACCACTTTAAGCTAGACTCGAATGGGAACTAGTGCATGACAACAGGCCTTGTTGCACTCTTGGTTACAACACTCACTGGGGATATGCTTAGGATAATTCTCATTTTCTTTACAAACCATTATGAAGGGTTTATGAGTATATATTCTTCAAAGAAGACATTTTTATGATTATAGATTATATCCATAAACTGTTTAAGTTATGTTAAGTGTTTTAAAAGTTTTGTATTAAGTATTTATATTCATAAACTAATCTAGTTTATTCCATTGTATAGAAACGATGCTCAGTAGAAGGAATGAGAACTCCAGTAGTACGCATGATCCAAAGAGTTAGAAGGATCGTATATTTCATGGTCTTAAGACAGAATTTAGAAGGGAAATAGTCTCCCACATATTATCATCATATGAAGAAATAGAATCATGTGTTGATAAGATATGTAAAGAATTATCGGATTCATATGGCTTTGAATGGAAGCTAGAGAAGAAAAGGATGGTAGAGAGAAGAACAGATAAAGGGAAGAAGGTAAATAAGGGTTTTCTCATATGTGATAACTGTGGAAAGAATCAACATGGAAAATTCATGAAGGTAATGGGAGTATGTTATAAGTGTAGATAAAAATGACACCATATTCATGATTTCGAGGGTAAGAAAAAGGTTTCAAATGTACAATGCTTCATCTGCACGGAGTGGGAACACTACGCAAATCAATGTTCAAATCATCAGAGTATGCCCCAAATGATGCTATTGGATAATAATAAAGTTATGATACTACCACAGATGAAGAGTAATGAGTAGTGTTCTTATGTTGTTATTAAATAATTATTTCATTTGAGTGTTGTATCAACGATGTACTGGTTATATGAATTATGGAGATAAATAAGGATTGTACAGAAGTACTCTTTCGTTGAGGATTTGAGATTATATGGTACTATGAAAAGTGACTCAACAACAAGTTAACCTTTTTTTGAATATACATGGTTGAATAAAATGTAATCCTTAATATGGTCTTGATAATGAGGTAGTAATTTTGGAATAAGAGATGTTTGATTTGGATAAATTATATTGGATGTTCTTGACTACCTTGACACTGATTAATGGTTTGTTTATTTCATCATTGTTGGAGTATTAAAAGTTTTTGGATATAAGGAATATATCTAGTATTCTATAAGGAATAAGGGAGAATGAATGTAATAAATAAGGTTTTATGGTAATTCAAGGTGTTACTATATTTTAAAAGAATATACGATTAAGGTATTCACATGTTATTACATGGAAAAAAAGATCTTCATCATATTTACCTTCCTTATAAATTTTGGACTGTGAGTTTGGACAGAAGTAATTTTGATAAGTCTAAAGGTTGGAATGGATTTTATTTGACATTTGATACTATTTTTAAGGTTAATTTATTTCTGAAGATTATTTTTGGATTGTTATAAAAAGGACAATTCGGGGGTCGGGCGACAACCCGTTGCATCCGACAAAGCCGTGAGACTTGAACCCACAACTTAAGTGTAACGCCCCGACCCCAGTTACCTAGAGTCGGTGAATTATTACATAACATTGTCATGATCACAAGAAAGATCAAATCTCGAAATACCGATTGGTTTAGTAGCCTTGGAAACACTAGATATATTCATAAGTCTTACATTACATCATAAAGTGAAAAACTACTACAACAACATATTGTCTCCATAATCCACACTCATATCCCCACATAATATCCCCGCAGGTCATTCATAATTTACTTCTTCACTTCATAGGAAAAATAAAACATATAAAAGGGGTGAGCTCAAATGGCCAGTAAGGATAACAATATAGCGGAAACTTTCATAAATAAGAATAAACATTTAAGGCAATGTATAACTAAAACAAAAGCCTTTTAAACTTGAACTTCAACATAGTATGGAAAAAGTAAAATGAAATAATGTCATTTACTTATTCACTTGGATATTCTACTAATATAATAATCACATGCAATATCAATAACCACTTTCATAATGATGGAATGCATAATGCCAGAATATCATAACCACATAGCCAAGGCCTCGTGCCAAGACTACAAATAAGATTTTGTCAAGGCCTTGTGACAAGACACTAGTTTGTCTCATGAGACCTAATGATGCATCGAGGAGCTATAGCTGTCTCTACCCGTCACATATTAAGTCCAATGCAATCCCATATGAAAAGGTTTAAACATGACATACACATTTGTATTAAAACTAGCATACGAAATGTCAATAATTTCACCATAAACCATGAATGGTATAAAAATAGCACATCCACAGTCAAACATATCAAAAAACCATCAATACAATATAGAAGTTTTTTATCATAATAAAGCAACTTCAAATTAGCGTAAAATCCATCAAAAGATGTTGACATAGATGAAATCGAAACTCTTTTTAGAGAAATATCTCTTTTTATTTTAAAATCATTTAAGAGTCATATATTTATAAAATAAAACGTATTCTTTGAAAATATTCTTATAAGCTTGTAAGGGAAGCTTCGACGATTTTATAACGGTGTAAAATAGTCTCACCCGCCGTATAAGTTAAAAAAACATTCTTACCTTAATTTTGTCGAAAAGGATAAAAAGCACCTTGTTTGGAAAACGACGGAAAGATTCCTTTATAAACCTCTTATAAAAAGTCAAACAAGGGTATAAATGACTTTAACCAATATTCTGGTAAATAGTAAAAATGTTTTGAAATACATTTTTAAAAAACATGGATGTGGATGATAAAGAGATTCCAGTAGATTATTACGTATAAACAACCTCGGATAATGAAGAGATTGTGAAATAACCCTTACCTTGTACTTTTCCTTGGTTGGGGTAGGTTAACCTCCTGTATAATGGTGAAATAATTGTTATTAAATTATACAAGAATCATATACATTAATATTATATCATATATGATCTTTTAACATTGATTTGTTAATAATATCTTAGTATTATCATTCTTTCGGCTGTTAACTTGCTCATTTAATTTTATATGTTTTGTTACGTAAGTCATGTTTGTAATGGATAGGTTGTATATTATTCATATCCAGAATGATATAAAGTCCTTAAACATCATTTTTAAATCATCAAATGATAATTATATTTGAATGGATATGATGGAGAATGAATCTCATCGCGTTCGTGGAGACGGTAGTCCGTACGTACGCACGAGCGACAATATCATTCTTTTGATATTAAAATAGTATATAAATGGATGGTATATCATATATAAAGAATCATTAACATGTTATATTTATTATTTACATGAGTTACACATCATTATTATACCCATCCAAATAATAATATATTGAATAACAATTACACCACGACGTGGAGACGGTAAGCCGTACGTACGCACGTATGGTGACATGTTATTAAAATGGTGGATAGAATACTTAATATGGTTGTACCATATTTATAATAACATCACAGTATATATAAAATACTGGAGTTATTATTTTATAATGGTAATAACAATGAATTAAGAAGTGGAAGAAGAAAGGAAGTTGGAAAAGGGTGGTGAAATCATTACCTATTCTTCGGGTTCTTTCTTTTGATTTGACCAAAAGGGCTCCTTAGGTTGGATTTCTGATCAAACTAAGGCCTCTAGGTTGTAGTGAGGGATGTTGGGAGAGTATTTGGGCAGAGTTTGGCCGAACCAAAAGGCTTTGAAGGTGTGAAGAAATGAGAAGGAGGAGTTCTCTTTTATAAGAGGGATGAGGGGCACCTTTGGAAAAGCTAAAATATTAATTTATAATAAATTCATATTCGGTTTCTAATGGCTCCAAAGTTTATTATTATGTATAAACAATCTCGGATACTGAAGAGATTGTGAAATAAACCATTACCTTGTACTATTCCTTGGTAGAGGGTAGTTTAACCTCCTTTATAATGGTGAAATAATTTTTATTAAATTTTAAAAGAATAATATACATTAATATGATATCACATATGATATTTTAACATTGCTTTGTTAATAATATTATAGTATTATCGTTGTTTCGGGTGTTAACGGATTCGTTTTCCTTTATATGATTTGTTACATAATATGTGTTTGTTATGGATAGGTTGTATCTTATTTATATCCTGAATGATATAAAGTCCTTAAACATTATTTTTAATCATAAAATAAAAATTATTCTTGAATAGATACGATGGGGGATGAATCTCATCGCGTTCGTGGAGACGGTAGTCCGTACGTATGCAAGAGCGACAATATCACTCTTTTGATATTAAAATAATATGTAATTGGATGGTGTATCATATATACAGAATAATTATCTTGTTATATTTATTATTTACATTAATTACACATTATTATTATACCCATTCAAATAATAATGTTTTGAATAACAATTACACCATGACATGGAGACGGTAAGTCGTACGTACGCACGTATGGTGACATGTCATTAAAAGGATGGATAGAATACTGAATATGGTTGTACCATATTTATAATAACATCACTGTATATAGAAGATACTGGAGTTATTATTTTACAATGTAAATAACAAAGAAAGAAGAAGTGGAAGAAGAAAGAAACTTGAAAGAGGGTGGTGAAAACATTACACCTTCTTTGGGTTCTTCATTTTTATTTGATCAAAATGGATCCTTAGGTTGGATTTATGATAAAACTAAGGCCTCTAGGTTGAAGTGATAGAAGTTGATAGGATATGAGTTCAGGGGTTGGCCGAACCAAAAGGATTTTATGTTATGAATTTGAGAGAAGGGGGAGTGCCCTTTTATAAGAGGGGTGAGGGGCACCTTTGGAAAAACATAAAATATTATTTTATAATAAATTCATATTCAGTTTATCATGGCTTAAAAGTTACTTATTTCGAGTATAAGATGGGGATGGGTATACATCCTTTCAACCAATAGATTTTGGGCAGGTTTGGGTCACTATATTAACCTTATAATTTATATTTAACTCTTAGTTAACTAGTTTGACCTTTACCATGTCTCTTTGTATTTTTATATTATATGGTTAATAAACATACTATAACAATCCAAGAGAACCCCAAGTGGTTCATTATTAATATATATAAACATATCTATGTTATTTGGCCGAACCACAGATTTTTAGGAAAAGAATATCAATTAATAATATAATATTTGTTTTAAATACTCATTTATGTCAATTTTGACGCTGTTTAATAATTGATTTTTTTAAAAGTCCTAACAACTTTATTAATTAGAAATAAATTCATTTAATCCATCCTAACATGTCATATTAACCTATAAAATTAGTTTATGTCATCAAAACATTCAAATTATATTTATTTTAACATTTATAAAACCATTTATTTGATTCATTCATTAATAAGAAAAATACTGCATCATCATTGTATCATAAATAAATTTAATTATTCAATGTCTTAATATTATAACTAAAATATCATTATGTAGGAAATATTTTTATATTTATAATTAATTTTTATAGTCTAAGATATAACATATATAACCCTACGTAAAAATTGTTTTACTAAAAGATATATGCTTATGTCATTTTTGTATTTACTTTAACTTAATTAATATAAAGTGTCATTATCACATACAAGTGGCTCCATGGGGTCCCAAAACCAACCCAAGGATGACCATGGTTGTAAATTCATAATCCAATAGGGTTAGGGAATTTTTTAGGTTAATTTAATATTATTATAATATTATTTGTTTACCCTTATTTACAGGATTTACCGTTTAACCATGGTAAATAAAATATTTACCGAAGTAATTATTCAAAATGTCTGAAAATAAAAGTTACCTATTTACTCAATTTGGAACTCCTGATTCCAAATATGGAATCCATTTTTTTAAATTCAAAACACATAAGGGGCAGAAATTAAATTTAATTTAATTCCTGTTGTTAAAACAATGTGTGTTTTTAAAAATAATAACTATCAAAAGATTGACACTTGTTTATGTCTAGTTTAAATGTGAAATTACATCCAATGACCAACATTGGATTAAATGGTAAAAATATATTCTAATTATACTTTAAACCTACTCAATATTATAATTTAACAATAAAAATCATTTTGATTAAAAATATTGTTTTTATTAAAAGTTTAGTATTTTTCACTATTCCAAATAAATTGGTAGTTCTCAGAAAAATACCAAAAATTAATCCTAGGACAATTTTGATATTTTGATTCCAAAAATGAAGTACATTTTAAAATATATAATTTATATAATTTCAAAAAGTGGGTATTACTATTCATAATGGCTAGTTTGATTGGTCATAGTGTGTTAGAATCTCGAAGTTGCGTACAATGCAAGCTATTGCATTATTCAAAGGGAAACATACCATTAAAGCTTGGGGTTTTACATTCTCCCCTCCTTCAATAAATTTTTTCCTCGCAATTTGAAATTGTTCTTCGAAAATAGAAGGATGAAAATAGAAAATACCTTTGTGAAAAAACCCATATCGGAAATAGGATTAGTAAAATTTAGTTTTAATAAGAGGGAAAGGGAAATGACAATGTCATCACCGAATTAGGGTTTCGAATAGGAGAAAATTGGTGGAAATTATAGACACATAATTAGTGAAAAAACATAAATATTTATAGGGAGTGATTGTGGTCATCAATCACAAACAAGTGTAAAATTGAGGGCCTCAAATCCATCAATCTATGATGATTTAAAATATCATCAGTCCAATAAAACATAAGGTATTAGGATAACACATTTATGGTTTTAATATATCTTCCCTAAAGTTAAGAATTAATTTATTCCCAGAATAAGATATATATATATATATATATATATACTTGACAAGTAAAGTTTCATCCTTCAACTAATTTCTACCACAAACTAATCTTTCACTCGAAAATATAATAGAACTCAAAAATATTATATTTATCTTAATCATATAAGGTTCCAAATATTAACACATATCACTAAAATGAAGAAAAATATTTTTTAATAAACAGGGACTTCCTCTAGGCTAGTGGTAGTAAATAAAGGCATGTCGCACTATGGTGTTGGGTTCGATTCCTGCAGCTTTGTCTGACGTGACAGGTTATCGCCCGACCTGCAGGTTGTTCTTTTACTAAAACTATAGTATCATAATATTCCAAAAATAATCATAATAAATGTTTTAACCTTGAACAATACTATCCAATGTTCATCTTAATCCATTCCAAACATTATTGTTTTCCAAATTACCTCGGTCCAGACCCTCTATAAAATCTATCTAAATTCCGATAATCAATTGTAACATTAGATTCCCCAAAAAAAGTAAAGATTCTCTTATTGTCACATACTTAAAATATGATTACCTTAGTAATATTAAAACCTCAATTAAAAAAACAATTAATGCATTACAATCCTTATATATATCACATTATTCTTATAACCAAAATATAATCCTTGAGTCCAAAAACACAAATACATTAATTATTCCACTTCAACTGTAGTAAATACATAATCATGGCCTTGATCCCCTGTCCTTTTCTGAGGTAAGTTTCCCTGACACTTAGGAAATTCATTTGAAAAATGCCACATTTATCTACAATTGTATCATTAAACATTGATAGCCTCTTTCTTTCCCTTACAATCCCGAGCCTGGTGACCTTTTTCTCCACCTTTGTAACAAACTCCCATTCCTTTTAGGCAAGTACCAGGAAGTTTCTTCCTAGAATAATCACATATTGGAAAATCCTTCTTTCCATTTTTTCCATTTATCTATCTCTTTCTCCACCGCTCTATTCTTCTCTTTCTTTAATTTATTGTTATAAGATTTAGAGAATTCCTTTTCTGTCTTGATAGCACATGAGACAATGTCTTCATATGACGAGAAGGATTGTGAGACTAATGCTCAACGGATAAATGGTTTTAAACCATAAAAGAAATGATCAATCATACTTCTTGGGTTACGTATATAATCTGCATCATACCTCGCTAACCTTGTAAAGTTAGCCTCATACTTTGCGACATTCTCTTCCTCCTTTTGCCTCAGACTCAGAAATTGCCTTTCCATATCCGCTCGATGGTCACGAAGAAATTATTTTTCTAAGAAAATCTCTTTAAACTCCCTACATTCCATATTTTATACTTCATCATCTTCCTTTATATTTTAAATCAATATCCACCATTGATCATCATCTTCAGTGAGGCAGTAAACTACCATGAGAACTTTTTCCCTTTCACTACTCTCCAAGGATTGGAATATTTTATCTAAGAAATTTATAAATTGCTCAGCTACTAATGGATTTGTAATCCCATTGAATGTTGATAGTTTTTTCCCCATGAAGTTATCTAACATTGATCCTCCACATTGTGGATCTGGGTGCTCCATACGGGTAAGGTTATTATTCATAACCAGAGCGAGTTTTCCTAGTATAGTGATAAGTTGATCTGCACCAGTTGCATCACCAGCTCCACTATAATTATCTTGAGCAGGAGGGGAATCCCAAAATGTATTGCGTTCATTGATACGGTTTCCATTCCTTCCACTAGGTGAAATTTCTAAACAATGGAATAAACTTGATTAGTTTATGAATCGAAATACATAATTCCAAACATCCAAAACACTTAACATAAATTGAACAGTTTATGGATATAATCCATAATCATAAAAAATTTCTTTGAGGAAGTATATACTCATAAACCCTTCATAATGGTTTGAAAGAAAATGAGAATTATCCTAATCATATCCCCCAGGAGTGTCGTAACCAAGAGTGAAGCGAGGCCCGTTGTCATGCACCAGTACTTGTTTGAGTCTAGCTCAAAGCGGTTTTTTCTGGTTTTACCCCTTGGTACATCTATGCCAGATCCGCCTCTACCTACTTGTGTCCATAAAAGGATGTATAGCTTGTAAAAATCACAAAATATCTACAATACCAAAATTCTAGGAAGTTCTTCTAAACGAATCCTCAAAGTCCATCTTAGGTCTATGTGATCTAATCTGAGTTTATCTAAATCTAGTTTCCATGGATTGTACTAAACTTCCTCTAATACCAACTGTAATGCCCCGACCCCAGTTACCCAAAGTCGGTGCAATATTATATAACATTGGCATGATCACAAAAGATCAAATCTCAAAAGACGGATTAGTTTAGTAGCCTTGGTAATAATAGATACACTCCTAAAGATTACATTACATCATAAGGCGAAAAACTACAACAACATCATGTCTCTATATACCACACATATATCCCCTCATACTATCCCTGGAGGTCATTCATAAAATAATTCTTGACATCCTCGGAAAAATAAAACATAGATAGGGGTGAGCTTAGATTCCCAGTAAGGATAACAATATTGCAGAAACCTTCATAAATAAGCATAAACATTTAAGGAAATGTATATATAAAACAAAATCCTTTTAAACTTGAACTTTAGAATGATATGGCAGAAATAAAATGAAATAATTCCAGTTACATATTCACATGGATATTCTACTATTTGAATAATCACATGCAATATCAATAACCACTTTTATAATGAGGGAATGCATAATGCCAGACTATCATAACTGCATAGTCAGTCATTGTGCCAAGACATCAAATAAGTTTTTGTCAAGGCCTTGTTCCAAGACACTAGTTTGTCTCATGATACCTACTGATGCATCTAGGAGCTATAGCGGGCTCCACCCGTCACTTACTAAGTCCAATGTAATCCTCATATGAACAGGTTTAAACATAACATAAACATTCGTATTAAAACTAGCATATGAAATGTAAATACTTTCTCCATAACCCATTAATGGTATAAACATAACACATCCATAGTCAAACATATCACAAAACCTCCAATACAATATGGAATTTTTGTATCATAATAAATCAATATCAAATAAGCTTAAAATCAATCAAAGGATGTTGACATAGATGAAATCAAAACTATTTGAGAGAAATATATTTTTTTAAATCATTTAAAAGTCACATAATTATAAAAGAAAACATTTACTTTGAAAATAATCTTATAATAATTTAAGGGAAGCTTAGATGATTTTATAATGGAGGAAAATATCGACACCCCCCGTATAAGTTAAAAAAAATACATTCTTACCTTAATTTTTTCGAAAAGGTTAAAAAGTATCTTGTTTGGAAAAAGACGGAAAGATTCCTTTATATACATATTATAAAAAGTCAAGAAAGTGCATAAATGACTTTAACACATAGTCTATAAAATATTAATAATGTTTTGAAATACATTTTGGTGAAACATGGATGTTGATGATAAAGAGGTCCCAGTAGATAATTACGTATAAATAACCTCGTATAATGAAGAGATTGTGAAATAAACCCTTACCTTGAACTCTTTCTTGGTCAAGGGTAGTTTAACCTCCTATATAATGGTTAAATAATTGTTATTAAATTATAGAAGAGTTATATACATTAATATGATATCATATATGATCTTTTAACATTGCTTTCTTAATAATATCTTAGTATTATCGTTGTTTCGGGTGTTAACTGATTCGTTTTCCTTTATATAATTTGTTATGTAAGATGTGTTGTTTATGGATAGGTTGTATCTTATTAATATCCAGAATTATATCAAGTACTTAAACTTTATTTTTAATCATCAAATGAAAATTATTCTTGAATGGATACGATGGCGAATGAATCTCATCGAGTTCGTGGAGACGGTAGTCTGTACGTACGCACGAGCGAAAATATCATTCTATTGATATTAAAATAATATATAATTGGATGATGTATCATATATACAGAATAATTATAATGTTATATTTATTATTTACATTAATTACACATCATTATTATGCCCATCCAAATAATAATGTTTTTAATAACAATTACATCGCGACGTGGAGACGTTAAGTCGTACATACGCATGTATGGTGACATGTCATTCAAAGGATGGATAGAGTACTGAATACGGTTGTAACATATTTTTAATAACATCACAGTATATAGAATATAATGGATTTATTATTTTATAATGGAAATAACATATAAATAATAAGTGGAAGAAGAAAAGAACTTGAAAGAGGGTGGTGAAAACATTACCTTTTATTCGGGTTCTTCCTTTTGATTTGATCAAAAGGGATCCTTAGGTAGGCTTTCTGATAAAAATAAGTCATCTAGGTTGAATTTAGGGAGGTTGAGAGGATATTTTTTTAGGGGTTGTCCGAACCAAAAGGCTTTGAAGGTATGAATTTGAGAGAAGGGGGAGTGCCTTTTTATAAGAGTGGTGAGGGGCACCGAAGGAAAAAATTAAAATAATATTTTATAATAAATTTATATTCGGTTTATAATGGCTCCAAAGTGACATATTTCGAGGCTAATGTGTGTATGGGTCTAAATACTTTCATCCAATATATTTTGGACAAGTTTCGGTCACTATATTAACCTTATCATTTATATTTAACTCTTAGTTAACTAGTTTGACATTTACCTTGTCTCTTTGTATTTTTATATTATATGGTTAATAAATTTACTATAACAAGACAATAGAATCCCAAGTGGTTCATTATTAATATAAATAAATTTATCTAAGTCATTTGGTCAAGCCATATATTTTTAGGAAAAGAATATCAATTAGTAATATAATATTTGTTTTAAATACTCCTTTATGTCAATTTTGACACTATTTAATAATTGATTTTTGTTGAAGTCCTAAAAACTTTATTAATTCAAAATGAATTCGTTTAATCAATCCTAACATTTCATATTAACTGATAAAATTAGGTAATGGCATCGAAACTTTAAAATTTTATTTATTTTAACATTTATAATACCATTTATTTGATTCTTTCATTAATAAGGAAAATATTGCATCATAATTGTATCATAAAGAAATTTAATTATTAAAAGTCTAAAAATTATAAATAAAATATAATTATGTAGGAAATTATTTCATAATTATAATGAATATTTATAGTCTAAGATATAACATATATAACCCTATGTAAAAATTGTTTTACTAAATGATATATGCATATGTCATTTTTGTATTTACTTTAACTTACTTAATATAAAGTGTCATTACCACATAAAATTGGCACCATGGGGTCCCAAAATAGACCCAAGGATTCCTATTTTCGGAAATAAATCATAAAATAGGGTTAGGGAATGTTTTAGGGTAATTTAATACAATTATAATATTATTATTTTACCCTTATTTACCGGATTTACCCTTTAACCATTGTAAATAAAATATTTACTGTAGTAATTATTCAGAATGTCTAAAAATAAAAGATACATATTTACACAATTTGTATCTCTTGATTCTAAATATGGAATCCATTTTTCTAAATTCAAAACACATAAGTGGCATAATTTAATTTAAAATTAATTCTCGTTGTTAAAACAAAAAGCGTGTTTTTAAGAAATAATAATTATCAAAAGATTGACACTTGTTTATGTCTAGTTTAAATGTGAAATTACATCCAATGACCAACATTGTATTAAATGGTAAAGATATATTCTAATTATACTTTAAAACCACCTAATAGTATAATCTATCACTATAAATTATTTAGATTAAAAAAGTTATTTTTAATTAAAGTTTAGTATTTATCGTTATTCATAAAAAATTGGAAGTTCTCAGAAAAATACCAAAAATTCATCCTTGGATAATTTCGATATTCTGAATCCAAAAATTAAGTCCATTTTAAATGTTTAAATTTATATAATTTCAAAAGGTGGGTATTACTATTCATAACGGCTAGTTTAATTGGTCACGGTGTGTTAGAATCTCAAAGTTGCGTACAATGCAAGCTACTGCATTATTCAAAGGGAAACACTAGATACATTTATAAGGTTTACATTACATCATAAAATGGAAAACTAAAATAACAATGTTTCTATAGAAAACACTGAGATCCCATAGACTATCCCTGTAGGTCAGTCAAAATATACTTCTTCACATCCAAGGAATAATAAAACATACAAAGGGGTGAGCGCAGATGCTCAGTAAGGATAACAATATAGTAGAAACTTCCATAAATAAGCATAAATATTTAAGGCAATGTATAAAACTAAAACAAGTCCTTTTAAACAGAATCTTCCTCATAATATGGCAAATATAAATCAAAATAATGGCATTTACTTACTCACATGGATATTCTACTAGTCTAATAATCACATGCAATATCAAATAGCCATTTTCATAATGATGGAATGCATAATGCCAGACTATCATAACCACATATTCAAGGCCTTATGCCAAGAATAAAAATAATATTTTAGAAATGTCTTGTTCCAAGACACTGGTTTTTCTAATGATACCTACCGATGCATCGAGGAGTTATAGCGGGCTCCACCTGTCACTTACTAAGTCCAATGCATTCCTCATATGAAAAGGTTTAAACATAGCATAAATATTCTTATTAAAACTAGCATAAGAAATGTCAATACTTTGTCCATAAGCCATGAATGGTATAAAAATAACACATCCACATTCAAAAATATCACAAAACCTTCAATACAATATGGAAGTTTTTTATCATAATAAATCAACTTCAAATAAGCATAAAATCCATAAAAGGATGTTGACATAGATGAAATCAAAACTATTTGAGAGAAATATCTATTTTTTTAAATCATTTAAAAGCAAAATAATTAAAACATTTACTTTGAAAATATTCTTATAATCTTGTAAGGGAAGCTTCAAAAATTTTATAACGGCAAAAAATAGCTGCACCCTCCGTATAAGTTAAAAAAATACATTCTTACCTTAATTGTGTCGAAAAGTTTGAAAATGACCTTGTTTGGAAAATGACAGAAAGATTCCTTTATAAACATCATATAAAAATTCAAACAAGGGTATATATGACTTTAACCCACAATCTTTAAAATAGTAAAAATGATTTGAAATACATTTTTAAGAAACATGTATGTGGATGATAAAGATGTCAGAGTAGATAATTATGTATAGACAACCTCAGATAATGAAGAGATTGTGAAATAAACCCTTACCTTGAAATTTTCCTTAGTAGATGGTATGTTAACCTACTGTATAATATTTAAAAAATTGTTATTAAATTATACAATAACCATATACATAATTATGATATCATATATGATCTTCTAATAATGTTTTGTTAATAATATTTTAGTATTATCGTCGTTTCAGGTGTTAACTTACTCGTTTTCTTTTATATGTTTTGTTACATAAGCTATGTTTGTTATGGATAGGTTATATATTATTCATATACATAATTATATCAAGTCCTTAAATGTTATTTTTAATCATAAATTAAGATTTAGTCTTGAATGGATACGATGGGGAATGAATCTCATCGCGTTCGTGGAGACGGTAGTCCGTACGAACGCACGAGCGACAATATCATTCTTTTGATATTGAAATAATATATAATTGGATGGTATATCATATATAAATAATAATAATAATTTTATATTTATTATTTACATCAATTACACATCATTATCATACCCATCCAAATAATAATGTTTTAAATAACAATTACACCACGACGTGGAGACGGTAAGCCTTACGTACGGACGTATGGTAACATGTCATTCAAAGGATAGATATAATACTGAATATGGTTGTACCATCTTTATAATAACATCACAGTATATATAATATACTAGAGTTATTATTTTATAATTCAAATAACAAAGAAAAAATAAGTGGAAGACGAAAGAAACTTGAAAGAGGGTGGTGAAATCATTACATCTTATTCGGGTTCTTCCTTCTGATTTGATCAAAAGGGAACATTAGGTTGGATTTTTGATCAAACTAAGGCCTATAAGTTATATTTATGTAATATGATAGTATATTTGGATAGTTTTGGGCCGATCCAAGTGGCTTTGAATCTGTGAATTAGAGAGAAGGGGGTTCCCTTTTATAAGAGGGGTGAGGGGCACCTTAGGAAAAGCTAGAAATATTATTTTATAATAAATTAAAATTAGGTTTATAATGGATAAAAAGTGACTTATTTAGAGGATAAGTTGGGTATGGGTATAAATCCACTCAAACAATAGGTTTTAGACAGGTTTGGGTCATTATATTAACTTTATCTTTTAGTTTTAACTTTTTGTTAATTAGTTTGACATTTACCATCTCTCTTTGTATTTTTATATTATATGGTTAATAAACTTACAATAAACTTCAATTAGAACCCCAAGTAGTTCATTAATGATAAAACTATAATTAAATAAGTCTCTTGGTCAAACCTTATATTTTTTGGAATATAATATCAATTAATAATATAATATTTGTTTTAAAAACTCTTTTCTGTCAATATTGACACTATTTGGTAATTAATTTTTGTTAAAGTCCTAAAAAATTTATTAGTTCGAACTAAACTCATTTGATCAATTTTAACATGTCATATTAACCTAGAAAATTCTTGTATGTCAACCAATAATTCAAATTATATTTATTTTAACTTTTATACTACCATTTATTTGATTCATTAATTAATAATGAAAATACTGCATCATCATTGTGTCATAAATAACGTTACTTATTCAATGTCTAAATATTATAAATAAAATAAAATTCTATAGGAAATATTTTCAGATTTATAATTAATATTTATAGTATAAGAGATAACATATATAACACTATGTAAAAAAAAATTTACTAAAAGATATATGCTTATGTCATTTTTTGTATTTATCTTAACTTAATTATTACAAAGTGTCATTTTCACTTACTAGTGGCTCCATGGGGTCCCAAATTGGTCCCAAGGATTGAAATGGTCATAAATTTATCATCCAATAGGGTTACGACACGTTTTAGGGTAATTTAGTATTATTATAATATTATTTCGTTACCCTTATTTATGGGATTTACCCTTTAACCATGGTAAATAAAATATTTACTGAAATAATTATTCAAAATATCTAAAAATACAGGTTACCTATTTACACAATTTGGAAATCCTGGTTCCAAATATGGAATCCATTTTTCTAAATTCAAAACCTAGAAGTGGCAGAAATTAAGTTAAAATTAATTCCCGTTGTCAAAACAAAAAGCGTGTTTTTAAGAAATAATAACTATCAAAAGATTGACACTTGTTTATGTCCAGTTTCAATGTGAAATTATGTGAAATGACCAAAATTGGGTTAAATGGTAAAAATAAAATATAATTAAACTTTAAAACAATTAAAATCAATAGTTTAACACTATTAATTATTCTGATTAAAAAAGTTGTTTTCAGTTAAAATTTAGTATTTTTCACTATTCACCCAAATATGAAAGTTATCAGAAAAACACCAAAAAAAATTGAAACTAAATTTTTATGTCTCGATTCTAAAGAAGAAGTTTATTTTGTCAAATTGTATATATAAAAGTTTCAAATATTTTAATTAAAAAAGGTTCTCTATTAAAAGCTGGTAAAATTGAATTTTTTGAAAAATACTTCTTTTATCTGAAAAAAATGAATTTGTTCTTACATTATGTATAAGAAAATAATAATATTGAATCTAAAATTATAAGGATTATATAAAGTAAAAATTCAGTTAATACTATTCATAACCGCTTTTGAACGACTAGTTTGGTAAGTCGTTGTTCTTTTGAACTCTGTGTTGCGTGTAGTGCAAGTTATTGAATTACTTTGGAAAATAACATAACATGAAATCTTGGGGGGTTACATTCTAGCCTCCTTCAAAAAATTTCATCCTACCAATTTGAAATTATTCTTCAAAAATAATAGGTTGAAAATAGAAAACACCTTTGTTGAAAACCTACATCATAAATTGGATTAATAAAATTTAGAATTAGCAAGAGGGAAAGAGAAATGAAAGGGTCACCAAAAAAAAACATTGGTGCAAATTAGAGACATGTAATTGGAAGGAAAACATAAATATTTATAGGGAGTGATTGAGGTCATCAATCACAAACAAGTGTAAAATTGAGGGCCTCAAAGCCATCAATTTATGATGATTTAAAATATCATCTGTTAACCATAAAGTATTAGGGTAACACCTTTTTTGTTTTATGATTCCTTCCCTAATGTTTAAGAATAGAGTAAGAAAACAAATATATATACCTGAAAACTATAGTTTCATCCTTCAACTAATTCCTACCACAATCATCTTTTATTCCAAAAGATTTCAAAAATATTCTCTATATCCTAATCGTATAGGGTTCTAAAATAATGAATTTATAAATCATTTTTCAGACTATTAAACAAAATACATTATACAAACCAGGACATCACATAGGATAATGGTAGGTGATTCACCCTTGTCGCCCTTCAGTTGCGGGTTCAAGTCCCGCGACTTTGTCGGACGCAACAGGTTGTCGCCCGACCTCCAGGTTGTACTTTTTATAACAATCCAAAAATAATCTTCAGAAATTATTTAACCTTAAAAATAGTATCAAATTTCAAATATAATCCATTCCAACATTTAGAATTATCCAAATTACTTCTGTCCTAACTCACAGTCTAAAATTTATAAGGAAGGTAAATATAATGAAGATATTGTTTTTGTCACGTAATAACATGTGAATATCTTCATCATGTATTCTTTTAAAATATGGTAACACCATGAATTACCATAAAACCTTATTGATTACATTCATGCTCCCTTATTCCTTATAGAATACTAGACATATTCTTTATATCCAAATATTTTGAATACTCCAACAATGGTGAAATAAACAAACCATTAATCAGTGCCAAGGTAGTCAAGAATATCCAATATAATTTATCCAAATCAACTATCTCTTATTCAAAAATTACCACCTCATTATCAAGACCATATTAAGGATTGCCATTCCTTCAACCATGTATTTTCAGAAAAAAGTTTAACATGCTATTGAGTCAATTTTCATAGTACCATATAATCTCAAATCCTCAATGAAAAAGTACTACATTACAATCCTTATTTATTTCCATAATTCATATAACCATTACATCATTGATATAACACTCAAATGAAATAATTCTTTAATAACAACATAAAAACACTAGTCATTCCTCTTCATCTTTGGTAGTATCATAACTTTTTTATTATCCAATAGCATCATTTGGGTCATACTCTGATGATTTTAACATTGATTCACGTAGTGTCCTCACTCCTTGCAGATGAAGCATTGTACATTTGAAACCTTTTTCTTACCCCCACAATCACGAACGTGGTTTCCTTTTTCTCCACACATATAACATACTCCCATTCCCCTCATTTATTTTCCAAGGTGATTCTTTCCACTATTATCACATAAGGGAAATTCATTCTTTACCTTATTCCCTTTATCTGTCCTTCTCTCTGCTATCATTTTCTTCTCTGGCTTCCCTTCAAAGCCATAAGACTCCAATTTTCTTTACATATCTTATCAACACATGATAATATTTCTTTATATGATGATTATACATGGGAGAATATTTCCCTTCTAAATTATGGCTTAAGACCATGAAATATATGATCCTTCTTACTATTTGGATCATACGTATTGCTGGAGTTCTCATTCCTTCAACTCGGTGCCATTTCTAAACAATGGCATACAATAGATTAGTTTATGAATAGAAATACCTAAACCCTAACTTGTAAAACACTTAACATGAATTTAACAGTTTATGGGTATAGTCCATAATCATAAAAATCTAATATCTGAAGAAGTATATACCCATAAACCCTTCATAATGTTTTGTAAAGAAAATGAGAATTATGCTAAGCATATATCCCGGGAGTGTCGTAACCAAGAGTGCAGCAAGGCCTGTTATCGTGAACCAGTTTCCATTCGAGTCTAGCTCTAAGAAGTGTTTTCAGGTTTTACCCCTAGGTACTTCTATGCCAGAGCCACCTCTACCTGTTCATATCCAGACATGGATGTATTTCTTGGAAAACTCACAAAATCTCTACAACACCAAAATTCTAGGAAGATCTTCTATACACATCCTCAAAGTATATCTTAGGGCTATGTACTCTAATCAGAGTTTATCTAAATCTAGATTCCAAGGTTTTTATTGAACATCCTCTGATACCAACATTAATGCAATAACCCCAGTTACCTAGAGTCGGTGCCTTATTACATATCATTGGCATGATCACAAGGGATAAAATCTCGAAATACCGATTAGTTTAGTAGCCTTGAAAACACTATATATATTCATAAGGTTTACATTACATAATAAAATAGAAAAGTACAACAATAATGTTTACATATAAAATAGTGATATCCCATAGACTATCCCTACAGGTCATTCGTAATATAATTCTTCAAATCTTGGGAAAAACAAAACATATAAAGGGGTGAGCTCAGATGCTCAGTAAGGATAACAATATAGCATAAACTTTCATAAATATGCATAAACATTTAAGGCAATGTATAAAACCAAAACAAATCCTTTTCAACATAAAATTCATCATAATATGGAAAATATAAATCAAAATAATTCCATTTACTTACTCACATGGATATTCTACTAGTCGAATAATCACATGCAATATCATATAGCCACTTTCAAAATGTTGGAATGCATAATGCGAGACTATCATAACCACATAGTCATGGATTTGGGCCAAGACTAAAAATAATATTTTTTCAAGGCCTTGTTCCAAGACATTAGTTTGTCTCATTATACCTACTGATGCATCGAGTAGCTATAGAGGGCTCCACCCATCACTTATTAAGTCCAATTCGTTCCTCATATGAAAAGGTTTAAACATAACATAAACATTTGTATTAAAACTATCATACAAAATGTCAATACTTTATCCATAAACCATGAATGGTATAAAATTAACACATCCACATTCAAACATATCAAAAAACCATCAATATAATATGGATGTTTTGTATCATAATAAATCAACTTCAAATAATTTTAAAATCCATCAAAGGATGTTGACATAGATGAAATCAAAACTATTTGAGAAAAATATCTCTTTATTTAAATCATTTAAAATCCACATAATTAAAACATTTACTTTGAAAATATTCTTATAATCTTGTAAGGGAATCTTCGACGATTTTATAATTGTGTAAAATAGTCGCACCTGCCGTATAAGTTAAAAAAATACATTCTTACCTTAATTCTCTCGAAAAGGATAAAAAGGGCCTTCTTTGGAAAACAATGAAAAGATTCCTTTATAAACATCTTATACAAATTAAAACAAGGGTATAAATGACTTCAACCCATAGTCTATAAAATATTAAGAATGATTTTAAATACATATTTAAGAAACATGGATGTGGATGATAAAGAGGTCCCAGTAGATAATTACGTATAAACAACCTCGGATATTGAAGAGATTGTGAAATAAACCCTTAACTTATACTTTTCCTTGTTATATGGTATTTAAACTTCATGTATAATAGTTAAAACATTGTTATTAAATTATAAAATAACCATATACATAATCATGATATCATATATGATCTTCTAATAATGCTTTGTTAGTAATTTTTTAGTATTATCGTCGTTTCAGGTGTTAACTTACTCGTTTTATTTTATATGTTTTGTTACATAAGATATGTTTATTATGGATAGTTTTTATCTTATTCATATCCATAATGATATAACTACCTTAAACAATATTTTTAATAATCAAATAATAATTAGTCTTGAATGGATACGATGGGGAATGAATCTCATCGCGATCGTGGAGACGGTAGTCCGTACGTATGCACAAGCGAAAATATCATTCTTTTGATATTAAAATATTATATAATTGGATGTTATATCATATATAAATAATAATAATATTTTTATATTTATTATTTACATAAATTACACATCATTATCATACCCATCCTAATAATAATGTTTTGAATAACAATTACACCACGACGTGGAGACAGTAAGCCATACGTACGCACGTATGGTGACATGTCATTAAAAGGATGGATAGAATACTGAATATGGTTGAACTATATTTATAATAACATCACAGTATATAGAAGATACTTGAGTTATTATTTTATAATGGAAATAACAAATAAATAATAAGTGGAAGAAGAAAGGAACTTGAAAGAGGGTGCTGAAATCATTACCTCTTCTTCGGGTTCTTCCTTTTGATTTGATCAAAAGGGCTCCTTAGGTTGGCTTTTTGATCAAAATAAGGCCTCTAGGTTGAATTTATAGAAGATTATAGTATATTTGGGCAGGGTTTGGCCGAGTCAAATGGATGTTAAGGTGTGAATTAGAGAGAAGGGTGGTGCCCTTTTATAAGAGGGGTGAGGGGCACCTTAGGAAAAGCTAGAAATATTATTTTATAATAACTTAAAATTTGGTTTATAATGACTCAAAAGTTACTTATTTCTAGGATAAGGTGTGTATTGGTCTAAATCCACACAACAAATGGGTTTTATATAGGTTTGGGTCATTATATTAACCTTATCTTTTAGTTTTAACTCTTAGTTAATTAGTTTGACATTTACCATGTCTCTTTGTATTTTTATATTATATGGTTAATAAACATACAAAAAACTTCCAAGAGAACACCAAGTGGTTAATTAGTGATACACCTATAATTATATAAGTCTCTTGGCCAAACCACAAAATTTTAGGAATATAATATAAATTAATAATATAATATTTGTTTTAAAATCTCTTTTTTGTCAATTTTGAAACTATTTGGTAATTGATTTTTGTTAAAGTCCTAATAACTATATTAGTTCAAACCAAACTCATTTTATTATTCCTAAAATTTCATATTAACCTAGAAAATTCTTTTATGGCATAAAATATTTCAAATTATATTTATTTTAAGATTTATAATACCATTTATTTGATTCTTTCATTATTATTGAAAATACTGCATCCTCATTGTGTCATAAATATCATTAATTATTCAATGTCTAGAAATTATAAATAAAATATAATTATATATTAAATAGTTTTATTTTTCTAATAAATATTTATAGTCGAATTGATAACATATATAGATCTATGTAAAAAAAATTTACTAAAAGATATATGCTTATGTCATTTTTTGTATTTATCTTAACTTAATTATTATAAAGTGTCATTTTCACTTACAAGTGGCTCCATTGGGTCCCATATTCGACCCAAGGATGCCCATGGTCGGACATGTATCATCCAATAGGGTTAGGAAACGTGTTAGGGTAATTTAGTATTATTATAATATTATTTCTTTACCCTTATTTACCTGATTTACCTTTTAACCATGGTAAATAAAATATTTACTGAAGTAATTATTCAAAATGTCTAAAAATAAAAGTTGCCTATTTACACAATTTGGAAATCCTGATTACAAATATGGAATCCATTTTCCTAAATTCAAGACACAGAAGTGGTAGAAATTAAGTTAAAATAATTTCCCGTTGTCAAAACAAAAAAAACATGTTTTTAAGAAATAATAACTATCAAAAGATTGACACTTGTTTATGTTCAGTTTAAAAGTGAAATTCTGTCCAATGGACAAAACTGTGTTAAATTGTAAAAATATAGTCTAATTATACTTCTAACCCATTAAAATTAATAACAGAACACTATAAATTACTTTGATTAAAAAAGTTGTTTTCAGTTAAAATATAGAATTTTTCACTATTCACCCAATTAAGAAAGTTATTAGAAAAATACCAAAAAATTATTGAAACTAAATTTTTATGTCTCGATTCTAAATAAGAAGTTTATTTTGTCAAATTGGACAAATAAAAGTTTAAAATATTGTATTTGAAAAAAATTCGCCATTAATAATCAATAAAATTGCATTTTTTTGAAAAATACTTCTTTTATCTGAAAAAAATTAATTTGTTCTTAAATAATGTATAAGAAACTCATAATAAGGATTCTAAAATTATAAGGATTATATAAAGTTAAAAATTCAGTTAATATTATTCATAACCGCTTTTGAACGGCTAGTTTGGTAAGTCGTGGTTCGCTTGAACTCGGTGTTTAATTTAGTGCAAGTTATTGAATTACTTTGAAGAAATAATGTACTATGAAATCTTGGGGAGTTACATTAGCCCCTCCTTCAATAAATTGCATCCTCTCAATTTGAAATTTTTCTTCAAATATAAAAGGTTGAAAATAGAAAACACCTTTGTGGAACACACATATCAGAAATTGGGTTAATAAAATTTAGTCCTAACAAGAGGGAAAGAGAAATGAAAGGGTCACCACAAAAAAAATTATCTCAATTAGGAGAACATTGGTTGTAGTTAGAGACACATAATTGGAGGAAAAACCTAAATATTTATAGGGAGTGATTAAGGTCATCAATCACAAACACGAGTAAAATTGAGGGCCTCAAAGCCATCAATCTATAATGATTTAAAATATCATCGGTTAAGAATAAGGTATTAGGGTAACACAATTTTGGTTTTATGATTCCATCCCTAAATTTTGATAATAGAATAAGAAAAATATATATATACCTAACAAGTATACTTTTATCCTTCAACTAATTCCTACTACAAGTTCATCTTTCATTCCAAAATATTTCAAAAATATTCTATTTATCCCAATCATATAGGGTTCCAAAATAATGAATTTATAATTCATTTGTAAGACTATTAACAAAAAATACATTATACAAACTTGTAAATCACGTAGGACAATGGTAGCTGATACACCCTTGTCTCCCTTCAGTTACGGGTTCAAGTCTCACGGCTTTGTCGGACGCAACGGGTTGTCGCCCGACCTTCAGGTTCTCCTTTTTATAACAATCCAAAAATAATCTTCAGAAATGATTTAACCATAACAATAGTATCAAATGTAAAATATAATCCATTCCGACCTTTATACTTATCCAAATTACTTCTGTCCAAACTCTCAGTCCAAAATTTATAAGGAAGGTTAATATAATGAAGATTTTTTTCCCCACGTAATAATATGTGAATACCTTCATCATGTATTCTTTTAATATATGGTAACACCCTGAATTACCATAAAACATTATTTATTACATTCATGCTCCCTTATTCCTTATATAATATTAGATATATTCCTTATATCCAAAAACTTTTAATACTCCAACAATGATGAAATAAACAAACCATTAATCAGTGCCAAGGTAGTCAAGAATATCCAATATAATTTATCCAAATCAACCATCTCTTATTAAAAAATTAATACCTCAGTATCAAGAACATATTATGTAGTACCTTTCCATCAACCATGTATTTTCAAAAGAAATTAACTTATTGTTGAGTCACTTTTCATAGTACCATATAATCTCAAATCCTCAACGAAAGAGTACTGCAGTACAATCCTTATTTATCTCCATAATTCATATAACCAGTACATCGTTGATACAACACTCAAATGAAATAATTATTTAATAACAACATAAGAACACTAGTCATTCCTCCTCATCTGTGTTAGTATAATAACTTTATTATTATCCAATAGAATTATTTGAGGCATACTCTGATGATTTGAAAAATGATTTGCGTACTGTCCCCACTCCTTGCAAATGAAGCACTGTACATTTGAAACCTTTTTCTTACCCTCACAATCATGAATGTGGTGTCCTTTTTCTCCACACTTATAACATACTCCCATTCCCTTCAACCATTTTCCAAGGTGATTCTTTACATAGTTATCACATATGGGAAAATCCTTCTTTACCTTCTTCCCTTTATCCATCATTCTCTCTACCATCCTTTTCTTCTCTAGCTTCCCTTCAAATCCATAGGACTCCGAAAATTCGTTTCTTATCTTATCAACACATGATATTATTTCTTCATATGATGATAATATGTGGGAGACTATTTCCCTTCTAAATTCTAACTTAAGACCTTGAAAGATATGATCCTTCTTACTCTTTGGATCATGCGTATTGCTAGAGTTCTCATTCCTTCTACTGGGCACAATTTCTAAACAATGGCATACACTAGATTTGTTTATGAATAGAAATACCAAATCCCAAACTTTTAAAACAATTAACATAAATTAAATAGTTTATGGATATAATCCATAATCATAAAAATGTATTCTTAGATGAATTATGTACTCATAAAACCTTCATAATGGTTTTTAAAGAAAATGAGAATTATCCTAAGCATATCCCCCAGTAGTGTTGTAACCAAGAGTGCAACAAGGCTCGTTGTCATGCACCGGTTCCTGTTCAAGTCTAGCTCAAAATGGTGTTTTCAGTTTTTACCCCTTGGTACATATGTGCCAGAGCTGCCTCTACCTGCTCATATCCATACAGGGATCTATTTCTCAGAGAACACACAAAATCTCTACAATACCAAAATTCTATGAAGTTCTTCTATACTAATCCTCAAAGTCTGTCTTCGGGCTATGTACTCTAATTAGAGTTTATCTAAATCTATCTTCCAAGGTTTGTACTAAACTTAATCTGATACCAACTATAACACCCCGAACCTAGTTACCCAGAGTCAGTTCATTATTACATATCATTTTCATGATCACAAGGGATCAAATCTTGAAAGACCGATTAGTTTATTAGACTTGGAAACACTAGATACATTCATAAGGTTTACATTACATCATAAAATGACAAATTACAACAACAATGTTTCCATAGAAAAAACTGAGATCCCATAGACTATCCCAGTAGGTCAGTCATAATATATACTTCTTCACATCTTGGGAAAAATAAAACATAGAAATGATTGATCTCACATGCTCAGTAAGGATAACCATATAGCAGAAAGATTCATAAATAAGCATAAACATTTAAGGAAATTTATAAAACTAAAACAAATCCTTTTCAACATAAACTTCATCATAATATGGAAAATATAAATCAAAATAATTCCATTTACTTACTCACGTGGATATTCTACTAGTCGAATAATCACATGCAATATCAAATATCCACTTTCATAATGATGGAATTCATAATTCCAGACTATCATAACCACATAGTAAAGGCCTTGTGCCAAGACTAAAAATAAAATTTTGTCAAGGACTTGTGCCAAGACACTAGTTTGTCTCATGAGACCTACCGATGCATCGAGGAGCTATAGTGGGCTCCACCAATCATTTACTAAGTCCAATGCATTCCTCATATGAGCAGGTTTAAACATAACATAAGCATTCGTATTAAAACTAGCAGACAAAATGTCAATACTTTATCCATAAACCATGAATGGTATAAAAATAACACATCCTTAGTCAAACATATCACAAAACCTTAAATATGATATGGAAGTTTTGGATCGTAATAAATCAACTTCAAATAAGATTAAAATCCATCAAAGGATGTTGACATAGATGAAATCAAAAATATTTGAGAGAATTATCTCTTTTTTTTAAATAGTTTAAAAGCCACATAATTAAAACATTTACTTTAAAAATATTCTTATAAGTTTTCAAGGGAATCTTTGACGATTTTGTAATGGTGGAAAATAGCCACACCTTCTGTATAATTTAAAAAAAGACATTCTTACCTTAATTCTGTCGAAAAGGTTAAAAAGGACCTTATTTGGAAAATGACGTAAATATTCCTTTATAAACATCTTATAATAAGTCAAACAAGGGTATAAATGACTTTAACCCATAGTCTTTAAAATTGTATGAATGATTTGAAATACATTTTTAAGAAACATGGATGTGGGCAATAAAGAGGTCCCAGTAGATAATTACGTATAAACAACCTCAGATAATGAAGAGATTGTAAAATAAACCCTTACCTTGAACTTTATCTTAGTCGATGGTATGTTAATCTCATAAATAATAGTTAAAACATTGTTATTAAATTATAAAATAACCATATTAATAATTATGATTTCATATATGATCTTCTAATAATACTTTGTTAACAATATTTTAGTATTATCGTCGTTTCGGGTGTTAACTTACTCATTTTATTTTATATGTTTTGTTGCATAAGCTATGTTTGTTATGGATATGTTGTATCTTATTCATATCCAAAATTATATCAAGTCCATAAACATTATTTTTAATCATCAAATAAGAATTATTCTTGAATGGATACGATAGGGAATGAATCTCATCGCATTCGTGGAGACGGTAGTCTGTACGTATGCACAAGCGACAATATCATTATATTGATATTGAAATAATATATAATTGGATGTTATATCATATATAAAGAATAATAATAATGTTATATTTATTATTTAAATCAATTACACATCATTATCATACCCATCCTATTAAGAATGTTTTTAATAACAATTACACCACGATGTGGAGACGGTAATCCATATGTACGCGTGTATGGTGACATGTCATTAAAAGGATGGATAGAATACTGAATATGGTTGTACCATATTTATAATAAAATCAAAATATATAAAAGATACTGGAGTTATTATTTTATAATGGAAATAACAAAGAAAGAAGAAGTGGAAGAAGAAAGGAACTTGAAAGCGGGTGGTGAAATCATTACCCCTTCTTCGGGTTCTTCCTTTTGATTTGATCAAAAGGGTTCCTTAGGTTGGATTTCTGATTAAAATAAGTCCTCTAGGTTGAATCGATGTAAGCTTAGAGTATATTTGGGTAGGGTTTGGCTGGTCCAAATATCTTTGAAGGTGTGAATTAGAGAGGAGGGGGTGTCCTTTTGTAAGAGGGGTGAGGGGCACCATAGGAAAATATAGAAATATTATTTTGTAATAAATTAAAATTCTGTTTATAATGGCTCCAAAGTGACTTATTTCTAGGATAGGTGGGTTTGGGTCTCAATACACTCAACCAATGGGTTTTAGACAGGGTTGGGTCATTATATTAACCATATATTTTAGTTTTAACTCTTAGTTAATTAATTTGACATTTACCATGTTTGTTTGTGTTTTTATATTATATGGTTAATAAACATACTAAAAACTTAAATATAACCCCAAGTGGTTCATTAATGATACAAATATCATTATATAAGTCTCTTGTCCGAACCATAGATTTTTAGGAATTGAATATCAATTAATAATATAATATATGTTTTAAAAACTCTTTTGTGTCAATTTTGACACTATTTGGTAATTGATTTTTGTTAAAGTCCTAACAACTTTATTAGTTCGAAATAAACTCATTTGATCAATCATAAAATGTCATATTAACCTAGAAAATTATTGTATGGCATCATGAATGTAATCAATACGGTTTTATGGTAATTCAAGATGTTTCCGTGTTTTAAAAGAATACATGATGAAGTTTTTCACATGTTATTACTTGGAAAAAGGATCATAATTGTGTTTAACTTCCCTATAAATTTTGGAGTTTTAGTTTAGACAGAAGTATTTTGGATAATTCTAGTTTGAGATTATTTTTTTATTTCCATAAAAAGGATAACCTGGAGGTTAGGCGGCAACCTGTCGCGTTCGGCAAAGCTGTGAGACTTGAACCCGCAACTGAAGGGCGACAAGGGTGCATCACCTACCACATGCCTATGTGATATCTGGGTTTTTATAATGTAGTTTTTTAATAGTCTAACAAATTAATTACAAATTCATTATTTTTTAACCCTATACGATTAGGATAAATAGAATATTTTTGAAGTTATTTGGAATGAAAGATGAACTTGTGGTTGGAATTAGTTGAAGGATGAAACTATACTTGTCAGGTATATATATTTGTTTTCTTATTCTATTCTTAAAATTTAGGGAAGGAATCATAAAACCAAAAATGTGTTACCCTAACACCTTATATTTAACTGATGATGTTTTAAATCATCATAGATTGATGGTTTTGAGTCCCTCAATTTTACACTTGTTTGTGATTGATGACCTCAATCACTCCCTATAAATATTTACAGTTTTCCTCCAATTATGTGTCTCTAATTCCCACCAATGTTCTCCTAATTGAGATCATAATTTGGTGGTGACCCTTTCATTTCTCTTTCCCTCTTGTTAAGAATAAATTTTATTAAGCCAATTTCCGATGTGGGTTTTCCAGAAAGGTGTTTTCTATTTTCAAACTTTTATTTTCGAAAACAATTTCAAATTTCGAGGACGCAATTTATTGAAGGAGGGGAGAATGTAACACCCCAAGATTTCATAGTACTTTATTTCTTCAAAGTAATTCAATAACTTGCACTACACGCAACACCGAGTTCAAGCGAACCACGACTTACCAAACTAGCCATTCAAACGCGGTTATGAATAGTATTAACTAAATTTTGAACTTTATATAATCCTTATAATTTTAGAATCCATATTATTTATTTCTTAGACATAATGTAAGAACAAATACATTTTTTCAGATAAAAGAAGTATTTTTCAAAAAATGCAATTTTAACAACCTTTTAATGGTGAACCCTTTTTAAATCCAATATTTTAAACTTTTATATATTCAATTTAACAAAATTAACTTCTTATTTAGAATTGGTACATAATAATTTAGTTTCAATAATTTTTTGGCATTTTTCTGATAACTTCCATATTTGGGTGTATAGTGAAAATACTATATTTTATCTAAAAACAACTTTTTAAATCAAAATAATTTATAGTGTTGAATTATACATTTTAAAGGTTTGGAAGTATAATTATATTATATTTTTACCATTTAATCCAATGATGGTCATTTTAAGTAATTTCACTTTGAGATTAGACATAAACAAATGTCAATCTTTTGATAGATATTGTTTCTTAAAATACCCCTTTTGGTTTTGACAACGAGAATTAATTTTAAATTAATAAATGAAACTTCTATGTTTTGAATTTGTTAAAATATACATTATTTTTGGAGTTGGAATATCGAAATTAGCAAATGGTAAATTTTTTGTATTTTTCTAGAAACATTCAATTATTTATGAATAATGAAAAAACACTGAGTTGTCATTTAAAACTGAATTTTTATTTCAAAATTTATTTATTGTATTTAAATTTATTTTATGTCAAAATAGATACATAATACCTATATAAATTCAATGTAATTCATTGGAGTCAGTTTATAATAATTTTAGATATATAAAATTGTTTATAGAACTTGTCACCGACTTTTACCCATCCCCTAGGAAAATTTGCATATTCACATAAAACATAATTTTACCACTTCTGTGAGTGGAATTTTGAAAATTCGAGAGACACGGTTAATATCAAGGAGTAAAATGTGGTTCAATAAGATAAAAATAATTTTTGGTGCATAGTAACGTTTTGCTTTTATTTACCACGGTTAAAAGTAAATAGGGTAATTAAGGGTAAAATGATTTTATTATTACCCTAACACATGTATTAATTCTATTGGATAAGTATAATTCAACCAAAAAAACCTTAGGAATAAAATATGATCCTCTTTGGTCCACTTGGATTAGATTAGGACATTTATTATTATTTAATTCAAAGAAGAGTTAAAACAGTTAAAATCAAAGTTTAATAACTAAAACATTTTTAATATAGGTTTATACATAAGATAAATTAGATTATAAATATTCATTAGAAAAATAAAACTATTTCTTAAATAATGGTATTTTATTTATAATTTTAAGAAATTAAATAATTTAATTTATTTATGACAAAATGATGATGCTGTAATTACCTTATTAGTTAAATATTAAAATAATTGATATTATAAATACCCAAATAAATATAATTTGAGCCTTTTAATTTATTAAAAGAATTTTATAGGTTAATATGACATTTTAAGGTTGATTAAATGAATTAGGTTAGAAGTAATAATTCTGTTATAAATTTAGAAAAAAACAAAATACCAAATAGTGTCAAAATTGACATAAAAATGTTTTTAAAACAAATATTATATTATTAATTGATATTCAATTCCTAAAAATCTAAATTTAGGCCAGGAGACTTATATAATTATATTTGTATCATTAATGAACCACTTGGGGTTCTTTTGGAAGTTTATAGTAAGTTTATTAACCATATAATATAAAAATACAAAGAGACATGGTAAATGTGAAAATAATTAACTAAGAGTTAAAACAAAAATATGATGTTAATATAGTGACCCAAACCTATATAAAACCTATTGGTTGAAAGGATTTCTACTCATCCCCACCATATCCTCGAAATAAGTAACTTTGGAGATATTATAAAACGAATATGAATTTATTATAAAATAGTATTTTAAGTTTTTCCTAAGGTTCCCCTCACCCCTCTTATAAAAGGGCACTCGCCCTTCTCTCTAATTTACTCCTTAAAAGCCTTTTGGTTCAGCCAAACCCTGCCCAAATATTCTCCCAACTTCCCTCAATTCAACCTAGAGGCCTTATTTTGATCAGAAATCTAACCTAAGGATCTCTTTTCATCAAATCAAAAGGAAGAACCCGAAGAAGATGTAATGTTTTCACCACCCTCTTTCAAGTTCCCTTCTTCTTACACTTATTATTTCTTTGTTATTTAAATTATAAAATAATAAATCCAGAATAATCTATATACTTTGATGTTATTATAAATATGGTACAACTATATTCAGTATTCTATCCATCCATTGGATGACATGTCACCATACGTGCGTACGTACGGCTTACCATCTCCACGTCGTGGTGTAATTGTTATTCAATACATTATTATTTGGATGGGTATAATAATGATGTGTAATTAATGTAAATAATAAATATAAAATGATAATTATTCTTTATATATGCTACACCATCGAATAATATATTATTTTAATGTCAAAAAAATGATATTGTTGCTCGTGCGTACGTACGGACTACCGTCTCCACGAACGCGATAAGATTCATTCCCCATCGTATCCATTCAAGACTAATTTTCATTTGATGATTAAAAATAATGTTTAATGGGTTTATATCATTCTATATATGAATATGATACAACCTATGGATAAAAAACACAGCTTATGTAATAAAACATATAAAATAAAATGAGTAAGTGAACACCCAAAACGATGATAATACTAAAATATTATTAACAAAGCAATATTAAAAGATCATATATGATATCATATTTATGTATATGATTCTTTTATAATTTAAAAACAATTATTTAACTATTATACAGGAGTTTATCCTACCCTCAACCAAGAAAAAGTACAAGGTAAGGGTTTATTTCACAATCTCTTCATTATCTGAGGTTGTTTGTATGTAATTATCAACTGGGACCTCTTTATCATCCACATCCATGTTTCTTAAAAATGTATTTCAAATCATTATTAATATTTTATATACTATGGTTTAAATTCATTTATAACCTTGTTTTACTTTTCATAAGATGTTTATAAAGGAATCTTTCCATCATTTTCCAAACAAGGTCCTTTTTAACATTTTTGACAAAATTAATGTAAGAATGTATTTTTTAACTTATACGGTGGGTGCGGCTATTTTCCACCATTATAAAATCATAGATTATTCTCTTAAAATATTATAAGAATATTTTCAGAGTAAATGTTTTTATTTATAATTTTGTTACTTTTAAAGGATTTCAGAAAAAGAGATATTTTTCTCAAATAGTTTTGATTTCATCTATGTCAACATCCTTTGATGGATTGGAAGCTTATTTGAAGTTGATATATTATGATACAAAACTTCCTTATTGTATTGAAGGTTTTGTGATATGTTTTATTGTGGATGTGTTATTTTTATACCATTCATGGTGTATGGAGAAAGTATTTACATTTTATATGCTAGTTTTAATACAAATGTTTATGTTATGTTTAAACCTATTCATATGAGGAATGCATTGGCTTATTAAGTGATGGGTGGAGCCCACTATAGCTCCTCGATGCATCGGTAGGTATCATGAGACAAACTAGTGTCTTGGAACAAGGCCTTAACAAAATATTATTTTTAGCCTTGGCACAAGGCCTTCACATGGATATTATACTAGTCGAATAATCACATGCAATATCAATAACCACTTTTATAATAATGGAATTCATAATGCCAGACTATCATAACCACATAGTCAAGGCCTTGTGCCATGAATACAAATAAGTTTTTGTCAAGACCTTGTCACAAGACACTAGTTTGTCTCATTAGACCTACTGATTCATCGAGGAGCTATAGCGGGCTCCACCCCTCACTTACTAAGTCCAGTGCATTCCTCATATGAACATGTTTAAACGTAACATAAACATTCATATTAAAACTAGCAAGAGAAATTTCAATACATTCTACATAAACCATGAATGGTATAAAAATAACACATTCATAGTCAAACATATCACAAAACCATCAATACAATATTGAAGTTTTGTATCATAATAAATCAACTTTAAATAAGCTTAAAATCCACCAAAGGATGTTGACATAGATGAAATCAAAATTATTTGAGAGAAATATCTTTTTCTTAAATCCTTTAAAAGTCACATTATTATAAAAGAAAAAATTTACTTTGAAAATATTTTTATAGGCTTGTAAAGGAAGCTTCGATGATTTTATAACAGCGGAAAATCATCGCACCCGCCGTATAAGTTAAAAAAAATACATTCTTACCTTAATTTTGTCGAAAAGGTTTAAAAGGACCTTGTTTGGACAACGACGGAAAGATTAATTTATAAACATATTATAAAAATTCGAAAAATGGTATAAATGACTTTAACCCATAGTCTATAAAATAGTAAGAATGTTTTGAAATACATTTTTAAGAAACATGGATGTCGATGATAAAGAGGTCCCAGTAGATAATTGCATATAAACAAACTCGGATAATGAAGTGATTCTGAAATAAACCCTTCCATTGTAATTTTCCTTGGTCGAGGGTAGTTTAACCGCCTGTATAATGGTGAAATAATTTTTATTAAATTATACAAAATCGTATACATTAATATGATATCATATATGATCTTTTAACGTTTCTTTGTTAATAATATCTTAGTATTATCGTTGTTTCGGGTGTTAACTGATTCGTTTTCCTTTATATTCTTGGTTACGTAAGTTGTGTTTGTTATGTATAGGTTGTATCTTATTCATATACAGAATGATATCATGTCCTTAAACATATTTTTAATCATCAAATGAAAATTATTCTTGAATGGATACGATTGGGAATAAATCTCATCGCGTTCGTGGAGACGGTAGTCCATACGTATGCTCGAGCGACAATATCATTCTTTTGATATTAAAATAATATATAATTGGATGATGTATCATATATACCGAATAATTATCATGTTATATGTATTATTAACATGAATTACACATAATTATTACACCCATCCAAAAAATAATGTTTTGAATAACAATTGCACCACGACGTGGAGACAGTAAGTTGTACGTACGCACGTATGGTGACATTTCATTGAAAGGATAGATAGAATACTGAATATTGTAATACCATATTTATAATAAAATAAAGGTATATATAAGATACTGGATTTGTTATTTTATAATGGAAATAACAAAGAAAGAAGTAGTGGAAGAAGAAAGGAACTTGAAAGAGGGTGGGGAAAACATTACCTCTTCTTCGGGTTCTTCCTTTTGATTTGATCAAAAGGGATCCTTAAATTGGATTTATGATCAAAATAAGGCCTCTAGGTTTAAGTGAGGAATATTTATAGGATATTTGAGCATGTTTTGGACAATCCAAATGGCTTTTCATGTGTGAAATTGAGATAAGTGGGAGTGCCCTTTTATAAGAGGGGTGAGGGGAACCTCAGGAAAAGATAGAAATATTATTTTATAATAAATTCATATTTAGTTTCTAATTTTTCCAAACTGATTTATTTCAAGGATAAGGTGGTAATGGGTGGAAAAAACTCAACCAATAGGTTTTAGATAGGTTTGGGTCACTTTATTAATCTTATCTTTTAGTTTTAACTCTTAGTTTATTAGTTTGACATTTACCATGTCTCTTTGTATTTTTATATTATATGGTTAATATAATTTCTATAAACATTAAAGATACCATCAAGTGGTTAATTAATGATAAAAAATCATTAAATAAGTCATTTGGCCGATCCTTATATTTTTAGGAATATTGTATCAATTTATAATATAATATTTGTTTTAAAAACTCCGTTATGTCAATTTGACACTATTTAATAATTGATTTTTTTAAGTCTTAAAAACTTTATTAATTCAAACCAAATTAATTTAAGTAATACTAACATGTCATATTAAAAAAAATTCGTTTATATCATCAGAACATTCAAATTATATATATTTTAACATTTATAATACCAATTATTTGATTCTTTCATTAATAAGGAAAATACTACATCATTATTGTGTCATAAATAAATTTAATTATTCAATGTCTAAAAATTATAAATAAAATACCATTATGTAGGAAATATTTTTAGATTTCTAATGAATATTTATAGTTGAAAATATAACATATATAACCCTAGTTAAAAAAAATTTTCTAAAAGATATATGCTAATGTCATTTTTGTATTTACTTTAACTTAATTAATATAAAGTGTCATTATCACTTACAAGTGGCTCCTTGGGGTCATCAAATCGACCGAAAGATGCCCATGGTCAGACATGTATCAACCAATAGGGTTAGGAAATGTCTTAGAGTAATTTAATATTAGTATAATATTATTATTTTTTCCCTTATTTTCCAGATTTACCCTTTAACCATGGTAAATAAAATATTTACCGAAGTAATTATTCGAAATGTCTAAAAATAAAAGTTACCCATTTACACAATTTGGACATCCTGATTCCAAATATGGAATCCATTTCTCTAAATTCATAACACATAAGTGGCATAATTTAATTTAAAATTAATTTCCGTTGTTCAAACAAAAATCTTGTTTTTAAGAAATAATAACTATCAAAAGATTGACACTTGTTTATGTCTAGTTTAAATGTGAATTGACATCCAATAACCAACATTAGATTAAACGGTAAAAATATATTCTAATTATACTTTAAAACCACTCAATAGTATAATTTATCACTATAAATTATTTTTATTTAAAAAGTTGTTTTTAATTATAGTTTCGTATTTTTCATTATTCATAAAAAAGTGGAAGTTCTCAGAAAAATACCAAAAAATTCATCCTAGGATAATTTAGATATTCTGAATCCAAAAATTAAGTCCATTTTAAAAGTTAGAATTTATATAATTTCAAAAAGTGGTTATTACTATTCATAATGGCTAGTTTGATTGGTCATGGTGTGTTAGAATCTCGAAGTTGCGTACAATGCAAGCTATTGCATTATTCAAAGGGAAGTGTATCGTGGAAGCTTGGGGTGTTACATTCTCCCCTCCTTGAATAAATTTCATCATCAAAATTTGAAATTGTTCTTAGAAAATGAAAAGTTGAAAATCGAAAATACCATTGTGGAAAACCCATATCGGAAATAGGGTTAATAAGATTTAGTTTTAATAAGAGGGAAAGGGAAATGAGAATGTCACCACCAAATTAGGGTTTCGAATAGGAGAACATTGGTGGCAGTTATAGACACGTAATTAGAGGAAAAACATAAATATTTATAGGGAGTGATTGGGGTCATCAATCACAAACAAGTGTAATATTAAGGGCCTCAAAGCCACCAGTCTATGATGATTTAAAATATCATCAGTCCAACAAAACATAAGGTATTAGGATAACACATTTTTGGTTATAATATATCTTCCCTAATGTTTAAGAATTAATTTTTTCACATAATAAGATATATATATATATATATATATATATATATACTTGACAAGTATAGTTTCATCCTTCAACTAATTTCTATCACAAACTAATCTTTCACTCTAAAAGATAATAGAACTCAAGAATATTATATTTATTCTAATCGTATAAGGTTACAAATAATAACACATAAAATTAAAATGAATAAAAATATTTTGTAATAACAAGGGTCTTCCTATTGGCTAGTGGTAGGTAATAAAGGTCTATCACACTATGGTTGTGGGTTTGATTCCTGCAGCTTTGTCCGATGTGATGAGTTATCTCCCGACCTGCAGGTTGTCCTTTTCCTAAAACTATAATATCATAATATTCCAAAAATAATCATAAGAAATGTTTTAAACTTGAAAAATACTATCAAAAGTTCATCTTAATCCATTCCAAACATTATAGTAATCCAAAGTACCTCTGTCCAGACTCTCTGTAAAAGGTATTTGAATTCAAAAAATCAATTGTAACATCAGATTCCCCAAAAAAATTAATGTTTCTTTTATTGTCACATACTGAAAATATGATTACCTTGGTCATATTAAAACCATAATGAAAAATAAAAGTACTTCAGTATAATCCTTATATATATCACATTATTCATATAACCAGATTATAATCCTTGAGTCCAAAAATGCAAATACATTAATTATTCCACTTCAACTATAATAACAGCATAATATTGGCCTTGATCCCTAGGACTTTTCTGAGGTATGTTTCCCTGACTACTAGGACATTAATTTGTATAATGCCCCATTTCACTACAATTGTAGCATTCAACATTGACAGCCTCTTTATTTCCCTTTCATTCCCGAGCCTAGTGACTTTTTTCTCCACATTTGTAACAAAATCCCATTCCTTTTAGGAAATTACAAGGGTGTTTCTTCCCACAATTATCACATAATGGAAAATCCTTCTTTCCCTATTCCCCTTTATTTGTCTCTTTCTCCACCGTTCTCTTATTCTCTTTCTTTAGTTTATTATCATAGGATTTAGAGAATTCCTTTTCTGTCTTGATAGCACATGAGACAATGTCTTCATATGATGAGAACGATTATGAGAATAATGCTCGACAGAGAAACAGTTTTAACCTATCAAAGAAATTATCAATCTTACTTCTTGGGTTACATATATAATCTACAGCATGCCTTGCTAACCTTGTAATGTTAGACTCGTACTTTTCAACATTCTCGTGTTCTTTTTTCCTCAAACTCAGAAATTGTCTTTCCATATTTTCCCTATGGTCATGAGGAAAGTATTTTTCTTAAAAACATCCATGCTTCCTAGATTTTTCCTAAAAGTCACTCATAACTAACTTCTTCATATCCTGGGAAAATGAAACATAATAAACGGGTGATCTAAAATTCTCAGTAAGAGTAAGAAATACATCAGAAGATAATTTAAGCATTAGGCATGGTGAATAATTGAAAACACATTATTTTACAAATAATTAACATGAACACTTTATGGCAGGAATATGAGCTGAGTAAATAATTCCATAATAAAACATAGTCATGGGTATTATACTTGTCGAATAACCACGTGAAATATCAATATCTAATCTCATAATGATGGAATGCATAATGTCGGACATCATAACCACATAGTCAAGGACTCGTGCCAAGACTACAAATAAGATTTTTTTCAAGGCCTTGTGCTAAGACACTAGTTTGTCTCATGAGACCTACCGATGCATCGAGGAGCTATAGCGGGCTCCACCCATCACATACTAAGTCCAATTCATTCCTCATATAAAAATATTGAAACATAACACAAACATTCGTATGAAAACAAGCATACGAAATGTCAATACTTTACCCACAAACCATGAATGGTATAAAAATAGCATATCCACAGTCAAACATATCTCATTCAATACAATATGGAATATTGTATTGTAACAGATTAACTTAAAATTAGAATAATGAAGGATATTGACATGGATGAAAATAATCATCAATAATTTTTGAGAGAAATATCCCCCTTTTTCATGAAAACATTTAAAAGTCACACTATTTGTCAAGAAGTTGTTTAAAAATAGATTCTCGAATCAAAGTGTCCCATACAACTTTTAATCATTTAAAATGAATTTTAATTTTAAAACTTTAATGTCAATATAAATAAATCTTTAAAACCATTTTTAAAACATGTACATTAATGAGAAAGATTTTAGAATAATAAATCTTTAAAACATTTAAAATGATATTTTAGTTAGAGATCCTAACCAAAAGAGAGACACTTGAATAAAAATAATTGAGGAAAAAAACTTTGTAATATCATGAGAATAAAGGTATTAATTATATACTATGTCAAAGTATATTATATACACCATATAAAGGCAAATTGTTGTATGACAACAATGAAGTCTCAATGGAATATAAATTGAGATGAAATATCTTATAAAGGTCATATCCTCAGTTTAAGGATAAATCAACGAAATAATTATGTGTGAAAAATTTAAATACACTCAGTTTGATTGGATATTCAGTTAAAATCAATCAGAGTACATTCACACATAATCTTGTAAAAACAACACCAATGAATTGGATGTTTAACTCAATAAATGGAGATTGAGTTAAAATTACTCTTATCAAGTTCATATCGATGACTTGAGAATCTATAAATGGAGTGATTATGTATATAAAAAGTATATACAAAAAAGGGGAGTGGAAATTATGACATATGAAAATGAATAGTGACTCCACACATAATCTTGGAGTAAAATAATCACTGAAGTATGCGTAAAGCCGAATGAGTGGAAATTGAAATTTCAAATTCCTTTATCGATTTGGTAACTTACGAAACATACACTCATGAAAGAATAATAATACAATGATGATTTAAATATCCATAAATTAAAATATATTACACAATGAATACAATCATGGGCAGTACACACACCACATGGAATAAATAAGTGGTGAACAATAAAAATCTCACATAATTAAAAGTGAGATAAAAAACCCTTACATTGTACTTTTTCCTTGGTCGAGGGTAGGTTAACCTCATGTATAATGGTTAAATCATTGTTATTAAATTATAAAAGAATAATATACATAAATATGATATCATATATGATCTTTTAATATTGCTTTCTAAATAATATTTTAGTATTTTCATCGTTTTGGGAGTTCACTTACTCATTTTCTTTTATATGTTTTGTTACATAAGTCGTGTTTATTATCCATAGGTTGTATATTATTCATATAAAGAATTATATCAAGTCCTTGTACATTAATTTTAATCATCAAATGAAAATTAGTCTTGAATGGATACGATGGGGAAGGAATCTCATTGCGTTCTTGGAGACGATAGTATGTACGTACGCATGACCGAAAATATCATTTTTTGATATTAAAATAATATATAATTGGATGATGTATCATATATACAGAATAATTATGATTTTATATTTATTATTTACATGAATTACACATCATTATTATACCCATCTAAATAATAATGTATTGAATAACAATTACACCACGACGTGGAGACAGTAAGCCCTACATACACACGTATGGTGACATGTCATCCAAGGGATGGATAGAATACTGAATATGGTTGTACCATATTTATAATAACATCATAGTATATATAATATACTGGAGTTATTATTTTATAATGGAAATAACAAATAAAGAAGAAGTGGAAGAAGAAAGGAACTTGAAAGAGGGTGGTGAAAACATTACCTCTTCTTCAGGTTCTTCCTTTTGATTTGATCAAAAGGGCTCCTTATGTTGTCTTTCTGATCAAACTACGGAATCTAGGATTATGTGAAGGAAGTTGAGAGGATATTTGGGTAGGTTTTGGCAGAGGAAAATGGCTTTGAAGGTGGAAAATTAGGAGAACGGGGAGTTCCATTTAATAAGAGTGGTGAGCGGCACCTTAGGAAAAGATAGAAATATTATTTTATAATAAATTAATATTCAGTTTATAATGGCTAAAAACTCATTTATTTAGAGGATAAGGTGGGTATGGGTCGAAAAAAACTCAACAAATAGGTTTTAATCATATTTGGATCACTTAATTTACCTTATATTTTAGTTTTAACTCTTAGTTAATTAGTATGACATTTACAATGTCTCTTTGTATTTTTATACTATATGGTTAATATACGTACTATAAACCTCCAAGAGAAACCAAAGTGGTTCATTAATGATAAAAATATCATTATATAAGTCATTTTGCCTAACCTTATATTTTTATAAATATTATATCAATTTATAATATAATATTTGTTTTAAAAACTCCTTTATGTCAATTTTGACAATATTTAATAATTGATTTTTGTTAAAATCATAAAAACATTATTAATTCAAAAAAAATTCATTTAAGAAATAATAACATATCATATTAACCAATAAAATTAGTTTATGTGATCAAAACATTCATATTATATTTATTATAACATTTATAATTCCAATTATTTGATTATTTCATTAATAAAGAAAATATTGCATCATTATTGTGTCATAAATAAATTTAACTATTAATTGTATAAAAATTATAAATAAAATACCATTATTTAGGAAATATATTTATATTTCTAATGAATATTTATAGTCTAAAATATAACATAGATAACTCTATGTAAAAATTGTTTTTCTAGAAGATATATTCTTTTGTCAATTTTGTATTTACTTTAACTTAATTAATATAAAGTGTCATTATCACTTACAAGTGGCTCCATGGGGTCCCAAAATCTACCCAAATATGCCCATGGTAGGACATGTATCAATAAATTGGTTTATGACCCATTTTAGGGTAATTTAATATTATTATAATATTAATTTTTTACCCTTATTTACCGGATTTACCCTTTAACCATGGTAAATAAAATATTTATCGAAGTAATCATTCAAAATGTCTAAAAGTAAAAGTTACCTATTTACACAATTTTTAAATCCTGATTCTAACTATGGAATCCATTTTTCTAAATTAAAAACACATAAGTGGCAGAAATTAATTTAAAATTAACTCTCGTTGTCAAAACAAAAAAGTGTGTTTTTAAGAAATAATAACTATCAAAAGATTGGCACTTGCTTATGTCTATTTTAAATGTGAAATTTTGTCCAATGAAAAATATTTGATTAAATGGTAAAAATATAATCTAATTATACATTAAAATCACTCAAATTAGTAATTTATCACTATTAATTATTTCCATTAAAAAAGTTGTTTTTAATTAAAATTTAGTAATTTTCACTATTCATCAAAAATGAAAGTTATCATAAAAGTACAGAAAAATTCATGATAAAATAATTTCGATATTTTGAATCAAAAAATGAAGTCTATTTTTAAAGATAAACTTTATAAAATTTCAAAAATTGGGTATTACTATTCATAACGGCTAGTTTGATTGGTTTTGGTGTGTTAGAACTCGAAGTTGCGTACCACACATGCTACTATATTATTCAAAGAGAAGTGTACTGGGGAATATTGGGGTGTTTAATTCTCCCCTACTTCAATAAATTGCGTCCTTAAAATTTTTAAAATTGGTATTTGGAATATAATGGAATGTCCCACATCGGAAAAAGAGTCAATAAAACTATCACTTTAAAATAAAGAAAGAGAAGTACAAAGGTCACCCGAGATAACCTATACTAGGATTCCATGTAGAAAAACATGGATATGGATGATAAAATAAGTTTCAACTTCTGATGGAGAGGGATAGAAAACATGATCAGGATAAATTTAACAGTAAGAAAACCACAAACTTGTGATGGAACAAAGGGTCATTAGTTTCCCAGTAGGAAAAGTAAACGGACAACATTTTTTATTTTTTTTAAGTTAACTTACATAAAGATGAGGAAATCATTTCTGATATTGACTAAGAACATAAGGATGTATACTTACTTTTTAAGTAAAGTTTCATTCATTAATAAATTTCTACTACTAAATCATTTTTAAATAATGAGTATTCAAGCAGACTTTGTCACACTAGAAGAGCAAGAATAAACGTCTTATAGAATCACATGATCCACGAAGGATAAACTATATATTTACCTTGTCTTTATAGATTAATAAAAAAAAATGGTTAGTATAAGATCTGATGATCCCCCAAAAGTATATTCCATTAGAGAAATAAACACTAATCTTAATTTCTAAAATTAATCCAATAATACCCCAAAGATAAATAAATAGCTTTCAATAAACAATTTTCCTTAAAATCCTTCAATATAATTCAAAATAGTATTGAAACCCGAAAATTAGAAGAAGTTGGTTATGTAGTATTCCACATTAAATTGTATCTCTAAATGAAATCGACTACTCTTAAAGTCACATACTTAAAAGTAATTAACCTAGTCACATATTCTCTATTATAGGTTAATCTTTTCCATAAATAACAAAAATCACTATAAATCCACAATAAAAACATAGATAAAAATCCACCATTACTCCTCAAATGAAATCCCATAGTATTTTATTTTCATTCAGAATATAGTGTTCCCAAGAAATCTAACATCTTCCAAAATTACATTTATCACTTAATCAACAAATCATTTTCCTATACTAAGGGTATTCATTTGTAAAGACATAAGATCCAAAATCAACTTATTATTGATCAATACAATTATTTAACTAAAAATAATTAGTCACACTAACCAGGGACTTCTCGTAGTCCAGTGGTAGGAGATAAATCCAAATCTCACTTCCGTTGTGGGTTCGATTCTCACATATTTGTCCAATGCAACGGGTTTTCACACGGTCTGCGTGTTGTCCTTTTTCAAAAACTATATTTTATAACATTACCAAAATGAGATAAATTCCTCAAAATAACCATAACATAATTTAACCACAAATGTTATCTCATACCTTGAATTTTCATCCCAAAATATAATAACTTGTAATTGCCTCAATCCCAATGATCATATAAAACCAAATGTTTATTCATAAATATATCCACAAGAGAAAAGATAAGTCTTCCTCAAAAATCATTTTCACATGATAAATTGTAGGGTTGCACATATAAGAAAAAATTCACCCAAAGTAATCTCAACAACAAAGAGCACTAATACCTATAAATATTTTTCCATCCATTTATTTCAACATAGGATCTTCCTTGACTAAGAGGTTATCTTATAGAATAAGACATTGAGTTCGTTGATTCCAAGGTCCCTTACATTTACCACAAATGACTGTAATTGAAATCTTAGGATCATTTTTATTTTCTTCCATAGTACTCTTCATTTTTCCTCGGCAATTCTTTACATTATTCCCTTCTTTCCCACACATAATGCATTTATTTGTTCCATTGAGACACTTTCCTGGGTTTCTCCTTCCACATTTCTGGCATGATGGAAGTTGATCTTTCTTCTCTCTGTGGTCTCTATAGCTATAGCTCTTATCATTCACTGCCTTTCTCTTCTTTGTTGAGTCCAAGAGTTGGTTAATATATATGTTGTTGATAATATTTTTTTGAAAAATGATTCGTCATGAAGACAATATCTTTTATGTCTATCCACATTCCATTTCGTTGCTCATTTCCACCATTGTTTCCACCTTGTACATCATTCTCAAAGTTACTATGACTTCCTTGTAATCCAGTCATTGACTAAAACCAGAAATCATTGTGTGAGTAACAGTAGTCATAAAATCATTTAGAGAATATCATGACACCATATTATCAATTTGAAACACCTTAGGATTAACCAAGGTAATTTATTCTCATATTATATTAAAATACTTCAAATCGGTTTGTAATGAAATTGTAAATTTTCTTACGCATATCCCCCGGGAGTGTCGTAACCAAGAGTACAGCAAGGCCTGTTGTCATGCACCATTTCCAGTTCGAGTCTATCTCAAAGCGGTTTTTTTGGGTTTTACCCCTAGGTACATCTATTATAGAGCCGCCTCTATAAGATCGTATCTAGGCAGGGATGTATTGCTTGGAAAACTCACAAAATCTATACAATACCAAAATTCTAGAAAGTTCTTCTATACTAACCCTCAAAGTCTATCTTAGGGATGTGTTCTCTAATAGGAGTTTATCTAAATCTAGTTTCCAAGGATTGTACTAAACTTCCTCTAATACCAACTGTAACTCCTCGACCCCATTTACTCAGAGTCGGTGCATTATTACGTATCATTGTCATGCTCAACACCGAGTTCAAGCGAACCAAGACTTACCAAACTAGTGGTTCAAAAGCAGCTATGAATAGTATTAAGTAAATTTTGAAATTTATATAATCCTTAAAATTTTATAATCCATATTATGAGTTTATTATAAATAATGTAAGAAAAAATACATTTTTTCAGATAAAAGAAGCATTTTTCAAAAAAAATGCAATTTTACCGCCTTTTAATGGAGAACACTTTTTAAATACAATATTTGAAACTTTTATATATCCAATTTGACAAAATAAACTTCTTCTTTAGAATAAAGATATAAAAATTAATTTCCAAAAAAAATTTGGTATTTTTCTGATAACTTTCATATTTGGGTGAATAGTAAAAAATACTATATTTTAACTGAAAACAACTTTTTTAATAAAAATAATTTATAGTGTTCAATTATTAATTTTAATGTTTTGGAAGTATTATTATATTATATTTTTACCATTTAACCCAATTTTGGTCATTGGACATAATTTCACATTTAAACAGGACATAAACAAGTGTCAATCTTTTGATAGTTATTATTTCTTAAAAACACGATTTTTGTTTTGAAAATGGGAATTAATATTAACTTAATTTCTGCCACTTTTATGTTTTGAATTTAGAAAAATATATTCCATATTTGGAATCAGTATTCCCAAATTTTTTAAATCATTAACTTATATTTTTAGACATTTTGAATAATTATTTCGGTAAATATTTTATTTACCATGGTTAAAAGGTAAATCCAGTAGATAAGGGTAAAAAATAATATTATAATAATACTAAATTACCCTAACACGTGTCCTAACCCTATTTTCTGATACATGTTCGACCATGGGCATCCTTGGCTCGAATTTGGTACCCCATGGAGCCACTTGTAAGTGAAAATGACACTTTATAATAATTAAGTTAAGATAAATACAAAAAATTACATAAGCATATATCTTTTAGTAAAACAATTTTTACATCGAGTTATATATGTTATACCTTCAACTATAAAAATTAATTAGAAAGATAAAACTATTTCCTACATAATGGTATTTTATTTACTATTTTTAGACAATGAATAATTAAATTTATTTATGACACAATGATGATGCAGTATTTTCATTATTAATGAAAGAATAAAATAAATGGTATTATAAATGTTAAAATAAATATAATTTGATAGATTTGATGCCATACATGAATTTTCTAGGTTAATATGACATGTTAGGATTGATAAAATGAGTTTATTTCTAACTAATAATGTTGTTAAGAATTTAACAAAAATCAATACCAATTAGTGTCAAAATTGACATAAAAGAGTTTTTAAAACAAATATTATATTATTAATTGATATTCTATTCCTAAAAACATAGGGTTCGGCCAAGAGACTTATATAATAATATATATATATTTAATTAACCACTAGGGGTTCTCTTGTAAATTGATAGTAATATTATTAACTATATAATATAAAAATACAAAGAGACATGGTAAATGTCAAACTAATTAACTAAGAGTTAAAACTAAAAGATAAGGTTAATATAATGACCCAAACCTGTCTAAAACAAATTGGTTGAGTGGATTCCGACCCATACCCACATTAGCCTCTAAATAAGTCACTTTGGATCCATTATAAACCGAATTTTAATTTATTATAAAATAATATTTCTAGCTTTTACTAAGGTTCCCCTCACCCTCTTATAAAAGGTAGCCCCCCTTCTCTCTAATTCACAATTTCAAATCCATTTTTCTCAGACAAAACCTTCCCAAATATCCTCTCATCTTCCATTACTTAGGCCTAGAGGACTTATTTTGATCAGAAAGCCATCCTAAAGATCCCTTTTGATCAAATCAAATGGAAGAACCCGAAGAAGAGGTAATGATTTCACCACCCTCTTTCAAGTTCCATTCTTCTTCCACTTCTTCTTTCTTTGTTATTTCCATTATAAAATAATAACTCCAGTATATTCTATATAATTTGATGTTATTATAAATATGGTACAACCATATTCATTATTCTATCCATCCTTTGAATGACATGTCATCATACGTGCGTACGTACGTCTTACCGTCTCCATGTCGTGGTATAGTTGTTATTCAAAACATTATTATTTGGATGGGTATGATAATGATGTGTAATTGATTTAAATAATAAATATAACATTATTATTATTATTTATATATGATATACCATCCAATTATATTTTATTTTAATATCAAAACAATGATATTGTCGCTCATGCGTACGTACGGACTACCGTCTCCACGAACGCGATGAGATTCATTCCTCGTCGTATCCATTCAAGACTAATTCTTATTTGATGATTAAAAATAATGTTTAAGGACATGACATCATTCTGGATATGAATAATATACAACTTATCCATAACAAAAATATCTTATTTAACAGAACATATAATATAAAACGAGTAGGTTAACACCCGAAACAATGATAATACTAAAATATTTTTAACAAAGCATTATTAGAAGATAATATATGATATCATATTTATGTATCTGGTTATTGTATAATTTAATAACAATTTTTAAACTATTATATAGTAGTTTAACATGCAATCGACTAAGAAAAAGTACAAGGTAAGGGTTTATTTCACAATCACTTCATTATCCGAGGTTGTTTATACATAATTATCTACTAGGACCTCTTTATCATCCACATCGATGTTTCTTAAAAATGTATTTCAAATCATTCCTTATATTTTACAGAATATGGTTTAAAGTCATTTATACCCATATTTGACTTTTTATATGATTTTTATAAAGGAATATTTCCGTCGTTTTCCAAACAAGGTCCTTTTTTACCTTTTCGACAGAATTAAGGTAAGAATGACTTTTTTAACTTATACGGCGGGTGCGACTATTCTCTACCATTATAAAATCATAGAATATTCCCTTACAATATTATAAGAATATTTTCAAAGTAAATTTTTTAATTATGTGGCTTTTAAAAGATTTAAAAAGAGAGAGATTTCTCTCAAATAGTATTGATTTCATCTATGTCAACATCCTTTGATTGATTTTATGCTTATTTGAAGTTGATTTATTATGATACAAAACTTCCATATTTCGTTGAAAGTTTTGTGATATGTTTTACTATGGATGTGTTATTTTTATACCATTCATAGTGTATGAAGAAAGTATTTACATTTCATATGATAGTTTTAATATGAATGTTTATGTTATGTTTAAACCTTTTCATATGAGGAATGCATTGGACTTAGTAAGTGATGGGTGGAGCCCACTATAGCTCCCTGATGCATCGGTAGGTCTTATAAGACAAACTAGTGTCTTGGAACAAGGCCTTGACAAAATCTTATTTGTAGTCTTGGCACAAGGCCTTGACTATGTGGTTATGATAGTCTTGCATTAGTCATTCCATCATTATGAAAGTGTCTATTTGATATTGCATGTGTTTATTTGACTAGTAGAATATCGATGTTTGTAAGTAAATGACATTATTTTGATTTATATTTTCCATATTATGATGGTGTTTATGTTGAAAAGTCTTTTTTTAGTTTTATAAATTGCCTTAAATGTTTATTCTTATTTATGAATGTTTCTGCTATATTGTTATCCTTACTGAGCATCTGAGCTCACACCTTTCTATGTTTTATTTTTCCCAGGATGTGAAGAAGTATATAATGACTGACCTATAGGGATTTTCTGATGGGATATGAGTGTGGACTATGGAGACTATTTTTTTGTAGTTTTTTACTTTATAATATAATGTAAGGCTTATGAATGTATCTAGTGTTTCCAAGGATACTAAACTAATCGGTCTTTCGAGACTTGATCTTTTGTGATCATGCCAATTTTATGTAATAATGCATAATATCATACTATCATAACCACAAATTCAGGGCCTTTTTCCAAGACTACAAATAAGATTTTGTCAAGGCCTTATTCCAAGACACTAGTTTGTCTCATGAGACCTACCGATGCATCGAAGAGCTATAGCAGGCTCCAACCATCACTTACTAAGTCCAATGCATTTCTCATATGAAAATTTTGAAACATAACATAAACATTTGTATTATAAATAGCATATGAAATGTCAATACTTTAACCAAAATCCATGAATGGTATAAAAATAGCACATTCACACTCAAAAATAACTCATTTGATACAATATGGAAGATTGTATTATATCAGATTAACCTCAATTGAGAATAATGAAAGATATTGACCTAGATGAAAATAATCATCAAAACTATTAGAGAGAAATATCCCCTTTTTCTTAAAATCATTTAAAAGTCAAACTATTTGTAAAGAATCCATTTAAAAGTATATTTTTGAATCAAATTGTCCCATAACACTTTTAAACTATTAAAATGAATTTTAATTTTAAAACATTAATGTTCATATAAATAAATTCTTAAAACCATTTATAAAACATGGACATCAATGAGAAAGATTTAGAATTATAAATATTTAAAACATTTAAAATGATATTTTAGTTAGAGTTCCTAACCAAAAGAGAGATACTTGAATACAAATAATTTAGGTAATAAAAACTTTCTAATATCATGAGAATAAAGGGATTCATGATATATTATGTCAAAGTACATTATATACACCATATAAAAGTGATTTGGTGTATAACAATAAAGAAGTCTCAATGGAATGTAAATTGAGATGCAATCTCTTATAAAGACTTTGTCCTTAGGTTAATGATAAATCAACGACATAATTATGTGTGACAAATATAAATACACTCAATATGACTGGATATTCAGAGTAAATCATTCAGAGGACATTCACACATATTCTTGTAAAAACAACACCAATGAATTGGATGTTTAACTCAACAAAAGAAGATTGAGTTAAAATTTATCTTATCAAGTTCATATCGATGACTTGAGAATTTAGTGATTATGTGTATCAAAATTATATCCACAGAAAGGGGAGTGGAAATTATGACATATGAAAATTAATAGTCATTCCACACATAATCTTGGAGTAAAATAATCAATGAAGTATGCGTAAAGTTGAATAAGTGGAAATTAAAATTTCAAATTCCCTTATTGATTTGGTAACTTACAAAACATAAACCAACGAAAGAAGGATAATACAATGATTATTTAAATATCCATAAATTATATTATATTACACAATGAATACAATCATGGGTAGTACACACACCACATGCAATAAATAATTGGTGAAGAATGGAAATCTCACAGAATTAAAAGTGGGATAAGAAACCCCTTACTTTGTACATTTTCCTTGGGAGAGGGTAGTTTAACCTCCTGTATAATGGTGAAATAATTTTTATTGAATTATACAAGAATAATATACATTAATATGATATCATATATGATCTTTTAACATTTATTTGTTAATTCTATCTTAGTATTATCGTTGTTTCGAGTGTTAACAGATTCGTTTTCCTTTATATTCATTGTTATGTGAGACATATTTTTTATGGATGGGATGTATCTTATTCATATCCAAAATTATATCATGTCTCAAAACATTATTTTTAATCATCAAATGAAATTTTGTCTTGAATGGATATGATGGGGAATAAATCTCCTCGCGTTCATAGAGACGGTAATCCGTACGCACGCACGAGCGACAATATCATACTTTTGATATTAAAATAATATATAATTGGATGTTATATAATATATACAGAAAAATTATCATGTTATATTTATTATTTACAAGAATTACACGTCATTATCATACCCATCCAATTAATAATTTATTGAATAACAATTACACCACGACGTGGAGACGGTAATCCGTACGTACGCACGTATGGTGACATGTCATTCGAATGATGGATAGAATAATGAAGATGGATATACCATATTTATAATAACATCATATTGTATAGTAGATACTATAGTTATTATTTTATAATATAAATAACAACTAAATAATAAGTGGAAGATGAAAAGAATTTTAAAGAGGGTGGTGAAATTATTACCTGTTCTTCGGGTTCTTCCTTTTGATTTGATAAACATGGCTCCTTAAGATGGATTTATGACCAAAGGAGGCCCTCTAGGATAAATTAAGGGAAGTTTAAAGGGTATTTGGGCATGATTTGGCCAAACCAAATGGCTTTGAAGGTGTGAATTAGAGAGAAGAGGGAGTTCCCTTTTATAAGAGGGGTGAGGGGCACCTTAGGAAAAACTTAAAATATTATTTTATAATAAAATAATTTTCGGTTTATAATGGATCCAAAATGGATTATTTAATGTCTAAGGTGGAAATGGGTCAAAAAAAACTCATCTAATAGGTTTTAGATAGTTTTGGGTCACTATATTAACCTTAACTTTTAGATTTAACTCTTAGCTAAATAGTTTGACATTTACCATATCTCTTTGTATTTTTATATTATATGGTTAATAAACTTACTATATACCACAAAAAGAACCCAAAGTGGTTCATTAAGGATAAACATATTATTATATAAGTCTTTTGGTCAAACCTTAGATTTTTAGGAATATTATATAAATTAATAATATAATATTTGTTCTAAAAATTCCTTTATGCCCTTTTTGACACTATTTCATAATTGATTTTTTTTAAAGTCATAAAAACATTATTAATTCGAAATAAATTCATTTATTCAATAATAACATGTCATGTTAACCTATAAAAGTCTTTTATAGCATAAAAACGTTCAAAATGTATTTATTGTAACATTTATAATACCATTTATTTGATTCTTTCATTAATAAGGAAAACTTTGCATCATTATTGTGTCATAAATAAATTTAATTTTTCAATGTCTAAAAATTATACATAAAATACCATTATGTAGGAAATATTTTTATATTTCTAGTGAATATTTATAGTTGAAATAATAACATAAATAACTCTATGTAAAAATTGTTTTTCTAAAAGATATATGCTTATGTCATTTTTGTATTTACTTTAACTTAATTAATATAAAGTGTCATTATCACTTAAAAGTGGCTCCATGGGGTCCCAAAATCGACCCAAAGATGCCCATGGTTGGACATGTATTAGAAAATAGGGATATGACATGTGTTAGGATAATTTTATATTATTATAATATTATTTGTTTACCCTTATTTACTGGATTTATCTTTTAACCATGGTAAATAAAATATTTACCGAAGTAATTATTCAAAATTTCTAAAAATAGAAGTTACATATTTACACAATTTGGACAACCTGATTCTTAATATGTAATCCATTTTTCTAAATTCAAAACATAGAAGTTAATGAAATTAATTTAAAATTAATTCCCGTTGTCAAAACAAAGAGCATGTTTTTTAATTATTACATAACATTAGAATGATCATAAAAGATCAAGTCTTGAAAAAACGATTAGTTTAGTAGCCTTGGAAACACTAGATACATTCATAATCCTTAAATTACATCAAAAAGTGAAAAACTACAACAACATGGTCTCCATAGTCCACACTCATATCCCCTCAGACTATCCATGCAGGTCAGTCATAAAATACTTCTTCACATCCTAGAAAAAATAAAACATAGAAAGGGGTGAGATCAGATGTTCAGTAAGGAAAACAATATATCAGAAACCATCATAAATAATATTAAACATTTAAGTCAATGTATAACTAAAACAAAATCTTTTTAAACTTGAACTTCAGCATAATATGGCAGGAATAAAATGAAATAATGGCATTTACTTATTCACGTGGATATTCTACTAGTCGAATAATCACATGAAATATCAATAATAACTTTCATAATGATGGAATGCATAATGCCAGACTATCATAACCACATAGTCAAGGCCTTGTTCCAAGACTATAAATACAATTTTTTCAAGGGCTTGTACCAAGACACTAGTTTGTCTCATGAGTCTTAATGATGCATCGAGGAGCTATAGTCGGCTTCACCCGTCACTTACTATGTCCAATGCACTCCTCATATGAATAGGTTTAAACACAACATAAACATTCGTATTAAAAATATCATATGAAATGTCAATACTTTCTCCAAAAACCGTGAATGGTATAAAAATAACACATTAACATTCAAACATATCACAAAACCTTCAATACAATATGGATGTTTTGTATCATAATAAATCAACTTCAAATAAGCTTAAAATCCATCAAAGGATGTTGACATAGATGAAATCAAAACTATTTGAGAGAAATATCCATTTTTTTGAAATAATTTAAAAGTCACATAACTATAAAAGGAAACATTTACTTTGAAAATATTCTTATTAACTTGTAAGGGAAGCTTCAAAGATTTTATAATGGCGTAAAATAGCTGCACCCGCCGTATAAGTTAAAAAATACATTCTTACCTTAATTCTATCGAAAAGGTTAAAAGGACCTTGTTTGGAAAACAATGGAAAGATTCCTTTATTAATTTCTTATAAGATTCAAACAAGGGTATAAATGAATTTAACCCATAGTCTATAAAATAGTAAGAATGTTCTGAAATACATATTTAAGAAACATGGATGTGGATGATAAAGGGGTCCCAGTAGATATTTACATATAAACAACCTCGGATAATGTAGAGATTGTGAAATAAAACCGTGTCTTGTACTTTTCCTTGGTCGAGGGTAGGTTAAACTCATGTATAATAGTTAAATAATTTTTATTAAATTATAAAATAATCATATGCATAAATTTGATATCATATATGATCTTTTAATATTTCTTTGTTAATAATATTTTAGTATTATCGTCATTTTGGGTGGTCACTTACTCATTTTCATTTATATGTTTTGTTACATAAGCTAGGTTTGTTATCGATAGGATGTATCTTATTAATATCTATAATGATATTAAGTCCTTAAACATTATTTTTAATCATCAAATGAAAATTAGTCTTGAATGGATACGATGGGGAATGCATCTCATCGCGTTCGTGGAGTCGGTAGTCCATACGTACGCACGAGCGACAATATCATTATTTTCATATTAATATAACATATAATTGGATGGTGTATCATATATAAAGAATAATTATCATGTTATATTTATTATTTACATTAATTACACATAATTATTATAACCGTCCAAATAATAATGTATTGAATAACAATTATATCACGACGTGGAGACGGTAAGCCGTACGTACGCACGTATGGTGACATGTCATCCAAGGTATGGATAGAATACTAAATATGGTTGTACCATATTTATAATAACATCACAGTATATAGAATATACTGGAGTTATTATTTTAGAATGGAAATAACAAATAAAGAAGAAGTGGAAGAAGAAAGGAACTTGAAAGATGGTGGTGAAAACATTACCTCTTCTTCGGGTTCTTCCTTTTGATTTGATGAAAATAGCTCTCTAGGTTGGATTTCTGATCAAACTAATGCCTCTAGATTGAATTTAAGGATGTTGATAGAATATTTGGGCAGGGTTTTTCTGAACCAAAAGGCTTTGAAGGTGTCAATTAGAGAGAAGGGGGAGTTCCCTTTTATAAGAGGGGTGAGGGGCACCTTAGGAAAAACATTAAATATTAATTTATAATAAATTCATATTCGGTTTATATTGTCTCCAAATTGACTTATTTCGAGTCTAGGGTGGGTATGATTAGAAATACTCTCAACTAATAGGTTTTAGACCGGTTTGGGTCACTATAATAACCTTATCTTTTAGTTTTTCACTCTTAGTTAATTAGTTTCACATTTACCATGTCTCTTTGTATTTATATATTATATGGTTAATAAACTTACTATAAACTTCCAAGAGAACCTCAAGTGGTTAATAAATGATAAAAATATCATTATATAAGTCTCTTGGCCTAACCATAGATTTTTAGGAATTGAATATCAATTAATAATATAATATTTGTTTTTAAAAACTCTTTTGTGTCAATTTTGACACTATTTGGTATTTTGTTTTTTCTAAATCCATACCAGCATTATTAATTCTATACTAATTCATTAACTCAACCATAACATTCCATATTAAACTTTTAAATTCGTTGAATTCATTAAAAGTCTCAAATTATATTTATTTTGGTATTTATAATATCAATTATTTTAATATTTCACTAATAAGGTAATTACTGCATCATCATTGTGTCATAAATAAATTACATTATTTAATGTATAAAAATTATAAATAAAATTCCATTATATAGGAAATATTTTTACCTTTCTAATGAATATTTATAAACTAATTTATCTTATTTATAACACTATATTAAAAAAAATTAGTTATTAAACTTTGATTTTAACTCTTTTGACTCTTCTTTGAATTAAATAATAATAAATGTCCTAATCTAATCCAAGTGGACCAAAAGGGCTCATATTTTATTTCTAAGGTTTTTTTATGTCGAATTATACTTATCCAATATAATTTAGATATGTGTTAGGGTAATAATAATATCATTTTTACGATTAATTACCCTATTTACTTTTAACCGTGGTAAATAAAAGCAAAATAGTTACTATTCACAAAAAATTATTTTTATCTTATTGAACCGCATTTTACTCATTGATATTAACCATGTCTCTTGGATTTTCGAAATTCCACTCATAGAAGCGGTAAAATTATGTTTTACGTAAATTTGAAAATTCTCCTAGGAGATGGGTAAAAGATGGTGAAAAGTTCTATAAAAAGTTTTATATATCTAAAATTATTATAAACTGACTCCAATGAATTACATTGAATTTATATTGGTTTTATGTATCTATTTTGATCTAAAATAAATTTAAATAAAATAAATAATTATTTAAATAAAAATTCGATTTTAAATGGTAACTCATTGTTTTTTCACTATTTATCAAAAATTGAACATTTTTAGGAAAATACCAAAAATTCACCCTACGCTAATTTCGATATTCTGAATCCAAAAATAAAGTCTATTTTACAAAATTAAAAACATAGAAGTTTCATTTATTAATTTAAAATTAATTCCTGTTGTCAAAACCAAAAGGTGTATTTTTAAGAAACAATATCTATCAAAAGATTGGCCCTTGTTTATGTCTAATATCAAAGTGAAATTACTTACAATGACCATAATTGTATTAAATGGTAAAAATATAATCTAATTATACTTTCAAACCATTAAAATGCATAATTCAACATTATAAATTTGTTTTGATTTAAAAAGTTATTTTCAGTTAAAATATAGTATTTTTCACTATTCACCCCAAATATGAAAGTTATCAGAAAAACAAAAAAAAATTATTAAAACTAAATTATTATGTCCCAATTCTAAATTAGATGTTAATTTCATCAAATTTAATATATAAAAGTTTCAAATATTTTATTTAAAAAGGGTTCTCCATTAAAAGGCGGAAAAATTGCATTTTTTGAAAAAGACTTCTTTTATTCGATAAAAATGTATTTGTTCTTATATTATGTCTAAGAAACTCAGAATATGGATTCTAAAATTATAAGGATTATATAAAGTTCAAAATTCAGTTAATATTATTCATAACTGCTTTTGAACGGCTAGTTTGGTAAGTCGTGGTTTGCTTGAACTCGGTGTTGCGTGTAGTGCAAGTTATTGAATTACTTTAAAGAAATAACATATTATGAAATCTTGGGGTGTTACATTCTCCCCTCCTTAAATAAATTTTGTCCTCGCAATTTGAAATTGTTCTTCAAAAATAAAAGATTGAAAATAGAAAATACCTTTGTGGAAAACCCATATCGGAAATTGGGTTAATAAAATTTAGTCTCAATAAGAGGGAAAGAGAAATGAAATGGTCACCACCAAATTATGATCTCGATTAGGAGAACATTGATGGAAATTAAGGACACATAATTGGGGGAAAATCGTAAATATTTATAGGGAGTGATTGAGGTCATCGATCCCAAAAAAAGTGTAAAATTGAGGGCCTCAAAGCCATCAATCTATGATGATTTAAAATATCATCGGTTAATCATAAGGTATTAGGGTAACAAATTTTTGGTTTTATGATTACTTCCCTAAAGTTTAAGAATATAATAATTTTGTTTCTTTTTTTTAAAGATTCTGATATGTGAATTATAAATTCATTATATTTGGAACCCTATACGATTATGATAAATAGAATATTTTTGAGTTGTATTATGTTTTGGAGTGAAAGATTAGTTTTTGGTATAAATTTATTAATGGATAAAACTATAATTATAAAGTAATTATATCTACTTGTGATCTTATCTAATCTCATAAATAAATTCCTCAACATTAAGAAAAAGAAATTAGAGAAAAAATGTTATCCTAGATGTTACCTTAGATCATCACAAATTTATGGCTTTGTGATTGTTGTCCTTTTCATAGCCATGTTCTCTAACACTCTCCATCAGATATTGATGGTTATATTTCTCTTTCATATCCATGTTTTCAAACATGGAACCCTAGTATGTGTTATTTTTGGTTACCTTCATACTTACCACTCTTTATTTTAAATAGAGGCCTCATTAATCCATTTTTCGATGTGGGATTTCAACTAAGATATTTTAAAATGTCAACCCCAATTTTCCAATACCGAGCATAAATTGCGAGGAATCAATTTATTGAATTAGGGGAGAATGTAATACCTCAATCTTACACAGTACGCTTCTCTTTGAATAATACAATAGTGTGTGTTATACACAACTTCGAGTTCTAACACACCACAACCAATCAAACTAGCCGTTATGAATCATAATACCCACTTTTTAAAATTTTATACATTTTATCTCTCAAAATGGACTTCGTTTTTGGATTCGTAATATTGAAATTATCTTAGGGTGAATTTTTGGTCCTTTTTTGAAAACTTTCATATTTTGATGAATAGTGAAAATTACTAAATTTTAATTAAAAACAACTTTTCTAATCGAAATAATTTATAGTAATAAATTATATATTTGAGTGGTTTTAATGTATATTTATATTATATTTTTACCATTTAATCCAATGTTAGTAATTGGACTTAATTTCTCATTTAAACTAGACATAAGAAAGTGTCAATCCTTTGATAGTTATTATTTCTTAAAAACACGCTTTTTGTTTTGACAACGTGAATTAATTTTAAATTAATTTCTGCCACTTATGTGTTTTGAATTTATAAAAATGGATTTCATATTTAGAATTAGGATGTCCAAATTTTTTAAATAGGTAACTTTTATTTTTAGACATTTTGAATAATTATTTCAGTAAATATTTTATTTTCCATGGTTAAAGGGTAAATCCGATAAATAAGGGTAAACAAATAATATTATAATAGTTTTAAATTAACCTAAAACGTGTTTTAACCCTATTGGTTGATACATGTACTACCATGGTCATCTTTTGGTCGATTTTAGGACCCCATGGATCCACTTGTAAGTGATAATGATACTTTATATTAATAAAGTTAAAGTAAATACAAAAATGATATGAGCATATATATTTTAGAAAAATAATTTTTACATAGGGTTATATATGTTATATTCTCGACTATAAATATTAATTATAAATATAGAACTATTTCCTACATAATGGTATTTTATTTATAATTTTTAGATATTGAATAATTAAATTTATTTATGACACAATAATGATGCAGTATTTTCCTTAATAATGAATGAATCAAATAATTGGTATTATAAATGTTAAAATAAATATAATTTGAAAGTTTTTATGACATACACTAATTTTCATGGTTAATAGGAAATGTTAGGATTGGTAAAATAATTTTTTTTTCAAATTAATAAAGTTTCTAAGACTAACAAAACTCAATTTTTAAATACTGTCAAAACTGACATAAAGGAGTTTTAAAAAAAATATTATATTATAAATTGATATAATATTCCTAAAAATATAAATTTAGGCCAAAGGACTTATATAATGATATTTTTATAATTAATGAACCACTTGGGGGGTTATTTGGATTTTTATAGTATGTTTATTAACTATATAATATAAAAATACAAAGAGACATCGTAAATGTAAAACTAATTAACTAAGAGATAAAACTAAAAGATAAGGTTAATAAACTTACTCAAACCTATATAAAACCTATTTGTTTAGTTTTTATTCTGCCCCTCCACTGCTTATCCTTGAAATAAATCTTTTTGGATCCATTATAAACCGAATATGAATTTATTATAAATTAATATTTCTAACTTTTCCTAAGATGCCCCTCACCCCTCTTATAAAAGGGTACTCCCCCTTCTCTCTAATTCACACCTTCAAAGCCCTTTGACTCGGCCAAAACCTACCCAAATATCCTAAAAACATCCCTCAATTCAACCTATAGGCCTTAGTTTGATCATAAATCCAACCTAAGGAGCCCTTTTATCAAATCAAATGAAAGATCCAGAAGAAGAGGTAATGATTTCACCACCCTCTTTCAAGTTCCTTTCTTCTTCCACTTCTTCTTTCTTTGTTATATCCATTATAAAATAATAAATCCAGTATCTTCTATATACTTTGTTGTTATTAAAAATATGGTATAACCGTATTCAGTATTCTATACATCCTTTAAATGACATGTCACCATACGTGTGTATGTACGGTCTACTGTCTCCACGTCGTGGTGTAATTGTTATTCAATACATTATTATTTGGATGGGTATGATAATGATGTGTAATTGATGTAAATAATAAATATAACCAGGTAATTATTCTGTATATATGATATACTCTAAATTATATATTATTTTAATATCAAAAGAATGATATTGTCGCTCATGCGTACGTACGGACTACCGTCTCCACGAACGCGATGAGATTCATTTCCCATTGTATCCATTCAAGACTAATTTTCATTTGATGATTAAAAATAATGTTTAATGACTTGATATCATTCTAGATATTAATAAGATACATCCCATCCATAATTTTTATGACTGAAATAACAAATAATATAATGGAAAATGAATCTGTTAACACCCGAAACAACGATAATACTAAGATATTATTAACAAAGCAATGTTAAAAGATTATATATGATATTATATTAATGTATATAATTTTTTAATAATTAAATAACAATTATTTCAACATTATACAAGAAGTTAACCTACCCTCAACAAAGGAAAAGTACAAGTTAAGGGTTTATTTCACAATCTCTTCATTATCCGAGGTTGTTTATACGTAATTATCTACTGGGACCTCTTTATCAGCTACTTCCATGTTTCTTAAAAATGTATTTCAAAACATTCTTAATATTTTATATAATATGGGTTAAAGTCATTTATACCCTTGTTTGACTTTTTATAAGATGTTTATAAAGGAATATTTTCATCATTTTCCAAAGAAGGTCCTGTTTAACCTTTTAAACAAAATTAAGGTAAGAATGCCTTTTTTTAACTTATACGGTGGGTGTAGCTATTTTACGTCGTTATAAAATCATTGAAGCTTCCCATAGAAGATTATAAGAATATTTTCAAAGTAAATGTTTTAATTATGTGTCTTTTAAATGATTTCAAAAAAAGAGATATTTCTCTCAAATAGTTTTGATTTCATCTATGCCAAAATCCTTTGATGGATTTTAATCTTATTTGAAGTTGATTTATTATGATACAAAACTTCCATATTGTATTGAAGGTTTTGTGATATGTTTGACTGTGGATGTGTGTTTTTTATGCCATTCATGGTTTATTGTTAAAGTATTGACATTTCACATTCTAGTTTTAATACGAATGTTTATGATATGTTTAAACCTTTTCATATGAGGAATGTATTGGACTTAGTAAATGACGGGTGGAGCCTGCTATAGCTCCTCGATGCATCTGTAGGTCTCATGAGACCATCTAGTGTCTTGGCACAAGGCCTTGGCAAAATATTATTTATAGTCTTCGGACAAGGCCTTGACTATGTGGTTATGATAGTCTGGAATTATGCATTCCATCATTATGAAAGTGGTTATTGATATTGCATTGATTATTTGACTAGTAGAATATCAATGTGAATAATTAAATGGAATTATTTGATTTTATTTTTTCCATGATATGCTTAAATTAAAGTTTAAAAGGATTTTTTTTAGTTATATATTGCCTTAAATGTTAATGCTTATTTATGAAAGTTTCTGCTATATTGTTATCCTTACTGAGCATCTGAGCTCACCCCTTTCAATGTTTCATTAAATAGTGTCAAAATTGACATAAAGGTGTTTTTAAAACAAGTATTATATTATAAATTGATATAATATTCCTAAAAATCTAAGGATCGGCCAAAGGAATTATATAATGATAGGTGTATCATTAATGAACCACTTGGGGTTCTCTTGGAGGTATATAGTATGTTTATTAACCATATAATATAAAAATACAAAGAGACATGGTAAATGTAAAACTATTTAACTAAGAGTTAAATCTAAAAGTTAAGGTTAATATAGTGACTCAAATCTATCTAAAACATATTGGTTGAGCGGGTTTTGACCCATCCCCCCCTTATCCTCTAAATAATACATTTTGTATCCAGTAGAAACCGAAAATGAATTTATTATAAAATAATATTTTATGTTTTTTCTAAGGTGCCTCTCACCCCTCTTATAAATGGGAACTCCCCATTCTATCTAATTCACACCTTCAAATCCATTTGGCTCAGCCAACCCCTACCCAAATATCCTCCCAACTTCCCTCAATTCAACCTAGAGTCCTTAGTTTGATCACAAAGCCAATCTATGTAGCCCTTTTGATCAAATCAAAAGGAAGATCTTGAAGAAGAGGTAATAATTTCACAACCCTCTTTCCAGTTATTTTCTTCTTCCACTTATTCTTTCATTGTTATTTCCATTCTAAAATAATAAATCTAGTATCTTATATATACTATTATGTTATTATAAATATGGTACATCCATCTACTTTATTCTATCCATCATTTGAATGACATGTCACCATACGTGCATACGTACGGATTACCATCTCCACATCGTGGTGTAATTGTTATTCAATAAATTTTTATTTGGATGGGTATAATAATGATGTTTAATTAATTTAAATAATAAATATAGAATGATAATTATTCTTTATATATGATATACCATCCAATTATATATTATTTTAATATCAAAAGAATGGTATTTTTGCTCGTGCGTACATACGGACTACGGTCTCCACGAATGCGATGAGATTCATTCCCCATCATATCCATTCAAGAATAATTTTCATTTGATGGGTAAAAATAATTTTAAACACTAAATATCATTCTGTATATTAATAACACACATCCCATCCCTAACAAATATGGCTCACATAACAATGAATATAAAGGAAAATGAATCTGTCAGCACCCGAAATGATGATAATACTATGATATTATTAACAAATCAATGTTAAAAATATCATATATGATATCATATTATTGTATATGATTCTTGTATAATTCAATAATAGTTATTTCACCATTATACCGGAGATTAACCTACCCTCGACCAATAAAAAACTACAAATTAAGGGGTCTCTTATCTCACTTTTAATTCCGTGAGATTTCTAGTGTTCACCACTTATTTATTGAATGTGGTGTGTGTACATCCCATGATTGTATTCATTGTGTAATATACTTAAATTTATGGACATTTACATCATCATTGTATGATCCTTCTTTCATGGTTGTATGTTTCGTAAGTAACCAAATTGATAAGGGAATTTGAAATTTCAATTTCCACTCATTCAGCTTTACGCATACTTCATTGATTATTTCACTCCAAGATTATGTGTTGAATCACTATTCATTTGCTTATGTCATAATTTCCACTCCCCTTTCTGTGGATATACTTCTGATACACATAATAACTCCATTGATAAATTCTCAAGTCATCGATATGAACTTGATAAAAGTAATTTTAACTCAATATCCATTTATTGAGTTAAACATCCAATTAATTGGTGTTGTTTTTACAAAAATATGTGTGAATGTCCTCTGATTGATTTACTCTGAATATCCAATCATATTTTGTGTATTTATATTTGTCACACATAATTATGTCATTGATTTATCCTTAACCTAAGGATTCAGTCTTTATAAGAGACTTCATCTTAATTTACATCCCATTGAGACTTCTTTTTTGTTATAAACCAAATAACTTTTATATGGTGTATATAACGTACTTTGACATATTATATCATGAATTCCTTTATTCTCATGATATTACAATGTTTTTATTAACTCAATTATTTGTATTCACGTGTCTCTCTTTTTGTTAGAAACTCTATCTAAAATATCATTTTAAAATGTTTTAAAGATTTATTCTTCTACATATTTCCCATTAATGTCCATGTTTTAAAAATGGTTTTAAGGATTTATTTATATGGACATTATTGTTTTAAAATTAAAATTCCTTTTAAAGTTTTCAAAGTGTTATGGTACACTTTGGTTCAAAAATCTATTTTTAAAATGGTTTCTTGACAAGTAGTCTGACATTTAAATGTTTTCATGAAAAAGGGTGTATTTCTCTCAAATAGTTTTGATGATTATTTTCATCTATGTCAATATCCTTAATTATTATCGATTGAGGTTAATCTGTTAAAATACAATCTTATATATTGTATTGAATGAGTTATTTTGGACAGTGGATGTTCTGTTTTTATACCATTCATGGTTTGTGGATAAAGTATTGACATTTTGTATACTAGTTTTAATACGAATTTTTATGTTATGTTTCAAACTTTTCATATGAGGAATGCATTGGACTTAGTAAGTGACGGGTGGAGCCCGCTATAGTTTCTCGATGCATCGATAGGCCTCATGAGACAAACTAGTATCTTGGCCTAAGGCCTCGACAAAATTTTATTTGTAGTTTTGGCATGAGGCCTTGATTATGTGGTTACGATAGTTTGGAATTATGCATTCCATCATTATGAAATTGGTTATTGATATTGAATGTGATTATTCGACTAGTAGGATATCCATGTGAATAAGTAAATTGAATTATTCCATCTTATTTTTTCCATATTATGCTGAAGTTCAAGTTTAAAATGATTTTGTTTTAGTTATACATTGTCTTAAATGTTTATTCTTATTTATGAAAGTTTCCACTATAATGTTATCCTTACTGAGCATCTGAGCTCACCCAATTCTATGTTTTATTTTTTCTAGGATACAAAGAAGTATATTATGATTGACCTCCAGGGATAGTCTATGGTATCTCAGTTTTGTCTATGGAGACAATGTTTTTTTAGTTTTTGATTTTATGATGTAATGTAAACCTTATGAATGTATCTAGTACTTACAAGGCTACTAAACTAATCAGTCATTCGAGACATGATCTTTTGTGCTCATGCCAATTATACGTAATAATGCACCAACTCTGGGTAACTGGGGTTGGGGCGTTATAGTTGGTATCAGAGGAAGTTTAGTACAAACCTTTGAAACTAGATTTAGATAAACACTGTTTAGAAAACATAGACCTAAGATGGACATTGAGGATTAGTATAGAAGAACGTCCTAGAATTTTGGTATTGTAGATATTTTATGAGTTTTTCATGAAATACAACCCTGTCTAGATACGAGCAGGTAGAGGCGGCTCTGGCACAGATGTACCTAGGGGTAAAACCTGAAAACACCACTTTGATCTAGACTTAAATGGGAACTGGTGCACGAAAACGGGCCTTGATGCACTCTTTGTTACGACACTCCTGGGGGATATGCTTAGAATAATTCTAATTTTCTTTAAAAACCATTATGAAGGGTTTATGAGTGTATACTTCCTCATACAAAACATCTTTATGATTATGGATTATATCCATAAACAGTTCAATTTATGTTAGGTATTTTACAAGTTTGGAATTATTCATTGCAATTCATAAACTGACCTAGTTTATGCCACTATATAGAAATGGCGCCCAGTAGAAGGAATGTGAACTCCACCAATACGTATGATCCAAAGAGTTAGAAGGATCATATACTTCACGGTATTAATCAAACATTTAGAAGGTAAATAGTCTACCAATTATTCTCAACATATGAATAAATAGTATCATGTGTTAATAAGATAATTAAATAATTCTCTGAGTCCTATTTCTTTGAAGGGAAGCATGAAAAGAAAAGGGTGGGAGAGAGAAAGATGGATAAATGGAAGAAAGAAAAGATGAATTATCCCATATGTGATAACTGTGAGAAGAAACACCCTGGAACATGCCTGAATGGAATGGGAGTTTGTTATAAGTGTGGAGAAAAAGGACACCACGTACGTGACTGTTAGGGTAAGAAAAAGATTTCAAATGTACAATGCTTCATCTTCAAGGCGTTGGGACACTACGTGAAACAATTTCCAAATCATCAGAGTATGCCCCAAATGATACTATTGGATAATAATCATGTTATGATACTACCACAGATGAGGAGGAATGATTAGAGTTCTTATGTTGTTATTAAATAATTATGTCATTTGAGTGTTGTATCAGCGATGTACTAGTTATAATAATTATGGAGTATATAAGGATTGTACTGCAGTACTATTTCATTAAGGACTTGAGATCATGTGGAACCAAGAAAAGTGACTCAATAGCAGGTTAAATTTTTGGAAAATATATGGTTGAGAGAAAGATAAACCATAATATGGTTCTCATACTGAGGTAGTGATTTTGAAATAATACATGTTTGATTTGGATAAATTATATTGGATATTCTTGACTACCTTGAAACTGATTAATGATTTTTATATTCCATCATTGTTTGATTTTAGAACATTTTTAGATAGAAGGAGTATATCCAGTATTCTATAATGAATAAGGGAGAACGAATTCAATCAATAAGGTTTTATGGTAATTTAGTATGTTGTAGTGTTTTGAAAAAATACATGATGAAGGTGTTCACATGTTATTACGTGGAAAAAAGGATCTTCATTGTGTTTAACTTCCCTATAAATTGTGGACTGTGAGTTTGGACAGAATTATTTTGGATAAGTCTAGTTTGAGATTATTTTTGGATTTCTATAAAAAGGATAACCTAGAGGTCGGGCGGCAACCTATCGCGTCCGAAAAAGTCGCGAGACTTGAACCCGCAACTGAAGGGTGACAAGGGTGCATCACCCGCCACTAGCCTACGCGATTTCTAGGTTTTTATAATGTAGTGTTTTAATATTCTTACAAATGAATTATAAATTCATTATTTTGGAACCCTATATGATTAGGATAAATTGAATATTTTTGAAATCTTTTGGAATGAAAGATGAACTTGTGGTAGGAATTAGTTGATGGATGAAACTATACTTGTCTGGTATATATATATGTTTTCTTATTCTATTCTTAAACTTTATTGAAGGAATCATTAAACCAAAAATGTGTTACCCTAATACCTTATGTTTAACCGATGATATTTTAAATCATTATAGATTAATGGATTTGAGTCCCTTAATTGTACACTTGTTTGTGATTGATGACCACAATCACTCCCTATAAATATTTAAAGTTTTCCTCCAATTATGATTCTGTAATTTCCACCAATGTTCTTCTAATCTAGATCATAATTTGGTGGCAACCCTTTCATTTCTATTTTCCTCTTGTTAAGACTAAATTTTATTCACCCAATTTCTAATTTGGGTTTTCCACAAAGGTGTTTTCTATTTTCAACCTTTTATTTTCAAAGAAAAATTTAAAATTGTGAGGATGAAATTTATTTAAGGAGAGGAAAATATAACACCCCAATATTTCATAGTACGTTATTTCTTCAAATTAATTCAATAACTTGCACTACACGCAACACCGAGTTCAAGCGAACCATGACTTACCAAACTAGCCGTTCCAAAGCAGTTATGAATATTATTAACTGAATTTTGAACTTTATATACTCCTTATAATTTTATAATCCATATTATGATTTTCTTATAAATATTTTAAGAACAAATACATTTTTTTAGATAAAAGAAGTATTTTCAAAAAATGCAATTTTACCGCCTTTTAATGGCGAACGCTTTTTAAATCCAATATTTGAAAATTTTATATATTCAATTTGACAAAATAAAATTCTTATTTAGAATTGGGACATAATAATTTAGTTTCAATAAATTTTTGGTGTTTTTCTGATAACTTTCATATTTGGGTGAATAGTGAAAAATACAATATTTTAACTGAAAAAAACTTTTTTAATCAAAATAATTTACAGTGTAGAATTATACATTTTAATGGTTTGAAAATATAATTAGATTATATTTTTACCATTTAATCCAATTATGGTCATTTTATGTAATTTCACATTGATATTAGACATAAACAAGTGTCAATCTTTTGACCGATATTGTTTCTTAAAAATACGCCTTTTGGTTTTGACAACGGGAATTAATCTTAAATTAATAAATGAAACTTATATGTTTTTAATTTGGTAAAATAGACTTAATTTTTGGAATCAGAATATCGAAATTATCCTAGGGTGAATTTTTGGTATTTTTCTGAAAAAGTTCAATTTTTGATGAATAGTGAAAAAACACTAAGTTGTCATTTAAAACCGAATTTTTATTTAAATAATTATTTATTTTATTTAAATTTATTTTATGTCAAAATAGATACATAATACCTATATAAATTCAATGTAATTCATTGGAGTCGGTTTATAATAATTTTAGATATATAAATTGTTTTATAGAACTTTTCTCCGTCTTTTACCCATCTCCTAGAAGAATTTAAAAATTCACATAAAACTTAATTTTACCACTTTTGCGAGTGGAATTTCAAAAATCTGAGAGACACGGTTAATATTAAGGAGTAAAATTTGGTTCAATAAGATAAAAATAATTTTTGGGGAATAGTAACTTTTTACTTTTATTTACCATAGTTAATAGTAAATAGGGTAATTAAGGGTAAAAATGATATTATTATTACCCTAACACATGTATTAATTCTATTGGATAATTATAATTCGACCAAAAAAAATTAGGAATAAAATATGATCCTCTTTGGTTCACTTGGATTAGATTAGGATATTTATCATTATTTAATTCAAAGAAGAGTTAAAAGAGTTAAGATCAAAGTTTAATAACTAAAACATTTTGAATATAGGGTTATACATAAGATAAATTAGATTATAAATATTCATTAGAAAGATAAAAAAAATTTCTAGATAATGGTATTTTATTTTTAATTTTTAGACATTATATAATTTAATTTATTTATGACACAATGATGATGCAGTAATTACCTTATTAGTGAAATATTAAAATAATTGATATTATAAATACCCAAATAAATATAATTTGATAATTTTAATGAATTCCACGAATTTTATAGGTTAATATGACATGTTAGGGTTGATTAAATGAATTATTTTCTAACTAATTATGCTTTTATTAATTTAGAAAAAAAATACCAAATAGTGTCAAAATTGACATAAAAGAGTTTTTAAAACAAATATTATATTATTAATTGATATTCAATTTCTAAAAAACTAAGGTTTGTCCAAGATACTTATATAATGATATTTTTATTATTAATTAACCACATGGGTTTCTCTTGGAAGTTTATAGTAAGTTTATTAACCATATAATATAAAAATACAAAGAGACATGGTAAATATGAAACTAATTAACTAAGAGTTAAAACTAAAAGATAAGGTTACTATAGTGACCCAAAAAAGTATAAAACCTATTGGTTGAGCGTATTTGGACCCATCCCTACCCTATTTTTGAAATAAGTCACTTTGAATCCATTATAAACCGAATATGAATTTATTATGAAATAATATTTTAGGTTTTTTCTAAGGTGCCCCACACCCCTCTTATAAAAGGGAACTCCCCCTTATCTCTAATTCACACCTTCGAAGCCTTTCGGCTCGCACAAACCCTACCCAAATATTCTCTAGACTTCTCTCACTTCAACCTAGAGGCCTTATTTTGATCATAAATCCAACCTAAGGATCCCTTTTGATCAAATCAAAAGAATGAACCCGAAGAAGAGGTAATGTTTTCACCACCCTCTTTCATGTTCCTTTCTTCTTACACTTCTTATTTGTTTGTTATTTCCATTATAAAATAATTACTCATGTATATTATATATATTGTTATGATATTATAAATATGGTACAACCATATTCAGTATTCTATCCATCCCTTGGATGACATGTCACCTTACGTGCGTACGTACGGCTTACTGTCTCCACGTCGTGGTGTAATTGTTATTCAATACATTATTATTTGGATGGGTATAATAATGAAGATTAATTCATGTAAATAATAAATATAACATGATAATTATTATTTATATATGATACACCATCCAATTATATATTATTTTAATATCAAAATAATGATATTGTCGCTCGTTCGTACGTACGGACTACAGTCTCCACGAACGCGATGAGATTCATTTCGCATCGTATCCATTCAAGAAAAATTTTCATTTTATGATTAAAAATAATTCTTAAGGACTTGATATCATTCTTGATATTAAAAAGATACAATCTATGGATAACATACATGTCTTATGTAAAAAAACATATAAAATAAAACCAGTAAGTGAACACCTGAAAGGACAATAATACTAAAATATTATTAACAAATAAATTTTAAAAGATCATATATGATATCATATTTATGTATATGATTATTGTATAATTTAATAACAATTATTTAACTATTATACAGTAGGTTAACCTACCCTCGACCAAGGAAAAGTACGAGGTAAGGGTTTATTTCACAATCTCTTCATTATCCGCGGTTGTTTATATGTAATTATCGTCTAGGACCTCTTTATCATCCACATCCATGTTTCTTAAAAATGTATTTCAAATAATTCTTACTATTTTATAGAATATGGTTTAAAGTCATTTATACCCTTTTTTGACTTTTTTTAAGACGTTTATAAAAGAATCTTTCTGTCGTTTTCCAAATAAGGTCCTTTTTAGCCTTTTCAACAAAATTAAGGTAAGAATGTCTTTTTTTAACCTATACGATGGGTGCGGCTATTTTCCACCACTATAAAATCTTCTAATCTTCCATTACAAGATTATAAGAATATTTTCAAAGTAAATGTTTTATTTTATAATTATGTGACTTTTAAATGATTTCAAAAAAAGAGATATTTCTCTCAAAGAGTTTTGATTTCATCTATGTCAACATCCTTTGATGGATTTTAAGCTCATTTGAAGTTGATTTATTATGATACAAAACTTCCATATTTTATTGAAGGTTTTGCGATATGTTTGATTATGTATGTGTTATTTTAATACCATTAATGGTTTATGGACAAAGTATTGACATTTCGTATGGATGTTTTAATACGAATGTTTATGTTATGTTTAAACTTGTTCATATGAGGAACGCATTGGACTTAGTAAGTGACGGGTGGAGCCCTCTATAGCTCCTTGATGCATTGGTAGGTCTCATGAGACAAACTAGTGTCTTGGAACAAGGACTTGACAAAATCTTATTTGTAGTCTTGACACAAGGCCTTGACTATGTGGTTATAATATTCTGGGATTATGCATTACATCATTATGAAAGTGGTTATTGATATTCCATTTGATTATTCGATTAGTAGAATATCCCTGTGAATAAGTAAATGGCATTGTTTCATTTTTTTCTGCCATATTATGCTAACGTTCATGTTTAAGAGCCTTTTGTTTTAGTTATGCATTGCCTTAAATGTTTATGTTTATTTATAAAAGTTTCCTCTATATTGTTATCCTTACTGGGAATCTGAGCTCACCCCGTTCTATGTTTTATTTTTCCCAGGATGTGAAGAAATATTTTATAAATGACCTACAGGGATAGTATGAGGGGATATGAGAGTGGCCTATGGAGACAATATGTTGTTGTAGTTTTTCACTTTATGATGTAATGTAAAATTTATGAATGTATCTAGTGATTCAAAGGATACTAAACTAATCGGTCTTTCGAGACTTGATCTTTTGTGATCATGCCAATGTTATGTAATAATGCACCGAATCTGGGTAACTGGGGTCAGGTGTTACAGTTGGTATCATGGGAAGTTTAGTACAAACCTTGGAAGCTAGATTTAGATAAACTCTTATTAGAGCACATAGCCCTAATATAGACTTTGATGATTAGTATAGAATAACTTTTTAGGGGTAAAATCCAAAAACACCACTTTGAGCTAGACTCGAACGGGAACTGGTGCACAAAAACGAGCCTTGCTGCACTCTTGGTTACGACACTCCCAGGGCATATGCTTAGGATAATTCTCATTTTATTTACAAACCTTTATGAAGGATTTATGAGTATATAATTCCTCAAAGAAAACATTTTTATGATTATGTATTATATCCATAATCTGTTCAATTTTTGTTAAGTGTTTTACATGTTTGGATTTATGTATTGAGATTCATAAACTAATATAGTGTATTCCATTGTTTAGAAATGGCACCTAGTGGAAGGAATGGAAACTGTATCAATGCACGCAATCTATGTAGGGATTTACGTCCTGATCAAGATAATTATAGTGGAGATGGTGATGCAACTGGTGCTGATCAGCTAATAACCATACTAGGAAAACTCACTCAGGTAATGAATAATGACCTTACCTGTATGGAGCACCCCGATCCACAATGTGGAGGATCAATGTTTGATCGCTTCATGAGGCAACAACTACCAACATTCAATGGGAGTAAAAATTCATTGGAAGCTGAGCAATGGATAAGTTCTTTATAGAAAGTATTCCACCCCATGGGGAGTAACAAAAGGGAAAAAGTTGTCATGGCAGTTTACCGCCTCACTGGAGATGCTGATCAATGGTGGTCATTGATTCAAAACACGAAGGAAGATGATGAAGTATCAAATATGGAATGGCGGGAGTTTGAAGATCTTTTCATAGAAAAATACTTTCCTTGTGACCAAAGAGCAGATATGGAAAGGAAATTTCTAGGTCTGAGGCAAAAGGAGGATGAGAATGTCAAAAAGTATGAGGCTAACTTTACATGGTTAGCAAGGCATGCTGCGGATTATATACATAACCCAAAAAGTAAGATTGATCGTTTCTTTGATCGATTAAAACCATTTCTCTGTCGAGCATTAGTCTCACAATCCTTCTCATCATAGGAAGATATTGAATCATGTGCTATCAAGACAAAAAAATAATTCTCTAATTCTTAGAACTTTAAAGAAAAGCAAGAGAAGAAGGGATCTGCTGATCACTTTGGAAATGGAAATAAGGGGAAGGAGGGAAAAATTGAATATCCATCCTGCAGTAAATGTGCGAAGAAACACCTCGGTAATTACTTGAAGGGAATGGGAGTCGGTAAAAAGGGTGGTGAAAAAGGCCACCAATCTCGTCATTTCAAAGGAAAGAAAGAAGCTACTGATGTTCAATGCTATAATTGCAGAGATATGGGTCATTATGAAAATTAATGTCCTAATGGTCAGGGAAAATTACCTCAGAAAAGGACAACGGATCAAGGCCAAACTTATGCTATCACTACTGCTGAGGTAGAAGCTCTGAAAGACGTGGTGGTAGGTAATTTAATGGTTTCCTCAAGTTTTTACAATGATTTACTTGATTCTGGATCATCTCATTGTTTCATATCTTCCCAGATTTCTAATAAAATTGGATATTTCCAATTTTATTTAACAAGGGATTTGTCAGTTACAACTCCTAATGGAAGTATCATCACAACAAATTTTTTTGAATCAGTCCCTATTAGAGCATATAAATGTTCTTTATCTTATGATCTCATCGTCATACATATAATTTAGTTTGATATAATCCTCAGTATGGATTTGATTTCGAACCATGATGCGAAGATTTATTGTAAGAAGAAAAAGGTTATGATTTTTGATGATGATGATAAGGAACACCTTATCTTTAGAGCAGAATCGTCACCACCTAATTCTTATCTAGATCCACCCCCACTAGCTCGACTAAATTCAATTATCAGGGAGGAAGAGAATTAAATAACTATGGGTGAGGAAAGGAATGTTCAAATAGAGTATATACCTATTGTGAAGGAATATCTAGATGTGTTTCCGGAAGATTTACCTGGACATCCTCCAGAATGAGAAATTGAGTTTTCCATTAATTTAATTCCTGGTTCAAGGCCTATATCGAAGACCCCTTATAGAATGGCCACTGTGGAATTAGTTGAACTAAAGAAACAACTAGAGTAATTGAGTAATAAGGTATTTATTCACCCTAGTGTTTCTCCATAGGGAGCCCCTGTCCTTTTTGTTAAGAAGAAAGATGGATCTATGATGTTATGTATCGACTACAGGGAGATCAATGCTATAACAATAAAGAACATGTATCCCCTACCTCGCATTGATGATTTATTTGACCAACTTCATGGAGATCAATAATTTTCAAAGATTGTCCATCTATCTAGATACCATCAGTTGTGCATGAAGAAGGAATACATTCCGAAGACAGTATTTCAAACCAGGTATGGGCATTACGAGTTCACAATAGTGCCTTTTGGATTGACTGATCCAACATCTGTATTCATGGATCTAATTAATAGAGTTTTCAAGGAATATCTTGATGATTTTGTGGTGGTATTTATTGATGATATCTTGGTATACTCCAAAAGCTACAAAGATTATGAAAATCACTTGTTCATTATCCTGATGACTCTTAGAAGACATGAATTAGATGGGAAGTTTATCAAGTGTGAATTCTGGCTTCAATAGATTTCTTTTCTTGGACATATTGTCTCTAAAGATAGAATTTCCGTTGATCCTTCTAAGACCAAGGTAATCCATGAATGGCCAACACTGACAAGTATAATTGAGGTACGCAGTTTTATTGGTTCAGCAGGTTATTATTGATGTTTCGTCCAAAATTTTTCCTGGTTGGCTAACCCATTAACAAAGCTCACACGTAAAGGGGTTAAATTTTTTTCTAAAAAAGAGTGTGAAGAATGTTTCAAAGAACTGAAGAAAAGATTTTCCAATGCTCCTATATTGACTCTACCATCAGGGAATGATGGGTTTGTTATTTATAGTGATTCATCAAAGAAAGGACGTGGTTGTGTCCTTATGAATAATGATATACTTATTTCCTATGCATCATGATAGCTTAAAATTGATGAGAAAAACTATCCTACTGATGATCTTGAGTTAGCTGTAGTTATCTTTTCTTTGAAGATATGGAGACATTATCTCTATGGTGAAAAATATGAGATTTATACTGATCACAAGAGTTTGAAGTATATTTTCTCACAGAAAGAACTTGACATGAGGCAATGGAGAAGGCTTGAACTACTCAAATATTTTGATTGCACGATACACTACCACCCAGGGAAGGAAAATAAGGTTGCATATGCTTTGAGTAGAAAAGATCATAGGGTTTTCAACAAGATAAGAGTTGAAAAGGATCCTATATACATGGATCTAGTAAAGATGAATATGGGAATAACCATGGAAGGTGAAACATCAATACTTTTTCAAATGGTTCTCAAACTATCTTTACTAGAAAGGATAAAGAGTTCTCAGACCGATGATGAAGAGCTTCAAAAGAAGATTAAAGTTGTGAATGATGATAGATTGAGTGGCTTTGCGTATGAAGATGGAATTTTGAAATTTCGGAAGAGACTTTGTGTTCCCGATATACCTGATCTGAAAAGAGAATTGTTGGATGATGCTCACAGTTCCAATTTCTCTATACACCATGGGAGCACCAAAATGTATAGATATTTGATGGAACATTTTTGGTGGGACAACATGAAGAGGGAAATTTCTGATTTTGTGTCAAGATTTATGGTTTGTCAACAAGTGAAAGCTGGAAGGCAACATCCTAGAGGAGTCATGAAACCTATTCCCATACCGGAGTGGAAATGGGATAATATCGCGATGGAGTTTGTCATGGGACTACCAAAGACTCTTAGAAGGAATGATGCAATATGGGTCATTGTTGATCATCTTACCAATTTAGCACATTTTCGTGCTATAAGAGAAGATTTACAACTTGAAATTCTAGAAATACTTTTTATTAATGAGGTTGTGAGACTTCGTGGAGTACCCCTATCAATTGTTTCTGATCGTGATCCATGTTTTACATCAAGATTTGGGAAAAGTATTCAAAATTCCCTGGATACTGAGCATCGTTTAAGCACTGCTTACCACCCCCAAACTGATGGAAAATCAGAACGGACTATTCAAACCTTATAATACATGTTGATATCTTTTTCACTTGACTTTCGGGGTATGTGAAATCAATATTTACCTCTGGTAGAATTTTAATATAACAATATCTTCCATTAAAGAATTCGGATGGCACCATATGAAGCTTTATATGGAAAGAGATGTCACACACCAACCTGTTGGGATGATATTGGTGAAAGAAAACTCGTAGTCCCAGAACTGGTGGAAGAAACGATGGAAAATGTGAAGGTAATCCAAAACCACATCAAAGCATCTCAAATTAGGCAGAAGATCTATGCTGATAACCGAAGGAAGGATTTGGAATTTCAGGTTGGAGATCATGTTTTTATGAAGGTATCTCCATGGAAGGGTGTTATACATTTCGGTAATAAAGGAAAATTAGGACCTAGGTACATCAGACCTTTCGAAATTCTAGAATGAATTGGGGTTATAACATACCGTTTGGAAATGCCGCCAAGTCTCTCAAAAGTTCACGATGTGTTCCACGTATCACTGTTGAGAAAATACATGCATGACCCAATGCATGTACTCACTTATGAGGAAGTAGAACTAGAACCTGATCTATCTTATTGTGAAGATCCTGTCATGATTCTTGATACCAGAGAACAAGTGTTGAAAAACCGGACGACTCGTCTGGTAAAAGTTCTATGGAGAAACCATAAGATGGAAGAGGCAACCTGGGAACCCGAGGAACTTATGATGAAGAACCACCTGAATATTTTTATGCAATAATATTCTAGAAATTTTGAGGACGAAATTATTTAAAGTAGGGGATAATGTAACACCCCAAGATTCCACAGTACGCTTCTCTTTGAATAATACCGTAGCGTGTGTTGTACGCAACTTCGAGTTCCAACACACTGCAACCAATCGAAGTAGCTGTTATGAATAGTAATACCCAATTTTTAAAATTTTATGAATTTTATCTTTCAAAATGGACTTCATTTTTGGATTCGGAGTATCAAAATTATCATAGGGTTATTTTTTCGTATTTTTCCGAAAACATTCAGTTATTGATGAATAGTGAAAATTACTAAATATTAATTAAAAACAACTTTTTTAATCGAAATAATTAATATAGATAAATAATAAATTTGAGTGGTTTTAAAGTATATTTAGAATATATTTTTACCATTCAATACAATGTTTGTCATTGGAAATAATTTCACATTTAAACTGGACATAAACAAGTGTCAATCTTTTAATAGTTATTATTTCTTAAAAACACGCTTTTTTTTTTGACAACAGGAATTAATTATAATTTAATTTACACCATTTTTTTGTTCTAAATTTGGAAAAATGGATTTAATATTTGGAATCAGGATTTCCAAATTGTATAAATATGTAACTTTTATTTTTAGACATTTTGAATAATTACTTTGGTAAATATTTTATTTACCATGGTTAAAGGGTAAATCCGGTAAATAAGGGTAAAAACATAATATTATAATAATATTAAATTACTTTAAAATGTTCCCTAACCCTATTGGATGAGTCATGTTCGACCATGGGTATCTTTGGGTTGATTTTGGGACCCCATGGAGCCACTTGTATCTGATAATGACACTTTATATTAATTATGTTAAAGTAAATACAAAAATGGCATAAGCATATATCTTCTAGAAAAAAAAAATTTACATAGGGTTATATATGATATATTTTCAACTATAAATATTAATTATAAATATAAAACTATTTCCTATATAATGGGATTTTATTTATAATTTTTGGACATTGAATAATTAAATTTATTTATGACACAATATTGATGCAGTATTTTCATTATTAATGAGAGAATCAAATAATTGGTATTATAAATGTTAAAATAATTATAAATTGAAATTTTTGATGACATAAAAAAAATTTATTGGTTAATATGACATGTTATGATAACATAAATTAATTTTTTTTAATTAATAAATTTGTTAATATTTTAAAAAAAATCATTTATTAAATCGTGTCAAAATTGACATAAAGGAGTTTTTAAAACAAATATTATATTATTATTTGATATTCTATTCCTAAAAATATAATATTCTGCCGAAGAAATTATATAATGATAGTTGTATCATTAATGGACCACTGGGGGGTCTCTTATAAGTATAGAGTAAGTTTATTAATCATATAATATAAAAATACAAAGAGACATGGTAAATGTCAGACTAGTTAACTAAGAGTTAAATATAAATTATAAGTTTAATATAGTGATCCAAACCTATCCAAAATCTATTGGTTGAAATTATTTTTACCCATACCCACCTTATCCTCGAAATAAGTCACTTTGGAGCCATTATAACCCAAATATGAATTTATTATAAAATAATATTTTAAGTCTTTCCTAAGGTGCCCCTCACCCCTCTTATAAAAGGGGACTCCAACTTATCTCAAATTCATACCTTAAAATCCTTTTGGCTTGAAAAAACCCTTCCCAAATATCCTCTAAACTTACCTCACTTCAACATAGAGGCCTTATTTTGATCATAAAGCCAACCTAAAAAGCTCTTTTGATCAAGTCAAAAGGAAGAACCCAAAGAAGATGTAATGTTTTCACCACCCTCTTTCAAGTTCCTTTCTTCTTCCACTTCTTATTTCATTGTTATTTACATTATAAAATAATAACTCAAGTATAATATATATACTGTGATGTTATTATAAATATGGTACAACCATATTCAGTATTCTATCCATCCATTGGATGACATGTCACCATACGTGCGTACGTACGGCTTACCGTCTCCACATCATGGTGTAATTGTTATTCAATACAATATTATTTGGATGGGTATGATAATGATGTGTAATTCATGTAAATAATAAATATAACATGATAATTATTCTGTATATATGATACAACATCAAATTATATATTATTTTAATATCAAAAGAATGATATTGTCGCTCGTGCGTACGTACGGACTACTGTCTCCACGAACGTGATGAGATTCATTCCCCATCGTATCCATTCATGAATAATTTTCATTTGATGATTAAAAATAATTTTTGAGGACTTGATATCATTATAAATATTAATAAGATACAACCTATCCATAACAAACACAGCTTACATAACAAATCATATAAAGGAAAATGAATCAGTTAACACCCAAAACAACGATAATACTAAGATATTATTAACAAAGAAATGTTAAAAGATCTTATATGATATCATATTAATGTATACGATTATTTTATAATTTAATAACAATTATTTCACCATTATACATGAGGTTAAACTACTCTCGACCAATGAAAAGTACAAGGTAAGTGTTTATTTCACAATCTCTTCATTATCTGAGGTCGTTTATACGTAATTATCTATTGGGACCTCTTTATCATCAACATCCATGTTTCTTAAAAATGTATTTCAAAACATTATTACTATTTTATATACTATGGGTTAAATTTATTTATACCCTTGTTTGAATTTTTATAAGATTTTTATAAATGAATCCTTCCATTGTTTTACAAACAAGGTCCTTTTTAACCTTTTCGTCAAAATTAAGGTAAGAATGTATTTTTTTAACTTATACGGCGGGTGTGACTATTTTACACTGTTATAAAATCATAGAAGCTTCCCTTGCATTATTATAAGAATATATTCAAAGTAAATGTTTTCTTTTATAATTATGTGACTTTTAAATGATTTAAAAAATAGATATTTCTCTCAAATCATTTTGATTTCATCTATGTCAACATCATTTGATGGATTTTAAGCTTATTTGAAGTTGATTTATTATGATACAAAACTTCCATATTATATTGAAGGTTTTGTGATATGTTTGACTGTGGATGTGTTATTTTTATACCATGAATGGAGAAAGTACTGACGTTTCGTATTCTAGTTTTAATATGAATGTTTATGTTATGTTTAAACTTGTTCATATGAGGAATGCATTGGACATTGTAAGTGACAGGTGGAGGCCACTACAGCTTCTTGATGCATCAGGAGGTCTCATGAGACAAACTATTGTCTTGTCATAAGGCCTTGAGAAAAACTTATTTGTTGTCTTGGAACAAGGCCTTGACTATGTGGTTATGATAGTCTGGCATTATGCATTCCATTATTATAAAAGTGGTTATTGATATTGCATGTGATTATTCGACTCGTAGAATATCCATGTGAATAAGTAAATGGAATTATTTCATTTTATCTTTTCCATATTATGATGATGTTCAAGTTTAAAAGGCTTTTGTTTTAGTTATACATTTCCTTAAATGTTTATGTTTATTTATGAAAATTTTTTTCGTATTTTTATCCTTACTAAGCATCTGAGCTCACCCCTTTCAATGTTTTATTTTTTCCAGGATGTGAAGAAGTATTTTATGAATGACTTGCAGGGATAGTATGAGGGTATATGAAGATAAGATGTTTTTGTAGTTTTTTCACATTATGATGTAATGTAAAACTTATGAATATATCTACTATTTCCAAGGCTACTAAACTAATCAGTCTTTCAAAACATGATCTTTTGTGATCATTCCAATATTATGTAAAAATGAACTGACTCTGGGTAACTAGGTTCGGGGCGTTACATGAATGATATCAAAAATAAGGTATAATCCATTATTTGTAAAACATGATAGAAGGCCATCAATAATAAAAAATAAAGGATTTATTATAAGTATAAGGCATTACAAATAAATAGAATCATTATATTAGAAATATATTCCTTTTAAAATTATGTAATAATAGAGTTATAAACCACTTTTCAAAAAAATAATATTTATTTAATAAAATAATACACTTTTATTTTGGTATAATTAAAAAATTACGAAATTAGTGAGAAACTTTTTATTAAAATAAGAACATGGATGGTTTTAGATTAATCCTGAAATAAAAGAGAATTTATTATAGAGGGAAAAAAATATAATGCCTTTTTAAAAAATATTGTGTACATGCCTATGGTTAAAAAGTATATCATTCGGAAAACGATAAAAAGATTCATTTATAAACATTTTATAGAATTTAAAATAATTTAAAAAATTTAATAAACCTTTTGATAATAATAATATTTTTCTTTAAAAAAATTTAATGAAAACATTAACTTTTAATGAAAATATTTGGATGGAAAAATTCATAAAAGAATTTTTAAATGAAAGATTGTTAGGTTTAACTTACTTGTTGATTGTTTATAAAGAAGTGAATAAATAGAAAATAGACATCTAAATCAAAATATAACTAGAGGGATACAAAATTTATGTTCTTTAAAATATTACAATCCAAAAAAATTCCCAATGTAAATTTGAACAAAAATAACACCAAAATAAAATGATATTTTAACAGTAATTCATTACCTCGGGTCTCCACTTAGTCGTACATGTTAGATCCACACATATAATGAATTAAAATTTCTGAAATAAATTATTATAAATATTTTATATGTATATTACATTTTTTCCTTTTATTGTGATATTAAATTCATTCATTGAATTTATTTTTCTAAAATCAATCACATTAATGTTGTTTATTCAATTTCTCTAAAATTACATTGGCATGTTTTTTCTGGTTAAAAGTGTTTATAAATGGTTATATACTCTATATAATTTTATTTATATTATCAATATAATTATTATTCATTATATAAAATATTAGAAAAATCCATTCATGGTGGTAATATAAGAACGAATCACATGGCTTCATGGAGGTGGTAGTCCACATGCATGCATGAGCAGCGTTATATTTTTTACAACAGATGGTAGGGTAAAAGGTATATGATATCTTATATTTCAATAATGATTAAAATTTCATAAGTATAATACATAGTTTACTAATTCCATCATTATAACCATCCACATAATATACTAGTGAAAAAAAATTACACTGATACGTGGAGATGGTAGGTCATATGTATACACGAGTGATGTTTTCATTTTCCATTAGATGGAAAGGAGGTTTAAATTTCTTTTAACATAATAATAATAACATAAAAATATGTTCATTATATTTAATTAATAATGTTAGTATTGATAAAAAAATATTTATAGGAAGTAGAAGAAGAAAAAATATTTTAAAGAGTCAAGTAAATTAATTACCTCTTATTTAAGAGAAATTATTTGGCTTAATATTTAAGAATTATTAAGATGTTATTCTGGTAATACTAGGAGTTAAAGAAAAATAAAAAGAAATATAGGAAGGTTCTTGGGTAGGAATTTTTAGATCTATATGGATTATGATTTTTGAATAACGTGGAATAATACGTTTTGTTTTATAAGTGAGGTGAGGGACACACATGGAGTTTCAAAAAATATATTAAAAATATAAATTCACCTTCTTGTGAATGTGGATCCAAATAGTAAAATATTTGAATAAAATAAGGTAAATTTCAAATTCAACAAACCAATTTGGATTAATAATGTTTTTTCTGTTATATCCAAGCCTTATCCCTTTATTTTTATCCCTTTATCCCATTTTACCCATAACTGATGCGATAAATAATTACTGTGGTTGTTATTAATTAATAAATAAATAGGTGAAATTTGTTACCTAATATTATTTAGTTTGATTCCAAATATTAAATTCATTTTACAAGATTCAACTCCTTGAATTTTTATAAATTAATTTTAATATAAGTTCACAAAATGCAATGAAAGTTGTTTTTAGAACAAAGTTTTTTAAGCATAAAAATGATTTTATAGAAAAATAAATTATATGGTACCTTAAATTGGGATTAATTGGATTCTTTTGAATAATAGGATACTTACTTTAATTATAAACTAAACAAAAACATAATGGAACTCTATAAATACATACTTAAAATAAATGAACAAAAAATGGATTTTATTTTAGAAAAACATTAATTAGATTTCTAAAATGTTAAGAATATATTTATAAGTTTAATATTATATTTATATATTAATTATATTATATATTTTAAATATATTAAATCTATAAAAAAAATTCATAAACATTCAAATTATTCTTATATTATTATAATGTCAAAAAATTGATAGTTTTCCAAAAATGATATTTTTTACTATTCATATAAAAATCAATTATTCTTAAAAAGTATCAAAAATTATTCCTAAGATATTTTTGACATTATGAACTCAAAAATGAAAATAATTTCTAAAAAATTAAATATATAAAGTCTATGAATGTATTATTTGATAACATTCTTAAATAATTGAATCTCAGGTGTTACATTATTCTCCCAAACAAAAGATTCACCCATGAAATCTATTTAATATAACCTCATTAATATATGATGATGTTTATTAATTATAAATTCCTCATGTTACAATTATTCCTCTTATATTTTTTATTTCCCCAAGGTACCTCCGAAAATTGAGTCATCTGATTCCATAACACTTGTTCTCGTGTGTCCATAAACTACATAAAATTTTCATAATAAGTAAAATTAGGATACAATTATATTTATTTATATTTGGTCACATGATTTGGTTCAAGTATGTACTTCCCCAATAAATTGATATGGAACACATCATGAACATTAGAGAGGCTAAGTATAATTTCCAAACTGTAATCCATAACTCTAATTATTATCATAATATCAAAATGACATATATACCTCTGACTTAGTTTCCCTTTTTTCAAATCTTATAAGACACTTATATGGAGATAATTTCAATAAAATATGATCCCCTTCTTAAAATTCTATATCTTTCCTTCGGTTATCCACATAGGTATTTTTCCTTCTTTGAGCTACCATGATATGACTCTAAATAGTTCCCACTTTCATCATTGTCTCCTCAACAAGTTCTTTGCCTAAAATATTTCCTTCACTATATTTATCCTAAAATGATAGTGTACAAAATATTTTCCCATAAAATTATTAATATAGATACATTATAGTTACAAATTGAAGCTATTATTACCTGAAAATTATAAACAATTTATATCATGATACTACATACCTTGAATGTCTAGTGACTTGACCATAACATGTATTCTATTGTCTGAATAGTCCATTTAGTCCATCCATATATTTGAGTATGATAAGTAGTTTGAAAATAAATCTTTCTATACAGATCCTAATGAAGTATTTTCTATAATTTTTATTTACATCTTGGGTCATTATTGGGTACAATAAGTCATTAAAAAATCTATGTGAGTGAAGTACAAAAATTATTGAGCAGACATTATAGAAAATGTTATGGTCACTTATGATTATATGTAAATTCCATTCCATATAATTTTTTTTTGGAAAATGATATAATGTAAAATTATTCATAGTTTACTAAAAAAGTAACATACTCTTTTCAATGAAATTTTGTGGTCAATGAAGAAATTTCAATATGAAATATGAGGTGGTTTTCCCAATGGTGGTCCCCTATGAAATTTAGAAGGTGATAGAGCCAGATGACCATGTCATCCCCCACTATTAATAGTATAGAGGAACAACAGATATTGTTGTGTTGAATTATATAACTAAAGGTTATAATGGCCCAGTAGATAAAGGTGAGGGGTCATAGTCCAAAATGATGGATGACCAGAAGGATCAAAAGTGCAAGATGCAGATTCTAGAGGGATCAAATTCCTCCAATAACGTGTCATCACAGTAGTAGAGCTTGTAAAGGAGCTTCTAGAGGATAGAATTAGTATTATAACTTTAGTTAGTATTTTTTGGTATAAGAAAGTATTTTCCCATTAAAAAATCAATAATTTTCATTTCCATAAATGAATATAAAGATTTTATCCCATGGATGTAAAGCAAATATTCAAACCATGAAATCCTTAGTGTGTTGTGATTGTGTTTTGATTTATTTTTTTCATGATAGTTATTTATTTTCATTTTTCTGAGGAAGACACTTTCAATAACATGAAGTGGTCCGAACTAGGGAGGAAGTCCAAATAAATATGCTTTTGAGGGTGTGATGACTTCCCAGTTCTGGATTCTTTGTTTGTGGGGTTATATGGTGACCAAATATTCCATTTGAAATTATTCTATATATGATATATGTATAGACACTTATGGTTTAAATAAAATGTTTACTTTGATTCATAGGTTTCAAAGTATTAACTTTTATATGTTTCATGGAGTAATATCCCTAAAAAATGATATTACATCTTGTTTGTATAGTTTCTAGTGAGCATTTTATCAAGACCCGTTAACACAGCTTCGTTGGAAGAATATTATGTTGCTATATTAAAGTTATGTTCTATGTTTTCATAAGGTATTCACTGGCAATATAGTGGAAATACCAAGGTGTTCTACATATATCAAAATTATCCATTGAAATTGAGTCTATTGGTATGATTATTTATTTAGTTCCATTCAAAAATAGTTGGAATTGTGGTAAAGACTTAGAGATAACATCACCAATCCCTTATGATTTTTACATTCATTTGGAAGTCATTGTTTCTAAAGGGTAGAATTTAAAGTGTTAATGTTATGTTTTTTGTTTTCAACAATTGAAGTAATTGAATTTATATGATGATGATATTACTAATATGGAAGAGTTCAACAGTTTTAGGGATGGTGATTCAATGAGAAGTGAGAAGACCAGTTAGACGAGACGGCTATGAAAACATCGATAGGGTTTATTTCATAAGGTATTACTAGTTTAACTGGTGAATGACATGGAAGGAGGATTCAGTGGTAGAGATGAAAGAAATTAAATGGTTTAATTTAGGATATGGATGTTAAATTCAAATAAATTTGATTGTTTCCCTCTTTTTATCAATAATTTTTAAGGGAAATGGATATTGCAGTAGGGGTTTTAGGATTGGATGGTCTATTCCAAGAGGAATCATGATCTGGAATTTCGACAAATCCCATAGCTGAAAGAGAGAGTATATTTTTTGCTAATAGTTCCATATCACACATGATTAAATTCAATTAAATTAAGGGTTTTATCCTAAAAATTTTTATAATATAAGTGGTTGAATTTTCTAAAAGCTTCATGATTATTGGAGATGAGGTGGTTCTATTTCTACAAGGAATGGAAGAATGAGAGTTGAATAGTTCTACTTTATCAGAATAAAACTCTGATGAGTTATTGGATAAATTGATGGAAATTTCTTGATGGTGTGTGATTTATACTCAGTGTCATGATTATGTTTAAGTGTAAATCGTAGATTCAATATTTCTAGAAGTTGAGTTTTGGAAGAAGTATTTCACGATTGATAATAAAACTACTGAAATATAAGGGTCTACCATACATATTTGATTCACATGAATGTGGTATGAAAGGTCAGAACCATAGGTCACTAGAATGATTAAAATAATATGCAATGTTCATCGAATCAAAATGGTTATGTTATTGTTCGGGAAGGAGGATACATAGCTGAATAAGAAGCTGGCTAGTTCTATTTCATCTCACATTGGGTCCACTGAATAGATTTCCTTTATCAATGAACTGTTTCAAAAAAGTTTATTTTTTTATAAAATAAAAATATCCTTGGAGTATTGGATCCTTAATCATGAAGAATTATTATTTTATAAGTGTAACAAGTGATGGATTTAGGGATGATATTTCTTTGGAGGAGTGGTTTTTTCAAAAGATATATCAATAGTGACTGGTTGTAGTTCACAGAGACTGAACATGGATCCCAAAAAATAAATGTTATAGAGTGCATGTTAAAACATTGATTGAGTATTTTAGAGTCTTGTGGTGGATCTATTATGTCTATATTACATTAATGGTTTTTTAGGTGGCTTATTTAGGGAATGTAAATATTTGATGTTTGGGTATATTTTTTGAAAAGTTTTTTATCTTATAATTTTAGTTTGTTTTGTTTTATTTGGGGTAGTATCTTTTATAGATACACTAAATCAATAATTAGAATGTTTTTATCTCATTTTCAAAGTCCTTGATAATAAACCGCAACCACATCAAATTTTGGATGAGGGACACTACCGATTCTTGCATGTGTTTCTTCAAAATGGACAGATAAGAAGAATTTAGTGTCTTCCAAATCTATAACAATGATTTTTGGATGGTCTTATGAGTATTGGAAGATCCTATATGATATAGGTGGATCCTATATGGATTGGTAAAAAGATTAAATTCAATGGGATAAAAGGACTTTCCATTCCTTGGACACATTGAGAACTATTTCAGTAGGTGTTCAATAGACTATATAAAATTATACATTCTAAAAGATAAGAGTTTTATATAGAGGAAAATTCTAATGTTATCCCAATATTTTTATATAATAGAATTATCTACGTTTACATAATCACATAATCATAACTTCAAATATGTAATATTCTTCATTGAGTCAATCTGTTTTCCGGATACGTGAAACATATTGTTTATGAGACTTCAATAAAATTCATCTGCTACTAAATCTTATTTTATTTGAAATAATGAAATGGATTCATTCAAAAGGTTTTTTGGCTTCTACAATAGAAAATTATTTTCTAAAAATTAAACAACAAATTATATGTGGGGATTAATTTTTCATAAAAAAATATAGTGGAGAACTATTTTGACACTGTAAATGATGGATGGATACTAAGTGGTGGTACATTAGTGATATATTTAAGAATATTATTTGAGTCATATATTAATGGGATAAACCTATGGTAAAAAATATAAAGTATATTATTGTTTGGTTTTAGCATGAGTATCCTTTTCTAGTTATGTGGTTGGATATCAAATAGTTTAGTCTCTTGAAGATACACTTGGTGAAACTGAATGAGGATAGATTCACCATCACTATAGGAACTTAGTTTTGGATTTCAAAAATTAGTTTATCCAATGTTTCTAAATGGAACTTATTCTGTGTGAACAGTGATATATAGCTACGTGGATGTTATTTAGAAGAATCAAAAACATCAATGGATTCCATATATGGAAAAGTGCAACGAGGAATATAAAAATTCATTTACAAAGAGGTGGTCATGTTATAGAGGAAGGTGTGATACAACCAGAAAAGTAGTTATGTGTACAACATGAAGTTCCCAAGGATGTGATAACTGTGTGAATGTTATTTCATATGTCAAATTCTCTAATGATGATACATAGAGGTCATTCCTCATAGTGTTTTTTTGTAAATGGATGGAGCATAAGATTAATCAGAGTGGAACATAAAGGTAACATATTCATTTCAATAATACTCTTTGGTTAAGGAAGATATTGGTAAAGGTGATTAGAGGATTCTATGTCTAATAGTGGGTCCTTTAATAATGTCAAAAGGTGGTGGAAGTGAATAACTATTTTTTACATACTATTAATTGTAGGGATGAACATATTTGAAGGTTCACTAAATCAATGCACAAAAAGTATAGGAGTCCTTATGGACAATGGTGGGTGTTTAAATTCTAAAAGGATGAAATAATGGAAGATATATTTTCTAGAGGGATCACATCCCACGACTTATGGTCCATCATAGTGGTAGTGCCTATGGAGGTTTTTTCTTAGGATAGTGTTGGTGGAATAACTTTTGTTAATCTGGTACTTACACTAGAAGATAATTTTTCCATGTAACTCATATTAGAATTGCTTCCATCGATGAATATAAGAAAAATATCTCATGGATATTGGACAATGTTCTAGCCACATAATACCTTGTGGGTTTCTATTTTGTTTCATTTTTTTTATCATTTAATTATTCAATATTTTTCATGTGTCAGAGTAAAATATTTTAAAGGATATTTAGTGGGTGTAACTAGGGAGGAAGGTTGAATCAGTTCACTAGCTAAAGAGTAAATACTTCTGGGTTCTAGGAACTGAGATTTTTTGTTTTCATATAGATCAAAACACTCGGGTGGCCTTTACCTATATTTATGATTTGGGGGTTCACATTCAACTCTACGAAGTGATTATTTTAAATTTTTAGGTTTGGATCAATATCCCCAATAGATAGTGAATAGACAACCAGTGTTATGTGATGAAATAGAAAGAGTGGAAGTTCAAAAAACAAAATAGATATCTATTCACAATCTCTATGTAGTGAAGTGTTAATATGAGGAACATACTATAATTAATATTAGATATTTATATTATATAGGTCATTTTCATCTTGTTAATGGTTTTTTAGTGTGTGACACTCTACACAACATTTATTCACAACCACACCTCTAAACACTTGAAAACCCTAAACTGAACACCCAAACTATGAGATGTAGTGTCCGCACAGACAACATTAATTATCTTTACATCATGATTAAAAATTAGGTTAAAAGGAAACCTTAAGGTGAAGTTTAATTGGTTCAGGAAGTCCTTTTAATTTTATATAAATTAATTCATACGGGAAACATCGATGGTTTCTTATGACTTTGACATGAACAGTAGGGAGACTTCTATGAGTTGAGTTGATATACAATTCCCTTAAAAGTGTCAGCACTATAGTGAATTTGAGTTTCTTAATATTATAATCTATGTTAAGAAAACTTTTTATTGTTTTTTCACTTATCCTACATACATTTCACCCCTTTATTTTAAAAATTACCATTAAAAATCAATCAAATATAATTATATTTAAACTTATGTCCTAGTGAAGATAACCATGTTACTAATCGATAATATATTATAATGAACATGTACACAAGTAGGGGAATGTGTAGTTGAATATAAATTTTTTCCCAAACCTAATATAAGTGTTATGTCACAGTCCAAGCATCCTTTTATATATATCTCCATAAATATTCATAAATAATATATATGATTATTTATTCATGTCTTGCAATGAGAAAAACATTCCTAAACATGACATTAAAGAATGTTATGTAGGTATCTAACTTTTAATGAGAGTATTTGATCAAAATACAATAAAAAAGTACCAGAACACTCTGATTAATGTTTTAATAAAATAAAGAATCATCGACATTGTTAATAAAACCAAACTCTTTGATTTACTCATCAAACTAGATGTATCATTGCAACTTTTATACCTTAGAAATAGAATTTTAAACATTAAAATCTTTAGGTTGTATAATATATACATCCTTAACAGAATTTTCATTACAGGAAGAGTTTTCCACATTCATTTGGTGTATATAAGGATCATAATAATATTCTAAAAAAATAAATATATGAGTGGACAATGTTATCTTTACTAGTGAAAAGTGATCTTCTTATTCAATACTCTGTTTTTTATACTCTTTTACTTCCAAGAGAAATTTATAGGATTGCACTCTACCATTAAAGTAAATTCTCTTAAGGAAAAACCACTGACACCCTTTTGGTCTCACCCATTTAGGTGAATCAACCATGTTCCAAACTTGGTTATTGTATATAGATTTCCTCTTTGGTCTAACAGGCTCCAACCATTTTTCATAATTTGATATCATAGTGGAATCTTGGTATTTATTTGGTTCATTATATATGAAACATTATTCATCCTCATTTTATAATAAATTCATATCTCTTAGTTGCCATATGATCATACCATATCATTAAGATTTTATTTCTATATATTACAGTTCTATTTCTAGAATCCTCTTGTAGATTCAATTCACATTCTATATCATAAAAATTATTATTTATTAGAACTCAAATTCTCTATGTTAAATTTTACTCCCTTTGATTTCTCAATTAATATATTCCTTCTCATGGAAAATAAAATTATGAGGTATAAACACTAGGTATTTAGAGGGATTATTAAAATAGCATCACTTAGTTTTTTGGGATAACTAAAAATAATAACTTTCCTATATTGGGGTTCAGTTTTTAGAATAAATTTTTTTTTGTTCATACATTTCACAACTCTAAATCCTCATAAAAATCAAATAATGATATCTCCCAATCTATATCTTATATAGTGTCTTTATAACAACTTTTCCTGGACTATTGAAAAATAGTAAAGTAACGGTTTATAGATCATATCCAGAAAATTATATTGGGAGGTCACATATAGATATAATCAAACTATATAACATAAGGAATGACACCTCCTCTCAAGAAACACTATTCAACTTTGGTATTTTATGTGGATTATTTTTGGGAAAAATATCCACAATATATTAGATGATCAATAAATTATTATTTTATTTATTTACCACATTGATTAAATCATAGAATATTAATACTTTTTCCTAGTATATTTCGAACTTTTTCTTGAAATCATTGAAATTTCCTAATTTTTAAAACAATTATCTAATTTGAAACAAATTTCCATCTCAACTGAAATCATTAGTAAAGGTCACAAAGTACTTATACCCACCACATTATTGTATACTCATTAGTCCTCATTCATCATTGTATATTAGGTTTAGTAGTAAAGTTTCTCAAATATATTTTCCACTAAAATTTTTTTTGTTCATTTTATCTGATAAATATGATTTTTTTAATTGATTTAAAATAAAATGATTCTAACAAAATATCTATATAGATCCTTTTAATGTGTTTCTCATTTATATTTCCAAGGAAATAATGCCAAATATTTGTGGTACGAAAATCAGTTTCCATGTTCTTCTTATCTTGAATATTATAAGCTAGATTACCCATATTGAGAATTTATAAATCATTCAACATATTCATAATTCAATAAAATAGTAAATTATAGTATATAGAAAAATGTATTTGTTAATCATGAACCAAATCACCTTAATTTCCAATCAAGATATTTATGTCAAATGTTTATTCATGGAAAAATAATTATAATAATTTTTTAATTCTAGAATTACTCTAACAGGAAGACTTATATCATGAGTTTTAACATCCAATTCATCAAAGTTTGACTCATTTACAACATGTAAATCAACATTTCATTTCATAAATTCTCTCATATTTCAGAGTCTATTCATAATGTCTAAAATGAGTGATACACAAATAATATCTAATACTCATGAGAACACTTATCAACTATAGATTCAAATAAATTAATTTACAGTTCTAAACTATAATAATTTGCGAAATAATTTTCATGTGAATGATATTATATACAAATAAGACATATCTTTGGTTGGGCATCATGTTTTAAATTAATCCAATACATACATTTTTTGAATGATCATCCACTAAGATAGTAACCCATTACATTGTACCATTTAGTGGTCCATAATTTATATTTCACTAAATATTACATTATTTTAGTGTTTCTCCTAGAATTTGACAATATAAATATGTAATCATTCCAACATATCACTTAATATTTTTTCAAAACAATGATACATATAAATAAAGGGAGGTGGTAAATTCATAATCTTTAAATAACCTATGTTATAAAAATGATAATAAAATATTTTTTGGATTTAAATATTTATCAATTAAATAATGAAAAATTATGTTCATTTAGCCTCTGTAGTGTATATAGAATATCAAAAGATTTAACACGATTATTTTTTATAGTATTTTGGATCCAAATGATCCTACATATACTCTTCACACACTCTACCCTAAGATTATGGTACCCAGTAAAAAATATATATCCCCATTGATGGAGAGAGAAAATGATATACATTATTCATATTTATAACTAGAGGAAAAATATCAGATTATCCCTTTGTGGGAATATATAGAACACAAACTTTTAATAATTTCTGAACTGATTTAGACTTTCAAGGTTTAGTCCTACACTATTTACTTTTAAGGATGAGTAATAATGAACTTTTCCTTTTTTCAGGTTATGGTATAACCTTTTTTCATGTTTTTTGGTTAATTAATCCTAACAAAAATGGAGGACCTTTGTGGTAGATATATCAAATGATTCCACAAAAATGTAATATTACAAAAAATTTCATCCTTAACAAGGAAATATAAATGAAACCATGGACTGATGAAAAATGTGGTTATTGGCATATGAATTAGTAATCTTAGACCATCAATAATGCAAACAATTAAGTATATAAAATTTAGAAAAATAAGTGTTCAATAATGATGTTTTATTTTTAAAAAAATTCAAATAGATAATCCTTCATGAGTCACAACTTCTAGGAGCTTCAACTTTGTTAAAATAAAATGATCAGTAAAAAATTCATTCTATCAAATAGTACCCAAAATAATCTCTTCTAATTATAATGAATAATATCATTCATGTGGATCCTTTAGTAATATCACAACAACCTATAAAAATAAATTACTTATACAAATAATCTAATTAGAATAGTTCAAAATATAATTAAAAACATTATTAAAATATTCTTTAATAATTTCTATTAATCAGTTGGAATAATCCTCATAATGAACTGATATTTTTGCCTCTTGGAATATCCAAACATTTGAATTTAAAATTTGAAATAAAATTAAATATCCTTAAATAATATTTCAATCACTGTTAAAATTCTATGTTCTAATTAATCCATGGTGAAACTATAGTTTCAAACTATGAGCCACTTATTCCAGTGTGGTGTGTAATATAATTTCCTTAATGAAATTCCAAATAACTTCTTCTTTTTATAATTCTATACACTAACATTTGAAGACTTTTGGTAAACTATCATCAAAATTTTTATCTCTTATAGAATACATAATATAATTTAAAACTCTAATATAAAAACTTTTAAATGATTCAATTAGGAATAGGATGAATTCCATTGAGATATATTATATCTTTAACAGTTAATCCATTCATAGCGAAAATATCAAAATCATTCAATGAAGAATGGATATGTAACATATTATGACTCTGAATACATGTCTAAAATAAATTATAGAATCCATATAATATGCATAATATCATTTCCATACATAATATATTTGTTTATAGTTTTTTGCTTAGTCACATTCTCAATACATAAAAAATTCCTCAGCACAAAACTAAAGTGCACAATATGTTTGAAATTGATAGATTTTTCAAACTCTATAAATAATATCCTAAAATAGATAAATAATATATTTTTCTCAAATGTTTAAGATATTTACACTACGGAAATATCAATATGTGAATTATTTTTGTAATATCCAATGATAATAATGTCTACCTCATAACCTAAACCCTCAATTTAAAATATTTCATTCATGTGTAAGATATTTTTATAGTCTAAATATTGAAACACCAGAGTAAAAGACATGAGATTAATAAGATATTACAAAAAATTTAGGTTCATTGAAAATCACTTAATAGTAAAAAAAATAATTGGTGTAAGTGTGAATCCTTCACTTCCTAAAAGTAAAATATAAATTTAAGAGTAATATTTCTAAATATAAGAGTAAAATATTGAAACCATATGAGTATGAAAGAACTGTGTAAGGATAAAGAATTATGCATAATTAAAATCTATAAAATGTGAAATTAATTTCTTAAAATCATAAGAAATGTGAAATATAAATAATTCAAATCTCCCAAATCATAAGAGTAACATACTAGTTTTCAATAGTTCTTCATATAGGAAAAATTCTAAAACACCAAAATTAATAAATAATAGAAATAAATGATAATAATAAATAATTAATAATAGTAAAATGAAACACAATTCTATAAGTAGTGATAGCTTTAAAACAATGTGTGTGTGATGTAATTATGAAAACATAAATAAATAAAGTCGCATGGATCCACTCAATAATCTCCCTTTTTTGAAAATTATAATACTGGTCAAAACAATAAAAAACTACCACATTTTGTAATTATTCAAAGATAAAAAATAGTGAAGAGTAAATAATATAAATTTAATAGAATTAAAAAAATATCAAATTTTGAAAAAAATAAATAATTCACACCTTTTTGAAATAATCTAGTGTAATTTAAATAAATATATATATGATAACACTTTTATTTACAACACATTAATTCTTGATTTGTTACACAAGATTACACATAATACAACCTAGAATATCAAGGATTCAAGTGTCTTTGTGAATTGGGTAAGTTACATAAAAACATAAAATAATAAATACATAATATTTATTGAAAACATCATTAAGATGCTCATATTATTCCATTATACTTAAAACTACATGGGATAACCTGGGGACATACATAAGAAAGGGGTGACATATAAATCACAGTAAGGTAATAAACAAGGAATAACATGAATAATGGAATACATGTTGTAAAATAGTCATATTAATAGGCTATAAAATTGGTTAAAATCATAAAAAAGAACAACTGGGCATGATATAGCAAGATAATTATAAATACAACTTGGGAAATGTGCCAACAACTTAAAACAAAACATCATTAACATAGGTCAAGGATAACTGAATAGAAATAATAATGTAAAAAGACTCTCGGTGGACTAATATCACTCCATAATACCTTTCATGATTCCTGATGAGACTAAAATAATACCGAAAGCATTGGAGTGCTATATAATTTTGGGATCCCTCATAACATTCATTTTATTCTCTTGCTTAATTGTTCCAAATAGATCATACAACATAGAATCATTTATCATCACATTTTATTACATGATCATGAAGTTTCTAATAAATTCATTTGAGTCCCTATTCAAAGAATTATAAATTCATAATGGTGAAAACCCTTGATAATAAATGGGTTTTGGTATTCACTACACAATTGTTTTTCATGGAAAATTGTTGTGAAATTTAAGTTGCACAATGGGGGTTTATGAATGTTCATGATAGGGAATGATTATATGGAAATGGTTCTCACATAATTTATACATAAATTGGAATGTAAAGGGATATGTAAGAACATATCCCAACATTAAAAAATTAATATAAAATACATAATGAAAAAAAGATACCTGAATAAAGGGGATTAGAAGATGATCCTTAAAAAATTTCAGCCTTGAAACAAGTGTACATAAAGGTTCATGGGAGGGATTAATGAGAATTGAATGGGGTATTCAATAATTTATATATCAAATTTAATGCAATAGGTATATTTAAGAACATATCCTAATTTGATCAAATTAAAATTAAGTGGCATATCATAAAAGTGGTTCTTGAATGGAAATGAAAAGAGAGAAATCACATACCTTTAGTGCATGATTCCAAATGATTTGGAGGAGCTTATTGAGAGCTTGGTTCACCTTGGCTATGATATAGATTTATTTGGGTAGACTAAGGAACTATTTCATGGTTTTTTAGTTTAGAGAGATGGGATCTTATGTGGGTTTATATAGGAAATGAGTCGGTAATTCTTTATCATTTCCCAAACTCATGTTTTGGACTCTATATAATAAAATAACCAAAACCACAAGCATTACCATGTGTTTTAACCATTTTTATCTACCAAATAGGGATGGTTTTTATTTTTTTTGGCTACGGCTTGAACTTATTAAAATAGTACATTTTCTGATGTGGAACTGAGTCATGTCCTTTAAGAAGTCGTTATAAAACCTTAAAATATACTATAGGGTTTCGAGGTTTCGTAATGGATTTATATAGATAATAAAATACCATTAAAAATATTATTTTTAAGGGAAAACATTAATTTTTTCTTGGATACAATTTATTATATTTATTACATAATTTTGGGTTATTATGATGTCATAATACACAACCTATATTTATATTGTATTACATTTTTACCTGAAAATTTTATTGTCTTAGAAAACAGAAAAAAATCAATTTTGGATAATTTTGATGTTTTGATTCCAAATATAATATTAATTTAATATAAATATTTTTTTAAATATGGTAATTTTCACTTTTTTAAATAAGAATCATCAATTAATGATAAATTCTTGGTTTTTTGAATAAAAGAGTTTTTAAACCCTTAAAAAATTATATTTCACATCAAAAAAATTATGTAATCATTTATATTTGATTGAAATTTTTTCATAATAATATTTTATTAAAATATTATTTATTTCAAAAAAACATTAATTTATCAAAATAAATGCCTTAATTGAATTTTAATATTACTCAAAAATATTATTTTTGTTTTATTGTTTCAAAATCAAAATTCATTATATGGTAAAAATAAGAAGTATATATAACCATTATTCTATTTAAAAAAATATAAATAATCATATTACTTTTTCTTAATATATAATTGTTTAATACACGATAAAACACCCCAATGGTATGAAGTGTGATGGTGATATTTTCATGGGGTTGTTCAACATACATGGTTTGGGTTGTAATCTTGATGAGTTTTAATATCTCCCATAAATAGGTTCACTAGTGCTTTTTTTATCTCAACTTGGCCTTGGTGAGGGGTAAACATAGTGATTCTATCTCCCTCGTAATCTTTGATAAATGGGATTCATAGGATATGATCCTATAGGATGATTCCATCACATCCTTTTTCTATGACAATAGGATTTGTTAAAATCCTATATTTATACTAATCATGTGATCACTATTCAATGTCTATGCTATCAATGGTAATGATACATAACTTACTTTTAAATAAAATTGGATATAATGAAACCAAATAAATGAATCTGTTTTCTAAATATATAATATAAATAATGAATTTAATTAAATTACAAGGGATAATTTATTTATAATTGTTAGGGTTGTTACAATCTTCCCCCTTTATAAATTTCTCCCTCAAAATTTTCGTTTCATGCACTAAAACCTATGAGGGAAACTTCATTACATAACTTACTTTAGTTTCCACATTGCATATTTAGAATTGTAATTTCCCCACAACAATTTTACCAAGTGAATTTTCTTATTCTATAGAAATTTTTCTCTATGATATAAGATCTTCACTGACTTCTCCTAATATGAGATATCATTATCCAATGGTACCACCTCTAGATTGCAAACATGTGAGGTGTTTGGTATTTACCTCCTCAAGAGTGATATGTGTGACATGTATTTTACTTGATATAGTCTAGGTGGGAGTGTCAGTCGATAGTCCACCACTCCAACATGATCAAGGATCTCAAAGGGAACAATCAATCTTGGACTGAGCCTTCACTTATTCCCAAATCCAATGAATTTATTACATGGAAAGATGAAGAATAATACCTTATCTCTAACCTAAAACACTAGTTCATGTCAATGATTTTTAGCACAACTTTGTTATCATATTTAAACATCCTTGATGTGATTTTGAATGGTCGTGACCTTTTCCACCATTACCTAGACTATTTTAGGACCTAAGAGTTTGTTCTCCCCAACTTCGTCCCAACATGCAGGTGTTCTGCACCTCTACCCATAAAGGGCTTCTTAGGGATCTATTTGGATGGTTCAGTGGAAGCTATTATTGTATGATAACTCTACTAGAGGAATATATTTATCCCAACCCCATTTGAAGTCAATTTAGCAAGATTTAAACAATTCTTCTAGTGTCTTGATAGTTTGATTTGATTGGCGATAGGTTTGAGGGTGATGAGTCATGTTGAGGTTCATCTTAGTATTTAGAGAATAAGGGTGACTCTTCCATATCATAGTGTTAAATCTTGGGTCTCAATTAGATAAAATCAATAGATTTTTTCTATGCAGCCTCACAACATATTGATTGTATATACTTTTAACTTTATTGAATGATAAATCCTCTCAAATTTTGTTGAAGTGATCAATATTTTTAAAACAATCCACCACAACCCATATATATTTATTTTATGTTCATTTCATCAGATGACCAGTGAAAAATTCCATGGTGATGTTTTCCCATTTCCATGTATGTATGGATAATGGTTTCATCATCCCCTTGTATTTTTTCCTTTCAACCTTAACTTTCATACATAAAAGACAACTTGATGTATATTTTGTGATCTTCTTCTTCTTATTTTCCCACTAATAGTTCTCTAAAAGGTATTAATACATCATTATTCTCCATAGATAAATGGGGAAGTTCAAGCTATCTGCATCAACTAAGATCTCATTCATTAACTAAGGATTTTTTGGTACATAAATTCTTGACCCAAATCTGACAACTCTATCTTCATTAACATTGAACTCTAAGGATTTACCTTTTCTTATTGTTCCTACTTTCCTATGATTTCACACATCATCTCTTTAAGCATCCTATATCCTCTCTAAGAGGGATAGTTGATCAATCATTTGTAAAATAATTGATGATATTATTTACTTTATTATTCCCATGTCAATCCTTTTCAAATCTAAGAAGACGGGATCCTTATCAATTCTCATAAATTATGTAATTATTGTATCCTTTATACTTAGAGAGTATTGAATTTTATTTTATTCTCTAGGATGTTATTGGATTGGATAGTCATGGTCCTTTATCATGTCTAACCATCTTCATTGGAGCATATTTATCAATTTTTATGTGAATATATACTTGATGATTTTTTGATCTGTATATATTTTACACTTCATTCTAAAGAGATAATGATGCCAAATTATCAATGTGAAGATCACTACCTCAAAAACTAGATAATTTGTTGGGTAGTTATATTCAATAACATTAAACTATATTTATGTGTATTCTACCAAGTTTTCAATTTTTAAGAGCACAGAGCCCAATCCATTCTTCAAATCATTCTTGAGTACCATGAAAAGGTCTCCACTCATGGGTAGTGTGAGTACTAGTGTATTGATAAGACACTTTTCAACTACTTAAATCTCTATTAACATTCATCATTATAAAAAAAATTACTCCCTTATATATTAAATAAGTTAGAGGGATTGAAAATTGTGAGAAATTTCTAACAATTCGTAGATAAACCCCAGATAAACAAATGAAATTATGGATTTTTGTCATAGATGTTGACCTCTTGAATACTTCAGTTACTTCTATATTTGAAGGGTCCATGTATATCTAATTTTTTTGGGTAATATTACCAAGAATGAGACATCCTTTAACTAGAACTCAAATTTTTTATACTTTTCAAAAATATTATCATTTTTATGGTCTTTTACATAGTGCTTAGATTCTCCTCATACTCCTCCTCAATTTTGGATTTTATTAGAATATCATCTATAATGACTACCAAAAATTTATCAAGTTAATCTCTAAAAACGATATTTATCAAGTCATTGAATATTCTTTAAATCATTAATGAGTCTAAATGGTATTAATAATAACTTATAGTGTTTGTACCTTGTACTAAAAGTTGTCTTGGGAGTATCCTCCTTCTTCACCCCAACTTAGTAATACCCTAACCTCATATCCTCCTTGGAGAATTATTTTTTCCACATATCTGATCAATAAAGTCATCAATCCATGTTAGAACATATTTTTCCTTTACTATGATCTTTTTTATATCACAATAATCAATGGAAAGGCATACTGACCCATCATTCTTCTTGATGAAGGAGACCGCTTCATCCACCTATGAATAACATTATCATATGATCCCTTTATCTAGATTACCATGTATTTTTTTCTTCATATTCTCATGTTCCACGAAATCCATTATATATGGAGTATTTTATCATGGAAATTCCCCAGGTACAAGATCAATTGAAAATTTAGCCTCTCTACTAGAGGAAGACCAAGAAATTTTTTGGGAAACACATTAGCATATTCCCTCAAAATGGGAATGATTTAAAGGATGATTATTTAGATATAATCAATCACATAAGCTAGATAATATTCCTTATAGGGAAATAATATACATTCCATAGATGTTGGTGCTAAAAGGATTCATCTATCTCTTACAATTTGTACAGAATTAAGGGATGATTCATGATATGGAGAGTGATTTTCTTCTAGAGGAAATTTATATTGGTACTATATTGGGAAAGCTAACCGAATCCTAGAATTTAATCAAATTAAAAAAAGGGAGTATCTAAAGGTTTTATGAGAATTTCATCCCATAAATTTTGATGGTGGAGGAGTTATATACTTGGGAGGCAATAATTTCACCATTTTTCAATTTCTATATCACCTCTACTTCTATGATTTGTGGTCGTTTTGAATAGTTCTACTAAAAATATGTGATACAACGAAATGCATTGAAACAGAATTAAAAAATTAATTCTCCATTTTTTAATGAATAACTAGTGTACCATTCCCCACTTCATTTTTTGGATCCACCTTAGCATTTGTGATGGAAATTAAACTTCCCCTGCTGCCTCGAAGGTTGTTGGTTGTCTCTGAAAACCCATGGATTAGTGCATTGGTATTCAATGTTTCATGGTACCTTGAATTTAAAGAAATGAACAATGCGTTGAGGGTTGGCCAAATATTTCATTTCCTCAATCGCATTTGTGGGATTCTCGCATCACCAAATGGTAGATAGGTGTCCTTCTTTATCACACCTAATTCATTTCTTCATTCCCATTCGGCATTTTTTTGGTGCCTCTTTTTTCTATTTTGAAAAGTATGATGTTGAAATTTCTTATAATAATTATAATTCAACGTCAGACCAATATAATTAAACTATATTTTCTTCTTATCATTCTCACGATACCCCAGATATTTGTTAATCTTCATATTGACTTTGAGGGAACAACATAAAATTTCTTCATAGCTATCAATGTCTCATATCATGAGGTCATTTTGTAGAGCTGTTTTTATCCCACCAAAGAAGATATCAACCTTTCACTTAGGGGTAATGACAAATCCATAGGAGTATTGTTCAATTATTGTGATTCTAGACTCATAAAACATGGTAGATTCATCAAAAAAATTCTTGAGGAAAGGAAATTGTTTTTTATTTTAAGTTGGAGAGTGAGAGGAAAATATTTATCAAAAAATATATAGAATTCCTTCCACACCATCACATAAATAACTTCCTCAGGATTTATATTATTGATCTATTTCCACCACTAATAATCTTCTACATGCATACTCTATACACCTAGTAGAACCTTCTCTTGCTTATAACATTGAAGGACGGAGAATATCTCTTCAATGGAGTTGATCCATTTATTTGTGATTAAGGGATCTGATTATCCATTGAAAGTCATAGGCCTTTGTCTCATAAAGCTCTCAATTTCATCATGTTCTTTATTTGTGGGATTTGGGTGCCCTTATTGATCTAGTTTTCTATTTAGAACTTGATTCGGTAGAGTGTGTATCATTATAATGTTAGATATTCCTTCTCTCATCGGGTTGGGAATCTCAGTTAGAAATTCATCACATTTCCCTTCACATTGGTTGTTTACTCAATTCCTATTTTTTATGGAAATTAGATAGAATAAATGAGAAAATAGATATGAGAATTTTTAAACTATTAAACATGTAAATGAGATTCCAATAACATTAAAGGGATAAAATGTAAATGAAATTTATTTATTATCTTATGAATTTCTTGGTATGAATCAATGTTATATGGGATCGATTTCCTTATATAAACACTTATGGTAATTTTATATTCCCTTAATAGTGGTTTGTAATGATCTTGTGAATTTATAAAATAATATACCATAGAAGTGTCAAACCTGGTGTGCAGTAAGGCCCATTTTCAGGAACCAGTTCCTGGTGAGGTCTATCTCAATGTAGTGTTTTTGTGTTTTACCCCTACGTATATATGTGACTAAGACATATCTAATTATAGTATCCAGACAGAGATTTATTTTCTTGAGAAAGAAATTACTCTATACATTAACAAAATTTAATGATTTTTTCTTGTATTTATCTTTATCCCTAAGGCATTCATTAGTGTTTTATAGTCCTAATCCCAAAAAAACTAACATTTTCCTTTGATACCAACTTTGACAACTATTATCTTTATTACACATTAATTAATGATTTGTTAAATAATATTACACATAATTAAAAAGTAATATTGATAAATATAATCCCCTTGGTAATTTGTCACATTACATAACAACTTAAAATAGTAAATACATCATCTTTATTGGGAACTTCCTTAACATGCCCATATTATTCCATCGTACGTAAAACAACATGGGATAACCTTGGATATACACAATAAAGGGATTATTTATAATTCCCAGTAAGGGAATAAACATGACATAACATGAAGAATCTAGTACATGTTAGACAGTAGAAAATAATTGGGTAATGGTCTGGGTGAGAATAAAATACATGAATAATGAGGTATGATATAGCATGATAATCATAATTGAAACATAAGAAATGTGTAATCAAATTAAAAAACTAAATTTAAACATTTTTCAAGGCCAACTACTAAAAAATAATGATTGAAAAAATACCATGGTGGATTAGGTTCACTTCCTAATGAAAATATAATATAATTAATAACATTATTATGGTATTATTACATATCCCTTTAATACACCAAAAACATTCCTAAGGGTAAGTTGTGTGAAGGTGATATTTTCATGGGGTGGTTCAGTGTACATGTTTTGGGACCAGATCTCAATGATCTTGGACTTATCCTATAACTATTTTCTCTCATTGTTACGTTTTGGAATATCATATTAGGCTTGGTCAATGGTAAAACCCATTGATTCTATCTCCCTCAGAAGCTCTAATAAATTGGCTTTATAGGGTATGATCGAATTGGTTGAGGTTATCACATACATTCTCTATGTCAATTGGATTTGTTAAAACCCTATATTTATACTAATCATGTGATCAATGTTAAATGGCTATACTTTCAACTGTAATGATTCCTAATGGAATTTTAAATCTTATTGGATATAATGAAACCAATTATGTGCACCTACTTTCTATATCTATAGTATATGATAATCCATTTAATTAAATATCATGGGGAAATTTACTTATAAATGTTAAGGACATTAAAATATATCATATTAATATTTCTCACCGATATTATGAAGTAATAAACCAATATTAATAACAAAAATATAAACCATATAAATCATTTCATATCAAATTGAAAAGGTAAATATTTATAGATGATAGAAACCTTAGGAATAAAAATTTTGAAATAGTAAAATCATTGAATGGTTAACTGAAATATCAATAGAATAAAAAGAATAACGCCCCCAAAATAGAATAATTATAGATCAAGAATAAACATGTAATAGGTTATTCAGTGAAAAATTTTATAAAATATTTGAATATTCAGCATGCTAAAGAAATATAAAATACTATAAATACATCATGATATAGAAAAAAAATGTCAATTTTTTAAAGAAATAAATCCCTCTAAACTCATGCATGAAAAAATATAACAATAATTGAACTAAATAAAAATAATATATAATAAGCATATTAATTCAAAATTTTACTTCCTAGATAATAAAAATAGTGGATGTAGATTTCAACCATTTTATGAAACCAATAACGTCTCCAAACCCTTGAAAATAAATAAATCTACAATAGGGTACCTTGAAATGAGTTATTTATATAAAATGATTTACCAAATATTTTTAATGAATTAAAAAAAAATTAACTTTACAATAAACTAATTTTTTTTAAATCATTCTCATTTCATAGAATTAAAAACCATATAGAATAATATCATGTTAGTATAACATATAGAAAAATAATAAAAGGCCATGCATATTAGACATAAATTATTGCATCTCTTTTTCATATAGAAAATTTTATGTCAAATTGGATTTGAAAAAAAAACTTGTAGGAATAAAAGATACTAATGGTTTATAAAATATAACCATCAAATAGATTTATATTTAAAAAAGAATGTATGATATAAGAGATTGTGTAAATTATATGTAATATTCATATGCATAATGACCAAATGAACCACATTTGAAAAATATAACAAATGGAATATCTTTTTTTTATAATTTTTTATTTTTTATTCTAAATTATCGGTAACAACACATCATAACGAATCCATATATCCTATATCTCATCTTACCTCTAGAAATCATCTTATCATAACATTCTATTCCTTTAATAAATGTAAAAATATTTTATTTATGACTTTCAATATCAAATTTTAAATTATCAATTTCCTTTTCAACAACCACTAAGATATAAAAAACATTTCTAGAATTATTGGTGGAATTATTATTTATTTTTTAATTCTCTTCCTTTGACTTTTCATTTTCTTAATTAAGATTTAAAACATAAAAAACACATTCTTTTTCTCTATAACCAAACCCTTTTTATCCTTATTTAATTTTTTAGGTATATTTAATATTACCACACTATCATGAAACTCATATACTTTATATTCCATATATTAAACACTAGTATTTCTATATTCATATTTATAATTAGAATTAGAGTCATAATTAGAACTACATTCATCATCCATGTTTTCCATCCATCTTATATTTTCTAATTTTCCTAAAAATTCACCCAAACCACATAAAGGACATGATTTACATGGTGAAAATGATACATTATGATATTTATCCAAAAAAATAGATTATTGGTTCCCTTTCCACTTCACAATTGATCACATCATCTAAACTTTTAGAACTAATCTAGGATACTATAATGTTCATCTATTTATTCTTAAACATCATGTCCATTCATGGACTTTTCAACCTCATAAAATTTGGTTTAATATTTAATTTCATCTATAACTGCTAAGATATATGATTTGAATGTCTTTAATTTATATTATAATTATAATCTGAGTATGAAAATTTAGTTCCATCATTTTTATTTTCCTTCAGATGGTGTTCCTTTTAAGGGATTGCATCATCTAAAACCCCCTCCTTTGAAATTTCACTTGGTGTTAAGGGAGTCCCAGAAGCAAAAATCTATAATTTATGGTTGGGGGGAGTGAATCCTTATTTTTTAGGTGAGTTTGTATTTTTGGAAATTTTTTTTTCTAATGCTTTATAATCTCAAAAAATATTCTAACTACATTAACTTAATGTATTACAATGGGAGATGAAATTTACTTTTAGATGTAGATTTTTTTTGAAAATTAAATGAACCATAAATATTATATATGATTCTTTTATTTTATTTTTATAATTTAAAATTAAATATATTTGAGTTATTATCTATGTAATATACTCGCACATATTTTATATAAGAGTCATTTATTAGTAAACTGTGAAATATAAGAGTAATGTATTAATATGTTAAAGTAATATTATCATATGTAAATGTATCTTCAAATGAAACATTTGAAAAACCAGAAAATTCTAGACTCTCCTTGTAATAGTTAAGAGTAAAATATGAGTACATAAAATTAAAATATAAAAATAAAATATCCATTCCCTTTTTGTAATTAAAGGTATTGGAGTTATTTTTTAATTGTAATAGTCATCCCATTGCAAAATTTTATATTTTTAAGAAACCTTTACCCTATGCATAAAAGTTATTTTTTGAACATAAATGTAATTACTATTCTATATAAGAGTCACTCCCTACGTGAATTTTGACATGTTAAAGGTTGACCTAAAATTTTGTTTTCTAATATATAATTTCATTACAAATCATAAAATCTAAAAAAAATAGGGTATACATTTTCATAAAATGAATTCATTCACCACTAAAAGATTAAATCCATAATTTTTTGGAATTTAAATGTAAATATGTGATGATAATTAACACACCATATTAAAATATGAAATTTATTTGGTTGATAGGGATGTAAATCATGGAATTTATTAGGAGAATAACCACAATATTATTTCCTATATATTTTTAAATTCATGTTTCCTATCCAATTTTATGATCCCCTCTTATTTCTTCCCTGCCATGGAAGGCCATAGAGGCTTTCTTGGTGATCTGTGAGTACCCTTTGATCATTTTTTCCATTAGTCGCATGAAAATAATGACCTAGTAATTTAAGGTGAGTTTTCTTCTCATCTTAACCATTTTTCATGATCATATATTCATACTTGTAGTAACAGTTAGTTTCTATTTTGGGGCATGGTTTGATGGGGATTTTTGTGTCTTGGCTTGTTGATTTTTTCCCCAGGAATTTCATGGCCTTGAGATAAACTCTCATCATCTCCTTATTATTTTGAAATGAATTTTACATTCTAGTTGAGGTAGGGGATTCAAGATTAATATTTTTTTATTTGTGAATTTTGGAACTATAATGTAACCTATTTCCTAGGGTAAATAGTATTAATCAACCAAGGAAATTTAATAACTGGAATAATTAAATTTAAGGGTAAAAGTGTAACACATGATATTTTTTTATTTCTATTAATATTTTTATTATTCCTGTTTAATGATACTTATATGAATTTTATTTTTTTCTTTCAACATTATTGATGTTTTGAGTTTATTTGGCATACTAATATCTTATTTTTTTTGATGTGATTAAGCTACAGTAATAACCTCTCAAAGAATTATAACATTTTAAATATGTAAATGAATGGGTTTTTTGGAAATCTAGGAAATGGTGATGATTTTTATATTTTCCCCAATAAATCCTAATAAAAATAACGATGATAATGGAACAAGTGTTTCATTTTAATACTTGTTTTTTGTGGTTAGATTCTATTGATTTTGTCACCCAATATGTGGTCAAATTGACTTAATTGGAGAGTAATGTGGTTGGTTTTTCCCTAGTTATCTTAAAATAGGTGTTAGTTGTTTTGGTAGAGGTGGATGGGTGGATTTGTGATAATGGAACTCATTTTGTGGTGGAATTGGTGGTCGTTAGAATGAGTTATGGGGATTTATTTGTGGTGATTTGTTGGTTATTTTTAGGATGAGTTGTAGTTTCCTTATTATATGGAATGTGATTGATAATAATTAATTTGATAATGGTGAGGGGGATAAAATTTAACAAATAGTGTACTTTTCTATAGTTGTTGTTAATTTTTATATAATTGGTTTTCATTAAATATGTTTAATGAATGTAATAGTGAATGCAACATGGTTGCAAAAAAGATAAATCTAAAAATTGATAAATGAAATTAATAAATGGGAAAAGGTGAATGTTTTGTGGTTATTTTTTCATATAAAAGTGTTTTAGTTGAGTTGTAGATGTGTAATATGTTATTAGTGAATGGTTTCCATGATATGATAATCATTATGAACTATTCTGATACTATTTTGGGTGTTCATGGGTGAGGTTGGGTTGGGTTTTGGAATTTTTGGGACCCAAATAAATCAAAAGTGGTTTGGTCAGATCCGGGATAATGAATAGTTATGAACTGAACTGACCCAACCTAACTCAAATCAATTTTGGTCTGGTCTGGTTAATTAGAATTGGTAAAAAAATCTATTCATTTGAGGCCTAAACCAAACCATCTCACCCCAGTGATTTCTCCTTTACACCTTATTCAATTTATCATCTTTCTTAATACCTGGAATACAACTCGGGGCACCTCAAGGTCGATATATTACTCTATGAGTGGTGTAATATAAATAGTATAGGAAAGAGGTATGACAACAATAAAATTCATGAGAGATGTGGAAGAAAAAGTTGGGGTGGGTGACATGTGGTAGGAATGGCATGAGAAATGTAGGCATGTAACATAGAAGAAACACTCTGGGTGGGAAACAAACGGCAATGACGTCACATGTGGCAGATGTTAGAAACAACATGGGAAGATGATGTGGAAGCAATTAAGTTTATGGGTGGTGTGTAGTAGTGCTATCATGGGAGAGTGATGACATGGATTACTAGGGGAATTAATAATGTAGGGATGACACAACATGATAGTGATGTTAGAGTAGTGGAGACAATTTGTGTAGTGTTAGAGGTGATGAGGGTGTGAGAGGTGATAACATTGTAGATAACATTGAGAATTGGGGGTTCAAGAGAGGAAAAGGTTGAAATAGTGGAGGAAATATGTGGGTAGGTTCACACCATCAATGTAAAAGGGTGTTTTGAAAAATGAAAGGAAATTGAGGGAAGAAGGAAGAAAGTACACATGGAAAGCTACTTAGGTTTGTTGGTTTAGGATGGATCATTTTTTAACACATGAAACATCCATTAGTTAACACAATTCAACCCATCCCATGGATATAGATTCATTAACCCAAACCAACATGGTTGGGTAGAGTTAGGTTTGTCATGATGGGTTGGTTTTTTACCCCTAGATACTATTTTGGTTTGAACCACTATGTGGGGTTTGTGTGTTTCATTATTTTATGATATATATTATTATGATATTATAAATACCCCAAAAAAGTTAGTTAATGTTACTAAAACCGAAACATTTTAGGTTCAATTTATTTTCCCCATACATATATATTGGTTGGGGAATATATGGTTGACTACTCCATCTTCCCCTCTCTCCCTTCAAAATATAGTATTGGATTATATGGATCATTGTAAGTATAATAATATTTATTTTAATGGAAAAAATTTATGGTAGGTTATATACTATAAGACTTGTTTATGTGATTTAGATGATGATATATGGTGGGAGTCATACATAGTAGGAGGAGGGTATGAGGTTGATTTCCTTCACGTTCATTCTGGTTTACTAAACTAGAAATACGATATGTGACTAGAATATGATATGTGATGTTGTATATGTGGGTATGTTGATTTGTTTTTTATATGTATCATGGTTTTGATATGAGATATGATGTGTTACAACGTAGTTTTATAAGGTATTTGGAGCACTATGGAATTTTGTGTTGGTGCGTAAGAGTGAACAACTAGTAGGGAAGTGGAAGTGGGGTACCTATTTTAAATATTCTTCCAATATTATAATATTATTATTGTATTCAATTTTGGTTGAGTGATACTTTGTGATTTTGGTTGATAGTTGACATTATAGGTTCTTTTTTGTTCCGTTTTCTATTCGTGATATTATTAGTATACTTCTTCCACATTTTCAGGAGTAGTATTGAGGAGGATATTTTTGAGTATATAGGAATTCTCAACCATATATATATATATATATATTACAAGTTTCCATGTGGGATTTTATGAATGTTATTGACATTAATATCTTTGAGTTTGGGGTTTTTATTGGAGTTTCCTCTCTAGGACATTTTTTTTGGTATTTCTTTTTAGGGAATTTTTATCTTTATGATATTTATGTATTATAGGATATTTTTTTATTTTATATAATGGTTTTGATAGGTGATTTGGTTTTTTTATATGTTTAGGGTATTTTTTAGGGTAATTGCGCCTATTTTAAGTTTTATACCCCCCATTGATGGTGTCCAACATGTGGCATGTTAGAGGTAGGCTTCGTCGGTAAATCTCACCTTCTCTACAAGACCAAGAGGGGTTCTGAATAGGAGATGGACAAGAAGAAGTGGTATCATCTCAATGGATAATAATTATGATAGATAATGGATTTGGATAATATTAGTAATTTCATATGATTAGTAGGGAAACAACATTTCCGGAACGTATTTTGTAATGTAACAAGTAATACTAGCTAGGACACCCGTGATTATAACCCCTTATAATATGATGTAAGGGCCATAGGCTTACTAAACACCCTAGGTGAGATAATTATTATTTCATAGTAGAGACCTTTGATAGTTACATGCATCATACGTTTTTTCACTTGAGATTGAATTAGCATGATTTTTGAGAAATTTAAATGAATATAATTAAATGATGCCTAAATTTATTCCATGCTACTAGTCTTAGGGGTATTCATTCTTGTTTCTAAAATTTTATTATTGTCAATTTCTATTTGTAGTCTAGGTTGGGGAGGTATTTAATGATGATATGGTTTACCAAAAGAGGATTGAACCGACTAAGTAGTATGAGTCTTGAAGGAATATGTATTATGAGTCTTAACATCTAGTCATAGACAAGTGTGAGAAAACCATCATTGATTTTGAGACTGAGTGTTTGTTTGAGGAGCTATAGGTTTTTATCATATTGATTTATTCTAAGATTGAGTATCTGGTACCAGTAGATATTATTTAGATAATAGGGTTCATATGCTAGTTTTGGTTCATGTTCTTTGTGGAGTGTATCGATTTTTTGATTCCATGGAATGATTTTCAAATATAGTTTCTGGTCATGTTCCTTTCATCGATGATGGGGGGTAGAAGAGTAAGGATCCACATTCTCACTAATAGGGTATCCTAAGAATGTGGGTTGTCAGTATTAGGTTCAAGGACCTTCTTTGATTTTCCTCATATATTTTTTAAAATTATAAGGTCAAATCATGACATTTAAAGGAGGTGTTTCATCCTTTTATATGGTACATAGTTTCCACATTTATATTATCTATATATTTGGAGGCACAAAAGAAGGTGGTGGTAATTGAGAGGATACATGAATAGTTTAAATAATCTTGATAGGGGATCCATCAGGACATCATGAGGAATATTACATTATATATGGGGTATTGGGAGTGAATACCATTTATGTTTCAATTAATAGGGAGTTGGTTTTATCATTTTTATTCCTATTTCTCTATAGATACCAGTTATCATGCACCAACCAAGAGATTTCTCCCTCTGTCTTTTACCTATGAAGGTCATGGAGACCAGAGATTCCACTAATCCACTATGCTTGGGGACTATAATGGTGTAGTCAATTGGTTTATGTTTTATCCTTAGTAACAGTTTCCTAGGAGGTAATACCAGTAGTAATATAGTAAAGAATTTAGGTATCTAATGGGATATGGATTAGATCTAATATATTCCCATGAAATCCCTATCCATTAGGGATATAGTGCTAAGTACAGCCATGGAGGTAGTTGTTAGCAAGAGAATCAGGGCAGCGGAGTTGGGTGTGGTCATTTCCAGGCTATGGGGATTCTAGTTAAGGAGGGGTCATATATTATCTATGGAACCATGTATTTTTCTTCTACCCAAGAATATGATTAATTTGATTCTATAGAATCACATTTTTTTCATTTGAATTTCCATGGACGAGTCCTTGGGATTCCATGTGTTAGGGTTTCTATATTACATGGTGTTAAATACACTAGTTGTAAGATATTCGAGCCTACAAGATATTTGTCAAGGTTGTGAACTGAATATGAGGTATGATCAATCATTAGGGGTTTTATTTTTTGGCTACATATATATCCATATGATTTCATTCATATAATTTATATTTTGTATTTAATGTTTCACATCATCATCTTCATCTGAATTATAGTTTTTAATATGATTTTGAAGGCCAGTGTATGGTTTTCATTGGTTAGTGGGATCATTATATGGATTTAAAGAATCCAGATCATATTTTGTCTTAATTTACAACATTATCGTTGGACTCATTAAAGTTATAGGCAGTAGAGTTTCCTAGAGTCATCATGTGTTTTTTTATGTTTTCCCCAATTAAGTAGTGACTCGGCCAACTTAATATAATACATAGTTTTTTATAAAATTGTATCCTAATGCCTCTCTGATCATAATTTATAACTATTTGATGACAAATTTTTAGTTATGGTAATTGATAATTTAGATCGATGATTTTTATATATAATATATTTATTCAGTCATGTGTATCATTGTGGAATCCTCTAGTACTATTCACAAATATGTAAGATAATGGTCTAAAGATTAATTAAGGCTAATGGATGGTGAATCAAGTGATGATCAAGAATTGTTGTCCCCATCCAATGATATATTATTTGTTCAATCAGTTAAAGGAAACAAGTTATCTTTCAAATATTTACTTGTTCTCTATGTACCATTAGATGAGTGTGAAGGAGGATGATATCCCAAAATCCACCTTCATGTGTCATTATGGGAACATAGAGTTTACCTTTATGTTTTACTGTGTTATGAATTCCCTAGTTTATTTAATGAGAATCATGAACTCGATGTTCAATATGTTCATGGATCAATTTATGGTAATGTTTATCGATTAAATCATTTTATACATAAAGTTGGAGGAGGATCATATTGATATTATTTAGGTTGTTATTAATGTCCTTCATGAATACATACTCTATAAAATTTCATCTAAGTTAATTTTTTTTATGATTGAGGTGAATTTTCTCAAGCACTTTGTGTCTCTGTAAGAGTGTAAGTCAATCCTTTAAAGATTTAGGTGGTTGATTCTAGGTAATCACCAACTAATGTTGTAGATATCTATAGTTTCATTGGTCCCATGGAATATTATAAATGTTTAATGATAAATTTATATAAGGATTCATCCATGTTGATAGCCTTTAATAGAATGGATCTTTATTTATTACGGACAGATATGTGGTTGAAAAACATTGCCTCTTTGAAAGAAAAGTTAATCAAAATCATGCCCTTAGATTCCCAAGGAGGGAGTGGTGTTTGAGGTTTCCTGTAACTTTTTGTAGCTCAATAAGGGATGTTCCTTAATGAAGTAGAGGGTGATAATACATATGGGACCATGAATATATGTCCCCATGAGAAAACCTATACCACCCACAATCTTGATTTGGCAGTAGTGGTATTTTCTCTAAATCTGTGGTTGAATTACCTTATTGTTGAATTATTTTTTGTCTTCACATTTCATAAGATTTTGAGGAATATATTGTATATGTGGGATAAATATTTCTTTTAGAATAGGTATATGGATTTCTTGTAATAATATAACTTTTTCATCTCTTGCACACCATGGAAAGTGAATGTAGATGATGATTTGGTGAGTAGAAAGTTGTGAGGAGATGTTTTCAAGAGTCCAATAACCCTTGGAGAGTAATGGAGGGGCTTATGGTGATGTATCTTTATGTGGAGGAGGTTGGTTGTACAGGTTTTTTGTGTTATATAATGATGATATCACAATTGGTTTAGAAGTTTAAGGAACTCAGTGAATAGACATTGAGGTGGAGGTGATGTTGGATTGTATCTCCCATGGTAATACTCTTAAGGGTTGGTCGATGTATGATCATTATCGAGATATTATGAAGAATATTGGTTCTTTGTTCAATGATGTGAGTGGAGGTTATTTGTGTGTTTCATATATAACAATTATTATTGTGTCCTGATATATCCAGGATGATGGATTACATGAGGAGTAGGATTTGTGAGCTTGGGATGAAGTGGTCTATAATGGAGTTTATATCATGATGTTTGATCTATCAGAAGGTGATGTTAGATAATCTTGTTCCTGAAGGAATTTTACATCATTTGGATAACACAAAGTGTATGTGGATAGATTATTTGATGAATTTAGACAATATTTTACCTCTATCTCATGGAGGATGTGGTGGTATTAGGTGATTTTGGATTTATTGATGAAGTTGACTAAGTTAATAGAAATATAGTAGTCGGATGATTTGGATGTTTTGGTGAGGATTTATGTGGATAATATAGTGAGTCTTCATGGGTTACTGAGTTCGATCATCTATTATCAAGATCCTCACATTACCAAATGATATTGGGGAGGTATTTATTATTATTCTGGTTTTCATTTATGCTATATTACTACCTCAAATCCTTAGACATATAGTCAGAAGTACTGGACCAGTCATACACTGAAGAATATATCATGCCCCTATGTTTTGGATTTTGATAGGTATTTATATAATAATCTACCATTGATTGAGGTTTCCTACAAATATATCTACCACACGTCCATTAGTAAGGATCATTTTGTGTCATTATATGGTAGGCCTTTCAAATATCGGTTATGTTGGACTGGTGTTAGAGAGTCTACGGTCCTTGAAAAAAATGTGGTGTAGAGAATTATGGACAAGGTTCATTGGATTTTAGAGTGAATTAATGTAGTGAAGAACCATCATAAGTATCATGTGGATAAAAAGAGGACACTGCTAGAGTTTTTTTATAGATCATGTGTTATTGATGGAATCTCGTCATTATGTATGGTGGAGGTTTTTCTAAGTGATTAATATTTCTCCCTAGTTTATAAATAATTTTGAGGTGTTGAGGAAATTCAATAATGTTTTGTATTGATTATCACTACCCCATGATTTTTACTAGATTCACGATGTCTATCATGTGACTTAGATTGTTCTATATCCTCATAAATAGTACCATGTCATTTATTGGGGAGAGTTGGATCTATAGGATGTTGTGGAATTCATTTAGATTCTATTCAATATTTAGGATCATTTGATGAAGGTGTTTCATAGGGTATTTTTTTGTTATCTAATGTTTTCTGATGTCATGGTCATTTGGAGGAATATACAGGGGAATCTGATTCACATATTCACACTTAGTTCCATGATCTATTTGATGATTCATTTCCTCTAATGATATGTATGAACTTACATTGATAATGAGATGTTAATAATGCTATGATTATTTGTTTGGGTTCTTTGATATCAAGTGATACTTTATACTTTTTTGATAGAGAGATCCCTATTTGAGAAGTATTTCATGGTTTCTTTTATAAATATTCTCTTTCCTATTTTCTTTCCTGGGTTGGTTTTGATTTTGGAGAACAATGATCATTTTATAGGTATATGATGTAAGGGATGGTATTTTCCCAAACCCTTTCCTTTTTAATTTCCATGAGTTTTTAGGGAGTTCATGAAGGTATAATTTTACATTTATCACTTAGAGAAGTGAATCTAGAGTTTTGGAAGTCATTCTGTGGTTTTGGAAGTTATTTTGTAACATTGAGAGTAATTCTTCTCTTTTCATTTAGTATGAATTTCGGATAAGTCTACGATGACCCTTATGTATCACCATGGACATGGAAATTATTCTTATGTATTAAGTATTTAATATTATTTTTTGGGTGTTTGGAAAATATTTTTCATACTTTATATCTATGTATTGCAGTGGGAGTTGGTATTTACTTTTATGTATGGTTTTTTAGTCAATTAAATGACACATATTTATTATGTAAGATTCAATTTATATGATTCATAAAAGTATATTTGAATATATTTGAGGAATTGTCAAAGTAAATAACCCATATGTATTACATGTCATATTCACTTATTGGAAAACTATGAAACAAAATATTAATGTCTTAATAAGTTAAAATAATATGTTCATATATACATGTAACTTCAAAAACAAGCTTATAAAAATTAGAAAAAGTCCATACTCTACCAGTAAAATGTAAGAGGGAATGTTGAGTATATAAAATTGAAATATATAAACCTAATATCCATTCACATTATTGGAATTCAATACATATGAGTTATTTTCTTGAAAATTTTGAGTCTTCCATTTGCTAGATTAATGAATAATAATCTTATAGTCCCCCATGAATAAAATTTACATTTTTCATTGTAAAAGTAAGTCTAGACATATGTATGATTCCTCCCCTTTGTGAATTCTATCATTTTTTGGGGTGACCTAAAATTATTTTTTGATTTATAATTTAATCATAATTCAAAAAATATTTAAAATGGTGAAGATTGTTAGGGAACATAATTTTTTTACCCATATAATATTTAAGCCACAATCTACGGGAATTTAAATGGTAATATATGATGGTAATTAACATCCCCAATTGAAATATTAAATTGAAATGGTTGATGATTATCTGAAAAGATTAATCTATTATGTTAATCTCCACATGATTCCGATATCAAGATTTTTAAATTTAAGGATTCTTTTATTTTTTTGATTTTTTATTATTTCATTCTAACCCTAGAAAACTATACAGACATTCTTGAGGAACTGTGAGTACCCTTGGATCAATTTTTTCCCTAGACCATGTGAGAATAGTCAATGAGAAATTTATTGTGATTTTTCTCCTCTTCATACATATTACATCACTATTCTTCATTATATTTTTATTACCATTGTTAGATTCTATATTAGGATGTGGTTTGATGGGGGTTTGTTATGTCATAACATTTTTCAGCATTCCCTAGAAAGTTTCTGGCCATGATCACCTCTCCTCCTCTTCGTGTTCTTGCCTAGTGAATTTAAACTTTCATTTGTGGTAGGGGATTTGGGACTACCATTTTATTTAAGATTTAATTTTAAAATTTTCATGTTATTTTTTTCATAGGATAAATGGTATGAATAAACTGATGAAAAATAATAACTTTAATGATGAAATTTGAGTGTAAAAGGGTAACACATGGAATTTTTTGTTTCCAATTGTTTGATAATTCTTGACGGAAGTTTCTGAAGATAATTTTATTTGATATTGTTAACTATATTATTTTTTGAGCTTTCTTAAGACAATTTTTAGTTGTTTTCATTTAACTACTAGAATCACCTATCATAAAAAACATGATTATTTAAAGATTTTAATGACTGGTTGGATAGAAGTAATGGAAACAATTATTATGTTTATGTTTGTCAGAACTAATTACTATGAAAATGATGAAAAAAATGTAATTGGTGTGTCTTAGAAAATTATGCATCCCCCAATAGTTAATTTATGGGGTATGAGTTTTATGAAGTCATTCACTTGGGGATAATTATTTTTTAATGTATTTCAACTTGACTTTTTCATGGATCTGTAATCACCTAATGGTTTTTATATCCATGAAGGACCTTCTTCTCAAAGGTAGGAACTCGTTGTGATGTTTGTAAAATGATACTTAAGAACTCACATTGCTTAAGAGGATTGGAGGTTAGCCCCATCACACACTTTTTGGGGGAATTGTTTCTTACTCCTAGAATCTCTTATAGATTTAAGATATGTTTGTGAGTCCTTAATTAATTCCAAATTATGATGTGGGTCAACCTTGAATTATTAATAAATTATTTGCATGCATGTAACATATAATCATCTCTAGGTAACTATGGTTATTCATAAATGTAGATATATGTATGTATATAAGGTTATGAATCAACGGAATCATCTTATGTACTAATTAGATATTCATTAGTTGTTATTACAATGATACTCATTTTCAGCCACACAGTGGGATTATCTAGTGTGTAACTTTATCCAGGGATATGGGAGTTGTTTTGATGTTGGGATTAGACTCACAGATGGGATTCCTACATATCCTTGTGAATTGAATCAGAACCCAAATTGTTCAGTTCCACTTAACAGGGCACATTATATGTTTTATGGTCATTTGATTAGGACCAAACCATATAGTTTAACATTATTTGGAAATGACATCTTGAAGGATGGAGCCTAGCTAAGGTTTGTTGTGGGACCTACACTGAGGTGGCCCAGGTAACCTAAAAGGGATATGGTCTCATTGAATGGATAAGACCATACTAGGAATGTGGTATGGATATAATGGGGTGATTTGGGGTGTTGGATTTGGAACTTAGGGAGGGTTTCTACATATCCCATTTTGGATGGGAATCAAAGCCCATGTATAGCGACATTTCCTTTTCTTACATTACTTTTACATAATCTTAAAGATAAAAAACATAAAACATTATACGAAGGGGATCCAAAGGTTTTGTGTCTTGGTAAAACTAGGACAATTCATAACTTTTACAACAAAATACATAAATATTTATTTAATTCCTTCTTCTCTAACTTATTATTGGCTCTTGACTTCTCTTTAGTACATGTAGTCACCATAGGATATACATAAAAAAAGGGGTGATCTAAAATCCTAATAATAGTATAGATATAAACAATATAACAATGGGTGAGAATAATAATAACATAGAAAAGGGATCATGAACATGAGAGGAATCATTAATAAAAGACTTGGAAAGTATCAATGCATAAAAAAACATCATTTCTTAGTGGTTAACTACCACACATAGTTGTGAACAATTATAGCATCATGGTCATGCATCACTTCTCATTAACTAATGAGATTCATCAATTTACCCAATGCATTGGAGCTCTATATAATTCTGGGCACACACATCTCATTCAAACATTCATATTGTGTTGTATAATTCTGGGCGCACCTTTCACATCATAACATTATCATTATTATGAATTCCACATAGAAAATATATTAAAAATGAACATAAATAAACCATTTAAAGGAATTGGTTTCACATAATAAATCATACATTCATAAAAAAAATCCCCAAAATAAATAGGGAATATCATTCTTTACATAGAACCATTAACCATGAGTGAAGAGTGAAACAATAATCAAGAAGAAAAAAAAATTGTTTATTTGAAAGAAGGGTTATTTTTGGAAAGATTTGGGATTTTCATAAAATTGATTATAAAACATTGATATCACATAAAAGGTAATATAATGAAGAAAAAATTATTTTTATGGAGTAACCATTCCAAAAATGGAGTGAAATAGGGAGATCCCGAAGAAAGAATGTTGGGTTCAAGAATTTCCCCTTACCTTGTATCTGAATGCTTCTGTCACTTTAATGTCCTATTTAATCACATTATATTTATTAATTAACAATTTAAGAACCTTTATTACATAAATATGGTTCATTATGGTTTAATTAAGTTATTTTATGGTCATTTGGATGAGTTTTAGGGTTTAAATACAATGTTCGGGAATGTTCATCTTTATGGTTTTCTTGAACGGTTCACTAGTATTCATAAATGGATTTTCGTGTAGAACATGGGTAAACATAAAGAACTGATATTACATATTATTAATTATATTACAAGAATTTAAATTTTCTTATGATGAATTATGTTATATACCATTTGGAGAAATCATTAGTTAAAATTTAATGATGATCGTTTGGGTTAATTCAGGCGGTTTTTCATCCACAATGAACCAGTTTCTTTTAATCGTTTAGTAATATGTACATAAGTTACTTCCTGAACATTAAATAGGATATAATAAATATAAAATAATATTATTCGACAATAAAAATGGTTTCATGACTAGATCTGAATGTGGAAAATAAAATTGAAAGCATGTCGTTCTTGAAGGTGATAAATTAACACCACACGAACAAAGTTTTCCTTGCAAAAATATTATGATGAGTAGAAGGGGGTTGGATGATATAATATACCATTAGTATCATAAAATTAAAATATATTTATAATAATAAAGTTACCATACCTTGTGTATGAAGATAGTTGGGGAGATATTAAGAAAATAACTTGAAGTTGAAAAGAAATTAATGGAAAAGAGAGAGAGGGAAATTGCCTCTTGAATCCTCCTCTTGAGATCCTCCTTAAAAACCTAGGATTGGTATTTTGATGAGTAAAGAAGAACATGGACATGGGTTAGGGGATATGGAAAATTTTTGGGTAGAGTTTATACAAGGATTTAATCTTGAGAGGTGTGCGGAAAAGAGGGTGTGAAGGGTGGTATTTATAGTGGAGGGGAGAGGGGATTTCTCCATATTAAATTCATTAATTTAATAATTCTCAACAAGAAAAGGAATAGTGATTATTCCATGAATAAATAAAGTAATTTTATAATATGAATCCGAAACAATTGATCTCACATCATCATAACATCACACATGACTCTATAATTAGTGTATTTAGATTATTTTGTAAATTATGGTATTTCACTATTCATCAAAAATTCAAGTATTTCAGAAAAATACCAAAAATTAACACTAACCATTTTCCGATGTGTAGAATAAAAAAATAAATTTCATTTTTTAAAAAGAATTTTCTAAATATGATTAATTTAATTTTTAATTAAAATCATAATTTACTTGAAAAATTCAGTTTTTAAAATTAAAACTGATTTTATAATGCTCTCAAAAACAACATAAAGCCTTATAAAATTATCTTAAGGCCATAAAATTGTTAATTTATGAAAATATTTTAGTAAAATACATATTATTTTAAATTAATTATTTAATCATAATAAATTATTTATGACTTACAGAATACCAATATTTTTTCTAAGGTCAAATTGTCACTTATTAGATGCCTGAGGTTTATTTAATCTTTCAAGGGTAAGGTTGATATTATTCTGGAAAATTTACTATTTATAAGGGTCTTATTACTATTCATAAGGGTAGGTTTCTATTCATAAGGGTGGGTTACTATTCACTAAAAGTTAAGTTTGACTTATTCAACTCCAAACATCTTATTGATCGCAACTGTGTATGTCATATTTCTGAAATTCCAACCATAAAAGTGGAAAAATTATTTTTAATGGTCACATAGTATTTAGTATCATTATATTTCACTGTTATTCTTAATGTTATTATACTATAAGGAATAATTATATGAATTAAATTCCATTGATAAAACATTGGGGTGTTACACTGTGTAGTTCAATTGTGAGGAGTCGTGCCTATAGAGGCACTCTGAAGATTTTTATCTCAGGGGAGTATGGCCCTTTGAGATAATTAAGTTGGGAATTACAGCTGAGGAGGATTCCCTATGAAAGGGTCGATGATGGATTTATCGACTCAGGGTGATTTGTAGGATTTTTCAGTGCATTAACCTAAGGCGGAGGCCCATTGATTTGTATGGTGATATGATTCAGACTTATACCTAGTAGGAGACCCATGGATTGGTTTGTTTTTGGCTTACTCCTAAGAATTATTCCTTGATTTTTGGTCATCATCTGGGCTTATACTGAATAGAAGGCCCATAAGGTTCAATTTTTATGGATTATACCATGTAAGATTTCCAAAATCTATTGTTGGGGCTTACACTTGGAATTATGACCATGTTGTTTATGACTTTTTGCATGTCATGATCACCACCAACCTATAAGAACATGTGATACATGATCGGTATGAGAATCAAGAGGAAGTGGTAAATAAAATGAACCACACTATCAAATTTTTCTTAATGTTGGATATATGACCTTTATTACACACACTTAGGGAGGCACTATGAAGGATAGAAAAAGGAGGATCCAAACAAATATTATCTTCCAAAAATTGAATCTAGTCATGCCAAAACCTTGATCATGACTGAACTATAATTCCACATGAGTAATTATGAGTAATTACTAGATATGATAAATAAAATTATTTCAAAGATCTATCAAACCACATCATCCCTCTTTCACTAGTGGTAGAGGTCGGGAGTACAATAGTTCCCTCCCATCATTGTACCCTAGACCCAAAGGAATAGAGAAAGGGATTTGAAATTCCCATCCCTCCAATTATCTCGATATCCAGTATAGTAACATTTGATGATATATCTACCTAAAAACCATGGGTATGGAGATGGATGAAATAATAAAGCACAATTTGTCCTTCAATAATGACTATGGGATTACTCCTTGAGTGATTCCTTAAAATTTGTTTGGGAAGGAGGATATCATTCCCTTTCTAAGGGAAAGTAAAGGGTGATCCTCATCCTCCCCACCTAGAATTGGGATATCCCAGACACCACCTCTGCATTTGGGGTCCTCATGAACATGGGAATTCATATCTACATGCACCCCAAAGACCCTAATAATTATATGGTACACGTTCAGGACACATGTGACCAAATGAATGTATATTCAAATGAGACACTTTGTTGTGCCTATTTCAATGGTTTTGAAGGTTTGGGGGATTTAGTGGAGGATTTGATTTTATCTTCATCATAAGAGGGATCTAAAGTATGTGGACACCTACCATTGGTTGATTGGATGAGGGATCAATGATGGGCTCACACGGGTCATGGCATAGAGGGAAGTGGATCTTTTCGTAGAGCCTAGGAGGAAGTCGAGGTGCTTCGTATAGGGAGGTGGGCCTTTGCAAGAAGAATATGAGTTAGGGAATGGATCACCTAAGAAAAAAAACTTTGGTGAGAATTTAGCATAGGCACCATAGGTGTCTTCTGTTGACCCTGGATGAGGCTCACGCAAGTCCCTTGTCAGATAAGGAGCTTTACTCAAGTGGTTTTTCACTAGGAAAAAAAGTTCATCCAACTTGTGTCTTGTATTTCAAACCATGGTAGGACTCTGATCCCACTATCTCCATAAATTAGATCTTCTCTTATGTTTCAATGGTCTAGATGAGGGATTTATGGAGACCTGAGTGAAGGGGATGCACAACCAGAGATTGGGTGATTCTTACGATTTTCTCGTTGTACAAATGAGGTGCCTTGTGGTCCAATTCATAGGAAAATAGGGATCCTAGGTAAAAATATACTTTTGGTGAAAGTACCCAACATATTTGTTCAGTTTAGGTACCCCTCATAGGGGTGGATGATAATTCCATTCCATATAGGTGGTGTGTGCAGGTTCCTCACACAGGGGTGGTTGTGTCTTCTATGCTACAAGGTAAGGGCCCGATCCAGCCTCTTTGTGTGTAGGGGTTGTGTTCGCAGGGGACTATAGGTAATCCTACTACTATATATCTTTTGGGTTTCACCCCTATACCACTAATAGAGATCACTACCTCCCTTAGGTCTCATCCATTTTGGATAGTTCCTTTGTTACTTCCATTTACCCCCTTAAAAATAAGGGTTGCACTATGAACTTTTCGGGCGTGGTCAATGAGGTTTTTCATTGTGACATGTTTAACCTCACCTCTTCCAGCATAAAGATGAATTTCTACTCAAACTCTATACATGGTTTCTAGGTGAGGATAGCATTATGAATTCATGGAAAAGGTGTAGGAATTACATTTCAGGGTGAAATAAAATCCCTCCCCCCTTAGAATAAGATTCATTTGAAATGAAAATAATCTAGATATAAGGTAATTATATGGAACATTGACACATTTCAACATTATTCCATTGGATTTGGATCTATCTCAACTACATGATAATGGATTAATTGTTTCCAAATCTATGGGACCAAGTAATCATAGTTTGATGTTTTCTAAGGTTATATAGACAAACTTACACGTTTTTTGTATTTTATTCCACCACCCAAATTTTTTCCTAATCCCCATATAAAGAATACATATCGGGAGTGACATTAATTTTTTTAGGTATCCCTTTATGGGTTTTCAAACTTACATGTTTTGTGCGTGTTTCTTTTCATTCCTCTATTTTTTTTCTAAGCCACATGGGGTGCAGGTCTAGTGAGATGAGAATAGACTTTTTTCGAGAGTTCCCTTTTTGGGTTTTCAATTTGGCGAGTATAGTCCATTTTTGGAGGAATTTTTAAGTCGTGCAAGACATACTAATGAGAATTTTATTTTAGGTCAAATAGCTTTGATAATGAGTTTTGAAATGATGATGCAAAAATTATTATTATCTAAGAATGTTCTAAAATTCTTCAGATACTCGATGGGGAATTTTTATCAACAATTTTGTGGTTCCCAAATATAAAACACGATATTACAGAATATATGATGTATCTTCTAGGGATGAAGTTAACAATTTTTGAAAAACCAATTTTGTTGTAAAATTTATGAAAAGACAACTGGGGCATGTTACATCATAGTCAAATATTAACATACAATGGCTAAAAACCCCATTTTGTTGGGGAATTTATGCATATCCAACTAGGGAAAGTTACCACATAGTCAAAAAAGGGAGTTATAAAGATTTCCAACCTTCTATTGATGATGGATGAAGAGTGTTTAGGGAGATTCATATTTATCAAGACCATAATGATTGGTTTTTTCAAGGGAATATGTGTGATAATAAATAGATCATCTATATTTCCATTGACCATGAATGGGAAACTTCTCATACACGAATTTGGTTCTTGTGAAAGAGGGTATATTTCATTAATTGACTAATGTCATGGGGAATACCCCTTTCTGACAAGGGCTGAATCATCATATGGTTTAATTTCAAGTGAGTAGGATATTAGCCATGTAGTTTAATGTCCTACGGTGAAGATGTTTTTGTACAATTTACCATCTTTTCACAAGGACATTACACTATGAATTTTAATTTTATTTATTAAGGATATTATGCTACACAGTTTAATGTCATACAACAATGAAATTATGAAATCCAGTTTAATGTCATACAAAATGGACATTGTGGGGCTATTATTTAAGGTATTTTCCTTTCACCAAAATGTTATCAACTCTCCATTTTCATAGTAATTTTTCTATGAATGTTCCATCAGATTCAGGTATGAAGGGTAGAATGTTGTAATCGATAATATAGGGATCTTCAAATCTAATGAGTGGAATGGGGAAGGGTTTTTGTTGATAGAGGATTTCTCTCCACATGATGAAATTAAATCTAGTTGAAAAATCATGTTTTATGGGATACTTTATAAAAATCTAATAGGAAAATGTAACAAAACAGTAAAATTGTGGCATCCTTTAGCTGAAAATCCCATTTTATTAGTGAATTTATGCACATCAAAATAGGGTGTGTTACTAAATAGTTAGGCAAAGAAGTTCTCAAAAATTCTGACTTTCTATTAATGATGGTCTATGGATGTTTATAGATATTTGTATTTCCCTAGACATAGATTTTTTTTATGAAAGGTACATAGATAATAAATGGAGAAATTCAGGTAAAAAATACCAATTATTTCGAGGAATAGGTTCCCTATGTGCATCCTACCCATTCATGGAAAATTTGGTTCCTTTAGTTATAGGTCATACTACTAGGACTATAGCACTATGGAAATGATATTTTATATGTGTCCTCCTGAACCAAGGTCATTCCAAAATACTTAGTACATGAGGGAGTAAATTGTAAACCTTTGCCTTGGGGGTTTTCAAATTGGGATAAATGATATGGGAAAAATATGTGGGAGATTACCACTGTCTAATTTGAATCATGGGTTCCAACATAATGCCATCAAATCTCATAAGGATAGAAGAGTCTTATTCAGAAGTTTAATTTACCACTAGTTGAAAACCCTATTTTTTGGGTTACATTTTGAAAAAAAATGGGCCATTTTACTACATATTAAAACAGTGGGATCCTCTTACTGAAAAATCTGTTTTTTGGGAGACTTTACCCATAGACAATTACGGCGTGTAACTACATAATTAGGAAAAGTAGTCCTCAGGTATCATAAATTATATTATCAGATGTTGAATATTGGTTATAAAGATCTAAAATTGTCTAAGAATAAGAGTATTACATGTGGAAGGGATGTGACTGAGCATAAAAGAATCATTTGGACTCATACCATCCATGAATCGTATATTCCCCTTAATATATCTGACTTATATATAGAATGGGTACATCTTTGTTTCCTTAGTGGAACCCCCAATGAGGGGACCGTAATTAAGAGATCCTATATAGATTTTTTTTATACATAAGAGGGGGCATATTTTTATCTACCCCATGGATGGGACTATGACATGAGGAATAAGTGTCATTATGTATCTCACTGGAAAGAGAATCGATCCAAATATAGTTCTTATGGTACCATGAAGTTTAAATTCATGCGGTGATCACATTATCCATGAATTCTACCACCATTCTATAAGGATAATGGTGATTTGACATGAAAAAAAAATGGAATATTGTTGTCGTACTGGAGTATAGGACCTGAGAATCACTACATATCTTGTTGAAATAAGAATGAAACAAAACAATGTTCTAAAAAGGAATCCCTATATAGATTGAATTCATGTGTTGAGAAAATGGGTGGTGTTTTTTGAATTTTGGCCCACGCATGCGGTGAGACACCATACAGAATCCTCTTATGTTGATTTGACTCATACATAAGAGATTGAGGAATTTCCCATATTTTGTTGTGGATGTTCCCAATATTGAATTTCTAGGCATCACTACACATCTCATTGGAATGATAATAGAGCCATATATAGTAATTGCGGAAATTGTGTAGTTTATTTCCACGAAGCTAGGATATCTGGAATTCCTTTTATGGTCATGTAGCTAGGGTTATGATGTCCCTAATGTGAATTTATGTTCCTTACTAATGTAGGGGACTCTTTCACCAAAACTTATAATCCCACATGATCTATGCTCTTTGTGAGACACAATGACTAGAAAAGGTTTCTTCTACCACACAAAGGCCATACAAGGTTGGTATAAAAAAAATTAGATTCTGTAGTGGCAAGATGAAGATGTGAGATCCGGTCATCACTAAATATCTTATTAGAAAGAGAAGCATGCCTTACATAGTTATGAAATCCCATTCAGTTTAACATCATGCCGTGAGGATGAAGATATATAGACATGTAAGGGAGAAAATGTTTTCATTGGTCCCAAGGATGGAAATCTAGGTTTAACTACATGTTCTATGATGGAAGAAATCAATATATAAGTAGTTCATGAATGGATCCTTCTACATGACTGACTCATACATAGAGAGTGTAGATATTTTTTGTTGCGCAAGGACCCAAGATTATATATTCAGGTGACACTACATATCTCATTGAAATGTGAGTCAATACTTATATAGTTTTAGAATGATCATGCAGTGTATCATTAGGAAATGAGGATTTTTTTCTATGCATTCTAGAATATTATGGTAAGTACATGGGTTCCCAGACGTGGAAAGAAATATTATAGTTGGACCAGGGGATAGGACCTGGATGTCACTACATATCTTGTTGGAGCAAGGATCAAGCCACACATAGTTCATAGAAATAGATTCCCCAATCCGCCATGTGTTGATGTGGTGGAAAATGAGATTTCATATTTTCTTGAATGATGGGGATGTCCATGACAAACAGTCTAGGAAATACTATATATCTCATTATAGGGAGAATTAATATATATGTAGTTCTAGAAATGTTACATTTGTAGGTCTGATTCATACATAGGGAAAGGGTGTTTTTTATCATGGATAGACCCAGGATTTGAGTTATGGGCCTCACTATATATCTCATTAGAATGAGAATAAATCCACATATATTTCCTAAATAAAGGTGTGGTAGGGGCACCAGCACCGGATTTTATGATCCGCTCAAACACGAATTGAAATGTTGCATTGTTTTATGTCATACAAAAAGGATTTCAACCATGAAATTTGAAATCATACAGTCATGATATGATAATGATGGGGATTATAAATGTAATGTCATAACAAGTACTACTATGGAGTGGCCATGATTTGAGTGGTTCATTCTCATGGGAACTACCTATCCTTTTATACTCGTGTCTTGCTAGGAGTGAATATAGACTTGCTAATGGGTTAGAGAGATTTGATTGGGACTTATACCTAAGATAGAGGCACATATTTAAGGGACCATGAGGAGTGTCTCGTATAATTTTATTTTAGTGGTTTCTCAATGTCAAATGAGGGGGACATTAACCATGTTGTTTAATGTTGGGTGATGAGGATGTATGGTGTCATGTTGTTTTAGGTCATAAGACAATGGCATATATCATGAAGTTTATTATCTTGTGATGAGGAAGATGAAGCCGAAGAGTTTAACATCATGTAGAAAGGATGTTATGTCATTCTTTCTAATTTCATATTTAAAATATAAGATACACATTTTAATATCTTGTAGCTGAAATTATCTTTGTGTGATTACACGAAATATTTATTTTGGAATCATGGATTGGTTGGGGTTGTATTAATCTCTCTATCCATTGAGATCAATGAATAAGCACTGTTAGTGTGAAACATGGGTATAGAGTATGGTCCCTCCCACTATGATTCAATATTTTGTGTCTTCTTTACTGAGATCATGGGAGTACTAAGGTTCAATATCAGTTCTACTTTGAAGAATGAATGGAGTCAGGCCTTCTTGTTAAAGGCCTACGCTATCTGATTTTGATAAAATCCAAAGTGATTCAAGGTGCATTGTTTTTTCTAATGTTGTCACTCCAATTTATCCTATTTTTTCTGGGATTTATCATATAATTATAAATAGTCACTAATGGAAATAAGGATAAATGCCAGTTCTTCCTTAATGGGAAGGACTTCTTCTATTCCGTATACCAGTGAGTATGGGGTCACCCGTGTGGTAGAACGAGTTGTAGTTCTATAATCCCATAAGTAATGAATGAGAATATGAGGCTTATAATTTTTATAATTATCCACTATATTATATAGTATGTTTGATAGGGTCTTATTAAAGGTCTATATCTATCCATTAGTCGCTTCATGATAGTGGGACGAGTGGTTGGATTTGATATTATAATCCTCATATATATTATCCACCTAAGTAGAACATAAATTTGTTCCATTTTCCATAATTATTTTGTGGAGTACACCAAATCTAGTAATGATTTTTTGTTTCATGAAGCTGAAAATTCTTTTGGCCTTCACTGCTTTGAGGGGTATTACCTCTTCCCATTTAGAGAAGAAATTGGTAGTCGTTAGGATGTATTTGAACTACATGGCCATATATAGAGGGTATATCCCCTACAAAATCTATTTCCCATATCAATAATATAGATGAGTATTTGTCTATATTTAGCCACTATGGGGGTTTATCGATGAATTTTTCATGAACCTGGAAGAAATGACACATCTTGGTAAATTTTGTGCAATCATGTTTCACCGTGGACTAACAGTACCCAAGAATTAGTATTTTATGGGAAGGTTTGATCCAAAACTGGTGGGAGCTGCAAGCTCCCAATTGTAATTATTTCATGAAAATGAAAATATCTACCCTATAAATATATCTGATAAGGAATCTATCAATTATTAATTTATATAGGGCTTTCTAGTGATTTGTTCCATCATAAAAAGAGTAGTTGGCTGCTCACCGTCAGATCTAATCTTTCACAGGTCTATCCATTGGGAGTAATCCATATTGAAGGTTTTACAAAATGGGATTCATCCACATAGTAGTAGGACTGTGTTTCTTAGGGATAGGAATATCTTTGTTAATCTTTTGTTCTCTAACTTGTACAAAAGGTGAGACCATTCTACGATGGGCAATGCTGATGAATGTTTCAACCCGATTTGGATCTTCCAAATTCATAGCTACATTTTCAAATATATATTCCTAGTCATTATAAAATAGTGGGATGTGAGTCAACATTGTATCTAAGGGGAACACTTCTATTAACCCTCTTACATATCTAATAAGAGGATTTTATCTTCTTTTCGGATGGCGTAATCCCTATTGATAAGTTTGATTACAAACTCTGAATGGCCCCCATCTAGGTGTTCCACTAGTATTTGGAGTGCTAGTTCCAATCTATCAATGAGGGCTGGATATTCTACCTCATTGTTAGTACATTTTTATGATAACAAGAAAAAGTAATGTAAAATTTCCTTCACTGGGAAGATGATCAAAATCCCTAAACTAACTTTACTGAAATTAGGGTGTTCCATTCACCTCCTTATAGAGCTCTTGGACATCCCATAAAAACAAATTTCCCATGTTTAGGAGCCTCTATGAATTGTGAATATATCCTCATATGGAAATTCAGTATTTAATGATGTTGTTTCTACATAAGGTTCCTCTACATGGAAATATTCTAAGGTGTGGCATGTCACTACATTCTGAGGCATGAATTGTATATCAAAGTGCTATAGAACAACATCCCACCAAGCCATACCTCCTGTCAACATTAGAAGAATAATGATGTATTTGAGTCGGTTATTTTGAGAGACCAAAATTATCTTCTTGGTTCTATAGGTAGTGCCTCAGTTATTGAACTACAAAGATAAATACTAAGAAGCTCCTATTGATGTATGAATAATGATTGTCAGCATTGTGAATGGTCCGACTAAGATAATAAAGGTTGTTTTCATTCCAATCATCATTTTTTTTCAAGTAAGGTGACCAGTGATCTCTCCAAGGCTATCACATATAGAATTAGTATCTTTCCATCAATGGGTTTAATTAATATTAGTGGTATAAATATGATTTTCTTGAGGTTTTCAATTTTTTTTGATAGTCAATGGTACACTGATATATGACCCCCTTATTCATCATTTTTTTGAAGGAAAGACACTTTCCTTTTAGGATTTATATTAAGAATCATATGTAGGCCAATTGCCCTTGAAGTCTAGAAAATCATTATTGTTTTAAGGGGGTCCAATGATAAGGATTTATTTTGTTTCTCAGGGTTATCTTAGATTTCATGATGGCATATGATGGAGTTGATAAACTTTCCAAGGATACCCCAAAATCACATTTTAAATGGTTCATATTTAGTCTATGTTGTTTTAGATTTTTGAAAATAATCTATAGGTTATCTAGTTGGCTAGAAATTTATGGGGACTAAACAACTAAATCTTCAACACAGCATTCTATAGACATCCATAAGAAGGGTTTGAAGATGTAATGAATGTCACATTGGTATGTGAAAGAATTGTTCTCAATGTCAAAGATAATTACATGATAGAATAATACTCTATTAGTTACCTGAAGGTAGTGGATTCATTATCTTCTTAGGAAATCTAAATTTGGTTATACACTAAATTTCCATCCATAAAAGAAAAGGGCTTGATAACTAGTTTTTTCATTAGTAAGTAGTTATTTGATTGAAATTGGGATGTTATCTTTCATAATGTTCTGGTTGAGATATCTAAACTCTATGAAAAATATGAGTTTCCCTTTTATCTTTTTCACAAAAAAATGGTGGTTATACATTTTCAACCTCTCAGATGATGTCATCCATGATTATCTTATCCACTTCAGCCTCACCTTTGGAGGTGTCAGATAGGTGTCTCTGTCTGTATTCTTGTTTTTATCCATGATGATTTTCTAGAAAACCCTTGTGATGGGTGGCCACCTCATAATCAAAAACTGTAATTTCTGTGTAATTCCCAAAAAAACATCCCAGTATTTCTTCAAGAAGGAAGTATATACATCATTTTCTTCAAAAGTTATGGATGAACTGATCAATATGGATCATGGATCATCATTAGTACCTTGATTTATTTTTAGTATTTTATCAAAAGTGGTGGAGACACCTTAATTAAATGTCATAGGGGCGTCACTAAGGTCTTACTACACTTCCTCTTCCTCATTATTTGCCTCTTACACCACTTCCTGGAAGGTTGATTATGGATAAATCTTCTCAATATTATGGCAGCATTCAACATTTGGAATACTAGAAGAAGAAGAAACCATTTCTTGCTCAATTTATGGGGAAAGGGATTATGTAACTTTAAAGGGGAGAGAAGGGACTAAGAATTTGAATCATAATTTCATCTAATATCATTATGACTTCATCAATCCAAGATGATGGAATAAAATTTTTCTATGCTCAGTGGATGGAACATAGATATTTTTAACCTTAATTTCATTACTTCCTAGAGATTTTATAAATACTCTAGCACTGTTGGGTTCATATATCATGAATGAAATCACGAATTTTCTTGGATGTGTGCTTGAACTCAAACCCATCAGTATGATTTGGTTGATGTGTAGCATGTGATATGAACTAATCTTGCTAAAATGGTTAACGTGAATCATTTATAGAAGATTCCGGGAATTTATTTGACGGACATCATCAGTCATAGATTTCATCAATTCCCTTTCATATAATCTTGCATTAATATACTATGATTCATAGGATTTTAATGGGGATTTTTTAACATGAAATGTATTAATTTTTCCATAGAAAAAATATTTGACTAATTTGTGGTATAAAGAAGTGATAGCCTTATGTTATGTAGATGAGGTCTTCCTGACTAAACGATAAAAGTCATATCTAGCATAATAACTAAAAATTCAGAGATACACATGAGTTCCTCAAAATGTGTTCTGTGTTTTATTTCATATAGTCTATTTTTATCATTCTTGTCATAACCTTGTAACAATAGTGTGGAGGGGGACAAGTGAGATTCATTTTAACCTATCTTATTAAATTTTTGGATTAGAATGAGGTTTAATAATAAGATTTTGTCAATTAAGTCTCATTAGATATAAATGTAATTGATGTATCCATATATATAAAAGTTTGTAACAAGATGTTTGACCATGTGACATTTTTAGGATCCTTCTCTCCATGATATAATTCCCCAATATCAACCTCAATATAAAATTCTTGAGGTCATTATAGGGCATCTTTAAGTGCATCATGGATTTATTTTGATAGACTCAGAGCATCTAAGATAGAAAACATTTCCATAACATGATATAATTTCTTAAAACCCCATAATAAGGATCCAGAGGTATGTGTTGCCTTGCATGGTGATTCCCTTTTCTAGGCTCTTTAGAAACTGAAGTACTTGATGTTGATAGATCATCCCATCAAACAGGATGTAAAAGTGCTTATGATCTAGGTAGATGAGGTCAACTAGGTCTTCATGTAGACAGATTTTTATTCGGATACGACATAACCTCTTAGTGATCTTCTAGGATGATCGTGTTAGGGAAAACCATGGAATGTGTGGGGGAACTTCTTTTCACCTATTGGGATCATTGGATATATCTCCAACAAGTTTCCAAAGCATGTATGGTTCGAGAAGGGATGTGTTTAGAGTGATGACTCCAAGAATGACAGCATCTTCCTCTATATCCGTGACTTTGAGAGCCTCATACCCAAGTTCACCAATCTAATTTTGGTAAATCATGTTCATAATATCTCTTATAAACATAGAATAGATCCATTAATAGAATAAAATTAATTGAACCAATGATAAACTCCTTGTATGATGGATATTTCATCTGGTTGGTCAAATAATTTCATACTATTTGGTGGGATGGGGCCCATGTTTTGGGGAATAAATTCAAGAATTCTTCTAAAGTTACAGCAATATTTGGCCTTGAAACATGAAAATTTTTCCCTTGGCATAGGCCCATATCTCTGGGGTTTTTTCTTGATATTCTATCTATGTCTCAAGTTGGAAGACTTGACCTCATAAGATTGTGAAAATGAAGAGGTATGTTGTGTCATAGATGAATAATTAAAGGGAACAATTAGATATTTTAATTAAGTTCATATGATGGCATGAGTCTAGTTGAACTTTTTTTTACCATCTGGCCACTAGAATTATACTCACTCTTGCTATTAACTTCCCTCCATTCACTCCCCTCTTCCTAATCGGTGGTAGAAACTCTTAAAACCTAAGAATGTGTCCTTCCCATCTTCACTTTCCTCAATTCTATTGTCTTTTTAAAGATTTATTCGAAGATTAAACACTCATGGATATAATATCCCAATTCATGATGGAAGGGGAAATAGTTCCATAGATGTTATTCACCATTATTTATTGTATCCTTGGGTGTTTGAAACTTGATGATGGTTTTTTCAATGCATAGATAAAGTAGCTATGTACTTTTTCACTTAGAAAAGAATAGACTGTGTTCTTCATCTCCCCAAACTATTTTCCCCAATACTTTATTTGATTATCCTGATGAGGTGTACATTGTTTTTGATGCTCAAGAGGTGAAACCGCACAATATGGTGTAGACATTAGTGCGAGAGTGGTTTGTGTGACTACTTATGCATAATAGTGGAGGCCTCTAAATTCTCCCATTCTTTTTCCCTGAGCTAATGGAATAAAGTAGGACTTAGCCTTCATATTTATAATAGATTCATCCACTCTTTGAGAAATCAATAATATTTCCCAAAACCCCCTTGTATATTTCTTAGGGATAAGAGGCATGCACAACTTGGTGCGAATATGCACTATTAATATGGGGAAAAGTATTCATGAGGGAGTGGTAGGTTTAAGGAGTATGTTAATATTTCCATCATGTAATGAAATATAAGACTCTTTCATTCTCCCACTGTTTACAGCTTGAGAGGTTGAGGACAGTTTTCTTCTACAGCGTCAAGAATAACTGGAAGAGATATTTTAGATATAGGTATTCACACCCCTTAATTGACCTAGCATGCAAGATTTTGTTCCATAAAATGTCTAGTACATGATTTAGTTTCATGAAGATCTTTAGTTTCACTGCATTATATTGTTTAGGGGTCCCCATCATGGGATTAGAACGAGAGTCAAAATGTTTCAAATGCTACATCGGGTCCCATGATCCAATAAAAATTAGAAATAAAGGATTCCCAAATATCGGAGACTGTATAGTCAGATCTACCCATTCTAGTTAAGGCTTATTTTCAAGTTATATCTATAATTTTAATTCCTCCATGGAATCCAATTGAACCATTAGTGACTCAATAGTGTTCCAGATCCCTCAAGGAATGTATGGATATCCCGGAGATTGAACAAGTGCAGTAGATGGGATGTAAATATATGGAGGAAATATTGGAATCATCCATGTGTATCCTATAGGGAAAGGTTTTTAAGGATTCACGTAGACCAGTTCTAGTTGTGCTCCCAATGGAGGGAACTATCGATATGCTGTTGTAGGATCCAATTACATTGACGTTTGGTATCCTGCATTGAGAGGATATTCTAGAATTGTTTTAGTTTCTACAAAAAACCCTTTTGTTGAGGTACACCAATAGGGGGTTTGAGATGATGATCTTCTTATAGAAAATATCCAACAATATGGATACCTTGTAGTAGTTATACATTAATTATTCTCAATTCATTTATCTATCCCTCCTACTGAGAAAATATTTCATCAAGTGGAAGGGGATAAACCTCTCAAGGTGGTATGTGGGGAAAAATATTACCCTTACCATTTTCCTTTATGGATTCCTTTTGAGGATGTAATAGTAGATTGATTGGGGGAATTACTTGATTAAGTGAAAGCCGCTAGTTTGGGGTATGCACACATGCTTCATTCATTTTAGCGTGTATCATATTTTGAATGGAAACTTCCTCGATTAACACCTCCTCTAAATTTTCCTTGTATTCTGTAGGATTTTTAAAGGTTGTTTTATGGAATTAATAGATTTTTACCACATTGTGGAAAATTAATCAGTGTTTTTGTGAGAATTATTTTCCCTAATTCATTTATAAGGTCTTGTCCTATATTTTTATGCTTCTATAGGACCTATTTTGTGAACAGTAATCTGAACAAAATCTCCAGATAGTTTAGTTGTGTGCTTCCCTAATGAGAGTAGTGAATCACAGCATAGAATTAATTGGTAGGATATATTATACGGTGTTCTACTAATCTATATAATATTGATTTACTTTGAGGAGTTTGTTTCTGAGGTGACAAATACCACATCCTTGAGGGCTGGGATAGTTCTTGTTCTACTTTCATAACTCATCATGCCTAGTTTGTTAACCTTAATGGTTGGTTAACAAATCACCCATCCTTACAATATGGGGTTGATCTTAAACATTTATGTATTATATTGTCATTGATAACCTTTTGATTTTATGGATTTTTGTTTGAACATGGATGGGTGCATCATTTGGTATGAACCTGAATCACCTTCTTCCAATGATCATTGCATTATTTATTACATTTATGTTATCTAGTGGATGATATCTCTTAAGTGGTATTCTTTCTGTATATTTTCATATTATAAATTTCAAAATATCTCAATATCCTTCTCTCCTCTGGCATAATGTTGGTGAGATCTAGTCGAGTCCTATTTTAATTGAGCATATTGTCAGTTGTGAATATAGTATACTTGTTAGGTCTATCATGAAGCTATGACACTGCATGATAATCCATTTATAATGATTTACTAGTTATTTATCATGGTGAAATGTAATGTTCCATATTCACCCCATCCTCTAATATTAACTTCATATGGGTAATCAAAGATAAATCATCACAATATTTAAAAGATGATGAGGCATGCAGACTAAAGGGATCCTTGTTGTTTATAAAACATTGGATTTCATGTTATTAGGAGATACACTAAGTCAATATGGAATTGGTTCACTTATTTTACCTTTTTGCGACCCCAGTACTCATAGTCAGGTAATAATATTCCTCTCAAGTAACAAATATTTTTACATTTTTTGTGGAATATTTCATGCATAATATTTTCCAATAATCCCTTTGGAATGATGTATTTTGGGGTGGATAAGGGCCATAAGATGATTTGTATATCATTGTTAGCCTATTGTTTCCCCATGTTTAGTATGTTATATTTGTATTTTTCTAGAGGCTCTAAAACCTAGCTTCACCAATGTATAGGATTTATCACTACATTATTATAAAAAATAGGATTGGTAGGGACTTATTTTGTTACATTTGAAGATAGCTGACAAAAGGTTGGTTCAATGAATGGTTGTCACCTTGTGATTTCTTCTAGCCAATAATGAATTTCACTTATCAATGAAAATCCATCAAACATTTGTAGACTTGTTTTATCATGTACCTCACGGTGGGGGGGGGATTTCTTATCACTATATCTTCAAGGAGAGGACACGCCTATTGAATTGAAAAACTACTATAGAGATAATATTCATAGAGAATGCCATCCTGGGAAGGACTAACATTGGGGATTGAAATAAAAGGAAGAAACTATTTCCTTGTGATCTTCTGGATATGTGGATAGTTTCTATTACTCTCTTTATTAGATAGACTGTTAGGACTGATCAATTTATGGTCACGAAGAAATACTTCGTAGTGAAGTGTCTGAGGTGGACCTTTGGGATTACTACTACTTCCCCTGTAATTTGGTAATTTGAGAGTAGGATCTTAATCTATAACTGATAAGCATCCAAGGAATTAAAGAACTCCAATATTAATTAGATCATGAAAATTTATTGATTATTATTTTTCTAGTGATCACTGGTGAGGATTATTTTTAGATGCCTTCTTGCGAGTGACTAAGGCCACTTATTGGGTAAGTGGTTTTCAGGCACAAAAGCCTATTTGACTGGATCCTATGTTACTTATGGAATTTCCCAACAACCTTCAGGAAATTTGGATGGTATTTGTATGTGCCTTGGAGTGTCATTTGGAATGAGAAGATTTCATTGTATTGGAATTACTTTATGTTCTTAATCTGGTTGTCCTTATATCATATGGTAGTTTTCCCCATAACCCACCTATATGGAAGAAGAGGTGTGTATCTACTCTAGGGTGACATACTAATGAGCCACCCCATTTTTTTTGGATGTATCTATGTGCCTATCCATCTATCACCACTCTTGTCACCATTATGATGTCCTAGAAGGTATATAGGTTGTGGGTAGGGATTTTTATCTCCCCTTCACCATTTTCATGATATGGATGGTGACATCAGCAACTGGAATGGAGATATATTACCCTTTTTTACATAGAGTAGGGGTATGTTCCAGCTCTGATCATCCCTTTCCTATTATTGGATACTGATTGTACACATGTTTGAGGGCAGGAAGTTAGGTATCCCCCTATTCTTCTAGGGTACATTTCAACAAATTTCATTAGGTGTTGTAAGATGAAACTATTGTCATGTTTGATTAATGCAGGTAGGTGTGTGTGCCTACTTTTGATTTGGAGCCAAACAATGGATGTAAGGCTTCCTTGAGTACTCCCAGATGATTCATTTGGCATGCATGATTTTTATAGTTATTTTTATGTTTCTACTCATGGTTTTCAGCCATATTTTAATGAGAGTATTCCTTGGAAGCTTCTAAGAGAGTCTTCTAGATAGAAAAATTAGGGCAAGCAGGTGTATGTTCCCACTCATTGTTTTCCAAAAAATTTATTGGTGGGATACTACATATGGGGAAGAGTTATATTATTGATCTCTATTAACTAGTTTCTTACACCCAAAAGGCCATCTTGTGTGCTCGGTTCTAGATGACCTTGGGTGACCTGTTGAGGATTAAACTCTCATTATGTTGAGGGTTCACTACCCTGCGTCATTGGCGGTGGACACTCCTGAAAGGAGACCTTTGTAAGGACCCTAGTTCCATATGTATGAGGCCATACATGGACTCTTGATCCACCTCTTAGAGAGAATAGAGGGACTGGTTATTTCATTCTTGTGATAACCTCATGATACGATTGTAGACACTAATTGGTTCCTTCTAATTATAGACTACCATTTGTTATTGATCAGATGATCATTTGGGATTTTCATGTTGGTGGACCTATAGGGTAGCCTCTAGGGCTAGGATTTTACATCTATGGTTATTATCATGGACCATTTCATTCGATACCCATCATTGTAGTTGTTGGGTTGGTGATGGCATCCTTTTCTTGGAAGAACACTCTTCATGAATAGTATATATGTAATATGTTTTTGGGAGCTGGAAGGATTCCATTGGATTGAAGGAGTTTCTATGAGAAAGTTGATGAAAGGTAACAAACCCATAAAAGAAAACCCCATCAAATAATCCTCTCATTTGAATGAACACATGCATAATTGATGACTTATTTTTTCCCACTTTTATTTTGAGAGATAATGGGCCATGATAGGTGGGTGATATTATCATATTGGTTAAGGATTCACATATAGATCACCATTTTTTGGTTCCGATGAAAAATTTGTGCAGGATAGTTGATTTTAAGGGCATGAGTTGTGTACAATCATTCACTTTGGGATAATTATTTTCAAACATCTTCTAATGGGACTTGTTTTTTGGAGCCAGAAACACAAAATTGTTCTATATCCATGAGGGACCAACTTTACAATGGCACTAACTTATTAGGATGTTTTGAAAAAAACGCTTAACACCTCACATTGGTCATGAGGATGAGAGGTCAATCTCATTACACACTATTGGGGGGAATTGTTTCATACATTGGGAATCCCATATAGATTTAGGATATGTTCGAGAATACTTCATTAATTCACAAGTATGATGTGGGTTACCATTGATTTAACAATCAATTATTATCATGTATTGAAGTCAACATTATCTATTTATATCTGAGGTTTTCCATCAATTCATACATATATATGTATATGAGGTTCTCCATCAATGGTTTCCTATTATGTTCTGATTAGAGATTCTTGGTTCACTATTATAATAATGCTGGTTTTTAACCACATAATGGGGTTCTCTGGAGTGTATCATCATCCTAGGATATGAGAGTTGTTTTAATGATGGGATCAGACCCATGGATGGGCTTCCTATGTATCCTTGTGATAGGATTCATAACCCACATAGTTTGGTGCCAATTAATATGACATTTCTTACCTTTTATGCTCATGTGATACGGAACAAACCATCCAGATTAGCTTAATGAGGCAAGGAAGTCCAAGAGGAAGGTTCCTAGCCAGTGTATGGTGTGGGCCATAAACTAAAGTGTCACATGAATCCTGGAAGTGATATGTTATCTAATGTTGCAAAATTCCATACTGTGAATGTGGCCAAGAGAAATGGGATTGAATAGGGGTGTTGGGTTTGGACCTTGGGGAAGCTTCCAACATATCCCATTTGGAAGGGAATCAAATCCCACGTAGTTTGGTTGTGAGGACCAGTGCCTATAGAGGGCCTCATAATATTTCTCTCACAGGGGAGTATTTCCATTTGATAGGATTATATTGTCACTTACACCTGAGGAGGATACCTTATGAAAGGGTCCACAAGGTATGTCTCGACTCATGGTTATTTGGAGGCTTATTTGAAGCTTAGACCTTAGGAGGAGCCCCATAGATGAGTATGGTGATATGATTTGGACCTATACCGAGTACGAGGCCCATGGATTAGTTTTATCAGGGCTTAATACTAAGGGGGATACCCCAAATTTTTCATATGATTGGTGATTATAATAAATTTGAGGCCCAATGGTACGTTTTCCGATCTTATTCCTTATTGGATTCCCAAAAGGTTTTGTTGTAGATTACACTTAGAATGATTCACATGGTTTTCATGACTATACAAATGTCACGATCACCACCAACCTATAATCCCATGTAAGTCATGGTCGGTGTAAGAAAAAAGATAATGAGATAAACACCAGGAACCAAACAAACTTTTTTTCCCTAAGTTTTAATACATGGCCTTGAGGAACCATTCCTTTGGAGGTACTTTGATTGAAGGCAAGACAAATACTAGAAAGAAAATTACCTGTCAAAACACGAATCTGATTATGAAGAAACCATTATTGTGACTAACCTATAATCACACATGATTCATGATGAGTCATTCATGAATGTGAGAAATACGATTAATCCAAATATCTAGAAAACCACATGATCCCTCTTATGTTGTTGGAAGAAGATGGGATCATAAAACTTCACTTCTCGTCGTTCTACCATGGAAACAAAGGGAGAGAAAAAGACTTTGAGATTCCCATATCCCATCATATTTTGATATTAATGAAATTATTATTTGTTTATCTATCTAGATAAAACTTAGGGTTATGGAGATAATGTAAATAATGAAGTATGAGAGGTCCTTCAAAAATGTCTACTGGCTTACTCTAGGAGGTATGCCCTAAACATGGTTCCTAGATGAGGATCTCATGCATTAATGTAGGTAATGTAATGCATGATCCTCACCCTCCCCTCATTGAATCAGGATATCCCTGAAACCTATCTCAAGGTCATGGTCCTTGTGAATACGGTAATACATATCTACGTGCACCCTATGGACCCTAACCATCATGTGGGAAAAGTGAGGGACACTTCTGATCAAAGGAATGAATATCCAATTGAGATAAATGTGTGTGTGCCTCATTAAATGGTTTTTCATTTCTGGAGGCTTCATTGGAGTCTTTTATTTGGTCTCTCTTAGGTAAGGAATCCAAAGGAATAGGTTCCCTACCATTTATTAATTGGAAGATGTCTCAAAGGGGGGATCACAGAGGTCCTGACTTATAGAGAAATGGGGCTTCGAGAAATGTATGGGAGGAACTTGAGGTGATTTTCACAAAGGGTATAGGCATGTGTGGGATAAATATGCCTTAGGAAATGGGACACCTAGGAGACCACACTTGGGTAAGGATTTATCCAAGGAACCACGAGCCTCCTTAGAGGTCCATGGATGAGGTTCATGTTGGTCCCTAGTTAGAGAAGGGGCGTCGACCAGTTGGTTTTCCACTAGGAGAAAAAAGTGTCCCCCCACAGGTGTCCTATATTTTATAAATTAGAGGAACTTTTACCCCACTATCTCCCTCAATTAAATCTTTTCTTAGGTTTATAGGGACTACCATATGGGTTTTTGGAGACCTGTTTGATGGGGTTGTGTGACCATATCTTGGTGGATTCTTTTGATTTTCCAGTTGTACAAATGAGGAGCCCAGAGGTCCTGTTTATAGGAAAATAGGGAACCTTGGTTGAAAGATTTTTTCATCATAGTTACCCTACATAGGTGTTCAGTATTGGTACCCCATGCTGGGGTGGATGATACTTTTGTTCTATATAGGTGGTGCACATGTGGTGTGTGCAGGTGCCTTGCACATGGGTTTTTGTGCCTTCTAGGTTCTGTATGTAGGTCTTGGGATACAATCTTCCAAGAAAATTGTGGTATGTGAAAGTAAACTTAATAGAAACTATTTATATATACTATGGAGGTATCTTCCCCACACTCTTATTTGGGATCTATGTCGGCCTATAGTCCCAACCCTTCAGACTAGTCCCTTCACTACCATCATTGCCCCCATTAAAAAAAAGATTCACACCATGAACATTATGGGCCTAGTTGATGACATTTTTCATAATGAAATGTAAAACCTCCCATCATCCGACATAGAGATAATTTTCTACTCAAACTCAACAATTGGTGTCTAGGTGAGGATAACATCATGAATTCTTTGTAAAAATGCATGGATCACGCTTCAAGGAGTCAACAATGTGTTTCATTTTTCTATTTTTTTATTGTGGTTGTTTATTTATATTTGAATTTATTTTTATGTGGTCGAATAGATTTTTTTCTTAATTATGTTTTTGTTTTTGACCAGTTTGGCATGGAAGATGTTGTTATTGATGTGGCTGTAGTGTATAGGATATTGTATAGGATTGGAAGCAGTTTTTTGAAAGCATTGATAGTTTTTTTCATGTGTTGTGGGGATATATTTATGGTGATTAGTTTTTCATTATGAGGAATTTATATATTCCCAGTGTTATGGAATATTACTAATAATAATTAATGTGATGATGGTTAGTAGGGTGAAATTTAATAAATTTTGTCATGTTTTAGAGTTGTTGGTAATTTTAAGGAATGGTTACCCATTGAATATGGTTATTGAAATGAATAATGAATGTAATATGTTTAGTAAAATGTTAAATCTAAAAATTTATATATGTTCTTAACTAATGTGAAATATTAGTTTTTTGTTTTGTTTTATATCATGTAAAAGTGGGATTTACTGAGTTGTAGTAGTGGTAGTGGTTTTTGGTTATGGTCTACATGATGTGATGATGGTTATGGGATATAGGGATGATGTTTTAGATTGAATATCTTGGTGTGAATCAAGTGTTTATATATTATATTATATACATTATTATTATTTTATACACACCCCACCTAAGTCGGATAATCTTAAAAATTCCAAATCATCTTTGGTTTCAATTATTTTCCCAAAATATTCAGGTTGGTGAGTTTATTGATGGATGACTACTCCCTCTTATCCACTCTCCATTTTAGGTTTTGTATGGGATATGATGAATCATTATGGGGGATAATAATAAGGGTTGTAATTACATAATGTTATGGAATGTGATATACTGGATGACTTGGTTATGTGATTGAGGTGATGATAAATTGTGGGGGTATAGCATGTTAGGATGATTTCCTGAGTTTCATGTCTTTCGTGTTCATGATACTGCAATTCAATGTATTGTTGTAATGTGGTTGGTAGATAATATGTCATAATAAATATATTATGATGGTGATTTAGTTTTGATATTTATCATGGTTTTGATATGAGATATGATGCATTATGGAATACCTATGGAAAGGATTATAAGACTAAGGTTGTTTGTCATTTGAGTGTGAGAGAGAGACAAAGTAATTGGACTATGGTTGCAGGGTACCTATTTGGTATATTCTTTTGATATTATTTTATTATACTTGGATACTATATTGGGTGAGGGATACATGGTTTGTTTGGGTTATGGATGACCTGGTTAGTGGTTGTTGGTTCTAAAATCTATTCAATTGATAATTATTATGCTTCTTATATATTCTCATGAATGGTCTTGAATAGGATCTTGCTTAAGAAACATGCATGCTCACCCCTATATATATATATATATTATGCTTCCAAGAAGGATTTTACGAATGATATAAACATTAAAAGATTAAATCATAGGGTTTCTATAAGAGTTGCATCCATAGGAATTCATTTTTTTGTTTTATTTTTTGAGATTTTATTATATATATAACTCAAATATTTTGGGATATGGGTTTAATTTTATCTACTCTGATTTATTTGTGGTTTATCATTTTTATATTTTATTGGGATTTATGAGGGTAATTCCTCTCATTTTCATGTTTTCTATAGTCAGTGCTAATTATAAATCTATAGCCTATTGGAGGTTGTATTCATTTATCACTCCTATTTTCTCTAAAAAATTAGGAGGGGTTCCTAATGGGGTTGTTTTGTGTCATTTATTTTCCTTTTTATTATTCATTCATTCCAATTTTATGTGTATACTATTCCTACAACAAAAGAAAAAAATGTTTCTTATTTAATCCAAATTGTCTTATTCTCCTTTCATTACCATTACTCAAAAATTATACTTCAATTATTTTTTTCTCAATATATTTCTAAATTCAATTAGAAGTAAAACATCTAAATATATGATCAAAAACATTTTAATAAAATGGAAAATAAATAATATTCATTACATTAAAATTAGGCTCATAAATAATAGCATATAATCTATTTAAATAAACTAAATTAGATTCAAGAATCATAATATACAAAAATAAAATGTCAATTCTCATGATATAAACATTCATTCAAATTTCCCATTCATAGTACTTATTAACATTAAAGTGGGAGGGTTGTTTATGATTAAATCCCATTCCATTTTTTAATAATGTTTTCTTTGAAAAAGATTACTTGATAGTTTTTATCATCAAGATAAAATGATTATATCAAAAATTAAATATAAATAATAATTCCCAAAATAATTATGAGATCAAGGGTTATCTCTAAGACCTATTTTTCTAGGTAATTAAACATTAATGTGAGGAGGGGATGAATTTTCAATCACAAAATTTTCAGAGTGACTAAAATTATAATTTATAATGTAGTGGATTAAATGATTTAAAAATCAATTATAAAAAATTATGTGAATTGGGTGTGAAAAGTGTATATAAAATAATAAAAATAAAGAGCATGAGGAATTTATAATTGTTCGGATCTAAATAATTCTACTTATATTGTTCAAATACTTAACTCCAAGTGTATATGTCCCAATAAAAAATTATATAACTTTTGAAGGAGAGTGAAACATATTTATAATCCACCTTTTTCAACCTTTAGGCATAGATCCAAAACATCCCTTTATGGTAATATATAGAGAAAAAAAAATTAATGAGAGAAATCCTAATCCAAATATTTAATGTTATGTCTTAACCCATTTTATATTAAGGTGGATGAATAACCAACCTTGCTTCTTATAGGCTGAGGTAGAACATTGTTCCATTATTTTTGGTTAGATAAGAATAAACATAAAATATACCTTTTAAGGTAGGTTTAACCTATGAATGTTCCCCCAAAATAAATTTTACAATACAAAAAATTACAACGTAAAGAGATAATAATATATAAAACCATGGAATGATGAATAAGGTGGTTAGTGGAATATGAATCATTTGGTATCATCCCTTAAAGATATAGATGGTAATGTATTGTAAATATAGTAAAGGGAGTGTTTAATAAAGATGTTCTATTATTAAACCACATCAAATAGTGTATCCTTCAGGAGACATAACTTCCAGTAGCACAATCCATTTTTAAATATAATGATTATAAATTTATGTATTCTATTGAACAGTATCCATGATAATCTTCATTAATTATCAACAATAATATCCATCATGTGTATCATCCTATATTATACCAAATTCCTTTATAAATAAACTACATTTAAAATAAACTCATTAGAATAATTCAAAATAGAATTTAAAAATAATTAAATTCTCTCCTAATCACCATCATTAAATATTGAGAATGATTTACATAATCACCTAATACAACTGCCTCTTGGATTACCTATTCATTTGAATTTTAAAATATAAATCCAAATAAATAGTCATAAATACTATTTCTTGTAGTTTGAATATCAAATCTTATGATTAATCCATGGTGCAATTATAGGTTCATATCTCAATCATCTTATTCTAGTGTAGTGTGTAATATAATTTCCCTACAAAAATTACAAATAATTGTTTCTTATGATAATTCTTCTTCCTACCTTTTGAATACTTTTGATAACATAACATCTAAAAGTTTAACTACAAAATAATATTTATTATAATTTAAAAACCTATTATAAAAACATCTAAATTCTTTAGTTCTAAAGATCTTAACATCTAAATATGTTTTTAATATTATTAACTTTTAATTTATAAATATCCAAATTATAGAAATATTTCATTACACAATGAGTACATAAAATATTTTAACTCTAACAAACTGTGTAACAAATTTTTTAGAATCCAAAAAATGTGCACATTATAATATAAAAACTTAATAGAGTTTCATAACATATTTTTATTAGTCTCATTCTCATTATGTAACACATTTCTAATCTAAAATTTGAATTAAAAATATAATTGGCATTGATAGATTTTTCAAAATCCATATGTAATATCCTCATATAAATACATGATATCTTATCCTCAATGTGTATGATATTTACATTGTGAAAATATTGATACATAAGATATTTGAGTAATATTTGATGATATGTATGTATTTATCCCTAGACGAATCCTCAATGTGTAACATTAAATTCTTGGGTAATATATTTACTTCATTAAAATATTTAAAAATAAGAGTAAAATAATCCAAATATATGAATCATTCGAAAAAAGTATAAGTCATTGTAAAACATGTAATGGTAAAATACTCATCTATGTAAGATTCAATCCTTCCCTTCATGATAGTAAACTATAAACATAAGATTAATATCTCCGAACGTAACAATAAAATTTTTAAAATGTAATATTAATACTAAACTACATAAGGATAAAGACTTGATCATAATTATACTTCATAAAATATATTATTACTTTCTCTAGATCCTAAAAGTTATGACATAGAAATATTTTAGAACTCCCAATCCATAATACTAGCGTACTAGTTCATAATTTTCTTTCACTTAGACAAAATTCTCAAAAACATAAATTATATAGAAAATGAAAAATAATGAAAATAATAAATAATAAAAAATAAAAAATTAAACATCATTATATAAGAAATTCCTGATTCAAAAAAAGTTTTCAATATCTAATTATCAAAACATAAATAAATAATGTAGAAAGGATACACTCAACACATAAACTCTTACATTGATAGTTAGAAATATCATTCCTCAATCATTATATGAATTATCCTAACTCTATTCCTATGAGAAACAAATATTATTAATGTCGCCCATATAATTGTAACCCAAATATGGGAAATTAATATGGAAAACTAATCCTATTAGGGTCATCCATACTCATCATTCTGTATACAAGCATGGTGATTTGACATATCCTATCCATTTGTATGATCAAGGTCTTGATGTGTGCTCACTTTGTAAAAAATCTCACACTGGGAGTTTTTTATCATTTTATTAAAGTATCATATTTTCATTATATATCTTATACATATTGTACATATTTATTTCATATTATAAAAAAAATTATATCATTAAATCCTATATTTTTTCATTGTTATAATGATTTAGTTTTGAATATTATTCCTTCAACCCAATTAATATGTTATAGGTTTATTAATTTATAACACCACATAAATCGTCTATATTTTGTTACTTAAAAAACCATAAAATTTAATTATATCCACACATATTTAAATTAATATCAATCATATGGTAGATAAATCCTTATTATGTAAATAAATTGAATCATATTAAAAAAATTCTCAGAGTGAAGGTATCTTTCAATAAGTAACCAACACTATTATTTCTAGACAGAGCCTATGCTCCCAATCTAGTGAGTGGTTTTACCAAAAATATCACTATACATTGATCACTAGTCAAGAGATTATATAATTCCAATATAAATCAATCACCTAGTATTTATAAATAATAATCAACCAGTATAGTTAAATTTATAACTAAAATAAAAAATCATAGTCCTAGTAAAATGAAACTAGATATTTTGGTCGTACCTATAAATTTACCCTTTTTACTAGAATGAAAATTATGAGATATAGATAAAATAATTTATTTAAACCATAAAAAAATTCATAATATTAAAAACCTATATATATGAATATTAAATAGGTCTATCATATATAAATAAGAAAATAATAAATTTGACATGATATATAACAACTTTAGATAATTATAAATTCTAACAAAATAGATTTTTACATGATCTAAGGTCATGTGAATTCTTTCCCATAAGAGAGAAGGTTTTCTAGATTAATTTTTTTTAAATATTCAATAAACCCATGTCCATGAACCATGATGTGGATTAATAACATGATCCATTTTTTATAGAAAATTCTTGGGAGGTCATACTTTAAAACATGACATGTTTTTTCAGAATAATTCATTTTTAATGTATTACCTTTAACTCTGACATGTTACCATTTTACATGTCTTTGATATTTTGTATGGAAACATAATTTCTATAAACTAGAACTATTTTTTCTAAAACCATTAAGTAAAAGTATAAATTTTATGATTCTCTATTTTTTATGAGAATTCCCATAATTGTTTTCCAATTCCACACCATTTTTCATAAAAATTATGTAAATTGTGATGTTGTAATATAATCCATGGGCTTTATAACATCCCACCACCAACCCATTAGTTTGGTAAGGACTGAAATTCCAGTAACATTATGTGTATCCCATAGACACCAAAGTCTGGAAATAAATTTCAATGGAATAACCAAATATTGGGGATAATTTTTTCTTACTTACATAACAACTATTAAAAATCATCTCCTAGAATATATATATATATATATATAATGAATTGATCAACATGAGACAACACTCTAATACATAATTTCAATTAACAGTAATCAGAGTCTTAATAGAAGGAAATATTTAGAAAATACTACTAAAAGAGAAAGACTCAATGAATGGAAAAAAGTGACCTTGTGGAATACTCTTGTGCTCCATATAATTACTACCTCCAATCTCCATGCTCAAAACATAAGGACTAAAGAAATAATGAACCCCTCTAGATTGGTAAGTGGTCATGTAAAACCCTGATATTTTATAAAAAATATTCTTTTTAATTTCATTAATGTCTTGTGTTGTACGCTACACCAAAAGGAGCTTTCACAACACACATCTCTGACCTGGCTTGAATTACACGCAATTGCAACCTTCCACGATATCGTGTGTTGTACGCAACACCAAGTTTCGCTAAACAATGATATGCTATTAAAATATTATTAAAACGAGCCGTTATGAATAGTAATAACCACTTTTTGAAATTTTTTAAAATTTATTATTCAAAATGGACTTCATTTTTGGATTCAAAATATCTCAATTAGCTTAGGGTGAAATTTTGGTGATTTTCGGATAACTTTCATATTTTGATGAATAGTGAAAATTACTAAATTTTAATTAAAAACAACTTTTTCAATCGAAATAATTAATAGTGATAAATTATTAATTTGAGTGGTTTTAAAGTATACTTAGAATATGTTTTTACAATTTAATACAATGTTGGTCATTGGATGTAATTTCACATTTAAACCAGTTATAAACAAGTGTCGATCTTTTGATAGTTATTATCTCTTAAAAACACGCCTTTTGTTTTGACGATGGGAATTAATTTTTAAATTAATTAATGCAATTGATATGTTTTGAATTTGGTAAAATAGAAATCATTTTTGAGTTCATAATATCAAATATAGCTTAGGCCTAATTTTTGGTATTTTTTTGAAAACTTTCAATTTTTGATGAATAGTGAAACCACTAAGTGGTAGTTAAAAAAACTGAATTTTTCATAAAACTTAATTTTACCGCTTCTGTGAGTGGAATTTCAAAAATCCGAGAGACATGGTTGAGGTCAGTAAGTAAAATGTGGTTCAATGAGATGAAAATAATTTTTGGTGAATAGTAACTTTTTACTTTTATTTACCACGGTTAAAAGTAAATAGGGTAATTAAGGGTAGAAATGATATTATTATTACCCTAACACATGTCCAAATTCTATTGGACAAGTGTAATTCGACCAAAAACAAACTTAGGAATAAAATATGACCATTTAGGCCCACTTGGATTAGATTAGGACATTTATTATTAATTTATTTAAAGAAGGGTTAAAAGAGTTAAAATCAAAGTTTATTTACTAAAACATTTTTAATATGGGGTTATACATAAAATAAATTCTACTATAAATATTAATTAGAAAGATAAAAAGATTTCCTACATAATGGTATTTTATTTGTAATTTTTAGACATTAAATACTTTAATTTATTTATGACACAACGATGATGCAGTAATTATCTTATTAATGAAATATTGACATAATTGATGTTATAAATACCCAAATAAAAATAATTTGAGACTTTTTATGAATTAAACTAATTTTATAGGTTAATATGACATGTTATTATTGATTTAATTAACTTTGTTATAACTTATCATTCTGTTAAGATTTTCACAAAAATCAATTACTAAATAGTGTCAAAATTGACATAAAATAGTTTTTAAAACAAATATTATATTATTAATTGCTATTTTATTCCTAAAAATCTACGGTTTGGCCAAATGACTTAGATAAGGTTATATATATTAATAATAAACAACTTGGGGTTCTTTTGTCTTCTTATAGTAAGTTTATTAACCTTATAGTGTAAGAACACATGAAGACACGGTAAAAGTAAAATTATTTAACTTAATGATAAATCTAAATGATAAGGTTAAAATAGGAACCTAAACTTGTCTAAATTATATTGTATGAGACTATTGCGACCCATCCCAGCCTTATCCTAGAAATAAATCAATTTGTAGCTATTTAAAACCGAACTTGACTTAATAATAAAATAATATTTTTAGTTATTCCAAAGGTGCCCCTCTCCTCCCTTATAAAAGGGCACCTCCTCCCTCTCTTCCTCACACAACTTTGAGCCTTCAAGATCAGCCAAACCCTGCCAAATTCTCTTCTCAACTTCCCTAGAAACATCCTAAAGGTTCAGGTCTTCCTCAAAGACCAATTTTAGTGCCCTAAGAGGAGGTCTCAAAGAGGCGCTTCAAAGAAGAGGTAATTTCCGTTACCGATTCTTTCACCTTTATTTCTTCTTCCACTTCTTATTCTTAGGTTGTTTAGTTATGAAGTAATAACATCAGTATCACTCATATACTGATATTTAATTATAAGTATCAAACAATCCTATTTCACCATCTATCCATCCTATGGAAAATGAAATCACCGCGCGTGCGTACATACGGAATACCGTCTCCACGCCGTGGTGTAATCTATTTTCCGCCACCACCTTAGTTGGATGGGTATAATGGTGTAATGAGTAACTATATATGATTATCATAAAGTGATATTGATACTGGAATAGTATACATACACTTCAACATAAGTTCACGATCATGAGAACGATATCATCGCTCGTGCGTACGTACGGAATACCGTCTCCACGACGCGATGAGATTCATTCTCCACTTTAACCATTCATGAATGATTATAAAGTATATATAATAAGTAATCATGAAATATATGACATAATAATGATACTGGATTTATGTGTATATATATGAATGTCATCTACTTAATTCCGTTCAACTCAATAAGGAAACGAAAACAGCGTTCATGCGTACGTACGGACTACCGTCTCCATGAACAGTGTGTTTCATTTCATTTATCTATCTATTATATATATATATATACTGAATATATATGATATATAAATAATTTTTTATATTCTGGAAGTAAGTAAATCATGATATAAGTAATAATAATGTCAAGAACAACAAGTCCAAACACCTACGACAAATGAATCGATTTTACCCAAAACACTCTTTAACATGGAATTTACAAAAGAACGGTTAAAATAAAGTCATAAGTGAACCATATATGATATAATAACAATGAGTATGATTCTGGAATAAGTCAATGACATTATTTAAATCATTATACAGGAGTTTCGGACACTTACGAAGCAAATCGGACCTAAGGTAAGGGAAATATCACAATCTCATTTTTATCCGAGATTGTTTCTACTTTGGTATTTACTGGGGTTATTTCTATCATCCATGTCCATGTTTTATAAAAGTGTTTTCATGTATGTTTAAATTCCTTTTTACCCATTTTGACTTTTACCACATGGTATGTTAGGAATCTTTCTTTTTTTTATGTTACGAGGTACTTTTTGACTTTTCCGACAAAAGTACGGGAAGAATGTTTTATTTAAATTATACGGCATGAATGGATTTTTTTAAAACATTATTTCCAAGAATATTCCTTTAAAAGTTTTCAAGTTTATTTTTAATCAACTTCTTTTAGTTTAGAATTTAATGACATGTTAAGAAAGGAAAAGTGTTTTTGAAGTAGAAAGGATATTTTCCACAAGAATGGAGTTCAAGTGTTTTATCAAAATTATTTTCCATCTAAGATAATAAAGGGTTCTGTTTTTATCCCTATTATTACATTGATTTGATTATGTTGTGATGGAATTATTTTTATGAATTCATTTATCTTATATGAATTGTTTTATGATGTCACAATGTTTAAGAATCCCATTCTTATTACATGGGTTATGCTATGATGTAGGGTTTATGATTTTGTGGCACACATAAGAATGGTATCATTATGAGATGGGTGGGACCTATATCTCCCTCCAATGCATTGGGTAAAGATTTTATATCTCATGAGATAGACATGGCTGGAATGGTAGGTTATACCGGTTCAGTGAAACAGGACTGAAACGAGGGTGACTCGGTTCAGAAAGGGACTTTGTCCACTAAGATAGTCTTGGCAATGAGTCTTGACTAACAAGAAATGATTCTCTATGACTATGTGTGTATGCCACAAAGCTTCATGTTTTAAGTTATGATTATTGTGATTACATTTCACTGCCATGATTTATCCCATGTTATGAAATTATGCTCTCTTTTGCAAGTTAAGATTTCCAAAAATGTTATGTTCTTATGAATATGATGTGATTGATATTTCTTTTGTCTACCCTTACTGAGCATTTGAGCTCACCCTTCTATGTTTTCTTTTCCCCAGTATATAAAGGAAGTTTTTAGGTAAAAAAAGGGGAAGATCTTTATGGGAGATGTTGAAGATCTTTCACCACGTTTAGAAGATTATATTCCGAGTTTTCAAAGACACTAAACTATTACGGTCCTTGTGTGTCTGTTTTTGTTATGTATTAAGTATTCTGCAAAAGTAATGTAATGTCCATGTACGTAAAGCTTTGGGTCTCTACAGTTGGTATCATAGGAAAGGTTTAGTCAACCTTTGGAAACTAGGATGCGTGAACGTTAGTGAGATCCCTAGAGATATTTCTAAGGTATGTCTAGAGATGTACCTAAGGATAATTATACGTATAAGATATAGTCCTAGAACTACGGTAACGATCATAGAATTTAACCTAAGAAGTTAGATATTGAGGATACTCCCCCTTTATAATGTTGTTTTCCCTAGCATGATTTTTGCCTCTCACACTATTCTTTTTGGGTTTTAGATGATGGCTGGAACCCGAACGAACCGTGTTGATCAATGCAATGGACAATGCAATGATTGTCCTCCTGAACAAAAAAAATGTTATGGGATATGGAGTGCAAAATCTTATTGCTATACTTACACAAGCTATGAATCATTCTGGACTTCCAAATGAGCAGAGAAGGGAACAATATTCTATTGAGTCCTTCATGAGGCAACATCCACCTTCTTTCAGTGGGACTTCCGATCCACTTGTTTCTGAACAATGGATCAGTACCACTGAAAAGATATTTTCAGTTCTTCAATGTTATGAACATGATAAAGTCATCTTAGCAGTATATCGTTTGGAAGGTGAAGCTGATAAATGGTGGAATCTTATCAAGAATACGAGGCCAAGAGATGAAATTGAGTCCATGGAATGGGACAAGTTCAAGAACTTGTTTTTCAGTAAGTACTTCCCTCGTATTCTTAAAACAAAGATGGAAAAGGAGTTTCTTGAGCTGAAGCAGAAGGATGATGAATCTGTTGGTATATACGAAGCGAATTTTACAAGACTTGCAAGGTATGCATCTGGCATTATCATCCAACCTGAAAGTAAAGTTGATCGATTTTTCAGTGGCTTAAAACCAAGTCTTCGAAGGGAATTAGCTATAAGAGACTTCAGTAGCTATGAAGAAATTGTGCGTTGTGCTATCAAGGTAGAAATGGAAGTTGGTGTTACATATCCATCTCATGGTTTTGACAAGAAACGAAAGATGGAGTTCAAGGAGAAATCTTATAATAATGGTGAAAAGAATATGAATGTTTCCTTATGCACAAAGTGTGGAAAGAATCATGGTGGAGATTGTCTTAAAGGGATTAGAAAATGTTTTAAGTGTGGAAAAGAATGGCATCGAGCAGATGAGTGTCGAAGTAATGGAAAAAGGGTTTCTAATGATGTGAATAAAGCAAACACTACAGAGAACGCACCACCAACACTTCAATGCTTCAAGCGCAAGGAAATAGGGCATTATGCTAATAAATTCCCTAATCCAAGGGTTAGTGATGATCGACATGAGCAACCTCTTAAGGAAAAGGACAAATGGAAGTCACATGCGATCACTATTGGCGATGTTGAATATGACATCGATGTGGTGGAATGATTAAGTGTTTATGTAATGGGATTCCAAAATAATGTTGTATCATGGAGTATTGGAATATTTATGTATTGGTCTATTGTGGTTTTCAATAATTTTATGGTACCAGTAACCATGGAAAGTGATTGAGATATTTTTGGAAAAATAATGATATGCGCATAATGAAGGGAAAACGAGAAAATGAAATATTTGACAGTATTCATGAGCTCATGATTGATATAATGACTAAGTGATATCATGGTTTGAGTATATAGAATTTTGAGGATTTTGGTATGTGGAAAGTGTTAAATTTTAACAGCACTCATGTTTTCAATAATGTTCAATGGGTATTTAAGAGAATACATGATTAAGGACTTTGAATGTTTGGAATGTGACCAACAAAACATATCTTATGATATATGGGGATCAACGATGGTATTAAATCTCTGGTAATCATTTTCACTATATTATGAGAGTCGACTGTAGTATTATGGATAATCCTAAAGATTGGAATGGATTATGTTGGACATAAGTTAGTATTGTTTGTTTTTTTGATATTATTGATGGGATGTTATAGTAATATAGTTTTGGAAAAAGGACAACCTCCAGGACGGGCGACAGCCCATCGCGTCGGACAAGGCTGTGGGAATCGAACCCACAACCGAAGTGCGACTGGACTTTATCGCCTACCACTGGCCTACAGGAAGTCCATGGTTAGTAGAAACTAGTTTTATTTTATTAAGCGGAATGGTATATGAAGTATAAGTTCATTTTATGAACCATATATGATTAATCTCACTATAGAATGACTTATGTATATTTAATAACTTTTGCTAACCTTTTGTTTGAAAGAGATGGAATGACCCATCATTCTATCACATGATCTGCTAACACATCACGAATGACAAATTCAACTTCATTTCTTTAAGAGATGAAGTGAAAATTATCCAAATAACGACAAATGGTGAGACTATACCAAAATCACGAAAGTATTTCTTCTAATTCCAATTTCATCAACTTTAGGGAAACGATCTTGAAAACCAAAAATGTTGTCCTAGTGCTCTTATATCTGATTAATCAGATGGTACCATAGATCGTCACAAATTTGTGGATTTGTGATTGTTGGCTTTTCCATAGCCATGTTCTCTACCACTCTCCATCAGAACATGATGGTAAGATTTTTCTTCCATATACATATTTTCACCTATGTGGAAACCCAGTGATTAGTTTATTTGGGTAACCGTTACGTTTCATACTTTTATTTTAAAAGATTGGTTTTGGTATTCCTTTTTATGATGTGGGTTTCGATTAAAGAAACTTTCAAATAGTAAACCATTTATAACCCCGACGAATTTCGAGGGAGAAATTCTTTTTAAGGGGGGTAGAATGTAACACCCCGAGATTTTATGAAAAATATTCTTTTTAATTTCATTAATGTCGTGTGTTGTACGCTACACCAAAAGGAGCTTTCACAACACACATCTCTGACCTGTATTGAATTACACGCAATCGCAACCTTCCACGATAGCGTGTGTTGTACGCAACACCAAGTTTCGCTAAACAACGATATGCTATTAAAATATTATTAAAACTAGCCGTTATGAATAGTAATAACCACTTTTTGAAATTTTGTAAAATTTATTATTCAAAATGGACTTTATTTTTGGATTCGTAATATCACAATTAGCTTAGGGTGAAATTTTGGTGATTTTCGGATAACTTTCATATTTTGATGAATAGTGAAAATTACTAAATTTTAATTAAAAACAACTTTTTCAATCGAAATAATTAATAGTGATAAATTATTAATTTGAGTGGTTTTAAAGTATATTTAGAATATGTTTTTACAATTTAATACAATGTTGGTCATTGGATGTAATTTCACATTTAAACCAGTTATAAACAAGTGTCAATCTTTTGATAGTTATTATCTCTTAAAAACACGCCTTTTGTTTTGACGACGGAAATTAATTTTTAAATTAATTAATGCAATTGATATGTTTTGAATTTGGTAAAATAGAAGTCATTTTAGAGTTCATAATATCAAATATATCTTAGGCCTAATTTTTGGTATTTTTCTGAAAACTTTCAATTTTTGATGAATAGTGAAACCACTAAGTGGTAGTTAAAAAAACTGAATTTTTCATAAAACTTAATTTTACCGATTCTGTGAGTGTAATTTCAAAAATCTGAGAGACACGCTTGATGTCAGTAAGTAAAATGTGGTTCAATGAGATGAAAATAATGTTTGGTGAATAGTAACTTTTTACTTTTATTTACCACGGTTAAAAGTAAATAGGGTAATTAAGGGTAGAAATGATATTATTATTACCCTAACACATGTCCTAATTCTATTGGACAAGTGTAATTCGACCAAAAACAAAATTAGGAATAAAATATGACTATTTAGGCCCACTTGGATTAGATTAGGACATTTATTATTAATTTATTTAAAGAAGGGTTAAAAGAGTTAAAATCAAAGTTTATTTACTAAACCATTTTTAATATGGGGTTATACATAAGATAAATTCTACTATAAATATTCATTAGAAAGATAAAAAGATTTCCTACATAATGGTATTTTATTTGTAATTTTTAGACATTAAATACTTTAATTTATTTATGACACAACGATGATGCAGTAATTATCTTATTAATGAAATATTGACATAATTGATGTTATAAATACCCAAATAAATATAATTTGAGACTTTTTATGAATTGAACTAATTTTCTAGGTTAATATGACATGTTATTATCGATTTAATTAACTTTTTTATAACTTATCATTCTGTTATGATTTTCACAAAAATCAATTACTAAATAGTGTCAAAATTGACATAAAATAGTTTTTAAAACAAATATTATATTATTAATTGTTATTTTATTCCTAAAAATCTAAGGTTCGGCCAAATGACTTATATAAGGTTATATATATTAATAATAAACAACTTGGGGTTCTTTTGGCTTCTTATAGTAAGTTTATTAACCTTATATTGTAAGAACACAAGAAGACACGGTAAAAGTAAAATTATTTAACTTAATGTTAAATCTAAATGATAAGGTTAAAATAGGAACCGAAACTTGCCTAAATTCTATTGGATGAGAGTATTTCGACTCATCCCCGCCTTAGACTCAAAATAAATCAATTTGGAGCTATTTAAAACCGAACGTGACTTTATAATAAAATAATATTTTTAGTTATTCCAAAGGTGCCCCACTCCTCCCTTATAAAAGGGCACCTCCTCCCTCTCTTCCTCACACAACTTTGAGCCTTCAATCTCGGCCAACCACTACCAAATTTTCTTCTCCACTTCCCTAGAAACATCCTAAAGGTTTTTGGCTTCCTCAAAGACCAATTTTAGTGCCCTAAGAGGAGGTCTCAAAGAGGTGCTTCAAAGAAGAGGTAATTTCCGTTACCGATTCTTTCACCTTTATTTCTTCTTCCACTTATTCTTCTTAGGTTGTTTAATTATGAAGTAATAACATCAGTATCAATCATATACTGATATGTAATTATAAGTATCAAACAATCCTATTTCACCATCTACCCATCATACGGAAAATGAAATCACCGCGCGTGCGTACGTATGGAATACCATCTCCACGTCGTGGTGTAATCTATTTTCCGCCACCACCTTAGTTGGATGGGTATAATGGTGTAATGAGTAACTATATATGATTATTATAAAGTGATATTGATACTGGAATAGTATACATACACTTCAACATAATTTCACGATCATGAGAACGATATCATCGCTCGTGCGTACGTACGGAATACCGTCTCCACGACGCGATGAGATTCATTCTCCACTTTAACCATTCATGAATGATTATAAAGTATATATAATAAGTAATCATGAAATATATGACATAATAATGATACTGGATTTATGTGTATATATATGAATGTCATCTACTTAATTCCGTTCAACTCAATAAGGAAACGAAAACAGCGTTCATGCGTACGTACGGACTACCGTCTCCATGAACGGTGTGTTTCATTTCATTTATCTATCTATTATATATATATATATATACTGAATATATATGATATATAAATCATGTTTTATATTCTGGAAGTAAGTAAATCATGATATAAGTAATAATAATGTCAAGAACAACAAGTCCAAACACCTACGACAAATGAATCGATTTTACCCAAAACACTCTTTAACATGGAATTTACAAAAGAATGGTTAAAATAAAGTCATAAGTGAACCATATATGATATAATAACAATGAGTATGATTCTGGAATAAGTCAATGAAATTATTTAAATCATTATACAGGAGGTTTGGACACTTACGAAGAAAATCGGACCTAAGGTAAGGGAAATATCACAATCTCATTTTTATCCGAGATTGTTTATACTTTGGTATTTACTGGGGTTATTTCTATCAACCATGTCCATGTTTTATAAAAGTGTTTTCATGTATGTTTAAATTCCTTTTTACCCATTTTGACTTTTACCACATGGTATGTAAGGAATCTTTCTTTTTTTTATGTTACGAGGTACTTCTTGACTTTTCCGACAAAAGTACGGGAAGAATGTTTTTTTAACTTATACGGCATGAATGGATTTTTAAAACATTATTTCCAAGAAGATTCCTTTAAAGGTTTTCAAGTTTATTTTTAATCAATATCTTTTAGTTTATAATTTTATGACATATTAAGAAAGGAAAAGTGTTTTTGAAGAAGAAAGGATATTTTCCTCAAGAATGGAGTTCCAGTGTTTTATCAAAATTATTTTCCATCTAAGATAATAAAGGGTTCTATTTTTATCCCTATTATTACATTGATTTGATTATGTTGTGATGGAATTATTTTTATGAATTCCTTTATCTTATATGAATTGTTTTATGGTGTCACGATGTTTAAGATTCCCATTTTTATTACATGGGTTATGCTATGATGTATGGTTTATGATTTTGTGGCACACATAAGAATGGTATCATTATGAGATGGGTGGGACCTATATCTCCCTCAAATGCATTGGGTAAAGATTTTATATCTCATGAGATAGACATGGCTGTAATGGTAGGTTATACCGGTTCAGTGAAACAGGACTGAAACGATTGTGACTCGGTTCAGAAAGGGACTTTGTCCACTAAGATAGTCTTGGCAATGAGTCTTGACTAACAAGAAATGATTCTCTATGATTATGTGTGTATTCCACAAAGTTTCATGTTTTAAGTTATGATTATTGTGATTACATTTCACTTCCATGATTTATCCCATGTTATGAAATTATGCTCTCTTTTTCAAGTTAAGATTTCCAAAATGTTATGTTCTTATGAATATGATGTGATTGATATTTCTTTTGTTTACCCTTACTGAGCATTTGAGCTCACCCTTCTATGTTTTCTTTTCCCCAGGATATAAAGGAAGGTTTTAGGTAAAAAAAGGGGAATATCTTTATGGGAGATATTGAAGATCTTTCACCACGTTTAGAAGATTATATTCCGAGTTTCCAAAGACACTAAACTATTACGGTCCTTGTGTGTCTGTTTTTGTTATGTATTAAGTATTCCGCAAAAGTAATGTAATGTCCATGTACGTCAAGCTTCGGGTCTCTACAGGTCACCACTTATCGGAATCAAGTTGAACAGAGACTACACATGTACCATGATTCATATGAAGTGGTGAGTATATAAACCTAGTAAAAAATCGACAAAACACTTCCCACACATGAAACATAAATAAGAATAATCTAGTTCACATTTTAAATAAAACAAGATGGATGAAAAATAAAATGTATAAGCCAAGAAAACCATATAAATGACACACTCCAAAATCCAAATTTCCTTTTAAAATCCCTTATTTCCATGAAATAACCTATACCATAGCTCACACACCCATTCCATGAACTCACACACTCATAAATTCATCCCCCTATAAAGACAAAACTCCTAATAAAAATACCAACTTTTGAGAGGAGGCCTATTCAACATGTCTCAAACGATAATTTTGTGATACAATTTGAAATTCCCCTAAATTCAACTCTAGTATCCAAGTATGAACCAACAAGGCCTCATAAAATGGATTATGAACACACACCACAAACATGTTCCACTAAATTCAGCACTAACATCCATGTCCAAACTAGAAAGGCTCCTCACAAGGCATCATGAATATAGACACTAGACCACCATTTCCAAACCACTATTCTATAACCATTTCGTCATGCCATTATTAACACATATATATCTGAACTAATTACTCATAATCCAATTTAATTAAACACTGAAACCATCATTTTCCAACCAAGTTAACAAATATAACATTATTAATATCTTATGGGTTCCACCCATAACCATTATTTTAGAAACCCATAATAAATTTAGATAATATTCAAAATAAGTTTCACCATTGATTTCCCACCAAGGGACATGAATATTTTATTTTAAACCCAAAACCTTTAGGTTCATTGAAAAAGGAGAGTGAATGATAATTCACCAACCTCATCAATGTTTGTTATGATGAATCCAAGAAAAAAAAATTGTAAGGGAATAATCACTAAAAGATTCCTCTAGAAATCATCCAGTTCGAGATACCTAGGAATGAGAGTGTTATTGGGAATTTCATTATAGTAATCATGTTAAAAATAAAATTATAAATCCTCTAAAAATTACACATGGTGTCCTATTAAAAGATAATATCTTACCCCCCCCCCCAAACTCAATGGTCATTTCTCCAATTTAAAATTAATTTGACCACCACCATGTGTCACATACCTGCCTGTACCACTCTATAAATAGTAATCGGACCAGGTATAAATAATTAATCAAAAGATACTCCTCATACTTCAAAGGATTCCAATTAGAATTTAGGGGCTAGGATGTCTATGGGAAGATTATTCACTCATATCATTGTAAGAAACTGATGGAAATAACCAAACATCATCCATATAAGTAAGTAAACAGAGTGGAGGAGAAATTTATATATACAATTCTATAATAAAATTGAATATAGTAATGGCCCGAATGACCATGTAATATATACAACACTGATTTTTCACTTTTATGACCACAAATACATGAGTATATATTAGAAATAAAAATAAAATAACCAGGCTTTACTTCCCACATTAAGCCATACAAATTTTTGATCTCCACACACACACACACACACATATATATATATATATATGATGTCTAGATCTATCATTAATGGCCCTCATCCAACCTTGTTCCTATAACCAAGTGAATGTATTCTTGGGTATGAGAGTGGAAGAGTGGCCAGTGCAGGGTGTGAGTACAGAATCTGGTAAGAACCAAAAACATCATATCATACATATCCAGTAAATATATTGTATGTATATATGATCTTCTCATCAGATATAAATAATAATAATAAAAAACTACTAAACATAATGTAAAAGATAAGGTTATACAAGAAATAATCATGGAATGTGTTCTAAATAGTCGATACACAACTGTAAATAATGAATAAAATAAATACACAATTGATCCTTTGATTCATGAACCTAGTCAACTGTACATCAGGCGAAACAAGCATTAAGGTGGATGTGATACCACACAATCCATATTTAATCAACTAAATTCTTGTATCGGCGATCTTGATTGATGATACCTTCTTCATATAATTCCATAAATGTCTCTGAGAAAGCTAAAACACCATAGGGGGATACATGCCATAAACCTGGGATCAACAAAATTTCCAAAAATATCTATAATGAAGGATTCCAATTAGTATATGGAAATCATATAAATATGGAAATAATATATAATTTATACCACTCATTCCATGTAAATTTAGTCTAATTTCTGAGTCCTATTTCCCGATCTATAGTTAATCATGATATTATGACTCAAATAATCCCTATGTGGGTGATGAATAAGGTATATTTTAGGAATCCTATCATGAACTAAGGTATAAGTCAATGACTATTAAATAAATGGATCAACTACACACTCTGATACTAGTCTGTTGAGTATATTATTGGTTCATCCACAAAATATTATAGAGAATAAAAGTAATTTCAATAGGACATCATCATTAATCCATGAGTGTATCTCAAAGAGGGGTTCTGAAGTGTATGAAGAAACCTAACTATGTAACCCCTGAAGTGAGGAATCACAATGACTATCAGAATTACTATCTCTTTCAATAAATCATGTAAAACTCATAGTCCAGATCCCATGGTGTTCCTCTAGGAATCCTAATAAGCCAACCATCAAACATATATGCTTAGAATCCATAACCCATGAAGTATCTCTATGAAAAACTGTAATATTTCTCATAGTATCTAGATCATAGTATATATACCAGGAAGCATGTCTGATAATCATAGCTCCACAAATAATAATCTTGGGAAAAAATAAATAAAAGAGTTAGGGTTGTTGAAAACCTAAACCCACTACTACATTAGTATCCCCTTTTGATTACATGTTTGTTGTGGATTCTAAGGTGAAACCATATACCATCTATACCCAAACCCATAAAGCAATGGATCAGGGTAGTTAGAATATTTAGGCACCCAATAGGGACCCCTAGGTTAATTCACTTGAGAGGAAAACATCTTCAAATAATCTAATTCCAAATAACAGGCTCAAGTAAACACCTGATGTACCCAGATGCCACATCTGATGGCATGATGAAAAGGGTTACATGGCCCTCCTAAAAACACATGGTCTTTCTACTATAGGAACTATCACCAGATGTGTTATAACCCAATATCATTAATAAGGTCTCTCTAGGATAGTCCATAGATCTAACCCAGTCCTGGATTCCTGTCATATTTCGAACTAGGAATGTATAATGTTGACACACCTCACCAAGTGTAGTCTCACTTCTTAAGAGGTCTTCAGGATACATTGTGTCTAAATTTTCTAAGTCGTGAAACTAAATTTACAAGGTTTTTAGTACCCCAATGTTTTCATCTATAAAAAATTACCCATTTAATTGTAAAATAGTTCATTAGAATAAATTTAATAAGACTCATCTCACATAGGGGATGGCTCTAGTAAAAACATACTACCATAAACATGCATAAACACTATAGGGAAGATACAACAGACCACCTACCTTTTATAAAACATTTTATACATATTCAAAGGGTTGAAACAATTTTTAAGGCCCACCAATGCTCATATGAGATGCACGAATCCTTTTCTCAAAAAAATAGTTAAATTTAATAGGATTATTATTATTTAATCAAACTTAATAATATATAAATAATTCAAAAAAAATAAATATAATTGAATAAAGATAAAAACCACACTGGAAAATATCACAATAATATAGATGTGACCAAATACTAATTAAAAAATCTGCATCACATCATCAACCATTAACCGAGCTCAATCCCTCAGCAATGATGTAAAGAAATTAACTTATGCGTTAATGATTTATAATTTCACCAAAGAATCATACCTCAATGAAATTATATGCAATTAAGTATAGATAGCCATCAGGGTAATCCTATTCATGTGTAGTGGAAAACCTTTTTCATGGGTATCTGATTCCACCATGATCTGGTGGAATCAGGAGAAAAATCCCAAACAGAAGAAAGTAATATTTGAGGAAGAAATAGATTAAAAGAATGGAGTTTAAGAATTTTCTCATGGAGTTCAATGCATCAGGTGGTGTTCTATTTTGACCAAGAATAAGGGATATCTCCCATTGAGGATGAGAGAAGGGGTAGGGTGCACATGGAGGAGGTTACTAGGTGAAATGAGGGAGAAAATGGGTAAAAACCTTTAATGCATGTAAGGGAAAATGGAAGTTTTACCCTTTATAATGTAATACATGGTCTGTATGCCTGGTTTCCCAAACCCTTCACCAACTGTGCACCTCAACTATCTATAAAAATACACCTTGCATGATTAGTCACATGATTCAATAGACTATGTGCCAACCATGTGGTCATCTCTATCCCGACCCCTTCATATGACACAGTTTCAGCGCATGGGTTAAAAAATTGTGAAACAACCATGTGACAAGTCAATAATAAATTGAAACCACAGAATTTCCTCCCCAATATTTCCAAATAGAATCTTAAACTATATGCCTATACAAATTCATCAAAATGGTTGATCCACATGGTTTCACTAATGATGGTCCAACCATACGTCAGAATATACAATTTTTAGAAATATATTCTTAGGGCATGAACCCCCCCCCAATACATCCCAAAACACCCCATCCATATTCCAAGAATAATTTCTCATCTTAACACTGCATTTTGATGCATTAAAACCATTATAAATTGTTTACAAATCTCTAATCAACATTTTTCATGTTTATAAACTGATGGTTTAAATTTCGTCTGAAATTTTCCAACTCATAAAACAACGGATCTTAAAGCATACCCAACTTAATGACTCTCATACCTAAAAATTCGTGGTTATAATAAAAATGATCAAGACAGTTTAATTCAGTCATGAATTCCCACTCGAATAGCCACACTGTATTTTTTAATACTAAATGTTCTTCCATGAACCGCTTTGATAAATATGTTCCTTAACTTTCCAAACTCGAGAAAACACTCATATCCACAATCCAAAACTCAATATAGTACTTACCCAGTACTATCTATGATAAAATAAAATCGCATTGATGACTTAGTCATTGATTTTCATATGGTTCTCGCCTCTATAGGTTCTACTTTCAACGACCAATTCCAATCCATGGTACTAGCTCAATGGAATTTCCAAGGGAAACACACCCATTGAATCCTAATGACACTCTCCACATGCTTCTCACTGACTAAACCTAATAAAGCATGAGTAAAATGATCTTGGTCCTTGATTTGATCTGAAACAGTCAAATTCCACTTGACCAAACCCAACTTGGTCATGGAAACTTTTCCCTATAAAGCTTTGGACAAACATTATACTACACATATCTCACCTGAATGACATGCCCAATGTGGTTCTTCATTGGCCACATCCATCTATCCAAGAGAACACATTTCGAACCACCCTTGTCCAAATATTCTAAAAATTGTTTAACTTTAGTTCCTGACACTTCAACCAAACTTGTTCAATTCATTTATTGTAATCTAAAAGCTAAAACAATTATCCAATGACTAGTATCATGGTAGTATGACACTTCTCACATTAGGTTCAAAAGGTAGTGACCAAAAACATGTTCCCCACATTAGAAGCATCTATTTCTTCACACCATCAAAGAGAATTCCTTATCAATATAGAAAATACCCCATAATTTTTCATTAAATAATATTGAGTATGGTAAGAAACTCAATCACTCCCATGTTCTAACTCTAAACATCACCCATATAAACTTTTTGAAAATGGTCTGCATGGAAAATGATGAATTTCAATTCACAAAGAGGGTCACCACCCTCAAATGGCCAATGGTGCACTACCAACAATATGGATTACCTTATACCACTCCTAGGGCATAACGTTCAAGGATTCCTTTTCATTAAACTAGAAGATTCATTTAAATAGATCAATGTATAGCTCATACTCTCTCAAAGTACTAAAGACGATTTCAAGGTATTGGTAATGATGGTCTCTAGGATAGATGTACACTATGATATAATCGATAGGAATATATTACTCTCCATGATCAATGCTCACATAATACCAAGTTATGAATTCATTTAACCAACTTCTAACACATTGTCTCCCAACTATATGAATTTAGGTCTATCCATTGGTCAATCGCCTCATGAAACCTGATTTATTTTCTAAATTTCTCTCATCATAGGTAACTTATTGTATTTTACCTTAAGATATGGGTCACCATTCCCAAAAGAATCGTATTAATAAACATTAATCCTCATCCTATACTCAACCAATTTTCGGTATTCCATTCTAAATAGTTACCACACACAACCAGTATGAAATAAACTCACCCTATGAGGTAATAGAACAAAACTATACCACCCAACTCATTATCTCATAATTCATACATAAACAATTATAATATGACTATGCTATAATTCATGACAGTATCATTGATCCAAAATCTCCCTTGGCACCCCTCTTTAAAATTCAAAACCTCACATGTGCCCTGATTATTTCCATGACCACCCAGCCCATGGAATCACTTTTCAAAAATTTAAGTGTCAACCACACAACCACTACTCAACTGGCTAGGTGCATAAACTATCCTACCCATGGAAGAAAATATTGATATACAAACACGTTTTATACTTTCTTAGAAACAAAAGGCTTCAATCTACCAATATCTAAAAAACTAATCACTTCTCATGCGTCATTCTCAACAAGAGAATACATCGAAGATCATTTCCTAAAAATGAATTGGTAACATGAGATAACCCTTCTCACAAGTTTCCCTTTATCAAATCAAAAAATGACTCAAAAAATTCCAACTCATAGCTAAGGGACTCTAGAAATCCTACATATCCCTACCAATCAAGTCTCTTATCAATGTCCCTAGGTCCAACCATCTATCTCAAAGGTCAAACCAATTAGGGGGTAAATATAAAATCAACCTAGCTGGGCCAAAACCTATCAACATGGGATCAATTATATAGTTTTTCAATCATATGTTTTTGAGAAAACCCTTTATGTTGTAATAGATAACCCATTTTAGTGAAACCCATTGCTAACTCTTAACTGAGGGATGATTATAATTTCTAAAACATTTAATGAATAACTTGACAAGAATCAACCTACCATACCCTAGCAAACTTTGATAATAATCATAATTAACAACTCCCTAGAGGTTCATAATGTAATTTAAATATTACAAAAAACTTATCCTCACCAAATATTTTTTTATATTAATCCTCCCATGAGGTTCTGGTTTACTAAAAATGTATAGGCAGCTATCAAAATAATACTAAATGGGCCAACTAGATAACCATAAATGAATATTATTTATGTAAAATATCGTATAAATATTTATGGGAAAACTTTATATAGTTTTTTATAAACCTTTAGATTTATGCACATGAAATGGATGCACCATAATGGGGTCCATTATAAAGATATCAACTTCTAACATTTACCTTCAAGGGTCAATATTACAAACACAATATCATCTCACAATTTCTGTCAAACTAAAATAATATGGTCAAGATAACTAGAATTTCATTCCAATTTATGCTTGAAAATTTGTATAGGTTGTTACTGACACTTTAAATAGTTGATCCTTAGAAAAAAACCCACAACTATCCATAAATTATGCAACATGTTCCCTACCAACATATTAGGGTCATTTAACCTCACCTTCATGAAGACTAAGTCATCATCCTCACTGCCAAACATCACTAAATAGATCCACATGTCTTACCTTTAGAAAGAAATATATATTCAAGTTGGTCGAATTTAGTTGAAATACCCCTTAAAACTATATGGGAAACCCCCATTTATGTATTTTTTAAAATATTAAACAATTATAATGTGCCATATGTAAAACCACACACTAGAAGGCCTATAACATGTGGACATTATGTGCTTATTATGATGCATGTGATGCCTCTTTAATTTTAAAACCAAGATTTAAAATCATTTACTTACCTATCACTAACAGGCCAAGAGATAGATATCTATAATAAATCATAAACTCCACACCACATCTACATCACTCAATGTATAAATCATATAGAATTGTAATATTTAATTAAAAGATTAGAAATCCAATATCCCAAGAAATTAGGAATTCTCACTAGAACTAGTGTTCTTGATGCAACAGCCTAATATCCACCAAAATCTCTGACACATTACTAATAAACATATTTACCATGTCAAAATTATTAATAAAATAGAAAAAATAAAAATCTATAGAAACACATTTTCATATCCTAGTTTGGATCACTCCAGAAAGCATAACCAGACCAGTTGGAAACAAGTCCTTAGGTATGCCTCCCTATACGCGAGAGGTTTCTCACAAATATTGAGGGCTTAAGGTGTGTCTGTGGGGAAATTATACCATCATATAATAATTTAGTGGAAATAACAAAACATAGTTAATAATATAAAATAACTAGATATTTTAAGAAATATAAATATTCAAGGATGTAATAAAATTTAATGTGGTGGAGGTCTGAAAGGCCATGACATAGATACTACACTAATCACCAAATTTACTGATCCCAAATGTTAGAGTATACAAACAAAATTGAAATAAAAGTACATAGAACTACTACCCACATAGATTTGTACCAAATACCTAATATCCACATACATATCTAATTCATCCTGGTAGATCAGTTCCAGACCCCATCCCTTCTCATGCATGTAACTGAGGGAACCTTTTATTGAGTACCCCAGTGTAATATTAGCCTTAGTACAGTGAATATATAAAACTCTGTAGATAACCACCAACACAGTCTTGTACATAGAAAGTAAATACATTGTATATATATGTGATCATCTAATCAGGATAATAATAATAATAATTAACTTTTCAAGATAAAGTAAAAGACAAGGGAAAATAAGGCATGATCAAAGAATGTTCTCACCTAGCCAATTTGCGGGTGGAAATAAATAATAAAATAAATCCATAGTTGATCCTTGGTTTTATGAACTCGTTCAATAAGAAATACAATAAAAATTTCATTGAGATAGATGATGTGCCACTTATGGAATTTGTAATAAATTTGATCCTTGGTTCCACAATGTCGATTGACAATACATGATTCACCCAATGCTAGAAAAGTCTCTAAGATACCTCAGCATAAGAGGGACACCTTTCCTAACCCTTAGATAATTTTTACTTTACTCCAATCCCTATTATGAAGGATTATAGGTAGTATATGGACATCGTATAAATATGGAACTAAGATGGAAGCCATTCCACTCATGTCATGTAAATCCGGTCTGATTTCTGAGTATTGGGTCCAAATCTATATCAAATCATGACATTACAACTCAAATAATCCCTAACCAGGATGACCCTTAGGAGATCTGTCTGGAATTGTCTCCAAACTCAAGGTAACAACTTGGTGTGTATTTAATAAACATCCCAACATCCCACTCCCAAAAAATTATTCTGAGTACAGTAATGTTGAATCCATTTAATCCTTGGGATCTTCCTAAAAATATCTTGATGAGATCATCATCAATCCCCAATATTATCTCAAATAGGGATTTCAGAGTGTACTCAAGGTCCAAACATTCAAAATAATGAAGTGATTAATCCTTGTGAAAATGGGAATTCCCAAATATTTCAATCCATCATGTCATGCTCATAGTTTAGATCCCTAGAAGAACCTCTCTGAATCTTGATAAGCTAAAAATTAACCATCTATGCTCAGAAGATGGATCCCATGAAGTACCTATAAGAATCGCTATAATATATTTCATCACATTTGGATCATCATCAAAACACTAGGAATCACATCTATATATCATACCTACAACAATAATACCCATTTAAAAGAATAAATTAATGATTGAGGGTGGTGGAACACCCAGACCCACCACTAATGCACCATCCCCTTCGGCTTGCATGTTCAGTATGCGTTATAAGGTTACACCTGCTATCATATCTACCTAAACCCATGACACACTAGCTCAAGTTCAATCAACTATTAAGTCAACCATTGGGACCCCTAGGTCAATACAATATAGAAGTATCCCTCTTGGAATCCGGTAATTCAGAGTAATGATCTCAAGTCAACACCGGACACACCTGGACATCAGGTCCTGTAGTATCGTGAATTGTGTAGAAGAATAGTCCTAGAAACATAGGGAATTTCCATAATGGAAACTATCAAAAGATGTTTCATGACCCAATATTGATGTCATGATATCTCTTGGTTAGTCCTCACATCCATCCTAATCTTGGTCTTCTAAGGTCTGTCAACCTAGGACTATATAAGGCTGACATGCCACAACAAGTTCATCCTCACCTCTTAGGAGGTCTGTTGGATACTCAGTGTCTAAATGGTCTACTACATGAAACTAGCACACAGGGGTTGTTAGTGACCTTTAATATTCATCCATCACAAATAACCCATTTAATTAGGTAAATCGTCCATTAGAGTATATTAAATAAGAGTGGTAACCCTTAGGGGTAGTCTCTAGTATACACATATGACCATAACCAAGAATGAATACCATAATATAGGTAAAAAATACACCTTCCTTTTGTTAATATTTCCATTTATTTTATAAGGTTCAAAAATAATTTCTGTCTCGTCCAAGTACATCTGAGACACACAATTTCATATCTTAAAACAAAACAAACATAAATTAATTAATAATATTATTATTATAATTAATTAGTCAATATCAATAAGAAATAAACAGTTTGAACCAAACAAAAAATAAATTCAAAAGTCACAAAACCTCACAATTTAATCGCTCCTTAAAGACACTTTGATGCTCACTAACAACCTTCGGCACATTATCAAACTTGAATTGGTCACTATCCATAAGAAACTATGTCAAGAAAACACCAAAACAATTTAATTTAGGCTTTAAAGCCTTAGAAATTAACCATAGTGACATAGCGTAATGAATCTATCAAGGGAAAAGTGTAGAAAAACTCCCAATTTATCCTCCTAATAGAATGAGAAAATCCATCTCATAGGTATTTGATTCCACTATGTTGTGGTGGAATCAGAACCAAAATTCATAACTGGTCAAAACAACATTATTGGAATAAGGAGAAGAACACAACAGAGGCAAATCAAGTTAAACAATTGTTTCATGGATTGAAATGCATCCATCAAAATAATATTTTGACCAAGAATGAGGGATATCTCTCATGGATAAATAGATAAGGAGGATGGAATGCACGGAAGATGTTGTTAGGTGAAATGAGGGGGAAAGGGTTTAAAACACATTAAGGGTTAGAGGGTAAAAATGATAACTTTCCCATTTATAATGATCCACACTATTTGGAAACATGGTTTTTCAGTCATTTCTCTAACTCTATGTCTCATATTTCTATAGAAAACAAACCTCGCATGGTTATCCATATGGTTCAATGGATGAGGACTGAACCATGCATTTTTCATTGTCTTAACCCCTCCATCTCGTATAGTTATATCACATTTTTTAACAAAACATTCCCTAACCATGTGACATGTATACAGTAAATTTTTTACCCCCACACAGTCTCCCCTATCCTACCACATTATTTCTAAAACTGTGTACCTATAAAAATTGGGAATCAGAATCGAGTCAAATAGTTTTCAATAATTGTGTGTCAACCGTAAACCCTAATATCACACATTCAAAACATAATATTCGGTACCTAAATACCTTGAATGATCCCAGAACCTCAAATCCATCTTCTAATCCTCTTTTTAAGCCTAAAAATATCATTAATAGGTATTAAAACTTTTTGAATTCCATTATGAGTCTCTGATCAAGATTTGACCCATTCAACAATTGAAAATTAAAATTCCTTATAATATTTTCCAACTCATAAAACATGGAATCTTACACTACTACTCAGTTTATACCATAGTGGATCCTCTCAAGCCATTTCACCTCCTTCTTGAACCCCTGATCATCATACATATTCAAAACCAAATTAATGATCCTTGATCACCACCATGTCTTTCACCAAGGAATGGTGAAATACATTTCATACACCCAATAGACCACCTCGGCCACTCACCACACTATAGGAAAATTTCCCTTACCATATGACCATCTACACTAAAGACCATGGAATAGAGGACCCTAAATCATTATTGCTGCCCCATCACACACTCAACCTATCCTCAAATCCACACACCAACACACCAAAAAACATTTTTATTTTATAGGTCCATGTTTTACTCAGGGATACCCATCTATCTTTTATACCTCTCAAAACACCCAGAATCTCAGGCCTGGTGTTCCTCACACTCAGAGAAAACCACACTGGTCACCCTACTAAACCATAACCTCCTCATATAGAATGTTTCTCCACCTATTTCTCATAGGGGTACACCATTATGAAATACACCATCAAAACACCCATCAATATGGCATGGTGATGTCATTGTTTCAAATAGGCCAACTCCCCCAAGGATAAATCCTACAACTATAACACGGACCCCACCATGCCTACCACTACGGTGTGCTAAACCTGAAAGATCCAAAACTCACTGATCTAACCATGAACCCCTCCAAAATCTTTTTAAACACCTCATAACATAAAAATAATCAATAAACAAAGTAATAACACAAACCAAGAGTGTAAAATTCTAGCCAGCATTAGGCCTTTGATCATTGGAATGCTGGAGGTTCGTAATAATGAGACAAAATCATTAGTTTCTGGTCCAGTATAATAGTGTCATATTTCAAAGAATATCATAGAACTTAATATGATTCTAAAATAGACATAACAATGGTTTATTTCATCCTATAAAGTGATTATCATTCCCATCCCATGATATATACCCAGTGATAACCTAATCAAACATATAGCTGAACGGGAAGTGATCCCAAAAAATTACAAAATAGTGCTCAAATCAAAATAAGGAGATAATTTTCATCCCTTATGCAGGTCATAGTTCCCTAATCTAGTTAATAACCCAAAAATACATATTTTCCCACTAGTTACAATATTGAAAAACAATAAGAAATAAAATAAGAAACAAGAGATTGAAAATGATGATTGAAAAATACTTCAAATTGGTCCATGTGAAGAATATCATGAAACCCCCTAACGAGGAAGCTATGGTTTCATTGAGTGACTATAGAAATCAATACACCATGTGACTATAAAACTTCCTATATAGAGAATATATATAGATATTCTACAGAATTCACCCTCCCCCCCCCCATTAAAATGAAACACACTGAATGATTATGTTGGTCAAGTACCACTTAGATGACATCATGATTCTGAAGCATTTTAGCTAATCTGGTTCCAAAACTCCAAATAATTTAACTCCCCTATTAACAAGGTGCTGGTAATAGCAGCAACATGCCAATTGGTCATTGTTCGACATTCACTACATTATTTGAAATCTTAATAATTGAATGGAAAATCTATATGTAAGTATTTTGACTCAAGGATGGCCTATAATTGGATCCCAAATCACAAGATAAAGTTTTCATTATCTTCCCACCCATCAACAGATTCCCACCGTTGTTTGACCTAATGGTAAGAATACTAAAATTCCCAAACTAAAATTCCTAGGACATGGTCACCAAAATCAAGAATGATTCTCACCCATTACAAAACCATGAAAACATCATTTTTGTATGACTCAAGTACATATCATTGATTTAGCCCATAAATCATAAATAATGCAACAATTAACTCACCCATCACCGAATGACATTCGAGCTAGGCCATCCACTACGAAATTGATCACGATCTGTCAGGATTAGTTAGGAAATTCCATTGTGAGACAAAACATGAGAATACATAAATGAGACAAAAGAAATAAATCTCTAGTTACAAAGTTTAAGATTCCTTGAAGTGTCTATAAATAATACCATCCAATCAATATAATAAATTCATTTGTACATTGTAAAAGATAAAGGAATTACCACGTACTCACTCATACCTTTGAAATTTTCAAAGGAAGTTAATCATAACAAAAACACTACCATCTAACCACACCTATCTATGAAATAGAACCTATGTAGTTTTTTGAAAAAAAAAAGAACCATGTTTCCTAATTCCTTGGGCTAGACCCATTGTTCCCATAGTTCAGATCATGAATAACAGGATATAATTCCAAACACTGCCCCTAAATACTCAAATATTTCTAGGTATTTGTCAAATCACTATCGAACAGATGAAAAACCCTATCCGAATATGTGATAGTGAATCTCTAGGCATAATAATAAATATAATAATTTAACACTAGCAATCATAGCCTCTAAAAATTATATCATTACATCCATTTCTATTATGGTGAATTCCAAAAAAAAATTATATTCCATTTTAATGGTAATTGATCATGGAGACCAATGTGGAACATAGAATATCATATTAACCATCAGGTATCTTAATGATCATCCCATGAGACAAAATTTAACAACACTTCCCCATTTCCCCATTCCACATATCATGGTTAACATAAAATAACAACAACCAGCCATGATAGAATAACCAGGATAATAATCATACTAGAACAAACTTCACAACAAGACTAACTAGCATAGAAAACAAAACTAACACAACAAGCCCCCAAATAAAATATTTAGATAAATTTCCAGTAATCCACCATAAGTTTTCCAAACACCAAATCACAGCATCACAACACATTCTAAAACCCAAAAAACTACAGATTTAAAAAAAATAAAGGCTCCCTTTTAAAAACTATTTCCCCAATATCCCATTTAAAGAGATATATTTAAATATTTCATGAATCCAAAATACTAAAAAACATTCCTAAAACATCCAAGAAAATCTTTATTGTAAATCCTATTTTAAATCCACCTATTTTTTAATAAATAAAACCTTCCAATTACATTATTTAATTTGAAAAAATCTTTATCATAAAAAATGGAACATCATACCAGATCACATAAACATCATAAAAATTCATGTTACCACCAATAATAAATTCTTGTACTATATTTACAGATAATTTCCTATACATTAAAAAGTTTCAAAATTCATTATTTCCTCAGGATCAATAAAACATTTCAATACAAAGTCCAGTATAATCATATTTTAAATATATAGCGCATTCTCAATTATTCATTACTAGGAAGAAAACATGTTTTTATGAAACACCTTATATGATCATATTTCATGTCATTATCATAAAAAAAAAATATTACTAGAAACACTACATTACCAATCAATCATGCTCAATTATTTAAAAAATTAAACAACCAAAAAATTATCATATCATACAATTCAACATGAATGTATGACTAGTAAGATAAAAATTGTAAAATTGACAAAATAGCTTAACGTTGTAGTAGGATATCCCTTTTAATATAAAAAAATTAATTACTATTCTACTTATTAAATTACACATGTTTCAGTAAATATTTATGTAACATGAAATAACAATATTTTATTCTCCATTATTTCACCAAATAACCAAAATAAAAAAGTTATTCGTCTAGTATTGTTTTCTAATTAAATTTATCATGCACTAAAATTTCAAATTTTTATATTTAAATCAACCCATGTAGTGTCACAAAAATATTAATATAAATGCTAAAAAAATACGTCCAATGTATATAAAGGTTCCCTATAGTATAAAAGTTTCTTCAATAATTAAGATATATGGATAGTAAACATATAATAATGCATTGAGTAATTATTCTAAAATTCTAAACATTATCTTATTTTAGCATGGATTCAGGATTCCCATTTAATAAAATAATTGTAATCATAGTGAATACCAGTTTAAATTCCAATTCCTCACTAAGATCGCTTTCCTTTATTCCACAAAACAAAAGGATGGCATTAAAAATCTAAATACTAGAAAAAATCAACACAAATAAAATCTAAAACATATTTACTATGTTCATGAAACTATTTATTAAATACTCTATGATTCATCCAAATAAACAAAATACCTTTCCAATAATCAAATACTTAATTTATAAATTCATTAAAAATTAAACACCATGTTATTGCTATAATATGATTGGTAAGTCTCGTTACTAATTTATGATACCAAAATCTCATCAGGTAAACCCATGTTGTGGAGGTGACAACATTCCTTCAAGATTTAGTCAACACTTTTAATACTCAGAACACCCCAGTGACTAAAAGATCAATATAAAAATGATAGATATGTTTTTTATACTATATATTTCAATTCTCAAAACATTGTATCTCAATGACTACTATCCCAACTAATGGCCTCTACCAAATAGAAGTCATTTGTAACATCTCGACCAAAACCCATTTGCTTTCCGAGGAACATAATTCCACTAACCATAGCCACATTACCCATACACGAAAGGTTGGAAATAAATTCCATGGAAATCATGAAATCCTGGGGGAATATTTTCCCTTACATACATAATGACCTATAATATAAATCTCTAAGACAATGTATATACATATGATGCATTAATCGACATAAAACAAAACTATATTATATAATTTCAATTAAAAATAATTAGAGTTGAAGTAGACAACAATTAATACAAATAAAAATTACAAAACCAATACTCAATGGAAGGAAAAGGTGCCAAAGTGTCATGATCTAATGATCCATAAGACTACTACCTATAGGCTCCCAGATCTATCCCTAAGGATCAAAATAGTAATGAAATCCCATTGAAATTTAAGAGGTAACCCCTTACATGAATCATCTCGAACAGATACAACATATGCACCAAGATAGATATGGAAGGGTGAGTATACAAACTCTTTCAGAAATCCATTGAAGGATTCTAACACATGACACATAAATAAGAACAAACTAACTCAAATTTTATATAAAACTTGAGGGAAGAAGAATAAAATATAAAATTCAAGAAAATCAGTCATGGGACCCACAGAAAATTCCTCATATCCATTTTAGATGCATTATTTTTTTGAATTAATCCATTCTATTAATCACACACCCATGTAATAAAATCACACAAACATGCAAGAATACCCTTCCAAAGAGGAACTACTAATGAAAAAAATGAGTGGAAACCAATTTAACTTAACCCAATCCAACATTTTTTTTTTGTTTAATTTTTTTGTGCCTATAAATTTGAAACTAGAAACTAAGTCTAAACCAACATGGCCTCGTATAAATCATCATAAACAAACACCATAAACATGCTCCCTTATATTGGAAAATATCAAGCAATTGTAAATGAAAAAACCCTCATAAAATGCATCATGAACACACACCACTGACCACCATTTCGAAAGATCCTTACCAAAACCATTTCATCAAACCATGGGTTCCATATACACACCCATAAAAATTTCACATGAATCAATATAATGATACACTAAAAAAATTCTTTTCAAATCAACTAAAAAAGATAAATTTTATCAATAGGTTTTGGAAATCTCCCATAACCTTTCTTTCAAAAACTAACACAAAAGTGAGATAGTATTCTAAAGAGGTTTCACCAGATATTTTCAACCAAGAAATACAAGAATTTTATTTTAAATCCCTATAAATCATGTTATTGAAAAAATGAGAGTGATAGAGGAGTCACCTAACTCATATAAATTCATCTAGAAGAATCCAAGAGAATAATATTTGGTAGTAAATAATCATATGATGTTTCTTCCAAAAAAACATTTTGTTCGAGATACTTAGGGAGTAGAGAACGATGGGGTTTTTCAGGGAAGTAATTAGGTAACAAATATAATTAAGAATACTATAATATATGACACCTGGTTTCTCATTCAAGGAACATATCTCACCATAAAAACATAATTGTAATTTCACCTATTTAAAATAGGTTTGACTGCCACCATGAAATAGACCACAACATATTGTATCTGTACAAACTGTTTCACTACATGTTTGAACCCCCAATATTCGAACATATTAAAAACTAAATTAAATACCTTAGAACAAAAACACACCTTGAAATTTGACACGGTGAAAGAATTTTAGAATTCCCATAAGGTCATCATGGCCACTCACCAACATATGGGGAAATGTACCATTCTATTTGAACCTTCCTTGCTAAAGACCGTTGCATAAAGTATCCAATATCGTTTTTCCTCCCCTTTTCTCAGTCAGACTCACCTAGACTCCAAATTCCACCTCTCCTAATATAGTAGGAATTTCTGGGATCCCTTTATTACACAGGGAGACCTTTATATTCACCACACTGAGAAAAACACCCTCAGGCATGGCCTTAGTGTTCCTCATTCCAAGGGGAAACCACAATGGTCACCCTATAGCACCACAACCACCTAATTTGATGTCGTTCGCCAACTTATTTATCATATAGGGACTTATTTATTAACTAAGCCCTAAAAAAAATATTCACATGGAGTGTTTATATCCCCACTTTCCATATAAAGACTCCCCTAAGCACCATTACTATAGTTACAACATAACACACACTATGACCTCAACAACACTTTCCAATATGGATTCAAATATAATGTGGTGAATCCCAGAGAGAGAAACAAAATTATACAACTTTGCACCCTTAAAAAAATCCTAACACACCTCATGACATAAAAACATAGAATAAACAGTGGAATAACACAAACCAGTGGAGACACAGTCTTGGTACAAGAGAAACTCTAAATTTTTTTAATTTTTTATCTCGGTCTTATCATTTCCTTACTAGTACTTGATATAATAATAATAAATGGTTTTTTAGGAAATATACATGTCCACATAAAATGAAAAAACCCAAAAAATATATATACCATAATAATAAATGAATATATATATTACAAAATGCACATCGATATCCATGATAAATCTATCACAATTGTGAGTTTGATTGATATCCCACACTAATAAAAAAACAATTATACCACCAAAGGCTTCAACCATATGAAATGGAATCACCAAAAAATATTATTATACCCCATACTTTTTAGTGGTGGCTAACACCTCATTCTCAATGATAATTAAAGTTATGATCATAAGAGATATTTGGCTTGGGTGAGATTAATCTATAGTCTATAACAGTGAAGTTCATGTAATCTATTATATATAAATATTTAGTTAAATAAAGGAACATGATTAATTTTTTTGTTAAATATTTTATAAAATTGGAATATCTTTGGAACCTATTATAATGATTATAATTTATCCACATTTATTTACATAACATGTTAGCTTCCGTTAAAATAAACTTAATCAACTACAAATCATCACATGTTTTACTAAAATCCAACCATATGACAAATAATATAAGATTTTATAGATATATAACTTAAATATTATTATATGTATGAACTCTATAATCTTAAATTCTATTTTAGGGTATAAAGAATTTTAATTATATGAAAAATATTTAATAAAAGGAATATTGTATGACTTGAGGTTATATTTTTTGAAATGATATAAGATATCATATCACTATTTCCTTTTCTATATCATATCATACAATATGTAGATATTGTAAATCATATATTTCCATAATTTTTATTTGTTGTTTAAAAAAAATGTAAAAATTTAATATTTTACATTTATGTCTCTTGCACATGGTCCATCATTATTATCTATATTTTATATAATTATATATATTGATGATGAATATACATAAATTTCAAGTGCATAGTTGGGGGTTAAATTTTTCTACCAACATTTAAATTACCCATATGTTATGAACATGTGAGAAAATGCATGAAATGCTCTAGGAGAATCCTCAATGATTATATAAATAAGGTTAATCTATTGAGATATAGATCCAGTCTCTTTTGTGGTTCATACAGAATTTCTCATTGCTCTCTTTCTCCTTCAAACATTTCCACTTGAGAAACTATGATATCTTGGTTAAAAGGATAACATCACCAAAATGATGGGTGATTTAGGTCAGCCTATGGATACATAGTAGAGGAATGAGTCCTTTGGATACTTCTCAAGGTTCTTACCAAAATGTATGGTTGAATACAGAAGCTAACACCATATTTGGTGTAAGGTAAGAACATTTTCATTCATTTTATATTTTACACAATTTTGAATTCATATCATGGTGATCTTGGGTTTCAGATTTATTTATTTATCTTACACTAGATTGAATAATTATTATTAAATCCATAGAAACTCATCTGTAGTATTAATGCAATTTCATGCTTTATGTTTTTTGAAATTATGATCGAAAATGAATACAAAATGGATATTATTTTGATTTCATGTTCTAAATCATAAAAATGATATAGAATTTTTAATATCAAATAGATTACGATATTTGATATCATAAGCTATGATATGATCACACAATAAGATATAGGATATCATAGTCTGTGGCATAGTATTACTCTTTCAATTTTTGACCTATCATAAAATACAATATTGTGACATATCTTATGTGATGGTACTAATATGCACTATTTATATGACAAAAAATAGACCATCACATCATAATTATGATATAAAATATAAAATAAGATATGAATCTCATTAAATGAAGGTTTAATCTATAGATTGGGATAGATAATGATACAATATACTTAATTATTGGTTTTTTTGAATCAATCATAACCTAGAGTGTTCCTTTCATAAAACATGTTTTTAGTTTTGAAATACATCGTGAATTATGATATAAGGATATCATATAATAATATTTAGTAAAAAAATTTAATTTATCAATCTTTCTATTATAAATTGAATTATATAATTTATAATTGCTAATAAATTATGGGAAAAGGTATTTTGGGATTTTTATTTAATTTATTATTTTTTTATAAATTAATTGATTATAAAAATGTTTATAATTAACTATTAAATGATAATGAATCATTTAATAAATAAATATAAATTATTATTATTATTATTATTAAAATATATATGAATTTGTATGGCATAACATATAATTTTTTATTTAAAATTTCTATTGTATATATTATATGTTAATTTATAAAGAATTTATAAATTACAAAAATAAGGGAAAATATAAGAGTTTATATTTAATTATGAATGATTAAAAAAATTATTTCAAATTTTCAAATTTAAATACCATATTTGGGAAATTATTTAAAACAAATCAAAAGTACTTTTGATAAATTGATTCGAATCATATTAAAAATGTGATATTTTTATTATGTAAATTTTTTACATAGTAGATTTGGAATATAAAGTGTTTAAATTTCATTTAATGTCATATGTTTAAGTAAATTTCATAAAAAGGATAAAATTAAGTTTTCATATAACAAATAAATGTATGTTTTTTATGTTAATTTAATTATATAATTTTTAAAATTACTGGAGAAATTATAAAATGTTTATAATTACTTTATTTATGAATTATTCATAAAAGTTAATATTATGTATGAATTTATGATTTATTCATTTATTTAATATTATTCTATGATTTATTCATAAATATAAATTTTATATTGTGAATGGTTTTATAATTTCATTTAAAGTGTTAAGATAATTCTATAAATTTTCATATATGAATTTAAGGAGTTACATGCTTGGTATAATAATAGATTTAATGTTCTTCAACCTTGAATTTTTTTTGTATTAGGTTATGAGCATGAATAAAGAAGATAATTATATGTATATACACATTAGCTATTATAACTGTTATGATATTGGGATCTTGTTAAAGTAATGTACCATGGGAAGAGGGATATTGGGTATGACTACACCCAAGCCTAGGAAATTAGGATCTATCTAGAAAAGTGGGGATTCTGTACCTATCACACCATAATTACCCTTGTAAGGATTATTGATTTCATATGCATCAAAACCTTTACAATAAAGGGTTCCATATCCCTTATGTATTAGATGTATTTGGATATTTTTGAGTATAGTTGGATTTTAATTTGGGTTAGTAACAAAAACTATTTGTTTTGTAAATAGTTACATATAAATATGGTTAAACCAAATTGATTTGGTGCAAGGAATATGATTCAAAACTAAATCATTAGAAGAATGTGTGCATGTAAAGGTAAAACATAATATAAGATGGTAAGATAAAAACAACCTCAAAATAATACATGTTAAATTAATTCAAAATAGAGAACATGTAAATACCTTAACTATAAAACCATATAGGTTCATAGGAAATTAACTTTTCAATATATAATCATTTGTAATGCATGGTGGAAATGGAGAACCCTAAGAGTTAGGTAACCAAATATCCTTATGATATTTAGATCTCCCTTTCCTAGGAAAACTTGAGAGTTAGTGTACCAGAAGAATAGGGTTGAATTAATCCATATGATATACTTGGTAAATAGATATCTAGTTAATTGTACAACAATAATATCATATATGACTATAATTATGGCCTACCTATAAATCTTTGTGGTGTGAGGAATGCCAAAACAGACACATTTCATAGTGTAATATAGATCTTCACCCACTGATTAATATGATGTAATTAAAAAAGGGGGTCATCATTATAGTGGGTTCATATTTATTAAAACCCCTTATTAAATTAATTCATATCATGATACTCATGAGATAAAAAATTATGTTGTGGTTGAAATAGAATCATCATTATCAAACATGTCTTCGAAGTCAATTCATGAGGTGAATAAGATTAATAAAATCAATTTTATATATTTGTACAGAACCATATGAATCATTCTTAAGTAATAAGTAAATATATATATGATGGAATAAAATATTTTGAAGTAACCAAATGCTGAATTTTTTCAACATGTGTAGCTCAATTCTAATCATAATCATAGATGATATTTACTTACTGTTTAAAAAAATTCAAATGTATGATTACTAAATGAAATCTAGTCTCCAATAATGTAATCAATATTATTGTGTACATTAATGGATTATAGAAGATTATGCTTCCTTTAAGGATGTACCTAGATGTGGACTTATATATTTATTATTACCAAAATTGTTCTGTCAATATGAATGATTTCAATGGTAAGATTACACAACTTCCTCTAAATATTGATGATAGATGGACTAGGAATGATATATATTGGTTCTAATGTTTTATTGATAGTAAAATTGGGAAGAATTTCATGTCAAAAGAAGGATACTGTGTTGGAAATTCCAAATAGTTTTTCCTCTTGTAGCTATACATAATTATTGAAACCAGCTAGATGTATCAGGTTAGAGGGGAAATGTTTACAAATGATGGAATTGTTCAATATACTTATAGGGGCATAAGAAAATACATGTAGGTTACACGTAAAGTATTTATGTTAAATAAATAACCTCATTTTTTGGTAAGGGTATCTGATACCAATATTTATACTTTAAAAATTTATAAACCTTCATGATTTTTAAATAAATAAAAGAATTTATGGAGCTTACATTTTTCATTATGATTTTAAAAATAAGGTTGAAATTAGTGTTATTTTTATAAAATGTATTATTTTAAGTATATGTGGATCTAAATAAATGATGTGAATTATTATATAATTTCTATTATATGATAATATATGTTTTTTTGTTAATAAAGAGTTGTTAAAAATAAAATGAGATGATATCGATGGTTTATGATTCTTCAAACTCAATAGAATCTTTGAGAAGAATAAAATGATAAAAAAATTATTTGGGATAAAATATTTTATTCAATATATTTTTTAAAACTTAAGTAATCAAGATTCAACCACTCATTAGTGTCATATCTAAAAATTAAATTGTTATTTTCAGAAAACCTACTCCAAACACATAAATTATCATATAAGATACGGTGGTTAATAATTTATTTTTGATATATTGCTAAGAAATGAAATAAAGGTTTTTTACTGGATGAAAATATTGTTATGTATCTTATAATGGTATTCTTAATAAATGAAAATTTAGGAGAATAATTTGGGTATATTTATACTTTGATACGTCAAAATGTTAACAAATAAAATATTATTCCACTAAAAATTCAAAGTGAATTCCATATAATATCCTAAAATATTTTGTGGTATGTTGGTAAAGAAATAGTATAAAGATTTATATTTATATCTCAAAAGAAAATTTTGAATTAAAATTTTTCATTATGATGATTTTCCACTTAGAAATAGCTCTTATTAGACAAAAAAATAGATTAACATCACAAAATTGAATTTTTTGGTGTAAGTAATTTCAAATACATATTCAATGGTATGAATGTTAGGAATATGATTTCTAAATCTAACCATTAGTTTACATGGATTTATTTATATATGTTACCAACCGAAGAAGTTTAGTTGGAGAATTTTTATCTGATGGTCACATCAATATGTGGAATTAATTTCCTCAAGATGTAATGAGTTTAACAAAACCTAAAACACAATAAACATAAAACATTCTTCAACAATACCTAACCCAAAAAGACCCCACCTGGGCCAATAATAAATCAAGTGAAGCCCCCAAAGACCACCTATAATAGGCTGAGTGAAACTAGAACCAAGTAGGAATATCTCACAATATAAGAGGCTTTATATTAATCTACCTATGTGTAACCACATAGGATATAAAAATAATGTATGTTAGAAAATAAAATTAACATTAGAATATATAATTCATGGAATACATGATAATTATAATGACTTAATGAAAAACTAAAATATCATTAAATAAATGGGGAAACAAGATCCCAAAATAAAAAATTACACTAATGAAGAACAAAAAGAATGGAATGAGATTCCTCAACACTGAAATCCCAACTCAGATATTTCCTTGTACTTTCCACCCATATGAACCACTAAATACTACCCCACTAACAAGGTATCTAATAAGATCACCACAAAACATCATGATGTCTCTATGATACATCACAAATTTGATTTAATGTCTATGATGTTGTGAGTATATGCATACCTAGAAGGAAACCCTGAAAACCATCGAGGAACAACACGAAGACCAGTTAGCTCAGAAATATAAAGGTAATAAGTAACCCATATATATTTTAAGGATATGGAACTATAGATCTTGGATAGTCTTAGAATTCATATCATAGCTATTTAATCATCAATCACCCTGAGAAACCCAGTAAACTGAAGTATCTAACTATTTTATAACCCTATCATCTCTCAAAAACTATAAATAGGGACCTAAACATTTCCATGGTATCTGTGTTGCATGAAGGTTTTAAAATCACTGGTGGAGTACCAAATATTTTTTAATTATTTCTATTAAAATGAGGGAGTGCCTAAATTTCTAGATATAGGACATGTGCCCTAATAGTGGGGGAGTTATTGACTCTAAAAGTTATACTGGGGACATATACCTTTAATTACCCATGGAGTATTGAACCCATGCCTAAATGAGTAGGATGTGTTCCCCAAGTATGTATAGGAGTACCAAACACAAGAATAATTTTGGGTACCCACTCCCTATAATCACCATGTCTCCAATAGAGTACCCAACCCTATGTTCTCTTTGATCATCTCACCCAAACACTGTCACTGGGAAAATAGAGATAGCCCATATTTTCCATCTTCAACACTTTCACTACCTCTAATATGAGAGATAAATTTACCATCCCAATATATGTAGAAAATTTATCAAAATGGAATACTCACATGCCCAAATATTACTCTCTAGAAAGAAGTTACAAAAAATAAAAAGGGAGAACATTACATAACATGTACTCAAGGGGACATGAAATTTGGCTTTAGAACATGTTCTTGTTTGAATACTTCTATGGCCCTCCTATATGGAAGTGTATCTATATAGTATGTGTTTTAAGGGTATGGGGAATGTCGTACCCTTAAGGTACTCAACATCTACTCTCAATAAGTGAATTCATGTAATGGATTATATGCATGTTGTGTCTAAGAAAGGTACATGACATGTATGTATTGGGAACCACATGGGTATGTATTGTTGAAAGCCTAATTCATGTATATGTAATACATGGTGTGTTCACTAAGACGTGTGGTATGGGTTTCCAACAAGCTAATTGGTTTTGTACGACAATACACAAGTATCCACATAACCTTACATAACATTTCACGTGGTCAATGTTATAACCCATGTAATCATTAAAATCCTCTAAAACCCCTATCTTCCATAGGAATACAATTCCAAATTTGTGGTTTAAAGATTACATGTCATGTGATCATGTATTTTGACCAAAAAAACCCTAAACACAATAAATCATTCCACCATTGTAATTTATATAATATTAAAACTTGAATTTCCACTATTAGTATTCACTATTATATCCATACATTTGGTGATCCCCACTACCTTTCGATGAAGACTCATTACTTATTATTCTCTATAAATCGCCCGGAATCATACTTTGATTACCTTTCATTTCATTGAATATCATATCTCATTCCATGACATCTTTGGTGACATCTAATCACCTTTAAAGCATCACGTTTTAAACCACCATCATCATGTATCACCTTTTTCTATATTTTCATGTCCAAATTGATTCCTCTTAATCTCAAAAATCTCATATCATCATCTTTGGCCATGTTTATTTAACTGTTATCCATGAAAATGTTCAATGGAGAACACATGAATAGAAAGGGGGTGGATAAATCTATATAATATCGGTCGGGTGTCCAGTGCAAAGTAATGGCCACCATTCATTAATCACAATTCCTCCAATTATGAATTACATTGAAGGAATCATATTTTCATACAGATAATCAAAAATTAAAATTGTGTGGATTTCATTATTAAGGGAAATGATCTTGAATGAATAATATAAATTTTAAATTGAAAATGGAATCTATAAAAAACCAAAACAGAAATTCAATATAACATGCTTTACCTCGATTAGATTTTCATCATCCAATGGAAATTGTAACCTTAACGGGTTTCAATGAATATCATCTCAAATAATGGGTTTATGATTCTCTAGATCATAGATTCTTATGCTCTCTATTAATTAATATTGGTTTTAAAGAAAACTAATCCTAACCAAGATGGTTAAATGATATTAAATAGATGTAAAATAGGGTTTTCAATGTTCATTTAAATTTTTTAATAGTAATTTTAATTTTTATAACACAATCTTAATAGGCCCATCCCAAGGGATTTAAATGTGAACTAAGATGATTTCACCTTTAGGGAAAAACCCATATTCCATGTAAAATATTGATAGTGGTTTTCCCATATAGGGCTCCATATATATGAAAAGGGAAATTTCTAACCAACACACACGTGTAGAAAAAATAATCAATTATATTTAATATAATATATATTGTATTTCGTGAAAAAAATACATATAAATGGAATAGTGTAAAATAAGAAAAATATTATTTCAAATATTGTATAAGTTTCAACATAAAAATTCAGGATACAACATCATCCCCACATTTAGATATTTTCATCCTAAAAATTATGACCTACTCTCAATGGTTAGGGTATTTATCCCACATATGGTTCTCATTGTCCAATGATCTCTCTTGATAGTTCATATTCTACCATATAATAAGCACCAATGTAATCCCCTAACCTCATAGGTTTGTCTATTATAATCCTTAATTTCCATCAAGTACTCCAAGAAGGTATCATAATCCTTAAATAGGATCCCAAATAAAGAGTGATGATTATCTGAGATAGGGTTAAAATTAGTGAATTCGCTGCCTTTTATATTTCTTATTTAAACTAAAATTGAAAATTTTTAAGTTTCTTGAAAATATTAGTGTAAACACACTAAAACAATTCTAAGGAACAAAAATATCAAATATGTGATATTTTTACAAGGTTCGCTACTCAAAATGAGAAGTGAAATCCCTGGGATGTTCTATTAAAGCTCATGATCACACATTCCACTTAAATCACAGTGTGTATTACAAATGTGAAAGGATTATCCCATAATCCATGACACACAATGTGCCTCCAAACTTATGTAATTTTCTTCAAGAAAAATAGGGATATAAAACCTAAAATTATAATTATTATTTAAGTCTTCACCAAGAATAAAACTTCATCATGTTGTTATTGAGGTTTCCCATCTTCCTATTTTTTTCTTCTCCCACTTATTTCTATCATTCCACTCGAATTATCTACACATGAATTATAGTAAGTTATCTCAACTTCTCTCTCTATCCAAATATGATTTCCTATAAATGTGAATAAAAACATAAACTATTCTCGATTATTTTCTCACCATATGATCTATCCAATCCTTCTTTCCACCCATGGATATGATTTATGGGTTTAAAAGTATGAGTTGGAGTATCTATTAATGTACTAAATGGGACACATTTTCAAAAAACATGATTTATAGATTCTAGAAATAATAATATAATGATCCATACTATTGTGGAATATCATCACATTCATTGTATAGAATACGGTTTCATGGCATGGCCAACCAATTTTCACCAAACTAATAAAAAACTACTTATTATGTTTTAGAATCACAATCTATACTAAAACATGATTTTTTGAACCTTAAATTACTTATATTTACCTAATTATCTTATCTTAATCACTATGTCATGGTTTATTATTCAAGGTGAGATTTACATCTCTATGGAACAGCCAAATTCTACTCATTCCACTTAAACACCAAATCTAGGTGTATTGGGATATGAGTTACACCACTAGGGAATGACTCCATGAAACCATAGTATAGAAGAGTATGAATTTCTCATGATCTATACATTACATCTTGAGTATGAAATTCATGGTGCAATGAATTCACAAAGCGAAATGATTTACTAGACTTGAATACTATTTCAAAAACATCAAAAGACTTATTATCTGATCACAACATGAACCTTTTTATTGAATTTGGATTAAAATTACCATATAATGTTTTGATCTTATAAAACATGAATTGTGTTCTGTCCATATTTACAGAATTGTGATTATTTTTTTAACCCAAAACTTCATCTTTCCAAATGTAAACAAATTGCATTATCTTAAAAGATTCCAAAAACACTTTCACCTCATCTAAAACATCATGAATCACATGAGATGAATATGAATCATAAAATAACCAATTAATGGAAAAAACAAAATATATAGTCGAAACCCATCTTCAATTCACATTAACACCAAAAAATCTACCATTTGAAAATTATCACATCATTTTTTATTTAATCATCTTCCATAAATCTAGACAAATACACAACCACTTTGGTCTTGAAAATCCACTCCATCATGGTCTTTATAATCTCCCCATTTGAATTTTGTTATCAAACAATAATCCATCAAATTTAAATTGATATTATTTTGAACCATTTCACATATGTCACCCTTTCAACAAATAAATGAATAATTATTTAATCATTACAATTCTACATCAACGAAATCATTATAGGAAATAGGATTTATGAAAAATAATAATGAAGTATTAAATTATGGTAGTAAAATTTTCTTCTCATTTCATCTCAAATAATTAATAAAAATTATTGTATGTTCCAAAAACAATATTCATTCACACAACATTTATATATAATATTAGACTATTTTACACCATTCCATAACTCATAGGAACATGTTTTTTTAACACGTTACACTTTTAAAAAATAAACATACCTATATTATCCCCCTTAAATAAAAATATATTCTTAAAATTTATGTTTTATAACCCTATTTTGATACAAAAAAATTAATGAAAATAAAATAGGGGATAGAATCACCATACTATATCATTGGGTGAATAAAGATGAACTACTATTATCAACCTCAATTTCTTAAATGAATCCTTCCATTGTAGATTAGTGAACACATCTTCTATTTGATCCTTGATTATAAAAATTTCTTGCATGAACACTATTTTATCCACCAACAATATAATAAAGTGGTGTTTCATATCGATGTTACTTGATCAATAATCATGAAATTGATTTATTGATAAATTTATCTCTCTTTGAATATCAAATGGAATGAGCATTAATAACTATAAATCCCCTATTATATCTTCTAATTGGGTTCTCAAATTCATCAATTAAGTTATCAAATGAGTTTTAGCAACATGACCCATCTTATGAGTTCTCAAGTATTCAGTACTTTTTCTTTTTTTCATCATGGAAATCATCGCACTCCAACAAAGAAAATTGCACTGGATATTAATCTTGTATCATCCACATTTCCATCCCAATATACATATACCTATCGAAATATATAATTATTTACTCTTTTAATATTACAAACCATAAATAACTATTCCATTAATGCATATGAGAATTATTTTATTATCCAGAAGATTTTTTTATTTTGGTACACTTTGGAATATTTCACAATGTGTATTACAAAACATATGATTCAGTCGCAAAGTAGATGGGTAGAGTAAACTCCTAATATGTTTTCTAAAGTCTCTTGAATCTATTTTCATCACATTTATATCCTTAGATATCTTGGTTCCCATTTAAGTGGTTGTAAAAACATGATTTTAATTATTTATTATAAAATTATTTAAAAACATCCATGCATTATTCTATTAAGGAAAGTTTGATCCTTTTATGGAGAAATTTGAAAAACCAAGAAATATTTCATATCTCATATTATTTATCTCCATTGAAATCTCCTTTCAAATACGTTATTCATTTCCAAAAATAATAATATCATCTACGTAGATAATAAAAATAATAGATACCTCATTATCATTATTGATGTAAAGGTAGTTTTCCACTCATCCTTTCTTGAATTTCATCACATTCAATAATTAATATAGATTTAATTACATTGATATCAAGGATTTATTTAAACCATAAAATTCATTTTTCAACTTAAAAACATATACTTATTTTTCTCTGAGAAAGAATCCATTTGGTTTCTGAATTTACACTTCTTATTCCAATTCTCCATCTGGGAAGGTTAACATGAAATCCATTTGAACGATCTATATAGCCTTTCTACTATTGTATAAAGAAAAATAATTATTTTCTTGATTCTAGAAATAATTGAAAAAATTTCTTCAATATAAATTCATTCTACCTATTAATAATATTTTCACATGGAAGTTTCCTTATTTTTCATCAAATCACCATTCTAATTCAACATTTTTATTAAAAACCCATTTTATTATTATAATATTCTTATTAGTTAGAATGGGTTGTAACTCCAAATTATAGCTAGTTTTAATTGTATTAAACTATTTATTCCAATCATTTATCCACTCTAATTCTCTAGTTCTTCTGTAATATCTTGTGGCTCAACTGTAGAGAAAAATTAGGTATGTGTTGTTTTTATTAAAGTTAACCTAGTTTGAATCAGTTGAACTCAATCCGTAATAATATCTCTGAAATATATCTTATTTCTTATTCATGGATGGGTTATAGAAGTTTATTAATAATTGTTAAAAAAATTTGAATCATCGTTTTCAACCTGTTCTTCTTTTGAATCCCTATCAATTTTAATAACTCTATTCTACTTCACAATAATTTTTTTATTCTTCCATTATACAACATTATTCATGTTGTTTTTTATCATTTTTTATAGAACCATTACATATATATTATAAATAATGTTACATATCTATTTGTTATAGAAAATTTTTCATTTTTTTATTTAAAGGACAACCAACAATGATACCTTTAACTCTTATTTTCTTGAATTTCTCCATCTTTTCAACTTTCACCTTGATAATACAAGGGGAAACTGTAACAACCCAAGATTTTATGAGATAGATACTTGTAATTTTTTTTATTTTTTATGCTACACCACGATTAGCCTGTGCTATACGCAACACTATATTTTCTTACAGTATACGCAATAGTATTCTTGTCTTGTTTTGCGCACCATTTCACGTTCTTTTGATAGAATTTATTTCACGCAACAATGAGTATAGATATTATTCAATGTATAAATGAAATAAGTTTGGATTATGTTATATGAAACACCAAAGGAAGCTTTCACTACTCACAGCACTGACTTGGCTTGTGTTACACGCAATATCGACATTCCTAAATAGCTTGCGTTGTATGTGATACCGAGTTTCACTAAACAACAATATATTATTAAAATATTATTATGGTATATAAACTAGACATTATGAATAGTATTAAACACATTTTTAATTTTATATAACATTATCATTCATCTTACACATTTTCTAGAGCATGGTATGAGCGTAGAATCAATTTTTTGGATAAAAGATGTATTTTTCAAAAAATGTAGTTTTACAGCCTTTTGATGGATCATCCATTTTAAATCTAGTTTTTTACACTTTTATAATTTAAATTTGAGAAAATAAAATTCTTATTTGTAATAGGGAAATACAAACTTACTTTTTTTGAGTTTTTGGTATTTTTTTGATAAAATTCAAATTTTAATGAATAGTGAAAAATACTGTATTTTAATTCCAAATAGTATTTTCAACTAATTTATTTATAGATATAGATTATATTTTTAATTAGTTTTAAAGTGTAATTGGATTATATTTTTATCATTTAATACATTTTTTTCATTGGAAGTAATTTCACTTTTAAATTGGACATAAACACTTCTCAATCTTTTGATACTTATTAATTCTTAAAAGCCCACTTTTTGGTTTTGACAACGGAATTTATTTTAAATTAATGGATACAACTTCTGTGTTTTGAATTTGGAAAAATGGATTCCATATTTTGAATCTGAAGGTTCAGATTTTGTAGATAGGTACCTTTTTGTTGACATTATGAATAGTAACTTCAGTAAATATTTTAATTACCATGATTAAAGGGTAAATCTGGTAAATAAGGGTAAAAAATAATATTATAATATTATTAAACTACCATAACACATGTTATAATCCTATTTAATGAGATATTTCTAACCATGGGAATCCTTGGGTTTATTTTGGAACCCCATTGAACTACATAGATGTGAAAATGACATTTCATAAGAATTAATTTAAAGTAAATAGAAATATGACATAAAAATGTATCTTCTTAATAAAACAATTTTAATATAGGGTTATACATAAGATAAATTCGGCTATAAATATTAATTGTAAAAAAATATTTCCTACATCATGGTATTTTATTTATAATTTTTAGACACCAAGTAAATAAATTTTTTTATGACACAATAATGATGTAGTGATTACATTATTAAAGAATTATTTAAATAAATGAGATTATAAATATTAAAATAAATTTATTTTGAAACTTTTTATGCCATACAATAATTTTAATGATTATTATGACTTTTTATATTTTAATTAATGAAGTTTTATCTAAATAATAAAGTTTTTATGGATTTTTAAAAAGTCATGATATGAATAGTATTAAATTGACATAAATGAGATTTTAAAACTAATAATATTTTATTAAATAATATAATAGTCCTAAAAATCTAAGATTCACACAAATGACTTAGATAATGTTTAACATGTCATTAATTAACCACTTGGGGTTCTATTAGCATTTTATAGTAACTATAGTAACCATATAGTATAAATATAATGAAGACATGGTAAGAGTAAAATTAGTTTACTAAGGGTTAAAGCTACAAGATAAGGTTATATTTGAGACCTAATCTTGTCTAAAACCAATTAATTGAGATTATTTAGAACAATAACATTATTTTATTCTAATTAAATTAGTTTTGGAACTTTTGAAATCGAAAATAATTTTGTAATAAAATAATATTTCAATACCATCCTAAAGTGCCCCTCCTCCTCTCTTATAAAAAGGCATCTCCTCCAACATTTCCTAACACCACCATGAGCCTTTTAGCTCAACAAACCCATGAATAATTATCATATCAACATTCTTATTTAACTTATGGAGGTCCTATTTTTTCAAAATGTCAATCCCTAGTGTACCTAAGAAGTGATCAAAAGGAAGTCCAACATAGAAGTGGTAATTGCTTTACCAATTCAATTCAATTTCTTTTCTTCTTATACTCCATATTTATATGGTGATTACATAATAAAGTAATAAATCCAGTATATTATACATGATAATATGTTATTATAATTATGGTACAACTGTATACCTCCTTTTATCCATCCTATGAATAACACTATCACCATGTGTGAGTGCGTACAGCTTACTGTCTCCACGTCGTGGTGTAATTTGTTAATCAAAAATACTTTATTATGATGGGTATAAAGATGATTATAATTGATTTAAAAAACTAATATAACATGATAATGAATCTATATAATTAATATACCATCCAATTACATACCAGTTAACAATCAAGAGAATTATATTGTCGCTCGTGCGTACGTAGGACCTATTGTCTCCATGACATGTTGAGATTAGTTATCCACATTAAAAATTCATGAATGATTATAAAATTTATCTTATGAGTGAATATAATAATTATTAACTTTATGTAATGAATAAAATTCATTCTATTCCTAACAATCATTACTTACACGGTAAAATTTGAATGGAAAAACGAAGCAGTTTACACCCGAAATAATGGTAATATTGAAATACTATTAACAAAATGATATAATAGGATCATATATGATATCATAAATATGGATATGGTCCTGGTATAATTTAATAAAATGATTTAACCATTATACATGAGGTGAAAAAACCCACGGCTAATGAAAAGTACAAGGTAAGGGATAACATTTCCAATCTCGTTTTTATCCGAGATTGTTTATTGATAAGTATTTACTGAGGATATATTTATCATCCATGTCCATGTTTTCTAAAAATGTTTTCATAAATTGTTTAATATTATTATATATATATTTAAATTCATTTTTATCCATTTTTGACATTTACTATGTGGTATCGAATGAATCTCTCTTTTGTTTACCATACGAGGTACTTTTTGACTTGTCCGGAAAAAGTACTAGGAGAATGTTTTTTACTTATACGGCATGAACGTGTTTTTACAGCTTCATAACACCTTATTTCCATGACGCTTCTTCTACATGTTTAGAAGTGTATTTTCAACTAAATTCTTTTCATTTAAAATTTGAGGACATTTTTATAAAACAAAACATTTTTGAAAAATAAAGGATATTTTTCTTAAGAAGTACGTTCAAGTGTTTTATCAAAAAAAAAATCCATCTAAGATGACATTGGGTTATGTTTATATCCCTATTATTACATTGATTTTATTGTGTTTATGATTGATTTATTTTTATTAAATCCACTTATGTTATATGGATTTTGATGGAATTATGTTTAAGAAATCCATTTTATTTCATGGGTTATTCTATGATGAATGATTTATGTTTTTATGGAACATATAAGAATGATATCATTATGAGATGGTTGGGACCTATATCTCCCTCCAATGCATTGGGTAAATATTTATATCTCATGAGATATACATGAATGTAAAGGAAAGTAAATATTTTTCATTAATACATGGTTGGAATGGCAAGTAAACCCGGTTCAGTAATGGACTTTGTCCATTATGATGGTCTTGGAAGAAATGTCTGAGCTACTATGGAAATCATATTATGTGCATATTTTTTTCCACAATTACATGTTTTATGCAAATACTATTCTACCATGGTTAATGTTCCCTTATTATATTTTCCTTACTTACTTCCATGATTTATTTCATTATTCAAGATTTTGATGTTTAAACTTTATGTTCATGTTTTTACGTTCAAATATTTATGGTCTATTTTATATTCTCCATGTTTACCCTTGCTGAGCATTTGATCTCACCCTTTTTATTTTTTATTTTCCCCAAGATATAAAGAATAGTTTTAGGTAGGATAAAAAGGGGAAGATCTTTATGGCAGATGTTGAAGATCATTCACCGTGTTAGGAGATTATGTTCCAAGTTTCCAAAGACACTAAACTACTATGCTTTTTGGGCGTTAATTTGTGTCATGTATTCCATATTCTGCAAAAGTAATTTAATTTCCATGTACGTCAAGATTGGGTTGTTAGAGACATATTTCATAATTAATTTCAACCTCAAGATATACTTTTATTATATATTTTATAAAATCGAATATGAATTAAGTAATCACAAACAAGGTTTTGTATCTGAACTACTATACTAAAAAAATTCCTCTAGAAAAAATGAAGTGTATCACACTCCACCAACAAAGTACGATCCATTTCCACTATGTACTTATACTTAATTTCATTAGATAATTTTTTTATTATCATATAATATGAATTTAATTCATTATTAATACTATTATTTCTAATATACATTTCAAGTTTTCCACTTTTGAATTCTTCATTTTTGTCAATCCACCACTTCTTCAAGGATAAACCACACTCCTTTTCTACACTTCTATTGAAACTCTTAAAAATATTCAATGTCTCTCATTTATGTTTCAGAAAAATAATCCATTTAATATGATTAAATCTATAAAAATATAAATAAAATATTTATCTACATTTTTTGATTTCTTCCTCATAGGTTGACATGCATTTAAATGAGTGACCTACAATGGATGAGATGTTTTAATATTCAATTTCTTGTGTGAAAAAATTAAAGAAATTCTTATGTTATAATGTAACAAATCTAAATTGATTCTCACTTAATCATCATCAAATCACAAACAATATCTTCATGGGTAAGATTTTTATAATTCCTTTAACCAATGTGGCCAAATTTTTTATTCCAAATATTTTCTTCCTTCAAGCATTAGTATAATTAATCTTTAGCATCATAAACCAAAAATAAAGTTTCCTTTTGTTAATTATCAGTTCATAAATAAAAAAATTCTTTAAAAAACCTCAAAACATATTCTTATTATGAAAAATGATTCATTTTATTTTTCAAATAGTCGATACACACTTAATAAGTTATCTTCTAACCCATTAACAAATAGGTTGTTCATTGACTTTATCATGTTTTTACAAATGAATATTGAACACAATATTGTTTTATTGAGTGAAAATTTATTTAAAAAGGTCATTGTCCCTTCCTTTCACTTTAATTTATTTTTCGAGATCCTAAAATATCTTATTTTATGTAAATATAATCCCCTTTCCAAGATTCATGGATGTTCATTTTGATATTATTTGAGTACCACTTCAAACACTAATATATTTTAATTTTATTTATATTTATTTTGTATATATTTTTAAGTATTATGATTCAAATGTAGTTATAATAGTAGAATAGTTAGAAAATATAAAATTCCCCACAGTATTAGTGTAACACCTGAGAAGGGGGTGAATTGCGTGTTGCCTATTTTTTTCCAATTTCTAAATATTTTTTAAATCATTAAACCCTTTTATTTATGAACCTATATTTTTATTTAATAAAGATGGATGTATTTTATGTTTAAATAATAACATAGGAAATGTGGAAAATAATGTAAAATATGCATTTGATATTTTTACGTGATTCGAGTCAAAGTCTTACAACTTTCCATGATTGGTTATTTTATCCAATCATGGTTTATCCTCAATAGTCAATCATTTAAAACAACGGTTTGTGTTATCACATCTGTATAAATTCTCAATATACAAACAATTTATCAATGTTCATAAGACTTCTATGAAATTTATTCTCAAATAAATCATAGTGTCTCATTGTTATCTCCCTATATACATAGATCCCCATTGGTACTATACCTTCACACAATATATATGAAAGGGTTTCATTATAATCCTTCTTGAAGTATATTTTTGATCAACTCAAGGATGATACAACATCCAAAAAATATATCTCCTTCCAATAAATTGTAGATTTTTTGAATTCCATCAATTATTACATAATAATTCATGAAACTCAAACTCAGATCATAGCTCGGTTTCATATATTCATCACTGAATCAGATCACCAGGATTTCTCAACTAAATTTTTGATCCTATGATACACTTAGATCCAATATCTCCACAACTCTAAAAGGCTAGACACTAAAAATGAAACTATGAATGGAAATTTAGAGTCTCCTGTATTCCTATTTGTTTTTATTTTCACTACATCAGCAAATGAATATGATTATAGAAGGAAATTCACCTTATACTTTTTCCTCATCATAGATACTAAATAGATCTTAACTTTTTAACTTAATAACCATTAACTTATTCTAATTTCACTTTGATATTTCTTCAATTATTTTCATCATATCAAGATCTTGATTTCCATAGGTTCTAATTCATATTGTCTTTCATTTTTTTCTCTTTATATCTATATTTATAGAAATAAATTTTTATATAGTTAAAGTATAGAAAATACACATAGCATTGGTTCCCATGATATCATTCACATTTTTATCTGTTTTTCTAAAATTTTAAATGCTCCATGATCCTTATTATGTTTCCTCCTCAACCAGTATCTCTTGAATAATGAAAGTAGTGTCCTTTATTTTTCAAAACTCCTAACAAGTAGATATTCTAGACCCTTCTTACAACATGATCAACTTATATTCATATTCAAAAAAATTATTCAACTCAAATCCAAAAATAAACATTATTTACAACTATATTTTAATATTACAACATCATAATTTATCACAAAGCATAATATTAATTATATCACTAAATCTGCTTGAACTCATTAACTTATTTTGTATGTATCACACAGTTTTACATCACACTCAACTCATTGGATTGAATCTCAATCACTCAAGAACATAGCTACATCTAATCTAACACATTTTAAGAATAAATCACAACTCACTTTGTGATATCTATAACATTTAATAACAACTCATGCATCATCAGATTCATAATTTGAAGATTTTATATTATAGAATTTTAGATTTAGAGGCAATTTATTTCTTAAAAAATTCCCCTACAATTTATATTTAATTTCATAGTGAGGCATCATGATGTTAAAAACATTATCATTATTAAAACATTAACATATGACTCAATTAACCTCTAAATCATTTCTATAATAATTTTTAATTTGTCCAATTAATCAGAATGTATATCCACTATAATTTCTACTTTCGTTGATCTCTGTTGTCATAAATTGTAGTTAATATTCTCTAAGATTTAGTGATTGTATCAAATGTATTTTTTCAAAATTGAATTTATTAATAATAATCTAATTATCTTAATAATCAATTAAAATAATCATATATTAAATATATAATTTTATAGTTTAGTCTGTATCATTCTCAAATTTCACTTAGTATGGATGCCTATGAGAACTACTAATTCTAAAGATGATGCTTACATAGCTTGAAAAATTATGGATACATAGGCATATTCTTATATAGATGATGATTTTACTGAGGCATTTCATAGTTATACAAGGCCTCATCCTCTCTAAATTCAGGGTCTCATACTAATGTAGTTGAATTCATGATTATGAACATAAGCATGATTGTTACACATGGTTGGATCATGTGTTCAGATACACTTGATTATGCTTATCCATAGTTCAGAATATCTCAAAAGATTTCTATTTATCATCAGATCATCCATACATAGGTCCTTGGTCTCTGAAATTATAGTGTCATAAAATTCTATAAATACCGAAATATCGACCTTAAACTCAAAAAATATATAATTCTCCAATTAATCTTAAATTGTATTAAATTCAACTCAAATCTTGTTTAACCACTATAAAAACACCTTAAAAAATTGGGAATATTTTTTTAGTGGTTTCCAAAGAACCATCTAATGTGTATACTTTGATTAGGATTACATGTATACAACTTTATATATACATGTGTTTATATTACCTTGATAGTGTTTATGCTTCTACATCCATTATATTTACGGTAATTCCATTATATTACTTGTCAAATAAAAGGTTATTGCAGTTCCCAAGATATAATGTGAAACAAGAGATACCATGATGTTAATCCTAAAAATATGTCCAATATTCCAGATACATTATGTTGATATAATAAAAATGGTGTAAAACTATCAGGTGTTGTTGGGTCATAAGAATTGAATTTTCTTCTCATGATATTATCACTTGATGAACATGAATTTATGAGATCATAAGGACTAACCAGCCAATAAGAACACAGCATGATTCATGTATCATTGGTAGTTCCTATATGTGAACATGTGTAAAATTATCTTTAGTTGAGATTATTATAAGTGCATATCATTTGATTATGTATTTTTTATAGTATTAAAACCATCAAAATTATGTCATAGAGTGGTTTATTATTTTTTGTTCCCCAATGATGGTATGAAATTTATTTAATAATCAATATAGAATTTATCTCTTCCAAATGGACGTAATATATTGGTCCATGTTAATCATGAGAGTAGTACCTTCACTAAATCCATGTCCACGTTAAAATAATATATATCCATCTAGTGATGTTAATGAAGAATAAAACAAGAAAATATGTTTTCCAAAAGTGTGCATCCTTATTTACAAGATAATATACGAAAAGTAGATTATTTTTTTGGATTTTTTATCATAGAAAATGTTTTTGTTTATATGATTATAACTTATCTCTTTAGTGGTCTTTATGAGTTGCAAGACTCTATTCCTAGTCTATGATTTGTATTCACTACTATCGAGATAAGGGACTAGTGGGTCACACACTTAGTTTATTCATATTTTTGGAATATTATAATGAATATATATAGGACATGGTGGGAACCACCATATAGTATGAGATATTTCCGAGAATAAACGGTCACCAATGAATGAATAAATTCATTACTATTTATGTATAGGAAAATCAAAGTTGATTTTATTTAAATAATGTAGTTTCTAGTATTTAAGTGAACACATGAGAAAATATATAAGCATTGAATATTATTTTAATATTTATGGTCTGTTCAACATTTTCAATTTTGATGAGTTGAGTTAGTGACTCACTTTTATCACGTAATTTATATTAATTATATTATAGGTACGTGACAAAAATATATATGAAATTTATGACATAGCTTGTTGGCCATAATATAACACCCCAATATTTTATGAGATAGATAATTTTTAATTTCATTGATGTATTGTGTTGTACACTACACCAATATTATATTTTGTAATATAAAACACCATATTAGCATGTTGTATACGCAATGCTATTATTGACTTGTGTTACAAACAATTTCATGTTCTTTTGATTGAATGCATTTCAATCAACACTGAGTATAAATTTTGTCCAATGAATAAATGAAATATTTTTGTATTATGTTATACACAACACCAAATTAATCTTTCACTATATGAAACACTAACTTGGCATGTGTTACACGTAAGAGCAACCTTCCTTGATAGCTTGTGTTGTACACAATATTGAGTTTAACTAAACTATGGTGTATTATTAAAATATAATTATTTAATGGGATATAAACTAGACATTATGAATATTTTTTATCATATTTTTTATTTTATATAACAATAAAATTCATCTTATTTAATTTATAGACATGATATAAGAACAAATTCAATTTTTTAGATAAAATAAATATTTTTTAAAAAATGCAGTTTTTCCGTCTTTTGATGGCACCCCCATTTTCAATCAAGATTTTAACACTATTATTTATTATATTCTACAAAAAAACTTCTTATTTAGAATTGATACATAATAATTTACTATGTTTGAATTTTTGTTATTTTTCTGATAAAATTCATATTTTAATTAATAGTAAAAAATACAGCATTTTAATTCAAATTCGCCTATTAATCTAATTTATTTATATATTTAGATTATATTTTTAATTGGTTTTAATCTTTAATTGGATTATTTTTTTATCAATTAATAAAATTTTGGTCATTGTAAGTAATATCACATTTAAATTGGACATAAAAACATGTCTATCTTTTGATATTTTTTAATTCTTAAAAACTCGCTTTCTAGTTTTGACACCGAGAATTTATTTTAAATTAATTTCTACCAATTATACATTTTAAATTTAGAAAATTGTATTCCATATTTTGAATAATAAGCTACAAATTGTTTAAATAGTTACCTTTTATTTATGGGCATTATGAATTGTAACTTCAGTAATTATTTTTATTTACAATGGTTAAAGGGTAAATCAAGAAAATAAGGGTAAATAAATAATATTATAATAATATAAAACTACCCTAACATGTATCCTAATACTATTTTAGGATTTATGGGAGACCAAAACAACCATTAGGTCGAAAGGCTTCCATTTTAGGTCCACTTGGATCTGAAAATGACATGCTATAATAATTATTATAAAGTAATCGAAAATATAACACAAACATGTATCTTTTTACTTAAACAATACTATTTTGGTTTAGATAAATGATGTATCAGACTATAAATATTTATTATAATTAAATCAAAATATTTCCAACACCATGATATTTTATTTATAATTTTTAGACATTAAATATATAAATTTATTTATGACATAATGTTGATGCAATGATTACCATATTAATGAAATATTCAAATAAGAAATATTATAAATATTAAAATAAATTTAATATGAACAATTTGATTCCCTCAAAGAATTTTTTGTTTTAAATTGACATGTAGGGTATGAGTTAATGCCTTTTTTTCAAAGGAATCATTTTTCTATGACTTTAACAGAAATCAGTTACTAAATAGTTTCCAAATTGACATAAATGAGTTTTTAAAAAAAATACTATTTTATTAAATGATATAATAGTCCTAAAAATCTAATATTTTTACAAATTAACTATATAATGTTAAAAATTTCATTAATTATCCACTTTATGTTCTATTTTCATTTTATAGTATCTATATTAACCATATATTATAAATATACAAGAAGGCACTGAAAGAGTTAAATTATTTAAATTAGGGATAAAGTTAAATGATAAGGATAATTTTGTGACCTAAACTTGTCTAAAATATTTTTTTTGAGAGGATACAAACATATACTCATATTATATTTTAAACAAATCATTTTGGGACCACTATAAACCTAAAATCAATTCATAATAAATTAATATTTAAAGACTTTCCTGAAGTTCCCCTCACCTATCCTATAAAAAGGAATTTATCCTTCTCTTTTTATCACGTCACAAATCCCTTATTCTAAGCCTAACATTGATCATTTCCTCTCCCAAATTAACTCACTTCAACATGGATTCAAAACATTGGTCATAAATCTATCATAGGAAGACCTTTTGTACAAATCAAAAGGAGATAATCGAAAAAGAGGTAATTGTTTTATCACCTCTTCAAAATTCTTTTCTTCTTATACTTCCTCTTCTTATTTTGTTCTCATATTAAAGTAATAAATCCATTACCTTATACATGATGAGATTTTATTTTAATTAAGATACAACCTTATAGATCCTTTTATCCATCCTACTAATAACAATATCACCATGTGTGCGTATGTACGACATACCATCTCCACGTCGTCGTGTAATTTTTTATTCAACAATACTTAATTTTGGATGGGAATAATGATGATTATAATGGATTTAAATAAAGAATATAACATTTTAATTATTATTTATATTTAATATATCATCCAATTATATACCATTTAACCATTATGTGAGTGATATCGTTACTCGTTCTTACGTATGGCCTACCATCTTCATGACGCGATGAGATTCATTCTCCATGTTAACCACTCCTCGTTAACCATTCAAGAGTGATTATAAAGTATATATAATAAATAAGAATGAAATATATGACATAATAATTTGATGGGATTTATATATATATATATCATTTACTTGTTTCCATTCAATTCAATAAGGAAACAGAAATAGTGTTCATGCGTACGTACAACCTACCGTCTCCATGAACGGTGTATTCTATTTCATTTATCTACCTATTATATATATTTATATAATGAATATATATGTTATATATATAATTTTTTAAATTATGTAAGTAATTAAATCATTAAATAAGTAATAAAATCATGAATAATAATTCAAAATACCTACAATAAATAAAATAATTATTACCCAAAACGTTACTTTAACATTGAATTGATAAATAAACATGTAATATAAATTCATAAGTGAATCATATATGATATCATAAATATTATTATTTTTCTATTTCAAGTTAATAATATTTTTAAACCCACTATACTGGAGTTTCAGACACATACGGAAGAAATTGGACTTAAGGTGAGGGAAACTTTTCCAATCTCATTATTATCCAAGATTGCTTATTCCTAAGTATTTTATGGGGTATATTTATCATCCTCGTCCATGTTTCCTAAATATATAATATTATTTCTATTATTATAAAAAAAATTAACTTTTATTTTATCCATTGGTAAATTTTTATGAATCGGTATGAAAGAAATCTTTTGACATTTTCAAATATGAGGTACTTTTTGACATTTCCTGTAAAAGTATGAGGAGAATATTTTTTTAACTTACATGGCATGAATAGATTTGTAAGTCTTCATTGTTCCTTTTTTCCAAGAATCGTAGCTTAAGATATTTCAATTCTATTTTCAACTAAATTCATTTCTTTTAAAATTATGTAGCATTTTTAGAAAAGAAAACATTTTTCAATAAGAAAGGATATTTTCCTCAAGAAATAAGTTTGACTGTTTTATCAAAATTATTTTCCATAAATGATTTTTCTCTTTAAATATGGTTATTTTTATATCCATATTATTACTATTATTTTATTTTTTTAATGATGGAATGTTATTTTATATGGATTATGTTAGAAAATAATTTTGTTTAAGAAACCCATTTTATTTCTTGGGTTATGCTATGATGAATGATTTATGTTTTTGTGGAACATGTAAGAATGATTTTATTATGAGATGGGTGGTACCTACATCTCCCTCCAATTAATTGGGTAAAGATTTATATCTCATGATATAGACAGGGCTAGAATGGAAAGTAAATATGGTTCAGTAATACAGGGCTATAACGGCAAGTAAATCTGGTTCATTAATACATGGTTAGAACGACAAGTAAACCCGATTCAGTAATGGACTTTGTCCACTATGATGGTATTCGAAGCAATGCATGTGCTATTATGGATGTAGTATTATGTTATTATTATTTTTATAAAATTTTATGTTTTTTTTCAATTCTATTTTATCATGGTTAATGTTTCTTTATGATTTATGCCTTACGTACTGCCAAGATTCATTTCATGAATCAAGATATTGATATTTAATAATTATGCTCATATTTTTATATTCTTCTGTTTATGGTTTTTTTATATTCTCAATGTTTACTATTACTGAGCATTTGATCTCACCCTTTTTATTTTTTCTTTTCCCTAGGATATAAAGATAGGTTTTATGTAGAAAAAAAGGGGAAGAGATTTATGGGAGATGTTGAAGATCTTTTAACAAGTTAGAAGATTATCTTCTAATTTTCAAAATTTACTAAACTAATAAGGTCATTGGGAATTTTTTTGTGTCATGTATTATGTATTCCAAAAAGTATTGTATTGTTCATGTACATTAAGCTGGGTTGTTAATTTTGGTATCAGAGCAAAGTTTTATTTATTCTTTAGAAACTAGGATGAAAAAACATTAGTGATATCCATAGATATATTTATAAGGTATGTCTAGAGATGTCCCTAAGGGTAAGTATAACTATTGGTTACAGTCCTAGAATTATGGTAATTATCATGAATTACATATTATAAAATATAATATATTAGATATTGAAATTACTCCCCCCTTGATTATTTTGTTTTCCATGTATGATTTTTTCCTCTCATTCTATTATTTTTGGGTTTTAAACAATGGCTAAAACCTGAAGGAATCGTGTTAATGATCAATGCACTCTGCAATGCAATGATTTTCTGCCTAAACAACAAAATTTTATAAGAGGTGGACTGAAAAATATTATTTTTATACTTACACAAGCTATAAATCATTATGGACTTCCAAATGAGTATAGAAGGGAACAACATTTTGTTGAGTCCATCATGAGGCAACATCCGCCTTCTTTTAGAGGGTCTTCTGATCCAATTGTTTCAGAAAAATAGATCAGTACTATTAAAAAGATATTTTCCATCATTCGCTCTTTGGAAAATGAAAAATTCATTTTGGATGTTTATGGTTTTGATAGTGAAGCAGAGCAGTGGTGTAATCTAATCAAGAATACAAGGCAGCAAGATGAAATTAAATCCATGGAATGGGATAAGTTCAAGAACTTATTTTTCAATAAATACTTTCCTATCATTCTTCGAACAATGAAAAAAATATTTTCTATTATCTTAATAAAAAGTATGATGAATTCATTGGTACATGAGAGAAAAATTTTAAAACACTTTAAAAGTATGATTCTGTATTTATCTTCCAACCTGAAAGTAAAGTTGATCGATTCTTCAGTGGCATAAAAATCAAGTCTTTGAAGGGAATTATATATAAGATACTTTTGTATCAATGAATCGATTTTCATTTTTATATCAAGTTAGAAATGGACATTGGTGTTACATATCAATCTCATGGTTTTGATAAGAAATGAAAGATGGATTTTAATGGAAAATCTCAAAACAATAGTGAAAAGAATATGAATGTTTCCTTATGCTCAAAGTGTTGAAAGAAGTATGGTGGATATTATCTTAAAGGGACTACAAAATGCTTTATGTGTGGAAAATAATTTCATCAATCTATTGAGTGCCGAAGTAATAGGAAATAGGTTGCTAATGATGGGAATAGAGAAAAGACTACAGAGAATGTACCACCCATGCTTCAATGCTATTAGAGCAAGGGAATGGGGAATTATGCTAACCATTTCCCTAATCCAAGGGTTATGGACGATTATCAACATCAAAAATTTCTTAAATCCAAATAAAAATGCAAATCACATATGATCACTATTGGTGATGTTCATTATGACAGTGGAGTGGTGGAATGACAAATCATTTATGTAATGGGATTCCAAAACAGTGTTATAGAATCTATTTTATGGTATTATGGAATATCGGAATATCTAGGTTTGGGTCCATTGTGGTTTTACATAAGTGTATGGGACCAGTAACCATGGAAAGTGATTGAAATATTTTATGAAAGCACACGATATATGCATAATGAAAGGATAAGGAGATAATGAGATGTTTGATAGTATTAATGACCTCATGACTGATACAAGGACAAAGTGATATCATGGTTTGAGTATATATAATTTTTTTATTTTTGGTGTGTGGAAAGAGTTAATTTTGATAGAATGCATGTTTTTAATAAAGTCATATGGTAATTCATGTTATTAGAATGTTTCAAGAGAATACATGATTAAGGTATTCACATGTTTGGAATGTGAAAACCACGAATTTCCTTATGATATATGGGTGATAAATGTTAAATCGATATATTTATCCTATTTCTAACATATTTTATTTTAAGTTTTTTGAAGGATTATAATTTTATAAATTTAAGGATACTATAAGTTATATTCCAGTTGATTTTTTTAGATTAATGTATTATCTCACTAAGGTAGACTTATGCATATTTTATAACATTTTCTAACCTTTTTTTAGATAGATCAAATAGCCTATCTTTCTATCGAATGATATTATAACTCTTTAATAATGAAAAAATCAAATTCATTTCGTTAAATAAGAGATTACAAGGAAATTTTTCAAGGAACGAAAAACGGTGATATTATACAAATATCAATTAAGTATTTATTCTCATGAAAAATTATTCATCTTTAGGGAAAGGATCTTGAAAACCAAAAATGTTATCTTAGTACCTTATTATCTGATGAATTATATGGTCCCATAAATCATCATGGATTTTTGGTTTTTTGGTTTTTTACTTTATCCAAGAATTATTCTCTATCACTATCCATCAGAACATGATGGTTAAAATTTTATTCCATATCCATATTTTCACTTCCCACCTATTTTCTCCTATGTGGAAACCCAATGATGAGTTATTTTGGGTAAACATTATGTTTCTAACATTCCTTTTTAAAATTAAGATCAATTATTCTTTTTTAGGATATGGGTTTCTATAAAATAAACTTTCGATTATTAATCCTTTTATAACCTCGACGAATTTTGAGGTTGAAGTTCATTTTATGGGCGGTATAATGTAACACCCCGAGATTTTATGATATAGATTATCTTTAATTTTAATGATGTATTTTGTTTTACGCTATACCAATATTATCTTGAGCTATATGCAACACCGTATCAGCTTGCAGTTTACGCAACACTATTCTTGTCTTCTATTTCACAAAAATTCAATTACTTTTGATAGAATTCATTTCATAGAACACTAAGTATAGATTTTGTTAAATGAATTAAATAACTATGTTTGGATTGTGATATATGCAACAAAAAATGAAGACTCACTACTCACAACACTGACATGACTTGCGTTATATTCAAGAGTGACTTTCATCGATAGCTTGTGTTGTACACAATACCGAGTTTCACTAAATGACAGTATATTATTAACATATTATCATTTAAGGGGATATAAAATAGAATTTATGAATATTATTAACCACATTTTTTATTTTATATAGCATTGAAATTCATATTATTTATTTTCTAGACATGATATAAGAACAAATTCAATTTTTTAGATAAAAGAAGTATTTTTCAAAAAAATTAGTTTTCCCCCTTTTGATGGGGCACCCATTTTAAATCTATTTTTAACACTTTTTTATATTATATTTGTAGAAATAAACTTCTTATTTTGAATCAGGACATAAAAATTTACCTTCAATTAATTTTCAGTATTTTTCTTATAAAATTCATATTTTAATGAATAGTGAAAAATACTGCATTTTAATTCAAAAATTCTTTTTCATCTGATTTATTTATATAGTTAGATTATATTTTTAATTGGGTTTAAAGTGTAATTGGATTATGGTTTTATCATTTAATACAATTTTGGTCATTTGATGTAATTTCACATTTAAATTGGACATAAACACATGTCAATCTTTTCGTAGTTTTTACTTCTTAAAACCCCACTTTCTGGTTTTGACAATTGGAATTAATTTTAAATTAATTTATCCAAATTATATTTTTTGAATTTAGAAAAATAGATCCCATGTTTGTAATAATAAGTTCCAACTTTTTTAAATAGGTACCTTTTATTTTTGGACATTATAAATACTAACTTTTGTAATTATTTTTTATTTTCCCTGGTTAAAGGGTAAATCTGGTAAATAAGGGGAAAAATAATATTATAATAATATAAAACTACCCTAACACATGTCCTGATCCTATTAGATGAGTCATGTCCAACCAAAAAATCCATAGGGAAAAATTTGGAAATTGAGAACCAATTGGGTGTGAAAATGACATGTTATAATAATTAATTTAAAGTAAAGGGAAATAGAACATAAACATGTATCATTTTATTAAAAAAAATATTTTGGTTTATATAAATGATCTCTCATACTATAAATAGTCATGATAAATCTAAAACTATTTCTTAAATAATGGTATTTGATTAATAATTTTTAGACATTAAATATATAAATTTATTTATGACACAATGATGATACAATTATTACCTTATTAATGAAATATTCAAATAAATGAAATTATAAATATTAAAATAAATGTAATATGAAAATTTTGGTTCCATCCATTAATTTTTTTGAAGACATTGACATGTGAGTGATGATTTAACTTCTTTGGTTTGAATAAATCAAGTTGTTATGACTTTATCAAAAATCAATTACTAAATAGTGTCCAAAGTGATAGTTTTTAAAAAAGATACTAATTTATTAACTGATATAATAGTCCCAAAAATCTATGATTCAGCCTACTAAATTATATAATTTTACAAATTTCATTACTTATACACTTTATGTTCTCTTGGAATTTTATAATAACTATATTAACCATATATTATAAAAATACAAGAAGACATGGTAAGATTTAAATTATTTTACTAAGGGTCAAAGAAAAATGATAAGGTTAGGTTTGTGACCGAAAATTTTATAAAACCTATTGGTTGAGAGGATTTAAACCCATAGTCATCTTATATTCAAAATAAATGAGTTTGGGATCATTAGAAACCAAAAATCTATTTATAAAAAATTAATATTTAAAGACTTTCCAAAAGTCTCCCCCAAACTCTCTTATAAAAATAAATCTCTTCTTCTCTATTAATCACACCTCAAAATCCCTTTTCATCGGGAAAAACCTACCCATTTCCTCTCCCAAATTCCCTCACTTCATCCTAGAGGTCACACTTTTTTTCACATACATAACTAATTTTAAAGTTATTTTTAATTTAATTTTCATTATTTATTTGTTTTACATAACTTATTTTAAAGGTATTTTTAATTTAATTTGCATTATTTCTTTGTTTTGTGGGTTTCCATGTTTTTTTTAGGAATGGGTGAGTTTCCATGAATTGGGCCAAACCGTGATCCCAATTCCAGATTTAAAAAAAAAATTTGTTCATTTTATATATCCTTAATTTTTTAACATTTTTCACCCATTCTAATTTATACTAGGCTTCCCATGACCCATTAACACCACCATTTTAATTTGGATCCTTTTGAACTCCATAACCAAGGTTTTTTGGGTGTTTATTTAATATATTGGGCCTACCTGAAATCCCATTTCTTTTTTTAAAAAATAATTTTGATTATTTAATAAAATATTCAATTTTAATGATTTTTTGGTGCTTAAAAGTTTCACCCAAGACCACTGAACCCATCTGCGCTCCTAGACTTTTTCCTTACTCTTTGGAGCTCTTGTTCTTCACAAATTAGTGCAAACCATTATGGGATTTCTCAAATCGTCCAGAATTGAATAGGTAACTTCATTCTTTATTAAGTCTCTCAATTCTTACTCTTTTTCCTCCATTCCAGTTCCAAATTCGACCCAACATCCTCCAATTTGAACCTAAGATCCATGAAATCTTTCCAAGTCTCTCAAAACCCCTTTTTAATCCCATTTTAAGTGGAATTTGGTGGAGGAACTTCAAGGAATCTCAAGTAAGTGTCTATCCTCCTTAGTTCCTCACCTTTCTATGAAGTTTCTTTCAATTTCATTGATTTCCTAAATGACCAAGGTGTACGGTATCGAACCTAGGGTTTAACATTGGGGTTTTGTGGTTAATTTTGGTGGTTTTAGGTTCGATCTAAGTCTCTCTTGGTGCGGTGGTGGTGCGACTTGATTTTCTTATGGTGATTCATGGGTTTCCTTTATTTTGGTAGGTGATTCAAATGTTTATGAAATATTTATGTATTATCATGTTGTATTTATAATATTTTCAGGTTTATATCATTTTATTTTTTCTGAAAAAATTAGTTTTAATTATGTTTCTATTGCAATTGAATTTTTAAATGCCAATTTGGTGTGAAATTGAGGGTTTTCCAAAGAAATGTTTAATTGGCTTATTTCGGGCTACCCTATAAATACTAAATTGTTTTTATTTAACTTTAATATGGATTAGAATACTATTTATAATGTTTATACCCTTTCTTTGTTGCTTCAAAAATGGTTTTTAATGGTGTTTGTAATGAAAGTGAAGTTTTGGTGCCACTTTTGTGTGAAAATGGAGGTTTTACAAAGTTATCACTTCTTGTTTAACATAGGGCTACCCTAAAATTTATTTTTTGGTGTCATTAAAATTTATTGTTATGACCTTTCTATTTCGTTAACTTACATGTGTGCACATATTGTACAAAGTGTGGTTTTCAAAGAGTTTTGGGTGCAAAACAATGCGGGATTTTGAGAAATTGTTTCATTTAAAAATCAATGTGTTTTGTTGTGTGTTTTAAGTGGTTTAAAATGTGTATAACTACTATAATGATTTTATGTGACCATTTTGGTGTTTTATATTAAAATATATTTATCTGGTATTCTGAAATTGTTTGAGCACAAAGGGTGAAGCCCGGGTACCTAGGTAGGGTGGATGTGTACTAGTACAGCTGGTGGACCGGATGGGTTTTGTCCCTGTTCCACCTAGAATTTGGATAAAAACAACTCTAACAAAACTATGTGGATTATGAATAGGTACCACTAGGTGATTGGTATTTTCCCAACTATTGTCTCATGCATGAGTACGGATTTTACTATGGTTACTTTACACCGAGGTACGAGGTTCATGGGGCCCGAGACTATACAGTGCCTAGGGGTTTTCCCGATTTTGTTGCTCATTGTATTTCTGGTATTTTCCCTTGTATTGGGGTGTTTTTAGAAGTAATTTACAGTAGATAAAATTTATATTTAAATGTGTGAACATTCTTAAACTTTTCTCTTGAAAACTATTTTCAATTGAATGTTGCATTTCATGGAATTTATCACTACTTTTCTTTGCGTATTAAAACTGCTTGCTTTTTCACATTGTATTCAATTCTATTTGGAATCATTGGGTGTTATCCTATTGGGATTCATCTCACACACTAATTACACCCATTGGGTGTAATTAGAATTTATTATGCTTGACTCCGGTAAAGGGAAGGCTATGGGTGATGGAGGTTTAGGGTGTTAGTTCTCATCCCTGGTGTGAAGTTGTGGAGATGGCTTGTGGGTGATGACACCATGTCATGTAGAGTCATTGGGTATATTTTGATGTTTTTTATTTGTGTAATTGGACCTTTTTTAGTGCATTTTAATTTATGTATTCAGTTCTATATTTTTTTATAAACCCTGTTTGGTATGAATTTTTCAGATTGAGTTTATCAAATGTTTTTGATGTTTTATGTATACATATTCAGGTAAATCATTACCAAACCAAGATAAATGATATTAATGCACTTATTCCAGCCATGTTTATAGGGATCTCCCTTCAGGACATGCCACGGGCCGGTTCGGGTGCTGGTTCTGATGGCGACAAGATTCGGTTCATGATGAAATGGTATCAGAGGAGGTTCAGGTTAAATCTTTGGGTCATGTTATTTGGGGAAGAGTCAGGATAGTATGGAGTTAGGATTTTTGGGACATGGTATTCTAATTATGGGAAGTTTTCTTGATCATCACACCTCATTATGGGATTCATGTTTCTAGGGGAAGTTAGGATTTATCTAATTCCTTTGGTTTTCTTGGTTTGATGATGATTAGGGGAAATGAAAAGAGAGTTGACTTAATGGTCTCTATGAGCTCGCAGGGCCTAGAAAGCCACATGGAGATGGGTATATTCCCTAGAACACTCTTTTTTATGGTGAAGTTATTAGAATATGCCCGCCAACCATATGTCCAAGTCACCCATTGAAACTAGTTTCCTCTCACATTGTATTGTGTTCTTTAGTTTTGAAATCATGGAACTTTGGTTTTAAAGTGACTTTGTTTTAAAAAGTGTAATGTTTTTGTGAAATGATTTTAAAATAAAGAGGGAGTTGTTTGATTTATGAAATGTTGGAACTGAATTTTCATAGATGTTTTGAAATGTAAAATGGTGTGCTTACACCTCTTTTGGAAGCAGTGACTATATTGAAGTTGGTTTTGAAAAAGTGTTTCCAATAGAGTTTTCTAAATAATCAAATGGTGTTTTAATGGGATGAGAATTTTTGAAATTGATGTGAATAACTTTAAATTGAGTTATTATCTAAATTTTTGTGTCTTTATGAAATGTTTTTTAAGATGTGAATTGGGATTTTGATCTCATGGTTAGGGGTTTTGAGAAAAAGTATGTGTTGGTTGACCGTTTTGGTTTTAAAAAGTAGAAAGAATTTTTGTTTTAAACTTTGTAATTTCCATTAGAGACCACATGCATGGGGTTATATGAGATTATGGATGGTTGATGGCATGACTAGATGATTTTTGGGACTGATATGAGGATGGTGCCCGATGTGGCATAGAAACATGCATGTGTGAGGCTCATGGGGTACCATTGGGGGATACGCTAACTGCTGAACTGTTTGTTTTCAAAGAAATTTTTTTAAATAAAAAAATGATGACTTGATGAATTATTTGGGATGGTTTATAATATGTGTTTTTGGAAAATGTTGATGTTTTTGGGATGTTTTGAGTCCAAGAACCCCTCCTGTTCGAATCGTTTTTTGGTTTTGTGTTTAGTCGGTAAGTTGGGTAGAATGACCAGTTAGTAGTCTCTTATGAGATATGTTTTGGGGAACCTTTATAGTGGTTCCCTTCATGTGTTTGGATTTGGTTGCGGTTTTTCTTGACCAATGTAATAGGTTGGTTGGGTCCTTAGTTTCTCACGTTGGATAAGGTATTCCCCCATTAAGGGTTAATACACAACTTAAGTGAAACCCAGATTGTTCCACCATTGGAAAATCCTCCAGTTGATCAATATAAGGAATCTTTTATCGATAATTTTTGATTAAGTCTACACCCATTCCTTTATTTGGTTTGAGTATACTCTTGTAGAGGGATATTTCTCGTCGAATGTTGAAAGAGACCATAGGTTCTTAAGTTGCCTGATTCGTCGAAGGTGGAAGTGTTCTAGGGTTGTTAGTGTGGATGAGTGTCTAGATGGTTTCTAAGAGGGACTTTAGGTCCTTCATAGTCTCTTTCAAGTATGAGTTCAAGTTAAACCACTAGTTTCGGAAATCTGGTCATGAGAGGCCATTATGGCTACCTTATTTAATTGTGTGTTGTTTGGGGAAATGGCATAAGTTCTCTTTCCATGTATTGTTTCTATCAATCACAATGGTCATGTTAGGTGATGCATTGTGATGTCGTGCTCATTTGACTATAAAAGTGAAGGTCGTGAAATACTATGAGGGTCTATGTTATTTTGCGAGTATGTCTCACTTGGTAAAAACTTAAAATCCTCTATCCTAGAGGAAGGTGTTTATATGTCTCCTCCCCTTCTGTTGTTTCTCACCTGAAGAAACAAGGTGTGATGTGTGTGCATCTTCTGATCCCTTGTACTAGTGAAATGTCAGGTTTCGGTAAAGTGAGTTATGGGGTGTGTAATGTCTTGGTGAACCCATCGGGGTATGCGGTGTAGTTATTTGTGGCACCGAAAGAAGAAGTTCCATACAGGGGATTCTAAAGCCTAACTGTGAGGACAAAGATGCTTCAATATTTTGAGCCCCAGCCATAGGACCTAAAGAGAAACTGGTGCGTAGTCAGGGGAAATCCCAGGTTCATTTAAACCCTTGTATAATTCCAACCCTCAATATGACTGATATGAAGATTTTAAACCTCTGGTGTCAACATCCTGCTTCTATTGTTCCCATTCGATGGGAAGAGGTCAAGGGACTCATGCCCATGTTATCGCTCAATGTTATTCCTTCCCCCTTTGGTTTCCACCGAATTTTTTGAGAAAGGATTAAAATTTGGCTAGACGGGTTGAGTGCATGGTTTTCACATGGTTAGTTGAAACTTTTCCCCATTAAACCATGCAGATATAAGGATCCACACGGTTAGCGCACGATTTCCCCAACTATGCAGACTAACCGTGCGGTTGTCCCAACTCTTTAATTTTGGGATCCTTTCGTGCCAACCCATGTCGATCGGTTAAGATAGTTGGTTCTTATGGTATAGAAACCCACCATGGGTCTCATGTATGTTCTTTTGGAAATGTCTAATGGAAGTATACCCCTTGTACCAGGGATTCCATTTTGGCCTCACCCTATTATGGTCCCGATTCTATTTCTGGATAAAATTTAAGTTTTCTCTTATAGTGGGGAGCCCATTTGTGTCTCCTCATACCAGTAAATCAATTTTTTTTCCTTGTTCATGGATTGGTAGAAGGTATTCTCATTCGTAGATATCTAACTACATGCATCTTCCTTGGGTAAACATTGGGATTGGAGTGTTCCCAATGGTTTAGTTATATCAAGGAAATTGTAACCTTGTTCGATGTTGTTGTTTGTTTGGGTAAATTTCTTGAGCCTTGTTTGGATAGTGTTTGAGGAGTTTTCTTTTGGGATAAATCTTGAATGTTCTTGATTGTTTCATTAAAGTGGTGTAAGTTTTGGTTCTGAAGTATTACTTCCTTAATTGATCATTGGAGATGTTTTGGCCTTTGGGGGCGAAACCTGGCAAGGGAGTACCTCTTGGTTTCTCCATTGGGTTTGGTTGTTGCTTTGGATTTGTTGTGACTTTCCAAGGTGGAAAGTTTTCATGTTGGGGAGAATTTTCACATACATAACTTATTTTAAAGGTATTTTTAATTTAATTTCCATTATTTCTTCATTTTGGGGGTTTCCCATGTTTTTTTAGGACTGGGTGAGTTTTCATGAATTGGGCCAAACCGTGAGCCCGATTATAGATTTAAAAATAAATTTTATTTATTTTATTTCTCCTTCATTTTTCAAAAAAATTCACCCATTCCAATTCCTACGTGGCCTTCCCTGACCCATTAACACCACCATGTCAATTTGGATCCTTTTGAAATCCATAACCAAGGTATGTTTGACTTTTTATTTAAGGAATTCGGCATTCACGAAAGCACATTTCCAGTTTTAAAAATGAATTTTTATAATTTAATAACTTACTCAATTTTAAGTATTTTTTGGTGATTCTAAGTTTCACCCAAGACCACTTAACCCAGAAACGCTTCCAAATTCTTTTCAACCTTTTTGGAGAACGTTTTATTCGAAAATTAGTGTAGAACATTATAGGGTTTCTCAAATCACCCAGAATTGAAGAGGTAACATCATTCCTTCTTATCTCTCTCAATTCATACAATTTTTCCTCCATTCTGGTTCCTAATTCAACCATTCCTCCCCCTCTTCGAACCTAAAATCCATCAAAGCCCTCCACATCTCTCAAAACCCCATTTTCTATTTGATGGGGATTTTGATGGAGGAACATTAAAGAATCTCAACTAAGTGTCTCTCCTCCTTAGTTCCTCCCATTTCCATGAAGTTTCATTCAACTTCATTGATGTTAAAAATGACCAGGGGGTAGGGTTTCAAACCTAGGGTTTATACTTTGGGTTTAGTGGTCAATTCTTGTGATTTTAGGTTCGATCTAAGTCCCTCTTGATGCGATCGTGGTGCGACCTGATTTTCTTACGGTGATTCAAGGGTTTCCTTTGTTTTGGTAGGTGATTATAATGTTTTTGAAATATTTATATATTAGAATGTGGTATTTATCATGTTTTAAGTTTTATATCATTTTATTATTTCTGAAAAAATTAGTTTTAATGATGTTTCTATTTCAATTGAATTTTTAAATGCCAATTTCGTGTGAAATTGGGGGTTTTCCAAAGAAATGTTTTATTGGTTTATTTGGGTATACCCTATAAATACTTATTTGTTTTTATTGAACTGTTATAGGGATGAAAATAATTTTTAGAATGTTTATACTCTTATTTTGTTGCTGAAAAAATGGGTTTAATTGTTTTTGTAAAGAATGTGATGTTTTGGTGCCACTTTTGTGTGAAAATGGAGGTTTTACAAAGTTATCACTTCTTGTTTAACATGTGGATTCCCTAAAATTTATTTATTGGTTTCAATGAAATTTATTTGTCTGAATTTTATGTTTTTTTAACTTAAAAGTGTTCACATAGTGTACAAAGTGGGGTTTTTAAGGAGTTTTGGGTGCAAAACAGCGTGGGATTTTGACAAATTATTTCATTTAAAAATCAAAGTGTTTTGTTGTGTGTTTTAAGTGGTTTAAAATGTGTATAGCTACTATAATTATTTTATGTGACCATTATTGGTGTTTTATATGAAAATTTATTTATGTGGTATGCTTAAATTGTTTGAGCACAAAGGGGGAAGCCCGTGTACCTAGGTGGGGCGGATGTGTACTAGTACGGCTAGTGGACCGGATGGGTTATGTCCATGTTCCTCCTAGGACATAGATAAAAACTCTAAATAAACTTTTTGTATGATTATTGGGTACCACTAGGTGATTTTTATGTTCCCTACTAGTGGCTCGTGTATGAGTATGGATTCTACTATGGTTACTTTACACTGAGGTATGAGGTGCATGGGGCTCGAGACTATCTAGTGCCTAGGGGTGTTCCGGATTTTGTTCCTCATTGTATTTGTGGTATTTTCCCTTGTCATGGTGTGTTTTTAGAATTAATTTATAGTAGATAAAATTTCTATTTAAATGTGTGAACATTATGAAAATTTTATCTTGAAAACTGGTTTCAAATGAAAGTTTCATTTCTTGGAATTTATCACTGCTTTTCATTGCATATTAAAACTACGTGCTTTTTCACATTGTATTGGATTCTCTTTGGAATCATTGGGTGGTATCCTATTGGGATTAGGCTCAAACACTACTTACATGCCTTATGTTTAAGTAGACTTTATTATTCTTGACTCACGTAAAGGGATGGCTATGGGTGGTGGCGGTTCAGGGTGTTAGTTCTCATCCCTGGTGCGAAGTTGTGGAGACGGCATGTGGGTGATGACCCCATGTCATGTAGAGTCCTTGGGTCTATTTTTCTGTTGTTTCTTTGTGTCTTTGGACCTTTTTTATTGCATATGATGTTATGTATTCAGTTCTGGAGTTTTTTATAAACCTTGTTTGGTATGAATTTTTCAGATTGAGTTTTTCAAATGTTTTTGATGTTTTATGTATACATATTTAGGTAAATAATTCCCAAACCAGGATAAATGATACCCAGGAACTTGTGCCAGCCCATGGGGATAGGGAAATCCCTTTGGGACATTCCAAAAGTTGGGTCAGGTGTTGGTTTTGATGGAAACCAGATTCAGTTCGTGACACTTTGGGCATAAATCCATCCTATGGAGACCTTTTGTTCAAATCAGAAGGAAATACTCAGAAAAGATGTAATTGTTTTATCACCACTTTCAATATTCTTTTCTCCTTCTACATCCTCTTCTTATGTTGTTCCCATAATAATGTAATTAATACAATATCTTCTACAATCTGAGATGTTATTATAATTATATGGAAACCTTATACCTCCTTTTATACATCCTACGAATAACAATATAACTATGTGTGCGTACGTACGACTTTCCATATCCACGTCGTGCAGTAATTTCTTATACAACAGTACATAATTAGAATGGGTATAATGATTATTATAATGGATATAAATAATTAATATAAAATTATAATTATTAATTATTATTAATATACCATCCAATTCTATACCATTTATCCATTAAGTGAATGATATCGTTGCTCGTGCATGCATATGGCCTACCGTCTCCAAAACACGATGAGATTCATTCTCCACGTTAACCACTCTACATTAACCATTAAAGAATTATTATAAAGTATATATAATAGATAATCCTGAAATATATGACATGATAATTCTACTTTATTTATGTGTGTGTGTATATATATATATATCATTTACTTTCTTCCATTATATTCAATAAGGAAACTGAAACCACGTTCATGCGTACGTACGACCTACCATCTCCATTAACGGTGTATTCCATTTCATTTATCTATCAATTATATATATTTATATACTAAATATTTATGATATATAAATTATATTTTAAATTTTTTAATTAATTAAATCATGATCTAAGAAAAAATATCAAGAATAATAAGTCAAAAGATGTATGATAAATAAAATGATTATTACCCAAAAATGTTGCTTTAACATGGAATTGATAAATAAAAGGTTAATATAAAGTCGTAAGTGAATTATATATGATATAAGAAATATTATTATGGTTATTTTACAAGTTAATAATATGTTTAAACCCGCTATACAGGAGTTTCATACACATACGGAAGAAATCAGACCTTATGTAAGGGATAATATTACAGTCTCATTATTGTATGAGATTTTTCATTCATAAGTATTTACTGGGGTATTTTATCATCCTAATACATCTTTCCTAAATGTATAATATTATTTCTATTCTTATACAACTTTTTAAAGTCAATTTTACCCATTGATAAATTTTTATTAAGTGGTATGAAAGAAATATTTTTCTGATTTCAAATATGAGGTACTTTTTAACTTTTTTGATAATAGTACGAGGATAATGTTTTTTGATGTTACATAGCATGAATTGATTTTTACATCTTCATAACACCTTATTTACATGAATATTCATTTTCATGATTTCTAGTTTATTTTCAACTAATTGCTTTTCTCTTAAAATTGCACAGTATTTTGAGAAAAGAAAATGTTTTTACAGAAGAAATGATATTTTCCTTAAGAATTAAGTTTGAGTGTTTTATAAAAGTTATTTTCCATATAAGATGATTATCTTTAAATAGATTTATGTTTAAATACCAATTATTACTATTATTTTATTATTTTAATAATTTAATTAAATTTTATATGGATTATGTTATGATGGAATGATGTTTAAGAAACCCATTTTATTTCTTGGGTTATGTTATGATGAATGATTTATGTTTTTGTGAAACATGTAGGAATGACTTAATTATGAGATGGGTGGGACCTATATCTCCCTCTAATGCATTGGGTAAAGATTTATATCCCATGATATAGACATGATTCGAATGACAAGTAAATTTGTTTTAGTAATACAGGGTTAAAACGACAAGTAAATCTAGTTCAGTAATACACGGCTAAAACAGAATGTAAACCCGGTTTAGTAATGGAATTTTTCTACAATAATGGCATTTGAAGCAATGTCCTGGCTACTATGGATGTCATATCATGAACTTATTTTCTTTCTACAATTCCATTTTTTATACCAATGCAATTTTATCTTAGTTAATGTTCCTTTGTGATCTACACCTTACGTACTACCATGATTTATTTAATGACTCATGATTTTGATATTTAAGCTTTATGTTCTTGTTTGTACATTCTTATGTTCAGGGTTTGTTTTATATTCTCAATTTTTACCCTTATTGATCATTTGAGCTCACCCTTGTTATGTTTTCTTTTCCCTGTGATATAAAGAATGGTTTTAGGTAGGAAAAAAATGGTGAAGATCTTTATGGGAGATGTTGAATATCTTTCACCAATATATAAGATTATATTCCAAGTTTCTGGAGACACTAAACTAAGACGGTATTTGGGTGTCTTGTTGTGTCATGTAATAAGTATTCCAGACAATTATTATAATTTCCATGTACATCAATCTTGGGTCGTTACACATAATGTGGAATTTGTGGCTTACTTGGTGAGAATCTCTAATATAGGGGATGGGGAGCACTTTATCAATGTTTAATCTCTATTATATAAGTAGGGGATCTCTTCTCTAAGGTACTGTCCATCCGCTCAAATTTGAAATATCATCTCTCCTCTATCCCACATCCTAGAGAGATCAATAATTATTCTAATAAATCAATCCAATATCTCCATAATAGATAAGAGGAATGATATAGTGGTGATCATCAAGACATAAAAGGTTTCATTGGATATCAAAAATAGTAATCAAATACAAATGATCAACATTATCGAGACATTCGAGGAATGTGTGCAATATCTAGGGGGATTTGATCTTTGTTCATTCAAGAAACAATTTCCAATTATGATTTGTTTTTAAATGCATCTTCAAATAGAATGAGTTAATTTTTCTTTCTAATTTTATGATAATATCAATTCCAATGGGATCATTGGGAATTTATCAGGATTTTTTTCATTAGAGATGATGTTATTACATCGATTTGGTGAAGAAAAAATTTAAATCCTTGACCCATATTCATTTATTTCACACCAGAGAACCTTAAAATTGTGTTAGAGAGATCGCGTGATGGTTTAATCCATGGTAAAAAATAAAATTTTCATTAAATTCATGTATATAGAATTGCACCAATCTCATCGCACCAAACTGAACGTCAATTATATCTCGAACATCCAAGTTGTGTCTATTAGATGATTTAAATCAGATAAAATATTATTTTGTTGTTTTAAAATTTTATTGAACATATATATATATATGTGTTAATTTTACAATGATTCTGATGGTCATTGGTAGTTTCTGGTGAACATTTTTTCTGACCAGAATCTGGAAGCTGTAAATGTTATGGTTAGTGGGTTTAATTCAACTAATTGTGTAATTACCCAAACAATTTTTTTTAAAAAATCCTGAAGGTTATGGTCTTGTAAAAATAATTAACAGAAAAATAAAAAATGTAAAGAGATAGAGGGATAATATCATGTGTAGATACTCAAAAAAAGAATCAAGAAGTTAAAATGTGAAGTGTGTTCGGCCTCCTGAAAAAAAATTAAAAGCCTATGTGAGGGGTCAGTGTTGTCCAACTTATGAAACAAACAATTTCTGGTGGTAGTTTAAACATCCCACTATAAATAATTAAGCCACACCATTATGGGGATATATGTTACAGAATACCCATTAATAGTCATGGGTTATATTAGAAAACATTTTTTAGATGGGAGATTGATCCCCCCCACCCACCCTCGTATTCATCGTGTAGTGTTTAGGGAAGCCGGCTTTGATTGGTCCACCAACCGGTCTACACTAGCCTAACTTGGGCCATTTCAGGTCCTTTTCAATCTTCCTGACACATTACAGCATCAAAAATTGTATTGAACCCCTTTTAAGGTGTTTTTATTAAACTCAATGGACCAAAAAATATTAAAAATTTATAAAAACCAGTTGAATATTTTCTTAAAATTCCTGGGACCATAAGATTAATATTTTATAAATTAAAATAAGATAAATTTATTTTAATTCATTTAAAAAGGTCCCCAAGAAATATTTATTTCATATTTAATTTTATTATGTGTTAATTTTACCTTTTGGCTGGTCTTGATAATTGAACAACAAATATATGTATTTTTTCAATTTATTTAATTTATTATTACAATTGTGTATAATGAATATAAAAATTAGTTTAGTTTTCATTATATAAATATCACCTTTTGACCAAATAATTATATTTATTTATTTTTTTGATATAAAATGGATTGTTTGTATAAATTAATGGATTAAATTTGAAAATTTATAAATGTTTTTATTTTTTGTGGTAGGATATAGAGTTTGATCATAAATAAATAAAAAGGAGATGAATTTAGTAAGATGATAGCACTTCATGCCATGACACATTTAGGTGATGTGCAACACCATAATTTTGAAGATATATTAATGGTGAAATATATTCAAGGACCGGACCCAGAGATCAAAAATGAAGAAATAGATTGAATAAGGAGAAACTAGCAAAAAATAATCTTTACACGCCATGTAAGTCATGCACAACAAGTATCATGATGAATAGAACTACATGAAATCAAGATGTGAAAATAATGATCCATTACATGGAATGTTGTGAATCCACTATTCATTAAATGTAATATTTCAGAAATTAAAAGTTCATCATGAACATTACACATCATGTTACACTTACTCAATGTGAAAACGACTTATGGAAACAAAACTTGTAGCATCAATGGGAATTAACATGGAAGATATTTTTTTACCTTGAGATGTCCCGAGGACTATTACATATTATTTATGATAGACCAAAGTCTCTCTCATGACTATAAATAGGTGGAAAGTGGTAGATTGAACTGGATCAATCGATATGGGAATCTCTGGATGATGGAATTATGTTGTACTGGTTCACCTGTTTTATATTCCTTCTTTCATTTATTTCATTCATGTGATTTCACCCCTATCCCAAATCAACTCAACTTCTCCATACATTGATGGGGAGATTCTTTGAGTAACTAAGAAAGGGGGAGCATTGTCCTATGTTTCATTTCATTTGTTTTGTGATTAAATAAATAGAACTCATTTCTTTATTCTACATTCTAGTATCAATTCTTTATAGTATTAATTTCTTTATCTGATTGTGTAGTTTTTTATATATTTTTAAGTTTATTTCAGAATTTGATGATCCAAATCTCCCACCAACCCATTATTATCTATATATTATAGAACATTCTAGGTCTTAGTGGTGAGTTCTCATTGATTTCCATCTTATGTGTAGAATTGTGGAAGTAACTATTAGTTGATATGGATAACAATATCTGATCACTATTTCCCCTAATTAATCAAAAGGGCCCACACAATTTTCATACACATTGAATGGAGAGTAAACCAATCTGAGATTTAATTTATTATTATTATCAAATTCACCATATGACTAAGGAAGATAAATGAATTTATATAAGAATATGTCTCTTGCCATCAATAAGATAAATTATTTTTAATAAATTGTAAGACCATGATTGCATTGATGTAGTTCTATCCATGCCCACTTCGATAACCATATTTCTCAAAAAAAAATTAAATCAATCCATTTGAAACATATCTCCATTTATAATTTGTCCAAAATTATTCAATTCTATTTTCATAAACAAACTGAAAGTGAAATAACGGTTTTGAGTGAACTCCTTTTCAGGAGACTACCAAGGGATAACCACTAGTCTTACTTAGGTAATTAAATAGTTTTATTTTAAATTCCATGTGATAGGTGTGCATCATATTTCCATGATTAATATATATAATCTCATGCACATCCATCAATATAAGTTTTCATGTATTTTTTTCTTTCCAGGGTGATTATGTATTATGTTGAAGAAGTTATAAGATATGGAACATGCCAAGATGAGGTGGTATTCAAGAAAATATGTGAATAAATTGGATAGGGGTGTTAGTTATGATATGATTCAGACATGGATTAGTTATTTAACCCCTAGGGTCTTGGATGATCCATTTATGCTCGATCAATAAACCAATAAGAAGTTCTCAGGATCAGTCATGTAGTTAATTTAATTTATACATGGATTATAATTTTTTTGGATATGTATAATTATAAATTCACAAATAAACAAAAATTAATATATTAAAAACAAATAAATATATTATTAATGTTTTCTATTTAATGAATTGTTCAGTTTTGAGGAAAATAACATTTTATGACATATCAAATGGAAAATAAATTCATCCATCAAGTGATCATAAAAACCATCAAATAAATATTAAGTCATAATGCCTTTAATTACCTTTTAAACAAAATCTGGTGTTCATGGAGTTCATATTCCCTATTTGAGGGTGTCTACTACTACTAGGAAATTATTATAAGAGTGATGGGTAAACTTAACTAAAATTGGAAACAAAGAAGTATCCATAGATATCTTCTTGGAAAATTAAAGGAAGAGTGTTGAGTGAACCAAGTTTATGATTTCTAGAAGCTGGGAAATCTCTCAATAGTTCAAGGAGCTTTGAGTAAATGTGGTTGGTCAGTCTAGTTCCTAACATGAAACTCTTTGAGTAGTGATGTACCCATATATTGGACTATGAGGAGATGTTTCAAGGATCTTTTCTAATATAATACTCAAGAGATGGTGTATTCTAAACTGAGTAGCAAGGGATACTAGGGTTCGATAAAATATTGGTAAAAGTTTAATGATTTAATTAATTTGTATTGTATTCAAGATAATAAATATAAGTTATTAAAAGATACGTTTTTAATTAATATATAAAATTATAATATCTACTGCTAGTTACATGTCAATATGATCAATTTTGGATAGGGAGAATATTCTAACTATTAATAATTCCCAGTAGTGCTATATTCTCTTATGCATAGTAATATTCCATGAGAGGAAGAATTATGTTATCGAGTTCCAACATAGAGCAAATCCTTCTCAAGGAGAAGTCAAGGTGTGTGAAGGAAAATATAAGAAGAATATAGATGATTCAATAGATGTATATTATATAATTTTTTCATCGATATCCACTCAAATGAAAAAAAAAATCATAAGGCTAAATATTCCTAGAAGATGATTTCTCATTTCAAAGAGTTAAATCCAGAGGGAGAAATAGAAGAATGATATTAGATATCATGTGCACAGTATAGGTGAATTCTAAAATAAGGAAATCATGCATGGCCTCCGATTCTCAAGATGATTGGGTATATCAGGATACTTGAATCCCTTGGTTTCAAATTGAACTAGAAACTAGTCACTAATCTTATCCTTACCTATTTACCTCCTAGATTCTTGAATATTATTTTCATATATAACATGAAAATGTAACTTATAGACCTCAAAACTTTAGTTATCCAAACAGATAACTATATTAACAATAGTAACTATTTATTCTTTATAGTGAACAAGAAGAGTAATTGAAAGGTTAAGAGGTATATGTCTAAACCCAAGATAACAAAACTAATGCACCATCTATCCTTGAATCCATAGATACTATGGGAGGGAAATGATTATGTGGTTTTATTATTTCCATGTGGAAAGAAAGGCCACCAGAATAAAAATTGCATGACTGGGAAAAACAAGTAACTTTATTCTTATACATTAGGTATTTTTTTCATTTGATGAGATTTTTCATAATCTATATGTTTTGTATTGGATAAAGTATTTGGATCACACATTTTTATTAAAATACAAGAACCACGTAGATTCTAGAATATTGAAAAGGTGGAGTTCGATATCTGGACCACAAAAGGTGTGAGACTAGAAGACTTGGTAGTGGGAGATTATCATCTGAAATTTATTAGTTGTTTGGTTCTTCTAAGAAAACATTGTTATTATGTACTTTCAGTTACCAAAAACAAAATCTCAAAATTGATTTTGGAAACCATGTAATTTTATATCAAGTTTGGGAAAAAAAATGTTGTCTCTTTTATATGGATAACAAATATTATGGTATGGAGTATCTTTACAATGGCTTGTATATACATGAAATTGAAAACTATGTAATGGAAATTATTAAAAAAACTATTAAAAATTACTCATATAATACCCACATATGGAACTTCTATAATTGACATGTAAATGAGAATTATTTACATAAATTACATAAATTTGGGTATTTAGTGTCTATTAATATAAAACTGCATATATATGTCATACTTATTTACACAGTAAAGTGACCAAATAACCATTCACTGGGAAAGAAGTAAGTGCCACTAAAATAATGTAATTGATTCACACTGACATATGTGATCCATTTCAAGTAGAGGAAGGGGTTGTATTTTGTACATCATTTCCTTTATTGGTGATTATATTAAATATGTCTATATCTAATTAAATAGGTATAAGTTGGATTCCTTATATATGTTTAAGGAATGCCATCAGGATGAAGAAAACCTACTCGGTAAGATTATTAAGTCACTTTGCTCAGACCGGGGTGAAGAGTATCTCAACCTAGCATTCATTGCTCAGTTACCGTATTATAGGATAGTATCCCATCTCACTCATCCTTATACACCATAGTTCAATATTTTCAGTGAAAGGTGGAATAAAACTTTTATTGACATAGTTAGATCAATGAACATTCAGAAAAATATTTCATTATCATTTTTAGGGATACGAATTACATACAATAGAAGATAGTCTTAATCAAGTACCAAATAAAGATACATATGGGATTCCATATGATTTTTAGTATTTAAAGAAACCTAATTTTCCACATCTATGTGTACGGGGAAGTGAGGCTTTTATTACGATTATACCTTATGAAAAATTAGAATTTCATATCATGAACTTAATATTTATAGGTTACCCTAATGAAACTAATGAATATTGCATATATTACCATATAGATCAAAACTTGAATGTGTAAATACATTCCATATATCAATAAAGGGAAAAAAATTCCAATAAAAATAGTTAGAAAAAGATTTAATTTGAAGAAGTTTATGCTTCAGATACACAATAGTTGGTATGGGAACAATATCCACAAGTAAAATTGAGAGATAAAGATATTCATGAGATATAAGAAATGTATAGGTCTGTATGAGAGGTCAGAGAATCAGAATAATATATTTTTCTTATCACCATGTTAGGTTACACATTACTCCTAGATAATGGTGGACCTATTATCTATAAGAAAGCTACATAAATAAAGTATTTTAAATTTTAATGATGCTATGTATTCTGAGATGTAGTCCATGTACCAAAACTAAGTTTAGATTTTGAAAGACTCTCAAAATGAAGTAAACCCATTTGGTTTAAACTTGTATTGAAGAAAATGTTGTACATGGATGGTAATGTAAATACATATAAAGCAATAATGGGGGTGGTTTTCAAGAAAAATCAAGGTATAGACTATGAATAAAAATTATTACTATTATTGATTGTAAAATCCATCAAAATATTACTTTCAATAGAAGTCTTCCATGATTTTTCAAATTGGAAAATAGGTTTCAACATATCTTTTATAAATGGGAAGTTGGTTAAAGATGTATATATAATTCAACCATAAGTGTTCTATAATTATAAGAGTGAAAATAAATTTTTCAATATATATAGATCCATTTATGGCTTGAAGAAAGATTATTAATCATGGAATCTTTATTTTCATGAGGCTATAAGAGAATTTGGTTTCATTAAGAATGAAATCAAGCCATGTGTCTATAAGATGGTTAGTGGGAAAACCATCATTTTCCGCATATTTTATGTTGATTAAATATTAATTATAGTAAATTAAGTTCATGTCTTATAGTAATTTAAGACATGGTAAATTGAATAAATATCCATGAAAGAAATTTCAGAAGCACACTACTTGGCATAAGTCAAAGAACATATACTGACCAGGTACTAGAAAGGTATAATATGAACAATATTAAGAGGGACTCTTTTAATTTCACATGGTATCAATATATCAAATAAAATGTATCCACAAACATAGGAGGATATTAGAATAATTACTGGAATCCATTATACATCAATAGTGGGATCAATCATGTGTTCCATGCTATATACCAGGTTTTATTTTTCTATTTCTTTAATGATGGTGGGAAGATATCAAGATAATATAGAAGTGCAACATTGGGTAGTTTTAAAAATTATCCTGAAGTACATGAGACGTAAAAAAAGGTTATCTTCTTGTTATATGGAGGAGATGATAAACTAGTAGGTATGAGATACACTAATTATAGTTTCAATATAGATCCTAATGATTTGAAATCACAACCAGGCTACGCCTTTTTCCAAAATTTTGATGTGATGAGCTAGAGAAACTCAAATAAACCTATGTTCATTGACTCTATAATAGAATCTGATTATATAATGTCTTCTAAAATGGATAATTATGTACTCTAGAAATGAATCTTTGTCTAGGATATTGGTTTTTTTCCTATCATTGTAGACCATATTACTATTTATTGTAATAAAAATGCAAGAGTGGTGCTTTCTAAGGAGATCAAGTCACACCAAAGGAAAAATAATATACATCAAAAAGTCTCACATCTTTATAGATTTTATTCAGAGAACTAAATTCACACTTAGAAGAGTATCCAAAGATCATAACATGGAAAAACCCATTGAGTACATCCATATCTTAGAAGAAGCGTGATTATCATTTGAGAGATTGTGCATTCAAACATGTTATATATTGGATATAATGAAAGTTGGTGTGTTATAAGTGTGTGTATTATACATAACCCATGTATATAATTTGATTAAAATTAATTATATATAGTTTTAAATATATATATTTTTACCTTAATATATTAGTATTGAAACTTATCTTACAACTATATTGATGTTATTATCCTTATATTACATGTCGTATCAAAATTTTATAGTAGTTCGCAGGCTATAATGAGAACCAAGAGATATCATGATAGTACTCTTAAACAAATTTACTAACTCCAAATATATCATAATCATAGGAAATAGATATAGTGTGACTATTATGCGTTGGAGGATTAAAATCATTGAGACTTATTCTATCGATGTTTTAACTTTGTGATCTTGGGTAGAAGAGATCATGAGAACAAATTTGCCAACTGAAACACCACTTGTTTCATTGGTCATTGCTAATTTCTATCTATGGACATGTGTAATGGTATCCAAACTTGATATTATTATCAATGTATATCATTTGATTATGTACATATATAAAAGATGAAACTCATGAAATTTATGTCATATAGAGGTAGATTTCATTGGGTGTTCCATTGATGATATGGCATTGATTAAATAATCAAGACATAATTTATCACTTTCAAAAAAAAGTGATATCTCAGGCCCAGTTGATCTTGATAGAAGTACCTTCACTAAATAAATGGTTGTGGTAGAAGAATTTATTTCTATCGAGTTAGTTCAATTAATAATATATTAGTAAAGGAAGACGACACAAAGTGTGCATCCATCATTAGGAGATATCGTATGATAAAAAGATTATATTAAAGGGAATGTGCTCATATGAAAGGTTTTAATTTCTATTCCTTATCTCCTTAGGGGCCTTGATTAATTTCTGTACTTCACTCTAGATCTATGAATGGTATCCATTTCTATCATGATAAGGTCCCATAGGGACACACACTTACTATATTCAAACGTATGGCCTATTCTAATGAATGGGTTTATAGGACATGGTGGTCCCAACCATGGCGTTAGAGATATGTACATGAATAAGTTATCGCCAATGAATAAATAAATTCATTATTATTAGAGTATAGAATAATTTGATTTGAATTTATTTATTTAATGTATTCAATAGTATTTAAGTGAATACAAGGGAAAATATTTAATGAAGGAAAATTATTTTAATATACAATTATTGTTTAATATTTGTATGACTGAAGAGTAAAATTAGTGACTCGCATTTATCAAGTAATGTATATTTATTATATTACATGTAATTGAAAAAAATATAAATGATGTTTATGAAACAGTTAGTTGTTCATAACATGTAATTTATGGATTATTTAGTGGGAATTACTTATGCAGGGGGTGAGAATTCCTTTCCTAGTGTTTAATCACCAACATATAAGCAATATGGAGCTCTTTTACACATGAATATTCATTCACTCTAATTTGAGGGATCTTATCTCCCCTCTCTTTCATCCAATGGATATAAAAACGTGTTCCAAGTAATTGATCTAATATATTCTATGTAGATCGATGGAATGAGGTATTGGTGATCGTCGACAAAATTAAAAAATCATCATATATTTATTATATCACACAAATATCAACAATAAACATTTATAAATACTTTTGAATAATTTTTGAATGATCTAGAGGGGTTCAACCTCAGTTCAATTTAGTAATAATTGACAATGTTGAGTAGTTGTCTAACACATATTAAAATTGAAAAAATTATATTTATTTTTAATTTTGTGATAAAATCGATACATGAAAGATCCATTATCATTTATTAGGGTATATTTTTTCAGAGATGGAATTGTTACATTGATACTATGATAACAAATTTTGAAATATCCATCTCATCTTCTTCTATTTCATGACCTGATACCTCCAAATTTTTCAACCCTTCTTAAACTCCTTAATTAAATTCCCATGAAATATTGTGGTATATAAACTCAACATTGACTATTACATTAACCTTAACTAATTATATATTCCAACAACATATTTAGACCAAATAACCCATTATCCAACTATTCTTGTCGCTAATTTTAACAGTCAACTTAAGTATCATACTTGGATGGATTCTCCAATGCCTTATGTCTTCAAACTATCCATTCATCTTGATTTTAACTCCATTTATAAATGATTTCAAATCTGTACATAATATCCATATTTTTTTTCTCTTCTATACTATAGTGTATATTTCTCCCACACATAAAAAACCCTTTATATCCTTGAGGAAAATATCTTTCAATCATCTGATGTTAGGGGATGATCACATTGCATATTACTCTTACAAACTCTATGTCCTACATGTATACCTTCCATTGGAACTTTAATACCATCCATATATTATTGTTTAGGCAGACATTATGGGTAGAACCTCAAACATTCATGTAATGGATGGATTATAAATCCATCACCCAGTACTCCATGATCATGAAAACATATGTACTAATATTCTCTATTTACAAGAAACCAAATTACACATGAAAAGGGAACTTCAATCTCCCCCTTTGTATTTTTTAGATACTTTGAACTTAAAAATGAATCCAAACACATTAGATCCATTTCAATATTCCTTTAGAAGTTCACTTTTACTCTCCCATTTAATGACATTAAATTAAAAGGAATAAAAACAAATTCCCTCTCCCCCTTAATCTAAAAAAAATTATACCCTTGATGTTATCATTATTTCTTTGGAGAATGATTCAACTAATAAATTCATAGGAATGGGCCATAGGTAATTCAACACTAAATCTATAAGTCTTATCTCAGTGTATGAAACAAGAGTTATTTTACCAAAGCATAAATTTTTTTCATTTAAAATCATCAATGTGCTATCAACATTTAAATTAATTTGTTTAAAGATTTTTATATATATTTTCAATAATTTAAATGAACATGAACTTAACTACACCAAACACATAAAAAATAACTCTTGTGAAATAGATAATACTCCCCATTTTAAATAATCCCTCCTCATTGGTAATTAAAAAATCACACACCGTAACTATGTTAGGATATTGTAAATCATACCTCAAACTTCAATATTTTCTTGCACTATCCAGATTATCAATTTCAACAAAAATGTGTGAATTGCTGGAAGTATCACTCTATTTTTTAGATCACCCTCAAGGGATGATTTAAATTATTATTTTCCATGGTAATATTCATTCACAATCATACTTTCATCACTTTTAATACAAGATAATGTCTTATACCAATTCAAAATATGTACCGTCTGAAAAATCAATTCACCATGATCTTTTAAAATTTCTCTATCTTGAACTTTAAATTCATCTTCAATGCATAACCAAATACGTATGGGAATAAGGTGGTCTTCCATTATCTCTTCAATAATAACAGATGGTATGAGACTTATTTCTCATACCAAAGACTCCTTTCTTGAAGGTTTTAAATTTTCTAGACTATTTCAAAAAAAATCATCAATTTTTCTTTCTAGATATAAATATCTTTAGGTAGTATGGATTTCATTTTATATTTCTTCAATAGAAAATTATTGTTCACTTGAGAAACTATATAAATCATAAATTTTTAGCTTTTTCCATATTCTTTAACAAATACAACCAATCAGTCTATATAATAAAACATTGTTTCTCCTCATGTTCATTATTTTCAATAGGTGTGTATCACGGCCATACCCACAGAGGTCCCGCTTATGCCATAAGTAAGTTGAGTGTGACACCCCAATCTTGTCACTAATTGGACAAGGTTGGAGACTCATTCTGAGTAGTTATATATAATATGATTGGAGGCCATATACTACAGTACTAGTACACACACACATCACCCTACAATGATTTGTAGATAATAATAAATGATGAAATCTCTAGAGTGTAAAAAAGTTCATGCAACAAACCTCTAGATTAACATCGTAGTACAAAAAAATAATCCAAGTAAAAATAGTGGGAAACACACACATAGTAAAAGGAAACTATCTCAACTTGAATAGACGGTTGATGATGAAAGAGAGATCATTTCTAATGATCTCAGGATCTAACCACTATATGCTGTCAAAGTCTCTAGGTAAAACTATGCACCACCTACTCAGCGTCTAGAAATGTCTCTACCAAGTTTCCTATTATCTACATAATACACTTAATGTGTGAGATTATATCATGTATATTTGATTATATAAAGCATATTAGGATACTGGAAACAATATAATGTGATCAATAATAAGAAGATAGTCAACTCAACCTAGAATATGATAGGGTAAGGAAAACCCAATATAGATATTCTCATGAAGAAGAATCCATAATTAAAGAGATATTAAAACCCATATCATCAAACCAAACTAAGAATGATGATTTAGTTTTCATCTTTAGGAATCACATCCCCAAATCCAAGAACCACACGTAGCCTCAAAATAAATAAAATAGAGGACATGCACCTCATCTTTGTGTTTCACAACCGAGGGAGTACTAATTAAAGTAGACGACCCTCTCCTTTGTGAAGCTCGATGATGGGAGGGGATACTACTTATGAAATAGAGTACCCACACCCTATATAATATGGGGGAGTACCAAATATATCTTTATAAAAGTTATGGGAGACTCGCACCTTAGAGAGAACTCATGTTATATGGACATACCCACCCCGACATCACTCTATTGATCTCACCAGAACCCTGAGCTCGTCATAGTTCCCCTAGAAGAAGATTCCCACTCACATCACCTAAAATAATAACTCATGTTTTACAAAAAAGGACACTGTCGCATTTTATGTAGAATTTTTCTCAGAATGGACAACTCATGGATCTAAATTGATTCCTAAAGATTGATATATGAAAGGTCGAATATGTATGAAAAGAACATAGTGTGTTCATTAGGGGAACATGGCATGTGTTCCCAAGAATATCCCTACCCATTTATCACTTCCTTACATAGTGTGTGAGAACCCATTTATGTGGCATGTTCTAGGATTTTTAATGTATGTTGGACTTCCTGGGGTCTTGAGTGTGTCTTTCCAAAAACATGGCTCGACTAGCTGAGTAGTCTGACACAATGTGTCCCCATGGGGAAATGGTGTGTATAACCACTCGTGGTCCTGTTCAAGTACTCTATATATATAAATCGACTAATAATATATTGTCACATATCAAATGGGATAAGCCACATACAATGTGATATATAACTTAGTATCGAAATCCTAGCCACCGTAGAAAGTGGACTACACTGTGTGTGTGTGTTCATACAAAACAAAAGGTTTGTAGTTGGGTTTTATGAAAATAATGAAACATATTTTCCCAAATCATCACTATTTTATTGATCTCACCATGAATGTCATTAATTATTCTTATAGATGCGTCAATCATGGATCTACAACTACCAAAAGTCAATTTCTATCCTTCATATCATCTTAACAGAAATCATTATTGAAGACTGTCATCCCCATATGGTAATTATTGAGAAGACCAAACTCGATCAATATTTCAATATCATTTCCACTAGAATTCACTAAATCTATGATCACCATGATCGTGTAATTTTTTAGAAAAACATAAAAATAAATCTAAGGGTTTTTTCTAATTAAAAATGGACTGGAAATAGTCAAACCACCACAAAAAATGAGGTTGATGGTGAAGAACACAAATAATGGTGGGGTAAAACCAAAGAAACACAAAAGTGAGAAGAATTGTTGGCTGATATGGTTTTGGCCAATGATGAACATTTTGGAAACTAAAGAATTCAAAATAATTAAGTATTAAAATTTTAATACCAATAGTAAATTGAATGGACTATATAAAATGGTGAAAATTTAAAATCAAAATCCATGGAATTTAAATTAACACATGATATAATTGAAGAATAATTAAACATAAATCTATAAATAATAGACATGACCTCAAGAATAGTTTTTTTATTAGTAAAAACGTGTTCTCTGGAGATGTTATTTAATATTCCACAATGTTTTTTCGTTTTCTCCATAATTCCCCATGATTACACAATATCGATCCATGATTATTCGCGTCATTCAATAGTCAATGTTTCTTCCCTAAAGTTAAATCTCCTCTCCCTATTGATCTCTCAGTGTCATGCTTCTAACCCTAGGGATTCGAAACAAAGGGGATTATATAGAGGTTACTTTCATGTTAAGAATTTTTAAAAAATAAATTTCATTAAGTATATTCATTTTAATCTATCAAATATTGTGCATCATCCTAAACACCAATGCATATGAAAATTATGTCATGACTAGGGAAAACCCCAGATTATAGAGTCTACCAAAGTATAATTTTTCCAATTAGAGAGTTTGATTAATTGGGAAATCACTTATTTAAATAATATGTTATGATGTGGTTTAATATTTTTTATATTTTTAATATATCATTTCTAGGGTACTAAAACACCTAAAACACTACACCAAATTTGAATAAAAACCCCAAATATATATATATATATCCAAATGGTACAAACATAAAAACTTGGGTTTTTACCTTCTCCCCACCTTTGAGGTTATTTACCCTAGAAACAAAAAACCAACTCCAAAATGTGGTGGTACTGAGTTTGCATCTGGTTTTCAAGCTCCCAAAAGCATTCATGGTGGTTCTCGTGCTTCCAAAGAATTCATATGAGTGAAATAGATCACTGATAAAGGATCCTATCATACTGATCCTCGATAGACAATGGTTACAATAAAAATTTTGATCCATCTCCATCCTCAATCTCTCCCCATCCATTTATATTTGATGATTCATGAGCATATATCCTCACTTAAAACACATGTAATATGTAATTCACCCGATCCAAATATGGGGGTAAGGCTAGGTGATAAGTAACCTATACAACCCTATGAAGGATTGGGAATATCCTGAAGAACCTAGAGGATAGTTTTCTACCCTGAAAAAAACTCTATATACCTCATCATGTAGAGACCTTTAGGAAAAAATGGTATCCCTAATTGAACTCCAAGGTTCTATGATATTGGTCTGCATAATATTTATTTCTTCTCTGATTTGAATTTTTTTACTCATGGATCACTTGAACTTTCTCTATTATTTCGTGTACCGAATTTGGTCCCATAATCTAGGACTCGCCTATCTTTACCCATCATAAGGGTGACCTACCTCATATCCCTTATATAGATTAAAATGGTTTAACCATAGTGATATTTGTAATTATAAGATATATTTAGCAATTTAATGTGTTCCTCTGAACTAAAAATAAAGTCCAACACACAAACTCTCAGTATATACTCTAAAAAATGGATGGTTAAATCATTCTGGATATTCATCTAGGTTTGAAATATCATGATCATCTATAACCAGGTCTTGAAAGAATCCTACAAATATCTCTACAACTATGGTATGAATCGATATTCATGGTTAGAAACTAACTTCAAGGTTTACCCATAAATCCTGAAAATCTATTACATGTTCAAGCACCCATAAATCTTAACTAAACTCTACACTTTGATAGAAATGAGGTGAGATGATTTAGTAAACTGATCAAAATTCACCCATATAGTTTCATTGCCTATAATTATCCATGATATCCCCATCACAAAGTATATTCATACTTCATATCAATTTTATCTTTTTATCTCAAGAAGTTGAGTCGAACCTGTCAAAGCCTGATTTTTTTCCTTCATGAACAGACATTTGATTCTTCGAGTAACATACTCAACACAACTCAGCCTCATATCAGCCCACCAAAACTACCATGAATGCTCCTGATACATCTTTTCCACACCATGATATATTGTTAAGGGGTATATATGAAATATCCTCAACACCTCCTCATGAAACATGATCAGAACCAATTTCCATCCATGAAAAATTATAATTTTCTCCTCATATTTATAAAAACTATATAGTTCTTTCCTAAAGATATCTTGTAATATAAAGCATCACACTAAATATCTCTCAACCAATCATCTCCCATATACTATAGAAGTGACATAGTCACTATTATCAACAGGAGATAAGTTATCCCACTCTCATCTATCAGGGTCAGTAGAAAATAGTACAATTGTACTAATTCCTCCTCCACCAATCATGACTAATATTTAAATATAAGGGAATATTCCACCATATTTCCATTCCTTGTAATATAGACTATTTTAAATTCATAGTTTTATAGAAAATTTAACCAACATATCTATCTTATGTTAACTTCTCTCTGGGAAATGAAATACCAGATACTCTAGTGGTATGAGTAAACCATATAATTACATCCAATAAGATAATGCATTCACATAAACAAGGTTAAGACTACTAATTCCAACTCCAAATCATGGGTTGTATAGTTCTGATCATGGGGTACTAGCTACATTTACCGTGAAGAAATCATTATCTTCCACTTCATCAACATTCACCTGGTCCCAACACTAGAGAAATTATAGAACATTTTGTACTCAAAAACCTCCTCTAATAACCTCAAAAAATAATTATTGATCAACATTTTTCACAACTTCTCAATGGATTTAGGAAATCATTCAATATAGAAAAATTGTCTCTCTTATATTGTATATCCCCACATCCATGTCCAAGCAGGAGTATGCCTCCTGCATCAAGATCCTGAATTTGGATGAGTACTAGTAACAGAAGAATACTTTTCTCCATGATGTACATTTCTATCCCTGGATTCCTAATTCCCTTCTTCCAAGAAGCTCACTATCACCAAGGACCATCTTTCACAACATTATAGTTGACAAATGCATAGGGAAACTACACTGGCTTGGATAGACCTGTAGAGGCCCTACTCAAACTTATATTAATGGGAGTTTCCAACTCACAACATATCAAGAGATTAACACATGAGGTTGCTAAACCTCAATGTATTCATCGCAACAATCATCTCACCCTACTCCAACTCTAGAATCTCCCCAATCGGCATAGAGTGAAAGGTAACAGGGTGAGACTCCTTAGGGAAAAATGTTGAAACTCCTCCCATGAAAGTGCCACCTTATTATAAGTCTAGGTGAAAATACTCCACTGGTGTCCAAAAACTCCATGAAGAAGAATGGTCATAAGAACAACCATCTAGTCCTCCATGTTCTGCATGAGTTAGAAAACATGAACCACTGACTCAATCTAATATTATGTTTACCAAGGGATTATCCCAATACAAAACCTGAGTGGTCTCTACCACTAAAACTCACAGGATTAGATTATTCTATATGCATCTTCATCGTATCCCACTAGAAAAATTGGTCCCTCAACATGTAGATGGACATCATACTAAACAGCTACAGGTGGGTCGACATGAAGTTCCTTAGGTGGGAATATTACTCTCTAATTTTCTAGAGGGAACACCCCCATTTAGTGGTCCCTGATTTAAGGCCCCATCACTCAACTGATCATTTTCATGACCCTTTCTTGGAATCCTAGCTAGCTTTCATCATAGATCCATCCTGAAAGTTAACAAGATGTATCGAGATTAAATGGGAATATCTGAGGAGATGACTCAAGAAATACATGAAATTAAATGAATAATTCCTATATAATTAACATATTATTGGTTTCCTTACAACCAGTTCCTCAGCATGACAAATCTACAAGTAGGTGATCAGAGTCATAGTGTATGGATACAATGGTTTTCACACTATCACTGGGTTCCCTAGTCTGAGAGCAGCTCTCGATATACCTTAACACAATTTCCCTATGTTCCCAAAAAGATACTCATGAAACATTTATCATCAAACACTATACTCAGGAAAGAACTTGTCTGATACCACTCTGTGATGACTCAACCCACCAGGATACCATCTGGGTCAGTGTTAAGTTCGTAGTGAAACTACAATCCTTCATTCAATAGGTCAAAAAATGAAAACTAGTTCTAAGTAGGGATATCTTGCAATACGGTAATGCTTATTCTAAATTACATATACACATGCACACATCTCCATACAAAATTGTAGGGATAATAACAAGAAACCTCTAGAGTATAAATAAATCCATGAAACAACCTCTAAGTAAACATCATATTATAGAAAAATAATCTAATTAGAAATAGGGTGTAAATACCAACCCAATAAATAGACACTATATAAACGGAAAAAAAAGATTGTTGATGAAGAAGGAAAGATAACTGCTTATGATCTTGGGATTTGACCATCGTAGGTGGCCACATTCACCAAGTATAACTAATCTCCACAAACGTTAGGTACACTAAATTTTTTGACAAGTTTCTTGCCATCTTCTAAGACACAACATGGGTGGTAATATCCCATTTTGGGGTGAGTATATATGTACCCAGTAGGATAATGATATCCACTAAATGGCGTCGTTAGTTCATACATGTCTAAAAATATATAAATTTATAAAGAATTAAGATAACTAAAATTACTTACTGAATAAACAGAGTAAATATAAAGTTTAAGTATCAAACCCATAATGACGGTTTTCAAATACATAGTAAAATCAAATGAATGACTATAAAACAATAGAAAGGTTGTAAAAATAAATTTGTGATGATGTACCAAGATTAGTAATTCCATGTTCAAGTGCTAATGGAATTAAAATTAAGTTTTATTGGTCATGATGTTATTTAGTTGAATTAAATAGGATACTTGGTCTATAAATTCTCTCTCTAATATGATAACTCACTAATTTTTAGGGTTAACTACTCTGGGTCATCAATATATTAGGTGACTTAACACCATGTTTAATCATAAGAACTCCTACCCATACAAAAGTCATGCACTAATCTAAGTGACTCTCTTTACATTTAAAAATTACATCTTCATTAAAATAGTTGTGACCATGATATAATAATAATGGAGATAAGAATTAGAATATAAAACATTTGACCCAAGTATAAACCAATATAAATACAAAGAATCCACTAACATATTCCCCATACATTATATAACATAGAATACTAATAAGTTTAATCCATTTTGTTTTCCATGATATGATGGAAAATTAAATAAAAAACTATTGAGGAAGGTATTAGCATTAGTTATCTTGGGTTGAAGCACATTATCCAAGAGTCTCCCCAAAATATTGCCTCTCATGTGTGTATAGTAGCCATGTACTTGAAGGTAATTCCCCATCAAGGTGTATCTTTCATATATCCCTTTAAGACCTCCCCTATAATGATTTAATCTCTCCTCCCTTATGTTGTATCTCTCTACATTCTTAATATCACATTATCTATATGTTAATATTTCATACATATCTTATTTTAAAAAAAATCGTCATATCTTTCCCAGAGAGAAAAAGGTTTGGTTGTATCTCTATATCTTCCACTTATCTTCCTTTGTATCTCCAATCATATCTCTTTAATTTAATAATACATACCCCAAAAATCCTTTAATATATAGTATATTCTATGTGAAACCGTCTTATAAAAACTATCCTTTCAAAAGATATCTTTCATGTATGAAATATGAGTTTCAAATCGGCTTTAAAACACTAACACCATGGAATATCAAGATTTAATAAGGAGTCCTTGGGTGTTTTAGTGTATATTCCTTTTTATTCCTTAATATGAAAAAACATGGTCTATCCCACACCATGTACATAAGAGTTTTTTGTTTACAAAATGCTTATATTATATGGAATCATTACCACCGACAGAGAAGTCCCAATTACCAGTTCCTTCATCAAACATGAACCTTGCATCCTTGGTTGACCATAGGATCATCATCCATGTTATAGAATCAATTAATCAATATTTTTTCTTATTTTTAACTCATACCATCAGTAATAAATGTGACCACGGATTCAGATTTTCATGTAATGGAATTTTCAATGTCATTTCCCCTTCATAAGATCCCTATTAACCAAGGTAACACTAACCATGGGCATAGAAATGATCAGTTCACTATTTCCTACAAATTATTTTACATATACCACAAGAATCCCTTTAAGGTGAAGGAAAATTATTGAATTTTTTTCCTCTTTAATAACTTAAAACATTATCAATAATTCATTTCAATGGTTATTTTGATTTTAGGACCTCCCTGTGTACCATGGGATAACACACCATGTGCATGGAAGAGGTGATGGTCTTCTTGGTTTCATGTAGGGTTTTTTAAACTTTGAAATAATAATCATAATATTCATTCAAGGTTAAATAGACCTCCCATGGTCATCTCAAACATCTATATTATCTTCTAGGATTGATCTTAACTATTTCTCCAACATAATCTAGATAGTTTACTGGTGGATTTGGGTGGTGTGGTGTAATGGTTTGATGATCAAAAGTAGTGGAGATGGAATTTATAAATGACCAATGAGGGGTGTGTGACTTTATCATAGGGAAAAACCATTTTGGTTATGATAAAATGTACATGTGTGAAGAGTCACTAGTGCAGAAAATGACATTGACATCGATTTTATTATTTTTCACTTGAGATATTAGGTGACATTATTAAAGGTGATGTTGTAAATATTTCTTTAATGTCAGTTAAAAAATAGATGTCTTAAATGAAATATTGAATTATTTTTTTACATCGGTTTACAAATAATCAACATGATAAACCATTTTACAAAGGGGTTTCATGTCGGTTATTTAATAATCGATATCAAAACCCATAGACAAATGCTTTTTCCCTTCAGTTATCAAACAACCAATATAAAAAATTGAAAAAAAAACATGTTTACCATCCTCTCTAAATCCAACAAAAATCAAAAACAAGAATAATACAAGAATAAGCAGTAGAAAAAAACCAGCAATACACATTTACAATTACAACATTTAAAATTACAATATATATAACAAATAAACTAAAATCCAACCAAAATTGTAAAAATATTTTCATATTCAACATGAATGTGTATGAGCCCCTGTCCACTATAATTTTGAGGGTCATCAAAAAGATAAAAATTAAATGGAAATAATTTAACATGTATTTTGAATAAAATGAATGAAATACTAAGGAAAATTTTGTAAATAAATCTAACATATTGGAACTTAATAACATTCCCATTTGAAATTATTTCATACATAAATATTAACACATAATATTCACATTCACTTAAACCTTCTTTTTTATTAAAATTCTATTTAAATGAGATTTTCAATTTAAAATAATATTATTATGTAATATTTCTTAAATTAACTAAATATAATTGAAAATTCACCTTTTCGTTTATATATTTTATCTTCATGCTCTTTTCCTTTGTGGTATCTTGAAAGAAATTTCCTCTCCTATTTTTAAATAATATGAATGAAATAAATTTAAAATTTATTATAATATAAAAAATTATTAATAATTTAAAACTTATATGTCCAATACATCATTAATAGTTTGTCAAATTTATCCAAGGATAGAGAATAACATTTAAAGTGGCTTCTCCATTGGAAAAAAACACCTAACAGCCAATGGTCACAATTATAAAATAACATTTAATTTTATTGGTTATCATGTTAAAATATATATAACACTTTGTGAGATATATGATTTATATTATTGAAGGTAAGGAAACATCTAGCATTGAATATTTAGATTCTTTGTAAATCCTGTAGCAACATAAATTATCTCATCATTATAGGTGAAATAAAATATGGGTCCATAAATCCATAAACATCTATATTTTTATTCTCCTTACACACTATATAATGGTACCTAATAAAAAAACATAAGTGTAAATTTTTAATAAATTTAAAAAACCAAAAGATTTATGCTAAAATTGTCATGGAAAAAACATTCATCGTGTTGATACCCAATTGATCTGTAGTTACAAGCTCCATGATGTCATATATCAAAATCCCCACAATCATTTCACTCCCAAAAACATTAGCTTTGAGTGGAATCTCATAATAATTTGACAACCACTTTGAAAATGTTGACAATCTATCAAGATTAGTAGAATTTGTATCTAAAGTCATTGAACTTCGTATTATTTTTTGTCTATATACTATATCCTTACCTTTAAAGTATTCATCTAAAAATAGATATATATATATATATATATATATAAACTTTAAAATGTTAAAAAAATGTAAAATAAAATATAAAATATAAACATACATCTACGATAATATATCATAGAAGTATATATGGAAAAACTAAAAATTGATGGTTATGTTTTCCAACTGTACTAACCTCATTTGCAGGTAATGGTACTCTAGTTGATATATCAATAATATACTATATAGTGACCCTAATATTCTCTATCATTATTTTTTAGTGATGAATGATATCTCAAATATAAAATATAATCCCATATAAAACAATATGTTGATCTGGATCATAAACAAATAACTCACAATAATGGGTAAGATTTAGAGGAGGGGTGTAGGATTCGGATAAGGTGTAGGGTCTGCAGGTGGAGGTGGAGGAGTGGGATCTACTGGCATAGGTGGAGGTGTGGGGGATTCAATCTGAAACTATCATTGCATGTCTGTAAACATCAACTGTACTAAATCATTGATCTTATCCTCCATTTTCACATGAATATCATGAACATGATCAACAAAAGATTCTATTTTTTTATAAACACCCTCCATTGAAGAATATGAGGAATTTGGAACCACTTTTCTCATTGATACACCCCTAAGTATCCTCACACACAACTCAGGTGTCCAGGATTTCCCAATATTGTACTAAATTATCCATCCTACCCTCATCTAAAAAGACCCTTTGTGTGTTATTCTCCTCAAAATAATCCTATATGAATTATTTGGAAAAATCAACATTGAATAAAAATATATAGAGAAATTAATTAACCTAAATAAATAAATAAAGTAAACATATTAAAATCCCCTCAGATAAAACCCTTGAATCTTTCATAAGATATTGTCCTTTTTTATCAAGTGATCCCTCTTCCATTTTTAATATCTAGCCGAGGGTAGATGGGAAACCTTTGCTGATCCTAACGATTCATCTCTTAGTTTCACAAATTGTTTAGCTACCATATCTTATTTCAATAATTAATACCCTCCTAGAGATAATGTATGAGGGTATATGTTTATAGATTGTATCTCTTGATCTGATCCCCTCGATCTCTAAAAATTAATAATGAAGAAATCATTAATAAATTATTAATATGATCATTAATATAAAAACCCATTAAAAGGTAACATTTCACTTACCAAAAACTATTCTTTTCTTCTACTTTCAACAAATTTATTCCATGTATATTCATAGATAAAGAGATATATATATATATCACATGGATTATGATGTTGCTTGTTCCCAAAAATGAATCAAATGTGAAAGTTGATATAAAATCCCACCATCTCCTAGAATCCAATGATAAATATTTCCTCATGGATCCTCCAGTGTCTGTTATATCATATATCATCTAATAAGATGGGGAAAAACCTATAATAACATAAATATGAAAACATAAGTAAAATAATAACAAAAAATATTTCCAAAACAGTCTCCCACAAGTGTGATAGTGTCACTTTTTCAAAAATTCTCCAATCATCAATCAAATTAATGACTTTGATATTATCCTGAACTGATATAAAACACTTGAGTATTTTTTTAATTAGGACCTCTTAGAATATAATTATAATCAAATTAAACCAGTATCCTCTAGTCTTAGTTACAAGAAACTGATAATGCTTGTAAATTTGTGCTTCCACATCTTCCAATCCTCAAACTGTTCTTTGGCCATGTGGCAGTATATGTCTCTTGTAAAGAGGTTTGATTCTTATCATGAGGAAAATATGTATGTTCCTACCCATAGGGATGAGTATGATCATCTCTATAAGTATGCGGTGGAATAGTTTATTAATCCTTTATTGTCCTATAAATCAAAGAAGAAAACTATTAGTATACAAATATATAAATTCAACATTACATTACTAATGTATAAATAAAAGTGATTTATAAATAAAATTAAATTAAACATAACACATTTTTATTCATAATTTTTATAGTTCACTAAAATTATATGAATATTAATTACATATCAAATGTAATATAATTGAATGAAAAAAAATCCCTGAATGATATTTGAATAGAAAAAATTCCCCAACCTAATAAATCATTTTTTACACAAAAAAAAGAATATTTTTTCAATATAATCTTATATTTTTTTTAATTATTAGATTAAAAATAAATATTATTCAACAATATAATTTAATATATAGGTTTTTTAAGGGTAAATATGGTAAACCAAAAAAACTAAACTAATATAGACGAACAATTTAACTTATTATTCATAATATGTGTTTTAATAATGAAAATTAAATTAAAATATCTAACAGTTTATGGAATTTAAAAAGTAAACAAGAAATGAATTTATGTTACCTATAATATTAGGAATGTACTATAGTATTTTTTATCCCAAATTCCTTCATTAGGATTATTCTGTATGGAACAAACCATGTATACGGCACGCTAATCAATATTATCTATTAATCATTGCATGGATGTTGGGATCTCACATAAATTAAAATATTCTTCAAGTTTATCATCAGAACCATACTATTTTTTCATGTATAAAAATAGACCATGGAATATTTCATTGATCAATAACATAGAAAATTTGTTTTTCAAGTGTTTACATTATAAAACATTGAGTTGTGTATTCCAATCTATTCAGATTAACAAGTGTAATTCCAAATTTGCTGGTGTACATTCTGAGGGATGAGCTCGTAAGGGGCTCTGCATACCTAGGGTTTTCCTCTGTCACCGCCTTCCCCTTCTCCATCTCATGTTGGCGGCAGTCCCTCTCTTTCTTACCTTCGACGCGATCGTGGTTGTGAATCCTCAATCAGTGGCGGTGTTGGCTTCGCAGGCTCATCCATTTGGTATTTTTCACCGATTACTAGCTCATCCTCTTGATCAAGCCTTCGTTCAGGCTTGGGTTTCGCACAGTGGCACAGTGGAGGTCTGGTGAGCGAGTTCCAGCTGATGTGGTTTGAGGGCTTCTTCTCTTTTCTGTGTCGGCTTTGGTTGTGGTGGGAGGTTGTGGTGATCCTCAAGTGCGGGCTTGAAGGTGGCGACGGGATGCGAATAAGGCTTGAAATGGAGCCATTTTTCTTCGGATGGCTACCATTCGGTGATGTCTTTCTGTTTCTTGATGTTTGATTCGGTCTGGTTTTGTGAAGATGTTTCTGCAGTGTTCTGTGCTTTCTGAGGATCCACGGACGTTTTGGATGTTGTTGTGTGACATAGTATTGATTCTGTTTTGGTGGTTTTCCATCGGTGGTCTGGTGTGCTGCTCTGCAATCCTTCTTTGAAGTTTTTTCTGATTTTGGTTCGGTGGAATCATTGGTCTGGTTATGGATCCACTGATCAAAATGGTTTTTGACGTGGTTGAATTGATTTTGGTATGCTGAGTGTCGACTGGCTCATGGTTGTGCTGCAGTGTCTGCGGAGTAGGTTATGGTGTTCGGACGGCCTTGTCTTCCTCGTTCTGGTGTCTTTTTTTCCCTTTGTGGATGTCCTTTGGGTCATCTCACTTCATTGGAGGGTTGGGAAAACTCCAATGTGAGTTCGCCGTTGGGTTTGTGGATTTGGGCTGGTGTCGATGGTCGCACTAGTGGGCGCGCAAGGAGATCGGTTATGTGGTTTATTTATCTCTTCTGATGTTCATGTTTCCTGGTTCATGGTACCTCGGCCTTCTCATGACAATTTCGGCTCCATCTTTGAAGGATTGTTTGTTTTTATGCTTTAATGGATTGTCCATCTTGTGTGATTGAATTTCGTTTGTTGTGAAGGCTTGATTTTTTTTAGTGAGGAAGTGGGTAAGTTGTGTAGTGGTGAAGTGGTGAAGTCATGTATGGTTTCTCACTTTTTCCTCAAAAGTGTTTGCATAATAAAAAACAATTTTCAGTCAAGTGTAATTCCAAATTAATCGTGTTTGGCACTGGTGTTACCAATAAAAAATTTATTGTTAAACTTTGGAACTTTAAATTTAATGTAATCATACTCCCATATTTATTCAATGACTCCATAATAGGCACATGATGTGGAAATTGGGTTTCTGTCTTTAGTACTCGATAACAGCATTTCTTCTACAAACACCAACACACTACTATTATGAGATGCAATTCCATTGTCCTAATCTTTCGTTTGAAATGTATGACCATTAATTTCATACCTAAACCATGTCATAAAATTTCAACATAGACCACCCACTAACCATCTCAATGTTTTTTATGCGTCTGATATACCAATCACAATATCTTTAAACCATGGGAAAAATGTTTTTTTACGCTCATTCAAAATCCATATATCATTTTTCTTTGGATAACATTGTTTAGAAACATTAATATTAAATGTTATATATGGTTTAGCATCATCTATGTTATTAAAGATATAAAATATAACTTATTTATTTGTTCACCTATCAATTATTTAACTTTCAAACCACGGATCCCCTTACCCCCATAATTAACTCGTTCACGGTGAGATGGAGGCAAACCAATGGGCTCCACTATAGAAAAGTAACTTTTAAAAACTCTACAACCTCCTCAGAAATATTATTCTCAATAATGGATGCTTGAAGTCAATATGGATTCTTAATATAACCCTTCAATATCTTCATATACCTTTCTAAATGAAACATCCAACATAGATATATTTTTCCACAAATCGTTATTTCTCACACCCAATGAACTGTTAAATGCACCTGATATCAAAAAAATAATGGTGAAAAATACATTTCCAATTTACAAAGTATATAAATTGATTCATTTTCTAAATTTTTCAAATCATTCAAATAAATAACCTTTTTAAAAATTGAAATGAAAAATCAACACACACTCATTATAGCCATTCTGATAATGTAGGACAATATTCCATGAAAAGAAACCAGTTGGAGTTGCTGCATCATGACAAGACAATCATGATGTTTCATACCTATCAACATAAAATACCTTAAAGACAAAAAAATTACATTTTAAAAATAACTTTGTCGAACTTTGATATCATGGAGACACTGAAAAAAGATAATTTTCTCCCTCTTGGATAATATATCACAAGTCAGGGGCATGAATTTCCACCTTCCATCAGGAGCGGCAACAAACTCCAAACTCATTCCCATTGAGATTAAGTCCAATCATGTATTAAACCCATATTTATCCTTTCCTTCAATATCAAACAATGATCCAATCAAGATGTCGTATATATTCTTCTCTGTGTGCATGAGATAAATATTATTTTTGATCTCATGATACCTCCAATATGGTTACTTAAAAAATATTAAATGATTCATCCAAATATTTCTATCATTATCAGTTTTTTTTCTTTCTGATTAGCTTGTCATTGTTTTTCACCCTCTCAAAATACTAATCAGTGTATAATGGTTTTAGAGAAATATAAAATTATTAGGAACCATTGAATGATTTTTAAAATATTCAATAATAGTGACCCAAAAAAACATTTTATGATCCATGTATATTTTTTTCTCTTATGATGTAGTTGATAATATGATGTTTTTTGTTTGCAAATTGGAATGTTTTTATGCCCCTTAACACTATATCCAGAAAAATTTCTATATGTAGGGAAGTAATTTATAGTGAAGATAATTATTTTATTCATATAAAAATATTCCATTTTATAAGAATGAATCACCCCAATACCATACCCCCATAAGAGTTTCAAATCATTAATTTATGGTGACAAGAAAACATAAATATCATTTTTGGACTATTTTGGTTCAGAGATCATTAATGTCAACATGAAATATTTGTAATTCACACAAAATTTCGGAGATAAGTTGTAAATTCCATATAAAATCATCCATGAAAAAACATTTCTACTAAAACTTAGATTTGGATACATTATATCTATGCATTTTCAAAGTCTAATATTTATAACATCATTTTTGAATGTAGGAAACTAATGGTCAATTTTCTTCCACTACGGAAAATTAGTTGGATGCCATAATTTTCCGTCACATATATTCTAATCTCCATTCTATCTTAACATTTTTTCATCATGTTAATTTTAAAATAAATATTTAAAACAAGGAATTATAGGATGATACAAAAATTATTGGTAGGGGTCTTTGTAACTGCTAAATCAGCATGTAATTTTTATTTCATCTTATACAGTGACATCCAACATTTTGGGAATTTTGGAAAAAAAATAATATTCCTTCCTATATTGCACATAGTCATTCAAGAAGAAATGTATTTTTTGAACCCTAATCCCTTTATTCATAGTAATTTCTTCACTTTATAATGTGAATCGAGAAGATAATTGTATTTAGAAAGAATATATCTTCACAATTGTTTCAAATCAATAAAACACTTTTCCCTCTAACCATGTTTCACTTTCATGTTAATCAATCTTAAAACTGATAATAAAACTATAAATTCTATAAAACCGGGATACAATTATTTTTCTGCAAAACCATAGAGATGATTAATTTCCAGTTCTTTCTCAATTTCCTCAACTTCAATATCATGTATCGTTTCATCAATTTCATCCAAGTTATTATCTTGCAAATCATCATCATCAATATATGTTAAATTATAGCCAATTTCAACCATGTCAAATCCAAGGGTTTTAACTTGGATTAAAACCATTAAAAAATAAATGATATTTGATCTCTCTTCTTTTTAACTTCATAATATTTAATCATTTCAGGAATGGAAAGAAAAGAATATCATTTTTTGGAACATTTTGTCAGTAAACTCCAAAAAATCATCCACACCTTCCTCATATTCATCACTTATTCGATGTTTCATAATCAAACATTGACTCATTATTGTCAATAAAAAATATAAAAAATAAATATATTTTCAATATAATATAATGGTGAAAAGTGATAATAAATTATTCATGTTAAAATAATTTTAAATTTATATCAAAGATGTCATAATTTTAAAGTAACAACACATTGAAAACTAAAGAAAAATATATTTGAGATGTATAATTATATATTCTTGAAAACAATGTAATATAAGTTTAAATATAATTAATAAATCAAAATTCAACACCCTTTACATTTCTAATCCCAAATACCACTACATATTATTTATATTTAAAAAAACATCATCAACATAAAATTACTTTTAAAATAATATATAACAATAATTTTTCAAAAATAATTTTTTTTACAAAATCAAATCATTTCACATTATAATTTAATTAAAAACATCCTCAATGTTATACTTTAGAAAATGGGAACTATGTAAAAATGTCCATCACATTTAAAAAACACATATTTAAATAAATGGTTTAATAAATTTCTTCATTAAATTGAATAAAAAACTTGTTTCCCTTACTAGAACATTTTTATCAACAAAAACATTATATCACTAGGGCTAGAAAAAAATGATTACCCATTATTGTGCATAATTTTCAAAATCCAGATACAAAATTATCAACATAACAAAGCATACTATTATATATTATATAATACTGAATATACAACATATAAGATGATATGTAATAAGAAACTGAATAAATAGAGGGTAACATCCTCATGAATTGGAACTATATAAATAATCTATAATATAATACTAAATATAATGGAAATCACTAATCATAAAATAGAAAAATATCAAAGTGACTATAATTAATTATATAGAAAATAATAAGGTTTTTTTAGAATTATGGTTTCTTTATGAGTTATTATTTAATAAATAATAGACATTCATATATAATAGTAATTATAAAAAATTATGTCCATAACATAATTTTCACCTAAATACAAGATGATTTAATAGTCACTAAATGTTTTATAATGGTTCATTACTTATAATTCAATCCAGATATAGTGGAAATATTGATCTCACCTTATAAAATATTAGAAAAATAAAAAAAATTGTTCTAACACTATAATTTCCTAATAATGGCCATGTTCAATGAAGTTGTTCTATGTTTTTTATTATTGTGCAAGTAATATTATTAATGGGAAATATCTATAATTATATAATACCACATCAATCCTTACATTTTGATGACACGATGTTCATGAAAATAATTCAATCTACATGTGACATAAAAATGAAAATAAATACAAGAATACATCTTCCACCATGTCAGGAATGGTTATATGAGGAAACAATTAAGTTGATCTATATTATTTCATAAAAATACACATTCAAGGTGAAAATTAATATAATTAAGTATGTTATTGAAAATAATTTAATTTACACTAAACCATGAATAAGGTATTCTATATAAATTTGTAATTTAATAATATATCATAGTTGAATAAAAAATAATTTAGAATGATCATATTAATTAAATTAATGTACAAATTAAATACCATCAAATATTACTTTCAAATTTTATTTTCCTCATTATTACCATTTTAGAAAAACATGTTGTATGCATATCATAGGAATAACCCAAAAAATCACCATAAGGCTTCATACCACCTTCTATTAATATAGGATATCATTAAAAATATTAATGGTCATTTATGGAGACCATAAAATCCATAAAATTTTAAATAAAAGTTAATGGATAGACCATTTATCATAACCAAATAATAATAAAACATAAGAAACCCTAGGTGGATAACTAAGAAATGATTCTAACACCATTACCATCAAAAGTACTAATTTAATCCACCATGTAATATTCTGATTCCATAATAATATTTAGAAAAAACTTATTCAATCATTTCATAGTCATTTAACATAAAAATTATGGTAATCTGATATTTTAATTAATGTAATTATAAAAAAACATGAGTTATGGTGTCCGTGAGGGAGGATCGATGTGTGAGGCTTACTTGAGAGTTGAGAGATGAGCCGATCAAATTCACAACAATGAGTCTGATGAACCTTACAATGAATGAAGATGGAAAACCAATATTCGTGGCCACTGGATCAAATCAATGATGTCAGGGCGTCCACAAGTGAGAAACAAGTTTTTTTTTCAATATCGAATAACATTAAAATGACTCAAACTCACAATATATTAAATTTTAAATTGTATATCACATCATTTATATTATAAACGCCATAAAAATGAGTTTTTTTGTTTTATCACTAATTTTATAAAGTAACTGATGTGAAAAATGATCTTTATCACATCATTTATCATATAACTGATGTGATAAAGAAATGAAAATTTCTTTATCATGTCGGTTATAATATAACCGATGTGAAAAAATTCTTTATCACATCAGTTATAGTAAAACTGACTACATAAAGTGTGATACTAGTTTTTTCATGTTGGTTATCATATAACTGACATGATAAATCAATATACATGGATTTTTCAAGTCTTTTATGGGAAACTTATGGGAAAAAAGATGATGTGCTAAATACCTTTTTTACTAGTGATTCATCCTTCATCGAACTTTTTAATAGAGACATCCTCATTAATATGTCAGTTCACTCGAGACATAGTTAAGAAAAAGTCATATTGTATTTGAGGGGAACTTATCTACCATCATGTGCAACCCCACTTTTGTGATTCTATCCCCCCACTACTGCATAGACCTAACCCTCATTCACTAGTTTGCATATTCTATTACCGGCTATGCAATTCATCTTTTTATTCCACCCTTACACACCCGATCGGGATCTCCCCATGGTTAGGTCAATTACCCCTTGGTATATCTATGTGAATTACTATAGTTATATGGTTATCCGAGTTGTTTCGCATTTTTTAAATATTAAATTAAAATTTAATTTTTCAACAAATTTATAAGATAAAGAACTTATATTTCATCATTAAAAATATTTTCTAAAAAAATCTTTATTTTCTTATTAAAAAATGTTATTCTTATTATAAATGAAAAAATAAAACAATATGGAATAAAACATTTAAAAAACTATTATTCTTTATTTAAAATAAAAAAAAAATCATTTAAAAATAGAGACATCAAATTCCACCACACTTCATCTCAGGATTTCCCTTAAGAATTAAATCCCAACATAAATCAATAAAAACACATCATGATTCCAATATTAAAATTTCAATTCAACCAAAAAAATCGATTATAAATGGGGAAAATAAAATGTCGTGTTTCATGAGAAAAAATTATCAATTAAACTTCACTTTTTTCAAACGGACCAACTAGCCCAAATATTTTACTTTCATCCCTTATAAATTAAGGGGGTCTTCTCCATCCATCCATGAATCTCAATTCATTACTATCAAATATTTGTGATCTACATCACCATTAATTATTTTCTCCCATCACTCAAGGTAACAAGTATCAGTAGAGTGATTCTCATTCTGTAAGACATGCTCCCCCAATAATATTATAAAGCACCTATATTCTCCACTTTAAAAAGAATAAGATCAAAAATAATCATGAGATGTTATAATTAAGGTTCAAAAGACTGTAATTCTTATGGAGGTTAGTTAATGATGTAAAAACTCTTAAGTATCAAAAAATAGGTTAGTCACTTAATAAAAATTCCTTATATTAAAAATTATAGTCTAATAGAAATATCCTCTCCAAAACAGCATCATTCCCATTCCCAAAAAATAAAATAAATCTCATGAATGATGAAAAAAATTGTGTCTATCATATTAGATTTTTCCTAATTTTAGGTATTTTTTTAAAACTAATTTATCCATTTTTTCAAAATTTGATCATAAGAAAAGTTTCACATCCACTACCTAACCCAGAATGATGAAAACAAATTTTTCAATCAATGGTAATTTTTTGATCTTTTGAAATTCAACCCGGTTAGATTATTATTTTTTAATATTTTTCTCTTGAGTGGTAGCCAATAAAGTCTAATGAAATATAATAATAAACCCTCCAATAATCCCATGACACACACAAAATCAAATATTTTACAACTAATAATGCACATCCCTTCCACTATGTAAAACCTATCCCCTGCACATGAACATTTTATAATCAAACAAAACTTTAGAGTTCAGATAAGGAAGAATGAAATTGGATTGTAATGTGGCTCATTCTTATCAAAATTAGTTCATGGATTCTAAGGGCTTAAAATAGGATCGTTATAAAAGATGGTTATAAGTGTTAGAGATTATATGAAATGAAAAAATCATATTATATGTGACTTTTTCATTCATAGTTTTGACAATATTCAATTAAGTTTCTAGTAGGATATATGTCCCATGTTCACTCAGTAAATATAATCAAGATATAATTAGAATTAGTGTCTTGTAAGTTCTCTCAGGAATGTGAAACATATGTTATCTAAAAATCACTAATTCCATTCACAATAATAAAATATCAATCAACATGAACTTTATAAATTGAAATATTGAAAAAAATTGGTGAATTTCATTTACATGAATGAACTAGCTTCCTCGTAGTAGGATTCATCAAATCAATATCATATGATTATATCTGCTCCTTCAATCCACCACATTACTCATTCTATATCATTAACATTTAAATATAAAACATGCAATCATGGTATTTCAATGTAATCTTGTCTTCTAAATATGTTATTATATAAAAAATCCAAATGTGGGGCATGTAATTTTCATTAATATTAAAAAAATATTTCAAACAAATATAAGGGGAGTGAATGATAGAAAATTGAAATTACCCTTAGTTATGATGGAATGAGTCCTAAACATGAATCCATTCCCTATACTTTTATATTAATGAGAAATGAAATAACCTTAACCTTACCACATCATTAGACACATTATTGAATTAGAAAGTTCCATAGAGTCTATGGAAACTCCCAATGTGTCCATTTTGATACTCAAGAATAAGATAAAATAATTGGATCAAGTTTGATATCATTTGTAAGAAAGTGGGATTTCTATCAATGTTGATTGGCACAAAAGTTGGTACGATGATGATTGGTCACAAACCCATGTCCATTGGTCTTCTGTATTCTGATAGTGTTCACAACTCTAGACCTCACCCTTGTCCTCCATTTTCTTGATGTTGTTCAGCTCCAGTCATATCCACATTGAACTTGTGTTTCCTCATGGTTTTCTATAGAATAGGATAAATCTCTAGGACATCCTTGTGACTCTCAAGAGTATAATATTCATGCACCAAAAGTTTTACTAGAATGAATGTAAGACAAGACAAAGTGTAAAAAGTGAAATAAAAACCAAGAAAGAGAAAAATTTCTAATTAAACTATGAATTATTAGCAATAGTCCCCTACAACGGTACCAAAAAATTTATATCTATTTAAGGGTTTCATTAGTTCCTAAAAATATATATAATATATTAATTTATAAAAACTCAAATTAACTAAAATTACTGACCAAACATAGTAATTTACAAGTCCAAGTTTCTAACCCACATGGAAGGATTTAAAATAATTAAGAAAATTTAGTGAATGATTTGAAAAAAAGATTGTATAATCGATTAGAGATGATGTACCGAGATTAGTACTTTCATGTTCATGTGGTAATGTAATTAAAATTTAATTTTATTGGTTATTTTGTTTCTCAAGTTCAATCTAACAGGATCCTTAGTCTTGGTATTCACTCTCTAATCAATTTACTACCCCATTAAAAGGGAAGCTTCTCTGGATTATCAAAAAATTAGGTTATTTAAAACCATATTTAACAATAATCACTTCTACTCATAAAACGGTCATACATGAATCAAAGTGACTAGTTGTTCATTTAGAAATTAATTTTCAATTCAAATAGTAATGATCATGACATTATAATAATGAATATAATAATTGGAATACAAAACACACAATCCAAGCATGAACCAAAAAATAAAAAGAATCCAATAACACAATACACCTATATTACATAACATGGAACATTTATAAAGTTACCCAATCATGTTATCTATAATATGATGAAATAAATAAATAAATAACATGTTAACTAAGGTAGAAGCAGTTGTTCTGTTGGGTGGTAGAATGTTAGTCGAGAGTCTCCCAAAAATATTTTCTCTCAAGTGTGTATGACATCCATGTATTTATAAGCAAACCCTCATCAGGATGAACCTTTCATGAATTCCTTTAGAACCTCTTGTATCTTGATTTTATCTCTCCTCCATTATCATGTATCTATCATCCCCCTTAATATCTTATTATCCACATGTGAATATTTCTCACTTATCTCTTTTTGAAATAAATATTCATTTTTAACCAAGAGACAAAGAGGTTTAGTCATATCTCCATATCTACCATTTATCTTCCTTTTTATCTCAAACCTTACATATTCACATGAATTAGACATACCACATCCTTAATTCAACATATAATTTATCCCACATGAAATCATCCATTAAAAAATATCCTCTCAATATATACCTCACATGCATGATATGTGATCTTTCAATCAAGTTTAAAACACTAGTACCACATCTTGTCAAGAATTACTATGGTGTTCCATTGGGATTTTCAATGTGTATTACTTTTAATTCCTTCATACATACCAATAAATTTGATTCCACACTATATCCATCCTTATTTTATGTTTATAAATTCTTTTCATACCGTGAAAATATTTCATCCAATGTGGTGGCCCTATTTTTAGCTCCTTCAACCAACATGCATCTTCTATCCTTGTCGACCATGGGATCATCAAACATGGTGTATCATCAATTCCATGTCCATTTTACTGAGTGTTTTATTATCACATCAAAAATTTGCTTGAACACATCTTCAATGACACTTGGCATTTTGTTTTCATCATCTTTTCCCCTTCACAAGATCCCTATCAACCACAGGCACACTAACCATGGGAGTAGAAGTGTCCATTTCTCTCATTACTATACATTCAGGATGGTCAAAAAAGACTAGCCCTTTATATAATAGTGAAATTTTTGAAGTATTTTTTTCCTCTTTGATGGAAGAAAAAATGATTAGTAAGTTCGTTTTGTGGCCGTTTTGATTTTTGGGACCTCCCTATGTACCATGGGATCACACACCATATGCATATAAGTGGATATGGTATTATTGGTTTCATATAGGGGTTATTAGGCTCCAAAATGGTCTTCAAAATGTTGTTCCAATATCCACATAAACACTCATGGCGATCTTCGTCTTCAATAGTGGCTTTCGGGCTTGATCCTAAGATTCTCTAGTAGTGGCCATAGAGTTTTCTGGTGGCCTTAGGTGGCCTAGTTTGGTGGTTTGGAAATTGAAAATGGTAGAGCTGGCATTAGGGAATGTCTAATTATGGACGCACAACTTCATCACAGGATTACACTATTTTGGTTATGATAAATAGTTACATCATAAAGATTCATCCCATATAAAAATTTTGATTAGAGAGGTGCACATTAATATATTAGTTAACTTCATCCACATATCATAACATGATATTCTAGAGACTAGAACCCATATCTACCATTGTGTTCCACCTTACACCAGTGAAGGATTATCCCTAAAATTGAACAAAAAAAACCCCCATGTGTCAATGTACATGTTCTCTTAATGTCCATTCACATGGTGTACCTCTCGTACCCCTTGTGTTTAATTTTCATGATCACAATCACTCTCCTTTTTATCTAATTTTGTTTTAAGTGTTTTTATGATAGACATGATTTCAGATGGCCAAGGAATTGGGCCAAGAAAGCAAGAAGCAAGAGTGGACTGTCTTTCAGTCCACCGGCCAACCGGTGGCTTCACCACCGGCCAGCCGATGGACCCTGGGCAGAAGGGACACCCACTGCCTTCTCACCGGCCAACCGGTGGCCTCAGCACCGGCCAGCCGGTGGCACCCAGCCAGAACAGTGTCAGCCACTGCCTCAGCACCAGCCAACCGGTGGCCTCCTCACCGGCCAGCCGGTGGAGCCTGAGCCCGAGCCTTCTCCATTTTCCAAACACCGGCCAACCGGTGGCACTGCACCGGTCAGCCGGTGGAGCCAGTCAAACTAGCCGTTGGGCTTTGACCAGACCTGTCCACTTGCCTTCCAACGGCTCCGAAGACCTCTCCAACGGCTCCGAAGCCTCCAAAAGGCCATTTGAGGGTTCCCCCTCTATAAATAAAGGACTAGGAAGCCCCGGAACACTAACCAAGACAACGGAAGCCCACGGGACACATTTTGACCATTTGGCGAACCTCTAGCGCATTCCTCCAAGGAATCCTCCAATTGCTCCAACTCAATTCCACATCCAAGGAGCACCACCAAAGAAGCTTGGGAGCTCCCTTCATCAACTCCTTCAATCCATTGGTGCCCAAGACTTCCCCATTACGGTTTTTCATTGCTTTATTTATTTTGAGCATCAAATTGGGTTTGTGCCTACAAACCCCATCTCTTTCTCTCATCTCCTCTTTTGGGTTCTCACACCACCTTCAAGGTGTGAAGAGGTTGGTCAAGCCTTTCCTTTAAAAGGCTTGAGACATAGGTGAGCTAGCCTTCACCTGTAAGAAGGCTAGTGGGTTCTTGCTCAACCATTGAAAGCAAGTGGGTTCTTGCATAACCATTAAAAGCAAGCTGTAATAGGTTCTAGACTAACCTTAAAGTCTAGTGGGTTTCTTGCTAAAACCATTAAAAAGAAAGCGGTAGTAAATCTCTCAACGGTTGAGTTGGGAGCGGAGACGTAGGCTTGGGTTTAAGCCGAACTCCGTTATCAATTTTGTGTCTTGCCTCATTTATTTCCGCTGCTCTTTTAACTTTGATTTTAAATTGTTAATTAATTTTTAAAAGGCAATTCACCCCCCCTCTTGCCATCACTCCTTTCTTTCTCCGTCCAACAATTGGTATCAGAGGAAAATTTGAGTAATACCCTAACCGGTTTCAAATTCAAGATCCATTGTGATGGCTTCAACCTCTTTCGCCCCCAAAGGCTATTCCTTGGGTCGTGCTCCATTTTTTGATGGAACCGACTATAACTATTGGAAAACCCGCATGACCACTTTTCTTAGAAGTATAGGTTATCCCATTTATAAAATTGTCATGCACGGTTATTCTCTCTCCTCTCCCGATGAATCCAAATGGACCCAAGCCGATATTAAAAATTTCGAGCTTGATGGCAAAGCCATGAACGCTCTTCATTGCGGCCTTGATCGTAATGAATTCAATCGAGTTTCCACATGCACCTCATCACATGAAATCTGGAAACTTTTGGAGGTTACCCATGAGGGGACCAACAAAGTCAAGGATACTCGATTGGACATGTACCGTCAAGATTTTGAGTCTTTTACCATGCATCCATCTGAAAATATTACTGAGATGTTTACATGTTTTACTGACGTTTTCAATGGTAGAAAATCCCTTGGTGATGATGTTTCTGCAGAAACAATGGTCAAGAAGATCCTATGGATCCTTCCAAGCTCATGGGCACCGAAAGTCACAGCAATCCAAGAAGCAAAAGACATCAAGAATATGTCAGTCGAAGAGCTCATCGGATCCCTCATGACCTATGAGATCACCATGAGGAGGCAAGCTGAAAAGGAAGGCAAACCGATCAAAGTTCCAAAGAACATCGCCTTCAAAGTTCAAAAAGAAGAAAGCTCATCCTCCTCATCATCTTCCTCTTCAAGCGGCGATTCCGAAATGGAGAATCTTGCCCGCAAGATGCACAAATTCATGAAGAAGCACAAGAAGAAGAAATCCCGCAAGGCTAGAAAGGAAAAACACGACGAAAAATCCAAGCCCAATGTAACATGCTATGGGTGTGGCAAGAAAGGCCATTACAAGCCCGATTGTCCACTCAACAAAAAAAAGGACCAAGCTAAAGGAGAAGAAGAAGGCTTTCAAGGCCACATGGAGTGATAGCTCCACATCCTCCTCATCCTCCTCCTCAAGTGACAACGGTAACAAATGCCTAATGGCATTTCATGAGGTAACCTCTTCCGACTCCTCTTCCTCTAGTTCTTCAAATTCTTTTAATCATTTATCATATGAGGATCTCCAACATGCGAGAGATCAATTGGAGGAAGGTTTTCATGAACTTTCTTCCAAATTTGTTGCTTTAAAAAAGAATTTCAAAAAACTTTCTTCCGAAAAGGAACAACTTCTCAAAGAAAAGGAGGAGTTGTCCCTCAAGATTCAAAACCTTCCCGATGTTGATTCCATGGAATCAACAATCAAAGATTTAAGGGAATCCCTAGCCAAGTTCACCCAAGGGGAACAAAATTTGACCAAATTACTTGGTTCCCAACGCATATCTAGAACCACCGAAGGGCTTGGCTATTCCAAGCAAGCTTCCTCTTCCCATGCTCCAACTATTTTTGTAAGGGTGAGCTCCCAATATAAATTTTGTAATTATTGCAAAAAACCCGGGCACTTAATTTATGAGTGCGATTGCAAAAATGCTCGGTATGGTAGGCCTAAAACTATTTTCTTTAATGATGAATTTTATAGTAGAAGACCCGCCACTAGACAAGTATGGATTGAAAAATCCCTTTTAGCGAGTCTTACCGGACCAAAATTTGTCTCGGTTCCAAAATACTCTCCCCGGTGATTTGTTGTTTTTATTTAGGGGGAGTTAGGATTGTTTAAGATTTTTTGCGTTTTTTAATTCAAAACATTCAATTCAAAATTTTCAATTCAAAATTTTCGATTCAAAACTTTCAATTCAAAATTCTCAATTCAAAATTTTCGATTCAAAACTTTCAATTCAAAATTTTCATTTCAATTCAAAACTTTCAATTCAAATTTCAAAAATTTTAATTGATTTAAAATATCTATCTCGTTTTTTTCCCTCAATCAAGTTTTATGCCCCGTTCTATTTTGATAATCACAAAGGGGGAGAAATTCTTGGTTGATTGGGGGGAAAATATTTTAAAGCATACCTATCATTTCAGTCTTTTTACATTAATTGTTTTGGTGATTGTGATCATCAAAATAGGGGGAGATTGTTGTACCTCTCGTACCCCTCGTGTTTAATTTTCATGATCAAAATCACTCTCATTTTTATATAATTTTGTTTTAAGTGTTTTTATGATAGACATGATTTCAGATGGCCAAGGAATTGGGCCAAGAAAGCAAGAAGAAAGAGTGGACTGTCTTTCAGTCCACCGGCCAACCGGTGGCTTCACCACCGGCCAGCCGATGGACCCTGGGCAGAAGGGACACCCACTGCCTTCTCACCAGCCAACCGGTGGCCTTAGCACCGGCCAGCCGGTGGCACCCAGCCAGAACAGTGTCATCCACTGCCTCAGCACCGGCCAACCGGTGGCCTCCTCACCGGCCAGCCGGTGGAGCCTGAGCCCGAGCCTTCTCTATTTTCCAAACACCGGCCAACCGGTGGCACTGCACCGGTCAGCCAGTGGAGCCAGTCAAACTAGCCGTTGGGCTTTGACCAGAACTGTCCACTTGCCTCCCAACGGCTCTGAAGACCTCTCCAAAGGCTCCGAAGCCTCCCAAAGGCCATTTGAGGGTTCCCCCTCTATAAATAAAGGACTATGAAGCCTCAGAACACTAACCAAGCCAACGGAAGCCCACGGGACACATTTTGATCATTTGGCGAACCTCCGGCGCATTCTTCCAAGGAATCCTCCAATTGCTCCAACTCAATTCCACATCCAAGGAGCACCACCAAAGAAGATTGGGAGCGCCCTTCATCAACTCCTTCAATCCATTGGCGCCCAAGACTTCCCCATTACGGTTTTTCATTGCTTTATTTATTTTGAGCATCAAATTGGGTTTGTGCCTACAAACCCCATCTCTTTCTCTCATCTCCTCTTTTGGGTTCTCACACCACCTTCAAGGTGTGAAGAGGTTGGTCAAGCCTTTCCTTTAAAAGGCTTGAGACATAGGTGAGCTAGCCTTCACCTGTAAGAAGGCTAGTGGGTTCTTGCTCAACCATTGAAAGCAAGTGGGTTCTTGCATAACCATTAAAAGAAAGCTGTAATAGGTTCTAGACTAACCTTAAAGTCTAGTGGGTTTCTTGCTAAAACCATTAAAAAGAAAGCGGTAGTAAATCTCTCAACGGTTGAGTTGGGAGCGGAGACGTAGGCTTGGGTTTAAGCTGAACTCCGTTATCAATTTTGTGTCTTGCCTCATTTATTTCCGCTGCTCTTTTAACTTTGATTTTAAATTGTTAATTAATTTTTAAAAGGCAATTCACCCCCCCCCCTCTTTCCATCACTCCTTTCTTTCTCCGTCCAACAGCACATCCCCTCTATGTTCCTCCTTTCTACACTTAATCTTGTTATCCTCGTTTCTTGGTCAACTTCCCCCTTGGGAAGGCTATGTGACATGCTATGAATTTATGGTTGGAAAAGGTTTTGGCACATTTTTTTACCTATTAAATAAAAATTTATTTATCAAAATTATCCAAATTTTATGAACATATATTTATTCATGATAATTATTTCTTAAAAATATAAATTTATTCCCTTTTCCAAAAAAATGCTATTTGAAATATCGACACCCAAAAATGAATTAATTGGGTATAAAAAAATAAAAAACTAATTAAATTCATTATCTAAATTTTTTAATTTTTCAAGTACAAAATACAGACATCAGACTCTATGAACAACATCAAGGGATAAATAACAAGAAGCTGGTCAGTTCAACCCACATGACAAGAGAGAAAGGGAACCCAAACACAAATATGATAATATAGAATAATCCATAGTTGAAGAGATATGAATATTTATTTTAATAGATAGATATTAATTATGAGTTATCCTATAACACCATAGATACCTTATTCAAATCCAATCACTAGGTGAAACATCCAAAGAATCATAATGGATGAGTCATACCTTTCCACTACGTTTCACAGTCGAGGTAGCACTAACTCTAGTGGAGGTCTCACTCCCCACAAGATCTTGATAATGAGGGGGTACCACTCCATAGATAGAGGACTTGTGCCCTCTATAATGTGTGGGAGTACTAACTCTACCATTATATAATATATGGGGGACCCATTCCTAAGAGTGAACTCAAGTGATAGGGGAGTACCTACCTTGACATCACTCTGATGATTACACATGAACCTTGAAACCATCTAATCATTTCTAGAAGAATTTTATTAATCACATCACATCACATCATGACATAGGTGTAGAAACAAAGTTCATCATAAAATAATATGTTGAATTATTCTAATAATGTACTACACATGGGTCCAGAACTATGTCTTAAAAAAGAAGGTATAGAAGGTAAAAGTTACTAAGAAAAGAACATAGTGTGTTCATCAAGGGAACATTGAGTGTGTGTGTGTTCCCAAGTATCACTCTATTTATATATATATATATTCCCTATATGGTTTTTTGAAAACCCATGTACATGAAATGTTTTAGGAGCCACATGGTGTATGGGGCCACCTGAGATCCTCAGCATGTCCTTACCTAACCATGACTTGACTGACCAGATATCTCCACATAGTGTATCCCTTGAGGAACATGGTGTTTCTTTCCACTCAAGCTCTTGGTCATGTAATCCCTATACAAGGATTAGATATCTATGTAGTATAACATGGAATGTGGTCTTATCCACTTGGTGTGTGATATTTAACTCAGTATCAAATCCCTAGCCATCATAGAAGGAAAAATACATGTTGTGTGTTCTTCCAATATCAATGATGTGTAATCAATGTTTTCATAAATAGTGAAACCTATCTTCCAAGATCATTAAAAATCCATTGATATTGTAGAAAATATCACTAAAAATTCATCCATATGCATCAATCATACGAATACCATGATAGGAATTCTATTTTTTTCCTTTTCATCCTTGGAAATAAAATCATCATCTCGGCCTCTTATTCCCATATACCCAAAATGGGGAAAACCAAACTAAATCCATATCTCGATCTCATTTCCACAAAAATCCCTTGAATCTACAAGAAATGAGATCATTTTTTTAATTATCATAAACATAAATATAAATTTAGTGGTTTAATCATGTTTCAAACTAGACTGGAAATAGTCAAACTACCACCAAAAAATGGGGTCGATGGTTATGAACACGATGAATGGTGGGATAAAATCAAAGAAATATAAAACTGAGAAACATCGTTGGCTAATATGGTTCTGGACGATGATCATCATTGTAAAAACTGATGAATGGAGAGGAATTCATCATAATATTTTTAATCCAAATAGTAAATTAAATGGACCATTATAAATTATAAAATATATAAAAACATAATCTATGCAATACAGATTAACCAATTCTATAATTTAATAATAATTTCATTGGAAACAAAAAATAACTAACCACACCTCATGAATAGATCATTCATTGGTGAATAAGGAATTCTCTAGTGATTTTATTGAATAATATATTTCATTCATCATTTGATTGATAATTTCACTTGATTACATTACATTGATCCTCAATTCATCCTTCATTTGATCATCAATGGTCCTTCCCTATGGTAAAGTATCCTTTCCCTCTAACCCCCTATGGTTATGTAGTTAACCATAGATATTGAATATAAAAAGGATTATATAGGGGTAACCTCAATTTAATTATTTTAAATTATTATTAATTAATTAATTTTATTCATTTTAATTCACTCATGATAGTGAATCATCCCAAAACCCGATGTGTATGAAAATTATATCATGCCTAGTGTAAACCTCATATTCTTAATTCTAACACAATCTTGGTTGTTCTATATATGAATATCATTGATATAAAACCCATTTACTATAAAAATAGTTGAGTGCATAGTTTAATATATTTAATATTTTTAAAATATCAATTTTGAAGTCTTGTGTCACCCTTAATACTTCACTGACTCCAAATAAAATCCTCAGTATATATATATATATATATATATATTAATTTACAAAGGTTCCAACCATTAAAACCAATTCCGTTATAGTGTGGATCCCTTTTTTGTTGCAATTTTTTTAACTTCAAATCACTGGTGATTTTCTATTATCACTTGTAATATTATTTTGAAAAGGAAGCCATGTTATACATATTAATGATCTATTTCTATCTATTCTTCACCTTATACACACTAATTCATTATCCTTTGAATTGAATTTCCTAGGATAACCCACAACCTCATTATCTTTGATATATTCCACTCAGTAAACCATCTCTTTCCTTTATTTGATTGATTATCTTTATTATTCCATATTTCTCTAGGGAATTTTGAACATTATGGACATTTTATAAGGATCCATTATGTGGCCTTTTCTACCATAAAAGAATAATATTATTCTATTAGTTGTGACATATTTGCAATTTTCTTATCAATATTCTTGGAAGTAATTTTCTCAACATCTTTCATATTTTATATTTATTCCAAGGATGAATTTCCTTTAGCTCTTTATTTTTTTCTAATTTTGGGGACATTTATTATTATCATTATATGAGTACTTTTAGGACGATGATTACCGGAAATATTCATACTAGTGTTCATATACATCAAAATATTAAAATAAAATATCAAGTCTTCCAAATCTATTTTTAAGCCACAAATTTTCCTTCATCTATGAAAACTATTCTGAGTAGGAGTATTGTTTCTTTCAACAAACTTTATCACCTTTTTTTTCTTATACCATATTTATATTTTTACATCTTATTCCATAATTATATGGAGATATTCCTAAACCTCAAAAAATACCATCAGTGACCAATAAATCATCTTCTCTTGATTGTATGGAAAAAATATATAGATTAATCTTCTTGAGTGCCTTGCTCAATTGGGGATATTTCACCACCATTTTTGCACTATTTTGGGGGATTATCTTATCACACTTTCTTAAATAAACCATTGAATTTTTTTCTATTTCCCAAAAAAACAATTTACCCACAATTTTATGTAATATGACTTTTTTCCATCATATACATATTAAACAGATTTAGCACTCATAACTATATCAATGTAGTGGGTTGCCTTTCTCTATTAGCATGAGATGGATGATTCTTCAAATATTATAATAATATCTTTAAAAATATTATGAGTAAAAATTTAGGGGAAATTTTATCTGAAACCTAAGTGGTTTAACACTTTCTTCCACTAACATGGGAGTATTTAGGTTGAACAGTTTCTATATTTCTCATATTCACTCCAAGATCTAGAAACCACTTGTTGATGTAAAACTATCCATACTTAACTAACTTAATATTTCTCTCTAAATATTTAATAAACTTATAAAATTGTTCATCATGCATCTTTCTAATATCATGGAGTGAACTATCAATCTTTTTCAATTGTTTTTATTTTATATCTACTTGTACAACCTTGACATTCACTTTGACTTTATATTACATCTCTAATACATGTACTTCCATAATATATATCTTTTTGAACACATCATTCATACAATGTGATATATTTAATTTTTCAATATCTTGAACATTCCTTTCATTTCAAAGTTATATTGTTTCACCACTTTCTCATACTATTTTTGTGAGTGTGATTTATATTCCAACCTTTTTATCAAATGTCACTTTTATAGATTTAGCATCTTCTCAGGATGTGATTTTTCATTTATTAATCCATCGATATAAGATAATATATTTGTAATAACTTTATCATTAAATTTCATTAAAGAGACTTATCACTCCTTTTATTCATATATAAAACTTTCTCCATTAGAGAAATAATATATAAAAGATTTAAAAAGATAGATATCATTATGAATACCATAAGTTATGGGTGATTTATTAAACTAATTTTTAATTTTACACTTCTTTTGGACTCTTTGTTTTTCCAAAAAAAAATTATTTGCAGAAACTTCCATATGTGTGACAAATATGAATAGAAATAATATTTTCCATAATAGTCACTTCTTCAAACAACTCATCTATCCAAACATCATAAATTTTTGAAAAAAAAATCTAGGGAAATTATAATCTATAACTAATTGGGGAAATCATATGCTCTGATACCATTGGAAATAGTCTTTAAGATATGTTAAGGCACCTGATGTGGAGTGAATTAGGGGTTTTATAGTTTTTCCAAATTAAAAAAAATAAATCTTTAACCCCCATTGGTTATGAAACAATACATTAAATTAAGATAATTATATCTATTTTAATTTTAACCATGTACTTATAATAAATGAAATTAAGAAAAGAACATAAAAATGAATTTGTATTTTTATAAGGTTCATTTCCAATGACCACTCCTTACCATGATTTTTTATTTACCCCATTCATGGTTTATCAACTATAATAAATCAATGAATACAATAGTTAGTGTTTCTAACACTTAAAAATTGTCTCATTGTGCATACACTTTCCTGGTTCTCAATGAAATTCCACTTAATAAATTCTCACCATAGTGAGAGATCCACAATGTGATTTCTCTTCGTACCTAGAGTCCCACTAATACTATGGATTCACACCATGTATATGACAGTGTTTATTTATACTCCTTCATAATGTAGATCTCTAATAATCTATGGGATGAAAAAATCGATAAATTATATCTCATTCCTATACATAGCAAATAATTTGAATACCAAGAGTTATTCAAAAGAAATTCATGAAACTCATAATCAGATCACATCTTATCTTCACATAAACTTAATTGAATCTAATCACTTGAATTTATCATCTCAATATGAGATTTGGGGAGGTTATCCATTCCAAATTCTACTGGAATATGAAATTCTATACACCAATAATAAAACCATGAACAACTACCCAATATATCCTATGTTTTTCTTTATTCTTCTAATCACTACATAAACTTATTGATATTATTTTAAAAAGATGGTTGTATCCTATTTATTCTAAGATCCTCAATACCCAAAAGACCATTATTTCTAAACTGGATAGTAATTATCTTCTTATTCACTTACATTGAGTGTTATTTGGTTATTATCTTTAGTAAAATCTCTTATTATTCATAGGTTCTAACACATACTATCTTCCCGTGTTTTTCTTTTTATATGTAGGTCATAAAAATATTATTTCCTATATTTTAATAAACAAAATCGACATAGAATTTGGTTCCCATTATCTCATTAATAATTTTTTCACTTTTTCTATACATTGGAGTAATCCACAATCTTAATTGATTTTTTTCTCCTACACTAGTGTCTCATATAGAATCATAATAGTTACCTTACTTTATTCACTCATCTAGTTGATATTCTAGAAACTTATTGAAACATGCTCAACATATCATCATCTCCTATTAAGTTATTCCACTAAAATACCCAAATAAATATTCCTATATACTATATTTAAATCATATACCATCTTTAATTGACGTATAACACCATCTTATTCTTATAACTAAAGAGACTCGAGATCGTGTTCTTATTCTATTTGAATCACATAGGTGCACATCACACTCAACTTTATAGTTTTAATTTCAATTACACAATTACATAGATGCATATTATATAACTCAGTCTCAACATGAATCAAAATTCACATTGATATATTTAGAACATTGTAGAATAGCTTATGAATCTTCATATTCATCATTTATAGATTTAATAATATAAAATTTCATCTTCAAGAAAAATTTATTTCTCATAAATACTATTGACTTTAATTAATCATTTATTATTGATTAATATTGAATCTAAACATTTTATGATTATTAAATAATAAAATTTTTACTCAATAAACCTATAAATCATTTCTACATTATTTTTAATTTCCCGACTTAATTGATGTTTAAGTCCTATAGAATACCATGTTGAATTGATCTTCATTATCATAACTTGAAGATCAAATTCCCTCAAATTTAGTACTTGTATCACATGTATTTTGTGATGTCTTAATATATTACTTTTAATCCAAGAATCATCCCTATGAATTTCAATTTTCAATTCTTAAATATGGAATCTCTATATTTTGACCTCCAGTATTCTCAAATTTCTCTGAGTACTAATGTCTAGGTAGACTGATCCTTCAGTAGATAATGATTATGCAATTTTACAAATTATCTTTATGAAGAATAATTATTCTATAGGGGATTATTATGTATATTAAATTAATGGTTGCATAGTACCTCATCCTTGTAAGGTTCAGTGTCTCATGCTTATATAGTGGAATTCATGGTTATGCAGATCATCATTACGGTTTCTCAATCTAAGGTGATGTGAACGTAAACACTAGATGATGGTTTTATATATCTCAGAATCGATAAAATGGTATATGTATATATATATATATATAGTACTATATCATCCATTCATATATTCTTGGTATTTGAGATGATGTTTACCTAGAATTCCATTCTTAGCCAAATTTCAACCTTAAACTCAATTAACTAGACTTCTTAAATTAAGCTAAAATTTTATTCAAATTAACTTAGGATGTCTTCAACTACTTAAAAAATAATTTGGGAATTTATTATCCATTTTTGATATATTTATCTAAATCCCCCCCCACTCTTTTTTGTATATAAAATCAACATTTAGTACTAACTTCACACAATTTGGAAAGGGAATTTGGATGATTTGTCTATAATATGAGTATCCCCTAACATCATATGAATTAATGATCTGATCCTTAGGGCTATGATAGGTTCTAAGTGTGTGAATGTTTTATCTACTACCTTCTCAACTCTAATGGATGCATTTCCTACTTCTTTATCCATACATCATGGGAATCACCTTTAGTCATCATATAATGGATGGAATCTCAATCTATCATCCAATACTCTATGACCATAGAAAAATACATAGTTACATTATCAATTGATAATAAATAAAATAATACAGCAAAGGGAACTTCAAAATATTTAGTAGAGTGACTTAATTGGTCACATATTCTAAATACTAATTCAAATTATTGATACTTGTTTTCACCATTTAGTCCATAATTTTCATATTTTTTCGAAAAATTTATTCTATAACAATGTTGAATTCCCCTAACACTCTACCTACCTCAAATTTTAGGCTTGAATAAATATTTATAATTAGACCAAAATCAACTTTACATATTCTCAAATCCTCCATAATACCATTAATATCCATAAAATAAATACTTTCTCTTGAACAAAAAATGTTTCCAAAAGTAAACTCATGTTGTTCTTCTTAATATTTATCATTAACCATGTATCCTTTCTATAAAAAAAATTTTGTAGACTCTCAAAACATTATTTTATATCCTAGTCTACTTTCCTAACCATTTCAAATCTATATTTTTAGTAGATTTCTATTTCATGTTATTGTTCCAATTATTTGTAGATTTCTGAGATGTTTTTTCATTGATGTAACCACATAATTATCCACCTATATCATTATATAAACCATATTAATCACTATTTTCTTCAATATTTAACCAACTTATGAAAGAAAAATTTGAAATTTAAATTTGAAATTATTCAATTTGTTCACTTCGTCTACTAAATTATGTTGAATAATTTCCATCTACTTCACCTTCTATTTATACTTCCCTTTAATTCAAAAATTTATCTTCTTTTCTTAAGTGTGTAATTTCTTCAATCTATAAATCTAATTCATCAAAATTTACTCCATTACAATATAATATTTTTTTTGTTTTTTGATTATTTTAAATCTTTATTTATATTCTTATTATCATAATAGTATTTTTAAATCATTGAAATAAGTTCCTTGAGATCCTACTTTAGTATTAACTCCATTTGAATTTCCTCCTTTATTCCATCATTTATGCTCTCATTACTGGTAATTTCTTCCTTATTCACTTTAAAAATAATAAATATTTCACTAACATCACTAAAAGTCTAAAAATAATATTCATCTTAACTTCAATCATCATTTTCCTTCAAAGATATGAAACATATATTTTGGGGTTTGTAAAAAAATATTACCTTGAACATTTCATTAAAACATTGACTTGATTTTTATTTAAATATTTATTATTTGAGTAACTTCTTGGATTTTTATCCTCAACTTCAAAATCTTCATATTACTTTTAACAAGGTAAATTTCTTGTAAAATGTTATATAAAACAATAATTAAAAAAACATCAGTGGAAGTATTATTGGTTACTTTTCTTCCCATTCTCACAATTATTCAAATGAATGACATTGATTTCTAAAATTTCACTCCAATATCTTCTTCTTCTTTATTAGTATCTTCTTCATATAAAGTAATTTATTTTCTTCACTTATCTAATTTCAAGGATTTATAGTATAATTCCCTATCAAACAATCCCTTTTATTAAAAAAATTCCATTCCTCAATTCATAAGAAATAAAAATGGAATTTTAGTTGTATAATAGAAGTTTACCTAGATTATGATCCTAGAGTGCTAAAATTTTGGCATCAAATCTATCTAGATATATATGAAGTATATTTTCATGAAATATAGAGTCCTTCAGATACTCACTATAAACTTTGATGGTGATCATAATTATATTGACTCAAGTAAATAAGTCGTCCATTTTTTCAACATAATTTATCTTTATATCATAATATTTTAACATCAAAAATTATAACTTGGCCTGATTCACATTCATATTTCATTTATAAATATTTTATAATTTATACCAAATGAATGTGCCTATCATAATTTATTTAAATTGAGAAAATATTTTTCTAAATTATATAAAAATATTGAATTTTGAGCATTAGCATAATTCTCTAAATTCTTCCAATCAACTAATTTCATCATTTCACCTTGAGTTTAGAGTGTAAACCAATTAGTAGAAACCTCAAAATTATCCATACTCATAGATAAAAGATATATTAGTATCTAATATTTATATTTGTAATAATTCGTCCAATAAAAAATGTGAATCCCCTTTTTGTTCACTGAATTATTCTAATTAGTAAAAAAATAGAAATATAGAGTATGAACCTTCAAACACAATCGAACCTCTTAACCTTAAACAAAACCAAATGATTTTCTACGAGATAACCTAGAATGATTTGATACCACTTAAAAAGGGTCCCACATGAACAGTGAAACTTCACTAAGATAGGTTGAATTAGTGAATTCACATACTTTTAATTTTATTCTTAAAAAACCTTTCATACTTGTTAGGATTCATGACATGATCAATATACACGAAATAGAAAAAATATAAGCCACAAAAAAAACTATGAATAGTAGATTTTTACAAGGTTCACTACTCAAAATGAGTATCTACAATTGTAAAATTTGTGATCACACATTCTTCTCGAGTCACCATGTGGATTATAAGCAGGTGGTGATTATCCTTGAAGTCATGATACACAATATATCTCCTAACATATGTAATTTTCTACTATACATTAAAGTTATATAATCAAAAATAGTAAATAATAAGAGAGTCTTCACCAAGCATAAAACTCCATCATGTAGTTTTTTTTCTTTCCATTATTCCTTTTCTTTCTCTTATTCTTCCTCTTATTCCTCTTATTTGTCTTATTAATCTCTAATTAACTATACATATAGAGAACTAAATTCTATCTTCCTATCTCATTATCTAAATCTAAATTCACATAAAACATTTATGTGATATATTAAACTTCAACTAGTCCCTCTTCTTTCCTAGTGTTCAGATCTATCATATCCTTTAGCCACCCTTAGATATGATTGAGGGGATTAATGTTTTGAGATGGAGAATCAATTAAAGCACCGGGAGGACCACATCATCAAAAAAATAAAATTTTAGATTCTAAAAAGAATCATGGAATGACCCACACTATAGAGGCATGATTTTATACTTTATTAATGTAGAAAATGATATCACTTCATGACCAACTAATTTTTCTACAACCACTTAAAAATTGCCTCATCTATTCCAGCATGGAAAACTCAACTATGGAGTTATAAATTTATCCTTTAATTCAAAATATGAACCTAATTCCCTTTGCCTAATCACTACAGTATTATTTATTTTTTAGGGTATGATTTACATATCCAATATGAGGCCTCCTTCTCATTCCACTTATATACCTCATCTAGGTACATTTTTGTGTGAGATATACCACTGTATCATGATTCTTTGGAACCTCTAATATATAAGAGCACTAAATTATCATAGTCACTCCATTATAGTGTTCATATCAACTTCATGATGTAACAAATCAATTATATAAAATAAATTTTTATTTCTCTAGCTTATGTGCCACAAAATTCCATGGCCAAATAACATAAAGAACTTTCCTCCTCCCTCCAATATCGTTATTCCGATCATGCAACCACACATCCTCCCATATACCGTCTAAATTTGGGTTCCACTATAGCTTCTTTTCCCACAAAAATCCTAGAAATATTTCTCACCTAGGTTTCCTGGTGAGTATTTGTCCTTCTTCAATCTGTTGTTGTCCTCACGAATTTGTTCCTCTCCCCCTTGGCTTTATGCTAGTGATTCTCGTCATCTCCTCCAACCATTCTCGTGCCTCGGATTTTTACTTTATTTTCGACCAGGTGCTCCTCCTCTTTCTACCACTACTCTATATTGATCCAATCCCTACCCCTCCCCCTCTCAAGTTCCATTTCCTTCTCATGCGGTTTGCTGTTACTATCTTCTCACATAAAAACATCTTCGTCTTGTGATGTTTGTAGCTTGTATATATGGTAACTTTGCATTTACAGTGGCTTAATCTCGACGCACTATAAAACCACATCTGTCTCACAATTTCAGTTCCCTCTTCCTATGGTAACCCCTAAACAAATCATTTTGTTATATGATTTTGTTCAACTTTAACAACTGAATTCATTTGGATTTTAATCCTTGTCATTTTGTTAAATGAAGATGCATGACCCTTACAAAATTGCAACGACTTAATGTAAACTTCTAGGGTCCCAAAACCTTATACTTCTACTTTTATTTTATTCTTTAGATGTATTTTAATGTAGATTTATAAACTAGGAAGTTGAGACAAAGAATGGGAATATTTCAATCACACTACTTTTAATAATATTAAATCTTATAGTCAACAAAAAAACTAGGTACTATATGCACCATTTTTTGTGGCTAAAACTGTTAAAAGTAGGTTTTATTGTATTCCCTCATGTATTGCATGTCCTGCAGAAACTATAACTGTATAAGTCATAAATTAGCTAAAAAACTTTTAGAGAATGTAATTAATATAATAAAGCATGGTAAACTACTTTTTTCTTCCATATTATTTTCCCATATATTTTTTGTTCTGGTTAAATAGTATGAGTGTGGAAACACTTTCAACTGAAATAAGTCATGTTAATTAAAAACGTAAAGGGTTAGAAATATTGTGACAATTCGAATAAACTTTCCAATGCCTGGAAGCATGAAGTTCTTGATAGACAACTGACTTTCATAGCTTAAAAATTATTGGAGGTAAGGTTTTCTATACAACTTTTATTTCTGTTTTCCTTTGGTGTTTTTTTGGCTATGTGACCATGTGTTCATGGAAATGTTTTAACCTCATGTATGATTATATATTTTAATGTGTTTGGTGTCATGAATGAATGATGTTACTTCTAACTGGGATGCAGGTATGGGCTTCTAGGGATCCTTTCCTTCTTGATGGTATGTTTCATTGATTTTAATCTCTTGGGACCCATTTGACTATGAAAATTGTCTTTTGCTTTTTATTTTCATGGTTTATGATTAAGTGAACCATGTATTTTTCACTTATCATTTTTTTATTTATATGTGTTGGGTCATCGATTCAAAATTTGTCCAGCTCCACACTTATGCATGCATTGATCAAACACACAATGAAATTGTTATCGATGACCAGTCTCAAGACCCAGGTTGATGCTAAGACAAATGATCATTGTGTTTTTGCAGTACCCCTTCTTATCCCTCATATAACCATTTCCCTCTCCCTCTATCTTCCTAAAACTTTTCCAATTTGATGCAGATTGTGTGAGACACGTGATGAAATTATCAAAGCTTTGATTTCTACAAGTTCAACATTTGAAAACAAAACACTGTTCACCCATGTAAGCATATATTTTCGTTCTTTCATGTAGTATTTTTTTCAGGATACATGTGTGTTTGCATGAACATAAACACATATATATTTATTATTAATTTTTTATTCTCCACCAAATTAATTCTGATTTATTTTGATTTTTTTTCATTATTTATTGCTGGAAGAAATAGGCTTCGGAAGAAAAATAAATATGCACCCAAAGTACTCTTAAGGTGCCATTTTTCTCAAAGGTAACATGTTGGAATGTTCATGCCTTATTTTTGCCATAATAAAACATATATTTTGAGAGGTTCCTTTCCTAATTATTCATTAATGTGGATGTCCATATTGAATTTCCTAATAAATATGTTCATACATTTATCTGTATTAAAACCTTTATTATGACATACTCTATATTTACTATTTCTTTGCTTTTCACAATTAAGCATCTCATTCATTCTCATTATGTGGATGGTAGTGTTTAAAAAGCATTGAATTTATGAACTCTACTATACATGTTACTTATTTGTGTTATATATTATTAAAAATATGGACTCCTATTGTTTATTGCATATGAAATGTAAATTAAGTAGTCTTGTTGATGCTAAATTGGTTGATCCTTCCTACCCCCTGAACAAATACACACTATCGATTTTACTATTGTTCTTTTAATACACCATAAATGCTTGTTCTAAGGTACTCGGTTTTGTATTACATAACTTTATCATTTTCATTCTCAGTTTATGTGAAACATACTTCAAGAAATATCATGCTATAATTGGGTATGATTTGGTTGTGCAGCATGGTGAGTGTGAATCAGTTGCACCTTCCATCCAAAATTAAAATTTTATGTTGTCAGATACTTACTTATTACATATTATTCCATCACTATAACTCCTCAAATGATGGTGTCTACAAGTAATTCCCTCTCCAAGGGAAATTTATGTTGTAAAAATGATATGTAACAATTTACAACAATTTTTTTATATAATTTTATTTAAGTTTCTTAATTTTATTATTTGATGTCATGTCATATATTGTATATAATTTTTGATCTTACTATTTTGTTTTATATTGGTTTTTATGGTTTATTTATTTTATTTTAGCATTTTAATGTAAATATGAGTTTTGTTATCATATTTGATTTAACGTAACATTACTTCTCCATGTGTTCATATGTTAACTTCGTAAGCATTTTTACCCTACTATTTTCAGATTCCAATGCTAAAAACGATTCTGTAGGAACTACACCATCCCATTCATGTGAAATTAGAGAAACTTTATTTAATGTTTTAGCTATATTTTCAATGTGGTAGTACAGTTTGATCTTTCATTTATTTTCATATTTGATTTATATATTATTTTTTACAGTAAAAACTGTATTAGACTATGTTGTTTACATAAGGTTTAATGGAAAAAATTTACCCTATTTTTTGAATGAGCCTCTTTCATGGATACCAAATAACATATATTCCATGTTTATGTGGTTTATAAGATCCATATAATGTTTTAAAATTCCTTTTCATGTGTTTACTTCAAATATTAGTTCATCATGTTTCTGTTCCAATAGAATTTTATTTTTTCACACATATGACATCTCCAATACATAGATATCAGTTCATCATGTTTCTATTTCTATTCTAATAGGATTTTATTATGTGATTGTAATCCAAGCCCAGGCCATGTTTCCATCTTATTAGAGTATTCAAATTAGGTATAAAGTACCCATTTATCAGTTGTGTTACCTATATATAATTAATTTGAAGTCAACATCAGTATGGATGACTAATGGGACTACAAGTATATGGTGGTTCTAAAATATGACATCATAGAGGAGATTAGTAAAGATCTAAATAAAGGGGAGGTAGATTCCTAATAAAATGATAAAAATAAGGTGTTAGAATATAGAAACATATTCCATTTAATTTCATGAAATTTATTGATTATAGTTTTCTAAAGGTAAATTTTTCTTAATTATGGTCCAAAAATCATATATTCTATTTCCATATATTATAACATGAGATTTTCAGTCATATCATGATTTATCTATTGATGATGTTATTTATTTTTTTGAACAGGATAATATCTTCTACAGTTTCTCAATGAAGCTTCACCTTCATGTGTTGTTGATTTTGATTCTCCTACATCGACAGGTGATGTTTAAAGATATGTTTTTTATGACATTTTATTCATTTTTTTTTGTTGGTGTTATACTCTACTTTCAAAACCAATTTCTCTTTAATAGTGCTATATGAATCAATTTTCAATAGTTTTATAATTTTGTGAACACATTTGATAGTTATATCTATATTAATGTTTTAGTCAACTGAAATACATTTTTGGTTTAGAACACCTTCTTCTTCCCTAAATAGGTTTCTCCATTTTCATTTTCATAGAGCATCTCAGCATTCCTTGAGATACCATTTAGCATACAGAATATATTCCATCATATAAGAAGATTAAATGTTCTATTTAAGATTAATCAGTTTTAAATTCACATAGCTTCTTAATTTGAAAAAGTATATACAATCTATAACATATGCATCAGAAAGTGAATTTACAACAGGAATTTAATTTCTCTATAATGGATTTTGTTCTGGGTTGGTATTCTCATGTTTCTTTATAACATGTCAGAGGCCTCTTTTATTCATAACATGTGGAATAACTATTTTAATTAAATAATATGATTAAATTTGAATGTTTATGTATTATAGTATGTAATACCAGGCTTACACTTCATAAGTTATGGGGTAAAACACATGTCTGGTAAATTATATCATAAACCATTCCATCAAGGATTTATGTGGAAAATTCATATCTTCTATTTTCAAAGATTAAAACATAAAATTTCTATGAATATCATGGTGTATGTACTGTTGAAATTTTCTTCTTCTTTTTTCGTTTCAAATTATTTATTTTATGTTAAAATTCATTTTTTTATTCTATAAATATAGGTATTTTTTTAAACATTTTTTCCTATGCATAAAACTCTCTTCCAAGATTTTGAAGATGGGTATTTTTATAGTTTGATTGAATTTATGGGTGAAATCCTATAGCTTAAACTTACATTAAACTATTGGTATAGTTTTAAAAATACAAACATTAATACTTATGCTGTATATTTTGAATTTCCAATGTCCATTTGAATGTTATTTTCATTAATGTATTTCAAATATCCCTGATGAAAATAATTTTTTATTCCTTATATATTCTCCTAGATGTTTTCGAATGTATTTATCCAAAATGTTATCTACTATCATAAACATGTCTCTATATTTTGTCCAATTGTATTCCAATACTAATTATCACAATTTTTTATTACAATATTTTCAATATTCATATTCTTTACTAACATTGACATATAGTTTTGTCTTCTTGAAAATAAGTATTTAACCATATTACCATGCGAACACATGGGTGAGTACTAGTTATTTTTATAGAAGGTTTCCTTCACTTAAATATGAGTTCAAAACATCATCACACTTATTCTCCAAACATAGTGTGAACCATTTTATTATCATTTAATCTTAATTCAATAAAATTTAATCTTTTAAATATGAATTATAGAATGATCATATATATTGTGATTTGATTATATTTTTAGCTACATAACCTCTCTAAATCTCCACCTTTACAAATCCAAACACATTTCCATCTCTTACAAGTATCTGAAAACACCTTCACTGAAACTAAAACTTAAATAATTAATTAAAATTTATTATGATTCATATAGTCACCAATTAATTAAAAAAACACCTCAAGAATCATGAACTATATTAAATTCCCTTTTACGCCAAGAAACTCTCTTTTGACAAGCATCACATTAATGTTTAGGGATTCACCTTCCTCAACTATAGTAAACTCTACTAGCGTTGTGGAATACATGGTATTATTTGTCTAATTCACTCCAATAGATAACATATTAAGGTTCATGAACATATATTCTTAGATTAATAACATGAAAAAATTGAGAACACAGACCAACTTTTGGGGTAGAGTTAGGTAGTAATAAACCATGCCCACCCTATACAGGATCTGAAATGGATCCATGAAATTAAAGGATAGCGTGTTTCCTGGTTAAAAATTTATAAACCAAATCATGTTGAGACCTTCTAGAATACACGATCCCCCTTCTCTAACTCCAAATTCCTCCTTTATCGGTCCACATAAAACATTGAATTGATATGAGATATACACATATTCTCCTAGATCACCTACAATGTCTTTGTTATCAACCATTCTAATTTTGAACCCATAAGTGATAATTCATTAATCTCCATCCAACATTGGGGTGGCCTAAAAATTATCCCATTTAGGCCCTAAAAATGTGACAAGAAAACAGTATAGTGGTATCATGGTTTCTTGAATACTCTACCAATGGGAAGAGATCCCCCTAAATCTAGCAGGAATCAAGTAGAAAATCCCTCAGTATATCCTCGAGAACTTGAATGGTTCACTCAGTCTCTCCATCTATATGAGGCTAGAACATCATACTCTACTACAAATTAGTGTTCAATACCTCTTACAAGATCCCCCATGAATAGGATGTGAACTAATAATATTGATCAAAACTGATCATTATGGGTATAATAAGAAATTAGTACCTCTTGTCATCGTAAAAAAGTCTCAATATCTCTAACAAACTCTACACCTAAATAGAAATGAAGTAGGAAAACATGGTCATCCAGTTGATGATAACCTAGATAGGGTCATGAATATTTATTAGGAATGAGTATCCCATTATGAAATATATTGATACATCATCCCACATCCACTATAGAACATCGAGGGGTTGATCCAAACTGGCTTAAACATGGGTCTCTTCTTTCACCTATTGATAGGTGGCAAACCATGATATGAACTCAATAACATTTTCCTTCATACCTATCCACCAATACTAATTATTGAGGTTCTAGTACATATTGGTCAGACCGAAATGTGTCACTAAGGGAGAAGTGTAGAACTCCCTAAATACATCATGCGGCATGACTAGGACCACTATCCCGTAATAAAATAGGATAATGTTCTATCCACCTTTCTAAAATATATCTAGTTAATATATTAAGGATATTTGATCACATAGGTCCTCATAGTCAATGTATCCATATAAGGTCACCCTATGTAATTAAAGTATCATAGGGTACACCACCATCTATCAAAGATAAATGATATTTCTCTCATCCACTAAGGAATTTTTCATAAAGGCAAGCTACTCAGATGCCTCCTGTATCTTCTAATAATGGGATTTCTTATTAAGGGAATCAACATCCATATTTATCTTTACTATGGTATATATTATCTCAAATTTATATCCTTATAGTAACTCTATCCAATTTCTCTAATTTGGGTTGAAATCATGCTGATAATATATATACCTATTAATCTTATGAACCTTATAGACTTTTAACATCTCAATGAGAGGGTAATGTCTAGTCCTATTAAAGTAGAATAATATAATTACAATATATAAAGCATGACTGATATAGTTCTATTCATGGGGTCTAAATTTCCTATATCCATAAACAATTTTCACCTATCTCTACATTAACACAAAGTTAAGACCAGCTATCGAGGCATCCGAGAAGACTGTGTTCTCAACTCCTTCTTCTAGTGACCAATGGATAGAATCACTCATAAAGATCCATTTTTTCTCATTTAAATATAAATTTAATTATTCATACTATATAATTAAATTACCCTTTTAGGTAAATAAAATCATGGAAGCTATAATACTAGATATTTCTCCCATAAACATCTAGTAATATCCCTCTATGTCAAGGAAGCTATAAACCTCAAACAAATTCATGGGTAACAACCAAGAAAGAATTATTTTTATATTCAATTTTTCCATGGATAATCCTCCCTCAGTGATGATATTCACCAAGAAATGTACTTACCAAATTCAAAACTAACACATCATGTGTTTACCATAAAGTAGGTGTTTCTAAATAAATTCTATGATTATCCTCAGATGCATAGAATTTTCTCCCTAAAATGTTAAATAGAGAATGATATCATTAATAAATACTAAAATGATGTTGTCTAGTCAGGGAAATAAAATATGGTTCAAGAGTTCTATAAACACAACTGAGGGATTGGTTGTATCTAAGGGTTTCACTAAAAACTCACAATTACCTTAGTTTCATAAGAATTCAATATTCCTGTTTTCCTCCTTGAAAACCCAAATATAGGGATAGTTGGACTTGAGATCAATATTTGAGAACTAATTCACTCCAATAAATTGGTTTATGATATATCCAATCCTTCATAGAGGGTATTTTTTAATAATTTTCAACTAATTTAGGTGATTATAGTTAATAAAAAGAATCAATATCTCATCTAGTTTCATGTAGAACAACATTAGAGATTTTTAGGCGGGGCATATAGGGTTGGATGAATCATTTCTCCATTAAGTCTTATAGCTACTCCATAAACACTATGAGATCATTTAATACCATCACATATGATGTAGAAGATATTAGTATGTTCATGGAGTATAGATCGATGCATAAGTTGATCTATCGTTAAGGTTAAAATCCAAGAACATACTTGGAAAAGACATATATATACTCATCCTAGCTATAAGAAGTTGATCATCTAAATTTTCTACTGCACATAGATCCAAACTCAATAAATTATCTATTATCTGATTCAACTTGTGAAAATAGCCCACGATCATCACAAATGAGGGTCTCACTCTTCTATAAAGGAAACCCTTGATCAATCAGATCAGTGGCACATAACTCTCTTAATTTAGTAGACTATATAAGCATAGACTGAGGATATTTAGTGCATGATAAGGATGATTCCATAATACATCATCCCAACCACAATGAGGTCCCATGAAAACAACTCTTCACAAAGTATAATATCACATTGTTGACAGTAGTGTGTGTGTTTATAATCACTTCTAGTAGGAGCCTCTTACAACATATGTTAATTTAGGGCTTCCATTAGGATTACTAGCTATTGAAAAATGGATATACTAACAAAATAATAGATTTTTTAGTATTGATAAGTAATTTTTCTAGTGAAGAGATGATGAATATCACACCTTAAAACATGTTGGGTACATCCTATTTGTATTCTTTCTTTTCAAATATTTGAATATATCCTTAACCACCAACACCCTAATCCTAGATAGGACCACCTAGTAGTGGTGGTGTAAGCCGATCATAATGTACCCCTCCTCCAACTTTTCCCTAAGTATCGTTGGCTCCACTTCTATAGTCAACCATTGTAATACTACATAGAATTCCATGATGAGTCCCTTGATTATCTCACTGAATCTTTCTAGTGGGTAGATCTATTGTGCCTCCAAAATATCCTTATAATGTATATATAATTTTGAAATATAAATACTTATAACATATCCTTCTATAGGTCTAGAAAAAAATTATTAGTTGAGTGGAATAATTGTGTAAATATCCTACTATAGATCCCCATTTCTAGGATTGTACTTATATAAATCATCAACATCATAAACCAAATATCTATCGTTGCTTAGCCTCAATTGATTTATCTTCTCCTAGAAAACTAGTATTAACTGACATCATTATGGGTACCTCTTCTTAAAATATCCAATCACTAAATCTATCTCTAAGAGTAAAATATTGTTGGAAACACATATGGGAATAATATAGGATCAAATTTCACTATGGATGAATCACTCATACTTCTAAACACAAATAAATCTTTCATGAATCATTATGATAGAGGTCTATACGATTTTGGTGAACCTCAATACATACTCTTGGACAAACATGGTACCCTATTGTATGTCCAAAAACTCTTAAACATATGTAATCCTTGGTGTCTTTGTGTAATTCTTATACTGAAATATTCACTAAAACTCTTTCCATGGAAGAATCGCCTTATCATGGGTCTAGATGACTAAGGTCCACTAGTGACTCGCTTCACCATAGAGGTGGTTGGATGCTAAAACCACTATCTAAACAATAGGTGTATAAACCTGAAATAACAAAAAAGTAACATTCAAAATCTAGTATTTACCCACCTAAGGGTCAAAATCTCCTTAAAACCTAGGTCAAATATATTTCTAGAACTCATGAAGTGCACTCAATCTTCACTAATCCTTATTTTTCCCCACTAGGATCATCCACTGCTCGAATGGTAGAGAATATTCCACCTTCACTTTAAGTGGAGGGACTACCAAATTAAATGTTGTATAAGGGTCTATATGATACACTATGTGTAATATCATAATATTTTAAAATAAATAATATGTCTGATATCATAGAAGATACACAACACCAAACTTAAATGAACCATGAAATATTATGATTTAAATATGATTTTTATGACTGAGAAATTAAATTTGTGAGAATGAATATGATTAACCGCAATATGATATATATATATAATTCCCTCATTAATATAAATTTATTGAATAATTCATTGTAAATTAGAACTCATTTTTCTTTAAATTTATTTTATGCCTTTAAAATATGTTTTCATCAAAAAATGATTTTTATTACTTTTTGTTAGAAAATATTGTAATTAATTTCTCAAAAATTTAGCAATTATATTTGATAAAATGAACATCATTTTGGAAATCATAATATCAAAATTATCTTAAGGTGAAATTTTTATATTTTTTCAATATAATTGATTTTTCAATGAATAGGGAAAATTGCTTATTTTTACTGAAAACTACATTGTCATTGAAATTATTTATAATGTAAAATTGTTTTTTGAACTACTTTTAAAATTTAATTAGTTGATATTCTGTATAAAAAATCCAATTATGGTATTTTATGTTATTTATTTAACATTAATTTTATATACAAAAATTATACTTAAAAAGAAATTTTTCTTAATAAAACATTTTCATCGCATTTTTTATTTTTAATTTTAAAATAAATTCTTCCAATTATATAAATTGAATCATTAAAAATTGATTCCAAATTTTTAATAATGAGGTCCTAATTTATTAAATTTGTCACTTTTATTTTTGGTCATTTTGAATAGTAATTGTAGTGGATAATTATCACCACTATAATGGTAAATTAGGAAATTAATGTTAAAAATAATATTATAATGACTAAAAAATGATAATAACACTTTATTTTGTCGTATTTCATTAGTGTAGATTGTCCATTTCCATCCATTATTCAAAAATATAGAAACAAAATTCCATAATTCTTTGATTTTGACCATTATAACATTTAAGTAAAAGATACAGTCAAAAATGTCACTTTTATAATTTTAGTATCTATAATATTTTATAAAAAGGGTAAAAAACATATGTTTGGTTATAAATGGTTATTTAAAATCAAATTTTTTTCATGGTAAATTATTTCTAATTTTTAGTGATGAAATAATTAACATAAATGTTTGTCGAACGCCGATACAACATTTATTCAATTAATACAAAAATAAAATAAATGATTTTTAAAATGTTAAAATAATTATAATTTGAATTAAATATTGTATTCCATGAAATTTTTACACAAAAATAATATATTATTTTAATTTATTATATTTTAATTCATTTTTTTCATTTTTTTCAATGTCAAATTAAAGGAATTTTTATAAAAATGACATTAATGTTATTTTATAATAAATAATATTTTATTAAATGATTTAAAATTACTAAAAATATTATCTTCTCCCAAGTGATTTGTTTGTGTTTAAAAATATAAATTGTATTCCATTTATGTACAAATTATCATTTTATAATGATAATATTGAACCAAAAAAATAAAAACATTGTTATCATAGTAATGGTCAAAAAGGGTTAACATCTGTTAAAACAAAGAGATAAGGGTAAAACCTTGAACTAAACTTGTCCAAATCTTATTGGAAAATATTATTTAGGCCCATTATCAAATTATATTAAATTTATATCCTTTTTTATCCTTTTTTCTATAAAAAATGATTTATATTAATTTGATAGTTTTTGTAATTCTAAGAGTGCCCCTCCCCTAACTTATAAAATTAAACCTCCTCTAATATTCTCTTCCCAACTAAAAATAATTTTAAATTGGTCAATACCTATCCAAATACATTTTTAAAATATCTCCCAAAGCTAAAGAGATATTTTTTTTCATATAATACCATCCTTAGTGGGTTTAATATGTCATTGTTTTGAGTTGAACAATTTGAGGGATGAATTTTAATGATGAACCACTAGTGTTAATTTTTAGGTATAGAGATTAATGTAGTAACCATATTAGAATTGGAGAATTGTTAGAGACAAATAATTAGACTTTTAACAGTTTTATGGGCCTTAATATCCATAAAAATTTATTTTAGTGCTCTAGGAATAAAAGTTAACTTTTTGATATCCATTTCATGATGTAAGATATGACATAGAATTTGATCAAATAACAATTAATAGATGGACTTGTTCATATGAAATTAAAATATATCATGTAAGTAAATTTCTTTATATTATTATGTGGTAATGGAATATATCAACATGAGGAAAATTTTATTAAAAAAAATTCCTGATACTTTAATTTTTGTTGAACCAATGGTCTTCAAAATCATCACAGTTTTATGGATTTAAGGCACTAAAATTTCCATTTATCATTAACTTATTTCTTATTGATGACCTCAATCACTCCTTATAAATATTTACACTTTTCCTCCTATTACATATTTCTACTTTCCAATAATTATCTTCTATATTGAGACCTATTTGAATGTTATTCCATGTGATCATTGTAATTCCCATTATCTCCTTTTTAGAGGAGTTCTTATGAACCATCCTCAGGATGTGGGATTTAAATAAAATAATTTTCAAATATAAATCCCTATATTTATGAGATAGAGTTTAAATTTTGAGGATTCAATTTAATTTAGGTGCGTATAATGTAACAACATGAAATTCTAAAGTAATAACCCTATATTCAATAGTGTATGTGACACGCAACACCGAAAATGTAAGTAAATATAATATTCTGAGACTTTATAATATATTATTAATAAATTTAATATATTTTATAACATTAAATTAACACAACATTGATTTATCATGTGTCATAGGTAACAAATAATCCCACTGAAATCTTACATTACATGCAAGACTGGCTGACTGGAAATTAAATGTTTATTAACGAGAGAAAGGGAAACATACAAAAATCACAAGCACAACCCCACAAGAACCATGGCCGCCTAAAGTGATGCAGGTCAAGTGTGTCACTGAGGATTATTTGATTAAAACATTTTTGTATAGATCCTACACAGGTATAAATAATGAGATCCTTATCATATCTTCCTGAATGAGATAGATTGCTGCCGCAAATTTAACTTCATTCCAAGTATTCTTGAGAGAACATCCGTGATTAATTTTACTTCTGCATTACCTAAAAAAAAGAATAATTCCCAAGGAAGATCAACTTTCCCTAAAATTAAATGAAAGGAAACTATAGAGTCTGATTTGAATTCCTAAAAATATAAGTTTTATAAAAATATAAAATGAATTACTTTTCTTACAACCTAATTAGAAATTAATATAAGAACCAACTTAATATAAAAGTAATATTTTTATAGAAAACAATTCTTATGCTCACAATGTTGTTTTATCCTAATAAATTAAATTAGATACAATTATTTAATGCTATAAATGAAAAATATATTTTATATATTCAATAAAATAAAAGACCAAAAATATATATGATATATATGATATTTATAATTCCTTTATGATTCTTTAATTTGTATATAGAACATAACTTTATGTTTAAATTGAGTTTAAATTGAGTATTTTTCACTATTGTAGTGAAATATATCAATCGTATACTCCATTTTATATAATTTTGACCATTATTTTATGCACATTACATGGAAAAATGTTATTGTAATTCCCTTTCAAAAAATTATTTAGTGTCACTCATCCACAATAAAAGGTACTCACCCCTCTAACATCCACGAACATATAAATCCATGTTTTATCAACCCAGATATTACCAAATAGCTTCTAAAAATCCCTCCCTGAATCTTATATTTCTTTTTTTGGTTATAAATCCATCCAAGGAAGGCCTTCGGTTAAATCCAAAAGGAGTTTCCCGAAGAAGAGGTAACTTCTTTCCTAAACATCTTTAGTTTTATTTCCATTATCCATTCCCTCAAATATACTTATTCCATGATTACATAAAAACAATAGTATCCTCAATATACTTATGTTTTTTTATGTTATGTTTTTAACCTAAACCTAAACAAACTTCCATCTCATGGGTGATGAACTTACCGTTTATGTGTACAACGAACTACTGCCTCATGAAATAATGATTGTTCGTTCTTCCATTGCCACCTCTCATGGTGGGTATTATGATATAAATTATTTTCATATATGATATATATGATATTTATAATTTTTTTATGATTATATAATTTTTATATAGAATATACCTTTATGTTTTCCATTTTTTATAAAAATAGTAACATCGTTTGTGGAAGTGTGGACTACCGCCTCCTAAAAGTGACGTTATACATTTATATGATACGTTGAATGTATAAAGTATGGATTTAATTAAACAAATATGAAATAAAAAATTTCTATATGATATTAATTACATAATTACCTTTGTATAAATATAATATATAATTTTCATTATTACCCTTTTTACACAATAAAAATTTATAACGTCGGTCATGGATGTGTGGACTACCACCTCCTCAACAAGATTTTATTCCTTATACATCATAAGAATTATATATATATGTGTGTATATTATTAAATAATATGTTATTTATTATATAATTAGTATTAATTAATAATTAATTTTTCACACCTTATTTCCATAATGAACATTGAAAAATTGGAAAGTTACTCATGCATACGTACGGTCTACCATCTCCGTGATTGGAACATTGGTTCATTTTTCATAGCCATATTTAATGATTGGTTTTAAATGTATAATTTATCTATAAATATTAAAATTATTTCCTTAATATTATTCTATATATGCTATATAATATCCCCTTCAACCATATTTTAACAACTAAAGTTGTTTTTGACACATAAACCGAATTTTGTCAAAACACTCGACGTAAACATAATTATTTATGTAATTTTATAAAATATGGTAATAAGTGAAATGAAATTAATTATATACATGAAAAATATTCTTAATAATGTAAGTAATTAATAAAAATTTATTATTTAGGAATATAAATACACATGAGACATACAGATCTTAATGTATGATATTTTCATCCCACTTTCTACATCTATGAGATAAATTTCATATCCACCACTTACTTATTTTATATGGTGTATATACTAACCATTTTGATATATGATATCATTAATAATTTTATATTTATTTTATTTAAAACATTCATTTAATTTTATTCTTTCATGAGTCTAATGGTATAAAAATTTTCAATGTGGTATGGAATGGTTTTGGAATGTTTTATGATTATTTTCATCAAATATGATTTTAATAATCATTTAAAGGTATTTACATTTGAAGAAATTATATGAAAATTGTTCTATAAACCCTTTAATTTTCCTATACTCAGGTTATTCATTACCTTTTTTCAATTATTAGTACCATTGTTTTACTCTTTGATACTCAAAATGTTTTATAAAATTCTTTTATGAAAACCTGACCTCATTATCTCTTTAGTCGGAGAACCCGTTTTATTTTAAAAACCTGTTTTATAAAAGGGTTTTCAAAAAATATTTCTAAATTTCCCAAATAATTTATTAAATAAATGCTTACCATTTTTTTATTTTATCAATTTTTTCAAAGGAATATTACTATCTCTTTTCGAACATGGCAATTTTCAAAACATTTTACCATGAAAAAAGGAATGATTTTTTTACCTCATACGGAATGTACATATTTACCTATAATCATTTCTTTGAATATTCCATTTTATTCTTAAAAGGTTTATTTTTAAGGAAATTATTTTCAATAGTGATTTAAAAATACGGTTTTTAAAATGGTTTTTCAAAACAAAATGATATTTTTCTGAAAAAAAATTAGAAGATGTTTTTATAGTATTTAGATTCATCAAATAAAACAACCCTTTATTTTTATTCCACTAGGGATATATTTTATTGATTCCAACCTTATTATTTCTCACGATGGTTTTTGATTTATTTGTCTAAGTATAGTATTGTCATTAACTTTCATGATTCCTTTTAGTCCCCTTGAAATATTCAATTTCCTATGATCATTTGACATTGAATTTACCCTAAATATCCATATCATTTTTCATGGATATTATTATTTCCTAAACCATATACCATATTTTATATAGTTTTTAAATTAAATTTTATTCAATTATTTAGGGGAATATTTATAAATATGTATCCTTTATTCAATATGGATATCTGATAAGGAATATTGTTTATTAATTAAATCGATTACTCAATATGAAGAATTCTTTGGACATGTATTGAGGGGTGGGGAATGAAAATTGTATACCCCTTAATGCATAAATAGGTTCTTATGAGAGAAATAATTTTTGAAAATTAAATGGGTTTCTAGCTGTAGTTTTATACTTCCTGGATGATGGATCTTGACTATGGAGGTTTTCATGTGCCTAAAACATGACGTCCCATAATTAATAATTACTTTAATTTTGATTCATTTATTATTTATCCATGAGATTTTGTGTCGACATATCTATGGATGCATTTCATTATCATTTCATTGATTAAATGGAATGTGTTTTAGTTTTTTACCTTTCCATATTTATTTTTCCTTATCTAGTTATTTGAGTGGCATGTGTTTCCAATTTATTACATTTCCATATTATTTATGCACTACATTCCTAGTTTGTTTATTACATGGTATTTTTTATAATTTATTAACCATTCCATAATTATTATTAGTAGTGATTCATTATTTAATACATTATACATTACACCCATACTGAGCATTTATGCTTGCATTTATTTTGCTTCCTTTCCCCAGGAATCCCAGAAGTGTGATATGAAATATATGCGAGGATATAATAGATAGGATAAAGTTATCCTTGAAATAAACAAAATATGATATAATTAGTTTATTAAATTTTAATATAATACTCATGTATGTGTCTTGTTTAATAAGATAGCTAAACTGATTACCCCATTGGGATTTTATTCCTCATAATCATGCCTGTGTAATGGTAGCTGACAACCAATATTGGCTTTCTAGGGTTGGGTCTCTATAGTTGGTATCAAATGGAGGTTTATTAGAAACACTAGGAAATAGATTTTGGAAAAAATATATTAGAGAACATGAACCCAAGGTATAATTTAAGGATATGTATAGATGAACAACATTGAATTATTTTAAAGTATAAATTATATGGTTCTTCCTATAAATACATCTATGTCTGGATATTAAAAGTGGATGTGGTTCTAGAGTAGATGTACCAAGGAGTAACAACTACGATAAGGTGCATCGAGCTTGTAATGACCCATTATTTTACCAATGGAGATTAATTTCTCATAATTATGTCATATAATCACATGAAATCATAACCCAGTGAACTAAAATGTACTATGTGACCCTTAAACATAATATTGTCACTTTTATGATTTGGATTTTGAAATCGGGCATACACAGTTGCGATCAGTGAGGTATTTGGAGTCCAATAAGACAAACATAATTTTTGGTGAATAGTGACCTACCCTTATGAATACTGACCTACCCTTAGGAATAGTAATTTTACCCTTAAATCATCCAAAATAATAGTAACCTCACCCATGAATGTATAAATAAAATTTAGGCATCTTATAAGTGATAATGTGACCTACCCTTATGGCTTCTCTTATGGAAAAATAGTAAACTAATGATTTAAATATTATGAAAACTCTCCCCCCTTCCACTATAAAACCCACCCACACTCCCCTCTTCTCTTCACTCCAATCAAGACATGTTCCTTCCTTAAATTATACCCAAATATCCCCCCAAGATCCTCCCCCATGTCCATAATCCCTTGGTCTACTTAAATTATAAAATCCTCTCCCCTTAAAAGGCTCTCAAAGGAGATAAACTCAGTAGATAAATTCCTCTTTCCGATTCTTTTATTTTCTTTCAAGTTCTTTTTTTTTTCTTTTTTATTTCCTCACATACATTCAACCAAATGGTATTATATCTCTAGTAAGATACATGTACTATAATTATACTATTATAATAGTATATTTTATCATAATCTCTCCTTCCCCCTCCTTTTATACTATAAATTAAAACACTGTCCGAGATGTGTTGATTTATCACATTCATGGACATTGAGTTTTCAATTTTCATGACCATATTCTAGACTGGTAATGAAACCATTTTAGTGGTTGAAACATATCATAATATATTTATCTTATCTTATGTTATGTTCTGGAATCCTTTTTCACACATGATTTAAAATAATAATACAAAACACGTTAATTATGAACAAAACCTCCAAGTTAATCCAAGAGTTTATCAATAATGTTTTATATAATGATTCAGCTTCACTCCAAATAACCAAATGAATTTTATAACCATGTTATCTTATGGATGATCACTAATGTTATATAGCTTCAATTATGGACAACCACCTTCATCATACATGTGTGTTCGAACACGAATATAAGTGAACTGGTCATTAAAACCAAGGACAAAAATGAACCCGAACAATGAAATTGAACCTCATAACCAATCAAATAGGTTATGAAATGTAACGACCCAAAGTTTTATCAATGGAATTTTCTTAATATAATTATTCCGAATAGTATAATCCCAATAGGAATCACAATTACATATAATGATACTAAATACTACGTGACCATTAAACATAATTTTTCAACTTCTATGGTTGGAATTTCGAAAATCTGACATACACAGTTGTGATTAGTAAGATGTCTGGAGTCCAATAAGTCAAACATAACTTTTTTTGAATAGTAACCCGCCGTTATGAATATTAACCTACCCTTATGAATATTAATAAGACCCATATTAATAGTAAATCATCCAAAATAATAGTAACCTTATCCTTGAAAGATTAAATAAACTTTAGGTATCTAATAAGTGACAATTTGACTTTAGTAAAAATATTGGTATTTTGTAAGTTATAAATAATTAATTATAATTAATTAATTAATTTAAAATAATACGTATTTTCCTAAAATATTTTCATAAATTAACAATTTTATGGACTTATGATAATTTTATAAGACCTTATGTAATTTTTAAAAGCATAATAAAATAAGTTTTATGTTTAAAACTGTATTTTTCAAGTAAATTATGATTTTATTTAAAAACTAAATTAATCATATATAGAAAATTATTTTTAAAAAATTTACTTCATTTTTGGATTCTATTGGTCATAAAATGGTTAGTGTGAATTTTTGGTATTTTTCTGAAATACTTGAATTTTTTATGAATAGTGAAATTCCATAATTTAAAAAATTAGCTAAGTACACTAATTATAGAGTCATATGTGATTTTATACTAATTTAAGCTCATGATAAAATTACTATATTTAGTCATGTAAGACTCAATATTCCTTGTCTTGTGGAGAAATATTAAATTAATGAATTTAATATTGAGAAATCTCCACTCCCCTCCACTATAAATACCACCCTTCACACTCCCATTTACTCACACCTCTAAAGCATCAAGAATTGTCTAAACTCTACCCAAAAACCATTCCTATCCCCTCCCCCACTTCTAATATCTTATTATCTCATCAAAAGACCAAGCCTGAGTTTCTCAAGGAGGATTCAAGAGGTAATTTCCCTCTCTCTCTTTTCCATTAATTTCCATTCAACTTCAAGTTCTTTTCTTATTATATCCCCACCTATAGTCATACACATGGTATGGTAACTATAGTATTATAAATATAATGTAATTTTATGGTACTAATATGATATTATATCATCTAACCCCCTTCTCCACTTTTTTTATTTTTGAAAGGAAAACGTTGTTCGTCTGGTGTTAATTTATCACCTTCAAGAACGACATGTTTTCATATTTATTTTCCACCTTCATATATGGTCATGAAACCATTTTTATGGTTGAAAAAGATTATTTTATATGTATTATACCTTTTTTAAGTTTCTGTAACTAACTTATGTTCATATTACTAATTGATTAAAAGAAACAAGTTCATTATGGATGAAAAACCACCCGAATTAACCAAAACGATCATCATTAAATTTTAACTAATGATTCATCCACATGGTATATAAAATAATTCATTATAAGATCATTTAAATTCCGGGAATATCACTAATAATATTTAATATCAGTTTTTTATTTTTTCCCCATGTTCTACATGAACTTCCATTTATGAACACAAATGAACCGTTCAAGAAAACTATAAAAATGAAGCTTCCTAAACAATGGATTTAAACTCTATAACTCTTCCAAATGACCATAAAATAAATTAATGAAACCATAATGAACCTTATTTATGTAAATAAGGTTTTTAAATTGTTATTTACTTAATATAATGTGATTATAGATGACATTAATGTGGTGAAATTGTTCGGATACAAGGTAAGGGGTAATTCTTGAACCCAATTATCTTTCTTCAAGTTCTCCCTCTTTCACTCCATTTTTGGTATGGTTACTCCATAAAAATTATTTTTTCATCATTATCATACACTTTTGGGGATATAAATTTTATCTAATTGATTCAATGAAAAATAAAATGTTTTCCAAAGGAACTATTCTTTCAAATAAACACACCCTTTTACTTCTTGATTATTGTTTCACTCTTCACTCATGGTTAATGGCTCTATGTCAAGAATGATATTCCCTCATTATTTTGGGGAACAAATGTTTATGAAAGTATGATTTATTATGTGAAACCCATTCCTTTCCATGGGTTAGTTATTTTCATTTTTTATATATGTTCTATGTGCCATGCATAATAATGATAATGTTAGGATGTGATGGGTGCACCTAGAATTATATGGCACAATATGAATATTTGAATGTGACGGGTGTTCCTGGAATTATACAGTTATCCAATGCATTGGTTAAAGGGATGAATCTCATGAGTTAATGTGAAATTATGTGTGAACGTGATTCTATCATTTTTCACAACTATGTGTGGTAGTTAACCACTAAGACATGATGTTTCATTTTTTATGCATTGCCACTTTTTAAGTCTTCTATTAATGATTCCTCTCATGTTCATGATCCTTTACCTATGTTATTATTATTCTCACCCATTGTTATATTGTTCATATCTATCCTCTTATTAGGCTATTAGATCACTCCATTTCTTATGTATATCCTCAGGTGACTACATGTACTAAGGAGATGTCAAGATCCAATAAGAAGCTAGAGAAGAAGGAATTAAATAAATTTTTATGTATTTTGTTGTAAAAGTTATGAATGGTCATAGTTTTAACAAGACACTAATCCTTTGGATCCTCTTCGTATAATTTTGTATTTTTTTATCTTTAAAATGATATAAAAGTAATCTAAGAAAAGGCGGGGTCTCCATAGTTGGTATCAGAGGAAAGGTTTAGTTAATTTGTGAATTAGGATTAGTGAACCCTATAGAAAACCTCTAGTATGAGACTAAGTACAAATATGGTCACAAGTAGCATTACATATGAATCCCATAAGTTATAATTTTTGTGTAAATTTTATAAATAAATATGTTATTCATGACTTTTTGACTTATGTTTTGTTATAACCTTTTCTATTTTAGAGAATGGTGGGATCTAGGAGAAACTAGGCCAAAAACTCGTGCGAGGGACAATATAATGATTTCCCAAATGACATCCCCAATGATTTGGGAGGTGGAGTTCAAAACTTCATGGTGATTCTTACCCCAAATATCTCAGGTTATGAACAATAACCAGAATAATGGGGAATGTCCTCCTTTATTAAAGAGGGAGCAACTAGATATCGAGTGTTTTATGTGGCAATGACCGCCGATGTTTAGTGGATCTTCTGATACACTAGTTACGGAATAGTGGGTCAACACCATAGAGAATATCTTTTCTATTCTTCATGGTTTTGATACGAAGAAGGTGACACTAGTCATTTATCGTCTAGATGGAGAGGTCGATCAATGGTGGTCTTTGATTAAGAACACCAAGCCAAGGGAGGAAATTTAAGATATGGAATGGGAAGACATTAATATCATGTTTCTTAATAATTATTTCTCATGAACTATTCATACGAATATGGAGAGATAATTCATTGAGCTTAAGAAAAAATAAGGAGAATATGTCACAACCTACGAAGAGAGTTTCACAAGGCTTGAAAGGTAAACTTCGGGTTTTATTATCAACAATTATAGAAAAATTGATAGATTCTATAGTGGATTAAAACCACACCTTTGAAAGACTCTTGCAATTTGTGACTTTGGGAGTTATGAAGAAGTTGTTCATTGTGCTCTCAAAGTGGATATGGAGTTTGTAGAATGGTTTTATGGATATGGTGATAAGAAACTAAAGATGGAGTTTCATGTCGGAGGATCTAATGATAAAGGTGGGAAGAAAACTCAACAACCCTCATGCCAAAAATGTGGGAAGTTGCATCATGGGAACTGCCTCAAAGGGACGGATAAATGCTTCAAGTGTGGGAAAAAAGGACACCATGCTCAAGAGTGTCGGAAGTACATGAGAAGGAAGGAGAATTTGGAGGAAGAAAGGAGAGAACCACCCATGGTTCAATACTATAACTATAGGGAGAAAGGGAACTATGAAAGCCAGTGTACTAAACCTCGATTCCTTAAGCGTAATCAGCGTCAGCAGGCACCAAATCCAAAGAAACAAGGTAAGGCTTCTGCCATCACTACTATAGAAGTGGATCAAGATAATGAATTCTTACAAGGTACCCTTCCTATTCACTAAAGAATGGGAAAATTCTTATTTGATTTTGGTTCTATGAATTACTTTATATCTTGAAAGTTTTATAGAACTATAGAATTGAATCCCTAAAAGCTTGAAGTATATATATCTCAAAAAACACCAAGTGGTTCAATAATTGCAACCCAAGTGTTTGAATCTTCTCATGTTGGCGTATGTGGGAAGATTCTTCCAGCGAATCTCGTAATACTTCCCTTGGTGGAATTTGACTCTATAATGGGAATGGATTGGATCTTTTTATATAGAGCACCTATCAACTGTCATGAAAAGGAAATATCTTTTCATATTCTGAACCATCCCATGCTCATCTGCAAATTCAAGGAAGATCATGAATCTCCTTTGAAGAATCCTTCAACTATGTGGGTGTTTATTCCCTATAAAGAAGAATACCTTGCCCAAATGGTTGAGTCAAAGGAAAGTGTTAACCTTGTGGGAGTTCCCATTATGAGGGAATATGGTGATGTATTTACCAAAGAGTTACCTAGACTTACCTAGGATTTTGAGGTAGATTTATCAATAGAACACATACTCAGAGCTACTCCTATCTCAAAGTGTCCCTATAGGATGTCTCTTATCGAACTGGAGGAGTTAAAGAAGCAGTTGCAAGAGAATTTGAACAAATGTTTAATATGACCTAGTTCATCACCTTGGGGTGCGCCAGTGCTATTTGTGAAGAAGAAGGATGAAAAAATGCAGTTGTGTATCGATTAGTGGGAACTCAACAAGATCACCATAAAGAACAAGTATCCTCTTCCAAGTATTGATGACTTGTTTGATCAGTTAAGAGGAGCTTAATACTTCTCAATGGTGGATCTTCATTCTGGATATCATCAGCTAAAGGTGAAGAAGGAAGATATTTATAAGACTGACTTCCGTACAAGATATGGTTACTATGATTTTTTGGTGATGCCCTTCAGACTTAAAAATTCCCCCGCAATCTTCATGGATTTGATGAATAGAGTCTTTAGACATTACCTCGCCAAATTTTTGGTAGTGTTTATCGATGATATTCTCATATACTCTAAGTGTACGGTGGAACATGAAGAACATATAAGACATGTCTTTGAAACATTGAGAAAGGATAAGTTTTACGCAATGTCCAGAAAGTGTGACTTTTGGATGAAGTAAGTCTCATTCTTGGGGATTGTGATCACAAGTGAGGGAATTTATATGGACCCTTCAAAAACAAAGGTGATTGATGAATGGGTCAGTCCCTCTAGTGTCATAGAAATATGTAGTTTTCTTGGATTAGCTGGGTACTACTGATGTTTTGTGAGAAATTTCTCACAATTCTCAAGACCACTAACTAAGTTAACAAGGAGATGGTTAAAGTATTTCTGGATGGAATAATGTGATGTAAGCTTCAAGGATCTAAAGAGAAGGCTAATTACTATAGTTTTACTCACACTACCGAAGACTAGAGAAATTTTTGTGATATACAATGATTCTTCAATAAAAGTCTTGGGTTGCGTACTCATGAAAAATGATAATGTGATAGCCTACACCTGACGGAAGTTGAAGAACCATGATCAGAACTACCTGGCGCATGATCTAGAGCTGGCAGCCATGATTTTTTCCTTGAAAATCAAGTAGCACTGCGTTTATGGTGAGAAGTTTGACATATACACTAGTGCAGAAAATGTTTTTTATGTCGGTTATTTTTCATTTTTTACGTCGGTTTCTAGCCGACGTTAATACGGGCGACGTTACAAATAACGTTTTTGACGTCGGTTATTTAAAAAATGACGTCAAAAACATAAAATCGCGATTTTTATGACGTCAGTTATTTTAGAACCGACGTGATAAATAAAATGGGAAGGGTTTATCACGTCAGTTATTTAACAACCGACGTGATAAAAGGCCTGGAAAATGGTTTATCACGTCGGTTATTAAAAAACTGACATGATAAAAGGATGGGGAAATGGTCTATCACGTCGGTTATTAAAGAATCGACGTGATAAACCGGGGGCGGGGGGTTTATCACATCGGTTATTATAGAACCGACGTGATAAACCAGGGGATGGGGGTTTATCATGTCGGTTATTATAGAACCACCGTGATAAACCAGGGGGGTTTGTCACTTCGTTTATTAAACAACCGACATGATAAACCAGGGGGCGGAGGGTTTATCAGGTCGATTTTTTTAATAACCGACGTGATAAACTGGGGGGAGGGGGGTTTATCACGTCGGTTATTAAATAACCAATGTGATAAACTGGGGGGAGGTGGTTTATCACGTCGTTTATTAAATAACTGATGTGATAAACCATTTTACAGGCCTTTTATCACGTCGGTTATTAAATAACCGACGTGATAAACCATTTTCCAGGCCTTTTATCACGTCGGTTATTAAATAACCGACGTGATAAACCATTTCCCAGGATTTTTATCACGTCTGTTATTAAATAACCGACGTGATAAACCATTTCCCAGGCCTTTTATCACGTCGGTTATTAAATAACCGACGTTATAAACCTATTTTTTTTTAGAATTGAATGCATTCATCTGCTCTCCACCAGAATCAACCAGAAAACAAATCAAAAAATCGTACCACAAAAACTGAAGTAGATCAAAATTAAGCATGTGTATTGATAACATATAAAACTTACCCCCTAGACAGCCCCCACCCTCATGTATACCCCATGTACAGCCCTACCCCACCCCGTTGGAGCCCTCACCCTCATGTATACCCCCTGGACAGCCCTCCCCCACCCCATTGGAGCTCCCACCCTCATGTATACCCCTTGGACAGCCCTCCCCCACCCCATTGGAGCCCCCACCACACTTATGGACTGCCCCCCGACCCCCCGACAGCCCCAAACACCCCTTGACAACCCCCACCCGCCTGAACAGCACCCCCTCACCCCACTTGACAGCCCCCACCACACCCCTGGACAACCCCCCACCTTCATGTATACCCCCCCCCCACCCCTGGACCGCCTTCCCACACCCCTGGACAGCCTTGACACCCCCCTGGACTGTCCCCCCACCCCACCAGACAACCCTCCCAGACCACTGGACACCCCCCAACCCCACTGAACACACCCCCACACCCTTGTAACCCCTCCCCCATAGACCCAAATCCATACCAGAAAAACCATCATAAGTAAACCAAAACAAGAAGCAGAGCAAAATTAAACATTCACTTATATAACATTCAAAACTTACAATGTAAACTTCAAAAAAAAACTAAATCCAACCTAAACAACTACCAAATACACAATTACAATGACAATATTCAACATTACATTTTACATTACAAACAACTAAAATTCAATCAAACCTATAAAATAATTTGACCACTCCGCTTGTAAGTGTTTGATGTCTTCAGCAGTATAGGGTTTAGGGTCATCAAAAAGCTACAAATTAAAAAGAATTTAGTTAACGTGTATAATGAATAAATCAAATTTAAATATTATGGCAAAGTTTAAGAGGAAATCGTACCAGGTCATAATTCACAACTGTCCCAGTTGTTATTATTTCAAACATAAATCTTAACATATAATATCTGCATTCGATGAGGCCTTGTGGTTCATGAAAATTCTGTTTGAATGAGTGTAAATTCAATATATTATTTTTATGTAATAAATCAAAAAGTACAAATTATAAATTGATATTTACCTTCGCATTTACATATTTGATCTTTTCACCTCTTTTCTTTGTGTTTTTTTGAAAGTAGGCCCATGCACTGTTAGAAAATAATACGAATGGGGTAAATTTAAAATTCATTATAATATATAAAACTATTGATAAATTGAAACTTAATTTTCCAATATATTCTTAAAACTTTCCCACACATCACCATGGACAGATCATATCCAATAAAGGGCTTTCTCCCTTGGGAAAAAAACCCCTAACATCCAATGATCACTGATAAAAGGAAATTTGACGTTAGTGGTTTTTTATGTTAAAAGATAATTAACACTTTGAGAGAAATGTGTTTCATAACTCTCACAAAAAGGCATCATCCAACATTCTGTGATTATATTCCTTTCAAATCATTCAGCAATATAAACCATTCTTTGTTCCTCATTCAATGCACATGCTTCAGGGGAAATCAATTGCGGGTCCATGAATCCATATAATTCTATCAGCTCATTCCTCTCACAAATTTTATAAAGATACCTAATACAAAACATACATAAGTATACATTTTTAATAAATATAACGCAGGGAAAAGGTGTTAAGACTTACATGGAAAAAAAATTCACCACGTTGATTCCCAACTTATCTCTAGTAACAAGCTCCATGATATCAGTTTTTATAATCCCCACTCTTATTTCACGTCCACAAACATGAGCTTCCATTGGAAACTCATAATAACCCGACAACAAATGTGAATAACTTGACAATCTGTCAAGACCATTTGAATCTGTATCTGATTTCATAGCCATTTGTCTTTTTTGTTGTCTATAAAGTATTTATTTACCTTTGAAGTATTCCTGTAAAAAAAATTGAAAAATATATTAGTTTTCAAATGATAAAACAACTTTAATAAAAAAATAAATGATATAACATTCATACCTCTATGGTAATGAGTCGAAGAATTCTAGATGGCCAAATTAAGAAATGGCCAACACTCTATCCAACTGTCACCACCTCATCTGTAGGTATTGGTACCCTAGCTGATCTATCTATAATATCCTGTACAGTGATCCTCTGATTCTCTACCTCTAATTGTTGATGACGAACTGTATCTCCTATACAATATACCAACCCATATTCTACTATATGATGTTTAGAATCATCAACATACAACTCTCAATAAGTAGGAAGCTGCAGCGGAGGTGTAGGATAAAAAATGAGGTCCGCAGGATGAGGTGGGGGAGTGGGAGCTACTGGCGGAGGTGGAGGATAAATAATGGGGTCTGCAGGGGGAGGTGGAGGAGTGGGAGCTGCAGTCTGAAATTGTCTTTGCATTTCTGCAAACATAGACTGCACCGAATCTCTAATCTTGTTTTCCATATTCACATTAATATTATGAACTTCAGCCTCCAAGGATTCTATTTTTTTTTATAAACCCCCTCAATGTTAGAAGTTGAAGAACATGGAAACACTTTTCTTACCGATACACTTGTGGGATATCCTCTTACACGGCCAGGATGTTCGGGCCTTCCTAATGCTGCAAATAAAATATCTTCCCTCCTAGTAGCTGTAAATGTCCCCTCTGAACTCTGCTCCTCAAGAGAGTCCTGTATTAATTAATTGAACATTTCTGTAATGATTGAAATTATATGAAGAAAATAGTTAACTTAAATAAATAAAATAGATATCTTACAATCCCCTCAGCTGCGATTCTCGATTCTTCCGAAAGATATTTCCCTTTTTTTCCCTTCCGAGCTCTCTTCCATTTTTCATGTCTAGATGGAGGGGATGGAGGGGCCACCTCTCCAGAGCTTGAAGACTCAGCTCTTAGTTGTTGAAATTTTTCCGCCATCATTTGTTCTTCCAATAATGCATACCCTCCCCGAGATAAACAATGAGGGTATACATTTTTAGATTGGATCTCCTTATGATATTTCCTTGTTTCCTATAATTTAAGAATAATAAATCATTAACAAAAAATTAATAAAATCATTTATATAAGAAAGTTTATAAAAGTTTACATTGCCCTTACCAGAAATGACTCTTTTCTTCTACTTTCAAAAAAATTGTCTACATGTGTCTTCATCTATAAAAGGATATATACGACATGGATTTTCATGACTCCTATGACCATAAATGAAATCAGATGAGAGGGTTGATTTGAAATCCCTCCATCTCTTGGCATCCAACGATAAGCATTTCTTCCTGACTCCTCCAGTGTTAGGAATATCAAATGTCATCTGATAAAGAAGAGGTTAAACATATTATATATACTAGAAACTTTGAAAGAATAGTCAAACAATGACAAAAGATCTTACCAAAATCGTCTCCCACAACTGAGAGATAATCGCTTTATCCACACTTATCCAATCATCATATAGAATTCTTACTTTGATCTAAGCCTGAGTTTCTACAAAACTCTTAAAATCTTTTGCATTCAGACCTCTAGGAATATCATCATCATCAAACTCAACGACTATCCTCTGATCCTGCGTACGGGAAAGTGATAATTTTGGTAAACGTGTGCACCCATGTTTACCAACCTTTGAACTCTTTGTCGTAATAGGAGCATGTGAATGTTCATCCCCAGAGGTATGACCAGCAATATACTCCTCTCCAGAATCATGTGGTTGATCATCTGAATGATCTTTCATTATCCTTCACATCAAAAAAACAAACTTCAGTTCAAAAATATACAAATTCAAATATTTTAATAGTACTGTAATCATAAAATAGAATAGTGTACAAAGTTACATAATAGTAAACATTGGTAATATGGTAAGCATGTTAAACAATGGTAAAGATGGTAAAGATGGTCAAGATGGTCAAGATGGTCAAGATGGTAAACATGGTAAAAATGGTAAACCTGGTAAACATGGTAAACATGGTAAAGTAATTGTCAGTGAACAAAAATAATAGATATATAATTAATGTAATGGTTATAAACATGATAAAGTAAACTAAACAAAATTAAAACAAAAAAATCATATACTTATTTTGTTTTAAAACATGTGTTAATAAATAAAAAACTTAAAATATCTAACATTTATGGAAAAAATAAATGTAAACAATAAATAAACATATGTTACCTGTAATTTTAGGAATGTACAAATGGATTGTTTTCCCAAATTCCTTCGTCGTGATCATTCCTTATGGCACAAACTATGTCTTCAACATGATCATCATTATGTTCTGTTAATCTTTCCATGGAAGTAGGGATCTCACATAAATCAGCATATTCATCAACTTCATCCTCACCAAAATATTTTTTTTCCCTTGTAAAACAACATCCCACTGCATATCTGATTGATCTACTACATAGAAAATTTGTTTTGCATGTGTTGCCATTATAAAAGAATCAGTTGTGTCTTCCAATCTATTCAGATTAACAAGTGTCATTCCAAATTCATCGTGTCTGACACTATTATTACCATTAAACCATTTACAGTTAAAAACGGGAACTTTAATTTTAAAGTAATCAACCTCTCATATGTCTTCAATCACTCCATAATATGCACTTGATGCAGAAATTGGGTTTTTGTCCTTAGCACTCGAAAAATGCATTGCTTCTGCAAACACCAATACACCACTATTCTGAACTGCACTTCTATTGTTTTGAGCTTTCGTATGAAATGTATAACCATTAATGTCATAACCGGACCATGTTATCCCATTTAAACATGGATCACCCACTATCCATTTTAATGTCTCTGATACATCTGATCTACAAAGCAAAGTCTTTTTAATCCATGACAAAAAGGTTTTGTTGTTCTCATTCAAAATACACATTTCTTTCTTCTTTGGATGACATTGTTTCAACTCATTAATATGCAATGTGATATATGGTTGAGCATCAGATATGTTATTAAAGATGTATGATTCTAACTTCTTCATCTGTTCAGCTAACAATGATTTGACTTTCAAGACACGAATCCCCTTTCCCTCATTATTAACTCGTTCATGGAGAGATGGAGGCAAACCTATGTGTTGCGCCGCAGCCAAGTAGCTCGTACAAAACTCTGCTACCTCCTCAGAAATATACTTTTCAATAATGGAGGCTTCAGGTCGATATAGATTTTTAACATACCCCCTTAATATTTTCATATACCTTTCAAAAGGATACATCCAACGAAGATATACAGGTCCACAAAGCTTTATTTCTCGAACCAGATGAATCATTAAATGCACCATTATATCAAAAAAAGTTGGAGGAAAATACATTTCCAATTGACAAAGTATAAAAATTGCATCATTTTCCAAAATGTTCAAAGCATTCACATCAATCGCCTTGTTACAAATTGAACTGAAAAAATAACACAACTTCATTATAGTCTTTCTGACACGAATGGACACTATTCCACGCAATGCAACTGGTAGAATTTGTTGCATCATGACGTGACAATCATGTGATTTCATACCTATCAACTTCAAGTCCTTCAATGAGACAAAATTTTTTACATTAGAAGAATAACCTTGAGGAACTTTGGTATCATGAAGACACTGACAGAAGCTAATTTTCTCCCTCTTCGATAATGTATGACAAGAAGGGGGAAGAAATGTTTGTCTTCCTTTAGGAGTGGGAGCTAACTCCAAACGTATTCCAATTGATAGTAAGTCTAATCTTGCATTCAACCCATCTTTAGTCTTTCCTTTAATATCTAATAATGTTCCAATCAAATAATCACAGATATTCATCTCCACGTGCATGACATCAATATTATGTTTAACTTCATGATACCTCCAATACGGTAGCACAAAAAAAATTGACCTTTTCTTCCAAATATGTCTATCATTACCAGATTTCCGTGTCTTTCCCAATGTCACATCAAGGTTTTTCACCCTCTCAAAATACATATCAGGGGATAAAAGTTTTGGAGCAGTATCAAATTCTTGTGAGCCATTGAATTCCTTTTTTAGTCTTCTATAAGGGTGTTCCATAGGCAAAAACTTTCGATGACCCATGTACACTGTTTTTCTCCCATGATGCAATTGACAATATGACGTCTGTTGTTCGCAAATTGGACATGCTTTATGCCCTTTAACACTATATCCAGACAAATTTCCATACGCTGGGAAGTCATTTATAGTGAATAGAAGCACTGCATGCAGTTGAAAATATTCCATTTTATAAGAATCATACAGCTTAATACCATCATCCCAGAACAGTTTCAAATCATCAATCAACGGTGACAAGTAAACATCAATATCATTACCGGGTTGCTTTGGACCAGAGATCATTATACTCAACATGACATATTTGCGCTTCATACAAACTTCAGGAGAGAGGTTGTAAATTACCAATAAAACCGGCCATGAACTATGTGTGCTACTGAGGGTTCGGTATGGATTCATTCCATCTGTGCACAACCCTAGTCTGAGATTTCTAATTCCATTTCCAAATGTAAAATACTGTGCATCAATTTTCTTCCATTGTGGACAATCAGCTGGATGACGTATTTTTCGATCACATACCTGCTCTTCAGCATGCCATCTTAACCTTTTTGCATCATGTGAATTAGCAAATAAACGTTTGAAATGATTAATTATAGGAAGATACCAAAATACCTTTGAAGGGATTTTTGTAATCTCTACTCCAGCCTGTGATTTTTCTTTCACCTTATACTGTGATGTCCCACATTTATGACACTCTGACAGAAATTCATATTCCTTCCTATATATAATGCAGTCATTCGGAAAGGCATGTATTTTCTTGTATCCCAATCCCATCGGGCATAATATTTTCTTGGCTTTGTAATGTGAATCTGGAAGATCGTTATCTTTTGGAAGAATGTCTTTCATCAATTGTAGCAGCTCTGTAAAACTTTTGTCACTCCATCCATGTTTCACCTTCAGGTTAATCAATCTTAACACCACCGAAAAAACCATAAAATTTGTACAACCAGGATATAATGGTTTTTCAGCATCACCATATAGATGTGCAACTGTCGGTTCTATCTCAATTTTTTCTGCTACAATATCGCGAATCATTTCTTCAATTCCATCGGAGTTACCATCTTGCGAATCATCATCATCATTGACATTCTGTCCAGTTTCACCATGCCAAATCCAAGGGATGTAACTCAGATTAAAATCATGACAAATCAGATGATCTTTTATCTCTCTACTTTTCAACTTCTTCATATTCAAACATTTCAAGCATGGATAGAAAAAAAAATGTCACTACTTGGAACATTTCGTTTTGCAAATTCCAAAAAGGCATGAACACCTTCCTCAAATTCATTGATCATTCGATGTGCCGTAATCCAACTTCGAATCATTATTACCTATAACAAATATCAACAAAAAATATATATTTTTAAGATAAGAAAAATATATGTTTATATGAAAAAAATCATAATTTGAATGTAAAACAAATTAAAATATAAAACAAATATATGGGTATTTAAGAAAATATGATTGAATATTATTTTTAAAACAAAATATAGTTAGATATAACAGTTTTAAATTTCATTGAATCAAAGAAAACCATGCCGCCTACATAGTTGATAGAAAATTGGAGAAAATGGAGTAAACCTGAGAATCACCCCCCACCCCCGGACAACCCCCAAAACCCTCTGGACAGGCCCCCACCCCCTTGGACAGCTCCCCACACCCACCCACCCCCTTGGACCACCCCTGGACACCCCCCAACCCTCCGGACAGCCCCCCACCCCTCTAGACAGCACCCCCCCATCCCTCCTGGACACCACCCCCACCCCTACCTCTTCAACACCCCCCTGGATACCCCCCAACCCTCTGGACAGCCCCCCACCCCCCCAGACAACCCCCAAAGCCCTCTGGATAGGCCCCCACCCCCATGGACAGCCACTCACACCCACCCACCCCCTTGGAAACCACCTGTTTCCACATCTTTGATATAACATTTTTTTTTTAAAAAACGTGAAATTATTAAAAACGTTTCATGAAATATGATGAAGAGTCCAATCATATTTATTATAAAAATTTTCTTACTAGAAAGGGTCTTAGTATTTGATAGAATAATAAATAAAGTGGCATAAAACAGCAATATAATCCTAAAAAATGCATATAATCCAGCTTAAATATTTGAATAAATATGTTTGTAATCAACCATCAAATCCAAAAGGTGTATGAGAGAACAATTAGAGAAAAACTAGCAATGAGAGATCGTAGTAATTAAGGGGGGATGGTGTCAAAAGAAACACAAAATCAAATGAACCGAGACCACTTTATGAAGTAATCCATGAAAAAGAAAAACCTACATCAAATAAAATCGTGAAACATCAAATAACAAACAAATACCCATTTGAAATAGAATCTAGTATCTTGATTCAGAAACTCTAAAAAATAAATAAATCACAATCTCATTGATTGAATCCTGAATTTCTAAAATATAACAATAAACTGGTTTCACTTTGGTTGGTGGTGCAATTATTTGTTGTATTCGATCATCAATTAGTTTTGTGACATAAAATCAAAAAATCTTGTGAAATACATATAAGTAACATTCATTATTCAAGTTCACATTCTTTTTGTAAAATTACCCATGTCTATATTATCATTAATAAAAAACATTATCATTATTCTCAACTAAAATCATGAGAATTGTGATATTCCCATTTTTATAAACATATATTAATGATGTTAGGATAGATTTTATCATAACTAATAATATAAAAAATGGTATACTTATCTATAGTAGAGTCCTATAAGACAAAATGGATGCACGATATTTCTGTGACATTTAGATTTTTTAAAGGGATATAATGATGTTTAATACTTCCCAGAAGGGTGAAATTATAAGGGAGTTTAGTGTCTTCTAAAAATACAAAGTGGGTAAAAGTGAATTTGTTTCCATTAAAGAAAACAAATGGTTTATCATAGATTTATTAGACTCTATGAGTGTGAATGATAAATATTTATTTTATTATGTTCCATTATAACTCATGTGTAAATATTTATTTTAGTTCAATTAATGAATGATAAATGGTTTACATTAATGGTTTTTGTTTTCTAAAAAATGAAATCTTCAATATGGATGATTGATTCTTATTCTATGATAAGACACTCAATAAGGATGATTCACTATATATGATGATAATTTCGTTTAATTCTCTAATCACAAAAACATTATTGGTTATCCAACTACAAAATTGTTAGATGAACCTAAGCGTTAAATGAAATATAGTATAAAAGGAATGGATGAATCAACCATACCTCAAATTTCTTTTTGATAATGAAATTCAAACCGGTCAAATCAGGAAATATTCCAAATCTTTCCTTAATCGCGCCATAGTCCTTCAATAAATAACCCCAAATATGTTTCCAATATAGGAGGATTTTGAGTCATTAAATGCAAGGTAATATATCAAAAAAAATTATAAAGAAATACAAAAACCAGACACTCAAGATAAAAACGAGTGTCCAGTGCCAACGATATTCAAAAAGATGTAATAGGGTTTGAAATGGAAGAATCTAACCTAGTTTAAACAAAAAAATCGCAAAACATAAATATAGACTATCCGGGAAAAAAACGAACGAAATAAATTCGTGGAATGCTTACTTGAGTGTTGCGAGTTGAGATAATAGATCTGAGGAGACTAAAGATGACAAACGATGAAGCCAAAATGAGTTTAACGTAGGTCGATCGACGAGCCGATTAGGGTTTACAGCACGGGAGAGACGAGCCGGCGGACTGTCGATCAAAAAAACATAAATGACAGTCCACGGGGCTTTAATTTTTTAAATGTTTTATAACGTCGGTTATTATATAACCGACGTTATAAACTATTTTTTAAATTTATAACGTCGGTTATTTGAAAACCGACGAAAAAAACCCCCCGCACTTTGGATTTTTACGTCGGTTATTTTAAAATAGATGTAAAAGACCCCCCGCGCTTTGGTTTTTTACGTCGGTTATAAAATAACTGACGTAAAAACCTGTATATAACTCATTTTTTACGTCGGTTATTTTATAACCGACGTAAAAAAACCCCCCGCGCTTTGGTTCTTTACATCGGTTATAAAATAACCGACGTAAAAACCGAACATGCGCAATTTGTAACGTCGGTTATTAAAATAACCGACGTTAAAAAGCTACTCAACGCATTTGTTACGTCTGTTATTAAATAACTGACGTAAAAAACCATGTTTCACAGATTATCACGTCGGTTATATATAACTGACGTAAAAAATGGTGACGTAAATAACATTTTCTGCACTAGTGATACACTGACCACAAGAGTATAAAGTATATATTAACACAAAATTATCTCAACATGCATCAAAGGAGATGGTTAGAGCTAATCAAGTATTACAATTTATCTATTAACTATCATCCTAGAAAGGTGAATAAGGTAGCTGATTCTCTAAGCCGGAAAGAACATGCTACTCTATACATTTCGTGGATTGAGAAGGACCCTATCTTCTTGGAAATGCAAAGGATGGATTTGGAAATCATAAGGGTAGGGGATACATCCTACCTTTCCCAAATTAATGTGCAACCACATATCCAAGAGAGGATTAAGGAGACACCAAGGTATGATCTAGAGTTACAAAAGAATGTGAATGCAGTAAATGAAGGGAAGCTGAACATGTTCCATATTGATGATGATGGTGTGATTCAGTTTGGGATGAGGCTTTGTGTGCCTTCATCGCGTGGGATAAAGAAGGATCTATTAGACAACACACCTAGCTCAAAATTCTCTATCCATCCTGGGAGTACCAATATGTACAGTGATCTCTAAGAACACTTTTTGTGGGATAACATGAAGAAGTAGAATGTGGAATATATCTCATGGTTCTTGGTATGTTCGCAAGTTAAAGTAGAGTGACAAAAAGTACAAAGGGATGATGCATCCATTTACTATAAGCATGTGGAAATGGGAGAATATCACTATTTTTTTGTCATGGGTCTCCTGAAGGCGTCAAAGGGAAATAATGCAATATGGGTTATACTTGACCGACTCACCAATACTACCCATTTTATCACTATTTGGGAAGACCTCTCACTTGAACAACTTGAAAAGATATATATGAAGGAAGTGGTGAGACTGCATGGTGTTCCACTCTCGATTGGCTCTGATCATGATCCAAGGTTCACATCAAAAATGTTGGAGAAGTATTCAATATGCTTTGAGTACTGAATTAAATTTCAGCATGTCTTATCACCCCCAAACCGATAGCCAACTTGAAAGGACTATTCAAGCGCTTGAAGATATGCTAAGAGCCTTGTCTCTATAATTCAAAGGTGTATGGGATCGGCATCTTCCATTTGTTGAGTTCTCATACAAAAATATCTTCCACTTGAGTATTCAGATGGCTCCATATAAATCTTTGTATGGAAAGTGACGTAGAACCCCAACCTGTTAAGATGAAGTTAGAGAAAGATAGCTACTTGGACCCGATCTTGTGCAAGAGATGACAGAGAAGATTCAAGTCATCCAGAAACACATCAAAGTTGCTCAGAGTCAGAAAAAGAGCTATGCTGACAACCGTCTAAGGGACTTGGAGTTCGACGTTGGAGATAAAGTCTTCCTTCAAATATCACCATGTAAGAGAGTCATGTGGTTTGGAACGAAAGGGATGTTAAGACCAAGTTACATTGTCTCCTTTGAGATCCTTGACCACATAGTATACATGGCCTATCGGCTTTCACTTCCAATGAATATTTCTCAATTTCATGATGTTTTTCACGTATGACTCTTGAGGAAGTACATACCTAATCCCTCATATGTACTGAACTGAGATGTGGTGCAGCTGGAATATAATTTCTCATATGACGAGCATCCAGTAGAGATTCTGGACCAAAGAGATAAGGTTCTATGCAACAAGACAACCCAACTTTTCAAAGTGTTTTGGAGGAACCATAAGTTTGAAGAAGCTAATTAGGAACCAAAGTAGGTGATGAAGGAGAAGTACCCTCACCTGTTTGTGTAAAACAAAATTTTGAGGCTGAAATTTCATAAGAGGAGAAGAATGTAATGACCCAAAGTTCTATCAATGGAATTCCCTTCATATAATTATTCCTTATAGTATAATCCCATTACTAATCGCAATGACATATAATGATACTAAATAATATGTGACCATTAAACATCATTTTTCCACTTCTACGATTGGAATTTTGATAATTTGACATACAAAGTTGTGATCAGTAAGATATTCAGAGACAAATAATTCAAACATAAATTTCAGTGAATAGTAACCCACCCTTATGAATAGTAACCTACCCTTATGAATAGTAATAAGACCCTTGTGAATATTAAATCTTCCAAAATAAAAGTAACCATACCCTTGAAAGATTAAATAAACTTTAGGCATCTGATAAGTGACAATTTTACCTTAGTAAAAATATTGGTATTTTTTAGGTAATAAATAATTAATTATAATTAATTAATTAATTTAAAATAATATGTATTTTCCTAAAATATATTCATAAATTAATAATTTTATGGCCTTAAGATAATTTTATAAGACCTTGTGTAATTTTTGAAAGCATTATAAAATCAGTTTAAATTTTAAAAAACTGTATTTTTCAAGTAAATTATGATTTTAATTAAAAATTAAATTATTCATATTTAAAAAATTAATTTAAAAAATGGAATTCATTTTTTTATTCTATACATCGAATAATGGTTAGTTTTAATTTTTTTATTTTTTTTTAAATACTTGAATTTTTTATGAACAGTGAAATATCATAATTTACAAAATAAGATAAATACACTAATTATAGAGTCATGTGTGATGTTCTTATGATGTAAGCCCAATTGGTTCAGATTCACATGATAAAATTACTTTATTTAGTCATGGAAGCCTCACTATTCCTTTTCTTGTGGAGAAATATTAAATTAATGAATTTAATATTGATAAATCTCTTCTCCCCTCCACTATAAATACCACCCTTCACACCCTCATTTCTTCACACCTATCAAGCTTTAAGAAATTTCTAAACTCTGCCAAAACATATTACCTAGCCCCTCCCTAACATCTAAGAGACTCTGGTCTCATCAAAAGACCATGCCTCAGTTTCTTAAGGAGGATCTCAAGAGGAGGATTCAAGAGGTAATTTCCCTCTCTCTCTTTTCCTTTAATTTCCTTTCGACTTCAAGTTCTTTTCTTATTATCTCCCCACCTATATTCATCCAGATGGTATGATAAATCCATTATTATAAATATAATGTAATTTTATAATACTAATGGGATATTATATCATCCAACCCCCTTATCCTCTTCTTTCTATTTTTGAAAGGAAAACGGTGTTCATGTGGTGTTAATTTATCACCTTCAAGAACGACATGTTTTCAATTTTATTTTCCTCCTTTGGATCTGGTCATGAAATAATTTTTATGGTTGAACCAGATTATTTTATATGTATTTTATCCTATTAAATTTTCTGAAACTAACTTATGTACATATTACTAAACGATTAAAAGAAACAAGTTCGTTGTGGATGAAAAACCGTTTGAATTAACCCAAACGATCATCATTAAATTTTAACTAACGATTCTTCCAGATGGTATATAACATAATTAATTATAATATAATTTAAATTCTGGTAATATCATTAATAATATTTAATATCAGTTCTATATGTTTACCCATGTTCTACAAGAACTTCCATTTATGAATACAAGTGAACCGTTCAAGAAAATCATAAACACGAACATTCCCGAACAATGTATTTAAACCCTATAACTCATCCAAAGGCCCATAGAATAAATTAATGAAACCCTAATGAACCATATTTATGTACACAAGGTTCTGGAATTGTTAATTAATTAATATAATCTGATTATATAGAACATTAAAGTGACAGAAGTGTTCGGATACAAGGTAAGGGAAAATTCTTGAACCCAACTTTCTTTCTTTGGGTTCTCCCTCTTTCACTCCATTTTTTGTATGGTTACTCCATAAAAATAATTTATTCATCAATATCTTAAATTTTTTGGGATATAAATGTTATCTAATTGATTTTATTAGAAACCCAATGTTTTCCAAAATAACACTTCTTTCAAATAAACAAAACCTTTTTACTTCTTGATTATTGTTTCACTCTTCACTCGTGGTTAATGGTTCTATGTCAAGAATGATATTCCCTCTTTCTTTTGAAGACCATATTTTTCTGAAATTATGATTTATTATGTGAAACCCATTCCTTATATTGGTAAGTTATGTTTATTTTTGATATATTTTCTATGTGGTATGAATAATAACGATAATGTTATGATGTGACGGGTGTTCCTGAAATTATATAGCGCAATATGAATGTTTGAATATGACGGGTGCACCCGGAATTATACATCACTCCAATGCATTGGTTAAATTGATGAATCTCATGATTTAAATGGAAATTATGTGTGAAAATGATGCAAGAATTGTTCACAACCATGTGTGGTAGTTAACTAATGAGACATGATGTTTCATTTTTTATGCATTGCCACTTTTCAAGTCTTTTATTAATGATTCCTCTCATGTTCAAGATCCTTTGACTATGTTATTATTATTCTCCCCCGTCATTATATTTTTCATATCTATCCTCTTACTAGGCTTTTATCTCCCCCTTTTTTGATGTATATCCTTAGGTTACTACATATACTAAGGAGAATTCAAGAGCCAATAAGAAGCTAAAGAAGAAGGAATTAAAAAAATGTTTATGTATTTCGTTGTAAATGTATGAATGGTCTTAGTTTTCCCAAGACACTAAACCTTTAGATCCTATTTTTGTAGTGTTTTATGTTGTTTATCTTTAAAATGATGTAAAAGTAATGTAAGAAAAGGTCGGGTCGCTATATAAATAAACTAAAAAAGGTTATAATAAATAATATACATGTAAAATAGGTTATGGAATTGTTAATTAATGAACCTAATTTGATTATTCGGGTCATTAATATCAAGTGGATAACACCATCAGACTTAAGGTAATGGATCCTCACTGTTTCACTTTTATTCATGAATTTCCTCTATATTATTCCCTTTTATGTGTAATCCCTAATAATGGGGTATGATTTTTCACCATCCCCACAAATCCCTCATGATTTATAAAATACGAGAAATCCATTTATATCACATTAATCCCTCATAATTACACCCAATAACGTGCCGATATTCTGTATAGGATTCTATCCGAACCGCTTTTATTCCTTTGGGTTGATCTACCTTTCTTTTTACCAAAATTAAGTTATCTATTCTGTTTTTGTAAATATTTTAAATATTGTGTATAATATCCAAACTCATATATAAATATCCATTCATTATTATCTTTTGGGATAAATACAAGATTTTAAATGATTCCCTCCACAATACATCATGTTAAGAATACTCATTTTAAGGGAACTTACTGAATTTCGTACCCAATTTCAAGTGAACCCTACCATATCTTTTAAGCCACCATTATTTTTATAAAACCAATTTTTTTATTATGAAAACATTCTTGGATCACTTCTAGTTTTGTAAAAAATATTATTCCATTTTCTATTTTAAATTATTGTTAGTGTTTTCTTTAAAACCGCACTAAAATGTTTTAATGCTAAAAATTCTTAAATACACCTTTTACAAGTTTTAACATCTTTTTGAAATAACTTAACATTAAATATTCCTATTTTACATTATGAACGCCCATGTATGTTCTAATTCCTTTCTTTCATGGACTCTTTTATGATACACCCATTCACTATGCTTTATGACATGATTATGATACCCATTTCTTTCAATGGGTTCCCTTATGTTTATGATTATTTTTGTATGATTATATATGTGGAAATAATATTCATGAATATGTTAAGATAGGTGCACCTAGATAGCACTTCAATGAATTGGGTAAATTTTAGTCTCATGAGACATTATGTGCAACGGTCTTGGCGGTTAGCCTTGAATCATGCTACCATGTGCAACGGTCTTGGTGGATAACCATGGCTTGTGATCCTCTATGTTAAATGAGTGTTGAATAATTCTAAATTAATGATTTATGTTCCTTCCACATTACTATAAATTCATATTTTTATGATCCAATGTTTATATATTATGATTCCATATGTTCCATGTATTTTTATATCATTATGACATGATCTATAACCCATTTGCTAAAGCATTATTCTTATGTTGTTTCCCTTAATAGGCTTTTATATCATCCCTTCGTTCATGTGATCCATAGGGTACCCTGTGAATATGTAATGGCTCAAATGAAGTTAAGATATCTTTATAGAGATTTAATAAAGATGTGTTTTTTAGTCCCATTATTTAAGTTTTATGTACCTAGTCTTCAAAGACACTAGACTTCACAATCCTTGGCTTGTACTCTGATGTTTAATTTTTCTTAAAATCATGTAATGTTATGTGTAAAAGTCTATGGTCACTATAGGGTCAAACTAGGTGTAACCTGATACATGAAAATGGGTCTTACTGCGCACCTGGTTTGACACTCCTTGGGGATATGCTTAGGATAATTCACATTTTATTTACAAAAAAATATGAAGGATCTTGAAAATGAAGAACCTAGGTAATTTATTATAGATTTTAGATAAGGTTTTGTAATTTAGATATTCTATAAAGGATTATATGTTTTCCTTTTACTATTATTACTTACACTATGCTTTGTGGTTTTATTAAATGGTTGGTACTTGAGGGATTCAAGTAATCATTGAACACGAAGGAAAAGGTGATCATAATGAGAAACCCAATCAGGTGTTGATATAAGTGAAAATATATTATTTATGCCCAATTAGTTTTCCCAAACTTTGATTAACAACATATACCTTAACCAACTCCATAACTCACCAAAGAAGATAAGGATGGAGTTTCCAAATAGCTCATGTGGTGGAGACCATGTAGAGAAGAACCCTCGACTTATCTCATGTAAGAAATGTGTAAGAAGACACCTAAGAAAGTGTCTCAATGGAATGGGGAAAATCATTATCTGTTGGAAAGAATGAAATTAAGTGATGAATTATTGTAGATAAATAAAAGGTATAATTAAAATAAATAAATCTCATCTTATGGATTACTTTTTATTTCATTTCCATAAGTGTGGGGAACTTAGAATTTACTCGATTCAATGACCTCTTCTAGAAGATAAATTTTAGACCATGGAAGGATATATTTTTAAATAAGTGGATGATTTATTTATGTATTGAGGTTTTATTGAAACATTATTTAAAAGGCTATTTAGTGATTAGTCTTCCTTCGAGAATATCTATCATATTTATTTTCGAAATTATATCAATATGGTTTTAAAAAAGGAAGACCAATATTTCGGGTAACATCCCATCAAATCCAGAAAGGTTGTGGGATGTAAACCCATGACGGAAGGATGATAAGGGATTAACACCAACAACTTACCTATGAAATTTCCTAGTTAATATGTCATTTTTTGAGTTGAAAAATTTGAGGAATAAATATAAATAATGAACAAATTGTGTAACTTTTTAGGTTTAGATATTAATTTCATAACCCTTTTAGATTTTGGGAATAGTTAGAGATCAATAAATATAAATTTTACTCTTTTATAGGCCTTAATATCTATTAAAAGTTTATTTTAGTGCTTTGGGAACCAAATTTATTTTTTGGATATTCATTTATTGAAGTAAGAGATGAATTAGAATTCGATGTCAAGAACAACCAAAAGATGTAATTGTTCATATGGAACTAAAATGTATCATGTTACTAAAAGTTTTTATATTCTTAGGCAATAAAGGAATTTTTCAACATGAGGAAAAGGTTATTTAAAAAATGTTATCCTAATTTCTTAATTGTTATTGAACTGATGGTCTTTTAAATCATCACATATTTATGGCTTTGTGGCCCTCAACATTCCATTGATCATTAAATTTTTTATTATTTATGAACTCAATCACTCCTTATAAAAAATTATTCTTTTTCTCCAAGTATGTATCTCTACATGACACTAATGATCTCCTACTTAGAGACCTAGTTCTGTGTTCTTCCATGTGACATTTGTACATTCCATTCTCTCTTTTCTAGAGGGTCTTATAAAAAATCTTCTCACGATTTAGGATTTAAATAAAGGAATTTTCAAATATCAATCCCTAGATTTCTAATATTGAGTTTAAATTTATAGGATGCAATTTAATTATGGTTGGTAGAATTTAATTCCCTAAACTTATAAATTAATAACATTATATTCAATAGCGTATATGACATGATACATCAAGCGCATAAGGGAATATGATATCCTAAGACATTATAATATATTCTAAATAAATTTAATATATTCGATAACATTTAATGCAAAAAAAATTGATTTTTCTTGAATATCATGCAACAAAAACATTCTTTGAAAGATTACATTACATGCAAGACTGAGTTTTACTAAAGTACAATAAATTACACATATATTATTATTTAATATAATAAGACTTAACCTAGAATTTAATTTAGTGTTTATAAATAATATTAACAAACTTATTAAAATAAATGGTTTATAAAATTATAAAATTAGTTATTTTTTTACAAATTAATTATAAATGAATAAAATAATCAATTGAATATAAAAGGAATATTTTTATAGAAAACTATTTTTATGCTCACAAAGGTGTTTTATCCTAATTAATTAAATTAATTAAAACTTTTATCTTATATTAATGAAATATATATGGTATATATTAAATATAATATTTTTTACATTTATTCAATGTATTCTAAAGACATAAAATAAGAACAAACCAAATATTACACATAAAAACCAACATTTTTATAAAGGACCTTTTACCGCCTTTTAAAGAAGAATATATTTTTAATATAATTCATGGAACTTTTAAAAATATTATATGTAAAAATAAACTTATTATTTTAAAGAGGAACATAAAAAGTATATTAGGGTAAATTTTTGGTATTTTTCTGTGAAGTTTCATTTTTTGATGAAAAGTGAAAAATACTGAATTTTATCTCAAACCTGATTTTTCATTTAATTTTTTTAAAGGTTAAATTATATTTTATATTAGTTTTAATGATTAATTAGATAAATTTTATACTAATTAATAAAATATTTTTTATTTCTATCAATTACACATTAAAATTTTTCATAAAAACTTTACAGTGTTTTGAACATTTTTACTTAAAAAACTTGCATTGTCATCCCATCTTCGAGATTAAATATAAATTAATTTCTGAAAATTATTTGATTTTAATTTGAAAAAAAATGCATTAGATATTTTTAATAATCATAATTTATAATTTATAATAAGTTCAACTTAGTTTTTTACCAAAAATGTTAGTAAAAGTAATTAAAATTAATTATAATGATTAAAGTGAAATTAAGATTAACAAAGGAAAAAATCCTTAATCTTAAGGGCCAAAATGACATTGAAACTTGTCCAAAATCAATTTTATAGAAATATTTATACCCTATCCAACATTTAGTCTAATTTTTACCATTATTGGAGACAATTTACATGGGGAATTTTTTGTTGAATTCCCTTTCTAAAAATTAATGAGAGGGTCACTCCTCCACTATAAAAATGCACTCGCCCTTACAACTTCCTCACACCTCTCAAGAAGATTTTTATCAAACAATATCTTCCAAAAATGATCCCAAAAATCCATCCACTCATCCTAAAATCCTCTCTTTGGGTATAAATCCTTCCAAGGAATCCCTTTTGTGAAAACCAAAAGGAGTTACCCAAAGACGAGGTAACATCTTTTCTCAGGATCTTTAGTATTATATCCATTATCCACCCCCAAAATACTAATTATTATATTATTATATAACAACACAAATATCCTAAATATACTAATAGTTTACATGTTGTTATTTATATTTACACTTATATACACTTGCATCTAATGGGTAACAAACTTATAGTTTATGTGTACGAAGAATTACTGCCTCACAAAATGATGATTGTTCATTATTCATTTACCACCTATCATGGTAGAAATTATGATAGGAATGATACTTATATATGATATATATGATATATATAATATTTCTATGATTCTGAAATTGTTTATATAACATAAATTTATTCTTTCCATTTTTTATAAATATGAAAACATCCTTTGTGCAAGTATGGACTGCTGCCTCCTAAAAGAAATATGATTCATTCACATGATACATGGAATATGTAAATTATGGACTTAATTAAACATATGTGACATTAATAAAATCAATATAATTTTCATTAAATAATTACATTTATGTAAATATTATATATATCATTTTCTTTATTACCCATTTTAGACACTAAAAAGTGATAACGTCGGTCATAGACTTGTGGACTACTGCCTCCTTAACACAATGTGATTCCTTTTACATCCCAATAATTCTAAATTTAAGTATATATGATTAAATAATTTGATATCTATGATATAATTATAATCAATAAATATTAATGTAACTTACCTTCTTTCTATAATTATCAAAGAAAAATGGTAACGTTATTAATGCTTACATATGGCCTACTGTCTCCATGATTGTAACGTTGGTTCATTTTTCATAACCATTTTAATGATTTGTTTTAAAAGTAAAATTAATGGATAAATTTTATAATTATTTCATGATTATTTTTATATATATTCTATATAATTAACTCTTTGACTATAGTTGACCTAGAAAATTATTTTTTGACACCTAAAATGAATTTGGTCAAAACACCTTATGTAAACTTAATTTTTTATGTAGTTGTATACAACATTGTAATAAATGAAATGAAAGTAATGAAAAACATGAAAAAGTTTTTGAAGAAATTAAATAATTAAAATAATTTTTTTATTCATTATTATAAAGGCACATGAGACAAGTCGAACTCAGGGTAAGGGATTTTCATCACACTTTTTACATATGTGAGATAAATGTAATATCCCCACTTACTTCTTTTGTGTGGAAAATCTTCTGTACCTTTTGATATATTATATCATTAATAATTTTGTATTCATGGTATTTAAAACTTTCATTAAATATTATTCCTTCCTTAGTATTATGATTCTAAATGTTTCCATGTGTTATGGGACACTTTGTATTATTTAAATATTTTTTTCCTAAATAATAATTTTAATGATCTTTCAATGTTATTTCAATTCAAGGAAATTTTATGAATATTGTTCAATAAAACCTTTCATTTTCATCTCCTATGGTTATTAATGACCTTTTTCAAGTATTATTACCATTTTTTCACTCTTTTGTACTGAAAGTGTATTACAAGTTGTTTTTAAGAAAAACCTAAATTCATTCTCTCTTTAGTCAGAGAACTTGTTTTCATCTAAAAATCATGTTTTCTAAAAAAATTCAAAATATGTTTTACCCTTCTATAAATAATTTATTTAGTAAATTCTTACCCTTTTTTCATTTTTTTCAATGTAATCTTCTTGCCACTTTATGAATAAGGCATTTTTATAACCTTTTACCATCCAAAAGGATTGTTCTTTTTGCCTCATACAGTGTGTACAAATTTACGCACCATAATTTTATTGAATCTTTCATTTCATGATTAAATGTTTAATTCAAAAATAATACAAAAGTAATTTTTAAAGAAATGATTTTTTAAAATGTATTCCAAAATAATAAAATATTTTCCTCAAGAATTCTTTTGAAACATCTTTTTTTAGAATTTCTATTCATCAATGAAAACAACCCTTTATATTCATTCAACTTGAGATATTTTGTATTTATATCATCCTTATTAATTATCTAGATATTTTGTGATTGATTTGGAAAAGGGTAGTATGTGAATTCACTTCCTTGATTCCTTTTAGTCCCCTTGAAATATTAAATTTCATATGACCAATTTACATTGAATTTCACCCAAAATATCCATATCATTTTTCATGGATATTATTATAGCCTAAACCCTATACCATTTTTCATATAGTGTTTACCTTGAAATGCATTTGATTAGTTGGGGAAATATTGATAAATTTGTATCCTCTATTCAAGATGAATTTTTGATAAGGCATGTTTTTTATTATTAAATAGGTAAATTGATACGAATAATGATTTAGACTTGTAGTTAAAGGTGGGTCCTAGACATTATATTGATCCTCAATGCATCGATGGGTTGTCTGGAAAAAATAAGTATCACAAATTAAATGGGTTTCTAGTTGCAATTTTAAACTATCTAGAGGATGGATCTTGATATAATAGGTTTCCATGTGCCTAAGACATGTTGTCCAATAATTAATCAGTGCCTTAAATTTTATTCAGTTATTATTTATCCATGATATTTTTCATTGACATATCTATGTATTCATTTCATTCTCATTTCATTAATTTAATAGAATGTGTTTCAGTTTCGTACCTTTCCATATTTATTTTCCCTTATCTAGTAAGTTGAATGGAATGTATATCCAGTTTATTACCTTGCCATATTTTTTATGTATTACCTTATAAGTTTTTTAATTTCATGGTAAGTCATTTATTTTATTTACCATGTCCTAATTATTATTCTCATTGATTCGTTATTACTTCCACTATACTTTACCCTTACTAATCATTTGATCTCACCCTTATTTGTTTCCTTTCCTCGGGAATCTAATAAGTGTACAATGAAAGATATGTGGGGATATACTATATGGGATAAAATAATCCTTGAAAAAAAATACGGTTTAATTAGTCTATTAATTTTTAAAAAGGACTCATATATGTATCCAGTTTCTTAAGATAAATAAATTGATCGGTCCTTCCAGATTTAATTCCTTATAATCATGCCAATACAACAATAGTAGAAGATTTCTATGGGATTTCTGGAGTCAGGTCACTAAAAATTGTTTCATTATTATTATTTTGTATATAATGTAATAATGACCTTTTTGACCATAGTAAATATACCAAATACATTTTGGATATACGATCCAAATATCATCATAACATCCAATGAGAACATTATTAATTAAGTAATTGTGTATATCATGGAAAAAAATAAAATAAAAGGAATAATAAACCTGAAAAATCTAATTAAGTATGTAAATAATTAAAAAAAATATTATTCATAAATATAAATAATGTACTCGATGAGTGAGACTCAAGGTCAGGGACACTTTACTTTAAAAACCTCATTTTAATTATTTTAAAGAATAATTAACTAAATATTTCTCTACCATGTCCATATTATTAAAAATACTTTTTATATGTATATATATGGACATAAAATAATTATTAATGTTATTTTATTTGTATTTTTACATTATTTAAATTTTTTTTAAAGGAATATTTTATGTATTTTATATGGAATGTTTCGACTCTCTTTACAGAAGGTAAAAATATTGTTCTATTTTAACATATACTACGTCAACGGTATTTCCCACCACCATGAATGTTATTTTGTGTTTTTACTCCTTTAAAAAAATTAATTTTTCCCTCAAATAAAACTCATACTTCTCATTATTCAATTTATTTTCAAAAAAAATTAAATGGAATGGGTATTTCGATATATAGAACTATTTTCCTTATGGGTTCAAGGATTATTTTTATAAGTATAAAAACTGTCATGTTCTATGATTATGTTATGGTTATTGGTCATTTATTGTAAGATGGATTCTTCCAATATAAACTATTTATGCTTGGTTCCATTATAAACCATGGATGGGTGATTTGGTTATAAACCAGGGATGGGTGGTAACATTATAAATCAAGGATGGGTGGGTTCACTATAGCCCTCCAATGCATTGTGAAATGATCAAGAGGGAATTTTATCATGTGGGATATTCCATTAGTAAGAGTGAAATTAAAATTACTCCCCCAGTTACCTAAATTATTTATTGATTAATTCCATATATTTTATAGAAATATTATTATTTCAAAAGGTTATTTAATAATCCTATGTTTAAAGGAAAGTATTTTCTCCTTCTTAAGGGCGAAATGATTAAATATTTGAAAATATATTTAATAAGTTTCAATTATTTAAATGTAGACTTTATGATTTATTTTTCCATTATGATTTATTATGAAATTTCTTAAAAAATAATTTATTGAGATAATTTTATTTCTTGTGTAATAAATTTATTATTTTGATCCCAATGTTTATATTTTAAAAAGGAAATTTATTTTAGTGTTTAGGTAGAAATGGGTTTGTTTATTTATTTTTATATCCCTTACTATGATTATTGTGCTTATCATATGTTTTAAAGTGTTTTTCATAGATTATAAGGACTATTAGGGACAATGATGGGGTCAAGATAAAAATTGTGAAGATGTTTAATGAAAAGAAAACTTTTTATATATTAAAATTTTTATTTTTTGGGAAAAATGGAAACTTAGTGAAAGTGTCCATTTTGTGATTTAATATTTATCTATGTGATAATGATACCCAAATTCTCAAAAACTATAAATATTAAAGATCCTAAAATTTAATATAATGAATTCTTGACTTAAGACTCAAGAATGTGTAATATTTAAGGTCGGATCCATATAGTTTTTATCATAGTAAAGGTTTAGATAAATTTAAGGGTTATGAAATTGTTATAGGTGTATAATTAAAATATTTATAAAAAATAAGTGGTTAATATATTGGTTTGGAATCTTATGTTAGTAGAATTATAAAAACTTATGGGTTATTCTATTGAGGTCAAATATTGTCATTTTTTTAAATTGGATTTAGAAATACAATCAACATAAGAATAAAGTATTTGAAGGTTAATGTATTATTAAATTTCTATGAGTATTGTCTTTATAAGGTTCTAAATATTAATTATCATTAATCAAGATGAAATTAAAAGGATCTCACATATCTTTATTATCCCTTCCATATGATTTAGTCATTACTACAATGGAAAAGGCTTATTTAAATCATTTAAAAACATTTTGAACATCCAAATCACCTATATAAAACTATTTGATATATCCCACATATTTTCATTTATTTATTTTTATTTGGATCATGGAATATTTTTTATTGGATTTAAAAATCTCAATTAATCCATATCATTATGAAAGGATAATACCACCAAGGGATTGAATACTTATTGTTTAGAGATATGGAATTATTGCTGAAAGATAGAGAGAAAATCAACAACATAAAAGAAGATACTGATGTTTGGATTTAATGTAGGAATTATTTTCTTATTTTCTAATTATGAAACAAGATTGGGTGGATATTTATGAATCATAAGGACCTAATTCATATTTTTGTTTTTATGAAGGAATTAATAAAGAATAAGATCAAAAATCGTGATTTATGGATTGTTAAGAACATTTAATGTTTAAGGATTATACATATATAAATTCCAGAGTTACAATTTAGAGGTAGATTTAAGGATGAAAAAAAGTTTAAAATAATAAATAATATTTTGAAGTTTTTTTATGAGTCTACACTGGGTGGCATTTATTGGGTTTTGATAGATGTTTGAGGTATATGTAACCCTTAAGTTTAACATGTGTAAAAGTTATTTTAGGAGGAATTATATTTTTATTTTTTAGAAAAAAAATTTAAAGATTGTGTGAACCTTTAGGACTTATATCATCATTGATGATAAATGTAATTTTTTTGGATTTTAATCATATTTATATGGAAATTATAAAAAAATATATTAATATGGTTTTAGAAAAAGGAAAACTCGTAGGCCTTGCGACAACCCATCACATCCAGCAAGGCTATAGGGCTAGAACCCAGAACCAAAGGGTGAAAAGGGTTCCAAACCTACAAATGACTACATTATTTATAGGTTAGTATGAAATGTTTTTACATAAATTATTTGACACATAATAATTAAAGTTGATTTTGGGAACATATTTTTTATAAAATATATATCTATGGGATTGAAAAGTGATTTGGTGATTAAGTGATTAATGTTTTTTTATAATAATATCACTATAATTTTGGAGAACGTTATATGATTATGGTAGAATGAATATTATGAGATTTTATTTTTGTAATAAAGGTTAAATTATATTTTGGAATCAAAAATTATTTCAATTTCTATTTATGGTGATTTAGGGTATTTAAATAAAGTATTGGTAAATCATAGATTTTATATGATTAGGGAATATATAATTTTTTTTATGAGAACTTAAGATTGATTGATGTTATTTAGAGATAAATTTTAAATTTATCTTTCATGAAAAAGTGATCAAATAATTTTAATCATTGGTTTTAAATCTTAGTATAGAATATTTTGATGAATTTTAATATTAGTAATTTATCGAATGATATATGTTGATATTTTGGTGTTATCATTGAGGCATTGGTGATTAATATTATATTATTTCATATAAAGGTTTATTCATTTTGGAAATTATCTTATTATGTTCTATATACTTGGGTTTAGGGTAATGATTAAAGATAAGTGGAAAATATTTTTATCCTTTTCTGTAATTGTGTGATTCATTAGAAGCTGATTTTAGTGCTTTAGGAATAAAAAATTCATCTTTAATATTCATCATTTCAAATAAAAGGTGAGATTGTGGTGTAAATTATTTAAAGGATGAAATTATATTTATTAAATAATTATATTTCAATATTTTATTATTATAGAAAGTATGATAATTCCTCAACTCTAGTAAGGTAACTTGAAAAAAAAAATATTATAACACCTTAATTTTAGATGAATCGATTGTCTTTTTCACACGTTGTCAGTTTACATTTTTTTTGTTGTTATCTTTAACCTAACCATTCACTTTCTTGTGATCAATGTCCTTTTTCACTCTCCATCATTATTTAAGACATTAATTTATCCTCCATGTTTATATTTTTACTTCTCACTAATGTTTTCCTATTCAGAAACCTATCATGTGTTATTCAACTAACCTTCGAACTCCCCTTTCCCACTTTTCAAGAGGATGCTTTATTAACTATTTTTAGTGGTTTGGATTTCAATAAATGTATTTTAAAATGTCAAAACATTGACTATTTACTTGAAGTTAAAAATTTGAGGATGAAATTTATTAAAATGGGGAGAATGTAATATATCAATATTTTAAAAGAAAGATTATGTTTAATAGTGTACAGGATAAGAAACATCATACTCAAATAATCCATGAAATATAATTATTTAAATACGACCATTATAACCGAGTCACTGAATTGAATGGTATGAATATGATTAAATTCATTATAATATATATATATATGTAAATATTTACTAATCAATACAAATATATTGATTAATTCTTTGCGAATATGAACTCAATTTTTAGTAAAATTATTTTTCACTTTGAAAATATATTTTCAAAAAAATTGTTCTATATTGATTTTTAGGAGTGAATTTTGTGGTTATTTTATAGAAATTTTAGATTTTATATAATAAAATGAACTTATTTTTTGAGATAAATATATAAAAATTATCTTAGGGTGAAATTTTGGTATTTCTTTAAATAAATCTATATTTCAATGAATAGTGAAAAACATTGATTTTTGATGAAAACAGTTTTTTATTTTACTGTATTTAAAAAGTGAAATTCTATTTTGTATTAGATTTAAAATTTAACTAGTTCCTTTTGAGTATGGTATTTTAGTACAAAAAAATATTTATCCTTAAAAAAATAATTTTTCTGAAAACCCATTTTTCATCATATTTTTCTATTTTAATTTTAAATTAAATTATGAAACCTATAGAAATAAAATATTGAAAAAAATTATTTCATATTTAGAATAATGAGGTAAAAATTTATTAAATATATCCCTTTTTTAATTATGAATAGTAACTATAGTGAATGATTATCACCACGGTAAGGGTAAATATGGTAATTAAGGTTAAAAATAATATGATAAAGACTAAAAATTACAATGAAACTGGAATTTATATTTTTTATAAGTTTATTTGAGTTACTTCCATCCATGTTTCAAAAATATGGAAACATGGTTCCGTATTTCATTGACTTCTACCTTTATAATATTTTAATAAAAAAAGTTAAAATTGTCACATTCTTTCTTGTATTATTTAAAATATTTTGTGACATGGATAAAAAAACTCATATTTGGATCCAAATGGTTATTTTCATATAAATGATTTTTTATCATGGTAAATAATTTCTAATTTTTAGTGATAATAATTACCTTAAATGATTTCACAACGCTGACACCGTGTTTTTTAAATTAATAGAAAAATAAAATAAATGATTTCAAAATTATTATAAGGGATATAATTTTGGATGAATTATTTTTTTTCATGAGTTTTATTTATATTTTTTAAAATAAAGAGTGTTTTTAATGGATAATATTCTATTTCCATTTTTTTAATTTTGTTTTCAAAGTCAAATTAAATGAATAGTTTCAAAAATGATATTATTGTTATTTTAACATAAATAATATTTTATTAAGTGATATAAAATTACTAAAAATCCTATATTAATCCAAGTTATTCCTATATATTTGAAAATATCATATATGTTCCACTTATATAACAATTATCCTTTTATAGTAACTATATTGACCCATAACGAGTAAAAACATTGTTATCATGGTAATTATCAAGAAGGGTTAACATTGGTTTAAAAAATGAGATAAGGGTGAAAATATAAACTAAAAATATATAAATTTTATTAGATGATGTTATTTTGACCCATACTCACCCTATATTATAATTTTATCATTTTGGGAACCTATTTCATTGAAAATTAATTTCAATTATTTTATTATTTAATGAAATTCCAAGACTGTGCCTCCCCTCACTTATAAAAAGGAACCTCCTCTCCTCTTTTGTTTATAATTAAAAATCATTTAATTTTAGAAAATACATACCTGAATACCTTAATAATATCCCTCCCCACGTTTTATATGTACTATTTTGGGAAGAATACTAACCTAAGAGGGTTTAAGGTGTAAAAAATAGAATGTTTTCTAGAGAAGATGTATAACATTTAACTGAATGTTTTTGTATTATTTCACATTCTACCTCCATCAAATATTCTTAAATCGTGATGAAATAAAAAAAACTATTATATTTCATATATTAGTAATTTTTTAAGCTAATTCAATAACTTATATACATATCCTCTTCCATCAAATGGGTAATAAAACTGTCATTCGTTTATATGGTGGACTACCTCCTCGCGAACCAACATAGTCTGTTTTCCATCAAAGCCTCTCAAATATGATTATAATGATTTAATAAATTTGTATATGTGTTATTTAGGAAATAATTGTCCATATAAAAATACAATATATCATCTTTTTTCTTAACATTCCATTTATTATAAATTTATAATTTTTTTGTGCGTATGTGTGGATAACCACCTACACGAAGCGATGTGATTCGTTTTTATCACTACAACACATATGTGGTATATATATAAGTATATTTAAAGAATAATTATGTTATTATAGAAATAATTATCCTTATGAAATGATAAAATAATTCTTACCTTCTTTCAATGAATATCATCGAAAAAATGGAAACATTACTCATGCGTATATACGGCTCACTGTCTCCTTGATTGCAACGTAGTTCATTTTTCATAACAATATTTTATGGTTTTTTTAAAAAGTAAAATTGATGTATAAAAATTTATACTTTTTTCATGATTATTTATATGGAGAATATATAATAATTGACACATTTAAAATATTCAACCTACCAAATCCATTTTGGATATACGCTCTAAATGTCTTTGAAACACCCAATGAGAAGTTAATCTATTATGTAATTTTTTATAAAATGGTTAAAAAATAAAATAAAAGGAATATTAAAAAAGGATATTTTTATTAATAATTTATATTATTAACATAATTTTATTATTCATGAAGATAATGAATTTACTTGATTAGTCATACTGAAGGTAAGGGTCACTTTACTTTTAAAACCTCATTTTAAATATTTTAATGATTTATTTTCAAAATATTTCCCTGCCATGTCCATATTCATATATTAAATAATTGTATTTATATAGAATAAAAGTAACTATAAATTATATTTTATGTATGTCTTAGCTTTATTTCAACATTTTGTTTTAAAAATATTCTAGTTTATTTTATACAGAACGTGTTGATTCTCTTTACAAAAGTAAAATGGAATGTTCTATTTTAATATATTCACCATCAACTGTCTTTCCCACCATTATAACCAATATTTTATTATTGGATTACTTTATATTATTTAATCTTTTCTTCAAATAATAACACTCATTCTCTTCTTTATCTATTTTAAAAAGTTGTTTTTAAATGGAATAGACATTTTGATATCATTAAATATTTTTCTTATGGGTGTAAGAAATATTGTTTTAAGTATGAAATATTTCATTTTTTATGAGAATGTTATGGTTCTTGAGAATTTTTTTTATGAAGGATGGTTCTATTATAAAGAATATACCAGTGCTTCCATTATACTCCAATAATGGGTGGTTACATTATAAACCAAGGATGAGTGGATATGTTATAAACCAATGACTGGTGGGTCTGTTATGGCCCACCAATGAATTGGAAAATGATCAGGACGTAATTTTACCATGTATGTTATTCCATTTATAAGAGTGAACATTTTTATGAAAATATATATGAAGATATGTTGATTTCCTAGGTATGAAAATGATTATTTTGAGTTTATAGTTTATTTTTTGAAAAACAAATTTTTTTGAGTGTTCAGGGACTATTGTATTACATTCTTTATTTTTATGTCCCTTATTGAGATTTTTGTGATCATACGAAATTTTAAAATATTTTTCACAATGTTTTTAAGGATGATTAGGGACAAGAATGAGGTCAATATAAAAATTTTGTAGATATATCATGAAAATAATTATTATTATTTCCTAAAAGTATTATTTTGTGGTAAAATGGATTCTAAGTGGAATTGTACACATTGTGATGTACTATTTATTTCTGTAATAATGATAGAATAATTCTCTAAAACTCTTAATAATAAATATCCAAAAATTTAATAAAATATATTCTTTAATTAAAACTCAACATTATATAATTTTTAAGGATGGTTCCTTACACTATGTTAAGAGGAACTACTCCCCGGTCTCCAAGTGAAGATATCTCGTCACCCAGTCACTAGATGGAATCCTAATTACTCAGTTGATCAACTAAAGGAGGATTTAATGTTGGAACAAGCATGGAATACCCCTACTTTGATATCGTAGAAAGTTTTCATCATGGTGTCATCCTTAACAATACGAACCCATAGTCATTATAGAATATCTGTGGAGTTGAATAAAGAAGGGAATATGAATCAATGATCAAGTCCAATATAATGCATGTACCACTTTACATATACCCTTTACACAATGCATCATAGTTATTGAGTTTAAAAGAGGATTATCAGTGTCATGGGGAATGGGTATTCCAATTATTTCATCAACACTAGGTTCCATATCATAAAATCATAACTCAAGAACCCTTGACATCGCTGACATAAATTCCCTTACTAGACCACACAAGACACCTATCTCCAAACTCTATCACTAAGATATACCCACTATAATACAACTCTGACATTACCTATCCTAATAGGACCCCATTTATGCTATCAGTAAGCTGAGTGTTCAACCCAAGCCCACCTTCAATAGGCTAGGATTCAGTGACTTGCACCAAGTAAAAATATCACACAACACTGAAGGCATTATCATTATTTACATTATTGTAACCACATGTCTCCAAATTGGATATAAAAATACTAAAAACTATATATTAAGACTATTTACAATATATATATATATATATAATTCATGTGACACATATTAATCATTAATATTAAATGAAATGGTGAAATAGTATAAATTATGGGGTGATAAGAGCCCAATATCCCAAATGAAATCAACCTAAAACCACTATAAAGGATGGAGACTACTCAATGACTCATTCCCCAAATGAAAACCTTTATATTCCCATCACCTTTGAGTGTATCTAAGCTCCTTTTCCACTGACATTGCATCCAATAAAATCACAACTAAATTGTCCATCATATTCATAAGATGTGACACATGTGGTCAAACACCCATATAGGGGTGATTATATATATACTCAGTAAGAGACCCTAAAATCGAAAATTAAAAAATTTTAATAAATTCAAGATAAAAGTAATAAATATAATAAGTAAACTAGATATTCTTTAAGGATAGGAAACCATAGACATATAATGTTTTTCTATTCATCGCTCAGTTGGTAAAGGCTTGATCACCATGAAAAACATAATAAAGGGAACTACTAGAATCTTTTGAACTCACATCGCATCTCAAAAACTATAATAGGGGACTTTTGAATCATTGAGGAATGAGTTTTTACTATGGGAGTATATAACCGTAGTGTAGTGCATGTTTCTTTTCATGTAGTTCCCTTCGAATGATAGTGTAATTTACTCCATGGATAGAGGACCCACACACCGATAGTGCAAGAGTTCTTAAATCTATTTTTCATTGAGGGGATATGCACCATGTTGGGCCTAGGGGATTAAAAAACCCCTGATCTAATATAATTTACCCATGTACCATGTATGTAAGGGGGTATTTAACTTCATTAATAATGTGGGGGACCCATTATTTTTCAGCAGTATTCTACCAGGGGAGTATCCAACCTTGTGTCTACTTTGATCATGTCACCCAAACCCATTGATCGATCCTATAATGATAAAGTACACAAATATTCTCAACTATCCTTATATCTAGCCTCTAATAATGAAGAGTAAGGTATGATCTTTTATTATGTGAAAAACACTCAGAATAGACAACTCGTGAGCTCAAATATGTGTCCCTTTTGAGTAGATGTGTAAAAAAGTTGAAGGGTTAATAGTAAAAGGAATGTACTCAAGGAGAAATGTTTTTTAACCCTTAGTAGTTGAGTTGTGTATTTTTGTTCCTCTATGGTGTAGATGTATAACTAAAAAGTTTGTGTTGGAGGGGTAAATAGTATGTGTACTCGTGAGCTACTCGGTGTGTTTTTTCCACAACCTGAGACATGTGAAGGCTAATATAAATGGCTTTTCCCAGAAAGATACATAGAATATATTACTTCATGCTCACTTTGGTGTGTATTATCAATAGAATGAGTCATGTATTTGTAATACATGTCATGTTCACTCACACATAGATATTTTTTTCAGATTTCTAATTGATTGTGTACTCCAATACATGACATGTTGCATAACCTAGACAAACATGGAATGTGGTTGAGGGTACACCTTGTGTAACATTAAAAATGTTATATAAACCTAGTCACCACAAAATTGTGATACATAGTGTGTGGTTTATATATCACACATTGTGTGATTAAATAATCGACCTACAGAAACCCTTACCACTAGAAATTTCACTCCTGCCACCAATTTCATCTCTATTCATGTCTGAATCTCTATCATTAAGTACCACCATATCCTCCACACATTAAATGGTTGTCTGTACTCATTGAAGAATCCCCACTAGTTGTTCATCATAGAAAAATCCCCAGGAATCACACCATGCAACCCCTCCATATCGATTTCCACTAGAGATCCCACCACTACACCTACAGTGACCCATAATCACCCATCGTGCATCTTATTTCATATCACTATCATCCCAAATCACCTCTTTCACCATTGTGGTATCCAAAGTGCTACCCCACAGTCCTAAACATTTCTTGACTGTCATGTCAGGTCATGTTTATCGAACCATCATATATGGAGAATATTGGTGATGGATGTGAAATGAATAAAGTGGAGGAGAAAAGGAGGTAATGATGTTTTGTTGAGAATGTGAAGGTTTGTTCACAATTTATCTACTATAAACCCACCAACAATGTAAAATGAAGTAACAACCAGAGTATCTAGAAGATATTATATAAGTAACAGTTCATGTATTACATTTTTAAGGTGATAATATCAATAAATAATAATCCAAAAATTAAATTAAAATATTAATTCACATTGAATTGATTAGATATTGAAAATAAATTGTCTTAACTCAATAATATTGTCACTATTTGATGGAATCTACATCCACATCAAGTTCTATTTATGATCTCCTTATAGAACAGGTTCACAAAGCTCTAAATCTTTTATTTTTATCCTCTCTATCAATTATGGTTTATGTCAATGAAAAATAACCTGAATGGATAGGGTTAAATGTGATTCAATAGAGTTCAAATATGGTTCATGTTCTTTATTTAATTTTATTAACATTTATTTTAATTTTTATAACACACTGATGATGGGTCTATCCTGGGGTCCATGAATGTGAACCAATATAATTTCACCAATAGGTTAAACCCCCTATTTTGAGTTAAAATATAGTATACGTTTTCCATTAAAATGATATATTTTATAGAAAAATAAGTTTTTCCACAAACATGTGTGCATAGAAAAAAAATATTAAAAAAATATAATATATTTCATCTTCTATATCAAAAATTAAATATAAATATCTCATAACCCAACTCAGAAAATATTATTTAAGATATTATAATGGTTTGAATATATAAATATAGGTCATCATATTCACTTGGTCCTTTATATAATATATGATATTAGTTATTATGTTTAGTTTTTTTATTATATTCATAAAGGGGCATAATAATATAATAAATTTATCATGATATACACAAGGAATCACCCCATTATTATTTGTTCATGTTGGTTTCATATATGAAATAAATTGAAATTATAATTGAACCATCAAGGAATAACTTTATGTTATCCATAATCGATGTTCATAATGGAGTATTATAGGTTGTGATGAATTGTTATGGTTCTTGTGGGTAGGTTTATTTGTTGTGATATATAATATTCCCATGAGACAAAAATAGAGTTTGGGGTGATATATTAACAATTAAGTATACCATTTAAGTGTTATACACCATGCTTTGGTATAATTGGGGTGCATATTTCATATTTTGATTTCCTCATTACCAGATGTCAGAAAAGATGTCTAACATGATGACCTGAATACTTTGATACCTTTTTTATACCATCATTTAAGTTGAGTTAATCAGATGGTGGTTGGGTATTTTTTTGATCATGTCATCAAATGAGATTAATCGATAAGGGATTTGTCCTCTTTTATGATGAGTTTAAAATATAACCCCTAAATTGAGATAGACTAATATAGTTCATGAAAATACAAATATATGACTTGTGATTTTATTATATATTATATTAGGAGCTTGTGATGTGATAATCCTTTAAGGTGAATGGAATGTGATGTTTTCATCCATATAGTCATCTTACGCTCAAGAAATCAAGAACATATGATTAGCTATAAGAGATTAAAAAATATTTTGTATATGGTTAATCAACTTATTATACAATGTGATCATATGAAAATGATTTCTTGTATATGATAAAACTAGTGGTTATAGGAATAGTTATACATGTGTTTTATTAAGAACCTGAAATGTCTCTTTGTATCTAGAGTAGAATTTATTCTTTACTAGAGTCCACTATTTTCATACATATATAAATTTGAGAAATGATTTTTTTTCATGCTACAAATGTTCATAGAGTCACACTTTGTGGTTTACTGGATGAGAATTGATTTTTATGAAACGTATATGGATAATTTTAATGTGTTTTAGAGTTTTTTTTTAAAAAAAATAGATATATATTCACATAGTATTACATATTATATGATACATTGTGAAATTAATGGTAATTTTTCAAAAGTCTTTTGAAGTATATCTAAATGGATTTTTAGATATGGTTTACAAGTTAGTTAATATAATGAAATATAATGTGAAATGGTACAAAGTTTATGGATATTTAGTTCAAGTGGGATATTGATGGAGATATTCCCTAAAGCATAATGTATATATGATATATATTAGCCCATATCATAGTAAATGACTTAAGGATGATGTATTATATGAAATCCATATTACACAAGGTATAACGTATTCCTTTAGGGTATATTACTGTAAATGATAATGGATATCATGTCATTGATTCCTTTACTATATCATATCATACAATATATAACTATTTTAAAATATTAATATGAATAAATCATATTTAATGATTTAAAAAGGTTGTTAAATGTTAATAGTTGAGATATGAATATATTCCATATGGGTTATCATTATCATCTATGTTTCATATGTTGAAATGTATGGGATTTGAAAACACATAAATGATAAGTTCATGGTTGAGGGTTATAATTGTGGTAACCAACATTCCATTTACTATTACGTTATGAACATATGAGTAAATTAATGAAAGGATCAATGATAATCTCTAAGTCTTATATAATTAATGTTCATCCCTTGGGGTGGAAATCCAGAATCTTCTATGGTTCTTACTGATTATTTTGAATCTGTCTTTCTCCATTCAACTTTGAATCATGATATACTAATATATCATGGATAAATAGAGAATGCAACCAAAAAATTAGTTAATTTGGGTTATTCGGTTGATACAGTAGCATAAAAACTATTCACTTGATTTGGACCTATGGGCCACAGATTTAGGCATTCTGACCATAAGGCCATCGGTCCAAAACAGGAATTCAGGCCATAGGGCCTATAATACACTATTTTCCCTTAGGTCATAGTTTTTCAACTCATAGGACCTATGTCCCAAATATAAATAAAGTCATACCACAAAAGGTGAAGGAACAAAAAGATGATTCAGACCAAGTAGCAGCCACTAGAGCAGAGATAAATTGATTATGAATGAAGAGATGGTATGGAATATTTTTCATCAATACTAGGAACCATGTAACACTACAAGAGGAACTGTTATCCAATTAGTCGTATGAGGTGGGGATATTGGAACTATTGATTAAGAAAACATTATGGAGGGGTAATTATAGTGTAGTCATGTCTTTGGGCCTCTGGGTCATATACTAGGCCTTGTTCCCCTTGGCATATTGGTCATGTATTGATTCCCTATAAAACTAATTAAAAAGGGGATTATCAAAATATATATAAATCTAGGACCTTTTATCCATTCTAATAATGGTCAAGTGTTAGAGAAATTTTAACTAAAAGTCTATTTAGTCAAACATTTTGAATGTTTGAGTAAATTCATGAATGGTTTAGGGATCATCCCTAACTCTGATATAAAGAAGGTAGATCTATTGAGATATTTATTTTTACTATTATATGTTTATTTCTAATTCTCCTAATGTTATCTTTATCCTTAAACCTTTATTGTCCAAGATACTAGTATATCATGATTAAAAGGAGAATCCCTCCCAAATTTTAGGAGATTCAGGTCACCCTTTGGATACAATGTCGAGGTAGGAGTCATTTTTATACTTATCAATGATCCTTATAAAACATATGATTTCATATGATAGTTTATTTCATCGCTAGTGTAATTAAAACACATTATTATTATTTTTATTATATATGGATTCATTTTAAAATCTTGTTGATCATGGGTTTGAGGTTTATTTTTTCTCTTCCATTTAATTTAGTAAATTGTATTCGTTCATTTGAAACTAATAAAGAGTATTGATTAAATGATATCTCATACCATTATACATAAACACCATGAAATATTTTAACCAACCAAGATATGACACAAACCACGACATGGTGACTCTCAAAATCATGGTTTATGATTTAGTATATATATTCAAAAAGATGATCCCTTGATAATGAAATATATAAATAGATTTGGAAATACCTAATTTTCATTCCAATGATTCTATATAATCTCTTATAATTTAATGAATACAAAATAGAGCTTTTATAAGTTTTATATCATATTGTTGTATTGAAAATATTTCTCTGAACTCACTTTCATAGTTCTCTTTCTTTAGTTAATAGTCTCATTTATGTTTGATCATTTCGAAAATTCCCTTCCAACCACTTGGAATATACATTAAAATGTTTTCTTAATTGAATCAAGAGTTCATTTAACTCTTCATTAATTGTATTTTAATAAACACATCATCAAATTATATATAAATCAAAGAAACCTTTTGTTAATAAAATAAAAGAATATAAATTTAATAGATATTGTTACATATATCACATTATATTGATTTCCCTAATTCACATCATGTATAATTATATAACCCATATAATTTCCCATAATATGGTCCTTTGATGCATAAAACTTTCACAACTTTCTCAAGAAGGGTTAGTAAATTTATTTATGTTGACAAAAATAAATGACATGTGATTCCAGAAGTGTTCACAAGAGGTTTCAAAGGATACCATAAGGGATGTAGTATATCAAAATATGTGATCATAATAATTGTAGGCCATAGTATAATAACGTATAGTGATGAAGAGGAAATTCTTGTCAGGGTTTAGGTAAATACATAAAAAATAATACATTTCAAATAGTACCTCAGGTCGTGATATGAGATGCAGATAGTGAAATGGATATAATGAAATATTTTATAAAGGATATTGTGATGATTCTTTATGATGGATTATCCATCATGAATAATGATTTGGGAGAAATTGCATTCCATGTAGAAACACATTATTTCAAATTAATAATATTGTGATGTATATTTTAGACAACAATAGAAGCATAAGATTTCCTAACTAGGTATCACTAATAGTTAAAGTGAATATCACTATACATGACATAAAAGGCATGTTGATCTAAATTGAAAACCAATTTATCACATATAACAATATAAATATATCATTTTATAGTATATTAGTCAAAAAAACATTCATAGATAATATTTGGTACATTTTATTGAAATTTTTATAATTAGGTATCATCGGATAAATATTATAAAAATTCATGAATCATGTGAGGTGTGCATGAGCAGTAAATGAAATATGTGAGACCATGTGAAGAGCATAAAGTGAAGTGATTGTTTTCAGTTTCATAAAGGAGATATATGATCTAAACATGATGAGAATATATAAGATAGTGGATTTAGGAGATTTAAAGGGTAAACATTCAAGAATTTAAGACATGTGACCTTCATTAATGGAGAGACAATATCATAGAATCATATTCAATTGTTAATATTATTGGTGTTGAATGAAATATACATGAGTTGTTATACTCCAATGGGTATTATGTATATGTAGAGTTCATCCAGTAGAGGAGAATGGTTATGGGAGTTCATTAAATAAATAATGTTTTTATGGATAAAATTTACAATATTTTTTATTTTGTAGTAATAATTATTGTAACGAACGGACCCGGGGTACCCTCAAACCTAGCACCCAACCCAATCTGCCACATACCCGAATGGAATTCTTGATCCCCATGGGCTGGTGACAAGCACAAGGGAATCAAACAATTAACCAAAGGGATCGATTTTTCCTAACCTTAATAACCACATAGCATATTTATACTAAAAAAGTAACATAAAAAGACAAACAAGATATATATTCCATAATTATAAGAAAAACAGAAAAAAATAGACAAAAATAAGAGTAGCTAAAAACTCCTAAGGAAATGTCCAAATAAAAAGGAACCAAAGAAAATATCTACTCAAAATTATTTCATAGACAAACTCCCACAATCTCATCACTAGCTACCCATCCAACTAACATGAACCTCATCACCTCACAACGGTGCCTTTCCTATTCCAGCATTGGAAGACAAACAAAGGTCAACGTACCACCAAAGAGGTGCACAGAGCGTGGGCTAATAGGATCAGTAAGATCCCACCCAAATGTTCTATAAAAATCCTATGTATACCAATTCTTATATTCTATTTTTATGTAAATGCATGTCATGATAAGAAGTAAATTAGTTTTATAGAAAACAATGTAAACATTTCCCTTTTTCCACAGTTTTAAACAAAACCAGTTATGTTAATTTCAAAGAACATTTTAGATATCATTGTTTAAAAGCATAAACATTTGTATCAAGGCTAAATCAAAAATACAAGAAATAAAAAAAAGAATAATAGTTATCACAACACCATGGAATACTATAGGTCTAGGCGGTATACTACTCATACCACAATAATCATGTAACACCTTGAGATTTTATGGGATATATTCTTTTTATTTTCTTTGATGTCTTTTGTTGTACGCTACACCATTATTATATTTAAATATATGAAACATTGTATTATCGTTCATTATACTCAACATTGTTCTTGTCTTTTGTTATGCACAAGAGCAACCATCCTCGATAGCTTGCGTTACACGCCATACCATGTTTCACTAAACGATGATATATTATTAAAAAGTTATTATGGGATATAAACTAGATATTATGAATAGTAATAACCACATTTTTAATTTTATATAAAATTAACATTCATCTTATGTTTTTTCGAGGCATGATATAAGAACAAGTTCATTTTCTCGGATAAAAGAAGTATTTTTCAAAAAATCAGTTTTACCGACTTTTGATGGTGCACCCATTTTAAATCTAGTTTTTAACACTTTTATATATTTGATTTGACAAAATAAAATTATTATTTGGAAGAGGGACATAAAAATTTACATATTTTGGATTTTTGGTATTTTTCTGATAAAATTCATATTTTAATGAATAGTGAGAATTACTGCATTTTAATTCAAAACTCTCTTTTCATCTAATTTATTTATATAGTTAGATTATTATTTAAATTTCTTTAAAGTTTAATTGGATTAATTTTTTATAATATAATCTAATTTTGGTCATTTGAATTAATTCCCCATTGAAAATGGACACAAACACATCTCAATCATTTGATAGTTGTGACTTCTTAAAAACCAGCTTTTTGGTTTTGACAACGAGAATTAATTTCAAATTCATTAGTGAAAATTATATGTTTTGAATTTAGAAAAATGGATTCCATATTTGTAATTATTAGGTTCAATTTTTGTAAATAGTTACCTTTTATTTTTAGATAGTATGAATAGTGACTTCAGTAATTATTTTATTTACCTTCGTTAAAGGGTAAATCTGGTAAATAAGGGTAAAAATGAATATTATAAAAATGTTAAACTACCCTAACACATGTATTAATCCAATTGGATGAGATATTTCCGACCATGGTCTTCCTTGGGTCTATTTGGGGACCCCATGGAGGCACTTGGATGGGAAAATGACATTTTATAAGAATTAATTTAAAGTAAAGAGAAATATAACATAAACATGTATCTTATACTGAAACAAATTTTATATGGGGTAATATAATTTATCACTTAAACTATAAATAGTAATTAGAAATCAAAAAATATTTCCTATATCATGACATTTTATTTATAATTTTATAGATTTAAATAAATAAATTTTATTATTACATAGTGATGATGCAGTGATTGCTTCATTAATAATGGATTCAAATAAATGATATTATAAATATTAAAATAAATGTAATTTGATTTTTTTTATGTGATCCAAAAAATTTATGGATTATATTTACAAATTTTCTTTGAGTAAATGTATTTGGTTCAACGGAATCATATTTTTATAAATTTTTAAAAAAGTCATATATGCATAGTGTCAAAATTTACATAATTCCTAACTTAAAACATAAAATAGTTTATTAAATGATATTAATTTTCCAAAAATATAAGATTCAGGAAAATGGTTAAGAAAATTCCAAATATTTCATAAATAACTTTTTTGGGGTATTTTGACATGATACGGTAATTACATTAACCCACAATATGTAAATAACATGAAATCATTGTAAGATTAAAAAGGGTAGAATAAGGGTTAAACTAAAAAGATATGGATAAACCAATATATTAAAAACATGTCTAAAAATTATTGGATGATGGGTATTCTAACCAAAATCATCCTCTATTTTAATTAAATGATTTTTGGACTATTTTTAATAGAAATTAAATTTATAATAAATTAATATTTTGAGAGTTTTCTAAAATTCCCCTATCTTATATTATAAAAGGGAACCTCCTCCATCTCCTCTTCACTCCATTTTGAGCCTTCAATCTCAAAAATCCCTGACCATTTCTCTTATTAACTTCCCTATTTAAAATCTAGAGGTTATGTTCTTCTCAAAAGACCAACTCTAGTGTCTTAAGAGGAATATTAAAGGAGGCACGTTGAGGAAGAGGTAATCTCTTCTACTAATTCGTTCAAATTTATTTCTTCTTATACTTACAATTAATTAGTTTTTTCATTATAAAGTAATAAAATAATTATAAATCATATAATTATATGTTACTAAAAATATAAAACAAAATTATGTCACCTTCTATCCATCCTACGAAAAATGAAATCACCACGCGTGTGTACGTATGGCTTACCGTCTCCACACCGTGGTGTAATATGTTTTTCACCACCACCTTAGTTGGATCGGTATAATGGTGGAAATAATAACTATATATGATTATTATAACATGATACTAATTCTGAGATATTATACACCATACACTTTAATACCATTCAATAATTTTTGGAATGATATCGTCGCTCGTGCGTATGTACTGTTTACCGTCTCCACGACGTGATTAGATTCATTCTCCATGTTAACCATTCAAGAATGATTATAAAGTATATATTATAAATAATCATGAAATATATGAAATAATAATTCTTATGGATTTATATATATATATATATATATATATATATTCTTTTAATTAATTCCATTCAATTCAATAAGGAAACGAAAACAGCGTTCATGCGTACATACGGCATACTGTCTCCATGAATGGTGTATTCCCTTTCATTTATCAATCTATTATATAAATATTTATATTCTGAATATATATGATATATAAATCATTTTTACACTCTATAAGTAAGTAAATAATGATCTAATTAATAATATCGATAATAACATGTCCAAACACGTACGATAAATAAAATTTTTATTACCCAAAACGTCGCATTAACATGGAATTGACAAATGAGCGGGTAATATAAAGTCATAAGTAAATCATATATGATATCATAAATGTTATTATAGTTATGTTACAAGTTAATAATATGCTTAAACACTCTATATAGTAGTTTCAGACACATATAGAAGAAATCGTACATAGGGTAAGGGATAACTTTTCCAATTTGGTTTTTATCGGAGATTTTTTATTTGAAAGTATTTATTGTGGATATATTTATCATCAATTTCCATGTTTTCTAAAAAAATCATAAAATGTTTAATATTATACTATGTATATTTAAATTCATTTTTATCCCTTTTTGAATTTTACTGCGTGGTATGGAAGGAATCTTTCTTCTGTTTACCATAAAAGTTACTTTTTGACTTTTCCGAAAAAAGTACAAGGAGAATATTTTTTTAACTTATAAAGCATGAAAATATTCGTACATATTCATAATGACTTATTTCCATGAAGCTTCCTCTAAAAGTTTACAAGTTTATTTTAAACTAAATTCTTTTCATTTAAAATTAAACAACATTTTGATGAAAAGAAAATGTTTTTGAAAAAAAATATATTTCCTCAAGAATTAAGTTCAAGTGTTTTATCAAAATTATTTCACATCTAAGATGACATAGGGTTATGTTTCTATACCTATTATTAATTTGATTTTATTGTGTTTATGTTGTTTTTTTTTATGAAATTCAATTATTTTATATATATTATTATGGAATGATGTCTAAGAAACCAATTTTATTCCATGGGTTATGCTATGATAAAGTATTTATGTTTTTGTGCACTACGAGAAAACCGTCGTTTAGCGGCGGTTTTTTCGCGGCGGTTTTTAAAACTGCCGCAAAATGCGTTTCGGGCCGGCATTTCGCGGCGGTTTTTAAAACCGCCGCGAAAAAACCGCCGCTAAACGGCAAAAAAAAATTATTTTTTTTAAAATTTATTTTTTATTTTTTTTTAATTTTATTCGAGGATTAGCGGCGGTTTTTTAAAAAACCGCCGCGAAATAGCGGCGGTTTCGGTAAAACCACCGCGAAATGAAATAAAAAAAAATAAAAAATCGTGAGAAACCCCGAAATCACTAAAATGACCATAACTTTTGATCCAAGCGTCCGTTAAAGCACCACGACCAGTAAAATCGAAGCTCATGAAGAGATTTAGAGACACATATAATCAAAACCGTGAGACGGTCTAAGGTGTGGAAGATATTAGAGTTATAAAAAAGTTAAAAAAAGTCTTTCAACTTCAAATGGCCATAACTTTTGCTCCGGGTGTCCGTTTGGGCTCTACCACATATCAAATCAAAGCCAGCGAAGAGAGCTACGCACCAATTCGACATAAGCAAGCTTCTATCATGTTTTTCAACCCCAAAAACCCCTCTGAAGGCCTCCAAAACCCCGTTTCTGTCACCGGTGTCCCGTCGAACTTGTCTTCAAACGGACCTAACTTTCGATCCGTGTGTCATTTAGGCCTCCTCCACCTTCCAGATCATAGCTCGTTCCATGAGTTTCAGTTTGACTGGTCGCGGCGCCCACATGCACTCCTATATCATATGTTATGGCCTTTTTAGTGGGTATCGGGTTTGTTATGTTTTTCAATGCCTCGTTTCTAGCACTCGTTCCCCGTCAGCTTTTTTTTAAATGGTCGTAACTTCCGATTAGCCTGTCCATTCGGACTCTTTCACCTTTCAGGTTGAAGATCGTTTCAGGATCTTTGATTTGACAGGTCGCGGATCTAAAACGGACTCTCGGATCTTAAGTTATCTCTGTTAATGTGAGTCTAATATTTTTGTCTCTTTATGACCGTTTTGACGGGTTTTAACGGTAGCTCCATTTATTACTGTTTATTTGGGTTTCCATGACTTGTTATCTTTATCAATGGTTTTTTGTGGGTTATTATGATGATTATGTTGAATTATTAAGGAGTTTTCCAGAGTTTTCATGAGTTTTCATGCGTTCTCATTCTTTCTAATACCTCATTCTTCATATGCTTCTCCATCCTTTTTCATGCATTTTCATGATTTTTCATCTCTTATCATGTCTTTTCATACTTTTTCATGTGTTTCCTTTATTATTTATTATTTATTATTTATAATATACTTTAATTTATTTATTATATATTATTTGTAACTGGTTATTTATTATTTATTCTTTATTCTTTATATTTATTAATTATTTATGTTTATTTATTATTTATTCTTTATTCTTTATTCTTTATTATTTATTATTTATTAGTTATTTTTTATTTTTTATTTTTTATTATTTATTATTTATTATTTATATTTATATTTATTTATTATTTATTATTTATTATTTATTATTTATTATTTATTATTTATTATTTATTATTTATTATTTATTATTTATTATTTATTATTTATATTTATTTATCATTTATATTTATTTATTATTTATTATTTATTATTTATATTTATTTATTATTTATTATTTATATTTATTTATTATTTATTATTTATATTTATTTATTATTTGTTATTTATATTTATTTATTATTTATTATTTATTATTTATTATTTATTATTTATTAAATATTATTTATTATTTATTATTTATTATTTATTATTTATTATTTATTATTTATTATTTATTATTTTATTTATTTATTATTTTATTTATTTCTTATTTCTTATTTCTTATTTCTTATTTCTTATTTATTATTTATATTTATTTATCATTTATATTTATTTATTATTTATTATTTATTATTTACTATTTATTATTTATTATTTATTATTTATTATTTATATTTATTTATTATTTATTATTTATTATTTATTATTTATTATTTATATTTATTTATTATTTATTATTTATATTTATTTATTATTTATTATTTATTATTTATTATTTATTATTTATTATTTATTATTTATTATTTATTATTTATTATTTATATTTATTTATTATTTATTATTTATTATTTATTATTTATATTTATTTATTATTTATTATTTATTATATATTATATATTATTTATTATTTATTATTTATTATTTATATTTATTTATTATTTATTATTTATTATTTATTATTTATTATTTATTATTTATTATTTATTATTTATTATTTATTATTTATTATTTATTATTTATTATTTATTATTTATTATTTATTATTTATTATTTATTATTTATTATTTATTATTTATTATTTATTATGTATATTTATTTATTATTTATATTTATTTATTATTTATTATTTATATTTATTATTTATTTATTATTTATTTATTATTTATTTATTATTTATTTATTATTTATTATTTATATTTATTTATTGTTTATATTTATTTATTATTTATTATTTATTATTTATATTTATTATTTATTAATTATTTATTTATTATTTATTATTTATATTTATTTATTATTTATTATTTATTATTTATTATTTATTATTTATCATTTATCATTTATTATTTATTATTTATTATTTATTATTTATCTTTATTTATTATTTATTATTTATCTTTATTTATTATTTATTATTTATATTTATTTATTATTTATATTTATTTATTATTTATTATTTATATTTATTTATTATTTATTATTTATTAATTATTATTTATTATTTATTATTTATTATTTATTATTTATTATTTATTATTTATTATTCATTATTTATTAGTTATTATTTATTATTTATTATTTGTTTATTATTTATTATTTATATTTATTTATTATTTATTATTTATTATTTATTATTTATTTATTATTTATTATTTATTATTTATTATTTATATTTATTTATTATTTATTATTTATTATTTATTATTTATTATTTATATTTATTTATTATTTATATTTATTTATTATTTATATTTATTTATTATTTATTATTTATATTTATTATTTATTTATTATTTATTATTTATATTTGTTTATTATTTATATTTATTTATTATTTATTATTTATTATTTATATTTATTATTTATTAATTATTTATTTATTATTTATTATTTATATTTACTTATTATTTATTATTTATATTTATTTATTATTTATTATTTATTATTTAATATTTATTATTTATTATTTATCATTTATTATTTATTATTTATTATTTATTATTTATCTTTATTTATTATTTATTATTTATCTTTATTTATTATTTATTATTTATATTTATTTATTATTTATTTATTATTTATTATTTATTATTTATATTTATTTATTATTTATTATTTATTATTTATTATTTATTATTTATTATTTTTTATTTATTATTTATTATTTATTATTTATTATTTATTATTTATTATTCATTATTTATTATTTATTATTTATTATTTTTTTATTATATCTTATTTATTATTTATTATTTATATTTATTTATTATTTATTATTTATTATATATTATATATTATTTATTATTTATTATTTATTATTTATATTTATTTTTTATTTTTTATTTTTTATTTATTATTTATTATTTATTATTCCTTATTCCTTATTTATTATTTTTTATTTTTTATTTTTTATTTTTTATTTTTTATTTATTATTTTTTATTTTTTATTTATTATTTATTATTTATTATTTATCTTTATTTATTATTTATTATTTATTATTTATTATTTATATTTATTTATTATTTATATTTATTTATTATTTATTATTTATATTTATTATTTATTTATTATTTATTTATTATTTATTTATTATTTATTATTTATATTTATTTATTATTTATATTTATTTATTATTTATATTTATATTTATTTATTATTTATTATTTATTATTTATTATTTATTATTTATCTTTATTTATTATTTATTATTTATATTTATTTATTATTTATTATTTATTATTTATTATTAATTATTTATTATTTATTATTTATTATTTATTATTTATTATTTATTATTTATTATTTATTATTTATTATTTATTATTTATATTTATTTATTATTTAATATTTATTATTTATTTATTATTTATTATTTATTATTTATTATTTATTATTTATTATTTATTTATTATTTATTATTTATTATTTATTAATTATTATTTATTATTTATTATTTATTATTTATTATTCGTTCTTTATTATTTGTTATTTTTTATTTATTATTTATTATTTATTATTTATTATTATCGAGTTTATATCTATTATTTATGTATTATTTGTTTTTTCAATTAATATATATAAGTATATTAATTTCTGTTTATTAACTACATGGCGAGCTTGCTGGAGTGGTAAAGTCTTTGGAAAATATGCAAGAGGTTAGGGGTTCAAATCTCACCTAACGCAGAATTTATTTATATTGCATGGGCATGCATGGGCATGCATGTGCATGTGCATGGGATGTGCATGCATGGATAAATAAATAAAATAAATAAATAAATAAATAAATAAATAAATAAATAAATAAAATAAATAAAATAAAATAAATAAAATAAATAAATAAATAAATAAATAAAATAAATATATATATATATATAATTAAAAAAATTAAAAAAAATTAAAAAAAAACTGCCGCTGAATCATTTAGCGGCGGTTTAAACCGCCGCTAAAAAAACCCCGCGAAACGTTCTGCGACGGTTTTGAAAACCGCCGTGAATAGTTTCCCGACGCACGATTTAGCGGCGGTTTTTGAAAACCGCCGCCAATCGATTTAGCGGCGGTTTAAACCGCCGCGAAACGAAAAAAAACCGCCGCTAAATTCCTGTTTTGCCGTAGTGGTGGAACATGTAATAATGATTTCATTATGAGATTGGTGGGACCTATATATCCCTCCAATGCATTTGGGAAAGATTTATATCTCATTAGATAGACATGAAAATAATTGAAAGTAAATCTGGTTCAGTAATATATGGCTAGAACGGAAAGTAAATGTGGTTCAGTAATGCATGACTAGAACAGAAAGTAAACCTGCTTCAGTAATGGACTTTTTACACTATGATGGTCTTGGAAACAATGCCTTGGCTAATATAGAAATCATACTATCTTAATATTTTTTTCCATAATTCCATTTTTTATTCCAATGTAATTTTATCATGGTTAATGTTCCTTTATGATCTATTCCTTCGGAACTTTCATAATTTATTTCATGACTCAAGATTTTGATGCTTAATATTTATGTTCATGTTTTTACATTCAAATGTTTATGGATTGTTTTATGTTATCCATTTTTACCCTTACTAAGCATTTGAGCTCACTCTTTTTATGTTTTCTTTTCCCTGGGATATAAATAAAGGTTTTATATAGGAAAACAAAAGGGGAATATCTTTATGGGAGATGTTGAAGATATTTCACCAAGTTAGAAGATTATGTTCTGAGTTTCCAAAGACACTGAACTAATATATCCTTTGGGCATATATTTTGTGTAATGTATTAATTATTCCTCAAAAGAAATGTAATGCCCATGTACTTCAAGCTTGGGTCGTTAGTGTTGGTATCAGAGCAAAAGTTTAGCTAACCTTTGGAATCTAGGATGTGAAAAAATTAGTGAGATCCCTAGATATATTTTAAGGTATTTATAGGGAAATCCCTAAGAGTAAGTCTAACTATAGGTTACAGTCCTATAATTATCATAACTTTCATGAATAACATAGTATTAAACCTAAGATGTTAGATATTGAAATTACTCTCCCTTGATTATATTGTTTTCCTAGTATGATTTTTGCCTCTCACGCTATTCTTTTGGGGTTTTAGATGATGGCTGGAACCTGAAGGAACTATGTTAATGATCAATGAAATTATTCTTCTACTAAAAAACCAAATGTTATTGGAGATGGAATGAAAAATCTTATTTCTATACTTACACAAGATATGAATCATTCTGGACTTCCAAATTATCATAGAAGGGAACAATATTCTTTTGAGTCCTTCATGAGGAAATGAACACCTTATTTTAGTGGGTCTTCTAATCCACTTGGTGCTGAACAATGGATCAGTACCATTGAAAATTTATTTTCCATCCTTCATTGTTTGGAACATGAAAAAGTCATTTTTTTGTCTATCGATTAGAAGGTGAAGAAAACCAAGGGTGGATTCTAATTAAGAATACAAGGTAGCAAGATGAAATTGAATCCATGGAATGGGATGAGTTCAAGAAATTATTTTTCAATAAGTACTTCCCCCATATTATTCGAACAAAGATTGAAAAGGAGTTCCTTAACCTTAAGAAAAAGGATGAAGAATATTTTGGTACATATGAGGCAAATTTTACAAGACTTGCAAGGTATGCTTCTGGTTTTATCATCCAACCTGAAAGTAAAGTTGATCGATTCTTCAGTGGCTTAAAACCAAGTCTTAGATGGGAATTAGCTATAAGATATTTCAGTATCTATGAATAGATTCTATGTTGTGCTATCAATGTAGAACTATAATTTGGTGTTACATATCAATCTCATGGTTTTGACAAGAAACAAAAGATGGAGTTCAAGGGAAAATCTCAAAACAATGGTGAAAAGGATGAATGTTTCCTTATGATTAAAGTGTGGAAAGAAGCATGTTGGAGACTGTATTAAAGGGACTAGAAAATTTTTCAATTATGTAAAATATTTTCATCGAGCAGTTAAGTTCTGAAGTAATGGAAAAAATGATGCTAATGATGTGAAAAGATAAAAAACTACAGAGAACGCACCACCAACACTTCAATGCTACTAGTGCAAGGAATTGGGGCATTATTCTACCAATGCCCAAACCCAAGGGTTGATAACGATGATCGACATCAACAACTTCTAAAATCCAATGATAAATGCAAATCACATGTGATCACTATTGGTTATGTTAAGTATGACAATGAAGTGGTGGAATGATTAGGTGTGTATGTAATGGGATTCCAAAATATTGTTGTGGAATCTCATTTATAGTATTATGGAATATTGGAATATCTATGTATTGGTTTATTATGGTTTTCCATAATTATATGGTATCAGTAATCATGAAAAGTGAATGAAATATTTTTAGAAATAACATGATATGCACATAATGATGGATTAGGAGATTATGAGATTTTTGATTGTATTAATGATCTCGTGACTCATATAAGGACAAAGTCATATTGTGATTTGAGTAAATAGAATTTTTGGTATTTTTGGTGTGTGGAAAGAGTTATTAGTTATAGAATGCATGTTTTCACTAAGGTTTTATGGTAATTCATGTTATTATCATGTTTAAAGAGAATACATGATTAAGGTATTCACATTTTTGGAATGTGACAACCAAGAGCATCCAAATGAGATATGAGAGGCAAATGTTAAGTCGATTTAGTTCACCTCCTTCTAAAGTTTTATATTTTTAGTTTTTGGAAGGATTGTAATATTATCCATTTATAGATAGTATAAGATATATTCCAGTTGAAGTTTGTTAGATTAAAGTATTATCTCACTATAGTTGGACTTATGCATATTTGATTACATGTTCTAAACTTTTAGTTGATACATATGGAATGACCTATCATTCTATCGCATGATCTGTTAACACTTCAAGAATGAAAAATTCCCCTTCTTTTATTTAAATAAGAGATGAAGTGGAAATTTTTCATGGAATGACCAATGTTGAGATTTTACTAAAATAATGTAATTATTTCTCCTCATGTAATAATTCATCAACTTTAGGAAAACGATCTTGAAACAAAAAATGTTGTCCTAGTACCTTCTTATTGGATGAATCATATGGTCCTGTAAATCATTACAGATTTATTGATTTCTAGAAGTCAACTTTATCCAAACATTATTCTCTATCACTGTCCATCAGAACATGATGGTTAGATTGTAAGAACATGGATCTTCGTTTCAAGAATGTTTTTCTTTTTTCTGATGTTTTTGAGAAAAGAGGAATTTCTTGAAGTTTTTGAAGTACACGTCGTGTACTTTATGTGTACACGCCGTGTACTCCCTTTCCGCGCCAGGCCATGTGTTGGTCGTGTCTGAGCCACACACATGGTGTGTAGGGATGAAGTGGAGGCCGCTTAAAGTAAAGTACAGAAAAATAGAGTACACGCCGTGTACTCAAAAAGTACACACCGTGTATTTTCTTTTTTTCATTAAACGGACCGGGGTCGCGTCTCATCGACAGAACACTCTTCTTCTCTAGATTCTTCATCTGAGAGAAACTGTACAGTCACGGATCTTTGACGAGCCCCCATTTCTCCATTCGTTCTTTGATTCAATCGTCATCGATTGCGTTGGAACCGCAGCGGTGAGTCCTTCCTTCTCCTAGAGCCTTGTTTTCCAATTCCTCTTCTTTCTCAAGTTATCGTCGGTTGAACATTTTGGACGTTTTCTCATATCTTCGACATTCTAAGGATAATCAATATTTGTGGATCAAGTATATTGATCTACTAGCATCCAGGTAGGTGGTTTGTTCCTTAACTTTCGATATGTTTGAGTTTTATGTGCAAATTCCACCAATACCCATGAACGGGGTATTGCGTGTTTACCGTTTTTACCTTGTGATTATTACTTCCTTTCATTCATGCTTGTGTAGAGGTAAATTGATCATGTTTGTGGATAATTGTTGTGCTTGGATGTTATGCCAATGCTTTGTTATGTTTACGACCTTGGATCTTTGTTAGCCTTGGTCGTTTTTTCTGTTTCAATGCCTAGTGACCGTAGGATGGAGTAATGATGATAACATACTTGTTTGATGTAGATTGTTTAGCCAAGTAGCTCTATAGGTTTACTTTGGTTAGCCAAGTATCTCTATAGGTTTACTTTGGCCTTATATCATTATTATGCATTGACTGGCATGGGGCTGTGAGAACCCGGTGCTATAGACTATAAGGGATAGACCGAGTGAGCTTCCCAGAGAGTCCTTGACATTATAGGCTACAGGGGATAGACCGAGTGAGCTTCCCAGAGTGCCTTTGGACATTATATGCTATAGGGGATATACCGAGTGAGCTTCCCAGAGTTTCTTTGATCTTATAGACTATAGGAGGGTAGACCGAGTGAGCTTCCTCAGAGAGTCTTTACTTGTTGAATTGCTTTAAAACCTTTTTTCCAGACTAGAGAAGGAATTGACTGAGTGAGCTTCCTTAGAGATTCTGTGATTGTCCTGAAACTATAGGAGTAATTCACTGAGTGAGCTTCCTCAAAGAGTTTCTAGACCTTGGGGCCTATAGGGTTAGACCACGTGATCTTCCTCAGAGAGTCTCTGACTACCCTAGACTATAAGGGTAATTGACCAAGTGAGCTTCCCCATAGAGTCTTATAAATTCATACGACCAAAACAGAGGGATTAGGGTGAGTACACTGCCCAAAGGGTTGTGGTACTTCTCGGTTAGGACCAGAGGGGATGGCTGCAAGTACTTCCCATAGGGTTTTCTGTTAGTGGCTAGCTGTTTACTTCACTACTAATTGTTGTTCTGTGGACTGATTATTGTTGTGTATCTTCCTGTTACTGCATGTTGTTTATTGTTACTGTTTACTATTTACTGTACTATTACCTTCTACATACTCACTGACTGTTAGGAATAGATCTTCGGGTGGTTGTCTACAGGGATTTAGTCTCACAGCCTGTTTGGGCCATGCTTTTGGGCCCAAGAAGACTATGTTGTTGTAGTTATAGACAATGGCAAGCGCCCTTCGACTTCTGGTACTTGATTTCTTGGAGTAGGAGAGCATGGGACCAATATTTGGCTTGCGATGCTGAGGAGTTTATCTGTTTACCTCTCTTTAGTACTTTGGTTTGGAACTATTGTATTTCCATCATTGTGACTTGTTTGAAATCTTTTTTAGACATATTTATTATGCATAATTTCATATATATATGTGTGTGCTCCAGTTGTTTGCTGCTTTAGTCTTCCGCTGTTTACTCGTGTATGGATTGTTCTGTTTCCGTTATTTCTTATTGTTTACTTCCGCTGTGTACTCTCCCAATGAGGGCATAGTTTCCCCACTATCACACCCAAGGCCATCGCTGCTAGTCAGCAGACTCTGGCGTTTGGGGAAATGCACTTGAGGCCATGTGACCAACTGGGTATGGGGCGCCTCTGGGCGGCTTCTTGAACCGGGATGTTACAAAGTGGTATCAGAGGAATTATTTTCTCTTGATTTACTCTTTGGAGGCTTTAGCCAGGGATAAGATGGATTCGGTACTTGGTAATAAGTTGTGCCTGGGAGTAGCTAACCCATGTACAGGGAAAATCCAATCTACCTCGCTTATTGCAGTTTTCTGATTTTGCGATGTTATGGTTGATATGATTTCACCTAGAGTGATTCACATGAATTTTGTTGTTATTGTTCTTGCTATTATGGTTCTATTTCTGTCACAACCCGATGAGATGAGGGTATGCCATCTCATGCATCATATAGGAACCTGTTAGGAATCACATTCCATGCATTCGTGTCATTCCATCTAGGGAGCATTAGAGATTTCATGTTGTTGTGATAGACTTGTGTAGATTATGCATGCTGTTGTGATAGATGCTTGATAGAATCCTTTCTGGTTGTTAGGGGATTGTTTGTATTCTACTTGCTTAGATGAATGCCAAATTTGGGTTCTTGAGGTGTTATGGGCCCTCTTGAATCGAAAATTGGTGGATCATTGACATGTTATTCTTTTTTTTATGACTTTATTGGATGCCAAGATTTGATTTGCGTGGAGTATGGGCCCTCACGGATCGGACTGTGGCACTTTCATGCCTTGTTTCTGTGTTTTCTGGACTTCGGTGCTATTTCTGAGCTACTGCCCAAAAAAACCCAGAATACACGGCATGTACTTTGTATATACATGTCGTGTAGTTTTTAAAACATGTCACTGATTGCGTGAGAAGGAACATGGTGTTGTGGAAAAATATTCTGGACAACGACGTGTACGGTAGGTACACGCCGTGTAGTAGTGAGTCGTGTACCCGGCTATGTCACTAACAACATGGGTCGAAGAAGCTCGAGTAGAACACACCTTGTTTGGTAGGAACATGCCGTGTAGTTTTGTTCTAGGTACCCATCTGTGTCACGAACAACATGGGTCGGTGTTATCTTCTCTTATACATGTTGTGTTTATTCGGAACACGTCGTGTAAGGGTCATCCATGTAGTCGGTCGTGTAACTAACAACATGGGTTGTCAAAACCTTCTTTAGTACATGTCGTGTCCATGGGAAACACGCCGTATAGTCTAAGTTTAAGTAGAACATGTGGGTTATTCATGTAAGGAGACTCGGGAAGGGGAGTAGAGTTCAAGTACACGCCGTGTGGGGGGACAACACGCCATGTAGTTGGGTTTTTACACAACCAGTGTGGCAGGAATACACGGCCATGTGAATGGCTTAAGAGAACATGTCGTCTAGTCGTGTTTTGTAAAACTTGAATGTTTCCTTCTCATATTCTAGTTTTTTACTCTTGTATTCTTAGTCTATGATAATCCTGATCTAAGGTGTGCTTTTGATCTTTCAGAGCTATGCCTCCGAGATGTCCTCCGGTTGTACGTCAGTTGCCAGACGGTGATCAAACACTAGATATGGCTGATCAGGATCCTCCTACAGATCCTCCTGTTGTGCTAGTTTTGGCACCAGTAGTTATACCCATCACAGGAGCTGATACGCAGTTCAGGGAGGAATTCCTGAGGATGATGCAGACTTTTCAGAGAGCGCCGCTTCCTACCCTGTCGATGGCCGAATTGACGTGGGTCTTTCAGCAGCAGCATCCTCCTACTTTCTCAGGGGATGGAGGACCCCAGGCTTCCGAGTCGTGGTTAGAGGCCATGCTGACTATCTTCGAGCATCTCGAGATACCCCTAGAGAAGAGAGTAAAGCTGGCCACCTATATGCTCCGAGACACTGCCAAGAGGTGGTGGGAGGTGATCTCACAGTCAGGGCGCCAACAGAGTATGACTTAGGATGAGTTTCGGAACACCTTCTATGACTACTTCTATCCAGAGACCCTGAGGGCCAATCGAGCCCATGAGTTTATGAGTCTGCAGTGGGGTACTCTTTATGTTATGGAGTACTAGTCCTGCTTTACTGAACTGCAACGTTTTACACTGATCCCAACAGGTGATGAGTTGTTCCTTACTAGGAAGTTCAAGGACGGTCTCAGGCAGGAGATCCGTTCCCAGGTGAATATCTTCAGGTTGACTTCAATATCCTATATCGTCAACCAGGCGCTTATCACTGAGCGCAATCTGAGGGATTCTGGAGCAGTGAGCTAGGGAGGTTCGACATCTAGAGATGGTATTCCTCCTACGGATAGTAGGAAGCGCCGTAGAGAGTCTTCTTGAGGAGATCATGGTAGGTGGGATGTATCTTCTGACAGCCGGGTTGTGTGCTACCAGTGTGGTAGGAGTAGGCATACTAGGTCCCAATGCCAGAGAGATCCGATGGAGTGACGATCTTGCAGCAAGATGGGCCATCTGCAGCGATTTTGTTAGATCTTCTCACCTTCAGCTGGTGGTAGGGGTTCTTCTATGACACCGCATTCTGGAGATGCTTCACCATTTTCTCACCAGTCTGGGAACTGGAGTTCTTCCGGCCATTCAGGATAAGGTGGAGGTCACGGTCGTCGTGGTCAGTCACCCGGTCATCAACGACAACAGAGTGGATCAGCTCGGATTTGTCAGGCTGGGTCACAGGGCCACGGGTCAGGCCAGACTTTTCTTGTGGAGCCGACCTATCAGGATCAGGATCCCAGACCTTCTACAGTTTGAGTTATGATCTTAGTAGCCTCAGTTTTATCTTTATCTCTTTTCGACACTTGTGCTTCACATAGTTTTATATCTGTTGCTATTGTGGAGAGCGTTGGGCTCTGTATCATTTCGTATACCGACATGTTGACTCTTGACATGTTGTTGGGAATGAGGACATCTAGTGTGCATCAGTGCAGAGAGTTCCCTCTTGAGGTTGCAGGGTGTCTTTTCTTATGGGACCTCTATGTACTAGATATGACGGGCTATGACTTCATTCTCGAGATGGACTGGTTGGTTCCCTTCTAGGAAGTCGTTGATTTCTATCACCGCAAGGTGAGTTTCGTATCACCAGAGGGTGGATCTTTCCTTCATAGAGGCGATTGGGATGTCCAGGCGGGTAGAGCTGGACCAGAGCATCATGGGCTAGGGGGAGTTACAGCCCAGATTACCAGTCTTTATCTAGATGACCAGGGGGCTTCACAGTTGGACTTTCCTACAGTGGTGGATCATTTCAGAGACATCTTTCCAGAGGAATTTTCATGATTACCTCTGGAGCGTGAGGTAGACTTATCGATTAATCTCATGCCTAGAACGGCACTAGTGTCCATTCTTCCCTATAGGATGGTTACACCTGAGTTTCAGGAGCTCAAGAAGCAGTTGGAGGAGTTGCAATCAAAGGGTTTCATCCGACCCAGTACTTATCCATGGGGTTTTCCTATCCTTTTTGCGAAGAAGGAATACGGTACCCTTAGGCTTTGCATGGATTATCGGAAGTTGAACCAGTTGATGGTCAATAACCGATATCCCTTGTCGAGGATCGATGATTTCTTCGATCAGCTTCGAGGAGACAGAGTGTTCTCAGAGATTGATTTAAGATCCGGCTATAATCAGTTGCGTGTTAGACCATCAGATATACCTCTTATATCCTTCAGGAGAAGGTATGGTCTATATGAGTATACGGTTATGTCGTTTGGTCTCACAAATGTGCCGGCATTTTTCATGGAACTGATGAACTGAGTGTTCCATCCTTACTTGGATTCCTTCGTCGTGGTCTTCATGGACGATGTATTGGTATACTCTTAACCTCAACACGACCATGCCACACATCTTGAGATTGTTCTGAGTACACTGAGAGAGCATCAGTTATATGCTAAGCTTTCGAAATGCCACTTTTGGATGGATCAAATTCACTTTATAGGTCATGTTATCTCAGAGACAGGAGTATCAGTGGACCTAGAGAAAGTGAGAGTTGTAGTTTCTTGGGAGCAGACGAAGAACGTATTTGAGGTACGGAGTTTCCTAGGGATGGCTAGATACTACATGCGCTTCATATAGGACTTTTCGCACCTAGCAGCACCATTGACAGGTCTGACCAAGAAGGGGGAAAGTTCTTATGGTCAGATTCTTGTGAGTCAGCCTTTCAGAAGCTGAAGGGAAGGTTGACGTCAGTACTGATACTAGTCTTGCTAGAGCCAGGCAAGAGCTATACTATTTTTTGTGATGCTTCAAGTATCGGTCTGGGATCCATGCTTATGTAGGGAGATGCAGTCATTGTGTTCGGGTCTCGGTAGTTAAGGCCACATGAGAGGAACTACCTGACGCACGATCTAGAGTTGGCAGCTGTTGTTCATGCCTTACGCTATTGGAGACACTACCTTCTGGGAGATCACTTTGTGGTTTTCACCAATCAAAAGAGTCTCAAGTATATCTTCACTCAATGTGATCCGAATCTGCGACAGCGCAGGTGGGTTGATCATCTTCAGTCTTTCGAAATCGATCTCGCCTATACACTGGGAAAGGGCAATGCAGTGGTAGATGTGTTGAGCAGGAGAACTCAGATTCAGGCAGTTCGGGAGGCTTGTAGTGAGTGGCAGCTTATGTCTATGTTCTCTGAGATACACTTGGAGATGAACTATAGACAGGGATAGACTTTCCTATCTTTTGAAGCTGTTACCTATACTCTTCTTGATCGGGTATGGATGATGCAGCTATCAGACTCAGAAGGCTTAGTCCTGCGGGAGAGTGTGTCATAAGAGGACCTTCTTCCTGGATGGATAGTGGGCGAGGATGAGATCTTGTGTTTCCAGGGACACGTATGGGTTCCATTAGACATACGCGAGGATTTGTTGCGGGATTTTCATTCCTCAATTTGGGAAGTTCATCCTGGCATCACCAAGATGTATCGGGATCTTCATCGCTAGTACTGGTGGCCAGGCATGAAGAGAGATGTTGCTAGTTTTTTCATGAGATGTTCTACTTGTTATCAGGTGAAAGCAGAGCATTAGAGACCATCAGGCCTTTTACAGTAGTTACCCATTCATGAGTGGAAGTGGAACGACGTAGTGATGGACTTCGTGACAGGGTTGCCGAGGTCACCCCGGGGGAGTGATGTTGTTTGGGTTTTCATCGATAGGCTTATGAAGGTTGCTCACTTCTTGCCGATCAAGGAGACCTTCGATGTTGATGATTTGGGACGATAGTACATCTGAGAGATTATACGTCTACATAGAGTTCCACACACCATTGTTTCAGTCAGGGATGCGCGCTTTACTTCTTAGTTCTTGAAGGGACTTCAGAAGGCCTTGGGGACATAGGTGCTTTTGAGTACAGAATACCATCCCTAGACTGATGGCCAATCCGAGCGCATGATCCAGGTGCTTGAGGATTTTCTCTGATATTACATTATAGACTTTGGCAGTTCTTGGGAGAAGCATATTCCTCTTGTTGAGTTCTCTTACAACAACAGTTTTCATGCAATTATTCATATGGAACCTTACGAGTCTTTGTACAGTAGGCCATGGCGATCACCCTTTATGCTGGATGGAGGCAGGAGAGGCATCTTTGCTAGGAACTTGTCTTGTTTAGGAGACCTCTGAGTAGATAGAGTTGATTCGGAAGAGGATGGCTATAGAATAGTCTCAGCAGAAGTCTTGTGCTGATCAGCAGAGACGACCTCTGGAGTTTGAGGTCGGGGATCATGTTTTCCTGCATGTCGCACCGAGGTTGGGACACAAGGGGATTCAGAGATAGGGTAATCTTTCACCATAGTACGTCGGGCCATTTAAGGTGTTGGAGAGAGTTGGTCTGGTCGCCTATTAGTTGCAGTTACCTCAGAGGTATCGGTCTATGCACGACGTCTTCCACGTCTCTCAGATCCGATGTAACTTTTCAGACCCATCTCATGTCCTTCAGCCCGAGGAGGTTGAGCTCTAAACGGATGCATCGTTTGAGGAGCATCTTATCCAGTTTGTCGAATGTAGTATGAAGGTTCTACGAGTCTGGTATGTTCCTCTGGTACAGGTTTTATAGCTGCACGGGCGAGTGCAGGACGAGACTTGGGAGAGGGAGGTCGATGTGTGATCGTAGTGGCCGGAGCTGTTTGGGGTTTCTTCTTCTACAGCTCGTTAGGGAAATTCGGAGATGAATTTATTTAAGGGGGGAAGTTTGTAAGAACCCGGATCTTCGTTTCAGGTATGTTTTTTCCTTTTTCTGAAGTTTTTGATAAAAGAGGAATTTATGAATGTTTTTTAAGTAAACGTTGTGTACTTTATGAGTACACGCCATGTACTCCCTTGTCGCTCTAGGTCGTGTGTTGTCCATGTCTGGGCCACACACATGATGTGTAGGGATGAAGTGGAGGCTGCTTAAAGTAGAGTATGGAAAAATAGAGTACACACCGTGTACTCAAGAAGTACACACCGTGTATTTTCTTTTTTTTCATTAAATGGACCGGGGTCACGTCTCATCAACAGAATGCTCTTCTTCTCCTGCTTATTCATCCGAGAGAAACCTTACGGCCGCGGATCTTTGATGATCCCCCTTTTCTCTATCCGTTCTTCGATTCGATCTCCATCTATTGCATTGGAACCGCAGCGGTGAGTCCTTCCTTCTCCTAGAGCCTTGTTTTCCAATTCCTCTTCTTTCTCAAGTTATCGTCAGTTGAACGTTTTGGACGTTTTCTCAGATCTTCGACGTTCTAAGGAGAATTAGTCTTCATGGATCAAGTATATTGATCTCCTAGAATCCAGGTAGGTGCTTTGTGCCTTACCTTTCAATTTCTTTGAGTTTTATATGCAAATTTCACCAATACCCGTGAACGGGGTATTGCGTGTTTACCGTTTTGCCCTTGTGGTTATTCCTACCTTGCTTGAATGCTAGTGTAGAGGTAAATTGATCATTTTTGTGGATAATTGTTGTGATTGGATGTTATTCCCATGCTTTTTTATGTTTATGACCTTGGGTCTTTGTTAGCCTTGGTCGTTTTTCATGTTTCCATTCCTAGTGATCGTAGGATGGAGTAATGATGATAACATACTTGTTTGTTGTAGACTATTTAGCCAAGTAGCTCTATAGGTATACTTTGGTTATCCATGTAGATCTATAGGTTTACTTTGTCCTTATATAATTATTATGCACTGACTAGAACGGGGCTGTGAGAACCTGGTGCTATAGACTATAAGGGATAGACCGAGTGAGCTTCCCAGAGAGTACTTGACATTATAGGCTATAGGGGATAGACCGGGTGAGCTTCCCAGAGTGCCTTTGGACATTATAGGCTACAGGGGATAGACTGAGGGTGCTTCCCAGAGTGCCTTGGATCTTATAGACTACAGGAGGGTAGATCGAGTGATCTTCCTCAGAGAGTCTTTACTTGTTGAATTGATTTAAAACCTTTTTTTCCAGAATAGAGAAGGAATTGACTGAGTGAGCTTCCTTAGAGAGTCTGTGATAGACCTGAAACTATAGAATGAATTGACCAAGTGAGCTTCCTCATAGAGTTTATAGACCTTGGGGCCTAGAGGGTTAGACCATGTGATCTTCCTCAGAGAGTCCCAGACTACCCTAGACTATAAGGGGAATTGACCGAGTGAGCTTCCCCAGAGAGTCTTATAAATTTTTACAACCAAACCAGAGGGGTTAGGCTGAGTGCACTACCTAGAGGGTTGTGGTACTTCTTGGTTAGGACCAGAGGGGATGGATGCAAGTACTTCCCAGAGGGTTTCCTGTTAGTGGTTAGTTTTTTTCTTTACTACTTCTTGTTGTTCTGTGGACTGATTATTGTTGTATATCTTCCTGTTACTTTCTGTTGTTTACTATTACTATTAATTGTTAACTGTACTATTACCTGCCATATACTCACTGAGTGTTAGGCACAGATCTTTGGGTGGTTTCCTACTGGGATTTAGTCTCACACCATGTTTGGTCCATGCTTTTGGGCCCAATAAGACTATGTTGTTGCAGGTATAGACAAGGGCAAGCGCCCTTAAACTTCTGGTACTTGATTTCTTGGAGCATGAGAGCATGGGACCAAGCTATGGATTGCGATGCTGAGGATATTATCTTTTTACCTCTTTTTTGTACTTTGGTTTGGCACGATTGTATTTCCAACATTGTGACTTGTTTGGCCGCTTTCCTAGACATATGTATTATGCATCATTTCATATATATGTGTGCTCCAGCTATTTACTGCTTTAGTCTTCCACTGTTTACTAGTGTATGGATTTTTCTGTTTCCGCTATTTCTTATTGTTTACTTCTGTTGTGTACTCTTCCAATGAGGGCATAGTTTCCCCACTATCACACCCAAGGTCCTCATTGTTAGTCGGTAGCCTCTGGCATTTGGGGAAATGTGCTTGAGTCCATGTGACCAACTGGGTACGGGGCGCCTCTGGGTGGCTTCCGGAACTGGGATTTTACATATATTTCTCTTCCATATTCATGTTTTCACTTCCCATATGACAACCCTACTTTTATTACAAACTTACTCATGATTTATTACATAAAATATTCAATTGATACAACATGGAAGATCGAGAGTTCTAGTGTCTTTGGGGATTATTATCATTACATAACAACTTAAAACATCAAATGAAACATCTTTATTGAAAACTTCTTTTACATGACCACTACATTCCCTTGTACTTAACATTGCATGGGATAACCTGAGGACATGCATAAGAAAAGGGGTGAGCTATAAAGGCCAGTAAGGGAATAAACATGGAATACATGAGGAGTAAAATACATGTTAGACAATAGGCATATCAATAGAGCACAAGAGAAACATGAACATAAAGGCATGATAAAGCATGATAATCATAACATGGAAATGTGGCAACAACACTTAACCTGGAATTAGCATGAGCCAAGGCTCATTGCACATGGAGCATGAGTAAATTCTCATTGCACATGAAGCACGAGTAAACCCTAATTTCACTTTAATTATCATGAGTCAACACTCATTGAACATGACTTATCATGATATTATACTTTACCCAATGTATTGGAGCGCTATAAGGGAGCACCCTTCTTAAACATTTCATTTCATGCATAAGTGTGCCACTTGGATCATAAAACATGGATTCATTAGACATAATCATTCATTCCACGATAAAAGAATGTGGAATTAATATATGAAACTTTATAATCAATAAGTAAATGTGCATAAAGGTGAATACCCTTGATGGAGAAATGGGAATGGTATTCACTACACAAAGGCATTGGCTTAGAAAATCGCTGCAATTTCGGCAGCGTAATGGTGTGACATAAGAATTCATAAAAATGGTTGATGAGAGAGAAAAGGCATGTCTCATCATATTTACATGAAATGGATAGTAAGGAGGTCATATAGATACATGTCTAAACAATTGTAATGGAATTTAGATTCATGATACAAAAGTATTGCTTGAATGTAAATGAAGAGAGAGAAGTTCCTTTCGGAATTTTGGCATAGTAACAGGTGTACATGGGAGGCATTTAATGAGAGAGAAAAGGGTCTCCCATAATTAAAACAATAAGAGGAAATTTTGGGGGAGGTTAAAAACCATACCCCAGAATTTATAATAGAAATAAAAAGGGCATAACAATATTAATAAAATTGGACAAAAAAAGTGAAAGGAAGAAAAACCCTTACTAGGAAGTTTGCTTCCAAGGCTTGAGAGAGGCTTCAGATAGGATTCTTGGGATCTTGGGGAACCTTTGGAGGATTCTTGAGAGAGTAGGGCAGAGGTTGGAAGAACTCAAAAGACTTTGAGTGAGGAGGAAGTGGGAGATTGGGTAGGATTATATAGGAAAGGTGAGTGAATTCTTTATTATTTAGGTTTGGTACCCCTTACATTAAACTAATCCAAACCACAAATCAGATCATGGTTTTTGACAATGGTTTTTGGTAAAGAGAAGAGTAAAAAAATATTTTATAATTCCAAAGTCTGAACTTCTTAAAATAATGGGGTTGCTTATGTGGAGGTGAGTCACACTCCCATGGAAAATAATTTAAAAAGACAAGATGTTTAATAAGTCATCAGGGGTCCATTAATGCTTTGAAAAGTAAGTCAAACAAACCCAAAATCACATTATTTTAATGTTAAAACATATATCGGCCGAACATAAAGCTTATAGTATTTTATTACATCGCTATTGGTTCATTATGATGTCATAAAACACATTATATATTTAAACGGTATTTAATTTTTACCCAAAAATTTGACTATCTCAGAAAATTATGAAAAATTCACTGTTGGATAATTTCAACGTCCTGATTCCAGAAATATCATTTATTTTATTTAAATAATTTTCCAAATATGTTAATTTTAACTTTTAAAATAAAAACCGACATTTATCGAAAATTCCCGGGTTTTGACAGAAATGGCATTCAAACATTAATAAAAATTTATAATTGCATTCATAAAATTATATGATCAATTATATATAATAAAATTAATTTAATAATAATAATATTTTATTAAAATATTATTTAATTCAAAAATCCCTTAATTTAATAAAATATATTTCTTAATTAAATAATAACTAAATACACTACTTGTACTTTAAAAACTGTTCACAATGTATCAATAATGACCAGAAATTATATTCATTATTATATAAAAAAATAATGTACATGAACATAGTACTAGAAATTTGTTACATAACCACTTAAAACAGCCGCATTGGACCTAAGGGTAAGGTGCGCGATGGTGACAGACTCTTGGGGTGGCTCAGATAACATCGCTCGAGTGGTAATCTCTATCAACTTCCACTTTTCCCGTAGATGGTCATGTTTGAGCCTGAAATGATGAAGCTCAGCTTGGGCTTGGTCAAGAGTGAAGCCCAAAGATACCACCTCTTTTCCGAGCTCCAACAAATGGGCTTCGTATGGAGCAATTCTACGGGATGAGGTCATCGCTTCATTTTTCTGAGTAAGTTGTATTTGTTAAATCCCTATATTTATACTAATCATGTGATCACTGTTCAATGTCTATAAAAGCAACAGTCACAATTCTTAACATAAAACCAAATAAGTTGACATTTTATATAAACATTTTACATAAGGAGACATTTAATTAGATCAAGAGGGATTTCCATTAATGAAACTTTGGGTCGTTACAATATTCCCCCCTTAATAAATTTTTCCCTCGAAATTTCCTTTTCCCACACTAAAACAGATGTGGGTAACTCAGCTTCATCATTTCCTCTGATTCCCAAGTCGCTTCTTCAAACTTGTGGTTTCAACACAACACCTTGACAAGGGGAATTGTCTAGTTTCGTAGAACTTTTTCTCTACGATATAAGATCTTCACTGGTTTCTCCTCATAAGAAAGATCATCCTCCAACTATACCACCTCAGAAGAGAGTACATGTTAAGGGTCCGATATGTACTTCCTTAAGAGGGATACATGAAAGACATCATGTACTTTGGCCATGGTAGGTGGAAGTGATAGTCGATAGGCCACAGCCCCGACACGATCAAGAATCTTGAAGGGTTCGATGTACCTTAGACTTAACTTACCTTTCTTTCCAAACCTCATGACCTTCTTCCATGGAGATATGCATAGAAAAACCATGTCTCCAACTGTAAACTCAAGGTCTCGTCGACGATTATCTGCATAACTCTTCTGTCAACTCTAGGCTACCTTGATATGCTACTAAATGGTTTTCACCTTCTCCACCATTTCCTCGACCATTTCTGTTCCAAGCAGCTTATGTTCACCAACCTCATCCCAACACGCCGGTGTTCTGCACCTTTTCCCATAAAGGGCCTCATATGGTTCCATTTGGATGCTCGAGTGGAAACTATTATTATAAGAGAACTCAACCAGAGGAATATGTTGATCCCATCCTCCTTTAAAGTGCATTGATCATGCTCTCAACATGTCCTCAAGTGTTTGGATAGTCCACTCGGATTGGCCATCAGTTTGAGGATGATAGGCCATACTAAAGTTTAGTTCAGTATCCAGAGCATGTTGAAGACTCTTCAAAAACATAGAGGTGAATCTTGGATCTCGGTCAGACACAATAGATAGTGGTACTCCATACAGCCTTACCACTTCCCTGATATATATCTGTGTCAGTTGATCCAATGAGAAATCCTCACAAATAGCAATGAAGTGTGCAGTCTTTGTAAGACGATCCACCACAACCCAGATTGCATTGTTTCCTTTGGATGTCCTCGGAAGTCCAGTGACAAAGTCCATGGTGATGTTCTCCCATTTCCATTCTGGTATGGGCAATGGTTGCATCATCCCCTTAGACTTCTGCCTCTCTTCCTTCACTTGCTGGAACACCAGGCACTTTGATGTATATACAGCGATCTCCTTCTTCATATTATCCCACCAAAAGTTTTCTCGGAGATCTCGATACATCTTTGTGCTCCCTGGGTGAATAGAGAAATTTGAACTATGTGCATCATAAAAAAGTTCCTTCATCAGCTCCGGACTTGATGGAACACATAGTATTTTCCCAAATCACACAATTCCTTCTTCATTAACATTAAACTCCAAGGATTTTCCTTTTTCGATAGCTTCTACTTTTTCCTGAATTCCCACATCATCCTTTTGATCATCCTTTAACCTTTCCAAAAGAGACAGTTGAGAAATCATTTGTGAAAGTATTGATGATGTTTCCTTCTTTATGATTCCCATGTCCATCTTCATCAAGTCTATGAATATTGGATCCTTCTCAATTCTCATCACTGATAGAATCGTTGGGTCCTTTCTACTTAGGGAATCTACCACCGTGTTCTCTTTCCCAGGGTGGTAATTTATTGAATAGTCATAATCCGTGATGAGATCTATCCATATTCTCTGGTGAATATTAATCTCTTTCTGTGTGAATATATATTTAAGACTCTTGTGGTCAGTATATATCTCACATTTCTCCCCATAGAGATAATGCCGCCAGATTTTCAAGGAAAAGATCACCGCCGCCAACTCCAGATCATGCGTTGGATAGTTTTGCTCATGGATTTTCAACTGTCTTTAGGCATAGGATATCAATTTATTATTATGCATCAGCACACAGCCTAAGCCCTTCTTCGAAGCATCACTGAATATCACAAAAGGTTCCCCACTTGTGGGTAAAGTGAGCACAGGTGCAGTGATATGCCTCCTTTTCAAATCCTTAAATCTTTCTTTTCATTCATCACTCCAATCAAACTTTACTCCATTTCCAGTTATCTTGATAAGAGGGTTTGACAATCGTGAGAAATTTCTCACAAATCATCGATAATATCCAGATAACCCTAAGAAGCTACGGATATTCGTTACCGATGTTGGCCTTGGCCATCCCTCAATTGCATCAGTTTTGGAGGGATCCACAGATATCTCATTGCTTGTGAAGATATAGCCCAAGAATGATACCTCCTTCAACCAGAACTCATACTTTTTGTACTTTTCATAGAGCTTCTCCTTGTACAAAGTCTCTAGTACAGTTCTTAAATGCTCCTCATGATCCTCCTTGGTTTTGGAGTATATTAGAATATCATCTATAAAGACTACCACAAATTTTTCAAGGTAATCTCTAAAGACTCTATTCATCAAGTCCATGAAGATATCTGGAGAATTAGTGAGTCCAAAAGGCATTACTATGAATTCATAGTGCCCGTATCTTGTACGAAAAGTAGTCTTGGGGACATCTTCATTCTTCACCCTTACTTGATAATATCCCGACCAGAAATCTACCTTGGAGAAGTATTGTACTCCACGCAGCTGATCCAACAAGTCATCAATTCGTGGCAGAGGATACTTGTTCTTTATCTTGATTTTGTTAAGTTCATGATAATCGATGCAAAGCCGCATTGACCCATCCTTCTTCTTGACGAAGAGGACTAGTGCACCCCTTGGTGAAGCACTTGGGCGTATAAACCCTTTATCAAGATTCTCTTGTAGTTGTTTCTTTAGCTCTTCAAGCTCCATGACAGCCATTCTATATGTAGTCTTGGATATTGGTAGCACCCCTGGTATATGTTCAATTGATAATTCAACATCACTTATAGGAGGAAGACCAGGAAGTTCCTCGGGAAACACTTCAGCGAATTCCCTCACAATAGGCATTTCTTCAAGGATGGTTTCTTCCTTGGACTCAATCATCTGATCCAGATACGCGTGCTCATAGGGCAGTAATATCAATGCTTGAGATGATGTATCTAAAGGAGATTCATCTTCCTCCTTACACTTGTAAAGAATCGGGGGTCGATTCTCCATATGGAGTGTGATTTTCCTCTCCCAACAATTTATGTTGGCTCTATATAAGGAAAGTCAATCCATGCCAAGAATTACATCAAATTCCACCATAGGGAGTATGATAAGGTTTTCCGGGAAATTCAATCCACAGATTATAATAGGGGAGGACTTATATTCATGGGATGCAATGATTTCCCCATTTTCCGTACTCACCAACATCTTTACTTCCGTGATTTGTGGTGGTGCTTTGATTGTTCTACTAAACTTTCAAGATATAAAAGAATGTGTAGAACCTGAATCAAAAATTATGTTCACTATTCTTGAATGAATAACTAGAGTACCTATCACCACTTCATTTTCGGGGTTCACTTCGGCAGAAGTGATGGAAAAATCTCTTCCTTGCTGCCTTGGAGGTTGTTGGTTGCCTCCAAAAACCCTTGGATTAGGGCACTAATTTCCAAAATGCACCGGTTCTTTGAATTTGTAGCAATGAACAACATGTTGAGGTTCAAACGGAGCGTTCCTCTCCTCTATCGCAGTCGCGGGTATTTCTTGCCGACAGTTAATAGCTAGGTGCCCTTCTCTTCCACACCTAAAGCATTTCCTCGTCCCCTTGAGGCAATTTCCAGGGTGATTCTTTCCGCACTTTTGGAAAGTGGGGTGATGGATCTTCTTAACACCATTGTATTTATCCATCGGACCGCCAGCATTGAAGTCCACCTTACACTTCTTGTCCCCATGATACCCTTGTGATTCCATGATCTCCATTTCGACCTTGAGGGCACATCGGACAATTTTCTCATAGCTATCGAAGTCACGGATCGCTAATGCTTTCCGTAGGCCAGGCTTCAACCCACCAAAGAAGCGGGAAACCTTGCATTAGGGGGTAATGACAAAGACAGAAGCATATCGTGCAAGCCTTGTAAAGTTTTCCTCTTACACTCCAATAAATTCTTTGCCTTTTTGCTTGATGGAAAGGAAGTCCCTTTCCATATTAAGCTGGAGGGTGCGCGGAAAATATTTATCAAAAAACATCTTCCGGAAATCCTTCCATTCCAACGCCTCGATCTCCTACTCAGGATTCGTATTTTTTATCAACGTCCACCATTGATCAGCTTCACCCTCCATACGATAAGCTTCCAGGAGAACCTTCTCTTGTTCAGAACATTGAAGGATGGATAAGATCTTTTCAATGGAGTTGGTCCATTTTTCAGCGATCGTGGGATCGGATGATCCACTAAGAGTAGGAGGTCTTTGTCTCATGAATCTCTTGATAGCGACTTTTTCTTTCTTAGGGGGGTTGAACGTTCCTCTTGACCTGTGTTTCTATTCAAATCTTGAGTTAGCTGAGAGAGAAGCGTGACAAAGTTCACGATTCCCGTTCTCATTGGATTGGGCATCTCATTAGTACATTCATCACACTGATCTTCACATCGGTTGTTATCCCAAGTCCTCCTATTACCAGCCATTGGATGGAATAAAAGGAAAGTTATGGGGGTAACACATAAAGGGTAATCCAAAGACAAAAGTTGATAACTTATAAATAAACTTTTATTTTCTTAACTCATGAGTTTATAGGATTCAATCTAGGCTTTTCATGATCTACTTTCTAACATATATTCATAGGGGAATTTTTTTAATCCCCTTAATAAGGGTTCATACTAAGATTGTGAATTTATCAAAACATATCCCATGGGAGTTTCGTAACCAAGAGTGCAGCAAGGCCCATTATCATTCACTGGTTCCTGTTCGAGTCTAGCTCAAAGTGGTGTTTTCGGGTTTTACCCCTAGGATACATCTGTGCCAGAGCTGCCTCTACCTGCTCGTATCCAGAAAGGGATGTATTTTCTTGATAAAACACTCACTTAGTACTTACCAAAACTTAGGGATGTTTTTATTATACTTATTTTTGTCTTTAAGGCTTTACTTGGGTTTTCTAATCCTAATCCCAAAAATAACTAAACATATCCTCTGATACCAACTATGACAACCCTGCTTTTATTAAAACATAAACATGATTTATTACATAAAATATTCACTTGATACAACATGGAAGATCAAGATGTCTAGTGTATTTGGGGATTAGGATCATTAAATAACAACTTAAAACATGAAACAGAACATCTTTATTGAAAACATCCTTTACATGACCACTACATTCCCTCGTACTTAGCATTTCATGGGATAACCTGAGGACATGCATAAGAAAAGGGGTGAGCTATAAAGCCCAGTAAGGAAATAAACATGGAATACATGAGGAGTAAAATACATGTTAGACAATAGTCATATCAATAGATCACAAGAGAAACATGAACATAAAGGCATGATAAAGCATGATAATCATAACATGGAAATGTGGCAACAACACTTAACATGGAATTAGCATGAGCCAAGGATCACTGCACATAGAGCATGAGTAAATTCTCATTGAACATGAAGCATGAGTAAACCCTATTTACACTTGAATTAGCATGAGTCAACACTCATTTCACATGACTTATCATGATACTATACTTTACCCAATGCATTGGAGCGCTATAAGGGTGTACCCTTCTTAAACATTTCATTTCATGCATAAGTGTGCCACATGGATCATAAAACATGGATACATTAAACATAATAATTTATTCCACGATAAAGGCATGTGAAATTCATAAATGAAACTTTATAATCAATAAGTAAATGTTCATAAAGTTGAATACCCTTGATGATGAAATGGGCATGGTATTCACTACACAAAGGCATTGGCTTAGAAAATCGGTGCAATTTCGGCAGCGTAACGGTGTGACATAAGAATTCATAAAAATGGTTGATGAGAGGGAAAAGGTGTGTCTCATCATATTTACATGAAATGGACAGTAAGGGGGTCATATAGATACATTTCCAAACAATTTTAATGGAATTTATATTCATGATACAAAAGTATTTATTGAATGTAAATGAAGAGAGAGAAGTTCCTTTCGGAATTTCGGTATAGTAACGGGTGTACATGGGTGGAATTTAATGAGAGAGGAAGGGGTCTCCCATCATTAAAAAAATTATAGGGATGTATAGGGGTGGTTTGAAACCATACCCCATAATTTATAATTGAAATTAAAAGGGCATAACAATATTAAGAAAATTGGACAAAAAAGTGAAAGGAAGAAAAACCCTTACTTGGAAGTGTGCTTCCAAGGCTTGAGAGAGGCTTGAGAGAGGATTCTTGAGAGCTTTGGGCACCTTGGGAGGATTCTAGAGAGAGTAGTTCATAGTTTGGAAGAACTCCAAAGGCTTTGAGTGAGGAGGAAGTGGGAGCTTGGGTGGGTTTATATAAGAAATGTGAGTGAATTCTTTATTATTTAGGTTTGGGACCCCTTACATTAAACTAATCCAAACCACAAATCAGATCATGATTTTTGCCCATGGTTTTTTTAAAAGGGAAGAGGAAAAAAATATTTTATAAGGCCAAAGTCCTAACTTCTTAAAATAATGGGGTTGCTTATGTGGAGGTGAGTCACACTCCCATGGAAAATAATTTAAAAAGACAAGATGTTTAATAAGTCTTGAGGGGTCCATTAATGCTTAGAAAAGTAAGTCAAAAAAACCCAAAATAAAATTATTTTAATGGTAAAACATATATTGGCCAAAAATAAATCTTATAGTATTTTATTACATCACTATTGGGTCATTATGATGTCATAAAACACATTATATATTTAAACGGTATTTAATTTTTACCCAAAAATTTGATTGTCTCAAAAAATAATGAAAAATTCACCATTGGATAATTTCGATGTCCTGATTCCAGAAATATCATTTATTTTATTTAAAAAAATTTCTAAATATTTTAATTTTCACTTTTAAAATAAAAACCGACATTTATCGATAATTCACGGGTTTTGACAGAAATGGATTTCAAACCTTAATAAAAATTTATAATTGCATTCATAAAATTATATGATCATTTATATATAATAAAATTAATTTAATAATAATAATAATATTTTATTAAAATATTATTTAATTCAAAAATCCCTTAATTTAATAAAATAGATTTCTTAATTAAATAATAACTAAAAACACTACTTGTGCTTTAAAAACTATTTACAATGTATCAATAATGACAAGAAAGTTTATTCATTATTATATACAAAAATAATGTACATGAACATAGTACTAGAGATTTTACATAACCCCTTAAAACAGCCACATAGGACCTAAGGGTAAGGTGCGCGATGGTAACAGACTCTTGGGGTAGCTTATATAACATCGCTCGAGTGGTAATCTTTATCAACTTCCACTTTTCCCATAGATGGTTCCGTTCGAGCCTAAAATGATGAAGCTCAACTTGGACTTGGTCAAGAGTGAAGCCCAAAGTCACCACCTCTTTTACAAGCTCCGAAAAATGGGATTCGTATGGAGCAATTATACTGGATGAGGCTATCCCTTCCTTTGTTTGAGTAAGTTGGATTTGTTAAAGCCCTATATTTATACTAATCATGTGATCACTATTCAACAACTATAAAAGCAACGGTCACAATTCTTAACATAAAACCAAAGAAGATGACATTTTATATAAACATTTTACATAAAGATACATTTAATTAGATCAAGAGGGATTTACATTAATGAAACTTTGGGTCATTACATCCCACCTATGTTCTCATATGTGGAAACCAAGTGATGAGTTACTTTGGGTAATCGTTATGTTTCTAAATTTCCTTCTTAAAATAAATTTTTAGTATTCCTTTTTACAATGTGTTTATCCATGAAAGAAACTTTCAAGTAGTAAACCATTTATAACCTCAACGAATTTTGAGGGATAAATTCATTTTAAGTAGGGTAGAATGTAACACCCCACGATTTTATGAGATAGATTCTTTTTATTTTATTTTATATCTTATTTTGTATGTCACACCAATATTACCTTGCACTATACACAACACCATATTAGCTTTCAGTATACGCACCTCTATTCTTAGCTTTAATTACACACAAGAGCAACCTTCCTCGATAGATTGTGTTGTACTTCATACCGAGTTTCACTAAACAACGATATAAGAAGTATTTTTCAGAAATTGCAGTTTTACCGCATTTTGATGGCGCAACCATTTTAAATCTAGTTTTTAAAACTTTTATGTATTCTATTTGAAAAAATACTCTTCTTATTTGGAATTTTGACATAAAATTTACTTATGTTGAATTTTTAGTATTTTCTGATAAAATTCATATTTCAATGAATAGTGAAAAATACTGCATTTTAATTCAAAACTGTTGTTTCATCAAATTGAATTATATAGTTATATTGTATTTTTAATTTAGTTTAAAGTGTAATTTTATTAATTTTTTATCATTTAATCCAATTTTGGTCATTGGATGTAATTTCCCATTGAAATTTGACATAAACACATCTCAATATTTTAATGGTTATTACTTCTTAAAAACCTACCTTTTGTTTTTTATAATGAAAATTATTTTTAAATTGATTATTGAAACTTCAATGTTTTGAATTTGGAAAAATTGATTCCATATTTGAAATCAGGAGGACTAATTTTTTTTAAAAATTATCTTTTATTTTTAGACATTATGAATAGTAACTTCGGTAATTGTTTAATTTACCTTGGTTAAAGGGTAAATATAGTAAAAAAGTGTAAAAAAAGAATATTATAAAAATATGAAATTACCATAACACAAGTCTTAATCCTATTGGATGAGATATTTCTGACAATGGTCATCCTTGGGTCGATTTTGGGACCCCACAGAGGCACTTGGATTTGAAAATGACATTTTATAATAAATTAATTTAAAGTAAAGAGAAATATAACATAAACATGTATCTTTTACTAAAACAGTTTTTATATTGGATTATATAATTGATATTTTCAACTATAAATGGTATATTAAAATCAAAAAAAAATCCTATATCATGATATTTTATTTATAATTTTTAGACATTAAAGAAATAAATTTAATTATGAAACAATGATGATGCAATGATTGCTTAATTAATAATGGATTCAAATAAATGATGTTATAAATATTAAAATAAATGTAATTTAATTTTTATATTGTTGGGGCCAAAATGTTGCACGAAAGGAAGGGACAGAAAAGAAGGCTGGCACGCTGCCTCACGAAGCACCGCCGCGAAGCACCCCGAGCATCACGGTCTCGCGAAGCTCCGAAGGCGGTAACTCTTCGCGAACGGGTTTGATGTTCGTGAGCCCGCCGCGAAGCTCCGGAGGCGGTAACTCTCCGCGAACGGGTTTGACGTACACGAGCCCGCCGCGAAGCTCCGAAGGCGGTAACTCTCCACGAATGGGTTTGACGTTCGCGAGCCCGTCGTGAAGCTCCCGAGGTGGTAACTCTCCGCGAACGGGTTTGACGTTCGCGAGCCCGCCGCGAAGCTCCGGAGGCGGTAACTCTCCGCGAAACGGGTTTGACGTTCGCGAGCCCGCCACGAAGCTCCGGAGGTAGTAACTCTCCGCGAACGCGTTTAACGTTCGCGAGCCCGCCGCGAAGCACCTTTGGCGGCGCGCAAGTTTGGCTTCGCGGCGCCCCTTGCCTATAAATACGGGGCTCCCCCTAAGTCCCAGGGACGGAAAATCTGACCTTTTGGCTTCTCCCCTCCCGAATCGCGAAGCACCCTTTGCCCCCGAGAATCATGATCTCCGCGAGGTACTTCTACTTCGCGGGACGCCTTTGCTTTGTCTCGTTTTGAGCCCCTCTTCCGAGAGGGATGCCCTTCGCGAAGCTCAAGGGCATTCGCGAAGGAAGGGGATTCCCAAGGGGACCCGGGCAGCCACGAGGTGTTTATGCTTCGCGAAACATCCAACCTGTACTATTGATCCCTATGCTAAGGTAGGATCGCTACACATCGTGAAGCACACTGCTTCGTAGAACCTTGCTTCGCGAGGCACCTCTTCTTCGTGAGGCAGTGCTCCGCGAATACTGTTCCACTTCGCGAAGCACCCTCCATTCACACCTATGCCCCATGCTAAGGCTAAGGCACTCCGCTTCGCAAAGCACACTCCTTTTCTTATAAATTCCGATTCCAGTGTGACCCTCCAGGTATGCACGATGTGATTTCAAAGTCCCACGGACAATACCACTCATAGCGTTGCTTCGCCTAATGCTTCTTCACATAGTCACGCTAACGGCTATTGCTTCTTCGCATAACCACGCTAACGTGGACCCCTCGATGGTTCGCTCCACAACCCCCCTTAACCACGGACTTTCCAGTACCTTCCCTCCCCCAAGGACTAGAGGGTACCGGTTATGTAAGCCCTAGGGGTGAGGAGTGAACCCACCTCGTCCGAGCTACAGGACGTTAAACTGCCAAGCACCACGTCCTCAACACATGACGTTAAACTGTGACCTGACCTCGTGCCTCTAACGAAGGGTCCCCCCAGATCGAACATTTTTTACGCCACTCATCTCCACGGGAGTGGAATCATCCATCCACAAGGGATGATATCCTCCTTACTGGAGTGGCGTATGTTCTCAGGAGAAGGGCGACCCTAGTTCCCCAACAGATGGCTGCACCCCTGCATCTCCATACTTCCCCACTACCAAGGTCAGTGGAGGGCATGATAGGGAATGAGGAACCTCCCATCATTGGTCCCAAATCCCTCTTTCACTGCGCTCTATCACACTTTGGGCCTCCATCCTGGAGTAAGTCCCAGCACCATGGGCCGCCTAACGCGTAAGCCCCTCTTCGCTTCTCACGGACGCACTCTTCGCGGCGTGATCGTCAGGTCGTTTCTGTCTCTTGTTTCTCACACCGAGCATGACTCACGTGGGCTTAGAGCTGGCATTGGCTATGACAATACTTCGTCCAGAACGACGTTAAACTGCACGCCTTCGTCCAGCATGACGTTAAACTGCATGCCCTCATCCAGCATGACGTTAAACTGCACGCCTTCGTCTAGAATGACGTTAAACTATATGCCCTTGTCCCGCATGACATTAAACTGCACACCCATTTGAACTACGAGGTCATTGATCCATGTCAAGGCACGGTACATAGGAATCCTCCATGAGGTTCAAGCCCACCCATCATCCAATTCACGTCGAGTTCTACCTTCTTCCAGCATGACGTTAAACTGCATTCCAGCCCGACGGCAAGCCATTGTGACCATCCTGAACTACAGGGACTTTGATCCATGCCAAGGCATGGTACGTAGGAAGCCTCCCAGAGGTTCAAGACCATCTCCCATCAGACTAAGGTCCCTCATTTACGTCGGTTCTCTGACACCCACCGACATCCCGAACTACGGGGACTTTGATCCATGTTAAGGCATGGTACATAGAAAGCCTTCACGAGGTTCAAGCCCACCACAAGTGGACCCCCCGGGTTCACATTCACGTCGGTTCACCGATGAAACCCTTTGAACTACGAGGTCTTTGATCCATGTCAAGGCATGGTACGTAGGAAGCCTCCACAATGTTCAAGCCCACCCATCATCCAATTCACCTCGAGTTCTACCTTCATCCAGCATGACGTTAAACTGCATTCCAGCCCGACGGCAAGCCATTGTGACCATCCTGAACTACGGTGACTTTGATCCATGCCAAGGCATGGTACGTAGGAAGCCTACCAGAGGTTCAAGACCATCTCCCATCGGACCAAGGTCCATCATTTATGTCGGTTCTCCGACACCCACCGCCATCCTGAACTACGGGGACTTTGATCCATGCCAAGATATGGTACGTAGGAAGCCTCCACGAGGTTCAAGCCCATCGCCCGTCGTTTATTCACGTCAGGGTTCACTACCATCCCGCATGACGTTAAACTGTATTCCATCAACCCTTTGAACTACGAGGACTTTGATCCATTTCAAGGCATGGTACGTAGGAAGCCTCCCCAAGGTTCAATCCCACCACTAGTGGACCCCCGGGTCTACTTTCACGTTGGTTCGTCGATGACACCCTCTGAACTATGAGGACTTTGATCCATGCCAAGGTATGGTAAGTAGAAAGCCTCCCCGAGGTTCAAGCCCATCTCTCATTGGACCAAGGTCCACCTTCACGTCGGTTTGCTAACGAATTCCATCATCCAAACTACGAGGACTTTGATCCATGCCAAGGCATGGTACGTAGGAAGCCTTCCAGAGGTTCAAGCCCACCGCCCGTCGGACCAAGTTCCACCTTCACGTCGGTTCTCCGACGAAGCCCCTCTGAACTACGTGGTCTTTGATCCATGTCACAGCATGGTACGTAGGAAGCCTCCATGAGGTCCAAGCCCACCACCACTAGGACCCTCCTGGTCCTCCCTGTTCACGTTAGTTCACTGATGATGCCCATCGGACAAAGGTCCACCGTCATGCCGGTTCACTGGCACCATCCCAAACTATGCGGACTTTGATTCTCTGCCACGGGGATATGTAGGAAGCTTCATCAAGGCTCAAGCCCAACTTCACCGTCCCCCTTGCAACGGTTCCTTTCCATTCCCCCCTCCACTTCATTCGTTCATCCATCATCCACCCTGATTCTCGCCCGGACCATCATATCCCGGTGAGACCATGTAGGTATGCTCCTCTTCACAGCCGCCCATGGGCTGGTCCCGGTATCGGCACCCCTTCAAGGGAAATCCCCCAATCTGATCTACTCTAGATAATGCTCCGACCGAGCTGATCCGTCTCCACTGGACGTTAAACTCACGGCGTACCCTGTATTAAACACGGGAAGCTGAGGAAAACCTCAGATATGTGTCTATGGAATATAATTCCTCGCGCTCGATGTGGGATGCCTCGGGCCTCCACGCCCTCGAGAAGCCCTGTGACCAGGGATAATAGACAGACATGCCAGGTCCCCAGCATCCAGACACGCTATTAATGCCTCAACGTGACTAATCCCCCGACTGAAGGTTTCTGCCCTGACTGGACCCTTTTGAATGTCCCGACAGAAGTAGTGTAATTAACCGGCGTCCATGGAAACATGGAACTGGGAAGAGTTTCACGAACAACGTATTAAATCTATGAGGGAGACCCAGACTAGGTGATGAGTTCTGAGGAGGAATCCACAGAAGGAAGAACTGACATCCCATCATCCCGTTTCGATCAAGGAGCAGACGTCCCTGAATAAGGAGCGAATGTCGCCTGCCTTTGGAAAGTGGGAATGCGGGGACATAACAGTGCGTCCTCCACAGACGGATGCGCGCGCCCCAGCGAAAGCGTCGGAAACAGAAATGGTGAACCCGACGTGAAATTCTTCTCCTCAATGTGGAGATTAGTAGTGTTCGAGACACCAGTAGATTGACGTGTCATCGGATCCAGATATCCGGCACCTGGTCCCGCCAAGAAAATAGCGGGCCTGTCGTGAAACTCACCGGAAGTCAGGTCAGTAGAATGTGGGGCACTCCGTTCTGCAGCGTGTTGGCGTGGATCCTTCTTACAGACATGGAGAATGGAAGGACGCTGGGGAACTGGTTGTCAATCCTTTTCCTCTTAGTGCTGATGAGTTGATCCCTTCATTTCTCAGGAACCAGGTTGCTATTATAGAGACACGATCGCCACCTGCTGGCCTACGCAGGGGCAAGGGAAACACCACAACAGCTACCCCGCATGGTGCCGCTACCGCCACGAAGGCCGCCACATCACAGAATACGGGGCTCCCACGTCCCCTTTCCCCATCATAGGTCATCCAGCGAAGGGTGATCAACAACCTCGTACGCAGGTACGAGGAGGAAGGGGTCATCCCAACTCGGGATATGGCCTGCCTGGACCTGGAGGCATCCAGGCCCCGCCGACAACGCCGCCCTAACAGGCCACGCAGGGAGCCCCTGCTCCCCACCCCAACGTTCAACCGTTTCGGGAGCCTGTCCCCGGAACGCCTCGACGACTCCTCGCCTTACGCTGATGAGGCGGGCACCGTCCGGCTTGGCCCACTCAGGGTCCCGACCCAAGGGCTCAAGGCAAGGGATCCCGTCCGGCCGCGTCAGCGCCGCCGTCCGACTCCGCAGGAGGAGCAGGCAGGCCATGCCCCTACACCACCTGCGCCAGCTCGTCTGACCCGACGTCAGCACCAGGCCCGGGCTGAGGACGCTTGCCCAAGTGCATCAACGTCAACAGCTACAGTGTCCCGAGCCACCGCCGACGTGCATCATGGGGCCCCTGCATACGCTGAGCAGGGGAACTCCTTCACCCAACCAGGATCGAGACCCCAACCGCCCCACGGGCAGGCTGGGTTGACTCTCCGGGTTGCAGGCCTAAGTGGTGATCACCGCGAACTAACCCACTGTGATGTCACCCCGTACGGAGTCCCTCCTCGTACCACTACTCCACAGAGCATGGGCCTTCCCCGCTCTGAAGCTCGTCATGGAGGTATGCCTTGTGCTACCCCCATTCCGAAGGAAGACCTGCCCCGCGGCAGTGACGCTCGGCGTGGAAACCTTTCCCGCGCCCACTATACAGGGTATGGAGTCCATCCTCCTGCCCCCGACCGCCGATCTGAAGGCACCGTCCATCTGGTCCTTCTCCAACGTGGGGGCCCTCCCTACGTCCTCTCTGCAACTGGCGAAGGTCCTCCTCGCCCCAGCAACTCGAGGAGTGAAGGTCAGCCTCGCTCCGCCCGCATCGACCATGGAGGTCCTCCCCATGCTCCTGCCGGTTCCAACAGAGGCTCCACCCACATGGGTGCTGTCCATGGAGGTCCTCCCCATGTACCCTTTGACATTTTCCCTGGTGCCCCTCGCACTTCGGCTATCTCGATTGGGGGCCCTCTCCACCACGGCGCCAGCGCCGCCCCGAGGCTACATGATGAGAATCAACCGTGTCCCGAAGAGCCACCCCGGGGCAGGAGAGCGGGTCGTCGTCGCCACAAGAAGAGTCCTGTGAAGGCCCGGGTGGAGATCAAACCTGCCTGCTTCTCCGACTCTGAAGCGGAATGCGACTCAGCGACGGAACCTTCTCCCCGCTCCTCCGTATTAAGGACTGGGGTAGGAACCAGGCGTGTTAGCCTCATTCTCCCGGAATATGAGGTCCACCAGATTCCCATATCTCTCCTCAGGTACATCCAAGAGGAAGAAATCTTGGGAATTCTGCGGGTCTCGACCGCGCAATCGCCGCCATTGTCACCAGAAGCGCCCTCTACCTCTACCAGAGATCACGAAGAGCTATTTTGGGGGCCAAAGGCGGTAGAGCGACGACATGACCTGTCGTCGGTAGCCGTGAATCCTATGCCGGAAGATGCGGATATCAGCCCATCGTATCATGACATCGTGGCTAGGTCACCTTACTCTTCAAAGGATGGCCCGGAATTCGGCGGCTAGTCAGCTCGTTCGTTGTATTCTCCACCGCCGAGTTTACTATCCCAGAGGTCCTCCTCGGTACCACTAATGGTCCCTCAGCCACCCCCGGTTGATGAGTGGGGAAATACAGGGCCAGACCCTGAGTCCGAACCCAGGAGCTTCTGGAGTATTCTCGCAGCGGATCACTTCCCAGAGAAATTCTGGCCGACGGCGGCGCTGAACTTTCGCGCACCAGAGTCACTTACCCCCGAAGAAGTGGGGTGCTTTTGTAAAACCCTATGGGCGACGCACTTCCACCTTCGTTACGAGCGGGTGGTGTACCCCAGAAGTCGAGAGAACTTCAATGCCGCCTGATCGATTTAGCCGCACTCCTTGTGGCCCATCACCCTGAGTCGCCAGGCCGTCAGAGCTCCCTTCAACGGAAATGTGTTCAGATTTTCAAAGTACTCTGCAGAATTGTCAGGGAAGCTACCCCCCATGTGCAAGTCCATGGTTAGGGACATTATGCCACTCTCCTCTTCGACCCTATCCGACGTCAGCCTGATTCGTTATGCGACATCAAGGAAATGCCCTCAAGAGGGGTCGTGGTCCACATGGCTGAAGTAGTGGACAAGGAAGACGAGCTTGAATTCCTTGATGGAGACTTACCCCCCGAGGGTGTACCGCCACTTCTGGACCCATCAGGGAGGTTTACCCATCAGCAGAGGAACCTGCTAGGCCACCCCGTACCCACCGAGTCGCTGGTACTCGGTCGAAATACCGGAAAGGGTAAGGAGCACGTTGGAACTGTCAAGCACTCCGACCCATCTGCCTCTGTGCAGAAAACGGATGAAGATCCCGAGAAGTCCACGTTACGCCAGCAGCTTGCTGAGCAGAAGATACTGGTTGATGAACTCTTGGCTGAGCACGCTGCGGAGCGGCGACCCGACTATGGTAATCCTAGGCCTGGGCAGCAGGGGCAGGAACAATTTCCCCCGGTGAGATGCCTCCGGGCAACCCTGATCATGCTACTTCCGTAGACAGGGAAGAAGCCAGAACTTACGGCAAGAGGGCGCGATACGTCTCACCAACCCCACCCCACCCCACCCCCCCCCCCCCCCCCCACCCCCCCGAACGATGGGGAAATCTGAAGAATCCAGTCCGGGTTCCCCCAGTCGCCCCACAGGTTGTCCCGCCAGTTGATCCACGAGCTGCCGAAGCCATCTACTGTGTTGAAGAACCTGGCAATGCACTTGTGATCAGGGATCCCCATCAAGATAGGGACCCCCACCCGGATGATCTAATTGCGGCACTCACAGCCTGCCTCGAATCGTTGGAAACGCGGCAGGTGGCGGTCCCACCAGACGGCAAGTCGTATCCCACGTGGGTGGATGATATGCCCACGCCCCTGGGTTTTGGGAACCCCACTTTCTCACCCTTCAACGGGATAGGGGACCCGTCGTAGCACTTGGCTCATTTTTCTTCTAGGTGTGGCCTCATGCTGGGATCCCCGGCTCAGCAAGAAGTTTCCAAGCTCCGATGTTTCGCACAGACATTGGAAGGTCCAGCATTCGTCTGGTACAGCCAGCTCCCTGTCGGATCGGTGACCGGTTGGGAGGATCTCCTCCGGCAGTTCCTATACCAGTTCATCTCCACCACATGAAAGACTAGCATTTCAGACCTCTTCAAGTGCAAGCAAAGGCCTGATGAGTGAGTCGCAGATTTCATCGCCCGGTGGAAGGGACTTCTGTATTCCCTCGATATGCCACTGACTCAGGAGCAATTACTGACGATGTGTGTGGGGAACATCAAGACAGAGCTGGTACCCTCCCTAATTATCCAGAACTACCCTGGAGGGTTCAAATATTTCTCAGATAAGGCTCAGCGCCTTGAGGAAGCTCTGCAACAGGCTAGTCAGGCACGTTCGTTGACCCCTATGATCCCAGCCAGGAGGACCGCTAGAGCCGAACCCACCGCGGTGGCCCAAATAGAAGCCCCTAGGCAGATGGAATTACTGCCAGCGGCACCATCCCCACAACTCCGCAGAGGTCCTCCACCTCAAGCATAGGCTCCTGCCCAGCAGTGACTGCCTCAGAATCGACAGGTTCCCCCGCGTAATGCGCCACCGCCACCCAGGCGAGACAATCAGGCACCGCCTCCTAGGCAGGCCCCTCCGGCCCCTCATCAGGGCCAGGCCCCCAGGGCCCCCTATCCGGAAAGAAGGCACCAGACTTATTCGTTCAACGAAAATCAGGTCCCTGGCTACTTCCGAAGTGCTCTAGAGCAAGGGATTGTGCGCCTGCCCGAGTGCAGAAGGTCGGCAGAGGCGCATCTCACTGATCACCCCAATTACAGTCCTTATCATCAGATTCTGGGGCACACCCTCAAGAAATGATATGTGTTTAAAGATTGGATTCAAGACCAGGTCAACAACAACATAGTCAGGTTGAGCCCAGCACCAGCATAAGTGGCGGGTGTCTTTGCAGGGTCAGAGATCGCCAGCGACAGTGAAGGCGAGTGGCAACAGGTTCCCAGATGCGGATCCCAGAAATACGATGACTGGATGACTCTAAAAACCGTCTTTCGTGCCCATGGTATCATACGGGCACGCCTGAAGCAGCCAGAGCCTTCAGAAGAAGTAGTCGGTACCTATGCATCATCTTCACAGCCGACCACTTCCCAAAAGGGCAAGCAGCGACGGTGCAAGAAGAAGCAACGCGCTCCACCGGTGCCATCGTCATCCCGCACTCTCGGCGACTTTATACCCCCTAAAATGGGGATTCCTCCCAGAATCCACCCGGTGGTGGATGAATCCTCGAGTGACAGTCAGGGGTACGCTTCGGTTAACACTGTGGAGCTGGTAAATCCCTATATGACTCCCGAATAGGGGGAATGCCAGGCGAACCTCCCCAACGTTTCCAGCCGACGTCAATGTCAGCGGAATTGCAACCGCGCCGGTCATCGAGGTATGTCAGCAGGCACTTTCATCCAAGCCGTGCACGCTACTAAGACCAGATAGCAGGCTCAGCGTAGAGCTCAGCACGCATGACCCCATCTAATGCCCTCGGCTCTACCTCCACCTTCGTTCGTGATACTAGATTAGGGAGAGCTACCTCGTTCGTATCACAGTCAGTCTTGCCCGGCTACAAGCCAGCCTCCGCTGTCCAATCCTAGTCTGGCGACTACTCTCCAGGCTTCAACCAGTAGGCAGTAGGATGCACCCATTACTAGTCGATCGCCGGTTCAACCGGCAGGACCCGTTATGCCTCCAACTGCTGAACAACCTCTTGTAGGCAGAGGTTCGTGTTTGTCATGAAAGTATGATGTCCTGAAGCACCTGGCCGACATTCCGACAAGGCTTTCTGTCCTTGAGGCCCTTCGCCTATCAACTGAAATGCGTGAGTCACTTTCCGAGGCACTAAGGAGCCCCCTCCAGTTTGAGATGGAGGTAGAAGCTGCAGAAGCCTTCCATACCGAGACGATTGAAAACGCCGAATGTCAGGCGGTTATCTCGTTCTCCGGTGAAGATGAGGACCCTCCTATACAGGGGCACATTCGCCCGCTATACATCACTGGCCACTTCAATGGTGTGGAAGTTCGTCGCTGCCTCATTGACACGGGTTCCGGAATCAACCTAATTCTGACTCGGACGTTGCGAAAGATGGGTCTGTCTGAATGCGATTTAACTCCCTCTGACCTCAGAATCCAGGGGTACGACAGGACCGAGCAAACCCCAGTCGGCAAGATCCGCCTGAAGACTCAGTTCGGAGGCTTAATTTCCAGCACCAAGTTCATGGTCTTCTCTCAAGACACCGCCTACAACGCGTTGATGGGTAGGCCATGGCTCCATCTGCATGCAGCGGTCCCTTTTTCATATCACCAGTGCCTCAAATACTCACTCAACGGTCGAGTAGGCGTGCTCCAGGGAGATGTGTCTCATTTCGCCTCTTGTGAGGCCCGCTATCTGGATGCGGGTTATTACAAAAGTAAGGATAAGAAAATCCTAGTAAGTGAGGATGAACCCGCCCCGATCACAAGTGATCCTTGGGCAAGCATGGATGACGCCTACATCCTCCCGATCCACTGATTGGAGGCCACAACCCCCGACATGGGGCAATGTTTTGTTGTTTCAGGTACACAAGGAAGGCATGTCCCCGTGTCCAAGCGACAGAGGGAAATTACCTTGTACTCCTACATAAACCAGGCTCAGGTTATCCCGGAACCTCATACCCCTGTACGGTACCAGAATGTCAAGCTTATGACAATGGCAGTACGCCATACGTATCTCTTCCGCCAGGCTAGAATCAACTGACTCAGGCCGACACGTCACCACTTTTTTGATATCATCAAACGTGGTCCCTTAGGCCGAAGGCCAGATGGGATAGGGTCGACTGCCTTCATTGTTATGGTCTCAATGGCGAGTGAGTCTCCTGATATGATGACCACGGCTGCCCAAGCTGGCACCAGCTGCCCCTCGGGTTTTGATAGCCCAGAAGTATCCCCCGTCGCGGGAAATTCCCCCACGGGTGGAGAGGAAGACCTGGAGGATGCTCCCCCCGCCTTTGAGGAAGGCGTCTCTACCACGGTTGATGAACTAGTACAGGTGAACCTTGGTAGCGAGGCAGATCCGAAACCCACATTGATCAGTGTATCCATGTCCCCCGAGGAGCGGCAGGAGTATGTAGACTTCCTAAAACAACATCGTGACGTGTTTGTCTGGAGTTACAACGAGATGCCAGGACTAGATCCCCAGGTAGTCGTTCACTGTCTGGGCCTCCCGGAAAACCGTCGTGGATTTAAGTAGCCTCCCAGAAAGATGCACCCTTCTCATGGTGATATGGTTGAGACCGAAGTTGACAAGCTTATCAAAGCCAACTTCGTCAAGGAAGTCCAGTACCCCAAGTGGCTTGCCAACATTGGGCCAGTTAGGAAGAAGAATGGGCAGATCAGAGTCTGCATCGACTTCCGCGATCTTAACCGCCACTGCCCAAAGGATGACTTCCCACTCTCGGTGGCGGAGTTATTGATTGATGCCACGGCCAGGTTCCAAGCTCTCTCTTTCATGGGCGGGTATTCCGGGTACAACCAGATCTGGATTGCCCCCGAAGACGAGGAGTCCACTACCTTCAGGGCTCCCTAAGGTACCTTTTTCTACCAGGTTATGCCATTCGGTTTGAAAAATGCAGGTCCCACTTATCAGAGGGCCATGCACCGCATATTCAAGCCGATTCTCGGAACGTCGGTGGAATGCTACGTAGATGACCTAGTGGTCAAATCATGTCAGTGCCAGGACCATCTCAAAGACCTTGAGAAGGTGTTCGATTTCCTCTGTCCCCGTCACCTGAAGATGAACCCGTTGAAGTGTGCCTTCGGGGTCACCTCTGGGAAGTTTCTGGGCTTTGTTGTTAGATACTGAGGTATTGAGATCGACCCAGAGAAGATCAAGGCCATCAGCCAAATGCCTTCCCTGAGAAACATTCGGGAAATTCGAGGCCTCCAAGGCCACTTATCCTATATATGTCGATTCATCACGAATCTGGCCGGCAAGTGTAAGCCCTTTTCCTGGCTCATGAAGAAGGGATCCGCCTACGAATGGGATGAGGAGTGTCGGACCGCCTTCGAGGAAATCAAGCATTATCTGCTCCAACCTCCAGTTTTGATGCCACCCGTCTCTGGAAAGCCGCTGGTCCTTTACGTGACCGCCCTGGAAAGATCCCTCGGTGCACTGTTCACCCAGAAGAATAACGAGGGTACCGAGAATAGTCTCTACTATCTCAGTCGCATGCTTCTCGATACAGAGGTCAGATACTCCCCTATCGAAAAGAGCTGCCTTGTGCTCGTCTTCGCCGTGCAGAAGTTGCGACATTACCTGCATCACCATGATGTGAAATTGGTCTCCTGGGTAGACCCACTGAAGTACATCCTGAACCGCCCCATGCTGACTGGTCTACTAGCACGGTGGGTGGTGATTCTCCAGCAGTTTGATATCAGGTTCGTACCTCAGAAGTCCATTAAGGGACAGGCATTGGCAGACTTTTTAGCTACCCATCCAACCTCTGCGGATCAATCCCTGGACCTGGATTTTCCTGATGAGACGATCCTCTCAGTTGATCATGTCATCCCATGTTGGAAAATGCATTTTGACGGCGCCTCCTGGAGCCTGACCGGCAGGCGGCTCAACGATCCTAAGCTCAATAGAGTGGGTATGGGTATTTTCTTCATTACCCTGGCGCAAGCCATCCTACCATACTCGTTCCTGTTGTCAGAAGGTTGTACGAACAACGAGGCCGAGTACCAGGCTCTCATCACCGGTCTCGAGTTGGCCCTTGAGATCCATGCTCCCCATCTACATGTGAAAGGATATTCTGAGCTGGTAATCAAACAGGTTAATGGCAACTACGTCGTCAGGAAGCCGGAGCTTGTACCATTGCTGGAGTAAACCCTCCGCCTAATAGCCCAGTTCTCTTCTCGACCAGAGATTACCCATGTCCCACGGTCATAGAACGGTCAAGCAGACGCCTTGGCTGGCTTAGCCGCGTCGCTCGCAAAACTCGAGCAAGATGATTTGATCATACATGTGGCACACCAGAGAGTCATTGCCCCCGTCACCCGAGAGGACAATGATGGCCTGTGGGTAAGTCATCTCACCACCGGACCCTCTACGTCAGGGGTCCCGGGTTCGTCAAACACAGTGATTGAAGCCACTCCCGACTAGAGAGCACCTTTTGTTGAGTATCTCCAAAATGGTCGCCTCCCGGACGACCGGGCCGAGCGCGAGCGAGTCCGACGCCGCGCGCTGCAATTTACCCTCCAGAGCGGCCCCAGTCTTGAACAGATTCTTTATAAGCGGAGCTTCGATGGCGTCCTCCTCCGTTGCATTCAAGGAGTAGAGATTCCTCAAGTTATGCAAGAGTTTCACGCTGGTTCCTGTAGCGCCCATCAAGCTGGGCCGAAGCTATCTCATCAAATCTGGAGGTTGGGGTACTTCTGGCCCTCTATGATCCATGATTGTATTGAGTATTCCAAGAGATGCCACGCGTGCCAATTTCACGCCAACTTCCTGCATCGGCCGCCGGAGCCCCTCCACCCTACCAAGTACTCTTAGCCATTTGCGGTATGGGGACTTGATGTAGTGGGACCATATCCACCAGAAATAACTCGCCAGTGTAGGTTCATCCTGACTGCTACAGATTTCTTCTCCAAGTGGGAAGAGGCAGTTCCACTCAAAGAGGTCAAGGCCCGTTCCATCATTGACTTTGTGAGCTCCAATATTATCCACCGGTTTGGGGTCCCTCGCACCGTCCTCACCGATAACGGCACCAACTTTCGAGCAGCTGAACTGAAGAAATTGTATTCCAAGTATGACATCCGTTCGAACCATACCTCCCGCTACCACGCGTAGGCAAACGAACAGATCGAGGCGTTCAACAAATCCCTCTCTAACATTCTGCAGAAGATGGCTGGTCAGAACAAGAAAAGTTGGCCGGACAAGCTCCCCAACGCCCTCTGGGCTTATCAGACGACGACTCGCAACTCTACCCAGGTGACCCCATATTCCCTGGTGTATGGAGTTGAGGCTGTCCTACCCATTGAGATCCATACGCCATCGTTACGCACTGCAGTCTATGATCACCAGACATCAAATGAGGTAGTCGAAATCCATCTAGCTGAATTAGAAGCACTGGACGAGAACCGGCTTCATGCCCTGCACAATCTGGAGAGGCATCAGGATAAGATAGCGAGGGCATTCAACAAGAAGGTTCATCTGCGCTCTTTTCTACAGGGCGACCTGGTGCTGGCCCTTCGAGCACCAATGATTCCCGGTAGGAAACCACCCAAGTTAGAACCCAAATGGGAAGGTCCTTATATCATCCATAAGGTTTACCCCAATGGAGCATACTCCTTGGTGACTATGGATGGAGAGCGCATAACCCCTCCCACCAATGCCAAGTTCCTCAAGCGATACTTTGCCTAGGGCACAAGGGTCCTGCACGACCATAAACTGCATCTTCGTCCTGCAAGACGATAAACTGCAAAATGGTCCCGCATGACCTTAAACTGCATGGCAGGGTCCCGCATGACCTTAAACTGCACGTTATGGTCCAACACGACCTTAAACTGTAGGGTCCTGCATGACCTTAAACTGCATCTTCGTCCTGCAAGACGATAAACTGCAAAATGGTCCCGCATGACCTTAAACTGCATGGCAGGGTCCCGCATGACCTTAAACTACACGTTATGGTCCAAAACGACTTTAAACTATAGGTTCCTACACGACCTTAAACTACATCTTCGTCATGCAAGACGATAAACTTCAAAATGGTCCTGCATGACCTTAAATTGCATGGCAGGGTCCCGCATGACCTTAAACTGCACGTTATGGTCCAACAAAACCTTAAACTGTAAGGTTCTGCACGACCTTAAACTGCATCTTCATCCTACAAGACGATAAACTGCGAAATGGTCCGAGCTCTATGACCTTAAACTAAGATCTCCCCCCATCCTTACTGCAAGACATTAAACTGCAAGCCAGTCAGGCCTTCCTGGCCGAGGCTCAGCCTCAGGCCCCTTGGCCTCCTCGGGCCCACGGCCCCCATCTTCACTGCGAAAAGTTAAGCCGCAAGCTGGTCAGGTCTCCCTGACCACGGCCCGGCCTCAGGCCCCTTGGTTATCCCCGACTTACCCTCTTTCGGGATTGTACGGTTTGGTGTAGGATTACATCCTCATTCCCATCGGATTACTTGTCATACCTTACATATCCCCAAATGAGATGCATCCTCGTCCCGCATGACGTTAAACTGCATCTCAAGAACTACGTATGGATTGATTCTCATCTTAATGGGATACATAGGAACGCTCGGACGCCTCGTCTTGACCCCAACCCCAAGCTTTTCTCTTCCACTATCCCCCCTGGGAATAGTTTCCTTGGAGGATCTTTGTGTAGCGAGGAGTAGGCTTTCTTAGCCCCGCTCATACAACTCCGCTCATACAAGGATTGTAAGGTTTGCACCATGTGCCCACTCCCGTTCTTCTATCCTTCCACGTCCTCACCACATGACGCTAAACTGCATGGCCTTCAAGAACTATGTGTGGCTTGATTCCCATCCTAATGGGATACGTAGGAACGCCCAGTAATTTCATCCGTTGGCCCAGCCCGAAAGCCAAAATCTTCCCCTCAGGTCAAGACATATGGCAGGGTGTACACTTTTTCCCCAACTCACATCGAGCAAGCCTCGACCCGGTTGCACATCCCCCTGGAGATGTTTTCCTCTTTCGTGGATGGATACAGCTATGCTTCACCCACTCCTTGACTGGGATTCCATCATTCTTCACACCCAGATGGACCCCCAAGAACGGCCTGGATACTACGCCCAAGGGCTCTCCTACCGATACAGGCCAACGCCCCTGAGGGTTTTTCAAGCAACAAGCCGATAGAAGTCCCGCGTTGCGAATTTGGTCAACGGTCGACGCTCATTTGTTGCTCCCATATCAGGTCACCATAGGAACGCTATGTTTCGAACATGGTCAACAGTGTCCTGGATCTTTGGGTCCACCCCGAGATGTCCCAGACATCGAGTGCAGTGATTCATTCTACCCCATCCCTAAGTGACAAACTTCCCCCTGGGTGATGCTAGCGGTCGGGCCCACGGCCCCGATTCCCCATAAGGGTGTACGGTGTGGTGTGGGACTACATCCTCATTCACGTCAGGATCATGTACCATGTCGTACGCCTTCCCTTACGAGGCCCAGCCTCAGGCCCCTTGGCCTTCTCGGGTCCCCGGCCCCCGTCCTCATGTAAGATGTTAAACTGCAGACCCGTCAGGCCTTCCTGACTTATGCCTGACCTTAGGCCCCTTGGCCTTCTCGGGCCCCTCCGCCCAACCTCTTACCCAGGGTGTATGGTGTGGTGTGGGACTATGTCCTCATTTACGTCGGGATCATGTACCATGTCGTACGCCTTCCCTTACGAAGCCCAGCCACAGGCCCCTTGGCCTCCTTGGGTCCCCGAGCCCCGTCCTCATGTAAGACGTTAAACTGCAGACCCGTCAGGACTTCCTGACCAATGCCTAACCATCAGGCCCCTTGGCCTTTTCGGGCCCCGGCCCAGGTCCTCTCTTATTGGAGTGTATGGTGTGGCGTGAGGTTATTTTCTCATTCACGTCGGTCTCGTAATGACCATGCCATGTACCTCTCCCTCCTGAGCTGTTTCTTCGATCCCTTTTCGGCAGTTCACCAATGAGCCTAAGAGTACTCTGGTTTATTACCTGGAGTGCCAAGCTTTACTCGGACACGTCCGCACCCGCTCTCCAGGCTTTGTGTATCCCTGCATCAGGGCTTCCATCATCTTTCACACCCTTAAGGACCCCCAAGAACGGCCTGGATACTACGCACAAGGGCTCTCCTACCGTTACGGGCCAACGCACCGAGGGTTTCGGACAACAAATCGATAAAATCCCGCATTGTGAATATGGTTAGCGGTCGATGCTCGTTTGTTGTTCCCACCTCAGGCTAACGCAATATGGATGTTGTGTTTCCACCATGGTTAACAGTCTTCCTCTATCGCCACGCCAACCCATTAAGCCCAAAATGTCGGGTACACAATTCACACCCTTCATCACTTCATCATATCCAAGTAGATTCTCGGAACTCTTGGTACTTTTCCTCCGTGCACGTCTGCGCGTTAGGGAAACAAGCCGCGTCAAAGGTGTCCTTCGGGGCTATCTACCAACTCCCCTCTGATGGACGCCCTAGGTATTGCGATAAGGATGCCCCCCTTGTTTCCCACACCGAGTTTAACTCACGTGGGCATAGGTATCGGGTTGACGTATGCGCTAACTTGGGAAGTTGTTACCATTCATGGTCCGAGCTCTAAGACCATAAACTAAGATCAATCCGGAACTACGTTCAGCTTGATTACCATCCTCATGGGATACGTAGGACCGCCCGGACGCCCTGTCTTCAGGTACATCCCATTTAGGGAGCCAGTCTCTCCCCCCTGTTTCACCTCTTATTTCTATATAGGCCCCTCGGCCTAAGGTCTCCCTCTCCTATTGGCGTACAATGTGATGTGGGATCATGTATCCATAAATTGTGTTTTATAACACTACGCACGTTCCCCGCCTAGCATCGTCTCTGCTACGTCTGCGCTGCATGACGATAAAATGCATGCTTGGTCCTATCATACGACCCTAAACTGTGGCATTATCGTCCTGGCCGCATGACGAAAAACAGCACTGCATTGTGGTGACCTCGTTGTAGAGGACATCACGTTGGGTAGTAGTCACGTGCCATGCCATTTGTCAATGCTCATCATGGCTTGATCCTTGTGGCGACGCCACAGCCTACTACTCTAGGCCTGTCGCTTCACAAAAAAAAACCACTCACCTTAAAGGACAAACAAGATTTATCAAATTACGCTTCTTTTAGTGCAAGGGCCACGGCCGCACTACCCTTTTCCCCTGGCACTGGTATCTTACCATGTCACCCTTAAGAACTATGTGTGGCTTGATTCTCATCCTTATGAGATACGTAAAAGCGCCTGGGCACTTCCTCGCGGGCCCAGCCTAACTTTCACTTTTGGTCCCTTGACCTAAAACCTCTCCCAAGGGGGTCGTGCGATGTGATATGGGATTATGTCCTCATTCACGTCAGGTTGTTCATCGCACCATACACACCCCATATTCCCATTCACGCCGGGTGTTTGAGTTACTCCACCATGTGCCTCTTATGTCTCCTCCCATCCATGGTCCGAATTCTACGACCCTAAACTAAGATCTCCCTATGGGAAAGGAATCCACTCCCTCTATCTAATACATCTCGTTGTCGTATTCAGATGTGTTTCGACAAAGATCCCGAAGTGTGGGATTTTCATAGGGACATACTCCTCATCCCATGACCAAGCTTCGTGAGCTCGCTATTTGGATCCTCATCCTCTTCCACATCCAAAAGGACCCTCGGATGACATGGATACTAGGATTAAGGGCTCCCCATGAATGCTGGACCTAAGGGCCCTCTAATCGTTTCGGGACAACGTCCCTACGGATCTCTGGCAACATTTGTGACATGGTCCCGTGTTTCGAACATGGTCAACGGTCGACCCTCATTTGTTTGTCCTCATTCTAGGCTAACGCGATATGGATGCTGGTTTTTAGCCACGGTCAACATTCATCCTCCATCATCATGCCGCCATCATCATGATCTGAATCTCGAGTGCCATGATTCACACATTTCCACTCCCTCATGTTCAAGTGGAATTACATCATACTCAGCTCTTTCTCTTCGCGCATCTAGGTGCGCTAAATGATCGTGTTAGTGTCATTGGGCCGGTATTCACCGAGCGTCCCTTTTCCCTAACCTTCCCCCTTTCTGTGTCGGGAAATTCCCACCACTACTTCTTGTTTCCCACACCGAGCACGACTCACGTGAGCTTAGTAGTTTTGGAAGGATTTGTACCAACACGGTCGGGCTTCTCATTGTCCTGCATGACGTTAAATTGCGCTTCCAAAACTACGTATGGCTTGATTCCCATTCTCATGGGATACGTAGGAATGCCTGACCACTTTGCTTCGGGCCCAGCCTAATCCTCACTCTTGGTCCCTCGACCTAAAGAGTTTCCTCCGGGGGTATGTGGTGTGATTTGGACTCCAAGTCCTCATTCACGTTAGTTTCATTTCTACCACACCACACGCTCCCTGGAATCTTCCCTTTTATTCCACGTCCTATCGTATGACATCAAACTACAGGAGTCCATGTGTCCTCAACGCATGACACTTAACTGCGGTTCTACCCTGAACAAGCTCAAGATGCCCCATGTTAATCATGGGATGCACCAGAGCCTCTATCAGAAAGGATTTCACCTACTAGTGTTGGTCTTTGACTGCACTATGCTTCCAGAACTACGTATGGATTGATTCCCATCCTTATAGGATATGTAGGGAAACCCAGTCATTTCACCTAGGGTCCAGCCCCAGGAATCGTAAGATCCTGTTCCGCCCCCTGGTCGGACCCCTCATAGGGGACCGTGTAACTATGACTCTGCCCTGAACAAGTTCAGAATACCCCAAGATTACATTGGGAACCGGTAAATCCCCTCGCCAGAGAGGCCCTGTCTGAAAGAAGGAATGATCCATGATCAAACCAATGTGCCCACATGGTGTACTCCCACCACGGTGGTGTAACTACCTAAGTGTTGGATTCTATTCGGAAAAACCATCACTCCATATTCCACGCTTTGCGTGCCCCTTATTCGGACCCTCGTCCCCTTTCATGTCTCACGGGACCCCCTAACGACCTGGTCTCATGCCGCATCGGCTCACCTACCGTCCTAGGCCAACGTTCTGGAAGACTGATCATGTTTGGAAGGACCCCCTAACAGTATGGATGTTTGACCTATGGTCCGCCAACTGTCCTGGGTCAATGTCCTAAAAAATTGACCGACAATATTTGTGACATGGTCCCGTGTTTCGAACATGGTCAACGGTCGACCCTCATTTTTTTCCCCATTACCGGCTAACGCAGTAAGGATACCGCTTCTCCACCATGGTTAACGGATGTCCTTTATTATCACGCCACCCCCACAGCGCTCTGAATCTTGGGCATCGTAATTCACGCTTCCTGTTTCCGTCTGTTCAGACTGATTCCAGTGTCCTTGGTGTTGCAACGTTCGTTCATAAGAGCACGTTGAAGAAATGGTAACTCGGATGTCCTGAAAGTTCCTTCTTCGGTCAAGCCTCTCCCATCTTTCGGAAATCTGGACTGGTAATCTGAATCCCGGATGCTCGGAGCATGGTCTCCACTCCTATGTTAGGTGGGACGAGAAGGTAACTATCCCATGTTTCTCACATCGGGCTCGACCCACGTGGGCTTGGGGAATTATCGCCGAACGTCCCGCAAACATTGTAGGGATGTAACAAGGCGATTCAAACAGTGGAAATTGTGCACGCTACGGCATTCAAAAAAAAGAAAGAAAAAAATTGAAGCACAAAAGTACCAATAAAAGGTTTTTGGTTTGTTACAATACCCGAGGGTCTACTCCCCCCATGGACAGGTTGACCCCGTCAAAAGAACATTGCAGCTCTGCCACCCATTGGCTTGTAGCGTCCAAGGCTTGATGCCGCTGACTTAGCTCCCGCTCCTCCTCAGCAACGGTGGGGCGCAGTTCGTTAGCCTTGGCTTTGGCCCTCTCTACGCCAGCTTGAACGGAAGCCATCTTTCCAGAGGCATGCCTCATATGCTCTTCTGCCTCTACCATCTGGGCCTTCAACCATGAGATCAGCTCAGATTGTGCATTAAGAGAGGCTGAAAGCTCATCTGCCGAGGTCTGCATCTGTTGGACCTCGCCTTCAGCCTCCTGGAGCTTCTTGATGTTGGTCGCCTTCCTCCGCTGCCAGCCCACGCTGAGCCCACGATCATGCTCCCGAATCTTCTCAGCCATAAGATCTCGGATGAGTGCGTGAGGATGTTGGGTATCCACTCCCCCAGTGCACAATTCGCACAACCGCGAGTGGAGTCTATCCATTTCGTCCAGCCATTGCGTTTGGGGTGTCCTTGATGAAGCGCGTGATTAGCTTCCATGACCGGCGGCGGACTATGCTGCTATCTTCCATATCGGAGGCCGTTTCATCCCAGTCTGTGCGATTGGCAGGCTCGTACGTGGGATACGCCCGCAAGAAATCCTCGGAAGGATCTACATCTGGTGTTGAATCCAGTACGGCATCTGGCGTCGAAGCAGGCGTGACAGGACTGGGACCGACCGGTTGATCCTCTTCATCGGAGTCCACCTCGATGACTTCGGGCACGACCCTGCTGGTGGTCCCGCCAGTGATGATGTGTGTTACAGCTTGAGGAGATGGGGGGACTATCGCCACCATCACCGGCATGCCCCTAGGGGGGATGCCACCAGACATCCCGACTAGACTTGCCGCAACAGCCCACGCCAGTCGGAGAACTGTACAACAGAGAGGGACATAAACGTTAGTTGGCATAGTCTACATGTGACGACAAGGAAACCGGTAGAGGAAACTTATGGAGATCGACCTCCTGGCGTTGCTCTTGAGCTGGTACTGACGGGACCCCAAGGTGAGGCCCTCTGTATACTGTTGGAAGGTCTGGAGATTCCGGAGGAGCCACCTCGGGTGCTCTGGTCCCACCAGACGCGGAACTGGATGCAGCCATAGGTGCAGGTTCTGAAGGTCCCGCATCATCACCCACCGAGGGGTGAGAATGAGGCCTATGAACAAGTTCCTCCTGAATGGTTCAAACATCGGTGAGAAGTCCATAGTGTCCCGAGAACGGATCGAAAGGAAAGAAGTTTGGAATGCTACCTCGAGAGCCTCTGCTAAATCGTTGGGATCTGAGCCTTGATCTCCGACCTCGCCCTCCTCCAACGGGCTCCCTCCTCCAGCCTCATCCTCCAGAGAGGAGTCCTCTGATTCTTTCAGCAGGGGGAAGTGCTCCCTCAGATCGGCGGCTGATAACTGTGGGGGACCGTTCGATTCAGCAGTACCCTCACATGTTCTGTCATTGGGCGAGGGACACCACTGGAGTGGACGTAATCCTCCAGCTCATCCAGGTATTGCTCTTCCTCCGTCGGAGACGCCATGAATCCAGCCCGGACTAGGCCTATGCCCGGTAGTTCCATCCCGAGGTGATTCAGGTGGGCCCATATCTCAGGTGGGCTGAGGAATTGCCGGTTGACATCCCAAATCTCCCAGTCTTCCGGGAAGACGGCATCCTCTTCCATGTCGATATGACGCAGGCGCTTCCCCGAAGCCTGAGTGGATATCCTATGAAATCCCCTCGGTGGCTGCCCCTCCGGATGGCCCTGCTCTTCTGGAATCACTGGGTCCGCCGCTGCTGCCACACCCTCGGCCGGTGCGGGTCTCGCCGCCATGGCAGCCCCGCCACCGCGAGAGGCCCTAGCTGCCCTCCGACCCCGACCTCAAGATGGAGGAGGCCCACCGTCACTGACCCGAATAGTCGGTTTCTTCAGCATTTCCCCTGGGTAAGCAGCCTCCAAACTAATGGCATACTCCCTCACCAATACGAAATCGGCGGTGGATGGAGGCAATGCAATTCGCATCTTCCCATATTCCCGTGTGAACATGAGCCACAACTGCCTCATCACACACGGGTGCTCCTCGTGACGCACCTCCCAGTAGACTTGCGGGGTCAGCCACTGGAGGCACCGGAACTGCCTCGCAAACTGATGTGGGGTGTACGGTTCACAGAGTGGCTCACGATCTACTCGTGCCACCAAAACTCCACCTCGAAAGGCCAGGAGGTAAGCCCGATGTTCTTCTGTTCCCCGCCCGTCGTCAGTAAGTATCCCCGTCGGCAATGGGAAGGGGTGGAAATTAAACTTGCCCACCCTCCACACCTGATTCAGCACCATCGGTACGGCTAGTTTGAACAGGAAGCTCCCGACCGCGTTCAGGATGGAGGGGTGGAAGTTCGATCCCAGCGGCGAAATAGGGTTTGGATACTCATAGATCCCCCTGATGTGTGCTGCGATCCACCCATACAGGAGGTGGAAGGGCCTGCATATCCTTGGCGGCTTCTTGCCCTCGCTAATGTGACGCAACATTCTGTACAGTTTGGCGAGCATTGGAATCCCCAGATTGATCTGATGCCCCATGTCCAACATGGACGCCATAATAAACGAGCTGGGCCGCACCCCCATGCTTGTATCCCTCACCGGTAGGATCCAACTGCAGATGAGAGCCGCGATGAATGCCGCCAGCCTGACTATCGGCTGTTGTTCAGTGCTAACACTGAAACCACAAGTCTTCCATTGGCTGTCCTCCATGACCCGCCAATACGAGTTCCCCTTACCCCGTTGGGCCACCCTCGGACAAGTTCGAGGCCTTGGAGGGAACTCACAATTCTCTGGGAAATTCAGGAAGCACTTGAACCATCTCCTAAAGTGGACATCCCTCACTGCCTCCTTGTCCTCTCCAGGGACGAATGCCATCAGCACTGATGCCAGTCGCGGCATTTTCTCGGTATCCTCCCACGCGCTCATGATGGGGAGGAACTCATCATACATGGCCCCCATGATCGGAACCCCAGAAATCTGGTGGACATCCCACAGGCTGATGCCCACCTCCCCGTGATGCAGGTGAAAGGTATTGGTCCTAGACGACCATCTACTCAGCAATTCCGTCATCAGTTGCTTTGGTTGGTAAATGTGGAATTGGGAGGCCCATTCCGCCTCATATAACCCCACTCTCCTCAGCTCGGCCCCAAACTCCTCGCATGAGGTGCCTACCCAGTAGGCCTAGGCCCAGTCATCAGTAAAGTTTCCGCCCTGGCGCAGGTCCCACTCATCAGACCATCCCTTCTTCGAATCCTGAAAAGCCGCATTTAGCATGGTACGATAGAGAGGAGGGGACGTCTCCGGTTGTAATGGCTTCCCGTCAATATCGTTTACATGGTTGTAGAGACAATCAGCGGTGACGGGTGTGAAGTCCTCCCATGCGTGACCATCGACTGCCCTGAACCATTGGTGCTGGCATGGTGTACTCCTGAACCAGCAAGCTGGTTCGTCTCTACTCACCTCAGGGATGAAGACGTCATCCCTCAACCCGAAGTCGTACAATGGCAGCTTCTTACACTGTGGATAATTCTTCTGACCCTCTGATAGCAGATCTGTCAAGGAAGCATGGTCCGAATGGCTTCGGACCATCTCCCCAAGGCCTGGACAGTTGGCCAACTCATCCTGACGGGCGACATCTGCAAGCACCTCCAATACAGATTCTTGATGGGCCATTTCGATTCCGGCCCTCAGAAAAGAATTTTTTTCAGAACGGATCATGAAGCTGGATCGTGAAGCCAGATCGCGAAGGTCGGTCACGAGGCCAAACCGCGGAGTCGGACCTAGGCCGACAAGAAGAAGTTCTCTTGGCGCGGACGTAGAGTCGGAGACCCGCGGTTCGCCGCGAAGCTCGATTCGCGGAGGGCTGTCACGGAGTATGCGGAGCTTTGCGAACTCGAGAGCACAAAAAGACAAGGAAGTCGCGTGAAGACAAAAGATGTCGACCCCCCTATTTATAGGTGGAGACCCCGGAGCATCGCGGTGTGCCTCACCCACGCGGAGCATCGTGGCACATCCAGATTCATGGCCCCGGTCAGCACTACAGGCCCTCTTCGCGAAGTCGCATCGCGAACCGCCGACAATTTTGGCGATTTTCCCTCAGACTTCGACCCTTCACCCTCCGCGGCTCCAAGTCTGAGGGGGGCATTTGTTGGCACTAAAATGTTGCACGAAAGGAAGGGACGTAAAAGAAGGCTGGCACGCTGCCTCGCGAAGCACCGCCGCGAAGCACCCCGAGAATCGCGGTCTCGCGAAGCTCTGTAGGCGGTAACTCTCCGCGAACGGGTTTGACGTTCGCGAGCCCGCCGCGAAGCTCTGGAGGCGGTAACTCTCTGCGAATGGGTTTTACGTTCGCGAGCCCACCGCGAAGCTTCGGAGGTGGTAACTCTCCGCGAACGGGTTTGACGTTCGTGAGCCCGCCGTGAAGCTCCAGAGGCGATAACTCTCCGCGAACGGGTTTGACGTTCGCGAGCCCGCCGCGAAGCTCCGGAGGTGGTAACTCTCCGCGAAACGGGTTTCACGTTCACGAGCCCTCCGTGAAGCTCCGGAGGCGGTAACTCTCCGTGAACGCGTTTGACGTTCGCGAGCCCGCCGCGAAGCACCTTTGGCGGCACGCGAGTTCGGCTTCGCGGCGCCCCTTGCCTATAAATACGGGGCTCCCCCTGAGTCCCAGGGACAGAAAATCCGACCTTTCGGCTTCTCCTCTCCCAAATCGCGAAGCACCCTTTTCCCCTGGGAATCATGAGCTCCGCGAGTTACTTCTACTTCACGTGATGCCTTTGCTTTGTCTCATTTTGATCCCCTCTTCTGAGAGTGATGCCCTTCGCGAAGTTCAAGGGCATTCGCGAAGGAAGGGGATTACCAAGGGGACCCGGGCAGCCGCGAAGCATTTATGCTTCGCAAAACACCCAACCTGCACTAGTGATCCCTATGCTAAGGCAGGATCGCTACACAACGTGAAGCACAGTGCTTCATAGCACCTTGCTTGCGAGGCACCTCTTCTTCGCGAGGCAGTGCTCTGCGAATACTGTTCCACTTCGCGAAGCACCCTCCATTCACACCTATGCCCCATGCTAAGGCTAAGGCACTCCACTTCGTGAAAAACTCTCCTTTGCTTAGCAATTCTGCTTCTCGTGCGACCCTCCAGGTATGCACGATGTGATTTCAAAGTCCCACGGACAATACCACTCATAGCGTTGCTTCGCCTAATGCTTCTTCACATAGGCACGCTAACGGCTATTGATTCTTCGCATAGCCACGCTAACGTGGACCCCTCGATGGTTCGCTCCACAACCCCCCTTAACCACGGACTTTCCAGTACCTTCCCTCCCCCAAGGACCAGAGGGTACCGGTTATGTAAGTCCTAGGGGTGAGGAGTGAACCCACCTCGTCCGAGCTACAAGACGTTAAACTGCCAAGCACCACGTCCTCAACACATGATGTTAAACTGTGACCCGACCTCGTGCCTCTCACGAAGGGTCCCCCCAGCTCAAACATTTTTTACGCCACTCATCTCCACGGGAGTGGAATCATCCATCCACAAGGGATGATATCCTCCTTACTGGAGTGGCGTATGTTCTCAGGAGAAGGGCGACCCTAGTTCCCCAACGAATGGTTGCACCCCTGCATCTCCGTACTTCCCCACTACCAAGGTCAGTGGAGGGCGTGATAGGGAACGAGGCACCTCCCATCATTGGTCCCAAATCCCTCTTTCGCTGCGCTCTGTCGCACTTCAGGCCTCCATCCTGGAGTAAGTCCCAGCACCATGGGCCGCCTAACGCGTAAGCCCCTCTTCGCTTCTCACAGACGCACACTTCGCGGCGTGATCGTCAGGTCCTTGCTGCCTCTTGTTTCTCACACCGAGCATGACTAACATGGGCTTAGAGCTGGCATTGGCTATGACAATACTTCATCCAGAATGACGTTAAACTGCACGCCTTTGTCCAGCTTGACGTTAAACTGCATGCCCTCATCCATCATGATGCTAAACTGCACGCCTTCATCCAGCATGACGTTAAACTGTATTCCCTTGTCCCGCATGACATTAAACTGCACACCCATTTGAACTACGAGGTCTTTGATCCATGTCAAGGCGTGGTACGTAGGAATCCTCCACGAGGTTCAAGCCCACCCATCATCCAATTCATGTCGAGTTCTACCTTCGTCCAGCATGATGTTAAACTGCATTCCAGCCCGACGATAATCCATTGTGACCATCCTGAACTACGGGGACTTTGATCCATGCCAAGGAATGGTACGTAGGAAGCCTCCCATAGGTTCAAGACCATCTCCCATCGGACCAAGGTCCCTCATTTACGTCGGTTCTCCGACACCCACCGCCATCCCGAACTACGGGGACTTTGATCCATGTCAAGGCATGGTACGTAGGAATCCTTCACGAGATTCAAGCCCACCACAAGTAGACCCCCCGGGTTCACATTCACGTCGGTTCACCGATGAAACCCTTTGAACTACGAGGTCTTTGATCCATGTCAAGGCATGGTACGTAGGAAGCCTCCACGAGGTTCAAGCCCACCCATCATCCAATTCACGTCGAGTTCTACCTTCGTCCAGCATGACGTTAAACTGCATTCCAGCCCGACGGAAAGCCATTGTGACCATCCTGAACTATGGGGACTTTGATCCATGTCAAGGCATGGTACGTAGGAAGCCTCCCAGAGGTTCAAGACCATCTCCCATCGGACCAAGGTCCCTCATTTACGTCGGTTCTCCGACACCCACCGCCATCCCGAACTACGGGGACTTTGATCCATGCCAAGACATGGTACGTAGGAAGCCTCCACGAGGTTCAAGCCCACCGCTCGTCGTTTATTCACGTCAGGGTTCACTACTGTCCCGCATGACGTTAAACTGTATTCCATCAACCCTTTGAACTATGAGGACATTGATCCATGTCAAGGCATGGTACGTAGGAAGCCTCCCCGAGGTTCAAGCCCACCACTAGTGGACCCCTGGGTCTACTTTCACGTCGGTTCGCCGATGACACCCTCCAAACTACGAGGACTTTGATCCATGCCAAGGCATGGTACGTAGAAAGCCTCCCCGAGGTTCAAGCCCATCTCTCGTTGGACCAAGGTCCACCTTCACGTCGGTTCGCTGACGAATTACATCATCCGAACTACGAGGACTTTGATCCATGCCAAGGCATGGTATGTAAGAAGCCTTCCAGAGGTTCAAGCCCACCGCCCGTCGGACCAAGGTCAACCTTTACGTCGGTTCTCTGACGAAGCCCCTCTGAACTATGTGGTCTTTGATCCATTCCACGACATGGTATGTAGGAAGCCTCCACGAGGTCCAAGCCCACCACCACTAGGACCCTCCTGGTCCTCCCCGTTCATGTCAGTTCACTGATGATGGCCATCGTACCAAGGTCCACCCTCATGCCGGTTCATCGGCACCATCCCGAACTACGCAGACTTTGATTCTCTGCCACCGAGATACTTAGGAATCCTCTTCAAGGTTCAAGCCCAACTTTACCATCGCCCTTGCAACGGTTCCTTGCCATTCCCCCCTCCACTTCATTCGTTCATCCATCATCCACCCTGATTCTCGCCCGGACCGTCATATCCCAGTGAGACCATGTCGGTACGCTCCTCTTCACAGCCGCCCATGGGCTGGTCCCGGTATCAGCACCCCTTTAAGGGAAATCCCTCAATCTGATCTACTCTAGCTAATGCTCTGACCGGGCTGATCCGTCTCCATTGGAAGTTAAACTCCCGGCGTACCCTATGTTAAACACGAGAAGCTGAGGAAAACCTCAGATATGTGTCTATGGAATATAATTCCCCGCGCTCGATGTGGGATGCCTCGGGCCGCCACGCCCCCGAGAAGCCCTGTGACCAGGGATAATAGACAGACATGCCAGGTCCCCAGCATCCAGACATGCTACTGATGCCTCAACGTGACTACTCCCCCGACTGAAGGTTGTTGCCCTGACTGGACCCTTTGGAATGTCCCGACAGAAGCAGTGTAATTAATCGGCGTCCATGGAAACATGGCACTCGGAAGAGTTTCACGAACAATGTATTAAATCTATGAGGGAGACCCAGACTAGGTGACGATTTCTGAGGAGGAATCCACAGAAGGAAGAACCGACATCCCATCATCCTGTTTCGATCAAGGAGCAGACGTCCCTGAATAAGGAGCGAATTCCGCCCGCCTTTGGAAACCGGGAATGCGGGGCCACAGCAGCGCGTCCTCCACAGATGGATGCACGCGCCCCGGCGAAAGTGTCGGAAACATATATGCCAATCAAATTTTTTATGGATTATATTTACATATTATCTTTGATTTAAACCCTTTTTTTAAGGAATAATTTTTTATAAATTTTTAAAAAAGTCAAGTATGAATAGTATCCAAAATTGACATAATTCTTAACTTAAAATGTAAAATAGTTTATTAAATGATATTAATTTCCTAAAAATATAATATTTGTACAAATGGTTAAGATAAGTCTAAATAAGTCATAAATAACTTTTTATTTTGGGTCGTTTGACATGATATGGTGATTACATTAACCCACAATGTGTAAATAACATGAAATCACTATAATATTGAAAAGGGTAAAATAAGGGTTAAACCAAAAAATTAGGATAAAACAATATATTAAAAACATGTCTAAAAATTATTGGATGAAGGGTATTCAAACCAAAATCATCCTCTATTTTTATTTAATGAGTTTTGGACCGTTTTTAATTGAAATTGAATTTATAATAAATTAATATTTTGAGAGTTTCCTAAAGTGACCCTCTCCTCTCTTATAAAAGGGAACCTCCTCCCTATCCTCTTCACTCCATTTTGAGCCTTCAAGCTCAGCCAACCCCTGAAAATTTCTCTTATAGACTTCCCTAGTTACATTCTAGAGGTTCTCGTCTTATCAAAACACTAACTCTAGTTCCATAAGAGGAAATTTAAAGGAGGCACGTCGAGGAAGAGGTAATCTCTTCTACCGATTCTTTAAAATTTCTTTCTTCTTATAATTCATCTTCAGTAGTTGTTTTCATATAATGTAATAACATAATTATCACTCATATTCTGTTATTTTATTATAAATATGAAACAACCCAATTTCTCCTTCTATCCATCTTAGGAAAAACAAAATCACTACGCGTGCGTACGTACAGCTTACCATCTCCACACCGTGGTGTAATCTATTTTTCACCACCACCATACATGGATGGGTATAATGGTGGAAATAATAACTATATATGATTATTATAACATTATAATAATTCTGAGATATTATACACCATCCACTTCAATACTATATAATAATTATGGGAAAGATATCATCGCTCGTGCGTATGTACGGCTTACCGTCTCCTCGACGCGATGAGATTCATTATCCATGTTAACCATTCAAGAATGATTATAAAGTATATATGATAAATAATCAGGTAATATATTATATAATAATTCTAATATATTTATGTATATATATATATATATATTTCATTTACATAATTCTATTTAATTCAATATGGAAACGAAAACATCGTTCAAGCTTACGTATGGCCTACCGTCTCTATGAACAGTGTATTCCATTTCATTTATCTATCTATTATATAAATAATTATATACTAAATATATATGATATATAAATCATTTTTAACATTCTGGATGTAAGTAAATCATGATCGATGTAATAATATCTTGAATAACAAGTCCAAACACGTATGATAAATAAAATTATTATTACCCAAAACGTCACTTTAACATGGAATTGACAAATGAATGGGTAATATAAAGTTAGAAGTAAATCATATATGATATCATAAATATTATCATGGATCTATTACAATTTTATAATATGTTTAAACACAATATATAGGATTTTTAGACACATACAAAATAAATCAGACCTAAGTTAATGGATAACTTTTCCAATCTCGTTTTTATAGGTGATTTTTTATTCGTAAGTATTTACTGGGGATATATTTATCATCCATGTCCATGTTTTCTAAAAAATAATAAAATGTTTAATATTATTATATGTATATTTAAATTCATTTTTACCCCTTTTTTACTTTTATTACTTGGCATGGAATGAATCTTTCTTTTGTTTACCATACGAGGTACTTTTTGACTTTTCTGACAAAAGTACGAGGAGAATGTTTCTTTAACTTATAAGACATGAACATTTTTGTACATATTCATCATTCCTTATTTACATGAAGCTTCCTATACACTTTTACAAGTTTATTTTAAACTAAATTCATTTCTTTTAAAATTGAACAACATTTTGATGAAAAGAAAACGTTTTTGAAAAATAAAGCATATTTCCCCAAGAATTAAGTTCAAGTGTATTATCAAAATTATTTTCCATCTAAGATGACATAGGGTTTTGTTTCTATCCATATTATTAATTTTATTTTATTATTTTTATGATGGATTCCTTTTTATGAAATCCATTTATTTTATATGGATTTTTGTGGAATGGTGTTTAAAAACCCATTTTATTCCACAAGTTATGCTATGATGAATGATTTATGTTTTTGTGGAACATGTACGAATGATTTCATTATGAGATGGGTGGGACCTATATCTCCCTCAAATTCATTGGGTAAATATTTATATATCATGATATAGACATGTCTAGAATGTAAAGTAAATCTAGTTTAGTAATACAGGGCTGGAACAACATGTAAATCTGGTTTAGTAATACATGGTTGGAATGAAAAATAAACCTGATTCAGTAATGGACTCTATCCACTATGATGGTCCTGGAAATAATGACTTAGCTAATATAGAAATAATATTATGTTCTTATTTGTTTTCCAAAATTCCATGTTTTATACCAATGCTATTTTATCATGTTTAATGTTCCATTATGATCTATTCCTTACGAACTTACATGAATTATATTATGAATCAAGATTTTTAGGTTTAAACTATATGTTCATATTTTTATGTTCAAATGTTTATGATTTGTTTTATATTCTCCATGTTTACCCTTACTGATCATTTTAGCTCACCTTTTTATGTTTTCTTTTCCCCAAGATATAAAGACTGTTTTTAGGTAGGAAAAAAAGGGGAAGATCTTCATGGGAGATGTTGAAGATATTTCACCATGTTAGAAGATTATGTTCTGAGTTTCAAAAGACAGTTAACTAATACAGTCTTTGGGAATATATTTTGTGTAATTTATTAAGTATTCTTCAAAACAAATGTAATTTACATGTACGTTAAGCTTGGGTCATTAGAAATCAAGTGCACAAACTAGTTTCTAGAACAACAGGACTAGGAAGTAGAGGAGTACCCCATGAGTATACCCCCCAATAATATTAATATCAGTCCCTTGAACAGTGGTCCTAGTAAAGAGAGGAAATCCCCGAGACAAACCTCTTTGATAATCATAAAACAATGGATAATGGCCTCAATATAAACCTTCCACCTAAGTACCCAAGGTAACCCATGTTCTCTTTTTAACAATTCATTTTAATGCTTTGAAATCCATATCAAATTTCATTACAATTATTCAAAAATACCCCTTTTCCATTCCATTTATCAATAACCAGTGAAAAAAAAATTCATTAAAGCTCATCTCAACACACACACAAAAATCATGCCAATATTTTATTATGAATCAGTTTGAAAAGAAAACCAACAAGAACCATTATCATAGGCTAGATATGGAACCACCTACCAAAAAACTTGGGTCACGCATGCCTATAATGGAATCCAAAATAAAAAACCCAACAAATCAATGAAGTACCTAGGATAAAATCCCCACATCTTATCATTGATATAATTTATAAAACATGGGGTCAGTGGAAAATGAAAACACCACTTACTTTAAGAATGGGTTTCCTCCGCCCCACAACTAATGAAGGAGTGGCCTCTGGAACAAGATCTCAGAATGGGTATAACATAAGACAAGAAGGAACGTCCAAATTAGATCAATGGATCCAATACCGTAATACTAGGGTGCTTCTGCGATCACTTGCAATGAAGAATCGGAAATATCACTTACCTCGAGAGATGCACTATAACTACAATGGAGATCCAACACTGAACAGATTGATTTTGAAGGATGGGTCTCTCAAAAGATCCTAGGGAAATCTCTAGGTTGAGGGTGAATAATCCAGGAGGAACTAATCAAGAAAAAAATAGTGTGTGTGTGTTTTAAAACTGAACACAGGCCATTTCATAGATTCTAATATATTTACACACTATCAAATCCACATTTTACAAGTATGCCAAAAAATATGTCACCTCAGAATAAAAATACATTATTTAAATAATTCATGATGTGAAACCACCATTCATGACCTCTAAAATTTCATAGTGTGAATCCCCTTTTAGGGCTTGGACTCAGTAACAATTACACAGTGTGTAACCTAGTTACATGATGTGAAATCCTTCTATATCCTGTATAAAAATCTGGTTAATGTTGAAATTCTAAAAAATCTCTGACTTCACCTTTATAGGTATCCTCCCAATATCAATGGAGGGTAAAACCACGACGAGGTTAAGGGTGTACCAGATAAAATGGTAACAAGATGTTACAAGCTCTCCATAATAAATACTTTCCATCCCCATGAAGTAATGTAGAATATGTAATCCCTGGAAAAAGATGAGTCCATTTCCCCCACATCAACAACTTGTGCTCCCATGTACTATAAGAATGTGATCCTTATTTCTATAGAGTTCTAACCAATGGAATCAACTTCCCATGCAAAACTTTCACTTTCAAGTCAATGATCTCAATTGGTTTCTCCAAAATAGAAATATATGGATCTAACTCAATTTCTTCCAATCTCAGAATGTGAGTGGGATCGGGATAGTATTTATGGTGCTAAGGTATATGGAAAAAATCATGAATACCTATCAAATTAATTGTAAATACAAACCGATATGAAAATTTTCTAAGCAGCTTAGTGACCTCCAGTGGTCCAACATATCTCAGAGCCAACTTTCCATACCTTCCATGTTGACGGTGACCCAACTGAGGAGAATCTTTCAAGAAAATAAAATCACCTATAGAAAACACCAAAGTTCGGTGCAACTGATCCGCATATGATTTCTGTCAACTTTGGGTTGTTATAAGACATTAATGTAAATCTTGAATCTATGCGGACATCCCCTAAACCAAACTTTGTCCAACAAGATATACTTTTCCCACCTCAGCCCAAAAAAAGGTGATCTACATGGGAGACCATAAAATTCCTTGAATGGGACATTATTATTAATGAATAATAACTTTTATTGTAAAAACACTCAACCAGTTTTATATGGTTATCCCATGATCCTCTGAAATCTCAAACACATGCATGGAGCATATCCTCCAAAATCTGAATCACATGATTTGTCTCACCGTCTATCTATGGATGGTAAGTTGTTCTTTACATGACCTGAGTTCCCAAAGCCTCTTGAATAATCCTCTATAACCTCAAGGTAAACCTAGTATAGCTATCTAAAAAAATGGCAGATGGACTCCCATGTAACCTCAAAATATCTTGCACATATAGTTCAAACATATTTTCAACTTTAGTGGTGTCTTTGATAGGAATGAAATGAGGAGACTTCATTAACTGATCAACAACCACCTAGACAGCATTCCTCCCTCAGGAAGTCTATGGTAATCTAACAATAAAATCCATTGATACCTTGTCCCATTTCTAGATTGGAACCAAAATAGGCTAAAGAAAACTAGAAGGTTTCATGTGCTTTTCCTTTGTCCTTTAGCAGGTGTAACAGCGAGACATGAACTCTGTGAGGTCATGCTTCATACCCAGCCACAATAATTTCCACCACATGTTATAATACATCTTCATAGAACCTAGATTAATGTCCCATGAAGATTTGTGGCAATTGAACAAGACTAAACTACTCATAGATGCTGCTATGACAACCATTTTCCCAAAGTGAATCATACCATCTGAAAAGAGAGACCAGCTCAAAATGGTCTCCCCACCATAAAGGTTTTCTTGTGTATTCTAAAACTCATCATCCTATTGCTGACTCTGCAAAATAGAATCCATAATAGATTATGATAAGTAAACACTGAAAATAACCATACCTAAAATATCCTCATAAGCATCTAGTTGCAACTAAGATAAAATCCTCATAAGTCTCTACTCCCCCTTAGATTCCATTATAGAAAGTGATGGTACTTTCCTACTAAGAGAATCTACAATGAAATTTACCTTTACTATAATGTAGGTAATATCAAATTAAAACAACTAAAGGTATTCTACTTGTCATCTCTATTTGAGATTCAATTCATTCTGAGAAAATATATAGCTCAGACTTTTATGATCATAAAATACCATGAACATTTCCCCAAAAAGATAGTACCACCAACATTCAAGTGCATGCATGACTGTGTAAGCTCTAAATTGTGAGTGGGGTAATTCTTTTAATGCGGTCAAAGCTAAAGAGAGTCATAAGAAACCACATGGTCATCCTTCATAACCATTCTTCCCAAACCAACACCGAAATCATTGTTAAACACCACATACCCCTTACCGGGCTTAGGTAAGATCATAATAGGACCTGATGTAATAAGCCTTTTTAGTTCATCAAAATAAGACTAAATCATTTCATCCCATGTGAATTTAACCTCTATCATAGTAATAGTATTCAAAGGTGACTCCATCATAGATAATTACTTGAAAAAATTGTCGGTATTATCCAGAAATACCAAGGAAGCTTCATATCTCAAAGACATTCTATGGTTCCTTCCATGAAAAAACAGCCTTTCCCTTATCTAGATCAATTGATAAGACATGCTCAGAAATTATGTGCACCAAGAACTTCACTTCTTGAATCCATAAACTACATTTCAAAATCATTCCATAAAAATAGAAACTTTTTAAAATTTCTAGAAACAAAGGTTCTCATGCTCACACTCGAATTTCGAATAAACCAAAATATCATCAATGAACACTACCACAAAAGTATCAAGATATTGATGGAATATCTGATTCATCAAAGAAAAAAAAATTATAGGAGCATTATTTAGACCAAAAGGAATCAAAAGTTATTCATAATGTCCATGCCTGCATCTAAAAGCTATCTTTGGTATATCAGACTTCCAAACACTGAGCTAATGAAAACCAGGTTGAAGATCAATCTTAAAAACCACTTTTCCCCATTTAGATGATCAAACAAATCATCCACAAAAGGAAAATGATGTTTTTTCTTATCCTTTACCCATTTCAACTTCCTATAGTCCATAAACAACTGACATGAACCCTTTTCTTTCCTAGAAAAGAGCATTGAGTCTTACCAAGGATAAATTCTATGGAGAAAGAAACCTTTTTCCAATAGTTTTTCCAATAAAATCTTGATCTCTTTTTACTCCGTGGGTGCCATACAATATGAAGGTGTTGATATCAGTTGTGTACCTAAAATAGATTAATCATAAAATATACCTTTATCTATAAAATAATACTATATAATTCACCTATGAAAATGTCAGGAAAGTCTCAAACAACAATAGGGAGATCAGAAACATAAGATACATCATCGACCTCAAATTCAACAACAACCAACAAACTCTTGTGCTCTGGGTGGGAAGGTTCTGAATGACTAGACCTCATGTCCCACTCCTCATAAAACACACGAGATCTCCCATCAGAAACAAGAAACAAAACACACTAATGATAACAATCAACCACATCACAATGAGTGACAATCCAATCCATACCGATGATGATTTCAAATAGATCTAGATTAGGAATGACAAAATCATAGACCAAATCTATATCAGTTATCATTAAACAACAAGAAGGACACCTTAACCCCTGCTCTTTCATATTACCAATATATTTCTCTAACTCCATTTAAAAGGGCATAAGTTCCATTGAATATTTAATAATATCCGAAAAAATTTCCGATATAAATGAGTGATAGGAACCAGTATCAAATAAATGAAATACTACTAAAGATGTAATAAGGATAGTACCTCTCACTATTTCTAGACCTACATAAACCTCCTCTAGAAAATCATATATTGTGTGAAAATGCTACACTCCTGAGGCCTATAGCTGGAGCCCTATAGTCTTTGAAGCTTCAGACTCCACTACAGTAGCCTTTAGAGCCTATGAACCCTAACCAGGACGAGGCATAGTCATCACCTACAAAAGCATCGTATATGACCAACACATCCATAATTTTTTCACTACTTCGTGGGAATAAGACTAAAATTCCTAGTGTATCTGACGTTTCCACACTAATATCAAGTCATAGGCACATTACCTGCTATAAAAGACAGTGCATAGGAGGCTTGCCGCTGAGACCCACCTCCATTACTCCTGCGATGATCGTTCCACTTCCTCTTCTTCCCATGTTCACCACTGAAGATGGAACCTGATGGAATAGAATATGTTGAAAATATAACCTTTCTAACCTTATTCATTTCTTAAATCATATCTCTTTCTACCAACTCCTCAAAGGAAAAAAATCAATATGAACACCTACAATCTGATATCTGGTCGGAAACCCTACAGGTACTTCTGAGCCTTTAGCTGGTCATTATTCACGGCATATAGAGAAAAACGGACAAGCTCGGCCAAAATATTGGTGTATTACAACCCCAAAATCTCTCCCTATTGTAAGTAGAGGACCTCTAACTACTTTTCCAACATCAGGGACTCTAGAAAAAACTTCTTAAAGATCAAGTTTTTGAAACCCATCTAATCCAAGTCCACATGCCTATCTACCTGGACCATGGAATCCCATCATTGCTTACTATAAAAATAGATCCTGAAAATTGTACACTTTACCCTAATATTCTTAGGAGTCCCTATAATGTCTAAAATTTGATTTATCATGTCTATCCAGTACTCCGCCTCTTGAGGTTTAGTCATCCCTTTAAATGATGATTTCTTCTCGTGCAAGAATTCCGATAATCAATATCTTCCCCCTCCAGATCATGGATGTACCTCAACAACTAAATTTTGAACTCATGGTAAATCCTAATTGATATAATGAACTGAACATATGATATTCTTGATAAGATTCTTATTTATTAGAGGATTCCCTTGAGGAGAATTAGATGCATCCTCCTGAGGAACTCATGGAAGATTTTTCATTGGCATACTGTTGCACTCCAATACATACTACTGATTAGATAACAGAACAAATCACAATTCAAACTAGAAAACCCATTAGAATAAATTAATATTTCAAACAAGAATCCATACTATAGACAAATATCCCAACATCCCATGGAAACTTTATTCGCATCCCGACAAGTGATGGCCAGGCACTTATCGTAATATACCTCTCAAGTCCCAAAAATCCTATCTCCAGTCTAACAGATATCCCAAAAAATGGACTCTGAATGAAAGACCATCCTATGATACCAAATTATAACAAACTGACTCAGGGTACCCTCAAACCCAGCACCTGACCCAATCCATCATATACCCAAAGGGAATTCATGATCCCCACATGCTGGTGACCTGAAACCGGGCATCAAAAAACGAACCATAGGGGATGATTTTTCCCAACTTGAACAACCACATGGAATATATATACTAAACAAAAAAGGAACAACAGAAAATGAACAGGATATTTATTCCATAATTATAATAAAAACTATGGAAACAGACAACAACAAGAGTAGCAAAAAAGTCCCAAATATATTTCCAACTATAAAGTAACTAAACCAAACAGCTACTCCCAATGATGGCATGGACAAACTCCAACCATATCACCACCAACTACCTGACTATCTTACATGAACCCCACCACCTCACTATGGTTCCTTTCCTCTCCCAACACTATAAGATAAATAAAGGTCTACTCACCATCTAATAGGTGTGTAGGGTGTGAGCTAATAGGATTAGTAGGATCCCACCTAGGTGTTCCATAACAAGCCTCTATATAACAATTCTTGTATGTTCATTTTTGAGTAAAAACATGGCATTATATGAAGTAAAACATTTTTATAGAAAACATGGTAAACATTTCCATTTTTTACATTTCTAAAAAAAAGAAATTATATCAATTTCAAATCACATTTTCCATATAATTTTTCACAATATTAAACATGCATATTAAGGATAACTCAGAAATACATGCAATACAAAACAAAATAACAGGTATCACAACACCAAGGAATACTATAGGTCTAGGCCATAGACTACTTGTACTATAATAATCTATTGCACAAAATAGTTCCTAGAATAATAGGCCTATTAAGTAGAGGAATACCCCATGAGTAAACCCCTTAACAATGTCAATATATGTCCCCTAGAATAATGGGCATAGGAAACATAGGAAAGCCCCAGAAAAAACCTCATTTATAATCACAAAATATTGGATAATGGCCTCAAGATAAACCTTCCACCTAATTACACAAGTTAAAGCATGTGTTCTTTTTTACAATTCATTTCAATTCTTTTACATCCATTTCAAATTTCATTCCAATTCTTTGAAAATACCTCTTTTCCATTCCATCTATCAATAACTATGGAAAACCCATTTTTCATTGAGAAATATTCTCAACATACACAATATAATCATTCCAATATTTCAATATGAATCGGTTTTAAATAAAAAAAATCCATTATCATAGGCTAGATATGGAACCACCTACCTCAAAACATGGGTCGCACATGCCTATAATGGAATCCAAAATTGGTGAAACCTGACAACATCTATGAAGGCCCTGTAATAAAATCCCAACATCTTAAGATTGATCTAATTTATACAACATGGGGTCATAAGAAAAGGAAAAGGACACATACCACAAGAATGGATGTCTGTCGCACCAAAAAACCATGAAATGGCCTCCAAAATAAGATCTCACAACAAATCTAGAAGAAGACAAGAAGGAACATTGAATTTAGATCAAAAGATCTGATGCTGTAATGTTAGGGTGATCCCACAATCACTTATAATGAAGAAACAGAAAGATCACTTACCTGGAGAGATGCACCGCAACGGAAGTTGAGATCCAACACCGAATAGTTTGATTTAGAAGGAGTTGAGTCTCTCTGAAGTTCCGGGTGAGAGATCTATATAGAGGGTAAATAATCTTGGAGGAAACAATCAAGATAAAACTATTGTGCACATGTTTTAAAACTGGGTGCGGACCATTTCATGACATGTAATATAGTTACACACCATGAAACCCATGGTGTACAAGTATTCCAAAAAATCCATCTCCTCAGATTAAAATTATTTTATTTAAATTATTCATGAAGTGAAACAAACATTCACAATGTGTAAACATTTACAGCATGAATCCCATTTCATAGCTTGTACTCAGCAACAATTACATGGAGAGTAACCCAATTACATTGCATGAAATTCTTATGCATCCAACAGAAAAATCTGGTTAATGTTGAAAGTCCAACGAATCTTGAAATTCTCCATTATAGGTTTCCTCCCAACCTCAAAGGATGGGAAAACCATGACAAGTTTAAGAGTGTAACTGATAAAATGGTAACAAAATGTTATAATGATGGATATTTTGAGAACATTCATATGAAAATTAGATCATATAAGCATCAAGGAGATTATTTTGTGATCATGGAATAACTCATTAAACACATGGGAGTTAATAATTAAACTAAAAGATCATTAATACAATGAATATGATGTAGGTGAATAAGTGGATGAAGATAATAGAATCCAAGAGATGGTGGTATCTTTATAATTATGAAGGAAATTTTGATGGTGTATGGTATGAAGAAAATGTGTCTTTAGATTACAGTGAGTTGTCTCATCTATGAGATATAAACAATCAATGAGATATGTGGAACATGTGTGACAATCCCACTATATCAGGTGTTAACTACAATCATGAAGAAGAAGGATAAGAGTAAAGAAAATTATGTGATGTTAAATGAGAAACATGATGTGATATTTGTAATATTCACACCAAGACTAGAACAAAAGTTATAGAATACACATTTCATATTATATTACCACCTTATGTAAGTAAATAAAGAAGAAGATTTGGAACAATGCATATTCGAGTCATGCAAGAGAGGGTTGACTATGAAGAGTCATCATGTACTGAAATAGAGGAGCATCATTTTAAGGGTGGATTATTTCTCAAACTCATTATTATATTTATATATTTAGAAGTAGTAATCCATTTATTATAAGTTTGAATACCCCAAAGTGGTAATGATCTAAAAATTCATCAGATTCTAGAACATGGTAGGTATCTCTAAACTTTACAAGGAACAGGTGAGTTATAGTGATTTTTTAGAGGAGTAGTATACTCATTATCACATTTAACAAAACCTACATTGTAGATAACAAATAAAACATTTTCACTTCATTTTCATATTTTTCTGTTGATGTGTTATGAACTCTAGAAGTTTGAGAAGGATGACCAGTCAATAATTGTGAATAAAAGTCACCCATAACCTTAAGATCTCAAGATATGAATGGTAAATGACAGATAAATGTATACAATGTTAAAATTGGATTCTAATATCACACCATGATTTTCAAGTATAGAGGAAAACATGAATAATTGATATAGTGAATGAATTGAGTGAGCTTGTTTGATGAATAACACTCAAATATGATATTTGATACATTTTATTTATCATTAAATATTTTTTATACATTTCATTAATCATTATATAATAAAGTATTATCATAAAAATCTTGGTATAATTCATGAATCATGTTGTAAATTAATGGTTATAAATTCATTATGAGAGACCAAGAGAAGTGAAGGTCATTTGTTTTATAAAGGATATTTATGATTTGTACATGAAAATAATATTAGAGATAGTAGTTTTTTTTAAAGGATATTTTATTTAGAACAATTTACATTTCAACTTCATTAATGGAGAGATAACATCATTAGAGCATAATCCATATTTAATAAAGTGTAACATCCTATAATTTCAATGTGTATTTTCAAAACAATTACCTAAAACTATAGATTTAAATTTTATATGTATTTTTTTTATTTTTTAAGGTAGACATGAACATAAAATTTAAACATATTAATCACTTGATTATTTTCCAGGATTATATTCATATTGGAATATATATTAAATCATATATACTGGAATACTATAAATAAATGGAATGATAACACCTAAATAAAACCTCATTATTTTATTTATTCATCACAATAATTTTAAATGAAGGATAAATACACTCTATAAAAATAAAAATTTATATAATTATACAAAAATAAATAAATATCATAAGTAAATTTTTAAAATCCATTGGGTCGTGATCTTCTATAAATATAATAATCATGAACTGCACAATAAAAAATAAAACAAACCATTATAAATATGATTGGTATTTTTTAAATGAAGTATATATAACCTTAAAAGAATATTGGATGAATGATAAATTATATAAATAGTAGGTATTTATAAGATATATAAAATTATATGACCATTTTAAATATAATCATTATAATGGAAACTTAACCTTTTGTAATGATTGTTTCTCGATTACTCGAATGATATTGGGTCAGGTTTCCATAAATATTTAGGTGTATCTTTAAATATAAAAAGGCTATCTTAAATAGTATGGGTTGAGATAAACATAGGTGAGTTGGTTTCCCACTTGGAATAATGTTATAAGCCCAATGAGGTTCTTGCCTAAATTTGAATGACCAAACAACACTTGGGAACACCTTGGGTAAAACTATAAAGCATCAAAAACATGTATAATGAAAAGACTATAAAAACTGCATAATATGACATTTCCATTTATTAATATACTCAAAATATATCTAAGACATATGAAATACACTAAAATAAGTTATTTCTATAAAAAACAATATACATAAATGTTAGATCAGTCAATCATGGACTTTTGACCACAAAAAGAGGATCACCCATATGAAATATCATGTGTCATGCACTGAGGATAGCTATTATTCATCAAATCTATATAACCATAAAAATGTGAAAATTCATTAACCATGTTCTTGAATCCACATGTTTTTATCTCAAATTATATGATTTTTTTCTTTTACCTAGGTTATGCACAAACAGGTCTGCACACATCCTAATAGGGGCCCGTGCATGGTGTGAGTATAACATACCCAGTAGGTGATCGCCATATACCCTTAACCACCTATCATAAATAATAGTTTGTAAGACAATATAATATCTCTATATGAATAAATAAATAGAATAAATAACATTCTTTAAGTATAGTATTTAAGACCAAAATAAATAACTCCCTATATTGAGAGAGTTCATGCCTCTAAAACCTATTTCAGGCTTAACTCACAATGTGAGATGAACCATAACTAAATTTAAGGTGATCTAAAATTCCAATTTAGGGGTAAGTTTAATATTTTATAATATTTTTAGGTTATTTTATCTAACCTTCCCATTAAAGGATAGGAGTAACGGGTATAATAGAGCTATGGAAACACAATCCCATCCCATTTTGTCACTATTAGGAAACAATTGGTGTACTTGGTTGCCTTTATGATACATGTATAAAATAAAACTTTAGAGAATAACTTTTTTTCATTTTTTGATTAATTAAAACGTCATAGATGATAAAAAAATATGGGATATGAAAAATAAAACCAAATAATACAATCTAAGAAAGTGGGAATAAATCATAAATGAATTTTTACTTGGTGTTTAAATCCTTTTCTCGAAACAACTATAAGAAATGATTTATAATTTAATAAATATGAAATAATGGAACATTTTCATGTTATTTCATGGAAACCATTAAATAAAACAAATTAACCCAATCAATAAATGGGTTTTTATGAAACCATATTGGAATTATTTATTACCGAAAAACTAGTTGGTTGTAATTTTATTCACTTTTCTCTATGTCATTGCTCACCCAAATCATAAATTATATTTCAGAATAAATGGATTCTCCTATAAATTTTATCATAGATAATATCCTTATGTTCTAGGGTATATGATCAATCCACTTCTTGATGTTTGTGATAAACCTAGAACCAATGGAAATTCAGGTCCTAGTCCATTCTAGACATGTAATAAGAGTTCATGTAAAGAAAGAAAGGTAATACCTTGATATCGCATAGGATAGACACTCATGGAAACCAAAATGAATTAAAAATAAAGAAATATAATTATACATAAATCTATATATTCATTAGAATAGAGGTTATTCTAGCTAGTATAAAAAAACATAGGAAAGAAGATAATTTTTTGTAATACAAGGCCCTACATTGATAAAGGTTACCTATGATGACCAATAGAAGGTTCTTGGGTCAATAATCAGGAAGAGAGAACTAAATATATAAGATAAATGAACAATTTTATCATGGAAGGTAAATTTCTAGATGAATATGAAATCCTAATCTCCCAAACATTTAGGGATTACTTTTCTGGTTAAAATGAAAAAAAAAATTATCTTTTAAAATATTATTTCACCTAGGGAGTGAATAGGTACATATTCCAGAGCTAAATGGTGCCTAGTGCTTAAAAAAGAACCACCTAAACCCATGGGACCCCACTGGGTACCTATATTAGGTCCATTGAGTACCCATTGTACTTTTGGAACTTCGGTTCTTTCTTTTATTCTCTAATTATTCTCCCAACTCCTCTAATTTAACCTCAAATTTAAAAAACACCTAGAAATAGATTTAAATAATGAAATTGCTTGTAAAACATATCTAGAGAATTTGGGGTATTTATAACCTCCCAACATTAGGTTTCTCATCCCTGATATGCTTTAGACAGCTTTCTAAGAAATAAAACATGGTATATAGATCTTCAACATAGCTCCATGCATCCAAGTCTCGTCTTAGAGCTTTTCATTATTCATTTTGACTCGTACCAGAGGAATAAACTTATCATGTAGGAACTTTAGAGTCAAATATATGTTACAATTATGATAATATACATAGGATTCATTATCCACAAACTCAATATCATCATTTTGCATCATGTGAAATGGGTCGGGTATGTAATTCCTCAATTGAGATGTGTGAAAGATTTTATGTATAGAATAGAATTTAAGTGGTAACACTAGCTAATATAAAACTTTCATACCTATAATTAAGATTAAAAAAAGACTAAAATACTTAAGGTTTAGCTTCCAGTTCTTGAACATTCTTCAATTACTTAACCTCATTGAGACCCAAAGAAAAATTTGGTCACCCTATATAATTCCATAGGATTCCGTCATTGATTTTTATAGGATTTATCCCATCATTGGGTCATTATGATCCACTTTTAGATCAAATTCAAAAAAAGATACATATTTTAAATGATACTAGTCCTATTCATAGATGGTACATTTATATATATCTATAAAATAAGAGAATGAAAGATCTTTAATAGAGATAGTTGAACGGGTTCATTTAGATTAAATACTGGTAGTTGTTATTATATGAAAATTGCACTAAAGAGATATGATCCTCCAAATAGCCACTAAAGTCTTGAATACATTCACATATCATGCCCTCTAGGATGAAAATGGTTAACTCAAATTAGTCATTGGTCTATGGGTTAAATGTTGTACTTATTTTCACCTAAGACTATAATGCTTTTTGAAAACCTTTCCAAAACTGAGAGGTGAAACTTAGATCCCTGTGAGAGATAATTATAGAGGGAATTCCATGAAGATTTTAAATTTATATGATGTAAATATTCCAAATATCCTCAATATAAAACTATTATTTTATATGAAAAAAATTATCCTTTGTGGTCAAATAATCCACAGTCACCGAAAACACATCCTTGCCTTGGAAGGATTTGGGTAAATGAGTCCCAAATTCTCTGATTAATTCATCTCATTTTTACACTAGAAAATAGACTGGAAAAAGAGTACTAGTGGTATTTTGATCCTCAATCGTTACCTACTGATAGGTAAATCATCTAGATATAAATCTTTTAACCATTATCTTTAATCTCATCCATCAAAACTAATGATGTATTTACTAATAAATTTTAGTGATCCTAGGATGAAATTCTCATCAAGATGAATGATACCCCTTCATCACTTACACCCCCACATTTATAGGAACTATGAGTATTCTATGAATGTATAATAAAGACTAAGGATCCTAGAACCTATCATTAGGTATATCCCCACTATTTAATTTTTCTCACATAATGTGACAATCAAGATCAGATATCTAAAAGTTTATGACACATTCTATAATAAATTATGTGATATTGATGTAGTTTGATCTGGACCCACCATAATCCTCAATCACATCTAAGTGGATTTCATCTAAAAAAACATAAATGTCTAGTTTTTCTTTTCCTCTATAAACATTTCGGGAGGAATAATCCTATTGAGGGCATCAATAACCATATTACCATTATAAACTATTAATTAATGTAAAAATAAAATGACTGTAAAAACTCTACCTAGTGATAATTCTTTAGGTTTAGGTCCCTTCAAAAGAAAATTTATTTAAGGCTTTCATGATCAATGGAGGCTATGAAGCCATCGCTGTATAAGTAGTTCCTCCTTCATTATAATACATTAAAAATAATTTTCAATGAAAATAATGTGTAAGTTAGTTCTTACCCTTTGGAAGGAATTTTCTATAACTAAATTCCACTACCCAATAGTCTTAAATGAGATCATAGCTAAGACCCTTAAAGCATATATCTTAATTCACCTCATGTATTTCACTTAGTTGAGGAAGGATGAGAACTATAGTTGAGGTTGAATTTCTCTTACAATCTAGAAAAGATAAATCACTATTATTTTAAAAAATGATCTTATCCCATTTTTGGGAAGATATATAATTAGAGAAACTATTCTTGATAAATTGTAGAAGAAACATAGGTAACACCCTATGAGCACAATGAAATTGTTTTTCTCTGATAAATTTTATGGAAGCTTCCATGACATTAATGATTCCACATTATGATGTTCCATTGAGTTTCCTAATTCATATATAATATATATAGGTTACATAACTTCCCAGATCTAAAAGGAGAATTTGGGTAGCTTATCATATAATTGGGGATCCCATAAACTCTCCAAGACGATTCAAAGGTACCAACTATGGTTATCTAGAGACTAAGAATAAACCAATATATCATCAACAAAGACCATGAAAAATGACTCCAACAATTTATGACTGATAATTTTCATTAGGTATATAAACACAGAAGAAGAATTAGTTGTCCCAAAAGGCATGAAAAAATAAAAAAAATGTCTAAACAAATTCTGAAATTCAATATTAGGAATGTATTCTATTATAACCCAATGATGGTTATAACCTGGTCAATGGTTAATCATAAAGAACTATATTCCCCATTTAACATATCAAAGATATCATCAATTCAATATAAAGGGTGGTAGTTCTAAATTGTGACCTAGTTTAGTTTCTTGTATTTTACACATAAGCATAGACTTCTATTAGCCTTCTTAGTGAAAAAGAATCGGTGCATACCAAAGAGACATGCTCAGCCTAATGAACCCCTTAGTCCCAATCTCTTCTATGTAGATCTTTATCTCTTACAATTTAGTCAGATTAATTCAATATTAAGGGATAGAAATAGGCTCAGTTACAATAAATTGATCTTTGGTAAATTTCACATTTATCTTATGTTTTAATATATAGATCTCATTAGGAGGGATTTTTATGGGTTTTTAAGAATATATTAACATTTAATAATAGAAAAAAATCACAAGAAACCTTGAATCCAATAATATATTTCATTTTTTACCAAAATAATATTAAACTAGAAATGAAATCCTTACTAAAATTTTACCCAATAGCCAATAAACTATTGTCATAGTTTTTTAAACTATGAAAATAAACTATATTGTTATGATTTTATTAAACCATTGTAATAGAGAAGTATATAGTTATAGTTTCTTTCAACAATAACATTATTTTTTTGTATATTGTTATGGTTTTTTTAAACTATAACATAGTTGTTCAATAGAATACACTATTTTTGTAGTATAAAAACCCCATAACAATAGATAAAAACATTATTATGGTTGAATAAAATCCATAACTATAGAAACCCTAAAAAATAATCTCATCACACACCCATCACATATAAACATAACCCTCTTCCTTCACCATTCACATCCATCATTCTTCACACCCTCCGATCTGTGATCTTCCCACACCACCTACAATTTTACGCTTTGCATGAGTCATTGTCCATGTGAGGCTCATCACAAATTATATAACATGTTTTGATCAAGATTCACCAAACCTCCTCTTATAAATCCATGCTGAAAATCCTCCATCCCTCCACCATTTATTCATGATGAAGCTCCTTAGATCGAGCCATGTTGAATTTCTTTCTTCCCAATTCATCCAACCATTCCATATCCCTTTGGATTGAGTCATGCATCACCCCAACCTCATAGAATGAATCTTTATATGCTCATACCATCTAATCTATGATACTATATTGTATCCAAATCACATTTTAATACTTTCATTATGGAATTACTTCATAAACATCACCATTCTTGGATTTATCTTTTATTGAAGCAAAAAAATTTAAAAAAATATAATTCTTTATTTTTTTAATTTAATGTTATCTCTTCATATAATTGTTGAAGGGTAGTAATCATGGTGGTATAGATTAATATTTTTTTCTAGAAATGATGAGTTGTGACTTAATTAAACATATTTTTTAAGATTACTTTAGTAAAATATTTGTATCATAGTCATCAAATAATGACTGTTTTTATATTTTAAATAATTCACTTATTTATAATTATTGATAATAAAAGTGATTAATTATTTATAAATATTTATATATAATAGAAAAAATATCAAAAATAATTCCATTATATAATTTTTTATTTTCTATCAATGATAAGTGAATGATAAAATATTGTATCATATTTCACTATTTATTGGTTTTTTTGTTATATTTTAAAAAATTTAATATAATTTATACATTGGGTATACATTTGAATTTTTATCCTATAATTTTATTTAAATGTTTTTTTAGAATGAAAATTTTTATTATTTTTTCATTTAATTTTTTAATATTGAAGATAAAATTATAATAATTTTTATAGTTATATTAAAAATATATGTTTTTAAAACTAATTTAATATTGATCCTTTTTTAATATCATTACCTATTCATATATTTTCACATTTCTTATTCATTATGTTATATTTAAATAACTATAAAAATATTAATTTTTTACTATTTTTTAAATATTTTTTTATAATTATTAAAAATATAATTGTTTTTATTTCAAAAATTGTATTTATTTGATATAAATTTCAAAATGTTTAGTTTTCATTAACAAGACAAGTAGACAATAAAATATTATTTTATTTTATACAATATTCTTTTGGGTATTATAATATATAAAAGTTAGATGTATGCTCTTCATTGGCTGTTGAGTGAGATTCGGAATACATGAAATATTCTTGGCTTTCACTTTCATCAATGCCTCATGGGGGATCTTATTCAATGTCATTATTATAATTGTTTTAGAAGACCATGGTTAACTCATGAAGATGTAATTTATTATACCACTATAGTTAAATTTTAAATCAACTATGAGTATATAACTATAATAGAGAAACATATAAACAAGTAGAAAAATATTGAAATAAGTAATAGGGATGGTTTGCAAGATAAGACATTTGATCAGTTTACTTTTATTTGTTATTCTAAATGTACACCTAGAATAGAATTGGAAGTAATGAATAGAAATTATATGTCTGTTCATAGTTGTAATAGGAATAATGAAGAAATTGAGAAATTTAAGATGGTGGTGGAGGATGAAAAGGCATTAGTATATCTTGGTTAAGATAGCATGAACAAATAAAAACAAATATGGTGATTGAATGGGAAGATATTTTTTCATATAGCAATAGCGTAGTTGATTTTATGATTTAATTTTTCAAATAATATATTCTTGATGGTGAAAACATTCGAAAAAATGATTATATAATGTCAAAATTTATTTATAATCTTGGATTTTCTTCCAACAAAATGCATGTCTATTATAATGATTGTTTGATATATTGGAATGAAAATGTAACATCAAACAGCTATAAAAAGTGTGTTACAGGTATTTGGAAGTGTAATAAAGATGAAACAATGTCTCACATTCTATAGAAGGTTATTTGGAAAATTCATTTGATATACAGTCTTACATAAATTCTTATTTGATAAAAAATGGAAGAAGACTTGGAACATTTCTAGAGACTATTCATTAGTGCAATGTCGATAAAATTTTCTTGATAGTAAAAATAAGAGGGTTCCATTCCTTATAAAGGTAGGTAAATTTTGGAGGTTGTATAAGTATTATTTTAATAAGGGGTAGAGGGAAAGAGTTGTAACCCCACTAGAGTGTGTCCCTTGCTGCAGTGAGTATCCATTCAGTTAGTATTCTACAATCATTGTATATTACATGAGTCGTGTATTTTAGGTATTAAATTTATTAATTTTCAATTATTATATGAAAAAAATATTTAGTTTTATTAAATTTTATTTCTATAAATTATACTTTTATGTTTTATTCAATACATAAGAATTTGAAATAAAGTCAATAATGCAATATTTTCACACACTCTCTAGTATGAATGAACCATAGAAGAATCAAAAAAAATTATTTTTTTATATTTATATATATACCCACACACACACATATATATATATATATAATATTAATATAGGTTTTTATAATGGTTAAAATGTAATTTTTAGAAAACAAATATTGAGTATTTAGGGTCGGTCACCTCGTGTCCAAAATTTTTCTTCTAGTCAGCATAGAAAGGACGGTAACCTGATAAATATAGCCATAGGAAAAAATATATATTCTCTAAATATAAGTATATTAATTAATCATTTTAATTATATGATTTTAATTTATTAATTATTTTCACCGATTTCTTTAGAGGACCTTGAAAAAGAAAAATAGCACCCTTAGGTCATGGTGATCATCTCCATTAAGATTATAGTTGTGATCACCCTAAAAGGGTTTAATTTAGGCTAAAAAAGAAAATTACCAAAATAAAGTATTAGAGAAAATTGATCAAATGTAGTATTTCTAGTTCATTCTCTACATATCAAATCATTCATGAGGAATAAAAACTAATGGAGATAATGCGCAATCAAATGACCACTCAAAACCTGTTTACGTGTTCTATGATTTTGGGATATATAGATTCACAGCCTGATGCTTTTATGACCATTATTCATGAATCATTTGGTCTCAGTGATTTAATTTCTACTTTTGATCCACCTCATGGTGATAATGATGATGGTGTTGCTCGATGTGAGGATGGTTGTGGTGGTGGTGGAGGTGGTGGTGGTGGTGGAGGTGGTGGTGGTGGTGGTGGAGGTGGTGGTGATGAAGTTGGATATGGTCTTACACAACATTTATAATTATATATTACTCTTCATTAATAGATATTTTATATTCTAAACTTATTTATTTATTCTTTCATTCTATTTTCTATCCAAAATTTTCTATATTTAAAAAAATTTATTAATTCATTATAAAAAATAAAATGGCTCAGAGATAAATCATTACTTGATCTTTAATTTTAAATCAAGAATTAAATTTCATGTGTTATCTATGAATTTTTCTTCTTTATGGTTTTAAATAATTAGTTCATAAGTCTTACATAAAAACCCATTCAATACAAATTGGAAAATTCAACTAAGTGTTCATTTTTTCCACAATACAATACTTTATAAAAGAATGTTTTATTTTCATGAAAAATATTTATGATATTAAACTTAACATCATCACTATTCCGACTCATCCTTAAAACCCTATGAAAAATATTTAAAATCATGGGATGAGAAAAAAAATCTCACTAAGGTACATAAACAAAGAAGATGAAAAAATTTGTTAGTATATTTCAAAACCATGAGATCATATAAGACTGAATGAAAAATAAATTTTGATTAAGTATAACAAAAAAGAAAAAATGGAAATCAACATTACCTAAAATACTGAAGTCCAAGGGAGTCCTCAATGACAATAGTCCTGAAAATATGGGTTTGGGAGCTAATTGAATAAAATAAGGTGATACGAATGAGATCATATAATAGTGTTTTACTTTAACATAATAAAATTTGACCTCAAATAATTATTTACTTACACATAAAATCAACTTTACTGCCCAGATTTTTTTTTAAAACAAAATTATAAGAAAAAATAAAGTAAAAAATCATATTCATGAGTGTTTATTAGAATACATGAGAACCCATGAAAACACATTTTCATAAAAACATAACTTTTTACCCTTAAAGGGAATAATAATTCCTTTAACCAAAATATTATTATATTATATTATGAAATCAAAATATTTCCATGAAAACTCTTTAGAAATCATAGAAAAATCATGTAGTTTCCTTGGGACATCATATTTATTGAACCCATACAAAAAATATTATAAATAGTATAACCTACTCAATCAATTCCAACATAATTCTCTAGAGAACATAATCATTACCCAATGCATTAGAAATATATATCGGGATCAAACATCATCATAAACAATGTACAAGTACCATAATGTACATAATTTTCATGACCCCATCCTTCCAAAGATGTCCCTCCTGAGCTAGAAATTAAGGAAGAGAGATAATAACCTCCCGATTCCCACCTCTAATAGGCCCTGTGGTGGTGACCAGCACCAATGGTATAGAAATCTTGAAAAATGGGAGGCATTACCCTTTTTATAGTAACCATGATCAAGGGATAAGATGTATCAACCTCCAAAAAACTCCAAGAAACTATATATATATAAAGTAAAACTGACATCCATTCCACATGAATGTTTAAATATGTAAGTGATACAAAAGCAAGAGTCTCCAAAGTAAATACCAAAATAAAAGCTAAGTAGTGACACACAAACAGTCCTCAACATCTGAGCTAGTAAGGTGCATCATGGTCCATGTAATCTTCCTGGAAACCTGAATGCAGACTTATATATGTAATATGAGAACACAAGTATACTCAGTAGGGAAAAAACAAAGTCTCTCATGCACAAGTGTAGAATCATAGTAATTCCCCTGTGAGAAAACAGCGGAAACCAAAAGCACCTAACAAGGTATACTAGCCACCCCAACCTCACCAAAGGCATGCTCACAAAATAATTTAAGTCATTTAAAGTAATATTGAGTTCATCGATGATAGGGTACCTCGCAAAAAATTCCCACTGATTAGCCACTCTCACACCCTAACAAAATATATCATGGCGCTCTCACCTCTTCTGAAAGTACCACATCACAACCCGCCCGCACACACCCGGGCCACATACCACATCACATCCTACCTGCAAACATATAGTCCACATACCACACCACATATGCTCGTAGACACCTATCCCACATACCATGCCCCATCCCGAATACACCTTGGAATGCACAACACATATCTTCCTGAAGACACCTAGGAAAACCCAACTCTCTCGTACACACTTGGGCCCCATAAAACATAACATTCCTGAAGGATCTTGGGTTATCAATGCCTGTAATAGGGAGTAGGGAAGAGCGGGTATCCATCCATCCATCCTCCCCCTGGGATGTTTGGGAAAGACACATTCCCCTGTAGCGATGGTGGTGTTCGACACAAGGTGCTCAACTAGGGTGGGGTGAATATAGAAATAACAAGGAATTAAAAGTGTATATATACAGGTATCAAACACTTAGCCTATCCTATGGGTTTCTCTAAACAAACAGCCACCCTATAATACTGTTAACTTTTCTGCTACCTTTAAATGCATTTATTAATACCAGCAACAGTCACATCGGATGTTGATAAATTAAATTCCTTCAAAATAAGACACAACTCAAAAAATACCCCCATCCAATTCATTTAGCAAGTTCTCATTATTTATTAAATAATTCGTTAACTCGTTTCATCCCTACATAGAAATATACCTACCAAAGTACGCAATGATACATACAGTATAAACCACATAGAAGAAGGAGAACCTTAGTAAACTAACCCACTCCCATCCTCAGTCTTTAAATTCATTCTGCCCAATCCATCCTCTCAACAATTAAACCCCTAACTTTCTTCCAAACCCCGCAGCACACCTCATCACAACCAACTCAATAGCCCTACTGTATAACAACCCCACAACCAATAAGATAAATATAGCACAACCCAAACCTACAGCCTTGCTGCTCAAACACTACATGTCCATTCTAAAATCAAATTAATCTCTAAACCTAAGATTTCGTTACACCATATAAACCACCCCAAACATAGATATGCTCTTAACCGTATTACAAGACAACCACACAAGGTACAAGATAGAATAATAACCGCACAAAGCACACAGCCTGACCAAAACAGGGTAATGTGTATTTATATTTTTCCAACACTCGTTCTTTAATTCCACATTGAAATTCATAGGTAATCACATACCAAGTTACATCCTGAGGCATCTATTTATTTAACAAAATATATGGGGTTATTAAATTTAATATATACATCCATTCAACACATTTTCAAAAAAAATCCATCATAATTCATCTTGAGTGCAAAAACAAAGACCACCAATGGCCATGATTTTCAGTAGGCATATAACTCATATAGATCACAATGTCAAAGGAAAAACAAAGAGAAGCATATGTCACTTTCCCCGAGCCCCTATTTATTGGTTTAAAGCTAATTCAATTTTCTTTATTAAACTTGGATTCAACTACCTTCACAATGGAAACATTTGTAAACCCACCCCATAAGATACACATACAATAGGGATTAAGGGATCCTTACCTCAAATAATATATGATCAGTAACTCCTCTTTGTTTCAAATAGGGGGTATGCAAGGCTCCAGGGAAACATGATCCAATGGAGAAACACAGATGAAATGCTCCTTGGGGAAGAAAGGTTTTGGGTGGCTCATAATAGAGAACATGAAATAAAGGGTGAAGGAAAGATGCATGTATTTGAAGGAGTATAACTGAGACTCAAGGGAAGTGAAATGGTTTTAAAATCCATTAAATGAGGATCTTGACCAAGACCATGTGGCATGGGTGTTTAGGAGTCTTGGGGGTGTTATGAATTTAATGATATAATTTATATCCTTTGAAATTGATTAAAAAACACTTAAACATGGTTTAATAATCAATTTATGTTAAATAAAACATTAAAGGGGAGAATTTGGAATAACTAAATAAAACTGGAATTTTGAAAAACTATTTGAAATGACCAGTCGTTGGGTGAGTCACTGACGTGAGCTATTGATGGTGAGTCACTAATGGTTGAGCCACCATTGGTTGACTCACCGTTGAATGATTCATCAATGTGAGCTACCATTAGTGACCCACCATCGTGACCTACCACCAGGAAGTCACCAACATGAGCTACTGAGATGACTCACTAACTCCACCTACTGACAACAACTACCATTGTAAAATTGGATTTTTTTTTAAAAATTCCAGAAATGAGTCACTATTGCCTCCAAAAACACCTCAAACATCATATTTTTTCATGTAATGGATTGAGGGGGTCTGGTCCATTATATCAAATACCTCTCAAACTATTCTCATCCTTGAGAATCCAAAACCAACCCAGAAGGAAAAGTGGGGTCTGAAAAACCACCTTGTGAGATACCTCTCAATGATCTTTCTATATATGAAACACCGCCATGACATCAAAGTTCAACGATAAACCACATTGTTTTGTTTGAAATCTAGAGTGAAACCCCAACATCCAATAACACCTCCTATGAAATATACTACCCAATCGAAAAAAATAAATGCCACTAAATAAAAATAACCATATCATATTGAACACATGAATTATGGAATTCCATCATCCATGTCAAGATACTATCCTCTTTGGGCACCATTGACTCGCCCGCATGGGTTTAATCACATATCAGTTAACGCATATTGATTAGGAATCAGGTCCTACCCTTTTCACGTGTTCGGACTTTATCACACATTATGGAATGAGTAAAAAAATCATTTTATAGAAAAAAAGGTTCAACAATCAAATTACCTAGGGACAACACAATAAGGTAAAACTCAGAACAACTCTGGGTACTGGGAATGCATCTGTGTTTTCCTTTCCCAGGTACACTCTTCTAGAACATCATGCCTCCACAACACATGATCCAAGGGAACAGTCCACCCACAAAGAACCTTATTCTGATGATCCCAGATCTCTATTGGTCACTCCATGTATGTTGCATCACCTTCAATATCCAACTCTCCCTAGTCAATGACTTGGGAGTCATTGTGAAGACACCAGCGAAGCTAGAATATGTTGAAGACATCAAGGATCCTATCCAACTACGGTGAAAATTCAAACTATTACACCACTTCACCAACTCATACCAACACCTATAAGGGTCTGATGAACCTGGGGGAAATATTACTCCTTATACCAATCCTCAACTACCCACGTTAAGGGAAAACCTTCATGAACACCTAGTCCCCAACCTTTAACTCCATGGGCATCCTCCTACGATTAGAATATGACTCTTTCCAATCATGTTCTTCTTTCATCCCCACATGGACAAATTAAACCTTCACTATTGTGCTCCACACTACTTTGGGACCAAGAATAGATGTCTCCCTAACCTCGGTCTAGAACAACAAAGAACGAAATGGTCTCCCATACAATGCCTCTAGTGGGTCCATGCAAATGGAAGAATGATAGTGGTTATTGTAAGTGAACTCCACCAAGGAAAATTGTCATACCCAAGATCCAAAAAAGTCCAGGATGCATTCCTACAACACGTCCTCCAAAATCTAGATGGTCTGCTCTTTCTTCCCATCTGTATAAGGGAGGAAAGTAGTGTTGAGTTGTAACTGAGTGAAAAAATCATGGTGAAATCACCTCCATACTTGTGAGGTAAAACATGTATCATGATCCGATTAGATAGATCTCGGAACTCCATACAGCCACACCACCTCATCCACATACCTCCTGTCCAAGGCATACACTGCACCTGACTCTTTAATTACTAAGAAGTGGGCTGATTTCATCAGTCAATCTACCACTACCCAGATAGCATCGTAGCCTCCTAGAGAACTGGGTAACCCTATGATGAAATCCATCGATATGTCATCCCACTTCCACTCAGGTAAATCTAAGGGCTGCAACAAACCACCAGAAACATGGTGATCAGCCTTCACATACTAGAACACCAAACACTTCACCACAAACTCCGCTACTAACCATTTCCATATAGGCCACTAAAACTACTCTCTCAAGCCACAATACATCTTAGAAACTCTTTTGTGAACCACTAAGGTTGATTTATGGAAATCACTGAGGACTCCCTCGTGCATTGCCATAAGAAAAAACTGCCTCCCATAGAACATCATCTGATTTTGACCATCCTCTAACCATCCCTCTGGAGAATTTTCATGGTCAATGCGATCGTGCGTCACCTCTGCCACTAATTATCCCAACTGAGAATCCTCCACTTTATATACCATATAATAATACACTTTCATGTGGAACAAGAAACCACTACCACCATCGATTCACACATCTAGTTATAAGGCTTCTAGATCCTCCATTTCCTTCCAACTGTAGATAGATTCCTAAAATACATCATTTTGTGACTTCCTGCTCAAATCATCACCCAAGAAATTCCCCTTTTTTGGGTTATAAGATATGTTAAGGTCATAGTCCTGGAGAAACTCCATTCACCTCTATTGTCTCAAGTTCATATCTCACTAAGAAAAGATATACCTCAAGATATTTTGATCTTTGAAGACCACAAAGTACTCCCCAATGAGGTAATGTCACCACAACTTCAGAGTGAACACGGCTTCTGATAGCTCTAGATCATGGGTGGAATAGTTATGTTTGTGGGGATGTAACTTCCTAGACCCATAAAGATCACTCCTCATTGTTTCATTAGTAAACATACAAATCCTAGAAGAGAAGCATCATAAAACACCTTGAATATCACAAATTTATATAGAAATTGGAGCACTGGAGCACTGAACAACATCCCTTTTAGATAGATGAACTCTGCCTAGTATTTCTCACTCCACATAAAATCCTGGTCCTTTTTGGTCAGGTCTTTCAATGTGAAAATCGAGATAAAGCAGGTACAAACCTTTGGTAATATCCTTCTAGACTAAGGAAACTATGTACCTACACAACATTCTTGGGTGTTTCCCAAGAAACAAATACTTATACCTTTGACGGGTCCACTGTAATATCCTACTGTGGCACCACATGCCCATAGAAGTGTACCTCACTTTCCCAGGACATGCACTTAGATAAATTTCCATAGAGATAGTGGCATCAGATTACCTCAAGGAATGTTTTGAGATGCTTGGTATGATCCTCCTATGATTTCAAGTAGATCGTTATGTCATTAATGAATATGATGACAAACTAGTCCAATAACTCATGGAAAATGGAGTTCATTATTCCCATGAACACTATAGGTGTGTTAGTAACACCGAACGGAATAACCACAAACTCAAAGTTCCCATACCTTTATCTGAAAGAAATATTTTGGATTTCACCCTCCTTTAACCTCAACTAGTGATACCCAAACTGCATGTTTATCTTAGAGAACCAACTCGCTCCCCTCAACTATTCTAAAAGATCGTCTATCCTTGGGGGAGGGTAATGGTTCTTGACCATAACCCAATTAAACCTCTAGTAGTCTATGAAAAACCCCAGACCCCCATATCCCTTCTTCACAAACAAGACTAGATCACCCCATGGTGACACACTAGGCCTGATAAATCCCTTATTCATCAGATCATCTATCTGAATCCTTAACTCCTGCAGCTCTGAAGGTGTCATCCCATAAGGATCCATCAAAATTATATAAGCACCATGATATAAGTCTATCATGAACTCAACCTCACGTCAAGGGTGTAGAGTTACAACCTCCTCAGGAAAGACATCTGAGATATTACCACCAACTATGGAAACTTCTACCATCTTAGAACCCACTGATTCCACTAACAATTTTGTCAACATGTAAATAAGAGGCTCCACACACCGACTACCCACCTGACAGCTCCACTCACCAACAAAAACCACACATTGTTTATCTACATCTGGAAACCTGACTCTCCTCTAGAATTAGTAGATAATAGAAAGAATATATTACAACTATTTTATGTTGGTGATGACATCATACGGTTTCATATGTAATCAGAAAATATCTATACAGGATTGATGTGGTCTCATCGTCAGCCTACATCCCCAGCACACATCAAACAAGTTGGTCTGACTTCCGACTGTGTACTCAACAACAGTGGCATGTAAATCCTCTCTACATCTAGTCCCAGAGCATGTTCGAGATAGGGTGAAACAAAGGAGAGTTATTATCCTGAATCAAATAAAGCACAAGAAAGAGTATTGAATAAACTGATCATACCTTGAATGATCTTCAGCCCTGCTGGAACTTTTGCTTTGGTAGAATGCAACTGACCACACCCATCTTGTCTACCCCTATGATGAATATCATATCCCTGGTCACGACTAGGATGAGGTCCCTAAGGAACACCCTATGGTCTGCCTCTACCATCTCTATCACCCCTTGGTGGAGCATAAGGCTGGTATCCCTACTGCTAGAACTGCCCTACCGACAACTGCTGTTGAGGCGGGTACTGGACCTTCCCACCTTCACCATACTAAGCTCAAATAGCTTTTGGGCACTAACTCTAAATATTCCCATGGACTCCAAAGATAAAACAGACTAGCCCCAGGCCCACATGATAGGCACTAGGAACAGAAGGTCGAAACAGAAAATGTTGATCTTGCCTCTCCACCAGTCGGATCCTCGAATTCCCTGGTGTCTGAGGCCTACGGTTGATAACCTTCCCCTTTGAAGAACTAGGAACACTCAACTCTTGTGGTATACCTCCTCATAAGTGAATCCTCTCAACTAACTTCACCTTCTTTTCGACCTCTAGGTATGTCACCCAGGTAAAGGGGGTAATTTTGTATTAGAGATAAGGGAAAAGTGCCTCCTCTAGGAGACTTTCATGATACTCCTCATCTAGAAAGAGATATGGAGAAAAACAATGGAGATCTTTCAACTTGATCCCCAACTCTCATACTAACATACTCCCATGCTGGAGGGAGACTAGCTCTTGCCTCTTCCCAACCTTCATAGTGGATGAAAGGAATTATTCCTAGAACTTCTTCTCAAATTCATCCCACAAAACATCAACCTCTTTCCTCCCTTATAGGTACTGTGTCCAACATTGATGTGAAACTCCCCACATCTGGCTCACTTCTAATGGAAACCAGTACACTATCGGATCCCAAATCAAGGTGAAGGTGATCACAAGATCCTCAATCCAACTCTCTTTTCTCCACGTTCGAAATGCTACCCTTGTACTTCCACAGAGTATGTCACTGGAAATCACGTAGCATGATATAAGGTTGTAATATCATCAACCAATAATTTTTAGACATGTTTTTATTTAATTTTAAACCTTATAATTTTGTACCACTGGTCGTCCTCCTCCACTCAGTCAACCCTCTGTCAATCAACTGGGTCAGCCTACTGAGCCTCCACTGCCCGCACTACACACGGATGACGATCGGGTTCCATAGATAAAAAATGTAAACAAGAAACTACCAAGCCTGGGTAGTATGTAATTTTATTTAAGATTCATTTTTAAAACATTTACATCATTATTTATTTCAAATTTTCTAAAAAACCCCAATAAAATAATAACACAAGTCATTATGATGCATGTACCTTTCCTAGGGTCTCTATCCTACAAACGGTGTAGCTCCACTTGGTCATTTGGTAGGATCAGAGTCCTTTCATGAGATCTTGGGGTCCCTAAAATCCAATCTCCTTGCCAGTCATCCCTATCCTATGTCACACACAATGATCGCCTAACACTATTTCCCTACCAACCCATACAATCATCAATGTTACTAACTCTAAACTCCATCCTATCTCTCAACCATTACCTATGATAACTTTCTATCATGATCCCTCCCTCCAAATATGCCCCTCATGAGCTGGAAATGAAGGAAGAGAGATAATGACCCCTGATTCCTGCCTCGAGTAGGCCCCAGGGTGGTGACTAACACCAAGGGTATAGAAATATCTAAAAATGGGGGGAATTACCCTTTTATGGAAACCAAGATCTAGAGATAAGATGTATCAACCTCAAAATAACTCCAAACACTATATATATAAAAGGAAAACCAAAATACATTCCAAATTCATTTTTAAAATTGTAACGGATACAAAATCAAGAGTATTAAAAGTAAATACCAAAAGGAATGCTAAGTAGTGACACAAAAAATATCCCCAACACCCAAGCTAGTATGGTCCAACATGGTCCACTTAATCCACCTAGAAACCTGAATGTAGTTTTATATACGTAGGGTGAGCATACAAGTATAATCAGCAGGTAAAAACCAAAGTCTCTCATTCACAAGTGGAGAAGCATACTAATTCCTAGTTAGAAAACAGTAGAAACCAAAAGCACCTAACATGGTATACTAGCCACTCTTTACTCACCAAAGGAATTCTCACTAAATAATGAAAGTCAAGTAAAGTAATATAGAGCACATTTATGATAGGGTACCCCTCACCCCTTTCCCACTAATTAGCCACACTCACACCCTAATGGAAAATGTCCTGGTGCTCCCACCTCTTATGAATGTACCATGTCACAACATACTTGTACACACTTGGGCCACACACAACATAACATCCTTCCCACATACACTTAGTCTACATACCACACCACATCCTTCCTGCAAACACATGGGCCACATACCATGCCACATCCTGAATACACCTAGGAAATCACAACATGTCTCATCCAAATGACACCTGGGAAAATACAACTCGTCCACACACACCTGGTCCCCAAAACCACAACATGCCTGAAGGATATTGTGCTATCACCACCTAGATGAGGGTGTAGGAAAGTTCAGGTGGCCATCCATCCATCCTCCCACTAGTATATTTGGGAAAGACAGCCTCCCCCGTAATAATGGGGGTGATCAGCACATGGTGCTCAACAAGGGTGGGGTGCATATAGAAATAAAAAGGATGTAAAAGTATATATATAGGTATCAAACACTCATCCAAACCTATGGATTGCTACAGAAAAACAACCACCCTATGATATTGTCGTGTTTCCTGCTACCTTCAAATGCATTTATTAACACCAGCAACAGTCACTTCAGATGTTGATAAATGAAATCCATTCACAACAATCTACAACTCCCAAAATACCCCAAGAAAATTAATTTAATTATTTCTAATTATTTATTAATAAATTAATTTACTCATTCCATCCAAACCCCGACATCTACCAACAGAAGTATGCAAAGATCCACATAGTATAAACCACACAGAAGAAGAAGAACCTCAGTAAACTAACCAACTTTTATCCTCATTCTTAATATTAATTCCACCCAATACATCATCTCAATAATAAAACCCCCAAATTACTACCAAACCCCACAACACACCTCATCACAACCAACCCGACATCCCCATTGTATAATATCACCGCACCCAGTTACATAAATATAGAAAAACCCGAACCTGCAGTCCCGTTATTCAAACACAGACCATATATTCCATAATCAAATCAATCTCTCAACCTGAGATTACATTACACCATTTGAACCACCCCACATAGATTCTTCCTCTTAACCGTATCACCACACAACTATACAAGGAACACGATAGAAAAAAAAACCACACATAGCACATAGCCACACCAAAATAGGGAAATGTGTATTCAAATTTTTCCAACACTTGTTCTTTAATTCCACGTTGATAATTCATGGGTTATCACAAAGAAAGTTTCATCATGAGGAATCCATTTATTTAACTCAATATACATGGTTAATTAACTTAATATATGAATCAATTCAACACATGGTCAACAACAAACCATCACAAGCCATATCAAGTTCAAAAAAAATACCACAAATGACCATTGTTTTTAATAGGAATATAACAGATATAGATCGCAATATCAAAGAAAAATGAAACAAAAGCATGTGTCAGATTCCCCCATCCCCTATTAATTCGTTTGAAGACAATTAAATTACCATTATTAAACTTGGATTCAACTACCTTCACATGGGTAATATTCATACACCCACCCCACATGATACAAAAACAAGAGAGACGAACAAATCTCTACCACGAAGAATAGATGATCAGTACCTCCTCCTTGCACCAAATAGGGAGCATGCCAGGCTCCAAGGAAAAAAGATCCTAGGGTAAAATAGAGAGTCATGGATCCTTAAGGAAGGTTCTGGGTAGCTCGTAAGAGAGAACATGAAATAAAAGACAAAGTAAAGATGCCCATCCTTGAAGGAGTGGATCTGAGACTCAAGGGAAGTGAAATGGTTTTAAAATCCATTAAATTTGTATAATGAAAAATACCACGTGACTTGGTTGTTTATGAGTCTCATGGGTGTTATGAATTTAAATATATAATTTTTATTTTTTGGAACGGCTTCAAAAACACTTAAATATGGTTTTAAACTCAATTTACGTCAAATAAAATATTAAAGGTTCGAATCAAGAAAAACTGGAGAAAATTGGAATTTTGAAAAAATGTTGGAAATGAATCACCATTGGGTGAGTTGCCGACGCGAGCTACAGATGGTGAGTCACTGATGGATGAGTCACCAATGGGTGACTCGCTATTGATCAAGTCACTTATCCAAGCTAACGTTAGTGACCCGTTGTCATTACCTATCGTCAGGAAGTCACTGAAGTGAGATACTGATGAGACTCACTAACACCACCTTCTCACACCACCTATTAACTCCACCTACCATGGGAAAATTGGATTTTTTCCAAACTCCTAAAATGAGTCATTGTTTCCTCCCAAAACACATCAAACACTAGATTTTCACAAAGTAATGGATCGGGGAGTTTTGGGGCTTATAATAATTCATAAAAAAAATATTTCATTTACATTATAAGAATGTATAAAATATTCTTTTAAAACTATATTCAAAAGTATTTTTGTTCTTCATATAAAATAATAAAAATATCTTTTTTTATAATATTTAATTAAAATTGAAAAAATATTGGGTAAAAATATTCATTAAAAATACACATGAATAAATTTAGTGGAAACTATTTAAATAATAACAACCATAATAGAGGGGAAAAAATTTCATGTCATATACATTAAAAAGATTTTATTTTACACATTATGTAAAATGTACCTCATTCAGAAAATGAAAAAAAGATTCACTTTTTTAACTTTTTAAAGAAATTAAAATTCACTAGAAAAATACTTTTATAAATAAATTTTGAATAAATAATATTTTTCATAAAAAAATTATCAAAATATGGATATGCAAGAAAAACAGTAAAAAATAATACTTAAATACATTTAAAATATTTTTTAAAGGAAATCCTTTACTGCTATTTCTCCATGTTAGGTAAGTTATTTATCTTACAAAATAATAAAGTTATATTTCTAAATTACTTACTTTAGAAAAATTTTCATGTTCATTAAATTATCATCTTTCTATTTATTTCATGTTTTACATGTTTTATTTAGTTATTAAAAATGTCATGTACATGTTGGATGTTTTGAGGAAATTTTCTTTATAACCCCAAAATAATCTCGGTGTGTTCAATATGCTAAAAACATTTATGTTTCCATTAAATACATAATATTAAAATTGTTATAACTATTTTATTAGTACATTTGATAAAATTTTTAAACAAACCATTCAAGGTGTTCATTAAAAATTAATCACATATTTTGATGGAGTTGGTAATCCGTTTGTACACATTAATGATGTTTCCATTTTTCAAATGGGTGTAAAATAAAAAAACGTATATATTATATTAATTTTATATAATAATAATGTAACATCGTGATATTTTATGAAATAGTTTTTTCAAATTAATTTAAATTTTTACATAGATTGTGTTATGCACAACACCGAGTTTAAAAAAAACATGACATTCTATTAAAATATTATTATTTAATTTGAGATTTATCACCTATCTGTTTGAATGGAGGGTATTAATAGGATTAAATAAATTATTAAAAAATGGTTTACAAAAGTATATATACTGATTTTTTGGTGACCAATTAATTTGAAATGAAAATAAAACCCTCTTGAAAATAAAAGAAAAATGTTTCCTAAAAAATTATTTTAATGCGAAAAAATGTGTTTTACATAAATAAAATAAATAAATAACTTTTGGTGAATTATATCAATGATATATATATATATATAATATTATAAACCTAATATTTAGTAATTATCTTATGTGTTTTCTATACAAGTGGTAAGCCCGAATGGCCCGAAGGCCTTCATTTTTATTGATTTTTTGATAACCCCCCTTTCAAGGGATGAGGGGGAACCCTTACAAGGCCCGTAGGCTCAAATATTACATGGAACATAGGCTTAGAATATTATATTACCTGAAGGTCTTAGGGAATTCAACCAGACTATCTACAAGGAACTGCCCCTCCCCAGCATATACATCATGATAGTAGCTCTCCACCTTCACATGGTCGTATGGATAGGCTTCTCGTGCATGCACAGGTTGGTCCCGATAGCATAGCCATACCCTCTCATTCTGAAAGATCCATTTGGCTCTGCTCTGGTGAGTACACCTTCTATGACTCCTCTTCTGGTGATGCTCCTTTTTTGTAGTGTGTTTGGGGAAACTGCATGTGGCCCGAAGGCCTTGAGGTGGCCCGAAAGCCCCATTGACCTAAGGGCCTGGGTGGCCCGAAATCCTTAAAGACTCCAAGCCCAAACCAAAGCCACAAGGTGAATAGTTCCATCTATTACAGTATCGAACATTTCCTGCTACAATAACTGCTACAGTAACTGCTACATTTCCTGCTATAGTGCCCTCACAGTGTACGGTCCTGCATAGTGTACATTTTTGCACAGTACCCGCACAATGTACAGTTTTTCTATAGTACCCACACATTGTATAGTTTTGCTACAGTACTATAGCATTTCCTGCTACAGTACTACTATAGTAACGCGAAAATATGCCTCTTCCTAGTTTTGAAGCTAGGTCTTGTGGATGCACTTAAAAATTTTATTTCTCCTAAAAGAAATCTTTTTTCCTTTGGTGTACTTATTGTAAAATTACTTTTAAAATATTTTATAAAATTAATTTGATAAAGTAAACTTAACTTTTAATATCATCTTGTTGAAATTTTCTTAGGATGAATTTTTTTTTCTGAAAAGATAAATTTTTTGATAAATTGTAAAAATACTAGTTTTTATTAAGAATATTCATTTCTTTTAAAAACTTTAAACACCTAAAAATTATTTTAATAAATATTTAAATGTAAACTTATTTTATTAATATATATATTAATAAATTCATGTAATTTTAGTTAGATTCAAATTTAATTTGGATGAAAAAACTTTTCAAACTTCTGTATATTTTCTCTTTGAAAACCCACCTTCTCGTCGTGTCTATGAGATTATTTTTAAATTAAATTATTTGACTAATGTGAATGGAATTTGGAAATATGGATTAAAAATTTATATTCATCAAAATTTATGTTATCTAATATTTTCAACATAATTTTTGACCAAAGTTAATAGTAAAAACTGTAAGAATTATTTACCATTGTTAAGGTAAAAATGGGTTTTCCTAGGGTTTAACTAAAAATATAATTGTTAAAAATGACCTATAAAGTTTACAAAAAAAATTAAGGATATATTTCAACAATATATATTCTTGGTTGTCTAAGGAACCATTTTTGGGACTTTTTTCATGTGAAAAACGTTGGTACACCATTTTTGTTCAAAATATTACAAGTGTGTCACTCACCTCAGTTATAAGAGGCCACCCCTCACCACTATTATTCACACATTAAAATCCCTTTTGGTTCATACGATAAATTCCAAAATCACTTAAATTATTCCCTAATCTCATCATATAATACTTATTTTAGTTATAAAGCTAACCTAGGAAGGCTTTTGGTGTAAACCTAAGGATCTTACTCGAATAAGAGGTAACGTTCTTCAATGAGAAGTTTTCTTTTATTCATTCCTCCAGAAAAATAAATTATATTTAAAAAATGATGATATAATAACCTAAGTCTATTAAATATACTGATATTTTTTTGTTAAGTTTATGAGATGAAATAATATCCACTTCCATCGAATGGGTTACAAAATCATTCATGTGTACGGAGGATTACCACCTCGGGAATTGATGTCATTCATTTATCCATTTCCTCCTATCATGGATAGAAATTATGATGTATTTATTGTTTATATATGATATTAATGATATTATTATGCTTCTTGAATAATTATATCACATGTTACAACTTAATTTAAATTTTTTTGGAATATGAAAATGTCATTCGTATGTACCATGGAATACTACCTCACGAAACAATGTGAATTTTTCTTCACGTATTCTTAGCATGGAACATAATAAGGATGTATTTAATGAAAACATTTGATTTAAATGACATAAAAACAATTATATAATATTAATAATATATTAATTATCTTTTTTTCTTTCAATCTTTCAAGAAAATGGAAACAATGTTCATGCGTACGTACAGTATATTGTCTCCTTGAACGGGGTATTTCATTTTCTATTTATAAATTTTTTGGATTAGTATAAATACATGTATACTAAGTATATATTATATTTATATAATTTATAACATTATTTATATGATTTATCCATGATCAAATTACTAGGAATGAAAATAAAAAATCAAAACATACAAGAAAAATAATGCAGTTATTACCAAACACATGATTTTAATAGGGAATTATTAATAAAAGGGTAATAAAAGGACATAATTAAATCATATGTAAAATGATATATATTACTATTTTTATGTAATATATTTATAATAATATTATATTTATTATACATGAGGTTTTATTTTATACAACATAAGTCAAAACATATGGTAATGGATTTCCGTCTCACTTTTATTTTTCTATGAGACACATGCAATATTCACAACAAATTTTTTATGTAGAATATATACTTATAATTATTATATTTTATGATTATTATTATTAAAATTATTATTATTTATATAAACATTTTATGATTCTCTCTTTTGTGGAGTTTACGGTTTAAAAGATACCAAAGTGGTAAGGGAATTATGTCTCATTTTTCCTTCTTTGAGGCATATGTTATTTTATGAAACTATATTATTTTACGAGGTGTATATAAAACCCCATAGATATTTAATATAATGAATTCATTTTTCATCATGATATTTTAATTTTCATTTTTTATTCCTTCACATGTCTTAAAATTCAATTTTACCATAGTAATAAATATTTTACGTTGAAATCTATCATTTGTTGGGATTGTTTATGATTATGTTTCCAAAAATAAAATTTTATGATCCATCTCCCAAGAAACTCATAAATTTTTATCCTCTATTTATTCAGATATTTTAAAATAGTACTACAATTTTTCTAGTTTATTGTACTTAAAATAATTGATAATATTATTTTAAGATAATTGGAGTTTATTTCTATCTTAGGAGGGAAATCTTTTTTCATCCAAAACCTTGTTTTCTAAAAATTATTTCAAAAATTATTTATTATTATCATAATATTTTTTAAATACATTTTTACCCATGTTTTACATTCTTTTAAAAAATGTTTTGAAAGGAATATTCATGTCATTTTCCAAACAATTCTCATTTGGATTTTATCAAAAATGTGAAAGGGGTATTTGTTTTAACATGTATGACATGAAAAAAAATTCCCACCCCCATGACCATTATTTTCATTGAAGATTCCTTTATAATTTTTCAATGATATTTTTAAAGAAAATGATTTCAAAATATTTTTATGTTTTAAAGGAAAGTGTTTTTTAAATTGGAAATTAGATTTTCCTCAAGAAATGTTTTATGTGATCATTGAAAATCATTTTTCATCTAATATGACACCCATTTATATTACCTATTCCATACTAGGGATATGATCCACTAATACCAGTCATATTCTTTCTAAGAATTTTTTATGAATACGATGAGAAGATAATTATGAAACTTTTTTATCTTCAATGGGTTATACCATAAGGAAATACATATGAAACTTTTTTATTTTCTATAGGTTATGATATGATGAAATGATGAAATGATTATAAAACCTATTTCTTTTAAATCGGTTATGATATGATGAAATGTTTATAAAGACCATTTATTTTCATGGTTCCTGATATGATGAATATTTTATGATCTTGTGGCATGTGTATGTATTATCTTCATTATTTGATGATTGGAACCAATATCTTCCTCTAATGTATTAGGTAAATATGGATAACTCATAAGTAAATCTGTTATGTGTGAACCAGATTAATTATTCACAATGTTATCCATGAACCTAATTACTTGTTCAAAATGTTATGCTATAACCTGATTAAATGTTCATAATTTTATGTGTGAACCTGATTACATGGTCATAGATTTATTCATGTAAATATATTTCATGTCCATAATTTAAACTTTGGAAATGGTTTTGTGTCCATACGTTTATGATAGGGATTTATTTCATGTACTCAACATAATTAGTGAACCTATTTCTATTTATACTTGTTCACAATGTTATAAACCAATATTTATTCCAAAAATAAATTTTTTATGAAAATGTTATTTTCTCGTTGTTCATGTTCCGTTATTCATTTATTATTCTTATCTTATGAACTGACAAGGTTTATTTTGTGTATAATGCTTGTAATATTCTACATATAGGGTATGGTTTTTAAATGTAAATATCATGTTCCCATAACTATATGATCATTTCATACTTATATAATCATTGATATCTATCTTTATTACCCTTATTTAGAATATTATATCATCCTTTATTATGTTTCCTTTCCCTTGGTTATGAAAAATGGAATTAAGAAAGGTATATTTGTGAAGAGTGTTAAAGCAGAAGATCTATTTTGGATATGTTGAAGGTCATTCATGAAATTATATGATTGTGTACCTTATCTCTAATTCCACTAAATATTTATTTCCCTTAGGCATGTGTTTATATAATGTATATAAATCTATGTATGAAAATCCTCTATCACTATAATTGATATCAGATAAAAATTGTAGTTATACTTTAGAAACTATGATGACAAAACTTTAGTGAAATCCCTTGGGATATTTCTAAATAAATGTATAGTGATACATCTATTGATAAGACTAAGGATGAGTCTAAGTAGAGGAAAATGTCGTAGAATTTTTGTAAGGTATAGAGCGGTTGGTTTATAAGATATTTCATACCTTTATAGATACTAAAAGTAGATGTGGCTCAAGCAAAAGACATACCTAGGGGTAATAACTCAAAAAAGGATGAATTTATCTAGACTTGATCATAACCTAGTGCATGACAATGGGCCTTGTTGCACACCTAGTTTTATACTCTCAATGGATATCATTTGGAAAATCAAAAACTCTTTACAAACCATCATTAATCAATTAAATAGATGATGATTCTAAATGAACTAGGATAAACCTAAGTTCATAGATTAAAAATAATTTTTTATTCATTAAAAATACTATAAGTGATTTTTCATCATTATGTGGTTCCATGCTATGATTATTATTTCTCCTACTATACTTTTTAGTTTTAGTAAATAGAGAGAACCAAAAGGAACTAAGAAAACATTGAATTTCATAGAAAATATGTTAACTAGAAACCATATGGGATGATGATTTGAGTGAAGGATATTATGATTATGCCTAATCAATTATCATGATATATGATTAATAGCTTTCACCTTATCCAACTCTCTAACACACCAAAGAATATAAGGATAAATTTCATTCAGTGTTCTAGGGATGGAGACCATAGAGGAGATAATATTTTGTTTCCTAAATGGTGAGAATGTGGGAAGAATCACCCACATGAATGTCTCAATAGAATAGAAAGATGTCTTGATAATGGAAAACAATGCCAAAAAGAAAATAACGTCAAATTACAAATAAAAATTTTGGTTAATGCAATGGATTTGAATAATTTTCTCCCCTATATATCATTGACTATTGAATGTTTTAAATGTGTAATATAGGGTTATTATTCAAATATATGTCCTAAGAGGAAATCTCATGAAGAGAATCAGGAATGGTGTACGAGTAACGGTTTTTTTGTTAATGATGAAGAGATTAAGAAATACATATTAATGGAAGGTGATATTAAGGAATAATATGATGAATCCTAGTTAATGGTTTGATAAGGACATGGGATGATTAAATTTTTATGTATTGTAATTAAATAATTAATAATCATGAAATATATAAGGATTTCTTAATATAATTTTTTCATTAAGGATTTTAAAGAATATGTTGAATGATGATAATAACTTAGATATGTGATTTAATGGAAAAGTTATATTGTATTAAAACCCCGTGACTAAGGAAGGTTTCCCTTAATATCTTTAAAATGTTGAGAAAATGGTGTTTAGTTTGGATAAAGAGATGATTGATATGGATAAAGTAAATTGGATAGTATAGATGACCTCAAAACTAATAAATGATTTAGTGAAATGGTGGCTCTTATTATCATTGATGTAGTTTAAAAAAATGGATCTATGGAATATATTCAATAATACATTAATTTATTCAATCAATGTGGAAGCATTCATTTTTTTTATTTAGGTTTGATGGTAATTCAGGTTGTTACCATGTTTCAATAGAATACATGATGAAGGTATTCCCATGACTGGTATGGGATAATTAATTTATACTTCATGTTATTTGGGGGATTTAATAATCAGTTAATTTTGGAAATTTAGTGACCTCGTTTTTATTTTTTATTTTTTTAATCTTTTTGAATGTTCATAAGGTTAACTATTTAGGAAATAGATTAAATTGAACTTTGGATGAGGTTTTAAAGAATAATGTATTACTTCACAGTATGAAGATTTATTAATAATAGACAACCAATGAAAACAATTTTGGTATAACTAGAGATAGAGGGAATGACTTATCATTATATTTATGGATCTTATGATCTTTTAGTTCTTCTACAATAAAAAATTCACCTACATTTCTTGGTTTAAGAGGTTATGTAAAAATTGATCAAGGCACAACCAAAGGGTGAGATTTTGTATATGAAATGAAATGAAATAAATTAAGTATATATTCTTATGATAATTCTTTTACATTAGGAAAATAAACTTAAAATAAAAAAATTTCATGTTATCATCATTTTTTAGGATATCAATAATCTTTTTCATGCCTCTTCGGTTTATGGATTTAGGGTCATTAACCTTCTCTGGATCACCCATTTTCTTAAGATTGGTGATTTTTATCACTCTATATAATTATTTACACTTTTCATACATATCTAAATATTAACTTACCACCTATGTTATACTATTATTAAACTTAGTTATGAGTTACTTTAGGTAACCTTTACATTTCTAACAATAGCTTTTTAAGGGAAGTTTTATTATTCATTTGTATAATGTGGGTTTCTAAAAATTAACTTTAAAATATTAAACTTTTGATAAACAAGATGAATTTAGAGGGTGAAATTCATTTTAAAGGGGGTATAATGTGATATTAAAACATTTTATGAAATATTTTTTTTTCAAATTAATTTAAATTTTTATATATCTTGTGTGTCACAGAACACCAAGATTAAATGAAATGTGACATACTATTAAAATATTATTATTTAATATAATAGTAATCACCTATACATTAGAATGTATGGTATTAATAGGATTAACTAAATTATGAAAATATAGTCTACACATGTATATATACTTAATTCTTTTGTGACCAATTTATTAAAAATTAAAATAAATCCCTTTTGAAAATAAAAAAAATCGGAAAAAACATTTTTTATGCGCAGAAGTGTGTTTTACATCAATAAAATAAAAAAATAACTTTAAAGAAATTATATTTACTAAATTTATATATAATATTATCAATATAATTTATAAATTAATCATATGTGTTTTCAAGATAAGTTATAAGAATAAATCCAATTTTTCACATAAAAACTGTATTTCTCTAAATTGCAGTTTTCTCACCTTTGGCACACTTAATTTATATTTACATTTTAATAAAATTATAATAATTATTTAATAAAATAAAATTAATTTTTGATATCATCATGTAAAAATTATCTTAGGGTGGATTTTTCATATTTTTCTGAAAAAAAAGACTATATTTTCGATAAATAGTGAAAATACAAGTTTTTATTAATTGTCATTTATTTTAGAACATTTAAGAACATAAGTATTGTTTTAAGATATATTTTAAAGTAAAATAAGAAAAATTATATATCTATTAATAAATTATATATTATTTAAGTCAATTAAATATTGAATCCTGATAAAAAAACTTTCAAAATTTTGAACATTTTCTCTTTGAAACCCCACTTTATTGTCGCGTCTGCGTGATTAATTTTAAATTATATTTTTACACTTCTATTAATGGAATTTTTAAAAATTGATTCTATATTTTTAATCATAATAATTTATATTATTTAATAATTTTAACTTAATTTTCAACCAAAATGAATTGTAAAAACAGTACAAATTATTTACCGCAGTTATCGTAAAAATGGGTTTACCTAGAGTTAAACTACAAATATATGGGTTAAAAATGACCTAAAACATTTCCAAAATCCATTTTATAGGTATATTTATACCTTATATTGTCTATTGTAAATAATTTCCCATTTTTGATGTAGAGACCTGAAATTTCCATGTATTTTTTTTAATTATTTGGGACTATTACGAGTCTGTGAAAATTGAAGGTGTATGATTCTGAGGCTCGGTGAGCCCAGAATGGAATTTGGAACTTTTTTTAAGGTACGTTCAATAAACGTACGGGCGACATTTTCTAACTATTGAACCAGTGCTCGGAATTGAAATCTGAGAGCACCGTTGAATCTGCAGCGCTGGGATTCACTTAAGGGAAGCTTCACTTCGACCACAGTAGGTCGGGAGAAAAAGATATATTTTGGGCATTACATAAAAATAACTTAACAAAGCCATTTTATTTCTTTTCTGTAACTGTTGAGCGGTAGTGGTGGGATCGATGACTTTTCAATACATTTAATAGCTTGACTCTTCTGTTTTGTAACCTCGCATTGTGACATTAAATTCAGTTCATAAATGAACCGCATAAATGTCATCCAACACGTTTGGATCCTCCGACTATTTAATAGAAGCTCGGGCAAGGTCTTTTGGCATGAAGGTCAGGAACCTCTAACAAAGTGTTGTGAAGACTTCCACCGAGGAACGAAAACTTAGATGGCAATGTCAGAGGAATCGAATCGGGAATGAAGAACACTGGCGGCTTCTTCAAGCGCGGATTCTCCTTCCACCACTGTGAAATCTCCAACAAAATTTGAGGTATGGGGTTTATTTATTAATGATTATCTTTGATTAACTGAAAAATCTCCCACTTGTTATAATGATAATGCGGAGAGCATGGTCCAAATGAACAAGGTTGGACCCTCCGCTGCTTCATTCATGTTGCGTTCTTCAGGGGGAAATTTTCCAACTCGATGGAAAGAGGAAACTGGGAGGCATGCAATGACGGCGGCATCTCAGGAGGCCCATAGGTGCGTCCGGAAGGAAGAAAGGACCATTGGAGCTCACCCAGTGGCCCGCAGAAGTCCCACCGGTGCGGCACCAGCACGGCAGCACTGACAACCAGCACCAGCATGGCGGAGATGTTGACCGGCGCTGACAGGTGAAGGCGGCGGTCGGCGCTCGCTGGCTGTGGAAGGAGGCGGCGCCGCGATGGATGGACAGGTGGTCAGATCTCTATCAGCCGTAGAGGTGGGAGGCGGCGCACCGTCTCACACTGTGGTGAGCAGGTCGCAGCTATGAATATGTGGCGAATGAGGGGACCTGCTCCGTGCGGGTCCCGCGGGTGACGAGGTGGCGCCACCTGGCACCGCCAATTAAAGATTCTAAAGCTCTTTGAGCCCTTCGTGAGGTAGACCGCATGACCTACACATGGGCCACTCCAGATGGTGGGCTGAACCACCACAGCCCTGCCCTGCCCATCCGGGGCGGTTCGGGCCGGGTCAGACCGGACCCGGACCCCTCTCAGTCCCTTAGACGCTTAAAAAGTTGTATCTTGTGAAATGTACATTTTTTGATGAACCGTCTGCGGATCTAGGATCCTTGGAGCGAGACGGTCATTTTGAGATACTCCATGAGTGTTTTGGAGAAAATTGGAGTATGTCCAGGTTGGATCGAACCCGAATTCAATTGGGCCCTCGATACTAAAATTCCAATAACATATAAACCGGGTGTCTGATTGATGTGTTGTATATTGCGTTGGAACCCTTATGACATGACAGATCATTGGGTAACCTCTTCATGGGACTTAATTCTGGTTTAAAACAAAACGATGGATAGAGGAGCGGTTTATCCTGGAATCAAGTGTGCTATGAGCTAGAATCTAGTGGCTGGCTATGAGATGAAGTTTGGAGATAGATCATGCGGAGGTTAGTACTGAGAGATCATGTGTGGGTCAGCACCTAGAGATCCTATGTGGATCAGTACCTAGAGATCTTGTGTGGTTCAGTACCTAGCAATCCTATGTGTATTGGCACCTAGCGACCCTATGTGGATCAGCATCTAGTGACCCTGTATCGATCAGCATCTAGAAACCCAGTGTGGATCAGCACCTAGAGATCCTATGTGGATCAGCACCTAGTGATCCAGTGTGGATCAACACCTATTGATCCTATGTGGGTATTTCGTGGGTTACTACCTATCGATCATGGGCGGTTTGGATCCTATGTGGGTCTTGTGGGGGTTAGTACCTATCGATCCGGTGTGGGTCATACTCTATATGGTCAGCAGCAATGCCTCTTGACAGAATAAGATGATCAAGCTTTATGAATTATCATTTGTACTTCTATACTTTAGTTATACATAGTTTTGAGATGAGTCTTTTTCTTTGTGTTTTGTGACTAAGATCATGATTTTTTGTTTTCCTTTTTGGAATTATGAAATACCTTCGGGGGTCTCGGGGTCCCTATTGGGTATTATTATACTCACCCTTGCATTGGCTTCACCCGCACATTTTTGTGTCTTGTGCAGACGATGAGCAGCTCGGATGAGACTATAGGAGCCAGGACTATGTAGTACACGGAGGTGACTGGTTGATGTGAAGAGCTGTGGAGATGAGCTATACCTTCCATTTAGGTAGGATCCTTGGTGGACGATCCCATGAGATATTTTCTATTGTAGTTGTGTCTTTTTAGTTGGTCTTGTATTTCGGCACCTTTAATTTCAGTACACACTTTTACTACTACATCTATACTTCGTGGTTTCATCTTGTTGTGTTCTTGGACTGTGTTTTTGTATAGGTTTAAAGGAAATTCCTTCCCGTTTTAGGGATACGCCTTTTTGGTGCTAGTCACCAACCCCTGGCCTATGGAAGGCGGGCTTGGGGTAGTCACGGAACGGGCCCCGATGGATGGGTCGTGACAAAGTGGTATCAGATCAGGCGGTTCTATCAAAGACCTAGGACTCTTATCTTTATAATAGAGCAATAGTGTTCAGTGTTTTGAGTGTGGTTTCCAGTTTGGTGAGTCCATTTTTGTTGCGGTGGACGACGTATCAATGCACCAGGACCCTAAATTATGATTTCTGACTCGGTGCACAAAAACACTGATCACGTGTGTTTTTTAAATGCTTTTACTTTGATATCTTATGAGTCATCTCATTAGGTATAACTTATTGATTGTGGCGCACATGTTTCTTTTCCGGATGTCGCCACGTAGATAGCCTTCCAGGATTCCTGAGAGAGTACATGATGACGGCCCACCAAGCGATGAGGCTTCGGTGCAGGGCCCTCTTACTGTGTCAGCGCCTTTGGGTGGTGCACCAGCAGCACCACCACCTATTGGGCAGTAGTTTCCACCATCCAACTGATAGATGGTTCATGCTGACTGAGTGCATTTCACAAGTTCTAGCGGTAGAGGCCTCTGAAGTTTCGAGGTGAGACAGATTCCCAGGCAGCTGAGGACTGGCTGGAAGCTATGGTGAGATTTTTCGGCCTAGTTGGGACACCAGCAGAGCAGATGGTGATCCAAACTGCTAGCATTTTCTAGGGAACAGTAGGTAGATGGTGGATCCTGACGCTCGAGATACATGAGGAGGTGACCCTCACCTGGACGAACTTTGAGAGCCTCTTCAGGGCGGAGTTCATTCTAGTGACACTATCCTCTGTGCGTATTCTAGAGCTCCTACACATATAGCACGGCAGCCTGACAGTAGCCCAGTACTTGACGAGATTCACCAACCTCTTATGCTACTCCACCGACAAGGTACGGGACCCATTCTTCAGGGCCCGGACCTTTGAGTTGGGTCTTCGACGAGAGATCAGAGTGTCGATGATATTGCTGAATATCTCGACACAGGCTAGAGTGCTCGAGTGAGAATTATTGGTGGATATATTATTAGCTTAGTAGTAATTGATGATGAGATCCACCACGGGATGGCAGGTAGCCGAGTCATCTACAGGAGGTAGTAGGTAGATGACACAGAGATCTAAGTGGGCTAGACCCTCCGGTGGACGAACCCGGGACACAGGATTGGAGGTGTGGAGCTCGCGAGGTTGAGGAGGTCAGTAGGGAGGTAGAGTATTCTTCACCTGTGGCGGGTAGGGCCACATGGCTCGCGACTACCCGACCCACCATATCGATGATCAGTAGATGTTCGAGAGACCGCGAAGGAAAATGAATAGATTTGAGTGAGGAGGTCCGCAAGGCAGCGGATGTGGCAGAGGAGCGGGTCATGCAGCAGGCGATGGGCGGCGATTTGAGGTTCTACTGCCACCACCACCAGTAGGTCCACCCCGACCATAGGGAGCATGTGTACAGGGGTGAGATCAACTACAGGTGGAAGATTCCTATGACCACGGTGCTCTACAGATGATTAGAGGTATGATCTATGTATATTCCACCCTATCTGAAGTACTTATAGACATAGGTTCCATTCACTCTTTTATTGTAATGGAAGTAGTTCGGAGCTCAGAGATTCTTATAGAGTCATTAGCTCGATCCTTACAATTAGAGACTCCTATGGTATAGGATTCGATGATTACACACTGGTTCAGGTAGTGTGATCTTACTCTAGGAGGCGAGAGCTTCAGCTAGGACCTCCTAGTAGTAGCGTCGAGGCCTTACAATGTCATCTTGGGTATTGAATGGCTATCCATAGTGCATGCTTAGATCGATTATTTTAGGTGCAAAGTGTGGTGTGTCCGTGAGGATGGGATCAGGTTTACCTTCAGCGGTGAGGATGAAACCTTTACATCATAGGATGGACTATCTTGGAGGAGGGTACAGCTGATTACTCATCAGTTGGCTAGCCTCACCCTCGAAGCAGTTGACGTGAGGAGTCGGATTTATCCTGTATTGGTGGACCAGTATGATGATGTCTTCCCTGATAATGTTCTGGGACTACCTCCTCGAAGAGAGGTAGACATTCACATCGACCTATACCCTGGGACGACACTGATATCTACACCAGCATATCAGATGGCTCACGTGGAACTTCGTGGGATAAGCTTATAGTTGGAGGACTTTCATAGAAAGGGGTATGTAAGGCCGAGTGTTTCTCTATGGTCATCCCCGATCTTGTTCACCAAGAAGGTAGACGGAAGTCTAAGGATTTATGATGAATATCAGTGTCTGAACCATGTGACCTTAAAGAACAAGTATCCCCTGTTGAGAATCGATGATCTCTTCGACTAGATAAAGGGAGCTCAATGGTTTTTGAAGATAGACCTCAGATCCGGTTATCATCATCTCAGGGTATGGGGCGAAGACGTACCAAAGGCATCCTTCATATGTCGGTATGGCCATTACGAGTTCTTAGTGATGCCTTTTAGAGTGACCAAAACTCCAGCAGTGTTCATGGGGCTCATGAATAGGATATTCTAGCCATACCTTGATCACTTCGTGGAGGTCTTCATTGAAAAAATATTAATATAATCAGCATCAGATAAGGAGTATGCCACACACCTATAGATAGTTCTAGATACACTCCATAATCACTATCTTTATGGAAATCTCTCAAGGTTCCAGTTCTGGATATAGGAAGTCCACTTCCTAGGGCATGTTATCTCGAAGGTTGGAGTTGCAGTGGATCTGGCGAAGATAGAGGCAGTGCTTGCTTGGGATCCACCCAGGAGTGTGATCGAGGTGTGGGGTTTCCTGGGATTAGCTGGGTACTATTGAAGATTTTTACCTGACTTCTATAGGGTAGTGTCACCCTTTTTAGCCTTTAAAAACAAGGGGCATCCATTATTGTGGACGGAGAAGTGTCAGTAGAGTTTTCAGGAGCTGAGGTAGAGACTTAAAAGTTCCCCCATCTTGAGGCTACTATAAGAGTCTATTGGGTATATAGTCTAATACGATGCATCAATGACCAGACTAGGTTGTGTCCTAATGAAGGAGCGAGCGGTGATTGCCTATGGCTCATGGTAGTTGAGACAACGTGAGAAGAACTATTCTAACCATGATCTGGAGTTAGCAGCAGTGTTCTTTGCACTGAAGATGAGGTGGAACTACTTAATGGGTGAACAGTTTACTATTTACTCTGATCACAAGAGTCTCAGGTATATCTTCCCACAGAAGGACCTGAACATGAGACAGTGTCGATGGATGGAGTTCCTCTCAGACTATGAATATGAGATATTCTATACTCCTGGGAAGGGGAACGTAGTAGCTGACACACTCAGTAGGAGTTCTGGTCTACAGCTGCTGAGTGAGATGATAGAGTAGCTATCCACATTGCATATATCCTTCATAGATAGAGATGGAGCAGCTTACCTTCAGTCTATGATTTTCACTCCACCACTTCTTCAGCGAGTTCGGGAGGCACCTCTTGGGAACATTGACTGCGAGGCACGACGTGCTCAGATATCCTCAGGACATGCTCCTGAAGGATTTTTTTGAAGGCGAGGAGTATGTCATTCTCTTCAGAGGATGCACTATGGTACCAATGATTCTATGAAAGGAGGTGTTGAGGTAGTTCCATACATCCACTTTAGTGGTATATCCTTGAGTGGAGAAGATATAACAGGACCTCCAGTGTCAGTATTGGTGGCTAGGGAGGAAGAAACAAGTGGTCGAGTTTGTATCACAGTGCCTTATATGTCAGCAAGTGAAGGACGTGCATCAGGTACCAGTAGGCTTAGCTCATCCACTTGAAGTACCGGAGTGGAAGTGGGATGGTATCTCCATGGACTTCGTGAAAGGGCTACCATGTACATCTAGGGTCCATGATTCCATCTAGGTGATCATTGACTGACTCACCAAGTCAGCCCACTTCCTACCCATATGAGAATAGGGATCAGTAGATGGCTTGGGATGACTCTATATGTAGGATATTGTGTGACTTCATGGGGTTCCATCAATGATCGTCTCAGATCACAACACACGTATTACATCCTTCTTGTAGAAGGGATTGTAGGTGGTGTTTGGGACTCATCTACACTTAAGCATCTCCTTCCACTCTTAGACAGATGGTCAGATGGAGTGGACCATTCAGACACTCGAGGACATGCTTCGTACTTGTGTCATCGATTTTGGCTGTAGTTGGGAGGACCACCTGCCCCTAGTGGAGTTCGCATACAACAATAGTTTTCACTCCACCATTGTCATGGCTCCGTTTGAGTCTATGTACGAGTGACCATGCAGATCACCTCTTTGCTGGATAGACCCAGGGGAGTCAGCACTTATGGGTCCAGAGATGGTACAGGAAACCATAAAGAAGGTACAGATCATCCAGGAATGGATGAAGACTACACAGAGTTGGAATAAGTCTTATGTTGATAGGAGGCGTAGACCCTTGTAGTTTGAGGAGGGATATTATGTCTTCCTACGAGTCTCACTCCAATGAGGATTATGGAGGTTTGGCTGGGGAAGCAAGCTATCTATAAGATTCATCGGACCTTTATAGATCCTTAGAAAAGTAGGAGAGGTGGCATACCGTCTAGCTCCTCCCCCACAGATGCACTAGGTGCATAATGTATTCCAGATGTTGCAGTTGAGAAGATATTTTCATGAACCATCACACGTTATCGACTGGGGAGAGCTGGACGTCAATGATGGGGTGATGTTTGCGAAGTCCCCATTAGAGATAGAGGATCGGCAGGAGCAGTTCCTTCATGGGTGGTCAATTCCTCTGGTATGAGTTTGTTGGCAGCACAGGAATCTCTAGGAGTGTACATGGGGGCAGGAGTCTCAGATATATGCTCAGTACCGCCTTTTGTTTCCTTAGTTTTGTTATAGAATTCGGAGATGAAAATCCCTAAAGTGGGGAGAATGTAAAGACCTAGAAATTCCCTGTAATTTTTTTTAATTATTTGGTATTTTTACGAGTTTTCAAAAATTGACGGCGTGTGATTCCGAGGGCCGATGTGCCCGGAATAGAATTTCTAACTTTTTTTAAGGTATGTTTAGTGAACATACGGGCAGCATTTTCTATCTTTTGAATCAGTTCTCAGAATTTAAATCTGAGAGCACCGTTGAATTCGTAGCACCGGGATTCGCTTAAGGGAATCTTCACTTCAACCGTAGTAGGTCGGGAGAAAAAGATAAATTTTTGACTTTAAAAAAAATAACTTAACAAAGTCATTTTATTTCTTTTCTGTAACTTTTGAGCGGTAGTGGTGGGACCGATGACTTTTCAATCCATTTAATGGCTTGACTCTTCTGTTATGTAACCTCGACGTTGTAACATTAAATGTGGTTCATAAATGAACGGCATTAATGCCATGCAACACATTTGGATCCTCTGTCTATTTAATAGAATCTCGGGTGTGGGCTTTTGGCATGAAGGTGAGGAACCTCTGACGAAGTGTTGCAGCGACTTCCACCTAGGAATAGCAGCTTGTACCGCAACATTGGAGGAATCGAATTGGGAACGACGAACGTTGGCAGCTTTATCAAGCGTGGATTCTCCTTCCACCACTACGACATCTCCAATTAAATCTGAGGTTGGGTGTTTATTTATTAAAGACTATCTTTGATGAATTGAATAATATCATGCTTGTTATAATGCTAACATGGAGGGTATGGGCCAAACAAACAAGGATGGACCCTCTTCCACTTCGTTCATGTTGCGTTCTTCGGGGGACAAATTTCCAACTCGACGGAAAGTAGAAATTGGGAGGCACGTAATGACAGTGACATTCCAGGAGGCCCGTAGGTGCATCCAGAAGGAATAACGGACCACAGAAGATCACCTGATGTCCCACGGAAGTCCTGAAAGTGTGGAACTGGAACAGTGGTGCTGGAAGGCGAAGGTGGAAGGCAAAGGTGGCGACCGGTGCTCACCGGCTGCGGAAGGAGGCGATGCCGCAGTGGATGGACAGGCAGTCGGCTCTCAGCCGGTCGTGGAGGCGGGAGGCGGTGCACCATCACGCACCACAGTGAGCAGGCCGTAGCAAAGAATCCACAGAAATGGAGGGGACCTACTCCCTATGGGTCCCACGGGTGATGAGGCGGCACCACCTGGCACCGCTAATTAAAGATTCGAACAACTCCTTGAGTCGTTCAGGAGGTGGACAGCGCAACCCACGTGCGGGTCGTGCCAATCGGTGGGCCAAGATACTGTGGCCCAGCCTAGCTGGGGAGGGCCGGGCTGGGTCTGACCTAAACCAGGTCAGGTCGACCCGAACCGCATCAGGTCGGCCGATGCTGGGTCAGTCTAGGTCGGACCGGACACTGACCCCTCTCGGGCCCTGATACTCTTAAAAGGTCTTATCTTGCGAACCAGACATTTGTTTGAGGAACCGTCTATAGAGTTGGTATACTTAGAGTGACAAGGTCCTTGTGAGATACTCCATGAGAGTTTTAGAGAAAATTGGAGTACGTCCGGGTTGGATCGACCCTAAATTCAACTAGGCTCTCAGCACTAAAATTCCAATAACTTACAAACTAAGCGTTCGGTTGACGTGTCGTCTGTTGCTTTGGAACCCTTATGACATGACGGATCATTGGGTAACCTATTCATGGTACTTTGTGTTGGTTGAAAAATGACCAATGGCTTGATGAGTGGTTTCTCCTAGAATCAAGCGTGTTATGAGTGGGAATCCAGTGGATGGTTGTGAGATGGAGTTTGGAGACATATCATACGGAGGTTAGTACCGAGCAATCCTGTGTGGGTCAGCACCTAGAAATCCTATGTGGATCAGCACCTAGTGATCTTTTGTGGCTCAACACCTAGTGATCCTGTGTGGATCAACACCTAGAGACCCTATGTGGATCAGCATCTAGCTAACCTATGTGGATCAGTAGCTAGCGACCCTCTGTGGATCAGCACCTAGAGATCCTATGTGGATCAAAACCTAGCGATCATGTGTGGATCAACACCTATCGATCTAGTGTGGGTATTGTGGGGGTTAGTACCTATCGATCATGGGTGGGTCGGATCCTATGTTGGTCTTTTTAGGGTTAGTACCTATCGATCCTATATGGTTCAGACTCTGTATGGTCAGTAGTAGTCCCTCTTGACAGAATAAAATGATCAATCTTTATGACTAATCATCTGTACTTTTATACTTTAGTTATACCTATTTTTGAGCTGAGTCTTTTTCTTTGTGCTTTGTGATTGAGATCATGATTTTTGGTTTTCCTTTGTGGAATTCTGAGAGACCTTCGGGGGTCTCGGGGTCCCTACTGGGTATTTTTATACTCACCCCTACACAGGCTTCGCCCACACCTTATTGTGTCTTGTGCAGATGACGAACAGCTTAGCTGAGACTATAGGAGCCAGGACTAGGCAGTAAATGGAGGTGACTGGTTGATGTGGAGAGCTGTGGAGACGAGTTGTAGCTACCCTTCAAGTAGGATCCTTGGTGGATGATCTCAAGATTTGTTTTCTATTTTAGTTGTATCTTTTCAGTTGGGCTTGTATTCTAGACCCTTTACTTTCAATACACACTTTTACTAGTGTGTGTTTGTACAGGTTTAAAGGAAATGTCTTCCTATTTTAGGGATATTTCTTTCTAGGGATAGTCTCCAAACCCTAGCCTATGGAAGGCGGGCTTGGTTTAGTCATGGCACGGGTCCTGGGGGATGGGTCATGATATTGGATCCTTGTTTTGTGTTAAAAATAAGGGTACACCAGAATTCATTCAAAAAATTACAAGTGTGTCATTCACATCACTTATAAAAGTATACACCCTCTCCACTCTTCTTCACACATTAAACCTATTTTGGTTCTAAAATTACCTTCCCAAATAACTTATTATAATCCCTCCTCTCAAAATGTAAGCATTATTTTTGTTATAAATCCAACCAAGGAAGTATTTTGGTGTAAACCTAAGGAGATTACCTAAAAAAGATGTAACGTTCTTAAACAAGTGATTTTATTTCATTTATTCCTCCAACTCCTTAAATTCTTATAAACCATGATGATATAATAACCAAGGTATATTAAATATAATTATATGTTTATGTTAAGCTAATTTCCTAAAATCACCTCAACTTCCATCAAATGTGTTATGAAATCATCATTTGTGTGTGTGGAAGACTACCACCTTGCAAACTATTCTCATTTTTTTCTCCATTTACACCTCTCACGGTAGGACCATATGATGTATTTAGTTTTTATTTATGATATTTATTATATTAATATGCTATTATAATCATGATATCCCATTATCCTTCTTACTTTCCATTCTGTGAGAATATGATTAAGTTATTCATGTGTACGGTGGACAACCGACTCGCGAAGTGATGTGATTCGTTCCTTACATATGCTTTAAATGGAAGGTAATAAATATGGTTTTAATGAAAATATATGATATATATAATATAAAAATTATTCTATAATAATAATATATTACTTAAATTTACTTCTTTCAATCAGTCTAGGAGATGGAAACAATGTTCTTACGTACGTACGGCCTACCGTCTCCATGAATGGGGTATTTCATTTTCTATATGTAACATTTATGGATTATTATAAATTGATATATTTAAAATATATGTGATACTTATATCAAGGTTAAAATTACTTATATTATTTATCCAGGATAAAATTAATAGAGCCAAAGATAAAAAAATAATAACATGCATGAAAAACAAAGCGATTATTACTTGAAACATGATTTTAACAAGGAATTGTTAATAAACAGGTATTAAAAGGAAACAAGTAAATAATATATGGTATGATAAATATAATTATAGTTATTTAATATATATATATATAAACTTATATTTATTATTCATTTGGTGGTAATTTGTATGATGGAATTCATGATTTAAGGTAAGGGGTTTCTGTCTCACTTTTATTTTTATGTGGGACACAAGTCATATTCACCACCTATTTACTTTATGTGGTGTATATATTTCTTATTAATTTATGTTGTGATAATTATAATTATAATTATAGTTATTTACATATCCATTTTAGGATTCTCTCTTTCACGGGGTTTACTATTCAAATGTTTCCAAAGTGATAAGATATTTTTGTCTCAATTTTCTTTCTTTGTGATATAAGTTATCTTAAGCACCTATATTTTTTTATGAGGTGAATATACAGAACCTTTGATATATAATATCATGAATTCATTTATCTTCATTATATTTTATGTTTTATTTCATGTCATTACTATATGTGGATTATGATTCAATTTTACTAAAGTGTTAAATATTTTATGTTACAATATTATCATTTATCGGGATTATTTATGATTATGTTTCTGATAATAAAATATCATGATCCGTATATCAAGAAACTCATGAATTTTCTTCTACTCTATTTATTCATGATATTTTCAACTAATAGTAAAGTTTTTCCACTCTTTGGATCTTACAAAAATTTATAAAGTTTTTTAAAAAAATCTAACATCGTTTCTCTCTTCGGTCGGAAATCCAATTTCTTACAAAACCATGTTTTCTAGATATTTTTTTCAAAAATATGTTATTTTTCTCATATTATATTTAAAATAAATTTCTACCCATGTTTGAATTTTTTATAAAAAATATTTTTAAGGGAATTTTAATATCATTTTGACAAAAAAAAATCAATTTATTTTATTAAAAATGTGAAACGAATCAGTGTTTTAACATGTATGGAATGAATGGAGTTTACCAATTTCATGAACTTTTTTTGAAGTTTCATTTATATGATTTCATGGTTATTTTAAATTAAAAATCATTTTAAAAATATTTTATTTTTAAAGAAAAATATTTTTCAAAGTGGAAAGGATATTTTCCTCAATAAATGTTATAAATGATCTTAAAAATAATCTTTTATCTAAGATAACATTTTTTGGTGTTACCAATGCATTACTAGGGATGTGATAAAAGTGTGTTAATCATATTTTTTCTATGAATTTTTTATGTTTATGATGGTAAGATGTTTATGAGACCTATTTCCCTTCCACGAGTTATAACATGATGAAATGCTTATAAAGAATGTTTCTTTTCCAAAGGTTATAGATGATAAAAATTTTATGAAAATCATTTCTTCTCATGGGTCCTGATATGATGAATGTTTTATAATCTTGTGGAATATGTATGTTTTATTTTCATTATGTGATGGGTGGGAACTATATATCCCTTCAATTCATTGGGTAACTATGGAAAACTCATGAGTAAATATGTTATGTGTGAACCTCATTACATGTTCAAAATGTTATGTGTGAACCAGATTCCTTATTCAATATGTTATGTGTGGACCAAATTACATGTTAATAATGTTATGCATGAACCATATTACATGTCCATAGTGTTATTCATGGACCTGTCTCTCATTCCCATAATTTTATGTGTGGACTGGGTTTCATGTCCATAAGTTTATATGAGGGCTTGATTTTATTTCCATAACATAATGAGTGAACCTTTTTCTATTTATAAATTTTTACAATGTTATAAGTTGTTGTGTATGCCACAAATCTATGTCTTATTATAATGTTATGTTCTCATGGATCATGTTCTTTGATTCCATTATGATTCATGTCTTATGAATATCCTTGATTTATGTCATGCCTCGTGCTTATGATCTTTTACCTGAAAGATATGGTTTTCAAATGTTAAGCTTATGTTATCATACCCTTATGCTTATTTCATGCTTTTGTGATCATTGATATCTCACTTTCTTACACTTACTAAGAATATTATCTTCCACTTTATTATGATTCATTTCCCCATTTTATTAAGAATGGTTTTATATAGGGTATGTTTATGAAGATTTGTAAAGGGGAAGATCTTTAGGGGAGATGTTTAATATCTTTCAATGAATTAAAATATTTTTTCCCTAGTATACAAACACACTAAACAATTACGGTCCTCATGTGGGTGTTTGTGTATGGTATTGAATATCCATCTAAAAATATGTAATATCTATGTTGGAAAATCCTAACTCTCTATACATAATAATATAAAAAATTTCATATTTCTTCATTAGTTACATCTTTATGACTAGCCTTGTAATGTGGAAATGAAAAATGTATCACATCACTTTATGGAGGTGGTAGTCCACAAATTACCAGCAACATTATAATTTTTTAAATGATGGAAATGTAATAAGGTAAATAAAATATTATCTTTCTAGAATCATAATTAAATAATAGATATTATATTTATTTATTTTATACCTTATTTTAACCATACAAGTAATATAGTGATGAAAAATGAAACCCATCGCTTCATGGAGGTGGTAGTCTACGTGTATGCATGAGTGATGATTTGATTTTCCACAACATGAATAATTCAATGAAAAATAATTATAACATAACTGTAAAAAGATTATAATAAATGGAATATAAAAATTTTATTATTTTATAATGTTTTAATAATATTTAAATAAGGAGGAATAAAAAAATGAAAAAACATGGTTAAGAATAGTACCTCTTCTTCAAACAACGTCCTTAGGATTATACCTAAATCCATACTATGATAATATTATGATCAAACCAGGATCTGTAGGATATGGGGAGGGATATTATTAAGTAATTATATAAGATATTGACCGATATAATGGGATCTTGAAATGTGAAGAACATATGGGAGGGGTGTCCTTTTATAAGTGAGGGAGAAAACACACATGGAATTTTTCAAAAACTAAAATATATTAATCTCTTACTCAATAAAAATGGATCCAAAAAGGATCATACTCAAAGTTCATATGATATTAGGTCAAAATATCACAAGAATATAGGATTTTGGCATGTTTTTAGATCATTCTAACCCTTACCATTTTAGTTTTAACCCGTTTTAACTCTTATTGTGGAAACTAACTCTTTACCAAAGATACTCTTCATAATGAAAACAAAAATTAATGTGACCTAATTAAACAATTTAGACATGCTGATTAAAAATATGGAATCCATTTTATCTAATTCAATTTCTATATATGTTAGAAATTACATTTAAAATTATGACAAGTAATGTTATGAAAAACGGTTTTCCCAAAAAAAATTAAGTATAAAAATGTTTTTATACCAAATTCAAGAATAATATTAATTATAATAGAATATATTTGATTATTTTTAACAAGAAAACTTTTTAAATTTCAAAAAAAATCCAAAAAATATATTCTATGTAAATACTTGAAAATATAATAAATTTTTATTTAAAATCATTATTTTCTAATATTCACCCAAAAATCAATTTTTTCATACAATTCAAAAAAATCAATCTAAAATAATTTTGACCTGATAAAATAATAAATTATACCCTTATTTAAAAATAAATATTCTATAATTTATAAATTAAACTTTTTTTTATAAAACCATATAATATAAGTTATCAAATTTAGTGCGAATAAAATTATTTTCTTTTTCAATGTAGAATTACTTAATATTATTATAGTGAATATAAGTCCATAAAAATAGATTTTAGAATATTTATAATAAATTTAATTTATCCAATATCAACATTACTAGTGTTGTTACAATGAATATATTATATTGAACTTCTTTATTACATGATCTATTAACTAAATTTACATTTATATTCTTCTTTATATACTATTTTTGAACTGATAAAATCTTCTAAGTTTCAATGATTTTCTATTTAACTAAATATATACTTCTATTTAAATAGTAATTTTATGATTGTGTTTTGAATATATCATAATTCTATTATAGACTATATTTAAATTGAATCTAGTAATTATAAATGTTATCAAATTGAATTTTGAATTCTTTATTTTTTATTTTCTATTTATTTTTTAAACCGCTATAAAGTTATAAATTTTTTATTTTTTTCGAATCTACTTAAATTTTTATTTATATAATGGGTTTTATTTAAATCTACAATAAAGTAAAGTTTATTTCTAAATTTTCTATTTATTGTTTACAAAACATTTTGTTGAGTTATTTTATTCATTGTTTATTTTACATGGAGTTCTAATCAATAAAGAATTAGATGATGGTTCATTATTGGAATAGAATTTTTTACAAGTAGGTTGTTATTTGGATGGCAACTTTTTAAAAAAAACCAGCTTCCATATGCCCAAGTTTTTTTAACTTTGACTAAAAGTTGGTCTATATTCATCATTTTCTAAAAACTATGACTATATATAGTCTATACACTACTACAAAACAAATCTTTAATAGTGATAGACTTTATCACTGCTAGAAAAAAACATGGATAAAGGTCACTTTTATCCACAATAAAAAGAGTGTTGATAAAGATTACCATTTATCCTTACTAAAAAAAGAGTTGATAAATGGTATCCTTTATTTGTGATTTTTTTAGCAATGATAAAGGGTATCATTTATCGGTGCTTTTATATAGCGCCGATAAAAGGTACCCTTTATCAACCCCTTATTTTTAGTTTTGATAAAGGGTACCCTTTATCAGTGCTTTATTTTTAGCACTTATAAAGGGAAGACTTTATCAGCGCTTTTTTAGAACTGATAAAGGCCCAAAACAAAGTAAAATAATTGAACAATTAAAAATTAACAAAATATATATTTACAATTTTATTAATTAAATAATTATTGATAAAAAAGAATAAATTGAATATACATATATATATATATATTATAAAAATTAATAAATAGTATATATTAAATATGTAGATATGTGAAATTAATAAAATGAAATAAACAAATAAAATTTAAAAAAGAATAAATTAAGAAAAATCTTAAACATTTTATTAATAAAATAATTATTGATAAAAATGAATAAATTTAATATACATATATATAGATTATAAATAATAATAAATAATATATATTAATGATATATATTTAATATGAATAAATTCTAATAATTAGACAAAAAAATTAAAAATGAATAAATTAAAAAAATTTAAAAAAAATAATGAACAATTATTAATAAAAAAGAATAATTATAATCTAATTATATATATATATATTAATTATTTACAGTAATAAACTATATATATTAAATATAATTATTTTGAAAATGAATAAAATATAATAATTAAAAATGTATTGATGTCTTATTCAATTTTATTGTTGTTTGATTTTTCAATTTAACATATATCAAATGTGTGTTACATTAATTTCACATACATATACATAATTAATGTATTTTTATATACAATGCACATGCAAAGATATTTACATAATTAATCAAATATTATATAGAAACATACACCTAATGTTTATGTAATTTATTCAAATTTTAATATGATTTAGAATTTCCTTATAACATTATATATTTAATTATTAAATTTCACTCATTTTTGAAATGCGTGTATTTAAGATTAAATATTCATTAATAATGTTAAAAATATATTTATATATAAATATTTATAAATTTATATATTTATAAATTTATATTTACTATATTTATATATTTATAAATTTATAATTATTATAAATAAATATATGTTATTCTTTAAAAAAATTATATAATTATAAATAAATAATTATATATAATTAAATAATTATATATAATTAAATAATTATAAAATTATAATAATTTTTTTTTAAAAATGAATATACTATATTTATTTATATTTATATTTATATTTATATTTAATATATTTACATATATAATATGATGTCGAAGCATCAGTTTATTCAGGGAAAGGGGCTACATTATAAAGAAAATAATGAAACATACAAAGCAGGGATGTACTTAGCGAGACCCGAACTAGAGACCTCGCCGAGACCCACAGGGGCAGCTACGAGTGAGCATCACCCTAGGCTATACATATATATATATATATATATAATTTTATTATATAAATTTATAAATATTATTTTTTAAAACGTATTATTCATATATTTATAAATAAATAATTATATATTTATATCATTATAAAATTATTATATAAATATATTTAAATAATCAATATATTTATATTTATATATATTTATTATGTACATAATTATAAAAATATATATAATGGTATAGATATATCTATACTTATAAAATTATAGTAAATATATTTAATAATGAATATATTTACTATATTTATATGTATATATATATTAAATATGTATATGATTATATAAATATATATAATGATATAAATATATTTATAAATTTAAATAAATAGTATAAATATGTAATTATAAATAAATAATTATAAATGTGTTTATAAATGGACATTTATAATATTAATGTTATTATATATTTATAATTTTAAATAAAAAATATAATTTTTTTTAAAATGTAATTGTAAATAGATAATTATATATTTAAATAATTATAAAATTATAATAAACAAATATATAATTATATAATTTTTTTTCAAAAATTTCTTATTAATAATTATAATTATAAATCTTTTATTAGAGGTAAAATTTTAACACTGATAAAGGTTCATTTTCTCAGTGAAAATAAAAAAGCCTTTTATGAGCGCTTATCAATTTAGCGCTGATAAAAGTGTCTCCAATATATTTGAAAGAACCCTAACCATGACTTATTCAGTCATGATTCTCAAGATCTCATAGAACTCTCATACTGTAGGCACTACTCTATGTTCCCTTGGATGAATAAAGGCTAAAATCCAAGGTATGTTATTTTCTCCTTTTCCCCTCTCATTGTTTGATTATTTGAGTTCTGTGGTTTGTACTTTTTTTATTAACCATGATGAGCCATAAATCTCATATCACATCTCTCTCTCTCATACCTATACCTACACAATGCCAACCCTACTCTATAAACTCATTCAAGCTTCATACGAGACCACTACGAACTGCATCTTCATCCATTGTTGCAACTGATAGTGGTTTTATTGATGTTTCAATTATATTATTTCTTTTTACCTTTGAATAGTATGCATTTTCATTGTTTGAATCTTGTTTCCATAGTATATATTCACATGAATATGAAAAATGTTTAAGACAATAAGAAGAATTAGTAATATATGTGTATCTATTGAGAAAATCATCTTGATAAAATTTCATAGATTGATAGGTGTAGATTTTATCTTTTTTAATATTTTATTACTAGTGTCACATAGGTGATTTCATAGAATAAATAATTGAATTTTGTTCCTATGTCATAAAATGATATAATTTTATGGTAGTTTCTGTATAATTTCTTTCATTTTCTTTTTCTATTGTTCATAGACAATTTTAATATACTTATGAATATAATTTCATAATATGAATATATTATTGAATAATGACATGATGGTATAACACATTCAAGATTTATTAAAGGTGTTAAGTTAATCTTTTGTGAAATATTATAACATTTAGTGTTTTTTAGAACTATTATAATATATTTATGAGTGCAGTAATTTTTACCATAAATGAATTGATAAATTCAATCCGGTAAAATGGAAAAGTGTTTGTTGGGATTAAATTTTGGTTGGTGGTATATTGGGATGGAAAGTGAATTATATTTTTGATATAGGTCATACATCATTTTCAATGAGAGTAAAAATGATGTTTTGTTTGATATTGTTCTCTAATTATGATTATGGATTAATAATTCATAACCATATTTAATTCTATAAAGGACCATAGGTTTCACAAGTATGGTTGTGTAAATAAGGATTCATTTTGGTAAGATATGTATACAATACAGTACACTTCATTCATAAAAGTCCATATTTTCATGAATCTTTCATGAAAATTGTTACTTTCATGAATAGATATATAATACAATAATACTATAGTACAACTAAGCTACACTACCTTTATTTAATCTTTCCTAAGAAGCTTGATTTCATTCCATATCTTGATGACGGATTGGAATCCATCATTCAAACTAGCATTCTTCCCATCATTGTGGTTCTCATACTCCTTGATGACATGCCTCCCGCTTGGATTGTATTCATTAATCTCCATCAAAGTCGCTACCATGGATTTGAATACCGCATCTCCCAACCCATTCTTCAACTGTTTTAGCCTTTAATCCTCTTCATTCTCCACTTCATGAGAACTCCAAAAATGACAACTAAAAATTAATCAAAACATAATGACTTATTTTTTTTGGTTTCTTTATATTTATTTTCTTATGGAACTCACTATATTACTTTTGACAACACATCATAAAAATTACATTTAATTTGGGTGTAGTCACATTGGATCCTATTATAACCCACAATTAGAAACAATTGGATGGGAATACAACTAGAATGGGTGAGCTCTTGAAAATAATTTTTTTGGACATTAATTTTGAAAAAAAAACATTCCAAACAGAACTTTTTATTCTCTTCCCCTACAAACATGATAAATTTTAAAGGGGGGAAATATGATTCTTGAAAGTTTTCCTCTCATAATAAGAAGAGCTATCTAGCCCTGATTTCGACTTCATCTTCAGGATACTTTCTCTTGGAAGCTTGTAGAAATGGCTGGTTTCTAACATCTTCCATCTGTCTCACACTGATATCACTACATGTTTGTATCTCCTCTAATCCATGCACAGCATAAATCCATCACAATTGACCTTAAATCACTTTTTCAATAAGAAATCTAAAAACAGTTATAAATAATAACTTGTCATATTTTTTATAAGTAGGTCTTCTTAAGTGCTAACAAACGGAGCCAAACTTCTTTAAGAATTTTTGAATTTATGTTTCCAAACGGAGCCAAAACCACATAAAATGGAGTAAAAAACTTAGTAAATATAAGGTAAATATAAAATAGAAAAAGTTATACGGTAAAGAAAGTTTCATTTACCAATCTTTAAATAATTACTATATATTTAAATTACATGTTTGAACTACTTTAGAGGGCCTTGATTTCTTTCAATGGAGGTTTTATAAACAAGAATTAATCGTGTTCCATTTTTAGAATGTTTTAATAAATTGTTCTCTGTAATTTGTGTATTTGGAGAAAAATAAAGATGAATACATTTTCATTAACATTCATTTACTCTAAAGACACTAATTATAGTGAATAGGATTGTTTTAAAGGACTAGTAACATTGATTAGAGTTGATGTAGCTCAGTGGGTATTATTTTATGGTCCCATCATAGTGTTAGGGACCTTTTAGTGTTTTGATATTCGATTTTAAATTTTAAATTAATATGTGGTAAATTAAAGTTTTTTAAGGAGACATTGTCATCATCCCCAATTTCATCTCCTTAATAGTTATTATTACATTTTTTGTCTTGAGACTCATCCCCCATCTCTTCTATACTGTTTGAACTACTCTAAGTAGTAGTCATCCAAAACGATCACTAGTACTTTATATGGGATGAATTTTGGTTATATTAGTTCAAAAAACATAGGTGGATGTCTAAAACAGATGTGTGGTGACTATCAAACAATAAAATACAATAATAACAATTTGAGAGATGAAGTTGATGAGGATTATAGTTGTCTATAACTTTCACCTTGGGATGAATTTAGAGGATAACACCTACCATATTGGGGTAATTATTTCATTAAATTCAATAACCCATTACCTTCAAAATGGATACATGATAATCATTTGAAAAAAGTGTATTAAGATGGAGTTATAGAGTTTATCAATTTTGCAATAGATCATACATGTGACCCTTATCAAATCTCTTTGTGTTTACATTATTGTTATTCAAGAAAGATTAAATGTTTGACTACTCATGAAGACAGTGACTTCTTTACATGATGATATTACCGATCCTGAGGAAGAATATACTATTGATTATAAAACTGCAGAATTATTAAGGTATCAACATCATGTTAATGAAAAAAACAACAATGGGGCAGCATCACAATGTTGAATAAATGTATCAAGGAAAAAATTCAAAGTATAAAATTTGAGGTTGGGAGGAATCAACATGGCTAACCTATTGACCCCAAAAATTCAATGTTCATTAGTTATCTTGGGGGCACAATTGGGATGAATGTGCTGATTGATATTGATTCATGGAATCATGTCCAACCTATAACAAAGGAAATCCATTGGAATGATATAAGAGTAATGTTACGATATAGTTTCTCTACCTCAAAAAAAATATAATTAAACTTTGATTTAATTTTTATTATTCCTTGAAGATTTAATTTATTTCTGAATATTATAGTAATAATATTGTATTAATGGCCACTTGAAGAGCCCATAGAGGCTTCCAAAATCTTCTTATGAATTTTCATCTTAGGGATGTTGAGCGGAAAGTAAATCCCCAACCACTAGTTAGTTTTTCACACATTATAAAGAAGGATACATGGTCTTCTTTCATTAATCATCAAAATATGAAATCAGTTCAGGTAAATTCCAATCGATAATATGTTATTTGAAATTATTTTATCTTATCCATCTTGATTCTAAACATTTAAGTTTTGAAACAAAAAAAACGATTACTGAAAATAAATAACATCCATCAAAACCAATACACCCTTATCACAAAGAAATGATGGGGTATAATTCATTAGAGATAAAATTTTATGTATTTTAATCAACATTAAATGATTAATTATGTGATGTGAAACATCATATGTTCCTTTTTTTATATGCATACTGATGAATAAAAATTTGATGCCACTTCCATCCCACTCCATGTGCTATAGAAAGAGTATCATGTAAATAAAGAGGGTAAACTAGTTGATGTAAATAAAAAACATTATGGGAAACATGTGTAAGTATAATATAATAGTAATTAGTTTTTATTTATAACAACATTACATAAAAATATCTATTTAAGTTCATTTTTTAAATATTTTTTAGATATAATAATTTACAATGACAGTACTGAAAGAAAATCTACATTAAGTAGGTTTAAAGTGACCAAAACAATATGGTCACCTTAGAGGATTAGGTTTTTGAGTCTCTCCTAAAATATATTCTAAGAAGATAAAACCACGTGAAGATACATATAATATGGTGGGACGATTGAAAACAAAAATCAACTCATTGCATTGTATTATTGTTCAATTTGGTTTGGCAGACCAATGTATAAGAAATGATCAAAATAAACAAGTGGTGGATCAAATATCCTCACATGAACCAAATGATCCCACAATTTTTGAGGCTAGTCATTCCCCCAACAACATACCTTACATGGAGTAATTGTTTTTTTTTTCATTACCCTTTCCACTAAATGTGAATCAAACAACTTCTGATAACCTAATATTACTAAAATTATATTGGGTATAGTTTTATGTGATTTGTATCTGTCAACACCCATGCACTTCCTTATTACCATGGGTAAAGTGTATAATATCCCTAGAGACTAGCTAAACCATAAAGACCTCAAAAAATATCACATGAAAGTGTGGATTGTGGTAAATCATGAGTCAACTATTTAGTCTCATGTTCCACATGATGATTCGGATATTAAAAATGATGTTATTTGTGATTTCATATAATGTATCTTTAGTCTTATAAAGATACATGATGTCAAAACCCGTCCCCCAGGTCCCATGAAATGACTACCCCAAGCCCACCTCCCAAAGGCTAGGGGCTGGCGACTAGCACCAAAGGTATTATCCCACATTTCGGAGGAATTTCCCTGAGTACCTTTATGCACACACACACATCCCCAGTCCACAATGCTGAAAAGTAAACATGCATGCCACAAAGAAAACCACTAAGAGTAATAGTAAAAAACTGAAAGTAAAGGGGCTAGAATAAAATCCCAAAAAAAAGTACAAGCTCTTGTAGTATGTATATGGTAAGCCCTGTCTGAAGGGTGGGTCAAGGGGGTGCTACCGGAAGATGTAGTAGTATTCCTCATCTTTCGTATCTCACTGGGCACCGCCTAGTCCCAGACCACCAAGGTCTCTATCGAAGAATTTGTCATCTGCATAAGACACGACATGTGCATGCGGATCCCGTGCAGAGGTGAGTAAAAAAATACTCAGCAAGTACCCCAAAACACAAAGATAATACCACAAAGTAAAGTATGCACAATTTAGACTACCAAAGAGGTACACAAAATGTAGTCCCTAAGTAGTACAGTTAATATAGAGTCACTAGAGTCAGTTCACACAGGTATAAATCTAAAGAAAGGAAAGAAAGACAAACAGTTATAACACTTAACACCTTGTACCACTGGAGCACTCAAACCTGATGAGTGCATAGGTCTACTGGGTCACCTAGAACTGCTCATCACTTAGGCCAACTAGGTCACCTAGACCTGCTCGTCTCCATGGCCTGTTGGGTCAGCTAGACCCGCTCATTTCCTTGGCTTGCTGAGTCACCTATACCTTCTCATATCCTTAGCTTTCTAGGTCACCTAAACCCGCTTATATACTTTTCATATTGGGTCTCCTAGACCTGATCATCTCCTTGGCCAGCTGGGTCACCTAGACCCACTCATCCCCTTTGCCTATTAGGTCACCTAGACCAGTTTATCTCAGTCTTCTCGTCACATCCAGCCATAGGATCCCTGCTCATAGAGAGCTTGATTCTGGGAGAATCTACTCCTCAATCCATTAGTTATATATAAACCCCCACTAATGTTCACTTAGTTTATACAAAAAGGATTGACCCGTTTTGAGGGTCTTAACTCCATAAATGGCTAGTCAATAGAATGTATGGTTTGGAAGTTATGGGCATTTTAGTAAATAGGGGTCGGTTGGGTATGGGCCAGGTCAGACCATAGTCCAGGCACATCGGGCCATGGTTCTAGCCCTCCAGGCCACCCAGCGGCCTAGTCCCCTAACTTTTTCTTGGCCCACACTCTTGGTCTGGTTTCTATCTAGACAGGCCACCCAGCGGCCCAGTTCCCTTCATCCAACTCAGAGCACACTCGTGGGCCAATTTTTTCCCAACCAGGCTACCTAGAGACCTAGTTCTGCCTCTGGCTCATCCCACACTATTGAGACTGTTTATTCAAGCCTAGACATGGTGGGTGTCGCATCCGCTCCACATCACACGGCCAGCACCTGGTCGGCCGCATCCCCCACAAGCAGTCATGCGGACCACGAGCCATTACATACCCATCGTTGTGTCACGGTTTTTTCGTCCTAATGCGACACCCCACTGGTGCCTCTGTTCAGCATTTCTGCAACCCGATTGGACATAGTGCACTGACTCCCACACGTGGCCATCACATCCCACATGCAGCCACCACCGCGTGTTATCGGCACGCCGATGGGTTCTTCCGCGGGCCACCAAACTCTCTCTGGTGGTCCGTTTTCTGATCAAGAAGCTCTGATGTGATCATCAGGTCGCCGGCTCCACTTCCATGTGCTCCAACATGTCTCTTCGTTGATACTAGAGTTTGTTCTTGTTTGGATCCTCCTAGAAAGTTTATAATGTGACCATGGGGGTCTTTCATTGAATAACGCAAGAGGGAGAGGAGATCACAATGAAAACCCAAGGTAATGAAGGTTAGACTTTTTTGTTTTTCTTTCATTCATTGTATTAGAATAAAAAAGGGGGGATGATCAAAACATAACTAAAATAATAATACCCTATTTAATCCCCTCTTTTCAATTCATATTCCTGCATAGTCGACTAATCTGTGGGTCAATCTTTTGAAGTTTAGAAAAATAATGGGGGAAGGGAGAGCACACAGAAAATCAAAACCCCTTACCTGCAAAATAGGATCGGTTGAAGGAATGAATTCTTCATTGAAGGTGATCTGTCTATGAGTGTCCTTTATCCATCATCACAGGTGATATCTCTTGAAGAATAGGTGGGGAATGATAATTTTTGTTAGTGATTCATCATTCATCTCCATTTTTTACTCGCCAACACAAGTCCTCTAGAGGTTCAGAGAGAAACCAAAACCATCCAATAATCTTATATCCCTGTTAATTTATTAATTAAAAAAATGTGTTTCAACGTTTCTATTACACTAAGTCATCACGTAGTTACGTTGTTCCATTTATGAAATGAATCAACATTTCTGTTGCGGTTCAGTTTCAGTGTCGCTATGCTGCTTCATTTGTTAAATGAAATAGCTGGTTGGACGTTGCGTCACAGTGAAACAAATTTGAATAAAATGAAATTCCTTAAGTTTATTTTAGTTTTATATAAAATGCATAAAAAACAATTTACCCTCTACCCACACCAGTTGAGGTTAGGTCCTTTCTTAGGTAATTTCATAATTTCTGATGCAACTAGGCCCTCAAATTTTTATTCCATGCATCAGTTTAAAATCTTACGAAACCACGCACGACTGCTATTTTAAATAAATAAAAAAAATTCAGACATATATTCTAGCCTCACTAGGACTCCAAATCACGTGTTGTCTCAGCTCATGGTCTCAAAATAATCCCATATAATATTAAAAAAACTTACATGTAATTTATCAAATATTACATTCTCTTCGCCTTAAGGATTTACATCCTCGAAATCCAAAATAAGGGATAAAAAAACAAATGGGGATATTGAGCACGAATCTGAGCCTCCTACTCCTAAGTTCTCTCCTAGAGATTCTTATGTTTCCATCGAACATGAAACATAGGAATAGACCACCCAAAAAGTTCATGCTCCCATCGATCATTAATCTCTACCATGAACTTCGTAAATGTCACCCGATCATCAATGTCTAGCTTTCCCCAGTCGATAATGTGCGATGGTTCCAGAACATAACTCTTCAGTTATGACACATGAAAGAAATTATGCACCTGATATATCTGTGGGGGGGTATAGGTAGTACAACCTTTCCAAATCTGCCCAGAATATGGAGAGGGATGATGAATCTTGGAGACAACTTGTCACCCCGGCCAAATCTCTCTAATCCCCATCAAGGTGAGACCTGAAGAAATGCATGGTCTCCTTCATAGAACTCCAAGGGCTTCCGTATCCTTTAAGAATAAGATTTATTCTGACTCTATGTAGTCCTCATCCACTCCTAGATGATCTACACCTTCTCAGTGGTGGCTTATACCAACTCTAGACCCATGAGTACTGACTCCCCAGGGTCTATCTAGTATAACGGTGATCTGCATGGTCACCCATACTGTGCCTCGAATGGTTCCATACCAATGGTGGAGTTGTAGCTATTGTTGTACGTGAACTCCACTAGTGGTATATGGTCCTCCCAACTATGACCAAAGTCTAGGGTGCATACATGAAGTATTTCCTCCAAAACCTGGATAGTCCTCTCCGTTTGGCCATCCGTCTGGGGGTGAAATGATGTGCTCAAACGTAGCTGAGTCCATAATGCCTCATGTAGTTCTTTCATATTTAGGATGTGAAGAGAGAATAATATTCTGAAATGATCATCATAGGCACCCCATGATGACTAGCTATCTTCTAAACTTAGAGTAATCCCAAGCCCTCTACAGAACCCTTCTCCTGAATGGGTATGAAGTGGGCCGACTTGGTGAGTCAGTCAACAATCACCCAGAAAGTATCATGACCCCTAGACGTGCATGGTAAACTCGTCAATAAATATATAGATATACCATCCCACTTCCACTCTATCACCTCAAGTGGTTGAGACATGGTTGTTGGAACCTGATGCTTTGCCTTCACTTGCTGACAAGTGAGGTATCGAGAAATTAATTCTGCTACTGCCTTCTTGATCACCGGCCACCAATACTGACATCAGTGATCTTGGTACATCTTCCCCACTCCTGGATGAACTACCAAGTGGGTGGTGTGGAACTCCCTTAAAATCTATTACCACAATACCACTGGTAGAATGGTTCACCCTTTGAAAAGGATGACGTGCTTCCCACCTATCAAATATCCATTAGGGGATTTACCTGTGGATAACTGAGCATGTCGGGTCTCACAGTCGACATCCCCAAGCTATGTCTCCATAAATCTATGTAAGAGTGGGGGAGTGACAACCATAGACTGAAGATAGGCTATTCTATCTCCATCCATGAAGGATATCTGCATCGCGGCTAACTGCTCTGACACCTCACTCAGAAACTGCAACCTGGTTCTCCTGTTCAGCGCATCTGCCACCATGTTCCCCTTCCTAGGAGTATAGATTATCTAAAAGTCATAGTCTTGGAGGAACTCGAGCCACCACTGCTGCCTCAAGTTCAGGTATTTCTGAGAGAAGATATACCTAAGACTTTTTTGGTCGGAGTAAATGGTAAACCGCTCACCCATCAATTAGTGCTTCCACATTAACAAAGTGAAGACCACTACTGGTAGTTCAACATCATGGGTTATGTAGTTCAGCTCATGTTTCCACAACTATCACGAACTGTAGGAAATCAACGCTTTACCCTATATTAGGAAACAACCCAATCCAACCCCTGATGCATCTCAGAATACTACATATCCAATTCCCTCCTCTGGTAGATGAAAAATAGGGGCACTCATTAGCCTTCGCCTCAGCTCCTGGAAGCTCTGTTGGCACTTCTCCATCCACACGAAGAGTTTTCCCTTACATGTAAAAGTAGATAAGGGTATTTCTACCCTATAAAAGTCAGGAACGAACCTCCAGTTATATCCATATGAACCCATGAAACTCCACACCTCAGTCACGATCCTGGGTGGCTCCTAAGCAAGCACCGCCTCTATCTTCACCGAGTCTACTACAACTCCAACATTCAAAATAAAGTGTCCCAAAAAGTGGAACTCCCAAATATAGAATTTACAATTATATATCTTCCTATAAATATGGTGCTCCTAGATTGTATCTGGGACAATCCATAGGGGTGTTTCATGCTCCTCCTCGGATATTGAGTACACAGGGATGTCATCAACGAATACCACGATGAACTAGTCAAGGTAAGGCTGGAAGATCTTATTCATGAGAACCATGAACACTTCTAGGGAATTGGTCATATTGAATGTAATAACCAAGAAATAATAGTGTCAGTACCAACATTCAAAGGAATTCTTTGATACATCCTCATCCCACACACGAAGCTGATGATAACCAGACCCGAGGTCTATCTTTGAGAACCACCTATCCCTTTAACTAATCAAAGAGTTCATCGATTCCTGAAAGTGGGTATTTTTTCTTCACAATCACCTAATTTAGGCTTTAAAAGTCCTCACAAAACATCAAACATCCATCTTCCTTATTCGAAAATAGAATTGGGGTCACCCAAGGTGAAACACTAGGCCGTATAAAGCCCTTCCCCTGCAGGTCCTCTAGTTTTTCCCTCAACTCACAAAGTTTCGTGGGAGCCATCTGATATTACGGTGTGGATATTGGTGTCATATTAGGATACATATCGATGTAGAAGTCAACCACCCTGCGAGGAGGTAATCCTAGAACTTCTTTAGGGAATATTTCCCCGTAATCATCCACTACTACAGGAAATTGAGGACTCCTCTCCTCCACTACAGCAAGGGTAAGGCTAGCTAACTGGTGAGTGATCGGTTGTACCCTCCTCTGAGTAAGTCCTTCATGTGCTAAAAGTGTACCATTTTTTCTAGTAAAGGAGAACCTAGTTCCATCTCCATAGAAACACCATAGTTTGTGCCTAAAATAGGAAATATGAGCATGGACATCGGATAACTAGTCCATACCCAAAACAACATCGTAAGGCCAAGACGCTGCTACTAGGAGATCCTAGTCAAATCTCTTTCCTCTAATAGTAAGGTCACAATACTGACACCAGTGTGTGATCATCAAATCCTCTCCTGTATAAGTCTCTAATCGTAAGGATCGATCCAACTATTCCAACAAAATCTTTGAGCTCCAAACAAGGTCCATGGCAAGGAAAGTGTAACTGGAACCTCTATCTATAATAACTATAGCTAATGTTGAGAAGACACAAATTGTACCTCTAATAATCTCTAGAGTACCAGGGTTGTAATCCTCAATCACCTGAATATGGCCTCGCCCCTGTCCACCAGCTCTTGGAGCCCATGGTGTACCACCTAGGGGTGGTGGTAGTAGTACCTCGAACATTCATCCACTGCCTGCCACTCTACCTACTCCCCCGCCACATTTGTCTCCCTACGGACCACCCTACTTGAACCTCTTCCTCTACCTCGATGTTACCTCAACCATCTTCTGATCGTCTACATGGAGAGTTGGGTAGTCATGAGCCATGTGTCCCTGACTGCCACATGATTATCACACCCTACTCCTTTGCTGACTCCCACTTACCTAGGGGCCTCACACCACTAATCATGTGTCTTGGGGTTATCCCCTGAAATGCTTAACTCGATTGGGCCTCTGCATTAGCTGCCTGCTACCCACTACCGAAGGCTTCACCACTGGGTGTCTAATAGTAGATCTTACTGCTGGAAACTACTCTTCCAGAAACCTCTCCACGAGTAGAGATCTCTCTAGCACCCCAGACTGAGTAAGGATTCTAAGAGATACCATGGACGCCCATATCTCTTGATGTAGTCACTGCTCAAAATCTCGAGCCTGAAAGAACGGGTCTCACGCCATGACTGTAGATTAGCGAGAAAGCTCAGTGATTCTCATTGAGTACCATGCTACTATAATGCTACCCTATTGTAGGTGTAGTATCTCCTAGTTGCACACTAAGCGCAGAGTCTTTGGAAATAACTCCTCCCTAAAGAGATGCTCGAAGAATATCCAGGTGAGGGTCACCTCATCATATTTTTGGATCGCCAAGCTCCACCATCTCCCCTCCTAGCCTTGAAGAAGGATCTCAGATAACATCACCATCTATTTGAGAGGTTTCCTCACTAGATTGAAGACTTTCATAACCACCTCATGCCAGTCATTGACCACCTGGGGGTTAGTCTCACCCCTAAACCTTAGAGGACTCTATTTATGGAACTTGTGTAAGTAACTAATCATTTGTTCATCCTCTACCAGTAGGGATGGTAGGAGCTACTCGTTAATGCGTAGTGGAAGCACTTATGCACCACTTGGTAGGGCTACCTCTGGTACGGGTCCCTGAACTGATGCCTCATTGCTAGTCGTACAATCCTCATGGTAACACATCGGGATCATGGATGGTTGTACATGTGAAGGTATCCTGAAACAAATCAAGATTAACCATAGTCAATAGATTACACCTATTGAGATGACCCTAACTCAAGAAGAACATGAAACACTCTCAATTCCTATATGATGCATGTAACCATTTTTTTCATGTATCGAGTCAAAAATCATAATTCATGGTCCTAGTGTATGGATACGTTGGCCGCCATACTAACACTTTACTCCTTGAGTCTGAAATTCGAACACAAACATTCAACACTATTACCCCAAAACAAAACTACAGACTCTTAGTCTTTAAGTTATAACTGACCTCCTTTGTACCACTCTGTCATGACCCGTCCCCTGGGGCTCATGTTGTGACTACCCAAAGCCTACCTCCAAAAGGCCAGGGGTTGGTGACTAGCACCAAAGAAATTATCCCATAAGTGGGAAGCATTTTCCCGAGTACCTTTACACACATTCACACACATCCCCATCTCACAATGCTGATAAGTAAATGTGCATGCCACTAAGACAACCACTGAGAGTAATAGTACAGAACTAAAAGAAAAGGGGCCAGAATACAAGACCAACAAAAGACAATCAAAATATCCTGAAGTATGTCTATGGTAAATCCTACCTGAAGGGTAGGTGAAGGGGGTGACGCCTGAAGATGTAGAAATATGCCTCATCTGTCAGATCTCACTGGGCACCACCTAGCCACGAACCACCAAGGTCTCTGTCAAAGTGTCTATCATCTTCACAAGATACAACACGTGTGGGAATAGCCTATGTAGTGTTGAGTAACACAATACTCAATAATGATCCCTAAACACAAAGGTAATACCACAAAGGGAAGTATGAAAATTGTAGACTACCAAATAGGTACATGAAATGTAGCCCCTGAGAAGTACAATCAAGAGAGAGTCACTAGAGTCATCTCATACAGGTATAAATCTAAAGAAAATAAAGCAAGACTAACAATCATAACACTTAACACCTTGTACCACTAGAGCACTCATCCCTAATGAGTGCGTAGGTCTGATGGTTCACCAAGACCTTCTCATCACTTAGGCCAGCTAGGTCACCTAGACCTGATCGTCTCCAAGGCATGTTGGGTCACCTAGACCTGCTCTTTTCCATAGCCTTCTAGGTAACCTAGACCTATTCGTTTCCTTGGCCAGTAGGGTCACCTAGACCCACTCTTCTCCTTGTCCAATTAGGTCACCTAGACCTGCTAGTCTCTTTGGCCTACTAGGTCACCTAGACCCACTTGTCTTATAATTCTCATCACAGTCAGCAATAGGATCCTTGCTCGTAGTGCACTTGATTCCAGGAGAATATAATCCTCAACCCATAAGTTATATCTAAACTACCACAAAATTCCACTTAGTGTATACCAAAAGAAACTCCACGTCGTGAGGATCCCAACACCGCAAAAATATTTTCAATCGGATGTACAGTTTTGAAGTTATGGGAATTTTAGTAAAAAGGGTTTGGTGGGGTCTAGACCCAGTCTGACCCAGTCGGACCGTGTCGACCTGGTTGAGTATGGGCCAGACCGTTATGGACTAGCCCACATGCTAAGCCCATTGGGCCTGTTGGACCAGGACCATTGTGATTGGGCCCAGTGGCACGGTCCCCTTCCTCTAGCCCGGCCTACACTAGTAGGGCAGTTTCTATCTAGTAGGGTCGCCCATTGGATGGGTTCCCTTCCTTCGTCCTGACCTGCACTGGCGGGCCGGTTTCTCCCCAGCAGCCCAGTTCCACCTCTGGCCTGCCCCGTGCTTGTAGCCCAGTTCGGTCTAGCCTGGACGTCGCAGGCTCCACATCTGCTCCGCATCACATGACCAGTAGCTGGCCGACAGCCTCCCCTATATGCGGTCCCGTGGACTACATATCATCGCCTACTCGCAGGCCAATCGTGGGTCTTCCAGTCTGATGCATCACCCCATCAGCACCACTATTCCACACCTCTATGGACTACCTGGCTGCAACCTCTTCCACTATGGTGTGTCGTTGGTGTGATCCACCTTCGGCACCACCGCTCCGACAGATTCTTTCACAGGCCCCCAGACTCTCTCTGGTGGTTCGTTTTTTGATCTAGATGCTCTACTGTGATCCTCGGGTCATCGCCTCCACTATTGTGTGCTTCAATATTTCTCTCCATCAATCTATGGGTCCATCCACATTCAGAACCTCCTAGAATGAGTCTGACATGACCATAGGGGTCTGTCGTCGAAGAACACAAGAGGGAGAGGATATCACAATGAATGCCCAAGGAAATGAACATTGACCTAGTTCATTTGTCCTTTGTTCGTTGCATTAGAATAAAAAATGGGGGATGTTCTAAATATCACTACAATAATAATCCCCTCTTTAATCCCCACGTTTTGATTCATGTTCCCACATATTCGACTGATCCGTAAGTCAATCTATTAGTGGATTGACCCATTTTTTATGTTTAGAATGAAAAATGGGGGGGAAGGGAGACAACGCAGAAAATCAAAACCCCTTACCTAGAAAATAAGATTGGTCGGAGGAAAGAAGTCTTTGTTGATGGGGATCATTCCACGAGTGTCCTCTATCCATCGTCGCTGTTGAGATCTGTCCAAGAGGAGGGGGATTACTCGTTGTCATTGGTGATTCGTCATGCTTTGTCATTCATCGCATGCCAACACAAAACCTCTAGAGGTTCAGATCCAAACCAAAATTGTCCAAAAATCACATATCCCTATTAATTTATTAATTGACGAAACATGTTTTAGTGTTTCTGTTACACTGAGTCACCGCAGCATTATGTTGTTTCATTTATGAAATGAAACAGTGTTTTTGTTACAGTTTTGTTTCAGTGCCGCTATGTTGTTTCATTAATTAAATGAAATATCATGCTCAACATTACGTCATGGGAAAAAAGGAATAAATTAAATTTTCTTAAGTTTATTTTATTTTTCTTTAAAACTCTCAAAAATTATATTTACCCTCGACCAGCGCCAGTCGAGGTTAGGGCATATTTTAGGTAATGTTTTTGTTCCTAATGAAATAGTGCCCTTAAATATTTAATCTGGTCATCTGTTTAGAAGATTCTAAAGCCACACACGCGTGCTATTTTAAATAACTAAAAAAATTTCAAACATTTATTCCTGGCTCACCGGGTCTTAGAATAATGTGTCGTCTCAACGCCTGGTCTCAAAATAACCCCATATAATTTTTAAAAAAAATTACATGGAATTTTTGGTACATTACACATGAGGTATGTCTTTAAAAAAATCACATTAAAAACTTGTAATGGTTGATGATTAAAGGCCCAAGGTGAGGTTTTATATTAAATATGGATAAAGTGGTAGGGAAATGGAAGTTCAGATCAAGAAAATATAGTGAATCAAACATGAAATCAAAAAGTCATTCCTAGAGTAAATTCTCCCCAAATGTTTGATAAAAACATTTATCATCATTACAAATTCATGCATTGACCACACATAAAGATGAAAATATGTATTACATTCCATATGAAGAAGAAATGTATAGAAATTTCATGGCAGACGTAATTTGTTTCGAGACTATAAATGATATTCTCAGGAATTAATGGCTTGGAATCTTAGTTGTGAATACATACATAAGGTAAATTTTCATAATTTTTCTATCTAAATAGTGATCTAATATTTTTATTAAAGTTAATAAATATTCATATTTTTTATAGGTGTTTATATTACTACTATAAAATGGGAAAATCATGGGAAGCATGATTTGGATTCATTAATCCCTATATCATTTCTGCAGAAAAACATACTTTGGAAAAACAAGAAATTGAGAAGAAAATAGATGACTTTATTGAACAGTTTGATAAAAAATACATTAGAAGATAGACTCTTTTTGATGCCTACAATGCATAAGTAAGACTATACACTATAATCACATAAAATATATTATTAATTTTTAAATTAATTAGTTGTTTATATTTTTTTTATCTAGCACTAGATGTTGATCACAGTCAATATGGGTACCCCAAATATTTATGTTTTGGATCCAGTTCATGGATATCCAACCAACCGACCACACATGATGTGTATTATAAATTTTTAAGATAGTGTAATCAATATTTTATAGTAAAAATTAGAATTATATGTTTTTTTTCTGTGTTTGAATAAGAATTTTTTTATAATGTGGAGGTCATAACTTATAGGATAAATCATGGAATGAATTTGGTGGTTGAAGAGATAAAGCCACTAGATTACAAGAAATGGAAGAAAAAAATAGGGTATATATATAATTATTAAACTATCAAAATATTTCAAAAAAGATTACTTATTTTAGTCAATTTTTTTGCAGTGTCTAATGTAAGATAATGACATCAAGTATGGATATTATGTTTAAAAATTTGTGAGAGAGATCGTAAATCATGAAAACATCAGCATACCCTAACACGTAATTTCTGAAGGTAATTAAAATTTCATTAAATATTTTTCATAATCATTCGTTTATCAATATTTTCTCAGTAATATCAACATTTATGAAAACCTCCAACTTAAAAGAAGTAGTAAATTTGGTTAGAGATGAGTGGGAAGCGTACATATTTTTTTATAATTTATCCTGACAACAAATTTAGGTGATTACCTACTATGTTTATGATCTACTATGAGATATGAACATAGAAATATATTTGGGGTGTGAAACATCCATGTCAGAATGATTTTATCTTATTTTTGATATGTTTCTCAATGAGAATTATAATGGATTAAATCAATTTTTTTAGAAGCACTGACCTACAAACAATAAAACTGTTGAGCAATGGTGGAGTCAGAGGTAGAGTCGGAGGTGAAGGTAGAGGCATAGGCAGAGACCGATGTAGAGGAGGAGGCAGAGGTGGATCCTAAGGTAGATACCTAGGTGGAGACCAAGGCGGAGGAGGAGATGAAGCACTAGCTTGAAAATAATTAAATTTTTGGGTAGTGGATTAGAATGAGTATCATAACAAGATTGTGTTTGAGGAAAATTGTTGAAAATATCACACAAAACTTGTCACTTAAGATAAGAGGCATTGTGAAATTGGTTAAGGTATCTTATTCAAAAAAAATTACACCCCTTGATTAAGATATTTTATATAGGAATTTATGTGGAGTAATTTTTTCAGAAACAAAAATAAACCACTTATTTTTGAATTTGATTATCATAGGATACAATTTCTTTTAGCACATTCAAGGTAATATAAAATATTAATAATGTGTGAAAGTGACCCCTCACAAAGAAAAAACTAAATAATAAAAAAAAATATAGTTTATTTCCCATGACTTCTCTACACTACAAAAAAAGGTACTTAATAGTGGAGCCTATAGTCACATGAGAGCCATACAACACAAATCCAATCATAAAATAGGTATAAAATACAACTTAAATGTTTGAATAAATATGTGTTTAATCAACCACCAAATACAAAAAGTGTATGAGAGAACTATTGGAGGAAAAACATCATTGAGAGATCATGTTCATCAAGGAGGGATGTTGTCAATGGAAACATGAAATCAAATGAAAAGAAACCACCTTATAGAGAAATCCTCAATAATGAATAACCTTATTCCAATGAAATCATGACGCACTGAAAATCAAAACAAACACCCCCTTTGAAAAAAAATCTTATAACTTGATCCAAAACCTCTCAAAAATTACATGAATACAAATTATCATCAACTGAATCATGAATTTTAATAAAATGACAATACAGTGGTTTCACTTTTGTGGGTGGTCGAATTGTTTGGTTTTTTCAATCGCCAATCAGATGCATGATATAATATCACAAATTCATGTGAAATACATAAAAGTAACATTCATTATTCATGTACACATTCATTGTGTAAAATAATCCATGTTCACTGGATCATTAATAAAAAAACTCATCATAGTTCTCAATAAAAATACATGGGAGTAAGGATATTTCCATTTTTATGAACAAATAATTATGATGTTATGTTAGATTTTATCATCACCTAGAAAATTCATTCGGATTGTTTTGGAATTGGAATTAACTTTAGTAAAAAAGACAACTTATATACTCAAAACTAATAAAATGTATTCAGATTATTTTGGTACTTTTGGAAAGTTATCCATATTTAATTTTTAATGTGTAAGAATTAGCCTAACCTCAATCTGATACATGATGTTCCCGGTTGGACTTAAAGTGTATGTTATCAATTTAAAATTGACATTTTAATACAAAAAAGTATCACACATTGAAAAAATAGAAAACATGCTCAGATAGTCTTGATAATTTTATAAAATTATTATTAATTAATTTTTGATATGTAGGAATCAATCTTGTGTCAAACCCACACACAATATGACCATAATGACTCAACGTGCATGTTTATAGTTTAAAATTACCTTTGAGTAAAAAATCAAAATTGGTGCACTTAAAACAAAGTAAATGAATTATTATTATTTTGGTACATTAATAAAACCATCCATAAGTTAGTTGAGAAGTGAAAAAATAATCCAAAACTCAATATGATGCATAGTGTGACTGATATGACTCCAAGTGCCTCTTTTTATTCAAAATTGATATTAATTTTAGTAAAAAATAAAACTAACATACACAAATATCATAAAACACATTAGAATTATTTTGGTTCATTGTTAAAATGATCGAAAAGTAATTTTTTACATGTAGGAATCCTCTGCTTCTCAATCTAACACACAATGTGATCGATGTGACTTAAAGTGTCCGTTATCAGTTTAAATTTTACATTTTAACAAAAAAAAAGTGTCACTAACTGAAAACTAATCAAATGAACTTGGATTTTCTTGATAATTTAGTACAATAATTAATTAATTATTTTTTATGTGTAGGAATAAATCTCAAATCAAATACATATATGATGTGACATGTAAGACTCAAAGTGTGTGTTTCTAGTTTAAAATAACATTTTCGTAAAAAAACAATGTGGTGTACTCAAAACAAAGGAAATGCATTTGGATTTTTTTGACACTTTAGGAAAATTATGCATATTTCATTTAGGATTTGTAGGAATTTAAAACACCACAATTTGATACATGGTGTAACCGGTATGACTCCAAGTTCATCTTTTTATTCAAAATTGAAATTAGTTTTAGTAAAAAAACAACTAACATACTTAAAGAAAGAAAATAGATTTAAATTGTTTTGGTACTTTAGAACAATGATCCATAAGTCATTTTTTACATGTAAGAATATTCTTCATCATAATATGATACACAGTATTCCCATTATAACCCAAATTGTATGTTGTCTATTTAAAATTTACATTTTAATACCAAAAAAATTCCACTCACTGAAAACTAAGAAAACACCATCAAATTTTATTTATAATTTAGGAAAATGATTCGTAATTCATTTGTGAAATGTAGGAATAAGTATCATGTCACACCTTCATGTGATGTGACCAGTATGACTCAAAGAGTGTGTTTCTAGTTTAAAATGACATTTTAGTAAAAAACACAAATGACATACACAAAATTTGGGAAACACATTCAGATTGTTTTGATACTTTTGGAAAACAATCCATAAGTAATTTGGGACGTGTAGGAATCTATCACACCTCAATCTAATGCATGGTAGGTCCATAATGACCCAATGTTCATCTTTTCAATATATAAGCGTCATTTTATTTTAAAACATGCATCACATCGCCCAAACTGAGCTAGTGAGACTAGATAGTTTTAACATCATTTTATCTTCTATTAATTAATTAATTTAATTATCATTTTTATCTTATTATTATCTGTTTAGTTCTCATAGAGATAATGCATGATAATGAACAATAAATGGCATATGACATGCAAAAATGAACTGCAACACAAAATGATAAATAGTTTTCCTGATTTGACTCAATGTTTAGTTGAAAATTAATAATTTATATTTAATTTAGGTATTTATATTATTACTAACATAATAATTTTTTTCTTATATAGGTGAATTCATTTTCTCATGTAAGGGTGTCTTGATCTTTTATATAGGTGTTTTATTTTTCTTGATAATGGTTTTTTCTTTCTTTTATTTCTGTTAGAAATTTTATTTCATTTAATTTTAATATTTGTATATGATTTTGATAATTTCTAGTGTTGTTTCTGGGGCTACAGTGTGCTATTAGAACACACTATAGTGTGACCTATTTCTAGTTTTGTGGTGTGTTGTAACATCTCACTAAATTATTACCCTTTATCAGCACATTTATTTGTGCTAATAAAGTATCCCTTTATCAGTTCATTTATTAGTGCTCATAATCGATCCTTTTATCATCACTTCTAGAAGTGCTGATAAATGGTATCTTTTATCATCACTTCTAAAAGATATGATAAAAATATAGTCCTTTTAATCACGTTGTGGTATTCCACACATTTTTAGTGCTTATAAAGTTATATTCTAGCACAATTAAGGGATTATTTTTAATAGTTATAGTTATAGTTTAATTAACTATAATTATATTCCACTATAGCATTGGTTTTCAAATAACCTTGAAAACATTATACTATAGTTATATTTTTAAGAAAACTATAATTGTAGATCTATTCTGATAGTTCATCTTTACATGGTTCAAAAAATTATGACTATAGTTTATATTCATGGGTTTATGAGTTACAACTATGGTTTTGAACCATGATAATATCTAGAGAATCCAATAGCGAATATATGTGTACTAGTGACTGTATAATGTTACTGTCATTTCCATTCAATTATGTTTGATGATGATCAAATAATTAAAAGCCAAAGGGTTCTTTCCTCTATGATATATCCATGGGTTTTTATGAGTCACACAAACACTTTGAGTGGGATATTTTAATTCCTTCACAATATGTTAGTATCATAAGGACCAAGAAGAAAGTAAGAGAAAGTTTTGATAAGGAATTATATTGTCCATATTATATCATTAGGGTCACACCCCATATCTCATGGTCATGGATAATATATATAGGTTATAGGGCCACACCCAAATCCATTCTCTTATGTAAATAATTTACTCATTTGTTTCATAAAGGTATGAGTAAATTATTTTGTTTTTATAGTATATAACTCTCTACCAATAAATCCTCATGATTATTTCATATTATGAAACAATTTATTAATGATAGAAAATATGTATGAGATATAAAAATTAACTACTAAAAATTCACTTTCTAAGGTATGCTACGATAGTTCTTGAATGCATTGATTAATTCAATATTCAACACTACTACTCAACCATATCTTACAAAACAATATAATTGAAAAACTTCTATATGGTACCATTATACCCTAGATTACACCTATACATGGTAGATCTTGTAATATCTCTATATCATAGGATATGATATACCCTTATTCTGTAATAAAAACCTTTTATCCATGTGTTTCTCATACCATACAACAAGCCTTATCGTACTATACAATATCTATGGATTTAGAGAATATTCTCATCATTATCTCACATTCACTAAATCCTAATATAAATTCATTCAATTTCACCTTATACCATATTATATATGATAATTTCTAAATTCATATCTGAATTTTTTTTGATATCTTCCAAACCATTTTTTGGAAAGCTATTATTAACTACACATTAATCCATAGGCCTTTGGGCTAGCAGTTTGGGCCTATGGGTCTCATGGTATTTGGGCATCAAAAGGCCTTCAATCCATAGGGCCTTTAAGTCACCAATGGCCTTCGGGCCATAGGGAATTTGGGCCACAGAAAAGACCAAAGAAGAGAAGACCACACAGGATTAGGGCCAAAAAAGGATTAGTGCAAAAACAACAACCACCAGAGTATAGCTAACCAAATTGGAAGAATGAGAGGGTATGGAAACTACCATCAGGACCAGGCATTGTGCAGCTCTGCCTAGGGAAATGTTAGCCGATAAGGCATGTGAGGTGGAGAGCTAGGAACCTTCAATATGTAGATGCTAGGGAGAGACTGTTTTAAGTTTTTCGGGTCTTGGGGATTTAATTTCATGTATTGGTTCAGGTATGTGCCTTGTGCCTTGGGTAAATGGGTCTTTTAAGGGTTCCCCTTCAACACTTAAAAGGGGGATTATCCAAAATAAAAAAAAGTCATTTGAGCCATTCAGGCTCATAATTGTTATATGAGAGGAAAAATATCATCTTGGCTAATCTCTAACTCCTGACATGGTGAGAAAGCTACTAAAACACCACCTAATTAGCTAAGACTCATGGATTACATAACAAAAGTATAAAAGTGTGAAGGTTTCCAGGCTAGGTAATTTTCCAACCTTAGGTGGTGGGGACACTAAATATGAACAATGAACCCCTATTTTACCAATGACATAGTGTGTGACACTTGTATAGTATACATGGTGGGTCATCCAATGCACACACAAAAATTTGTGCCTCATGATCATATTTCATATCTCAATAAAAGAATCATACTCATTTCAACCTTAACATTTCATCACAACCTGTAATACTCCATTTTAGAAATTAGTTAAGGATAACTCAAATCTATACTTTTATAGGTCAATTATTATTACATTTCTTGAAATGTATAACAATATATACATTTATATAGCTATATTGAAACAATGATAAAGAGGATATTTACATTTATATGATGCATTTTATATCCTTAACATATTTTAAGAATACATAAAAATTCCCTAAATAAGAAAAATTTTAACATATCATATATGAAAGATTTCTAGATCATCCTTATGCTTGTTGTATTTTCTATGTGTTTTTTTAAATCATTACATCTATATGTAATTCTCACCACATCTCTATTTGACCATCTGATACAACCCTCCCACTTAATTCCTTAGTGAGTAACATATATGAAATATGGGGGTTTTAATAATGGTGAGACTTAAAAATCATATTCATAATATTTAACTTTTTGAGAATATTCAAACTTATTAACTTCAAATATTTAATTTTATGATGTTAATAACTTCTATTTTCTATTTTTGAACTTCTCTAAGTTCATCACTACCATTCATGAAACCTTTTCTATCAATCTTTTTCATTGAAATATTCAGGTAAATAATGTTACTTTTACATCATTTCATAAACATTTTAGGATATCTGGGGAAGTTCACTTTTTTATGGAAACAAATGTAACTTTTACATCTTTTTTACCATCATGTACAAAACCTTTTAGGATATCAAGTGAAATTTACATTGAATTTTAACTATCATAATCTTTTGTTAGTTAAATTTGAAAATCTAGAGTCTAATTATACTCTCAATTTCCTCTTATAAAATATTTTATTTTAAGGATATCATACTAAGATAAAAACTCTTTTATTTTTAAGAAATGATAGCTATTTCTTTTTAGTGTGGATATTTAAAAAATAACTATCGTATCTATATTATATATGGTATTTTATATGTTTGGAAATTTTACTAAAAAATAATACTTTACCAAATACACCAATGTTTTTGGTGAATCATTTTCCATTATATTCATGGATAAAAAAAATATCCCAGATTGAACTCCTTATTTCCTTGTCTCCATGTCTCATTTTCAAGTGTCTTATGGAATTGGATGAATCGTAAACCATGTGTATCCAAAACATTTGATATAATTTATTCAAAAAATGATTATTTACAATCTCTACCTAATAGAAAAATGAGACAAAAAATACACATCTTTGAAAAAATTTATCTTGATCAAAGAACTACTTGCATCAAATCACTAAATGCAGAAAATCCTTTACTCCATTACTTGAATGAAAATTTTGAGCTCGCATATTCAATAATTACTTTACCTATGACCACCTATATATTTACAAAACATGTAAAATATAGAGTATTATATCATATATATTTTATCATAAAAGAATTAAATTTTATAATATTAATACCTACAGTGGAATCTCCATATGGATACTTATAACCATTTAGATATTACATAAAATTACTTCTCTGATATCTAGTCTTTACACAATTAAAGCATTATCCCTCTTTCCTTTTCTTCAACTTAGTCTATAGTGTGGACTCTCTATAACATATTTTGTTATATTAATGTCCAAATATTTTACCCTTTTCCTTTATTAAGATTAACATGATACTTGATCTTGAACTACCCATGTATTTCTCATCTATCCTTAACATGTTAAGAAGAATGGGTAAACATTTACTGAACTTTTTCTTATTATAATTGTCAATAAACCATCAGAACATTTTCTAAAATGATTATATAATAAATTCTATGTCTATATTGAGCCTAAGTGGTGAATATATTCTCTCTATGACATTGATGTACCAATTCATATTGATTTCATGTGTTTATACAAATTTTTATTCTACTATTTATCAATAAAAGGGTTCCTTTGACACCTCATACCTTTCAGGCCTAGTCTTCTTCTAATAGATTCTTTTAAGGTTTTCTATAATTTTATAGGTACCCATAATATCATTTTTTTTAAAACATATTATATATGGTTACCAACATAATTATAGAGATATACAATGAATACTTTAGATGTTCATCATAAGTATCTATGTCTGTTTATTGAATGTCTTCACCAGTTGGATGCTTAGGAATGCACTCCTCCAACACATATAGTTTTCCTTATTTCTTGAAAATTATTCTCAATTTTTCATACCAATCAATAAACTTATAGAAATTTAGTTTTTACATATCAAAAAATTACCACTAGTTCATTATTGTTGATGATTAATATGACATTATCTACAATAGAATATTTAATTAAATGAGTGTCTTATTTTATGTTCTTTTATTAAGGATTTTTATTAAATATACTCCCACTAAAATTGATGACCTCAAACATCAATTATATTTAGTAATCAAAGATCCATATTTCAATAAACAATTAGTTTTATATGTAATTTCTCTCACCACATGGCTATTTAGGTAGGGAGACATCCCAATCGTATCATATATAACTCTTGGATAGTTGAGTGAAAAACTCAACACCATTCCTCTGGTATGCTTTCTAAGGGTTTCCTAACTAAAAGTAACCCAAATATTGTAATGGAATTTTTTTACCTAACTTTTAGGGTTTTCCATTTTTACCATGTCTTAGACAAAATAATCCATGATAACTCGGATTTGGAAAAATCTACCTAATTGAATGATCCTGATCTTGACTTGTAATTTCTTTGGAAGGAATCTAACATTTAGTATTTGAGGATTTGTCTTTAAAGGTCCTTCTAATTTAATATAGATCATAATAATTTTAAACTAATAAATATTTCAGCAAATGTATATTTTTTATCTCATGTTTTATTCCCTTATGTATACATGCTTCTAACTATTTGGTTTTGAAATCCTTATTTCATCCACCAAATTAATATGTTCACACCATACTAATGTGTAACTATTTACACTACCCAAATTTTGTGTTAAACATCCAAAAATGAAATCCAAACATATTCATATATATCCAAATGAACCCTATTCACGAGGTAGATGAACTCTACAACAAAGGTTTAGAATTATATGAGATTAACACTATCCAGATGAGTAAGACTAGATCCACAGATTGACAACCCCCTACTTTTATAAAATAAGGGATGAGCCTCTGGTTCATTGGGAAGTCCAACCAAAAGTCCCTCCACCTGGGGATACTTAAATCAAGATAGAATCCAATTCATAATAACATTAAAACCTAATATGTATAAACTATATTCAACAACTAAATTCAAGTTAATAACTTTAATTACAAATCAAGGTTAAGGTATATGGAAACTAAATCTTATGTTATCATACCTAGCATATTATGCATGGCTTGACCATATTAATGAAAAAAAATTATCAAATAAATGAAATATTACACAATATTCTCATTTCATAAACAATTTATAAACATGAAAAATTTAGAACGTATTAAACAAATAAATAAATAGTTTATTTATTTTTCATACATGTGGTATTAAAAATTGAAAAAATCATAAATAAATAATTGTAAACACTTTATAATTCATTATATAAATTCCAAAAAATAGGTAAATATAAACACATTATATTTATTATAAATTTAAACACTTTCATATTAATCCTTATAAGAAATTTTTTTCCAAAATATAATACTTCATGAAATATAAACATTTCATACATCAATTTCAATTATGTAAATATTTTATATTATCTAAATGCCACATATTAACATTGTTTAAACCTTTGATCAGATAATTATTTAGAACTCCTGGTAAGTTTTAAATAATTTCAAAAAAAGAACATTTTAATTTGAATATTTCTAATTAAATAATATAGACAATTAAAAATTTTAAAATATAAAAACGTTCTATTTTTCCTTATTTTTTGTAATTTATAAACCTTTTCTAAATTATACTTATAATTCATATATAATTAATTTTATATCCAAATTATAATACATTCCACATAATTTTTGAAATAATCATTTTAATATTAACTCTTAATATCATGGAATATTTATTCATTAATGTTTCACAAACATTTCATTAATTAATTATAAACTATTTATACGTAATTAATTTATAACCTTTTATAAATAAATAAATATCCAAAAAATACCTTTTATCATTACTTATAAAAAATTTATAATTAAAAAAATTCAATTCGCTATTGAAAATTAAGAAAAACAATTTTTTTATAGCATATCATATTTGACAATCTTCGCTTAGTCATATGATATGATAGATATTTTGTGGCTTGTAAACTCTTTACATACTGCCTATCAAACTTTAAAATAGACTTTACCATTTTTATATATGATAATATTTTGTATATTATGATATTCAAGGATAATGTATGATAGAAGTGATGCTTTGTTTAAGAAACAGATGAAAATTATATTTTTGAATACGATTACTATATATCACACATTATTATGTCCAAAACCATGAATTTTTATTGAATCGTATTTTATGATTTGAAATATGATAGGATTAATGGTATGAATGAAATCAATTCTCAAATTATTTCACATACCAAAAAACATGGAATGGATTTGATACCACTGGTGGGTTTCAAAGAATAACTTAATATTTAATCATACAAATTGAATCACATAAAACCATGAATCCCAAGAACACCACTTGTTAGAGAAAAAATCATCTGAAACTATAAATTGAATATTTTTATACCTTTAAACATAGAATGTTATTGTCATTTCCTTTCTATTTTTTAGGATGATCACCTAATAAACAATTGAATGGTTATCCCCTCTAAGGTGTATCCACTAGTTATTACAAATCACCAAAACAATTTAGGTGGGATATTCTAATTACAGCATGATATTCTAGTATCTAGGTTATTAAGAAGAAAGGACGATAAATATTAGGTAAGGAAGTGTATCGGTCAAACGTTCTCAGGTGGGTCACACACTAGAGACCATGGTCATGGATCCTTTATATGGAGCAGTAGTACCTATCAATGTAGAGAGAACTGGGTAGGGAATTTAGAGTGGAATAGTGTACCTTTTAGATTAGTACTAGGCACCATGCAACTTCTCATGGGGAAATTTTAGCCAATCATCCATGTGATGTGGGGATCTAGGTGAAATTATTAAAGTAGATTATGGGGAGGAGTAGTTTCAATGTAGTTGGGTCTTTGGGCCTTTGGGTCAGGTATTGGGCCTTATTCCTCCATGAAATATTTTTATGTAAGTGTTCCCTCTTAACCCAATTAAAATTGGGATTTTCCTGAAATAAATAAATAAATAAATTTCTAAGGCCTTTGGGAAAATTCATTATGATCATTTCATCTTATGAAAAAATTTAATAATGATAGAACATGTGTTTGAGATATAAATGTTAATTTATTAACATTCAGTTTCCAATGTATGTCATAACAGTACCTAAATACATCTACTCATTTGATACTCAACATAATGACTCAACTATATCATATAATAATACATAATAAAATAACCACTATATGATATCAGTATATCTTAGATTATGACTATACAAGGAAGATCTTATGATATCTCTATATCATAGCATATTATATACCTTTGGGATAGAATAAAATCGTCTTATCCATGTGATTACCATTCCCTAAAAAACTCTCAATCATATTATATGAAATTTATGGATTTAGGGAATATTCCCATCAAAATACAGGGTATATATCCACCGATGGAGGTAAACTAGATAATCCTTAGGCACAGCTTCTCTAAGAATGATATTATCCATTTCTATAGTAATATACCCAAACTTCCCCTGATTAAGGGATACTAGACTAGTTAGTAGCTCCCACTATCCACAAATAATATACTTTTAAGTTGTTGAAGTTGAGAATGGTACCCTTTTCCCATAATAATCAATGCAATCTGAGAATTGATTCAATTAGTCAATTCTCAGGATAATGTCAAACAATTTCATATTTAAGATCATAAGATCTTATAAATGCTCGAAAGAGGAAATGACCAAACCATATTAAAGAAACTTTTAGGTCAACTCTATCATTTTCATGAGAGGAGTGTTAGGGATTGTATAAGAAGATAAGGATTCTAATTTAATTCCTATAAGTAATACCAAATTAGAATAAATTAAAAAGTGTGATGTAACTATATCAAATGAAGTGAAAGATAGTCTAGAGGATACCATAATAGTACCTCTAATAATATATATAATAAATAATTTATCAATGGTAAATTGATCTTCCACATATAGCCTATTTGTGGCCCTATACTAACCCTAAAGTGTATACTTCTTCATTGATTATTGCACTATAACTATATTCCCATGTCCACCACATCATCTTGCTTGACTAGATATCCTAGAATGTGGTTGGTTTCCTCTATTTGACTGAGTAACTAAAGGAATCTACAATGTCTAGGTCTCATAAGGTCACTTCCTGGTGCTCTTAGATAATCCATGTTAACATAAACTTTAGAGATGTCTATACTGGACCTATATGGGACACCACTTAGCTTTGTAGGTATAATATTTATTAATTTGTTTGAAATAGACACCCTAGTAATCTTGTGTAGTTGTACTTATAGAACTAGTAGTTGGAGGTAATTCACTTACCATACTCCCCTAGAGAGAAGTACCACTAATTATCTCCTCTCATCGTCGTTTGTGACCACTTGAGAAACTATCTCTTATTTTTTTTCTAGGAAATGAACTACTTAATCCTAAGCCACTTCAAAATCTAGTCTCATCCAAAATATCCTTATTTACTACTTCTAAGAATATAGGATGGTTTAAAATCATTTCTTATGTCTTTAAGGGATCTTTCATACCCATTTTAAAGATCCTTACTTTGTATTCCTCTTCTCCAATCACATATAGATAAAAGGGAGAAGGTATATAAACTTGGAAACATATTCTATAACTGACATAAATCCTTTTTGAATTTTTATAAACTAATTTTCCATAGAAAAACATATAGTATTAGGATAAAATTTCTCAAAAATATCTTTTTGAAGATCTTCAAGGATATACTTGTGTTCTTTTTAGCATCCAGCATGATATCCCACCATCATAGGGTTTCCTCTTCAGTCATGAAGGTAGCTTGAAATACTAAATTTCATTATAGAGTCTCATTACATTCAAATATATTTTGATTATGGTTAAATCTATTTTTACACCTATTTGGGAGACACATCACTCTGAAAAATAGTAGGATTATGAAATTATAAATCCTTCATAATCTCTCAAGTGGTAAGATCCTTTCATTAAGATCCCAACCCTACTACTTGAAGTAACTGTGTGGGCCCCTCTAAGACCTGAGAGGATACCATAGGTTATTCGAGTAGAAAATTCTAACCTAGACCTTCCTTCATGGAATTTAGTAATCATCGAGGAAAACTTTTCTACAATAAGGTAGAGAACTATGTTAAAAAAATTCTCCAAAGGGGGAAAACCCCAAATTCAAGAACTACATTACAAATTTTAGGGATTACCCCATTCCCCTATCTTATATTCAGTCATTAAAATAAGTTCCATTTTAAAACATCCTTTTAAAACCTTATTTTATAATAGTTCTATAAGCACATATTATCATTTTGAATCAAATAAAACATATATAAAGTATAACACAAAGGAGAGGAATAATACCAATATAAATAGGGTTCACAGTTAAAGAAACCATTGGTTGAACCATATAAACTTAATAATTAATAATAAAATTATAAGAAACAATTATTTATTTATTATTAATGTTTTAGATAATATATATCATCAATCCTACCCAATAATAACATAACAAACACAATTAGACATAAAATATTCCTTGATGTCTTATCTTTTTCTACCAATTGATGCCTAAAATGATGAATGAGACTCAGTGATTAGGGTTTGAAAAAGAAAATTTGAAGACCTAATGTACCCCTAGTAACTCATTCTTCTAACATGCTAGCATGGAATATTTTTGGGTTAGTTCTTGAGTATCGATATCCCTATCTCCTAGATAATCTCATGTACAATACCCTAGATCCCTTAATGTGGATCTGATTCCATTTTATAATAAACTTGTCCTGATTACCCAAACAATATTAGTTCAGGTTACTACAACACCTCAGGCATACCTTCTGATTTCTTGATGCTATTATAAACACTATGGGTAAAAATAAACATCAATTGGGGGTGGGTTTCCCCCTTGGAATAATTTTATAAGTTCAATTAGATCAACACCTAAATTAGAATGGAAAAATAAGTCTTAGAAACACCATGAATAAAACTATATAGCATCGTAATCATGTGTAATGATGAGAATATACAAACTTCATGATATGACATGTGAATACATTAATATAAACCAAATAGATCAAACAAATTCAAAATAAAATAAATGAAATGGTTACTAGAGAAAAATATACATTAATATTAGGTAATATAAGCATGGTATATTGACCCTCTAAAAGCCTAAAGCCCTCATATGTATATTTAATTTTTAGATAATCCCCCTTTTTAAGGGATGAGGTGGAACCCTTTCATGACACATAGGCCCAGTGGAACAACGTCTGTACATGACCCAAAGGCCCAGTGGAACAAATTCCATTACATGACCTTTGAAGGCATTAGACTTGAATACACTTTGGAACTACCCATCCCTAGAATATTATTAATTTAAGGCACCTGTCTTACCACCTAGAATGGATAATCGGCTATTATTTCCCCATGTATAGCTACATGGTTCCTGATAATGATGGAAATTTCAATAATGTCTCATTCTTCCAATCCGGTTAGTTTTTCCCTCGTGGATGCTACTTGCTCTGAGTTATCTTCTAGGCTTGCTCATGTGTGATCTGCTTGGTCACTTCTTGGTCCATTATAGCCTGGAGTCCCGGTGGCCCAAAGGCCTTTGGTGGCATGAAGGCCTTGTGGCTCGAAGTCCTTTGGTGGCCCGAAGGCCCTATGGCCCAAAGGCCTTGGTGTCCCAGAGGCCCTGATACCCATAGGTCTAAACTGGTTACTCAAAGGTCCAAATCATATGAATAGTTGTGGATTCGGTAGTAATTACCATGGTACCTGCTTCAATGCTTCTACAATACCCCATAAATTCTACCTCACTCGTATTTGATCCTAGGTATTTCATATTCCAAGAAAGATCCTCTACCACTTTGGTACATGCTTGTTGGTGTCTATTTACCCTAAAAAGTTGATCGCCTGAGTGAAATATCTCATGTCATACATTGAGTAAATTCCCAATGTGTGCATTATATTTCCCCTCTAAAAAGTAAAAAAAAATATTTACCATGATCCTAAATCCATGCATTAATAACTTCTATTATTTATAACTTTTCCTTTACTTGGGTCATGAAAAATGAGTCTGCAAATATTCTAATAAGGGCTCGTGTAAGGTGTGATTATTATATACCCAATAATAAATCACCACCCACCCCTAACAACCTATTGTATACTCAAGTGTATAAAAAAAATAAAGATATAATAAGAAATAAATATAAAAACAAACATTCTTAAGATACTATAAGAATATCATTTAATACCAAAATAAATAACTCCTTACACAAGGAGGGTTTAAACATGTCAACACATCTTTAGCCTAAACCCAGAATATGAGATGATCTATAACTAAAGTCAAGGTGAACCACTAAAATTATTTAGGGGAAATGGAATCATGTATAATAGTGGTATGACAGTTAATCTAACCATACCATTTGGGGATATGGGGAAATCTTTTAATAGACTCAAGGTAATGCAATCCCATCCAATTTTGTCAATTTTTCTTACGATAATAGGTGTACTTGAGAACCTTTTTAATACTTTCATAACATTCCCATTTCATTAATTATTTATCAACCTCATGTATCAAGAAATAAACACACCAAATTATATAAAAAAAATTCTGCAAAACATGAGTAATAAACACAAATAATATAATTTATGTATGTGGGAATAAATCAATACAAGAAGCCATTTATGGTATTTAAATCCTTTTCCTAAAAAATTTTAGGGCATACAATTTTATTTAATCAAAACTTAATATTAAATTTTCTAAATTTATCTTGTCAATATGTATACATAATAAATTAACCCAATTGATATAAGGTTTTTCATCATACCATTTTCATAACATCCCCACCCATCTCCATAGCTTGGAATAGATTGGAGGTGCTTCTCCCTTAGTTGGAATTCCCCTAACACCAAAGGCTGGAAATTCATGTCAAGGGTTTAAACATAAAATACATGGGGAAATGATTTACACTTTTAGGCTCATGAACACAATACACACATATCAAGACAAGTATAAATAAAACCAAATACATCTATATAAATTATTCATGCAACAGAACTCATCAATAATAAATAACATAACCAAACCTAACTATAAACAATGAATCAAAGACCAATATCAGAGTAATAGTGGATCTAGTATAAAATAATATAATTTATAGGAATCCAAAGTAGTAAATAATTTTCCATCAAGTCTGCACCACTCTACATCAGGACACTAACAACTCTAACCCCCATATCCACCAACCACAATAGTAACATCAATGTAAGATTATAGTTAAATAAGAGACATTAACCATTCCTTTTTTATGGTAAACTACATCTACAAATGCCCCAAATTTCCCAGTAAGGGGGTGAGTGCAAAACTCATTTGGTAATCCCAAGAGACATACAAACACATTCCATTGAGACAATATCAAGATAGCACATTTTGTAGAAAATAGATGAGAAGTGGATAAATAATATATACAAAGTCTTAAATGCGGTTCAAGTGAAAAAATAATAAATCAAATAATGTTATCCTTCCTTAAAATTTGGCATAGCCATCCCATGTTTATACACACCCACAAGAATATGCATTTAATGGGCCTCCCTATACTCATGATTGGTGAGTTATCCTTTAACTAAGTTGTCACATGGTGACATAATTTAATGATGGTACTTCAAACTGTGATTTATCTCGAGTATTATTTTATTTGAAAGTGGTACTTATGACCATGATCTATCCCTAGTTTTATTTTATTTGATAGTGGTAATTTGGACCATGGTTTGTCCCATGTGAACATGAATATACAAAAACACAATTATGTCAAGCTACCAATTTAATCATTCAATGAAAATATAATCTTAACAAGGATTTTTTGAAAACAAATTTGTTTATATAATTCAAAAATCATTATTTTTAAATCATTCAAAAATAGAAATTTTCATGAAATATTTCCAAAATAATTACAAAAAATCAAAATAATGATTTCACAAAACCCAAGGAATCGTATTCCAGAATAGTAGAGTGTGATAGAAGCCACCTACCTCAAGCCAAGAGATTTCACCACAAAACTGATAGGGATGAATAGGATATAACACTAGAAATCAGATTCCCAGATGAACTCCAGAAATGATAAGTGAGAAAACTATTAGGCTCACCCTAAACCACTAAATCCAAAGAAACCTAGCCATGTAGGAAGTCCAAGGTTTAAAGATGTGATTTTGAGTCACAAACTGCATTAAATCCCCCCCCCCCACAAAGATAGCACAGGGATCCAATGAGATTCTCCCCAAGATAGGTACGAGATTATGTTGTTTAAAAACAAGGGCTTAACCAACACCATGCCCTGATGAATCCAGAAATAGGCATGGTTACTCCAAAGTGGGGGAATTAAGGAAGAATAAAACAACTAACCAATACGCCCTATCATTCATGGAATGTCCATTTTAGGCTCACCACTCCCCAGGATATGGCATCATGAGGCCTCTCTGGTTGTTTTTCATTTGGATTACCCCATCATGCCACAACTAATTCCACTTCATCCCTTGGTTATTTTTAGCCTACCCTTGTTACACAATAATTCTCACTGCACACCATTCCCAATTCCATGGTCTCCCATGGTCATTTTGTTGACTGTGGTGTTCTAAGAAAAGGAAATCCACTCCCAAAATCTCTAAGTACCATAAAAAATATCCAAGCAACCAAAAAAACCTAAAATGGGATTAAAAACTATGAGCGTAAAGACATAACCCAAATCGGGGGTGTTACTATTGGAGATGGTTCCTTAGAACCAACTACTTTTTTCTTTGGATTACATTTATATTCATAGAAGTGAATATTAATATAAATATATTATCACATAATTATTGTTATCATGAATTAAATTGTTGTGATAATGTCCTAGAGTATTTGTCTCATTGATAAGGTCATAGAAGTTCCCTGTAATGATGAGAACCTTGAAATTCTATGATGATATTCTTAAAAATATTTCTACGGTTAGATAATGTAATACGATAGGGTAGATGGTATATAGATCACCATTTTGAGTAATCATAAGTGGATGAGGCTTATTTTCAAGAAGTTTGTACTTGGTAATCTCTAATATGGGAGGCAATGAGAACAGATCAGACAACATAAATTCTCTGTGTTTTGGTGACATCATATATTCATATCTAAGAGCATTTTTAATGGCCCTTAGACTTTAAGATTATCATTAATTCATTTCATGACTCATAAACATATATTTTCTGACAAAAACCATCACACCATACGTAGGAAGTAAGTAGGGTATGATGGGTGTGTCATGAGTAACATGTTAGTAATGGATAAGTCGATGAAGGATTTTCTATTCCATCTTTATGGAAGTTGATATCTCGGACCTTTGATTAACGTATAACTGTCCCATAAATTATATGAATACATTATAATGACATTTAATTTAGATAGTCAAAGAAAGGAATATCAATCATATAGGTTGATGATGTAGATGTCCACCCTTCTTGATGAGATAATGAGACAAAGGGATTATATTATAGAGTGCTTGTTCATATATGGATATCAACAATGTGACATTAAGGTATTTCTATTGGGTGTCTTGACTCATTTCTAGACAATGATATTATATTTTAGGAATACTTTTGTCATTCCAATAAGAAACAATCCTAGAGGTCCACACACTATGTGTTGCTCATTAATCTCGATTAAATTCTACATGAATTTAATTAAGGAAATAAATGTTATTGTAAAGACTAAGGATTAATTTTATAAAATTTTTATTTATCACATAAATTAAATAAATATTTATTCATCATATTGTGAATAAAACTTATTTATTTATTTTATTGAATATTTAATAAATATTTATTCATTGTTTTATGGAATAAAATTCTATTTATGAATAAAATGTTAATTCATGTATTCAATAAATATCGATAAGTTCAAATAGACCAAAACCATGTTTAGTGATAAATGTTAATTTATAAGATGATAAAATAATAATTTTTATTTTATAAGGTAGTTTGCATACCTTAAAATAAGAATAATAAAATTATTATTATTATATGGCTTGGGGTTTAATAAATATTATAACACTATTTAAGTTATGTTATACAATTAAATAATAATTTTTCCTAAACCCTAGTTCTATAAATATATAGTTATGATAATGATGTAGGGTTAATCAATAAATATAGAATCATTGCACACAATGGATTTCTCCCTCAAATTCCACTTTCTCTCTCCCTCTCACAAATGAGAAATACAAGAGAGATTCCTTCAAGATCGAAGGACAACTGATCAATACAAATGACTCAATATAATTGATTCATCATGCTAGTACCTGGAATTCAATTAGAATTTCTCATAGAACAATGAAACATGTTTGGATCTCCCTTATATTGATTCTATTATTGTATCCTTATAGCATGAAAAAGGTAATCCGGAAAAGGGATTTTAGATGATCAATATCTACATCGATGAAATTATCATAATACAAGGATACTAATTTCTATCAATATTGAATAAATTAATTATAAATTTAATGTTAAAGATCTACTATTTAAGTTTTAGGAAATACTACATTAAAATAAATATTAAATTAACACCCACTAAAGGTTCTTATGCTATTCATGGAACCTATAATTTGTATCAGAGTTGTCACATTTTAAATTTATAAATATTTATTTGATTATTGATCAATATGAATGACCATTGTTGAATTTTTAATTTCATATTATTCATTATTTAATCCTATTTGAATGAATTTTTTTTTAAATATTAATCTCTCCATTCAAGATTCAAAATTTCCTAATTTCGTGAATATACAAATAAAAAAAAGGATATTTCATCGATAATTATCAAGAAATATTGCCAGATTTCATGGGATTACATGATGTGTAGATAGACTACATGCCATGTACCAAAGTACATTACATCTAGCCATGTCATAGGATGCATGACGCATCAATTAATAATTACACATGGACCATTTATTTCACAAAACATGTAGACTGGGCTAACCTGGAACTTGAAATGTTATAATACATTGTGTGTACTAGGTGTACACGTCTTATAGTCTACATGGGTTATAGGCGAATTTCACATAGTCTTTTTGGTCATTATACACTGTCAAACTACATGACACTGATAGCTTGATGCATTAATGATATACATGAAGTGTATGTGGTGTACATAGTGTTTAGTTCATCACTTACTTTTTCCAAAATAGAAATTGATCCATTTGGTGAGTTATACAGACACATAGAATGATCGATACCCATCATGTAGCTAATCTATACATGTTGTGTAGTTCCAAATTATGAACACACCGAGTCCTTTAGTGGGTTGGGTGGACACATGATAAGAATGATACACAACATGTAGCTAGATTGTACACACAGTGTAGTCTATCTGAGGTACATGACCAAAGCCTCGAGTGTGTAAACTAAGAACATGATAACCATGGTACAAGACATGAATCTTATAAGTACATGTCATGTAGTCTCCCAAAAAAGGATTGAATTAAATTACATTAAATTTAAAACTACAACATTAATACCTTATTCAATTTATTTTAATACCTAGCATGTTTGAAAATTTAATGATGGTTTTAAATAATTTTAAATACTTAATAAAATTTTTATAATAAATATGTGATTATTGGTCCTGTAATTTGTTTACCTTGAATTCCATTAATGATGGGTATATCCAAATGAATTAATACAGTCATTAATAAGAATGATAATTAATTTATTTATTAATTAATTAATTCAATCACATTTGTCTTAATAATAAAGAATGAATAAGTAATGAATATTAACTAGTTTTACTTTTACATATTGGTTGCATGTCTATAACCATTCCGAAGCTTGGCCAAGACCTACATATGTGTTGGTTATTTTAATTTAATTTATTAAATGGGTTTTCAATTATTTAATATTGAATTAAATTTGATGGCCCACATGTCATCCCTCCATTATTATGTAGGACATGTGTTTATAATGTTTTTTTATGTAATTCCCCTGAACCTATCTTTTGGTTCCCCTCACTTTCTGGTGAGTTATAAATACATAAAATTAATAGAGTATCCCATAGTGCATGGAGGCAGATCAAGACATAACCATAATTATTTCAAACTAGATGATATGTAGGTGGATAGGTGGAATGCTAAAACTCATTCCAAGACTTTCATAAGGAGTTATTAACCTAGGTCATAGGATGATTTATTGTCCACTTAATAAATCAGCTATTGAATAATCTCATGATCAGGTCATTTATTTATTTATTTCCATCTATGAATTATTTATTTTATTGATACAAGAACACCATCACATAAATAAATGAATTAATGTGAAAGGTATAATATAAATGAATATTTTATGCATAAATGTTTCATCCAACATAGTTAATTAATTAATTAAAATCCAATTAATATTAAACCTACATTCAAATGATAAATAATGATAAAATTTATGTGTAAGAAATTAAAAAAAATCACCCAACTAAATATTAAGTAAGTCGTGGCCTTTTATTATTTGATTATAAATATAATCCTTAGAACTAAGTGTTTGACCAACCCTTGTTGGGAAACTTACCTTTAACATGGAGTTCTTATAAATTTTATGGGTTTAAATAACCATCATAAATCAATAGAAGTATACCTTGGTAGTCTTGATGAAACATGGAGGCAGGGGTTGAGAAAATCCATGTCATGATTTTAGGATTCGGGAGTCCACTCAATGGATGAAGGAGATGAGATCCAACTATTGGCAAAGGCCTTCCAACCTAAATACCTTAAATTAGATTTAACAACCCTCATTAGGTCATTTGAAGGGTCATATTGATATTTTCTAATATAATTTCATAGAAACTCGACATTACATGATCAATGTTCATGGATATTGTGACATGATAAAATATTAGGACGCTTAATATAATTAATTACTATTATGTATCATATAATTTTTAATCAAGAAAAGTAATAATAATTTTCTCATTTAATATTGTAGAAAATAGAAAGTAAAACCATGAAACCCCAATGATCATTCCTTTACTCAGGTTATGTCCTTACAATTACAAATTTTTAGATATGGTCCAATCTTGTATGATATGAATTATTATCAAAAAAATTATTATATGTTGGAATCTCCTACTCCTATTCTACCACCCCAGAAGGTGAGTGATGGTGAAAAGGTAGCCTACTAGAGATATGTAGAGGATGAATCCTTTATCTAGTGTATTATATTATCAACTATATCTATAAATTTTATGATACAACATAAATACATGGATTCTTAATCCATAATATCTCATCTCAAATCTCATTATATATAGAAAGAATTTTTTAAAGTAAATAAGATTTTAAATCCACTATATTAGTGTAAATTGAAAAAGGAAATTTACCTACTGATCATGATTTTAGAATGTTGGGGTATACTGGTTGGTTAGAAAAACTAGGATTCAAAATAGATAATAAATTATCCATTCATCTTATCATATTATCCTTACCATCAAGGTTATCCTTATTTGTTCAAGACTGCATAAATTAAATGGATAAATCACTCAGAAATTATTTTTCCAAACTTCACTAAGTAGATAAGGATTGGTTAAAACCTATTTCTCCACCACTTATGGTGAAAAGTGTGACATCTTGCCCTAGGTCTCTCTATAACATGTAGCTAGACTAGTTGTCACATGGCCTCAAGAATGCCTCTCAGTATGTCAGAGGCTTCTGACCAGTAGCAAGGGATCAATGGTGGTATGGTGGGGAGACTATACCCTCATGATTAGAGTACAGAAGTGGTACATAATAAGTAAATCAAAAGTGTTTGTAGTATAAATGAAATATAGAATAAATATAATGACTGAAAATCAATAATAAATAAAAAAGTAATCATGTAGGTCCATGTGATACTATAATGTACAAGACATAGACATAAAACATGTTTTACATAAACAATACACAATAAAAATGATCAAAATACCCAGAGGATATCTCCGTGAATATTCATAGCCATGGATCATTAATGTTATCTTAAGATCCTATATCTAAGAATAATATCACCAAATGAATAATAGAAAGAAAGAAAAATCCAAAAACTGATCCTGCAAGCCTGAGGTCTTTTTGGGAACACCGGTGCAATGGATTTCCAAACAGGGTGTGATATAAACATAGTAGTCCACCACCAATTTTTTCTAACTCTAACTAGTATATGAGTAAAAAATGAAGCATTGTGCAGGTATATCAGTAAGGAAGTAAATAAATAAATTTAAACAATTTGGGATCAAGTTACTTAAGGACACCTGGCTAACCATACTCGCTTCAGCCTAAGACAAAATATCTCAATTCAAGCCCACATATGTATTTGAGCATACATTTAAATATATATTTGCATAAATAAACATAAACTGATGAGGATACAAGGCATAAGACCAATATATCCACATAATAGCATGGGTTATTGTAATAAAGTAGTCATGGGACCCATGGTTACAACCCCTAGAATCTATGAATGACTGTCTCTAAACCACTGAGTAATTTTGGATAGTCATATACATCTGAACATAAGACTATTTTTCAGTTGAGGTCCCAAGGAACGTAGCCATGAAGTCCTAGTAAACTAACCATCATAAGAAGATACCACTAGTAATATTTAATAATTAACAATTGTGATATAATTCCTTTATCCTATGATTTTATCCAAGGAGCTCCATAATGAGGAACTTAGGTATCACTAATGGGTTAATTTAATTCTATTTATTTTATGAGTCCATCCATTTCATTCTATAATGAGGAAACCCAAGTATTTCTCATAACTTCTATTTTCCATATGATCTCATCCAAGGAGTTCTGTAAAAAGGAAACCCAAGTATAACTCAAATCATGAGGAAATTAATCTAGACTATGATCATGTCAACAGTTCTCTATAAAAAGAAAACCCATGTATCGTTCAAGGCGTAATATAATTCAAGTAATTTATGAGCCAATAAATGGAATTCTGTAATGAGGTAACCAATATTGATCATGGTATATATAATCTCCAGTGTCCTATTATCCCATTCTAGGAAGTTTTTTATAAGGAACCTGAGGTCACCCATGGTGTAATATAATTAAATAAAATAATGAGGACATCCTTGGTGTTCCATAATAAGGTAAAAAGTATCTATCATGGTATATATAATCCCAACCATTATATGATCCCATCCAAGGAATTCCATATTAAGGAACCTGAGTATTGCTGAAGGCATAGTGTAATTCCCTTTCGCATGTTGCATATTAGTATTTAATCACAATCCATGGACTTCATTCATGCCATTTTCAAGTATCATAACTCATTTTATTCCTTCTTTTACAATTTCATTTTTAAAATATATTCAAATCATAAATTAATAAATAAATCCATGTATATAAAAATTCCATTTATCAAAAATCAATTATAACTAAATATATCCATTCCTATACGCATGCCACCTACCATATAAATATCACCACATAAATGCCACTTTTTATTAGATAAGATGGTGCACCTCTTATATAGTTTTATTACAAAATAGGACATGGTTAAAATACCAACTGATTTAATATAATTTAATAAATATTACAAGGGAGTTAATTCAACACACCACAAAGATGATTAAATATTAGGAAAATCCTTATAAATCAAACATTTTGAATAACACCCATAAAGGGTGATTAAATTTCCTAAGAAAGAAAAGGTCACAACACACAAGCATCACACTCAAAAATGGGTTAGTTCATATTGAGGTGGATTAACTCTAATGGTTCAATTCAAAAGAATAATGACAATATAAATTATGGAACATATATTTACATTATTAATTACACAGTTTAAGGGTGACACGTGGAAATTAAACTATAAGGCATGATGGAATAGTTTTTAAAAAATCTAGAATTTGTGGGAAAATCATGAGACCACCTACCTCATGGTTAGGACTCTTCACTCGTCCAATATCTAGCTTTTATTTGAGTCTAAATGTTAGGGATTAATGAAATTTAAAAACACCCTACAAATGGGGAACAAGGGCCCGCATGGATTTATCATTCCATATGGATAGATAAATAGAGAAAATAATAGATTGCACTCGAGACTATGTAATGATCTTACAATGAATATGACATAAATCTATTTAGAAACTGGATAAAGGATATCCATCATGGGAAGAGGGATGAATGAGGTAACACATGGGCAGGGTTTTTGGGTGAAACAATGGTGGAAAACGGGGTGAAATTTATTTAAGGGTGGAGGGGAAAAGGGTCATTTTTTCCTTTTAATGAGCCACATTGTTTGTCTAAACATGAACTGACTATGTGGTGATATTATCCAAGGTCTCAACCATATCTCATGACTATAGGATTGTTAGATAAACCATGCACAACCAGTGTGTCCACCTCTATAACTTTTTGCAAACCCCCATGCATGGTAATGCGACCTCGAGTGCATGGTTTGAAAAAACTGTATGAAACCCTCCATGAATCTACACTAGGATTCATGGATTCTCCAATAGGGATATATTATTTCTTCAAAACATGTCCCTATAGAAAAAAATCTACACAATTTAGGCTACATAGTTAGTAATAATTATGAACTAATTGTGCACCTATGTCTGTTTCTCCCAAAATAGTGTTTTTAGTAACAAATGCCCCCGAAATAGATCCAAAATTCTGATACATCCATCAATACTTAATCCATGTCCAAAAAAATCACTTTTAATAATTAAAAATATCAAATTTTAATTTGGAATATTATTTTATGATTTGGGCATCCACCAAATCGAAATTTCAAAATCCCCTGGAAATTTCATCTACTTAAAAACACGGGATCTTATAAAATGTTTAAAATACAATAGTAAAGATCCCATGAGTCATAAAAATCTAAAATATCCTTTATAAAATCCATTATAGAGACAAAAGATTAAAAGTTAGAAGAAATAATGGGTGGATGTTTTCTTTGGATGTGGAATGAATGGACAATGAAAACAAAATTACAATGAATTGAAGAAGCAAGATGTTTCATCCACTTTAGGTATATTAATAAAGTTTCTATTCACTTCTTGTCTATTAAATACAATATTATTACAACATACATGTATTTAAATATATGAAACAATCAATAATATAATGGTTATAATGTAAACTCAAAAGGAACTGAGAAAGGATTATTCCTATGTTAGCTAAGGGGAGATCACTATTTCTCATTTCCATATTGGATTGATTCATATTTGTAATATGTGTGACCAAAACATTTATCTCAGTGTCTGGAATGACACAATGAGTCATTATTTTATTTTTTGAATAAATATTTTTATAGTACTTAAATACTAAACTAACAGTTCAGTAACTCTTGAATCATAAATATCCATTTCAATGAATGATGAATATAAAATATAATACTCTTACCCAGTCGTGGTAAGATAATTATTTTTCATATAAAATTAAATTAGTTGAATTTTTTATAAAATAAATTGTTTTTAGTCTCTATTGATCTAAGATAATTGGTTTAAAAAAATACTTATCACATTTAGATAATAAAATATTTTTATATAGAGGTACATCCCAGAGCTTTTGAAGTTAGTTCATTATGGTCATGTGAACTATTATAGTGGTAAAGGTAACTTCATATACTTTATGATATTCCCTTAAAAAAATTTATAAATGCTCATTAAATTAAATGATTGTACTTAGTAAAGAATGATGATTCTCTAATATATCTTGTCATAGAATATCTTATCAAAGTATTTATTAATAATATATGTGGAGTAAAGGTAATACCAAAATCAAATTTACTTATACACATCATTTTCATGATGGTAGTAAAAGGAAGATAGATAATCCGTTTTATATATATTGAAAATATTCCATAATTTCATCTAAGACGTATTTTTAAAATAGAAGTGAAAAAAATAACCTTATACAAACTATATTTTATCATGGATATAATATCAATTGAAATATGATAACAATATATTGAGATACTACAACAAGTTTATTTTGAAAACTATTTTTTAAAAGTTTTCATAAGATAAAAATGATCATCAAAACACTATAGTCCATCTGAGTTAATAATCCTATAGTCACTAATTATATTAACATCTAGTCAAGACTGACTATATTTCTATAATGGAAGCCCATATTTTTAAAGATAGTTGGATAAGACTTAACATCTATGTGTTAATGCTCCAGATTCATAAGGGTTTGCATAAGAATATTGGACTCCAATGATCTTAATGGGAGGTGTAGTTTCAGTGACACATACTCCATTTGGATTTATAACCAAATACTTGGTTTATATTCACCATGGTGTGTGATACATGTATTATTATTTTAGAATAAATGTTCCTACAAGGAAACATTAAATGGTAATATTCTAAGGATTAAACATATGTATATATTCTAGTAAAGGACTCTAGGTATCATGATTTGAGGAATCTATATTTTGAATGTTTCTAAGACTTGATTCTTCTGGTGATTATTCAAGAGAAACTAGACATGGATGGTATAAGACAGTAAAAATAAAGAATGATTTATTTTTGAAAGGTCTAGTCTATGAAAAAACCTACAAACCAATCACCATGAATAAAGTATTTCTTGAATTGTACATTTCCAAATCATATTTATATGATCTGCATATTGGGATATTGATTGTTAACCCCACATCACTTAGAGTAAACCTTACAGTATATGTTTATATGGAGTGACCAAAAGGATACACTATGGTATATATCTACTAGGAATAACCTAAAAGGGTTTATAACATCAATAAATTCCAATAATAAATATATATTATATAAATTCATATATAATTAAATCATGTATAGTGATCATTGAATATTTGTTTGGAAACAAATGATATCCATGTGTCTCTAATTGGTTAGTGGGAGCACACTAAGTTTTCAATATATATATATATATGTTGATATCATATGAAAAATAAATGTTGTGCCTTACCATTTTGGTAAGACTAAGAAATAAAATTTGTCCAAGTATGACTTAAAGTAGAAACTTTGTTCTAGGGAAAAATTTATACAAGATATATCCATGGGTTTTTTCAATTTAGTTATAGTAAATATATTAAATAATATTAAAAAAATGTTGTAATGATTCAATATTGAATTTTTGTATGCATATAATCATTCCAACATAACATGCATAGACATAGAAATAGATTTATTGAGATTAACATAATTTGACATTCTTAATTTTTATAAATTTATCTCATGATCCATGTTATGTACTAAAGCTTGGTATTACTAATGCATTATGCATAGAATGTGAATATCAAACATATCCAACATAACTTCATCGACATGAAGATAGATCTATTTTATAGTACTTGTAAAAGTAAAAGTGGAAGGCTTCCTGGAGTTTTGAGAAGTGATAATACTAGTGATAAACATAATTGAACACTTGTTTACACTTGGTTCAATTTGAACTTGTATCCTATAAAAGGTTAAAGTTATAAGAAATAAAAAATTATTATAGCCAATGGTTTCTATATCTACAATATACCTGTATGTTGCGGCTTCTAATGAAGCTTGATAAGTGATTTTAGTAATGTCCTATTCTGATTTTGGGTTATACTAAAAGGAAAGATATTTATCATTTTATGTTAAAATTTGACTATGCACCTAGTCAAGATGTTAATACATTGACATGAGAAAAAAATAAGAAAACTAAGTTATATCACTACTTGAGAGATTTTCTGAACATAATAATGTATTATAAAACAAATTCTACTCACAAAAATGAGTATTTCCAACCCTAGTCATGGAAATATGGCAGGCCTAGTGGATGTATCCATACTCTACAGAATCATGTTTTATATCTCAGGATGAACCATTTATCAGTAGTTGGATCTAGTTCAAGTGGGAGTTTGTTGGAGTTGGTTCCCTAGAACAAACTACTTTGTAATTTGGATTACATGTATATTCAAAGAAGTGAATATTAATATAATTATATTCTTACAAATTGTTTTTTATTCTATATGAAATTGATGTGATAATGTTATAGAGTATATAAAAAAATTTAAGGTCATAGTAGTTCTCCACTATGATGATAACCTTGAAATTTCGTGATGATATACTGAAAAATAGTTTTACAATTGGATAACATACTATGATATTGAAGTATATAGATCATCAAGTATAAGTAATCATAATTGGTTGAGGCATCTTCTTATGAAGTTCACACTTGGTAATCTCCAAGGCATAAGATTATAATAATAGGCCCGCCAATAGGAATTATTCATGTTTTGGTGTCATCAGATGTTTCTATCTACGAGTATCTGTAATGGTTCATAGTCTTTAATGTTGTCATTAATTCATGTCATGACTCGCGCACTTAGATTTACTAATAAAATCATTCATTCCATGTATTAGAGTAATGTAGGGTACATTTGGTGCATCACAAATGACATGTTATTAATGGATAAGTCATGGAAGGATTTTTTTTATTCTATCTTTATGGAAGTTGATTTCTAGGACTTTTGATTGGAGTATAATCATCGCAAAAATTACATGGACATGGAGTAATGATGATTATTTCAGATATTAAAATAAATATGTATCAGGAATATAGATTGATGATGTAGATGTGAAACATGCTTGATGAGATATTGAGACAAAGATATTGTAATGACCCAAACAGTTATAAATAAAATTTCCACTTCTGTTTTAATTAAATGTATTATTATGTAATATTCTTATAGAAAACACATAAACTTCTTTTTTTATTAACATATTGGATTTAAAATACTATTAAACAACTTTACCATTGATAATATAGTCATTGAATAGTGATCACATGATTATTATAAATATAGGGTTTTAACAAGTCCAATTAACACAGACAAAGTGATGGCCTCAACCAGTATGATCGTACCCTATCAATCCTGTTTATCAGAGATTGTGAAGGAGATATAATCTATAGGATTTTTAATTGATTAATTCCATGTTTATACCCAAAAAATTAATCATGATTGAAACCGTTTAAAGGATAAGTTCGAGCTCATTGAGATCACGACCCAAACCATTTTCATCAAACCACTACCTGAAAATATCACCATCGTGCACCATAATCTTAAGGATTTTTCTAGTGTATTAAATAGATATATATCAATACCCTAGAAATATTATTATTTATGTTATTTTTTATATAATAATGAATATATTTTAATCCTATTATTTATTCCTTAAAAAGGATTTTTATTTTGATATAATAAAACACAAATAGTATTTTTGGGTAATATTCAAATTCAATCAAGGAATTTGTTTTGATAAATTAATGGATTTTTGAAATAAATTTGTATATTAATAAAATATTATTATTATTAAATAATTTTTATCAAATATAAATGATCCTATGATTGTTATTATGTCAAATGTCCTTTTTATAAGGGTTTGAAAACTGTTATTGTCAAAAAAATCATTATTTCATAATAAATGTAGATTTTATATTAAAATCTAAAATTCACACATTATAAAATTATTTTGATAAAATGAATATTATTTTTGGAATAATAACATCTAAATTATCCAATGATGAATTTTTCATAATTTTTTGGCACAACAAAATTTTTGGGTAAAAATTATATATCGTATAAATGCACTTTGTGTATTATGACATCATAATTTCCCAAAAGTGATGTAATAAATACTATAAAGTGTATAAATGACCAAATATATTTTTTATATTTAAAATAATGATATTTTAAGTTTATTTGAAAAATTTTATAAATCCATTATGAATACTCTAAAACCATTAATATATTTAATGTTTTAAAATCATTTCTTTACGAGTATGACTCACCTACACATAATAAAAGTAAATATTTTATTAATTTATGCCATTTAAAGTATCAAATAAAAAAACTTCCATTTGGTTGAAATAAAGGGAAAAAACTTTGGTAAGTTTTGTGGTTTTGGTTATTTTATTATATAGAGTCCAAAACCTAAGATTCAGAAATATTAGAGAAATCCCCAATCATTTATTATATAAAAAAACCCAAGATACCATTTATCTTCTCTAAAAATCCTTTAATAATGTAACTTCTCTTCCCTACCCTCTCTATATTTCTCCCAAGGAACCCCCAATCTCTTAATAAGCTCCTCTCAAGCATTTGGAGTCACACACTAATGTAAGGGATCTTTTTCTTTCTCCTCATTATCAATGTATCTTATTTACCTTATGTCTTTTATCATCATTTCTTTATGACGGGATATGTTATTCCATATCCCCAAAATTTTCAAGTGATTTAAAAATTATTAGATTCACCTTCCACTCTCATAAACCCATTTCATTATTTTTTATGCGACGTCGTTATGCTGCTGAAATTTCACTGCATTTTTCCATACCAAAACAATTTTTTAGTGAATACCATTCCCATTTCTTTTCAAAGTTATTCACCTTTATACAATATAATTGTTTTAATTGTGAATTAAATATATTAGTTACACACTCATTGATATTGGAAATAAATATGATGATAAATGAATCCATGTTGTATGATCTATATGGAACACATAAGCATGAGAATAAAATGAAAGTGACGGGTTCTCTCAAAATTATATTGCACTCCAATGCATTGGGTAATGTTTAGTCTCATGAGATGTCATGTTAGGAGAGGTAGTGAACCTGATTCATTTTGGTACTTTGTACATCATGATGTATTGGAATATATCCTTTAACTTTGTTTATGATGCATTGTTTTAAGTTGTTTCCACATTTCCCATGTTTCCTTTATGATTATAATGAAATATATTGTCTCATTTTTAATGTTTATGATTCCTACACTTTTCATTCCCCAATTATATGCCTATTTTCTAACATGTTTTACCTTATTCCAATTTTTATTCACTTATTTTTCTTTATAGCTCACCCCTTTCTTATGTATGTCCCCATGTTATCACATTCAGTTTTAACACACGAAGAAAGATTATGAACATGTTAAGGAGGTTTTCATAAAGATGATGTATTTCTTATATTAAGTTATTATTTAATGTACTTAATTCTGAAATACACTAGAATTATTGATCTTTTGGGTTGTATTCAGTTTAATGACATATAATAAAGCATGAATTAATGTGTAATAAAGATAATTTTATTATGGTTGTATAAATAGAAAAGCCTACTTATTTTTGGGATTGGGATTAGAAAATTCTTGGGAAATCCTTAGGGATAATACTAATTATAAGAAAAAAACCCTAAATTTTGGTAAGTATAGATTAATTTCTTTATCAAGAAAATACATCCATGTCTTGATACTACAAATGGATGTGGTTCTGGCATATATGTACCTAGGGGTAACAACTCTGATAAGGTGTATCAGACCTGACTTGGTGGATCTTGGTAAAATAATATGGTCCTTATTGTGCACCTGTTTTAGTACTTTCAGGGGATATGCTTTTGTAAATTCATAATCCTATTATGAACTATTATTAATTGAACAAAAAATTCCCATAAGAATATATATATATATATTAGGAAATAGATCATGAATAATATATATTGAAGCCTTGAAATTCATAAGTTAAGGAAAAAATATTTATAAGTTATCACATTAATGTAATTGGATTCCTATTTATGTGTTTAATAGTTTAAAAATAATCATCCCTAAAGTTTCCATTTTATTCAAGATAATGGCTGGAAATTAATGGAATCGGGTAAACAATCAATGTAAAGAGAAATGTGATGATTTCCCCAAAGAGATTCCCAAACCAATGGGAGTAGGAATTCTGAAATTTATAATGATACTCTCTCAACTAACCCAAGTTATAAATAGAAACCTAGATTATGAGGAGCATCCAAATCCTCCTAAGAGAGAAGAATGTGTGATTGGTTCCTTTATGAGACAAAATCTTATGACTTTCAATGGATCATATGATCCCTTAATCATGGAAAAATTGATCAACTCCATTAAGAAGATATTTTCCATCCTTGAATGTTCCAAAAAACTTAAGGTTCTTCAATCTATTTAGCATATGGAGGGTGAATCTAATCAGTAGTGGAAATTGACCAATAATATGAAGCCTGAGGAAGAGATCGAAGCGATTGGGTGGAAGGAATTCCATAAAAAAATTAGTTAAATATTTTCCTCGCACTCTTCATCTTAAAATGGAAAGGGGGTTCCTTTCCCTCAAGTATAAAGATGATTAATATATCACGGTATATGATTATAACTTCACAAGACTTGAATAATGTGTCTTTGTCTTTCTCATTACCCTCGAATGCAAGTTTGACCACTTATTTGGTGGGATAAAACCTAGTCTATGAAAATCCCCATCAATCCATGACTTGGATATCTATGAGGAAATTATCTGTTGTTCCCTCAAAGTCTAAATAGAGATAAGTGAATATCAAGGGTATCATAGGGATATGAATTGGATAGTGGGGTTCACTTTTGGCAGTCTGATGGAAAAATCTAATGGTTCCAATAAATTTCAACATCTCAATTGTAAAGGGTGGACAAAAAATCACCGTCGAAGTTGCCTAAGGGGGAAAAGGAAATGCTTTATGTGTGGGAAGGAAGGACATCAAAATAACGATTATCGATAGGAGAAACCCACTAATGCAATAGAGGAAATTAATTCTCTAGTCAAACTATAGATCATTGTTCATTTCTTCAATTGTAAGGAATGAGGTAACATTTCATACTAGTGAACTAAGCCAATTGTTTTTGGAGACAACCAACAACTTCTAAGGCGTCAAGGGATAGATTTTTCCATCACAAACACTAAGGTGGATCTTGACAATTAAGTGGTGATAGTTATCATAGTTATTTATTCAATAATATAAATCATAATTTTTCATTCTAGTTCTATGCATTCCTTCATATCACAAAATAATAGTAGAACTGTTCAAGCCCACCACAAATAATGGAAGTAGAGTGGTCGGTGAAAATGGAAAATGGGGAAATTATTATATACCAAGTATATAACTCCTCCCCTGTCAAATTTTGTGGGATAAACTTCCCAGAAAACCTTTTCATACTCACTTTTGTTGAATTTAATTCCATTTTGGGTATAGATTTTCTTTCCCTATATAGAGACAACATAAATTTACATGAGAAGGAAATAACTCTCTGTATTGCGAATCGACCCATGATTCTATACGGGTGCAAGGAGGATGATGAATCTTTTTTAGCACCAACATCTTACATATGGATATTATTTCCCTATTATAAATCATATCTAGATGAAATTATTGAGTATATGGAAATAAACATCCTTGAATACATGACTATTGTGATGGAATATGCATATGTGTTTCCTGAGGAATTGCATATTCTTCCTCATAGAGATAGATTGAATTTTCAATCAAGATTATACTTGGGGAGTTACCATTATCTAAGAATTAATATAGGATGGTTGTTCAGGAACTTGATGAGATAAAGAAAAAACTACAAGAGAATCTTAATAAAGGGTTCATACATTCAAGTGAATCACTATGGGATCCATCAGTCATCTTTTTTAAGAAGAATGATGGGTCAATGTGACTTTTCACTGATTATCTTGAGCTCAACATGATCATGATAAAGAGTAAGTATCCTCTACAAGGGATTGAGGAATTTTTTGATCAGCTGTGTGGAGCATAATATTTTTACATGGTGGATATATGGTTGGGATATTAGTAAGTTAGTGTGCAGAAGGAGGATATCCCCAGGACTTCTTTTTGTACAAGATACAGGGACTATGAGTTCATAGTAATGCCATTTGGACTCACTAATGCTCCAAAAATCATCATGGAAATGATGAATAGAGTCTTTAGAGATTACATTAACAAATTTTTTGGTAGTATTTATAGATGATATTCTAATATTCTAAAAAACAAAGGAGTATAATGAAGATCATCTGAGCACTATGCTAAAGACCTTGGGAATGGGGAACCTCTATGCCAATTATAGAAAATGTGAGTTCTGGTTGAAGGAATTATCATTCTTGGGGAATATAATCACATTAAATGGGATAAATATAGACCCTTCAAAGACAAAATTAGTTTAGGGATGGCCGAGTCCAACATCTATAACAGATATCTATAGTTTTGTTTTTTTATCTTGTTATTATCATGTATTTTTGAGAAATTTCTCATGATTGTCAATCCCTATAACCAAACTAACTCAAAAGTGAGTCATGTTTTATTAGAATGATGAATGTGAGGAGATATTTAACGATCTTAAAAGAAGGATTATTACTGAACATATGCTCACACTACCCACAAGTGGAGAACCTTTTGCGGTATTCAGCGATGCTTCGAAGGAGGGATTGGGATGTGTGTTAATATTGAATGAAAAAATCATGGCTTATGATTTAAGACAGTTCAAAGTTCATGAATAGATCTATACAACACATGATATAGAGTTGGACGCAATGATTTTCACTTTGAAAATATGGCGGCATTATCTATTTAGGGAGAAGTGTGAGATATGTTCGGAGCACAAAAACCTCAAGTATATATTCACATTGAAAGAGATTAATATGCACCAATGAAATTGGTTAGATATGATAAAGGATAATAACTACTCAATTCACTACCATCATGGGAAAGAAAATAAAGTGTTAGATGGTCTAAGTAGAAATGATCCATCAATTTTATCATTGAAGAGAATTGAGAGGGATCTGATCATAGTAGATTTGGAAAGGATGGACATGGGAATCATAAAGGAAGGAACATCATCAATCATTTCCCAAATGATTACTCAATCATCCCTTTTGAAGAAGATAAAGGATTCTCAATGAGATAATGTATGAATTTAGAAGAAGATGAAAATATAAGGAAATGTAAATCCTCAGAGTTCAATATTAATGAAGAATTGGTTGTGAGATTTTGGTCAAGACTCTGTGTACCATCAAATACTGAGTTATAGAAGGATTTGTTGGATGATGCACATAGCTCAATATTCTCCATCCACCCAGGAAATGTAGATATGTATACATATTTATGAGAACCCTACTGGTGGTGAAATATGAAAAAGGATATCATGGAATATACATCAATATGTCTTGTATGTCAACAAGTAAAAGCGAAGAGTCAAAAATCCAAGGGGGTGATGAAACCATTACCCATACCTACATGGAATTGGAAAAACATCACCATGAATGTTTTAACTGGTCTTAAAAAGACATATAGAGGGAATAATATTGTATGGGTTGTGTTGTATCATCTTACAAAGACTATTCACTTCATTGTGATTCAAAAGTATTTATCACTTGATCAACTTTCATGGATATAAATTAAAGAAGTGGTGAGATTGGATAGTGTACCGCTATTGATTATATATGATTGAGATCTGAGATTCACCTCCATGTTCTAGAAAATCCTCCAACATTCTCTAAACACTAATATAAACTTTATCATAACTTATCACCCCCAAACGGATGTCCAATCTGATCGGAATATCCATAAACTTGAGGATATGTTGAGTGCATGCTCAATTGACTTCAAAGGAGGATGGGATCAAAAAAATTCTCTAGTCAAGCTCTCAAACAATAATAGTTTCCACTCTAGCATAAAAACCATTCCTTGTGAATCCCTTTATGGTAAATGGTACTGAACACCTAGATGTAGGGATGAGGATGGGGAACAAAATCTGCTAGGTCCTGAAATGGTCGAGGAAATAGTGTATTAGGTTAGGACCATTTAGTAGCACATCAAGGCCAGTCATAGTCGATAGAATAGTTATGCTGAAAATCATTGATGAGATCTAGATATCAAAGTTGGAGACATGGTATTCCTATGAATATCTCCATGGAAGAATGTGAAGATATTTGGGAATAAGGGAAAGCTTATTACAATATAAGTCTACCCCATTGAGATCCTTGATCGCATCGGAGCAGTGGCCTACCAACTAGTACTCACACTGAACCTATCTCAAGTATATGGTTTATTCTATGTATCCCTCATGAGAAAGTAAATACAAAATTCATCATAATTACCCAATCCATAGGTGTTACCATTAGATAATGATCTCTCATATGAGGAGTAATCAGTGAAGATATTAGATTGTAGAGACAAAGATCCACATAATAAGGTAATGCACTTGGTAAATGTAATGTGGAGAAACCAAAAGTTTGAATAAGAAGTATAGGAACTGGAGGAGTGATGAAATAGAGTTACCCTCATCTGTTTTATGGCATAAAAATAAAATTTCAAGGTTTAAATTTATTAAGGGGTGAATATTGTAACAACTCAAACTTTTATAAAAAAAAATTCCCCTTCTGTTTTAATTAAATGTCTTATTATTTGATGTGGTTATAGAAAACACATGCACTTCATTATTTTCATTTTTTTTATAAAAATTAAAACAAAATTTAGAATCTCTACCATTGATAAAATAGATTTTGAATAGTGATCACATGATTGGTATAAATATAGGGTTATAAAAAATCCAACTGACAGAGACAAAGGAAGTGATGGCCACAACCAATAGTATCTTACCCTATGAACAGATATATCATAGGATCTGATGGAGATAGAATCTTTGGGATTTTCACTTGACCAAGCCCAATATATGATCCAACAACATAAGCATTAGTGAAACCATTTATAGTATAATTTGATTCTCATCAAGATCACATCACAAACCATGTCCGTCGAACCACTACATGAAAATATCACTGGCACACACCTTAATCTTAGGGGATTTGATGGTGTATTAAAGGGATATTTATCAATACCCTATAAATATGATAATGTGCATTATGTTTTATAGAAAAATGAATATATTTTAATCCTATTATTTTTACTTTATCAATGATTTTTATTTTGATACAACAAAACACAAATAGTATTTATGGGTAACAATCAAATTCAATTAAGGAATTTTTTTTCATAAATTAATGGATTTTTTAAATAAATAATATTCTAAAAAATATTTTTATTAAATATTTTTTTATAAAATATAAATTATCCTATGATTTTTATGATATCAAATGTAATTTTTATAAGGGTTCAAAAACTGTTATTGTCAAAAAAACCAACATTTCATAATAAATGTCGATTTTATTTAAAAAGTGAAAATTTAGATATTTAGAAAATTATTTATATAAAATTAATATTATTTTTGGAATCATAACATTGAAATTATCCAATGGTGAATTTTCCCTAATTTTTTGAGATAGTTGAATTTTTGGGTAAAAATTAAATACCATATAAATATACTTTCTATATTATAACATCATAATGACCCAAAACTGATGTAATAAATAGTATAAATGGTATTTATGACCAAATATATTGTTTCTATTTAATATAATGATATTTTATGTTTATTTTATTAATTTGATAAATCGATTATGAATCCTCCAAACCCATTAATATATTTTAAGGTTTTAAAATCATTTCTTTAAGAGTATGACTCACCTCCACATAAATAAGGGAATTATTTTATTAAGTTAGTCCCTTGGACTTATTAAATAATTAAAACTACTCCCATTTTTCAGAAATCATGGTAAAAACCATGGTAAGGTTTGTTTTTTTTATTATATAGAGTCCAAAACCCATGTTTGATAAATATTAAAGAAATCCTCACTCATTTCCTATATAAACCCACCCAAGATCCCATTTAGTTTCACTAAAAATCCTTATATAACATACATACTCTTCCCTCCCCTATCTAAGGATGACATAAGCTTCCCCAATCTCTCAAGAATCCCCTCTCAAGCATTTGAAGTCACACACTCATATAAGGGATCTTTTCCTTTCTCCTCACTATTCAGGTATCTTCTTTACCTTATATATTTTATATTCATTTACTTATTATAGGAAATGTTATTCCATATCCACTTATGTTCCAATTTATTTACAAATGGAGATATATCCCTTCCTTTCTCATCAACCAATTTTATTAATGTTTAATTAATTTCATTATGCTGCCAAAATTTAACAGTGATATTCCATGCCAAAACAATAGTGTAGTGAATACCATACTTCTTTACTATTAAGACTATTAACCTTTATACACTTATATTTATTTTATTTGGTAATTACATGTATTTTTTCACACTACTTTGTCATGTAATAAAATATGATGATGAATGAATCCATGTTGTATTATCTATGTTTCACACTTAAGTATGATAATGAAAAGAAAGTGAAGGGTGTGTCTAGAATTATATAGGGATCCAATGCATTGGGTAATGTTTAGACTCATGATGCATATTTTTGCGATAGGGAGTGAACCTGATTCCTTTATGGGACTTTTTCCATCATGATGTATTGGTAGTTATCCTTGACCTGTTTTTATGATGCAGTGTTTTAAGTTATTGACACATTTACCATGTTACCTTTATGATTATCAAGTTATATCACGTCTCAATGTTCATGTTTAAAATTCCTAATATTTTTATAACCCATTGATATACTAATTGTATAACATGATTGGCATTATTTCATGTTTATTCTCTTACTAGGTTGTATAGATCGCCCCTTTCTTATGTATGTCTCCAGGTTATCCCATTCATTTTTATGTATGAAGGAATATTATGAACATGTTAAGGAGTATTCAATAAAGATAATGTATTCCTTGTTTTAAGTTGTTATGTAATGTGCCTAATTCTCAAATAAACTAGACTTCTCAATCATCTAGGTTGTATTAAGTGTAATCTTATGTAATAAATCATGAATTAATGTGAAGTAAAGACAATGGTTGTTATAGATATTACATTTCCCAAAAATCATTCGTATATGGTTGTTGATGTTGCACCATTAAGATCATTCTCTGGGTTTCCTTGACCCATTTCTATATAGTAATCTTGGAATTTAGGCATACCAACATAAGGTCAAAAATAATAAATCCTATAGGGTCACACACTAAGTGTTTTTTATTGATCTTAATTAAATTCTACTTGAATTTAGCTAATTGAATAAATATTATTCTCAAGATAGAGGAATAATTTTATTCTAGTTTTATTGATATAATAAATTAAATAAATATTTATTCATCATATTTTTAATAAAATATATTTATTTATTTTATTGAATATTTATTAAATATTTATTTTCTAGTTTGTGGGTAAAAATATTTATTTATGAATAAAATGTTTATTAGTGTATCCAATTAATGATGAGGAGTTTGAACAGACTAAGACCACATCCGATGATAAATATTAATTTATAAGCTAGTAAAATAATATTTGTTATTATGCATGTTAAAATGCACATCATAAAATAGTAATATTATTATTATTGTTATGGTGTGTGGGTTTTAATAAATATTATAATATTATTTAAGGGTAGGTACACAATGATATAATATTTTAACATAATACTTATCTCTATAAATAGATGGTTGTGTCTATAAGGTAGGGTTAATCAATAAATAGAGAATCATCATGCAGAATGGATTTCTCTCTCAAATTAGACTTCCTCTCTCCCTATCAAGAACAAGAAATGAAAAATATATTCCTATAATATCAAAGGATCAGGGATCAATGAGAATGACACAAGAAAAGTATTCACCACACTAGAACCCAAAATCCAATAGGCATTTCTCTTAAATCAAACGAGCGTTTGTAGATCACCACTAGAGGGATTCAACACTTGGATCCTTACAGCATAATGAAGGTAATCCAGAAATGTTTTTTTGAAAGTCAACATCCACATAGATGAAATTATCCTAAGACAATTCAAATAATTTCTATCAATATTAAATAAATTATTTATAAATTTAACATGAAATTTTATCTATTGGGGTTTCAAGAAACACTAAATTGAATGAAATTTTAATTTAACGGCCACCAAAGGAGCTTCCTATACACCCAAAACCTATAATTACATTCTCCCCACCATTGATATTTCCATACCCAGAAATATATATATTTGTGAGGCCTAAAAATGTTTTTTTATTGTACCAACATTTATTTTTTACATTCCCAAGTTTCCTCTTGAATATTACCATGTTTTCATAGTTTCTATACTAAAGGTATGCTTTTTACTCATAGGATTTTCTCTTTTCTATCCACAATCCAAACTGGTACATGTATAATCATTTTATTTGGTTTAAGAGTAACATGTTCCCAATTTAACACATTATTGGGACCTGGGTAATACTTTTTTAGTTGAGAGACGTGAAATGCATTTCTTACAATACTGAATTTTAGTTGTTAGTATAACTGATATAAAAAAAATTTAAATGAATTAAAAAACCTCAAAAATTTCAATATAACATCGATCCATCTTCCCATACTTTCACAAGTATTGATGACCCAGTATTAGGGACACATTCAACAAGATTTGGTCACTCACACTAAATGAAAAATTTCAGCGATGATGATCTGCCTATGATTTTTTTAGCCTTTGATTCATGTCCATCTACTTTAAAAATATCTAGATCTTTTACGTAATCTCATTGTCAATGCTAGATCCAATAAGTGAATTTTCTCATGTTTCCACCCAAAATAGTGTAGAATGATAAGGAAGACAATATAATACCTCAAACATGGTCATATGTATCATTTTAGTGTAGCTGTTATTGTAGTAGAATTCCACTAAAGACAAATAATCTTCCCATGATCCACAAAATTCTATGACATAAGCTCTGAGAATATCATCCAATGTTTTAATTGTTTGTTCTGACTACCCATCCATATAAGGATGATATTCTACACTGATATTCAACTATGTTCCACGAGCATGCTTCAATGATCACCAGAATCGTGAAGTCAATCATGGATCTCTGTCTGAAATAATCGAAACTGGAACTCCATGAAACGTGACCACTTATAAAATATATAACATTACCAAATACCCCCACAATATTATTATCTCTAATTGGGAGGAAGTGTGTTGTCCTGGTGATTCAATTCACAATCTCCCAAATAGCATTGTTCTTCTAAATCATCCTCGGTAGACCTATAGTAGTGTCCCTATAAATCATCTCCCACTTTCATATAGGAATAAATATATTTTGAATCATACCAGTCTATTGTTGATGTTAAGCATTTACTTGGGTACATGGTAGACTTTTCATAACATAATCTGAAATCCTGAGACTCATACCTGACTACCATAAATTATTTTTCACTGCCTTGTACATTTTTTGAATACTCAGATAAATAGCCCATTTTGAATGCTAATATTCCATATGAATCTATTCCCAGGAAGATTGTGTGGCCATAATTCGGTTCTAAATGCATAATAAATAGTTTTTATCCTCTGTTTAGCCATTAAAAGGCACCCCACCATTTTGGTTTGACTTAATTGTGATGCAATCGGGATCTTATTTATGAGCCTCTTAAAAAATCCCATCTAGATAGGAATAATATTAAATTGAATGAAAATTTCATTCTCATTATATTAATAAAAATCTAAATGCATGGTGGTAATAATGCTCATAAAATTCCATTATTCATGAGAATCCCTAGCCACATTACTATATGATTTCTGACTCAAAAAATTTACCAAAAAATTCCATTTACTATGTGTGTATACCAATTTTCAATCAAACATCAAGAGGTACTACATCCATCACCATTAGCTCAAGTTCATGTATCTCTGAGAAAAATTATAGAAAACCAGGCATAACATACATGGTTATTACATCATTTTAGATGAATATTCATCACATTAAATAATTACATGCCTGAGGACATAAAAAATAGTTTAGTGTCTAAAGAAAATTAGAAACATAATATTCTATCATTGTGAAAAATCTTTAATATCTCCATTAAATATCTTCCTCTTTAGTAATCCTACTTAAAACATTTCTTCATTACCTGGGGAAAGGAATCATAAGAAAGTGGTGAGCTCAAATTATCATTAAGGGTAAAGAAGGTAGAAATGTAAGCATAACATGAGAATAAGGGTATGAGAACATGATCGTATCATTATAAGATCATTCCCTACATATAAAATATCATAATTAAGAGTCATGAAATAAATATTGGAAGTTCATAAGACATGAATCATAAGGTAATTTAGAGAATAATCCATTAAATCATAACATAGTAATAAGATATGAAATTTTTGGCATAAACTTAATCATGTAAAATTGATCCCTATAATTCAAGGCTCATTGCCAAAAATTATCAAGTAACTTAATGGGGGATACACCTACTAGACGGGACACACCACCATCCCATATTGCATCCCTTTACTTATAGTTTATTAGTTTATACCCTCTTCCCATTGTGGATGAAACCCATTGACTTATTCCAATAATTATCTTATGAGATATAAATCATTACCCAATGAATTGGAGGGGGATATAGGTCCCACCCATAATGTATGCTATAACGGCCTCACTTGGTGCTATCTGGGTCACCCCATCATATAAGTTTTAATGGGATTACCTAGCACTATCTAGGCCCCCCCATCATAAAAGCTCAAATGGGGTTACCTGGTGCCATCTGGACCACCCCATTGTATAAGAAATTTCCATGAAACACAACATGAATAAAGTAAAATAAGATTTCATGTAATTATAAAAACTAGTAAGAACAATTATTCATTCATAACATGATTAATATATCTAAAAGAAATGGGTTTTAGTTCATTCTCTTTGAAACGTGATTAGCTTGGGGAAAAGAAACAGATTTTAAAAAATATATTTTCGAAACATGAATGACTGGTGGAAAGAAATGGGTTCCATAAACATTATTACACCAAAACATAAACCATTTATATAAATAATATGAATTGTGTCCTTGAATCATATCTCTAGTAAATTATAAACAATATCAAATGATCATATCTTACATGAAGAAGGAATTTTAAAGATCACTTGGAATAGTTATTTTGGAAAATAACCTTTCTTTGAAAATAATAAATTTTAAGATATAAAAAAATTAAAATATTTTTCATTAAAAATTAACTTAAAATATTTATTAAAAACATTTTTGTAAATATTTTAATAAAACATGGTTTTTGAATAAAACATATTTTCAACCAAAGAGAGAAATAAAGTTGTATTTTATTAAAAATATTTTCATAATATCCATAAGTGCAAAATAGTGTAAAAATGGTACGATTACATGAATATATCATTAATAACTATAGGATAATAACATTCATGAGATTTATTGAGATTTGTATCATATTTTTTCATCAATGGAAGCATAATTGTAAACAATATAGATAAACGATGAGATTGTAGTAATAAACTCTTACCACTTTGGTAATACTGAATCAAAATCACCATGAAATAATAAAAATACATGAAGAAAAAAATATCATAGAATGAATTATATTAATGATATAACATTTCAAAGGTCATTATGTACACCTTGTAAAAAAATATAGGTTTATAACATAACATGTGTCTTAATGAAGGAAAATTGAGACAGACATTACCCTACTGATTTGGTAACTTTTGAAATGAAAACCCCTTGAAATATAGATCATAAAATAGATATTTAAATAACCATAAATTTAAATATAATAATAATAGAATATATTCATGCTCATTAGATACACCATTCAAAATAAACAAGTGGTGAATATGGTATAAGTCTCACATAAATAAAAGTGAGACTATAAATCCACTTACTACATGAGTAACTTTTGTATCATCATCCCTGTGAAAGAAAAAAACAAATTAAAATTTTTAATACCATTATATAAAGTAAATTAATGATATAACATGTCATATTGTGGTATATATACCAAAAATAGAATAATTTTTGAATATAGCATACATCTCAGAGAAATAAAAATGATACAGAAAAACCGTAACCTTAAGTCTTGACTTTATTCATACATTTTCAAACCTCATGTATAATAAATATGATTTTATTATAAATCTAACACATAACCATATTATTATACATAATACCATATATGATATTATTATGACTTTATAATACATGTTTATTAACAATTTCATGTTAATGTTACGTTTCGGGTAATAATCTCTTTGTTTTCCATATATGTTTTGACATATTATTCTTGATCCTCTTACATGGATTATGATTTAATTATTTCCATAATTAATAGAATTATATAGATATCATATATATTCAATATATAAGTATTTATAATAATCTAAAAAATTTAAAAATGTGAAATGAAATATATCGCTCATGGAGATGGTAAGACGTACGTACGCATGAACGTTGTTTCCATTTTCTTATCATATTTTTAAAGAATGGAAAGTAAATGATATATATATATATATATATATTATCCTTAAATAATTATTATTAATATTATGTAATATATATCACATATGTTTATTAAACACATCATTAACACATTTCATGAAAAGTTTGAATGAATCACATCGCTTTGAGGAGGCGGTAGTCCACACTTCCACAAACGAAGATATCATACTCCCAAAAAATGGAAAGCATGAAGTTATTTGTTATATTATAATTAAATAATCATAAATACATCATAAATATCATAAATATTGTATAAAATATTAATTTAAACATTATTACCATCTTTGAAAGGTTGTAATGGAAGAACGAAAGACATCGGTTCGTGAGGTGGTAGTTCATTGTACATATGAATAATGATTGTGTATCCCATTTGATGGATGTGTGTGGAGGATTAGGTAATAACCTTAACATAAAAATATATAATTATATTTTTTATACATATTTTATTATATAATAATATAATAAGAAGAATATAATGGGTGTAGAAAAAATAAAAATAAAAAGTTCCCATTGAAGAACATTAGCCCTTCTTCGGGTAATTCCTTTTCTTTTTCACCAAAGACCTAACATGGTTGGATTTCATCCCAAATTTAGGATTTTAGGATTATATTAGGTAATTTGGGACATTAATTTTTAAGGTTTTTTATAAGAAAAATTTTATTAGACGTGTGAGTATGTGAGGTGGGGTGAGTGCCCATTTATAGTGGAGGAGGAGTGGAATTCTTGTGAATATAAAAAGGTAAACACTATTGAGAGGTCTCCAATAAATAATGGACCTCAAATAATGATCAAAATTATAATAAGGGAGTATATGGTCTAAATATTTCCATAAAATAGATTTTGGAAATTTTTAATTGTTATTTATCCCCTAAAGAAAAATTTTAACCACTAGGTAAACTCATTTTTACATTATTCGCTATAGTCAACTTTAATTACTTTAACTAATATTTATTTGTCAAAAAAAAAGTTGAACATACTAGATATTATAAATTATTCTAAAAATATATATTTAATCCATTTTCCCAAATTCTAAAAAGATAAGTGGAATAAATTAATTTAAAATTAATCCCACACACGGGATGAGACAACGGGTTTTTAAAGTGAAAAGTTCTAAAGTTTGAAATGTTTTTATATCCAATTTCAATGTGAAATTGATTAAAATGACTAAAATTTTATTATAATTATTATATTTTATCTGAATATACTTTAAAATGAATTAAAAATGTAATTAAACAATATAAATTAATTATATGAAAATAAAATTTTAAATTAAAATTTAGTGTTTTTCACTATTCATCAACTAATGAATCTTCTCAGAAAAATACAAAAAATTCACTCTAAGTAAATTATGATATTTATATTTCAAAAAATAATTTTATTTTTAAAAATAAAATTTATAATAGTTTAAAAATTAGTTATAAAATAGTTTTTTCATTAAAATGCGACAAAACACCCTCTAAGAGAAATATGTATATTTATGCCTGAAATTTAATTTATGCCTATAAAACTTATTAGTTGAATGTAAATATTCTTTCTTGAATTTATAATATATAAATATAATTATTATATCTCACTAATATTTATTAATTTAATTTATTAAGATAAATTTCCTTTGTGGGCATAAAATTATATTTTTCATAAAACACATCCTTTATATTCAATTGGTTTTTATTTTCATTTCTAATTAATTGATAACTAAATAATTAATTTTATAAACATTTAAAACCCATATTTTCACTATTTAGTTAATATTATTAACATATTCCATTTCAAGGGCTTGGTGATAACTATAATAATATTTTAATAATAATATTAATAATATATTGTAGTCTAGTAGAACACGGGATTACATGTAATGCAAGCAATCAAAAGAACTCAACATTGTGTGTAACACAAGAAAATCATAGTGTTTCATGTACCATAAGATAATATATGTGTTTAGTGTAGTTAAATATTAAAATGGTTTTGTGTATAAAGAAAGTATAACTTGTTGTAGTGTGCAATGAAATCCATCAATGAAATTTAATTTATTTGAAAAAAAAATAAATTCATAAAAACTCACGGTGTTACAAAAATGTATTTTAAACTCTTATGATCATTGAAGATAGTGAACTTTACTATAAATAGGTAATTATTCCATGTTTTTGAATCATTTATAACTATAGATAATTCTAGGTCATGTGTTCAATGGTTCTTCTCATGTGTTATCAACTACCTCAGACCATATGCCATAACATGGTCTCCATACATGAGAACACAACCAAAACTATATTCAGATGCATCACAATATACCACATAATCATAAACTAGTTCTAGAAATATTAGTAGGTGTGTATATGTGATATTAGTTTTAAGATCAAGGAATATTTTTTAACAGTCATTTTACCATGCGAATGGAATTCCCTTTATTATCAGAGAAGTCATAGGAGAAACAAGCCTTGAGAATTCCTAAACAAAGTGATGACAATAGCTTGTTAATCCAAAAAAAATTGTGTGTCTTGAAAACATTTTTTGATCATTTTTAAGAGATGACTACTTCAATCTTCACTATATCAATAGATATTTCATCCACTAAAATGACATGCTTAAGGAAACAGACTTCTTTTATCCAAAAGTCACACTAATAAAATTTAAATTATAATCGGTGATATTGAAATGTGTTAAATATAATTTAAATGTATTCCCCATGGTCATTTATTCTTCATGAATATACCAAAATATCATAAAAAAACCGCAATAAAATAATAGAGTTATTTGTGGAAGATACGGTTTATCAAGTCCAAGAACACTAAATGTGAATTCATCAGACCAAAGGTAATGATTACATATTCATAATGGACATAACAACTCTAGAATGTCATCATTAAAATATCCTATTTTATAACTTTGATAGGATGATACCCTGATCATAGATAAATCGTAGAGAACCACTTAAATCCAATTATTTGATAAAATGTATTATTAATTTTAGGAATAGGTTAATAATTTTATTTACAGTAACATAATTTAGTTTAAATTAATCAACACATAAATGAAGTGAACCATTTTAATTATTTTTGAAAAAAAAATTGATGGAACCTTATGTGATATACTGGGTATGATGAATCATTTACTCTCCAAATCCTCTTGCTGGACTATTAATTCTCATAATTATTTTGGATCTATTATATAAGATATGGGTGAAATATATCTTTTTCTCAGGAGTACATCAATAGAAAATTCTAGTTCCTTCTCAGGTGGTATCCCGAATATATAATTTGTAAATACATATGGTATCAATGACATGAAGGGTATTATTTCTTGTTTCATCCACAAAAACTAGGATTATTACTACTAACTAACTAGATATGGTTCTATCCATTGAGACTGATGGTCTATCTCTACTTACATTTATATCCCAATCCAACTTGAATACATAAAGAGTTCCATTTACAGATGTGAAAGAAACTTTAAAAACATAGCAGTTAATATGGGTTTTAAATTCCATTATCCTTATTATTCCAAAGACCATATCAAAAACATCCATATCTAGGACCATACACTCTAAGAAAAACTGTATTACATCAATGGTAATAGAACATACCGGGAACTTTAATCATTTACTCTCCCTTTGTCCTAAATGTGTATTTTTAATCATTATAAGATGAATTAGTTATATTTGTATACCCAATTTTCTAACAAAAAAAATAATTATGAAAATAATTTGAAGTACCAATATCAAACAAAACATTCATAAGTGTTGAGTTCAAAAGGATGGTACCTCACAAATTGTAGGGACCTAGTTTCATGGGTGAGATAGCCTTCTATATTACATATAATTGTTTCTCAACTACCATGTGATAGATCTTTCTTCCTTATTATGGTGTTTATTGGAAAACCAAAGTGTTATTGGAGGTATCTTGGTTCACCTAGTATTGTAGATGAGAAATAGCCTAATGGGAATATTTCATTATATCATTGGAATCCTAATGATGTGTCAAGCCAATTCCACCTATAGATTTTAGAAGTTCATGAAAATTCCTCTTTAGATTCCCTTCCTTTCCACGGTGGTGGAAATCCTCCAATGGAGCAGTACATTCTGTCTTTTAGTTCCATATTTAATAGAACTCATATGAAAAAGGTTTCCCCTACACATGGATTTCCTACTATGTATCTCTCTCAAACCAGTTCCATGTCACCATTTATGAATAATAATTAACACATAACATTACGGTCTTTCAATGAACCTCAAGTCGGTGGCCTACTATAAATATATGTTCTTTTATTCTCTCACTAGAAGCTACCTCCGGTGTAAAGAAAAAAAGGTGAGGGAATTTAGCATCATATTTAGTCACTTAAATGATTTATTTTTTTAGATGAAAGAAGTTTGTCGTACTTTGTATTTAGAATATTTTTAGAAAGAATTTTTTATTGAATAGATACAAAAAACTTTTTCAAGATGGATCTTGATCCAACATACCATGAGCAACTACATATCAAAATGAAATCACCAATTCCTAAAGAATATAAGTTATAGGATTGAACTTTATCTCATCAGGAGTCCCTAAGAAGTCAAATATTTTAGCCATCCTACATATCCATACCAATTCTAACTCGTGTCCTTAATTACCATGAAACATCATTGGGTAATACTTTAGAAATTATTTCAAGTTATTCACCTGATGAGTTTCCTCAGTCTTAGGTCCCTTTTTAATAACCAAAAAGGATTTCATCATACTCTAAACTAAATAATGGTTCATATGTGGTTTTGGTGAAATCATGTTCTTAGCTACTACCTCTTATTGTTTTTTTATTTTCCTTACTGGTTAATTTTCATTATACAAACCCTTCTATAATTCCACAATTTTTCATTTTTATTATTCCTATTTTTAAGGAAAATTTTATATCTCAATACAAAAATAAAAATATCATAGTATAAAAATAAAATAATCATGGGATAATGAAATCCTAGTGTGAAAACTACTCAAAAATGCATGATACCTAACATTCGTCGGCTAAACCCATGATGGAAAGTTGACAATGAACCTATAAGTTCTTAATAACACTTTTTTGTACCTAGACCACCCCGATAAATTGAAGTTCGTCATAAAAAGGTTTTATATATCTTTTTATGCTATACATTTCAAGTCCCAATGTGTCATATCTCCTTGATATCATCCCAACTAAAGGACAAAACTAACTGATGCCATTTGTAGCATTCCCACCCAACCCATTATCTTGGATTAGGTTAGTGGTTCTATTAAACTTAGGTGACATTTTATGGACACCAATTTCTAGAAATATATTCAATGGTTTTAAACATAAAATTAATGGGGGGACGATTTACCATTTTAAACTAACTTAAACAATACACACATTTCAAGACAAGGAAAAATAAAACTAGATACATATATATAAATGATGCATTCACCAAAACTCATCAATAATAAATAATGTATCCAAAACAAACTATAAAAAATAAATCAAAGTCTAACATCATAATAATAGAGGAATAGGTATAATAGAACAAAAATTCTAAGACTCCAAAGCATTAAATAATGTGACCCCAAGGTAGAACCACTCCGGACCATGATGTGAACAACTCTGAGATCCATCTCCATCAACTACAATAGCATCATTAAGGCATGTCTCTAGAGAGATAAGAGACTTTCCCCTTTCTTATAGCCTATTAAATGACATCTTTAAATAACCAAAGTTCCCAATCATGGGGTGAGTATAACACTTAGTCGGTAATCCTAAGAGACTTCCCAACACATGCCACTATGATAATAATATGTAATCAAATTTTTATATAAAATAGAAGATATAAAGAGAAATAATTTATACAATGTCATAAAAGAGGTCCGAGTGATAAAAAAATAAATGAAATAATGTTATCTGACCTTATCATTTGAAATAACCACTGCATATTAATACACACCAACACACACTTTCAGGTTTTAGACCTCCCTATACTCATGAGTGGAAATTCATTATTTCATCATGACATCGCCCGGTGACCTAATTTGATGGTGTTACTTCAGAACATAATATGTTCCATGTTTACTTTTATTTCATGTCAGAGAATCTTACCATGATCGATCTTAAGTTTTCATTTATTCGGTAGTGGTACTTCCAACTATGATCCATACTACATGAATAAGTACACAAACCAAGAAAATTATTCCAGGTTACAAATTAAATCAATCATTAAAAACATATTTTTAACAAGGCTTCTTAGAAAACAAATTTTTACCATATTTTGAATATCATCATTTTGAAATAAATCAACTACATAAATTTTCATGATATATTTCACAAATAATTTTCAAGAAAAAGGAATGAATTATTTTAGAAAAAGTAGGCAATCATGTTCCGAAGTAGTAGAGTGGGAGGGAATCCACCTACCTCATGCCAAGAGATTTCACCACAAAACTAAGAGAAAAGAATATTCTACAACAACTACAATAGTTTTCCCAAGGGAACTCAATAAATGAGCAGTGATAAAAAGTAAAAGGTTCACACTAAACTACCAGATCTAATGTAAAATACCCTAAGATGAACTTTTATGGTTAAAAGAGATAATTTAAAGTCTCCAAATGAATTAAATCTCCCCTAAAAAAGAACACACAAAGATCTAATTATATTCCACCAAAATAGGTGTGAGATTCATCCATTTAAGAGTTTGACCAACACCACAACCAGGAGAATCCCAAAATTGGATTGGTCACTCCAAAAATGCGGAACATAGGTTGTGTGAAATGGCCAAAAAATTGCTTTTTGCATAGGTTTTCACAGTTTTAGGCTCACCATAGACTATACTATGATATGGGGAGGCCTCTCTAGCCATTTCCCATAGCAAGTCCCCCAGTGATCTATGCCTAAGGTCGCGAACTCCCTTGGGTATTTAAACCATGTTTGTGTAAACATTGTGACATCCAAAGAGATTACATTATTTTTAATTTTAGAATAAAATTAATTTTTTTATAGATTTCTTTACACGCAACACCATGTTAAACTTATGCTACACACAACACTGAGTCATCTTTCGTTACACACACGACTGAATTTTGCAGCCTTTTAATGGCACACCTATTTTAAAACTAATTTTTAAAAAATTTAAAAATATTATATGTAAAAATAAATTTCATTTTTGATAGCGGCATGTCAAAATTAGGTTAGGGTGAATTTTTGGTATTTTTCTAAGAACGATAATTTTTTTGTTGAATGGTGAGAAATATTGAATTTTAATTGAAAAATTATTTTCATCTAATTTATTTATATAGTTAAATAATATTTTAATTTGGTTTTAAATTGTATTTATTTCAATTATACATTAATTAATATTTTTTTTTCATTGGAATAAATTTAAAATTGAAATTGTATATAAAAACATTTCAGTCTTTTGGACATTTTCACTTTAAAAACCCCTTTGTCGTCCCGTCTATGGGATTAATTTTAATTTAATTTCTACCACTTATGTGATTATAATTTATAAAAATGAAATCCAACTTTTTAACCTTCATAATTTATAATTTATAATAATGTATATTTTATTTTTGACCTAAAATATTAGTGAATGAAATTAAAATTAATTATAGCGATTATGTAAAAAACAGTTTACTTAGTGGTTAAACATTAATATTAAGGGGAAAATTAAATAGAAACTTTTCTAAAAACCATTTTATTCCCCTATTTCATCCATATACCCTCTTGGTTCTAATTTTATGATTTAGTTGGATAATATTCCATGAAAGTGACCTATATAATAAGTTAATTAAGGAAAACGGCAAAAAAGGAACCTTATTACCTTTAACATTTATAAATCCTTGAGATATGAAAAAAAATCATATTTTTAATTATACATACCTTTTTGAAATATAAATGAGTTATTTTTATCATAATAAATTATCATTATTTTTTAGAGTTGAATTAGTTACTTGAAATACTTAAGAAATGTCAACACTTTGATTATTTAGTTAATGATTAAATAAAATAAATGATACTAAAAATATTAAAAGTTAAGAAAACTGAATGAATTATTGTGTTACCTTATTTTAATAGATGAATAATTCATTTTACATAGTTTTGAACTTAATATGTGGTAATTTCATCATTTTATTAGTATTTTTAAATTTAAATTAAGTAAATAATGTTAAAATTGACATTAATGTTATTTTATAATAAAGGATATTTTATTTAAATATTTACAATTTAAAATTATTGTTAGCATAGGTCGGGTTAAAGTAGTGTTTTTGCGCGTTACATGCACTTGTTATAAAATTAATTTACAACACGCATGGGATGTTTGTTTTTAAAATTAAATATAATATTTATAATTTAGTGGGTATATATTTTCTAATAAAACTCACTTAAATTTATTCTTCATGGTTAAGTAACTTAAGTTATAAAACTATTTACCTTCATAAAAATCCAAAAATGGTAAAAGTGGGGAAACATAGAACTTATGTATAAAAATTATAAAAAAAACAATGTTTTGTGTGTTGGAGGTCCAGATCGACCATAAATTTACATTAATCCATAATTTTTCAATTATGGATGCACATGACGTACGGGAGACTTCCTAATAGTGTTTACCTTTTTATATTTACAAGAATGTCACTCCCCCTCCACTATAAAAAGTAATTCACTCCCCCACTTATTTTCACCTAAAAAGACATTTAGATCATCAAAACCATTCCCAAATAATCTCAAACATCTCTTTATGAATCCCAGAAGCCTCACTTTATGCTGAAATAAAACAAAGGAAGAATTTTGGTATAAACCAAAAGTAGTTATCCAAAGAAGAGGAAACCTTCTTCAACGAGCTATTTTGTTTTAATTCTTTCTCTATCACTTGAATTATTATTATATACTAAAAATATAATAAAATAAGTATCCTAAATATAATTATATATTGTTATATAAATTTTATGACCTACACTATCACAAACATCCATCAAATTGGATACAAAATCACCATTTGTGAGTATGGCGGACTACCGCCTCGCAAACCGATGTTGTTCGTTCTTTCATTGTTGCCCTTCAAGGTTGGGGATAATTATGTAATTATAGTATATATATGATATATATTATATTTATAATTTCTTTATCCTTATTTAATTTTTATATAATTCATACCTTCATGCTTTCCATTTTTTGGGAATATGATAACATTGTTTTTGGACGTGTGGACTACCTCCTCCTAAAAGTGATTTGATTCGTTCATGAATTACATGGAATGTATTAAGGATGGTTTTAATTAAAATATGATACAAATATTAAATTAATATGATACAATAATTATAATATACATTTATATCATTTACTATTCATTCTTTTAATATGACAAGAAAACAGAAACAACGTTCATTCGTACTTACGGCCTACTGTCTCCATAAATGGTGTATTTCATTTACATATCTATAGAATTAATGGATTACTCTAAATGAATATATAAATAATATATATGATATTTAAATCTTTATTTACATTTTTTAGGTGTTAAAATCATGATATAATTGGTAGGAAAAAAATAATAAGTCAGGACATACTCGAAAAACAAGGCAATTAATACCCGAAATGATAAAAATGATGAAAGATTATTAATGAATGGGTCTTAATATGTTATAAAATTGATGTATATGATATAATAGATATTAATATGGTTATATTTTAAATTAATAAAATTACTAAAAACATTATACATGTGTTTAAATATATTTAAAACAAAATATAGCATAAGGTAAGATATTTTCATCTCACTCTTTGCATCTATGGGATAAATGTCAAAGTCGTCACTTACTTCTTTTGTGTGATTTATCTACTAACCCTTTTGATATATAATATCATTAATCTATTTATATTAATTTAATTTAATTTTTTACTCTAAAATATCTCATCTAAAGTGTTTTAACTTTAAAATTATCAAGTGGTAATAGGTATCATTGCAATCTCACTTTCTATTGTGATTGTTCAATTTAACTTAAAACAATAAATTACTTGTGAACATTTTCAATTGTAAATAACATTTATTTTATATATCAATACTCTTATGTGATGGGTATAATTATTTTCTAAACCATATACTAGTTTTATGGACTGTGTGTATTTGACAGTTGTTTGATTAACTAGGGAAATATTGGTAAATATTTATCTTTTACTCAATACTGATATTTGATAAGGCACATTGTTCATGAATTAAATCAATTATTAGATATATGAAGAATTTATTAGAAAGGTATGACATGGGTGGGTCCTAGTTATAGATATCCCCTCAATACATTAGTATTCTCATGAGATGAATCATTTGGCCAATTAAATGGGTTTTCACCTGATATGTTATAAACCATCCTGTGAATGGTCTTGATGGTAAAGGTACCATGTACCTAGGAAACATAGCATACAAAAATTAAGCATTTAATTCTTTAAGGTTTTGTTATTATTTATCCATGAGATTTTCTCTTTGAAATTATATATGGATGTAGTTCATTCTTAGTTTATTGATTAAATGGAATGTGTTTCAGTTATATACATTAACACATTGATATTTCCTTATCTAGTTATATAAATGGAATGTTTGATCAGTTATTTAACTTTCCATGTTTATTATGTTCATTGATTAATTACTGCTTCTTTTGTACTTACCCTTACTGAGAATTGGATCTCACCCTTATTTTTTCCCCTTCCCTAGGATATGAAGATGTAATCTTTAAATAAGAATTCATGGGTTCTATTAATTTCATTATATTATTTATCATGTTTTATTTTCAATTTCACAATGTAATATGGGTATCATGTATGTAATGTAGTATTATAAAACTGTTAAACTGATTGGTCCTTTGATATTTGATTCCTTCTAATAATGAAAATTTTATAAAGTAAGGCATCGACTCTAGGATTCAAGGTTCGAGGTGTTACAGATGATATCAAATGGAGGTTTATTATAAACCAAGAAAACTATATATAGTATAACATATCATTAGGAACATAACCTTATGTTATAACATAAGGATAAGTATAGGAGAACATATTAATGTTTTTCTAAGATATAGATTAAGGTTGATCGTATGTTATAAGTATTAAAACCAGATTTTTAGGTTTTATATAATGGGATTATACCAAGTTTAATGATATTTTGGATGAAATTTATGGAAATAAAAATCATTGGTTTATTATTTGTTTTTTGGAGAACAATTTTTCCTTATAAGACTTTAAAATATTTATCTATATATTTCCATAGCTAGGTGTTGAGATGATATGAGATTCTGAGACCCGATGTGCCTGGAATTAATTTTATAAAAATATTAAGTATATTTTATACTATTCACACAAAGGAAGTTGGATAACTCTCAAATAGAATCTCAGATCAAAAATACGAGTCTATGGTTGACTCCAGAGGATGGCATTTACCATAGACAAAACATAACTTTTATTGGTGCAGATCCCCTGTAGAAAAAGTCACTGAGGACATAAATGTAAATAAAATAATTATTTTATTTTATTTTATTTTGGACGTTGCTTTGAATAACTCTTGAACAGGGACTCAGAATAGAAATATGATACCTCTGTTGAGTATGTAATGCAGTGTTTTACCTAAGTGCGAGCTAAATTGAGAGGTCCTGAGATGTTTGAATCACACGACCATTGGAGGTTGCGGTTAAGAGATTTAACCTTAACCTAATTACAAGGTTATAAATAGGTTATTATGAGGATTGGATAGGGTATCCTCACAATCCTCCCACTACAGATGATGATGCTCACTCCCGTTTTCATTTGGCAGATCGACGATGAATCTTTGATGAAGTTTTGGTGGGAATGTTCTTCAATGATGAACGAATCAAAATCAAGGCAGGATTATTTATTTTGGATTCTGCATCCCCAATTGAAATTCGTGAATTATAATTGTTTAATTATCATTTGTTCCATACTTGAACCTCAATAATGATGGCCAAACTAACATGACCATCGATCAATCACTCTTTTCCCCTATTCTTCACACGTTTTTTGTTATATACATTTTGATACAATGAAACAGCAATGAATCATCAAGAGGGGCATGAATTTGTGTAAATATGGGCCCAATGATTCCAGATATACATTCATTTCTTCATTTCGCATTGTATCGGAAGTGCGAAGGTGAGTGGAAGTGGGAGGCAGTCCATGCATGTCAAATGGCGGTGGTTCGGAAAGTTAGTGGTAGCCAGAGAGTGTGAGGTAGCCAGCAAGGTGGGTCGATAGGGTGATGGCTTATGGCAGGCGGCTCCCGTGCTGAGATGGTCATGTTGATCGGGGTGCACCCAGGCAGATGTGGTGGTTCCGCAGCAAGAAATGGAGGCCTTGGACAGTAAGAAGCTACAGTTTTTAGTGAAATGTGGTGAGGCCATAGGTTAGTTGCATGGGTGGATGCAAATGGGCTAGCAATAGTGGCCAGTGAAGCGGCCCACGCACGAGCGGGCTCAGGTGGGCCAGGCCTAGGCATGTGGGTTGGGCACAGTTTGGAGTTAGATTAGGTTGATGTCAGCGAGAAAAAATAGACGGACTTGGGTCATACCCGGGTCATACTTGGGGTGAACAAGGTAAAGTGCGATCATGGTCAACTGTGGCGATCAACCGTGAGGCCACGATAGCTCGAAATGTTGTGGGGCCAGTGACTGCGGCCGGTCCTGAGCGGTCAACCATGTCGGCCAGTCATCGCAACACGTAGAATGACCGTGACTATTGGTCCACAAATAGACACACCATGGGAGGTTGACCTCAATGGTAGGTGGACCGACCACGACAGTCATTCCATGGTCGATCAGCCTGTGGACTCGGGCTGGCCTGTGGGAAGCTCTTCGAGTAGGAAACTTCAAACAGTTGTAACTCCTAAATGGAGAATCCAATTGATGTGTCATCTATGGAAATGTGATCATATTTTTGAGAAGGAAATTTTGAGGTTAGTTTGGGAATTTAAAATTCTGGAATGAGGCATAGGCCCCACAAGGCCTCGTTTGGGCATGTTGCACTGAAAAGTTCCTTTTTCACTGGTTACCTGATTCTGGAAAGTAAATAGCCTACCCAGTATGTATTTCCATGTGGAGCGCGATGGTGAACTCCGATGAGGATTTTGATTTATGATGTGAGATGTTATAAGAATGATGATTATTTAGGCGGTATTCGATGAAAACAGTGGTCAGAAAAGGATATCATAGATTTTTGAGTGAAACCCCCATCATGCACTAGATTGTGGTTCCTTGACACTATCAGAGTGGATCCCCCCATAGTTATAGGGGAGGGTCCTCTATAGTTACTTTTGAGTGGAACCCCCATACCAGGTAGGGTGTGGGTCATTGATGACATAGAGTGGAACCCCCTAACATACTAGGGCATGGTTCCTCGACTATTAGGGTGGAACCCCCTGACGAACTATGGTGTAGGTCCTCTACGACTACTATTATAGTGGAACCCTCTAATGCACTGGGGCATGGGTCCTATGCTTCGAGTTTGCACCATCCAGCTATATAGATCAATGGAGAGATTTGGTTTGATATACCTTTAGACTCACAAGAAATAGGTATTATTTACCCCCTAAGACGTGTCCTTATAACGTGACCGAAAACCATGTAGGTGAGTCAGTTCCTCCCAAAGAGGATAGTATTGTAGTGTGGTGATTGATCCCCTTTGACTTGCATGTTCAGTGAAGACATTTAGGGTGTTATTCATTTTTGTTGGATACTCTTGGAACAATTTTCAAGTATTCTTCTTGGTTTGGGATGTGATATGGAGATCCCCTTACTCTCTTGTTTGGGTTTCTTTTGACTGAGTATATATATATATCATATTTCAATACCCGCTCATTCAGTTTTGGTTACTCTCCTTCCAATAGAGGTGAAGATGTGTGGGGTATGCCACGTGTTTTCCATGTCTATCTTATCATGGTTGGAATATTCTACTCTCCTACTATAGGTATAGAAGACTCGATGAGAAGTTCATCATTTCCCTATTTCTGAATCCTTGTGTTTGGATGGGTTTACTTTACACTCCTATTAGGTTGAGCTACACTATTTCATTGTACCTTGTTCTATATTTTGTATTCCTTTTAAATTTTACCTCTTACTACTACCCCTTCATCTTTTAGAGAATCCTACTAGGTATGTTTATACTCACCCCTATATGGGATTTTCCTGCACATATCGTTCTTTATGAAGAATTTGGACATGTTGATTGTGACTTGAGAGCGTCTTAGTGATACATGTGCTTAGATTGTTTATGGTGGTATCCAAGAGAGGTACTCTATCATAAATTTTACTATTTTTTTCTATCTATTTGGGAAAATTTTCTAGTTGGGCGTGTATTTTTTCCCTTTTTCCTTTCAATTTCAATATCATACTTGTACAGTTTCGAAGTCCATGCACATTTGTTCTAATTATAGTAGTGTAGAATCTTTTACTCCTTTCCCTCTAAACATTTTCATTAATTTGGTTGTGTGCATGTGTACAAGTACTTAGTCAATGTCCTCCCTGAGTTTTTTGTACCTTCAACACTTTTCACCAGCCCTAGCCTATGAATGTGGGCTTGGGGTAGTTACGGATCGAGCCCCGACATGTTTCGGGTCATGGAAAATTGGTATCAAATAAATTTCATTCCTTGGTACATTTTTTAGATGTTTCCCCTTAAAATTATTGTCTGGGTTTAGGGAGATAGTTTTGAAGTATCTCGGGAGAGGCACTCAATCCAGAGAGTCAAGAAATGGTGCGGGTGGTCAACGTACCCATTCACTAAGACCCTAATTTCTAGCTTGTCGACTTGGAAATTCGAGACATTTTTTGCAGGGATAAATGGTACACACATCATATAGGATTGAGTCTTTGACAATAATTCTTGATTCAACTCCCCATTTTTTCTATATATATGTATATATTCTCATATGACTACGGTATTCCTTGATAACTTTTAGGATGCATCTGTGGAGACAACCATGTAAGAACCCGTTTTTTGGCTATAAAGGACTTTGGAATATTCTTTATGTTATTCCAAAGCAGCGCCTTCAGACGGTGTGCGATTCCGAGCCCCGGTGTGGCCGGAATTAAATTTTCAGTGCGTTCACACTGGGAATGCCAAATAAATAGGATAAATCTTAAACGGTGCTTCGGATCCCAAATATGAGTGTACTTATGGCTTCTAAATGGGGTGTTTACCCTAGGAATGACATAAATCATGTCGGCGCGGGACGTTTGGACCCCTCGCCCGCTTTCGGAACGTTAAACGGATAAATTAATTAATTAATTAATTAGTTTAATGGTTAAACTCATGTATCTATTAAACGATGGCTCGGATTAGAAAACTGAGGGCACCGTTGAGTCTGGAACGTTCCATTTACCCTAGGAGGGGTGTAATATTTGTGGGCGCGGGCCGTCTGTGAAGAATGTCCCCAGGGGCGTTTTCGTAAGTTGTCGGCATCGGGCGTTCAGTTTTATAACTTTTGAACGGGGCCTCAGATTAAAATTTTGAGACCTCCATTGTGATCGGGAGGTGGTTTTTACCCTAGGGGAGGTTTAATCGTGACCCTTCCAAGAGTTTCGGGTGCAGGTTAATTTGGAGGATTAAATTAATTAAAACTTTTTAATTAATTTGTTTTTCCTATTTAAGCTTAACCCCCCTCTCTCCCCCTTTGTTCATCCCCTGGTAGAAGAGCTCAACCAGGGAGAGCCCCTCACTAATCCTCCTCCTCTCTGAGCATTGCGACGATGGTGTATCGTGCGGCGAAGCTTCGGGCTACACCCTCACAGGTAGGAGTTTACGTTTGGATTTTTTTTATTTATATACCCTTCTTCAAGCTCAATTTTATGCGTCAAATTACTGCCCGATCATCGAGCGAAGACCAAAAATGAGTAGTACTGGTTCTGAGCTTCCCAACGCGTGTTTCGGATTGAAAATCCAAGTCCCGACGTGTTCGCAAACATCCGGTGAAGTTCACGGGTTTTTGGAGGTTTTCTAGCGGTTTTCTGGCGGTTTTCAGGCCAGTCCGGCGGCACGCGCGGCGGCCCGGTGATCCAGCGGAGGCGGCGCGGGCTCTCTTCAGCGGAGGACCCGGTCAGGTGCGGTGCGGACGAGGTGCGGCCGGTGGAGCCGAGGAGGCTTAGCGGTGTGCGGGCGGGGTAACAGGACGATGGAGCTCGGAGGTGTGGTCGAGCCATCATGGTACGGAGGAGACCAGGCAGCGCGGCAGCGAGGTGGAGTCCGGGAGCGCAGCGGGTCGCGGGGTCGAGCGGCGCAGGGGAGCCGGTGCGAGGCCGGGCGATCGTGGCGGTGCAAATCCAGGACGGCAAGGCGGAGTCGGCTGCGGGAGGCGGAGGAGGTGAGGGCGTTGGTCACGGTCGGCGAAGGTAGCCTCGTGGTGCTGACCTCGGGGGCGGAGCAGCAAACCAGGACCCGCGCCGCGTGGGTCCTGCTGCGGCGTCAAAGAAGACCGGCCACATGGCCAGTCGGTTGGGAAAAACCAGACCCTCTTGGGTCCGGTGGTTTGGGGCGGGTCGCGGCGTGACAGGCCGGACCTGCGGCTGGGCCACGGGCCGGCGGCTCGGACCGGGCCGACTGGGGTGGATCGGCCGGGTTAGGCCCCCCTTGCATTCAGGGGGGCGTAATTTCCAAACGGCGCGTCCATTTGATGTGCCGTCTGTGGCTGTGAGACCGTATCGGTGAGGTGGTCTGTTTGAACTGGGTTCCTGGGTTTTTGAGTTTCGTGTACGAAGGCGGGTGACCCGAAACACGTTAATTTAATAATAATAAATTATTATTAATGTTTGCGATGGATGTGGCTCGCAAGCCAGACATTCGTTTGACATGTCGTCAGAGGCGCGGTGGCCCCGGAGCTGAGGCGGTCCTTCCAAGGTTGGTTTGGAGCCCTTTAGGTTTTGGTTTCGTTGCTCGATGGCACGAAACGCTTTATATGAACAATTAATTAATTATTTAATTAATTAATTAATATTTGCATCGGACCTAACATTTGTTTGGGATGTCCGATTGACGCGTTGTCAGCGGCAGCATGATTCCAGCCCTCGTGCGGACTTTTTGAGACGCTTTCTGAAGCGTTCAGGTTGGAGACAAGGTGCGGGGCCCACAGGGCCTAGTTCGCACGTTTTACAATGAAACACCACTTTTCCACCAGACATCCGTTTGGGGTGTTTGAGTACTCATTTTTGAGTGTTTTTTTGAGGGGATTGCGGTCGTGCAATCTGCCCGATTAAATTTGGGTCAAGGTGTGGGCCCCATGGAGTCTCTTTTGCGTATAACGCGGGGAGTTGCGGCTTCTGCATCCGAAGTCCATTTTAGGCACTGTCAGTGGCGTTGTGACCCTGGCATCGAGACGAGGTTGACCGGGGAGGTTTCGGGCGTTGAAGCCGGAGTTGAGGCATGGGCCCCATGGGCCGTCTTTTAAGTTGTGAACAGCGTACTGCGACTTTTGCATCGGGCGTCCGTTTAGGGTGAATGAATAGTCAATCTAACGTGTTTTTCCGAGATAATCGCGATGGTGCAGATCGCCCGACCTTATTCGGGATCGTGGTGTGGGCCCCACCCAGGTTGGCTATGGTGAATAGTACATTTTTCACCAGGTGTCCATTTTGGGCAATTGAGTAGTCAATCCCGTGTGTTTTTCTGAGGGGATCACCATGGTGTGATCCGTTTGTTTAGTTTTGGGATCATGGTGTGGGCCCCACACTGGATGGCTATGGTGAATAGTACCATATTCACCGGTTGACCATTCCAGGCGAGTAAATAGTCTATCTCGTGTGTTTTTCCATGGGGATTACAATGGTGTAATCTGTTCAGGCGAGAGGAGCCTCTTACGTGATCTTATTAAATGTGGAAATATGAAAAGTCATTGGTCAGAGGCTTTATTGGGCGTGCTCTGAACCTATGCACAGTAGCGGTGCTAGTGACACCTAATGGTGGCGGGTGCTGAACCTCTACAAGGTGAATTGTTCTGGAATTGGGTGGTTACGTGATACCCACTCTCTGTTCGGTTGGCCAGTGTTGTACCATTCAGTAGAGATGGCCAGAGTAGTTCCGGGTTTACCCTCCAGCAGGGATGGGCAGTGGGTTGCTCATTGACCTCCTAGGGTTTACCCACTAGCAGAGACTAGGCAGTGGGTCACTCGACGACTCTTGAGGGTCTACCCTCCATCAGGGCTGGGAAGTGGGTCGCCTGTCGACTTATTCTAGGTCTACCCTCCAGCAGGGTTGGGCAGTGGGTCGCCTGTCGACTTATTCTAGGTCTACCCTCCAGTAGGGCTGGGCAGTGGGTCGCCTATCGACTTGTTCTAGGTCTACCCTCCAGCAGGTATGGGTAGTGTGTCGCCTGTTGACTTATTCTAGGTCAACCCTCTAGCAGGGCTGGGTAGTGGGTCACCTAATGACGTATTAGGTTTTACCCTCCAGCAGGGCTAGGCAGTGGGTCACCCGATATCCTATTATGATTTACCCTCCAGCAGGGCTGGGCAGTGGGTCAGTCGTTGGCATTTCAGACTCAGTCTTTTCTACTAGGCTAGTCTGTGGCTTTACTCCATGACTATCGGAGCAGAACCCTTGTTTGTATGGGTCAGTGATGTGATAGCTTTTCCTTTTAGAAGACCTCTCGACTGCAGGGCAGTGACGAGGTGTGGTTTGACTTTCCCCAGAACTCTCAAGTTCGAGGGGCGCTTTCCCCACCGAGACACGTCCTTGTGACGCGACCTAAAAATGTGCAGGTGAGTTAGTGCCGCCCAAAGAGGATAGTGTCGAGGTGCGGTGATTTGATCCCTTGGCTTGTAGTTCGGGGCAGACGTGTGGGATGTTGGGCATCGATGATGGTTACTTCTGAGACTGATGGTGACTCACTTTCTTGGGCTGAGCTACGGGATGGAGATCCCCTTACGATCTTGTTCGGTCTTCTTGACAGAGCATATATATATTTATATACCTTGTTTTAGTACCCACTTCTTGGGTTTTGGTTACTCCCCTTCCGGGAGAGGCGAAGACGTGCGGGGTATGCCACATGATTTCTATGTCCAGATTCTTGTGGTTGGACAAGTCTACTCTCCTGATATAGGTAGCGAAGACTCGATGAGAAGTTCATCTTCTCACCGTTTCCAGCTCCTTATGTCTGGACGAGTCTACTTCATTCCTCTTCTGGGGTTGAGCTAGACTCTCTACTGTTACTCTTACTGCACTCTCGGTTGTACTCCTTTACTATTCCTTGTTCGATCTACTGCTCACCCTTTGATACCTCCTTTGTTGATCCCTTGAGCCTTCGTGGTATCCTACTGAGTATTTTTATACTCACCCCTGCTTGGGCTTTGCCCGCACTTGGTGTGCCCTTGCAGACGACGGACAGGTTGGTCGTGACTTTAGTGGAGCTTAGGAGTTCGAAAGCTTGGACCGCGTGCGGTGGTCGTAGTCGGGTTCCAGGTGGGGGACCCTTCCAGCTGTTTTTCTTTTGTTTACCTGTTGTCGGGTTGTGGAACCTTTTTTGTTTGGGTGCGTGTTTTCCTCTTTTCTTTTTCAGTTACCTTCATCACTTTCTTTGTACTGTATAGATGTCGATGCACTTTGTGGTTAATTTATAGCAGTTGGTACTTTACTTTCCCTTTTAATCTGCACTTTTTCATTGAGTGTGCTCCGTGTGTGTGTACAGGTACTTAGGCAAAGGCCTCCCCGAGTTGTTGTGCCTTCGGTGCTGGTCTCCAGCCCCTAGCCTATGGAGGTGGGCTTGGGGTAGTTGCGGATCGAGCCCAGGTAGGGTAGGGTCATGAAAAAGTGGTATCAAAGGTGGTTCGTTCCTTGGGACGTTGTTTGTATGTCCCTAAAAAGGAATTGGTTGGGATTTAGGGCAACAGTGTTAACATTTCTCGAGAGCGGCTCTCAAGCCTGGAAGTCCAGTGATGGTGCGGCGGCCGACGTATCCATTCACCAGGACCCTGATAACTCGCTTGTCGACTCGGCATGATGAGACACTCGTTGCAGGGAAAATTGGTTTGTGCATCACCTAAGATTGAGTCTTTAACCATCCTTCTTGAGTCAGCTCCCCATTGTTGTTATTGTTATATACATATATGCTCATCTGACCGTGACACTCCTTGATAATATTCCAGATGTCTCCGCGAAGACAGCTAGCCAGGATTCCATCTTTGGTTCATGACGATGACCCTGTGATCTAAAAGGCCTTAGTATAGGACCCATCATGCGAGCCCCTTTCTCCGGGTGGGCCGATAGCAGCACCCCCATCTGTTGAGCAGCAGATAGCTTTAGCAGATCAGGCTGAGCTTGAGCGCAGGTTGAGCGCGCTCCGCGAGTTCCAGCGGCAGTGACCGCTGAGGTTCAGTGGTGAGCCAGACCCTCAGGCAGTAGAGGTTTGGCTAGAGACAGTGGTTCGCCTTTTCAGGCTTGTGCAGACGCTGACAGATCTTATGGTGGCTTTGGCTGCCAACCTTTTCCGCAGAGCAGCTTGACGTTGGTGGAGTTTGGTGACTCGGTTTCTTGACGAGTCGTCTCTTTCATGGGGCGACTTTCATTTATTGTTTTGTGAAAAGTTTTTCCCCTCCTGCTTACGCTCCGTTCAGATTCAGGAGCTCCTGCAGTTTCAGCAGGGAGGGATGATGGTGGCCAAGTACGCGGCTAGTTTCGCAAACCGTGCACGCTTTTACCCGGATGTGGTGCATGACGACAACACCTGAACGTGGAAGTTTGAGCAGGGTATCCACCGAGCATGTTTTCATAGTACCCTTGGGCATTTCCACATATGCCAGGGTGATAGAGCAGGCCCTGGTGATAGAGAGCTTCCTGTCACGTTCTAGAGTTGGTGGTGGCAGCAGACACGTTGGAGCCGAGACGTCTGTCGCAGCTAGTGGGAATCGGCAAGCAGAACCTCGACGCAGGTGGCTTTCTGACAACCGAACTCAGGGGCGTGGTCGTACACCACAGTGGCGCCGGAGGGCACCAGTGCAGCCCGAAGAGATTCGGTGTTATTCTTGCGATGGGCGAGGTCACCTAGCACGGGACTGCCCGACCAGGCATGCAGAGAGCTTCGGGCAGGCAGCAGGTGCACCACCACGATGGAGGCATCTCCATGATTGGAGTAGTACCCAGAGAGGTGGTGCTAGCAGAGGAGCGGAAGGAGCTGGAAGTGGGGGACGACCTTATGAGGTCTTCCCATTACCACTAGGCGGTCCACGTCAGGCTCTGGGAGCTGACAATTGTGACCATGGACTGTCGCGATCTTTGGACGTCTACGATCTTGCATAGCATGAGGTGATGAGAGGTACGCTCTACAGATCTTCTAATTTTTGCAGTAGAATTGTTACTCTGTGTGTGAAATTATTTTCTCCCTGCTCCTTGTTTGAGTTGTCACCAGGGTGGTGCGGGGTGTCGGTGTAACCCTGTGTTGGTAAGGTAAAGGTGTAGGACCTTTCCCTTTAGTCGATGGTGTTGACTCCTTCTCTTCTGAGCGTGTAAGAGGGTCTTGGTTGTGGGACATCGACTATGAAATCTTGCATTACCAGATATCCTTTGGTGTTTCACCATATGGATATTCAGAAGGAGGGAATCACTGGGATTATCCCAGGTTCAAGCGGTGATTCCAGTCACGGCGTGCGACATAGGGGTTTGGTCGGGGAGGTGAGTGACCCCCTAGAGCCTTCGGGCCGTTTGATAATGTGTGAAGGGATGGCGAGGTTCCCTACCGCCTTTCCCTAACCCCAAAGGCTGGTTTGGGTGCATGACGTCTCCCACATGACTCACCTGAGAAGAATTGTGCATGCTCTTATGCACGACATCGGTGAGGGAAAACCTCGCATGAACAGATCAAATCCTTTAGTCTGTGTGCGGTGGCGCAGAACTGTGCATGAGTTCTTCTAGGTACAGGAGAGCCAGGTGCGGGCTTAGTACCATGAGTTGTTCCCTGGTTTTGCTTTTCGGGGATGAAAATATTGAAGAAGGGAATGGTTTAAGAACCTGGTTTTTTGATATAAAGGACTTTGGAATATTCTTGATGATATTCCAGATCAGCGCCTTCAGACGGTGTGCGATTTTGAGCCCCAGTGTGGCCAGAATTAAATTTTCAGTGCGTTCACACTGGGAATTCCAAATAAATAGGATAACTCCAAAACAGTGTTTCGGATCCTAAATCTGAGTGTACGGATGGGTCCGAAATGGGGTGTTTACCCTAGGAACGACATAAAGCATGTCGGCACGGGACGTTTGGACCCCTCACCCGCTTTCGGAATGTTAAATGGATAAATTAATTTATTTATTTATTCTTTTAATGGTTCAACTCAAGTATCTCTTAAATGGTGCCTCAGATTACAAAAACGAGGGCTTTTTTGAGTCTGGAACGTGCCTTTTACGCTAGGAGGGGTGTAATCTTCGCGGGTGCGGGCTGTCTGTGAAAAATGGCCCCATGGGCGTTTTCGTAATTTGGCGGCCTTGGGCGTTCAGTTTTATAACTTTTGAACGGGGGCTCGGATTAAAATTATGATACCTCAGTTGTGCTTGGGAGGTGGTTTTTACCCTATGGGAGGTTTAATCTTGACCCCGCCAAGAGTTTCAAGAGCGGGTTAATTTGGAGGATTAAATTAATTAAAACTTTTTAATTGATTTGTTTTTCATATTTAAGCTTAACCCCACCCCCACTCTCCCCCTTTGTTCATCCCCTGGCGGAAGAGCTCAACCAAGGAGATCCCCTCACTAATCCTCCTCCTCTCCGAGCGTTGCGGCGACGGCGGATCGTGCGGCGAAGCTCTGGGCTACGCCCTCGCAGGCAGGAGTTTAAGTTTTACTTTTTTTATTTATATACCCTTCTTCAAGCTCAATTTTATGCGTCAAATTATTGCCCGATCATCGAGCGAAGCCCAAAAATGCGTAGTACTGGTTCTGAGCTTCCCTATGCGTGTTTCGGATTGAAAATCCGAGTCCTGACGTGTTCGCAAACATCCGGCAAAGTTCGCGGGTTTTTGGAGGTTTTCTGGCGGTTTTCAGGCCGGTTCGGTGGCACGCGCGGCGGCCCGGCGATCTAGTGGAGGCGGCGCGGGTTCTCTTCCGTGGAGGACCCGATCTGGTGCGATGCAGACGAGGTGCGGCTGGAAGAGCCGAGGAGGCTTAGCGGTGTGCGGCCGGGGTAACAGGACGGCGGAGCTCGGAGGTGTGGTCGGGTCGTCGTGGTGCGGAGGAGGCCAGGCAGCGCGATAGCGAGGTGGAGTCCGGGAGCGCAGCGGGTCGCGGGGTCGAGCGGCGCAGGGGAGTCGGTGCGAGGTCGGGCGACCATGGCGATGCAAAGCCGGGACGGCGAGGCGGCGTCGGCTGTGGGAGGCGGAGGCGCCGAGGGCGCCGGTCGCGGTCGGCGGCGGTAGCCCCAAGGCGCTGACCTCGGGGGCGGAGCAGCGAACTAGGACCTGCGCCGCGCGGGTCCTGCTGCGGCGCCAAAGAAGACCGGCCACATGGCCGGTCGGTTGGGAAAAACCGGACCCACTCGGGTCCAGTGGTTTGGGACGGGCCGCGGCGTGACGGGCTGGACCCGCGGCTGGGCCGCGGGCCGGTGGCTCGGACCGGGCCGGCCAGGGTGGACCGGCCCAGTTAGGCCCCCCTTGCATTCGGGGGGCTGTAATTTCCAAACGGCGCGTCCGTTTGACACGCCCTCTGTGGATGTGAGACTATATCGGTGAGGTGGTCTATTTGAAATGGGTTCCGGGGTTTTTGGGTTCCGTTCCCAAAGGCGGGTGACCTGAAACACGTTATTTTAATAATAATAAATTATTATTAATGTTTGCGATAGACGTGGCTCACAAGCCGGACGTCCGTTTGACGTGCCGTCAGAGGCGTTGTGGCCCCGGAGCTGAGGCGGTCCTTGCAAGGTTGGTTCGGACCCCTTGTGGTTTGGTTTCATTGCCCGGTGACACGAAACGCTTTATATGAACAATTAATTAATTAATTAATTGTTGCATCAGACCTAACTTTTGTTTGGGATGTCCGATTGATGCGCCGTCAGCGGCAGCATGATTCCAGTCCTCGTGCGGGCTTTTTGAGATGCTTTCCGAAGCGTTCGGGTTGGAGACAAGTTCTGGGCCCCATAGGGCCTAGTTCGCACGTTTTACTGTGAAACGCCACTTTTCCACCCGACATCCGTTTGGGGGGTTTGAGTACTCATTTCTGAGTGTTTTTCCGAGGGGATTGCGATGGTGCAATCCGCCCGCTTAAATTTGGGCCGAGGTGTGGGCCCCATGGAGTCCCGTTTGCGTATAACGCGGGGAGTTGTGGCTCCTGCATCCAAAGTCCATTTTAGGCGTTTTCAGCGGCATTATGACCCTGGCATCGAGACGAGGTTGACCGGGGAGGTTTTGGGCGTTGAAGCCGGAGTTGAGGCGTGGTCCACACGGGCCGTCTTTTAAGCTGTGAACAGCATACTGTGACTTTTGCATCAGGCATCCGTTTAGGGTGAATGAATAGTCAATCTAATGTGTTTTTCTGAGAGCATCGCGATGGTGGAGATCACCCGACCTTATTCGGGATCGTGGTGTGGGTCCCGCCCGGGTTGGCTACGGTGAATAGTACCTTTTTCACCGGGTGTCCGTTTTGGGTAATTGAGTAGTCAATCCCGTGTGTTTTTCTGAGGGGATCACCATGGTGTGATCCGTTTGTTCAGTTTCGGGATCATGGTGTGGGCCCCACACGGGATGGCTATGGTGAATAGTACCATATTCACCGGTTGACCGTTTTAGGTGAGTAAATAGTCTATCTCGCATGTTTTTCCATGAGGATTACAATGGTGTAATTTGTTCAGGCGAGAGGATCCTATTACGTGATATTATTAAATGTGGAAATATTAAAAGACATTGGTCGGAGGCTTCTTTGGTCGTGCTCTGAACCTATGCACGGTAGCGGTGCTAGTGACACCTAATGGTGGCGGGCGTTAAACCTCTACTAGGTGAATTGTTCTAGAATTGGGTGGTTGCGTGATACCCACTCTGTGTTCAGTTGGCCAGTGTTGTACCATTCAGTAGAGATGGCCAGAGTAGTTCCGGGTTTACCCTCCAACAGGGCTGGGTAGTGGGTTGCTCGTTGACTTCCCAGGGTTTACCCTCTAGCAGAGACTAGGCAGTGGGTCACCCGACGACTCTTGAGGGTCTACCATCCAGAAGGGCTGGGCAGTGGGTCACCTGTCGACTTATTCTAGGTCTACCCTCCAGTAGGGTTGGGTACTGGGTCGCCTGTCGACTTATTCTAGGTCTACCCTCTAGCAGGGCTGGGCAGTGGGTCGTCTGTCGACTTATTCTAGGTCTACCCTCCAGTAGGGCTGGGCAGTGGGTCGCCTGTTGACTTATTCTAGGACTACCCTCCAGCAGGGCTGGGCAGTGGGTCTCCTGATGATTTATTAGGGTTTACCCTCCAGCAGGGCTGGGTAGTGGGTCACCCGATATCTTATTATGATTTACCCTCCAGCAGGGCTGGGCAGTGGGTCAACCATTGGCATTTCAGACTCATTCCTTTCTACTAGGCTAGTATGTGGCTTTACTCCGTGACTATCGTAGCAGGACCCTTGTTTGTATGGGTCAGTGATGTGACAGCTTTACCTTTGATCAGACCTCTCGACTGCAGGGCAGTGACGAGGTGTGGTTCGACTTTCCCCAGAACTCTCAAGTTCGAGGGGCGCTTTCCCCACCGAGACGCATCCTTGTGATGCAACCTAAAACCTTGTGGGTGAGTCAGTGCCTCCCAAAGCAGATAGTGTTGAGGTACGGTGATTTGATCCCTTGGCTTGTAGTTCAGGGGAAACGTGTGGGATGTTGGGCATCGATGATGGTTACTTCTGAGACTGATGGTGACTCACTTTCTTGGGCTGACCTACAGGATGGAGATCCCCTTACGATCTTGTTCGAGCTTCTTGACAGAGCATATATATATGTATATACCTTGTTTTAGTACCCACTTCTTGGGTTTTGGTTACTCCCCTTTCGGGAGAGGCGAAGACGCGCGGGGTATGCCACGTGCTTTCTGTGTCTAGCTTCTCGTGGTTGGACGAGTCTACTCTCCTGCTATAGGTAGAGGAGACTCGAAGAGAAGTTAATATTCTCACCATTTCCATCTCCTTGTGTCTGGATGAGTCTACTTCCTTCCTATTGTGGGGTTGATCTGGACTCTCTACTGTTATTCTTACTGCACTCTCGGTTGTACTCCTTTACTATTCCCTATTTGGTCTAATGCTCACCCTTCGGTACCTCCTTTGTTGCTCCCTCGAGCCTTTGGGGTATCCTACTGAATATTTTTATACTCACCCCTTCTTGGGCTTTGCCCGCACTTGGTGTGCCCTTGCAGACGACGGACAGGTTGGTCATGAATTCAGTGGAGCTTAGGAGTTCGGGAGATTGGACCGCGTGTGGTGGTCATAGTCGGGTTCCAAGTGGGGGACCCTTCCAGATTTTTTTATTTTGTTTACCTGTTTCCGGGTTCTGGCACCTTTTCTGGTTGGGCGCATGTTTTCCCCTTTTCTTTTTTAGTTACCTTCATCACTTGCTTTGTACTGTATAGAGGTCGATTCACTTCGTGGTTCATTTATAGCAGTTGGTACTTTACTTTCCCTTTAACTCTACACTTTTTCATTGAGTGTGTTGCGTGTGTATGTACAGGTACTTAGGCAAAGGCCTCCCCGAGTTGTTGTGCCTTTGGCGCTGGTCTCCATCTCCTGGCCTATGGAGGCGGCCTTGGGGTAGTTGCGGCTCGAGCCCAGGTAGGGTCGGGTCGTGACAAACCATCCAAGATACTAGCTTTGGTTCATGATGATGACCATGTGAGTGATGAGGGATCGGTTCGGGGTCTATCATATGATCCCCTTCCTCTAGGTGGGATAGTAGCAGCACCTCAACCTATTGAGTAGCCGCTAGTCCCATCATAGAAGGCTGAGGATGTGCGCAGGATGAGTGCATTTCACAGGTTTCAATATCTGGGACCATTGAGGGTCAGCAACGAGCCATATCCTCATCTATTAGAGTATTTTATGAAGTTAGTTGTCCACATCGTTAGGCTTGTTCGAACCCCAACAGATCAGTTGGTGGATTTGAAATCCATCTCTTTCCCTGGATCGGCTGGGTATTGGTGGAGCCTGGATACTGAGATGCATGATGAGTCGGCACTCTCATGGGATGACTTCCAGCAGTTGTTCCGTGAGGAGTACTACCGCTCCTTATTACTCTCCATTCATATTCAAGAGCTGATGGAGCTTCATAAGGGAGGGATGAAAGTGTAAGAGTACTCAGCTAGGTTCACATACCTGACTGGGTTCTCCCTTGACATGATTCGTGATGGATACTTCAGAGAACTAATGTTTGAATAGGGACTCTGCAGAGATATATGTGCCAGCATAGTACCCCTGTGCATCCCCGCCTATGTCGGGGTTCTAGAGTGAGAACTTGTGACAAATATATTTCTATTATAGGGACACCAACTAGTAGGAACTGGCAATGGATGTTATAGATCTGAGACATTTGTAGCTGCTAGGAGATGTCATTTGATGGGATCTTGATGCAGAATGCCTCCCCATGATCAAACTCAGGCATGTGGTAAGGTATCAATGGGGAAGCGTAGAGCACTAGGTTAACCCAGAGAGTTCCAGTGTTATGCTTAGGATGGGTGAGGTCACATGGAATGAGACTTCCTAACCAAACATACTGACCATCCCAATCAGATAGAAGGTGGACCAACATGGCAGAGACAATTCCATGATTAGGGATCCCCCAGGTAGGGACAAGGTGGTCCCAAAGGAGGTGGTGCTGGGAGAGGAGTAAGAGGATATGCAGGTGGGGGACGATGCTATCTTCCACCACCGGCACTAGTCGTCCCACATCAGGCTCAGGGAGCTGGCAGTCAGTGCCTCATACAGCTGCATGATATGGATTCTTGTGAACCTGCAGTGCACGAGATGATCTGCGATACGATCTATGTTTATTATACTCTTTCTTCAATATTAGTAGACACAAGTTCCAATAATTATTTTATCTCATTACTCCTGGTACGAGAGTTGGAGCTCCCAATATAGACTCTAGCACAACAAATTTGTCTTGAGGTTTCTATAGGGAGTGTTTCTTCTATGTTTTTCATTTGTCGGCAGTGCGAGCTATTACTTGGAGGATGGAGGATCACGTGGGACCTATTGATCATCACGATGGAACCCTACGACATCATCTTGAGAATTGATAGTATTTCCATGGCTCGATCCCAGATTGAATATCATCGTAGTCTAGTCAGATGCATACACAGTGATGGGATGAGGTTATCCTTTCTCAATGAAAGAGTCCTCATAGTGAGGCAGACATGTGCTATGAGCATGAGGCTAAAACCTTTAACCCATAAGTTTGTTATATTAACCCTTGGTATAGTAGACTCTCCAATCATCTGAGTTCCTTCAGTTTTTTTGGATTATATAGATGTCTTCCCCGAAGAAATTTTCAGGCTACCTCTGAGGAAGGAGATTAATTTTTGCATTGACTTGCAATGAGGGAATTCCACGATATCTTATGTGGCATATCATATGGAATCCACCAAAATCCAAGATCTGCAGTTATAGATAAAGGACACTCACAAGAAAGGTTTTATCAGACCCAGTGTGTCCCCCTGGGGATCTCCATTTCTATTTCTGAAGAAGGAAGATGGGAGCTTATGGTTTTGTGTGGATTATCATCACATGAACCAGTCCATGATAAAGAACAAGTCCCCCTTACTGAGGATCGATGACCTCTTTAACTAGTTTCTAGGTACGATATGATTCTCAAAGATTGATCTCATGTCTAGATACCACTAGCTGGGAGTCTACGATGATGATATTCTTAAGTTGTCTTTTCGATGTTGTTATGGGCACTTTGAGTTCCTAGTGATTCCCTTTGGTATGACAAATTCCCCCACCATTTTTGTGGCTTTGATAAACTAGATATTCCATATATACATGTTTTGATTTTTTGTTTTCTTCATCGATGAAATAACCATTTACTCTACAACATATAAGTATAATGCATATCACTTGATGATGGTTCTTGATTTACATTAAGAGAATCGACTTTACAGAAATCTCTTGAAGTGCTAGTTATGGATACATGAGGTCTACTATTCAGGGAATGTCATTTCTAAACACTGTTTATCCATGGATCTAGCAATGATAAAAGCATTTATTGCTTCAGATCCACCCAATAATGTGTCATAGGTGTGAATCTTTTTCAGTTTGGGAGGCTACTATAGGAGATTTGTGTCAGACTTCTCCAGGATCATATACCCTTTAACCACATTTACATGGAAGGGAAAAAAAATTTCCTATTATGAGTAGTTTCATAAGGCCTTCAATGATTTTAGAAAAAGGCTAATGAGCACTCTAGTTTTGAGACTACCAGAAGAAGGTGTTGAGTTCGTAGTGTATTATGATGCCTTAGGAGCTGGGCTCGGTTGTGTGTTGATGCAACGACATGCAGTCATCACATACAGGTTCGAGGTAGTTGAGAACTAATGAGTAGAACAATGTGACTAAGTAAATAGAGCTAGAAGTGTTAGTCTTCACCCTAATGATGTAAAGGCACTACCTTATGGGAGGGTGCTTTGTGGTTTACTCAGACTACCAGAGCCTTAAGTACATCTTCACCCAAAGAGTCCTGAATATGAGGCAGTGACGCTGGTTGGAGTTTATGTAGGACTATGACTTAGAGTTATTCTATACTCCAGGAAGGGGAAACGTTGTAGAATATTCCTTTAGTAGGAATTCTTAGGCTCACCTAGTGCGGTAAGCTTCAGAGTAGTTATCTTTCCTACAGCTAACCCTAGTGGATTAGGATGGTATAGTTTTTCTATAGTCGATGGTGCTAAATCCTTCGCTCCTTGAGCGTATGAAATAGTCCCAACTAGGAGATATCGACTGTGAAGTTATTCATGGTCATATATCCAAAGGTGACACACCATATGTATATTCTGAATGGGGGAATCATGAGATCTTGGTTCAGGTACAAACAGTGTTTCCAGTCGCGTTGTGGGAGGTGTTGATGCAGGATTTCCACACTTCTCCATTAGTTGTACATCCTAGTGTGGGGAAGATATAGAGGGATATTTTGTGGAATTTTTGGTGGCCTGAAATGAGATGAATCATAGTTGAGTTTATCTCATGATTCCTCACCTGTCAGCTGGTGAAGGCTGAGAATTAGGTTCTTGCGGGTTTGTTGCAGCGTCTTGAGATTTTGTGTGGAAATGGGACAACATATCCATGGCCTTAATCATAGGTATTCCATGCACAGTGAAGGTCCATGATTCCATATGGGTGACAATGGATTGAATCATGAATTCAGCACACTTTCTTGCTATCAGGGAGTGAGGTTCGGTGGAGAGTTTGGGGTAGTTGTACATACCGGAGATCGTCCTCCTTCAAGAGGTACCCTCAACAATTATCTTCGATCGTGACCCGTGGTTTACATCAAAATTATGGAGAGTCTTGCAGGAGTCATTTGGGACCCAGTTGTATATGAGTATAACCTTTCACCCCCAAACCGATGGTCAGACCAAATACACTATCCAGGTGCTATAGGATATGTTGATGTCTTGCATGTTGGATTCCGACTGGAGCTCAGAGGATCACCTACCTTTAGTAGAGTTTGTGTAAAATAATAGATACCACTCTACCATCAGCATGGAACCATTTTAGGCCCTATACAAGAGACTTTGTAGGTCACATTTGTGTTGAACGGGGGCTAGGGATTCATCCCTAGTGGGCCCATAATTGGAGCAGGCAACGACAAAGAAAGTACTGGTCATCCATGAACAGATATAAAGGGCCCAAAACATAAATAAAACCAATATAGAACACCATTGTGGGACATTGAAGTTTAATCAGGGAGGCTATGTCTTCTTGAGAGTCTCCCCATGACATAGAATGTGGAGGTTTGGTCGATGAGGCAAGTTATCCCCAACATTCATCAGGACTTTTGAGATCATGCCTAGGATTGGTGAGTTTTCCTACCACCTTTCCCTACCCCCATAGTTAGAGTGGGTGCACGATGTCTTCCACATGTCACAGATGAGGAGATATGTGCATGATCCTATGCACATCATCGAATGGGGAGAGCTAAAAATTGAAGATGGAGCCACATTTGTAGAACACCTAGTGGCGGTCAAGGATCTACATGAGCAGACCTTACGTGGGAAGACCATCCCTTTGGTTTTTGTGTTGCGGCACCATTGAAATGTGAAGGAGAGTTCCTCGGAATAGGAGAGCTAGATACAGGCTTAGTATCCCTAGTTATTTACCTAGTTTTTCTTTCCTGGGAAGAAAATATTGAAGGAGGGAATGATGTAGAGACCCAATTTTTTCCTTGTAAAACTTTCAAATATTTTTCTATATATTTCCAGAGCTAGGAATTAGAAAGACGTGTGATTCTGAGACCTGGTGTGCCCAGAAATAATTTTATAAAAACGCTAATTATATTTTATACTATTCATGTGAACGAACCATGATAACTCTCAAAAGGAATATCACATTAGAAATGTGAGGCCATGGTTAAGTTTGGAACGTGACATTTACCCTAGGTGAGACATAACTTTTTTCAGTGTGGGTCTTCTATAGAATAATTCACTGAGGATGTAACCATAAATAAAATAATTAAATTATTTTATTTTATTTTGGACGTTGGTTTGAATAAATATTGAATGGGAACTCAAATTGGAAATCTAAGACTATAGTGGAATTCGTAATGTGGTGTTTTAACTATGTGCGACTTGAAGTGAGAGGGTGCGAGATTTTCATATTCTACAACCATTGTTGGGTGAAGTTAAGAGGTTAAATCTTGACCTAATTATATGGTTGCAAATAGGTTATTATCTGGTTTTGGTTAGGTTTGCCTCATAATCCTCCCACTATCGACGGTGAATCTCTCTCCCTTCCTCCTTTGGCAGATCAATGATGATGCTTTGGCAGGCATGTTCTTCAATGATGAACGGATCCAAATTGAGGTAGGATTCTTTCTTTTGGATTCCACATACTCGATTGAAATTTTTTAATTATAATTGTTTTCATATCATTTCCATCATTCTTTAACCTTAAAGACGATGTAAAAACTAACACAACCATCAATTGATCCCCTTTTCCTCCATTCTTCGCACTTTCTTCATCATCTAATTTTTTATATGATGTATAAAAAACGAATCATCGAGGAGGGCATGAATCTGTTTAGATCTGGGTCCAAGGATTCTATATCTACATTTGTTTCTTCGTTTTGAGTTGGATCAGAGGTGTGGTGGTGAGTGAAAGAAGGAGGTGATATGTGCTAGTCAACCGAAGGAAGTCTAGTGAGGCGGTAGTGGCCATGGTGTATGAGATGGCTGATGAGGCAGATCGGTAGGGCGGTAGCATGCGGCGGGCGGCTCCTGTGAGGCGGTGGTCACGTGGAGTGGGGTGCACCCGAGTAGACACGGAACATGGTGGGTGGTCGTGGGTGTCAACAGAATGTGGTGAGGCCACAGGATAGCTATATGGATAGTTGCGGATGGTCCATCCATGGTGGTGGGCTAAGTGGCCCACTCGCGAGTGGGTTTCAGTGGGCTGGGCCTAGGAGGTAGTTGGGTTGGGTTTAGGTCAGTGGGTCAGAAGATACAGACCCGGGTCAGACCTGGGGAGATCAGGGAGAAGCGAGGCCATAGTCGACCTTGAGGCCATGGCATCTCAAGCTTCCATGGGGCTAGTGATTGTGGCCGATCCTGGGCAATCATCTGTGACAATCAACTGCAACGGCCAGTCAGCATGAAAAGTGGACCGACCATGGCGGTCGGTCCACAGATGGCCACACTATGGGTGATTGACCATGATGGTTGACTGTGAAGGCAGGTGGACCGATAGCGGTGGTCATTCCACGGTCGGTTAGCCCACAGGCTTAGGTAGGCCTACAGGCAGCTCTTCAAGAAATCAATTTGAAACAGTCATAACTCTTAAACAGAGCGTCCACTTGATCTTCCATATGTGGAAACATGATCCTATTTTCAAGATAGAACTTGTGAGGCCAGTTTGGGAATTTAAAATTTGGGATTGAGGTGAAGGACCAACAAGGCCCCATTCGGGCATGTTTCGGTGAAAAGCTCCCTTTTTCTAGATACCCGATTAGGGAAATTAAATAGACTGGCTTGTGTTTTTTTCCATGTAGAGTGCGATGGTGACCTCTGATGTAGATTTCGAGTTACGATGTGAGGTGTTCCATGTACAATGATTATTTAGGCGGTGTTTTATGACAAATGTGGTCAACAAAGGATACCAAATATTTCTAGGTGGAACCCCCTGAAGAACTAGGGTGCGGGTCCTCGACACTATCAGAGTGGAATGCCCCATCGGTATGGGTGCGGGTCATCTACAGTTACTTCTGAGTGGAACCCATACCGGGTAGGGTGTAGGTCCTCTTTGACCTAGAGTGCAACCCCCTTTTGAAACCAAGGCATGGGTCCTTGACTATTAGGGTGGACCCCCCCCCCCCCCCCCCGACACACTAGGTTGTAGGACATCTATGAATACTATTAGAGTGGAACCCCCTGATGCACTAGGGTGAGGGTCATATATGACTACTATTAGAGTGGAACCCCCCAGATGCACTTGGGAACAGGTCCTCGACTATTAGGTTGGAACCCCTAAGATTCACTAGGGTGTGGGTCCTCTACGACTACTATTAGAATGGAACCCCCTAATGCACTAGGGTGTGGGTCCTCTACATTGAGTTTTCACTATCTGGCTATACAGATCATTGGAGAGACATGGTTTGATGTACCTTTGGACTCAAGATAAAGAGGGAAGTTTTCCCCCACTGAGACGTGTCCTTGTGATGTGACCTAAAACCGTGCGGGTGAGTTAGTTCCTCCCAAAGCAGATAGTATCAAGTTGTGGTGATTGATCGACTTGGACATGCATGTTTAGGGAAGATGTGTGGGTTGCAGGGCATCGCTGATGGATGCTCTTGGAACTATTGGTGACTCTTCTTCTTGGGATGGGCAGTGAGATGGAGATCCCCTTACTCTCTTGTTTGGGTTTATTTTGACTGGATATATATATATATAACCAATTTTAGTACCCACTTATTGGGTTTTGGTTACTCTCCCTCCAGGAGAGGAGAAAACGTGTAGGGTATACCACGTGTATTCTGTTTCTTGATTCTCATGGTTGGGCAAGTCTACACTACTACTATAGGTAACAAAGACTCAACAAGAAGTTAATCTTCTCACCATTTCTAGATCCTTGTGTTTGGATGGGTTTACTTCACTCTTTTGTTGGGTTGAGCTACACTCTTTTATAGTACCTTGTTTTATATATTGTATTCATTTTCTATTGTATCTATTACTAATCCCCCTTCAGCTTTCGGGGCATCCTACTAGGTAGGTTTATACTCACTCCTACATAGGTTTCTCCTACATGTATCATGATTTATGCAGATGATAGACTGGTTTATCGTGACATCAAAGGATATTAGGGATATGGGTGCTTGGGTCATGTATAGTGTTCATAACTTGGGATCCTAGAGCAGGGCTCTCTCAGATATTTTACTTTTCTAGTTTCTATCAGGTTCAGACACTTTTTTGTTTGGACGTGTATTTTTTCCCTTTTCCTTTCATTTTACATTACAGAACTTGTATTGTTTCTAAGTCCATGCATGTTTGGTTTACTTACAGTAATGTAGCATCTATTACTCCATTCCCTCTTCACTTTTTCATTGAGTTGGTTGTGTGCGTGTGTACAGGTATATAGGAAAATGTCTCTATGTGTTTTTTATACCTTTGGCACTTGTCCCCACCCCATGGCCTATGGAGGCGGGCTTGGTGTAGTTACGTCTTGAGCCCCATCATGGGTCGGGTCATGCAATTTTTAGTGGAAAATATATTTTTGGAATAATGACCTTAAATTTTAGATACACGAGATTAAATGCATTGATATCCTTTAGAGTTATAATTATCATTAATGAAATTTTAATAACTGTCAAATTATATTATTAGGCTTTAAAAAATATATTGTGTTGAAAACTATAGAGAAAAGGGTATTTAATGAGTAACTTTCAAGGATTTCCATCATAGTTATTTTGGAAATTATATTAATATGGTTTTAGAAAAAGGAAAACCTATAAGGCGGTGGGGATTGAACCCATGACTGAAGGATGATAAGGTTTTCACACATATTATTATCCTAAGTGATGTCCTTATTAATGTGTAATTATTTTTAGTTAAATAATTTGACAAAGAAATATTAATGATGAACTAGTAGTGTTATTGTTTAGGTTTAGTGATTAATTTATTAACCATATTGGATTTGGATAATAGTTAGAGATAAATAGAAAGACCTTTCACTATTTTATGGGCCTTAGCATCCATTAAAAGTGTATTTTAGTGCTTTAGGCATCAAAGTTAATTTTTGGATATCCATTTCATGAAGTAATTGATTAATTAGAAATTGATCAAATCACAAGAAAAGGATAAAAATTGTGTTTATGAAATACAAATATGTCAAGTAGGTATGTTTCCTTATTTTTTTAGGTAGTAATAGAACTACCCAACATTAGGAAACTGATCTAAAAATAAAATTTTGTCCTAATACCTTATGTTTTGTTGAACCTATGGTATTTATAATCATCGCAGACTTATGAATTATAGGCCCTCAAATTTCAATTTATCATTCACTTGTTTTTGATCAATGACCCCAATCACTCCCTATAATTATATACATTTTTCCTCGAAGTCCATATTTTCACATTCCACTAATGTTCTTATATATATAAACCTATTTATATGTTATTCCATGTGTCCTTTGTACATATCATTCCCTCTTATTAGAATTATATTTTTCAATCTCTTTTATAATGTGGGTTTTTTAACAGGGTTATTTTCAAATATCAAACCAGTGATTACTGAGATCGAGTTTAAATTGTGAGGACACAATTTAATTAAGGTGGGAATAATAAAACACCCAAATACTTTACAATAATTTTATTTTAGAATAAAAAAAAAATTCTATCTTTATTTATACACAATATAATGTTATGCTTATGCTACACACAACACTGAGTTAGCTTGCATTACACACAAGACCTATTTTTACCGCATTTTAATGGAACATCTATTTTAAAATAAAATTTTGGAAATTTAAAAAAAATTATATGTCAAAATAAACTTAATTTTATAAAGAGTATTGTAAAAAAACTGTTAGATTTATTTTTTTGTATTTCTCTGAGAAGTTTCATTTTCTTTTACTGAATAGTGAAAAATACTAAATTTTAATTGAAAACATCTTTTTCATATAATTTATTTATATAGTTAAATCATATTTTAATTTGGTTTTAAATTATATTTAGTTAAATTATACATCAATTAATACAATTTGGGTCATTAGAACCAATTTCATATTGAAATTGGACATAAAAACATTTCAAACTTGTGGACATTTTCCCTTTAAAAACCCACTTTTCTTTTCCATCTATGGGATTAATTTTAAATTGCTTTCTACCACTTATGTGATTAGAATTTGAAAAAATTAATTAAATATTTGGAATAAGAATTATTTATAGTTATAATAAGTTTAAATTATTTTTTGACTAAAAATATTAGTGAATGCAATTTAAGTTATTTACAGTGATTAAGGTAAAATTTAGTTTACTTAATGGTTAAAATTTATTCTTAAGGGACAAAATAACCTAGACACTTTTCCAAAATCCATTGTATTCCCATATTTTGACCATATACCCTATTTATTTTAATTTTATGTGTCATTGGGATATTTTTCCATGAAATCAACCTATATAATAAGTTGTGTATGGAAAAAGACAAAAAAAAGAACCTTCTTTGCCTTTAACATTTATAATGCCTTGAGATACAGAAAAAATCATATTTTTTTGTTATAAATACCCTTTTGAAAGATGAATGAGTTTTATTTATCATAACTATTTATCATTAATTTTTTTATAGAATTATTTACTTAAACAATTAAGAAATTCCAACACAATGATTATTTAGATGGTAATTAAATAAAATAAATGATACGAAAAATATTAAAATTGAATAAAATTGAATGAATTATTGTGTTACCTTTTTTAGATAAATATGTCATTTTACATAAATTTTAACTTAATATATTTTAATTCTATTATTTTCTTGATATTTTTTAATTTCAATTAAGTAAATAATGTCAATGTTGAAATTAATGTTATTTTATGATAAAGTATAATTTATTTAAAGATTTAAAGTTTAATAAAAATAATATCTTCTAACAATTGATTTTTAAATGTTAGTAACTATGAAATAAGGTCTATTAATAGACCGATTTATCTTTTATAATAAAAATATTGAACCCTAAATAGTAAAATCAATGTTAGCATGGTTCAGGTTAAAGCAGTGTTTTTTCATGTTACATGCACTTGTTATAAAATTACATCACCAATAACAAGGGATTTTTATTTTATAAATAATATATAATATTTATAATTAAGTGGATTGATATTTTATAATAAATATCACTATAATTTATTCTCAATTGTTATATTACTTAGCTTATAAAACTATTTGCCTTAATAATAAACCAAAATGGTAAAAGTGGAGAAACATATAAGTTAAGGAAATAAATTATAAAAAATACACTACTTTTTATGACGTGGTGGTTTGGATAGACCATAATTTTTATTTAATCCATTATTTTTTAATTTTGGTGGAAAATGAGGTAAGGGATACTTCCCAATAGTGTTTACCTTATTATATTTACAAGAATTCCACTCCCCCTCCAATATAAAAAGGAGTTCACTCCCAACCCCACACTTCATCACACCTGAAAAGACATTTTTCTCTTAAAAACCCAAGAAAAATAATATCCCAACATCTATAACCTCTTCCTAGAACCCTCACCTTATACAAAAAGAAAACTACAGAATAATATTTGAATAAATGAAAAGGAGTTTCCCAAAGAAGAGGTAACATTCTTCAACAACCTCTTTTGTTTTATTTCTTTCTCCATCACTTCAATTATTATTATATCATGACTATATAATAAAATAAGTATAATAAATATAGTAATATTTTTTATATTAAGGTTATGACCTATAATATTACACACTTCCATCAAATGGGATACACATTCATCATTCGTGTGTACAGCGAACAACCGCCTTATGACCTGATGCCATTCGTTCTTCCATTTCAACCCTTCAAGGTTGGGGATAAAGAATGAATTATAGTATATTTATGATATATATGATATATATATATATATATAATTTATTTATTCTTTTTTTATTTATTATATAACACATACTTAATGCTTTCCATTTTGTGGGAATATTATATCATCGTTTTTGGACGTCTGGACAACCGCCTCCTCAATGCGATGTGATTCGTTCACTCATTACATAGAATGTATTAATGACGGTTTTAATTAGAATATGTCATAAATATAAAATTAATATGATAATGTAATTATAATATACTCATATTTAATTTACTTTTCTTTATTTTAATATCATAAGTAAATGGAAACATAGTTCATGTCCATGTATGACCTACCGTCTTCGTGAACAGTGTATTGCATTTTCCTATGTCTAGAATTTATGGATAACAATAAATAAATAAATAATAAATATAAATTATTTTTAAATCATTATTTAAATTCTATAGGTTATGAATTAATGATATAATTAATAGTATCAAAAATAACAGGTCAACACATTCTTGAAAAACAAGGCAATTAACACCTGAAATGAAGGAAATGATGAAATATTATTAATGATTGGGATATAATATGTTATAAAAAGACTATATATAATATAATAGATATTAATATGATAATATTTTAAGTTAATAACATTATTAAAACCATTAAATAACATGTTAAAGTGTTTTCAACCAAAATAGCGCGTAAGTTAAGGTATTTTCGTCTCACTTTTTACATTTGTGAGATAAATGTCATATTCACCACATACTTATTTTATGTGGTGTATCCATGGAACCTTTTGATAAATTATATAAGGAACCACTTTATCTTCATGGTATTTAATGTTTTACATTGAATTTTCTCAACCATAGGGTTTAAACTTGAAAATTACCAAGTTGTAAAGTTATCTTTTCAATCTCACTTTCTTTTGTGATTGTAAACTTATTATTAAAAAAATAACTTCTTTATGTCCATTTTATTTTTAAAATAACATTTATTTTATATATATATACTCTTATGTGATGGGTATAATTATTTCGTAAATATTATACCATTTCTATATATGGTGTTTACATGACAGTTCTTTGATTAACAGGGGATATATTAGTAAATCCATATCTTTTACAAAATATAAATTTTTTATAAGGTATATTGTTAATGAATTAAATAAATTATTCAATATATGAGAAATTATTTGGACATTTATTACATGAGTGGGGACTAGCTATAGATATCCCCTTGATAAATTGGTACTTTCATGAGATGGATCATTTGGCCAATCAGATTGGTTTTTACACAATATATTACAAACTAACTTGTGAATAGTCTTAATGGTAAAGGTACATGTACCTAGGAAACATGGAATACAATAATTAAGAATCAAATTTATTCATATTCAGTTATCATTTATCTATCATATTTTATCTTTGACATTATCTATGGATGTATTTCATTCTCATTTTATTGATTAAATGACATTTACTTTAGTTATATACCTTTTCATATTGATATTGTTATATCCAATTATATAAATGGAATGTGCGATTAGTTATTTACCTTTCCATGTTTATTATTCTCATTTATTCGTTATTTATTTTGTTTTACTTACCCCTACTAAGCATTTGAGCTCACCCTTATTTTTATTCCTTTCCCCAAGATATGAAGATGAAATATTTGAATGAGATTTCATGGATGTTAATTATTTCATTTTATTATTTATCATGTTTTATTTTATATTTCCCAATGTAACATGGCTATCATGTATGTAATATTTTTTCCCAACAATGCAAAACCGACCGGTCCTTAAGGATTTTATTCCTTTTAATCCTTCCAATTTAATAAATTAAGGCACTGACTCTAGGCTTCTAGGGTCAGGGAACTACACACATGATCACTCGCCACACACCATGCCTAAGGCCACTACCTGTCTTGGGATTTTTATTGGAAGTGGTGTGCTAAAAAAAGGGAAACCACTCCCAAATACTCCAAACATCATACCTAATCTCCCAGAACCCAAAAAAAATATTATAAATATTTTAAAAAATAAGAGCATAAGTATGTACCTCAAACTAGAAGTGTTACCATTTGGGAAATCTTTCTTAAAAGAAAACTAAATAATTTTTACTTGATTAACTAAACCCTACATCATTACTTTCCAAACTCATAAATGATAAGATAGAATCAATAGTTTAACAAACCAATTTAATAATGGATTATCTCCTTGGGGTTCATGGAATAAGATCAAACATTTACTTACATTCTAGGATCAACCTATAACTAAAGGAAAATTTTGTGCATGGATCATTCTAGATATGGAATAAGAGATTGAGGAAGGAAATCATGTTAATACCTTGATATCTACCAATAAAACCTTCCATGATAACTAAACTAGAATAAAAAGAAATAAATATAATTATTCTACAAGAATTAGGTTTTTGATAATGGAGGTTAGACCCACTATTATAAAAGATAAATGAAATAGAGAACTCAAGGCAATCCATGGCCTTTCCATGAAGAAATCCGTCTTTAAAGCCCAATAAAATCCATTTGGATCAATCTTGGTTAAGAGAACACCTAATATGTGAGATAATAGAATGATGACTCCATATTGGAGGAGAAATATTTAGATGAAGGTAAAATATCAAGACACAAACTATTTAAGGCTTACTTTATTGGTTAAAAAGAAAAAACCATTTATAAAATGGATTTCACCTAGTGGAAATAGAGTACCATATCTAAAGATATTATGTACCTCGTGTTTCAAAAATAATCACCTACCCCCTTGGGGACCCACCAAGTACCTGTTCCATGTCTATAGGGTACTTGCTGATTCATAGACCTTGGATTCTTTCCTATATTCTCCTCTTCTACTCCTAACTCCTCTAATTCAACCTCAAATTAAAAATACTCCTAAAAATGTTTTTTAGGTTGAAATTAAAGTAAAATACCTCTCTAAATAGTTTAAGGGTCTTTAAACCATTAGAATTATTTTATGATTGTTAAAATAGAAACCTAACTATTGGAATAGTAAAATGAACATTATGGTAAATAATTAATGAAACTTCATAATATTTTTTTCTTTTAATTAAATAATTACAAATAAGTATCAAAATACCATGAAATAATTAATCAATCAATGTAACATAATATAACTATAAGTGTACATTTTTTTAAATATTTTTTTTATATCATTTATTAAAATAGTATGTTTTATAATAGAATTAAATATTAAAATCATTAGAAATCCCAAAGGATTGAGTTGGATTTGTTAACAATAAGTGATATTATACTTTATTAGTTGTTGTGTTGGATACATTATCCACACAAAAAGAAGGAATTATAGTGCAAATATATGTGTGAAAATGTATTTTGGAAGGATCCCACATGGTCAAGAGAAGGGCCAAAGGTATCTTAGAGAAGGAAAAGGAGGATCATGCCTTAGTAGAATGCATAGTGTATTGAGGTCTCCCAATATAAGAAAAACTACACTTTGTTCAGTGGTCATGGTGATGGTGAAGAAGAACCTGGGTGTGACCACACTCATAGCATAGGGCATATTGAGAAGGATTTTTCCAATATAGGAAATTGGAAAGGGACCTTGTTGTTGTGGTCCCCATGGTAGAATTTTAGAGCACCTGTGAACAACATTCAAGGAAAATATGGTTGTGGGATCATGCGTGGTCGACTATTATGGAGGAAAACATGAATAGTACTACGTCGTGGAGCTTAGAATGGTTTTATGGAGGTGTTCTTGAAAAAAATATACATAATGAGACTATGGTGGTGGTCATAGTAAAAGTAAAGTGATGTGTAAAAGAACTGAAGATCAGATAAGGCCAAACCGATATAGACCGCACCATAGAGAAAGGCGTAATTGTCTATGAGGATACCTATAAAACATGAGGAATACCATTACAGTTGTGATCCCGTTTTGTGGTGTTCATGGTCATTAGGTGGAGTTAAAAGAAAAAACATCTATGAAATTTTTACCATGATGTAGTGCTCAATGTTTTAAATTCAAAATGGGAAAAGGCTTTTCACAACACCCTTTTGAAGGGTGTTTTAATAGGTGAAGCATATATTTTGAGAGAAATCATTATGTTGATACATGAATGGATCTTGAATGATTACATTATCATTAGCATCAGTTTTAGTACATGGTTCTAGAATTATTCAAATGAGTTTTTAGTGTTTATTGTATTAATTAAATAAAGATTTAATTCATTAAATAAGGAATGAGAAATGAGCCCTAAAACATTTATTTTGTTAACTATAGATGGAGGATATCATGGATAATTTATGGGTGGTTTTAATAGATCATTATGATACTATAGGTATTTAATTTATTGGCCTACCATCTCTTTATTAAATGGTGATATTGATAGGGTGAATAAAGGGTTAAACAGTGGACACAAATCTATATATGAATTTCTCAAGAGAGGAAAGAAGTGGAGTTCCATGTGAGGGGATTAAAGGAAGAAGATAGTCTTGAAAACCCTGGATGAACATTCCAATTTATATGAATAGGATATTTTTTTGAAAATAAAAAAGAGAATATTAATTCCAATATTATTCTAGAATGAAAATAATTTTTTTTAAGAGGAATTCATAATTTTTTAAGCAGAAACACTGTGGGAGAAAAATAAAGAATCTATCCATAATTGAGGATCCATGACAAGTAAGAGATGTCGGAGAAGGGCCATACATGTCCATATAATTTTTTGAGGTGATCCTTTCCACAAATAGTGATAATTGGAAGAAATTTTAAAGGGAGTGACCCTTGGGAAGTAGTGATTTATCCCTAAACAATTTTAAGTGGAGTGAAGCCTATGAAGATCAATGCGATTTATAGTTATTTGGTGCATGTAACAATGTCAATGCATGATCCTTGAACATAGCCTAGTGAAGGTGAACCAAATAAATTCTTGTGTCACTATTTACTATATGTATTCACACAAAAATAGATCAAGATTCTTAATGAATATCCAATAAAAGATCATAACAATTTAACCAAAAGGTTGAGAGTTAATGATCCATTTAGGGTAAGTGATGAATTTAAAGGAACTAGTATTTTAAATGGCTAATTCAATGCATACCCAGATTCACCCCCAGGTAATATCACTCTAAGACCCTATTAAGTGACTAAAAAAATTACATAATTTATAAAATATTTTTTGAAAAATGGATTTTATTTTTGGAATCAACATGTCTAAATTATCTCAGAATGATATTTTTTAAAAACATTAATAAATTGTAAAATACATGGGTGAATAGTTAAATACCGTAAAATGAAGTATTTTATAACAAGGCAAATACATGAAAAAAACATCATCCATAATGTATGGATGAGGTAAAAAAGTATTATCTCAGAATCACATGCATTAATTACATTATTTAGTCATAATAATCAATATTGTTTATAGTTTTGGGGAAAAATAATAAATAAAGCAATATTTTATTCAAATAATACAGTCCCCTTCACCTAAAAATAAAGCCCTATTCCACCAATATCTACCCACTTACAAAACACCTTATCTTAAAAAATATTTCATGACCCCCCCCCCCCCCCCCCCCGTACACATCATGGACTAACAAATAAGAGAAGGAATGACCCTTGAATCCCACCTCTAGTAGGCCTTAGGTTAACAACATGCACTGAGGGTATAAAACATATGATGAGAGGCATTACCCTCATAAATTAAGATAATGAGAAGAAAAAATAGGATAAATGAAAATAAATATCACATCATATCAAATAAACCGTGATTCGTAGAAATAAATACTATAATTCATGTTATGTCATATAGAATGATTCTCTAAAATAAAACCCCAAAAAACTATTAAGAAGAAATTCCAAACAAAAACTCTAGCTCTAAGCTATCCTGGTCCAGTTAAGTCACCAGAACTCCTCCTGAACAATTGAAATATATATAGGAGTGATAAAAACATGTATAATTAGTTAGACCCCCCTCATATTCTCTCAAGAAAATATAAGGAAAGAATACTAACTTTCTAGTGAGTAGATAGTAGAACCAACATGCACCAATTAGTTCAACTACCCATTTATAGTATATCCAAGGATAAATCACCAAGTATCACATGTAAATATAATAAGATAATAATTTGAATAATATAAACATAGTCACCCCATAACCAATTCCCCATTGGTTTTCCACTCTCACAACCTGACATCAAACATCTTGTGCACTCATCCCTTCCTTTTTTATTTGGTTCAAGACACAACCCTACCGACCCCAATGCTCGAAAGGTACAATATATCATGTTTCCATTAGGTAAAATCCACATATCACATCATAACCAGATGACATCCAAATCCATAACCTTATAAATAGAGTAGTAGGGTATCATGAACATGAGTTTCATCATCCTCATGCCATCCTCCTAACAAACATGACCCCCGCCACATAACCATCATCCCATTATCACCACTTCATCGAGTACACCACATTCCACTTCTACACCATTAACAATCATACCAACCTTGAGTCATCACATACAAACTACTAACAAAGGAAGATAAAGGAAGATTTCTCATTATCCATATACCCTAACCAAACTGGATATTGGGGGAGACACCAAGAAACAAAACATTTAGCATTGGTATAAAATAATTGACTTAGGTGGGGTGCATTTAGAAATAACAATAAAATAAAATAATATATAGTATCATACATATCTTGGATTATGGGGGTACACTTCCAATCTTAAAAATCTCATAAGTTTCATCATTTCATCAACACTACCCGTACACCATTTCCACAACCTATATAACACAAAAAACCAATAAACATGTAAAAAATACTTATAAAAAATCAAAACTTCTCATTTAATCATTCATTTAGAAAACTATAGATATATCATTGATAACCAAAATTATATTCATTATGAAATTTATATATAATATTTAATGATAAACCACTGTCAACCATAACCCAAATTTATTCCTTCAATTATTCATTCATTTCAATCATATATATTCCAAATACAACTAGAATCCATATATTTCAGCCTTTCTACATTCCATATTTAATTAAAATCCCACAATTAACTTTATTTAAACCACATCCTTGTGTTTAGATTAATCAATTCCATATCATACCATACTACTAGATATCACTAACAAACCACACATTATATACCAACCACCTCACATTTCACATCCCTCCTAGGAATAAGAACTAGTCATACTTATTTTAATACATAAAACATGGGTCAAAATTAACATCAATAAATGTCTAATTATTCAAACAACCCATTTAATTGCCTATTGTAATTTTTATTCCTTTATGTTAGGTGATTTTAGAAAAAAACAACAAAAAATTCATTGTTTTAATGAAAAATATTTCATAGATTTAAAGGGTCTTACACTATCAAATAATACATATAGAAAATGATCTTCAAATTAATAATGATTACATTTCATAGAAAAAAAATCAGACTAATTCATCACATTATTTCTATAAATTTTTCATACCCTTTACTATCATATTTTTCTTTAGTTATTCGTGTTTTTTAATTTATGGTGGTAGCATCAGCAACAACATGTGAGATAATAATGAAATATAAATAAAATACATTTATGGTACTTCTCTTTTCAATTCTCATATTTCTAGTTATTATCTTTATTAGGTTAATTCATAACAATTATAAATTAAAACAAAGTCATGATAAACTAATATTTTTCACGAATAAAGGAGAGAGTGGGTATTGACTCTCTAACCTCAAGAATCATAATATGCTACCACACCAAAATAGTGGAAAGAAAAAATATGTTCTATTTTGTAAATATAAATGAGATGGTTTGGATCAAATTCCAATAGCTCACAAGGATCTGATTTTGATACATTGATCACCTGTGATCGAGATAAACTAAAAGGAACTACAAAGGCTCAAATGAAGGAAGAAAATGCTTTTTTTTAACTTTAGATACCGCTTCACCCAAATATCCCCCAAAGACTCATCCAAAAACCCATTTTAATTCATATTATATTAGTTTCCAATTAATTCCTCCATGTGATCCTTTTAAGACTCCTATAATTTAGAAGTATTAAATTTTGTTTCCATCATCATAACGGATTTATAATCCACAATTTTCAATTATAATTTACATTTATTTTCATTAAAATTATTATTGATCAATTTAGATGGAAACCAAAAATTTTATGTATTTAAAATCATGAACTACATGTGAAAAAAAGGTGTTTAATAAGGGTAAGTATGACATACCCATTCATAGTTTTATGTGATTACTTATATGTGAGAACTGAGATTATCATTATACCCTTACATGAGCCTGATACTACCCATATGTGAGTCTTCTACCTTTATGTTGAACCTATATGAAAAACATGAATAAGACCCTAAAGTAGGTTTTACCCTAACACAACCCCAAGAAGATCCTCATGAAAAATACATCTACCCTTTTCAAACATTAGAAACTATACTAGATAACCACCATGACCTCCACCACAGTGTAGTACAAGGACCCCAGATGTTTGGACCTTCCACACTGAAGAGCATAGAATAAATACCCACATATAATTAGTTCATACATCACTTGTGTGAAACTCATCATCTCATAAAATTCTACCCAAACTCACCACCACAACAATAAAAATGGATAAACCAGGTCATTTTAGTGCTCCTTGTTTTATATAGGTGGATTCACTTGGAAAATAGATTTTAAAATGTCTAGTTTAACCTTTTTACTAATTTTGGTATACTATATCATCAATAAGATCCTCAAATAAAAATATGAGGCCTTACCTTTACATAGTGGACATGGCTAGGCTACCTTTTCATAATAAAAAGTTCCCATAGAAAAATCCACCCATGATTGTTTCACTCACCATGGTGTTCAAATCACCAAAAAACCATCTCCAAAATTCTCCCCATTACAAAAAACTCAGGAAAAAATGTCATGTTCCATGCTTACAGCTTCAAAAAACTCAAAATTCCATCACCACACCCACAACTAAGTCATGGTGAACCTTAGGATTTCAAAACTCATCTATAGTCTTAGAAACACCTTTGAACTCTTGGAAACCTAAAGGAATGGGTTAGAAGGGTCCAAGCCATTACACTATATACCTATCAATATATTATTTTCCCTGAGAATAAAAACACACCCAAAAGAGAATCAAATGGAGAATCTAAACAACCACCTTATGGGACACTTCTCAAATATCTATTTACAACCTGAACATGATAACCACCTAAGAAGGTTGGATCACTAATATTCTTCAACATCAACATCTTCCCAATGATCCAAAGCTAATACCTCTCAATTATAGGTAACACTATTTTTAAAAAATGAAATCATCCCAAGGAATGATAATATCAATTTTAGAAACATGGGAAATAACTGAAATTCACTTACCAATCAAAAAAATGGAAAAACTTTCAATAGAAAATTCCAGGGATATTTTTTCTTAAGAGTTTCTATTGTGACCAACCACCCACTTTATCGAGACCCATGAACCCCATAAATCATAGGGAACATAAACTATTTGTGATTCATTACACTACACCCAAATAACCTCATAACACCTCATAAAAAACACATAAATATAGGTGAACTTTAAGTTTGGGGTTGTACCAGTGTATCGAGAGGCAGCCCTGCACCATGCATCCACCTGTTGTAATAGACACATCACAAAGTGTTATATCGGTCCTTTTTATCATGATTCCTCACTCTGTGAATGAACTCCTATTTGACCAATATAAGGAATTCATCCAAATAGACTCCATTTGTCTAACCATGATCCATTTTCCACCACAACCAGGCTACCCCATAGAGCGTACCCACCGCTAAGTCATCCCTAAACTGGAGTCCTTGTAAAAATTAAAGAGACCTCAACCTCTTCCATAGATTTCTTAACTCTAATACCCAATGTGATGACTAGGAACTTTAGAACCTTATGTTACTGAAAGTGGAATAACACCTCCAACTACTCCCTCAATTGTCATTCAAACACAATGTTTTGGTAATTTTCTGACAACATATCTTCACTCCAATAATCAAATAAATTGGGTTAGTAAAAAACATTAATCGACCCACCCCTATGAAAGAAATACTCAAACCATATTTGAGAAAACATTTTTCTAACAAATTAATTAAAATTATATCAATTCATGTGACTAACATAAAAAATATTGATGAATCATAGAACAAGTATATCAAAATCAACACATAGAAATTCAAATTAGTCTCCCAAAATCATCTCATTAATAGTGTATTTCAAATCAATTACCTAACATTCATTACAATTAAACTTATCATGCACAATAAGATACTAATGGTTTATCCAGTATCGTATTAAAACATTAACATGATATCCATTAATCTAACTGAAATCCCCATGAAATCATTAAGGCGTATTGAATAGGGTTACCAGTATACTATGTTAAACATTCTCTCATAATTGGTTAATAAATATTTTATTAAATTGAACTAAGAATATCATCATTTTTAACTTTTAATGAAGTATGTGTTAGTAAGAATGAATCAATTTAAAATTAACACATTCTAATTATAATTATACCATAATATTGATATGATTTAGCACAAATAAACACTATAAACATATTCACATATATAATTCTAAATTCAGCTATAAAAATGGTTCTGTCACCCTATAGAGTTATAATCAATTAAATCATGCTTGAAAAGACCTTAAATACATCAGTTTTTTAAAAAGGGAATTCCCTACAAAAAACCCATGCATGAAAAACATTACAAGAAACTAGGAAAACATTTTTATGGGTATCTCTTTAAATCGTCATTTATAAGAAAAAAATAGAAACTCTTAAAATTTATTTAAAATCATAAGGCTATAAAAAAATTTATAAAATTCTCCAAAAATAGTTTCAATATCATTATAAAATCATTTCAACTATTTTTAAAATAAAACCTATCTCTCATTGAGAAATAATTAACATCATGGTTTTAAATCATATCAAGCAGTCGTGGTTAAATATTTCAACCAGCTTAAACTATCAAGCTAAGCATGGTACTAACAGTTCATCCATCACTACATAAAAATTTCAAATCATTCTTTTTTTGAAGTTATAATCAATGTGAATATGTTTAGAACTATGGAATCCAACACATAGAGGCTTCATAAATCATGAGGTTAAAACAATTTTATTTTTCAAGTATAAAGATACTCCAGGATTGTTAAAAAATATTCAATTTCAAACAATGAATCGGATAGACATTACATAAATTTTAACATTTTCATTCATCATTTACCATAAGTGAATGCCATTACTTTTCATAATATTATGTCACTACTATATTATATTCCTTAAACAATATAATCAGATACATTAAAATAAATAGAGCTTTTGAAAGCATAAAAATCAAAGGGGATCGATCAACTAAACCATTATATTATCCACATTAGACATCCCTGAGTTTCCCACCAAGCTTTAAAATACATTAAGAACATATTGTGTCCTGATAGGGAATGTTTCCCCACTCTCCATATTCTAGAAACCATGACCTAAATTACCAACATAACATAAATCCCTAAGCCTATTATCATATAATTAATTCAAATTCATTCAATTCCCAGGATAACCTCATTTAAATACAATCTAAAATAAACATGATTCATGTACCTTTATTATGTATCTACCCTACAAGTAGTACCACTTAACTTACTCATTTTTTAAGACTCAGAGTCCTTGAATCAGACTACAGCTGGGGCTAAAATCCCATGTCCCAGCCAGTCTCCCAAACCTATGTCACACACTATGATCAACCAATATCATTACCCTACCAACCCATGAAATCCTTATAGTTCCTAACTCTAGTATTCATACTACCTATCAACCATCATCTCTGATGTCACTCTATCATGACCCTCATCCCACTCCATTGGTACCCCTCCTAGGCTGGTAATGAAGAGAGGGAATGACCCCTAAATCCCAATTCCAATATACCAAAGGTTAGTGGCTATCACTAAGTGTATAATAAGTACGATTGGAGGAATTGCCCCAATAATGAATGTTAAGGAAAATAAATAAGAGGATAAACACTGATCAACACCACATTATATAAAATAAACCATGATCCATAGAAATAAATACAATAATGCATGTCAGGTCATTAAATAATGAATATCCAAAATAAAACACCAAAACAACTCCCAATTAGTAGCTCAAAATAGAAACTCCAACACCAAGCTATAGTTTGGTCTAGATCCATCAACAAAACCCCTCTAGAATACCTAAAATATATATAGTAGTGATCATAACATGTATACTTGGTAGGATCCTCCTCATGATCTCTCAGGTAAATGTGATAAATGTATAATAATGCTCCAGTGAGTAAATATTTGAACCAACATGTGCTTATTAGGTCAACTACACATTCCCAGCCTCATCAAGTCTCACCCACATAGTATTGCATCGAAGTATAATAAGATAATAATGCTAAGAATATAATCATAGGTTCTATGTAGGTGCATCCCCAGTGTTTTTCCACTCTCACACCCCAACATCAAACATCTTGTGATCCCATACCTTCTTTCTTGATTTGGGTCAAGTTGTAACCCTATATACCCCACCAATCATAATGTCCAATATATCATGATGGAATCAAGGAAAATCCACATATCACATCATCACAACACTTCCACATCCATCACCTCAAAAAATAATTTGTAGGGTATCATGAACATGAATTACATTGACCTTATTCCCTCCTTTAATGAACGTACGCCACCACATAACCATTTCCTCATCATCACCACTTCATCAACTACACCACATCAAACTCCTGCACCATGTATAATCATACCAACCTCAAGATATCACTACCAGTACACATCTAAAAGGAGAGAGGGGGGAGAGGTAGTCAGCCATATGGCCTCACTAACCAAGATATTAGAGAAAACACCTAGAACCAAAACATTAGGTGCTATTATAAAATAATCAACTTGAATGGGTTGAATTGATAAATATAAATAAAATACATGAATAGATTATCTCACATAAATCCCAACTAAGGGGTGCACACAACTAGTCTTAAACAACTCATATTTCCCAAAATTTCAACACCACTACCCAACCCCCACCATCATTTTCTCTATAACCCAAACCAGCTAATAAACATAAAAAAATCCTTACAAACAACCACAACTTCTAATTTAAGTGTTCATTATGTGAATTAAAATTTTACCATTTCAAACCAAAATTAGATTCATAAGGCCATTTCATTCCAATGTTTAATGAAAAATCACTCTCAACCATCACCATTATTTATTCCTTCCACTATTCATTCATTTAAAGAATTTATATTTCAGTTATAACCTATATATATTTATTCCATACTTGCCACTTTACAAATTAAATTAACATCACACCATTACATTTATTCCAACCACAACCGAGTGTTCATATTTATTAATCATATCTCACACAATATTACCATGCATCACTAACAAACTAAACATCATACACTAAATACCTAAAATTTTACATCCCTCACAATAACAAGAAACAATCATACTTCTTATCATGCACAAAACATGGACCAACATCAACATCACTCTCAAGTTTTTATTATTCAAACAACCCATTTAATTACCAATTTTAATTATCATTCATTTATGTGAGGTTTTTCCATCAAGAAAACACAAAAAAATGATATTTTCAATGAAAAATAATTCACAACATTAAATGTGCTTACACTAACAAATAAAAAAATAGTAAACACTCTTCATATTAATAAGGCTTCAATTTCATAGAAAAAAAATTCAACATCATATTATTTACAAAAAAAATTATTCATTCCCTTTATTTTCATATGTTCCTTTGGTTATTCATGTTATATTATTTATGATATTACTCACAACAGAAGCAGATGAAATAACAGTGAAATATGAATAAAATACTTGTGTAGTACTTCCCTTTTTAATTCCAACCTTCCCAGTTAATATATTTCTTAAGTTAATTCATACCAATTAAAAATGTAGTAAAATGCATGATAAACACATATTTTGACAAATAAAATAGATAGAGAGTCTTAAATTCACAACCTCGAGAATATTTACATGCTATAGTACCAAAATAGAGGAGAGAGAAAATATGTGCAGGTCTATAAATAAAAAAAGATGTATTTGATAAAATTTTAAAGGCTCCTAAAATTGTGATGCATTGATCACCCATGCTCGAGTGAAACAAAAAGTAACTCCAAAGGCTCGAATGGGGTAAGAAACTAGTTTTTTAAAAACTATAGATATCTCTTTACCTGGATTTCCACCAAAGACTAAACCAAATTCTCATTCTAATTAACATTAAATTAGTTTCAATTTAATTCTTTCACACGGTCTTTTTATAAGTCCTATAATTTAAAAACATTAATGGTTGTTTCCAACTTCATCAAAAAGGATTTAAAATCCATTATTTTTAATTATTATTTTCAATTTTTTCATTAAAATAATTTTTGATTGATTTAGAGGGAAATTAGAATTTTTATAAATTTAAAATCACTACCAACATGTAACAAAAAGGTGTTCTATAAGGGTATGTGGGAACTAAACTTCCAAATATTCAAACATTTTCCCATACATAAGAATTAGAATTCTCATTATACCCTTATGAAAGTCTGATACCACCTATACACGAGTTATCTACCATTATGTAGGACCTGTATGACGTTCTTGAATTAGACCCTCATGAAACACTTTCCCTAATGGAACCCCCTAAAGAACCTTAGGAAAAATTTATATACCCTTGCATAACTTTAGAAACTATTCTCGAGTTCCACCATGGCCTCCACCACAATGTAGTGAGAGGGTCCTAGTTGATTAAACATTCTATGTTGAATACCATGGAGTAGAAACCCCCCTCTTATTTCATACCACACTCACATAAAACTCATCATCTATTTTACTTATTCCTCAAATCACTAACACACCCATCAAAATAGCTAAATAATGGCATTTTAGTGGTCCTCATTTCGCATAGGTGGATTATCCATCAAAAATAGCTTCTAACATGTAAAGTTAAATTAGTTTACTTCCCATAATATTATACAATATAAAGGGTCACATCATTTAAAGGTAATTAGTATTACCTCTATAAATAATACAGGGCTAGGATACCACTATACTATGTGAAAATCCCACAGAAACAGCCACCCATGATCGTTTCACTCGTCGTGGTGTGCCAAGTACCACACAGAAAACTCCAAACTTCTCACCCTTACAAAAAACTCAGCTAAAATGGAATACCCTATGATCATAGAATCAAGGAACTAAAACATCCATAACCACACCCACTTGTATGTAATGGTGTTCCTCAGGGTATACAAACTCACCTCTAGCCTGTAAAACACCATTGAACTCCCTGAAACACAAAGGAAAGGACCAGAAGGGTCCAACACATTAAAAATTATCTTAAAAAATACATCATAAAACAATACTAACCATGTTTTTGAAGTTTTTTTCTAATAAAAATACTATTCCAATAATCCTTAAGGAGTAATCTAAATGAGTCATCTCAAATGGGAAAGAAATTATTCTAATTCAATCCCTTTTAATACCTTTATTTTTATTTATTCATCTTAAAAATTCCATGTTTTATAAAATATCATTCCATATTAAAATTAAGATTATAATTATTCTTTAATAAATTATTTAATCATATAATTCATAAAAAACCATGTCATAGTTGTTTATAACATTAGTTTCATTATGGATGGTTTTGACTTCCTATATAGATAATATTATGAATTGACCACTACCACCTTACATGGGTGGTTTCAAAAATGAATTTAATCAATATATATAATATATATGACATTGTTAATATTTTTAAAATATAAAATGGTAATTATATTAATAATAAACAATCATATCCATTTAAACCTCCTAAAATAAGCATATTAATACACATTTCTTAAGATGCATGCATTTTGTGCTATATATGGATCATCAAAAAATTATCCCACTAAAATTACATTAAGATTATTACTTTGACCATTATATAGGATAATAAATCACTGTACAGTTCCATTTTATTTTTACTATTACATTGAATTGGTTTTTCAAATATGAACTAAACAATCTCAGAACAATGGATAGAACCAAAAATAACCGTTAAATGAATAATATTTTATTTTAAATGAATTTAAAGGAATAATAATGATAAAATAAACATTAAAAAGGTTTTGAAGAAAGTAAATACTATATATTATCATATTATTCTGGAAGTTATAGGACATATGAAGAAAGTTAGGACTCAAGGTAAGGGTTTATATTCAAGATCCTCATTCTCTACCTATATTATTTCTTTATTATATATCTTATCATCTATGTATTATCACTAAAATATTAAAAGTACACCTTACTGGTTTTTATATATTTTTTATTTATTCTTGTGTCATTACCTCTCTTATTGATTTATGGGATGTCTCCCTCTTCTTTTTCTTTTCTTGTGATTATGTTATCTTTCACTCACTATATCTCTCTCTTGAATTAAAAATTTTATTTAATTTCCATGATATTTATATAATGGATATATTATATTACATTTTCACTTTTTTATGGTTTCTCTATTATTAACTTGATGGTATACATTATACTCTATATGGTGTGAACACCCTATATTTCATAATTCAATTTGAAGGTTATTTACCTATAAAGTCAAGCCAATAATTTAATTAGGGAAATGATGAAAATATGTATTCCCATTATTTTAATTCAGATAATTATTTATAATATATCCATATTTATGTAAGTGGTTCTTTATAGAATATTATGTATTGTGTTTTTTATCTAATCTTTTCATATGATCAATGCATTGTTCTTAGTAAGTGGTGGTTGGGGACCAGAATTATATAGCCCCTTGATACATCAATAAGTCTCATGAGATAAAATAAATTGAGTATGTATTATATGTCAAGATTTCTTGGAACAATTCCTCTGTCATATGGTTAAGATTTTTTGGCACAAGTCCCCAGTGGTATGGTTATGATGTCCAACATTATACCTTCTATAGTTATGAGATATATTATTATTATCCATGTGATAATATATTTCTATTGTTATGGGTATTTTATTAATATGTATTCGTTTACATAGAATTTATTTTATTATTTATTTCTACCATGTTATGTATGTTATGCTCAGTCCATATTGGAACCCACTATACACTACCGCTTACTAAGCGTATATGCTCACCCCATTATAATATTTCCCCATTTCCCCCAAGAAACTATGAATAAGGCCACATGTGATCTAAGGATAAAAAATAAAGGAATGATTTATCTTTATGAATTTTTATGTTTTCATTTTAGTTGAAATGTAATATTATGAACAAATATGCATATAGCCTATTGAGACTACTAAACATTTAATTATAGAAGTTTCAAATTTAAAAAATGATTATAATCTTTGGGTATTTGTAGTTGAGGATGTTAAAATTGGTATCAGAGAAAGTTTCATAGAAACCATAGGAACTAGATTTAGATGAACATATTTAGAAAACATAATTTTATGACAAACCCTTAAGAAATTATAGAAATTTTTCTAATATAGAATGAATATTAGTGTGAATGTGTAATAAATTCATATTAATTATACACTGTGATTCATAATTTATAGTGTAATTCATGAACTAATAAGTATATGTGATTGTTTAGAAAATACTTCCAAATGGTAGGATCAGAAATTTTGAAAATACTCTCAGTCATTATAGGGATTTTCCTACTGAGAAAACCAATAAAGTTGATGTTGGAGATAAGGAAATTATCACTATATTTTGGTAGTTGATTTGGGTTATGATAAGTAACAATTCATGTATAGATCAACCTATTTCCCATCAACAATGTATGATGGAATTATATCATTTTTTAAGGTAGTATCCTCTATCTTTAAGTGGAACCACTAATCCATTAGTGGTGAAACAATGAATTAAATCTATAAAAAATATATTCAGGGATTTGGTTTGTAGTGAAAAAAATAATTTGATCATGTTTGTATACCATCAAAAGGGAGATTTTAATCAATGGTGGTAATTTATTAAAAATACTAAGGTGGAATAGATATAAAGCATGAAATGTAATGCTATAAGGAATTATTCCTTGAGCAATATTTTCCTTGAAAGAAATAGGCTGATATGGAAAGAAAACTTATAAATTTAAGACAAAAGGAAGATGAAACTATAGTTGAGTATGATTAAAACTTTATGATACTAGTGAGGAATATTGTGGTATATATACATAATCAAATAAATAAGATTAGCCACTTATTTGATGGACTAAATCTATGTCATCAAAGGATATTTTTCTCTTAATCATTTTCATCATATAAGGTGATATTATCAAGTTCCATCAAGATATAGAAATAGTTATTGAATTCTTAAATTTATATTGGAATTCAAGAGAAGAAGAGGGTGATTGATGATAAATAAAAATAAATATAGGGAAGAGGAAGAAAGGAATATAGAATTTTCAACATGCAATAATTATGGGAAGAAACACCTCAGGGATTTCTTGAAGGGATTGAGAGTTTTTTTCAAAGTATTGGGATAAATGCTATCAATATCATGAGTAAAAAGGAAATAGAGATGTTTTAAATTTCTAATACTTAAATTTTAAGGATCTGTAACTCTATTCTAATCAATTCCTCAAGGGTTAATGGAATCTACATTAGAAGAGGCCAATAGAGAGTGGTTTTCTTATGAAATTACTATGATAGAAATTGAAATACCTAATGATATAATATAAGTTTATTTAATAAAAAACTTTTTTTATCTATCATATTATTTGATTATAGATATATACACACTTTTATATCCTAAAAGTTTATTAACAACATTTAATCAATCCCTGAGGTATTTAGGAAGGAGTTCTGATTAAAAAACTGAATTGAAATCTAGTTGCCTTAGAATATATTATGCCATTCATCTTAGAATTCATTGAATTAAACTACTTGAAAACATGGTTATTATATCAATGGATAAAATTTATTGATTGTCCGTCAAAGTGTAATGGAATAATTTTATAATAATAAAAGAGGTTATGGTCTATGAGGCAAGTATAAAATCAATTTTAGAGGATAAAAGATAACAACAACCTAGATTGAATAAATAGTGTTACAATTAAACTAAAGGTTCCATAGGCTATGATATATTAGGATTTATCTTTAATATTCATAATATTCATTAATCTAATTTTATTATATATTATCATTACACACTCTAACCAATTCACATTTTACCAAATTTTTTAAAACGGGATCATGAAAATTGAATGGTAAAAGGTGCATATTTACAAAATCATGAATCTTGATAATAAAGTATACTTAAAAGAATAATGGTTACTGCTAAAAAACTCAACATATATATATTTTAAGGGAAATGGTGAGTTCCATGGTCTTATCTTTGAAGTGGAGGTCTAGTTCTTAATAAAACTAATAAATGGATTCATGCCTAGTTTTATGATACATTGACCTATTTTTTGTCAGTGTTAGTGAATTAAAATTGTGATGATGTAATTTATTCAAGAGGGAAAATCTGAAACCATGAAATTTCAAAGTATATTTTCATAAATTTTATCTTAAAAAATATATATATATTTTAAATTCATTTACTTTCAGTTCATTATGATTATATGAATCTAAAATCTATACATATTTATTTCATAATTAGTGTTCATTGTTAAATAAAAATGTATCTATAAAATATTGTATCATGTATAATTGAATACCATAAATAAATATAAATACATAATTATAAGTGACAGACATTATTTTATTTCATTATTGTAATCATTACATATGAAGGATAAATACACTCCAAAAAATAAAAAATAGTATAATGGTAAAATAAAAAACATAAATAACACAAGTAAAATTTGAAAATCTAGATACTTATGGTCTTCAAGAAATTTCATAACTTTCTCCAATATTGTAAAAAATAAAAATAATAATTAGAAATATGATTGGCATTTTTTAAATGATGTATAGACAACCTTGAAATAAAATTAAGGGAATGATAAATGATGGAAATAAGTTGTATTTATAAGATGTGTAAAATTATATGATCAATGGAAATATGAATGTTAGAATAGTAATCTTTTTCATATAATAATAACCTAGCCATTAGAATAGTAACATGGTTGTTGGAATAGAGAAATGGTCATTTGGGTAAATAATGAAATAAACATCTAAATAATTTTTACAATCAATTAAATAAGTAAATATAAGCATCAAAAAATGAAATATTTACTTATTTAATGTAACATAATGTGATTATAGTTGAATATTTTTAGTAAATAATCTTTTACATTATTTAATAAAAATTGATTGTTATACTATAATTTTATAATAAAATTACTTAATTTTAAAATATATTTTTGGAAAAATTGATGCAATTTTTTGTAATTATCACACCAAAATTAGATAACAATGATTTTTTCTAAAAAAATCATAACACTACCATATTTAGTTGAATATTGAAGTACGGAAAAATGTGATATTTTATGAAAAGGAGAATACAAGGATAAAGAAATCATCTATGATGTATATATAACAACCATTATCTTGAACTTGAATGCATCAATTAATTTATTTATTCACAAGATTAAATTATATTCACAATTATTAGAAGAAATGAAAAATTATCCAAAATTTTATTCCAAAAAAGATACCCCCTTCACCTATAAATACACCCCACTTTCACCTATTTCTTTCCACTTACAAAACATATTCCCCTACCAAATCTCTACCAATATCCCTTCTCATGCCTTCCAAGAAATTTTTTTGATGTTTTAGACTCACCAAAAGACTATTCCAAGAAGTCTTAAAGTGTAGTCCTGAGGCGTTGTCTCAAGGAGGCAAGTAAGTATTCTAATTTAATCCCTTTCAATTCCATTGTTTTTATTTCTTCATCTTCCTCTTTATAATTTTAGTAAACTATACTTCTATTTTTAAATTAAGAATATAATTCTAATTTTATATGAATTATATCATCATATATTTCATAAACATTCATTTCATAATTTTGTAAAACATTCATTTCATCATTGCCAATTTTAACCGGCTATATGATTGATGTTATGAATTGGAATCTACCACCTTACATGAATGGTTTTAAAAAACATATTTAATGAATATATATAATATTTTTGAAATTATTAAGACTCTGGAAAGATAAAATTGGTATTATATCATTTTTTTAATAATAAACATTCATAGTCATTTTAACCATCTAAAATGAGCATACTAATACACGTGTATTAATTTGCAAACATTTTAGACTAAATATTTAGAATAGAACATTTATACAACTAGAATGACATGAGGACAAGTACCTTGACACTTTTGCAGCTTATGGAATCATAGTACAATGACTTTAGACCGTTAAAAATAGATTTAAATATTTTTCTATCTATAAACAGGACAAAGATAAAACGATAGACGAAAGAAAAATTAATACATTAAATAAATAGTTTTTGATAATAAATGAACTAAAGAGAATAATAATAACGAGTTAAACATGAAAAGTGTTCTAAATTAAGTAAATAATCAATATAATCTTATTATTTAGAAATTTATAGGACATACAAAGTGAGACGTGACTTAAGGTAAGGTTATCTATTCCAAATCCGCATTCTATCCATGTATTATTTCTCTATTTTATATCTTAATATTATTGTCTCATTTCCTCTATTATTTATTTAAGGGGTCTCTCTTACTCCTTTTTCGTTTTGATTATGTTCTCAAACACTCTCTCTCAACATAAAAGTTTTCTTTCATGTTCATATTTTGTTCTCATGGATATATTATATAACTTTTCCTCCATTTATATGTTTATTTTTTGTTAACTGGACTATATATACATTAACATACATGGTGTTAACACCCTATATTTCATAATTTAGTTTTAAGGGTGTTTTTCAAGAATGTTATATCAATCCCTTGACTGGGGAAATGTTAACAATCATAATTCACATTATTTTAATACAAATAATAATTTAACATGTAGACATGTTTATATAAGAGGTTCCTTAGGGAATATCATGTATTTTATTTTTTATCTAATCCTTCCATATGAGGAATGTGTTGGACTTAACAAGTAATAGGTTGGATCCAGAATTTTATATCTTCTAGATGCATCAATGTGTCTCATGAGATAAACTAGCTTGAGTATATGATGAATGTATGCCATTAATGTAAGATATCATGTGGTATGGTTAGAATGTTTTAGCACAAGGTCTAGACTATATCATTATGATTTCTTCCATTATTCATTCCATAATTATTATATCTAATATTATTATCCATTCCATGATATACTTCCATTGTTATGGGTATGTTAAACTTATGGAATCATTTATATACTATTTATTTGATTTTTTATTTTTGTCAAATTATGTATGTTATGTTTATTCCATGATACCTTTAATCGTATGGTACCTCTTACTGAGCATATGATCTCACCCATTTCAATTATTTCAAAATTTCCCTATGAAACCATAAACAAATCTATATGTGATGTAAGGATAAGTAATGACTGAATAATGAAACTTTATGTGTTTTGTGATATAATTTAAGTTCCAATGTAATATAATGATAAAATATGTATCTAATATCCTAAGACTACTATACTTTTAATTATGGAAATTACCAATGTGGTAAACTATTATTGACTTCGGGTAGCTAATGTCAATGTTGTTAAATATAACTATTTGGGAATGGAATATATTGGAGTAGTTGTGATCCAATAATCACGATAGACATGTGGAGTTCATGAAAGAGATAATGATCATGGAATTATATTCCAAATTAGTGTTGCTATTATGGAATGGAAGATACTCAAGTTATTATCCAACATCCATGAAAGTCATGTGGATGAATGTAATAGAGGATATCATGGGAGCATCATGGTGAAGATTTCATTATTGTTGTGGGATATAGTGATTGAACTAGAAGATTATAAATCCATTGAAGGTGGATAAAGAAATTCAATAAAACTCAATGTATCCATGAGTCACATGAATCGTCATACATGAAGATTAGAATTATGCATATTCTAAAGAGAATGTGGCTTGAGATTATAGTGGCCAAGCTATGGGGTGGAAGAAATCAAAATGAGTTGACAGAAAAATGTAAATATCTCACCATAGTAGGTTCTAATTTAGAGCATGTAGAAGGATAAAAGGAAGAAAATGATGTGATATAAAAAGAGAGATACACGTTATGAGATCTAAAGGACACCCAACAAGAGATAAAGAGAATAGAGATAATATTTATTACATATCTGATTGGAACTTGTTATGAGTGGGTGAAGAAGATTTAAATAATTGCACACATTGTGCATTTGAGGCTTGTAAGTGAAGACTAACCAATAATAGTTTTCATACTGAGAAAAAGAGGATATAATTATATTTTTATGCTGATAAGTAGCTAAACTTGTACAAAAAAAAGAACTCAGTGTGCCCCATTGACAATGTGTGTTAGAATAAAAGCAATTCTTAACATAAAGAGCTCAGGATCTGAATGGAAAATGGGAGATGAATGTATAGAAATTTAAAATAATACTATATTGTCACATCACTCACCCTCAAAGTTCCACATCATAATATATGACCAAAAATAATATATATAATAAAATAAAATTTCTTCTCCCATACCTAGGAAAATATTATAGTCAAATGTCCAAAATTTCAAAAATCCCATAGAACTCAGTGAAAAATTAAATCCCAAAATCCACCCATTTGTACAAATGAATAAGTATTAACCCTAAAATTCTGAAACTGTAATAAATGTTGGAAAATAAAAACATGGATCTAAACACTATAAGCCACTAACCCTAGATATGTAGATAAGGGGAAGAAGATATTTCATCCCAAAGCTTGATCATTAATAAGTACCACTGAATTTGAAGCCACTTGTTTAAATTAAAACAACCAGGCATGTTTCATCAGTTAATGGTTGATGGATTGTTAGGTTGAACCTTTGATCATAGTTCCTTTACTCGTTTTGTCTTCTTAGTAGTTAATACATACATTTTAACTAAAATAATACCTATGGGAATCCCTTCTGAACCTGACCCAAAGTATCTTCACCATCAGAACTAGGTATTCAACATAAGATTTTACTATTATATTTCCCAAAAAATGAAATATCATAGAAGATGAAAGGCCTAATAGAAAAATAAATAAATAAAGGGGATTCTGTTTATTTTTCCATGGCCATAATAAATAAATCAAGTATTGGATTATCATTTTACACAAGAAGAAGACCTTAAACTTAAAGCGATGCATCTTTATCTGGCTAAAAATGCCTTGAAATACGAGTCAAACATGGTAACTCTTTGATCATCCTTATCAAACACAAATCGTAAAAATCACCCATTTTTTAGTTTCATTAAATAAACCATGAGTAATATATAAAATATTGAGCCTGATAATTAAATAAGTGGAAACTATGGGATTAAGAATGAAAAAATAGATAAATTGAAGATAAAGTGACTTAGAAAGTTATGAAATAGTAAATTTTAGAATTATTTATCAAAAAATATTATTCATTTCATCTTGTAATCAAATTTTAATGGTTGTGTAGTATAATTGATTTATTTTTTAACTATATGGATAAAAAAACATGGGTAATAAATAGATATTTCCAAACCCCTAGTTCTGAAAAATCATATCCAAAATATTCCAAATTGATAAATTCTAAAAATGAAAATCAGGATGACCACTTGAATGTAAAATAGGTTAGTTTTTTGCAATTATTTAGTAGTTCATATCAGAGTGAAAAGAAATGAGACACCAAAACTAACTTAATGATATCCTTATGATTGAGGGGTCTAACATGATTATAATATAACCCTTAATGAAATATTCACTTGCAATTAAATAAGGCTATATAAATGGTATTTTTATTATAGTTATTCTTACAGTATGATTCATATAAACATCTTGAATGGCTAAATAATAACATATAGTGGGATTATTTCCAAATAATATTGTTTAATATCAATTATATCTCAAAGATAAAAAAATTAAGATGAGGTTCAAAATATAATTTTTAATTCCATTCCCATCCCAAATAAACTATATTGATACCCATTAAGGTTCCACTAGTCATTAAAATATTTTTCTGGAATCAAATCTCTCAAAGAATCTCCTTTTATTCAACCAAACAATGTAATGAAATGATGTTTTTCATTTAAATCCAATCAAATGGTTAGATAATGTGTTTATTGTGAAAAGAGATACTAGTAAAACTATATCCTCAAAGTGAGGCTTGGTAGTCTTATTTACAGATGGGGATATGAGATCCAATCCTGAGATAATGGGAGATTTCAAATTTGAAAAAAAAATCAGCTAATGACCAGATAAAATCCCCATATCCAATATATCTAATATTCAAAATACTCTGAAATTCCCCATCAAGCTCATATATATTTATCATGCCCAATTCGTTACACAAAAATTTCTCCAATGTTCCTAGAACTATTTTAGTAAACACATCAGTCGGTTTCTTTTTGTTTTGTACATGGTTGGATCATGGAAAGATATTTTAACTTACTAATAATTCGACGATATGTTGTAAGTAAAGGAAATATCATATCTATATAGAGGGACCTCTCACCAGGCTCAATAAGAGTATCAATAGTATCACCATGAAACAATATTGTTTTCTATTGAATCAATGCCTGAAATAATAATATCATCTGCATAACCAATGAATATAATGATTCTAGATGTGGATTTATAACAAAAACTGAGGAATCTTTAACACTCTGAGAGACCCTAATAGTCATCACATCTATACAGAATCAACCAAACCATTCCCATGAGAATTGTCTAAATCCATATAGAGATAATCTAATGTGACACATAGATAGAAACCAAGTCTATGTATGGTGATTAAGAAGGGGTGAAATGGTATTTGTAGGGTGATTCAGTTGTTAGGGTAGAATTTTATAGACTCGTATATGGGACTGAGTAATTTTTATATAAGTTACGGTGAGTAAGAATAAGAGGAGGAAATTTATGTTCTTATGCTGTAAAGATAGTTCGAACATCGGCTTAGGAATCAGCCATTGCGGCTTGGGTAGGAGTGCAAGTACCTCTTGATTTATCCTCCCTCCACTTTAAAACTATAAAAGTTTCATGTTCTAGTCTACTACTATCTCTAATACCTAAATTTTTTCCAGCCTATCATCAGCTCCTCTCCCCACCTCGGATGTGTGCACTAGAGGATGCTTCATGCAGAGGGAACATTTCTCTCTTCCTCCCTCCTTGGACAAACCATTGTTGTTCTTCGTCGCTTATTTTGAGGCACATTTTAGTTCTTACTTGATCATATCACATCCCAATTGATGATTAATCCCACCAAAATCACTCAGTCGAAGCACCCATGAATTTCTTGTCTTTAGTATAGGGAAAACGCTAATAGATCACCACCTGAGGATGCAAGCATTTATAGTTTATCAACTCACTCAGATTAGCTATGCTTGACTAGACTTCTCTTGGAGGAGATTCCCTACAATGTATCACATTTTGATATAGAATTCTTGGACAATACACTATTCCTGCCTCTTTTCTAACACTAATGAAACAAAAAAAAATGTGCCCAATTTTTCTATTGGAAAGGTTGGATGTGAAAAGTTTTGGACACCCATACCGACATCAAAATCTCTTATTGTTGTTATTTACCACTGAAAATTTCACTAAATGGTTTACAGAATGATGGAGACTTTCAAGAAAACATTCTAGGATGATTTCGACCAATATTTGGGGAAACTTGAAGCCTTACTGAAAACATGGGGACACAAGTTGGCTACCTTCTGACGAGCCCAAGCACATGACATTACTGAAATAACCAAAAATTTCTATATCTTGGTCTACCACATATACAAGGAACCTCAATAGTATGAGTCACATCCATATCTAGTGATGGAAGTTTCTTTCTCAAACACACAACAATTGGACAAACCCCATACACTTGACTTGTATGTCATTGTAGCTACCCTCACATTCCACACTAGCTTAGGGTAGAAAAATATTCCACGGTGGGTGGAGATCCTGGTTTATTCTAGAATGGGTCCAAGGGGCTATATGTCACATGATGAGATTTATTTTCATATTCATCAAACCACTAAAACTGACATAATTTCCTTGAATCAGTTATGTTTGGAAGGAATTTTTATTCACTGGTTTATAATTCTGATCAATGTGCACCTGATATTAATGTGGGAAATGTTCAAAGAGAATATTATTGAACATTTCAGAAACATGGAAATTCAAAACCCCTATAAAGATCTTTCATCTCTCTAACTTCAAGAACTATTCCAAGACTATATTGAGTATATTTACTATATGGTTTCCTTGCTACCCAACCAATATAAGGCCTGATATGTTGGTTATTTTTTGAATGGCATGGGTGATGACATTTGAAGTTGGGTTCAAATTCACGACCCAAAGACCCGATTTTAATTCATGTACATAGCTCCAAATGTGGATCTTTCTATCATATGATGTGAGAGTTCTCAATTTATTAGAGTAGGGTCCCACAAATTAACTATGGTCCACAAGTCTGAACCATGGAATCCTCTAATATTCATAGGATCACAAAGACTATATTGATATTTTTTTCAACCATACAAAAAAAGAGATACTATTAGAAATAGAGCTCTTTGTGAGCCTCTTACTCACACCACCCCTAAAAGGTGATGTGTTTGGCACTTGACCACCTGGGAGTGGGAGGATTGATATTTCAAGGGCCTGTATTTATGATGAAGTCAGCTCTATAGGCCCATGATTAGGTTTCCAAATACACATTGGAGGAATCTTTTATTAGGGGAGGATGATGTTGGAAATGAATAAGGGGAAGTGAAGTGGTCCCCTGAGGTAGAATGTGTCACCGAGGAACCAGTTACCTACATTCATCCATGATGACAAGGTTGATTTAAAGGGGTGGTTTTGATCAAAACCATCTTCAAATGTGGAAAATAATAAGGTGTAAAAGGGTCTTTATAGGGTGAGTCTGTTAATGTTTTTAGGGGAGATGGTCCTGGACCGACATGTGGGGTTGTGTAATAGTTATATATGTTGAAGGGTGAGTAACCAAGATAGGAGGAAATATTTTTTATTATAATGTTAATGAATTTTATCCATCAGCTTGGGAATTGACTATTGAAACTTGGGCCAGAGTGTAAATACCTCTTGATTTATCCGCCTTCCTCATTAATACTACATAAATTTCCTGTTCTAGTATACTTGTGGTTGAGATTCCTAACACTCACCTTAGAGGAATCCCCCTAAGAAAAAAACTCCTAAGGTTTGTCCATAAAGACCTCCTCATCCAAGAATTCGTGGAGGAATTCATTTTTAACATTGAGCAGGTGAAGAGGCCAATGATAAAAAAGCCTCAATAGAAATCAATAGGTAGACAAATACCATTTCTATGACTGGGGAGAAGGTATTAAAATAATTGATCCCATGTGTATGATCATAACCCTTGGTGATGATCTGAGTATTAAGTTAATTGATAGTGCCATCCGTATTAACACAAATAGTATACACCCATTTACATATGACATCATGCTTACCCAGTGGAAGAGTAATAAGATATGGTTATCCTATGAAGAATGTATCTCATCGAGATAAAGGATATATTCCCTAAATAAATTTTTTATTTTAGTCGTTTTTTCATGTCATATTGAATGTTTAGTGGTGCCATAAAGCATGTTATCATGCCACTACCACAGTCCAATCACATGGTATGATTGGGTTATATCCTATTGAAATTTTCTAAGATGAATCATATTGTATGATACAATAACACACTATGATTAAAGGGGATCCAAATGATAATTATTCAAGAATATCTTCCACATAACCTATCATTTTTTAGACATTTCATATGATGAAATGGTGAAGATTTCAATATATTCATGCAATGGTTTCATGAAATGGTGAGTAGAATTTACTCATGCATTATAATGCATGAATAACATTTGGAACAATATAGGAGCTTCCTTGAGGGATCCATATAAACATAAAATATCCATATGATTGGGATATATGTTCTTCATGTTTAAATCTAGCCAAAACTCCCTCACCTTGAAGATCTCTTCCTCATATACTTTTTTATTCATTAGCATAATCATGGGTGATGAGAGGATCCCACTCAGGCATTAGTTGATTGATCATAGACCATGGATACCTCTAGATGATGGATGCCATTCGATTATATCTCAGGTGTTCTTAATAAATCATATGAGATGAAGAGAGATTCAACGATCATCTAAGATGAAAGGTATAAGGTTTCATTATTTTATAGTATGCATGATTTCATTTATTTAGTATGGTTGATCTTATATTTGAGTTTCTATATTACTTCCACTATGTTAAAAAAAGTTTCATTGGATATTTTGAAACCCAATAGTGGTATTAAAGAACTACCATGTATTCTTCTTCAGGAAATCATATTGTCAAAATGATGTTTTTGAATTTATTTTCCCAATTTTTACACATGATAGATATTTTTGTTCTTTTTGGTCGAGTCACTGCTTACGATATGGGATATCATAGAAATAAAATCAATATAAATCTATTATATTTGCATTAGTCATCACATATGACATCAAGAAGTAATATTAAATGATTTCACTATGTTGTGGTTTCATAAATAGAGAATAGTATTCATTAATGATATTCATGGAGATTATAAAATATGATTCATACATAAGTGTTATAATATTGATATATAAATATTTTCTGGTTGATACATATGTTTTTACCTTTTCCATAAAACTTAAAATTCCTTGCATACATTCTATATCATATTCAGTAACAAGACTATCTATCAGAAAATACTACTAATAATATAGGTTTATGTTTCACCACCTATCAATCATATTCTATGAAACATCATTAATAACTATTTCTAGAGAAAAATTTTTTCTCTTAAAATTAAATTATGAATTGAATTATATAATTTAAGAATTATTTATAAAATATATAAAAACGGGGTTTGGAGTATTTATTAATTTATAAAAGATCTTATAAATTAATTAATTATGAATTGTTTAAAATTAGAGAATTAAAATTTTATGAAACATTTATTGATAAGTATACCATAATATTAAATTTCAACATTGAAATAACTTTTAAATTATATAGAATGACATAAAATTTAGACATAAATTATTTATATTGAAATTATAAGTTTAGTTTATAGAGTATATAAATTATAAAAATAAATCTAAATATAATGTGTTTATATATAAATTATGAATTTTTCAAAATTATTAATTTGAACAGTTAAAATAAAGCCTTATTTTGAGAAATTATTTTAACCACATCAAAATGAGTTTTTATGGTTGATTTGATCAAGGATTAAATAATATTAAAAATATGAGATATTTTGATTATATATAATTTTTTACATAATATAAATTGAAATGTGAACTCTACTTATGTGTGTTTTATATCCTACATTATTGGTCCCAAGACAAAATAAAGGAAGAGGGTTTCACTAGGTAATCAAAATATAGAATAAAACATCATTGAATTTTTTCATGACATGGATAAAATGTATAAATATGTTTTTAGTAGATCCTTTCCCAAAATAAATGAAATTCATTTCCCGAGTGTGGTGTCAAATGAGCTAGAGTCTCTACATCGATGCTCGAGTGTAATGTTAAATGAGAAAGGATATTCAAACCTTTCTGGAAGGATGTGGGGGGTATGTAAGTAAGTATAAAATCAAATACTTAGGATAACTAGATTGAATATTAGAACATTAATAGGTAAACCTATGGAATTGGTTGATATAATGATTAGAAGAGAGATTAGTGTATTGTGTTTACAAGAGGTGAAATGGGATAGAGAAAAGGAAAAAAATTGATAGCTCTAATTCCAAACGTTGGAACTTGGGTAAAACTAAAACTAAAAATGATGTTGGTATTACGGTGGAAAAGACTTTAATAAATAAATTGTTTGAAATTGTTTGAATAGGGAGTAGAATCATAGTTGTTAATAGAGTTGTATGAAATTAGACTCTCAACTTCATTAGCATTTATGCACCTCAATTAGGTATCGGTGTACTATAGAAGTCTACTTTTTGGGTTAATTTAGAAACTATGAATCAAATTTTACCAAAAAAATGAGAGTATTTTTATATGTGGAAACCTAAACTTGAATACGGTAAGGGATTCTAGAGATCACATAGATTTTCATAGATGGTTTGGTTTGGGTGTAGTAAATGATGAAGGATCGGTTAGCATAGACCTTTTCTACATTTGTGATTTTATGGTAGAAATATACTCAATGAGAGGAACACATTATTATAAAAATTGAGTCAAAAGAACACAAATTTGTTATTTCAAGGTAAAGAGGTCATATATAAAATTTATTAAGGATTTTAAGGTTATACCAGGTGAAAGTTTGATGACCTAACAACATTTATTAGTTTTAGACATAAAAATTAAGAATTATAAGAGAAATATTAAATAATTAAGGAATGTGAGAATCATATGGTGGAGACAAAAGGATAACCTTGTAATGTAATTTAAGAACAAACTATTGAAATAAGCAGATTAGGATGTTCATGGAACCGCTCATTGCATGTGGGATGAAGTGGATAAAAGTTTTTGCAATATATCTACTTCTATTCTATGAGTATTTAAAAGGTTTTTTCCTAATGGAATATAAACGTGGTGGTGGAATGTTAATGTTCAAATAAAAGTTAAAATGAAATGAGAGTGATTTAAATTTTTACACCTTTATAGTAATGAAGATATTTGGGCTCGATATCATGTTTCTCATGGAGAGAATAAGAAAGTAGTTAGTGAGTTTGAATTTCATGTTTTTGAGGAGATAAACCATTCATTATAGACTAGGAATTGTGAAATAAAAATATATAGTTTGACTAGAGGTATAGAGAAAAAATCTAGAGATTTATATCATGTTTGCTGCATAAAATATGAAGAATGAAGTACTCTTTTTAAGGATGAGAAAACTAAGAAAGTATGATGATGCTACTTTTGTAATATTTTCAATAAATAAAGGATGTTTGTACCAGTCTTAGATAATATAATTATTAGTATATAGGAACTAAATTACATCAATCATTGAAAATTTCATCCTTTTGAGGCTAAAGAGGCTTTAAGAATGATTGACAATGGTAAACAATTACGTTAGATAACATATGAATTGATGTTTGGAAATATTCATGGGAGTCGAATATTAATTATCTCACTAGGTTTCTTAATGAGATTATGAAATCTAATAAAATGTTTGATGAATGGGGAAAGATTTATCTAGTACCTATGTACAAAAATAAAGGTGACATTTTAAGAAATTTAAATTATAGGGACATTATACTTATGAGTCATACTATGAAATTTTGGGAGAGAGTGATTGAAAAAAGGGTTTGAAGGGACATTGAAGTTTTTGATAATCCAATTGGTAATATTTTTGGATGTTCAACAATGGAATCAATTTATTGGACTAGGGGATTGATGGAGTATTGTTAATAAAAGCCTAAAATTTTCATATGATTTTCATAGATTTGAAAAAATCATATAAAAAGTTTTAATAAAGGAATTATGGAAAGAACTTAAAAGAAAAAGGTTGAGGGAGGTGTATATTAAACTCATTCAAGACATGTATGAATGGAGTTTGACTCGACTTAGAACTCCATTAGATGACACTTTATATGTCACTATCTCAATAGGAATGAATCAAGGTTATGTTTTAAGATTGTATATTTTTACTTTGGTATTATAAAAACATACAAAGAATATTGAAGATGATTTACCTAATTACATGATTTTTGTAGATGATATAGTTTCCAAAATCCAAAGAGAATATCAATTTCATGTTATAGGTTTGGAGAAACTTTAGAATCAAAATCTTTTTTCCTTAATAAGGATAAGATTAAATATATTAAGTGTCATTTTAGAAGAATAATTGTCTAGTATTATTATGAATATGAGATTATAAGATTAATTTTTTTCCAAAAATTTAATCATTTTCACAAAATGGAATCATTTCTGCAATGTTATGGGGATATTAATAAAGGTGTCTATTATATGATTCAAACTGGATGGATAAAATATCGAAAGGATTTTGGGGTGATTTTTTATTGTAAAATTCCCTTGAAATTAAATGGTAAATTTTATTGGACAATTATTTAACCTACTATTCTTTATGATAATGAGTGTTGGCCTTTAAAGGGACACCTTGAAAAAAATAAGGGTATCATAAATGAAAATTTTATGATTGATATGTAGTCATTCAAAGATGGATGGAATTAGAAATGAATGTATTCTATAAAAGTTGGAGTTTCTCTGATTGACCAGAAGTTGACTAAGATTATATTATTTGAATATATTACAAAATAACCTATAGATGCACCCATTAATAAGGTATTATTAATGTCTAATTCACTCATTAAAAGAATTAAAAGTATTCTTAAAAGTAATTTTAAATAGATCATTCAATATGATCTTATTTTAAATGGTTTTAATGAAAAATGGTCTCTAAGAGAGCTAATTGACGATGTTTGTTCCATATTGTTAACCCCATTTTATTGGCTTTCAGAGATGTTTATTGTTATTTTTTTTGTATTAATTGAAATTTAAATTGTTTATATTTCATTTAATATCATATATTTACATGAAATTTCATATAATGAATAATATGAATGTTTTAAAATTTATAAATTAATTTAAAGTGTTTATATTCAAAATTATATAATGTCTATAATGAATAAATGATTTAGAAATATATTTTTAAATTGTTCTTAAATGTTTATCTCATGTTTCAATTTATGTATTACTCATTTATTTAAAATTAATTATCTTATTTATTATTTACTATTATAATTTTTATATGATGAATATGTGTATGCATTTTTTTAATGTAGTTAAACTACTTCTATGTTATAATTTACACATTTAAGGAGTTTCATGCTAGGTATGATAATGGATTTAGTTTTCAACTACATTGATTTTAGTTTTTTTAAAGGATGGGAATAAAGACCCCTTATTAAATATATAAAATTTTAATAAAATAAAGGAATGGGTCAGACAGTGACCTTCCCTCATCATGGAAATGAAAAAATCAAAAAAAAAAGTGAAAAACACGCCAGAAAAATGATCAAGGCAACATAAGCCAGATAAATCAGACTGAGTGAGAGCGAGTGCTCGTGCTGTGATACACAATGTGACCACCCCACCCCCAAGGGTGTCTCCCTCATATCCGTGATTTATCCCTATTCCATAGTCCCTCTCCATCATCAAATGAGTCATCGTCAGCATTTGCATCCATTTTCTTGTGAATCAAAAATACATGTTTGACCATCCTCCTCACTACTATCAGATTCAAGTAGTTTGAATGTGTTATGCACATGAATTTTACCTTTGAACTGCTTTTACATTTAATGAGTAAGCATTGACGCATTATCTTCTGATGCTACTACCTGAGAACATGTGTTAGCCTTGGTGGTCATTTTCTAAGAACCCTAAGGGGTCTCATCATTTATCATTGGAACAGGGTGATCAGAAACATCCACTACTACATCCTAATTAACTAGATAATCCATATATGTGAGAAGCATTTCACTAAATCCCGCAACCTTGTTTGGATGTTTGATCACTAACCAAGTGATTCTTGGCCCTAGAAATTGCAGCCTTGGGAGTATCTTAATGTGCAGCCCGAGGAGTCCCACTATCTTTCATCATATCTAGGAAGATAAGAACCTATGATTCCCTAACAGGTTCATCAATGGGTTTATTCTTCTCTTTAATACACACTGCCTTTCTAAAAGTAGTCATAACATTTCTAAAAAACAATTACTTATTGCCATTATACTTATTTGAAAGGAGCATAGGCTTTGAAGCTTTTTTACTGACAGCAGGAAAAATACAAGCAACATTCTTATTAGAAATAGTAGAATTGTCCCTGCCAGATGTCACATCCAGCCAACATTGGACATTCCTTATGGACCCATCTTTCTTTCCCATATAAGGGGGTGTTGAACATAAAGTGGTTTCTACTACCTTCTTAGCAGGGTGTAGCTTTTTGGGATCAGTAATAGAATTTGATATCTCTGTGGACATCTTTAGAGGCATTGAAATGTCTAAATTCATTTTTTATTTTCTATTACTTGAGAAGGTCAACTTGCATTCCTCCCATAACTGGACATAATCATCTTATTGTGCTTCAACGTCGTGATTAGAATGGCTATCTTCATCATCACAATGAGCATCCCCAATATTCTCAACATTAGTGGCATCACTCTCAGACACAATATCATCCCAAGACTTTGCAAAAAAAACCAAATAATGATTTTCAAACCATGCCTCTCTCTCAGGTAACCTTGGAGGGTCTAGAAAATCATTATCTAGAGGAACATCCCCACCTGAATACTGTAAATCTATATCAACACATGCAGGAATCAAAGGTGGTTCATCAACAACAAGAATAGGGGAACACCCCTACAAGCCATCAACTTGTTTGGATTCACATTCTAAACTTCCATTACTCTTAGTCTTACTTCGACAATCCATGCTCTAGGTAACCCTTAAATTAAAATTTCCACAAACTAATATTTTGCGACATACATCCTTGGAACTCCCAACATAATTGAAATCCAAACAAAAAAGTGGATGCTTTTTATATTCAATATGCAAGTGAATATCATCATTCAGAGTGGAAATAATTACCTTCTCAATAAGAATACCAATGAGATCTACCTCCATAAGAATTCTTGAAAAATGACTGATTCTTACATGTTTAGTTTCTTTGTCGAGTCTGATTGGAAGGCCAATAGTCGTAGAAATGCCATGAAATATTTTTGGATTCCATAGTATCTGGTTAAGCCCATGGATTATAATCCATACCTGGGAAAAAGTGTTTCTTACATTTGATAAATTAAAATCCATGTTCCATTCATGAAGTCGGATAATACTAGGCTTAAGGTATAGGGATCCAACGCCCCAAGCACTTTTCCTTTTCTCACCTAAAGAAAATAGTTAGTGGAAGAATCCATGGACAATGTAAACGCACTTCCAATCTGAAGTGCCCCAAATTTGTGAAATCCTGAGAGCTAGTTCACCAACCTTCCAAGGTTTCTCAACCTTTGGAACTATAATTCTTGCAATAAGAGAGTTTTTACACATATCAAACCACTCATATATTCCATCCGAGTTAGCCAAGACAAGGTACAAAGAACCTTTTCTCACAATACTTCCTATAGATGAATATTTATATAAAGCAAGTGGATGCGTACCTGCATCAACAGTTGAAGTCTGACCTCGCTTATAAATTCCCTTTAATGGTATGGACTAGAAACCGTGATCATCTCCACCACTAATGTGTCGGTTTCCACTGGTGAAACGCCATCTCCCCCAGTCGCTCTGTAAGTGAACCCCTTCCTCCATCACCTACCTTCATTTCAGTTTTGTAATTAAAGTTATTATCTATAATTTAGTTGTTAAATATAATTTATATATATTATTTATTAGAGTTATGATGAATTGGAATTTATCAAGAGTAAATTATCTCTGGGTAGAGGGACTTTGGATTCAAATTCACACTAACCTAGAATCTTATGACTTGTTCTATAAAGGTTAGGGTTGGTTATATGTCGGTTCTTTCTTATTCATATAGGGATTTATAATTTTATATAATTTTAAACATTTGAATGAAAATTCAATGTACCATATTCATATGATTCATTTGGATATATGTAAATATACTTATCTTTAGCTCTTTGGGTGAGTAACAGAAACTATAAGTTGTGTAAAGAGTTACACAATCAATATGGTTTTAATATATTGGTTTGGTGGAAGGAATATGGTTCTATACTAAATCTCTATAAGAATACATACATAAAGAGAATAACAAGATATAAGATAGTGAGACTAAAACTCCTTCAAAATACTAAGTGATAGCTTTCATTCAAAGTGACACTTGTCAAGACCTCGATCATCCAACTGGGTAGGTTTATGTTAGATATCTCTATATTATCTTGTGTAAGGTAAGCAAGTGATGAGGTGACCCTAACAGTTAGGTGTATTGTTCTTGCATTTTATTTGGGTCACACATAGCTAGTAAACTCTAAGAGTTAGGATACCAAAGGAATGTAATTTGGTCTATCCATATGTTGGATTGGACACAGAGTTTTTTGCTTAACTATCTAAGAGTCAAATATGATATGATTGGAATGATGCCCTACCAAAATAGGTTAGTTGTGGGAGGAACACTATAATGTAATTATTGGTTAGTGAAATATGGATCTTATCCCCCTAATGGGTATAATGATTTCAAAGGGATCATCATTTTAGTGGTAGCACATTTATGAAAAGTCCTCATTAAATGTTAGTAAAACATCATACTTATTTGATAAAATACTTTGTTATAGATAAATGATATCACCATAAAAAAATTAACTTTGAAATCAATATGTTAAAAGGATATGATTAATGAAAGAAACTCCTAAGATTGGTATCCTAAGAAAAATTCTTAAGTAAAAGTGAAATCATGTATGCTGGTGTAAACCCTTACCAATTTACCAAAGTGTTGAGTATCACTGATGCTTTACTAGATGCCTCTCTTTGCTTAAATTTAAGGATCTGGAGACTCATATATTTTTTCAATGCTACAAAGTGTCATGGGGCCACACTTTATGGTTGACTAAATTGGGATTGAGTAAGACTCAGAGAGCTACTGTAAAAATATTTTTAGAGTTAACCCAAAAGAGTTTCAGATGGGTATTCACAAAGTATTTCATATAATCTGATACATAGTGAAGTTGATGATAATATTATAATAGTGTTTTGGAAGATAAAAAGGTTTTTGGATATAATTTCAAAAGATACCATGTATGATATGATACAAGGTGAAATTCAATTTTGTGTGCAGTGAATTTCTCCATGTCATATTGTACAATTATGGGACATCACAAAACATGTTATCATGCTACTACCTTTGGCCAATTGTAAGGTATGATTGGGATATATGTATTTTAGTGTTATAAGTTGAATCATTTGTAAAAATACACTCTATCCCACTATGATTTGATAGAATCAAAATGATAACACTACTAGAAAAGGGGGCATTGAAGCCCCCCAGACTCGGGCGACCGCCATTGGCGGCCGCTATAGCTAACCAATAGTGACCGCCAATGGCGGTCTCTAACCTACATAAAAAAAAACGGGGGGCTTCTGCGCCCCCCCCCCCCCCTGCGCCCCCTCGACCCCGATCTCCCGATCGCCGCCCTAACCCCCTCCCTCCCTCGCCGCCCTCCCCTCCCCCGCCGCTCGGCCTCCCCCGCCGCCCGGCCTCCCCCGCCGCCCGCCCTCCCCCGCCGTCCGCCCTCCCCCGCCGCCCGCCCTCCCCCGCCGCCTGCCCTCCGGCTGCCGCCCTCTGCCCTCGGGCCTCCGGCCGCCGCCCTCCGGCCTCTCGGCCCTCCCCCCCCCCCACCCCGGACGGCACCCGCACCCCGGACAACCCCCACCGCGCACTCCGGACCGCCCCCCGCACCCCAGACGCCTCCCCGCACCCCGGACAGCCCCCCCCCCCCCCCCCCCCGCGCACTCCGGATCGCCCCCGCACCCCGGACGCCTCCCCGCACCCCGGACAGCCACCCCCCCCCCCCCCCCCCCGCGCGCACTCCGGACCGCCCCCCGCACCCCGGACAGCCCCCCCCCCCCCCCCCGCACTCGGACACCCCCCTCCGAACCCGGACAGCCCCCCCGCACCCCGGACAGCCCCCCCCCCCCCGCACTCGGACACCCCCCCTTCGAACCCGGACAGCCCCCCCGCACCCCGGACAGGCCCCCCGCACCCCGGACACCCCACCCCGCACCCCCGACAGCCCCCCCGCACCCCAGACAGCCCCCCCCCCCCCCGCACCCCGGACACCCCCGCACCCCAAACACCCCTGCCTGCACCCCTGACAGTCCCCCGACACCCCGGACACCCCTCCCCGCACCTCGGATAGACCCCCCCCCCCCCCCGACCCCGGACACCCCCCCCCCCCTCGCTGCCCGTCCCCCGTCCCCTCACCGCCTCCTCTCCTCCAGCTCCCCGCCGTCGCCGCCGCCCGTCCCCTCCCTTGCCGCACCGCCTTTGGCTCCGGCTCCCCTTCGCTGCCTCCTCTCCCTCGCAGCACCGCCTTCGGCTCCCTTCCCTTTCAGGTTTGTAGCTCAATCAGGTAACATGAGCTTTCAGTTACATTATTATTTTATCAATGGTTCATAAACAAATGGTTAATATTTATTTTGAATATAATTGATTTGAAAAATGTAAATGTAATAAGTATTGTGTAAATGTTTGTTATACAGATATTATTATGGATAAGAGTTGGATTGATCTTCCAAATCGAACGTCTAGAGAATATTTCAATGGCATTATGCAGTTTATTGACTTCACGAGAGGATTTGAAAGTGACTATATTAGTTGTCCATGTAGAAAATGTGCTAACAGATATCAATTCACACGAGATACTGTGAGGGAGCCCCTTTTCTTTAATGGATTTCTGAAAAATTATAAGAGTTGGACTCGTCATGGAGAAGAATATGTTCGTTGTCAAAATACAGATGCAGCTCAGATGGATGTTGATGCAAGGATGACTGATCCAATGCATGAAATGCTTACTGAAATGGTACGTGGGTTTGATCCTGAAGGCATTGACATCCAGAATCTTGAGACCGGTGAGATAAATCTTCACTCTGGTGCAGATCGTGATTCGAGGAGGTTTTATGAAGTACTTGATGATGCGAAAACAGAATTATATCCTGGATGTACTTCTTACAATAAACTGTCGTTTATCGTGGAGTTGTTGCATTTGAAGACTTTGAATAATTGGTCAGACACATCATTCGACATGCTTTTGGTTTTATTGAAAAAAGTTCTTCCTGTCGACGCTAAGATTCCTGAGTCGTATTACTATGCTCGTAAGTTGACAGAGAACTTAGGTTTTACATATGAGACTATAGATGCATGTGCAAACAACTGTATGTTGTTTAGAAATGAAACTGCTCATTTGGATATTTGTACGGTTTGTGGCGCTTCCAGGTGGAAAGAGAACAGGGGAAATAAGACTCATCAAAGTCAGATTGCGATATAGGGGAAACCGATTGTCGTAAAGCAAATGCGTTACTTTCCCCTTAAACCGAGGTTGAAAAGATTTTTTATGTCATCTAAAGTTTCTAATTTAATGAGATGGCATGCAGAAAGAGTTCATGAAAGTGACATGTTAACCCACCCGGCAGACTCTCATGCATGGAAGGATTTTGATAAGAGACATCCCGACTTTGCTAAAGATGTTCGTAATGTCCGATTGGGATTGGCAGCAGATGGTTTCAATCCATTCAAGTCTATGGTTGGTGCAACTCATAGCACATGGCCTGTGGTGTTGGTTCCATATAATCTTCCTCTGTGGATTTGTATGAAGCAACAATTTATATTACTTTCCACTCTTATTGATAGACCTAAAAGTCCGGGGGATAAGATTGATGTTTACCTTCAGCCATTGATTGATGAGTTGAATGAATTTTGGGGCGATGGTGTGATGACTTATGACTGCGAAACGAATGAAATGTTCAAACTGCATGCTGCTTTATTGTGGACAATCAATGACTTCTCAGCTTATGCAAATTTATCAGGCTGGAGTACGAAAGGGGAATTTGCTTGCCCTTAATGCAATAAAAGTAAAAAATCTGTATGGCTTAAACATTCCAAAAAATGGGCATACATGGGTCACAGGCGTTTTCTCCCTCCCCAGCACAGGTTCAGAAAGGACAGAGTGGTATTTGATGGTTCTAGAGAGTTCAGCCCAACACCAAATATCATGACAGGAGTCGAAATGTTATCGCAGATTGAGGAAGAAAACATCCGCACGGTATATGAAATTCAGGATTTGGTGGCTCCTCCAGTACATAATATTCGTGCTGCGGGTAGGCAGCGCAGTCACAATTGGAAAAAGAAAAGTATTTTTTATAGTCTTCCGTATTGGAAAACTAACATGTTGAGGCATAATTTGGATGTCATGCACATTGAAAAAAATGTTTGTGATAATATATTGTGGACCATTTTAGGTGTCAGTGGAAAGTCAAAGGACCATGTTAATGCACGCCGTGATTTGGAAGAAATGGGTTTAAGGAAACAGTTGCATTTATAGTTAGCTGAGGGAAACAAGGCATATATGCCTGCTGCACAGTATTCGATGACTACAGAGGAGAAAGAGACATTTCTTTCCATTTTGAAGATGGTCAAGGTGCCTGATGGTTACTCTTCTAATATTTCAAAGTGTGTGAATCTGACGAGCAAGACATTGCAAGGGTTGAAAAGTCATGACAATCACATATTACTTCAGCAGTTGATTCCAATCGCAATTTGTGATTGTTTATCCCCCAATGTTGTTCAGCCTTTGATTGAGATGAGTAATTTTTTTAGACAGCTTTGTTTAAGAAATCAACAAATGAGTGATTTAAAAAGTTTGCAGGACCGAATTGTACTTACGCTTTGTCACTTTGAGAAACTATTCCCCCCCTCATTTTTCGATGTTATGGTCCACTTGACAGTGCACCTAACTGATGAAGTAATGGCTGCTGGTCTAGTGCAATTCAGGTGGATGTATCCTATTGAACGGTATTTGAGTACATTGAAAAGATTTTTACGCAACAGAGCTCGTCCAGAGGCATCAATAGCCAATGATTATTTGATGGATGAGTGTACTACCTTTTGTGCAGAATATCTTACGGATTTTGAAACAAAATTAGATAAGCCCTCTCGGATTCATGATGGTCCAGTTGGAGAAGGAACCACATTTGATGTGGACAACATCGAGTGGATACAAGCACATCGATATATCTTGTTCAATACTCCATCAGTTGCACCATTAATGCAGTAAGTATCTTATCAATGTGCTTGTATAACTTTTACATGTTTTGTTTGCATAAGTTGATCTTTTAAACATCACGTAATCATTTGCAGGAAACACATTAATGAGATAAAAGAAGAGATGCATCGTGCGACTGAGTTGCAAATTCAACAATCTCATTATGCGGCATTTCATGATTGGTTCAAGGATTATGTATGTATAAATTGATTTTCATTATGAGTGAAGTATTAAACTAATTATTTCTGCATATATCAGTATTTATTTTTATAAATTATGTAGGTTCGTAAGCTGAGGGAGTTAGGGGACCCCACGCTACCTGAAGTATTTATCCAACTGGCTGAGGGTCCATCTATAACGGCTCGTCGTTATAAAGCTATTGATGCTAATGGTTTTCGATTTCGCATTAAAGATGTTGACGACAAACGAGCAACACAAAACAGTGGCATCGGTTGTCCCTTTGTCGATTCTGGTTATTACTATGGTCAATTGATAGATATCATTGAAGTTGTATACACACATGGTTTGAAGTACATATTGTTAAAGTGTAATCGGGTTGATCCAGTGCGTGGATGTAAAGTCGATCAATATCAGTTTTCATTGGTGAATTTTAACTATATGTTATACAGAAATAATGAACGAGTTGAGAATGAACCTTTCATTTTGACATCACAAGCGGAACAAGTATTCTTCGTTACTTTGCCTTCGGATCCAAGTTGGCAAGTTGTTGTCAAAATGTCTCGGCGAGGAGTGTTTTTATTTGAAGAAGATGAACCCGAGACTGTTCTGTTTGTTTACCAACAACTTGATCAACATACCGTAGTTCAACATGAAGAAGATATTTATTGGGTCAGAGCGGCTGTTGAAGGAGAAACGGTCGATTTTCATGCTTAATGAAAGGTATAATTGTTTTCCCGCTATTCAGTAGAATGTCCTAGGATATCATAAATTATCTAATCATTTTATAAATCCTTATAAGTTTTAATCCTCACTTTTGTAAGTTAATTCAGTCATAAATATTTAGGTTGATTAACTTTCTGATTTTTTAAAATTCATTCACAACTAATTATTCAATCCATTTTTTGTTTGATTAACAGTTGTACAAGTTTGATTTATTAAGAACAATCCAATTTATCTTTTAAACACTTTGGACTCATTACTGATATTTTCTATGACTGCAGACATGTCAGGGGAAGAGGCAGAAGATCCACATCATCCATCTGAGGCATCTACGTCTCAGGGTCGAGGTATGTTTGAATGTCATTGTCTATATTTTTTATGTAATTGACATATATATATATATATATATATATATATATATATAACATTTGTCAATTTATATATAAAATTGTTTTCAACAGGATCAGACTCGGCTGCTTCTTCCTCTCGCAGGAGAGGCCCTGGTCGTGGCATATTATCATGGAATTCCGACACGACGATAGATGTTTCATTTGATGAGGTATTTCATCCCGTGGGACCGAATGCCCCGGCATTTATTCGTTAGCTAGGTCATATCATACGTGACCCACATCGATTTCCATTGACCACGCGTGATTGGGCTTCTATCCCTCAGGACACATTAGATCGTCTATGGAGGGAGGTTCAGGTAAGAAAATAATTTTACTTTATTTTCTATTTATAAAGAATACTAATATGTTTGATTATTTTCTTTATAGCAAAATTTGAAAGTATGCCCTGAAGAGTTTCGGCCCGTGTGTATGAGCAAATGTCGTAAGATGTGGAAAGATTATAAAGGCAAAGTGAAGAGGGATCACTGGGTACCAAATGTGGGTGCCCTTGACATTTTGGAAAAAGTCCCGAGAGGTGTCCTCCCGGCTCAGTGGCGTGACTTGGTTGCATATTGGTCTACTGAGGGTGTTGCGGTTTGTATATTAATTATTTTTCTGTATATATATTTTCAAGAATATGTGATTTGTTTGAAATTTGAATGAATTGAATGTAGGAGGTGTCAACACGCCATTCGGAGAATCGAGCGTTGCAGGGACCAGCTCACAGGCTCGGGACACGTCACGTGTCTCAGATTCGACATGAGGTATATATTATTCATTTTTTAATTTATTAATTAATATGGTTTTGTGTTTATATTCTTTTAATATACAGTTGCGAGGGCAAGGTGCAGCAACTGATAAAATGTCGGTGTGGATAAGGACTCGTGATCGCAATGATCCAGAGGTTGCAGCATTGATAGTAAGTGTCTGTACTTACCAATAATTACATAAATCTATATATTAACATATATATATTTATATATATTTAAATATTTCACAGGCTCAATTTGAAGCTGAGTTAGAACATCTGTCAGAGGACCAGCGACAACTTCCCATGCGACGGGATGAGATCTTTCATCGCATTATTGGTCGGGACGGGCATGACTATAGTTTGACCTATGGATCAGGGATTCCTCGTTCTGTAGTGTCACGCGCTGCGGTTGTCGGTCCTGCTGTTGCTCATATGACACAGCAGATGTCAGATTGTGAGGCATGGCTGCGCGCTTCCGAGGAGACAAATGCGCAATTGACAGCTGAGGTTAGAGCACTGCGGGAATATGTGCGTCGAGCTGATGGTACAGGGGATCATACGACGCAGGTACATACTGTATTTATTTATTTAATTTAAATTATTTCTGTTATTAAAATATTTATAATGTTTATTTGTTGTAGGCACCTGGCCCACCAGAAGGAGGTAGCAGTGATGACAACGCGTGACGCACCATATATTCACGAGATATGTTTTTTGTTTTTACTGGTAGGGTTGACATTGATGTACTGTATTTATTCATTTAAGTAATGCATTATTACCATCCATGGTGGTCTTTTAAATATTTTATACACATATTGAGTTTTTGATCAGATAATCTTGAATGATTCTACATTTGAAAAAGTCGAACTAATTCCAACAGATCAATAAATCTGATATTATAGATTATGTATTATCCAATATATTTTTTATAAATTTCTGTATGGTATCGATAAAAGAAATATGTATTAATTAGATGTTATCACTTTTATTTTTCACTTTTGTAATCAATGGGATGGCCTTTGCACCCCCGGAGAGCCCCCCGCACCCCCGTACAGCCCCTCGCACCCCCGTACAGCCCCCCCGCACCCCCGTACAGCCCCCCCCCCCCTCGCACCCCCGTACAACCCCCCGCACCCCTGTACTGCCCCCTGCACCCCCGTACAGCCCCCCGGCACCCCCGTACAGCCCCCCGCACCCCCGTACAGCCCCCCCACCCCCCGCACCCCCGTACAGCCCCCCGCACCCCCGTACAGCCCCCCCGCACCCCCGTACAGCCCCCCGCACCCCTGTACAGCCCCCCCGCACCCCCGTACAGCCCCCCGCACCCCCGTACAGCCCCCCGCACCCCCGTACAGCCCCCCGCACCCCCGTACAGCCCCCCGCACCCCCGTACTGCCCCCCGCACCCCCGTACTGCCCCCCGCCACCCCCGTACAGCCCCCCGCACCCCCGCACCCCCGTACAGCCCCCCCCCCCCCCCGCACCCCCGTACACCCCTCCGCACCCCCGTACTGCCCCCCTCCACCCCCGTACAGCCCCCCGCACCCCCGTACAGCCCCCCGCCACCCCCGTACAACCCCCCGCACCCCCGCACGTCCGATTGTGTCCTTTTCAGCAGCGCGGCGCGCGCTGAAATGGCGCGTTGGGGGGTCAAAACCACCCGAACAACCTCCGAATGCCACGAAACCGTACGATAACATCCGGGGCGTGAATTGTAAAATGGTCGGCCAGACGACACCTCATTCGGAGCTGCCGTGTGACCGCGGCGGCCGGAAACGCGTTTCCGGCGCCATTAAACACCAAAACGGCGTGCGGCGGTCCAATTCAGAGCAAACGTACTCCGAACGACCTGAAACTGCACGGAAACAATAGAAATATTATTCCTAAGATGCAGGAGGAGGCCGCACATCCATCGGACGTGCGGTGCGCGCGGAACGTCCGATTGTGTCCTTTTCAGCAGCGCGGCGCGCGCTGAAATGGCGCGTTGGGGGGTCAAAACCACACGAACGACCTCCGAATGCCACGAAACCGTACGACAACATCCGGGGCGTGAATTGTGAAATGGTCGGTCAGACGGCACCTCATTCGGAGGTTCCGTTTGACCGCAGCGGCCGGAAACGCGTTTCTGGCGCCATAAAACACCAAAACGGCGTGCGGCGGTCCCATTCGGAGCAAACGTGCTCCGAACGACCTGAAACCGCACGGGAACGATAGAAATATTATTCCTGAGATGCAGGAGGAGGCCGCACGTCCATCGGACGTGTGGTGCGCGCGGCACGTCCGATTGTGTCCTTTTCAGTAGCGCGGCGCGCGCTGAAATGGCGCGTTGGGGGGTCAAAACCACCCGAACGACCTCCGAATGCCACGAAACCGTACGAAGACATCCGGGGCGTGAATTTTGAAATGGTCGGCCAGACGGCACCTCATTCGGAGGTGCCGTGTGACCGCGGCGGCCGGAAACGCGTTTCCGGCGCCATAAAACACCAAAACGGCGTGCGGCGGTCCCATTCGGAGCAAACGTGCTCCGAAAGACCTGAAACCGCACGGGAACGATAGAAATATTATTCCTGAGATGCAGGAGGAGGCAGCACGTCCAGCGGACGTGCGGTGCGCGCGGCACGTCCGATTGTGTCCTTTTCAGCAGCGCGGCGCGCGCTGAAATGCTGCGTTGGGGGGTCAAAACCACCCGAACGACCTCCGAATGCCACGAAACCGTACGAAAACATCCGGGGCGTGAATTGTGAAATGGTCGGCCAGACGGAACCTCATTCGGAGGTGCCGTGTGACCGCGGCGGCCGGAAACGCGTTTCCGGCGCCATAAAACACCAAAACGGCGTGCGGCGGTCCCATTCGGAGAAAACGTGCTCCGAACGACCTGAAACCGCACGGGAACGATAGAAATATTATTCCTGAGATTCAGGAGGAGGTCGCACATCCATCGGACGTGCGGTGCGCGCGGCACGTCCGATTGTGTCCTTTTCAGCAGCGCGGCGCGCGCTAAAATGGCGCGTTGGGGGGTCAAAACCACCCGAACGACCTCCGAATGTCACGAAACCGTACGACAACATCCGGGGCGTGAATTGTGAAATGGTCGGCCAGACGGTACCTCATTCGAAGGTGCCGTGTGACCGCGGCGGCCGGAAACGCGTTTCGGGCGCCATTAAACACCAAAACGGCGTGCAGCGGTCCCATTCGGAGCAAACGTGCTCCGAAAGACCTGAAACTGCACGGTAACGATAGAAATATTATTCCTGAGATGCAGGAGGAGGTCGCACGTCCAGCGGACGTGCGGTGCGCGTGACACGTCCGATTGTGTCCTTCTCAGCAGCGCGGCGCGCGCTGAAATGGCGCGTTGGGGGGTCAAAACCACCCGAACGACCTCCGAATGCCACGAAACCGTACGACAACATCCGGGGCGTGAATTGTGAAATGGTCGGCCAGACGGAACCTCATTAGGAGGTGCCATTTGACCGCGGCGGCCGTAAACGCGTTTCCGGTGCCCTAAAACACCAAAACGGCGTGCGGCGGTCCAATTCGGAGCAAACGTGCTCCGAACGACCTGAAACCGCACAGGAACGATAGAAATATTATTACTGACATGCAGGAGGAGGCCTCATGTCCATCGGACGTGCGGTGCGCGCGGCACGTCCGATTGTGTCCTTTTCAGCAGCGCGGCGCGCGCTGAAATGGCGCGTTGGGGGGTCAAAACCACCCGAACGACCTCCGAATTCCACGAAACCGTACGAAAACATCCGGGGCGTGAATTGTGAAATGGTCGGCCAGACGGCACCTCATTCGGAGGTACCGTTTGACCGCGGCGGCCGGAAACGCGTTTCCGGCGCCATAAAACACCAAAACGGCGTGCGGCGGTCCCATTCGGAGCAAACGTGCTCCGAACGACCTGAAACCGCACGGGAACGATAGAAATATTATTCCTGAGATGCAGGAGGAGGCCGCACGTCCATCGGACGTGCGGTGCGCGCGGCACGTCCGATTGTGTCCTTTTCAGCGCGGCGCGCGCTGAAATGGCGCGTTGGGGGGTCAAAACCACCCGAACGACCTCCGAATGCCACGAAACCGTACGAAAACATCCGGGGCGTGAATTGTGAAATGCTCGGCCAGACGGAACCTCATTCGGAGGTTCCGTGTGACCGCGGCGGCCGGACATTAAACACCAAAACGGCGTGCGGCGGTCCAATTCGGAGCAAACGTGCTCCGAACGACCTGAAACCGCACGGAAACGATAGAAATATTATTCCTGAGATGCAGGAGGAGGCCGCACGTCCATCGGACGTGCGGTGCGCGCGGCACGTCCGATTGTGTCCTTTTCAGCAGCGCGGCGCGCGCTGAAATGGCGCGTTGGGGGGTCAAAACCACCCGAACGACCTACGAATGTCACGAAACCGTACGAAAACATCCGGGGCGTGAATTTTGAAATGGTCGGCCAGACGGCACCTCATTCGGAGGTGCCGTGTGACCGCGGCGGCCGGAAACGCGTTTCGGGCGCCATTAAACACCAAAACGGCGTGCGGCGGTCCCATTCGGAGCAAACGTGCTCCGAAAGACCTGAAACCGCACGGGAACGATAGAAATATTATTACTGAGATGCAGGAGGAGGTCGCACGTCCAGCGGACGTGCGGTGCGCGTGACACGTCCAATTGTGTCCTTTTCAGCAGCGCGGCGCGCGCTGAAATGGCGCGTTCGGGGGTCAAAACCACTCGAACGACCTCCGAATTCCACGAAACCGTACGACAACATCCGGGGCGTGAATTTTGAAATGGTTGGCCAGAAGGCACCTCATTCGGAGGTTCCGTTTGACCGCGGCGGCCGTAAACGCGTTTCCGGCGCCCGAAAACACCAAAACGGCGTGCGGCGGTCCAATTCGGAGCAAACGTGCTCCGAACGACCTGAAACCGCACGGGAATGATAGAAATATTATTCCTGAGATGCAGGAGGAGGCCGCACATCCATCGGACGTGCGGTGCGCGCGGCACGTCCGATTGTGTCCTTTTCAGCAGCGCGGCGCGCGCTGAAATGACGCGTTGGGGGGTCAAAACCACCCGAACGACCTCCGAATTCCATGAAACCGTACGAAAAATCCGGGGCGTGAATTGTGAAATGTTCGGCCAGACGGCACCTCATTCGGAGGTGCCGTTTGACCGCGGCGGCCGGAAACGCGTTTCCGGCGCCATAAAACACCAAAACGGCGTGCGGCGGTCTCATTCGGAGCAAACGTGCTCCGAACGACCTGAAACCGCACGGGAACGATAGAAATATTATTCCTGAGATGCAGGAGGAGGTTGCACGTCCATCGGACGTGCGGTGCGCGCGGCACGTCCGATTGTGTCCTTTTCAGCAGCGCGGCGCGCGCTGAAATGGCGCGTTGGGGGGGTCAAAACCACCCGAACGACCTCCGAATGCCACGAAACCGTACGAAAACATCCGGGGCGTGAATTGTGAAATGGTCGGCCAGACGGCACCTCATTCGGAGGTGCTGTGTGACCGCGGCGGCCGGAAACGCGTTTCGGGCGCCATTAAACACCAAAACGGCGTGCGGCGGTCCCATTCGGAGCAAACGTGCTCCGAAAGACCTGAAACCGCACGGGAACGATAGAAATATTATTACTGAGATGCAGGAGGAGCCCGCACGTCCAGAATTTATGACCACCATCCTCAATAGGAGGTGGGGGAGAATTTTTAGATGATGTTAGTGTGAATGAAAGAGAGCCCTCGATATTGGAAATTGATGAGGTGGGTTGAGCTATAGGAGAAGAAAATAGATAAGACTCAACTATGGGATTAAAATGAACAACATCATTATAGGTTGTAAATTCTCAAGGGAATTTGATTTTTTTGTTTGGTGAGGGGTCCATTTGGAGAATCGAAACTCGGAAAAGTAATCTAAGCATTTGGATGTTCTTAAAACTTGTTTTGGATGGGATTTTAAGGCTCAAGTGGTGTACCAGGTTTTCTAAAGGATGTTGAGGAAAATTCAGAGTGGTTGGGTTGTTAGAAATCGAGCAACAATCCATTAACGGAGTGACCATAGGGGTCACTAATTGAGACTAGGTGTCTGGCCAGAGGGAATACTCTAGAAAGGGTTAGAAGGGTCATTGATATTGATAAAATTAGGTATCCTTTTTTATTTTCATAACAAAATTGGAATTTATTTTCTACCATTTTAATTTGTTAAATACATGCAATTTACATTTATTAATTATGCTCAATTATATAAGTTGGATTTTGGACAGTTATTTGGGTTGTTTGTATTTGGGTGCCACCTTGAAAATCCTGCATAACTTCTTTCCATTGATTGAGATCGCCTCCAATTCCATCCCAGCCCTCTACTTAATTAGGTTGATTTAGGCTTTGCTATTGCCATCAGTTCGGGTTCAGGCTTCGTAGTGTCTTTACCGAGGGTATGCAGTTACACGATTCATTTTCTGTGATAGGTGGTTCATTCTGGAAGGGGCTTCTTCACCCGGTAGTAGGTTTCTTTGAACGGGAAGACAGAATTAGTAGTTACCTCTCTTGCCGCTTTCAATGCTCCTCTCTTGCTGCTGGAGGTCTCCACTCTCGCCGCTGGAAGGCTTTCCCTCCGTCACGGGTTCATTGGATAGATATCCTATCTGGATCATTACTCTTGCATGGTGTGGTGAATTGACCTCAACCTCAGCTCCTCTTTGCGATATTGGTGTTTCTTTGAGGTTCGGTTTCATGTTGAGGACCTGCTGGGAGACATGGATCCACTGTTTTGAAAAAATATTCGTTTCTTGTTGAGAACCTTCATCAGCAACTAGTTTCGGGAGTTGGCACAGTGAAAGCTTAAAGAGATCTGGAGTGCCTGACCCAAGTGTCCGATGTTGTATGTTTTTTCTTCAAACTGTTTTTTTTACATCCTTTTATTGTTGCCTATTCGTTTTCTCTTCAATTGTTGTTTCTTTGGTGTATCCCTATAATCTAGTTTTGTTTGAGCAATTAATAAATGGCATGTGTGGGTGGTGTTATTGTCGTGCAATAGGTCCCAGCGGGACACAAGTATGTAAATCCTTGCGTTATTGGTCTTTTTTTCTTTTGTTTGCATTGTATTCCACTATTTTGTAATCGCTGTAATATATTGGCAATAAAACAATTGATATTTCCATTGATTTTGGGGTTCTGTCACTGCACTATTGTTGTCCAACACACACAACCCCGATAACATGTGGCATCAGAGCCGTTTTGATTTTCTTTTGTCCACTGTTAGCAATTACTACCCCTGTATTTTAAATTCTTCCTACTATATTAAAATATTCTTCCTTTGATTGATAATATGTATAGCTATTGAATTTTCCATTATGGTTCCTCGTGTTGTATTGTCTGTTGTTCATGTTTATAGTATTGTTGAACCCGTTTGCTGCACCTTGGTTACAGTTTTAATAAAACTTCCTTGTTGTGTCATGTTTACAATTTGTGAAATCTTCCTTATTTCCCTATTTTTTCTGCCTCATTAGAGACCCTAGGCAGCATGCAGTTGTCTGGTTTGTGTCTCAGGTTCTTGTGTAGTAGGGGGTTTTGTGAGGTTGGACTGAGTAGAATATATCAATAAGCAGTGGGGTGTGTGGCAGGCACTTTTTGTCTGGTTGTTTGGTCTCTTAGTTTTTCCTTTAGCCTTAAGAGAGTGGGCTAGTAATTATCTCTGGTTTTATCCTCTGGTGTGTCCAGGTTTTGGGCTGGTTTCTCTAGGTGTGACCCGTTACGAGTGGTGATTGGGCCTGGGTAGTGTATAGAGAGACAGTGTCATGTGAATAGGTTTGGTGATGATCGGGTTTCATGGTGGTTCTGTCAGGATATCTTTAGTGATGTTAGGTGGTTTCTAGATATCATTGGGGATAGAATATGATGAGATTTCTTAGTTGGTAGTTGTCTTCCATTGTATCACTGGTGTTCTCGTAGTCTTAGATTTTTCTCTTATAACTCTTGGGACTGCATGGGTTTTGCAGTGGTACCCAGTTTTCAAGGAAACACTACTACAAAAACGGCCTATATCAGCGCTAAAAAATGGATTTAACAGCGCTAAAAAAGCACTGTAAAGCTCAGCGCTAATATAGGGGGTCCCTTTTATTAGTGCTCCGAAAAGCGCTGATAAAGGCCGCTTTTATCAGCGCTAAAAAAGCGCTGATAAAAGACCCCTTTATCAGCGCTTTTTTTTTTCACGCTGATAAAGGTCAAAAAAAATTAAAAAAAAATTAAAAATAATACGGGGGGAGTGCTTTTATCAGCGCTTCACACCCCTTTTATCAGCGCTAGGAGGTCTCCCGCGCGCTGCCCTTCCTGCGCATCCCCCATACGCGCGCACCCCCTTCCCGCGCATCCCCCATACGCGCGCACCCCCTGCACTTCCACCCGAACTCGAACCCGGAACCTTCCCCCTTTCGTGGCCGCACCTTTACCACTTTTCCATTTCATTTTGTTCTGTATTTAATGATATATCTATATATATATAGTTATATTTATTCATATTTTGATATAGATTCATATTAAAATAAATATATTTATTCATATATTAGTATATATATATTAATTCGTATATTAATATATTTATATATATATATATTTAGTTATAATTTATTATACGTATATTTATTTGTATATTAATCTATACTTATAAGATTAGTTTTAAATACATTTATGAAAAAATATGTTTTTTATGTGTGTTTATAAATAAATAAATACATACATACATAGATAGATAGATATAAACAACACACAGACACACACAAAGACACACACACACACAGACACATATATATTTACGAATAAACACATATATATGTGTATTTGAATAGCCATAGAATGTACTTATAAGATTAGTTTTAAATACATTTAAGAAAAAATATGTTTTTGATGTGTGTTTATAAGTAAATAAATAAAAAAATACATATATACATATATACAACACACAGACACGCACATAGACACCCCCCCACACACACACATATATATATTTACGAATAAATACATATATATGTGTATTTGAAAAGCCATAGAATGTTAAAATGACCATAACTTATAATCTAGAATTCCGTTTCAATGCCACGACCAGTCAAATCGAATAAAATGAAACAATCTTCGATATGATATGTGGTACAGGCCTAACGGACATCAAGAACAGAAGTTATACTTGTTTTAATGTTAACAAATATGGGTATCCCGACTAAAAACTCAGTTTTGGAGGCCTTCTGGGCCTTTTTTGGGCTCAAAAAATGTGATAGAGGCTTTACTTAGGTTATTAGCGCGTAGAGATCGTCACAGGCTTCGATTTGATATGCTGTAGAGCTCAAACGAACACCCAGATCAAAAGTTATGGCCGTTTGAAGTTTGAGTTACATTTTCAACATATTTTAGATCTTTTATTAATTGTTTTTATTTTTTGTGTCCTCAAATTGTTATTAAATGATTTTTAATCGATAATAATTAGAAAATTATTAATTAATAATATTTTTTAAAAATATTTTGAAGCCATTTTCACTAAATTTCTTATATATTAAATGTAATAGTCTATTTATACGTATCTATAACATATTTAAAAAATATATATTGTATTTATATCAATATAAATATACTTTTATAACAAAATATTGTTTTTCATGAAAAAATATTTTTTTTGAAACTCAACATTTATCAGCGCTCGGTAAAAGTGCTGATAAATCCCCCCTTTATCAGCGCTACTTTAGGAAGCACTGATAAAGGGGACCCCTTTATCAGCGTTTTTTTTAGCGCTGATAAAGGGGTAGCGCTTCTCTTGCCAGTTTTTTGCGTAGTGAAACTCTGTTTTTGGCTTGGTTTAGGCTTTACTTATGTCTAGTGTGCTTCAGTGGGGTAGAGTTATGGGTTTAACTTTTGGTTTTCCTTCTCCAATCCCTATGAGGGTTGGTCTTCTCAAGGTTAAACAGGCATGAGGATACTAAGGTGTTGGGTTGTGGTTGGAGAAGCAGGTTCATGGGGAGATGTATGGCCAACCACCAGACTTCATGATGGTACTTCCTGTATCTCTTTGTTGACATTGGATGGGTACCTGGGAATTAGGTACTTGATGTCATCGAGCTAGACTAGGATGGGTTTTCCCTAGGTCGGTACCGGGATTCCCTTGCTTGCCGGGTTTGTTTCCTCTTGGTTTCGAGATGGCTCTAGGACCGGGGTTGTATGGGTAATACAACGGTGTAAGTTAGGAGGTGGTTTCCCCTATCGCGTAGTTCTAGGCAGTGTCTTCTCCTTAGGTGGAGAGTCTTCTTAGTCTGTCTTAGATTCAGGTGGAGTGAGTGGTTCGCTTGCTCTTGAGTCTTGTGCTTTGTTTTCTTGTTTACTTTATTTTGCACGAGTTGTTTTCTTTGTACTATTTTTCTGAGTTATCTGAGTTTTATTTTCCAAGGTTTTAGAGGATTTTTACTGCTTTGTTTTCTGCTTTTGTGTAGTTATTAGTTAGCAGTATGGGACTTCCTCGAGGGCATGATCTCAGCTGTCAGCTCAGGTAAGTGCAGGTATGAATTTTGTTTATGTTTGTAGTTTTTTAATTCTAATCATGTTTAAGTAGTAGCATAGATGTAATTGATGAGGACAAGTATGTATCAAATTCATACACATTTAAACAGTAGTGTATAGTTCGACTCGCACTGTTTTGTGTCGGTTTTGTTTTTCTTAAGTTGTTTAGCATGTTTTTCCGATTCAATTGATAGGTTAGGTGTAAGAACATTACCAAATTTTATATGAAAATGGTGGAGATTTGTGAAAATCAGGTATTTTTTTGATTTTCATATTAAAATGGGCATTTGTTTTCTACCATTTTAATTTGTTAAATCCTTGCAATTTATATTTATTTTCTACCATTTTGGATAGGTTATTTGGGATGTTTGTATTTGGGTGCCTCCTTGGAAATCATGCATGCCTTTTGGTCGTCGATTGAGGTAGCTTCCAATTACATTCCACCCATCCGCTCGATTAGGCAGATTTACCCTGTGTGTGGTATGATTTTAGTAAAAGAAATGAAATGATTTGATAGTGTATAAAAGAAAAGAAAGGAAAAGAAATGATTGTGATTTCTCTTCTTGTGTTTAGATCAATAACTTAGTAAAAGAAAAGAAATGATTTGGATTTCACTCCATCTTGTTTGGTGAATCTTTTTAAAAGAAAAGAAAAGAAATATTTTGGAAATATGATAAAAATAACCAGTATTAAAAAATATAGTTTTCCGACACTCGATTATTCCAAATAAAAAATATTATAATTCCAAATTGTATCTTCAATTTTTAAATATATATATATATATATATATATTTATTAAAAATAAATATATATTTTTATAAAATATTTATATAATTATAAATATATATATATTTATAAATATATTTATTTATATATAATTATATAAATACGCGTTCATAAATATATATATTTATAAAATAAATTTATTATTGCATAAATATATATATTTTAATATATTAAATATATATTTAAAAATATATTTATATATAAATATTTAATTATAAATACATATATATTTTTAAAAAATATTTAAATAATTATAAATATATATTTATACATATATTTATATAATCATATATAAAAATATACATATAAATATATATATATATATATATATAAATTAAATTTGAAATTTACCAGATTATTAATCCAAGTGAGTTCAAATAATATTTTTAAAAAATATTGTTTTCCAGTACTCAATTATTCCAACTAAAAAAATTATAATTTAAAATCGTATCTTTGATTTTTATATCATATCAATTATATAGACATTTAATTTTGAAAAATATATTAGCAATGATATTTTTTTATTTTTATACCATGTAGATTATATAAACAATAATTTTGATTTTAATCAATCACTATCTTTCATGTTACCAAAATTAAGTAAACATTAAACTACGAAAAATATATTAATAAAATTCTTATTTTAAAAAAAATGTTTAAACAAAATTGATTTCATATATTCACCAAAATCACTTGCACAATCCATATATTTATTTAGTTGTATAATTATTTATAAATTACATTGAATAAAATATTTATATTCACATAATCAAAATTATTTATATACACATAATTATTTAAAATCAAAATTATTTATACACACATAATCAAAATTATTAATTCAAGTAAATCAAAATTATTTATATAATTTATTAATTCAGGATAATCAAAAATATTAAGTCAAAATAATTATTAATTCAAAATTATTTATAAAGTATGTTTATAAATTATATATATAAACTACTAATTCAAGATAATCAAAATTATTTATAATTGTTTTTTATTATTAATTATAAAATATTGTTGAAGTTATAAAAATAATTATTTACAAATTACATTTAACAAAATATATATATTCACATGAAAATACTAATTTTTATTATTAATAATCACAAAACTTATCATTTATGTAAATATTAATTCATAAAAATATTGAATAAGATATAATATTCACATCAAGATAATGTAGCTAATTTTAAAAAAAATGGCAGACATGTCTGTTTCCTTCCAAATCACCCCAAAATCGGGGTGATTTGAAACTGGCCACCGTCCCTTTCGGCTCCTAATTATCTCTCCCAGTGGCTTCTGTCTCGCAAAACGGTGGAAAACAGTTTCTCACCGTTCAAATCATTTCTTTTCGGTCGGTTACTCCCCCGCCAAACGAGCCAGGCTTTTCTGTTGAGAATAGTTCGGGTGTAGGCTTCATGGCGTCCTCTCCGAGGGCTTGTGGTTACAGGAGTCTTTTTTGGTAACGGGTGGTTCGTTCGGTCAGGGGATTCTTCACCCGGCAGTAGGGTTTCTTTGAATGGATGGATAGATTCAGAAGCTCCATCTCTCGCTGCTTGTGGTGCTCCTCTCTTGCTGCTAGAGGTCTCCGCTCTCGCCGCTGCAAGGCTTTCCCTCCGTCGCTGGTTCATTGGATATATATCTTATCTGGTTCGTTTCCCTTGCACAGTGTGGTGATTTGACCTCGACCTCGGATCCTCTTTCTGCTACTGGTGTTTTTTCATCCACAACGGATGGAGATATTGGTGCGTTTTTGTCCTCCCTGTGCGCAGCAAAAGCGGGTTTCCTGCGGTCTGGACCTGCGGCGTGACGTTGACCTACCGGGTGACGTGGATCCAGTGTTGCGCGACGAAGACCTATTGCACGTTGAGTTTCTGTTGCGCATTGAGGACCTGCTGGGTGACATGGATCCACTGTTTTGTCAAAGAACCATTTCATGATGAGAACCTGCTTCAGCAACTAGTTCCGGGAGTTGGCATAGTGAAGGCTTGACGATATCTGGACTGCTAGACTCAAGTGTCCGGCATTGTAAGTTTTTTCTTCGGATCTTTCTACTGTTTTTGTAAAACCTTTGATTGTTTCCTCTTAGTTTTATATATACCTGTTGTTTCATTGGTGTATCGCTATAATCTGGTTTTGTTTGAGCAATTAATAAATGACATGTGTGGATGATGTTCTTGTCGTGTAGTAGGTCCCAGCGGGACCGAAGCACGTAAATCCCAGTGTGTAATATTTTTCAAAAAATCAATTGATCTTGGTATTGATTTTGGGGTTCTATCGCAACACTATTGTTGTCCAGCACACACATCCCCCATAACAGATATAGGGGGAGTATTAGTTTTTTAGTAGAGGGTCACATCCTGGGTAGTTAAACAGGGGATAGGCTGGTAAGAGGAGGCAATATTTGTTATGGGAATCGAACATAAGGCTTGGATGTCGGAAGCTACGACTTGGGAAAGAGATCCATGGGACCTCTTGAGTAATTCTTTTGCTCCTCTCCTGGCTTCTTCTTCTTCTCCCGCATGTATTTATGCTGGGGTTGCTCTTATATTTCAAAAAATACAAAGAACATTACCATTTATCCCTACCTTTTGGTCTAACATTCCACTCTCATACGCTCCGTTGGATTCCGTTCAGTGACGGCATACACTGCTGGCTTCATCTCCGCACAACTACACACTATCGGACCGCCTTCAGCCATAACGTGCTCCATCAGATTACATGGTATTTTTTCTTCTTCCCCACTTGTTACGAGGAGGCACCATTGACAGAATCACGTTACAAGGGTTTTGCTCGGTTTTCAGCTTTCTCAAACTATGCGTGCACTGCTACAACGCCACTAGGAGGCAAGGTACACGTCCAGCTCGTGTTCCGAGGTAGCGCGCTTGGTTGGCTCATGCACACTAGGATGAAGCTCGGCTGTTCATCCCCCACTATGCTGGTGTCTCGGTCATCGACAACTGCTGCGCTCAGCCAGATTCCATCCATACATTCCTAACTATGGTTTGTGGCTCGCTCTTGCACCAGTGATCATTATTCAAAGGAGTGTTTCTGTATTGGTTGTGAAAAGTTGGTGCTTCTACTAGTCAGGATCATGCCAGCAATTATAACATGTTCAAGGTCATTCCATTTTCAATAACTACTACTTGATAACAAAAATATATCTATGGGGGGGACCACCACACATTGAGGACGTAGTCATCAACTCGTCACAATGTTAATTGCATCCCATGTGATCCTTTCACATGTACCGCAACTAACCCGTCTAGGATTTGGCCTTGTCAAGTGTACCGGGGATAGTCAAACTAGCCAATGTACCAATAAAATCTATAGTCTTTGCAGAAAATTCATGGTAAGTGTGAGTACAGACAGAATTCTACTAGGAAGTATAGGCTCCATTCCATAAGGCAATTAGGAGATCCTCAGTGGCGGATGGTAGAGCTGGCGATGAATAATGGATGGGGGTGTCTGCAAGAACTACATGAGAGGTGTCATGCATGTGGAGAGGATATATCTGACCAAAGAGGGAAGCGTTGGACTTAGGAGGCGGTGGCGAAGTAGGTGTTATGGTGGCTATGTTACAGAATTGATGACCACCATCCTCAAGAGGAGGTGGGGGAGAATTTGTAGATGATGTTATTATGAATGAAAGAGAGCCCACAGTATTGGAAATCGATGAGGTGGGTTGAGCTATAGGAGATGAAAATAGAGAAGACTCAACTATGGGATTATAATGAACAACATCATTACAGGTTGTAAATTCTCAAGGGAAATTGAATTTTTTGTTTGGTGAGGGGTCCATTTGGAGAATCGAAACTCGAAAAAGTAATCTAAGCATTTGGATGTTCTTAAAATTTGTTTTGGATGGGGTTTTATGGCTCAAGTGGTGTACCAGGTTTTCTAAAGGATGTCGAGGAAAATTCAGAGTGGTCGGGTTGTTAGAAATACGAGCAACAATCCATTGACGGAGTGACCATATGGGTCACTAATTGAGACTAGGTGTCTGGCCAGAGGGAATACTCTAGAAAGGGTTAAAAGGGTCATTGATATTGTGAAAATCAGTTATCCTTTTTGATTTTCATAACAAAATTGGAATTTATTTTCTACCATTTTAATTTGTTAAATACTTGCGATTTACATTTATTAATTATTCTCAATTATATAAGCTGGATTTTGGACGGTTATTTGGGCTGTTTGTATTTGGGTGCCACCTTGAAAATCCTGCATAACTTCTTGCCATTGATTGAGGTAGCCTCCAATTCCATCCCAGCCCTCTACTTAATTAGGCTGATTTAGGCTTTGCTATTGCGATCAGTTCGGGTGTAGGCTTTGTAGCGTCTTTACCGAGGGTATGCGGTTACACGATTCATTTTCCACGACAGGTGGTTCATTCTGGCAGGGGCTTCTTCACCCGGTAGTAGGTTTCTTTGAACGGGAAGACAGAATTAGTAGTTACCTCTCTTGCCGCTTGCAGTGCTCCTCTCTTGCTGCTGGAGGTCTCCACTCTCACCGCTGGAAGGCTTTCCCTCTGCCGCTGGTTCATTGGATAGATATCCGATCTGGATCATTGCTCTTGCATGGTGTGGTGAATTGACCTCAACCTCAGCTCCTCTTTGCGATATTGGTGTTTCTTTGAGGTTCTGTTGCATGCCGAAGACCTGCTGGGAGACATGGATCCACTGTTTTTACAAATATCCGTTTCTTGTTTAGCACCTCCATCAGCAATTAGTTCCGGGAGTTGGCACATTGAAGGCTTGAAGAGATCTGGAGTGCCTGACCCAAGTGTCCGATGTTGTACGTTTTTTCTTCGGATCTTGCTACTGTTTTTTTACATCCTTTTATTGTTGCCTATTCGTTTTCTCTTTACTTGTTGTTGCTTTGGTGTCCCTATAATCTGGTTTTGTTTGAGCAATTAATAAATGGCATGTGTGGGTGGTGTTATTGCCATGCAGTAGGTCCCAGCGGGACACAAGTACGTAAATCCTTGTGTTATTGGTCTTTTTTTCTTTTGTTTGCATTGTATTCCACTATTTGTAATCGCTGTAATATATCGGCAATAAATCAATTGATATTTCCATTGATTTTGGGATTTTGTCGCTGCACTATTGCTGTCCAGCACACACAGCCCCGATAACATGTGGCATCAGAGCCGTTTTGATTTTCTTTTGTCTACTGTTAGCGATTACTACCCCTGTATTTTAAATTCTTCCTACTATATTAAAATATTCTTCCATTGATTGATAGTATGTATAGCTATTGAATTTTTCATTACTGCTGCTCATGTTGTATTGTCTGCTGCTCATGTTTATAGTATTGTTGAACCCGTTTGCTGCACCTTGGTTACTGTTTTAATAAAACTGCCTTGTTGTGTCATGTTTACAATTTGTGCAATCTTCCTTCTTTCCCTATTTTTTCTGCCTCATTAGTGACCCTAGGCAGCATGCAGTTGTCTGGTTTGTGTCTCAGGTTCTGGGGTAGTAGGGGTTTCTGTGAGGTTGGACTGAGCAGAATATATCATTAAGCAGTGGGGTGTGTGGCAGGCACTTTTTGTCTGGTTGTTTGGTCTCCTAGTTTTGCCTTTAGCCTTAGGAGAGTTCGGTAGTAATTATCTCTAGTTTTATCCTCTGGTGTGTCTAGGTTTTGGGCTGGTTTCTCTAGGTGTGACCCGTTACGAGTGGTGATTGGGCTTAGGTAGTGTATAGAGAAACAATGTCATGTGAATAGGTTCGGTGATGATAGGGCTTCATGGCGGTTCTGTCAGGATATCTTTAGTGATGTTAGGTGGTTTCTAGATATCGTTGGGGCTAGAATATGATGGGTTTTCTTAGTTTGTAGGGGTCTTCCATTGTATCACTGGTGTTCTCGTAGTCTTAGATTTTTCTCTTATGACTCTTGGGACTGCATGGGTTTTGCAGTGGTACCTAGTTTTCGAGGAAACTCTGTTTTTGGCTTGGTCTAGGCTGTACTTCTGTCTAGTGTGCTTCAGTGGGGTAGAGTTATGGGTTTAACTTTGGGTTTTCCATCTTCTATCCCTAGGAGGGTTAGTCTTCTCAAGGTTAAACAGGCATGAGGATACTAAGTTGTTGGGTTGTGGTTAGAGAAGCAGGTTCATGGGGAGATGTATGGCTAACCACCAGACTTCATGATGGTACTTCTAGTATCTCTTTGATGACATTGGATGGGTACCTGGGAATTAGGTACTTGATGTCATCGGGCTAGACTAGGATGAGTTTTCCCTAGGTCGGTACCGGGATTCCCTTGCTTGCCGGGTTTGTTTCCTCTTGGTTTCGAGTTGGCTCTAGGACCGGGGTTGTATGGGTAATACAACGGTGTATGTTAGGAGGTGGTTTCTCCTATTGCGTAGTTCTAGGTAGTGTCTTCTCCTTAGGTGGAGAGTCTTCTTGGTCTGTCTTAGATTCAAGTGGAGTGAGTGGTTCGCTTGCTCTTGAGTCTTGTGCTTTGTTTTCTTGTTTACTTTATTTTGCATGAGTTGTTTTCTTTGCACTATTTTTCTGAGTTATCTGAGTTTTATTTTCCAAGGTTTTAGAGGATTGGTACTGCTGTGTTTTCTGCTTGTGTGTAGTTATTAGTTAGCAGTATGGGACTTCCTCGATGGCATGATCTCAGCGGTCAGCTCAGGTAAGTGCAGGTATGAATTTTGTTTATGTCTGTAGTTTTTTAATTCTAATCATGTTTAAGTAGTAGCATAGATGTAATTGATCAGGACAAGTGTGTATCAAATTCATACACATTTTAGACAGAAGTAGTGTATAGTTTGACTCACACTGTTTTGTGTCGGTTTTGTTTTTCTTAAGTTGTTTAGCATGTTTTTCCGATTCAATTGATAGGTTAGGTGTAAGAACATTACCAAATCTTATATGAAAATGGTGGAGATTCGTGAAAATCAGGTATTTTTTTGATTTTCATATTAAAATGGGCATTTGTTTTCTACCATTTTAATTTGTTAAATCCTTGCAATTTACATTTATTTTCGACCATTTTGGACAGGTTGTTTGGGCTGTTTGTATTTGGGTGCCTCCTTGGAAATCCTGCATGCCTTTTGGCCGTTGATTGAGGTAGCTTCCAATTACATTCCACCCATCCGCTCGATTAGGCCGATTTAGGCTTTTCTGTTGCGAATAGTTCGGGTGTAGGCTTCATGGCGTCTTCTCCGAGGGTTTGTGGTTACAAGAGTCTTTTTTGGTAACGGGTGGTTCGTTCGGTCAGGGGATTCTTCACCCGACAGTAGGGTTTCTTTGAATGGATGGATAGATTCAGAAGCTCCATCTCTCGCTGCTTGTGGTGCTCCTCTCTTGCTGCTAGAGGTCTCCGCTCTCGCCGCTGCAAGGCTTTCCCTCCATCGCTGGTTCATTGGATATATATCTTATCCGGTTCGTTTCCCTTGCACAGTGTGGTGATTTGACCTCGACCTCGGATCCTCTTTGTGCTACTGGTGTTTTTTCATCCTCAACGGATGGAGATATTGGTGTGTTTTTGTCCTCCCTCTGCGCAGAAAAAGCGGGTTTCCTGCGGTCTGGACCTGCGGCGTGACGTTGACCTACCGGGTGACGTGGATCCAGTGTTGCGCGACGAAGACCTATTGCACGTTGAGGTTCTGTTGCCCATTGAGGACCTGCTGGGTGACATGGATCCACTGTTTTGTCAAAGAACCATTTCATGATGAGAACCTGCTTCAGCAACTAGTTCCGGGAGTTGGCATAGTGAAGGCTTGACGATATCTGGACTGCTAGACCCAAGTGTCCGGCATTGTAAGTTTTTTCTTTGGATCTTGCTACTGTTTTTGTAAAACCTTTGATTGTTTCCTGTTAGTTTTATATTTACTTGTTGTTGCATTGGTGTATCACTATAATCTGGTTTTGTTTGAGCAATTAATAATCGGCATGTGTGGATGGTGTTCTTGTCTTGTAGTAGATCCCAGCGGACCGAAGCACGTAAATCCCTGTGTTATTGCTCTCTTTTGCTTTTGTTTGTATTGTATTCTGTTGTTTGTAATCGCTGTAATATTTTTCAAATTATCAATTGATCTTGGCATTGATTTTGGGGTTCTGTCACTACACTATTGTTGTCCAGCGCACACATCCCCCATAATAGATATAGGGGGAATATTAGTTTTTTAGTAGAGGGTCACATCCTGGGCAGTTAAACAGGGGATAGGCTGGTAAGTGGAGGCAATATTTGTTATGGGAATCGAACATAAGGCTTGGATGTCAGAAGCTACGACTTGGGAAAGAGATCCATCGGACCTCTTGAGTAATTCTTTTGCTCCTCTCCTGGCTTCTTCTTCTTCTCCCGCATGTATTTATGCTGGGGTTGCTCTTATATTTCGAAAAATACAAAGAACATTCCCATTTATCCCTACCTTTTGGTCTAACATTCCACTCTTATACGCACCGTCAGATTCCGTTCAGTGACGGCATACACTGCTGGCTTCATCTCCGCACAACTACACACTATCGGACCGCCTTCAGCCATAACGTGCACCATCAGATTACATGGGATTTTTTCCTTCTTCCCCACTTGTTACGAGGAGGCACCATTGACAGAATCACATTACAAGGGTTTTGCTCGGTTTTTGGCTTTCTCAAACTATGCGAGGCAAGGTACATGTCCAGCTCATGTTCCGAGGTAGCGCGCTTGGTTGGCTCATGCACACTAGGATGAAACTCGGCTGTTCATCCCCCACTATGCTGGTGTCTCAGTCATCGACAACTGCTGCGCTCAGCCAGATTTCATCGATACATTCCTTACTATGGTTTGCGGGTCTTCTTGCAGCTTTGTAAGTACCCCCTACTCCCCCTGTATTTCGAGCATTGAATCCATGTCTTCCATCCATGCCCTGGTTCTACCTTCATGGTGCTAGAAAACAAAAAGGGATGGATACGTTGCTTGATGAGGTAGTCCAGCATCTCCCGAGGATCAACGTCATGCTCTCTGAGATGCAACACGACCAACAAATGTGGGAGTAACATTGAAATCAGGAACGACTCAAGCAATTAGTGTTCTTCACCTACATGATCGGATTTGTTGGATTCATCACATTTATTGATAAGAGAGAAAAATTATTAATGGAGGGATTCATCACATTTATTGATGAGAGATGAAAATTATTAATGGAGAGATTTATATCACCATTAATTGAGGATTTTCTTCCAACATTAATGGATATTTAATTCTCAATATTAATGGATGAAATAATGGATGTTGACTGCATTAATTGGTGATTATGGACTTGATGTCTATATAAAGAGGATGCAACAACATATTTCAGAAGGGGTGTGCGAGAAAGTTGTAGCCGGCAAGGGAGACCTGGGAAGGGGTTGCCGTGTTTGCGGTGACCTGTGTGACACGACGACGGCGCAATATCTTGTACGTGTGGCGATGTTCTTGGTAGGGTGTTCAAGATGCAGTCCACTGAGAGTAAGAAGGGGGCTTCCACATTAGCGGTAGCATGTGAGGCGCGTTGGCGTTTGACAGGTGCAGAGCGACGGCGACGCAATTGATGGTCAGGGCCACGTATCGAAAGTCTTCCTGATAGTGGTGATCAGGTGGTGTGTCCCAATTTATGATCAACAGTACATCATGATGGAGAGATCATTCGGGTGTCGCAAGCTGGTGCAAGGTTGAAGCATGTTCGGGTGAAGATCTCCGAGGCAGTGACGTTTTGTCGACAGAAGGGTGACGTTTTGTCACAGATTGATCTTCCGATACATGGCGTCAGCGGAATGTTTATTAGAGACATGGCAGAGGCGTATCGGGGTGTGGTTTTCACACAGGTTTTCTACGCTCTCATTTGTAATTCAAGTTCGGGAATTACATGAATTCTTGTATTATCTGATTCATAATGGATATTTTTTTCGGAATTGCCCCGTGGTTTTTTAATCCTCCGCATGGGAGGGTTTTTCCACGTTAAAAAAATCTTGTGTTGATTTATTTATTCTGCTTATATCGCTTCCGTATTTTCGATGGGTTTCTCACGATATTTTGGCAAACAATTTTCAGTCCGGAATCAGGATTCTCCCCAACAAGTGGTATCATAGGAGGTTGGTTCGTGCTTGCAATTTTTTAGTGAGAATTATGGAAGCTTCGAAGAGGATCACAGATGCGTGCGTGAAGCAGAATAAGGTTTGGAAATTAAAGCAGACTGAGAGAGGTGATGCACATGTCGGCTCAGGGGATGTTAAGCAGGGGGAGCAAGTTTTTCTTGCAGGTGCTTCAGATTATGTGGCCATCACGATTATGGGGGAGCCAAATGTTTTTGGTTCTTGTCTTTTTCAGCAGGACGGTGCAGATACAAATGTGACGAAAATTTCGGCGTTTGGTTTACTTTTTGCAGGGGGAGCTGATATTTTTTTTTATCAGAAGTGCAAAAGGACGTCGTCATATTTTCTGCAGATGATGATGGTTGGTGTGATACCGACCTTTTTTTCATTCCAACTGGGTTTGTTGGATGGTTCCATTCATTAATGTGATGAAGGGGAAGATTGTTGGATTCATCACATTTATTGATGAGAGAGAAAAATTATTAATGGAGGGATTCATCACATTTATTTATGAGAGGAAAATTATTAATTGAGAGATTTATATCACCATTAATTGAGGATTTTCCCCCAACATTAATGGATATTTAATTCTCAATATTAATGGATGAAATAATGGATGTTGACTGCATTAATTGGTGATTATGGACTTGGTGTCTATATAAAGAGGATGCAACAACATATTTTAGAAGGGGTGTGCCAGCAAGATGTAGTCGGTAAGGGAGACCTGGGAAGGGGTTGTCGTGTTTGCGGTGGCCAATGTGACAAGATAACAACGACACAATATCTTGTACGTGTGACAATGTTCTTGGCAGGGTGTTCAAGATGCAGTCCATCGAGAGAAAGAAGGGGGCTTCCACGTTAGTGGTAGCATGTGCGGCGCGTCGGCATTTGATAGGTGCAGAGTGGCGGCGACGCAATTGATGGTCAGGGCCACGTATTGAAATTCTTCCTGATAGCTGTGATCTGGTGGCGTGTCCCGATTGAAGATCGGCGGTACATCATGATGGACAGATCATTCGGGTGTCGCAAGCTGGTGCAAGGTTGACGCATGTTCGGGTGAAGATCTCTGAGGTAGTCACGTTTCGTCAACAGAAGGGTGACGTTTTGTCAGAGATTGATCTTCCGATACATGGCGTCAAAGAGATGTTTATCAGAGACATGTAGAGGCGTATCGGGGTGTAGTTTTCACACAGGTTTTCTACGCTCTCTCAATTCTAATTCAAGTTCGGGAATTATTTGGATTCTTGTATTCTCTGATTCATAATGGATATTTTTTTGGGAATTGCCCTGTGGTTTTTTAATCCTCCGAATGGGAAGGTTTTTCCACGTTAAAAAAATCCTGCGTGTTGATTTATTTATTTTGCTTATATCGTTTCCGTATTTTCAATGGGTTTCTCACGATATTTTGGCAGGTAATTTTCAGCCCGGGATTCTCCCCCCACAGGATTCTTCTTCCAATCACTGCTAAAAAATTCATACCGGTCTTCTCTACTAGAGAAGCACCATTGGGATCCTCTCAATGAAGTGGGGCAGTGTCTATAGTGGATTAACGCTACACTGGCATCAAATAGGCCAAACCCATGGGAGCTGACTCAGGAACGCCAAGAGCACACTGACTTCCAATGCAACCTCACCGACCAGGTGCATAGGAAATACAACAACAAGATGAGGGGACTTCACACATGATACTGATGACTGATTTTCATCTAGAAAACAATGTGTGGGCATCCATGATCAAGGAAGAATCAAGAACTCTAATAGGTCCATACCATGAGATTGTATTGTAGGATATCATCTGGTATGCCTGGTAAATAAAGGGACAATCAAAAGGACCACAAAAGCTCAGTCCTACAACAATAATGATTCTTGGTTCTATTCAAACTGTAAAGATGGGAGGAGTATCTGGGAGATTTTTTTTTTCTTCCCTGCTTAATGATAAAAAATTTCTCTAGTCCTAAGGAAAAGGCTATTCTCAAGGGGTGGTGAAATGATAGAGACCAGATGCCTAGCTCTAATATTCTAGAAATGGGTAGAAGAATCATTGCTTTAGGGGGATATTTATTTGTTGAAGGAGGTTCCAAACTCAGTCTATTAAATTGGGGATAGGATGACAAGAGAAAGATAAAATATTTTTTAAGTGAATCTTCCTTAAGGCTTATAATTCATTCACTGCGGTTTGGGCAGGAGATCCCTAGGTCTCTCGAGTAATTTTTCTTCTCCTATCATAGTTTCTTCTTCTTCTCCCACATAGTTCTACTAGTGTTTCTCCTATAATTATTGAAATTAAAATATGCTTTCCCTTTGTCTCTACCAGTCACACCTTGAATGTATCATGTAGAGGTGTTTTCCCCCTTATGGGAGAAGGGTTCAGGGCATGAACTGATGTTCATGTCGTCGAACATGAGAGGCAACTATTGTTGCAGGGATTTTCAGTAATTTGGTTGGGGATTTTCAGTAATTTGGTTGGGGATATCCCCTTTACTGAATGGAAGGGGGATATCCCCTTTTTCCCACTTATTCCCCTCCATTTGGTTGATTCGATCCAGTTCATTTGGGAGAGATTCATTGCACCATTTTAAGGTAAGATCTCATTATCTCTTCTCCTTATTCTTCCTTATTTATTCTCATTTTAAGGTAAGATTCACTGCACCATTTTAAGGTAAGATCTCATTATCTCTTCTCCTTATTCTTATTTATTCTCGTTTGATTTTAGTCTATCCTGTTGGGATTTGGGATTGCCGATTTCACCATAGCATGGTTAAATCACCATGTTTTATGGAGTTTTTTCATGTGGAAAACAGAGGAGATCCCAATAGGAGTAAATCAAACAATTGTTTTCTTTTTATCATAAATTATGTTGTTATGTGGGTTTAATAAGGTTTTTAGTGATTTTGGATTAAATTTCCTTCGATTCAGGTTAATAATTTTGGGTTTTTGTGTGTCCCAAATCCGAGTGTGTTGGGGGTGGATTTCACCCCGTTGTGATTTTAGCATCATTGCATTGCTCGGTGAATTCAGAACCTATTATGCCAATTTGGAATATTGTCTTTAAATACATAAATAATTAATTTGTTGGAATTTGTTGATGAGATGTGCGCTCATGTACTTTTTGGAGTATGGTACGAGTTAGGATAAATTATGTAAACATTGGTTAAGGTAGGGCTTTGACTTTATTTGAAACCGTCTTTTGGTGATTTTATTGTTAGTCGAAGTGAGTATCTCAAAGGGAGGTGTGAATTGAGTACCCAATAAAAATTTATGTTTAAAACAGGTTTAAATAAAATCCCTCAAATAATTAAAACAAACCATTTATTGAAGATAGCAGACCGATATAAGTTCTGATCGTTTAAAATATTTCTCAATGATTGATTAAGTCTCATTTGAAACAATTTTGAAAACTACTTTTAACTTTTGAAATCAATTTACTTAATCAAAACCTTATATAAACACTAATTAAGACTAACTATTAATGTAGTGATTTTTTACAGTTTAAAAACAAATATAGAATAAATCTTAGAAATAAGAAAACAAAACACACCATAGCAAAAAAATACAAGAAGTTCAGTCTCAAGTTGACAAATAATATTCTCCACATGGAAATCACCTACTTATAAGAAGATTATATAAAATAATATTTGATCCACATCCTGGATTGGGTATACAATAGTAGACTAGCTATCCATGACACACATGACTTCTTCCATAACACATGTGGGAATAAAAAAACAGGTCATACAAGTAACACTTCCACAACACATTAGAGAACAAGTAAAAAAGGGAGTTGGGAATATATAGAGTATCTTCCAGTTAATGTAAATGAGATAGTGTGGGTGTTTAAAATATAGAGTAAACACACACTGCTTGTAATGTAAGGACAATGAATAAATAGTGAAAATAATGTATGTAAATAATATATTGTTACTCGGTATGATGTTCTTTGAATCTTATGACTCATTAAATGTAAAATGAACTGGATCTCAAGTAGGGTTTCTAAATATGGTAGTAGAAGTGATTTTTTTAACTCTTGTTCTCACTGTGTTAAGGAACTGTTTGTTCGATGAACTTCAATCTTCCATAGTTGGTTGTAGGTAAGAATGCTTCGTGTAATATTTTGGAAAGTGGCTCTCTTTTTGTTCTATCGATATGATTTTATCTCACTTCACTTGCATATGTATCTCTTTCTGTATCACTTCTAATTCCACAAAGGAGTCTATTGCTTCTTTTAACACCAGCATGCAGAAAGAATCATCTAGATCATCTGCTCCTCGTACTGGATGAATGACACAACCTTCATTGCAACCCTGGAATAGTTTAGGAAAAATAATTAAAATAACTCCCAACATTAAATTTGATAATATAGCAATTAGGAATATTTAATTCGAAATAAACATAAATTGTGGTGAGGACTCTTGAATGGTGACACAGCACTAGCGGTGACTTGGGATGGCGGTGATTCAAGTAAATGGCGAGTCATCTCCGTGATAGGTATTTCCTACACATTGTTAAATTTACATTCTAAAGGCAGGTCATCCTCAACGGTGACTTCTATTTGGTGTAGGTCTTTTCAAAACTTGGCCAAATTTATCAGTTCCATGGTGAGTTATCTTCTGGTGGTAGGTCACCTCAACACTTCCAAATTTAGAGGTGAGTAAGTTCTAACATTGAGTCATCCTCTGGTGGTGAGTCTTTTCTATACGCTGTCAAATTCTCATCCTGACATTGACTCATCTATGAAGATGGGAGTTCTCAACACTAAACCCAATTTCTCATCCAAAACGGTGAGTTATGTCTGGAAGTAAGTGTTTCCCACACTTAGTTATCCATTCCAATGGGGAGTTAGCTCAGGTGGTGACTCATCTTCAATAGTGAGCCATGTCTGGTGGTGAGTGTTCTCAACAGTTGGTCAAATTTCACCCCAATATTTCTTACATTATAAAATGATACCATGATACATAAAACTCATTAATAACATAATAAACATGATTTTGTGATCATTAAAACAATGGTTCCAACAATCCCCCCTTTTTGATGATAAAAAATCATTGAATTTTATTCATTATGTATTGAATAATCTTTGGATTTAAAATAGATATTTTTATCCCAATGATCATAAAGAATGTACACATGATATCAAAGGAAAACAAGATACAAAGGGTATCAAAGGAAATTAGATAGTAAACAATATCAAAGAAAAGACGGTATAATGGAAGGAATTAAACATATATGGCATCACCATGAATATCAGTATGGTATCAAAGGAATACCACTATATAAAATAAATAAATTCCAGAGATGCTTCTCCCCCTTTACGAATTATCAAAATGTAAAAATAAAATAGGAAATTAAAGGGAACAAAATATAAATAATATAATTCTCATTTAGAAAGTCAATAGAAGTACATCCAAAAGGTTTCAACAAAAATAATGAAAAATATCCCCATCAAAGAAAAACAGTCAAACATAGATGATTTTCAGACTAGGTAGAAGGGACCAAAGGTGCTTTTCCCTTACCTTTGTCTGAAGTAGAAGAATCAACAGTAGATCCTTAAAGAACTGTAGGGATGGCTGTAGGAACACCAGTTGGAGAAGGAGATTATCGGATAATGATAGGCATGAGATGTTTTACTGCTTCTATAGGAGTCAAACTGAATGGATGGAAATGAGAAGGAAAGGGTGCTAGAGAATATATGGTAACACCGGGCCTAAATAACTTTGGAGTAGAAGCTGTAGGGGATATATGAGCAGTAACGGGTATTACATCCTGAGCAACCACTGAAGTTCCAAAGACATGGAGAAAGGGTTTCATAAATTTTTTGGAATCCATAATAAAATTTCCACCCCTAACCATGTCACTAAAGAAATAATTTTTCTCTTCCATAATCATCTTTATCCCTTGGGTCGTCACCTTAAACATTAACTTTCTCTTTAAATGCTTGAGTCACTAGAGGAATCCTCAGATTCTTCGATAGGAACTTGAAACGAGCATTCAACTCATGCTGAGTATAAATCCGAGACAGATAAATCATTATAGATTTTGTGATGGTATCACTATCAGCCTTCATATCCTTTATATACTCACTGGCCATCATACACACATTGTTACTATTATGTCTTATTTTTTTCAAGCATTCCTCAGGTAGGCCAGGTACATCACATAAAGCGGTAGTAGCACAAATCTCTTCTCTCAAATTAGATGTGATCAAATCAACATTAATAGGATTAGGAGGATCACATGATGTAGAAGCGGTGGAAGTAATACCCTCTATCCTTTCTCGAAAATAATTCATGGAATACTCAAAGGAATACCTGATCTCATTCACCGCGGCTCTCAAAGACTCGATCTCATTTTCCATCCTTTTGTTTTCCACCTCCACTTCATGAATGTGAAGCATCATTTTTTTGCTGGATATCTAGAATCAGAAGATCTATCAAATTCCATGAATCCTTATCACTAAGCTTGGTAAATATGGGAGGTTGATATTTTAACAACAAACCAAAATCATAGAAAATATTCTCTCTGAAGGAATCTAAGTTACCTCTAGTGACAAAATCAACTGGAACTTAAGGAACAATAGGGGTAGGTAATGGTGTAGTAGGCTCAAACCTAGTTGGAACATTAGAATAAAATATCTCTAACTGACCATTAGTATCAATATTATCTACTAAGGATCAATTTATTCACAAAGATCAAGTTCACCATGATTTGGTGGAATGACATCCTCACCTGAAAAATAGTAGACCATACCAAGTCTGACATAGCCATGAAACTTATCTCATTCTTTAAACATTGGATCCATCCAAATGACAGAACAATTACTATGAGATTTAACAACATAAGAGACAAAAATTTTAGACTCAACCAAAATAGGTAAAACATATATCTTCTCCAAAGATCTCTGCACATCAGCTATTTTCCAACAACAAGAAGTTCAACTTCCATATTCTAATCAATAGACTATTCAGAAATTGTCTGAACATCAGCTACATGCACACTATGATCTCTGCCAATAGCAGGATCAACTAGGAGACTATCTAGACATGGGGATTCCTCCCCCTCAACTGATTCATCCTTCAATTCTTTAGTTGATCTATCCACATCTTTGACTAGGGTTGGTCTATCTTCAAATCTAAAAATAGATAAATGTGGAGAACAGATAAGTGATTGAGGCATCTCAACATCCTTGACACTAATGCATCCACTAGGACAATCCAAAACTCTATCACAATCATGTCCATCTATATTTCTATCTCTATCTTCTTCAACATCTCCTCATTCTTATTCTTCCTCATCCTCATCTCCATTCTCACAATTTTCCCCATTTTCCCCATTTTCATTCTTTTTAGAGGATTTGAAAGAACTCTTGAACAGTTCCTCACCAGAAAATTTTGTTTCTTACTCCTTCATTATTTTTTTTCAAGAGATTCTATCTGGAAGTGAGAGTCCTAAGTTTAATAAGTGCACCAAAATATATAGCTGGGGGAGATCTGAGGTAAATTCAAGTCATTACCTTCATCCACTGAGAATTCCTTGTCCATATCACTGTAGGCAGCGACCTCCTCTACATCCTCATCAGAATTCTCAATGAACTCATCTATCTCCAATCCAGGATCGACAAGATTTATTGGTCTATAAAGATGATCAACTAGATTGAAATCATCATACATCCTTTCACCATCAACAAACCATTGTTTCTTCCAAGGATTACAACTAATCTTAATCCTTTTGAAAATAACCCTGGTAATGGAAAATACTCCACATTTGTTTATGAATTCTTCACCTTCAACAACTATCCCTTTGGACTCTAGCATGACCAAAATAAACTTTGGATAAATAAAGGAATTTGGTCTTGAATATGGATTTTAAATCTCCATCATGTGAGTCATTAGACATCTATATAGATCTATCTTTCCTCCTCTTTTCATAAGACTTTCAAGATAAACATCTTGATACACCATCATTAAGAAATCACCTTTACTTGGGCAATCATATGTTGGATAAACTTGAATAGAAACTGGAATTCACCATCAAGTTCAATAGAAACTATCCTTCTTAATATTCCATCACCAGTCAATTCAGACAGAGAATCTTTATAAACAAAAGTATCATTGTCATACGGAACATTTCCTTGATATTCATTTGAAACTTATTCATAAGGAACTCTTAAACAACTAGCCCTTTTACTTTAATAGAAAACTACATTAAGTCTATTCATTCTTCTTCTTACCCTGTCTTCATTTTCCTCAAAACTGAACTCAACAAATTGATATAACTGGTATACAAACATAGGATAAAACTGTCTCTTGGTAGATGAAAACTAGTCTACACATCCTTGGTCTTGTAGAACTCTTAGAAACAAAGAATTTCGTGAAATTAACCACTCATCTTGAACATATTTTTTGGAACTACAGAATGTTTAGAAATCTCTGGGTTCACTGGATCAATAGAAACTAGACGAATCAACTCAACTTTCTACTTCTTTGAAGGAAACGACTCATATGGAGAATATTCATAATCTCTCTTCATTATAACCATGGTGATTGGCCTAGAAGGTTCGGGTGGAGGATAAAGAAAGACAATGGTTGGGAGAGAAAATGTGGTGACAAGTCTTGAGAGAAAGGCAAAAGAGGGTGAGTGTTGGAATTATAAAAAATTCTAATTTATATCATTTATGGGTTTTAGGGATTCATAAAATTAAATTGAAATACATTTGAATCAAAATAAAAAATTAAATAAATAAATAATCCATAAAACCAAAATAGAAATAGTAGATTAAAAACAAATGACAGTAAATTAATGAAGGAAATTTGTTCCAAATGGTGAGTAACTCCAAAGGTGGGTAAAACTCAATGGTGGGTAAACTCAATGGTGGGTAAACTCTAATAGTGGGTAAACTCAATGGTGGGTAAAACTCAATCATAGGTAAAACTCAATCATAGGTAAAACTCAACGGTGGGTAAACTCAACGGTGGGTAAACTCAACGGTGGGTAAACTCAACGGTGGGTAAACTCAACGATTGCTCTGAGAAAATTAAGACTATCCAAATTTAATCATGTCTAATTCATGTTTGATTTAATTCATTCACTCATAATTCAAAGTCTTAGTGAAAATATCTGCAAGCTGATGTTCAATACCAATGTATTCAAGAGTTATATCTCCTTTTTGAAAATGATCTCTCAAAAAGTGATGTCTTAAATCAATGTGTTTTGCTCTTGAGTAAGATATAGGGTTCTTAGAAATTTTTATAGCACTTGTATTGTCACAATTTATAGGGACATGTTAGAATTGATATCCATACTCTAGTAATGCGCGTTTCATCCACAAAATTTGTGGATAAAAGCTACCAACGAATATGTCAATACTCTTAATTTTATCCAAACCAAGACGTTTTAAAAGGTCTTTAGTATATATTTACATTGGTTTAAAATAATTCCTTCTTTATTTTTAAATATCTAAAAACCAGTAAAGAATTTCAATTAACCCATTAAACTCATTTCAAACTCATTTTGAATAATTTTTGAAAATTCAGTATATAGATAATTTTTAGAATATCGAAAAATAATATCATTTACATAAATTTTAACAACTATAACATCTTTAGAAATTATTTTTACAAATAGGGTAGGATCAGCTATAAATTTTAAAAATAGTTTTGAACTAAGAAAAGTGTTTATCTTATCATACCAAGCTCCAGGAAATCATTTTGAACCATACAATTCCTTTCTTAACTAGAAAGCATGATTTAGAACATGGGGATTTCGAAATATAGGGATTTGTTAAAAAAAATATCCTCAATAATATATCCATTCAAGAATGCACTTTTTACATCCATTTGATATAGTTTGAAATCAAGATGTGATGTATGGGAAAGATTTATTCTAAATGGATTCAAGTCTAGATAATGGTTCAAAGGTTTCATCATAGTTTATACTCTCTTCTTGACTATACCCTTGTGCAAATAGTCTAGAATTATTTCTCATTATTGTGCCATATTCATAAACCTTGATTCTAAACACCCATTTAGTGCCTATATTCAAGGTGCATTTGGGTCTATCAAAAATTTCCCCAAATTTATATCTTTAAAAATGATTAAGCTCTTCTTACATAACCATTACCCATAATTCATCATTAATTGAATCATTTATGTTCTTAGTTTCATGTTGTGATATAAATTCTTGATGTTCAATCTAATTTCTTAGAGAAGCTCTAGATTTTGTACCTCTATCCAAGTCTCCAAAAATAGCATCTAACAGATAATATTTAATATTCCTGAAAACTCTCTAAAAATAAGGGATGTCACCTCAGGGTCCTCTACAAGTTTAGTATTTGGAAGTTTCTCAGAATTGGATGATTTTTTTTCATGTTTTATAGAAGAATCAGAATGTTTAGAATTTATGTTCAGAGTGGATAAATCATCCTAAAGGTTTTATAAGGAGGTATTAGGTTCATGTGGATCTGCCTTATCAAAATTCACATAGAAAAAATCTTCCACAGTCTTGGTTCTTTTTTTAAATACTCAATAGGATTTACTAGAAGTTGAATAACCCATGAAATTATCATCATCACTTTTAGAGATAAAATTGTAAATATTATCCTTAGTGTAAATAATAAATACTTTGAAACCAACAACTCTAAAGTAATTAACCTTAGGATTTCTAATATTCAATAGATCATAAGGTCTTTTCTTCTATAATTGTTTAATTAGAACTCTGTTAATTGTATAACAGGGTGTATTCACAGCCTCTTCCCAGAATTAGATAGGTAAGTCATATTCATTAAGCATTGTTTTGGCTATCTCTTGAAGTGTTATATTTCTTCTTTCTACAACTCCTTTTTGTTTAGGGGTCCTAGGAGTATATAATTTATGACAATAGCCATTTTTTGAGAAAAATATCGAATTTTTGATTTTCGAACTCATGACCATGGACACTTCTTAAGGTCTTAATTTTGATTCCAATTAGGTTCTCTATAGATTTAGAATACTTGGTAAAATAAGAGAAGGATTCAATTTTGTTAGCAAAAAATAATACCCAAGTGTACCTAGAAAAATCATCTACAAGTACATAGACATAGTGATTCCCATTTAAACAAGAAACTCTAGACGGTTTAAACAAGTCAATGTAAACCAACTCAAGAGGTTGAGAATTCAAAACTTCTTTCTGTAATTTGAAATAAATATTGTGTTGTTTTCCCTTTTGATAGGGGTTACAAACTATATTTTTTGGGAATTCATGTTTGGTTTGATCCCTAATTAAAAATTAATTAGTAGCCTTTCTATGTGAGTGAATGTTACAATGGCCTAGTCTCTTATGATAATGCCAAGATTCTCTATGAAAGGTAGTTAAACAGAATTTTTTTTGAGAAACTAATGAATCAAGATTAAAAACATACACATTCTCATTTCTCAGATAAGTAAATACTAAATCATTTTTTGAATTAAAAAAATTAAAATCATTTTTTTCAAATTTTACAAGAAAACCATCATCACGTTGCTATGATATGGTAACCAATTTAATTTTAAACCATCAATAAAAATTACATTAGAAAATAAAACTGAGTTAATGTTACTGATTTGGCCAAGGCCAACAATCATTCCTTTATCATTATCACCAATGGTGACATGAAAACCATCAAATTTTATGAGGTTCTTGAATCTCTCATAATCTCCTTTCATATTCCTGAAACAACAATTATCCAAGTACCATATATTTCTATAGGAGTTCATTAAGTAGCTTCACTACAAAATAATGTTTATACCAAGAATTATTTTAGAAGCATGATTTTCTTAGGTATAGATATTTTAGTAACTAGGGATTTAGGAACCCATATTTTAATAATAGGTTTATTATAATCATATTGTAACATATTTGAAATAAAATCATTATTTTTTCTACTTGAATAAAAACTAGCAGTAGAATTTTTGGAATTAGACATAAGAAAAAAAGTGATCTTAACTATTCTTCTTTGTTCGAGTTGGTAACCTAGACCAGTAATATATTTAGGAGTAATTTATTTTCCTAATATTTGAGTGAGGGTTTTTCTTCCATTTGTAAATCTTTCAAAATATTTCTTTATTTTCTAATTTGACAATTTAATTTCAGTTGTTTCTTTTAACAATTGATCATTTTTTCTTTTTTACAGTGATATTAGTTCTAATATTGGCATATAAAAAATATTGTTTTTAAAAACATTATACTTGTAATTGAGTTCATTAAAAGTTTCTTCAAGAATATTTAAGTATTCAAAAATTTACTCTTTTGACACATCATCTTAATTTTTCTCATTTTCAAAATGATCAGAAATAAGTACAATAGATATATTAGGCACCACAGATGTGTTTTTCATGAAACACATATTTTATCTATCAGAATTATATTCATGAGGTGATTCAGAGTCACTGGATCTATCCTTAGAGGAAATCCTTGTGGATTTCACATCTTTCTTATACTTTCTATCCTTATCCACATACTTATTTTTGTACTTCATCTTAGGACAATCAGCCTTGACAAGTCCTTTTCATTTACACTCAAAATAGGTAATATCATTTGATTTTCATCTCTTTTCTAATCCTTCTTATAATTTCCTCTATTATCATACTTGACATTATAGATTAGTTTTCTAAATAATTTGTTCTTATTGTAAAATTTCTTAATCCTTCTACAATATGGGCTATTTCATCAGCACTATCCACTATTGATTAATCGTCAATGGAGATTTCAACTTGAAAATTTTCCTTTTATTTATGTTTTGATGTAGTAGTCTTGAAGGATAATGGATTACTCTTAGGTTCATCATCCCCTTCATGATTAACCTTATTATCTTACTCATACACCATCAACTTCATAATCAATTCCTTGATAGGTAGCTTACTGATGTTACAATATTCTCATATTGAAATAGATGTCCCTCTATATCTCTCTGGAAGACATCTCAGTAGTCGCATGATTTAATCATTGTATGCCACTATATTCCCCAAGGATCTCACTATGTTCACTATCTCATTACACCTAAGATACATATCATAAATAAGTTCATCAGGATTCATCTTACATTTATCCTATTTATTTGTATAATTATTCAATCTCATTTTTGTAACATTAATAGTTCCTTCATGAGAAATACCTAATGTATCCCAAATTTCATAAGAAGTTTTATTAGATGATATCCTATTAAATTATTCATCTTTTAAATCATAGTAAATATCATTCATGAATTTGTAATTTTTATTGTAATAATGTTTAGTAGCATCATCCAAAGCACATTTAAAAGTCTTAGGTAACTCATATTTTTCCTCTATAGGAGACCAAATTTCGAAACCCATTATTTCAATATGAATTTTCTTCTTTGGTTTCCATTGATAATAATTATTTACATTAATAGAAGGAGTTCTATTGGTAGCAGAACCTTCTTGTTTATTATCCATTTAAAGATCAAAATTTTGAATTAACAGAAATTTCATATCATTAAAAAATTACTAAAATCATAGTTGTAAATATTTTGAAACTCCTTTGATACCAAATGTTAGGTGGGGAGATTATCTCAAGGGGGGGGGGGGGGGGGGGTGAATAGAGAACCTGATAAAAAAAATATTTTCAAAAAATGTTTAAATAAAATCCACCAAATAATTAAAACATCCTATTTAATCAAAATAGTATATCGATATATGTTCTGATCTGGTAAACAATTTCTCAAAGATTGATTAATTTTCTGTTAAAATAATTTTGAAAACAAATTTGACATTTGAAATCAATTTAATTAATCAAAACATTATATAAACACTAATTGAGACTAACTATCAAATTAATAGTTTTGTATATAGTTTAAAAATTGATTTAGTTTAAACATTATAAATAAAACAAAACAAAACACATAGTAAAAAAATTACAAGAGGTTATATCTCAAGTTGAGACCTAATCTTCTCTACATGGAAATAACCTGCTATCAAGAAGATAATGTAAAATAATATTTGATCTATATGATATATTGGGTACACAATAGTAGACTATCTATCCATACCACACATGACCTCTTCCACAACACCTGTGGGAATAAAACAAGCATATGTCACACAAGGACCTCTTCCAAAGCATGTGAAAAAATATGTAAAAAGGGAGTAGAGAAGATATTGAGTATCATTGAGTTAAAGTGGAGGAGACATTGTGGGTGTTTAAAATATATATTAAACACACACTTCTCATAATGTAAAGATAATAAACAAATTAAGAAAATAGAATATGTAAAGAAGATATTGTTTCCCAGTCTGATTTTCTCTGAAGTTTGTGATTCCATGGATGTATTGTGAAAATGATGGGAGAAACGAAGCAAAGAACAGATTATATAAGAGTAAAAGAAAAAAAAGAACAAGGACACAAAGATTTACGTGGTTTGGAAAAAATCCCTACATTCACGAAGACGCAGAATATTTACTATAATTTGGGAGCACAATTACAGAGTGTTTTAGTGAGAAACCCTAGTCTAAAATGGGCTACAAATAGAGAAGATGATCCACTATTCCACCAACTGTATAGGAATTTCGCATCGCTATAGTGAAAGGCGGCCACCCAACTCGAACGTTCTACAATGGCTGCCGACTGGAAGTCCAACAGGCTACAGTAAAGTTGACTCCAAATTCCACACTACTATAATACTCTATCAGTGTCGGTTGGTCAGCTCTGCTACAAGTTTCAGAGATGCTACAATATGGGACGATGCACAGTACAGACCACAAGTATGTGGCCCAACTGGATTGAGCTACACCAATCCAACAAGATGTATCTTGAACTAGAGATCGATTCAGGTTTCTGAATACGGTAGTAGAACATAGTTTCATAAACTCTTTTGTTCTAACTATGGAAAGGAAACTGATGTTTTATGAGCTTCAATATTCCACAGTTCAATATAGGTAAGAATGCTTCATATAATATTTCTACAAGTGGATCTCTTCTGGTTATTTATATATGATTTCATATCATTTCACATTTATGTGTATCTCTATCTGTATCACTTATATTTTCATGAGTTATTCTAATACTTCTTTTATGAGTAGCATGTAGAATGAATCATTTGGATCCTCTTCTCCTCGTACTGGATGAATGAAACAACATTTAATTCATTCATGCAATATATTAAGAACAATCATTAGAATAAATCTCAACATTAAATTCGATAATATATTCATTAGAAATATTTAATTCAAAATAAGCAAAAATAGTTGTGGTGACTCTTTTGAATGGTGACACAACACTAGCAGTGAAAAGGGATGGTGATGATTCAGGAAAATAGCGAGTCATCTCGGTAGTAGTTCATTCCAACACCTTTTCAAATTTACATTCTGTTGGAAGGTCATCCTCAATGGCGACTTCCCTCTAGTGGTAGGTCTTTTCAACACTTATCCAAATTTCTCATTTCAATTGAGAGTTATCTTTTGGTGGTAGGTCATCTCAATACTACAAAATTTAGAGGTGACTAAGTTCTGACAGCGATTCATCCTCTAACAGTGAGTCTTTTTCATAATTCGTAAAATTATCAACCATACAGTGACTCATCTCTGATGGTATGTGTTCTCAACACTTATAAAAATTTATCATCCTCAACGATGAGTAATGTCTGGTAGTAAGTTTTTCCAACACTTATCCAAAATTCCATTCCAACAGTGAGTCGGCTCTAGCAATGACTCATATTCAATGGTAAGTCATGTATGACAGTGACTGTTCTTAATTCTTAGTCAAATTTTCTCCAATCTACCTTATATTGTAAAATGATACCATAAAACATAAAAATCATTAATAACATAATAAACATGATTTTTTGATCATTAAAACAAGGGTGACGACATTTATGTTCACATGATTTATTACTATAACTTTTTTCATATTTCCATGACTTGTGTTACATATTCTAATAAGGTTGGAATGGGATCACATTGGTCCAATAGTCATCATGGACTGTATATCTAGATAAATGGCATGATAGTGGTGTCTTGCTTGAACAGAAATTGGTGGACCTTCTTAGGGTTTGTTTGGTGGTGTGTGTGGGATTTCAAAGAGAAAATGGTTTCACTTATAAAATGTGGGTTTTAAAAGTGGTGTTAATTGAAATGTAAATTTAAAGAAAAATGGGTGAGTTGATAAAGGGGTTTTGAAATGGTACATAAAAACATTAAATGGGTTTTCTAAGGATCATTTGATAGGTTTTGTACATGGTCCTAGCATGAGTAAAATGAGACATGGTTCCTTTTAAAATTTATTGTGAAAAGTCATTATGTCTTGAATTAATGGGAAGGGAGATTTTCTTGGTTTGGAATGGTTTTGGTTTGATTGACCTTGTGTGGGTGATACCAAATTTTCCTAATATTTTGTGACTCTTTATTGTGGTTTCATGAAGTGAATGATATTTCATGATGATGTATGTTGTATGTGTATCCTTGTGAGAAACCTAATTATTTTTATCAATTTAGTGGTTTGGTTCGAATAGATGTAGGGTGAAAACAGGTTGGAAGGACCCTAGTGAATGCCTTTGTGTGTAGGATTCGGCTCTGAGTGACAAGTGCCATAGTATTGAGTTTGTGAGCTATGAGATGAGTTGTGTACCTTATTTTATATTTACACTATGTGTCTGGTGATGTTTTTTATAAGTGAAAGATGTTAGTGTGGAATAGGATCATGAGGCCTGGCCTAGCCAATAGTGAGATGATGTTAGTGGGATTTCCATGGGGGAGATGGGATCTTACTGTCCATGATGTCGGTGCATACCCTGAGTTATAGGGTAGTGGTTGTGGATGGGTTATTTCCATGAGTGATATTTCCTATTAGATCATGCCTTGAGTGAGAGGACATGGGTTGATATACTTATGTTGGGTCAGTCATGAGTGAGATGACTGGACTAGGTGCGACATCTGACAGTGGGACCACATGAGTGCGACGAGGTCATAGTTCTGATGTGTTGTAGGTTATGGAAGTATTTTCCTTCCTTGATTGAGAAGATAGTTTTCGGTTGGTGATGTATCCTCCCTCGAGTGAGAAGGTATATTCAAACACTTGGTATGAGATCATATGTGGTACGACATCTTACCATGTGTCCTCGGATATGGGTTGACAATTCAGATAGACATTATGCCTTACATCTTTGGGTATGGATTGAGTTATGATGTAAGGTGTCTTCCATCATAGAGTCGAAGATGTTGGGGTAATGTGTCATATTGGCTTGGTTAGAACACAACAACTAGACTTGTGTGATTGTATGTTCATTGTGTGTTAAGTTTTCACTTGATCACAGTAGCACTCAATGTTTTCAAGGCATTGGGGATTTCTTCTGGGTCATTGAACTGACTCCCTACCTGTATACGCATATTGGGTTTCAATGTATGTGGGTATAAATTCCTATTTTCTATCATGATTTGGAGATTTGGTATAGGTGAAGTAGGTTTTGGAGGCTGAAGATTCAACTGGATGATTATATGGTCTAGAGCAACATGTCAATGCATTTATTTTTAGTTATTATTTAGCATGTATTGTTCAATTTTTCATTTTATTTATATATTATTTTAGTTATTCCAAGTTTATTTATTATTGATACCCTGTTTTAGTTGATGAATCATATAGGTAGATTTACTATTTTTTATTCTAAAATGCAGGGGTCACTTTGTCTATTTGTTTTATATCTACAAGTTTTTGGGATGTCCTTTATATGAATGGTTCATATCAAATTTTGGTAGATTCCTTCATGACCCTTGAGACTTATTTTTTCAGGAATGATCTCCTCATGACTATGATTGTCCATTTTCACTAGTTAGCAGTGTTTGGCATACGAGGATGCAAGTTTGAGGTGTTTTAGTATCCTCGTGTGGGTTTCGTTCAACCGACCTAGGTTAGGGCATTACAAAGTGGTATCTGAGCATGTTTTGGGATTTCACTGTGTTTGTTTGAAGTAGATAAATATTCCGAGAACATGATATGTGGATTGAGAAAGTTTCAGGCCAACATAACATGAATTGAAACCAAAATTTTCAGGGGAAGTACAATTTTGGGACTAGTAACTCTAGGATGAGTGAGGTGTTGTTCTGGACTAAGAATCCCATTGTGGGATAGATGAGACTTGAGATGATTCACAGGGCTCAGTCGGGGAGCCAGTGGGTTATACATGAATCAAGATAGTATCATGTTTAGAGCACTATACAAGGCCCTATAGATGGTGTTGTTTTACATGGAGCCTCATCAGAATCCATTATTAATTGAAACAACATATGATATAAATTATTTTTTCTCACATATATTATAAGGGTGATTATATTAATAAGTATTCAAGGGGTTCTATTGATTTATTGTGAATGTGATGTGTTCTTTGGCTGCTATAGGGGAATAGTTTTTGGGGTGTGTGATTTTTTTAGGAAAAACCCAATTTTGAAAAGAAAACCCATATGGTGGCACCAGGTGTGAATGAAATGGTTTTGAACATTGGTTTTATTGAAATGGAACATGGAACTAGTGATTTTTTTATGGATTGGGATTTTCAATTTTTAGTGAAAATATAAGGAAAATAGTTCTTGGAAATTCTTAAGGGCCATAAACACTATTCTGTATTTCTATTCGTAAAATTATCTTTACATGAGAAAAATTGATGGAGAGGAAGTAAAAAACTCAAGAGGGCCAACTGTGCTCTTTCCCAAGCTTCCAAGTTGACAGATTATCTTCTAATTCCCGCATACCCTCCCCTATCACCAGTTCCCCCTGATAAAAAAAATTAGTTGCTACTTCCTGTTAAGGAGGGAAATGGAATTTATACATGCATAAGGCTAAGGGGTTCAATATAGCTAGTGAGTATGTTAGTAAACTAACTATAAGTGGGGACTAGTGGGGATATAGGAGTAGGGAATATTATTTCTATTGAGCAGCCATGGGCTTGTGTAGTAAATTTGTAAGTTCTCTTGAGTATCTTCACTGAATTTTGGCTCTTCCCTTTCTTCTCATTTCCCATTTTTAATCTTTAATTGATTATTGGTCTATAGAAAAATTCACCTATTGTTAGAGTTTGTAATCTTCTAGTCTAACAACATGGTCCTACCTTCCGTTTGACAAAAGGACATTTAATTTTCATTAAGTCATGGAGACCCATCAATAAGGAAGATTGGATGGCGTCAAGAAATGCCTTAGTCACTTGGAAATCTCCATGAATAAAATTTTAGAAATACAAAAAAATTCAGAACTTGGTCAGTTTTGATAGGAGAAATAACTCTCTGATCTGGCAGAATTTCATCATTATATGATGTGTCATAGTGAGAATTAAGAAATGTGGTAGGACGTACCCTTATCTGGTGAAACGAACATGCCTGGTTCACCTTCTGGATGTATAAATCTATCTAAAAATTGGCACTTTCCCTACCCTGATGTGTTTTATATCACCGATATCGATCCTGCCCTCATTTCTCATCATGTAGAGCTATCGGTGTTCAACAAAACCGATCTGTGTGGAATATTGACTTGCACTGAGTTATATTTTCAAATTCATCACACTCTAGATACACTAAAGGTATCTCTCACTCAAATTTTTATGGATTTTATTTTTATCCATTATTTTATAGTATTGGATGAGGTTCCAACCACGATGACTTGGCCACTATTCAAAGATGAATTTATGGAATTGTTTAGTGGGCTTGATAAGCAAAATCTTCATGAAGAACTATCATTCTTGTGCCAACATGTGTTGGTAGTTGAGTAAATTGACTAGTTTTCATTATCCTTAATTTCTTGATATCATGATCATCAATATGTTGGAAATTTTTTAAATGGATTATGGGATGTCATTCGTAGCTGGGTTCGAATCCAAAATCCAGAAACAAAATTCAAGGCGTTGTGAGTGGCACAACTTGTCGAACTCGCTGTTTCTAATAGGGGAATATATGATTTTCACCCTATAGTATTTCATGTATATAGAGGATGGAGGTACATGGATCATGGGATTCCACTATCTCTGACCACAATATGATTTTCCTGGTGGTTTTTCAACCCATCTTCCTCACTAGCAGGTCATTCCTATTAGTGGCTTCATAGATGACTAGCCAAAACCTTCCCCTCTAGAGGGATGTAGTGTTATTTTCTTATATTCTCACTAGTAGGAAGATAAAAGAAATCATGGATTAGATTTACTCTATAGATAATAATAAATCCCTCTACATGAATTTCTTTATCCCAAATTTTTGGGGCCACTCCCAACTAGGGGAGAGATCAACGGAGACAATTTCTATCGATGAAAACCTGCTATAATTTCTCCTTTGTTGGGAAGTCCCGATGGTGGAAGTAGTCAGAAGTGAGGAAGATTTTCAAGGGTATATAATCTACCCAAAAACCATTGATAAATCTTAAAATCATTCTCTATATGAAGATATTTTTATTCCCATGAATTATAAGGTGTAATTGCATGATCCTCCATCGAGTTTGTTATGGTGAAGAGAGAAATAAAAGCGATGAACCCCTTTCTCCCGTGGATGTAGGCACTAAGCCGAACCATGTTAAACTTATGTGTTCTTCATTTATCTAATATGTTTTGTGTTTTTTTGTCTCCACGAAGCTCTGATGCCCCAAAAAGTGGTATCAGAGGAAGGTTGAGAGAAATGGCAGTGGGTAGATAAGTTTTCCAGTGACTAGAAAATTGAATGTGTTCAGAAATTTTTTTGAGGCCAGATCTGTGAAGAGCTCGGTGAGACAATTCTAACAGCACAAGTGGCATAATAAACAGATTTTAAATGAAACCGGTAGATCCGGTCAATGTTTTGGTCAAACCACAGGTGCTATAGTACCCCATTGCTGGAGAAAACAATACTGTTCACACTAGAGGAAATGTTTTAGTGAGTTTTCTGGACAATTTTTTGGTCAGCCACATCATGGCCACATCAGTAGCCAATCTGAAACGTTGATACTATTTTGGATATATCTTAGCCAATCGAACTCCATTTTCGATAATCCATGAGTTGATTTGATCTATTTCAACCATTTTGGAAGAATCTATATAGTTGTATTTTTAAAATTCACACTCCATCAAGTAGTACCTATGAGGAACGACATCGACATCGATGATCGTGTTTTGTGAAAACGACGATGGCTAGTGGTGGAGCACTACCAAAATTTCATATCGAGAATTTTGATGGTTGGAACAACTTCAGAATGTGGCAAAGCACAATGAAAGATATTATAGTGCAGTAAGGTGTGGTCAGACCATTGATTAGAGAAAATCCCGATAGAACCAATGACGATTATTAGGAAGAGCTCAAGATGTGGGTCGTCATCACAATTCGACTGTGTTGGAAGAATGACATAAAGTACTCGGTGTTGGAAGAGACCTTACCAAAGGTGATCTAGAAGAAGTTGAAGTAGCATTATATGGTGAAGTTACTCACCAAAAAATTATTTTTAAAGAATAAATTGTACTAGTTTCAAATGGATGAGGGGAAAAATTTGGTGGATCATACCAAAAAATTTAGCAAGATCCTAACACAATTATTGGGGCTAGGTGAGAAAGTTGAAGAGGAAGACAAAGTAATTTTTATTTTTTCATCTCTACCAAAATAATTTGTTGGGCCTGTGAGTTCACTGCTCATGGGGAGGGAAACATTAATCTAGATGAGGTAATGATGTCACTTCAAGATTCAGAGACATTCTAAATACCTGCGATGCATTCAGGAAAGAAAATCACGGTGATGCTAGAGGATCAATGTGGGAGGAGTCGATATTGGAAGTCAGAATGTAAAGAATGGTGGTCAAAATCAAGGGAATGTGATTCTAGTGAAATCACATGTTTCTGATGTGAGAAAAATGGTCACTACAAAAGTGACAATGAAGAGCGTAAATGGTACGTTTCTGGGAAAGAGAAAGATGAAGAGAATGTCGTGAACATTGCAGAATCATCAGGAGATGATGATGTCTGGAAGAGAACAATAAGCTCCCTCTCAGATGGAATAATTGAACAGGGAAAAGTGTAGTATCATTACTACAAAAGATACGGCCACATGAAGCTGGAATTCCATTTTTTAAAAAGGAAGATCCTAAAGGCTCAAAATCAAAAGGAAGACATATGGGTTTTGGATTCGGGGAGCTCAGTACACATATGTATGACAAAAGGTGAGTTTCATACTTTTTTGAAGGTGTTTGATTCAGTGAGACTTGTTGATGGGTCAATATACGAGGTTCGATGAGTCGGGATGGTGAAATTGAAGACACCTGATGGAGCATTATGAAAACTGGATGACATGAAGTTCATTTCAAGGATGAGACGAAACATGGTATCATTAAGTAGGCTCGATGCGAGAGGGTATAATATTTCCATAATGGGTGTAGTGATTGAAGTCTCACATGATAATGCCGTGATTCTTGCTGGGAAAGAGTCCCAAGGGTTGTATCATTTGATGGGGACCATAGTCAGCTCAAGTTCGATTGAAGATAGTGTAAGTGACACGTCATCTTATGAGAAGAAGTGTGTTCAATTTGCTGTTGAATTTTTCAACACCTGTAAGGAGAATGTAGGTCTTGCTTCTACCCTAAATTGGTCGTGAGGGGGAGATTTGTGGGGGACACTCCCAATTAGGGGAGATATTAGCGGAGACAATTTCTTTTGGCAATAACCTGCTACAGGTTCTCCTTTGGTCGGCAGTCAAGATAGTGGAAGCAGCCATCGGCGAGGAGGATTTTCAAGGGTATTTAATCTACCCAAAAACCATTGAAAAAGGTACAAATCATTCTATATATAACATGATTTTTATTCCCATGAATTGTAAGGTGTAATTTTGTGATCCTCCATCGAGTTTGATATAGAGAAGAGAGAAATAAAAGCAACGACCCCATTTCTACTGTGGATATAGGCTCCAAGATGAACTACATTAAACTTGTGTGTTCTTAGTTTCTCTATTCTGTTTTGTGTATTTTTCATGTCCATGAAGCTCTGCAACCCCCACACAAATTATGGGTAACAATACTAGGTGAAGATGATGTTTTTTTGGTGGAGTACTTACTAGAGACTGTGGATGTTACTTCAGTAAGGGATACAAGTTCTTCCAATGATGTGGAATGTTTAGTTTTCACTTATAATAACTTTGGAACTATATTTTATCTCCAATATAAAAAACCAGGCTCTATGAAAGTCGAGAATCTCCTAGGGGAGTTCTTATAATAATTCTTGTAGACAATGTAGAAACACATTACTTCATTTCACCAAGCCCGGTACATCTACTCAATTTATTGGTTCATTCGTCCATTGTAATTGGTGTTAAACTGGGTGATCATATTCATGTGATAAATTAGGGGTTGTGTAGATAGTTACCTATGCTTATTGGAAACTATTATTGCGTTGTTGAAGCTAATTTTATATATTTAGGAGTTCTTAATTTATTCTGGGGATTGGTTGGTTGTGCACATTGGGAGAGTTGAAGACTAATTAGGGGTCCGTGACAATGCACTTTTAGGTTTCCAACCAAGACTACACCCACCATTGGGATCCTAAATTATTTCATAAATCCACTTCCTTGGATAAGAACCTTACACCCACTAGACATTTCACCCATCAATGGTTGTTTCCCAATGGTAGAAATAACAGTTCAAACTCCACTCTACCGACAGACCACCAGCAGGATCTGTAGCTTTTACTTTGGGATTTTAAGATGTTTTCCATGACCCACCAGGATTATCGTTAACCTAAAAAATGGGAACATAATATTAATTTAAAAAATGACCAAGGTTCGATAGTTTTCCACCCATATCACTAATACCTTTTAAAAAAAATTATATTGAAAACTATGTGGAAGAAATGTTAAAATTATGGATTATTCACCCTAGTACTAGAACTTTTTCTTGCCCAGTTCTGTTGGTTAATAAAAAAATGGCTCATGGAGATTATGTGTGGATTATAGGTCCCCCAATAGGGTTAACTTCATTGATAAGTTTATTGTACTAGTCATTGAAGAATTACTTGATGAAGTACATGGTGAAAAATATTTTTCTACGTTGGATTTTCTAACATCCCAAGATTTTATGGTTTATCTCTCTATAAATAAATTTAATGTCTTCGATATCTTTTGTTGCATGAAACAATCAACTTAAACAAGCTAATTTTTTTTGTTATCATTATAACATAGATGTTAAATTGGAAGGAATGAATAGTAGTTACCACATTATGAAATATATAATTTTCCAACTCATTCATAATGTAGTAATTAATTTTTTTGAGTAATCACTTATTTTTTTAGTAAAATAATTTTATTCTTCAAAAAATATGTTTTCTTCAAAAATGGTTTTCTTTCTTTTTATGAGTAAATATTATTATCAATTTTAGAGAATTTTATTACTTTTATTTTATTAATTTAATAACATTTTTCAAATATTCATATTAAAAGAATCTTATGGTTAATTTTTGGGAATTTTCTAAGAAGACTGATTTTCAGTGAATATTGAAGAATATCAATTCTTGTAAAAATGTCAATTTCTTTATTTTAAAAGTCTATTTATGATTTGAATTTAACTTTAATGTTACTTAATTACAATTTAGTTATATATAATTCAATTAATTTCACTTTAATAATCCATATACATTATTGTTGTATATGTACATTTTTGGGCATAAAAATTTATTTTCAAGAAAACATCTTTTTGTTGTGTTTTACGAGATTAGTTATAAATTATATCATGCAACTTCTATATTTTGAATTTTTAAAATATATGGAATGTTTGAATTAAAATGGTCCAAATTAATTAAATAATTCCCTTTTATTTTTAACCAATATGAATAGTATCCTTAGTAATTTTCGTTACCACATTAAACGGTATATTGGATATTTTAGGATAAAAATAATATGACGAGGACTTAGAAATGACCCTAACACTTGCACTAATTTTATTGTATGACTAATTTTCATCCATAATATTTCAAAGTTTGGATATATGAACATCTTTTTATTTAGTAAGAGATTATTACCCTTATAATTTTTTATTTAAAAAAAGTTAATGATGTCGCACTCATATTTTTAATAACTGTAACATTTTTAATTGTGGATTATCCTGAGGATAAATTCAAGTATAAATATTAATTTGAAATATAAAGGTTTTATCTTCATCATGGTAATTTATTTTTAATTTTTTTATGAAATAATTACCTTAAATTCTTAGACAACACCGATGCAGTACTTATTTTATTAATAGAAATATCAAATAAATGGTATTAAATATATTTAAATAAATATAAATTGACATAATTAATGTCATATAATAAATTTATAGAATAATGTGACTTTTCATGTATATATAAAAATATTTTGTTCGAATTATAAGTGTTATATTGATATTATTAATGTCAATGTAATGAATAGTCCGTAAAATTGACATTATGAATATTTTATAGTAAATAATATTTTATTAAATGATATAAAATTCCTAAAAATTTTAAATTCGGAAACAATATTGGGATAATGTTTAAAATTTAATCCATGATCCATTTATGGGATTTTTGGCATCTTTTTAGTAAATATATGAACCCTCAAATTGTAAAAATTCATATTGTCACGGTAATAGTTAATGAGGTTAAATAAAGGTTAAAACTCAAAGATAAGGGTATAATCATGATAAAATATTTTCCAAAAATTATTTGATGAATAGGATTCAACCCATTTTACCTTATTCTATAAGTGTAGTTTTTAAGGGACACTTTTCCTTAAAAATGACTTATATATTATTTAAATCAAAGATAGTTACAAAATGTCACTCTCTTTGTATATAATATCTTTTTTTGTGTCCACATTGGGAAAAAAACATGATATAAATGATCATAAATTCCGATTTTTATAAAAACTTATTTTATTTTCATTATATAAATCTATTTTTAATTTCTATAAATTATATAATTATCTTAAATGCTTGGGAAATACTAATACAATATTTATTTAATTAAGATAAAAATAAAATAAATGATTTTGAAAATATTAAGTTTGAAAAACTTTGAATGATGTAATGTTTAAAAAGTATTTTATATATTTATATGAGATAGTAAAGTGGTTTAAAATAATTATATTGAAATTTCCACTTTTTTATGTATTTTTATTCAAAGTAAATGAATAGTGTCAAAATTGACATTAATGACAATTTATAAAAATATTATTTTATTAAATTATTTAAAATTAATTATTATATTATATTCATCAATGTGAATTAAAATATAGTTAAAAAAATCATAAATATTTTATTTATGAGTCATTTTTTCATTTATAGTAAAATTATTAACCCTTTATGATTAAAATAGCGGTTACTATGTTTAAGGTAAAAAATAACTGACCAAAGGGTAAATCAAAAGGATAAAGTTTAAAATAATAGAATTTTTTTTTTCTAAATTCTATTGGTTTATTGTATTAAATACCTATCCTATATTATCTTACAATCCATTTCCATTGTGAGGCATTTTGAATGATAAATTAATTTATTATAATTAAATATTTTGTAAAATTCAAAAAGTGCCTCTTACCTCAATTATAAAAGAGAACCTCCAACCTAACTTATTTACACCATATTTATCCTTATATATCAATAAAACCCTTATCATATCTCTTACCAACAACCTTATTAAATTTTATAAGGTCTCGATCTTCCAAAAATCCCAACCCTAGAACCCTTAAGAAGAGATCTAATGGAAGTCCCCCGAAGAAGAGGTAATCGTTTTTACCAATGGATTCAATTTCATTTATTCTTATACTTCATATTCATGTGTTTTTTACATACTATAATTATAAATCAAATATAATATATATAATAAGATGTTATTATGATTATGAAACAACCATATTTTACCTTTTATATATCCTATGAAAAACAAACATCTCGCACATGTGTTCGTATGACTTACCATCTCCATGTAGTGGTGTAATTCATTTTTGATCACCACTTTACATGGATGGTTATAATAATGGTAATATTGGATATATATGATAATTATAAAATAATGTTTATTCTATAAAATTAATATACCATCTACTTCCTTACCCTTTCAACCATTTTTAAATGATCACTTATGTGTATGTACATCTTACTGTCTTCAAGAGGTGATGCAATTCATTTTCTATGTTCAAAATTTAAAAATGGTTATAAAAATGTATTAAAAGATAAAATTTAATATTTATTACATTAATATTATCCTATATATGTTTGATCTATATCCTATGTAATAGAACTGGGACTTTCAAGACAAATCAAACCAGGGAAAACAAGGTAATTAACACCCAAAACAATGTAATAAAAAATATATTATTAATAAATGAGTGGAAAAATTATATAAGGGGATAATATATTATATAATAAATATTAATATTATTCAATAATAAGTTAATAATATGTTTAAAACCCCCATATAGAAGGTTCATACACAGACGGAGGATATCAGACCTAATGTAAGGGTTTATTTCACAATCTCATTATTATTGGGGATTGTTTTTGTTTAAGTATCCACAAGGGAATATTTATAATCCATGTAAAATTTTTATAAAAATGTTTCAAAAACATTTCTACTATTATCCAATTAATTTTTATATTCATTTTTACCCCTATTTAACTTTTTTAAAGATCTTTTAAATGGAATCGTCTGGTCGTTTTCCAAAACAAGGGACTTTATGACTTTTCTTAAAAAAGTGTAGAACAGATTTTTTTAAAATTATATGGCATGAAAAAAATTTACCACTATCATGAATCATGAATTATTTAAGGTTTCCTTTGCAAGTTTAATAGTTTATTTTGAACAAAAATGATTTTATTATTACAGGTGATAGTTTTAGATTTAAAAAAATTAGTGTAAAAAGTGTAATCTTCTCAAGAAATATTCTAGTAAACTATTTAAAGTATTTTCATCTATATCAACATCCTTTTTAAATGTTTTGTTGAATATTTTCTATAATTATACCATTCATCATATTTTATTGAATGTTTTATGAACAATTTTACAGCAAATGTACTATTTTGATACCATTTTCCATATTACATTGGATGGTTTATGATTATGATTATTAATTGAGGAAAGTTATTAATATTTCATATGCTTGTTTCAAAATGAATTTATATGTTGATTATATTTCAACCATTTAATATGTGCAGTTCGTTGGACTGAGTAAGTGATGGGAGGGGCCTGCTATATCTCCTCGATACATTGATAGGTATCATGGGACAAACTAGGCCAGGTTTTGGCTGAGGCCTTACCCATTTATATAGAATTCTTAGTCGAGGCATTTCTATTATATTTTAGATGTCCGATATTATGCATTCCATCATTATGATATTAGTTATTGATATTACATGTGATTATTAGACTAGTAGAATATCCATGTTTATGTTTCATTCTCATTTGATTATTTATATGGAATTCCCAAAGAAATTATTTGTGTAATTTATATATTAAAATAACAAGTGAATTTAAAGTATGTATCTAGTTTACCAAGACTAATAAACTATTCATTACTTTGGGATGTGATTCCTGGTATCTCATTCCAATTTTATAAAGTAACCACCAAATCTGGGCTACTGGGGTCAGGGTCCTTACAGTTGGTATCAGAAGATGTTTAGAATAAACCTTGGGAACTAAATTTATGAAAACATAGATTAGAGAAGAAAACCCTATAATAGAATTTGGAAATAAATCCAAATAAACTAAGATTATGATTTATTGATTAGTTATACCTAAATTTTCAATTTAGGATATGTGTTTCAGTAATTCATATATTATACATTATTTTTCATAATGTCATGATCTAATCTAGTGTATGCAATTTTTCTTAGAAATTAAACCTAGTATATGAAATGGAAACCATATCAATTCTTGAAGGGTTTTTCCTCCTATGAATGATAATGAAGCCGGAACTATAGCTATAGCATTATCTGAACAAATTATTACTATATTATGATAGATAACTCAGGTTATGTCCAATAAACTTACCCATATGGGGTAGCATGCTGATCCAAAACACATTGTAACAATTTTGGACCACTTTATGCATAAAAAACCTCCCTCATTCAACGGAACTAAGAATCCATGTGTAGCTAAGTAATTGATAAGTTCTTTAGAGAATATATTTATCAATTTGGGAATTAATGAAAGGGATAAGGTTTTAATTTTATTTTACTATCTCTCTAGATATGTTGATTAGTGGTGGTCATTGATTCAAAACAAAAAGGATATAGAATAAATAAAAATTATGGAATATGAGTATTTTAATAAACTTTTCCAAGAAAAATATTTTCCTAGAGAATAATGAGAGGATATAGAGAGAAAATTCTTGATCTTGAGGATAAAGGAGGATAACAATGTTGTTAAGTATAAATCAAAATTTATAGGGTTAGAAAGTCATGTTTTGGACTACATATGTAATCCAAAGAGAAAGATTGAATGTTTCTTTATTAGGTATAAACCAATTCATTGAACGGAAAAAGTCTTCCAAAATTTATCATCATATGAGGATATAGTATCATGTGTTATCAATATAGAGATATAATTATCCATGTCTTATGGGTTTTAAATGAAGAAATAAAAGAAGATAGTGATAGATAAAAAGATGGATAAAGGGAAGAAGGGAAAGAAGGATTTTCCCACCTGTGATAATTGTGGAAGGAAACACCCTGGTACTTTCTTAAAGAAAATGAGAGTTTTATATATGTTTGGAGAGAAAGGCCACTAGGATAATGATTGAAATGTAAATAAAGAGGGTTTAAAATTCTTTAACATTAAGGAGATAAGTCACTATGAAAATGAATGTTCAAGCGTCAGGGGAATATAACTCAGAAGAAGAAAAGGGATCAAGGTCAATCTTATGTTGTTACTACAGTCAAAGTAAAATAATTAAAGTGTTTTTGTTTTTGGATTCAAGAAATATATTGTAAAAGTATTTTATTAATGATATTATTTTTATAAGAATAATGAGATATATAAGGATTTTACTGATGTACATATTCTTTAAGTATTTTCAATCATACATGTTTTTATTAATGTTTTAAGGTGATCAAGGTATTCATATATTTGTTCTATGATAATAAGAGATATATTATGTGGTTTAGGGGAATATAATGTTAAATTGATTTAGAAAATTTAGTGAAATTCCTTCTTAATTTTTTCTCATTGAATTTCGATAGAAGTATTTTTAATGAGTCTTAAGGTAACTACTTATGAAATATATTATGTTGAACTTTGGATATTATTGTTTTAGGTTAATGTATGATTTTTCAAATTGTATAACCTATGATAACAATTTTTATTTTGAAAAATATTTAGAGGTTGAAGTAATGACATGTGGGTCTTATGATTCATTAAAGTGCTTCAGGCATGAATCGTGAACATCTATTTCCCAAAATAAGAAATGAAGAGAAAATAGATAAAAACACAACCAAAGGATGATATTATGATTATTAAATGAACATAAATCAAGTAATTTTATTTTATAAAGTGTTTATCTAGATAGTAAAATAATTCCTCAACTCTAGGAAAATAATTATGGAATAAAAATGTTGTTCATTTACCTTTATTTATTAGGAATCAATTGTCTATTAACCCATCACAAATTTACCATTTTGTGATGATTAACATTTTAATGACCATGTTCTCTGTCACTCTCCATAAAAACTTGATAGTTATATTTCTATTTCATGCCTATGTTTTCACTTCCAACCAATTTTATCCTATTAGAAAGCCTAATTTTTTGGTGACCTTCACATTTCCATTTCCCTTATATTAAGAGGATGTTTTATTAACCCTATTTACAATGGGGGTTTTCCATGAAGGAATTTTTCAAGTGTCCTATTTTGATTTTCAAAGTTTAATTTCAAATTGAGATGAATAAATTTATTGAATGATGGGATAATTAATTTAACACACAAAGATTTTATTGTATGTCTCTTTTTAAAGAAATTTAGTTTCCTTGATATCTTACATTGCACGTAACACTCAGCTTAAAGAAATAATGAAACATTATTATATTATCATTATAACCTATCTTTTAATTTTATAGGAATGAATAGTATTAACCATATTATGAAATATAAAATTTCCCAACTTATTGATAATCTAGTAAATAATTATTTGTGAATAAGCACTTAAATGTTTAGTAAAATCATTTAATTCTTCAAAAAATATATTTTCTCCAAAAATGGTTTCCTTGTTTTTCAGGAGTAAATATTATAATAAATTTATTGAAATTTTATAAATTTTATTTAATAAAAATAATATCATTTTTTAAATCAATATATTAAAATCATCATATGGTTAATTTTAGGGAATTTTCTGAGAATATTGTTTTATCAGTTAATAGTGAAAAATATCGATTCTTATAAAACTCTCAAATTCATTATATTAAAATTACCTTTATGATTTTATTTTAATTGAAATGTAACTTAATTAAAAATTAGTTATATATAATATAATTAATTATATTTTAATTATATTTATACCTTATTGTGCTATAAACACATTTTTGGGCTTAAAAATGCATTTCCAAGAAAACCGCTTTTTGTTCCATTTTGTAGGATTAATTATAAAATAAATTCTAAAACTCATGTATTTTTAATTTTGAAAAAATCAATTCCATATTTGGATTCTTATGTTCCAAATTTAGTAAACAACTCCTTTTTATTTTTTACCAACTCCTTTAGGAAAACTTTCCCCAATTTAATTTGATACGTAATTTTCATCCATAAAAAATCAAGGTTCATATATATGACCATTTTCTCCATTATGAAGTGATTATAACCCTTATAATATTTTATTTAATTAAATTTCAAAGATGTCACAATCATATTTTTAATAACTATATCATTTTAAATTAGGGGTTATCTATATGAAATATTTTAATATAAATAGTGTTGTTAAATATAAAATATTTATCTTCATCATGTAACTTTATTTTTAATTTTTTTTAATAATTAATTACTATAAATGCTTACAATATAGTGATGGAGTAATTATTTTTTAATAGAAATATCAAATAAATGGAATTAAAATTATTAAAATAATTTTTTTGACATAATTAATATCAAAAAATAAATTTATATATTAATTTTAAATGTTATGGATATAATTAAATAATTTTTCAAATTATAAAGGTTATATTAATGTTATTAAATTATATGTTAGGAATAGTTCTTAAAATTGGCATCATGAATATTTTATTGTAAATGATATTTTATTAAACGATATAAAATTCCTAAAAATCTTAAATTCATCAAAATTATTGGGATAATGTTGAAAATATCATCCATGTTCCATTTATGGGTCTTTTAGAATTTTCTAGCAAATAAATTAACCCTCAAATATTAAAAAACCATGTTTTCATAATAAGAGTTAAAGAGGTTAAATAAGTTTTTAAAACCCAATGATAAGGGTATAAAATGGTCTAATATTGTCTAAAAATTATTGGATAAATATAATTAAACCCCTATCACCTTATGATCGAATATTAGTTTTATAAGGGACACTTTTCCATGAAAATGAATTAAATATTATTTAAGTCAAATATAGTTACAAAATTTCACTCTCTTTGTATTTAATATCTTTTATGTGTCCACATTCGGACCAAATCATGATTTTAATGAACCATAATGTCTATTTTTATCTTAATGAAATTAGTTTAATTATAGATTTTTTTTTTAATTTTTATAAATTATATAATTACCTTTAATTCTTCTAAAATACTAATATAGTATTTATTTAATTAATAGAAAAATAAAATAAATGGTTTTAAAATATTAATTTTGATAAAAATGAAAATATTTAATGCGTCAAATTAATTTTATAAATATATATTCCATTTTAAAATGGATTTAAATAATTTTATTATAATTTCCACTTTTTTATGAATTTGATGTCGAAGTAAATGAACAGTGTTAAAATTGACAATAATGATAATTTATCAAAATAATATTTTATTAAATTATTTAAAATTTTAAAAAAATATTATATTCATCCATGTGAATAAAATATTGTTAAAAAATCATAAATATTCTAATTATGTGTTATTTTTCAATTTATTGAAAAATTATTAGCCCTTTATGATTAAAATAGATGTTATCACTCTTAAGGTAAAAAATAACTGATCAAGGGCTAAATCAAAAGGATAAGGTTTAAAATGAGAAAAAAACTTGTATAAATTCTATTGGATGGGGGTATTACAACCCTATACTGTCTTATCTTCAAGTCCCTCTCCATTTGGATTCATTTTTAATGATAACTTAATTTATTATAATTTAATATTTTGGGAAATTATAAAAGTGACCCTCACCTCAATAATAAAAGGTATCCTCCTCCCTCACTTATTCAAAAAATATTGAGCCTTATAGATCTACCAAAATCTGACCAATTCTCTTCCCAACGTCCTTATACAAGTTAAGGAGGTCATAGTCTTCCAAAAAGGCCAACCCTAGATCCCTGATAAAGATATCTCATGGAAGTTTACCGATGAAGAGGTAATCATTTTTACCATTGCCTTAATGTTCATTTATTCTTCTAATTCCTATTCATGTTTTGTTTCCATCCCAAAAAATAAATCCAATATAATATATATATTGATATGTTATTTTTATTATTAAATAACTATATTTTACCTGTTTTTCATCATATTAAAAACAAATGCATCACACTTGCTTACGTACGACTTACCATCTCCACGTAGAAGTGTATTTCATTTTTCACCCCCACATTACATGGATGGTTATAATAATGGATATAATGGATATATATGATAATTATTACATTATATTGATTATAGAAAATTTATATAGTATCGACTTCCTTACCCTTTCAACCATTTATAAATGATTGCGCATATGACTTACCATCTCCACGAGGTGATGTGATTCATTGTCTATGTTCAACATTAAAAAATATTTCTAAAAATATATTTAAATATTAAATGTGAAATTTATGAAATTAATATTATTACAATTATTTTTGATCTATATCTAATACAATATAACTGAGACTTACAAGACAACTCAAGCATGAGAAAACAAGGCAATTAACACCCAAAATAGTGTAATAAATAAAATATTTTTAATAAATGAGTTGTAAAATGTTATAAAGGGGTCATATATGATATCATTGAAATTAATATGATTATATTATAATTTAATAATATGTTTAAAACCACTATATATAGAGGTTCGTACACGTATGGAGTAAATTGGACCTAAGGTAAGGTTTTATTTCATAGTCTCATTATTATTGAGGATTGTTTTTGCATAAGTCTCCATGAGGGGATATTTTGCATATAAGGCCCCAACCTTAAACCTTACTTAATATTGGATTAAATGAATAATTCACATTGAGGATCTTTTTAGGTTTAGAGCTTTAGAGAATTAGAACATAACTATTACATCTCAAAAGATTACAAAGTAGACACTTCCACTAAGTTTCCATAAAATAAAAACTCTTAATAAGAATAATGTCTAGTTCCATGTTTTAGATAGCATGACTTTCCCTTGATCCCATCCTTGACCCTATTCCACATTAATTCCTATGAAAAACATTTCAAAAAAAACTTGGGGTGAGCATAAAAAGCTCAGTAAGGGATACACAAAGAATGGAAACTGTTAGTTATTCAAAACAACAAGTAAACCATGTATACTTTATCAAAGTAATACCTTCACCTTCATGAAGTAGTAAAAACTCTTCACTGAATAAAATATCATTACTTACCCTTTTGTAACCAAAGGATTACCATAAAACTCATATAAAGAACACATAACATATAAAGGTAACTTGGGACATAAACATACTTAAGTGGAATAACCATACGATCGACTTCCACACATATCACTTAATGGAATAGCCATACGGCCAACTTCCATACATACTTAATGGAATAGCCATATGGCCGACTTCCATACCCAATGCATTGGAGGTTATAACGTAACCACCCGTCCTGGTATTCACGACACCACCCGTCATATGGTTTATCACGTAACCACCCGTCAAATGTCCAAGTACCATTATAAAATTATAACACGTAAAACCAATATAAAGGAATGATAACATTTACACATTTCAATCACAATATATCATTTAAATATATTGACATAATAGAATCCTTTATCAAAACCATTTCAATACCAAAACACATAAAAGATTACATGGCATTTATTTTATTTTAAAAACATTACGACTTGTTGAGGAAGACAAAGATCAAACAATACTCGCGGCGGCAGAAAAGGTTGTTGTCACCGCGTACGTTAAAAGAAACATTATTTTTTATCATTTAGTAAAACACTTCGTAGAAAAAGATTCCTTTTGTATAAAAGTAAAATTCAAAGGGGTTTATACACCTTATAAAAGAAATTTGTGTATAAAACTAAATATGCCTCAATGAAAGGAGATTGAGACGAATTCCCTTACAGAGACAGTATCCTTGGATTAAGGATAAATCAATTACATAATTATGTGTGAAAAATGAATGCACCAAATATAAGTGGATATTAAGTGTAAAACAATTAGATGTTATTCACACATATTCATAGAACGACATATTCAAGGAGTAAAAGCTTATCCCAAAGAATCAAAATCGGGTTAAGAAGTTCCCTTGCAAAAATTTGACGGCCTAACGGCATCACTACAAAATTCAGAAAATGAGTTGATGAGAGATAAAAAGGGTATCTCATCACTTGGACATAAAATTTAAATCAATAAGGATATAGAAGAACATATCCCAACATAATATTATGTGAATTAAAAGACATAACAAAATAAGTCTTTTACAAAAAGAGGAGGGTGAAAGGTTCCCTTACCGACATGGGTATCTTTCGAGACATGCACCCCGTGAAAGAAGGACAATACAACATTGATGTAAATACTCATAAATGAAATTATATTATACAATGAGAAAAATAATGGGCAGTACATACACCACTCAAAGGAAATTGTGGAAAATGTAGCATAAATCTCACGGGAATAAAAGTGAGATGAAAAATCCCTTACGAAAACTCGGCAGCCTAACGGCGCCACATAAAACTTAAAAAAATGGATTGATGAGATCAAATAGGGTCTCTAATCATATTAACATAAAGTTTATAGGAAGAGGAATATAAAATAACATCCCCCAACATAACAAATATGAGCTTAAAAGAAGTGACATAAAGGAGAGTACTTAAAAAGAAAGAGAGAGGTTAGATCTCTTATGAAAATTCGGCAGCCTAACGGCGCCACTCAAAACTTCCAAAATGGATTGATGAGAGAAAATAGGGTCTCTCACCATATGAACATAAAAAGTACAGTAGGAGTAATATAAAATAACATCCCAATCATAATAAAGATGATCTTAAAATTAGTGACATAAAAGAGTGTACTTAAAAAGAAAGAGAGGAGTAAGATCCCTTACCTCGGGTCCGACTTGACTCGATCGTTCTTTAATCTCCTGAATAATAAACTTGAGTTAATTTATACTTCCTTAAGAAACTTTTTCAAGTTCATTATTACTTTTATATCACTTTTTACCATGTCATAAACATTATGTAATCATTTAAGTTAATAATGTTTGTTTTGTCGATATTTGGTTCTTAAGTCGAAAGTGGACTTCTTACAATTACATGTTGTTCGTGTGGTCAAAGGTTCATTATATCCAGAATTGTATTCATTATTTAGATATCATATATATCATATATATCCAGTATATTCATGCATTTATAATATTACATAACATTTAGAGTTAAGAAATGAAATGCACCGTTCATGGAGACGGTAAGCCGTACGTATGCATGAACGCTACTTCCATTTATATTTCATATTTAATGGAATTAAAACATAATGATACATAATAGTATTTTAATTCCAGTATGGTATAATATATAATATCATTAAATATATCCTTTATACGTACCACATATGGTATTAACGAATCAAATCACTTTGAGGGGGCGGTAGTCCGCACTTCCTTAAATGAAGATATCGCGTTTACCCATAATGGAAACCATAAATGTATGACATAAATGAAAAATACAGAAGCTTAAGTAAAACATAAACATATTAGATATCATATATAAATATAGTTTCATCTTAATGTCCACCTTTGAAGGTGTTAGAATAATGTTGAACAATCATCGTTTCGGGAGGCAGAAATTCACCATCCACGGAAACAGTATGTTCTTTAACCATTAGATGTAGGTGTGTGTAATTGTATCTAGAATACTTATTATAAAAACATCCTAGTATATTTAATATAATGGATTTGTTACAAAATAAATGAATAAAAATAGTTTAGGGGGTTGTAGAAGCAAAATAAAACAAAAGGACTCAAGCGAAGACATTACCTTAAAATCGGGTAACTTCCTTTGATTTGAGGCTTCCTTGGAAAAAATTCTGCCCAAAGTGAGGCTTCAAGGAGTTATAGAGGGATTTTTAGAGACAAAATGGGCAGGGGTTGGCTGAGCCAAAGGCTTTGGAAGTGTGGGTAAGGAGGTAGAGGTGGGGGCCTTTTATAAGAGGAGAGGAGGGGCACTCTTGGAAAGGTATAAAATGTAACTTTATTTTCAAATGAGTTTCGGATTTTAATGGTCCCAAATTGATGTTTTTCAAGGATAAGGTGATAAGGGTTCTAAATAAACCCATAAAATAGGGTTTGGATATGTTTAGGTCTTATATTTTACATTATCTTTCCATTTTATTTAAATCGTTAAATAATGAGGTCATCGCTGCATCACCATGATGTCATAAATAATTTAATTTATTTAATATCTAAAAATTATAAAAAAAATACTATGATGTTGGAAAGATTTTTAGATTTCCAATTAATATTTATAGTCCAAAAGATCATTTATTTAGACAAAATTAAAAATATTTTACTTAGGTGATACATTCTTTGTTACATTTAACGTTCTTTAAAAATAACAAGATAAAAAGTCACTTTCTCACAAAAGTGATTCCATGGGCCCCACAAGTTTGGCACAAGGCATCCCATGGTCGGCCATGATACAACCAGTAGCCTTAGGACACATTTTGTGGTCATTTTTTTTATTATTATGATATTATCTTATTATCTTTAACTACCCGATTACTCATTAATCAAGATAATTAAAGATAATTACCGTCGTTACTATTCATAATGTCCAAAAACAAAAGAGTCTTAATTACATAATTTGGACCTTATGATTACAAATATTTAATTAATTTTACCAAATTCCAAACACATAAATTTCAATAATTAATTTAAAAAAAACTTCCCGTTGTCAAAACAAATAGCGGGTTTTTAAGAAACAATATTTATGAAAAGTTTGGCACTTATTTATGCCTAATTCCAAGTGAAATTAATCCCAATGACCATAATTGAATTACATGGTAAAAATATATTCTAATTACACTTTAAAACAAATTAAAAAGATAATATAACCATATAATTAAATTATATGAAAAAGCAGTTTTGATGTAAAATGCAGTTTTTTTCACTATTCATTGAAAAATGAACATTGTCAGAAAAATACCAAAAATTAACCCAAGGTAAATTTAAATGTCCCAATCATAAATAATATGTTTATTTTGAAAAATATAGCTTATAAAATTGTCAAAAAGTGGATTTAAAAGGGGTTCGCCATCAAAAGGCGGTTAATCGACCTTTTAAAGAATATTAGAATGTTTATGCTTAAAAACTGTATTCATTTGCATTTTTAATCCTCTAAAATTTATTGTAAATAGTAAAAATATTTGACAAATATATATAATCATTTTTTAGTTAGTTCTGTTCATTCCCGCCATTACAACGGCTAGGCGTTAACTACCATTTAAAATAATATTATTTTATTATTAGAGTGCAACATAAGATTCCCAAGAAACTCATTGTTGCGTATTGGGTATGCCATCGAGCATAGCATCCCCTTTAAAGTAATTTTAATATTTTATTCAAAAATATGGATAAATATAAAGATGTCATATTCTTTATTTACCTGGGGTGTTATATCCTTCCCCCCCCTTTGGGAATTGCGTCCTCGCAATTTTAAAATTGGGCTTGGAAACATCCTTGAAAGTCCCACATCAGAACAAGAGTCGGTAAAACAATCACTTTAAAATAAAGAAAGATAAGTACAAAGGTCACCCGAGTTAACCCATACTAGGATTCCAAGTATGAAAATATGGACATGGAGGAAAAAAACAAAGGTTCATGTTCTGATGGAGAGTGATAAAAAACATGTTTAGGAGAAAGTTAACCACAAGAAAATCACAAACTTGTGATGGGTTAAACAGTATTCGATTCCCCAGTAGGAAAAGTTAATAGACAACATTTTTGTTTTAAGTTACTTTTTATTGAGGAATTTATTCATAAGGAAACATAATCACTTATCATGTTGACTTTCAATTTTTATTAGATTCCTTACACAAACTCATATTTTCTCCAAAAGACGAGTATTTAGGAAGACTTGTTCACATTAAGAGTACTATAATCAACTTCTATAGAATCACCTAATACACAAAAGAGAACTATATACTTCCCATGTATTTATACTTTAACCAAAACCAAAACCAAAAAGGTTAGTACAAGATCAGATAATCCAGAAGAGGATAACCCTTTATAAAAAGAAAATCTATTCTTAATCTCCAAAATTTGTCCTACAAAACCCAAAGTTCAATGAGGACCATTCGATAATCAATTTGTCCATAAAATTCTTCAAAGTTAACCAAAATAAGATTGAAACCCAAATATTTTAAGGATTTAGTCACATAGTCTTCCAAGTTAAATCGTAACATTTATCTCCAAACAACATCAGTTGCTCTTAATGTCTCGTATTGAAAAGTAATTAACCTAATCACATATCCTCCATGATAGGTTAATAAATATCCATAGATAACCCAAAATCAACTTACTCTTAATTCATAAAATCGTCTAACTAAAAAGAATCAGTCAAACTAACTAGGGACTTCACGTAGTCCAGTGGTAGGCGATAAATACCAGTTGCACTTTGGTTGTGGGTTCGATTCCCGCAGCTTTGTCCGATGCGACGGGTTGTCACACGGTCTGCGTGTTGTCCTTTTTCCAAAACTATATAATTCTCAAATCATTCCCCAAAAAGAGATAAAATCATCAAAAATAACCATAACATAATTTAACCTCAATTTTATCTCATGCCTTTCACTTCCATCATACAGTAACCCATAATTACCTCAAAAGTAAGGATCATATAAACCCAAATGGTTCTTTACAACTATGTCCACAAAAGAGCAGATAACTATTCCTTGAATAAAATTTTCATATATTAAACATCAGGGTTACACATACTATAAAAAGTCTTCTAATGTAACCCCATAATCAAAAGAGACTTAATACTCTTAATAATTTCACCATAACTCTTGAAGCCCTTATATGTTGACATCTTACTCATTCAACATTCTTCATGATCCATTAACCATTCCTTTCCAACTTATTCTAAAATACTTCTTTCCTACAAACAAAATCATGAATCATATCCTAATATTCCAAAATAGGAAAACAATAGTTATGAAATAATCCATACCTTTGATTGGTCATTTTTAGTTTCTTCATCCTCAATCGGAATGGCATTAGGTATTGGTAAACGAACATTTGTACGATCTTGGTGATCCTATTCACGAAACTTCTTCATAGGACATGTGTTTGCATAATGACCATGCACACCACATTTAAAACATTCAATTGATCCCTCAGAAAGAACTTATTTCCCTTTCCCCGAGTCAACTGGATGCTTCCTTTTTCCATGGCCGGTTCTTGCTTTATGAACTTCATTTCAACATATATAGCATATTTCTGTCCCTTTGAAACATTTTCCTAGGATTTTCTTTCCACATTTTCGACACATAGGTTTTTGAACACACTTACCTTTATGATTATTACCTGTAGTTCCGTAGGGATTTTTTTCTCGCATATATGATGCCTTAGAGAAATCACCAAGTTTTAGGTGGTCAATAATGACTCTAGATAGTTGGTTGAGGATAATCAAACGAGTTCTCATTACAGCTCCCATATCATTCAGTTGCTTGCTCAAAAAACTGTCACAGTTTCCTTCACATCCACTGTTACTTTGGTGTCTGCTAGATCCAGCCATTTACTAAAACCAAAAAGGTCAGTGTGAGTATATCAACAAAACCATCATGTACTAATGAGGAAGATAAACACTAAGATATACTTAATCATTCACTTTATCTAAAACTAGGACTCTTTCTGAAATCCTAACCATTATGGTAATGTCACTTATGCTTAAAGAATACCCTAACCTCTAAAGTTATCTAAACCGACCTTTGATACCAACTATAAGGCCCCGGCCTTAAACCTTACTTAATATTGAATTAAATGAATAATTCACATTGAGGATCTTTTCAGGTTTAGAGCTTTATAGAATTAGGACATAACTATTACATCTCAAAAGATTACAAAGTAGACACTTCCACTAAGTTTCCATAAAATAAAAACTCTTAATAAGAAACATGTCTAGTTCCATGTTTTAGATAGCATGAATTTCCCTTGATCCCATCCTTGACCCTATTCCACATTAAGTCCTGTGAAAAACATTTCAAAAAAAACTTGGGGTGAGCATACAAATCTCAGTAAGGGATACAAAAAGAATGGAAACTGTTATTTATTCAAAACAACAAGTAAACCATGTATACTTTATCAAAGTAATACCTTCACCTTCATAAAGTAGTAAAAACTCTTCACTAAATAAAATATCATTACTTACCCTTTTGTAACCAAAGGATTACCATAAAACCCATATAAAGAACACATAACATATAAAGGTAACTTGGGACATAAACATACTTAAGTGGAATAACCATACGGTCGACTTCCACACATATCACTTAATGGAATATCCATACGGCCAACTTCCATACATACTTAATGGAATAGCCATATGGACGACTTCCATACCCAATGAATTGGAGGTTATAACGTAACCACCCATCCTGGTATTCACGACACCACCTGTCATATGGTTTATCACGTAACCACCCGTCAAATGTCCAAGTACCATTATAAAATTATAACACGTAAAACCAATATAAAGGAATGATAAAATTTCCACATTTCAATCACAATATATCATTTAAATATATTGACATAATAGAATCATTTATCAAAACCATTTTCAATACCAAAACACATAAAATAGTACATGGCATTTATTTTATTTTAAAAACATTACGGCTTGTTGAGGAAGCCAAAGATCAAACAATACTCGCAGCGGCGAAAAAGGTCGTTGTCACCGCGTACGTTAAAAGAAACATTCTTTTTTATCGTTTAGTAAAACACTTCGTAGAAAAAGATTCATTTTATATAAAAGTAAAAGTCAAAGGGGTTTATACACCGTATAAAAGAAAGTTGTGTATAAAATGAAATATGCCTCAATGAAAGGAGATTGAGACGAATTCCCTTACAAAGACGGTATCCTTGGATTAAGGATAAATCAATTACATAATTATGTGTGACAAAAGAATAAACCAAATATAATTGGATATTAAGTGTAAAACAATCAGATGTTATTCACACATATTCATATAATGACATATTCAAGGAGTAAAATCTTATCCCAAAGAATCAAAATTGGGTTAAGAAGTTCCCTTGCAAAAATTTGACGGCCTAACGACATCACTACAAAATTCAGAAAATGAGTTGATGAGGGATAAAAAGGGTATCTCATCACTTGGACATAAAATTTAAATCAATAAGGATATAGAAGAACATATCCCAACATAATATTATGTGAATTAAAAGACATAACAAAAGAAGTCTTTTACAAAAAGAGGAGGGTGAAAGGTTCCCTTACCGACATGGGTATCTTTCGAGACATGCACCCCATGAAAGAAGGACAATAAAACATTGATGTAAATACTCATAAATGAAAGTATATTACACAATGAGAAAAATAATGGGCAGTACATACACCACTCAAAGGAAATTGTGGCAAATGTAGCATAAATATCACGGGAATAAAAGTGAGATGAAAAATCCCTTACGAAAACTCGGCAGCCTAATGGCGCCACATAAAACTTACAAAAATAGATTGATGAGATAAAATAGGGTCTCTCATCATATTAACGTAAAGTTTACAGAAAGAGGAATATAAAAGAACATCCCCCAACATAACAAAGATGATCTTAAAATAAGTGACATAAAGGAGAGTGCTTAAAAAGAAAGAGAGAGGTTAGATCTCTTACGAAAATTCGGCAGCCTAACAGCGCCACTCAAAACTTCCAAAATGGATTGATGAGAGAAAATAGGGTCTCTCACCATATGAACATAAAAAGTACAGTAGGAGTAATATAAAATGACATCCCAATCATAATAAATATGATCTTAAAAGGAGTGACATAAAAGAGTGTACTTAAAAAGAAAGAGAGGAGTAGGATCCCTTACCTCGGGTCCGACTTGACTCGATCGTTCTTTAATCTCCTGAATAATAAACTTGAGTTAATTTCTACTTCCTTAGGAACCTTTTTCAAGTTCATTATTCATTTTATATCACTTTTTACCATGTCATAAAAATTATGTAATCATTTAAGTTAATAATGTTTGTTTTGTCGATATTTGGTTCTTAAGTCGAAAGTGGACTTCTTACAATTACATGTTGTTCGTGTGGTCAAAGGTTCATCATATCCAGAATTGTATTCATTATTTAGATATCATATATATCATATATATCCAGTATATTCATGTATTTATAATATTACATAAAATTTAGAGTTAAGAAATGAAATGCACCGTTCATGAAGACGGTAAGCCGTACGTACGCATGAACGCTACTTCCATTTCTATTTCATATTTAATGGAATTAAAACATAATGATACATAATAGTATTTTAATTCCAGTATGGTATCATATATAATATCATTAAATATATCCTTTATATGTACCACATATGGTATTAACGAATCAAATCACTTTGAGGGGGCGGTAGTCCGCACTTCCTTAAATAAAGATGTCGCGTTTACCCATAATGGAAACCATAAAGGTATGCCATAAATGAAAAATACAGAAGCTTAAGTAAAACATAAACATATTAGATATCATATATAAATATAGTGTAATCTTAATGTCAACCTTTGAAGGTTTTATAAGAATGTTGAACAATCATCGTTTCGGGAGGCAGAAATTCGCCATCCACAAAAACAGTATATTCTTTAACCATTAGATGTAGGTGTGTGTAAGTGTATCTCGAATAATTATTATAAAAACATACTAGTATATTTAAGATACTGTATTTGTTACAAAATAAATTAATAAAAAGAGTTTAGGGGGTTGGAGAAGCAAAATAAAACAAAAGGACTCAAGCGAAGACATTACCTTAAAATCGGGTAACTTCCTTTGATTTGAGCTCAAAGGCTTCCTTGGAAAGGATTCTGCCCAAAGTGAGGCTTCAAAGAGTTATAGAGGGATGTGGAGAGACAAAATGGGCAGGTTTTGGCCAAGCCAAAGGCTTTGGAAGTGTGGGTAAGGAGGTAGAGGTGGGGGCCTTTTATAAGAGGAGAGGAGGGGCACTCTTGGAAAGGTATAAAATGTAACTTTATTTTCAAATGAGTTTCAGATTTTAATGGTCCCACATTGACGTGTTTCAAGGATAAGGTGATAAGGGTTCGAAATCCACCCACCCAATAGGTTTTGGACATATTTAGGTCTTATATTTTACATTATCTTTCCATTTTATTTAAATTGTTAAATAATGAGGTCATCGCTGCATCATCATGATGTCATAAATAATTTAATTTATTTAATTTCTAAAAATTATAAAAAAATACTATGATGTAGGAAATATTTTTATCTTTCCAATTAATATTTATAGTCCAAAAGATCATTTATGTAGACAAAATTAAAGATATTTTACTTAGGTGATACATTCTTTGTTACATTTAACATTCTTTAAAAATAAAAAGATAAAAAGTCACTTTCTCACAAAAGTGATTCCATGGGGCCCCCAAGTTTGGCACAAGGCATCCCATGGTCGGCCATGATACAACCAGTAGCCTTAGGACACATTTTGTGGTCATTTTTTATTATTATGATATTATCTTATTATCTTTAACTACCCGATTACTCATTAATCAAGATAATTAAAGATAATTACCGTCGTTACTATTCATAATGTCCAAAAACAAAAGAGTATTAATTACATAATTTGGAACTTATGATTCCAAATATTTAATTAATTTTACCAAATTACAAACACATAAATTGCAATAATTAATTTTAAAAAAACTTCCCGTTGTCAAAACAAATAGCGGGTTTTTAAGAAACAATATTTATGAAAAGTTTGGCACTTGTTTATGCCTAATTCCAAAGTGAAATTAATCCCAATGACCATCATTGAATTACATGGTAAAAATATATTCTAATTACACTTTAAAACAAATTAAAAAGATAATATAACCATATAATTAAATTATATGAAAAATCAGTTTTGATGTAAAATGCAGTTTTTTTCACTATTCATTGAAAAATGAACATTGTCAGAAAAATACCAAAAATTAACCCAAGGTAAATTTCAATGTCCCAATCATAAATAATATGTTTATTTTGAAAAATAGAGCTTATAAAATTGTCAAAAAGTTGATTTAAAAGGGGTTCGCCATCAAAAGGTGGTTAATCGACCTTTTAAAGAATATTAGAATGTTTACGCTTAAAAACTGGATTCAATTGCATTTTTAATCCTCTAACATTTATTGTAAAGAGTAAAAATATTTGACAAACATATATAATCATTTTGTAGTTAGTTCTGTTCATTCCCGCCATTACAACGGCTAGGCGTTAACTACCATTTAAAATAATATTATTTTATTATTAGAGTGCAACGTAAGATTCCCAAGAAACTCATTTTTGCGTATTGGGTACGCCATCGAGCATAGAATCCCCTTTAAAGTAATATTAATATTTTATTCACAAATATGGATAAATATAAAGAAGTCATATTCTTTATTTAGCTGTGGTGTTACATTTCATCCATGTCCACATTTTATTAAAATGTTTTAATTTTTTTATATTATCAAATGATTGTTTAAAGTAATTTTCCCCCTTTTATACTTTTTTAAAAAATATTTTAAATTGAATTTTCTGGTCATTTTCTAAAACCAGTTACTTTATCAATTTTATTATAAAAGTGTAAAAGGAATTATTTTTATCTTATACAACATAAATTGAATTTCCCAACGTCATTAAACCATAATGATTTAATTTTCCATTTAAAATTGTACAATGTTATTTTCAAAGAAAATGATTTCATTCTTATGTGTGCTGGTTTTATATTTAAAAAAATAACGTAAAAAAGAGTATTTTCCTCAATAAATATTCCAATAACCTCTTTAATGTGTTTGTAACTTTGGAAACATCCTTTTTTGAATATTATGATGAGTATGTACTCTAATTATATGATTCACCATTTTTAATTGAATGGTTTTTGATCATTTTGAAACTAAATGTACTATTTTGATAACATTCTCCATATTATTTTAGATGGTTTATGACTATGTTTATTGATTGAATAAAGTTATAGGCATTTCATATTATACTTTCAATATGAATTTATATTTTGATTAGGTTTCACCCCTTTCATATGAGAAATTCATTAGAGTTATTATTTGATGGGAGGGAACCTCTATATCCCCTCTGTGCATCAATTAGTCTCATGAGAAAAACTAGACCATGTTATGGCTGAGGCCTTACCCATTTATGTATACTTCTTATTCAAGGCCTTGAAAATATGTTTTAGATGTCCAAAATTATCCATTCCATCATTATGATATTATTTATTTATATTTTATATGATTATTATACTAGTATAATGTCTATGGTTATGTTTCATTATCATGTTATTATTTATATGACATTCTCAAATAAATTCTTTTTGTATTTTATGTTTTAAGATGTAATGTGAATTTCATGTATGTATCTAGTTTACTTTGACTACTAAAACATTCAGTCCTTCGGGATGAGATTAGTTGTATCTTATTCCAATATAATAAATAAACCACCAACTCTGGGCTACTAGGGTCAAGGTCTTTACAATTGGTATCATAGGAAGTTTTGTAGAAACCTTGGGAAATAGATTTAGAAAAACATATATTAGAGAACAAAACCCTATGATAGAATATGTAAATAAATCCAAATTAACAATGCTTATGAATTAGAGATTAGTTATAACTAAATTTTCAATTTAGGTTATGTGTTTCACTAGTTCTAATATTTTACATTATGTTTCATAATTTTATGATCTAATCAAGTGTATTCCATTTTTTTAGAAATGGAACCTAGTGGAAGAAATTGAAATTGTATCGATTCTTAGAGGGATTTTCCTTATTGGAAATATAATTCATCTAGAGCTACAAGTTTAGCTAGATATGAACAAATTATAATTATATTGGGACATCTGACTCAAGTTATGAGAAATAACCTTGCCCATATGGATCATCCTGGTGATTAAAAATGTGATGTAACAATATTAGTCTTATTTCTGTGTCAATAACCTATATAATTCAGTGAAACTATGAATCCATTTGTTACTGATCAATGAATAATTTCCTTAGATAATAGATTTTTTACTTTGGAAAGTAATGAAAGGGAAAAGGTTTTCATGCCAGTTTATCATCACTCTATAGATGCATGAAAATGGTGTTCACTGATTCAAAACACTAAGAATATAGAAGAAACAACAAGTATGTAATGGAAGGATTTTAAGGATATTTTCATAGGAAAATATTTTCCTCAAGAAAAATGATCACATTTGGAGAGAAAATTCTTAAGATTTAGACAAAAGGAGGAGGATTATGTTTCTAAGTATGAAGATAATATTACAAAAGGCATGCTATATACTACATATGTAATCCAAAGAGAACTATTGATCGTTTCATCAGTGGACACAATACAATTCTTATAAGGGAACTATTCTTATAAACATTCTCCTTATTTGAGGATATGATATAATTTTCAATCAAGATAATGAAATAATTCTAAAATTCTTATGAATTATAAAGGAATAAATATAATAAGAGGATGATAGAGAAAAATATTAATAAAGGGAATAAGGGAAAAAAAGATTTTCCCACATGTGATAATTATGAAAGGAAACACCCTGTTACTTGCTTAAAGTTTCACCAACCAAGCCAGGTCACCATCCAAACCAGTGCCCGACCCGGTCCGTGACATGGCCTGAAGGGAATTTCCGATCCCCATGGGCTGACACAAGTACCCGAGTATTCAGAGTAACATGTGAGAACAGTTTACCCAAAATAAGAGACAAAAAAACAACTAACAAGACAAATAAACAAACGTTGGAAAACCAAACCAAACAAACCCTTAACATTGGACCAAACATAAATTTTACAATTCAACCCAAAACTTTAAGAAGAATGCAATGAAAATAAAACAATCACATCTATTTTCACCTTCATGGAACATGAGGAGCCACCTCCTCAACTCACCATCGTCAGACTTGCATGGGAAAACCATTGACAACCCAAACCACCACCACTAAGAATGATGCCGCAACCTAGAATACACAAATGACAAGATCTACATACACCCAAAGTTGTATTTAGTGTGTGAGTCAAATGCCTAATAGGATACCACCCAATAAAAAGGTTCCATGCCACAACATCAAAAAGATAATTTAACATGATTATTTAAAACCATACATTTAAAATGCATTTAAAGAAAAAAGTTAAAGGATGAAAAAAATAACATTGGAAGGAAAACCATTTCACAAATACTACATTAAAATGGAAGAGAAAAATTATAAAAACACACACATACTCTAGTGGCCCTCTATATGCCGACGGAAGGCACCACGTCATGAATAATAGAGAACCATGGGTAAATATTATACGACATCTAGTATGCATGGTGCACTAGAGACATCATACCTTAGTGTAAATGTGTCATAGGAACAACAATAATTAACACTCTCATGAAATATCCACTATTATGGAAACACATCCATAACTTAGTGGTCTCCAATCATCACAAAAGTTTAGTTAGTGTTGTAACGTCAATCTAGCCAGATGAAACCAGGATGAACCACTCACGTGTCATCTATTATACTAGTCCTAATCCACCCACCTTGGTACCTGTGGTTTTCACTTATGCTTAATCAAGTTCCACATTCACATTGTATACCAATTTCTCATATCACAGACCAAACAATACATTACACACACAAGCCACCACTTCCATACCCAAACACCATTAAAAAAACACACGCACACCAAAACCATTTCACAACATAATTTTCATCACTTTCATGACTTGATAAACTATCTAAACAATTTAAATAACATTTCTAAATAGAACAAAAAGGGTTTTCCCATGAAAAATGTCCAGTTCCACATAAAAGAGTTCCTTTAAAAACTTACGCATATGAAATCCTATCAAATAGAACTCTCGCACCTCACATATAATTTAATAAATCCAGTTATCAATTTATAAAACACTTAAAATTAAAAAGAAAAGGCTTACACAAGAAAGACACCCGATTTAATATAAGAACGCCACTTTAAAACCAAAAGTACAGAATGTGCATATCAAAACATTCTTTCCATTGTTCAAACAATTTACAATTCAATTTTAGAAGCGAACAACACTGAAAACACACCCAAAGTGACACATTTTCCTTTTAAAATATCCATTCAATTACGCACACACCTCAAAGACCCTAAAAAAGTATTTCACACCAACCAAATGACCCCGAACACCTTTCCAACCATGTTTTGCATCCCAAATACCCCTTAAATAAACAATTTCCTAGTTTATAAAACATATCTCATGCAAAAGAATCCATTATAAAATCAATTTCACAACTTAACCCTTCTAAAACCTCATTCGTACTCCATTAAAAAATTATTAAACACATCTAGAATTTACCACAATAAGGTCGAAATGAAAAACATGAAAATTTCAAAAGAAAGCACAATTTTCATCACGCATGCATGTCACACCATTTTTAAAACATAGATTGCATCACGAAACTAAATCATAGAACATATTAAATTTATCTAAACAAACAAAATGAATTATTTAAAATATTCAAGGGCATGGAACCACCTACCTTGAAGTATAAAATCTAAAATCTTGTGTGAAAACTCAACTGCACCTAAGACGCACCATAAGGAGGCAAGAAACAACCTGAAAGGATGTGTGCCAGAACAGGAGGCATCGACAAGGGAATTCATGCACGAAGAGGGTAAAGGTGAGAGGCGAAACCATTAAAAAGATGGGGTGCGGCCGGGCAAGGGGTCACCAAAGTTGGGGACAACCGAAGGAGTAAGTGTCAGACACAGGGGGTGCACGATGGGGGTTCCTTGGGTCAGATCACTCAGGTGGATATGCGATGAAGCAGGGGGGGCGGCCAGAAGCTAGGTGGGTGGTTCGACAGTGGTTGTGTTGTGAAACTGGGAGAGGATAGGGTCGGATGGTGAGCGCACGATGCGATGGGGTTGGACATGGAGCAAGGGCGCGACAAGGGTGTTCAAGGGGGAGGCGGTGACAGGTGTCCAAGGATGGATGAGGAGGGGTGTCGGTGTGTGGGAGATGTGGGAGAAGGGCTGGCAGATAGTGTGCATGGGGAGCCCGCAAGTGCAGCACAAACAAGACCCAGGGAGGAGGGTTAATCCCTAAATAAAGAGGGGAAAATAATAAACAAAATATAATAAACAAATAAAATAAGTAAAATAATAATAACAATAATAGTAAATTAATATATGAATAATGATGTGAACAATAATAAAAATAATAAAACCCAATTGATAGTAATAAAATAAATTAAAAGTTATATCAATTATGATAATAATAATAATAATAATAATAACGTCCCTAAATACCATTATCATTATTATTATATTTAAAAACTATTATTTTATTTTATTTTTATTTCATCACACATTTAATTTTATTTATTTATTATTAATCCATTTAATTTAATTAATTGAACTGGGAGAGGTCGAATAATGATCCAGGTGTGCCCGCGCAGCTTTGACTGCAGGGCGCTGGATGCAGCCAAGGGAAAAACAAGAATTTTTAAATAAGTCCTCAAAATATTTATGTCAGGATTTAACCTGAAATACCCGACGCAAATAATATTAATAAAATAAATTATTCAAAGATGGTGGGTGTGACATAAAGGGAATGAGAGTTTTCTACAAGTGTGGAGAGAAAGTCCACTAGGCTCATGATTTCAATGAAAATAAAGAAGTTTTCCAATTCTTTAACTATAAGGATATGGGGCACTATAAAAATGAATGTCCCAAGCATCAAAGAAATATATCCTAGAATAATAAAAGGGATAATGGTCAATATTATGTTGTTACTATAGTCTAATTGTAATAATTAAAGTATTTTTGTTTTTTAATTAAATAATTATGTTGTAAAAGTATTTTATCAATGATATTCTGGTTATAAGAATCATGAGATATATGAGTATTGTACTACAATACATTTTATTTAAGGATTTGGAAGCATTCATGTTTTCATTAAGGTTTTGAGGTGACCAAGTTATTCATATATTTGGTATTTGATAATAATAGCTACATTATGTTGTTTGGGGGAATCTAATGTCAAGTTGATATTAAAAATTTGGTGACCTTATTGATAAATTTTTGGCCTTTGGATTTGGAAAAAAGTATTTTGAATGAGTCTTAAGGTAACTAGTTATAGAATGTAATATTTTTAACTTTGGATATTATTATTTGAGGTTAAAGTATGATTTATCATATTTGATAAACTATGATAACCATTTTTTTAATTAATATTTCTAGGATAAAGTAATGACATGCGGATCTTATGATCAATTAAAATGCTTCAGGAATGAATCATGGACATCCATTTCCCGGTATAAGAAATGAAGTGAAAATGTATCAAAGAACAAAAAAAGGATGAGATTATTCTTAAAACATAGAAATAAACCAAGTAAGTTTATTTTCTCAAAAACTTATACATAAAATAAATTAATTCCTTAACTCTTGGAAAAGGAGTTTGGAACTCAAACCTTATCCATTTAATTTTATTTCTAAGGAATCAATGATCTATTAATCCATAAAAAAATTTATAGTCTTGGGATGATAAAATTTATAATGAACATGTTCTCTATCACTCTCCATCAAAACATGATAGTTATATTTATCTTCCATTTCCATGTTTTCACTACCCACTAATGTTGTCCTATTCGAATGCCTAATTTTGTAGTGACCTTCACATTTCCATTTCCCTCACATTAAGTCTAACGACCCAAGCTTGACGTACATGGACATTACATTACTTTTGTGGAATACTTAATAAATGAATCAAATATATGCCCAAAGACCATATTAGATTAGTTTCTTTGGAAACTTAGAACACAATCTTCTAACTTGATAAAATATCTTCAACATCTCCCATAAATATCTTCCCTTTTTTCCTACCTAAAACCTTTATTTATCTCCTGGGGAAATGAAAACATAAAAAGGGTAAGCTAAAATTATCAGTGAGGGTAAACATGAAGAACATAAGACAAAACAATGAAATAAGAATGTAAAAACATGAACATAATGTTTAAATATCAAAATCATGAGTCGTGAGATAAATCTCGGTAGTTTATAAGGAATAGATCATAAAGGAACATTAATCATGATAAAATAACATTGGCATAAAACATGGAATTATGGAAAACCATTAAGCACATAATATGATTTCCAAAGTACCCAAGACATTTCTGCTAAGACCATCATAGTGGACAAATTCCATTATTGAACCGGGTTTACTTGTCGTTCCATCTATGTATTACTGAACCATATTTCCTTTTCGTTCCATCCCTGTATTACTGAATTAGATTTAATTTCCATTAAAATAATTTCTATCTCATGAGATATAAATTTTCACCCAATGCATTGGAGGGAGATATAGGTACCACCCATCTCATAATGAAATCATTCTTACATATGGCACAAACACATAAATCAGTCATCATAGCATAACCTAATAAATAAAATGGGTTTTCTTACACATCATTTCATCATGTAATAATCCATATAAATTAATATTCCATAATTAAAACAATAAAATACTAGTAATAATAGTGATATAAACATAACCTTATTTAAATAGAATCACCTTATATGGAAAATAATTTTGATAAACCACTAGAACTCAGTTCTTGAAGGAAATATCTTTTCTTCTTCAAAAACATTTTCTTTTCTCAAAATGCCGTAAAATTGTAAAAGAAAATAATTTAGTAGAAAATAAAATTGAAAACATGTATATTAAGCTTCATGGAAATAAGGCATTATGAAGATGTAAAAATATATTCAAGTTGTATAAGTTAAAAAACATTATCCACATACTGTTTCTAGAAAAGTCAAAAAGTACATTGTATGGTAAAAAAAGAAAGATTCATTCCATACCATGTAGTAAAATTCAAAATGGGTAAAAATTAATTTAAACATACATATAATAGTAAAAAATTTATGAAAAAAAATTTAGAAAAAATTGACATGGATGATAAATATATCCCTAGTGAACACTTACGTATAAATAAACTCGGATAAAAACGAGATTTTAAAATTACCCATTACCTTTGGTATGATACTATCTGTATGAGTCCAAAAATACTTTATAATGTGTTTAAACATATTATTAACTTATATAAGAATCATATTAATATTTATGATATCATATATGATTCTTTTATGAATTTATATTACCCGTTTATTAACAATTCCATGTTAATGCAACATTTCGGGTAATATCGCTTTGTTTATCGTATGTATTTTAACTTGTTATTCTTGATCATATTACATAGATAATGATTCTATTACATCCAAAATGTATAATATGATTTATATATCATATATATTCATAATATAAAGATATATAACAAATATATATATATATATATATATATATATATATATATATATATATAAAGGAATACACCGTTCATGGGGAAGGTAGGACGTACGTATGCATGAACACTGTTTCTATTTTTTTATCGTATTGAATGGAAGTAAGTGAATAAAATATATGTACATACATACATACATACATACATACATATATATATATATATATCATTCCAATAGAATTATTAGGTCATATATTTCATAATTATGAATAATATATATATATATATATGTATATATATATATATTTATAATCATTCTTGGATGGTTAATTTGGAGAATGAATCTCAACGCATCGTGGAGATGTTAGGACGTACGTACGCACGAGCGACAATATTATTCTCTTGATGGTTAATTGGTATGTAATTGGATGGTATATTAATTATAAATAATAATAATAATTTTATATTCATTATTTAAATTCATTATACTCATCATTATACCCATCCTAATAAAGTATTTTTGAATAACAAATTACACCACAGTGTGGAGACGGTAAGCCATACGTACACATGCATGGTGATATTGTTATTTGTAGGATGGATAAAAGGTGGTATAAGGTTTTCCCTTTATTATAATTACATATAATAATGTATAATATACTGGAGTTATTACTTTAGTATGGAATCAACATATAAATAGGAAGTAGAAGAAGAAAAGAAATTGAATTGAATTGGTAAAGCAATTACCTCTTCTTCATTGGACTTACTTTGGATCTCTTCATAGGGAAACTAGGGATGGACTTTTTGGAAAACCAATACCTCTATAAGTTAAATAAGATTTTTTATTGGATAATTGGGTAGGGTTTGGTCAATCTAGAAGGCTCAAGGTGGTGTGAGTAAATGTGGGGGGAGATGCCTTCTTATAAGAGAGGAGGAGGGGTACTTTATGAAGGTACTGAAATATTATTTTATTATCAAATGATTTTCAGTTTCAAAAGGTCAGAAAATAATTTAATTAGAATATAAGATGATTATTGATCTAAATTATCTAAACCAAAAGGTTTAAGACAAGTTTTTGTCACGACCCGTCCCTACCTGGGCTCGAGCCGCAACTACCCCAAGCCTGCCTCCATAGGCCAGGGGCTGGCGACCAGCACCGAAGGCACAACAACTTGGGGAGGCCTTTGCCTAATAACCTGTACACACACATGCAACACACTCAGTGAAAAAGTGCAGAGTAAAAAGAAAAGCCAAGTAAAGTAAAGGGCAACTGCTATAAATAAACCACAGATGTGAATCGACCTCTAAATAGTACAAAGCAAGTATTGAAAGTAAACTGAAAATAAAAGGGAAAAAACACGCGCCCAACTAGAAAAGTGACACAACCCAAAAACAGGTGAACAAAACAAACAGCTGGAAGGGTCCCCCACCTGGAACCCGACTCCGACCACTGCACGCGGTCCAAGATCCCAAGCTCCTAAGATCCTCTGAAGTCACGCTCCACCTATCCGTCGTCTGCAAGGGCACACCAAGTGCGGGCAAATCCCAATCAGGGGTGAGTATTAAAAATACTCAGTAGGATACCCAGAAGGCTCGAGGGAGAAACAAAGGAGGTACCAGAGGGTGAGCAGTAGAGCAAACGAGAAAAGTAAAGGAGTACTACCGAGAGTACAGTAAAGTGTAACAATAGAGATTCCATCTCAACCCAACAATATGAAAGAAGGTAGACTCATCCAGACACAAGGTACTGGAAACGGTGAGAAGATGAACTTCCTATCGAGTCTTCACTACCTATAGCAGGAGAGTAGACTCGTCTAACCATGAGAAACTAGACATATAAAGCACGTGGAATACCCTGCGCGTCTTCGCCTCTCCTGGAAGGAGAGTAACCAAACCCAAGAAGTGGGCACTGGAACAAGGTATATACAGATACATATGCTCAACAAGAAGCCCAAAAAAGGTCGTAAGGGGATCTCCATCCCGTAGCTCAACCCAAGAAATGTGAGTCGCCAATAGTCCCAGAAGTAAACACCATTGATGCCTAGCATCCCGCATGCTGCCCCGAACTACAAATCGAGGGACCCAAATCACCGCACCTCGACACTATCCGCTTTGGGCGACACTGACTCGCCCGCACGGTTTTAGGTCGCGTCACAAGGACGCGTCTCGGTGAGGAAAGTTCCCCTCATACTTGAGAGTTTCGGGTTAAGTCAAACCACACCTCGTCACTGGCCCACATTCAAGAGGTCTCCTCAAAGTCAAGGTCGTCCCATCACTGACCCGTACAACCAAGGGTCGCGCTTCAGTAATCACGGAGGAAAGCCATATACTAGTCTAGTAGAAAGGACTGAGTCTGGAATGTCAATGGGTGTCCCACTACCCAGCCCTGCTGGAGGGTAATTCATAATATGATATCGGGTGACCCACTGCCCAGCCCTGCTTGAGGGTAATTCATAATATGATATCGGGTGACCCACTGCCTAGCCCTGCTGGAGGGTAAACCCTAATACATCATCAGGTGACCCACTGCCCAGCCTTGCTGGAGGGTAAACCTAGAATAAGTCGACAGGTGACCCACTGCCCAGCCCTGCTGGAGGGTAAACCTGGAAGAAGTCGACGGGTGACCCACTGCCCAGCCCTGCTGGAGGGTAAACCCGGAACAAGTCGACGGGCGACCCACTGCCCAGCCCTGCTGAAGGGTAGACCTAAATCAAGATGACGAGCGACCCACTGCCCATCCCTGCTGGAGGGTAGACCCTCAAGAGTCGTTGGGTGACCCACTGCCTAGTCTCTGCTAGAGGGTAAACCTTGAGAAGTCAACGAGCAACCCACTGCCCAGCCCTGCTGAAGGGTAAACCCAGAACTGCTCTGGCCATCTCTGCTGAATGGTATAACACTGGCCAACCGAGCATGGAGTGGGTACCGCTCAACCACCCAATTCCATAACAACACACCTAAAGGAGGTTCAGCGCCCGTTTCATCACTGGGTGTCACTAGCACCACTACCGGCTAAACCATCAAGAACAGAACCAGGGGAAAGCTCAACCCTTCTGGTCAACAAATGAGAACTGAGGAACCCTCTACGTTGTGAGTGGTCAAAAGTACGCAAAACAGAACACGACACGCACCTGGGGCCCACACGACGTGTGGCCCCAAGTCAAACCCGACCAAGTGAACAAACTTTCTCAGGTACTGACATCCACATGTACCTCCTAGCGTTCCCATATACTCCCAGAGTATACCACATCTCCATCCAAAAGGCTAACGTGCACACGACACCCAACGTCAACGCGAAGGCGTAACATAACAACTCCAACCTACCAACTCAACGGTTGAGGAACAACTAACCACATCACTTCAAGCATTTACATCACTCACATGGGAGTGCACGCGATCACACGCCAAGGGTCCGCTACAAACACGGTAGTAGAACCGCCACCGGGGCACCTTCAAATTTCCACATTTAATAAGATCACGTATGAGGCTCCGCTCGCTTGAATGGATTACACCATTGTAATCCCCGCAGATAAACACACGAGATAGACTACTTACTCGCCTGAAACGGTCAACCGATGAAAAAAGGTACTATTCACCGTAACCAACCTGTGTGGGGCCCACCCCAAAAACCCGAAACTGAACAAACAGAGCATACCATTGCGATCCCCTCGGAAAAACACACGGGATTGACTACTCAATCGCCCAAAATGGACACCCGGTGAAAAATGTACTATTCACTGTAGCCAGGTCGGGTGGGACCCACACCACGTCCCCAAAAAAGGGTGGGCGAACTGCGCCATCGCAATGCTCTCGGAAAAACACGTCAAAAGCACTACTCACTTGAGTGGAACAGATATCCAGAGAAAAAAAATACGTTCCGGCTTACCGCGCACGAGCAGTACCATGCGGAACCCGCAACCTGGTCCCAAAGCGCTGCCAACGGATCACACCGCGGAGATCCTCTCGAAAAAGTACACAAGATGGACTATTCACTTGTCCAAAATGGCCTCCCGGTGATAGAGATGGAAAATCACCGTTAACGCCCAAACGACCCTCATGGGGCCCACACCATCATGCCGAATTAGAGTGGGCGGATTGCACCATTCCAATCCCCTCGTAAAAACATCCAGAATCGACTGCTCGCACGCCCCGAACGGACGCCCGATGAGAAAGTCGCTAAACACTGCTCGCAGCTCAAAAGACGGGCCGTGGGGCCAACGCCTCAAATCTGGTTTCAATGCCCAAAACCACACTAGAAAACTCCACCTTGGAACCAGGGTCCCAACGCCGCTGACGGCGCTCAAATCGGACATCGGTCGCGTCCGCGCCGTCCAAAACAAGATTCCTTGGAAAAACGTCAATTCACCTAAAGACGCGTCGCGCCTACGAGGCCCCTCGTTTCGGGAATTAAAAATTCTCGAAACCATCTCAAAAAGTCCGTCTCTTCAATATGATTCCACTGCCGCAAACGACATGAAAATCGGACACCCGTAATGAAAATTACGGGCGTCCGAAGAGGGGGGGGGGGACAGATCCCCCTGGGCGGGACCGGCCTGGGCCGGCCCACGCCGGCCGGCCCGACGCTGAGCCGCGGACCACCGCCGACCGAACCTCGTGGGGTCGGTCATCCCGCCGGTGCGAAGACCCGCGTCTCGCGGGTCTTGTCCCCGCGCGGGGGCCGCACACCGCGACCCCGGGGTCGTCGCGCCCGGCCGGCTCCGCTGAGGGGAGCGCCCGCCGCCGCGCCTGGAGCCCCCGGACGACCGCCCCGCCGAATGCTTCCGCGCCAGCCGCCAAAGCAGATGCCCCGCCGCCCTGCGCCTTAGCTGCGCCGCCGTCCGAGAGCCCTGCCACTGCCTCCTAGGGTCGCCGCGCCGCCGCTTGAACCCGCCGGAAACCGAAAACCCGCAAACTTCGGCGGGCGATTGCGGAGGCCTCAGAACTCTAAATTCGAAAGAAAAAGATGTGTTGGAAAGATCATAATTTATACGAAAATATTATGGGATTTTTTCAAGGATAAAACAACAAATTAATGCATATAATCGAACTCAAAGTAGGTGCAGGAATAAAAATTGGAACCACAACAATCCTACCTTGTTGGGCTTCACCCGACACTTCACGGACGGACCGCTGGAGTTGCCGAGCCTCACCGGAGCTGCCTCTCCGGATTGGAGGAGGAGAGGGAGGGATGCCGCCTGCTGCTATCCAGGTGAAGAAGAAGAAGAAGCAAATGGAGGGGGTGGGTTAAGTGTTTAAATAGAAAACACTTAACCACCTGCTCGTCGGCCCGAACCCGAACTCCCGATGGGGTCGGGATTAAGCCTCCCCTAGGCTAAAAACCACACTCTGAACGCAACGATGGTCTCGGAATTTTAATCCGAGGCCCCATTCAAAATTTATAAAACTGAACGCCCAAAGCCTCCAAATTATGAGAACGCCCATGGGGCCATTTTCACTGACGACCCATGCCCTCAAAACTTATACCCCTCCTAGGGTAAACGGAACATTCCGAAATCAATGGTGCCCTCAGGTTTCCAATCCAAGCCACCGTTTAAGAGATACTTGAGTTAAGCTGTTAAACGAATAAATTAATTAATTTAATTATCCGCTTAACGTTCTGAAAGCGGGCGAGGGGTCCAAACGTCCTACGCCGACAAATTTTATGTCGTTCCTAGGGTAAACACCCCATTCCGGACCCATCCGTACACTCGGATCTCTGATCCGAATCACCGTTTATGAGTTATTCCATTTATTTGGCATTCCCAGTGTGAACGCACTGAAAACTTAATTCCGGCCACACCGGGGCTCGGAATCGCACGCCGTCTGAAGGCGCTGCTCTGGAATATCATCAAGAATATTCCAAAGTCTTTCGCATAAAAAACTAGGTTCTTAAATCACTCCCTCCTTCAAGCTTTTCGTCCCCAAAAAGAAAAACTAGGGAACAAATCAGGGTACCAAGCCCACACCTGGCTCTCCCATACCCAAAAGAACTCTTGCACAGTTCTGCATCACCGCACATAGACCAAAGGATTTGATCTGTTCACGCAAGGTCTGCCCTCACCGCTGACGTGCACATGAGCACGCTCACATCTCCTTGGGTAAGTCATGCGGGAGACGTCGTGCACCCACTCTAGACTTTGGGGTTAGGGTAAGGCGGTAGACAACCTCCCCATCCCTTCGCATGTTATCAAATATCCCAAAGGCCCTCGGGGGTAGCTCACCTCCCCGGATGAACCCTTACGTCGTACGCTGCGACTGGAATCACTGATTGAACCTAGGACAAGGCCCGGTGATTCCCTCCTTCAGAATATCCATATGGTGAAACACCTAAGGATATATGGTCACGCAAGTTTCCACAGTCGATGTCCCACAACCAAGACCCTCTTACACGCTCGAAAGCGAAGGAGTCAAAACCATCGACTAAAGAGAAAGGTTCCATGCCTTTTACCTTACCAACACAGAGTTACACCCGACGCCCTGCGTCACCCTGGTAACACCTCAAACAAGGAGAAGGGATAAAAAAATTTCACACGAAGAGTCTATCAATTATACTATAGAAAGTAGAAGAGCTGTAGAGAGTACCTCTTACCACCTCATGCCCTGCAGGAGCATAGACATCCCAAAGATCGCGACTGTCCGCAGTCCCAACTGTCATCTCCCAAAGCCTGACGTGGACCACCTAGTGGTGATGGGAATACCTCGTAAAGTCATCACCCACTACCAGATCCTCCCGCACCTCTGCTAGCACCACCTCTCTGGGCGCCACTATGATAACGGCACTGCCTCTACCGCGGTGGTGTACCTGCTGCCTGCTCGAAGCTCTCTACATGCCCGGTCGGGCAGTCCCGTGCCATGTGACCTCGCCCATCGCAGCATAGCACCGACTCTCTTTGGGCTGCACTGGTGCCCTCTGGCGCCACTGTGGTGTACGACCACGCCCCTGATCCTGGTTTTCAGAAAGACACCTGCGTCGAGGTTCTTCTTGCCGACGCCCGCTAGTTACGATAGACATCCTGACTCTGGCGTGCCTGCTGCCACCACCAACTCTAGAATGTGACAGGAATCTCTTTGTCACCAGCGCCTGCTCTAGTACCCCGACATATGTGGAAATGCCCAAGGGTACTTATGATAGCACAAATCTCTCAGCAGAGACCCTGCTCAAATTTCCGCGCTCAGACGTTGTAGTCATGGACCAAGTCTGGGTAAAAGCATGCATGGTCTGCGAAATTAGCCGCGTACTCAGCCACCGTCATCCCTCCCTGCTGAAACTGTAGGAGCTCCTGAATCCGAATGGAGTGCAAGCAGGAGGGGAAAAACTCCTCACAGAACAACAATTGAAAGTCGCCCCACGAAAGAGACGACTCGTCAAGAAACTGAGTCACCGGACTCCACCAACACCAAGCTGCTCCATGAAAAAGGTTGGCTGCCAAAGATACTCTCTGATCTGTCGGTGTCTGCACAAGCCTGAAAAGGTGAACCACTGTCTCTAGCCAAACCTCTGCTGCCGGAGGGTCTGGCTCACCACTGAACCTCAACGGTCTCTGCTGCTGGAACTCACAGAGCGTGCTCAACCTGCGCTCAAGCCCTATCTGCTCTGCTGAAGCTGTCTGCTGCTCAATAGGTGGGGGTGCTGCTACCGGCCCACCCGGAGAAAGGGGATCGCCTGATGGGTCCTGGACAGTGGCCTCGTAGCTCACATGGTCGTCGTCACGAACCAAAGCTGGTATCCTGGCTGGCTGCCTTCGTGGAGACATCCTGAATATTATCAAGGAGTGCCGTGGTCAGATGAGCATATATGTATATACCAATAACAACGATGGGGAGCTGACTCAAGAAGGAAAGTCAAAGACTCAATCCTATGTGACGCACAAACCAATTTTCCCTACAACAAGTGTCTCAGCATGCCGAGTCGACAAGCGGGTTATCAGGGTCCTGGTGAATGGATATGTCGGCCTCCACACCATCACTGGACTCCCTGGCCTAAGAGCCTCTCTCGAGACACGTTGACACTGTTGACCTATATCCCAACCAATTCCTTTTTAGGGATGTCCGAACAACATCTCAAGGAACGAACCACCTCTGATACCACTTTGTCACGACCCGACCCTACCTGAGCTCGAGCCGCAACTACCCCAAGCCCGCCTCCATAGGCCAGGGGCTGGCGACCAGTGCCAAAGGCACAAAAACTCGGGGAGGCCTTTGCCTAAGAACCTGTACACACACACGCAGCACACACAGTGAAAAAGTGCAGAGTAAAAAGAAAATCCAAGTAAAGTAAAGGGAAAATTCTATAAATAAACCACAGATGTGCATCAACATCTAAACAGTACAAAGCAAGTGCTGAAAGTAAACTGAAAAGAAAAGGGGAAAAACATGCACCCAACCAGAAAAGTGCCACAACCCGACAACAGGTGAACAAAACAAAAAGCTGGAAGGGTCCCCCACCTGGAACCCGACTCCGACCACCGCACGTGGTCCAAGCTCCCAAGATCCTAAGCTCCTCTGAAGTCACGTTCCACCTATCCATCCTCTGCAAGGGCACACCAAGGGCGGGAAAAGACCAAGAAGGGGTGAGTATAAAAAATACTCAGTTGGATACCCCGAAGGCTCGAGGGAGCAACAAAGGAGGAACCGGAGGGTGAGAAGTAGAGCGAACATGAAAAGTAATGGAGTACTACTGAGAGTACAATAAAGAGTAATAGTAGAGAGTCCAGCTCAACCCAACAAGAGGAAAGAAGGTAGACCCGTCTCCATAGGCCAGGAGCTGGCGACCAGCACCGAAGGCACAAAAACTTGGGGAGGCCTTTTCCTAAGAACCTGTACACACACACGCAACACACTCAGTGAAAAAGTACAGAGTAAAAAGAAAATCCAAGTAAAGTAAAGGGAAACTGCTGTAAATAAACCACAGATGTGCATCGACCTCTAAACAGTACAAAGCAAGTGATGAAAGTAAACTGAAAATAAAAGGGGAAAACACGCGCCCAACCAGAAAAGTGCCACAACCCGACAATAGGTGAACAAAACAAAAAGCTGGAAGGGTCCCCCACCTAGAACCCAACTCCGACCACCGCACGCGGTCCAAGCTCCCAAGATCCTAAGCTCCTCTGAAGTCACGCTCCACCTATCCGTCGTCTGCAAGGGCACACCAAGTGCGGGAAAATCCCAAGAAGGGGTGAGTATAAAAAATACTCAGTAGGATACCCCGAAGGCTCGAGGGAGCAACAAAGGAGGTACTAGAGGATGAGCAGTAGAGTGAATGAGAAAAGTAAAGGAGTACTACTGAGAGTACAGTAAAGAGTAACAGTAGAGAGTCCAGCTCAACCCAACAAGAGGAAAGAAGGTAGAATCGTCCAGACACAAGGAGCTGGAAATAGTGAGAAGATGAACTTCCCGTCGAGTCTTCGCTACTTATAGAAGGAGAGTAGACTCGTCCAACCATGAGAAACTAGACACGGAAATCACGTGGCATACACCGCGCGTCTTCGCCTCTCCTGGAAGGAGAGTAACCAAACCCAAGAAGTGGGCACTGGAACAAGGTATATACAGATACATATGCTCAAAAAGAAGCCCGAACAAGGTCGTAAGGGGATCTCCATCCCATAGCTCAGCCCAGGAAATGTGAGTCGCCAATAGTCCCAGAAGTAAACAACATCGATGCCCAGCATCCCGCACGTCTGCCCCAAACTACAAGTTGAGGGACCCAAATCACCACACCTCGAAACTATCCATTTTGGGCGGCACTGACTCACCCGCACGGTTTTAGGTCACATCACAATGACGCATCTCGGTGGGGAAAGCACCCCTCGTACTTGAGAGTTCCGGGTTAAGTCAAACCACACCTCGTCACTGCCCCGCAATCGAGAGGTCTCCTCAAAGTCAAGGTCGTTCCATCACTGACCTGTACAACCAAGGGTCCCGCTCTGGTAATCATGGAGGAAAGCCACAGACTAGTCTAGTAGAAAGGACTGAGTCTGGAATGTCAACAAGTGTCCCACTGCCCAGCCCTGCTGGAGGGTAATTCATAATATGATATCAGGTGACCCACTGCCCAGCCCTGCTGGAGGGTAATTCATAATATGATATCGGGTGACCCACTACCCAACCCTGCTGGAGGGTAAACCCTAATACATCATCAAGTGACCCACTGCCCAACCCTGCTGGAGGGTAAACCTAGAAAAAGTCGACGGGTGACCCACTGCCCAGCCCTGCTAGAGGGTAAACCGGGAAGAAGTTGACGGGTGACCCACTGCCCAGCCCTGCTGGAGGGTAAAACCGGAACAAGTCGATGGGCGACCCACTGCCCAGCCCTGCTGGAGGGTAGACCTGAATCAAGACGACGAGCGACCCACTGCCCAGCCCTGCTGGAGGGTAGACCCTCAAGAGTCGTTGGGTGACCCACTACCTAGTCTCTGCTAGAGGGAAAACCCTGAGAAGTCAACGAGCAACCCACTACCCAGCCCTGCTGGAGGGTAAAACCGGAACTGCTCTGGCCATCTCTATTGAATGGTACAACACTGGACAACCGAGCACGGAGTGGGTACCGCGCAACCACCCAATTCCAGAACAATTCACCTAAAGGAGGTTCAACGCCCGTTTCATCACTGGGTGTCATTAGCACCGCTACCAGCCAAACCATCAAGAACAGAACCAGGGGAAAGCTCAACCCAGCTAGTCAACAAACGAGAACCGATGAACCCTCTACGTCGTGAGAGGTCAAAAGTACGCAAAGCAGAACACGACACGCACCTGGGGCCCAAACGACGTGTGGCCCCAAGTCAACCCCGACCAAGTGCACAAACTTTATCAGGTACCAACATCCACATGTACCTCCCAGCGTTCCCGTATACTCCCAGAGTATACCACATCTCCAACCAAAAGACTAACGTGCACACAACACCCAACATCAATACGAAGGCATAACGCAACAACTCTAACCTGCCACATCAACGGTTGAGGCACAACCAAACACATCTCTTCAAGCATTTACATCACTCACATGAGAGTGCACGCGATCACACGCCAAGGGTCCGCTACAAACACGGTAGTAGAACCGCCACCGGGGCACCTTCACATTTCCACATTTAATAAGATTGCGTATGAGGCTTTGCTCGCCTGAACAGATTACATCGTTTTAATCCCCACAGATAAACACGCGAGATAGACTACTTACTTGCCCAAAATGGTCAACCGGTGAAAAAGGTACTATTCACCATAACCAACCCATGTGGGGCCCATCCCAAAAACCAGAAACTGAACAAACAGAGCACACCACTGCGATCCCCTCAGAAAAACACACGGGATTGACAACTCAATCGCCCAAAATGGACACCCGGTTAAAAAGTTACTATTCACTATAGCCAGGTCGGGTGGGACCCACACCACGTCCCCGAAAAAGGGCGGGCGAACTGCGCCATCGCAATGCTCTCGGAAAAACACGTCAAAAGCACTACTCACTTGAGTGGAACAGATATCCAAAGAAAAAAATACATTCCGGCTTACTGCGCACGAGCGGTACCACGCGGAACCCGCACCCCGGTCCCAAAGCGCTGCCAACGGATCACACCGTGGCGATCCTCTCGAAAAAGTACACAAGATGGACTTTTCACTGGTCCAAAACGGCCTCCCGGTGATAGAGATGGGAAATCACCGTCAACGCCGAAACGACCCTCTTGGGGCCCACACCATCATGCCGAATTAGAGCGAGCAGATTGCACCATTGCAATCCTCTCGGAAAAACATCCAGAATCTACTGCTCGCACACCCCGAACGGACGCCCGATGAGAAAGTCACTAAACGCTGCTCGCAGCTCAAAAGACGGGCCATGGGGCCCATGCCACAAATCCCGTTTCAACGCCCGAAACCACACTAGAAAACCCCACCTTGGAACCAGGGTCCCAACGCCACTGACGGTGCTCAAATCGGACATCGGTCCCGTCCGCGCCGTCCAAAACAATATTCCTCGGAAAAACGTCAATTCACCTAAAGACGCGTCGCTCCTCCGAGGCCCCTCGTTTCGGGAATTAAAAATTCCCAAAACCATCTCAAAAAGTCTGTCTCGTCGATATGGTTCCACTGCCGTTGACGGCATGCAAATCGGACACCCGTAATGAAAATTACGGGCGTTCGAAGAGGGGGGGGGGACGAATCCCCCTGGGCTCGACCAGCCGAGGCCGGCCGGTCCGCCCGGCCTGGGCCGGCCCGCGCCGGCCGGCCCGGCGCTGAGCCATGGACCACCGCCGAACGACCCTCGTGGGGTCGGTCGTCCCGCCTGCGTGAAGACCCGCATCTCACGGATCTTGTCCCCGCGCGGGGGCCGCACACCGCGACCCCGAGGTCGTCGCGCCTTGCCAGCTCCGCTGAGGGGAGCGCCCGCCGCCGTGCCTGGAGCCCACGCTACCGCGCCTGGAGCCCCCGGCCGACCACCCTGCCGAAGGCTGCTGCGCTAGCCACTGAAGCCGACGCCCCTCCGCCCTGCGCTTTAGCCGCGCCGCCGTCTGAGAGCCCCCCCGCCTCCTAGGGTCGCCGCGCCGCCGCTCGAACCCGCCAGAAACTGAAAACCCGCAAACTTCAACGGGTGATTGCGGAGGCCTCAGAACTCCAAATTCGAAATCGAAAGATGCGTTGGAAAGATAATAATTTATAATACAATATTATGGAATTTTTTTGAGGATCAAACAACAAATTGATGCATATAATCGAACTCAAATTAGGTGTGAGAATAAAAATTGGAACCGCAACGATCCTACCTTGTTGGGCTTCGCCCGACGCTTCACGGACGGACCGCCGAAGTTACCGTGCCTCATCGAAGCTGCCTCACCGGAGTGGAGGATTAGAGGGAGGGATTCCCCCTGCTACTGTCCAGGCGAAGAAGAAGAAGAATCAGAGGGAGGGGGTGGGTTAAGTGTTTAAATAGAAAACACTTAACCACCCGCCGGTCAGCCCGAACCCGAACTCCCAACGGGGTCGGGATTAAGCCTCCCATAGGATAAAAACCATGCTCTAAACGCAACTGTGGTCTTGAAATTTTAATCCGAGGCCCCGTTCAAAAGTTATAAAACTGAACGCCCAAAGCTGCCGAATTATGAAAACGCCCCTGGGGCCATTTTTCACTAACGACCCGCGCCCGCAAAACTTATACCCCTCCTAGGGTAAACAGCACGTTACGAACTAAACGGTGCCCTCAATTTTTCAATCCGAGCCACCGTTTAAGAGATACTTGAGTTAAGCCGTTAAACGACTAAATTAATTAATTTAATTATCCATTTAACGTTCTGAAAGAGGACGATGGGTCCAAACATCCTGCGCCAACAAGTTTTATGTCGTTACTAGGGTAAACACCCCATTCCGGACCCATCCGTACACTTGGATCTCTGATCCGAAGCACCGTTTAGGAGTTATCCTATTTATTTGGCGTTCCCAGTGTGAACGCACTGAAAACTTAATTCCGGCCACACCGGGGCTTGGAATCGCACGCCCTCTGAAGGCGCTGCTCTGGAATATCATCAAGAATATTCAAAAGTCTTTTACATCAAAAACTGGGTTCTTACATTTCGGTCTCAAATTTAACCTTATCTTTTAGCTTTAACCCTTAGTCAAATAATTTAATTCTTTCCATGTCTTCTTGTATATTAATAATATATGGTTAATATTGTTACTATAAAATGACAATAAAACTTAAATTGGTTCATTAATGATATTTTCAACATTATCTAAGTCATTTGGCTGAATATTATATTTTAGGACTATTATATCATTTAATAAAATAGTATTTATTTTAAAAACACATTTATGTCAATTTTTGTACTATTCATATCATGACTTTTTAAAAATCCATAACAACTTGATTCTTTTGAAAAACTTCATTAATTTAAATATAAAAAGTCATAATCATCCAAAAAATTCGTAGATGACATAAAAAGTTTCAAAATAAATTTATTTTAATATTTATAATATCATTTATTTAAATAATTCAATAATAAGGTAATCACTACATCATCATTGTGTCATAAATAAATTTATTTATTTGTTGTCTAAAAATTCTAAATAAAATACCATGATGTAGGAAATATTTTTATCTTTCTAATTACTATTTATAGTTGAATTTATCTTATGTATAACCCTATATTAAAATTTTTTATTAAGAAGATACAAGTTTATGTCATATTTCCCATTACTTTAAATTAATTCTTATAAAATGTCATTTTCACATCCAAGTGGTTCCATGGGTCCCAAAATTGACCCAAGAATGACCATGGTTGGAAATATCTCATCAAATATGATTAGGAAATGTGTTAGGTTAGTTTAATATTATTATAATTTTATTTTTTACCCTTATTTACCTGATTTACCTTTTAACCATTATAATTAAAATAATTACTGAAGTTACTATTCATAATGTCCAGAAAATAAAAGGTAAATATTCACACAATTTGGAACTTTTGATTCCAAATATGGTATCCATTTTTCTAAATTCAAAACATAGATGTTGTAGTAATTAATTAAAAATTAATTCTCGTTGTCAAAACCAAAAATCGGGGTTTTAAGAAGTAATAACTATCAAAAGATTGACATGTGTTTATGTACAATTTCAATGGGAAATTACTTACAATGACCAAAATTGGATTAAATAATAAAAAATAGTAATCCAATTACACTTTAAAACTAATTAAAAAGATAATCCAACTATATAAATAAATTATATGAAAAGGTAGTTTTGAATTAAAATGCAATATTTTTCACTATTCATGAAAATTTGAATTTTATCAGAAAAATACAAAAAATTCGACAAAAGTAAATTTTTATGTCCCACTTCCAAAAAAGAAGTTTATTTTTTCATATTTAACTTATAAAAGTGTCAAAATATATATTATAAATGGGTGCGCCATCAAAAGATGATAAAAATTCATTTTAAAAAAAATACTTATTTTATTCGAAAAATTGATTTTGTTCTCATACCATGTTCTAGAAAATGTGTAAGATGAATTATAATTTCATATAAAATTAAAAACTTGGTTAATAATATTAATAATGGCTAGTTTATATCCCCTAATAATATTTTAATAATATATCATTGTTTAGTGAAACTCAGTATTGCGTACAATGCAAGCTATCGAGGAAGGTCTCTCTTGCGTGTAAGGCAAGCCAAGAATAATATTATGTATACTGAAAGCTTATACGGTGTTTTGTATATGGAAATCTAATATTGGTGTAGCGTACAACACAATATATCAAATAAAATAAAAATAATATCTCCCATAAAATTTTAGGGTGTTACATTCTACCCCCCCTTAAAATGAATTTTTCCCTCAAAATTTGTCGGGGTTATAAAAAGTTTACTACTTGAAAGTTTCATTCCTGAAAACACACATTGTAAAAAGTAATACTAAAACTTTATTTTAAAAAGTAAAGTTATAAACATAATGGTTACCCAAAGTAACTCATCACTGGGTCTCCACACAGGAGAACATAGGTGGAAAGTGAAAACATGGATATGGAAGAGAAATCTAACCATCAAGTTATGATGGATAGTGATAGAGAATAAGGCTTGAAGAAAGTTAACTACCAAAAATCCATAATTATAAAATGATTTAAGGGACCATCTGATTCATCAGATAACAAGGTACTAGGATATCATTTTAGGTTTCAAGATTATTTTCCTAAAGTTGATGATTTTTTTTCATGAGAAGAAATACTTACTTTATTTAAGTACAATCTCAACATTGATCTTCCTTTAAAAATTTCCATGTCATCTCTTATTTAAAGAAATGAAGTTGAATTTTTTCATTCTTGAAGTGTTAGCAGATCATGCGATAAAATGATAGGTCATTCCATCTGTCTCAACAAAAAGTTTGGAACAGGTTATCAAATATGCATAAGTCCACCTATCGTGAGATAATACATTAATCTAACAAACTTCAATCAGAATATAACTTATAATATCCATAAATGGATAACATTAAAATCCTTACAAAAACTAAAAATATAAAACTTTAGAAGGAGGTGAACTAAATCGACTTAACATTTGTCTCCCATATCTCATTTAGCAGTTCTTAGTTGTCACATTCCAAACATGTGAATACCTGAGTCATGTATTCTCTTCAAATATGATAATAACATGAATTTCCCTAGAGCCTTAGTGAAAACATGAATTCTATCCAAATTAACTCTTTCTACACACCAAAAATACCAGAAATTTTATATACTCAAACCACAATATCACTTTGTCCTTGTATCAATCATGAGCTCATTAATACTATCAAAAATCTCATTATCACCTTATCCATTAATTATGAGCATATCATGTGCTTTCCAAAAATATTTCAATCACTTTTCATGGTTACTGATACCATATAATTATTGAAAACCACAATAAACTAAAATGTAGATATTCCAATATTCCATAATACTATAAATGAGATTCCACACCACTATTTTGGAACTCCATTACATAAACACTTAATCATTCCACCACTTTGTTGTCATACTCAACTTCACCAATAGTGATCGCATGTGATTTTCATTTTCCTTTTTCCTTAAGAGGTTGTTGATGTCGATAATCAACCATAACCCTTGGATTTTGGCATTGTTTAGAATAATTCACCATTTCCTTGCACTTGTATCCCTGATTTGTGGGAGGTGTACTCCTTAAAAATTTATGTTTATACCATTACTTTAACTGTAAAATGATTAATGACCTTATTTCCCACATTTATAACATATATCAGTCCCCTTAAGATAGTTTCCTCCATGTGTCCTTTCACACTTTGTGCATAAAGAAAATATAATATTCCTTTCTCCGTAATTTTTATAGTTTCCATTGAATTCTACCCTTCTATTCATATCATAACCATGAGGTAGATGAGAAACTGCAATATACCTTTTTATAATAAGAATACGAGGAAGGTACATACTAAAAAATAAGTTTTTAAAATCATCCCAATACATGGAGTCAATTTTATCTTGTTGCCTCGTATTCTTGATAAAGTTACACCACATATTCACTTTACCTTCCAAGAAATAAGTACCCAAATTAACCTTTTCACATTCTGAACAACGAAGAATGAAAAATATATTATCAATAGTACAAATCCATTTCTCTGCAACTAGTCGATAGGTTGTTCTACTAAAATAAGGTGGATGTTTCCTTATGAAAGATTCAAGAAAACGTTGTTCCCACCATTGGCCATTTTGAAGCCTAGCAAGATTTGTAGTCATAGTAACAAGATTCTTTATTCGAGCTCTCATAACATTTGGTTATTCAGGAGGAAAATCATTGTGTTACCCATCACATCCAGCATTAATGTGGTTCCTTTGGGTTCCGGCTATTGTCTAAAACCTAAAAAGAATAGTGTGAGATACAAAACTTATACTAAGAAAACAACATAATCAAGGGGGAGTAATTTCAATCTCTAATATTTTAGGTTTAATCCTAGGTTATTCATGATCATTACTATAATTATATTATTGTAACCTATAGTTAGACTTATCATTAGGGACATCTCTAGACATACCTTAGAAATATCTCTCGGAATCACACTACAATTTTCACATCCTAGTTTCCAAAGGTTAACTAAAACTTCTTTATGATACCAACTCTAATAACCCAAGATTTATATACATGGACATTACATTAAATTTTCAGAATAAAAAATAAATAACACAAACAAAAACCCAAATACTGTATTAGTTTAGTGCCTTTGGAAACTTGAAACATAATCTTCTAACTTGATGAAATATCTTCAACATCTCCCACAAATATATTCCCTTTTTCCTACCTAAAATTGTACATTATATCGTGGGGAAATGAAAACATAAAAAGGGTATGCTCAAATGCTCAGTATGGGTAAACATGGAGAACATAAATCAAACTAATCACATAATAATGTAAAAACATGAACATAAAGTTTAAAAATCAAAATCATGAGTCATGAAATAAATCTTGGTAGTTCGTAAGTCATAGATCATAAAAGAACATTATTCATGATAAAATATCTTTGGAATAAAACATGGAATTATGGAAGACCATTAATCACATAATGTGATTTCCAAAGTATCCAAGGCATTTCTGCCAAGACCATTATAGTGGACGAAGTCCATTACTAAATGAGATTTACTTGTTATTCCAGCCATGTATTACTGAACCAAATTTACTTACCGTTCTAGCCATGTATTACTGAACCAGATTTACTTGTCATTCCAATAATGTCAATCTCATGAAATATAAATCTTTACCCAATGCATTACAGGTAGATATAGGTCCCACCAATCTCATAATGAAATCATTCTTTCATGTTCCACAAAAATATAAATCATTCATCATAGCATATCCCAATAAATAAAATGGAATTTCTTAAACATCATTTCATCATTTCATAATCCATATAAAATAACATTCAATCATTAAAATAAATCAAATAATAGTAATAATAGGTATAGAAACATAACATTATTTAATGAGAATCATCTTAGATGGAAAATAATTTTGATAAACCACTTGAACTCAATTCTCGAAGAAAATATTTTTTCTTCTTCAAAAATGTTTTCTTTTCTCAAAATACTGCGAAATTTTAAATGAAAATAATTTAGTTGAAAATAAACTTGAAAATTTGTATAGGAAGATTCATGGAAATAAGGAATTATGAAGATGTAAAAATCTGTTCATGCTGTATAATTTTAAAAAAAAATTCTCCTTGTACTTTTTCCAGAAAAGTCAAAAAGTACTTTGTATGGTAAAAAAAAGAAAGATTCCTTTCATACCATGTAGAAAAAGTAAAAATGGGTAAAAATGACTTTAAAAATACATATAATAGTAAAAAATTTATGAATTTTTTTTAGAGAACATGGACATGGATGATAAATATATCCCCAGTAAGCACTTATGTATAAACAAACTTGGATAAAAATGATATTGCAAAATTATCTCTGACCTTAGGTCTGATACTCTCTGTATGAGTCCAAAACTTCTGTATAATGTGTTTAAACATATTATTAACTAATATAATAATCATAATAATATTTATCATATCATATATGATTCTTTTATGACTTTATATTACCCATTTATTAACAATTCCAAGTTAATGCAACATTTCATGTAATATCGCTTTGTTTATCATACGTGTTTTGACTTGTTATTCTTGATCATATTACATAGATCATGATTTACTTACATCCAGAATTTATAATATGATTTATATAACATATATATTTATAATATAAATTTATTTAATAGATAGATATATAAAATGGAATACACCATTCATGGAGACGGTAGGTTGTGCGTACGCATAAACACTGTTTTCGTTTTCTTATCGTATTGAATGGAAGTAAGTGAATGAAATATATGAACATATATATATATATATCATTCAAGTATACTTATTATGTAATAAATTTAATAATTATGAATAATATATATATATATATTTATAATCATTCTTGGATGGTTAAAGTAGAGAATTAATCTCATCGCGTTGTGGAGACGGTAGGTCGTACATTGGCATGAGTGACGATATAATTATATTTATGGATAATTAGTATATAATTAGATGGTATATAAATTATACTGAATCATTATCATGTTATATTCATTATTTAAATTCATTATACTAATAATTATACGAATCCTAATGAAGTATTTTTTAATAATAAATTACACCACGATGTGGAGACGGTAAGTCGTACATATGCACGCATAATGATATTGTTATTCATAGGAGGGATAAAAGAAGGTATAAGGTTGTCCCATAGTTATAATAAAATATCAGAATTTATAATATAATAGAGTTATTACTTTAGTATGGAATCAACATAGAAAGAGGAAGTAGAAGAAGAAAAGAAATTGAGTTGAATTGGTAAAGCAATTACCTCTTCTTCATTGGACTTCCTTTGGTTCTCTTCATAGGGAAACTAGGGATGGACTTTTTTGGAAAAAAAGACCTATAAAAGTTAACTAATAATTTTTATAGGAGAATTGGACAGGATTTGGTCGATCTATAAGGCTCAAGGTGGTGTGAGGAAACATGGGAGGAGATGCCTTTTTATAAGAGAGGAGGAGGGGTACTTTAGGAAGGTATTGAAATATTATTTTATTATCAAATGATTTTTGGTTTCAAAAGGTCCAAAAGTCATTTAATTAGAATATAATATGATTATTGTTCGAAATACTCTCAGAAAAATGGTTTTAGACAAGTTTAGGTCTCAAATATATCCATATCTTTTAGCTTTAACCCTTAGTTAACTAATTTAACTCTTACCATATATTCTTTTATATTCATAGTATATGGTTAATATAGTTACTGTAAAATGACAATATAACCTCAAGTGGTTCATTAATGACATTTTAAACATTATCTAAGTTATTTGGATGGGTCTTATATTTTTAGGACCATTATGTCATTTAATAAAATAGTATTTATTTTAAAAACTCATTTATATCAATTTTTATATTATTCATATCATGAATTTTTAAAAATCCATAAAAACTTGATTCTAAAAAAAACTAAATTAATTAAAATATAAAAATTCATAAAAATTCATAAAATTATCTGATGTCATAAAAAGTTTCAAAATAAATTTAATTTAGTACTTATAATCTCATTTAATTAAATAATTCATTAATAAGGTAATCACTACATCATCATTGTGTCATAAATAAATTTATTTATTTGGTGTTTTAAATTTATAATTAAAATACCATGATTTATGAAATATTTTTTTTTCATTCCAATTAATATTTATATTTGAATTTATCTTATGTATAACCCCATATTAAAAATTTTTATTAAGAAGATACAAGTTTATGTCATATTTATCTTTACTTTAAATTAATTCTTATAAAATGTCATTTTCACAACCAAGTAGTTCCATGGGGTTCCAAAATTAAACCAAGGATGACCATGGTCATAAATATCTCATCCAATAGGATTAGGAACTGTGTTAGGGTAGTTTAATATTATTATAATTTTATTTTTTACCTTTATTTACCAGATTTACCCTTTAACCATAGTAAATAAAACATTTATTGAAGTTACTATTCATAATGTCCAAAACATAAAAGGTACCCATTCACAAAATTTGGTCCTTATTATTCCAAATATGTTTTTAATTTTTCAAAATTCAAAACATAGAAGTTGCAGTAATTAATTTAAAATTAATTCTCATTGTCAAAATCAAAAAGCGGGTTTTTAAGAAGTAATAAATATCAAAAGATTAACATGTGTTTATGTGAAATTTCAATGGAAAATTACTTCCAATGACCAGAATTGGATTAAATTATAAAAACTTAATACAATTAAACTTTAAAAATAATTAAAAAGATAATCTAACTATATAAATAAATTAGATGAAAAAATAGTTTAGAATTAAAATGCAGTATTTCTCACTATTCATTAAAATTTGAATTTTACCAAAAAAAATACCAAAAATTCAACAAAAAAAATTCTCATGTCCCTATTCCAAAGAATAAGTTTATTCTGTCCTATTTAACTTATAAAAGTGTGAAAAACTAGATTTAAAATGGGTTTTTCATCAAAAGGCAGTAAAACTGCATTTTTTGAAAAATACTTCTTTTATCCGAGAAATTGATTTTGTTTTCATACTGTGTTCTAGAAAATGATTAAGATGAATTATAATGTTATATATAATTCAAAATATGGTTAATACTATTCATGAAGTATATTTTATATCTCATAATATTATTTTAATAATATATCATTGTTTAGTGAAACTCGACTTCACGTACAACACAAACATTCGAGGAAGGATGCTCTTGCATGTAATGCAAGACAAGAATAGTGTTTTGTATACTGAAAGATAATAAGGTGTTGTGTATAGCACAAGATAATATTTTTATATTATAAAAAATAAGACATCAAAGAAAATAAAAATAATATATCTCATAAAATCTCTGGGTGTTACATTAAGAGGATGTTTTATTAACACTACTTATGAAGTGGGTTTCCCAAAAAGATATTTTAAAGTATCAATATTTAATTTTTAAACTGTAATTTAAAATTTTCAAGATGTGATTTATTGAATTATGGTAGAATTTAACAGCCTAAGATTTTATGATATGTATCTTAATTTTAATTTCTTTGATATCTTACATTGCACACAACACTTGTCTTAAACAAACAACGAAACATTATTATGTTATCGTTACAACCAAGATGTTAAATTGGCCGGAATAAATTGTATTAACCACATTATGAAATATATAATTATCCAACACATTGATAATTTAGTAATTATTTTTTTTGTTAAAATCATTCTATTCTTAGAAAAATACATTTTCATCACAAATGTTTTTCGTTCTTTCTATGAGTAAATATTATAATAATTTTCAATAAATTTTATAAATTTTATTTCATAAAACTAATAAAAAAATTAAAATAAGTATATTAAAATCATCTTATGGTGAACATTTTGTAATTTTCTAAGAAGATTGATTTTTTAGTGAATAGTGAAAAATATCAATTCTTATAAAACAATCAATTTTTTTTCATTAAATATACCTTTATGAATCCAATTTGATCTCAATGTAAAATAATTAAAATTTAGTTTTATATAATCTAAGTAATTACATTTTAATCACCTTTATAACTTAATGTGGTATAAGTACATTTCTTGGCTCAAAAAATGCATTTTCAAGAAGAATGATTTTCGTTTTGTTTTATGGGATTAATATTAAATTAAAATATAGAAATAATGTATTTTTTATTTCTAAAAATGGATACTATATTTGGATTTATAATTTCTAAATTTTATATATAATTCCATTTTATTTTTTACCAATGTGAATAGTATCCTTGGAAATTTTCATTACCACGGTAAAGGGTAAATTGGGTAATTTAGGTTATAAATAAAATGTTAAGGACTAGTAAATTACCCTAAAACATGAAAAAAATTATTGGATGATTATTGTTCATCCATAAAAATTTAATCTTTTGATATATGAACATTGTTTCTATTAGGAAGTGATTATGACCCTTATAATATTTTATTTAAAAAAAAGTCAAAGATGTCACACTCATAATTATAATAACTAAAAAATGTTAATTATGTTTTATACTGAGGATATATTAGAAAATAAAGATTAATTTAAAATCTGAAATATTTATATCCATAAAAGTAAATTTTTTTTAATTTTATGTGAAGAAATAAGTAAATTAAATGCCTACACAATACTAAAATAATAATTATTTTATTAATAGATAAATCAAATAAATTTTAATTAAAAATATTAAAATAAATATAATTTGTGATAATTAATTTCCTCCATGTATTTTATATACGACATTGTCATGTTATGGATATAATAAAATATTTTTTTAATTATAAGTGTTATCTTAATGTTGTTAATGTCAAAGTAATGAATACTGCTTAAAATTGAAATTATGAATATTTTATAGTAAATAATATTTTATTAAATGATATAAAATTCCTAAAAATATTAAATTTGGCCAAATGATTTGGATATTGTTGAAAATTTCATTCATGATCAATTCATGTGTCTTTTTTCATTTTTTAGTAAATATATTAACCCTCAAAGTGTAAAAAACCATGTTGTCATGGTAATAGTTGAAGAGGTTAAATAAGGGTTAAAACCCAAAGATAAAATTATAACCAATATATAATATTGTAAATTTTTTTTTGGATGAATATGATTAAACCCTTATCACCTTAGCCTAAAATTTTATTGTTTTAATTGCAAAGACCTCGACCCCAATTTCCTAGAGTCGATGCCTTAATTTATTACATTGGCATAAGATACAGGGAATAACATCCCAATGGACCATATAGTTTAGTTGTCTTGGTAAACATGATACATACTTGAAATTTACATAACATTTTAAAAAATAAAAATACACAAATAATTTCGTTAAGTCTACCATTATTCCCCCTTTTTGTAACACTACATATCAGTCATAATATAACTATTAGAATTCTAGGAAAAATGAAACATATGAAAGTTATGAGAACAAATTCTTAATAAGAGTAATCATACAATATAAGCTATGAGTAAATATAGCATAAATAATATGAAAAGGTAAATAATTAAAACACATATCATTTAAAAAATCTCAAGAGCTAAGAAAATTAACTATGGATATTGAACTAGTCTAATAATCACATGGAATATTAATAACTAATATCGTAATGAGAGAATGAATAATTTGAGACATCATAAATATACTGTCATGGGTTTTTCCAAGACACCATACATAAACGAGTAAGGCCTCAACCAATATCTAAACTAGTTTGTCTCCTGAGACCTAATGATGCATAGAGTGGATATGGCAGGCTCTGCCCATCAATTACTATACCTAATTCATTCCTTAAATGAAAGTGGTGAAACACAATCAATATATAAATTTTTATTGAAAATATCATACAAAATGTAAATAACATTTATTAAGTAGACATAATCACAAAACATCCAGGATAATATGGTGAATGGTATCAAAATAGTATATCCCCAGTCAAACTAATCCGTAACTATTTAATAGAATTTGGTATATAGTATCCTAATATATAAACGTCAATTATGTAAAATATTAAAAAATTACATGGATGTAAAAGAAAATACTTTAAAAGATATCATTGAAAAATTCTTGAGGAAAATAATATTTAAACATTTCAAAGTGTCTCAAACCACTTGGAAACATTTGAATAATATTTTCCATGATGGAAAAACATTAAATGAAACCTGTAATATCATGATAATAAGTATATTTATAATATTACATGTCAATAGAGTATTATATACACCTAATAAAATAATATAGGTGTTTATCATAACAAATGTCTCAAAGAAGTCAAATTGTGACAAAAATCCATTACAACTTTGGAAATTTGAAACTGTAATCCCCATGAAATAGAGATACTCAAATTGATTTGTGAATCCCCATAAATTTAATGAAAATAAACTGATAATTCATTCATTTATATTATATACACCACAAAAAAAAAATAAGTGGTGAATATGATATAAGTCTAACAGACATAAATGTGGGACCTTAAATCCCCTTATAAAGTTTGTATCATTTAGGTGAGAATTTATAAATGGGATTATTTTGTATAAAAAAGTGTATCCACACTAGAAGAAGTGGTAATATAACATAAATAAATAAACATTGTATATAACACATAATCATGGATAAATTTAATCAATGAAGTAGATGTACAACCCAATGAATAGAAATTGAGTTAAGAAACCTCTTACCACTTGTAAACAGTCGAATAATATACCTCATAAAAGTAATAATTATAAAATGAAAAATTATATACCATTAATATAATAATATTAATGATATTTTATATCAAAGGGAAATATTAATAGACCAGATAACTTATATTAGTCGTGAAAAATACTTATATCTCACAGAAGTAAAAGTGAGATGAGAAATCCTTACCTCAAACTTCCTTTTGGTTGTACAAGCTTTAAAATCCTGTATAATGATTTAAAACATGTTATTAATTTATTTAAGAACCATATTAAAATTTATGATATTATATATGATCCTATTATGTCATCTTATCACCCATTTGTTAATAATATTCCATTATAACCCTTATTTCGTTTGATAACTGCGTCATTTTCCAATGCATGTTATGACGTGTAAGTGATATTTAATATTCATAGGATATATTTATTTAATATATATAATTATATTAAGTTAATAGATACCATATTAATTCATTATATAAATTTTTATAATAATTCTTGAATGGTTAACATGGAAAATGAATCACATCGTGTCGGGGAGACGGTAGGCCAAACGTACGCACGAGCGATGATACCATTCCCTTAAGGGTGAAAGGGTAAGGAAGTGGATGGTATATTAATTTTTATATAATAATAATTATGGAATAATTATAATATATATCCATTATTTCCATAATTATAGTAATCCAAGTAAAGTGGTGATGAAAAACAAATTACACCACTGCATGGTGATGGTAAGTCATACATACGCATGCATGATGATTTTATTTTACATAGGATGGATAAAATAAGGAATATGGTTTTCCAAAAATTATAATAAAAACTTAGTGTATATATGATACTGGAGTTATTACTTTATCATGGGAACCACTCATGAAGGGGAAGTAAAAGGAGAATGATTTTTTGAAGAGTCGGTAAAGAGGATTACCTCTTCTACGTAGGTTCTCCTTTATAACCTCTCTTAAAAGACATAGGGTAGGTCTTTTTGAAATATCAAAACCTCCAAAACATAGATAATTATGTTTAGAAGAGAAAATTGAAGGTTTTTTCAAGATATAATGCCCAAGGATGTGGGAATAAGTGAGGGAGGAGGTGTCCTTTTACAAATGAGGTGAGAGGTACTTTTGGAAACTCTCAAGATATTAAATTAATATAAATTAACATTCAATTAAAAATGGATATAAAGAGAGTTATTTTATAGATAATATGAGTATAGAATGAAATTATCTCATGAAATAATTTTTATACATGTTTATGGAAATTATTACTATTATCTTTTTTTAACCCTTATTTAAACCCTTTAACTATTACCATTACAACACATGTTTTTACTATTTGAAGGTAAATATAGTTACTATAAAATTCCAAACGAACCATAAATGAGTCATGGATGAAATTTGAAACTTTATTTCAATATTTCAAACAAATTTTTTATATTTTTTGAATTATATATCATATAACAAAATATTTTTTATTTTAACATATCATTAATATCAATTTTGACACAATTCATTATAATAAATTTTAAAAAATAAAAATACGCATAATAAATTTGAAAAAAACCTTTAATACTCCCCTGATATGTCGATGTCATATTGAAATTTTGAATAAGACATTAATTATCCCAAATTATATTTATTTAATGCTTTTATTATCCTTTATTTTATATTTCCATTAATTAAACAATTATTGCATCATCATTGTGTAAGCCTTTAAGATAATTATTTATTTCCTAAAAATTATAAAAATTTACCATGATTAATAGAAAAATTTTATCCTTCAAATAAAAAGTTATAGTTAAAGATATATTTTTAATAATAACATATTAAAAATGTAATAGTTATTAAAAATTTGAGTATAACATATTTGACTTTCCTTAGAATAAAATAATATAAAAGCCTTAAATTTATCCAATTTGATCTAATGGGACATAAAATTGGCCTAATGATTCATTTTGGTTGAAAATCACTCTTACAATAAAATTATGACATGTTTTTGGGTAATTTTGTAATATTTATAATAATATTTTTTACCCTTAATTACCTGATTTACCCTTAACCATTATAATAAAAAATACCAAAGTTACTATTCAAATTATCCAAAAATAAAAGGGGATTATGTAATAAATTTGAAACTTATGATTCCAAATATTTAATTAATTTTTAATAATTAAATTCATAAAAGTTTCAAAAATTAATTTAAAATTAATCTGGTAGACGGGATGAAACAATGAGTTTTTAAAGTAAAAATGTTCAAAAAATCGAAATGTTTTTATATCCAATTTCAATTTCAAATTGATTAAAATTACCTATGCTGGATTAAATGATATAAAATTGATCTAATTATACTTTTAAAAAATAATAATAATTTAACACTGAATTATTTAGACAAAAAAATATTTTTCAATTAAAATCCAGTATTTTCTAGTACTCATCAAAATATGAAAATTATCATAATAATACCCAAAATTTAAAAAATGTAAATTTTGATATTATTATTCCATATAATAAGTTTATTTTTTCGAATATAATTTATAAAAGTCTCAAAACTACATTTAAAACAAGTTCTCCATCAAAAGGTCACAAAATTGCCTTTAGAATAGTATAACATTTTATGCATAAAATTGGTTTTATTCTTATCTTAAACCTATCAAACATATTGGATGAATTAAAAATAATTGAATACATAACTTATATATTTCATTGATAACTTTCACTAACAGTGTTTAGTTTAATTTATTATGATAAAATTATATTGTGGGTATAAAAATAGATTTTTTAATAAAAGCATGTCCTTTATATTCCATTGGTATTTATATTCACAGCCAATTAATTGGTAATAAATAAATTTATTTTATATAAATGCGTAAAATTTATTTTATCAATTTATTTCATCCTATTCACGATTGAAAACATAATAACTAGTGTTAAAGTAATAATATTCAATAGTATATCATGGTTCGTTTAAGCTCGGTATTGCGTGAAATGTATACTATCAATGAAATTGAATTGAATTATGAAAAGATATACCGTAAAATCTTGGGGTGTTAAATTAATGGAAACATTTCCATGAAAATGACTGATATATTATTTAAATAAAATATAGTTACAAAATGTCACACTCATTGTATTTAATATATTATATGTGTTCATAGAGGGACAAAATCATGATATGAACAAACCTAAATGTCTATTTTTATCATAACGAAATTATTTTAATAATATAAATTTATTTTTAATTTTTATAAATTTTTTAATTAACATAAATTCTTGTGAAATACTAATACAATTTATATTTAATTAATAGAAAAATAAAATAAATGATTTTAAAAATATTAATTTTGACATAATTTGAGTGAGTTAATGTGTGAAATGATTTTTCAATACCAATATGAAAAAATTTAGAGGTTTTATGTCATTATATTCGAATTAGAACTTTTTTTGATGTATTTTAAGTCAAACTAAATAAATAGTGTCAAAAATGACATTAATGATAATTTATCAAAATTAAATTTTATTAAATTATTTAAAATTAATTAAAATATTATCTTCATAAATTGGGATATAAAATCTTTAAAAACATCATAAATATTATATTTATGATTTATTTTTTCATTTAGAATAAAATTATTAACCATTTATGATTAAAATAGTGGTTGTTACGGTTAAGGTCAAAAATAACAAACCAAGGGATAAATCAAGAGGATAAGTATTAAAATGTCACTGAAACTTGTATAAATTATATTGGATGATGTTATTAAAACCCTATAATATCTTATATTTTAATAAAATTAAATTTTGAGTAATTTAAAATGTTAAATTAATGTATTATAATTTAATAATTTGGGAAATTCCAAAAGTGCCTCTCACCTCAATTATAAAATGACTCATCCTCCCTCACCTATTCACACTACTTAGAACCTTATAGATAGACCAAAACCTTCCCATTTATATTCCAAAAATATATATCCATGTTTAGGAGGTTCTCTTATTTCAAAAATATTATCCCTTCATGCCTTAATAAGAGATCTAAATGAAGTCTGTCAAAGAAGAGGTAGTCAATTTGCCAACGTATTCATGTTCATTTATTCTTCTACTTTCTACTCATGTTTATTTAAATCCTAAAATAATAAATATTTTATAATCTATATAATTAGATATTATTATTATTATTAAACAATTATATTTTACCTTTTACTCATCTTATGAAAAACAAAAGCACTCCACGTGCGTCCGTATGGCTTACCGTCTCCACATAGTGGTGTAGTTTTTTTTAATCACCACTTAACATGGATGGTTATAATAATGGTAATAATTGATATAAATTATAATTATGACCTAATATTTATTCTAGAAAATTAATATACTATCCACTTCCTTACCCATTCAACCATTTTGAAATTATTGCTCGAGATTTCGTACGGCTTATCGTCTCCACGAAGGGATGTGGTTCATTATCTATGGTCAATATTAAAAAATGATCATAGAAATGTATTTAAAGATTAAATATGATATTTATTACATCAATATTATTCTATATATGTTTGATATATATATTATGATTGATAACTGGGACTTTCAAGACAAAACAAGCATGAGAAAACAAGGAAATTAACACCGAAAATAGTGTAATAAATAAAATATTATTAAAAATGAGTGGGAAAATGTTATAATGAGATCATATATGATATAATAAATATTAATATGATTCTATTATATGTTATTAATATTTTTAAAATCACTATATATGAGTTTCAAACACGTACAAAGGAAATTGGAACAATGATAAGGGTTTATTACACAATGTCATTATTATTGGGCATTGTTTTTGAGTAAGTCTCCACAGGGGAATATTTCTCATCCATGTATTTTTTTGTTAAAAATGTTTTCAAAAATGATTTTAATATTATCAATTATTTTTTAAATTAATTTTCAACACTTTTGGACTTTTTATAAAATGTTTTAAATTGAATCTTTTGGTCATTTTCCAAAACAAGGTACATTATGTCTATTCTTAGAAAAATGTAAAAGGATTTTTTTAACTTATATAGAATGAATATAATTTATGTAAATCATTATTCCTTAATTATTTAAGGATTCAATTACATGTTTAAGAAGATAATTTCAAATAAAATGATTTCTTTATTACGTAAGATGGTTTTAAATTAAAAAAAGAATTATTTTAATGTAAAAAATCATATTTTCCCAAAGAAGTATTCTAGTAACCTAATTAAAGTATTTTAATATATATAAACATACTTTTTTGAATATTATGTTGATTATTTACTTTTTTGATAACATTCATAATTTTTTATTGAATCGTTTATGATCAGTTTGACAGTGATTGTACTATTTTGATACCATTCGAAACATTACTTTGGATGATTTACAATTATGTTTATTTATTGGGGAAAGTTATTAAAATTTAATATAATAGTTTCAATATGAATTTATATATTGATTATGTTTCACTAATTTCATATCCGTAATTAATTGGACTCAGTAAGTGATGGTCGGGTCCGCTATAGCCCCTCGATGCATCGGTAGATCTCATGATAAGAACTATACCAGTTTTTGGTTGAATCCTTACCCATTTATGTATACTTATTGTTGGAGGAATTGATAGTATGTTTTAGACATTCAAAAATATTAATTACACAATTACTATATTAGTTATAAATATTTTATGTGATTATTATTTAATTAGAATATTCATGGTTATTTTTTACTCTCATGTAATTATTTATATGGAATTATTTGATCATAATTGTTTTTCATATTATACCCAAGATTATTATTAATGGAATGTGTTTCAGTTATTCACCATTCCATATTTTTTATACCTGATATACTCATGGATTCTTCTATACCACTACCCTTATTGAGCATATGATCTCACCCCTTTCTTATGTTTCACTTTTCCCCAAGATATGAGTAAGTGATTTTTGATTGATATGAAGGGTTACACAAAAGTAGAATATTAACATTCTCAATGAAATTATGTTTTTATTTTATGTTTTTAATGGAAATGTGAATTTAAATTATGTATCTAGTTTACCAAGACTAATAAACTATTCAGTCCATTGGGATGTGATTCCCTATATCTTATGCCAATTTAATAAAGTAACCACCCACTCTAGGTACATCGAAACTATTTTTTCATACATGAATATTACATAATTTTAAAGATAAACAAAATAATAGTGATACAAATCCTAGATACAAAGTTATAGTGTATTGGGAAAATTAGGACCATACATAACTTTTACATAATAAATCTTAAACATTTATTTAATTCCTTCTTCTCTATATTCTTATTGCCCCTCGTTTTAACCTTAGTACAAGAATTCACCTGAGGATATACATCAAAATAATGGGTGAGCTAAAAGAATAATAAGACGATAGATAAGAAAATGAATCAATATAACATGGGGTGAAAATAATAATAATAATCATAACATAAACATAGGATCATCATTATAATCATGATAAGAAGCACTAGATAATGGCATGAAATTTGGCAATGTATAAAAATTAAACATCATGTCTTAGTGGTCAAATACCACACATAGCTATGAACAAATATAGAATAATGTTCATAGATATTTCAATTCATCTCATGAGATTAATATAATTACCCAATTCATTGAATATATATATAATTCTGGTCACACCCATCACATCAAAACATTTACATGTGCAATGTAATTCTGGGTGCACTCATCATATCATAACATTTACATTATCATGCCTTCCATATAGAGAAAATATAAATAATGGACATAAAATAACCCATAGAAAGGAATGGGTTTTATTTAAAAAATAATACATTCATGAATAAAATTTGGGGTTCCCAAATGAAATAGTTAATAACATAATTGTATGAGAATAATCAATTCTGAGTGAAGAAGAAACAATCTCATGAGAAGTAAAAGATGTATTTATGGAAAGAATAGTTCTTTTGGAAAACTCATTGAATTTATCATAAAACCAGATTGGAAACATTTATATCCTAGAAAAGAAAATTTAAGAAAAAATAAATTAAATTTACGGATCATTAAATGAATATCCATATTGAAAATGGAGTGAAAGAAGGAAATCCCAAAGAAAGAGAGTTGGGTTCAAGATCCCTATACATTATGTCTGAATGATGTCTTCAATTTAATTTCCAAAATAATAAAATTAAAATAATTTATTAAAAAAATAATGAACCTATACTACATTTAATTTATTTATTATAGTTTTATTAATTTCATTTATGGACTTTTCAATGAGTTATAGAATTAAATTTCATCATTCGGGAGTGTTCGTTTTCTTGGTTTTCATTATCGGTTCACTTGTATATGAGTATCAAAGTTCATGTAAAATTGGAATACTTATCCAAAATTTAAATTATATGTTATTAATGAAATTTTATACTATTAAATTATCTTATATATAATTTTTATATAAGTTATGAGTATGAATCATTTGATAAATATTTTAGGAAAATGATTTAATTTATTTGGTGGATTTTACAACCATCAAAAACTCATATCACTCTATTTAATATCATGTTTATATATTGCTTCAAGAAAATTATATAAAATAAAATATGTATAAAAAATCATATTTAACTATAATAATGATTTTATGACCATAATTGAAGGCATTAGAGGAAAATTAAAATTCATCGTCCACGGTGGTGGTAAATCGACAAACCACAAATGATATTTTCATTTTTAGAATAAAAGGAAAAGTGAAGATATTCGAAGATTAATTATTAAATTAACATAATGAAATTATAGTATATAAATTATATTGAGTTATAATTCCACTTGTATTGGTTTATGTGAGGATAGGATAATAAAATAAATGAAAATGAAAAGAAAATAAAAGAAAAAGAAAGAGGATTTTACCTCTTGAATTTCTCCTCCTTAAGAACCTTATTAGTGAAAAGGGTTTGGACTTTTGATGAGACCAAGGCCTCATGAACATGTGGTAAGGTCTTGTAATGATTATTGGGTAGAACATGGACATGGAAAAAATCTTGGGAGGCGTGACAAGAAGAGGTGGTGAGGGGTTGTATTTATAATGGAGTAGATGGGTGTTTTCTCATTATTTTATTCATTAGTTTATTATTTTGGCTCAATAATATGATGATTTTGAGAATTATCACTAAATATATTAAAATTATTAAGGATAGTTTGAGATTTTGTTCATACATAATCCATACATCATCAATAACTCAATAATTCACGTATTTGATAAATACTGTAAATTACCGTATTTCATTATTCTCCAAAAAGTAAACTATTTTAGAAAAGTCTCAAAAAATCTTCCTAACTATTTTTTGACATATGGAATTCCAAAATTAATTCTATTTTATGAAAATAATTTTTTAAATATGAGAAATTTCATTTTTAATTAAAATCTTCATTTATTTGGAAAATACCATTTTTAAAATTATAACTGATTTTATAACACTTTAAAAACATAAATAAGACCTCCAAAAATTATCTTATAATCAGAAGACAAAAAATATTTATTTATAATTACATATTATGAAAATAAATTTTCTTTTAAATCATTATATTAATTATAAAATCGTAATTAAATATTTATGACTTACAGAAATACCAACACTTAATTTATAATTTTTAAAACATCTATTTACTTATACTATGGTATAATTATATCATATTTTATTTTATAAGATAACTAAATTTTATTTAGACATTAAAAGGTGATATTATTATTCTATTGGTTAAATTTCTATCCCTAATGTCCATTTATTATTCCAAAGGTCAAGTTACTATTTCATTAGTATAGTTTCCTTAATTTCAATAAATACCATTAATTTCATTCATTAATTATTTATAAAGTTTGTATTGTGTTTAATTTCAGATTTTATGTGAATTATACTATATAAAATATTTATAGTAGGGGAAATTTCATTAATAAAATTCTGGGTTGTTTAATTCTGTCGCCCTTATATAATTTCTCCCTCGTAATGTCATTTTACATAAATAGGTGGGGGTATTTCTCCCTCATCACTTCTTATGGTTCCCATGTTTTTTCTTCGTACTTATGGTTTATCCATAGTATATTAACTAGTTGAGTAGTCTTATTGTGTATAACTTTATGTCTATGGTCAAATATCTTCACTGGCTGCTCCTTGTAAGATATATCATTCTCCAACTATACCACCTCTATATTCAGTACATGTGATGGATCTGGTATGTACTCCCTCAAGAGGGATACATGGAATACATCATGTACTTGAGACATGGTAGGTGGAAGTGCTAGTTGATAAGCTATAATTTTGACTCGATCGAGAATAAAAAAGGGGATGATTTACTTAGGACTCAACATTCATTTCTTCCCAAATCTCATGATCCTATTACATGGAGATATATAGAGGAATACCATGTCTCTAACCTTAAACTCAATGTCTCATATATGATTATCTACATATATCTTTTGTCATCTCTGGGATGTCTTGATGTGTTGTTGAATGGTTTTCACCTTTTCCATCATTTCTTCAACCATTTTAGTTCCCAGTAGCTTACATTCATTGAATTCATCCTAGCACACCAGTGTTCTACATATTTTCCCATAAAAATATTAATATGGATCCATTTTGATGTTCAAGTGGAAAATGTTGTCATAAGAGAACTCAGAAAGAGAAAGATGTTGGTCTAATCCTTCTTTTAAGTCCATATGACATACTATCGACATGTATTCCAGTGACTGAATATTTTGTTCATATTGGCCATCATTTTTTGGATGATAATCCATATTTATGTTATACTTAGTGTTTAGAGCATATTGTATACTTTTCTAGAACTTCAAGGGGGAATGTTGGATCTCAATCGGATACAATAGATAGTGGTAATCCATGTAGTCATACCACTTCTCTGATGTATATCCATGCATGTTGATCCATTTATAAGTCCTCTCAAATTGAGATAAAGTGATATATCATTGTAATATGATCCAAAACAACCCATATTGCATTATTTCCACTAGATGTCTTTGTAAGTCTAGTGACAAAGTCTATGGTGATGATTTCTCATTCCCATGTTGGTATGGGTAGTGGTTGTATCATCCCCGTATACTTTTGTCTTTCATCTTTCAATTTCTCATGTTCCAAGCACTTTGATTTCTATTCAGTGATCTCCTTCTTCATATTGTCCCACTAATAGTTCTGTTGGATATCTCGATTCATCTTTGTGCTCCCTGGGTGAATAGAGAAGGTTGAGCTATGTGAATCATTCAATATCTCCTTATTTATCTCTGGATTGGATGGTACACATAGTCATGGTCAAAACCCTACAAATCCTTCCTCATCAATTTTGAACTCTGAATATTTCCCATTTTTGATATCTTCCACCTTCTTCTGAATTCCCACATCATTTCTTTGATCATCCTTTATTTTATCCATAGGGGATGGTTAAGAAATAATTTGAGAAATTATTGATGATGGTCCTCACTAAATTACTCCCATATCCATCCTTTGTAATTCTATGAATATTTGATCCTTCTCAATTCTTATCGTTGATAAAGATACAATATCCTTTCTACATAGAGCGTCCACCGCTTTATTCGTTTGCTAATATGGTAGTGGATTGAGCAGTCATAATCCTTAACGAGATATAACCATATTCTCTTGAACATTTTAAGATCCTTCTATGTGAATATATATTTGAAGCTATTATGATCAGTATATATTTTACACTTCTCCCCTTAGAGATAATGCCGCCATATTTTCAATGTAAATATCACAACTACCAACACCAAATCATGTGTAGGATAGTTTTTCTCATGAATTTTAAAATAACTTGAGGCATAGACTATCACATTATCATTTTAAATTAGTACACAAAATAATACCTTCATTTATAAATATATTAATACCAAAAAGAGTTCCTCACTTATCAGTAGTGTGAAAACTGGTGTGGTGATAAGCCTCCTTTTTTAACTCTTTGAGAAAGTATTCACATTCAATGGTCCAGAAATAATTTCCTCCCTTCCAAGTCATCTTGGTTAGTGGGTTTTAAAATCATGATAAGTTCTTCAAAAATCACTAGTAATACCTAGGTATAACAAGAAAACTGCAGATCTCTATTACAGATGTTGTCCTAGGACACTCTTTAGTTGCCTTTGTCTTAGAATGGTCCATAAATATTCCTTTACTGGGGATAACATGCCCCAAGAATGATAATTATTCAATATAGAACTCAAATTTACTTTAATTTTCATATAGATTATCCCTTCTCAAGTTCTTTATCACAGTATTCAAATTCTTCTCATGTTTCACTTTTCTCTAGGAGCAAATAATAATATCGTCGATAATGACTACCAAAAATTTGTTGAGCTAATCTATAATGAATCTTTTTATTAAGTCCATCAAAATTTTTGGAGAATTAGTGAGTATGAAAGTTATCACTATGAGATCATAGTGACCTTAACTCATTATAAAGGCATTCTTGGGAATATATTCCTTCCTCACCATTAATTTTTGATATCCCGAATAAAGGTTTTCAATAGATAAATACTTGGACCCACCCAATTTATTGAATAAGTCATCTATACGTGGTAGGGGATACTTTTTCATTATAATTATTTTGTTGAGATCATGCTAATAAATGGATAGGTGCATCAATCCATCCTTCTTATTGATGAATTGGACTGACACACTCCATTGTGAAGCACTCTGGTGTATAAAACCCAAGTCTATATTTTCTTGTAGCTGCATCTGTAGTTTCTCTAACTCAATGGTGGAAATTATATAAGGTGTCTTTGATATATAAAGATATCCAAGAATATGTTTAATTGAGAACTAAACCTCTCAATTGGGATAAAGAATAGTCAATTATTCAGGTAATATATTAGTGTAGTCTCTCAAAATGGGCATGTCATCGAGCATGATTCTCTCATTTGTCTCAATAATTTGAGCTAGATATTCCTGGTCATATGGAAATAATATCCACACTTGAGATGGTGATTTTTAAGTGTATTCATCCTCATCCTCACACTTGTACATAATTAGACGATACCTCAGGATGTAAAGAGTGATCTCCCTTTCCTGAAAGTTGATGTTGGATTTGTATATAGATAGCCAATCCATGCCCAATATAGCATCAAACTAGACCATAGGATGTAAGACTAGATTTTATGGGAGGTTCAGTCCACATTCATTAATTGGTGAGGAGTTATGCACATTAGATGCAATATTTTACCCATTTGATGTTCTCATAGATAAATAAACCTCTATATTTTGATGTGGTTTTTGAATAGTTCTTCTAAACTTGCAAGATATGAATGAATGCGTAGAACCAGAATAAAATAATATGTTCACTATTATTGAATTAATAACTAGTGTACCTATAACCACATAATTGTCAGGATCCAGCACCGCAGTAGTGATTTTATAATATTTTCCTTAATCTCTTGGCTTTAGTGGCTACTGACACTGATTACCCTCGGGGACTTTAGATTTAGTGAAATGGATTGTATAATTCCCATTCTCCCTATAGTTGAAGAATTGAACCATGGGTGATGCTCCCCTTTCCTCCGCCACTTTTTTCTACTTCCTTATGTCTCTTCGGCATTAATGAGCTTGGTGGTCTTCTCTCCCACACTTATAGAATTTCCCCATCCCTTTGAGGCAGTTCCCATGATGCTTCTTCCAATATTTTTAACATGTGGGTGATTGAGTTTTCTTTCCACCTTTGTCTTTATATCCCCCAACTTGAAACTCCATATTTAATTTTTTATCACCATAACCATTGTACCATTATCCAAACTCCATCTCCACATTGAGAGCACATCAAACAACTTCTTCATAACTCCCAAAGTATATAATTTATGGAGCCTTTTGAAGGTGTTTTTTTAAACCACTAAAGAATCTGTAAATTTATCTATCATTATTGATAACAAAACTTGAAGTGTACCTTTCAAGCCTTGTGAAATTTTCTCCATATTACATGACAGATTCTTCTTCCTTTTACTTTATCTCTTTGAATTTTCTCTCCATATTTTTATGAAGAGTTCAAGGGAAATAATTGTTAAGAAACATTATCTTAAAGTATTCCCACTCCATCTATTCATTTTAGTCATTTGGGATGGTGTTCTTAATCAAAAACCACCATTGTGAAGCCTCTCCATCTAGAAGATAAATGGAAAGATCCACCTTATCTATATCATTACAATGATGTTTATAAAATATATTCTCTATTGATTTGACCCATTGTTCTGAGACTAGTGGATCAAAAGATCCACTAAATGTCTGTAGTCATTGACACATAAAAGACTCGATAGAAAGTTTCTCCCTCTTAGGTGATAGAGTATGTTCTACATTATTCATGTTATTATTTATATCCTGAGACAACTGGGTAAGCATAGATATGAAATTTTGAACTCCACCTACCAAGGAATTGGGGATGTTGTTCAGGAAATTACTACATTGTCCCTTGCATGGGTTGTTGGCATGGTTTCTCCTCATTCCCACAATTTTCTAAAATAGAAAAGGTTTGAACAAAACATAAGTAAATAGGCCATGAATAAATAATTTATTCCATTGTGAAATTAACTATAAATGCATATCATGTGGGATCCCTATATTTATCATTTTTATAAAATAAAGATTATTTGGTGATTACATATTCTTAGTCTCATACTATGGGTTTTCACTAAGGGTATCTAATATAATTCAAAAATTAACTTAATCGTGCTCTGATTGTAGATATAGTGACCCTACATTTTCATCCATGACTATTACATCATTTTAATGATAAACAACATAATTGTGATACAAATCTAGGATCTAAAGATTTAGTGTCTTGGAGAAATTAGGACCATACACGACTTTTACATAATAAAACATAAACATTTATTTAATTCCTTATTTTATAGCTTCTTACTATCCCTCTTGTTCACCTTAGTATAAGTACTCACCTGAGGATATACATCAAAAGAAGGGGTGAGATAAAATACCAATAAGAGGATAGATAATAACATGAATCAATATAACATGGGCTGATCATAATAATAATCATCATAACATAAACATAGGATCATCGTCGTAATCATGAGGAGAATAACTAGATAAAGTTATGGAATATGGCATTGTATACAAATGAAACATCATGTCTTAGTGGCCAAATACCACACATAGTTGTGAACAAATCTAGCATCATGTTCAGGCATATCTAAATTTATATCATGATATAAATAACATTACCTAATTCATTAGAGTTATATATAATTTAGGTACACCTATACCATCATAACATTTACACGCGCTATATAATTTTGGGCCCACATATCACATCATGACATTTACATTATCATGCATGCCACATAGAATGTATATCAATATTGGACATAAAATAGCCCAATGAAAGGAATGGGTTTCATTTCAAAAAGCCTAAATTCATGAATAAAATTTGGTTTTACCAACTGAAATAGGGAATAACATACTTGTATATGAATCATAAATCTTGAGTGAAGAAGAAACAATCTCATGAGAAGTAAAAGATGTATTTTGGGAAAGAAGAGTTCTTATGAAAAAATCATTGCATTTATCATAAAACCAGATTGGAAACATGTATATCCCAAAACATAAAAGTTAAGGAAAATTAAACTATATTTAAGTAACATTAAAGGAATATCCATATTTAAAATAGAATGAAAGAGGGAAAACCTAAAGAAAGAGTGTTGGGTTCAAGAATCACCTTACCTTATGTCTGAATGATTTATTCAATTTAATATCTGGGACAATCAAATTAAATTAATTAACAAATATTGAAACACTTTTATATTTATTTTATTTATTATAGTTTTATTAAGTTAATTTATGCCTTTTAGATTTGTTATAGAATTTAATTTCATCATTTGGAAGTGTTTATTTTATTGGTTTTTATGATATGTTCACTTGTATATGAGTATGGAAGTTCATGTAAAATTAGAATAGTTATCCAGATTTAAAATTATATGTTATTAATGAACATTTTTAATATTAAATGATCTTATATATCATTTTTATATGGTATGTGTATGAATCATTATATAAATATTAAATGAAAATGATTTAATTTATTTGGTGGATTTTACAACCATCATGAAATCATATCATTTTATTAAATATTGGGTTTATATATTTCTTCTAGAACATTATATAACTTGAAATATGTATAAAAAAATCATATTTAAGCATAATAATATTTTTATAACCTTTCTTGATGAAGGTTGAGGAAAATGAAAATGCATCATCCATAGTGGTGGTAAATTGACACACCACGGACGATATTTTCATTTTTAGAAAAAAAGGAAAAGGGAATAGATTTGAAGATTAATTGTTCCATTAAAATAAAACAATTATAGTATATAAAATATACTAGAGTTATAATGCTGCTTGTATTGGTGGAGGTGAGGAGAGGATAATAAAATAAATGAAACTGAAAGGAGAATAAAATAAAAAGAAAGAGGATTTTTTCCTCTTGAATTTCTCCTCCTTGAGAACCTCATTAGGGAAAAGGGTTTCCTCTTTTGATGAGACTAAGGGATCTTGAATTTGGGGTAGGGTATTTATAAGTGTATTGGGTAGAACTTGGAAAAGGTAAAAATCTTGGAAGGTGTGAGTAGAATAGCTAGGGAGGGGTGGTATTTATAATGGAGGAGTGGAGTGTTTTCTCATTATTTTATTCATTAGATTATTATTTTAGTTCAAGAATTTGAATAGTTTGAACCTTGTCACTAAATATATTAAAATAATGAAGTATTTTTTGAAATTTTTGGCTTACATCATCCATAAATCATTTATGACTCAATAATTCATGTATTTGTTTAATACTGTAAATTACTACATTTCAACATTCACAAAAAATTAAACTATTTTAGAAAAATCCCAAAAACTCACCCTAACCATTTTATGAAATGTAAAATTCAAAAATGAACTGAATTTTGTAATTTTTGTTTCTAATTATGACAGAATTATTTTTAAATTTAAATCATCATTTACTTGGAAAATATCGATTTTAAAATAATAACTGATTTTATAACACTTTGAAAAATTATTTGAGGTCTCATAAAATTATATCATAATCAAAAGAAAAAAAATATTAATTTGTAAATTTTTTTATAAAAATTAATTTTCTTTTGATTCAATGTATTAATTATATAGTTGTAATAACATATTTATGACTTACAAAAATACCAACACTTAATTTATAATTTTTAAAAAACTAATTGACTTATACTATGATATAATTATATAATATTTTCATTTATAAGATTCCTAAATTTTATTTATACATTCATATTTAAGGTTACTATTCTATTGGTCGAATTACTATACCTTAGGGTCATATTACTATTCCAAAGGTCAAGTTTCTATTTATCGGTATAGGTTCTTTAACTTCTATAAATACTTCTAATTTAATTCATTCTTCATTTATAATGTTTTTATTGTGTTCTATTTATGATTTTATGTGAATTATACTATATAAAATCATTATATTAATGGAAATTTCATTGATAAATTTATAATTTGTTACCCTTGGCTATTGGGGTCAGGGTCTTTAAAAATTTGAAATTTGGATATCATCAAATTCTCATATGAGACAAATATGTTGAGAAGATGGATTTCCATAATCATATTGGCCATTATGAATTTTTGGTAATTCCTTTTGGGATGACCAACCCCCTTCCACCTTCAAAGTGTCCATGAATGATGTGTTATGTTTATTCCTCTTTATGTTTGTGTGGATTTTTTTGATGATATTGTAATCTATAGTTTGTACTGAATGCTTCATTTAGTAAACCTTCGCACTCCCCTACAATCTCTTAGAGTATTCCATTTTTTTTCCTACCCAAATAAATGTACATTCTTTTAGCACACAATTGAATATCTGGGTCATGTGAATTACCAAAATGGTATTGTGGTGGATCCAACTATGGTGTAGGCGGTCTTGGATTGGAAAAAACCACTTACATTCAAATGTTTTCATGGTTTCTGTAATGAACCGGAATTTCTAGGTAATTTTTTAATATATGGGAATTTTATGAGTCTGCGAAAATTGACGGCGTGTGATTCCGAGGCCCAGAGTGCCCAAAATGAATTTCTGAACTTTATTTCGGGTACGTTCATTAAACGTGCAAGTGGGTTTTTCTAACTTTTGAACCGGTGCTCAGAATCGAAATCTGAGGGCACCGTTGAACTCGCAGTGCCAGTATTTTCTTAAGGAGACCTTCACCTCGACTGTAGTAGGTCAAGGTTGGAAGTTAGCCTTTCACATATTCGTGAAAGAAATAAAATAAAAATAAAATTGTGTAGATTTTATTTTTATTTTTATTCCATGTGGAGGTTGATAAGTGGGGACCACCAGACCTAAACCTCCCATGATAGGTTATGAAGGTGGGGACCACCCGAACTAACCTCCCATGAGAGGTTATGGGGTGGGGATCACCCAAGCCCAAAACCTCCCAAATTTGATTTAAGAGGTGGGGACCACCCGAACCTATTAATGAGGGAGAAACCTCCCAACTCCCTCTTTAATGTGGAGGAGCCTATTGAGCTTCCTCCACATTAATTAATCTAACACACCACATTTAATTATGACAACATATGTGATTAATTAACCCAATTTGAATTGTGCCAACAATTAAATTGGGGGAAACAAATCACATTTTGGCTACTTTGCAAATTTGGTGGAATTGGGAGAAGAGATATATTGGTAGAAAGCTCTACAATGAAGAATGAGTTCTTCCACGAAGAATGCTCTTGCTGACGAAGAACACCTTCGACTATGGAGAACCAACAAACGAGCCTAGGATCGGAGGCATGTGGCGGGCACAACGAATGATGATATCTTTGACTTCCTCCGACGTGGGATGTCTTCATCTACAACGAATCGACATCTGTACTTCCTTATCGCGCCAACATCAATGAATAACCCGAGGTAGGGGGTTTTTATTAAATTATGTAATTCTCTAGTTTATTTTCCTCATACATGGAAAGCATGGTGAACACGGGTCAACCAAAACGAGTTGATCCATGATTCATATTAAATTGAAAAGTTTTCCATTTCTGACTTTTGTTTTGTTCAGCCGCTTGCTACCGTTCTAACACGGAGGGTGCGGAACAAACAAAAATGGTATGACCCCTCCGGAATTCTGCTTTGGTTTGTTCTTCACAATGGAAAAAGGTGATGAAGGCGACGGCGCAACAGCGCCACTTCGTGACCACCACCGCGGTGGCCTCGCCACGCCACCCCAGTCGAACTTCCGCCGCGGCCGTGCCACGCAGCCCCGACCGAACCACCCCTGTGGCCCCGACGCACTGCCGCCGCGGCCCTGCCGCACCACCTGCGGCCCGCCGCCATTGACCGAGCCGCCATCGCCGTCCTGTCCGAGCCGCCACCCGAGCTGCCGCTGCCTCCTGAGCCAACACTGCCTCCCAATCCACCGCCGCCGACCGAGCCACCACTCTAGTTGCCACTGCCTGTCGAGCCGCCACCGCTGACCATAGTGATCTTCCCCGCGCCCTCGCAGTACCCTCTGGGCCGAGCCACCTAGTGGGCTCTGCCCTCCTGGCCGAGCCGCCCTACGGCCTCGCGCTATCCGCAGCCGAACACCTGCGGCCCCTCGCGGCCTCCCAGATCACCCCGTGGGCCGGGCCGCCCAGTACGGGTCAGGATGAACCTAACGGGTCATGCCGCACTTCGGGCCAGGCCAGACCCAGTGGGTCAGGCCAAGTAGACCCGAACCGGGTCGGCCCAGTCCGAGTCGATACGACTGGGTTAGACCGGACACGGGCCCACTATGACCCATTTACTTTCTTTTGGCCATAACTTTGGCACCAGATGTCCATTTGACGAACCTTCAGTGGCGCTAGAAATCTTGGAGCGAGACGGTCCCTTGGAGTATTACCCCATTGGAGTTTTGGATTAAGATGGGGAACAGTCAGTTGGGATCGAGCACGAATCCAACCGAGCCCCCGGGACTAAAAGGATAATAACTCATAGACTGGGCGTCCGATTGACGCGTCGTATGTTGCATTGAGACCCCTATGACGTGGCTGACCTTTGAGATGCTTCTTTGCGGGACTTCGTGACAGTTGGAGTATCGAACAGTAGCTCGTGGAGCGGATCCTCCTAGAGACAAGCGAGTGTAGTGCAGAGACCTAGTAGGTGGCTGAGACCTGACGACTGCAGACTGTTTTGACTCGGAGTGACTCTACTAGCCCAGTGGGGAGCGGCTTGGTGTCGCAGAAAACCCACAGTGGGGAGGGCCTTGGTGTCACGATAGACCCACGGTACTCGATAGGAGGAGTACCTTAGCAGGCTACGATGGGGAGCACACTTGGTGATGTGGAATACCCACGGAGGGGAGCGAGTTTGGTGATGCAACAGATCCATAGTACTTGACAGGAGGAGTACATCAATTGTCCAAGGTTAGTGGGAAGTGCGTTTGGTGTCGCGACAGGCCCACTATACTCGATAGAGGAGGATTTCTCCAGTAGCCAAGGTTTCAAAAATGTTACTGGGGATGTTACTTGATACTACCCTAGAATAAAAATCCTGGTTGTGCTGAGTCAGTTTTTCTGTGTTTTCCTCATGATTGAGATGGATTACTTGATAACTTAGGTATATGTATGGGCATATACCTAAGTGGGGTTATCTATTGATTTCTTAATTTTTAGTTTATCCTTGGTAGATTTTGTGAGAACTTGAAGTTCTCGGGGTCCCTACTGAGTATCATTATACTCACCCCTACACGGGCTATTCCCGCACCTTATTGTGTTGGATGCAGATGACGGACAATGCTGACTAAGGACGTGAGTACCAGGACTGGATGGTACACGGAGGTGGACCATACGACGTGTCGGTATAAAGAGGAGATGGATGAACGCGGAGTGCTGAGGAGGTGATCTATACCTACCCTTCTGGTAGGAAACTCGGTGGATGACCCAGTAGCTATTTTATCTCTTTCTTGAGTTGTTTTGTATTCAGTTGTACTTGTACCTTCCAGTTGGGCTTGTATTCTGGCCCCTTTTTACTAATTGTACTCACTTGTTGGTTATACAGTTTACTCGTGTTCGTATCTTGCGATGTGAGTTTACCAGTTTTAAAGTCAATGCCTTCAATTTTTAGAGAATTACACCTTTGGTGCTAGTCTCCAGCCCCTGGCCTATGGAAGGCGAGCTTGGGGTAGTCACGACGTAGACCCCAGGGAAAGGGTCATGAAAAACTGGTATTAGAGGAGTTGGTTCTACCGCAAAACTTAGGACTCTGATATTTTATATGAAGAAATTGTGTTAAGGGTAATGAGTGTGGTTTTCAGTTCAGGGAGACCAGTGTTGGTGCGGCGGCCGTCCTATCATTACACTAGGACCCTGAATTTTGATTTCCGACTCAGTGCACGAAAACACTGATTACGTGTGTGTAAAGTTTTATTTACGTCAGCTCACCAGGTATAACTTTTGACGATGTTACATCTAATTCTTTTCAAGATGCCCCACACAGACAACCAGTTAGAGTTAAGAAAGTTGTACGTACTGATAGCCCACCGAATGATGAGGCCTCTGTGTAGGGCCCTTTCCCAGTAGAGGCACTAGCAGAGGCACCAGCGGTACCACTTCCCATTGGGCCACCGATGCCACCAGCCCCAACAGAAGACGGTGCACACTGCTTGAGCGCGTTGCACTAGTTCCAGCACCAGAGGCCACCCAGGTTCATGAGAGAGATGGACACACAGGCAGTTGAGGATTGGCTTGAGGCTATAGTGAGAGTCTTTCGACTGGTAGGGACACCAGCAGACCTCATGGTGATCCTTGCCTCCAGACTTCTACAGGAAGCACCAGGAAGATGGTGGATCATGATGCTCCAAGTCCACGATGAGGTAACGCTTCTTTGGGAAGACTTCAAGAGTCTGTTTCGGGCAGAGTTTATTCTAGCGACTCTTCGTGCAGTGAGCATACAAGAGCTACTTCGTCTACAGAAGGGTAGTGTGATAGTAGCTCAATACACAGTGAGGTTTACTGACCTCTCATGTTACTCCACCAATATTGTTTGGGACCCATTCTTCAGATCCCAGACCTTTGATCAGGGACTCTGGTGGGAGATCAGGGCTTTGGTGATCTGATTCAGCATCTCGATGCAGGCGAGAGTGTTAGAGAGAGCCCTCATAGTGGAGAGTTTACTTACTGAGCAGTCTCTAGTAGCGAGATCCACCACCAGCTGAAATGTAGTGGAGTCTTCTATAGATGGAAGCAGACAAATGTTGTAGAGGTCCAAGAGGACCAGACCTACCGGTGGATGACCGCATGACTCAGGATCAGTTGTGCGGGGCACCCGAGGCGGAGACAGACCTGCCAGGAGCAGGCAATGTTACTCATGCGGCGGGCAGGGTCACATGGCTTATGAATGTCTGACCTACTATACAGATGATCAGAAGATGGTCGAATGACCACCCAGTCAGAGATAGAGATTCAAATGAGGAGTTCTGCAGGGATCAGGCGGACGTGGCAGAGGAGCTGGTCATGTAGATAGCGGTGGGTGACGATTTGAGATATTACTGCCACCACCACCAAGAGGTCTACCCCAACCACAAGGAGTAGGTGGATAATGGAGTGCTCAGCTCTAGGCAGCTGAGGCCTACTATCACGACGCTTTGGAGATGATACGATTTACAGTCTGTGTCTATTCCACCATATCTACAATACTTATAGACACAGGTTCCAGTCATTCTTTTATTTTCACTACCCTTATTCATAGCACGGATATTCTGATGGATCCATTGGCTCGATCCTTATGGCTAGAGACTCCTATGGGAGAAGATTCGACAATTACGCACCGGTTCCAGTAGTGTGAGATTACTCTAGGAGGCGAGAGCTTCGGCTGGGATCTCCTAGTAGTAGCATCGAGGACTTACGATTTCATCTTGGGTATGGGATGGTTATCTATAGTCCATGCTCAGATTGACTGTATTAGGTGCAAAGTGTGGTGTTTCCACATGGATGGGACCAAGTTTACCTCCACCGACAAAAAGGGAACCTTTGAAGCACATGATGGACTTACCCGGAGGAGGGTGTAGCCGATCACTCATCAGTTGGCTAGCCTTACCATTGGAGCGGTTGATGTGGAGAGTCCAAATTATTCTGTAGTGGTGGACTAGTATGAGGATGTCTTCCCTGATGATGTCCCAAGTCTACCTACTTACAGAGAGGTGAACTTTTATATTGACCTGTACCCCGGGAAGACACCGATATCTACACTAGCATATAGGATGGCTCTCGCAAAGCTTCATGAGATGCGAGTATAGTTGGAGGAATTGCAGGGTAAGGGATTTCTCCGGACTAGTGTTTCTCCCTGGGTTTCCCTGATTCGGTTCGCCAAGAAGGTAGATGGGAGCTTGAGGCTTTGTGTTGACTATTGGCACCTGAACTAGGTGACCATGAAGAAAAAGTACCCACTCCCGAGGATTGATGACCTCTTTGATCAGTTGAAGGGAGCATGATGGTTATCAAAGATAGGCCTCATATTAGGCTATCATCAGCTCAGAGTGCGAGATGAGGATGTATAAAATATGACTTTCAGATGTCGGTACAACCATTATGAGTTCTTGGTTATGCCATTCAGTGTACCCAACGCTCTAGTAGTGTTCATGGGGCTCATGAACAAGATCTTCCAGCCATAACTTGATTGCTTTGTTGTAGTCTTTATTGACGACCTTCTGATCTACTCAACTATTAAGGAGGAGCATGCCTATAATTTGCGAATAGTACTGGATACACTTCGAGAGCACTGACTTTATGGTAAGCTCTCGAAGTGCCAGTTCTGGATTTGAGAGGTTCACTTTATGGGACATGTAATATCAGAGGCTGGATTTGCAGTAGATCCAGCAAAGATTGAGGTGGAACTTTCTTGGGAGCCACACAGGAGTGTGACAGAGGTACAAAGTTTCATGGGGTTGGCTGGATACTATTGGAGGTTTGTGATAAATTTCTCCAGAGTTGCAGCACCACTATCATCCTTGAAAAAGAAGGGTAAACCCTTTGTGTGGTCAAAGAGATGCCATCAGAGCTTTCAGGAGCTGAGGCAGAGGCTGACTAATTCCCCCATCATGGGGCTTCTAGAGGAAGGAGAAGGGTATGTAGTCTACTGAGATACATCAGGGACCGAACTCGGATGTGTCTTGATGCAGGAGCAAGTAGTGATCGCATTTGGCTCTTGACAGCTAAGACATCAAGAGCAGAACGACCCTACCCATGACCTGAAGTTAGCAACAGTGGTCTTCTCCTTGAATATGTGGTGGCACAATCTGATGGGAAAGCGTTTTACCATGTACTCTGATCACAAGAGTCTCAGGTATATCTTCTCTCAGAAGGACCTGAACCTAAGACAACAATGTTTTCTTGAGTTCCTCTAGGACTATGAATTTTTGATAGTCTATACTCCTTGGAAGGGAACATTTTTGGAGATTCACTCGGCAGGAGATCTGGTATACAGCTGCTAGGTGAGGCGACTGAGCAGCTGGCCGCTTTGTAGATATCCTTTGTGGATAGAGACATAACAGTTTTTCTACAGTATCTTACAGTCACTCCCTCACTTCATCAGCGAGTCAGGGAGGCGTAGTGTGGGGACGCTGACTGCGAGATACGACATGCTCAGATATCCACAAGACAGGCACCTGATGGATTTTCTGAAGGTGGGGAGCACATCATCCTCTTTAGAGGACGTACCATGGTACTAGTGTCATATTATGAGAACGTATTGAGGGATTTCCACACATCCCCTCTTGCGGTACATCCAGGAGTGGTGAAGATGTACCAGGACCTCTGACGACAACACTGGAGGCCGGGAATGAAGAAATCAGTAGCCGAGTTTTTCTCTCGATGCCTCACTTGTCAGCAAGTGAAGACAGAGCATCAGGTACCAGCAGGCTTGGTTCTGCCTTTAGAGGTCCCAGAGTGGAAGTGGGATGGGATATCCATGTACTTCATGAAAATAATTCCACATACATCCAGGGGACATGAATCGATTTGGGTGATCATCGACCGACTCACAAAGTCGGCCCACTTCCTACCAATCAGAGAGCAGGGTTCAATAGTGATCTGGGGACACCTCTATGTGTAGGAGATCGTGCAGCTACATGGAGCACCCTCAACGATAATTTCTTATCGTGATGCATGTTATACTTCCTGGATATGGAAGGGGTTTCAGGAGGCTTTCGGGATTCAACTTCATTTGAGCACCACCATCCATCCATAGACGCATGGCCAGACTGAGCGGACCATTAAGACCCTTAAGGACATGCTGCGTGCTTGTGTCCTTGACTTCAGTTGTAGCTGGGGGGATCACTTACCTTTGGTGGAGTTCTCATACAACAAAAAATATCACTCCACCATAGGGATGGCACCTTTTGAGGCGTTTTACGGGAAACCATGCAGATCGCCTTTGTGCTGGAATGACCCAGGGGAGTCAGCACTCGTGGGACCAGAGATGGTATGGGATACCATATAGAAGGTGCAAATCATCCAGGGGCGGATGAAGACTGAAAAATGTAGAAAAAAGTCATATGCTGATAGAAGATAGAGACCTCTGGAGTTCGAGGATGGTGACCACATCTTTCTACGGGTCTAACAAGTACGAGGCTTGTGGAGATTTGGCTGAGGTGGTAAGTTATCTATGATGTTCATCAGACCCTTCCAGGTCCTTAGCAGAGTTTTCAAGGTGGATTACAGCTTAGATCTTCCACATTAGTTTCACCGGCTATGTGACGCCTTCCATGTATCCCAGCTGAGGAGATATGTGAATGACCCTTCCCATATTATCGACCACAGAGAGATGGAGGTCAACGATGGGGCGAATTTTATGGAGGTTCCAGTGGAGATTGAGGATCGCCAGGAGAAGGTCCTTCGTGGGAAGTCAATACATCTGGTGTGTGTTCATTGGCAGCACAAGAATCTCTAGGAGAGCACATGAGAGCGGGAGGCTCAGATACGTGCGCAGTACCGCCACTTGTTTACCTAGTCTTGAGTTGTGGCTTATGGGGATGTAGAGCCCTGAGGTAGTGAGAATGTAAAAACCCAGAATTTCCTTGTATTTTTTTAATATATGGGAATTTTATGAGTCTTTGAAAATTTATAGTGTGTGATTCCGAGGCCCGGAGTGACTGGAATGAATTTCTAAACTTTATTTCAGGTATGTTCAGTAAACGCGCGAGCGGGTTTTTTCTAACTTTTGAACCAGTGCTCGGAATTGAAATCCGAGAGAAACTTTGAACTCATAGTGCTGGTATTCACTTAAGGAGACCTTCACCTCGACCGTAGTAGGTCGAGGGTGGAAGTTAGCTTTTCACATATTCGTGAAAGAAATAATATAAAAATAAATTGTGTAGATTTTATTTTTATTTTTATTCCATGTGATGGTTGAGAAGTGGGGACCACGAGACCTAAACCTCTCATGAAAGGTTATGAAGGTGGGACCACCTGAAATAACCTCCCATGAGAGGTTATGGGGTGGGGACCACCTGAGCCCAAAAACTCCAAGATTTATTTAAGAGGCAGGGACCACCCGAACCTCTTAATGAGGGAGAAACCTCCCAACTCTCTCGTTAATGTGGAGGAGCCTCTTGAGCTTCCTCCACACTAATTAAGCCATTGCACCACATTTAATTATTCCAACCTATGTGATTTATTAACCCAATATGAATTGTGCCAACAATTAAATTGGGGGAAACATATCAAATTTTGGCTACTTTGAAAATTTTGTGGAATTGGGAGAGGATAAATATTGAGGGAAAGCCCTCCAATAAAGAAAATGTTCTTCCACGAAGAATGCTCTCACCAACAAAGAATTCCTTTGACTTTGAAAAACCAACGAACGAGCCTGGGATTAGAGGCCTGTGGCGGGTGGGACGAACGCTGATATCTTCGATTTCCTCTGACGTGGGATTTCTTCATCTATGACGGATCGACGTCTGTACTTCCTTCTCATGCCAACATCAACAAAAAACCTGAGGTAGGGGGTTTTTATTAAATTCTTGAATTCTTTCGTTTATTTTCCTCGTACTTGGAAAGCATGGCAAATGCGGGTCAACCAAAATGAGTTGATCTACAATTAACATTAAATTGAAAAGTTTTTCATTCTTGACTCCTGTTTTGTTGAGCCGCTTGCTACCGCTCTGACGCGGAGGGTGAAGGCCAAACAAACATGGTCCGACCCCTCCTCCATTCTGCTTTGGTGTGTTATTCGCAATGGACATAGGCGACGAAGGCAACGACGCAACGGTGCCACTCCACGAACACCGCCACGACGGCCTCACCGCGTCACCCTAGTCGAACTGCCATCGCAGCCTCACCACGCCTCCCCGAAATAACCCCCACCATGGGCCCACTGCACCGCCGTCGCGGCCCCACCGCGCCCCCCGCAGCCCACCGCCGCCTACCAAGCCGCCACCTGAGCCACCGCTACCTCCTGAACCGCCGTTGCTGACCAGGATAAGACACCCCGCACCCTTGTGGTGCCCCCTAGGCTGAGCTGCCCTGCGGGCTCTGCCCTCCTGGCCGAGCCGCCCCGGCTGAGCCACCCTGCGGCCTCGCGCCGTCCATGGCCAAACCCCCGCGGCCCCTCGCAGTCTGTTGGATAGACCTGCGAGCCGGGCCGCCCGGTACGGGCCAGGCCAAACCCAATGGGCCAGGTCAGGCTAGGTCGGTCCGACTGGGTCGGACCGGACCCAGGGCCACTAGGACCCATTTAATTTCTTTTGACCCTAACTTTGGCATCGGACGTTCGTTTGACGAACCGTCAGTGAAGCTGGAAATCTTGGAGCGAGACGGTCCTTTTGAGTATTACCCAACTGGAGTTTTGGATTAAGATGGGGAACAATCAGGTTGGATCGAGCATGATTGCAACTGGGCCCCATGGACTAAAAGGCTAATAACTCATAGAACAGACATCCAATTGACGCACCGTTTGTTGTGTTAAGACCCCTAGAGGTGTCGGAACTTTGAGAAGCTTCTTCGTGGGACTTCGTGATAGTTGGAGTATCGACTAGTAGCTTTTGGAGTGGATCCTTCTGGAGACAAGTGAGCATAGTGCAGAGACCTAGTAGCTAGCTGAGACCTGACGACTGCTGACTGTTTTGACTCGGAGTGACTCTACTAGCCCAGTGGGGAACGCCTTGGTGTCACGACAGACCCATAGTGGGTAGCACCTTGGTGTTGCGACAGACCCACGATACTCGATAGGAGGAGTACCTCAACAGGATACGAGGGGGAGCGTGCTTGGTGATGTGGTAGACCCATGGTGGGGAGCGCTCTTGGTGATGCAACAGATCCAAGGTACTCAACAGGAGGAGTCCCTCAGCAGTCCAAGGTTAGTGGGAAGCGCACTTGGTGTCATGAGAGGCCCACAATACTCGATTGAGGAGGAGTTCTCCAGCAGCCAAGGTTTCGACAATGTAACTGGGGATGTTACTTGATACTACCCCTAGAATAAAAATCCTGGTTGAGCTGAGTCAGTTTTTCTGTGTTTTCCTCATGATTGATATGGATTACTTGATAACATAGGTATATGTATGGTCATATACCTAAGTGGTGTTATCTGTTGATTTCTTACTTTTTGGTTTATCCTTGGTGGATTTTTTGAGACCTTGAGGGTCTCGGGGTCCCTACTAAGTATCGTTATACTCAACCCTACACGGGCGATGCCTGCACCTTATTGTGTTGGCAGCAGACGACGAACAACGCTGACTAAGGATGTGAGTACCAGGACTGGATGGTACACGGAGGTGGACCATACGGCGTGTCGGTACATGGAGGAGACGGACATATGTGGAGTGCTGAGGAGGTGATCTGTACCTACCCTTCAGGTTGGAACCTCAGTGGATGACCCAGTAGCTATTTTCTCTCTTTCTTCAGTTTTTTTGTATTCAGTTGTACTTGTATCTTCCAGTAGGGCTTGTATTCTGGACCCTTTTTACTTACTGTACTCACTTATTGGTTATACAGTTTTCCCCTGTTCATATCTTGCTGTGTGTGTTTACAGGTTTTAAAGGCAATTACTTCCCAGTTTTAGGGAATTACACCTTTGGTGGTAATCGCCAGCACCTGGACAATAGAAGGCGGGCTTGGGGTTGTCACGGCGTGGGCCCCGGGGGACGATTCATGATAGTTTCCTCAGCCTTAATGGTTATTATCAGAGTTTTTTCAGGGGTATGGATAGCTTTCTCATCCACTTACATCTTTAACATGTAAATATGGTTTTCTTTGGGTGGTCGCTGCTCAACTTTCATTTGAAAAATTAAAACACCTTCATATAAGAACTACATTGCTTTATTTAAATAATTTTAAATTCCCATTTGAGTTGGAATGTGATGCATCGGGATGGGGGGAGGGCATTTATCTGATGCAATCTTTTCTCCCTACAGATTTTTTTGAAAATATTTTTGAAAATATTTTTGAGAAAAAACATTATCCAAATATATATATGAAATATAAATGATGGCTTTAATATTGGAAATTCAACATTAGAATCTGCACTTACTAGATATCTTTTTCATGGTGTATTCTGACCATCACAGGATCAAATTTTTGGTTCAATAGTGGGTTGCATCAGTGGTTCAATAGCGTTGGATAGATAAACTTTTGTGCTGTCATTTTGGGGTAAAATTTAAACATGTTTATCAAGATATTGTTGCTAATTCTTTTTCCCACATTGGTGATCATGAAGTGTCCTACATCCAAGAATAATTTATTATTTGGGCATATATACCTTACCTAATAGATGACCTCTAGGATGATACTAATATCTATAAAATTATTTGTGCTCTTCAGGATGGTCATTCAACTTACCCATGTTTCACTTTTTTCAATAGTCACATCCACTACCACGGTTAGTTGGTTATTCTTGATTCATTTTCCTAGTCACCACACCTCTTATCTGAATTTCACACCACACCATAGGGTGGCCATTTTGGATTTTATCGAACTTATCATCATTTTGGTGTCCATTTTGTATTGGAACGGTATGAGGAGACATGTTCTAGAATTTGGTAGGCAGTGTGACATTTTATAGTACTTTAAATACTTAACATTAGCACCAGAAGAGCTATTATAACCTATCGATCTTAAAACTCTTATGTGGGATAATATTTCAATGTATTTTATCACTAGATTTCCAAAATCACATGGGTTTAATGTGATTATAGTCATTTTAGATAACATTTCCAAATACTTCCATTTTATTGGGAAAAATAATCCATATATAGAAAATGAGGCAGCTACTATTTTTTTTATAGGAAATGGTCTGATTACATGACATTCTAGCTTCTATTGTGAATGATATAGATCCCATTTTCCTCAGCAAATTTTTTGACTGTACACTTTCGCATTCATGGTACCAAACTCCTGCTTAACTCCCCTTATCACCCACAAACTGATGGGTATAAGAAAATCATCAATTATTTCTGTAAAGACCCGTAAAATTCAAGGGAAATTTTTTCTTAATTTTCTTTAGAATTTTACAAGAGCGCGGTTTCAGACGGCACCTCATTCCGAGGCCCGGAGTGCCCGGAATTATTTTCCGAAGTTTGGCTCGGGTACGTTCAGTGAACGAACGAGCGGGAATTTCTAACTTTTGATCCGGTGCTCGGAATTGAAATCCGAGGGCACCGATGAACTCGCAACGCCGATATTCGCTTAAAGAGACCTTTTCGGGAGTTGCGTTTGTTGCGGGTTGAAAGTTAAGTTTTGGGTTTTCAGTTGAGCTAAATAAAATTTGTGTAAGACAAATTTTATTTTTAGCTTGTTAAAACCTATCAAAGGAGGTTGGGAGTGGGACCCACACCCACTTAACCTCCCTTGGGAGGATTAAGTGTGGTGGGGCCCACACGAACCCCCACCTTTTCAACTCCCCTCTCTCCCTCTTAATGGCTTGATATCTTAACTTCTATTTAATTATACAACTCATGTATATTAAATAAGTGAGTTAATTTTTGGAGTTATCCATTTTGAATTTCAAACCTTTGAAATTCTTTTTGTGAATAAAATAAGACTTTGTCTTATTTTGGTTGGGTTAGAACTCTTAGCCATCTTGGAGTGGTTGAGAACTTTTCTTTCTTCTCCAACCTTGACGAAGAACACGAAGAACGCCGTTCTTCAACGAAGAACTTCTCCGCCGAAGAACAGGATCCATCCGCGACGCCGTATCCGCGACGCGACGTACTTCTTCTGCGTCATCTCTTCCGCGACGGTTTTCCGCGACGAACGCCATCGACAACGACTCTTCCTCCGACGTCAAAGGAATCAACACCGATATTCCACGACTCCGTCAACGTGCGACTATCGAGGTAAGGGTTCTTGAGTTCGTTGTTTCCTTTTTATTTGACTTTCCTCGAGACTTGACGTAGAACGCTCAAGTTCCGACGAAGAACGCCGCTCCGCTCTTCTTCGTCTTCGGTGTCAACGAGTGAGAACACCGCACCTTCCTCGGACAACCTTCGTCGGCGTACAAGGATTCGCCAACGACGTGCCTCTTCGGACGCGCCTCTTGGTCGTTGAATTTGACGAACGACGACCGCGTCGCCCGACCTCCGCGACGTCGTCTTCCGCGGACATAGTCAAATCCTCGAACTTATACCCGAGGTAGGGGATGTTGATTTTAATATTTAATTATCTCATTCTTGCTCGTGGTTCGTATGACTAACGTGAGGATGTTGACTATTTAAAGTTGCGTTATTATTTTAACGTGAGGGGGGGGGGGGGGGGGGGCGGACCGCACGAACACGGCCAAACCCCCTCCAACGATCTTGTTTGTTCTTGCGGGTGGAAGCAAGTGGCGTGGTGCCGTCGCACCACGCGGTTGATCGTGCTTTTATTTTACGCAACGCCGTCGCGCTACGCCGAGGAGAATCTTCAAGAACGCGACGCCGTCGCGCCGCGTTGGAAGGAATCATGGCATGGCGAAAGGGGGCGCGGTGCCGTCGCACCGCGCCGGACGACGAACACCGCGGCCGGTTCCGGGCCGCGGCGGGACGAGAAGACCGCGGCCGGTTCCGGGCCGCGGCGGGACGAGAAGACCGCGGCCGGTTCCGGGCCGCGGCGGAAGAGGAGACCGGCGGACGGGCCGCCGGCGTCGGAAGTCGAAGGCGGGACCGGAATTTCCGGTCCCGTTGGTAAAAACCGGCCGGCCAGCTGGCCGGCCGGATGTCATAAAACCGGGGGAATTAAATCCCCCGGTCGGTCCATTAAAACCCCCCTCTTAATGAGGGGGGGCGGTTCTTGAGGGAAGGGGGCAGCAGCCCCCTTTGGTTCGGCGCAAGCAGGCCCCCTCATGTGAGGGGGCGGTTTACTTAAAATCGGCGCGGCTAAGCCGCGCCGCCAGAAGAGAACCGCGGGGCATAGCCCCGCGTGCGCAGCCCGTGCGGCGCCGGACGCCGCCGCCGCGGCCCGCCGCCGCCGCCGCCGCGGCCCGCCGCCACCGCCGCGGCCCGCCGCCGCCGCCGCCGCGCCGCCCGCCGCCGCCGCCCGCCGCCGCCGTCCGCCGCCGCCGGCCGCCGCCGCCGGCCACCGCGCCGCCCAGGGGGGGGTCGGGCCGGGTCGGCCCGGACCCGGACCCCCCCGTTTCGAACCTGTTTTGGTTTTTGGCCCATAACTTGAGCCTCGGACCTCCGAATGACGAACCGTCTGCGGCAACGCGATCCTTGGATCGAGACGGTCGTTTCGGTATATCGCACTCAAGGTTTCGGATTACTTTGAGTTCGGCCGGGTTGGTTCGTTCACGAAACCAACCGGGCCTTCGGAGCGGAAACACTCATATCTTGAGCCACGAACGTCCGATTGACGCGCCGTCAGTCGCGTTGCGTTCCTCTTAATGAGACGGATCTTTTGGCATACTCCGCCCGAGGTTTGGACGCAGGTGGAGTACGGTCGGGTTGGTTTTGCCTTAAAAACCAACCGGGCCCCGGAGACGAAAAAGCCAATAACTCACAGACCGGGCGTCCGATTGACGCGCCGTCTGTTTCGTTGACTTCCTTTTGATGAGACAGAACTTTTGACATACTCCGCCCGAGTTTTGGATGCAGTCGGAGTATGGCCGGGTTGGATTGTACCCGAAATCCAACCGGGCCCCTGGAACGGAAAAGCTGATATCTTACAGACAGGACGACCGCTTGACGAGCCGTCAGCGGCGTTGGTGGTTACGTTGAGTAACGGTCCCTTTGAGTTTACCCTATGGGAGTTCGGGGTACAGTTGAGATACGGCCGGGATTGGTTTCGCTCTCGAAACCAACCGGGCCCCTGGGACGAAAAGGCTAATAACTCACAGACCGGGCGTCCGATCGACGCGCCGTCTGTTGCGTTGTGACCCCTGTGACGAGACGGTCCTTTGACATACTTCTTCGTGGGACTTTGTGATACTTGGAGTATCGAACAGTAGCTCGTGGAGCGGACCCTCCCGGAGACGAGCGTGCAGAGTACGGAGACCGTGTAGCCGGCTGAGACCTGACGACTGCTTGACCGACTCGACTTGGAGTGAGTCGACTAGCCCAGTGGACGGAGCGCCCGGTACTTGGCGGCAGACCCACGGCGGACGGAGCGCCTGGTAGTTGGCAGCAGACCCGCGGTACTCGACAGGAGGAGTACCTCAGTAGGCTATCTGGGTAGCGCCCGGTATTTGGCGACAGACCCTCAGCGGACGGAGCGCCAGGTAGTTGGCCGCAAACCCGCAGTACTCGACAGGAGGAGTACTTCAGCAGTCCTAGGTTAGTGAGCGGCAGCCTCGGAGTCGTGACAGGACCACTGTACACTCTAGAGACGGAGCTCTTCAGCAGTTACGGTTTCGATAATGAAAATCCTGGTTTGAGCTGATACTTTTGACCTTGTGTTTACCTCATGATTGAGATGGGTCACTTGCTAACTTTGGTATATGTATGGGCATATACCCGGGTAGTGGTTATCCGTCGTTTTCACAATCCTTGTGATTCCTCATGATTGAGATGGGTTACTTGATAACTTAGGTATATGTATGGGCATATACCTAAGTAGAGTTTATCTGTTGAGATCTTCTTGTGTTTATCCTTGTTGGTTTTAGTGAGACCTTGAGGGTCTCGGGGTCCCTACTGAGTATCGTTATACTCACCCCTGCACGGGCTATGCCCGCACCTCGTTGTGTTGGTTGCAGACGACGGACAGTGCTGACAGAAGCCGAAGGTTCGAGGACTGGACGGTACCTGGAGGTGGACTATATGACGAGGCGGTACCCGGAGGTGGACCACTGGGCGGGACATACTCGGAGCGGATGGCGGGACCCGAGGAGCAGAGGAGCTATCTGTACCCACCCTTCAGGTGGGATTTCCAGTGGACATCTCAGCGTAGCAGCTTTACTTTTCAGTCGCTGTTTTCCCTTTCGAGTTGTACTTTACAGTTGGGCTTGTATTTCCGGCCCCTTTTTACTTTTTAGTTCTTCTTTTTGTACTTAGTGTTTTACTTCCGCTTGTACTCTGTGGTGCTTGTTTTCTTTATAAAGGCAATGCCTTCCCAGTTATCGGGATTTTACGCCTTTGGTGCTAGTCGCCAGCCCCTGGCCTATGGAAGGCGGGCTTGGGGTAGTCACGGCACGGGCCCCGAGGACGGGTCGTGACAAATTGGTATCAGAGGAGTTCGGTTCTACCGCAGAACTTATAACTCTGATGTTTCTTTCTGTGAAGCAATAGTGTTGAGAGTACCGAGTGTGGTTTTCAGTTCAGGGAGTCCAGTGTTGGTGCGGGCGGCCGACGTATCCATACACCAGGACCCTGACAACTGATTTCCGACTTTGTGCACGAAAACACTGATTGCGTGTGTGTTTTCAAAAGTTTTTCCCCTTAAAACAGCTCAAACCAGGTCAGCTCACCAGATATAATCGTTTGATCGTGTTACGTTGATTCTTTCAGGATGGCCCCACGACGGCAGCCAGCTAGGGTTCCGAGGATCGAACGTGACGACAGCCCACCGAGCGACGAGGCCTCGGTGCAAGGCCCTTTGTCAGCAGTGGCACCGGCGGTAGCTCTACCCGCCGAGCCCCCGATGCTTCCAGCATCAGCCGCTGACGATGCACGTCGCCTCAGCGCACTGCATGAGTTTCAGCGCCAGCGACCGCCCAGGTTTCGCGGGGAGACGGATCCCCAGGCTGCAGAGGACTGGCTGGAGGCAGTAGTACGAGTGTTTAGGCTAGTGAGGACACCAGCAGACCTCGTGGTGATCCTCGCTGCGAGCCTACTACACGCAGCAGCAGGTAGGTGGTGGAGCCACTTGTTTCAGTTTTGCGATGAGATGAACTTCGCATGGGAAGACTTCGAGACCTTCTTCAGGGTGGAGTTTGTGCCAGTATCTCTACACCCCGAGCGTGTACAGGAGATTCTGCCTTTACCGCGTGTTTTTCGATCAGAAGCCGAGTCATCTGTGGGCAGTAGACAGATGATGCAGAGGTCCAGGAGGACCAGACCAGCAGTTGGGCGATCTCGGGTTTTAGGACCAGTGGTGCAGGGCACCCGGAGTGGGAACAGAGCTAGCCGTGCAAGGAGCAGGTTGTGTTACTCATGCCGCGGAAAGGGTCACCTGGCACGTGACTGTCCGACTCCTCGATCCGCAGGCTTGGAGGGAGCCACCGAGGTTGAGGCAGCGACAAATGCTGGAGCTCTGGGAGCAGGTGGACAGGGGAGGAACTAGTGGATACGTCTTTTGTACTTCTAGTTCCATGTTGATGTTGCTTTTGTGTAGCGTCTTGTATTATGAGCTGCAATAATAAAAGACGCATCCTTTGTGATGTTTTCATTCCTGTCCTCTTTTGTGATGTTACTAAGAGGTTCCAGTTGACTGTTGACTTGACCCTCACTTGTGAGACATCTACTGGAGGAGACCGGTTACCACACACTGATGCCGACAGTGTGACTCAACCCTTGGAGGCGAGAGTAACGGTTGGATCTCTTAGTAGTAGCGTCGAGGCCTTACGATGTCATCCTTGGTATGGATTAGTATCATCCATGTTAGGATTGACTGTTTTAGGCAAAGAATGTGGTTCATCCAGGGGATGAGACCAGGTTTCTCTTATCGGCAAAGAAGAAATCTCGCAGCTCTTGTGGGACCAGAGATGGTCCGGGCCACGTCAGAGGAGGTCCATGTCATCCAGGAGCGGATGAGGACAGCACAGAGCCGGCAGAAGTCTTTCGCTGACAGGAGGCGGAGGCCACTAGAGTTCGAGGATGGTGACCACGTCTTCTTGCGGGTCTCACCTCGACGTGGTATTCGGAGATTTGGCCGAGGAGGCAAGTTATCTCCGCGCTTCATCGGACCCTTCCAGGTCCTCAGCAGGATTGGTGAGGTGGCTTATCGCCTGGCTCTACCACCTCAGTTGTACCGGGTGCACGACGTCTTCCACGTATCCCAGCTGAGGAGATACGTGCACGACCCGACGCACATCATTGACCATGGGGAGCTTGACGTTGACAATGGGGCGACTTTTACGAAGGTCCCGGTGGAGATAGAGGATCGACAGGAGCGGGTCCTACATGGGCGATCGATTCCTCTTGTGCGCAGCAGATGGCGGCACGGGAATCTCCAGGAGAGCACAGGGGGCGGGAGGCTCAGATGCGTGCTCAGTATCCTCTTTTGTTTCCCTAGTTTTTGATGTAGCTTTACGGGGACGTAAAGCCCTGAGGTGGGAGTATTGTAAAGACCCGTAAAATTCAAGGGAAATTTTTTCTTAATTTTCTTTAGAATTTTACAAGAGCGCGGTTTCAGACGGCACCTGATTCCGAGGCCCGGAGTGCCCGGAATTATTTTCCGAAGTTTGGCTCGGGTACATTCAGTGAACGAACGAGCGGGAATTTCTAACTTTTGATCCGGTGCTCGGAATTGAAATACGAGGGCACCGATGAACTCGCAACGCCGATATTCGCTTAAAGAGACCTTTTCGGGAGTTGCGTTTGTTGCGGGTTGAAAGTTAAGTTTTGGGTTTTCAGTTGAGCTAAATAAAATTTGTGTAAGACAAATTTTATTTTTAGCTTGTTAAAACCTATCAAAGGAGGTTGGGAGTGGGAACCACACCCACTTAACCTCCCTTGGGAGGATTAAGTGTGGTGGGGCCCACACGAACCCCCACCTTTTCAACTCCCCTCTCTCCCTCTTAATGGCTTGATATCTTAACTTCTATTTAATTATACAACTCATGTATATTAAATAAGTGAGTTAATTTTTGGAGTTAGCCATTTTGAATTTCAAACCTTTGAAATTCTTTTTGTGAATAAAATAAGACTTTGTCTTATTTTGGTTGGGTTAGAACTCTTAGCCATCTTGGAGTGGTTGAGAGATTTTCTTTCTTCTCCAACCTTGACGAAGAACACGAAGAACGCCGTTCTTCAACGAAGAACTTCTCCGCCGAAGAACAGGATCCATCCGCGACGCCGTATCCGCGACGCGACGTACTTCTTCTGCGTCATCTCTTCCGCGACGGTTTTCCGCGACGAACGCCATCGACAACGACTCTTCCTCCGACGTCAAAGGAATCGACACCGATATTCCACGACTCCGTCAACGTGCGACTATCGAGGTAAGGGTTCTTGAGTTCGTTGTTTCCTTTTTATTTGACTTTCCTCGAGACTTGACGTAGAACGCTCAAGTTCCGACGAAGAACGCCGCTCCGCTCTTCTTCGTCTTCGGTGTCAACGAGTGAGAACACCGCACCTTCCTCGGACAACCTTCGTCGGCGTACAAGGATTCGCCAACGACGTGCCTCTTCGGACGCGCCTCTTCGTCGTTGAATTTGACGAATGACGACCGCGTCGCCCGACCTCCGCGACGTCGTCTTCCGCGGACATAGTCAAATCCTCGAACTTATACCCGAGGTAGGGGATGTTGATTTTAATATTTAATTATCTCATTCTTGCTCGTGGTTCGTATGACTAACGTGAGGATGTTGACTATTTAAAGTTGCGTTATTATTTTAACGTGAGGGGGGGGGGGGGGGGGACCGCACGAACACGGCCAAACCCCCTCCAACGATCTTGTTTGTTCTTGCGGGTGGAAGCAAGTGGCGTGGTGCCGTCGCACCACGCGGTTGATCGTGCTTTTATTTTACGCAACGCCGTCGCGCTACGCCGAGGAGAATCTTCAAGAACGCGACGCCGTCGCGCCGCATTGGAAGGAATCAGGCATGGCGAAAGGGGGCGCGGTGCCGTCGCACCGCGCCGGACGACGAACACCGCGGCCGGTTCCGGGCCGCGGCGGGACGAGAAGACCGCGGCCGGTTCCGGGCCGCGGCGGGACGAGAAGACCGCGGCCGGTTCCGGGCCGCGGCGGAAGAGGAGACCGGCGGCCGGGCCGCCGGCGTCGGAAGTCGAAGGCGGGACCGGAATTTCCGGTCCCGTTGGTAAAAACCGGCCGGCCAGCTGGCCGGCCGGATGTCATAAAACCGAGGGAATTAAATCCCCCGGTCGGTCCATTAAAACCCCCCTCTTAATGAGGGGGGCGGTTCTTGAGGGAAGGGGGCAGCAGCCCCCTTTGGTTCGGCGCAAGCAGGCCCCCTCATGTGAGGGGGCGGTTTACTTAAAATCGGCGCGGCTAAGCCGCGCCGCCAGAAGAGAACCGCGGGGCATAGCCCCGCGTGCGCGGCCCGTGCGGCGCCGGACGCCGCCGCCGCGGCCCGCCGCCGCCGCCGCCGCGCCGCCGCCGCGCCGCCCAGGGGGGGGTCGGGCTGGGTCGGCCCGGACCCGGACCCCCCCGTTTCGAACCTGTTTTGGTTTTTGGCCCATAACTTGAGCCTCGGACCTCCGAATGACGAACCGTCTGCGGCAACGCGATCCTTGGATCGAGACGGTCGTTTCGGTATATCGCACTCAAGGTTTCGGATTACTTTGAGTTCGGCCGGGTTGGTTCGTTCACGAAACCAACCGGGCCTTCGGAGCGGAAACGCTCATATCTTGAGCCACGAACGTCCGATTGACGCGCCGTCAGTCGCGTTGCGTTCCTCTTAATGAGACGGATCTTTTGGCATACTCCGCCCGAGGTTTGGACGCAGGTGGAGTACGGTCGGGTTGGTTTTGCCTTAAAAACCAACCGGGCCCCGGAGACGAAAAAGCCAATAACTCACAGACCGGGCGTCCGATTGACGCGCCGTCTGTTTCGTTGACTTCCTTTTGATGAGACGGAACTTTTGACATACTCCGCCCAAGTTTTGGATGCAGTCGGAGTATGGCCGGGTTGGATTGTACCCGAAATCCAACCGGGCCCCTGGAACGGAAAAGCTGATATCTTACAGACAGGACGACCGCTTGACGAGCCGTCAGCGGCGTTGGTGGTTACGTTGAGTAACGGTCCCTTTGAGTTTACCCTATGGGAGTTCGGGGTACAGTTGAGATACGGCCGGGATTGGTTTCGCTCTCGAAACCAACCGGGCCCCTGGGACGAAAAGGCTAATAACTCACAGACCGGGCGTCCGATCGACGCGCCGTCTGTTGCGTTGTGACCCCTGTGACGAGACGGTCCTTTGACATACTTCTTCGTGGGACTTTGTGATACTTGGAGTATCGACCAGTAGCTCGTGGAGCGGACCCTCCCGGAGACGAGCGTGCAGAGTACGGAGACCGTGTAGCCGGCTGAGACCTGACGACTGCTTGACCGACTCGACTTGGAGTGAGTCGACTAGCCCAGTGGACGGAGCGCCCGGTACTTGGCGGCAGACCCACGGCGGACGGAGCGCCTGGTAGTTGGCAGCAGACCCGCGGTACTCGACAGGAGGAGTACCTCAGTAGGCTATCTGGGTAGCGCCCGGTATTTGGCGACAGACCCTCAGCGGACGGAGCGCCAGGTAGTTGGCCGCAAACCCGCAGTACTCGACAGGAGGAGTACTTCAGCAGTCCTAGGTTAGTGAGCGGCAGCCTCGGAGTCGTGACAGGACCACTGTACACTCTAGAGACGGAGCTCTTCAGCAGTTACGGTTTTGATAATGAAAATCCTGGTTTGAGCTGGGACTTTTGACCTTGTGTTTACCTAATGATTGAGATGGGTCACTTGCTAACTTTGGTATATGTATGAGCATATACCCGGGTAGTGGTTATCCGTCGTTTTCACAATCCTTGTGATTCCTCATGATTGAGATGGGTTACTTGATAACTTAGGTATATGTATGGGCATATACCTAAGTAGAGTTTATCTGTTGAGATCTTCTTGTGTTTATCCTTGTTGGTTTTAGTGAGACCTTGAGGGTCTCGGGGTCCCTACTGAGTATCGTTATACTCACCCCTGCACGGGCTATGCCCGCACCTCGTTGTGTTGGTTGCAGACGACGGACAATGCTGACAGAAGCCGAAGGTTCGAGGACTGGACGGTACCTGGAGGTGGACTATACGACGAGGCGGTACCCGGAGGTGGACCACTGGGCGGGACATACTCGGAGCGGATGGCGGGACCCGAGGAGCAGAGGAGCTATCTGTACCCACCCTGGGATTTCCAGTGGACATCTCAGCGTAGCAGCTTTACTTTTCAGTCGCTGTTTTCCCTTTCGAGTTGTACTTTACAGTTGGACTTGTATTTCCGGCCCCTTTTTACTTTTTAGTTCTTCTTTTTGTACTTAGTGTTTTACTTCCGCTTGTACTCTGTGGTGCTTGTTTTCTTTATAAAGGCAATGCCTTCCCAGTTATCGGGATTTTACGCCTTTGGTGCTAGTCGCCAGCCCCTGGCCTATGGAAGGCGGGCTTGGGGTAGTCACGGCACGGGCCCCGAGGACGGGTCGTGACAATTTCCTCAAGAGTTAACTTCACTATTTTGTGAGGGAAAAACCCAAACATTGGTCTTTTTGGTTTCCTTGGGATGAATTCAATTACAAAACATCCTAGAACTCTTCTATAAAAACCACTCCGTTTTAGGTTGATTATGGTCATCCTCTACCTGTATTGGTCAGGTCCTTACCATCTAAATTCCATGTTGATTTTGTGATGTCAGCTTTTGGTGAGTGTGAAGAGGTCATCCAATATCTCAAACACCACTTACTCTTAGCAGAGCATGAAACTACAGGCTGATCGCCATCATCATGTTATGGAATATCTAGAAGGTCATTAGGATTATTTGAAGTTCCTCATACATAGGTAATGTTATATGGCTACCTAGATCAATAAAAATCTTTATCTATGTTTTTAAATCCCTTTCCTCATCATCAAATGAATTGGTATAGTGGACTATAACCTGGGATTTCCTTCATTAGCAGTAATTCACCAGGTCCTCCATAATTATCAACTCAAGAAGGTGCTTCCAAATTTTCCTATTCAAGGCACACTTCTTTCAAACCTAACATATTATTATATGGATTATCCAGAACCCGAGGCAGTCCTAGAATAGAGATTCAACCATCCGAGTCATCAGACAACTCCAGAGAGCCTTATACAGTGGTATGGACACTCCCAAGCTTATTCCACTTGGGGGGATGATTTTTTTGTTCAAAATAAATTTATTTTTTGGATTTTGTAAAATCCTATTTCTAAAGAGGGTAGAGTGTTGAGGAGGTCCCATGGAAGGTCTACACATGGAAGGGTAAGGGGCCAATACAATTAGTGATTATATTAGTTAACTTCCTATAAGTGGTGAACATATGGGAGAATTAATTTCAGAACATTATTTCTATTGATTAGCCTTGGGATTGGGAGGGAAATATATAAGTTCTCATGAGTCTTATTATCTAAATTATAACTCCTCCCTTTCTTCTTGTTACCCCTTTTCCAACTATAATTGTTGTTTTCTTTATTGTAAAATTCATCTTTTGTTAGTGTTCGAAATCTTGTGGTCTAACACTTTCCTTCCCAAATGTGGGGGATAAACTGACCCAAATGACTCAATAACACCCTATTACTCTACTATAGAGTCTATTTTACCCCTTTCTATATGATTATTAAATTTCAACTCACTGGCTTGGTCACTGGATTTATCACTCATCTCCTCTTTAGAAGTAGGATTTTCCTCAAGCTTGAATAAAGGAAACTGGTTGCAGATGATGTATTCATCTTCCCAGGATGCTTCTTCCAGGGATCATCCTCACCACTTGATCAAGGACTATGGTTGAATTACATTTTGTGGGAAATAGAATCATCTGGACAACACATCCTCTGGTGTAGGACAATCACATTCATCCAGTGGAAAATCTGGTGGGAGAGTGGGATGGATAGTAGGACCCTCTTGATTTTTTCAATTGGGAGACATGATAGACTGGGTGAACATGGGTTATAGGAAACAAATCGAGCTGATCCACTCCTAGGACAATATGTACGAGAGCTGGGAATGGTCCATAAAAATGGGGAGCCAATTTTTGATTGACCTGGTGGTTGAGAAATTTATTTTTATGAGGACACAAGCACAAATAGACCAAATCTCCAACCTAAAAGAAAACATGACATTAGTGATGGTTAGAATATAATTTATTATATTTCTAGGAGTTTAATAGATGAAATTTGAGCTATTATAAATCGTCATTTTGGTTTAAGTGTATGTGATACCATTTCTACTTTAATCTCTGATCATAAAAGAATTATCACTATGGGTGGGTGGCATCTATAGACCAATTCAAAGGGAGTGGTTTTGAAGAGGTATGTCATGTAGTGTTATAAAAAAATAATCATAAGGAATATAGTAGGACCACTTCTTAGGATTTTCACCTACAAAAAATAAATATATTCTTTGAGTCCTCTAATGATGACTTCCATTTGGCCTTCAATTAATGGGTGGTATTCCAAACTGAGTTTTAATCTAGTGCCTTGAAGCTAGAATAATTTAGCGTAGAAGCAAATGAGAAAAATGGGATCCCGATTATTGACAATAGAGGTCAGAAGTCCTTTTAGTAAAACCACATCCATCATCAAATCCTCAGCAATGACCCTAGTAGTTCAAGGACGTCTTAGTAGAAAAAATAATGGTATTTGGAGAGGCAATCGACCACCATGAGAATGATATTATTCTCACGTGATGTAGAAAACTAAGTAATGATATCTATTTAAAAATAATCACACACTTCTTGGGGTATATCCAGTGGTTGTAAGAGACCATCAGGGAAAAAATTAGTATATTTATTTCATTGACAAGTGGTACATTGGAAGACATACTCCTATGTTATTTTCTTCATACTGACCTAGTGTAAATAGGAGTCCATCTTTTGGTATGTGTTGTAAAATTCCATATGGACCCTTATAGAGTCTAGTGAAATTTTACCAACAACCTTGGTAAGTAAGGGGGAGCAATAGGGAGGACCAGTCATCCCATATAATAGGCTATCCCATCGTCTCAAAAAATTGTGTGTAGGCTTTACTGCTAACCCAGAGTAATGAAATAATGTTTTGTAAGTGATGATCCTTGGTCATCCCTTTGAAAAAGTTATGGTTGTCCTTCCAAACTAGAAAATAGAAGAATCAATGCAATTACAGGGGATCCTACCTTCATTAAAGGACATATGTTGTTGAATTCTGGTGACTAGGTTTAAACTTGACATCAAATTGATATGCCAAAAATTTGGATATCCAACATTTCTAGTCAGCCATATACACGATTGAAGAAATAATTTGAGGCTCCAGTTATCTAAAAAATGTTAAAAGGTTGACATAGTAAATAAGGACTCCAATGTTGAATAGCCAAGGAAAAATCCATGATTTATTTTTCATAAGTTGACTTGGATAAGTCACTCTATTCAAAGGATTTATTAACGAAATCTATGGGCCATTGGTTTTACATGATAACTATGCCAACACCCAGATAGGGAGAATCATGTTCAATATGAGATTTTTTAGAAAAATTGGTTAAGTGTAGGATAGGGGCTATTGTGACGAGTTGTTTAAGAATGTGAAAAGCCTGTGAGGATTCTGTAGTCCACTAGAAATTATACTTTTTTGTAGGAGCTGCAAGTGGTTGAGAAAATTTTCCTTAATTCTAGATAAATTTTCTATAATAAAATGTGAGGCCTAAGAATCCCTAGACCCTCTTCAATGTAGATGGACATGGCCATTCCAAAACTACATGAATCATGGTAGGGTCCATGGATTCCCCTATTTGAGATATAACTTGACCCAGGTAATCAAAATCCCATTGAGCCAAAGATAATTTTCCTTGGTTGGAAAAGAAAAAAATCACAACTAGAACCTGTAAGAAAACCTCTAAATTCCCCACATGGGTAGCCGAATCACTACTAGAATATAAAATTCCATAAAAAAACAAGGAATAAATTAAGACGAAATGGGTAGAAAAGGTCATTCATGGATGCTTGAAATGTAGTAGGGGAATTCATAAGTCCAATATGAATCTGCAAATATTCATAATGACCACTATGAGTGATAAAAGAGGCTTTTTCAATGTCCTCATATTTCATTTGGATTTGGTGATAACTGAATTTGATATCCATATTTGAGAAATTAGAAGCTACCTGTAATTCATCAAGGAGTCCCTCAACCACCAGAATGGAAAAATTTTTGGGGATGGTTACCATGTTGAGTGCTCAATCATTTACACAAATCTGTCAACATATGTATTTCTTTTAAACAATAATCATATGACTAGAACATGTGCTAGAGATATTTCTGATTATTCCAGAATCTAACATTTCTTAGACATTACATTTGATCTATTTTATTTTATAATGTAGGTAAAAATATGGCTAAACTGAGACATGTCCATATCCATGTAGTAATCAGATAGCATAAACACTCTTTCATACTAGAAAAATCCATTTGGGTTCATCAAACACCCTTTCGAATTGAGTAAGAAACCAATATAATTCATAATGTTGTTATCTAGTCAGAGAAAAATTGGAGCTACTGGTATGTGTTCCCATCACAGCATAGCACCCTTGAACACTATTTAGTGCCAAAAATCCACCAGACAAGGATATACCAATCTGATTGTTTTGATCATCCCTTCAAAGAATTTATTCTAGTCCTGCTACCAAAAAATGTATGATCATTGAATTACAGTTATTTTTAACATCACAAAGAGTCTGATTCCAATATATTCCCAAAATTATTTCTAGAATTCATATTTCCATAACATGTAGGTCAATTACCCAAGCATACTTTAACACTTTTAGCTGCACATGCCGGCATAGCCCAAGGGTGCATATTTGGTGTCCTTCACCATGTTTAATACTGAGTTTTGTTGATTTCATCACTCATAAAAAAATTATTTGGATAAGTTTGGGTTATATGAAATTGTGAGTGGTGATGATATCAATCAATAGAAAAATATGGATTCCATTTAGGTGGACCTTGGTCTTCATGAATGTCAGCTCCATGGGTAGCTGTTTGAAAAAAGAGAAAAAATTATCCATGACATCATAAGCGATCACCATATAGTTGGACTCCTATGTATTTTCTATGGTTGTGATTAGATCAGTATCTTACAACACAGACTCCCCCAATTCTATAATAACATCATCTTATCCCAATAAAAAAATAATTTAGGGTCAACACACTTATTAAGAGGAGCGTAATTCCAACCACACCATAAACATGGCATGTGTTTTCTCCTATCTTCCAATTCATGATTCTTGGACGCCATGTAGCTAGATAGAGAGGTGGTTGTTTATGTTGTAAAAATGGACTCATACACAGTGGAACATTTTCATACTCCCTCCCTACACTAAAATAGAATGATCCACTACTATGAAAATGGGGTCCAATACTGCATCTAAAATGAGTTCAATGTTCATGGATGCACACCCTACTGTGGACTACATAAAGGAATTTGTGTATTTTCCCTACCTTATCCTATAAAAACTAGAATTCTAATATGTTGAAACTATTCATCCATTATGTGAGATAACTAGATGTAGATAAAAGCAGCAGGTTGGGCCAATTATTAAAAATTGTAAACACGGGTATGTATTTCTATCATGAAGTTAGAGTTACGGGAGAAAATTGATAAATAGGAATGAAAAACTCAGAAGTCCCTACTGTGCTCCCACCCAGGCTTCCAAGCCGACATATTTAGTTATAATTACCATATAACCTCCCATCGCACCTGCACCTCCTTATAAAATAATATTAGTTGTGCCTTTACCTCTCCCATGTGGGGGACCACTAGGCCCAAATGACATAATCATAACCCATTCCACTATTTTACAGTGTTTTTCCCCTACCTCTATGAGTATAAATCATTCACTCTCCAGAATGATCATGGGAATTATTATAATTGGGTTTCAAAATAATTTTTTTGGAAATTGGATCAGTTTTTAGATTAGGGATCTGTTAGTTTAAAGCTTTTAGAAATTTCAGTTTTAATGAAAAACTTTAGATGTCCTAGGATGTTTTGGAATATCATATGAGTTTTGGCATGTGAAATAATTTGAACAGGTTTCTGAAATAAGAAATTTCTACCATGTAAACCGGTTTACTTGGTTTTTTGTGTTTGGATGAGAGAAATCCAATGTTTGAGGGGGAATTCTTGGCTGATGGTCCATATTTTCTTGTAAACCACTGAATGAGGTTTGAGGGTGTGTTCTCTTGGTTTTGGGTGATGTACATAGACCGACCAGTTCCTACATAAAGTAGTTTATTGGATCTATAATGGTTTACTAGGAGAGTCCTGGTGGTTTCTTGTGTGCACAGTGGGTGTACTAAAATTATTTGAGAGGGATGTGTGTGGTGTTATTTTGCATAGGTGATGTTGTTGGGATCATGTAACTGGATATGATTTTAGTGGATTTAGGAATCAGATCCCTAATTGTGTGTTTTAATGGTTTCATGGGTCAAAGTTCTTGAGTTGGGTTTTCTGTGGGTGATTCCTATGTTGTGGTTCACCATTATCCATAATGGGTCATTGATATTGGAGTCTTATAATGGGGATCAACATATGCTTGAGGATGGATTGATCATTAGTGTTTTTGTGTTTCATGGTCGACGAGGGAAATTATGTAATGTATTAGCATTTAGTGATAGATGTTTTGTGTTTGGAATTATGGTGTGAGTGGAGTGGTCACATCTACAAGTTATGTGTGGTAAAAGATAGGATGTAGGTGGTGAAGATTGTGGGTTTTGGTTCAGCGAGGAAATTACATGGACACCCCTTTGGTGAGGAGCATCAAATTGGTCGTGGGTGTACAACCCTCATTTCTAAATTGTAATGAGGAAAATGAAACTATTCAGTGAAAGGTTGAGACATTAGAGGGATTCTAGTGAATAGATTAACTCCGTTTTAGGATTTGGGTATGATGTTGGATGAAGAATTTGTGTTGGAAATGAGATTGGGATGAAGGCAGCGTGATCTAAGGGTGAGTCATATTGGAGACACGTTAGAGTTGTGGGTTGAACATGATTGTTGGATGGGTCAGTTGAGGGCCCAGTCATGGAACTACACTGGGAGTTAGGTTCAAACTCTAGTGTAGAAATTTGATCATTTTGACGATTCCACCTAATGGTAATGCATCGTGATTAGACAATTAATCAGTAGTGATGAGCCAGTGGGTAAGGTCGATCACTTTTGAGGGAATTTGGATAGATAATGAGGTGTGGTCATGTAAATATAGATGTGTTTCAGTGGAAACTACATCAAGGGCATCATTTGGGGTGCAGTTGAGGTTTTTGAATAGTAATACTAGTATTTTTAGAGAAATGTAGGTGTGTTTGGGCATAGTGTATGAAGTTTTGAATCATTAGTGTGTTGGGAATTAGGAGATGGAACGTGTCTAGTTGGTGTTGAAAAGATTATTGAGGTAGGTCAAGGCTCATGGTTGAAAGATTATCACAGCTTCTTGAGGATGAGAATAATTATGGTGGGGTGTTTGTAAGGACACACATCATTACAAGTTGTAAATTCTTGAGAATTTGAATTTTTTGTTTGGCGAGGGTTTTGTTTTGATAATCAAGACTTTAAAAGGTGTTTTGAGCATTTGGAATTCCTTAAAATGTGTCTTGGGTGACAATTAAGTATTGGGTGGGATCAGGGGTGTTCAGGAGGACATCGAGATTGGTATGGAGTGGTCGGGATACAAGAAATATCAGCAACATGCCACTCACAATGTAACCATATGGGTCATTCATTGAATGTATCAGGTAAAGGGGTTGTCCCCATACCCAAAGAAGGGTTCATGGTGTGAACCCATGTTCACTCCATGAAACATGTGTGGTAGCCTATTTTTTTTTTTTGGTTTTCGATAATTTTACTAGGAATTTTATTTTGGAAACCCTCAGGTTTCCTTGGTCTTCATCGACCAAATAAAAGGGGGAGAGCCTTTATGGATCTCCTCTTCTCCACCCTTAGGTACCTTGGACCTGGTTTGTTTGAGGGATATTTTTTGTTCATTTTTAAGGTAAAATATACTCATATATTCTCATTGTTCTTCCTCCTTACCTCATTTGATACTGATCTGTTGTCTAGGGTTTTGGGATAGACAATTTTCCATGAGCATGGCGAAATTGTTGCAAATAATGTGGCCTTTTCATGTGACCTATATAGGATGTACCAAGAAAAGTAAATCAACCTGTCATATTCTATTTATCGCGAAGTATGTTTCAGATTTTATTTATGTATTTTAGTGATTTTTTATTATATTTGACCCTGATTCAGGTTTTTAATTTGGGGTTTTTGTGTGTCCTAGGTCCTAGGTATGTGTCGAGGGTTTACTGCACCCTATTGTTCATGATTTCGACATCGTTTAATTTCCTGGCGAGTTCAACGCCTATTATTCCAACTTGGAATATTAGATTTATATTATTAAATAATTATATTTTTGGTGTTTATTGATGATATGGGTGCTCGTGGACTCAATGGAGGTTTGTGGAAGCTCTGATAAATTATCGAAACATTTTTTGAGACTATGGGTTTTTAGGTGATTTTATGCTTGTGTGCTTCATTAGTATTGCCTACCTTCATATTTTCATAACTTTTGGGGCCCATACCCAAAATGTTTAGGTGGGATAATGTAGGCCAAATAATCAAAATGGAAAGTATAAATTACTAAATGGATTTAAGTTATCTCTTTGGTCGAATATAATTTGGTGCCCCTCCTTAGGGTTTGTTTGGTGGCGTGTGTGGGATTTCAAAGAGAAAATGGTATCCTTTAAAAAAGTTTACATTAAAGTGGTTTTGATTAAAATCATAATTTAATGTAAAATTGGTGATTTGATAAATGGGTCTTGAAATTATACTTCAAATACAGGAAATGTGTTTTCTAAAGAGTGTTTGATAGTTTTTGGCCAAGGGCCTATCATGAGTAAAGCTGCACATGGTTCCTAAATGAAATGATTCTGAAAATGGATTTTGTCTCGGGTTAAAGGGGAACCATATTTTCTTGGTTTGGAAATGTTTTTTTTGGTCGACCTTGTGTGGATGATTCCAATTTTTCTAAAACTTTTGGGACTCTTGAATGTGGTTTTTTGATGTACATGTTGTCTAATGATGACGTGTGTTGTGTGTAAAACCTGGTGAGAATTCTCTATATGGTATAAAAGTATAATTTTGGTCTAGATTGATGTAGTTACCACCTTTAAGTGTGGAAAAGGGTCAAAATGGCCCTAGTGAGTTCCTTTGTTTGTGGGATTGGGTACCGAGTGACTAGTGTCCTAGAATTGAGTTGGTGTGATCTGAGATAGGTTGTGTGCCATGTTTTCTAATTCTTGTGTGTGCTTGATGATGTTTTTGATAGGTGATGAATGTCGATCTGGGAGATGAATTTGAGTCCAAGACTTCCCATGTGTGAGATAGAATTGGAAAGATATACATGGGAGATATGGGATCATATTGTGCATGATTTATGATCATACCCTGGGTGATAGGGTAGTGTTTGTGGAAGGGGCCTTTCTAGGAGTGAGATAGCCCGGTCAACCATGCCTTGAGTGAGAAGACATGGGTTAATAGATGAATGGCTAGATTGAACAGAGAAATTGGATTGTAGGATGACCATGAGTGACATGGGGTTTGATTTTTTATTTTATGTATATTATGGATGGCTTAACCTACCTTGAGGAAGAAGGTTGTAGTTGGTTGGTGATGTATCCCCCGTCGAGTGAGAAGAGATGGTTAGACCCTTGGTATGAGATTGGATGTGGAATGGAACCCTACCACATGTTTTTGGGTATGGGTTGAGGACTTATTAGACACCCTTCCCTAAATTTTTGGGTATGGTTTGTTTTATGATGCAAAGTAACCTATTCCTTCTGGCATGGAACCAAAGTTAGTGGGGTCAGGTGTCATAGTGGTCTGGTGAGCACACAATGACCTAATTTTTTTGATTGTATATTACAGGTGGTTGTGTTCCATGGTATGAGTGCACCAACTTATATATATTACATGAATATAAACTTTATCACAACATCACTCTATATTTTCCTGGAATTTGGGATTCCTACTATATCATTAGGCTAACTCCCTACTCATGTACACATCACTAGTTTTGATGTATGGGGTAAAATTTTTGTTTCCTCTCAAGACATAAGTACTGATTGGGGATATAATTGTGATATAGGTATAGAATGTTGTGGAGGTCAAGTATTATTTATGATGATTATATGGGTTGGTAAAAGTGGACGGTGTATTTATTTTTAGTTATTGTTTATCATGTACTGGTCAGTGTACCATTTTATTTATATATGATGTATGTTATTCCATGTTTATTGGTTATTATTTCTCAATTTTGGTTGATGTATCATATATGTGAATTTAATATTTTATATTTTGTACTAATGGGGTCTGTTTGACCCAATTTTTTTGTGTTTACAAGTTTTTGGGATGTCCATCATATAAACAGATCATGCTGAATTTTTGATAGATTTAGGCATAATTCCTAGGAATTATTTTTTAGAGCATACTATCCACACGACTTTGATAGGTCCTCAATACTAGATATAATCCTATTATGTATAGGGAGGTGTGCCTGAGGTGTTATAGATTCCCCACATGGGGATCATTCTGGTGGATTGCTCCAGAGTATTATAGGTAACATCAGCATACATGACATATCTACCCAAATCTAGTGAGTAGCATCGATGGTCATGTTGGGTACAAAAATATCCAAGAAATATGCATAAAAACATGAATCAAACTTTGTGTGAGTGGGATGAATATATTGAACATTTCACAAACAACTAAATACTCAAAGTGGTAAAGAAAATGGTGGACATTATGGATATATGATTTTTAAGATATGTTGTTGTCATAATAGCATCATCCCAAAAGGTTTTGGAAAATTTCATATAAAAAATAAGGTCCTAGTAAGTGTCTAATATATGTTGGTTTTTGAGCTCATAAACAAAATTTTATTTAGTTTTATCAAGGCATAATGTTTTATGGAAAATATCATAGTAATGAAGGAATGTGGAAAATTAGGTGAGGCTCTTGTGAAAAGGCAGAAAGAAATGACGACAAGCCCATACACCCCTCCCTTAGGTGCCTCTAACAAGTACCCTAATAATCGATAACACTGATTAGAACATAGAAAATTTGTTTAAATCAAGAGTAATCTTACTAATGTGAAATAATTTGAATGCCTACATAGAATATAGACCACTGCTGAAAGTGTAATTTTTGAACTAAGGTCAGAAGTTCCAAAACCAATGATATGGAGTGAGGAACCATTGGCCATAGTGGATGTAATTCCATATGAGATTGAGAAGTAGGATCAAATAATGCATGTATTACCAGTGTTATGATCATAAGTATTAAAATCTAAAAACCAGGTTGTAGGACATTAAGAAAACTGAGAAAGATGCTGTTGAATCTGAGCTATGCATGCACTATAAGATGTAGTTTTGGAATGGTAGGAACGTATGAGGTGATATACTCTATCATGTGGTAATGATCAGAAGGAGGGGCTATAGACCTAGTCACCACATCTTGACCATGAAGTTAGAATATAGAATGTGGTAAATGGTTGTGATGACCATGAAGCTAGTAACAAGTGACAATGGTGGGATTAATTGACCATAATGGGTGCACTAAGTGGGAGGAAAATCATGTCCCCCACCACCTAATTTACCACTATGACCTCCATCATGTCTTCCACCATGAAAATAAAGGGTGCTATGATATAAAAAATCTATAACATAAATGGAGTTTGTGGGATGAATTTCTTAAATGAGATGGATATACACCAGGTATGGATAAGGAGAACTAAAAATAGCATGTATCTCTATTATGATAGTGGAAAATTATATATTCAATCCCTATAGTAGAGAAAAATAATAATTTATCGCATTCAGTCGACATCTCATCAAGAGTCTAAGGGACTCTCTGTAAGTCATGGATCACATCTATAAATATCTCCCATTCACTATAATATGGTGGAATCAAGTGGGAGCCATGGAGAAGATATAATGGATACTAGAATAAATAAAAAATATAAGATAAATTATTGGACTTGATGAACATAAAAAGAAAGGGGTCCCAATTCTACATAATAGTAGTGTCATTCTTAGTAATAAGCTTGACAAACTTATATATGGAATTGAGAAGAACCACAAAGATCTTATTATTTTTATAGTTTCATGCCATAAAGATAGATCCCATAGGTTCCAAATGAGAATTCACAATATAGGAAAATAAACCCATCCCTTTTAAGGAGATTTACACCATCTTCCACCACATAGAGAAATTTCAAAATTGAGGTACTCATCCACATGGTTTGTAAATATAATGATTGTAACATACTAGTAGAGGTACATATCTTTTAAAGTTTAATAGGTTATATTTTGGGTTCGAGATGTGTTGGAGGTGACACGGTGGATTCAGTATGCTTCTTGGTCTCTTTGGTGGAAACATGAGGCCACCAGTCTGCTGATGGATTTGGACGGAGCCAACCACAAGGTTGGGGGGTCACCAACTAGTTGGTGGGGAGGACTAAGCTACATGCATTATGGATGTATAAATCGTCCAACTAGTGTCCACTGCTAGGTAGCTGATGGAATTAGGTCATTCCAATTATTTAAGGATATAAATGTATTTTTCAACCATCGAAATTCCAAATTAACCTCTTAATACATCCATTTGAACTAAATATGACCATGAATCATAGAAAGGGTCCCTTTATCATTCTTATATCCTTAAAAACTATCTCCTTAGAATTTCAATCTTGAATCAATAAGTGGTAAAAAAATGGTAATTTTGAATGAATTTCATCTCGTTGTTCCTTCCTTGGAATTGGGAGTAGTTCTATGATGCATTTATTAGTTCAATCGATCATTTGATATTTAATTCTTTGTTTCTTATAGAATTATCATGTGCTTGTTTCTGAGAGGAAAAGTATCAAATTGATTATGGTGTGACACATATGAATTCTGAGGTATTTTATGATTTATCTTCCCCAACAATATTATTCATACAAGAACACAATTCTAAGATATGGTAATCGATGTTTATGGCTTCCTATTAATTTATTTAGTGATCAATTTCCTTATACTGTGTGGATATCATTATGGTTAGCATGTGACCCAAGTGTGAGGTGGGTGGTTTTATATCAAGTAATTCCTTCATGAACAATGATTTCTCTTTGTTTTATAGCACATTTTCTAAATCATGATTGGTATGATCATTTATTTTTTTGACATGCGTGTGTAAATTTTTTTTTATAAAAGATGGTTTTCCCCTTATTTTAGTAAAAGAATGAGGTTTTCATAGCATTATGAAATGTTTTGTGAAATTGGTTCTCAAAGAATGATTTTTTATAGAAATATTTATTTTATTAATTGGTTCATCATCCCTTTATCTATCATAAATTTGATGATTCATGATTTTCATAGTTCTTCATGGGTCATTCATTCTGGAAATTCAAAGATGTATTATCACATGATACAAAATTTTTGATGGATGGGTGATAAAGAACAAAACATAATGAGATTATTTATATTTAACTAGAGTGAAAAAGGAGAAGAAAAATAGAATTAATGAATGAGAAGAGGAAATTAGGTTGTAAAGGAGAAGAGAGTAACTCAATAGTTCCCCAAGAAGATCCTTCCCAGGCCAAACTAGCCGACTCCTTAAAGAGAATAATCCTCAATTCCCTTAGTTCTCTCTAGACCTTCCTACTTATAAAAACCCCATATAATGACCTGTTCAACCCCAAAATATTTCCTAAATATATTCCTCCATCTATCCACCATCCCTAAAAAATACATAAGGGATAATAATCTTGAAAAAGGCCAGCTATATCCCATGTACAAGGCCTCTGACAGATTCCCCATCACTGTAACTCCCTAAAAATCCACCTTGAACATGAGGTGGGTAATGTGATAGGAAGATGAATATATCCTCAATATATCCTAAAGGGAAATGTTCAAATCAAGTTCCATTATAAGATCCTTAAAGTTTGTGGTATTGGGTTCCTTTTCTTTCAACAGTTCAATGCTAAGCAACACAAACCCATCAGGTTGAGAAAATTTCTTAAATAGCTATTCTCTAAGGAACTGAGCATAGTGATAATGTGAATTTCCTATATAGTTTTCTCAATCAATATCCCATATTCTCCTCCCATATTGTTTTAAATCTATTATTGTCGGTTCGTCTCTCTGTTTCACCATAGTTTTTTGATGGAACATTCCCCTGGTAATCATGCAACTGTAGTGGCAGGGGATGGTTTCCAACACAAGTACCCCATTCTGAACATTAGGAACTCCCAAAATCATAAAAAAGTAGGGGGATATGTCATATTAATCACTCCTAGTTTTGATATAAATATTTTTCCACCTTTTCTGGGTTTGGTGATAAATCGCCAGCACTTGCATGTAAAAATGGTCAAAACATCCTTCTATAGTATCTCATATTTCTCTTCAACTCTAGTTGTTGTAGATATGGGATTTTAGGTTGTATCTTGTACTCTAGTTGGATAAAGTGATTAATTATAAATATTTTTTTGGACTAACAGAGTATTAACTTATTGAATTCAAAAAATGGTGACATGAACATTCCCCTTGATACTCTGTTTGAGTTTCTAAATGATAGGATTGTGTACACCCCTTCCCATCCTCTAATGATAATGAACTCTTGTAGTAGCTATGCCAGTGGAAGTATGGTAGTGAATGGATGACCATTTTTTTTTTCATTTTTACTTCTATTTGAGGAATGGATAGAACCTAATGTCACACCCAATATATCTATTTTATAATCCTTAAAAGACATGGAAAAGTTCCAGCACTGGGTATAATTATGGAATGGAGTACTGGAAAGTCTATTTAGAAAAGTTACACTCACTAGCCAAGGGCCCTTCACGAAGACAATATTGGTTGGAAAATTACAGTATCCTAAATTTAGAAATTTAGATTGTGCCAACTATATTCATCTACTAAGAAGAGAGTTGTCTCGGTCTAGGTTATGGAATTTGGTTTAACTGAAATTATATATAAGGAAATTGAAATGGAAAATGTTACTACTGTATACTGAACTATTGGGAACATGGTGCTATAACGAATTGATTGTAGGATCAAAGATCCCTCACACCTATGGCATGTATTAAATATCGATCTCATGGGTAAACTATTAGCCTTGGTATCCCAGATGTAGTTGTTCTTGTAAAATAGCTTTTATTTTTTTTAAAAACCTCTCTAATCACTACCTCTTAATATGGAATAACTCTAGGGGGAATACACAAGTTAAAAGGCTATAGGGATTACATCTGTTCCCTAGTGGTACCCATGTTTCCAGGAATTATGTTCCATGAGAGTAAACATTGTTGGTGAGATCCATCCAGAAGAACACACATCAATAGTTGTAACAAGGGTAGAAGTGGCCTTTTGCACTAGGTTATCCAATATTCGTTGGTGTCACAACACCCCAAGGTACTACTGGAAGACCAGAAGTTTCCAAAAGAGGTGAAGTAGACTGAGAGAAGAGTTCCTACTTCTCCCCATATTTTTTTGTAAATATCATAATATTTGTTTCCATAGGATATTACCTCTACAGAATATCAAATTACATCAACATTATCACATGAATAGTTATCATTTTTATAATACCCTGAGAATTTTTGAATTATTTTTTTCGAATTAACTTAATCTTTTTGATATTTTATCATTTCACGAAATACTAAAAATAGTATATATTATATTAAGGAAATATGTTTAGATTATGTTCACTACATGTATAATAAATTTTAGCTTTCTCTACATGGAATGCTAAGGATATCTTGCATTACATGCAATAATGACTTTCCTTGATGGCTTGTGTAACACGCATGACAGAGGTTTACGGAACAATAATATATTATTACAATATGATTATTTAATATAACCAGATATAACCTAGAAATTAAATTAGTGGTTATGAATATTATTAATAAACTTATGAGAAATATATAGTTTACACAAATATATGATTAATTCATAGGTTACCAATTAATTAGAAATGAAAAGAAACAATTGAATATATAGTATATTTTTTTTAATTTTATGCTCCCAATGATGTTTTTGTCTTAATAAATTAAATTAATTATTATTATTAAGTGGTATTATTGTAAAATATATGTGATATATTCAAAAAAATATTTTTTATATTCTTTCAATAGATCTTGATAGGCATAATATTAGAACAAATCCAATTTTACACATAAAAATCTATCTTTTTATTAATGTACTTTTACCACCTTTTGACGGAGAACCCACTTTAGATCAAAATTTTGGAACATTTATAAATTTTTATTTGAAAATAAACTTCATTTTTCAAAGAGAAACATGAATATTAGTTTAGGGTGAATTTCTTGGTTTTTTTCTGCAAAGTTTCATTTTTTAATGAATAGTGAAAAATACTAAACTTTTACTCGAAACTACATTTTAATCTAATTTATTTATAAGGAAAAATTATATTTTAAACTGGTTTAAAAGTTTAATTAGATAATATTTTTTCAATAAATACAATATAGTTCATTTTAATCAATTTCCTTTTGAAATTGACTATAGAAACATAACAAACTTTTGAATGTTTTTACTTTAAAAACTTGCATTGTCAACCCAACTACAAGATTAAATTTAAATTAATTTTTGCCACTTATGTGCTTGGAATTTGGAAAAAATGGATTCCATATTTGGAATTATCATAATATATAATTTATAATAAGGTCAACTTAGTTTTTGACCAAAATTATTACTGATGTAATTAAAATTAATTACAACGATTAAGGTTAAATTAAGTTTAATAAGGGACTGAACCATAACCTTAAGGCCCAAAACAACCTATAAACATTAAAAAAATATATTTTAAGGGAATATTTCGACCCTATCCTCCATTTTATCTAAATTGGATCATTATTTATCCAGTTACAATAAAAAATGTGGGTGGGGTTCCTTTCTTTTAAAATATTACAATAGTGCCACTCCTCCATTATTAAAGGCCTCCACTCCTCCAACTTCATCACACCACTAAATACACATTTTCTCAACAAAAATATATCCAAAAATATCCCCAAAATCCATCACTTCCTCCTTGAAATCTTCTTTAGTCATAAATCCTTCCAAGGAATCTCTTTGGTGACAACTAAATGAAGTTACCCGATCAAGAGGTTACACACTCCCTCAAACTTCTTTATTTTATTTTCTATCTCCACTCCATAAAATATTATTATTCTTGTATTTTATAGAAAAACAAGTATCATAAATATACTATAATGTTTTTAGGATAAGGGTTAGACCTAAACATACACACACTTCCATCTAATGTGTAACAAACTTATTGTTTACGTGTACTGTAGACTACTACCTCACTAAACGATGATTGTTCATTTTTCCTTTACCAACTATCATGGTGGACATTATGATGGTAACTCTATTTATAAATTTTATATATAATATTTATTATTTACTTAATCATATGTAATTATTTTACAATACATATAATTATACTTTCAATTTTTTGCTAATACGATAATTTCGTTTGAGGAAGTGCGGACTACTGCCCCTCAAAGTGATGTGATTCTTTCATACAATACATGGAATGTATTAAGGATTGATTTAGTTAATATATATATATGATATATATGATATAATAAAGAGACTTTAGTAATTATAAATATAAATATATATACATATATATTTCTTTTACTTTATTTCAACACGATAATTTTACAAAAATAGCATTCAGGCATATGTACAGATTACTGTCACCATGAATGGTGTATTATATTTCATACTTATATATTATATGGATTATTATAATACAAATATACTGTATGAAAATGATATTTATATCATGTATTATATTCAGTAATCACGATATAATTATAAGGACCAATGATATAACAAATTAAGACACATGCAAAGAACAAAGTGAATATTATCCGAAGTGAAGCCTTAACATAGCATGGTTAAAAAGTGGGTAATATAAGGTCATAATCAAACCATATATTCTATAAGATATAATAATATGGTTCTGTAAAATATTTATAATAAATTTATTTTTATTATACATGTGTTTTGAATGATTATGACAAGAGTCAAGACACAATGTAAGGGGATTTCATCTCACTTTTTATTTCTGTGAGTTGCATGCTATGTTTTCCACACATTCCTTTTGTTTGGTGTATGTAATACCCAATATTGTATTCAAAGATTATTATAATTAAATTTATGGGTATTTGAATACCCATTTTAGGATCTTTTTTTCATGGGGTTTATTTTTCTAAAGTCACCAAATTGGTAAAAATGTTTTGTCTTGATTTTCCTTCTTTGAGACTCATGTTTTTTTTATGAACCTAAACTCTTTTTTGAGGTGTATATACTTAAATTTTACATAATAAATCATTAATATCATTATTTTATTGATATTTTATGCTTCATTTAATTTCATTTTCTTACATGGATAGTTTTTTCCCAAGTAACCAAGTGGTAATATTTTATTGAAACAATCTAAGCACTTTTCAAGATTGTTAATGATTATGCACCTTCGATGAAATCTTATGATCCATATTTTTAGAACACTCATGAATTTTAATATAATCTGGTTATTATTTATGTATTCAAGTATTAGTACAATTTTTACACTCTTTGGTACTTAATACAGTTAAGAAAATGTTTTTAAGAAAATATGACCTTACCTTTCTCTTCGGTCAGTAATTTGTGTTCCTTCAAAACCATGATTTATAAAAAGGTTTCCAAGAATATTATAATATTATTCTATGATATTTAAAATACATTTTAGCCTTTTTTGAACTCCAAAAGAGGTTTTTTAAATGAATCCTATTATTTTTTCCGGTCGAGGAACTTTTCTAATCTTTTTAAAGTGCAAAAGGAATATTATTTTTACCTTGTATGACATGGATGGTTTTACATGCCGTCATTTCATTGAATATTCCTTTAAATGTTTAAAAGGTTAATTTTTAAGATTTTTTTTAAAATATATTTTCAAAGAAATGGTTTTCATATGTTTTTCAATCTCCACTTTAAGTTTTCAAATGAAAAAGGATTTCAAACTATTTTCAATTCTCCCTTTATAAGTTTTTAGGTTTATTTTCAATGAAAATAGCTTTCAAAAGGTTTTATGTTTTAAAAATAAATTTTCAAAGAAGAATAATATTTTCGTCAATAAATGTTTTTAAAAAATATTTCAAAATTATTTCCCATCTAAGATAACCTTTTTTGGTGTTACTCAATTATTTATGGGAAAATTATTCAATGTTTCCATTCATATTATTTTTCTGAATGTACTATTTTTTGATGGCATGGTGTTTATGAAACCTCTTTCTATTTCACAGGTTATATGATTTTGAAACCCACTTATTTTCATGGGCTATGTTTATGAGTAAATGATTATGAAACCTATCTTTTTCTATAGTTTATGATATGATTACATGTTTATAATACCCATTTTATTTCATGGGTTGTGATATGATTTTTAATTATCTTATGGAACATGTATGAATGATATCACTATGAGATGGGTGGGACCTATATCTCCCTAAAATTCATTGGGTAAATATTAATATCTCATGAGATATACGTGGATGGAATGGGAAATGAACTTGGTTTAGTATTACAGGGCAGGAACAAGAAATGAACTTAGTTCAATATTATTGGGCTGGAACGAGGAGTAAACTTGGTTCAGTAATACAAGACTGGAATGGGATTTGAACTCAGATTAGAAAATGAATTTTCCACTATTATTACTGTGTTAGGATTCCTTGAATACTATAGAAATCATATTATATTCTTATGTGTTTTACACAATTCCATTTTTTATTCCTATGTTATGCTTTCATGGATTATGTGTATCCCTTATTTACACTTATTATGCATCTGAGATCACCCCATTTTATGTTTCCTTCCCCAGTTTATGAAGATGTGTATTATGTTTGATGTGTCTAAGAAGGGTAAAAGTCAAGAAGAACCTAGTGGGAGATAATGTATCTCACTTATGTACTAGTGTTCATGTTTCCATGTTTCCAAATACACTAAACTAATACGGTCTTTTGGGGGTTTTGTGTGTTATGTTTTAATTATTCTACAAATTTTATGTTATGTTAATGTATGTAAATACTAGGTCATTATAGTTAGTATCAGAGTGAAGGTTTAGTTAACCTTTAGAAACTAGGATGATAAAGCTTTAGTGATATCCCTAGGTATATTTCTAAGGATAAATCTAGGTATGTCTCTAAGGATGAGTATAAGTATAAGTTAATGTTTATGAAAATGGATTAGAATTTTGGTAATGGATATACTGAGTGGTTTTCTAGAAATAAATCCATTTCAAGATATTACAAGTGTATGTGGAACTGGAATAGATATACTTAGGAGTAACAACTCCAACAAGATGTTTCAGGCCTAAATTGTGGTAATGTGGTACATGATAACGGGCCTTACTGCACACATGTGTTAACACTGTTGAGAGATATGATTTGGAAATTCACAAACTCTTCAATAACCATCATGAAGGATTTAAATAGAAGTTGGATATGAATAACCTAGTATAAAACTATTATTTCATCAATTAAAAGGTTGGTGTCATGATTTATACATTCTATAAGTAATTTTTTATGATTATGTGGTTTTCTTCTATGATATGTGTTTACCCCCCTATGCTTTCCTATTTAAGTCAATAGAGATAACTAGAAGGAACACGATTAAAATTTAATGTTTCATATGTGGATATTTTGGGCACTATGAAAATAAATTTCCCAAGTGGAAATCTCATAAAGATAATTAGGAATGTGGTGCGAGTATTGGTTCTACTTATGAATATAAAGATATCGAAAATGACATATGAAAGGTATGTGATGTTATTCTAGTATTTTTGACATTAATCATAAGAAGCATGATTAAATCAAGTTTGAGGACCCTTAATACATAATTCACAATTCATATTCTAGGAAAGAGGTATTAAGGAATAAGTAAATGGATCCTAGTTGATGGTTTAAGAATAAAGTTGGATGAATGAAGTACTTATGTTTTGGAATTAAATTATTGTGTTATATGAATCACAAAATTTATAAGTATTTTCAGTATAAGTTTTCATTAAGGATTGAAAATGACATGTTTAATTATGATGAATACTTATAAAAGTAATATTTTGATAATGGGAAGGTAACCCTCTTTATGTGATCAAGATGTTGAGAAAATTATGTTTTTCCTAAATAAAGAGATGATTGATTTGGATAAAGTAAATTAGATTACACTGATTACCATGGATATGATTATTAATTGGTTTAAAAAGTGGTCTTTATCATCATTGATGATGTTTACGACTTATTGGATTTAAGGAATATTTCTAGTAACCTTTGGAATAAGGAAGAAGGCGTATTTTCCAAAAGAATTTATTGTAATTTAGGTTATTACCATGTTTCAAGAGAATATATGATGAGGGTATTCACATGTTTGGAATGTGACCACTAAGAGATACTTTGTGATAAATGGGTGACCAATGTTAAGCTGAAATTGTGACTTTATTTTTAAAGTTTTAGATTTTCAACTTTTGGAAGGGTTATAAGGTTAACCAATTATGGAAGGATTAAGTTAAACTTTGAATGATTTTTTTTGAGAATAATGTATTATCTTACCACATAAGGATTTATTAATACTGTATAACCTATTATAAAAATTTAGCATTGATGATGAATGATGACATATGGGATGAAATATCATGGATATCATGATCTGTTTGTGATTTAGGAATGAAAAATTCTTGTTCCTTTTTAGAGAAAGAGGTGAAGTGGATCAAGGAAAAAAGGGTGAGTTTGTCATGAAATAATGTATGTATATCTTTTCATTAATATTATTTAACTTTAGGAAAAAGGATCTTGAACCCAAAAATTTTATCCTAGTACCTCTGTTTCTAATGAATCATATGGTTCCTTAGTTCATTATAGATTTATAGCTTTGGTATTGTTAAATTTATCTTGATCTTTTTCTCTACCACTCTACATCAAAACATAATGGTTAGATTTATCTTTCATGTCCATATTTTCACTTGTCACATATGTTCTCCCATATGGAAACCCAGTTATATGTTACTTTGGGTTACCGTTATTGTTCCAACCTTCCATTTTTAAGGGAATTTTTAGTATTCATTTTTATGATGTCGGTTTCTGTGAATGAAACTTTCAAGTATTAAACCTTTGATAACCCAAATGTATTTGATGCGGAAATTCATTTTAAGGGGGTAGAATGTAACACCCTGAGATTTTGTAAATTATTTTATTCGAATTAATTTAATTTTTTTTATTTTTTTCATTTCACGCAACACTAAAAATAGTTTCTTTTATATTAAGGAACTATGTTTGTCTTTAGTTCACTACACACAACATAAATTTTATCTTTATATACATAGAATATCGTGGTTAGTTTTTTTTACACGCAACAGTGACTTTCCTTGATGGATTGCATATCACGCATGTCCGGGGTTTACTGAACAATAATATATTATTAAAATATGATTATTTAATATAATAATATATAACCTATATATTAGATTTGAGGTTATGAATAGTATTAATTAACTTATGAAAAATATATTCTTTACAAAAATATAATACTAATTCATAGGTTACAAATTAATAAGAAATAAAAAACAATTGAATATAAAAGATTTTTTTACTTTTTATACTCCCAAAGGTGTTTTGTCTTAATAAATTAAATTAACGATAAAAATTAATTGGTATTATTGTAATATATATTTTATATATTTAATAAAATATTTTTTATATTCATTTAATAGATTTGATAGGCCTAAGATAAGAACAAACCCAATTTTACACATAAAAACCTATATTTTTATTAATGTAATTTTACTGGCTTTTGATGGAGAACCTACTGTAAATATAAATTTTGGCACTTTTATAAATTTTATATGTCAAAATAAACTTCATTTTTTAAGGATAAAAATAAAAATTCGGTTAGGGTGAATTTTTTTGGTATTTTTCTGTGAAGCTTCATTTTTTAATGAATAATGATAAATACAAAAATTTAACTCAAAATTTATTTTTAATATAATTTATTTATAAGGATAAATTATATTTTAAATTAGTTTAAAAGTTTTTTTAGATAATATTTTTATCAATCAATACAATTTAGTCCATTTGAATCAATTTTATTTTGAAATTGATTATAAAAACATTGCAATTTTTGAATGTTTTTACTTTAAAAACCCACATTGTCAACCCGGCTATGACATTAAATTTAAATTAATTTCTGAAAATTATGTATTTGGAATTTGGAAAAATGGATTCCATATTTTAAATAAGAATAATGTATAATTTATAATTAGGTCAACTTATTTTTTACAAAAAATATTAGTGAAGTAATTAAAATTAATTACAACGATTAAGGTTAAATTATGCTTAATAAGGGACTAAACCATGACCTTAAGGCCCAAAATGACCTATAAAATTATTCAGAATACATTTTATGGACATATTTAGACCCTATAATATCTTGGATCGACTTTGTAAAATTATTTATCCACTTTCAAAAAAAATTGTAGGCAAGGTTTCTTTCTTTTAAAATATTACAAGAGTGTCACTCCTCCTCCATTATCAAAGGCCTCCTCTCCTCCCACTTCCTCACACATATCAAGCCACTTGGTTAAGAAAAAAATCTTCCCAAGTATCTCCCAAAAATCCTTCAATTCCTACTTAAACCCTCCTTTTGGAAGAAATCCTTCCAAGGAATCCCTTTGGTGCAAACCAAAAGGAGTTACCCGATTATTAGGTAACACACTCCCTCAAACTCATTTATATTATTTTCTTTCTCCACTACCTAAAATATTCTCATTAAATTATTGTATAAAAACAAAAATATCCTAAATATACTAGGATTTTTTTATTATTAGGGTTAAAACTACACTTACAAAGACATCCATCTAATAGGTAACAAACATGTTGTTTACGTGTACGGAGGACTACTGCCTCAGTAAACTATTATTTTTCATTTTTCATTTATCACCTATCATGGTGGAAATTATGATGGTAAATATATTTATATATGTTATATATATAATGTTTATTATGTATTTAAGATTATTTAATTCTGCTACAATACATATAATTATACTTTACATTTTGTGTTAATACGTTAATTTTATTTGAGGAAGTGCGGACTACCGCCCCCTCAAAGTGATGTGATTCGTTCATACACTACATGAAATGTATTAAGGATGGATTTAGTTAATATATGTGATATATATGATATAATAAAGTTACTTTACTAATTATATATATATACATATATATACATATATATTTATTTTCCTTTTGTTCTTTCAACCCGACAATTAAACAGAAATAACGTTCATCTGTACGTACGACTTGCCGTCTCCCTAAACAATGTATTCTGTTTCAAACTTCTATATTATATGGATTATTATAGTACATATATAATTGATATAAATGATATTTATATCATTTTTTTAATTCTTGAATGATGATATATGTATAAGGACCAATGATATAATAAATTAAGACACATACGATGAACAAAGAGAATATTATCCGAAGTGAAACCTTAACATAGTATGGTTAGAAAGAAGGTAATATAAGGTTATAATAAAACTATATATGATATAATATATAATAATATGGTTCTTAAAAAATATTTATAATATATTTATATTTATTATATAGGTGGTTTGAATGAGTACAATGAGAGTCAAGACACAAGGTAAGAGGATTTCATCTCATTTTTTGTGAGATACATGCTATGTGCGCCACTATTTCCTTTTATGTGATGTATGTATTATAAATTATGGTATTAAATTATTATAATAATTAAATTTATGGGTATTTACATATCCATTTTATGATATTTCTTTCATGTGGATTATTTTTCAAACATTACCAAATAAGTAAAAATATTTTGTCTCAACTTTCCTTCTTTGAGACTCATGTTTTGTTATGCACCTAAAAACTTTTTTGGGGAATATATACTTCAATTTTACATGATATATCATGAATATATTTCTTTTCATGATATTTTAAGAATCATGTAATTTCCTTTTCTTACATGGAGTGTATGATCCCAAGTAACCAGGTGGTATGAGTTTATTGAAACAAACTCATCGCTTTTCGAGATTGATAATGATTATGCGTCTTAGATGAAATATTATAATCAATATTTCAAGAACTCTCATGAATTTTATTCTCCTCTAGTTATTATTTATTTATTCATGTATTAGTACCATTTTCCGACTCTTTGGTACTTAACACAATTAAGAATATGTATTTAATAAAATATGACCTTACCACTCTCTACGGTCAGAAATTTTCTTCCTTAAAAACCATGCATTATAAAAAGGTTTCCAAGAATATTATAACATTATATTATGATATTTAAAATACATTTTACTCATGTTTTACCTTTTATAAAATGTTTTATTAAAAAAGGAATCATCGTTTTGTTTTCCGGTGAAGGCACTTTTGTAATATCTTTATCATGTAAATGGAATATTCTTTTTACCTTATATGACATGCACGAATTTACCCACCATTGTTTCTTTGAAGATTCATTTTCAAGTTTAAAATTTTAATTTTTAAGAATTTTTTTAAAAATATATTTTCAAATAAATGGGTTTCAAAAGGTTTTCAAGCTCCACTGTAAGTTTTCAAAGGAAAACGACATTCAAAATATTTTCAATGTTTCCTTTATAAATTTTAAAGTTTGTTTTCAATGAAAATGGTTTTCAAATGGTTTTATGTTTTAAAAATCATTTTTCAGTGAATAAGGATATTTTCCTCAATAAATGTTTTTAAAATAACATTCAAAATTATTTCCCATATAATATAATATTCATTGGTGTTACTCATTCTTTTCTGGGGAAATTATTCAATATTTCCATTTATATAATTTTTCTGAATGGATTATGTTTTTATGGAATGATGTTTATGAAATCTGTTTCTCTTTCATAGGTTATGTGATTTTGAACCTGCTTCTTTTCATGGGTTATGTTTATGATGAAATTATTATAAAACCTATCTTTTTCCATAGGTTATGATATGCTTACAAGTTTATAATACTGATTTTATTTCATGGGTTATGATATGATTTTTAATGATATTGTTGAACATGTTTGTACGATTTCATTATGAGATGGGTGGAACCTATATCTCCATCCAATGCATAGGGTAAAGATTTATATCTCATGATATAGACATGGTTGGAGTGAGAAATAATCATAGTTTAGTACTATAGGGCTGGAACGGGAAATGAACTTGGTTCAGTATTATAGGGATGGAATGGGCAGTGAACTTAGTTTAATAATACCGGGATGGAACAGGGTGTGAACCCAGTTCAGTGAAGGAATTTGTCCCCTAATATAGCCTTGGAAGAGATGACATGAATACTATGTAAATCATATTATATGATTATGTGTTTTCCACAATTCCATGTTTTATTTATATGTTATGATTTCATGGATTATTTCCTTTATTTACATATGATTCAGGTCTTATGATCTACCAATATTTATTCCATGATCCATGTATATCATCTTTGATATGTATGGTATCATATTCTATTTTCATGATCATGTTCTCAGACCCCTATGATAATGTTTATGCTTACATGTCTCCTTTGTTTACCCTTACTGAGCATCTGATCTCACCCCTTTTTTTTATTTCCTTCACCAGGTTATGATGATTTTTATTATTTTTAATGTGTCTAATAAGGGTACTAGTTAATAATAACTTAGTGGAGATAATGTAGCTCAATTATATACCAGTGTTCATGTTTCCATGTTTGCAAAGGCACTAAACTAATACGACGTTTGAGTGTTTTTTGTGTGTAATGTTCTATGTATTATGAAAATGTTATGTTATGTTATTGTATATTAAGATTGGGTCATTATAGATTCATCCATTTTTCCTCTAATAATGCTATAAACATGAACCCACAAGAACATGATCCCAACTATCATTGTTCGTTCATTGTCCATGCTTCGTTCCCCACACGAATGATCATTCCAGTGGAGCACCCCTACATCTTCATAACACCAAATGGTGTAGGGTCTGTCTCCACCACAATGGGTGGATGTTCCTCATCATGTAGTGAGGCCTTCTCAAGGTGGAATACCAGGCTGAATATGTACACGTAGAATTTAGGAAATTCATGTCTCTACTTATCGAACTCATGTTCAGCTTGTGGTTTATGCATCTGTGCCAAGGTCTGGTGCTACATGGTGAGACTGAACAATTTCAATGTGAAATTGGATATAGAGGAATAAAAATTCAATTCAAGATTCTATACATGTTTTTAAAGGCCTTTGTAATGAAATGGAAGTCTAGTCAACATCAGCATTAAATTCCTGATGTGGGAGAAGAGAAAGAAGGTAGCAGCATGTCAGAAAAAAATTGATGAAGAACAATAGAGAACAACATTAATTATATTTAACAAGAGGGAAAAATGAATAGAAATATAGGAGGGAGGAAAGAGAAGAAGAAGGTAGAATGTAAATGAGAAGAAGGTAACTCAAGAGTTCCTTAGGAATATCCAACCTAATCTGAGCTGGCTGAGTCATCAAGTAGGATAATCCTCACTACCCTGAGCTCTCTCTAGATATTCATATTTATAAAAACATCTTCTAAAAAAATATTCCCCCAACATACTCCCTAAGGATATTCCTCCAACTATCCACCCTCCTTATAAATACAATTAGGCCAACAACCCTGATAGAGGCTTTCTCCCCCCAACCCCTATACAAGGCCTCTATAGATTTCCTTATCTCTAGGTATAAAGAATGACATTTCTGGTTATGTGTCTCATTGTTACAATTGCCTATAGATCAAGGTAGAGAACCTAAAGACTTTTATTTTCCTCCTACCTCTTCTGGTGTCAATATGGAAATAGGAAGATGTATTCATGGATTTTATAATTGGATTACCACAGAATCCTCAATGAAACAACTGTTTTGGGTAGTGATTGATCAGTTGATGAAATTTACTCATTTAATTCTAATATGATGCATCACAATGGTTGAAGATCTGGGTAATTTGTTTGTGTAGGAAATATTGAGGGTGCAAGGGGTTCCATATACCATTATTTCTGACAGGTATCCTAGGTTTACTTCCTTATTCTGGAAAGGTTTCCATGAGTTTATAGGGACTCAAGTTATGTTGAGTACTGCATATCATTGATTGATAGAGCATGATATTCAAGTTTTGGAGGATATTATTCATGCACGTGTCTTAGATTACAGATGATCTTGGGATAACCATTTGAAACTGGTTGCGTTTTCTTATAATAACAATTACAAATTGTCTACCGAAATAGCTCACCTTGAGGCCTTTTATGGTCATTCATGCGGATCACCTCTTTATTGGTTTAAGGTGGGCGAATCCTCTCTCCCAGAATCAAGTATCATTAATGATATATTCCAATGATTGGTTACTAAATCAGAACACCTACCCCTATTTTAGAGTGTTTTACCCCTACCTATGTGATTATAAACCATCCACTCTCCAGAATTCTCACAGGTATTATTATAATTAGGTTTCAAAAATGGTTTTTTAGAAATTGGATTGGTTTATATATTATGGATCAGTTATTATGAATATTTTAGAAATTTTAGTTTTAATGAAAACCCTTAGATTTCATTGGATGTTTTGGAATATTATATGAGTTTTTTCATGTGAAATGATTTGAATAGGTTTTTGAAATAAGAAATTACCACCATGTAAACTGATTTACTTGATTTTTTGTGTTTAAATGAGAGAAACATAAATTTTTGAGGGGAATGCATGGTTGATGGACCATGTTTTTTTAGAATCCACCAAATGAGGTCAGCAGGTGTTTGCTCTTGGTTTTGGGTGATTTCTATAGACAAACTATTTCCTGCACAAACTATTTTATTCTATCTTTTTTGGTTTACTTAGAGATCACTGGTGGCTTCTTGTTTGTACAGTGGGTGTACTATTTTTATTTTATAGAGCTATATGAGGTGGTATTATAGATAGATGATGTTGTTGGGATCATGTAACTGGATTTGATTTTAGTGGATTTAGGAATTAGACCCCTTATTGTGTATTTTAATGGTTCATGGGTTGGACTACTTGACTTTGGTTTTCTAGGGGTGATTTCTATGTTGGGGTGCACCATTATCTATAATTGGTCATTGATAGTGGAGTCTTATGATAGGGAGCACCATACGCTCGATGATGGATTGATCATTAGTGTTTTAGAACTTCTAGGTTGATGAGGGAAATTATATCATGTCGTAGAATTTGGTGATCAATGTTTTCCATTTTTCATTCTGGTGTGAGTGGAGCGGTCACATCTATAAGTTACACATGGTAACAAATGGGACTTAAGTGGTGAATTTTATGGGGTTTGGTTCAGTGAGGCAACAACATGGATACCACTATGGTGGGGAGCCTTAAATCGGTCATGGGTGTAAAAAACTCATGTTGAAATGGTAATTAAGACAAAGAAAGTAGTCAGTGGAAGGTTAAGATATTAGAGGTATTCTAGTGAATATATGAAGTCGATTTGAGGATTGGGGTGCGATGTTGGATGGAGCCTTTGTGTTGGAAATGATATTAGGATGGAGGTAGTGTGATCTAAGGGCGAGTCATATTAGAGACACATTAGTGTCGTGGGTTAAACATGATAGTTGTATGGGTCGGTTGAGGGCCCAATCATGGAACTACACAGGTAGTTGGGTTAAGACTCTGAGGAAGACATTTGATCCTTTTGATGATTCCACCTAATGTTAATGAATCATGATCGGACAATGAAGTGATATTGATGCATCAATAGGTGAGGTTGAGAACTTTCCAGGGAAGTTTGCAAGAGAATGAGGCGTGGTCATGTAAAGATAGATGCGTTGAGGTGGAAACCACATCGAGGGTATCATTTGAGGTGTATTTAAGGTGGTTCAATGGTAAAAATAGGATTTTTAAATAAATGTTGGTGTGTTTGCGCATAGTGTTTAGATTTTGAATCATTAGTGTGTTGGGAATTAGGACATGGAACCTGTCTAGTTGGATTTGAAAAGATGATTAAGGTAGGCCAAGGTTCATGGTTAAAGGATTATCACAACTTCTCAAGGATGAGAATCATTATGGTGGGGTTTTTTTAAGGACTCTCATAATTAAAAGTTGAAAATTATTGACGTAATTTGAATTTTTCATTTGGTGAGTGTTTTGTTTTGAGAATCAAGACTCGAAAAGGTTATCCAAGAATTTGGACATCCTTAAAATTTGTCTTGGTTGACATTAAAGGCTTAAGTGGGATTAGGGATGTTCAATATGACATCAGGATAGGTATGAAGTGGTCAATATATGGGAAATAACAACAAAATTCCACTCATAGTGGAACCATATGGGTCATTCCTTGAATGTATCGGGCAAAGGGGTTGTCCCCATACCCAAAGAAGGGTTCATGTTGTGAACCCATGTTCACTCCATGAAACATGCAGGGAAACATATTTTTTAGGGTTTTTTTTTAATTTAGATAGGAATTTTCTTGTAGGAATCCATCAAGTTTCCTTTGTCTTCATCGACCAAATAAAAGGGGGAGAGCCCCTTGGGATTTTATATTCTCCACCCTTTGGTACCTTTGACCTAGTTTGTTTGGGATATAAATTTTTGTTTTGTTTTAAGGTAAAATCTCTTAAACTCTTCTCATTGTTCTTCCTCCTTCCCTATTTTTATTTTTATTTCTTTTCTAGGGTTTTGAGATGAACAATCTTGCTGGAGCATGGTGAAAACGTTTTAATTAATGGGGCTTTTGCAGGTGACCTGTATAGGAGGTCCCAAGAAGAGTAAATCAACCTGTCATTTTCCATTTATTATGAAGTGTGTTGAACATTTTATTTAGGTATTTTAGTGATTTTGTATTACATTGGAATCTGATTTAGGTTTATAATTTGGGGTTTTTGTGTGGCCTAGGTCCTTGGTATGTGTCGAGGATGTAATGCACCACATTGTTCATGATTTTGATATAGTTTCATTCCCCAGTGAGTTCAATGCCTATTATGCCAACTTGGAATATTGGATTTATATGATTAAATATTTAGTTTTTTGGGTTTATTAATGATATGGGTTCTCGTGGACTCAATTGTGGTCAGTGAAAGCTCAGATAAATTATCTGACTTTTTTTAGACTCATGACCTTTTGGTGATTTTATGCTCATGTGCTTCATTAATATTACCTACCTTCATATTTTCATAACTTTTGTGACCCATACCCATAATGTTCATGTGGAATCGAATAGTCCTAACTGTCAAAATGGAAAGTATAACTTAGTAAACATTTTTATGGTATCTATTTTGTTGTATAGGTTTAGTATAACTTACTAAATAGTTTTGGTGGCATGTGTGGGATTTCGAAGTAAAAATGGTATCCCTTTTAAAATGTGACTTTAAATAGGTTTTGATTAAAATAAAATTTTAATGGAAAATTGGTGATTTGATAAATAAGTTTTGAAAGTATACTTCCAAAATAAGAAATTGGAATTTTAAGGATCATTTGATAGGTTTTTACAAAGGCCTAACATGAGTAAAACTGCACATGGTTCCTAAACGAAATGATTCTGAAAATTAATTTTTGATTGGATTAAAGGGGAACCATATTGGATTGGTTTGGAAATGTTTTATATTAGTTGACCTTGAGTTGCTAATTCCAATTTTTCTAAAAATATTGGTTCTCTTGAATGTGGTTGTCTGATGTGTATGTTGCTTCATAATGATGTGTGTTGTGTGTATAAACCTGTGAGAATTATCCGTATGTTATCAAAGTAGAAGTTTAGACCAGATTGATGTAGTTAACCCCTTTGAGTATGAAAAAGGGTCTAAAGTACCCTTGTGAGTTCCTTTGTGTGTGGGACTAGGTCCGGAGTGACTAGTGTTCTATTATTGAGTTGGTGTGATGTGAGATTGGTTGTATTCCATGTTTTATATTACATGTGTGTGCTTGATGATGTTTGTTATAGATAATGAATTTTAGTTTGGGAGAGGACCCTGAGGCCATGCCTGATCATGAGTGAGATAGCATTGGTAAGATATCCATGGGAGAGATTGGATCATATTGTGCATTATTTATAGTTGTACCCTAGGTGATAGGGTAGTGGTTGTGGAATGGGCCTTTCCATGAGTGACATAGCTCGGTCAACCATGCCTGGAGTGAGAAGACATGGGTTGACAGATGGATGGATGAATTGAAGTGAGAAATTGGATTGTAGGACCACCATGAGTGAGATCAAATTTGAGTTTTTATGTTTTATAGGTTATGGATAGATTAATATACCTTGAATATTGTGGTTGGTTGGTGATGTATCCCACGTCTATTGTGAAGGGTTGAATAAATTCTTGGTATGAGATCAGATGTGGTATGGAACCATACCCTATGTATTTGGGTGTCAGTTGAGGACTTATTAGACACCCTTCCCTGTATGTTCGTGTATGGTTTGGGTTATGATGAAAAGTGACATATTCCTTTGGGCATGGAGATGATGTTAGTAGGGTTAGGTGTCATGGTGGCCTGATGAGCTCACAACGAGCCAATTTTTTTCATTGTTTGTGCATTGTGTGTTATATTTTCATGTGGTTGTGTTCTATGGACACTAATACACCAATTTATATTTATTACATGAACATCCACTTTATCACAAAATCTATATTTATTTTCAAGTCATTTGGGATTCCTTCTGGATCATTGGACTAACCCCCTACTCATGTACACAACACCAGTTTTGATGTACATGGGTAGACTTTTTTGTTTTCTCTCAAGACATAGGTACTGATTGGACTTAGACACACATTATAGGTATAGAAAGGTGTGGAGGTCAAGGATTCATCAAGATGATTATATGGGTGGGGGAAAGTGGACGGTGCATTTATTTTTAGTTATTTTTTAGTATGTACTGGTTGGTGTTCCATTATATATATATATGATGTGTGTTATGAAAAGTTTATTGGTTGTTATTTATCTGTTTTGGCCGATGTATCATAAAGGTGGATTTATTGTTTTCAATTTTGGACTAAGGGGTTTGTCTGACCCAATGATTTATGTATACAAGTTTTTGGCATGTCCATCGTATAAACAGATCACGCTAAATTTTCATTTGATTTGGGAATGACTCCCAAGCCTTATTTTTTAGATCATACTCCCCCCATTACATTGATAAATCCTCACTACTAGCTGGAATCATCTGATGTATGGGGAGGTGCGCCTGAGGTGTAATAGATTCCCCACATGGGGGCCGTTCTAATGGATTGGTCTAGAGAATTATAGGAAACATTAGAAGAAATGATGTATCAGCCCAAATCTAGTGAGTAGCATCAATGTTCGTGTTGGGTAAAAAAATATCCAAGAAATATATACAAAAAATAGGCATCAAACATGATGTGAGTGGGACGAATATCGTGAACATATCACAAACAACTAAAGTCTCAAAATAGTAATGAAAATGGTTGAAATTATGGATAAATGGTTTATAAGATATGTTGTTTCCATAATAGAATCGTCCTAGAAGGTTGTGGAAACATACATATAAAAAATAAGGGCCAAGTTAGTGTCTAATAGATGTTGGTTTTAGAGCTCATCAACACCATTTTGTTTAGGTTTATCAGGGCCCAATGTTTTATAGAAAACCCCATAGTAATGAAGGGATGTGGAAAATTAGGTGAGGCTCTTGTGCATAGGTAGAAATAAATGATGAGAAGTCCATACACCCCTCAATTAGGTGCCTCTACCAAGTACCATAATCATTGATAACATTTATTAGATCATAGAAAATTAGTTTAAATCAAGAGTAATCTTTCTAATGATAAATAAGTTGAATGGGATACATGGAACATAGACCACTGATAAAAGTATAATTTTTGAACTAATTTCTGAAGTTCCTAAACCAATGATAGAGAGTGAGGAACCATCATACACAGTGGTAGTACTTACATCTGAGATCAAGTGGTAGGATGAAAGAATGTATGTATTACCAGTGTCATGATCATAAGTATTAAAACCTAAAAACCAAGTTATAGGACATTAATACAACTGAGAACATGCTATTGAACCCGAGTTATGAATGAACTGTAAGATGTTAGTTTGGCATGGTAGGACTGTAGGAGGTGATATAATCCATCTTATGTTAATGATTAGAAGGAGGGACCATAGATCCAGTCACCACATCTTGAACATGAAGTGAAAATATAGAATGTGTTTAATGGTTTTGATGACCATGAAGCTTATAACATGTGAAAATGGTGTGAATAATCGACCATAATGAGTGTAATGAGTTAGATTACAATTATGTCCCCACCACCTGACTGACCTCTTTGACTACCACCATGGCTTCCACTTGAAAAATCAAGGGTGTTGTGATCAAAAAAATCATTTAAATAAATAGAGTTCGAGGGATGGATTTATCAAATGATATGTATATAGACTATTTATGGATAGATAACACTAAGTCTATAAAGTATCTTGGTTATAGTAGTGGAAAATTATAGATTCAATCCCTATAGCCGGGAAAACAAAAATAATTTATCAAGTTCAGACCGTATCTCATCAAGATTCTAAGGGACTCTCCCTAAGTTAGGGATCACATCCATAAATGCATCACACTCACTATAATATGATGGAGTCAAGTGGGAGCCATGTAGAAGAGATAATTCATTTTGTAATAAATTAAAAACACTTGAGAAATTATTGGTCTAGAATAACATAAGAATAAAGGGGTCCCAATTCTCCTTAACATTAGTGGAATTCTGGGTAAAATGATTGAAAACATTATCCATGGAATTGAGAAAAACCAAAAAGATCTTGTTATTTTTTTAGTCCCATTCCATAGAGACAGATCCACTAGGGTCCAAATGAGAATTCACAATATGGGAAAATAAACCCATCCCTTTTAGGGAGACTTCCATCATCTTCTTCCATATAAAGAAATTGTAAAATGGAGGCACTCATTTACAAGGTTAGTAAATATATTTATTGTAACATCCTAGTAGAGGTACATATATTTTAAAGTTTAATAGTTTATATTTTGGGTTCCATAGGTGTTGGAGGTGACACAATGGCTTCGGTATGCCGCTTGGCCTCTTTGGTGGAAACAGGAGGCCACTAGCCAGTAAATGGATTTGGATGGAGCTGACCACCAGCTAGTGGGGTCACCAGTACATTGGTGGGGAGAACTGAACTACATTAATTATGGATGTATAAATTCTCCACCTGGTGGCCACTTCCTGGTAGTCGATGGAATCAGGTTGTATCTGTTATTTAAGGATGTAAATTTATTTTTCTTCCACCGAAATTCTTAATTAAACTCTTAATACATATTTTTGAACTAAATATGACCATGGCTCTTAGAGAGGTTCCCTTTAGTGTTCGTTACACCTTCACACTTCCCCTATTGTAATTTTAATATTTAATCAATCAATGGCCATCAAATTGGTAAGTATGAATGAATTTTACCTCGTTGTTCCTTCCTTTGAATTGGGAGAATATCTATGATGCATAGATCAGTTCAATTGATAATTTGATATTTACTTATTCATTTCATATAGAATCATCATGTGTTTTTCCCATAGGACAAATCTCTCTTTGATTGTGGTGATGAACATATGAAGTTTGAGATATTTTATGATTTATCCTCCTTGCCAATATTATTCACATAAGAACACAATTCTAAGATGTGGGAATCTATGTTTAGGGCCTCCTATCCATTTCTCTAGTGATTATTTTCCTTCTACTATGTGGATATCATTATGGTTATCATGCGAACCAAGTGTGAGGTTTGTGGTTCTATATCAAGTAATTCCTTTGTGAATAGTGATTTCTCTTTGGTTTCTAGCTCATTTTCAAAATGATGATTAGCATGATCTTTGATTTTTTTGGAAAGGTGTGCATATTTTTTTTATAAAAGATGGTTTTCCACTTGTTTTTGTAAAAGAATATGATTTTCACATCATTATGAAATGGTTTGTGAAATTGGTTCTCAAAGAATGATTTTGGATGGAATTACTCACTTCGGGAATTGATTCATCATCCCTTTATCTATCCGAAATTTGATGATGCGTGACTTTCATAGTTCTTCATGGGTCATTCGTCTTGGAAATTCAATGAAATATTATGACATGAGATGAAATTTATAATAAATAGGCAATGAAGAACAAAACAAAATGAGATAATTTATATTTAACTATAGATAAAAAGGAGAATAAATACATAAGAAAGGAATGAGAAGAAGAATCTAGGATATAAAGGAGAAGAGAGTAACTCAAGAGTTATCTAGGAAGCTATTTCCCAATCCAAACTGGTCGAATCCTTAAGGTGAATAATCCTCAATTACCTTACCTCTCTCTAGACCCTCATATTTATAAAACCCCATTTAATGACCTTTCTAGCACACAAAATATTCCCTAAGGATATTCCTCCGGCTGTCCATCCTCCCTAACAAATACATATGGGATAACAACCTTGATAGAGGTGAGCTATCTCCCTTTCACAAGGCCTATGATAGATTCCCTTCCACAGTGACCACTTTAAAATACACCTTGACCATGAGGTGGGTAATGTGAAATGAATTTGAATATATCCTCAATATATCCTGATTGGAAATCTTCACATCAAGTGTCATTCCAAGATCCTCTTGGTTTGTGGTATTGGGAGCCTTTTCTTTCAATAGTTTGATGCTAAGAAACACAGACACAGAAAGTTGAGAAAATTACTTAAACAACCATTCTATAAGGAACTGAGAATAGTGATAATGTTCATTTCCCATACAGTCATCTCAAGTAATCTTCCATATTCTCCTCCCATCTTGTTTGACATCTATTATTGTCAGTTCATCTCTATGTTGCACCATAGTTTTCGGATGGATAATTCCCATAGTAAACATGCAACTGTAGTGGTGGCGTACGGTTTCCAACACAAGTGCCCCATTCTGAACATTAGGAACTCCCAAAAATCGTATAAAAATAAGGGGATATGTCGTATTAATCACTTATAGATTTAATTTAAATATTTTCCCACTTTTTCCTAATTTTGTTCTAATTCTATGGAACTTTCATGTAAAAATGGTCGAAACATCATTGTCTAGCATCTCAAATAGCCCTTTAATTGTAGTTATTATAGAGATGGGATTGTAGGTTGTATATTATAATACAGCTGGAGAAAGAGGTTAATTATGAATATTATTTTTTGTCACTAATAGAACATTCACTTCATGAATTAAAAACTAGGGTGACATCGACAAGCCCATTGATATACTGTTTGAGTTTCTCTATGATAGGCTCGTGGACACCCCTTTCCATCCTTTAAAGATACTCAACCATAATATCTATTCCAGAGGAAGTATGGTATTTAATGTATGACCAAAAAATTGGTGTGAATTTTCTTTTTTATGATGCATATACAGAACCTGATGTCACACCCAAGATATCCATCTTAGAATCCAACACAATCATGGAAAATTTTAGGCCCATAGTATAAGTATGGAATGGAGCACTGAAAAATCTATTTTGGAAAATTACACTAACTATCCAAGGTCCCTTAACCAAGAAAATATTGGTTGAAAAACTAAAGTATCCCCTATTCAGAAATGAAGATTGTTCCACCCATCTACATTATATGAGAAGGGAGTTGTCTCAGTGCATGGTATGACATTCGTTTCACATGAAATTCCAGATGAGGAGAGTGAAATGGAAAATTATACTACTGGATATTGAAATATTGGAAACTTGGTACTATAAAGAATTTTTTTTAGGATTAAAGATCCCTCACACATGTGGCATGTATTAAATATGGATCTCATGGGTAAACTATTAGTCTTGGTAACTAGGATGTAGTTGTGTTGATACAATATCTTTTGTTCATGTTCACAAGCTGTCTAATCATTGCCTCTTAATATGGAAGAACTCTAGGGGAATACATGAGTTAAAAGACTAGAGGGCTTGAATCTATGCCCCAGTGGTGTCCATGTTTCCAGGAATTTAGTTCCATGTGAGTAAAAATTATTGGTGAGATCCATCCAGAAGAACATGCATCAACAGCTATAGGAAGGGGACAAGTGACATTTTTTTCACCAGGTTATCCCATATTCGTTGGTGTTGTAACACCCTAGGGTACTAGTGTAAGACCAACAGTTTCCAAAATAGGTTTAGTAGATAGAGAGAAGAGTTATTTCTTCTCCCCATCTTTTTTTCTAAATAGAATTAGAGGTGGTTTAATAAGATATTTCATCTTTAGAATATAGAATTCCATTAACATTATCACATGAATATTTTCCATTTCTATAATACCCTAATATTTTGGAAATTATTATTTTTTAAATTAATTTAATCTTTTTGATATTTTTCATTTCACACAAAACAAAAAATAGATTATTTAATAATAAGGAACTATATTTGGATTACGTAAACTATACACAACTTAAATTTTAGCTTTCTCAACATGAAACAATGAGGTTAGATTTCATTACATGCAACAATGAATTTCTTTGATGTCTTGAGTAACACACATGGCAAAGGTTTAACGAACAATAATATATTATTAAAATATTATTATTTAATATAATAAGATACAACCTAGATGTTAAATTAGAGGTTATGAATAGTATTAATTAACTTATAAAAAATATATGGTTTACACAAACATATGATTAATTAATAGGTTACTAATTAATTATAAATGAAAATAAACAATGGAATATAAAGGATATATTTTTATTTTTATGCTCCCAAATGTGTTTTTATCGTAATAAATTAAATTAATTTCAATCATAAAGTGTTATTATTGTAATATATATGTTTTATATTTAATAAAAATATTTTTTAAATTCATCCAATAGATTCTATAGGCATAAGATAAGTAAAAACACGATTTTAAACATAAAAACATATATTTTTATTAATGTACTTTTACCTCCTTTTAATGGATAACCTACTTTAAATCAATATTTTGTAACTTTGATAAATTTTATATGTAAAAAATAAACTTAATTTTTGAATGATAAACATAAAAATTTGGTTAGGATGATTTTTTTGGTATTTTTCTGTGTAGTTTCTTTTTTAATGAATAGTAAAAAAATACTAAAACTTAACTCAAAACTAATTTATCATCTAATTTATTTACAAGGATAAAATATATTTTAAATTTTTTTCAAAGTTTAATTAGATAATATATTTATGAATCAATACAATACCAATCATTTTAATCAATTTCATTTTGAAATTGATAATAAAAACATAGAAAACTTTTGAATGTTTTTACTTTAAAAACCTGTATTGTTGACTAGACTAGAAGATTAAATTTAAATTAATTTCAGACAATTATGTAATTAGAATTTGGAAAAATGGATTCCATATTTGGAATTATAATAATATATAATGTCTAATAAAGTCAACATTGGTTTTTACCAAAAATATTAGTGATGTAATTAAAATTAATTACAACGATTAAGGTTAAATTAAAATTAATAAAGGACTAAAACATAACCTTAAGGCCCAAAAAAACCTATACACGCATAAAAAATCCATTGGATAGAACTATTTAGACCCTAAAATCCCATTTATCGACATCGGACCATTATTTTTCCAATTTCAATAAAAAACGTGGTTCAGGTTCCTTTCTTTGAAAATATTACATGAGTGCCACTACTCCTCCATTATAAAATTCCTCCTATCCTCCCACATCCTCAAACCACTCAAGAAAATTTGGTTATAAAAAAATCTTCCCAAAAATCTCCCAAATCCCTCACTTTATCCTTGAATCCTTTTTTGGCAGAAATCCTTCCAAGGAATCCCTTTGGTGAAAACGAAAAGGAGTTACTCGATTAATAGGTAACACACTCCCTCAAACTCCTTTCTTTTATTTTCTTTCTACACCCCCTAAAATATTCTTATTAAATAATTTAATAAAAAAACAAGTATCCTAAATATACTATGATGTTTTTTTATAAGGGTTAAACTGAACATTACACACACTTCCATCTAATGGGTAACAGATATACTCTTTATGTGTATGGGGGACTACCGGCTCACTAAACTATAATTGTTCATTGTTCCTTGAACTCCTCTCATGGTGGTAATTATGATGGTCACAATATTCATATATGATATATATAATATTTATTATGTCTTTAAGCTTTTTTAATTCTTTTACAAAACATATCGTTATACTTTCCAATTTTTGTTAATACAATAATTTCGTTTGAGGATGTGCAGACTACCACCCCTCAAAATGATGTGATTCATTTATACACTACATGGAATTTAATAAAGGGTATTTTATCAAATTTCACTTTATTTTTGGGGTTATATCACAAAATAAATACTTATAATGCATCCATTTAATTAAAAAAATATAAGCGGTTAGCCAATTTCCATTTATTGGAGATATCACAACAAGCACAACAAACAAGGGATCCATAAGTAATGTTTTTTTAAAATATCATTTAAGTTATTTCTATTCGTCAATGATAACAACCCATTATTCTTAATCCAAGGGGTATATGATTTAATTAATACCATATATATTCATCCTCTCAATGGTTTATTATTATTTTGACCAAGGAAAATATTGACATTCACTTCCATGTTTCATTTTATAGGCATTATCATTCTCTTGAATCATTCAATTTCTGGTGGTCATTAAACATTAAATTTACCCTAAATATCCATATCATTTATCATAGATATATTTATTTATAAAACTATTCACAATTTAAATATATGATGTTCAATATTGAAAGTTATTTTTTTTTATGGGAAAATATTGATAAATCTATATTCCTTAATCAATACGGATATTTGCTGATAGTGCACATTGTTTATGAATTAAATCTATTATTTAATATATGAGGAATTATTTGGAACTAAAACCATGGTTGGGTCCTGGTTAATGATATCCCCTAAATGAATTAGTAGTCTCATGAGACGAATCAGTTTTCTAACCTTAGTGAAATAGGTTTCAACCTATCATTTTTAAACTATATTGATAATAGATCTTGATGGTAAAGGTATCATGTGCATGGGAAACATGACATAAAAAATTAATCATTTCATTCATTTAGAGTTTAGTTACTATTATCCATGAGATTTTCATTCTAATAAAATATATGGATGCATATCATTCTTATTTTATTGAATAAATGTAATTTTTTTCAGGTTCGTACCTTTCTATATTGATTATTCCTTATCTAGTTATTAAAATGGCTTGTGCATTCAGTTTTTTTCCATTACATATTGATTATTCCTTATCCAGTAATTTCAATGTCATGTGTGTTAAATTATTTTCCATTCCATATTTATTATTCATTTTCCAATTATTTAATTTTCAAGTGTGTTCCATTATTTACCTTTCCATACTGATTATTTCTTATCCAGTTATTTAAATGGAATGTGTGTTCATTTTTTTTTTCCATATTGATTATTCTTATTGATTCATGATAGATTATGTTTAACTAAAACCTTATTAATAATTTTAGTTCACCCTTATTTTGTTTCCTTTACCCATGAATTCATGAAGTGCACTATAGAATATATACAAGCATATACTGGATGGAATAAAGTTGTTCTAAAAAAAATCATGTCATAATTTGTTTGTACAATTGTAATATGAGACTCATTTATATATCTTATTTACCAAGTCTAGGAAAAATTTAATTTCTTAAGGATACGATTCCTTATATCTTATGCCACTATAATGATATAAGGCACTGGATATAAGGCATATGGTGTCTAGGAAACTACAGTTGGTATCATAGAAAGTTTAGTAAAAACTTTGGGGACTAGATTTAGGAAAAAAATGATCAGGGAACATAAACCTATGATATAATTTTAGGATAAGAATATAATAACATCCAAATTTTTTTTTAAGGAATATATTATGTGGGTCTTCCTAGAAATACATACCTGTCTAGATTCTACAAGTGGACATTGTCCTAGAATAGTTGTACCTAGGGGTAATAGCTCTGAAAAAAATTTATAGGGCTTGACTCTAGCATTACTTGGTAAAAAATAATGAGCCTTACTACATATCTAGTTTGACACTCTCATGGGATATTATTAGGATAATTTAAATTTTCTTTCCAAACCATTATGAATTATTTTAATAGATAATGACAATGAATAACCTAGAGTAAACCTATGTTATCCCAGATTGAAGATAAGGTTTCATGATTTAGACATCCTATAAATGATTATGTGATTAAACCTTAGACCAATAAAGGGCCTATGTTGAAATAAAATAGATTAATTATTTGGATTAAATAATTAAATTATAGATTTATTTTTAGCAATGGTACTTTTGTTTTATGAATTTTGAATCATTTAAGGATTGGGTTAAATTTTAGAAGCATATGTGTCTTCATTAACATAAGAGTTATATATAACTTTGTGGGTTTATGAGTTTAATATTATTCATAAGTTCAAAGTATTAAACACCTATTTTTATGTTTTATATGTTGGGATTATACCAAGATTAAGGACATTTTGGGAGAAATATACGGAAAATGCATGTTTTAGTAGAATTTTTTTAAGGAATAATTCCTTTAAATTTTTTAGATATAGGTTTAAAGGTATTGATACCCTTTAGGGTTTATATGATCATTAATTACATTGTAATGAAAGTCAAATAATATTATTATACTTTTTGGGAAAAAATAAGTTACATTTAAAACCTTAGTAAAAAGATTGTTTAAGGGATAATTTTATTTGAAATATGTCCATCATATTTGCTTTGGGAAGATCATGGTAATTATATTAATATATTTTAGTAAAAGGAAAAACATGTATGTTGGGTGACAACCAATCGTGTCTGGAAAGGCCACATGGCTTAAACCCATGACTGAAGGATGATAAGGGTTTAGTGCTTATGACTCTACTACGCGATATCCTAGTTAATATGTCATTAGTTAAACAATTTGAAAAATAAATATTAATGATGAACCAATGGTATTACTTTTTTATGTTTAGAGAATAATTATATTAGATAACATTTCCTAACTATATTTAATTTGGAAAATATTTATAGAAATATGGAAAGACTTTTCACTAATGTATCTTATGATCTATAAAAAAGTTAATTTTATTTCTTTTGGTATTAAAATTAATTTTTTGATATCCATTTCATAGAGTAAGAATTGAATTTGAAATTTATCGAACCACAACCAAAGGATGGAATTTTTCTTTTGAATTAAAAACTTATAATGTATGTATATTTATTTATATTATTAAATAGTTAATTAATTACTCAACTTTAAGAAAAGTATATCGAAAAAAATGTTATCTTATTACATTCATATCTGATAAAACAAATGGACCTTTAGATCATCCGAGATCTGTAGTTTTGAGACCCTTAACATTCCATTGGTCACTCACTTTCTTGTTATCAATGACCTCAATCAATAACTATGATTATTTACACATCTCCTATATGTATATATCTTCACTTACCATTAATGTTCTCCTATATAGAAACCTAAGTTTATGTTATTCCATATGAATGTTGTACTTCCCTTTATCTCATACTATGAGGATAAATTATTATCCCTTTAATTATGTGGGTTTCTCTAACAAAATAATTTTCAAATATAAGACCCTAAATTACCAAGATCAATTTTAAATAGTGAGTATGAAATTTATTTATAGTGGAAGAATGTAACACACTAAAATTATAAAAGAATAAAATTTTATTTAATAGCATGTATGACACACAACTCCAAGAATATATGGGTATATAACATCCTAAGAAGTTATGATACATTTAATATTTAAAATAAATTATATCTATGATATATATTGAAATTAATGAAAAATAGAGCTATCTTACATTAAATGTAACAACAATTTTGTTCAATATCATGCATTAAATGCTATGCCATGTTTTACCCAATATTATTAATATTATTATTTAAAATGAAAATTATCTCCTTGTTATTAAAGTAAAGGTTATCAATAGGATTAAATAACTTATGAAAATATATATTGGAATTAATTGGTTACCAATTAATTATAAATTAAATAAATAATCAATTGAAAATAAAGGAAATGATTTTATAAAAAACTATTTTTATGTACCCAAATGTGTTTTATCCTAATAAAAAAATTAAATATTATTATTGAATGAAATTAATGAAATTTAAATATTATATATTCGACCAAATATTTTGACATTCATCCAACAGATTTAATAGCAATAAGATAAAAACCAATCAAATTTTATGCATAAAAGTTTTATTTTTCTAAGGCAATTTTTCCTCCTTTTAACAGCCTAGTTGCCTTAATTTTTTTTGAATCTTTCATAAATTTTATTTGAAAATATAAACTTAATTTTTTAAATTTTAATGTCAAAATTATCTTAGGGTGAAATTTTGGTATTTTTTTGAGAAGTGTACTTTTCATATGAATAGTGAACAATATAAAATTTTAATTGAAAACTGACTATTCATTAAAATAATTTATAATGTTAAATTATATTTTAAATTAGTTTTAAAGTAAAAAAAGATAAGTTATACATATATTCATCCAATTTATGTTATTTAATCATTTTCATATTTAATTTTGATATAAAACGTAGTAAACTTTTGTTCATTTTCTATTCAAAAACCCGCTTTCTCGTTACATCTAGGGATTTATTTTAAATTAATTTTATCCACATATGTGATTTGAATTTAGAAAAAAGGAATCCATATTTAGAATTATAAAAAATTATAATTTATAATAAGACCAACTTAATTTTTGACCAAAACTATTAGTGAACATAGTTAAAGTCAATCACAATGATTAAGGTAAAAATGAGATTATCAATGGATTAAACTGTACAAAAATAGTGAAAAATGACCTAGAAACATATAAAAAACCCATTTTATGACCATATTTTGACCTTAAAAATTCATGGATCTAATTTTATGCATTATGGAATCCTTTTTTTGTAATAAAATTATTATACTTAACTTATTTTAAAAAATACCCAGTTTTTCCTCTCCCCACTTATAAAAGTTTACCCACTCTTCTCCCCACATCACACATTAAAACCACTTGGTTTTGGAAAATACCTACCAAAATAAAGTCCCAACATCACTATACTAATTATAAAAGATTTATCTTGGTATTAAACTCAACCTAGGAAGTATTTTGTGAAAATTAAAGGAATATACCCAAGGAAGAGGTAATGTTATTCATTGAGCATCTTCATTTTGTTACCTTCTCCACCTCCTTAAATTATGTTGAAACCATGATTATATAATAAATTCAACATATTACATATAATTAGATGTTTTTATGTTAATTTAATGACCTATAACCATACACACTACCATCAAATTAGTTATCAAATCATCATTTTTGTGTATGGTGGACTATCACAACGCAAATCGATGTCATTCTCTTTTCCATCCACACTTATAAAGGTTGGTTATGGGGATTAATATAAATTATATATGTGATATTTATAAAAAAATTAAACCTCTAAATTCATTATACCATATATTTATTTTCAATTTTTATTCCATAGGAGACACGATAATGTCGCTCATGTGTACGATAGACTACCACCTCACAAAGCAATGTGATTTGTCTTTCAATAATGCTTTACATAGAAGGTGATAAAGTAAAGGTTAATTATTATATGTGATATAAATGAAATAATTATTATATTCATGGAATATTTATAATTATATAAAGATAATATATATATATATATATATATATTTCATTTTCTTTATATTTACACTAAATGAAATATGATAACATTTGTTTGTATACATATGCACTACAACCATCACGAAGCAATGCGATAATCCTTTGATCACCAAACCACATGGAAGATATATGTAAGTATATAATATGGTATATATGATATTATGATAGTTATATAAATATAATATATTACTTAACTCATTTTCATAAGGATCATTGAAAAATGAAAACGTTACTCATGCGTACATACGACCTACCCTCTCTATGATCATAACATACTTCATTTTTCATAACTATTATTCATGACTAGTTTTAAAAAGAAAAATGATGTAAAAATATTATTATTATGTCATTATTATTATTTTAGAGATGATATAAATATGTAATATTCATATGAACTGGATCATTCATGATGAAACATGCATGATAAAATAAGCCAATTAAGACTCAAAACAATGAAAATAAAAAAACATAATTAAATAATGGGTAATAAGATGTTATAAAGGGATTATATATAATATTATAAATATTAATATGGTTATAAAATAAGTTAATAACATGTTTTAAACCACTATAATGTATTTTAGATTATGTTCAACCAAAAGGAAGCATAAGGTAATGGATTTCACCTCAATTTCATTTCATTACGACATATTGTAATGTTATGTACCTAGTTTCTTTTATATTGTGTATATAATACCCATTTTAAATTTAATATCATGAATAATACATTATTAATGATATTTTAATTTTAAATTTGAATTATTTCATCAATTTTATTTGAATTCAAAGTTACCAAGTGGTATAGAATTTAATAACTCAATATCATTTAATTGGGTTATATTACTTTTTTGTTGTCTTTGGAAAACTAAGACTATGTGTGTAATTAATCTTAATATCTATTGTTGTATTTCCAATTTTTTTATATGGATTTATAGTTGATAAAAATAATCGATTCATTGATTAATATTCACTTTAGTGTTTTGATATTTGTAAGGGTCTATTTCATAATCTCATTCTAATCGAGATCATGTATTCTTGAAGTTCAAATAAAATAAATTATTTTATTATTGTTTAAAAAGTCATTTAATTTTATTCTTCTCTGGTTATTTCTGATATTTTTCAAATAATGGTTCCATTTTTCCTCTAATTGGTACTTTATGTAATTAATAAAATGATTTTAAGACAATACTACTTCATTTATTTCTTTAGTCTAAAATCAGTTTTCCCCAAAACCATGTTTTTTTAAATAAATCTATTTTTTTTCAAAAATTTAAAAACGATTTATTAAATAATTTTTTCCCATTATAACTTCTTATAAATTTTATTGGAATATTATTATCAATTTCTGAACAAGGAACTTTTTAACCTTTTTATAATGAAAAAGAAATGTTTTTTACCTTGTATGATATGTACGAAATTACCCACCATAATTTATTTGAAGCTTCCTTTTCAATTTTACAGGGATATTTTTAAAGAAAATGTTTTTAAATTTGGTTTTCAAAAAAAATCATAATGGAAAGGAAATTTTATTCATGATTTTTTTACAAATATATTTATGTTATGTCTATTCATCAATGAAAACAACACATTATTATTAATCCAATGGGTATATGACTGAATTGATACCATCCATATTCATCCTCTGGATGGTTTATGATTATTTTGACAAAAAAATGTTGACATCCACTTACTTGTTTAATTTTTCAGTCATTAACTTTCTCTTATATTATTCAATTTCTTGTGATCATTAAACATTAAATTTTACCTAAATATATATATCATTTATCATGAATATATTTATCATTTAAACTATATATAATTTTTACATATGTTGTTGTATATTGAAACATATTTTTTTTGGGAAATATTGATAAATCTATATTCCTTATTCAATACAGATATTTGATGATAAAGAACATTTTTTATGAATTAAATCTATTATTCAATATTTTAGGAGTGATTTGGACTAACAAACATAGGTGGGTCCTAGTTCATAATAACCCCTCAATGCATTGGTAGTCTCATGGGATGAATCAGTTGGCCAACCTTAGTTAAATTTATTTCTACCCATCAATTTTAAACTCTCTTGAGAATTGATCATGATGGTAAAGGTATCATGTTCTTGGAAAACATGATGCCCAATAATTAATAATATATTTTATTCAGAGTTCAAATAATATTATTCATGTCGTTTTTATTATGATAAATCTATGGATACATTTTATTCTCAGTTTAATAATTGTATTGTTTTTTTAGTTATTTAATTTTCTATATTTATTATTCCTTATCAATTTATTTAACTGTAATTTTTGTTCAATTATTTACTTTAACATATTGATTATTCCTTATCCAATTATTTTAATAGAATGTTTGTTCATTTATTTACCTTTCCATATTGATTATTCCTTATCTAGTTTTTTAATGGAATGTGTGTTCAGTTATTTACCTTGTCATACTAATTATTATTTATCCAGTTATTTAAATGGGATGTGTGTTCATTTATTTACCTTTCCATGTTGACTATTATTATTGATTCATGATCGATTCCGTTGTACATAACCCTTACTGTGCTTTTGAGATCACCCATATTCTGTTTCTTTTCCCAAGAAATCCATGAAGTGTACTACGAAATATATACAAGGATATGCTAAAGGGAATAAAGTTATTATCGAAAAAGAAAAAAATGAAAAAAATTATACTTTGGATTTTGTTTTCAATTATAATACAATAATCATGTATGAATCTAGTTTACCAAGAATACTATACTTTTTGGTAATTTGAGATGTGATTCCTTGTATCTTATGATAATGTAATGACATTAGAAACTAGATCCAGGGAATCTGGGGTTGGGGATGCTATAGTTGGTATCATATAAAGTTTAAAATAAAATTTGGGAACTATATTTTTGAAACATATATTAGGGTACATAACCCTATGATATAATTTGAGGATTAGTATATAAAAACGTCCTAAATTTTTGGTAAGGAAGGTATTATGTTGGTATTCCAAGCAATACATCCCCATTTGTATACTACAAGTGGACATGGTTCGGGAACAGATATACTTAGGGGAAATAACTCTGAAAAAATTCACATCAGGCTTGACTAGATCATTATCTGGTACAAAAAAATGGGCTTTACTACACACCTGGTTTGACACTCTTGAGGGATATTCTTAGGATAATTCATATTTTCATTAAAAATCATTATGAAATATTCAAACAGATAATGAAAAATAATGGCCTAGTGTAAACATAATGTGTCCTATATTGATGATAGGGTGCCATGATTTAGACATCCTATAAATGATTATGTGGTTAAAACATAGAAAAATCAATTAACTAAATTGAAATAAAACAGGTGAATTATTAGGAATGAATAATTAAATTATAGAAGTATTTTTACAAATGGTATTTTGGTTTTAAGAATTATGAAGAAACTAATGATTTTGTTAAATTTTAGAAGCATATGTGTCTTCATTAACCTAAGAGTTATGGATACAATAATGATTTTATTAGTTTAATAATTATAATAAGTTTTAATTATTAAAAACCTATTTTTAGGTTTTATGTGATGGGAGTCTACCATTACTAATGATATTTTGAGAAAAATTTACAAAAAGTATATGTTTTAGTAGAAATTTCATTTAAGGAATAATACCTTTAAATTTTATAGTCATATGCTTAAAGGTATTGATACCATTGAGGGTTTATATGATCATTAATTAAATTTTAATAATAGTGAAAAAATATTATTATACATTATGAACAAAATAAGTTATATTAAAAACCTTGTAAAAAGATTATTTAACGATTAATTTAATTTCAAGGATGTCTATCATATATTTTTTGGAATGTTATAAGATTTGTATTAATATAATTTAGAAAAATTAAAACCTATATTTCATGTGAAAACCAATCATGTATGGAAAGGATACGGGGCTTAAACCCATTAACGAAGGACGATAGGGGTTCAACACCTACAACTGGCCTACGTGATTTCCTGGAAAATATGTAATTAGTTAAAAAAATTGAAAAATAAATATTAATAATGAACCAGTGGTATTGATTTTTGAGTTTTAAGGAAAAATAATATTGGATAAATTTTGAAAACCATATTGGATTTGGAAAATATTTACAGACATATGGATAAAATTTTCACTCGTTTATCTTATGATCTATTAAAAAGTAAATTTTAGTGATTTGGGAATAAAAAATTTATTTTTTGGATATCCATTTATTAGAGTAAGAATTTAATTAGAAATTGATAAAACCATAACTAGAGGATTAAAATTTTCTTATTAAATAGAAATGTATAAAGTATATTTCTTTATATTCTTAGCCAGTAAATGTGTTTCTGAACATTAAGAAAAGGATCTCGAAACAAAAGTGTTACCTTATGACAATCATATCTAATTAATAAACTATTCTTTTAGATCATCATATATTTATGATTTTGAGCCCCTTACCATTCTATTTATCCCTAAATTTCTTATGATCAATGACCTCAATCACTCCCTATGATTATTTACAATCTTCCTCTATGTCCATATCTTAACTTTCCACTAATGTTCTCCTATATATAAAGCTTGTTATATGTTATTCCATATGACTATTTTATTTCCCATTCTCTATTATTAAGTGGATATAGTATCAACCCATTTATGATGTTGGTTTCTACAATAAAATAATTTTCAAATATCAAACCATGCATTTCTATGATCATGTTTAAATCACGAGGACATAATTTATTTAATATGGGGAGAATGGAACGCCCCGAAATTCTAAAAGAATGAGATTTTATTCAATAGCAAATATGAATCAAAACATCAAGAATAAAAGGGAATATAAAATCCTGAGACATTAAGATATATATTTTATTTAATTTAAGTTCAATCTATTATAAATCATTTAATGCATGAAACACTAAGCGATATTGTATTAGAGGCAACAACGAATTTCCCTGATATCTTGCATGACATGCAAGACTGAGTTTTACTGAATACTATTAATATAATTATTTTAAATAAAAATTATATACTAGAAATTAAATTGGATGCTATGAATAGTATTAAATAACTTATGAAAATATATTTTTGAATTTATTGGCTACCAATTAATTAGAAATGAAACAAAAAAATTTAATATAAAGGAAATGATTTTATAAAAAACTATTTTTATGCTCCCAAAAGTGTTTTATCCTAATAAATTAAATTAATTACTATTATTTAATTATATTAATTAGATAAATATATTATATATTCAATAAAATATTTTTAACATTTAACTAATATATTTTATAGTCATAAGATAATAATCAATCCAATTATATGCAAAAAGTTGGATTTGTCTAAAGATAGTTTTGCTGCCTTTTAATGATGATTTTATTTTAAATATAAATTTTGAAAAATTTATAAATTAAATTTTAAAAAATAAATTAAATTTTTAAATAGTAATTTATTATTTATCTTAGGGTTATTTTTTTATATTTTTCTACTATGTTTCATTTTATGATGAATAACGAAAAATACTGAATTTTAATTCAAAACTGACTTTTGGTCTAAATAATTTATAATGTTAAATTATATTTTGAATTTTTTTAATGGTAAATTATATCAATTAAACATATATTAATAAATTTATTTCATTTAATCATTTTAATATTTTATTTAGACATAAAGACTTAGTAAACTTTTGAACATTTTTAGTTTAAAAACCTGTTTTCTTGTTGCATCTACATGATTAATTTTAAATTAATTTTAGCCACATTAATGATTTTAATTTTTAAAAATATATTCCATATTTTGAATCATAAAAATTTATAATTTATAATAAGGACAAATTAGTTTTTGACCAAAATGATTAATAAAAACAGTGAAAGTTAATCACATCGATTAAGGAAAAATAAGCTTATCAAGGAATTAAACATTAAACATAAGGGGGGAAAAGGACATATAAACTTTTCTAAAACTAATTTAATGACTATATATCTACCATAAAACTTTTTTACTAGAATTTGGTACATTATTGAAGCATTTTGATGTAAAAATGTGGGCACAACTAACTTCTTTTCAAAATGTGAAATGTTCTCTCTTCCACTTATAAATGTCCACCCACTCTCCTCCCCAAGTCACACCTTAAAAACAATTGGGTTCAGAAAATAGATACACAAATAACTACAAAAAATAGCTTTAATCATCCTAGAATCCTTATATTGGGCATAAATCCAACCTTGGAAGGATTTGGTGAAAACCAAATGAAGATACCAGAATAAGAGGTAATGTTCTCCAATGAGCATTTTAATTATATTTCCTTATCCACCTTCATAAATTATATTCCAAACATGATAATATAATAAATTATGTATCTTAAAAATACATAAATTTTTTATACTATGCGTATGACCTACAACTATACATATCTCCATCAACTGTGTTATGAAATTATTGTTCATGTGTACAGAGGACTACTGCTTCACAAATCGATGTCATCCGTTTTTCCATTACCACCTCTCAAGGTTGGTTATGATGATGGATATAAATTTTATAATTGATAAATATAAAATAATTACACCTATGGATTCATTTTATCATATATTCCTTTTAAATTTCCATTTATTATGAGACATGATTAGGTCGCTTGTGTGCACAGTGAACTACCGCCTCAGGAAGCGATGTGATTCATCTTTCACTAAAACATTAAATGGAAGCTGATAAGGGAAAGGTTAATTATTATATGTGATATAAATGACATAATTATAATAATTATTAAATATTTATCATTCTAGAAATATAATATATATGTATATATATATATATATATCATTTTTTTACCTTTACCCTCAATGAAACCTGATAACATTGTTGGTGTACGTGTGGACTGCAGCCTTTACAAAGCGATGTGACACTCTTTTCAACACTAGACCACATGGATGGTATATTTAAGTATATAATATGGTATATATGATATTATTATCATTATGGAGAGATATTATATTACTTAACACACTTCCACATTTATCATTGAAAAATGAAAACATTACTCATGTGTATGTACGACTTACCGTCCCTATGATCGTAACATACTTTATTTTTCATAACCATCATTAATTATTGGTTTAAAAAAAAATATGTAAAAAAATTATTATTATTTCATGATTATTATTCCAGAGTTGATATAACTATGTTATATTTACAAGAACTATATCATTCAGGATGAAACAATCATGACAAAACAAGGCAATTGACACCTAAAACAACAAAAATAATGAAAGATTATTAATTAATGGGTAATGAGATGTTATAAAGTGACATGTATGATATTATAAATATTAATATAGTTCTATAATAAGTTAATAAAATGTTCAAAACCACTATATAGTTGTTTAAATAACATTCAACTGTAAGTAAGTGTAAGGTAATGGATTTCACCTCAAGTTCATTTCATTGAGCCATATTGCAATGTTATGCTCGTAGTTTATTTTATATGGTGTATATACTGCCCCTTTGATATTTAATATCATGAATAATAAATTATTATTGGTATTTTATGTTTCAATTTGAATTATTTCATAAATGTTAATTGAATTAAAAGTTACTAAGTGGTAAGGAATTTAATAACCCAATTTAATTTCATTGGGTTATATTACTCCTTTATTGTTTTTGAAATCCTAAGATTATGTATGTAATGAAGTTTAATATATATTATTTTATTTACAATTGTTTTATATGTATTTTTAACTGATATAATTAATCAATTCATTTATTAATACTCACATTAGTTTTATGACCTTTGTAATTGTTTATTTCACAATATCATTTTAATAGAGATTGTGTATTCTTGAATTGCCATTAAAAGTAATTATTTAATAATTGTTTAATAAAACCTTTAATTTTATTTTCCAATATTTATTAATTATATTTTTCAAATAATATTACCATTTTACACTCTTTGGTACTTTAAGTAAATTATTTTTTAATGAAAATATGACTTCATTTCTCTCTTCGGTAGTAAATATGGTTTCTTCCAAAACCATGTTTTCTTAAAATGTTTTAGAAAATGTTTCAAATATTTTAAAAATGATTTATTATAGATATTTTTACCAATTTTACTTTTTAATTTTTTTTCCAATAAATATTCTTGTGTGTTTCTGAACAAGTTACTTTTCTAACTTTTTTATAATGCAAAACAAATGTTCTTTTTATCTTATACAACATGTACAAAATTACCCATTATCAATTATTTGAAGCTTAATTTACAAGTATATAAGGTTATTTTTAAATAAAATGTTTTTAAAAGTGATTTTCATTGAAAATTATTCTCAAAATGTTTCTTCAAATTAAAAAATATATTTTCATCCAGAATAGTATTAAAAAATACTTTATAAGTTTTTTCTATTCATCAATGACAAAAACCCATTATTAATACTCTAATGGGTATATGATATAATTGATACCATCCATATTCATCATATGGATAGTTTATGATTATTTTGACCAAAGATAATATTGAAATTAAATTTATTGTTTCATTTTTAGTCATTAACTTTTCCTTAAATTATTCACTTTCATATGATCATTAAACATTAAATTTCCCTAAATATCCACATCATTTATAATGGACATTTTTTTATTAAACCATATATAATTTCAAAATAAGGTGTTATATATTTAATGTTATTTTTTGTTTAGATAAATATTGATAAATTTTTATTCTATATTCAATATAGATATTTGATAATAAAGCACATTTTATATGAATTAAATCGATCATTATCTATGTGATGAATGATTTGGACATGCAGACATGGGTGGGGCCTAGTTAAAGATATCCCCTCGATGCATCGGTAGTATCATAGGATGAATAAGTTGGATAAACTTTGTTAAATGGGAATATACCGATCATTTTTAAACTATCTTGAGAATAAATATTAATAGTAAAGGTATCATATGCCTAGGAAACATGATATCCAATAATTAAGCATTTCCATCATTCAGAGTTCAGTTACTATTACCCAAGATATTTTCACTAGGTAAAAATATATGGTTGCATTTAATTATCAGTTTATTGATTAATGGAATGTGTTTTTAGTTATTTACATTTCAATATTGATATGAGTTATCCAGTTATTTATATATCATATCTATTCAGTTATTTACCTTTCCGTATTGACTATTCCTTATCCAGTTACTTGAATGGAATGTGTGTTTAGTTATTTACCTTTTCTCACTGATTATTCCATATCTAGTTATTTAAATGGCATGTGTGATCAGTTATATAACTTTTCTTGTTGATTATACTTATTGATTCATGATATATTCTGATGTACTTAACCTTCAATGATAATTTTAGATCAACCTTATTTTATTTACTTTTCTCGGGAATCCAAGAAGTGTAGTATGAAAGATATACAAGGATACACTAGAAGGAATGAATTTATTCTTGAAATAGAAAAAAATATTATTTTGTAATTTTTGTATTCACTTGTAATAAAAGAATCATTTATGTATATAGTTTACCAAGACTACTAAAATTTTTGGTCCTTTGGGATGCGATTCATTATATCTTAATTCAATGTAATGATAGTAGCCACTAACTCTAGGGAATATGGGGTTGGGGACGCTACACATCCCATTCATTTCATTATTAACAATAAACCACATAAAAAAATTTGTTTATTCATTAATCATTTTCATCCCATTAACCAAACCAAACAACACAAATTTCAATCATTATTAAATAATTATTCCATCACTACCCAAAAATCTAGCACAAATAAACCACACATCATAAGAATCTCATCATCCCTATTGAACCATCACCTCATCATCTCCAAAGTATGACCCAAACAACAATCTCCTCGCCACCCCCATAGCATGGAAAAACAACCAAAAACTCACCTCTCCCAAAGCATGCCCAAACAACCATCACTATGCTACCCCCATAGCATGACCAAACAACTATAACCTTTCTTCCCCCAAATCACAACCAAACAACTATCACCTCGCCACCCCCAAAGCATGGCCAAACATCCATCACCCATCATACCAACACACCCCAACCACACATCGAATAGAAACCACACACCACCAACCATTAGCATAGCCACACATCATAACACATCAAGAATAATTCACATATTTAACAAAGGGGTTTTATCAAATTTCTCTTTATTATTGGGGTTTATCACATAATCTATAATCTCAGGGAACCCATTTCTTTACCCAACTATAATTGGTTAGCCAATTTCTATTTTTGAGTGATATCTCAATAAGCGTAATAAACAAGGGTTCTATAACTCATTCCAAAATACAAAAAAACCCACCAATAACCACAATTTTATGCAGGTATTTATCCCATATAATACCAATATTACAATAAAATCAAAGCTATAAAAGTTTGAGAATAAAAACCCTTCACCTTCAATTTAAATTAACCAATTATTTATCCTTGATTAAGATAGTTCAACTTTCTCCCATATATATAAAAAAAATCAATCTTTTCTTTCATGATAAACAATAAAGAGAGATTAATAATTCTATGCCTCAAAGAAGTTTTTCCATCTTGATGGGAACCATAGGGTGAAGAAGAAATTCATGCAACCACAACATCACAAGAGAAAACAAAAGATCAACCTAAACTACATCAAGGATCATAAAAAAACATCCAAAATCACACACCTAAACAAAACAACATCACCACAGTGAATACTTAAAAGAATAATGGAAGGGAGACAAGGGATAAAGGGGAAATATCATCATAGGTCACAAATGAACAAGCAATAGATCCAATTGATCAAAGTGAAACGATAGAGCTTAAAGAACACCTCATTTATCCTAGGTATAATCTGGAACAAGTGAGGGAGAGTGAGGATGAATGACAATAATTTTAGCTGAGAAAGGGACTTTAAAACTTGAAACTCATTGGTTTCATATTGGGTAAACCTTATATGGAAAGTAATCCATAGGTTTCTAAAAAATTTCCACTTTCATTAAAAAACACACCACCTCATACTTTATTTTATTCACATTGTGAATTCCATTTTAAATTCATGTAATCTATCTCATGATTTCCCTCTATGTTGATTTACAAGACATAAACCAACCAACTAAACAATCCATGAACCACCATTACATGTCTTTTAAATACTACAATATGTGAATTTCCTATTGGATCACCCCTGTAACCCCATCCTCCACCGAAAACTCAAAAAACCTCTTTCAAAACACCACCAATTCCCAAAACAACAAATGTAATGATTTGAGAAGCCATGGTCCATTAACAATTCATTGGAACACTACATAGACATGAAAAACATCAAGAATATGGGTAGAAACCTAAAAATGGCCTACATCATGCTCATAGACAACCACTCATCCAACAATCCTTGATTCAAACTAAAATGGCCAAAAAAATATGGGTTGGGATCTTGTAGTAAATAGGGTTCATAAGCTTCTAAATAATAGGGACAACCATGAAAATAATCTTCTAGAAAATATAATGAAACCGAGTCAATGACTATCCTAGAGCTTTAATTCACACAAAACAACACTCTATACACCAAATAATTTAAGGAGAATAATCCATGGAAGAGAGGGGGGATCTTGGTTTTCACCCTAGGCTACTAGACAAGAGATGTTGAAGAAAATTGGGTGAAATCATATAATATTGGAGAGAAAAAAATTCAATTTTGTCCACTTTTAATGAATTGAATGGTTTAGTCGTACAATTATACAAATAGTGTGCAAACCTCACGGTCTCTTCTTTCCAAGTGGAGACCGAGACACAATATTTATTTTGTTATCTATATAGTTTTTGAAACTATGTCGACAATGTGAATTCCCTTCTGTCCAATAGGGACCTCCAGTCACAATGGATCTTGGGCCACCTTGCACTGTATGTGAAGTTTGCTCCCTCCTCCTACATGTCACACAGTCATGGAGCATGGTTAGTACTAATCGTGCGCCAACCATGCACCACACATTGTAAAGCTCATTTTTCCTATTTTTCATGTCCCAAACTCCAAGAACACTCTTTAGTCATTACCTACTCCCTGGAATCATCTCATTAACCATATTTTAGATATTTTAACCAAAATTTAAATAGAAAATTATATCATCTAAGGGGTGGTATCTTACATAAGTGAATTTTGGGTGGAAGATATCAACACTGCTCTTTAGTATCATGATAAATATCTTACTCAATTGAAGAAATGGCTACTGTGGGCCCATAAATACATTAATCACAAGTCTAACTACACTCAATTTGGTTTTTATTTGTTAGTTGGTGATTTAGTTTATGTTAAAATTTATCCTCACTCTCGAAAATATATTGAACACCAAATTTACCAAAAAATATCCGCTCACCACTATGAGTACTTCCCATTCTCTAGAAGATCATCCTCATGGAATATAATATTGGCCTTCCATCAGGCTCTTGAATTTACCCAGTTTTTTATATTTTTAAACTAAATAAATCGATTAGCACTGGGTCCTCCCACCCCATTATGCCCTATGACCTTAAGGGTGATTTAATTAATGCTACAAAACTATGATGTGCTCTCGCATAGTGTAAAACTTAACATAACTTAGTTTCTTGCTCCTCAGTGGTTGATTTAAATGAAGGGTTTTTCTGAGGATGATTTCACTTGGGAAGATAAATTCATCATCTGCAAAAAATTCCATTCTTTAAATATTGAGGAAAATATTGCTCTACTAGGTGGGGAGACTGTTAGATCATGGGAAATCCCTGGTCCTTGGAAGTCCTATTCCAGGCAAGCCATACAAATCCTAGTAGAATCAGTCTCCTCCTCACAATTAGGAAATGATTCAGTTTAGGGATAATTCAAGTTGTCCTGACATGGATTCTAAGTGGGAAATATTCCCTAATATGGTGGTTATAAGCAAAGGGGTTAGGGGGAGGGAGAGAAGAGATAATAAATCATTGTAATGAACTACTAGCTTGGGTGGGTTTGATGATGGGATTCACCCAAAGTGCCTTCTATATCCTATTTCCCATGTTTGTAAATATGCTATATTTCATCAATATACACAGGGAAATTCCTCCCTTGTTCCATTCCATGGTCTCTATCACATTGGGAATGAAACCAAATTTCAAGTATTCCTTTATACACCTTTATGATCATATGCAACCTATACCTTATCAGCAATATTTTTTCTACAACTGTTCCCACCATGCAAAGGCTCCACCATGAAACTTATAGGCTATGTATTTGACCCAAAAGTGCTTCAAAAATATCCATCATGTCGAAGAATTTTTAAACATCTAAAATTTAATCTAAAAATTATTCCACATCAATATAGTTATGGAAAGGCGGTGGATCATCTTTAATTCACAGAGGTTATTTATGCCCTGGTTATTCGATGTATTCATCCATAGAGTTCAAATCATCCACTCACTGAGTTGGTATAGCTCGAATAAGTGCACCAATTTATTCATGAAACATGGCCTCCATTGGATTTCCATCATGGGGTTCGACCCCCAGATGATGGGCCCCAAGAACTAGAGGTTGTGCCAAATAAACTATGTGAAAGTACCACAATTACTCTAACAATCCTTCATGATGGTCTTGGGTTCGGGTTTTATATTGGTGGAGTTGGATTTTTTCCTGATATGGGCAGAGTTATTCTTATTGTTGGTGTAGTTCTTGTTGAGATTATTGTTGTTGTGGTTGAATTTTTTGTAGAACTATTATCACTATCTAATTTATAAGAGAGGGAGATTCTATAATTTCATTATTTTTGGTCATGATAACCAAAATTTATAATGTTGAACATAGATGATTCTGCATTTTGAAACTATATGAGGTGTGGTAGGGATACGTGAAGAGAATCTGGAATTTATGTGTTCATGGGAAGAGCCACACATGGTTGGTATTTGGATGATGAGGTAGACATGGTATCGTACATAGGAACTGGTGTGAGTAGGCCACAAAAAGATGAAAATGCACTAGGATTATCATGTGGTAAGGGGGTCACATTAGTCATGTCATGATTAGGGATTAGCACACAGAGTATGGAACATGTTGGACTAGTTGAACATGGATGGGGTGGAACCTTGGGTCACTGATTGTAGGACAAGAGGAATCAAAGAGGAGTCGCACAACACTAATGAGGTCACACAATCCCTAATATACTTCATGTATGGTGGAGATACGAGTAGGGATGGATTGTGGAGACATAGGTTCCCATAAAGTTTGGGATCATAAGATTTTTGGACCATGTTGATGAAGTCGAGGAGTGAAAGAGTATGGAAGAAAATGAAGAGTGACCTTACTCTGATTGAAACTAATTTTGCAAAGTGGGGTAAAATTATTCCTTACACGAGGAACTCAGGAGGAGCTAAAAAAATAGAGATAATTTCCTCAAGGAATTTCATTAAGAAGGAAAAATCATATTGCAAATAACACCTGAACACCCAATTTTATAGTTAGAAGACCTAAAAAGGACCAATTTACCATTAAAATATCCCAATATTGAAGATAAAATAAAAATTAAATAAAAGGATTAAAATACCCTATGTCTAGTATGGGACAAAATGTGTTGTACTAATGTTTTTCAGCATATAGTTTTCAAAGAACATGAAAAAATTTGGAGAAAACATGACATAACACAATCTATCATAGTAGAGGTAAAAGTGTTTGATGTAGGGGGTAATTATTTTATGGGATAACTACATAAATATATAGGGAATGAATATATTTTTATAGTTGTGCATTATGTATCCAAGTGGGTTGAAGCAATTTCCTTGCTCAACAATTAGGAAGACAGTGTTGTAAAGTTTGTTATGAGAAACACTTTAAATATGCATGGAGTCCGAAGAGCTATAATTAGTGAAAATTGAGTCCATTACATTAACTTTCTCTCTAAGGGTTTGATGAAAAAATATGGATTTATACATAATATAGGAACTACATGTCATCCATAGAGTAGTGGACAGGATGAGGAATCCAAGAAGGCCATAAAAGAAATATTAGATAAAAAAATCAATGTCTAAGAAAGGATTGGTCAATTAAGATAGATTATACATAATTTAATATAGGAAAACATACAAAAATCTTATAGGTATATCACCATATTGGATTGTGTTGAGAAAATCGGGTCACTTTCTAGTGGAAATAGAGCTTAAGGCATTATGGGATATCAAATAATTAAATTGAAATGAAAATGAAGCTATAAAGAAGAGGTTTAAAAAAAATAACTTGATAAATTGAGATGGAAATCATATATAAATGTTATAATATTCAAGGAGAGAACTAAGGAATGTTTTGATGCTCACGTTATGCATAGAGAATTCATGGAGGGTCAGAAAGTACTTTTGTTCAAATAAAGGTTGAAATTGTTACATGTGAAGTTGAGGTCTGGATGGTCAATACATTTTCACCTTGTAAATTTTTTAAATAATAGAGATACTAATATTGAAAGAACAAAAACATTTCTATTTATTGTTAATGGACAAAGGTTGAAACCATATATTTAAGGCTACCCTATGAGGGATCCAATCACTTCAACCTTTATAAAATGAGAAGAAATGATTTATGGATGAAGGATCTAAAGAGATTTATTTTGGGAGACAACACAAATCAGAGAGTTATTCTTTTATTCTTATGTTTTCTTAATCAAAAAATTCATTTCTGGTCTCCCTAATCATAGGGATAATTTTTTTTCTAGAGAGTCAAGAAATCACTTAACATTTTTTTAGAGATTTCTTCATGTTAACCATGGGAAAACCACATCAAGTTGTTTCTCTCCATCAATTGTGTAATTATTGTACAAAAATTATTTTATTTGTCTAAGCATTGCATAATTCATCAGCGAATTGAGAGTGGATATGGTAATACTCAACTGTGGTGGTGGTGGTGGGGGGGGGGGATTTTGATTTGGCTCTAGGAAAGAGATTTATTTTCATTTGGTTTTGTTTCATCCATCTCATCACCTGTGAAGGATTCATTTATTTTGAATAGAAATATTTTGATGAATGTTGACATGAGTTTAAACCATGTTCCTATTTTTTAGAGGTTTTGGTGGAATTTGATAATTGTGAGAACTCATTCCATGAGGATCATAAAAACTTTGAAATATTCTTGTAATACCATATTGCTTGAGAGTCTAAACCATGAAATGACAAGAAAGAACTTTTTGTGCCTCTCATCAAAGTTGTGTGAGATTGAGGCTTGTTTTAAAATGATCCAAGTGGTTTTTTATTGGTAAATAATTCCATTGAACTCTATTGAAACCACCATTTCTGAATCTAATAAAATATCATTGACTTATATAAAACTGTATTAAAGGATTTAAATTCTTATCTAATATTCTCTTAATTGAGTTACATGACTTCATGAGAACATGTATGGGGGATGGTCGTTTCGGATCATGAAGGAAGTGTATGTTGGAAAGGGTGTTTGGTAGAGTTTTTTTTGAATCAAAAAAGATATTTCACACTATCATTTTGAATTCCAAGACTTCTCTTAAGAAGTTTAAGAAAAAAAAAGAGTGAAGTGCGGAACTCGGGAAGAAAATAAATGAGATTTCCCATGGTGGAGATAAAAAATAAAAACTATTCAAGAAATTTTTCTTGTGTAATTATCAAAGAGGTTCCAAGGGAAGAAGTGTGATTGAAAATTCATTATGATAAAAATGGTAGAGATACCTTCAGTGAATGTTAAGATGTTTATCATGAGATTTTCCCAAAAAGAGAAAAACCAACTCATTTCATCCTTTGTTTTTTATAATGACCCACCCACCTACAACCCCAGATCAACACTGGATGTCCTTGAGATGGGTGAAAACATTAATTAAAAAAGTGTGAATATTTAAAGAATCAAAAAGTATATGTTGACTCTTGCATGAGTTAGAGAAAAATCATTATAAAAACCACAATGAGTGGGAGATGAAAAATTCTAGGAAGGTATGTATACGTGGACATTGGTTTACTCAAGGAGTAGAGGAAACATGAGATGATCTGGAGGAGGAAAATTGAAAGAAAGTTATGTATGGTGTAGGGTAAGTCTTGGTTGCTATAGATTCTGGGGGTGATTACTGAATTTTTTAGGATATGTATTTATTTAATTTAACAATATTTTCTATGTAATATTTTTTTTGGTTGTTTAATTTTGAATTGTAAATATTTTTTTTTTATAAAATTGGAATATCATGAATTTTCCTCTCAAAGTATGATTAAATTGTGTCATAAATTGTTAAAAATATTTTCAAATGGATAATATTGGATTTGGAATTGTTGGGGTGGAGGAAAATAAGAGAGAAGACCAACTAAATTAGAATAACATGCAGCTATGGAAGAATAATTTTCTTCTATGAAGGGTCAAAATAACTATGTATGTGAAACCATGTAGAATGATAGGAGTACTAAACAAATGTTATCTTCCTGCAAGAATGTTCAATACCCACACCGAGCCAAATATTCAAATAGTGAAAAGAGTCTTTAGTTTAGGGATTATATTCTGAGGCTGCATGAAATGTTCTTCCCCCAAGATCAATGCTTCCCATGTACACAACATATATAAATTTGTACATCACCACAATCACAATTTGACCATGAATCCTACAAAATATATTGTTCATTTTCTATGATCTAATCTCATACAAAAAAAACCTCTATAATGATTCCATATTATTCAATGTAACCTGCTATTAAATTTCATTAATATGTTGATGGAGACTCAAAATATATTCTTAGGCACGTGAAAAATGTTCTGAGGTTCATTGACAATGTTCTGAGCTACACTCAATGTTCTTTATGATTATCCATAACCTATGATGTTATATTTTATGTGTTGTAACAATTTTATGTAAGGATGATGCACAAACCATGTACTCCAAAAGCCATGAATTCACATCACGGTTTTCTAGAAGAAGGGTTAGGAATAATGAACCCGAGACCCCGATGCTATCTCATTAACATGAGGATGATATGCACAATCAGGATAATCCCTAAACAATCTGTTTAGCTAAATCGAGATGTACCTAAATGAACAACACACATGGGAATCATCTAGGGAGAAAAGAATTTGATAATGGATTATAGGATTAGTACCCTGGAGTGACACGAAAAAAGTGGGAGTGATCGTGAAGAATTCATGTATGTGGAAGGAATCTAGAATGAATATAAACACGCCACAACCACAAGAGGAGTTCTCAATCACAGTGGAGATGGATGTTAAAGAATCCATACAGAGGGATGTTATATTCTAGGTGAACTCTTCTGAAGGGTGATCTTCATATTGGATATACTTATAAATAATTAATTTTTAGATAGATTAGTACTATGAGATAAGTTATTCTCACAATTTAAATATAGTGTATATATTCTTGTACCGGGTAGTAAGGGGATGAATATTGCATTATATTTTACTTAGATGAATCATATATTTATGGTATCTAGACACTTGAACTTAATGATTTAATTACTTGATCAAAAATTAGATGAACATATGGTGAAGTTTATGGAGAAAAAGTGGAAAACTAAATCGATCATTATATTTTTAGACATTCATTTCTAAGTGATGAAGTTTATAAGGATCTCTATGGCCACATAATCACATATCACTATTCAAAACATAGATTCTAGAAGATATGATCAACCTCATGGGGAATCTTGATCTTAGGTGTAAGTCTAGGGTTATTCTGGGAGGTTCATCATTAGAGTAGGTTATGATAACACATTTCTATTGTTAATCCCACTAAATAGCATTAAAATGTATTGTTACTAACTAGATTTCCCTATTAACTTATCATATTAGTTTAACCATACCACTCTTGATTTTATTTTGAATCATAGACTCAATCATATTTTGAAGAGATCCATTTCATTTACATTCCTTTCATGTTACAAAAAATCAATCATATTTATATCATCCTTATTCTTTATACACATGTAATCAGTGTTTTAACCATTGGTTTATCCCTCTTGAAATAACCTTGTTTCTTACCAATTTTTGTTTTTCAATGATCATGTTGAATTGACTATGTATTGTGTATCACACACTTCAAAAATAGAACAAGAACGTACTACCTGGAATTTTTACTTTCCCAAGATGCTACATCACTACCATAGTACACCTTCTTGAGTAATATTCATGTTTTTTAATACCCAAAATAAATTTTACTAAGGATATTATTTGGTGTGCATGACCTAAACAGTTCAATTTGTTTTTAGAAAATATGAAATTTTACAATAAAAACATTTATGTTGAACTATCTCTAGATAGTTTCATCCAAACACTATGAATCCCCTAGTTGATATGGGAATAAATCTCGTTGATATCATCTCATAGATTCTAAAATCTCAAGGGTATTATGTTGTAATGGTTGTTGTTGACAGATCATCGAAGTCCACTATTATGGTGCCTCTTAAGAATTTGTATTCTACTAAGTCAGTAGATAAGGTTTTTATCATATTAATTATTAGAATTAATGGTATATTAAGGTAATTTATGAGTGATAAAGACCTTATGTTTATTAGTTTTTTTGGAAGGAATTCTTCCAGCTATAAGAAACCAACTTAAAATGAGGTCAACGTACCATCGGTAGACATATTGACAGAATGGAATAATGAATAGAATCCTTAAAATATATATTAGATGTTTTACAATGGGAAAACATAAATCATGGGTTAATTAGTTGACTTGGGTTATGTTCAGCTACTACATGTCACATTATTCAACAATGAAGATGTGACCATTTGAAATGGTGCATGAATAGAAACCTTCTACTATTTTTCACTATTCCAGGGTAAGGATATTGGTTGACTGTTACCAAGGATTTGTTATATATAAATATGAATCCTAAAAAGTTAGAAGATAACCTCCACTAGGCTCGACATTTCAGCAAAAATATCATAATAAACATAAAGTAGAAGTGTAATTTCATGAGGGAGATCATGAAATTGTAATATGAAATCCCACTATGCAAAGTCCATTTCTTTTGGGGTGTGTTATAAGTAGTTTTCTACGTACCATTTTCCCTTTAGGAAATTAAAAAAAATTAGATACTTATAAGATCCTACTACATAATAATTAGAATATACACTGAGTATTTCACATCTCTTGACTAAAGAAAGCTGAATTATTTTACCATTTTTCGCAGAGTATCCTGTTTATTTATCCCTTCATCTGAAGTATGCATTTCTCCATAAAAAAATATTTCCATTGGGAAAAGGGGGAATCATCAACATTAATATTGTCTCAATAAGTGGAAACATTGGATTGGTGATGAAGCAACCTAATAGGAGGATGGATAAATTAAAAACCAATTTCCCACCATCCACCCTGTCGAAAAGTGTATGTGTGGAGGAGGAGGGTGTGCGAGAATCTAGTTATTTTGTTTCCCCTCTTAGAGATAATTCCATTTTCATTCCTAAATCATTTAAATTTTACATGTATTTCATGAATATGGGTTATTTGTTTAGTAAAACTAGGTGTCTGTAAAGTGCCAGTTGTGCGGCAGTTAGGAAAATTCCCCCCTTTTTCCATTATTTGGGGAACCACTTAGTTGGTTAGGTAGGGTGGACACACTATCTGTTATTTCAAGAAGTTATTTTGGATTTTTTTTAAAATTTGGAAAGGATGGGTGGTGGATTGATGAATCTATTTCCACTTCTACATCCTCAAATTCTTTGAGACACTAAAAGAAAACCAATCTCTAGATGAAAAGGTATAGTATTTCACTTAGAGTCTAAAAAGTCAAAATTGTAATCTGGATTATTCAACGACACTCAATATATTCTTCCCAATGAAAATATTAATAATAAAGGGATTATCATGAATATCTTTGCTATAGTTGATCCTAAAATCAGTTTTTAGGTGTAATAATTAGCTGTTATGTGGTATGTTTCCTAGAGAGGAAGATAGAAAAAATTTGAATCCTTGTGTGAATTTGAGACTACAAGAATTATAGATGCCAAAATTTCCCAATAAGCCTCTATAAAATATTGAAAAAGATCAACAAGATCAACATATTTCCATAAAAATCATTTAATAAGTACAGAATGAACTTACTATAAATTAAATTTCACAAGATTTCAAATAATACAAAGAGTTTCCTAACTCTATAAATATATTATTAAAATTTATCACAAAAAACGTTGTAAATTGTGAAAAAAATAAAGCACGTTGGACAAGAAGGATTTTTTAGACTTAAAAAAGGTACTTAGTATGAGATTACCCTAATAGGGGATGAATTAGTGTATGCACTATCAATGACAACTAAAACACTTTCCCCATTAAATATCTCACTTAATATATGTTATCTTGGCACATCAACCTTGAGGATCACTTGGATTGATCATTAACCGGATATACTTTTGGTTTATTGATTGGTTTGGGTATGCATGTATAAATTAAATATGTATATGAGTATTTACTTGGTTCATCCTCACTAGGATATATCCAAGGATCATGCAGTGAAATTTTTTCATGAACCAAAATCACTCTGAATATCACTATTTACAGAGGTTTGAGATAGGTCACTCCTATGGATAGAATCATTGTTTTACAAAGTTTAGGGACTTTTCACTATTTCTCATGAGTCACTCTCTCAAAGGATCCTTAATTGTCTAACTATGGATGAAATGGATCACCGTCAGACTATTTATGGACATGTTGTTCCCTTTTCTAGAAACACCATCTTGGATTATAACTTCATTCATAAATACTTTCACTCTTTAAGTCTTCACTAGGATGATTCTTCACCACTGTGAAAACACCTTGATGCAACACCTTCTTCCTTAAAAAATACCTATGGAAACACTTCAATTTGTTATAGGAACATAAAAATCCTTCATATAATTTGGTAGGATCTTTAATAGATGTCAATTATACAAGACTTTCATCCCCTAACTACAAAAAACTCTCCTTTATCTTTGATCATAAGATATGAAAATGTATTCTTTTTGGAGAACTCTCACTTTCACTAGAACTAATAAATTTAGTATTTTAGTGAATTACCCTTTCTCTATTCAATGTGATGGTTAGTATTAGATCTTATCTTTCACAGAATCATTTCAAGTGTCATATGTAATTAATGGGTTCATAATGTCCCTTATAATCCAATTTGGATACCCTGCAGACAAAGAAATAACTTCTATTCTTTTGGTTTTCAGTGACCTTGCCAGCTGACTGAAAGAAACCTAGTTGTGTTATAGTATTGCATGTTTTTCATATACTAATTAATGGACACATTAAATTTGGTACATCCATCAATACTTTAAATTTCACTATGGTGTTGGAATGAACATTATGGCATGGACTCCCTTAGTGGACCAGATCCACTCTTCTAACATGACTCCTCCATTATTCTCAAATGATCTATGACTTGATCTTACCTCTAATTATGACACCAAACCTAGAAACATAACTATGCTTAGACACTTCAACTATAGTGTGGCCTCATATGATTCTATATTATTTACATCTATTTAATTTTAACATTTTATGATGCAAGGTGTATATGAAGTGTTGACTTCTTCTTCTTCAAGGTGACTGTGTCATAGCCTTCTCTCTATGGCGTGGAAACCTAAAAATATTCAATGTCTTCAAAAACCCTATGAAAACCCCTATACATTGTAGCCATATCTATACAATGTGGACACCTTGAAATCATTAGTTTCTCCAAAACTCCTCTGATCTCCCTTCTACATCGTGGTCTGTTTGGCTATGACATAGTTTAAGAAATTTGAGTCCCCATCAGAATTACCTTTGGAATTCCCACAAAATATAAGCCTATTCACTTCCCCCACTCACTTGGTGTGAGTAATAGGGTCTGATACTAGACTCCTCAATGATACCACCCTATGGTGTGGACCATTATCTCCACACAACTTCCCTTCGGTGAGGGTAACTACTTCAATGCATGCATTCATTCATGTGTTCATTCTCTCCTACTCCCTAGTGCAATCATGGTTGGATATCATTGTTTGTTCCCCTGCATGGTTGTGCTTTTCCCAAACATTAATGGTTGAGTTGGCTTGGATATGAAGGAATTTTAGACCTTTTTCACTCTTCTAATCCTCATTGTGGTGTAACCATCAACACTACAACATGGTTATAGTGACTACGACATAAACATAATTTTGACTTATCCTCCAACATCTCCTTCATGGTGTAGTTGGATTCATTGTGGAATATTACAATCTCTAACATATCCTCTATGACATGGAGCATGATCTATAGCATATCTGGATGCACTATGGAAAGCACTACCGAGTTCCCTTCCCCGTTTCAGTTAACTTTCACTCTTATGAAACAAACTCCATGAACTTCAATTATAAGATGCACAAAGTCTTCTCTTCATGATCAATCGTCACTTTGTAAAAACATACATATATATTGATATCAAAAACATAAATTGACCATTATATTTAGGATTTATCAATCTCTAAAGTATCACTTTACCTCTATGTTCATCTTCAATATCTGTTTTCAGCAGTGCTATTGTCAACAAATCCAACTTGCTTCATTGAGATTTCAAAACACATTTTGGTCATCACGCTTGACCATACTTATTTTCAATCAACATTGAACAACCTTATTATCAAAAATATAACTATTCCATAATATTTAGGATCTATCAATATACTAAAGAACACTTCACCACTTTGGTCATCTTAAACATGTTTTTTCAATAGTTTTATTGTCAACAAATCCAACTTCAATCCATTAGTATTGCTAAGAATCTACCCATTTGGTTTTTTTTGAAAATACAAAAACATAATTTTTCACCCATTATTCAATGCACCCCAAAAAGTATATTCTCCCACTTAATGATATCTTCTCTCTCTCAAGATATCTTCTTCTCTCCCTTATTCTAAATGAAATAAAGTGGGTCTTTCAAAGGAAAATGGACTTTCAAAAATTCCTTCTAAAAATATAGGGATGCACATTCCATCCTTAACCTCCTTATTATAGGAAACATTATCTTTGCATCATCTCCCCCTTAATGTATGAAAATATTTCATGAAATCTCACACCCCCCTTCGAGTTTTATTATATACCTAAGGATATCACCTTCATCATTCTTCACCATTTCATCATATTATTTTTACCATTAGTGGTTTTTTCATGACCAATTTTTAAAACTTATTCCTTATGGAAAACAGTTCCATTTTGGAATACATATTTCTTTGTGAAATAAACTTTACATTCTCTTCCACATTATTTATTTCTATAATAAACAATTGTTTTTTTACTACCAAATATTCCTTCTTTTCCTCTAAGAGAGTTGTTGTGAGTGGTTTGATTTTTGTGCTTGATACACCCTTGGTTGAGACTTGTTTTCATTTTCCAAACAATTGAACTTGTTTTCCTGTTTAATAAGAGTTTTTATATGATAAGTAACCTCTTTCTAAGTAATATGAATCGAGTGTCTCCATATAGAGTCTTTACCATTACATACATTTCTCTGATTTAAATATCATTCCATATGACTAATATTGGAACAAATGAAACATTTATCATAAGAATAATTCTTCATTTGGTCTCTCCTTGATTGAGATGTTGTCACTAATAGAGTTATTCTAAAATATTTGGGCTTATTGGATTCAAAACATATACTCATAATGTGATCAAATCTTACACAGTAAAATCACTGTGGTGCATTAATATTTTTTGGAGCCACAATTCTAGATTTTTCAAGGAGAAACTCTTTACTAATAGATTTTATATTTGGATTACTTTTTATTGCTACAAAAGGTATATTTTGGAGTGATATATATATTTTCAACTGAAGTGTTCATCATATCCTCAATGTTTCATACTTTCATAGATTTCACTTTCAAATGAGCAACCATTAAATTAATTTTTGAATTAGTATCCATACATGATCATCTCCTTTGTTAATGTTGGTTTTTGAGAGGTATGATACTAACTTTCAACTCCTCCTATGTTTCTATTTTCTTCATTATCTCTTGGTAAATATTCTCAATCATTTATATTTTCTTCTTCATCATTGTTCTCATTTTTTTCATGATTAATTCCAGTCGACTTCTTAATCCTTTAATATCTTATTTTATAAGGATAAATCTTCAACCACTGAATATTATACTCTATGAATGATACTCTATTGATTTTTTTATCATTTCTAGAGAATTACATAGAATAGAAACTTGATGTTTTTTCCATTTCATATCCAGAATCACATATCATTTTTATACCCAAGAGAGAGCACATCATTTCTAAAAATAAGGGTTAGAGTCAAATATAACATCAGGTTCAGATTTTACATAATTTGGAGAACAAAACTTATAGCATGAATTCCTATTGTTCTTTATTTTTATTTCTCATAGGGAAAGTCTTACTTGGATTTTACTCTTCTCCAAAAAAACTCTTCCAATTTCATCCACATGTATTTGGGGAACATTAAATAGTTCATCTATTTATGAATGTATTCTTCTAGATACTTTTTTAATTCCTCTTAGATCAAATCATCAATAGAAATTTTTCTTTGATCTATTTGAAATATAACTCCATGTCATCTCAACAGAAGAATCTCATATTATACCACTTCTTGAGAAACTCCAAGATAAACTTATAGGAATTGGATGAGATAATTTTTTCATTATTTTAAGTTCTTATCATCAAAGAAATGAGTCTTCACTATTAATTAAATATATAACAACACTAGAGATCAATTTAGAGAAATAAAGAATCCAAAATTTAATCTATCCCATTGATCAGCTTGTTAGAATTTAACAACGTACTTAGTTCAATATTAACTTGAGAGGGAGAGTGAATCAGGGTATACACTATCAGATAGAATTAAAACTCTTTCTCTATTACCTATCTCAATTACCCTATAAGATCTTAACCCCTCATCCTTGAGGGTCACTTTGATTCCTATTTAACTAGATATTCTTTTGGTTTTTATATCTGTATTGGTGCACACACAAAAAGTAAATATGTATTTGATTATTTACTTGGTTTAACATCACTAGGATATATCCAAGGATCATGAATCAATGTTGTTTCATGAACCAAAATCACTATAAATATCACTTTTACAAAGGTTTGGGATAGTTCACCCCTATACCCAAGTTCATTTCGTTACAAATTTTTGGGATAAATCATTTCTTCTTAGGGGTCACTCCCTCAAATGTTCCTCTCTTGGATAACTATTAGTGGAAATGATAAAATTTTCACATTTTATGAAAATTTAGGTACCTTCACCAATAACACAAGCTTTTATTGCATCTTGAGACATGAATGCATTCTCTATTGATGTCTATGTTGGGATTCTTCTTGAACTTTTTGAAAACCCCTTTATGCATCACATTCTTCTTTCCAGAATACCTCTTTAACAACTTCTATTTTTTGTAGTCACATAAAAAACATTCCTATACATTGGTAGGATATTAAATATATTTCAATTCATTAATAATTTCATCCCCTTACTATAATAAACTCTCCTTTCTCTATGAGAATCTGATATGGCAATGTATTCTCTATGCAATGATCTCTCTTACTCTAGAACTCCTACAATAAGTTTTATAGAGGATTACACTATTTCCATTCAATACATTAGTTGGGATTGAATATCCTTTTTACCAGGATCATGATAAGTGTCTCATATAATTATTGTGATTATAATGTTCCATTTAATCTAATTTTGACACTAAATAGGAAAAGCAATAACTTTCCTTCTCTCAGTTTCACCAGGTTACTAAAAAAACTTGGCAGTGGCATGGTCATATATGTTGCAGTTTAGTATTACCCATTTTTCATATACTGCAGTATGGTCACTGTTACTATGGACAAATCATGATCATTTTAAACTTCACTATGGAATGAAGATGTACACTATGGTATGGACACTGATAGTTGACCAGATCTACTCTTCTCATGTAGTAACTCCTCCATTATTCCCCCATGATATCTAGAATGATCTCCTATTACCACTTCTCACATTTAATGTGGATACATCACTATAGTATAGTCACTTATATTGTGGGTTGTCCTCCTACAATTCTAAATTCTTTACTTATGTTGAATTAAAAACTTCTATGCCGCATGGCGTAACTACAACATGGAATTCTTCTCCTCCAATGAGAATTGTGGAATAACATTCTCTCGATGTCATGGATACCAAAAAATATCAAGAGGCTCCAAAACTACTATAAAACTAATCTTTTTTATATCCATATCTCTACATCATGGACACCAAAAAATCTCTAAAGGATCTATAACTCCTCTGATCGCACTTCTATGTAGTGGTCTGGCTGGCTGCAGTGTACCATGAGAACTTCGAGTCCAAAATCAGACTTACCACCAGAATTGACATGAAATAAAATACTCTTATATTTCTCCAACTTCATGACATGAATAATAGGGTTCACTACCTAACTCCTCTAATTTTTCTCCCTTTGGCATGGACCACTACCTCTTCACAATATCCCTACGGTGCGAGCTAATAATTCCATGATTTTATGACTTCCTTCATGCATGCTCGCTTTCTCCCTAGGGACATCATAGTTGGATGGACTTGTTGTTTCTCTTAAGTGTTCAAACTTACTTATACACATGCACAATCAAGTTGTCTTTTCTTGGAAAACAATATTGGACTTATTTTTTCACCCTGTTAAACTTTATTACGGCACAACCATTAGCATTATGTCTTAGTCATTATTACTACAACATGGAAATACTTTGGATTTATCCACCAACATATCATTTTTGGTGTAGCTAGATGCAGAATGGTATAGTCCAATCCATAACATCTTCTCCACAGTGTAGTGAATGATCTGTGGCATAGCGGGATACCCTATAACCATAACTACGACATGGTCTTTTCTATTTTGGCCAGTTTTCACTCTTATGAAACACTCCATGAATTTCACTTCTATCATGCCTCATGAAATATGAACTTGTAAAAACATCACTATTTTGACACTTAAATAAAGTTTGATTTCAACAAAATACCTTGACCATCATCTTTGGGGTCTATTAATCACCCAAGTATTACTTCACCACTTTGGTCATCTTCAATATGTGTTTCGAACAGGTATATTATCAACAAATCCAAATTTCTTCATTTATATTCCCAAAAAAATCTTTGTTATCAACCCTAACCATCCTTATTTTCAATAAACCATGACAAACCTTATTTTAAAAAACATTTATTGGAAATAATATTTGAGATCTAACAATCTCCCAAGGATCACTTCACCACATTGGGTATCATCAACATTTGTTGTCAATAGTGTTATTGTCAAAAAATCAAACTAAAATCCTTTATGATTTCTAACAGGATTAAAAAAATCAAGAGTTCATGTTACAAAAATATTCTTGAGTATTATTTTTCTATATTAGGTCTCATGTTTATATTTTAATCTTACAATAGAGAGAATTAAAGGACTCTATAGTTTGCCTATGAAGATCAAGGATTTTTTTATCATATCAGTTAAAATCATCCATTCACAGACAAATGTGTCTACTTAAACTAGTATAAAATGTAATAAAACAATTGTTAAAAACAATTGTCAAAAATATAATTTTTACCATGGAAACTAAAAAACATGAATTCAAAAAACAAGATTACAGGGTTGTTTCTCAGCTGACAATCAGTTTTGTGTATTAACGAATTTTAGATCAAGTATCGAACACAATTTGGAGTTTAATGTTTTCCCAAGTGTTCTATGTCATCCAATACTAATAAAAAAGTTCCATTATATAATAATTTCATTCATGAAAGTCAAATTAAAAAAACCAATTCCACGTTTGAAAATTAACTTTACAATAAGATGAATGGTGTTATAGAACTATTCTGATCATTGTCAGAATAGAAAAAACACCAATTCATCTTTTCTTTTCATTGATTACTATATTGTGAAGTATGTGGGTGGTATGGAAATGTAAAATATTTATTTATAAAATGTTAAAGGTCAAGTAGATTTATAATAAGGTGACTTTGGTGAACACTTCCTAGAGATTTTCTTTTATAGAACCCTTTATTTTATTGATTTTATAATCCATGTGACAATAATTTTTTAAAACTACTTATAAAACTTATCTCTTAGTATAAGTGTTTTTGTGTATATATTTTCATATTTCTTAGGTTGTGTTTAATAACAATTGTTGAAAATATTTTATAACCCATTTCACTTATGATAATCAATTTGAAAAAATATATTTTTTCATTATGTTTTTCAAAAACTCCTTACTATTAAAATCCAAAAGGAAACTAAATAAATAAGTGTCCATAAATCACTTTTCAATAAGAAATATAAAAACACTTATACTGAAGCACTTACCATTAATGAATAGTGTTATACGTAGTTTTCAGTGCGTGTTTTTGAATGTAGCCTAATTGAAAAACTGCTTTTTTCAATTGATTTATGTGTTTTTATTGCATAATTTATGTAGAGATTTTTTAGAAATCACAATGTATATGTTGGTGGAAGGAGGTAGTGGAAAAGGGAGAGGTTGCACTAAGGTGAGTCACGGCAGCCAGAGAAAGATGTCACACTTGGGTTGGCCATAGAGAATGGAGGGTGTGACGTGGTGAGAGACCATGCCTATGTAGGTCATGGAGGAAGTAAGGTTCATGGGATGGCCACAATGAAAAGAGGGTGGAACATGGGGAGACACCATGCCATGGTGGGCTATAGTGTAAGAAAGGATCCTAGCTTTTGAGGCGAGGGTTGTGCTGCTAGTGTTAGTGGGTGGTGAGGTTAGGTTGCAAAATTTTCTCTAACACCATATTGGATGATATCGTATTATAAGAAGGTGGGCTAGGGTAGTAGCTATGTAGGGGGTTGTTAGGGATTGGTTAGAAGAATTAATAAATGATAGGTTTATAACTATAAAAGGGGATGGGGAATCTTGGCGGTGAGTAGAGTTCATTAAATAAGGGGTAGTGGTCAGTTTTGGGGGACATGTTGTATTTTGGATTTGAGCTTCCACTGGAAGACGCTAGGATGTTTGGCCTCAGCTCTCATTGTAGTGTCTACAAGATATTCTGCTTATTCTTCCCATTTCTTCCTTATTTACATAATCTTCAACACTTTTACTATAATTAAAGTTAATAGTGCTATTAATATCAAATAATACCTTGTTTATATATCTCTCTCACCTATTTTGAAACAAAATTCAAGGATGTTTTCCCCAATTATACCAGACAACAACTACAACATTACAGCTCCTGATCTCTACACCCCACTATTATCTAACACCCATATTTTTCTCTTGTGCTTTCTAGATTTAATCTTCATTTTTTACAGTATTCTCATTATGACATTGAATGTGTTTTCAATCTTATTGATGTCCATCACACTCTGATCTTATTCTATTTATCATAGTGTCATATTCTATACATCATATTATAGACGTACTCTTTCAGTGCTCTTATTCTAGGTATCCTTCTGTCCAATTCTATAACACCCCAAGTTTTTAGAAATAATTTTTTTATAGAATGCATTAAAAATTGAGACTATGTGAAAAAACTCTTTGATATTTATAGGATATAGTTATAACCTGACCATTAGATATAATTTTTCCACTTCTATGATTTGAATTTTGAAAAACAGACATACACGGTTCCAATCAATAAGATATTTAGAGTCTGATAGGATTAAATTAAAATTTTGTGAATAGTAACTTACCCTTAGGATTAGTAACTTACCTTTATGAATAGTATATATACCATTTTGAATAGTAACCTCACCCATGTAAGTATAATGAAAATTTAGGCATCGTATAAATGAGAGTGAATATTTTAAAAATTAATAATTAAGAGTGGGTATTTTTGCGAGTAATAAATAATTAATTACAATTTTAAATTAATAAAATTAATTTTCATAAAATGTATCCCTAAATAAATATTTTATTTTCCTATTATTCTAGGATAATTTTATGAGACCTCAGTTAATTTTTGAAAGTATCATAAACTCAAATTTAAATGTAAAATATGTATTTCTCAAGTAAATAATGATTTTATTTAAAAATTAAATTTATTTTATTTAGAAAATAATTTTTATAAAATGGAGCTCATTTTTAGAGGCTACATGTTGAAAAAATGGTTAGGTTGTATATTTGTGATTTTTTTGAAATACTTGAATTTTTGTGAATAGTGAAATTTGATAATTTACGAAACATGCTAAAAAAATGAATTTATGTATCATGCTTGAGTCATAGATGATGTAAATAACCATTGTTTTGAACTCATATGAAATTATTACTATTTGGAGTCACATTATTCTATAATATTCATATTCTTGAGCCAAAATAATAAAATAATGATTAAAATAATGAGAAATAACTCATATCCTCCACTATACAAGAGACCCATCACTGCCTATTCTCCTCACTCCTCTAATCCTTGAATCTCCTCAATATTCTGCCCAAATAATCTTCTCTAATACCTCCCCATGTCGAATAGATATTGTTCTAGCCAAAATACCAAAACCACTTCCCTTAAGGAGGTTCTCAAGGAGGTGTATTCAAGAGGTAAATCCATATCTTCTTTCATTTAATTTCATTTCAAGTTCTTTTTGTTTGTTATCCACTATTCACCTCCTCTATTAAAATGATCATGATAACTCCAGAATAATATATATATTGGAATTATATCATGTTAATGTAATAATAATTATCAATATTATTACTCTCTCACTCTTTCTCTTCTATTTTATAAATGAAATCATTATCCGTGAGGTGCCAATTTACAACCTTCGTGGACGACGAAGTCTTGTTCTTCAATTTATCCCACAGTTCTACTCATGAAACAATTTTTATGGTTAATCCAAACTATATTATATGTATTATAACCTTTTTAAAGTTCTATAACCAGTATATATACATAATATTAATACATACAACAAAACCAGTTTTCAATATTCAAAATACCACCAAAATAATCTAAATGATTATCATTAATGTTTTATCTAATAAATCATCCTCATACCATATAAAAAATGAATCATATAACCATTTAATATTATTAATTTTAATCATTATCATATAAATCCCATTATGGAGAATTATATCTATTCCATAGGAACTCCATTAATTATAGAAAAGAAAACTGGTTATGAAAATCAAGGAAACGAAGACTCTGGAACGATGGAATTCAATCATATAACTTATAAATAAATCCATAAATGAACTTAATAAAATTATTATAAACTAAATAAATTTATAATAGGGTTTTAATTAAGTTTTTAATAATTATAATTTCTTATTATAGGACCTTAAGATCAAGAGGGGAACATATTCTGACACAAGGTAAGGGTTTTCTACCCGAACCTTCATTTTCTTTCAGGCTACTCTTATTATCTAATTACCTTAATGAAAATTTTAATTATTCTTATTTAATACTGATAAATTATTTTTATGTGTTCTATATATGTGTTCCAAACATAATTCCTATTTTCTTTTATGGGGATTTACATGTTTTAAAAGGATATTTCAAACATTCTTCCTGATAAACAAGCCCGATTCAAGGGAACTTCTGAAATTATTACCTATTTTAAAGTGCACTATATAATCAATTTTAAGAAATCATTATTTTTATAAATTAAATCATATTATTATGAAAAAATTATATTATTTCAATTCTAGTTTTATATAATTTTTTTTCCAAAAGAACTCTTCTTTACAAAGTAAAAGATTATTTCTCCCAGGAATTACTTAGTGATTTTATAAGAGTATTTCCATATATTTCATCACTCTTGATGATTCTTATGTTTAATTAGGTTTAATATTTTATAATATCATGTACAAGATTTTATTTAATGTTTTATGATTAGTTTTACTATGGATGTGCTATCTTAATACCATTAAACTTATTACTCTGAACTATTAGTGTTTAAGTTTAATGATTAGGGAAAGTTATTTACATTCCATATGTTAGTTTCAATATGAATGTTTATGTTATTTATATTTTTCCCCATTAATTTGAGGAATGAATTGGACTTATTAAGTGATGGTTGGGGCCCTCTATAGACACTCAATGTATCAGTAGGTCTCATGAGACAAAACAGATATGGACTTCGTTGAGGCCTTGCCTATTTTTAGGTATGGTTTTGGCCGAGGCCTTAATCATTTTCTGATGTCTTGGTCGATGCCCTGACAATATCATTTATAATTTCCAGAATTATGCATTTCCTTCATTATGAAACAATTAATTGATAGTCCATGAGGTTATTCGGCCAGTATAATACCCTTGATTATACTTTATTATGGCGTTATTTATTCATCCCTTATTCCTGTCATATTATGTTCAAGTTAATTTTTGAAGGAATATATTTTTAGTTATTCACTATGTCCAATGTTTATGTTTATGATATCTTCCTCTGTATTTCATACCCTTACTGAGCATCTAATATCACCCCATTTTTTTGTTTTTGTTTCCCATGATTTCAAGAAGTTAATTATGAATGACATTTAGGGATAACCAAGAGTTATGGATGTTTTCAATGGAATTTCCATTTTATATTTCTTTTCATTTTGTAATGTTGAACTTATTTATGTATCTGGTTTTTCAAAACTACTAACCTAATTCATTCTTTCTTGATAATACTCTCTTTAAATTATGTCAATGTAATGAAATAAGGCACCAACTCTGGGAAACTGGGGTTAGGTCTTTACAGTTGGTATCAGAGGAATTTTAGTAGGAAAAATAGAAACTAGATTTAGAAAATGTAGATTAGGGAACAAAACCCTAAGATATACTTTGAGGATAAACATACGAGAGCATCCTGGAATATTTGTAGAGAATATATTATGTGGATATATCTAGAAAATTCATCCCTGTCTGCATACTACAAGTGGACGTGGTTCTGACATAGATGTACCTAGGAGTAATAATTCTGACAAGGAGTTTTGGGCTTGGCCAGGGGTATCCTAGTACATGACAATGGTTCTTACTACGCATTGTTTTTGACAATCCTGTGGGATATTCTTAGGATAATTCACATTTTTTTACAAACCATTAGGATGGAATTAATGTAAATTTTTCCTCAAAGAAACCATGTTAATGATTATGAGATTAGATATGAGTAAGATATAAATTTATACTAAGTATTTTTCTATATTTATATTATAAATTATGATTCATAATCTAATCTAGTGTATTCCATTATTTAGAAATGGAGCATAGTGGAAGGAATGGAAACCACATGAAACTTTGTATCCCATGTGGGGATTTCCTTCCTATGCAAGATAATGATATTGGTACTGGAGCTACGACTAGTGGAGAGAAACTGATAAATATACTAGGAAAAATAACTTAGGCTATGAACAATAATATTACCCATATGAAGAATCCTGATCCGAAACATGGAGGAGAAATGTTAGACCGATTTTTGTGAAACAACCTCCATCATTCAACGAGACTACAAACCCATTCTTAGTAGAGAAATGGATAAGTTATTTAGATAATATATTTCTCGCTTTGGGATGTAATGAAAAAGAGAAGGTTTTCATGGTGGTTTATTTTCTATTGGGATATGCATATTAGTGGTGGTCATTAATTCAAAACACAAACGAGGAGGAAGAAATAGAAGAAATAGAATAGATGTATTTTAAAGAAATTTTCCTAGAAAAATATTTTCCTCATGAACAACGATCAGATATGGAAAGGAAATTCTTGAGTCTTAGAGAGAAAGAGGATGAATTTTTTTAAAAGTATGTAGCCAACTTTACAAGGTTATCAAGGCATGCTACAAACTATATATATAATCTAAGGAGAAATATTGATCAATTATTTGATGGTTTAAAACCATTTCTCTGAAGGGAACTAGTCTTCCAATGTTTCTCAGCATACGAAGCCATTGTCTCATATGCTATCAAGACATAGAATGAATTCTATAAGTCTTATGAATTTAATGTAAAACATGAGAAGAAGAAGGTATTAGAGGATAGAATGGATAAATGGAGGAATAAAAAGGAAAATTTTCCAACATGTGATAGTTGGGGAAGGAAACACCCTGGTGCCTGCTTAAAAGGAGAAGGTGTGTGATACAATTGTGGAATAAAAGACCATCATGTTGGTGATTTCAAGGTAAATAAAGAAATTATTAATGTTTAATGATATAATTGTACGGATATGGGGCAATATGCTAATGATTTTCCAAATATTCAAGAAAACAGGCCTCAAAAAAAGGCCAAGGGAGCAAGGCCAAGATTATGTTGTCACAATTGATGAGGTTGAAGTTCCTAATTATGTGGTAGTAGATACTTTAATCATTTCCTCAAACTAATCCAAAGTTTTATTTGATTATGGATCATCTCATTCATTTATATCTTTCTAGTTTTCCATGAAAATTAGATATTTCCAATTTGATTTAATAAAGGATTTGTCAGTCAATACTCCTAAGGGAAGTATTTTTAAAACAAATATTTGTCTATCAATCCTCCTTAAGACACATAAACATGACTTTGTTTCAAACATTATTATCATACCCATGATGGAATTTGATATAATCCTCAGTATATATTGTCTTTCAAATTATTATGAAAAAATATATTACTAGAATAATGAAGTTAAAATATTTTAGAATGATGTAGAATCTATTTTCTTTAGGGAAGAAACATCAACATCTAATTCTTATCTAGATCCACCCCCAGTAGATCTACTTAAGAAAATTATTGGTGAGGATGATAAAACAATATAAGTGGGTGAGAAAATAAATCTTTCAATTGAGAATTTACCTATTTTAGAATAATATATTGAAGTTTTTTCAAAGGATTTACCTAGAAACCCTCCAGAGTGGGAAGTTGAGTTCTCTATTGATTTAATTCTTGGTTCAAGGCCTATATCAAGTAATACTTATAGAAATTTCAATGTGGAATTAGTAAAACTAAAGAAACAACTAGAGGAATTGAGTGATAAAGGATTTATTCTCCCTACTATTTCTCTATGGGGAGCCCCTGTTCTTGTTTTTAAGAAGAAAAATGGATCTATGAGACTGTGCATTGAATATAGGGAGATAAATTCTAATACAATAAATAAAAATTATACCCTACATCACATTTATGATTTATTTGATCAAATTCACAGATCCCAATATTTAAAAAATATTGACCTTCGATATGGATATCAGTAGTTGCATTTGAGGAAGGAAGATATTCCAAAGACATCATTTCAAACCTGGTATGCACATTAAGAGTTTACAATAATGCCTTTTGGACTGACTAATTCACCCTTTATTTTCATTAATCTAATGAATAGAGTTTTCAAGGAATATCTTGATGAATGTTTTATTGTATTCATTGATGATAACTTTTTATACTCCAAAAGCTATCAAGATCATTATAATCACTTGTGCATTATTCTGAAGACTCTTAGAAGAAACGAGTTGTATGGGAAGTCTAGAAAGTGTGAATTCTAGATTAAAATAGTTTATTTTCTTGAACATATTATCTCTATGGTTATAATTTTAGTTGATCCTATGAAGAAATAGGTAGTTCAAGAATGGCATACTCCAAGAAACATAACTGAGTTACATAGTTTTATTAGTTTAGTAGGTTATTATCGGCGTTTCATTTAGATCTTCGCTCGATTATCCAACCTGTTAACCAAGCTTACTCAAAAGGGGTTAAGTTCATATGGAAAAAATAATGTGAATAATGTTTTTAAGAATTTAAGGGGAGATTAGTGAATGCTCTAATCGCAACTCTACCATCAGGGAATGGTGGATTTATGATCAATAGTGATGTATCTAAGAAAGGACTTGGTTTTCTTCTAATACAGAATGATAGAGTTTTTTCCTATGAATTAAGGTAGTTAAAAATTAATTATTAGAACTATCTAACTCATGATTTTTATTTAGAAGCTATAATATTTACTATGAATATATGAAGGCATTATCTCTATGGTGAAAGATATGAGATATATACAGATCACAAGAGCTTGAAATACATCTTCTCAAAAAAAGAACTCAACATGAGGCAAAGCTGATGGCTTGAGAAACTCAAGGATTATTATTGTTCCATACACTACCACCAAGGAAATGAAAATAAGATAGATAATGCATTGAATAGGAAGGATCCTGGAGTTCTAAACCAAATGATAACTAGCAAGGATCCTTTGTACTTGGATCTAACAAGGATGGATATGGGAATCATCAAAGAAGGTGAAACATAATTACTTTTTCAATAGGTTTCCCAACTATATTTATTATAACAGATTAAAAGTTATCATCCTGATGATGAGAATTTTTAAACAAAAATTAATGATGTGAATGATGGGATATTGTCAAAATTCATATATGAAGATAGAATTCTGAAGTTTGGGAAGAGTGTTTATGTACCCTCTATACCCAAGCTAAAAAGGGAGTTATTGGATGATGCCCACAGTTTGAATTTCCTTATACATTCTGGTAGCACTAATATGTATAGAGATTTGATCGAACATTTATAGTGGGATAACATGAAGAGAGAAATTTCTGATTATATATCAAGATATTTAGTCTGTCAATAGGTGAAGGATGAAAGACATCATTCTATAGGAGTCACACAATCTCTACCTATTTATACATGGAAATGGGATGAAATCACCATGGACTTTGTCACTGGATTACCCAAAAATCCAAGAATGAATGATGTAATATGGTTAATTTTTGATCGACTTACATAATCTGCACATTTCTTCGCTATAAGGGAAGATTTTACACTGGAACGCCTTGCACGACTCAATATCAATAAAGTTGTAAGACTTCATGGAGAACCTATTTTAATAGTTTCTTATCATGATCCTCATTTTACATCAGAATTCTAGAAAAGTTTTCAGAAATCATTGGATACTAAGCTTCATTTGAGTATAGATTATCACCCCCAAACTGAAAAGTAGTCAGAAAGGATGATCCAAACATTAGAGGAAAGTTTTAGATCATTCTCACTCAACTTTAAATGTATGTGGGATTAGTATTTACCTTTGGTGGAGTTTTTCTATAATAATAGTATCCATTCCAATATTCAATTGGCACCCTATGGAGCTTTGTATGGAAAGAGATGTTGTACAACAACATGTTTGGATGAAGTTGGTGAAAGGAAGTTTGTGGGCCCATATCTTGTGAAGGAAACAATAGAAAATGTAAAGACTATTCAAACCCATATCAATGTATATCAAAGTAAGAAAAATATCTATGTTGATAATTAAAGGAAGGATTTGGAATTTCAATATGGAGATCATGTTTTATTGAAATTATCTCCATGGAAGGGTTCTATAAGATTTGGAAAGAAAGGAAAACTAACCCCTAGGTACATAGGCCCTTTTGAAATTATAGAGATAATTAGAGCTATAACGTATCATTTGGAAATGCCACCTAGTATTTTTCAGGTACATAGTGTTCCATGTATCATTATTGAGAAAGTACATGCCAGACCCAATACATGTCCTCACATTTGAAGCTATAGAATTTGAACCTAGCTTATCTTACTATAAAGATCCTATCCGGATTTTGTATACTAAAGAATAGGTGTTGAGGAATCAGATTAATCGGCTGGTAAAGTTAATTTGGAAGAATCATAAAACTAAAGAGGTAACATGGGATCTGGATGAACTTATGATGAATACCTACCCAAATCTTTTTAGGAGGTAACATTTTGGTAATTTCCAAGATGAATTTTTTGTAAGGGGGGAAGAATGTAATGCCCCAAAGATTTACAAATAAATTTATTATAGAATGCATTCAATATTGAGTCTATGTGAAACAAACAATTTGAAATTTATAGGAGATAGTTATAACCTAGTCATTAGATATAATTTTTCTGCTTCTGTGATTTAAATTTTAAAAAAATGAAATACACAATTGCGATCAGTAAGATATTTAGTGTCTGATAGGATCAACTTACATTTTTGTGAATAGTAACTTACCCTTATGAATAGTAACTTACCCTTATGAATAGTAACATTCCATGATGAATATTAATGTGCCCTTATGAATAGAAACCTCACATATATAAGTATAAATAAAATTGAGACACTATATAATTGAGAGTGAATATTTTAAAAATTAATAATTAATTGTTGGTATTTTTGTGAGTAATAAATATATAAATTAAATTTTAAATTAATAAATTAATAAAATTAATTTTCATAAAATTTATTCCAATATAAATATTTTCTTGTCTTGTGATATTAGGATAATTTTATGATACCTCAATTATTTTTTGAATGTACTATAAAATCAGTTTTAAATTTTAAATTTGTATTTTTCATGTAAAAAATGATTTTATTTTAAAAAAAATTTCTTATTTAGAAAATCATTTTTAAAAAATGGATTTCATTTTTAAATTCTACATGTTAAAAAATGGTTATGGTTAATTTTTGGGTTTTTTCTAAAATACTTTATTTTTTATGAATAGTGAATTTTGATAATTTATGAAATATGTTAAATAAATGAATCTCAACATCATTCTTGATTCATGGATTATGTAAATGAATATTGGTTTGAAATCACATACACTTATTACTTATTTTAGTCACAATAATCAAGACTATTCATAGTCTTGAGCCATAATAATAAAATAATGATTAAAATAATGGGAAATAACTCCTCTCCTCCAATATAATAGACACCCATCACTCCCTCTTCACCTCAATCCTCTCTACCTTGAATCTCCTAAAATATCTTATCAAATACTCTTAACTATTCCCTCCTCACATTTATAATCCCTTGTTCATTCCAAAATACCAAAACCCCTTCCCTTAAGAAGGTTTGCAAGGAGGTGTATTCAAGAGGCCAATCCACATCTTCTTTCTTTTAATTTATTTTCAAGTTAATTTCTTTTGTTATTATCTTCTTACATCATACATATACTCAAATTATATCATGTTAATGTAATAACCATTATCAGTATTCTGACCCCCTCTCTCTTTTATTTTATAAACAAAATCATCGTCTCTGAGGTGTGAATTTACAACCTTCATGGAAGACGAAGTCTCGTTCTTCTATTTCTCCCTTATTTCTGGTAATGAAACCATTTTTATGATTTAAAAAAACTATAATATATTTATTATAAATTATTTAATATTTTTTAACCAATATATATACATAATATTAATACATACAACAAAACTAATTCACAATATTTAAAATACCACCCAAATAATGTAAATGATTGTCATTAGTGCTTCACCTAATAACTCATCCTCATACCATATAAAAAATGAATTATATGTCCATTTAAGATTATAAATTTTTATTAGTTTCATATAAATCTAATTCTTGAGAATTATATCCATTCCACATGAACTCCATTAATTATAAACAAGCGAACCAATTATGAAAATCAAGGAAACATAGACTCTGGAACGATGGAATTCAATCATATAACTTATCAATATGAACATAAATGAACTTAATAAAATTATTATAAACTATATAAATTTCTAAGAGGTTCTTAATTAAGTTATTAATAATTATAATTTCATATTCTAGGACCTTAAGATCAATAGCAGAACATATTCTGACATAAGGTAAGGGTTTTCTACCCGAACATCCATTTTCTTTCGGGTTACTGTTATTATCTACTTACATAAAAGAAAATTTTAATTATCCTTATGTAATCCTCATAAATTATTTTCTATTGTTCTATATATTTGTACTAAATATAATCCTTATTTCCTTTATGGGTAGTTACATTTTTTAAAAGGATCTTTCAAAAATTCATCTTCATATACAAGCCCAATTTAAGGGAACTTCTGAAATTATTACCTATTTTCAAGTGAACTATATATTCTATTTTAAGGAACCATTATGTTTCTAAATTCACAAATTTTATTATCAAAAAATTATATTATTTCACTTCTAGTTGTATACAAATATTTTTCCAAAAGAACTCTTCTTTGCAATGTAAAGGAGTATTTCTTTAAAGAATTACTTGGTGATTTTATAAGAGTATTTCCATCTATATAAACACTCTTTTTGATTATTATGTTTTATTGGGATTAATATTTTATAATATCTTATAAAATATTTTATTTAATTTTTTTGATTAGTTTGATTGTGGATGTAAAATCTTGATACGATTCACCTTATTATTTTGAATTGTTAGTGTTTATGTTTAATGATTGGGGAAAGTTATTTACATTTCATATATTAGTTTCAAAATGAATGTATATAATTTTTATGTTTATACCCATTAATATGGGGAATGAATTGGACTTGTTAAGTGATATGAGGGTCCCTTATATAACCCCTCTATTCATTGGTAGGTCTCATGAGATAAAACAGATATAGACTCGACTGACGCCTTTCCCATTTTCAGATATGGTTTTCGTCGTGGCCTTAATCAATTTTAGATATCTTGGTTGAGGCCTTAACGGTATATTTTAGAATGTATGGAATTATAAATTTCCCTCATTATGAAAAAAGTAATTTGTATTCCATGAGGTTATTCTACTAGAAGAATACCCATGATTGTGATTTATTATAGAATTATTTTTTCAACACTTATTCTTTCTATATTATGTTCAAGTTAATTTTTAAAGGCATGTGTTCTTAGTAATTCGCCATGTCTAATGTTTATGTTTATGATATCTTCCACTGTATTTATTACCCTTAATAAGCATTTGATCTTACCCCTTTCTTATGTTTTATTTTCCCAGGATGTGAGGAAGTAAATCATGGATGACCTATAGGGATAACCTAGGTGTTATAGATGTTTTCAAAGGAATTTTCATATTTTATTTCATTTCAAGTTGTAATGTTGAACTTATGTATGTATCTAGTTTTTAAAAACTAATAAACTAATTAGTTACTTTGGGATATGAATTCCTTGTAATTATGCCAATGTAATGAAATAAGGCAACGATTCTAGGCAACTGGGGTCAGGTCTTTACAAATTCCCTTCTTAAAAATAGGATGTATCACTTTGAAGAACAAAGTTCACTGTATAAGTGGTTTAACTTTTCATGTTCTCCAAAAATATTATCCTAAATTATGATCTTTTCCACCAGTTTTTAAATCTTTTGAGTTATTTAGAATACTGGAATATTCTTCAACATGAAAGGAAGTATTAAGAGTAATTATTCATATGACATATGATAGTGTTTGGGTTAATTCTATTTAAATATGTTTTTTTATCCTATTATCAATCTAGTTTGAATTTTGTATTTTTCATCTATATTATTCCATGTATCTCTATATATTTTTTGAAAATGTAGAGTTTTGGGTGTTATTAAATAGATGCAGCTTAAATTTCTAGTATCCCAGATTTCAATATATGTATTTAATTATTTGTTAAATAATAAAAACAACAACAATAATAATTATCCCATGATAATCCCACATTACATAGTTAATTTAAAACTATAATTATACAAATTAAAGGGGTGTTACTTGGGAATTTCAATGATAAATTGTTACACAATAGAAAAAAAAAAGATAAATATGGAACTAGACAATTGATAGACACTATGTTCAAGATATACAATTTTATTTCATGAATTCGCTATTGAAGATAAACCCAGATAACTTGAAAGGGTAACATGGTCTCCTACCCCATCTAAAAAGGAAAACCTAACTGTGGTAATTCATCACATGGTCAATTTGGGAAGTATTTTTTACATCTAAAAAAAGTATTTCAAGTTGTTGGAGACATTATTTTGAAATTTAAATCACTAAAAATATTATCATTTGAGAGGTTTCATATTTTTAGAAGAAAAATTTCTTAAAATAATTCTCGATTTTTTTGAAAACAATTCTAACAAATCCCAATTCACACACATGTTTTGTAAGAAGCTGGTTTTTGGCTATAAAGGACTTTGGAATATTCTTGATGTTATTCCAGAGCAGCACCTTCAGACGGCGTGCGATTCCGAGCCCCGGTGTGGCCGGAATTAAATTTTCAGTGCGTTCACACTGGAAACGCCAAATAAATGGGATAACTCCTAAACGAATATTCAGATCAAAGATATGAGTGTACATATGGGTCCGGAATGGGGTGTTTACCCTAGGAACTACATAAAACATGTCATCGCGGGACATTTGGACCCCTCGCTCGCTTTCGGAACATTAAACGGATAAAATAATTAATTAATTTATTCGTTTAATGGTGAAACTCAAGTATCTCTTAATCGGTGGCTCGGATGGGAAAACCAAAGGCACCGTTGAGTTCAGAACATGCTGTTTATCCCAGGAGGGGTATAAGTTTTGCAGGCGCGGGCCGTCAGTGAAAAATGGCCCCAGGGGCGTTCTCGTAATTTGGAGGCCTCGGGCACTAAGTTTAATAAATTTTGATCGGGGCCTCAGATTAAAATTCCGAGACCTCCATTGCGCTCAGAGCATGGTTTTTAGCCTAGGAGAGGCTTAATCCTGACCCCGTCAGGAGTTCGGGTACGGGGCCGTGGGAGGGTGTTTAAGTTAATTAATTTATTTAATTAACCTAACCCCCCTTCTCTTCTCTCTCATTACCCCATCCCCTGGCAAGCTCCTCTCCTCCTTCCTCCTCCTCCAAGACGATAATGATGGATCGGAGGAAGTTTTGGCCATGCCGGAGCTCGGATCGAGCATAGAAGCGTCGGCGTTCCGCCCGCAGGTAGGCAGATTTGAGTTTTACACCCTTTCCCCACATTAATTTCCATTTATGCTCAATCGCACCATTGGATCGTCGAACGAAGCCCATAATTGCCTAGATCCTATCTTGAGATTTCCGGAATGCTATCCGGATCAGATTTTTGACCATCGGATCGTTTCCGGTGGTCCTCTGAAGTTTTCCGGCCATGAGGCCGGTTTCCGGCGAGGGTTTGAGGGCGGCGGACGGCGGCGCGACGGAAGGACGGCTGGCCAGCCAGCCAGCCGGGCGGCATGTCGCCGGTGTGGGGCGGCGTAGACGGATTGGCCGAGGGCACCGGCCGAGGGTGCCGGCCGAGGGCGCCGGCGAGGGTACAATCGGGGTCGCAGGCGCGCGACCCCGCGAGGAGACCAGGACCCGCCGATAGCGGGTCTCCGGGTGGACGCGACTGGCCAGCTGGCCGGTCGGTGGAGGAGGCCGCACAGACGCGCGGGCCTCACAGGAGAAGACGGGCCGTGGTGTGGTGGCCCATGGGTCCAGCTGGACCGGGCCCAGCAGCTGGGCCACGGTTCAGCGGGCCGGTCCGAGTAGGGCAGACCGGCCAGACTGGGCTGGTCCGGCCCAGGGGTAATCCCCCTTAGACTTTTGGACACTCGTTTTCTGAGCTACGGGCGTCCGTTTTGCGTGCCGTCTGCGGCAACGCGGACCTGACGTCGAGACAGACATTTTGAGATGGTTTCGATGATTTTTAATCCCCAAAACTAGGGGCTCGATGGCTTGACACCCCGTTAAATAGTGGGTGTTTTTCTCCGAGGATCTTGTCTTGGACGACACAGACACATCCGATGTCCATTTTGAGCACCGTCAGTGGCGTTGCGACCCTGGAGTCCGGCCAGTGTTTTCCAGTATGGTTTCGGGTGGTGACGCCGGAGTTGAGGCATGGGCCCCATGACCTGTCTTTCGAGCTGCGAGCAGCGTTTGACAACTTTTCATCGGACGTCCGTTCGGGGTGAACGAGTAGCCGATTCTATGTGTTTTTCCGAGGGAATTGCAATGGTACAATCCGCCCGCTTTTATTCTACACGATGGTGCGGGCCCCATGAGGGCTGTTTGGGCGTTGATGGTGATTTTCCATCTTTATCACTGGGCGACCGTTTTGGACAAGTGAATGGTCCATCTTTTGTACTTTTTCAAGAGGATCGCAACAGTGTGATCCGTTCGTTGAGTTTCGTGACCGAGATGCGGGTCCCATATAGCACCGCTCGTGTGCGGTGCAACGGAATGAATCCTTTTCTCCGGATATCCGTTCCGCTCAAGTGAGCAGTCCTTTTGACGTGTTTTCCCGAGGGGATCACAGTGGTGCGATGCGCCCGACTGTTTTCAGGGCCGAGGCTAGGGATCACAGGACGCCGTTCGAGTGTAAAGCGGTGTTGCCGACTTTTCCGTCGGATATCTATTGGAGGTGAGTAAGTAGTCTATCTCGCATGTTTTTCCGCGAGGATTACAACGGTGTAATCTGTTCAGGTGAGCAGAGCCTCTTACGCGATCTTATTAAATGTGGAAATGTGAAGGTGCCCCGTGGAGGTTCTTCTACCGTGTTTGTAGTGGACCCTTGGCATGTGATCGTGTTCACTCATGGGAGAGTGAGGTTGGTGTTTAAAGAGATGTGGTTGGCTGTGCCTCAGCCGTTGAGGTGGAAGGTTGGAGTTGTTATGCTACACCTTCGCGTTGACATGGGGTGACGTGTGCATGATAACCTTTGGGCTGGAACGTTGTATACTCTGGGAGTATACGAGAATGATGGGAGGTACATGTGGATGTTTGTACATGAGAACGTTTGTGCGTTTGGTCGGGGTTGACTTGGGGCCACACGTCGTGTGGGCCCCATGTGCGTGCCGTGATCTGCTTTATGTACTTTTGACCTCTCGCGACGTAGAGGGTTCCTCTTTTCTCATTTGTTGACCAGCAGGGTTGAGTTTTCCCCTTGTTCTATTCTCGTTTGGCCAGCAGAGATGGTTTATTTCCTCTGTTTCATCAGCTGTGAGGGGTTTCAATACCGTGCCCTTTCACCGGACTGTGGCACCGTTTGCGAGTACGGGTTTTCATACAATGTGGGTGTTTTCCCCACTTCCAAGGATGAGTTGACTCAGTCCGCTCCGACAGCGACTCAACGAATTGGAGCGTGATTGCCTTGTGAGGCCTGGGGAGATTCTCCCATCACTCAGTGTTCCCTGGTAGAGTTCTTGTGGATTCGGTGTGACCAACACATTACGCGGGCACCGATCCTCTACCCAGGAGGTTGTTTCTAGCAGGGCTGAGGTTGTTTCGAGTAGGGCTTGCCAGTAGTACAAACTAGTGGATATGGCCAGAGCAGTTCCGGTTTACCCTCCAATAGAGACTGGGCAGTGGGTTGCTCACTGACTTTTAGGGTCTACCCTCCAGAAGAGACTGGGTAGTGGGTCACCCGACACTTTTAGGGTCTACCCTCCAGCAGAGACCGGGCAGTGGGTCACCCGACACTCTTAGGGTCTATCCTCCAGCAGATACTGGGCAGTGGGTCACCCGACGACCTCTTAGGGTCTACCCTCCACCAGGGCTGGGCAGTGGGTTGCTCGTCGTCTAGTTCCAGGTCTACCCTCCAGCAAGGCTGGGCAGTGGGTCACCTGTTGACTTATTCCAGGTCTACCCTCCAGCAAGCCTGGGCAGTGGGTCGCCTGTCGACTTATTCCAGGTCTACCCTCTAACAGAGGCTGGGTAGTGGGTCGCCTGTCGACTTATTCCAGGTCTACCCTCCAACAGAGGCTGGGCAGTGGGTTGCCTGATGATGTATTAGGGTTTACCCTCCAGCAGGGCTGGGCAGTGGGTCACCTGATAACTGGTTAGGGTTTACCCTCCAGTAGGGATGGACAGTGGGTCACCCATTGACATTTCAGACTCAGCCCTTTCTACTAGGCTAGTCTGTGGCTTTACTCCATGACTACCGGAGCGGGACCCTCATTTGTACGGGTCAGCGATGTGACAGCTTTGACTCTGAGCAGACCTCTCGACTGCGGGGTAGTGAAATGGTGTGGTTTGACCTTCCCCCAGAACTCTCAAGTGCTAGGGGCACTTTTCCCACCGAGACGCGTCCTTGTGACGCGACCTAAAACCGTGCGGGCGAGTCAGTGCCGTCAAAAGCGGATTGTGTCGAGGTGCGTTGATTCGAACCCCTTGACTTGTAGTTCGGGGAAGACATACGGGATGCTAGGCATTAATGGTGTTTACTTTTGGGACTATTGGCAACTCACTTTCTTGGGCTGAGTTACGGGATGGAGATCCCCTGACGACCTTGTTCGGGCTTCTTTTTGAGCATATGTATTTCTATATACCTTATTTCTGGTACCCATTTTCTCATGTTTTGGTTACTCTCCTTCCAGGAGAGGCGAAGACGTGCGGGGTATGCCACGTACTTTCCGTGTCTAGCTTCTCGTGGTTGGACGAGTCTAATCTCCTGCTATAGGTAGTGAATACTCGATGAGAAGTTCATCTTCTCACTGTTTCCAGCTCCTTTTGTCTGGATGAGTCTATCTCCTTTTTCTTGTTGTGTTGAGTTGGACTCTTTACTGTTACTTTACTGCACTCTCGGTTGTACTCCTTTTCTTTCCCCTGTTCGATCTACTGCTCACCCTTCGGTACCTCCTTTGTTGATCCCTCAAGCCTTCGGGGTATCCTTTTGAGTATTTTTATACTCACCCCTGCTTGGGATTTTACCGCACTTGGTGTGCCCCTGCAGACGACGGACAGGTTAGTCGTGACTTCAGTGGATCTTAGGAGTTCGGGAGCTTAGACCGCGTGCAGTGGTAGTAGTCAGGTTCCAGGTGGGGGAACCTTCCAGATGTTTTCTTTTGTTTACCTGTTTCCGGGTTGTGGTACTTTTTGGTTGGGCACATGTTTTGACCCTTTTCTTTTCAGTTTACCTTCAGCTTATACTTTGTTCTGTTTAGAGGTCGATGCACATCTATGGTTTATATATATATATATATATCATTTTTCCCTTTGCTTTTCTTTTTACTCTGCACTTTTTCTTTGAGTGTGCTGCACGTGTGTGTGTACAGGTACTCAGGCAAAGGCCTCCCCGAGTTGTTTGTGCCTTCGGCGCTGATCGTCATCCCCTGGCCTATGGAGGCGGGCTTGGGGTAGTTGCAGCTCAAACCCGGGTCGGGTCGGGTTGTGACAAAGTGGTATCATAGGTGGTTCATTCCTTGGGACGTTGTGCGGACATCCATAAAAAGGAATTGTTTGAGATTTAGGGAAACAATGTTAACGTGTCTCGAGAGCGTCTCTCAGGCCAGGGAGTCCAGTGATGGTGCGACGGCCGACGTATCCATTCACCAGGACCTTGATAACCCACTTGTCGACTCGTCATGCTGAGACACTTATTGCAGGGAAGAATTTGGTCTGTGCATCATATAGGATTGAGTCTTTGACTGTCCTTCATGAGTCAGCTCCCCATTGTTGTTGTTGTTATATACATATATGCTCATCTGAACACGACACTCCTTAATAATATTCAGGATGTCTCCACGAAGACAACCATCTAGGATACCATCTTTTGTTCGTGACGATGACCCTATGAGCTATGGGGCCACATTCCAGGACCCATCATGCGAGCCCCTTTCTCTGGGTGGGCTGGTAGCAGCACCCCCACTTGTTGAGCAGCAGACAACTCCAGCAGAGCAGACTGAGCTTGAGCGCAGGTTGAGTGCGCTCTGTGAGTTCAGCGGCAGAGACCGCTGAGGTTCCATGATGAGCTAGACCCTCAGGCAACAGTGGTTTGTCTAAAGATAGTGGTTCGCCTTTTCAGGCTTGTGCAGACTCCGAAATATCAGAGAGTGGATTTGGCAGCCAACCTTTTTCGTGGAGCAGCTCGACGTTGGTGGAGTCTGGTGACTCAGTTTCTTGACGAGTCATCGCTTTCATGGGTGACTTTCGGTTGTTGTTCCGTGAGGTGTTTTTACCCTCCTGCTTGCACTCCATTCGGATTCAGGAGCTCCTACCGTTTCAGCAGGGAGGGATGATGGTGGCCGAGTACGCAGCTAGTTTCGCAGACCGTGCACGCTTTTACCCGGACTTGGTCCATGACGAAAACATCCGAGCACGAAATTTTGAGCAAGGTCCCCGTCAAGAGATTCGTGCTGTCATAGTACCCTTGGGCATTTCCACATATGCCGAGGGATAGAGCAGGCGCTGGTGACAGAGAGCTTCCTATCACGTTCTAGAGTTGGTGGTGGCAGCAGGCACGTTGGAGTTGAGACTTCAGCCGCAGCTAGCAGGCATCGGCAAACAGAACCTCGATGCAGGTGGATTTTTGGCAACTGGGCTCGGGGGCGTGGTCGTACACCACAATGGTGCCGGAGGGCACTAGTGCAGCCTGAAGAGAGTCGGTGCTACACTTGCGATGGGCGAGGTCACCTGGAACGGGACTGCTCAACCAGGCATGCAGAGAGCTTCGGGAAGGTAGCAGGTGCACCACCATGATGGAGGCAGCGCCATGATCGGAGTAGCACCCAGAGAGGTGGTTCTAGTGGAGGAGCGGAAGGAGCTGGTAGTGGGGGACGACTTTACGAGATCTTCTCATCACCACTAGGCGGTCCACGTCAGGCTCCGGGAGCTGACAGTTGGGAACGCGGATAGCCGTGAGCTTTGGATGTCTACGATCCTGCAGAGCATGAAGTAATAAGAGGTACACTATAAATCTCCTCTACTTTTTACCATATAATGGTTAGACTCTGCGTGTGAAATGTTTTTCTCCCCGCTCCTTGCTTGGGGTGTTACCGGGGTGACGCGGGGCATCGGTGTGACCCTGTGTTGGTAAGGTAAAAAGGCGTGGGACCTTTTTCTTTAGTCGATGGTGTAAATTACTATGCCTTTTGAGCATGTAAGAGAGTCTTAGTCATGGGACATCGACTGTGAAATCTTGCATGACCAGATATCCTTGGCTATTTCACCATATGAATATTCTGAAGGATGGAATCACCAGGCCTTGTTCCAGGTGCGGGCGGTGATTCCAGTCACGACATGCGACATATGGGTTCGGCTGGGGAGGTGAGCTACCCCCGAGAGCCTTCGGGCCGTTTGAGACCGTGCAAAGGGATGGAGAGGTTCCCTACCACCATGCCCTAACCCCAAAGTCTAGAGTGGGTGCACGACGACTCCTGTATAGCTCACCTGAGGAAATGTGTGTGTGCTTATATGCTCGTCATCAGTGAGAGCAAATCTCGCATGAACGGATCAATCCTTTGGTCTGTGTGTGGTGACACAGAGCTGTGCGTGAGTTCTTCTGGGTACGGGAGAGCCAGGTGTGGGCTTAGTACCTTGAGTTGTTCCCTGGTTTTGCTTTCTGGGGACGAAAATCTTGAAGGAGGGAATGATTTAAGAACCCAGTTTTTGGATATAAAGTACTTTGGAATATTCTTGATGTTATTCCAGAGCAGTACCTTTAGACGGCATGCGCTTCCGAGCCCCGGTGTGGCCAGAATTAAATTTTTAGTGCGTTCACACTGGAAACGCCAAATAAATGGGATAACTCCTAAATAGATCTTCAGATAAAAGATATGAGTGTACAGATGGGTCCAGAATGGGGTGTTTACCCTAGGAACGACATAAAACATGTCAGCGCGGGACATTTGGACCCCTCGCTCGCTTTCAGAACGTTAAACGGATAAAATAATTAATTAATTTATTCGTTTAATGGTGAAACTCAAGTATCTCTTAATTGGTGGCTCGGATGGGAAAACCAAATGCACCGTTGAGTTCAGAACGTGCTTTTTATCCTAGGAGGGGTATAAGTTCTGCGGGCGTGGGCCGTCAGTGAAAAATGGCCCCAGGGGCGTTTTCGTAATTTGGCGGCCTCGAGCGCTAAGTTTAATAACTTTTGAGTGAGGCCTTAGATTAAAATTCCGAGACCTTCGTTGCGCTCAGAGCGTGTTTTTAGCCTAGGGAAGGCTTAATCCCGACCCCGTCGGGAGTTCGGGTATTGGGCAGCAGGAGGGTGTTTAAGTTAATTAATTTATTTAATTAACCTAACCCCCCTTCTCTTATCTCTCATTTCCCCCTCCCTTGGCAAGATCCTCTCCTCCTTCCTCCTCCTCCAAGATGGAAACGACGGATCGGAGGCAGTTTTGGCCGCGGCGGAGCTCGGATCGAGCATAGAAGCGTCGGCGTTCCGCCCGCAGGTAGGCAGATTTGAGTTTTAAACCCTTTCCCCGCATTAGTTTCCATTTATGCTCAATCGCACCATTGGATCGTCGAAAGAAGCCCATAATTGTGTATATACTATCATGATCTTTCCGGAATGCTATCCGGATCGGATATTTGACTTCCGGATCGTTTCTGGCGGTCCTCTGATGTTTTCCAGCCACGAGGCCGGTTTCCGGTGAGGGTTTGATGGCGGCGGACGGCGGCACGGCAACGGATGCGGCAGAAGGACGGCCGGCCAGTCGGGCGGCCGGGCGACACGTCACCGGTGCGGGGTGGCGTAGGCGGACCGGACGAGGGTGCCGAACGAGGGCGCCTGCGAGGGGACAACTGGGGTCGCAGGCGCGTGACCCCGCGGGGAGACCAGGACCCGCCGATGGACGGTCTCAGCGTGGACGCGACCGACCAGCTGGACGGTCGGTGGAGGAGGCCGCGCAGACGCACGAGCCTCACCGGAGAAGGCGGGCCGTGGGTCCGGCAGGACTGGGCCCAGCGGCTGGGCCGCGGTTCAGCGGGCCGGCCCGAGCCGGTCCGGCCCAGGGGTAATCCCCCTTAGACTTTTGGATTCCCATATTCTGAGCTACGGGCGTCCGTTTTGTGCGCCGTCTGCGGCAGCGCAGACCTGACATTGAGGCTGACTTTTTGAGATGGTTTCAGGGATTTTTAATCCCCTAAAAGAGGGGCTCATTGGCGTGAAACCCCATTAAATAGTGGGTGTTTTTCTCCAAGGATCTTGTCTTGGACGGCGCGGACACATCCGATGCCCGTTTTGAGCACCGTCAGTGGAGTTGCGACCCTGGCGTCGGGCCGGTGTTTTCCAGTATGGTTTCGTGCGTTGACGCTAGAGTTGAGGCATGGGCCCCATGACCCGTCTTTCGAGCTGTGAGCAGCGTTTGACAACTTTTCATCGGACGTCCATTCGGGGCATATGAGTAGCCGATTCTGTGTGTTTTTCTGAGGGCATTGCAATGGTGCAATCCACCCGCTTTGATTCTGCATAATGGTGCAGGCCCCATGAGGGCCGTTTGGGCGTTGATGGTGATTTTCCATCTCTATCACCGGGAAAACGTTTTGGACAAGTGAATGGTCCATCTTGTGTACTTTTTCAAGAGGATCACAACGGTGTGATCCGTTCGTTGAGTTTTGGGACCGGGATACGGGTCCCACGTAACACCGCTCGTGTGCGGTGCGCCGGAATGCATCATTTTCTTCGAATATCCGTTCCGCTCAAGTGAGCAGTCCTTTTGATGTGTTTTCCTGAGGGGATCACAATGGTGTGATGTGCCCGACTGTTTTTGGGGCCGAGGTTTGGGATCACGGGACGCCGTTCGGGCATAAAGCGGTGTTGGTGACTTTTCCGTCGGATATTTGTTGGAGGCGAGTAAGTAGTCCATCTCGCGTGTTTTTCCAAGAGGATTACAACGGTGTAATCTATTCAGGCGAGGAGAGCCTCTTATGTGATCTTATTAAATGTGGAAATGTGAAGGTGCCCTGTGGAGGTTCTTCTACCGTGTTTGTAGTAGAACCTTGGCGTGTGATCGTGTTCACTCCTGGGATAGTGAGGTTGGTGTTTAAAGAGATGTGGTTGTCTATGCCTCAGCTGTTGAGGTGGCAGGTTGGAGTTTTTACGCTATGCCTTCGCGTTGACGTGGGGTGCCATGTGCACGATAGCCTTTGGGCTGAAACGTGGTATACTCTGGGAGTATACGAGAACACTGGGAGGTACATGTGGATGTTTGTACCTGATAAAGTTTGTGTATTTGGTGGGGGTTGACTTGGGGCCACACGTCATGTGAGCCCCATGTGCGTGCCATGATATGCCTTACGTACTTTTGACCTCTCGTGACGTAGAGGGTTCCTCTGTTCTTATTTGTTGACCAGTAGAGTTGAGTTTTCCCCTGGTTCTGTTCTCGTTTGGCCAGCAGAGATGGTTTGTTTCCTCTGTTTCATCAGTTGTGAGGGGTTTCAGCACTGTGCCCTTTCACCGAACTGCGACACCGTTTGTGACTACGAGTGTTCGTACAGTGTGGGTGTTTCCCCCACTTCCTGGGATGAGTTGACTCAGTCTGCTCCGACAGTGACTCAATGGATTGGAGCGTGATCGCCTTGTGAAGCCTGGGGAGATTCTCCCGTCACTCCGTGTTCCCTAGTAGAGTTATTGTGGATTCGGTGTGACCAACACATTACGTGGGCACTGATCCTCTACCTAGGATGTTGTTTCCAGCATGGATGAGGTTGTTTCGAGTAGGGATCACCAGCAGTACCATCCAGTGGAGATGGCCAGAGCAGTTCCGGTTTACCCTCCAGTAGAGACTGGGCAGTGGGTTGCTCACTGACTTTTAGTGTCTACCCTCCAGCAGAGACTGGGCACTGGGTCACCTGACACTTTTAGGGTCTACCCTCTAGCAGAGACTGGGTAGTGGGTCACCCGAAACTCTTAGGGTCTAACCTCCAGCAGAGACTGGGCAGTGGGTCACCCGATGACCTCTTAGGGTCTACCCTCCAGCAGGGCTGGGCAGTGGGTTGCTCGTCGTCTAGTTCCAGGTCTATCCTTCAGTAAGGCTGGGCAGTGGGTCGCCTGTCGACTTATTCTAGGTCTACCCTCCAGAAAGGCTGGGCAGTGGGTCGCCTGTCGACTTATTCCAGGTCTACCCTCCAGCAGAGGCTAGGCAGTGGGTTTCCTGATGATGCATTAGGGTTTACCCTCCAGCAGGGCTGGGCAGTGGGTCACCCGATATCTGGTTAGGGTTTACCCTCCAGCATGGCTGGGCAGTGGGTCACCCGTTGACATTTCAGACTCAGTCCTTTCTACTAGGCTAGTCTATGGCTTTACTCCGTGACTATCGGAGCGGGACCCTCGTTTGTACGGGTCAGCGATGTGACAGCTTTGACTCTGAGCAGACCTCTCGACTGCGGGGCAATGACATGGTGTGGTTTGACATTCCCCCAGAACTCTCAAGTGCGAGGGGCACTTTCCCCACCGAGACGTGTCCTTATGATGCGACCTAAAACTGTGCGGGCGAGTCAGTGCCGCCCAAAGAAGATAGTGTCGAGTTGCGGTGATTTGAACCCCTTAACTTGTAGTTCGGGGAAGACGTGCGGGATACTGGGCATCGATGGTGTTTACTTCTGGGATTGTTGGCGACTCACTTTTTTGGGCTGATCTACGGGATGGAGATCCCCCGACTACCTTGTTCGAGCTTCTTTTTGAGAATATGTATTTGTATATACCTTGTTTCTGGTACCCATTTTCTCGAGTTTTAGTTTCTCTCCTTCCAGGAGAGGTGAAGACGTGTGGGGTATGCCACGTGCTTTCCGTGTCTAGCTTCTCGTGGTTGGATGAGTCTACTCTCCTTCTATAGGTAGCGAAGACTCGATGAGAAGTTCATCTTCTAACCATTTCCATCTCCTTGTGTCTGGACCGGTCTATCTCCTTTATCTTTGTTGACGCTCCTTTCATCACAGAATATAAAGATCGGAAAAGGGGAATATCTGAGCTCAAAGTGATTCAACCTTTGAATAAAATATCAAAAATCGATAAAGGTATGAACAAGGGATCAAAATCACCTGTGCCGCACAAGTTCTATCACTGTCATGCAAGTCCACTTGCGCGACCTAAGTGATAACCGCCCGGTAACCGCCCAGGGTCTTCTCCTGCCTATAAATAGACCCTGTGGGCCCCCCATTCAGGGAGGATTTTTTTTCTAGAAACTCAGATTTGAGATCCCGACGCCCTAGTCTCTTCTCAAAGCTTCCGGAACACTTATAAGGTAATTTCTTACCTATAACGGAAGATATAAAGAGGGGGAGGAAGGCCTAAGTGTTGAAACTCATCAACACTTGCGCGCCTGAGTGGACATCCCTTAAGGGAAAAGGGCCACACTTGCGCACCGCCTTACTCCTTCAATAGATCTTGCGCGCCCCTCTTCTGGAAGAACCTCAAGAGGATTCTAAAGGTTTAATGAAGAGTCGCTCAAGTATTACCCTGCTGATTAATCGTCGCGCAAGTACATCATGTGTCGCGCAGGCGTATACCTGCGTGACCAAAACTTGCGCACCCACGCAGTACCTGCATGACCAAAACTTGCGTGCCCACGCAGTACCTGCGTGCCTGCCAGGACTTGCGCGCTCCTGCCTTTTTTGGTGCCTTTCTTGCCCATTTCACCCCTCTTAAGCCATTACACCTTTCCTATTCAAGATTCAGTATTCAAGACACTCTTCAAAGCCATTTTATGGCATGATTTCTTGATTTGAATTCCTTATCTAAAAGGAATTTTGTGGAATATCTCTCAAAACCTAGTGATTTACACATCTTTATGTCACTAAAGATTGAGATTTCATTCATTCAACCTCATCCTTTAAGATGAGAGAATCCTTAACCTGGGTCTCCTTTTCAGGAATAATCCCCAGTCATAAGTCCTCTAATATGTGCATCCTCTTTAGGAGTAAGCCCCAAGTACCTTAATTTTTGGGAATCCTCTTAGGAGTAAGCCCCAGATCCCCTAACCCTGGCTTCCTTTTCAGGAGTAAGCCCCAGTCTCAAATATGGGAATCTTCCTTAGGAGTAAGCCCCAATTCTTAATGTTCCCAAATTTGGGCTTCATCTTTAGGAGTAAGCCCTAAGTCCCTCAATTTTTGGGCATCCTATTTAGGAATAAGCCCTAGATCCCTTAACCTGGGCCTCCTTTTCAGAAGTAATCCCCAGTCTCAAATATGGGAATCCTCTTCCAGAGTAAGCCCCAGTCCCCTAATTTGGGCATCCTCCTCAGGAGTAAGCCCCAAACCTTAATTCCTTTAACCTAGGCCTCATTTTCAGGAATAAGCCCCAGTTATAATCCTTTAGCATGGGTCTCCTTTTCAGGAGTAAGCCCCAGTCATAATTCTATTAACCAGTCCTAATTTACCCTTGATCTAGGATTCCTTTTCAGGAGTAAAACCCAAGTTAGAGTATTCAAAATCTCCATGAAGCACATATACCTTTATGGACCTTGTTCCTAGATTTCTTCCCTAAAGTAAATCCTAACCTTCATTTTTCTGGGCAGTCATACATACATAAGCCCCACATTATTTCTTATGATTTCATCTTTCATGGCAAAATTGTCTAATTTTTACCCATACCTATTTTTTCTCACATCAAGCATGACTCACGTGAGCTTAGAGTGTAAAAGTAATTGTGACATACTTCTTTGAGCCATCAATCATAAACATCATACTCCCTTACTCGAACTACGTGGGTTCTGATTCCTTTTCTAAACAAAGGATACGTAGGTATCCTGTCTACGGGTTCAATCCCAACTCTAAAATAATCCATGTCATTCTGAATGACAATAAACTTCAAGTGCCCCACTGAATGTCTTTAAAACCAGTATGGTTATCATAATGACCAAGAGACTTCTGTATAAATGTGTCGAAGGGTACCATTGACCAATAATCTCTAACAAATACAGATGATTCTCTATCGATGAAGAACCTCAAATACATACAAAATATTCTCTAAATTTCCTACATATTTAATCATTGATTGTTAGATCTGAAGGAAAGATCATTTTATACTTGGTAATGTAATAAGGATTCAAGAACATAACTTAAATCTATAAAGAGAGTCCTGGAGTAGACAATAATTCCCCTCAAAAAGGTGTGATGAGTCTGACCTCCCATCCTATCGACCAATGCAAATTCATAAGCCTCATTAGTCCACAAACTAATGAGCACCTACCTTTGGAAAGTAGGTCCGAATGGATGTGGAATCATTGGATGTTTCTGGTTCTACGAACAAACCCGTTAGAAACCGATCAGAACGTTTGAACCTCCCATCAAGGCGGTCATCCCCGGATTCCGAGGGAAACAAAAATGGTGAACCCGACGTGAATCCTTAACCAAGTTAAAATGATGTTTTACCTATTTGTTAGGCCCCTATTTAAAACTCAATGAGAGGGCCAACAAAAAAAATCATTGACATATGTGCTCATCCAAAAGATGTAGTGGATGAATTTATCTTGATTACGTCTGTTATATCAAACATGCACTCTTTTTCCAAGATCTTCTGCATTTCTAGAATGGCTGCTCTCAAGTTCAAACATGTGAATACTGATGCTGTAAATGCCACTACTGCTACTCCTACTGGATCGTCGTCCGCTCTTAGGATGATATCACCTACTCAGCGTCTTCAACACTGGGTATCAAACGCACTGGTTAAGGAGTACCGTCAACATGGTACCATCCCAACTCTGGAGGCTGCCCGACAGACCCTCCAAGTAAATAACTCACATCGGTCGTCCGGACAACGACGACCAGTGATCAAGAAGCAGGCGGTTCTAACTACCATCTCTAACCGTTTCGGGTTATTATCCCCAGAACGCAATCACCATTCGCTCCCTTATTCTGGGGAGGTGAATGAGCAGGTCCATCAGGACGTTAATTCAAACAGACATGAGTCCTTCCTGAGGGCTCCCACCAATAATCGCCGCCAGAATCGTGTGGCAGTGCGCCCTCAACATGATGAGGGTACCGACTCCAGGCGTTCGGCTCAGGTTCCTCGAACCCGAGCAAGCAAGACGAACCACCAGAGGCGGAATTCGGTCAACAATGAGCAGGTTCTCATCTCTGCCATCTCCAGAGAAGTCCACCAACCTAACTTGGTGGAAAGCAACGAGCAGGAAAATACACCTGCCCGTTTTAATTCCGCTGTCCAGCTGACTCGTCTGGTAGCATCACGCCAATCCCGCCAGGCAATTCTGGCGGAGTACTATAGGCAGGAACATACACTTGTTTATACATCATCAGCTAGTCAGCAGGCTCGTCTGACTACATATTATGGATATCATCAACCACGTTTGGCAAAGTGCAATCAGCAGGCACATACACCTGCTAGTATTAATCAAGCCTACCAATAGTCTCGCTTGGTAGCATTTGGAGAAGTTAGTCGGAAAGCCCCAACAACAAATAGGAGGTAGACTCAAATCTCTACCCCGACACTTGAGTACTGTCAGGATTCACTGATAGGAAAAGGAGGACAGGAGCAGGCACATACACCCGCTCCAAGCCCGGAATGGACTTATATTCCCATTCCGGCAGCTGAAGTCACCAAGAATATTCTATCAATGGTGAAAGAGCAGAAGAAAATCCCTGCTCATATTCTGGATGCCTGCCAGGATATTATAACAACTTCAGTGGCATCTCAGGGAAAGAAACATAAATCTATCCATACCAGTGGAGTGATACATCAACAATTCACTCCGAAACAGACACACACATCTGTTCCAGTCCAAGATGGTTATGGGTCATACTCCCCCATATCATACAGATGACCAAGTCAGGAACATACACTTGATTTGAGAGGAGATCGTCAGCCTAACCTAGCCATATTTCCTGATCAGGCACATACAACTGCTCAGAGTAGCCACTTTCGTCAACAAGTGGTTTCCAAGGTGAGTAAGAAGGCATCTAAGAAAAAGACCCCCCTAACACAGTCAGGAGATCAAGATCCAATCTGTAACAAGGCCTTGCTCGATGCTGGAGTTCTTGAAGCCCTCAGACAATTATCTATTGGAATTCAAGATTCTACTCCCTCAGTTCCCAATAGTGGGAACATTAATTCCGAAGGTTTTCAACAGACACTTCCTCATGAAGGCTTGCTTCATGACAATTCAGTCAATCTCAAAGTTTCATATTCAGATGAGAGCCACAGGAACCCTCTGTGTGGTCAGAAGACCAAGGAGAAAGAGATCTCATCTTTTGCTGTAACCCATTATGGTGGTCCTCCCCATGATGATGAATTTCACTGTGAAAGTCCTCTCCACAGTAGTGATGCACATTTCCCAAAAAATTCTCAAGTGGACAATGTAGTGACGAGAAATCCCTCTTATCTTGAGGCACTTGTAAATGAGAAACCAGTCATGTCTGAAGCTTCATCACTAGCAGGTGAAATACTTTCTCAATTAGAAGATATCCCAGGGTGTAGGTCATTCTCCGAACCACCCCTAAGCCATGAATCTTCTAGTTTGATCAATAAATTCTCTACCAATCCTGTTGAATCCAATGAAGCAACAAGGAAACACCAACTCTGGTCAAATCAGGTAGAAGAATCTTCATCAAATGATAAAGAGGAAATAATGAATATAAGAAAACAACTGGCGAAAGGTGAAGTGCCAGTCATGTTTTAGCCTATGGCTGACTCTCAGTATAATATTACAGAAATGTTTACGGAAGATGAAATTCATGATATTAGTCTCAACATATGGAAAAATATTTGTCAGTTGAAAAAGAAATTATTATCTTATGATGAATATGAAAATCATCTTAAGATAATAGAAGGGTTACATCATCAGATTGATTTGGAATCTCTATCAGTATCTCGATATCCAAAGGCTGAAAAGAAGTAGAGAGCCCTTCAACGTTCATGCATTGGCGCACTAAGAAGATTGCGTTAGTTAATTTCCAATGCCCCATCTGGTATTCGTGTCAGAGGATGGGGTGTTCATGGAGTACTGCATTTCACGGTGCTCTCCAGTCAGCAAATCTCGCCGAAAATGGTCTCATGCAATGTTATTGCCCATGGACGGCCACAGTCAATGGGATTTGTTTGTAATAAAAAGCTTTCCCAAGAACAGGCTTCAAATAGTTCCTCTCAAAATCAAGAATACAGAGAACAAGTTATTGAATTACTCTTGCATCAAGCAAACGAGAATATTGAACAGGCCTCTCATTTGGAGAAAGCACGTCACCAAGTGACAGAAGTGTCGGAAATCATCCAACGGTCTTTTGAACCAGGTGATAAAAGAGGATACAGGTTAATGCATCCAGCTAATTTCTGGACTAAGGTTCTCAAGATCAGGAGGACTTTCAAGAAAGTCTCAGACATAGCATGTCAAGAACCACCCCAGCTCGCCAGACTGGGGACTCTTTTAAACCAACACTCAGAATCAAAAAAAAAGGATTCGGGGAGTTGAGCGATGAAAGCAGGAACAACCCCAGTCCACTAGACTAGGGACTTTTTTAAATCATTAACCCCCTCCTCAGAGAAAGTCGGTCTTTTCTAGATTGGGGAAGAAACCTCAAGAGGAACGAAGAGCCAAATTATCAGGAGATTCCGTTCAAATTACGGTTCATCAAGAAGTTCCTAAGGGATTGAATCAACAAAAGGCAATGTCTCATCAAATACATGGAAGAAGACAATATCATAGAAATGCTGATAGAAGGGATGTGATGATTTATGAATCAATCAATGTCATCAATGCCGTTGTTGCTGATCCACCAAATGAGACTCACTCAGGGGACTCAGATGAAGAGGTTCCTGCTCAAGAAGATGTACGCACCGACACAAATGAAGAAGGTGTGCGTACACGAAGTCAAAGGATTACTCAGAACCTAGGTAATCCTTCAAGTAACCCACTTCCCCCTCTCCAAAAAGGATCCAACAAAGGGAAGGGAAAGAACCATGTTACATATCCTTCCTCTGGAGAAGGTCAATCGCTCTCACTAGAGCAAAGGTTTGCACAACAGGAGGAAGAAATGAAGGAATTAAGGAGGTTGAATGCAAAACTACTTTAGGGTAGTCTTCTTCTTAAGCATGCTGGAGTCAGTCAGCAAAACAATTTGTTTCAGCTACTGAGATGGATCAGGAATATCCTCCTCTATCAGTATACACTCACAGGTCTAATCCTATGGGTCAAGTGCAACAACAGTTGGCAGTGCTACCATCAGTTGCAGCACCAATCGCCACATCTGTCCAAGCTCCAGTCATTGCACCTACCCAAGTCCAAGTTCAACCGGATGTTTCTCAAAAGTTAATAACTACTATTGAGTCATTAACAGCTCGGTTAGAAACTATGGAAGGGAAGAGTGCGCAAGTTCAACCAGAAAAGAAAGTTTACCCTGAATGGGTAGATTCAATTTCTCCTCCATCCAGTTTTGGGAACCCTGTATTCCCTATTTTCAATAGATCAGGTGATCCTAAACAACATTTGACGCATTATGTGTCTTGTTGCGATCCTATGATGGGAACTCCGGAGCAGCAAGAAGAAGTGAAACTCATATGCTTCGTGCGAACCTTGCAAGGAAAAACTTTTGTTTGGTATACAAGCTTGCAATCCCAGTGAATTACAGGATGGGAGGATCTTCACCAAAAATTCCTCCTTCAGTTCAGCTCAACTTTTCCAAAGACAATAGTTTTCGATCTTACAAATTCTAAGAAAAGGGAGAATGAAAGAGTCTCTGATTTCATTGCTTGCTGGAAGGGATTAACATATTCCTTGAGTTTATCACTCCCTCAAGAAGAATTGTTTCCAATCTGTGTGGCAAATATGAGTGACGAATTATACACGCCATTAATCCCTGTGAAATACACAGGATGGTTTCGAGACCTTACTTCAATCGCTCAGCAGATTAAAGATTCCCTTATATAGGCTAAGGCTAAATCTCGTGTAATTCCATCAGCTCCAGGAAGGATAATGGGTAAAGAAGAAACTGCTACAGTTTTGCTTAAACAAGAACCTGTACCTATTTCTACCTCAAAACCTTCATCTTCTCAAAGGGCTCCACCTTCTGAGCACCAACAACAAAGGCCTTTTCGTCTAGATGATCAAAAAGATCAAAGACGAAAACAATTTGAGGATCTGAAGAGAAAAACATATTCTTTCTGAAATGAACAAGTTCCTGGTTATTTCATTTCGGCTCTGGAAAACAATTTGGTTCAATTTCCAATACCCAAGAGGCAAAAAAAGAAAGGAGATGGAGAACGTCCTAATTATTGCCCTTTTCATCAAATATTGGAGCATCCCATCTAGGAGTGTTTTTTCTTCAAAGACCTCCTGCAAAAGATGGTTGACTCGGGAGAGGTCACATTGAAAGGATCCTCAGCCCAGGTAGCATGTGTTACTGCTACAGTTACAGAGGAGGAAGATGAATGGCAGGAAGTCAAAAGAAAAAATGCACAAAAGTATGATGATTGGATGGTCAGAAAGAAAATCAATTGAACTCATTCTATTTTGAGAACACAATTAAGGAAACCAATTATGTCTTCTGCCATGAATGTTTCAGCAAAACCCTCTTCGTCAGAGGGAAAGTCCTCAAAGAAACGACATGATTCAAAGAAAGAAAAAGAATCAGAAGAAGATGAGTATGTGTCAAAGCCTAAGTTTTCTCTGACTTTGGCGGACTTCATGCCGTATACTTCAAAGCCACGGGCACCGCCCCACCAAATGGCACAACCTAAACGGGCTAATCAGGCAGAGTCTTCATCAGACGAAGAGTTAATCTTCGGTTCTGTTAATATGATTCAATTAACATATCCATATGCCATTCGCGATTTCAATTTTGATGAGCCTGAATTACCTGTATCAAATAGAGGAATCAGAGGAAGTTCCAGGGGCTCAGGATACAGGGGAAGACGTGGATCTTTCAGAAGCCACTATTCCAATTCTACCCCTTCTAGAACTGTGTACGCAGCAGAAACTCATGGCAGAGCCCTTCAGTGAGCTCAGCAAGAACAAGAAAGTTCTTCTACCAATATCAAATTTAGTCCTGGAACAGTTATTTTGGAAGACCGGTTGAAGGTTCCATCTTCTTCCTCTCAGAAAGTAAATGGATCTAATCGGTCTAATCTTCCAAAACCAGGAATATTGCCAACTCCTATCCCAATACAAGATGCATCAACTTCCAAAGCATCTGCTTCCAAGGTACCTTCTAAACCACATATTCCTATTGGGAAACGCAGACCTTTGGATCAAAATTATGATATATTGAAACACTTGGCCCAAGTACCGACCAAGTTATCAATTCTGGATGCTTTGAATCTATCAAAAGATCTTAGGGAAGCACTCATCGAGGTTTTGTCAAGTCCTCAGGAGTTTGAAACTGAAATTGCTACAGCTGAAGTCTATCACATAGAGAATAATCCTGTAGAATTCCATGCAATAATATCCTTTACTGATGAAGATGAAGATGATGTTGTGCATGGACATATTAGACCATTGTACTTGTCTGGAAAAGTCAATGGCGTGGATGTTCGAAGAGTTTTCATTGACAATGGTTCATGAGTCAACCTCATGCCCATTCGTACACTTTGTCGATTGGGCCTCACTGAATCTGATTTATCTCCCTCCACCATGATGCTACAGGGATATGATAAAAATGAACAAGAACCACTGGGTGAAGTTACACTCAGAACTCAGTTTGGAGATCTTATATCCAATTCAGATTTCATGGTTGTTGATCAAGACTCAGCCTTCAACATTTTTCTTGGAAGACCCTGGTTACATCAACATGCGGCTATCCCTTCTTCATACCATCAATGTCTCAAATATTGTTTCGATGGTCAAGTTGGGACGTTTTATGGTGATAAGGCCCCGTTCAAGACATGTGAGTCTCAATACATTGAGGCAGAATTATATCACATGAAGCAAAGGGAGAAATCCATAACAAAGGAGATTACCAAAGTTAATGCTCCATATGGTTTGGAAAAAATTCTAGTAAATCCATTTACACATGTGAGTACAGATTATGTGTTTCCTATCAGTCAAATTGACAAGATAGAACCAAATCAAAATAATCTTATGGAAAGATCCATAATGTCAATTACGACAATCGAGCCAGACAACATGGGAGAAATTGGTAATCTACCAAGCAGTGATGAAAGCACAAATGGTGACGTCTTCATTTCATCTGCTGAAATCCAACAAGTCTATGCTTCTCTAATTAGGCCAGAAGAAGTTATAGAAACATCGGAGGTGAACAATGATGTCGATTCTCAATCCATCATCTCCTCTTTATTACCCAAAGAAGACCCTTCATTAGCAATAGGGTCAAAAATGGAAACTTCCTCTTCAAAATGTGCAAATTTTGACATCTCTTCTGATCATGAAAATTCTGCTTTGTCATCTACTATGCAAGTAAAAACAGAAGAAATAACACATGATGAAGAAGAAGAGGAAGATCTCAGAGATGCTCCTCCAGCATTTGAAGAGGGTATCTCTACCACTATGAATGAACTCAGAGAAATAAATCTGGGTACAAAGGAAGATCCACGCCCCACTTTAATCAGTGCGGCCATGACCCTTGAAGAGAAAGAGATGTATATTTCTTTTCTAAAGCGAAATATAGATATTTTTGCTTGGAACTATACATAAATGCCCGAGCTTGATCCTGATGTTGCTACTCATCATTTGGGTTTACCAGAAGAACATCGAGGATTTAAGCAAGCCGCGAGAAGAACACACCCAACTTATGCTTCTAAAATTGAAGTTAAAGTGGATAAGCTTATCAAAGATAACTTCATTAGAGAAGTTCAATATCCTAAATGGTTGGCTAATATTGTCCCTGTAAAGAAAAAGAATGGACAAATTAGAGTTTGCATCGATTTCAGAGATCTTAATCGGCATTGTCCTAAGGATGATTTCCCAGTATCGATTACAGAACTTTTAATTGATGAAACAGCTGGATATGAAGCACTTTCCTTCATGGATGGATATTCTGGATATAATCAGATCCGAATGGCCCCAGAAGATGAGGAATCCATATCCTTCAGAGCCCCTCAGGGTGTGTTTTGTTACCGGGTAGTGCCCTTTGGCTTAAAGAATGCAGGTACAACTTATCAACGTTCCATGCATCGTATCTTCAAACCCTTCTTAGGAAAGTTTGTTGAATGCTATGTAGACGATTTGGTAGTTAAATCCAAACAACGTTCTAATCACTTGGCTGATTTAGAAGTCATATTCTGCAATCTTCGACAACATAATTTGAAGATGAACCCCTTAAAATGTTCTTTTGGGGTAACCTCAGGAAAATTTCTCGGCTTTGTTTTACGCCATCATGGTATTGAAGTCGATCCTGAGAAGACCAAGTCAATCCTTAATATGTCACCTCCTCAAAATTTGAAAGAATTAAGAGGACTTCAAGGACACTTAGCCTATATTCAGCGTTTCATCGCCAATTTAGCAGGAAAAAGTTTACCCTTCACCAAATTGATGAAGAAGGGAGTCACTTACCAGTGGACTGAAGAATTTCAAGAAGCATTCTATATTCTCAAGAAATACCTCTTGAGTCTACCGGTACTCATGCCACCTGTTGAAGGAAGACCACTTATCCTCTACGTGATATCTCTAGAGCAATCATTGGGTGCTTTATTGATAAAAATAATGATTCTGGGAATGAAAACGGCCTCTACTATCTCAGTCGAACCATGATTGAAGTAGAAACCCGTTATTCAAGTATTGAGAAGTGCTGCCTGACATTAATCTTTACAGTTCAGAAGTTGAGACATTACTTGCAACATCATGAGGTCCAATTAGTATCTCGCAATAACCCGCTCAAATTCATCCTTAGTCGTCCAATGCTTACAGGACGTCTAGCAAGATGGGCAGTTATTTTGCAGCAATTCGACATTCAGTATGTGTCTCAAAAGGCGATAAAGGGCCAAGCTCTAGCTGATTTCCTGACTGAACACCCTTCAGTGGAAAACACGTCTTTAGATATTGAACTCCCTGATGAGTAAGTCTTCTCTATTCAAGAAAGTCCTCAAGCCTGGGAAATGTATTTTGATGGTGCTTCCAGAAGTCCAATAGGGAAGAAAATGGAAAATCCTAAATTCAACAAAGTTGGCTTAGGAATTGTGCTCATTTCTCCAGAAAAGGAAGTGTTACCTTATTCCTTCTTATTGTGGGAAGGTGGTACCAATAATGAAGCATAATACCAAGATCTCATCGTAGTTTTGGAATTATCACTTCAAGTACAAGTGAATCACTTAAAGGTGAAAGCTGATTCAGACCTGGTAATCAAACAAGTCAATGGGGATTGTGCCATCAGAAAAGAAGAATTAATCCCTTTGTATGATTACGTCAGAGAGTTAATGGTGGAATTCCCTTCAGAACCGACATTTTCTTATGTCCCAAGATCACAAAATGCTCAAGATAATGCGCTGGCTAATATAGCCACAGCTCTAGCAGATCCAAATCGGGACGAGACAACCATCAGTATTGCCCACCGTCGTGCAATTTCACCTTATGTTCGCATCAGGATAGAGGAAATTAATGAAATTTGTCCCATTCCTGAACCGTATTTTCATACTATAGGATGGATGTCACCTATTAAGGAATACCTTAAAAATGGAACACTTCCACCTGATAGAGCTGAGAAAGAACAAATCCGGTGACGTGTGGTCAATTTTACTCTTTATGATATCCCAGATCACCTAGAGAAAATTCTCTACAAACGTGGTTTTTATGGAGTTATCTTCAGATGCATTGATGGTGAAGAGACAATGGCTGTCATAAAAGAAGTGCATGCAGGAGTCTGTGGTACCCACCAGTCTGGACATAGACTGTCTGATCAAATTCGAAGGCTTGGATACTTTTGGCCTTCAATGATACGAGATTGTGTTGATTTCACAAAGAAGTGTCATTCATGCCAAGTACATGCCAACTTCATTCATCAACCTCCAGATTTGCTTCATACAACTAAATACTCATGGCTATTTTTCACATGGGGAATGGATATGGTGGGACCTTACCCTTCGGCTATTGCTAAGCAGTTTAAGTATATTCTTACTGCTACGGACTTATTTTCCAAATGGGAAGAGGCAATACCTCTCAAGGAAGTCAGTTCTAAATGCATTTTTAGCTTCATCAAGTCTAACATCATTACCAGATTTGGTGTCCCTCATACCATATTGATGGAAAATGGCACCAATTTATGTTCATCTAAGATGAAGAAGTTGTATCAAGAATACAACATCAAATCCAACCATTCATCTCGGTATTATGCAGTGGCCAACGGCCAGATAGAAGCCTTTAACAAGACTCTTTCAAATATACTGCAAAAGATGGTGGATAAAGATAAGAGGTCATGGCCTGATAAACTCTTTCATGCTTTATGGGCTTATCGGACTACCACCCGCACTGCAACTCGGTCAACTCCATATTCATTGGTATATGGAACAGAAGCCATCTTTCCCATTGAAGTTCAACTACCCTCACTCAGAGTTTCCATTTGTGGTCAATCATCTACAGATGAACAATCTCAAAAGTGATTGAATGAATTGGAACGGTTAGATGAGAAAATATTTTGCACTTTGCACCACTTGGAAGTCTATCAGAATCGAATAACACGAGATTTTAACAAAAAAGTTCGTCTTCATTCATTCACTTAGGGAGAATTGGTATTAGTTCTCAGAACTCCAATGATACCAGGAAAGAAACCTCCCAAGATTGAGACAAAATGGGAAGGACCTTATTCAATACATAGGGTCTACTCCAATGGAGCTTATTCATTAATATCAATGGATGGGGAACTCATCACTACTCCAACCAATGCCAGATTTTTGAAGAAGTATTTTGTATAAACTGCAAAGTCCCTATTTTGTCCCTGCTACATGACACTAAATTGTGCAGAACCAATAGTCCTAACTGCAAGACTTTAAACTGCATAGTCCCTACATTCGTCCTACATGACATTAAACTGTACTTTGTCCCCGCACCATGACACTAAACTGTGCGGTACGAGTTCTTCCTTGTTATATGACATTAAACTATACAACAACGGTCCAAGCATATGACCCTAAACTATTTGCACATACGTCCAACAAGACGTTAAACTGTTTCACCTTCATCGTCCTAGCTACATGACGCTAAACTGTACAAAAGTCCTTACATTCGTCCTACATGACATTAAACTGTACTTTGTCCCCGCAACATGACACTAAACTGTGCGACACCAGTTTTTCCTTCCTATATGACGTTAAACTATACAGAAATGGTCCAAGAATATGACCCTAAACTATTTTCACATACGTCCAACATGACATTAAAATGTGTCACCTTCATCGTCCTAGCTACATGACGCTAAACTGTACAAAAGTCCTTACATTCGTCCTACATGACATTAAACTGTACTTTATCCCTGCAACATGACACTAAACTGTGCAGCACCAGTTCTTCCTTGCTATATGACGTTAAACTATACAACAATGGTCTATAAATATGACCTTAAACTATTTTTACTTTCGTCCCACATGACGTTAAACTGTGAAAAAGTTCTCTAAATGGTCCAGTATGACCTTAAACTGCAACTAGGTCCTGTATGACCTTAAACTGCATCATCAACGGTCCATGCATATGACCCTAAACTATTTGAAAGTCCCTTACATCCAACAAGACGTTAAACTGTGACATCCTAACTACATGACACTAAACTGTATAAAAGCCCTTACGTCTGGAAAGACGTTAAACTACATAATCATCAAAGGTCCTATATGACCTTAAACTACACCACTCTCCAGCATGACATTAAACTGCACCATCCATGGTCCATGCATGTGACCTTAAACTATTTTCACTTTCTTCCAACATGACGCTAAACTATATCATCCCTTTTTTGTCCAACATGACGTTAAACTGTGGAAAAAATCCCCAATGCATCCAACATGACGCTAAACTGTATCGTCCCTTTTTCGTTCAACATGACGTTAAACTATGGAAAAAATCCCTAATGCATCCAACATGATGTTAAAATGGTGCACTCTTTTGTCCTCACTGCATGACATTAAACTGCACAGTCCCCCCCCCCTTTCGTCCAACATGACGTTAAACTCTATTGTCCCCATCGTCCTAACTACATGACGCTAAACTGTACAGAAAGTTCGTGATACGTCCTACTTGACATTAAACTGTATTTTGTCCCTGCTACATGACACTAAACTGTGCAGCACCAATAGTCCTAACTGCAAGACTTTAAACTGCATAGTCCCTTTATATGTCCTACATGACATTAAACTATGCATCGTTAAGGTTGTTGTTACCTCTTGTTTCTCACACCGAGTATGACTCACGTGAGCTTAGAGAAAACCTCGACCATAACACTCTCTCTGGGCTACTAACCATGTGTAAGTCCTAACATCATTTTTTTAGGTCATTGTACCCAAGAACAACTTGATCATTAATTCATTCTTTAATTGAACTACGCGGACTTTGATCCTTTCCTTCTAGGCTGGGTATGTAGGAAACCTACCAAGGTTCAAGACCAAAACCAATCTCTTCACGTCAGTTCATCTCTATCTCATACAATGATAATTCGTGAAACCGCCCTTAGAATCAATATCTTTACATTGGTTCAATTTCATCCTTTTTATATGATGTTAAACTATACAAAACTTTTGTCCAGTATGACAATAAACTACAAATTTCTTTGATACCCTCACCTGAGAGGGAATCATTATTTTCATTGATTTTTTCAATCATGTTTAATTTCAAAGACTACGTATAAACATGGAAATGCCCAAACCTTTTATCTTGGGTTAAACCATCATTGCACTAAAGTCCCCTTTCACCCTTCACATTTATGAACCAAATTTGTACAAAGGGTATTTATAGAACTACGTGGGCTTGATTACCATCCTTATGGGATACGTAGGAACATTCGAGTGTCCCTCGAATTCAGTCCCAAGTATTTGGGCCTAACCCAAATTCCACTTTCAGTCCCTTGGCTGAAAAGTCCCCATGAAAATACACACTGTGTATTTCTTACAATGGTCCAAGCTCTATGACCCTAAACTAAGATCTCTAATCCTTTTGTCCCACATGACGTTAAACTGTAGTTTAAGAACTACGTATGGCTTGATTCTCATTCTCATGGGATACATAGTGAAGTCCAACATTTCAATTCAGAACCCAGCCACAACATGATTATGGTTAACATTGATCTATGTATCTCTGTACACATTGAACAATACCCATCTTTATGTGTTATAATCATAACCTTAAATATTTTCAGATCCTCATAACCCTTTTCATGACTCCTAGTCACAAAAATGTCAAACTTCTGAGAGTTCTTTTTCCTGACTATGCAGCATGTTCCCATAGGTGGCCTTGCATAAACAGTCTACATAACAGACTTGTTAGCCAAAAGATACTATTATTTGACTATGCAGCCAATGCCCTTAGGTGGCCCTGCATAATTCAACCCCCTATCGGGTTTTTCAGATAGTGGTAACTTCATTCTTTGGAAGAATGCCTCTTTTGTCCTTATTTGTATTAAATGACAGTATGTAGGGATCCGCAAAAATGGCCATCCTTAACATATTTGTCCCATATCCTTTTTCATGATCTGAAAGTATTCAAATCTATGGTTTATATTCTCCTTCCCTACGTTTGGGTCAGACCTTCATAGGAGTGATATTCATCTAGTTCTTCGATAATTTTGTTTTGAAATATTTTCTCCATATTAAAGTACCTCTTTCCATACAAAAAACTCTATACTTTGGAATATTTGAATCTCCATAAACTTTCACTGGCTTTTAGCACTAGGAAATTAAATTTCTGAGAGTTCTTTTGCTTGACTATGCAACACGTGCCCATAGGTGGCCTTGCATAAACAGTCTACATAACAAACTTGTTAGCCAAAAGATACTATTTTATTTAACTATGTAGCCAATGCCCTTAGGTGGCCCTGCATAATTCAACCCCCTAACAGGTTTGTTAAATAATGGTAACTTCATTCTTGGAAACTACTTATCCTAATGCCTTTTAGCTCTTTTTCATATCATTCCTCAGATTCAAATATTCTTAAGTCATAGCTTACATATTTTCCCTCATACTTGAGTATGGTACTATGTTTTAAGATGAGTTTTCAAGGAATTGAGTCAATTCTAATCCATTTCAGTCAAATCTATTTCGACCTTAAACATTAGCCTCTTTATGTCCGACATGCATGACATTAAACTATGAGATTTCTTATTTCTTCTCACCTCAGAGTCAAACCCTCTTTTCTCTTTGGATCCAACTCTGAGGGGGGACTTTTTTTGATGCTCCTTTCATCACAGAATCTAAAGTTCGGAAAAGGGGAATATCTGAGCTCAAAGTGATTCAACCTTTGAAGAAAATATCAAAAATCGACAAAGGCATGAACAAGGGATCAAAAGCACCTGTGCCATGCAAGTTCTATCACTGTCATGCAAGTCCACTTGCACGACCTAAGTGATAACCACCCGGTAACCGCCTGGGGTCTTCTCCTGCCTATAAATAGACCATGTGGGCCCCCCATTCGGGGATGATTTTTTTTCCAGAAACTCAGATTTGAGCTCCCGACGCCCTAGTCTCTTCTCAAAGCTTCTAGAACACTTATAAGGTAATTTCTTACCTAGAACGGAAGATCTAAAGAGGGGGAGGAAGGCCTAAGTGTTGAAACTAATCAACACTTGCGTGCCTGAGTGTCCAGGCCTTAAGGGAAAAGGGCCACACTTGCGCGCCGCCTTAATCCTTCAATAGATCTTGTGTGCCCCTCTTCTGGAAGAACCTCAAGAGGATTCTAAAGGCTTTAATGAAGAGTCACTCAAGTATTAACCTTCTGATTAACCATCGTACAAGTACATCATGTGTCACGCAGGCGTATACCTGCGTGACCAAAACTTGCGTGCCCACGCAGTACCTGCGTGACCAAAAATTGCGCGCCCACACAGTACCTGCGCGCCTGCTAGGACTTGCGCGCCCCTGACTTTTTTGGTGCCTTTATTGCCCATTTCACCCCTCTTAATCCATTACACCTTTCCTATTCAAGATTCAGTCTTCAATACACTCTTCAAATCCATTTTATGGCATGATTTATTGATTTGACTTCCTTATCTGAAAGGAATTTTGTGGAATATCTCTCAAAACCTAGTGATTTACACATCTTTATGTCACTAAATATTGAGATTTCATTCATTCAACCTCATCCTTTAAGATGAGAGAATCTTTAACCTGGGTCTCCTTTTCAGGAATAATCCCCAGTCGTAAGTCCTCTAATATGGGCATCCTCTTTAGGAGTAAGCCCCAAGTCCCTTAATTTTTGGGCATCCTCTTAGGAGTAAGCCCCAGATCCCCTAACCTGGGATTCCTTTTCAGGAGTAATCCCCAGTCTCAAATATGGGCATCTTCCTTAGGAGTAAGCCCCAATTCTTAAAGTTCCCAAATCTGGGCATCCTCTTTAGGAGTAAGCCCTAAGTCCCTCAATTTTTGGGCATCCTATTTAGGAATAAGCCCCAGATCCCTTAACCAGGGCCTCATTTTCAGGAGTAATCCCCAGTCTCAAATATGGGCATCCTCTTCAGGAGTAATCCCCAGTCCCCTAATTTGGGCATCCTCCTCAGGAGTAAGCCCCAAACCTTAATTCCCTTAACCTGGGCCTCCTTTTCAGGAATAAGCCCCAGTCATAATCCTTTAGCCTGAGTCTCCTTTTCAGGAGTAAGCCCCAGTCATAATTCTCTTAACCAGTCCTAATTTACCCTTGATCTAGGATTCCTTTTCAGGTGTAAAACCCAAGTTAGAGTATTCAAAATCTCCATGAAGCACATATACCTTTATGGACCCTATTCCTGGATTTCTTCCCTAAAGTAAATCCTAACCTTCATTTTTCTGGACAGTCATACATACATAAGCCCCACATTATTTCTTATGATTGCATCTTTCATGGCACAATTGTCTAATTTTTACCAATACCTCTTGTTTCTCACACCGAGCATGACTCATGTGAGCTTAGAGTGTAAAAGTAATTGTGACATACTTCTTTGAGCCATAAATCATAAACATCATACTCCCTTACTCGAACTACGTGGGTTCTGATTCCTTTTCTAAACAAAGGATACGTAGGTAGCCCGTCTACGGGTTCGATCCCAACTCTAAAATAATCCATGTCCTTCTGAATGACAATAAACTTCAAGTGCCCCACTGAGTGGATTTAAAACCAGCATGGTCATCATAATGACCAAGATACTTCTGTATAAATGTGTCTAAGGGTACCATTGACCAAGAATCTCTAACAAATAAAGATGATTCTCTATCGATGAAGAACCTCGAATACATACAAAAGATTCTCTAAATTTCCTACAAATTTAATCATTGATTGTTAGATCTGAAGGAAAGCTCATTTTATACTTTGTAATGTAATAAGGATTCATGAACATAACTTAAATCTATAAAGAGAGTCCCAGAGTAGACAATAATTCCCCTAAAAAAGGTGTGATGAGTCCGACCTCCCATCCTCTCGACCAATGCAAATTCTTAAGACCCATCAGTCCATAAACTAATGAGAACCTACCTTTGAAAAGTAATTACGAATGGATGTGGAATCATTGGATGTTTCCGGTTCTACGAACAAACACGTTAGAAATCGATCAGAACGTTTGAACCTCCCATCAAGGCGGTCATCCCCGGATTCCGAGGGAAACAATATTGTTAGGTTGAGCTGGACTCTTTACTGTTACTTTACTGCACTCTCAGTTGTAATCCTTTTCTTTCCCCTGTTCGATCTACTGCTCACCCTTTGGTACCTCTTTTTCTGCTCCCTCGAGCCTTCGGGGTATCCTACTGAGTATTTTTATACTCACCCCTGCTTGGGCTTTGCCCGCACTTGGTGTGACCTTGCAGACGACGGACATGTTAGTCGTGACTTCAGTGGAGCTTAGGAGTTTGGGAGCTTAGACCACGTGCGGTGGTAGTATTCAGGTTCCAGGTGGGGGACCCTTCCAGTTGTTTTCTTTTGTTTACCTTTTGCTGGGTTGCGACACTTTTTGGTTGGGTGCATGTTTTTCCCCTTTTCTTTTCAGTTTACCTTCAGATTGTACTTTGTTCTGTTTAGAGGTCGATGCACATTTGTGGTTTATATATATATAGCAGTTTCCCTTTGCTTTTCTTTTTACTCTGCACTTTTTATTTGAGTGTGCTGTGTGTGTGCATGTACAGGTACTCAGGCAAAGGCCTCCCTGAGTTGTTTGTGCCTTCAGCGCTGGTCGCCAGCCCATGGCCTATGGAGGCGGGCTTGGGGTAGTTGTGGCTCGAACCCAGGTAGGGTCAGGTCGTGCCATGTTTTCTTTCATACACATTTTAATCTTGTCATTAGTCAGTAATATGGTTCATAAAAACCTATTAGAGTTCTAGTGTGTGAGATATACCTATAGAGAAATCTAGATCTGTTATGTATATGTTGTAATATACAGTATAACGACCCATACTTTACATACATTGTTAATACTTCATAATTGAAGCACACTTATTACAACATATAACAAAACCATGAAAGGACTGTATAGGTATAGTGTCTTTAGAAACTGGGAAACATAAACAACTGGTTCATAAATCATCTACGTTGTCTCCCATTTATTTCATCATATCTAGAGTCCCTTTTTGGCATGTCCTACTTAATATCTTTCTTCCTGACCTGGGGAAAATAAAACATACAAAAGGGTGAGCTCAAATTCTCAGTAAGGGTAAACAAAAGAAATATCAATCACATCATATTCATAAGAACATATCATTTTGGAAATCTTAACCTGAAAAAGAGATCATAATTTCATAACATGGGATAAATCATAGTAGTGAAATGTAATCCCAATAATTATAACTTAAAACATGAAACTTTGTGTCATACACACATAATCATAGAGAATCATTTCTTAGTAGTCAAGACTCATTTCCAAGACTATCTTAGCGTACAAAGTCCATTTCTGAACCGAGTTCACTCCTCGTTTCAGTCCTGTTTCACTGAACCGATTTAACCCGCCATTCCAGCCATGTCTATCTCATGAGATATAAATCTTTACTCAATGCATTGGAGGGAGATATAGGTCCCACCCATCTCATAATGATAACATTATTATGTGTTCTACAAAATCATAAACCATACATCATAGCATAACCCATGTAATAAAAATGGGAATCTTAAACACCATGCCATCATAACATAATCCATATAAGATAAAAGGACATCATAAAAATAATTCCATCATAAAATAATCAAATCAATGTAAAAAATAGGGATATAAACAGAACCCTATATTATCTTAGATGGAAAATAATTTTGATAAAACACTTGAACTCCATTCTTGAGGAAAATATCCTTTCTACTTCAAAAACATTTTTCCTTTCTTAACATGTCATACAATTTTAAACTAAAAGAAGTTGATTAAAAATAAACTTGAAAACTTGTAAAGGAAGATTCTTGGAAATAATGTTTTAAAAATCCATTCATGCCGTATAAGTTAAAAAAAACATTCTTGACGTACTTTGGCCAGAAAAGTCAAAAAGTACCTCGTACAAAAAACGACAAAAGATTCCTTTCATATATTTTAATAAAAACTCACTGAAGGGTAAAATTGGACTTAAAAAATTATAGTAGGATAGAAATAATATTACATATTGAGTAAACATGGATGTGGATGATAAATATTCCCCAGTAAATTCTGAAGTATAAACAATCTCAGATAAAAATGAGATTGTGAGATTTTCCCTTACCTTAGGTCCGATTTGCTTCGTAAGTGTCCTAAACTCCTGTATAATGATTTAAATAATGTTATTGACTTATTCCAGAATCATACTTATTTTTATGATATCATATATGGTTATATTCTTAGCTTCTTATTAGTAATATTTCATTACTACGTGTTATTCGGGTGTTTACTACTTTTTGTTCTTATGTGTGTTTTGTCGAATAAATTCTTATTATTATTTTTAGGTTATATATACCTCATTTACAGAATGGTTTTAGTTTAATATATATCATATTCATTCATTCAATTCATTTATATAATCATTATGCAATGAATATCATGTAGAACGAGTCGCATCACATCGTGGAGACGGTATTCCGTACGTATGCACGAGCGATGATATCATTCCCATGATCATGGAATTGTATTGGAGTGTATGTATACTATTTAAGAATAAAAATAAATTTACAATAATCATATATAGTCATTATTTACACCATTATACTCATCCAAGTAAGGTGGTGGTGGAAAATAGATTACACCACGGCGTGGAGACAGTATTCCGTACGTACGCACGCGCGGTGATTTCATTTTCCGTAGGATGGATAGATAGTGAAATAGGGTTGTTTCATAATTATAATAACATATCAGTATATGAGTGATACTGATGTTATTAATTCATAATTAAACAACTAAAGAAGAAGAACTGGAAGAAGAAATAAAGTTGAAAGAATCGGTAACGGACATTACCTCTTCTTTGAAGCGCCTCTTTGAGACCTCCTCTTAGGGAACTAAAATTGGTCTTTGGAGAAGATAAGGACCTCTAGGATGTTTATAGGGAAGTGGAGAAGAGAATTTGGCAGGGGTTGGCCGAGATTTAAGGCTCAAAGTGGTGTGAGGAAGAGAGGGAGGAGGTGCCCTTTTATAAGGGAGGAGAGGGGCACCTTTGGAAAAACTAAAAATATTATTTTATTATAAAGTCATATTCGATTTTTAATAGCTCAAAATTGATTTATTTCGAAGATAAGGTGGGGATGGGTCGAAATCCTCTCATCCAATAGAATTTAGACAAGTTTAGGTTTCTATTTTAACCTTATCATTTAGATTTAACTTTAAGTTAGATAATTTAACTTTTACCGTGTCTTCTTGTTTTCTCACACTATAAGGTTAATAAACTTACTATAACAAGCCAAAATAACCCCAAGTTATTTATTATTAATATATATAACCTTATCTAAGTCATTTGGCCGAACCTTATATTTTTAGGAATAAAATAACAATTAATAATATAATATTTGTTTTAAAAGCCATTTTATGTCAATTTTGACACTATTTGGTAATTGATTTTTGTGAAAATAAAAACAGAAATATTAGTTCGAAAAAAGTTAATTAAATCAATACTAACATGTCATATTAACATAGAAAATTATTGTAATTCATAAAAAGTCACAAATTACATTTATTTGGGTATTTATAACATCAATTATGTCAATATTTCATTAATAAGATAGTTACTGCATCATCATTGTGTAATAAATAAATTAAATTATTTAATGTCTAAAAATTAAAAATAAAATACCATTATGTATAAAATCTTTTTATCTATCTAATTAATATTTATAGTCTAAGTTATCTTATGTATAACCCTATATTAAAAATGATTTAGTTATTAAACTTTGATTTTAACTATTTTAACCCTTCTTTAAATAAATTAATATTAAATGTCCTAATCTAATCCAAGTGGGCCTAAATGGTCATATTTTATTAATAAGGTTGTTTTTGGTCGAATTAAACTTATCCAATAGAATTAGGACTTGTTTTAGGGTAATAATAATATCATTTTTACCCTTAATTACCCTATTTACTTTTAACCGTGGTAAAAAAGTAAAAAGTTACTATTCACCAAAAATTATTTTCATCTCATTCAACCACATTTTAGTCCTTGATATTAACTGTGTCTCTCATATTTTTGAAATTCCACTCAAAGAAGCGGTAAAATTAAATTTTATGTGAATTTGGAAATTCTCCTAGGAGGTGGGTAAAAGACGGTGAAAAGTTCGATAAAATTTTTATATATCTAAAATTATTATAAAATGACTCCAATGAATTGCATTGAACTTATATAGGTATTATGAATCAATTTTGACCTAAAATAAATTTAAATAAAATAAATATTTATTTAAATAAAAAGTCGGTTTTTAAATAGTAACCCAGTGTTTTCACTATTCATCAAAAATTGATAGTTTTCAGAAAAATACCAAAATTTCACCCTAGGCTAATTTCAATATTCTGAATCCAAAAATGAAGTCGATTTTGAAAAATAAAATTTACAAAATTTCAAAAAGTGGGTATTACTATTCATAACGGCTAGTTTTAATAATATTTTAATAGCATATCGTTGTTTAGTGAAATTCGGTATTGTGTACGACGCAAGCTATAGAGGAAGGTCGTGATTGCATGTAAAGAAAGCCAATCTAGTGTTGTGTGTAGTGAAATATTCCTTTGATGATGTATATAACATAAAAAAAATATTTCTCATAAAAGTATCAGGTGTTACATACAGTGACTGAAATTGGAATGATTTAAGGAGGAACTTCATCCATGAAAGTCATGTGACTCTGCATTGATAATTATAGGCTATAAAAGGGACTAAATATAGTTTTTTATTTAGATATATAGATTTGGTTTTACTGAGTCAACCTTATCACAAGTGTTTTAAATATTAACTCTCGCCATATTTTTTATTGGATTCCCTGTAAATAATGTATCTAGACTCACATGAGAGAAACATTTACTAAATCCATATTACAACATGGTATTGAAGTCATTTCAGCCTTAAACTCCTCTCTCTCTCTATCTTTTATTAGAAGGGAAAAAAATAAACATTGGAGTTTATGTGTTTGGGTGGGGGGGGGGGGTAGTGGCCCCCACAGTCAACCAGTCCTAGCCCACCAACACTACCATCACCCAACCTCGTCACTTATTCTACTCTCTCTAGGTACATTCCCTAGCAACCACATGGTTGTCCCATATAGTTCTGTACACTTCATATCTCCATCCCTTCACCAGATGAAGCTTCACTAGTTGCAATTGCGCGCCTCTTCCGTGTCACCCCCATACACTTCACCAAGAATTCCCAAACATGTCTCCCTATGACTATTGTGTGCATCTCAATTTTATTATGTGTGGATCCCTATTTACAATATATCTTGGTTTCTAAGAAACCTTGACACCCACACCACTATTTAGATTTTCTCATTCCTCTACAAGTGAGACTCAAATTCATTCACAACTTTAGGCACAACTCCACATTCTTCAAGCCTTAGTTCTACAACACACTATAGGTGCATGAGTCTACACACACCAACCAAAAATCCACATCACTATAGTGATACTACCATGCAACCACCCTTGTGTACCTAATGTGTTTTCCCCGCCTTCCCACCACCACCTCTTATCCACCAGCTTTGTTTTCTCTACCCGATCCACTAACAACCATCATTGTTTCTGCCCAAAATTTTCTTCAGCCCTCTATATTGTTGTCTGATCTTTTTTAAAACATCATTATTGATGCCCAAACTTCCATCAAGTCTCATTTATGTTTCCTAGGCTTCCATCAGGCCTCAATGTTGCCGCTACCCAAATATAATTTGGGCACCACCACCACTGCTGACAGCTACGATTTTTTATTATCATGTGATAGAGTTATCATCACTTGCACCATTTTGTTGGGTCCTCCCAATTTGAGTGTCCTTTAACCCAGACTTCTTGGGTCCATAAGACAGGCATCATTTTACATGGTCTTCTTGGGTCTGCAAGACAAGCTCTATTTTACACATCCATGTTGAGGCCACTCACCGATCACTATTTCATCTTGGATTATTGTTCATACACTAGTCATCATTAGCATGAAAGATTTTTTTAGTCATATTTTTCTCAATAGAAAAAATTGTTTCTCAATAATTTCTATCATGAGGAGTTCACACATAAGGGGTTGGGGAAAAAAAAGAGGGAAGCACATACAAGGATATGATTTATTTTATATTAGTTGTTTTATGTATTAAAATTGGACATGTCCAACTTGAGGGAGAGAATTAATAGTGTTGTTTTTTATTATGTTTCAAATATATAAAAACCAATATTGTGGAGTAATGATAGATTATTTTGATATTTTATATATTTAGATTAGTTTTGATTGGGTCTGCCTTAGCCTATGTATTTTAAATTTCAAATTCTCTCTTATCTTTTATACTATCTTTTTTATAAATAAATTCTTCAACCGCACTTGAGAGTAATATATCCAAAATCACAATTCTAGTTTTAAAATTGTATGAGTATATGGGTTCACTCTACTCCACCTATTCGACTCATGGTGTGAATATTTTTTTAGCAAAATCTACTGATTTTCAAAAGACTCTCAATAATCTTCCTCACTCATGAAAAATCATGAAGTCTGAAAAGTGAAATATCTACCCACTTTTTAAATTTAAAAATTAATTCCATAGAGTACGATTATATTGTGATTCCTAGGGTTTCAATTTTTTCATCTCTACTCCTATAGTGTTGCATCGTGAATAGGACCCAGATATATTTCACTAGTGATACTTCCTTGCACAAGTCCACCTATGAACTAAACCTATAGTGCTTCCACACACAACATGACCCACTACAGACCCTATTTCTCAACCTAACATCACATATGGGAAATGACTTATGGGGTTTATTTTATTACTTATTCTTCTTCAGCACTGTATCCCACACCAACCTCTTCTCCTTCATAGTTGGGTGGACTAGAGAAATCCAGATGAGTAATTCCATAAGTTATTGATCTCTCTTCTGCGTGTTATTTTTTTGGGATTTCTTGAATTTAAAAAATCTAGAATATCTCATGAATTTGATATTTAATTATAATTATTTTATTTTGAATTGTTTTTATTTTATTAAATTTTTGTGAAATTTCAGTTTCAATACCGATTTTAATTGTTTTGATTCAAATTGTTATTGGTATGACGTTGTGAATATTTATTTGAATTGAAAATATTTGGATAGTATTTAGACTCAAAGGTTTCTATATGGAGCATGTAATGGATATGAAATTTGTTCTTATGGCCTTATTTAGAATTTAATTGTGGGTTTTGAAAGAGCCTACAACTATTGGTTGGATGGTGCTTTAAAATAATGGACCAAATTAGGAGTATTCCTCCGATGTATTTTTTCCTCTATAGTATTATTATTATTATTTTAGTAGAATATTTTGATTATTGAGTAGATTTTACTACCCACAAACTGGTCTATGTAGACTATAGAGTTTTACTAACTTTCTTGAGAGGCACAACTTCTAGTTCTCTTTCAATAGATTTCATTTAAAGTTATATGAAAATGTTTACAAGACTACATAGAAGGTTAACATTATGATAAACATTTTTTATTACACGTCCAAAGGGACTACATCATCATTAGTTGTATCAAACACAGGAGGAAGAGATCTACATCATTACAGACTGAGTATTTAAAATTTGAAGGGATATTGGTTGGATGATATGATCCCTCCCATAGATTTGGAGTGGAACCTTTTTATTTAAAAGAAATTTTATCTATTCTAATGAAAAATATTATTCAATATTATTCTAAAAACCCTATAACCTGGCACAATTTCAATATAAAAAAAATCTTCAAACCCAAACTGTATTGTCTCCCAGGTTTTTCTTGCCTGTCAGATGAATAATAATAATAATAATAACAATAACAATAATAATAATAATAATTAATGAATGAAAAGAATGTATTATATAGGTTTCATATTCAATGCTAATTACCTTGAGCCAAAGAGCCAGAAATATAAGCACCCATTCTTGACGTACATAGATTATATAACTTTTTTGGAAGAATTAAAACATTATAAAAAAATATTCCCAAAGACCGTATTAGTTTAAGGACTTTGAAAATATGGAAATATAAACACTGGTACATGAGTGAGAAAAATTATCTTCTACTTGGTTCTTCATTATTATCACCCTATTTACACACATTATACTTAATACATATCTTCATTACCTTGGGAAGGAAACATAAAAATGGGTGAGCTCAGATGCTCAGTAAGGGTAAACAAGGGAGACATATAAGCATAAACATGAGCATAGGGGTATGAGAATGTCATCATAATAATAGAAGATCATACCTTGTATATAAAAGATAATAAACATAAATCATGGTATAAATATTTGTAGTTTATAATACATGAATCGTAAGGAAATAAAGAACACGATCCATGAAAGTATAATATAATAATATGACATGGAATTATGGAAGACACATAAGAATATAAAAAACCTATGTTAAAGCAGCCTAGTAAGGCCTTTGTAACATGTTAGGCTTGGATTAATCACCCATGTACCCACTTCGGGCTTGGGATTACCTCTCGTGTACCCTCTTGTTTTGGGATTGGGATTTCCTCTTATGTACCATATTGTTTCGGTCTTGGGATGTCCTCCTATATACGATCTTATTTCAGTATTGGGATATCCTCCCGTGAACCCTTTGACCTAATAAAACATGTATCATTACCCAATACATTAGATAGAGATATAGGTCCCATCCATATAATAATTAAATCATACATACATGTTCAATAAAATCATAAACAATTATATCATAACCCATGAAATGAAATGGGTTTTATAAACCTGAAATTATACCTTAACCTATGGAAAAATAAACATGTTTCATATTAATTTAATCAAATCATAACCCGTGAAAAGATGTGGATTTCATAGACATATAACTCGTGAAAGAGAAACAAATTTAATAAATATAATGCAATAAAATTTAAGCCATTAAAATAAAGAATATAAAGGGAAACATTAAATAATTTCCCCAGAAAGGCATGAGTAACAACAATAGATTTTATCTTATATGTGAAATAAATTTTAAAGATATTTTAAAAACACTTCTTGAATAAATTATCCTTTATCCCTTATAAAAATGCTTCTCAAAATGTAAAACCCTTTGAAAACGATTTTCATGAAAATAAACTTGAAATATTATAAGAGAATCATTCAAAATATTTTTAAAGACTTTTTCATTGGAAAACATGTATAGGATCTTGAAAACCTTTTGAAACATGTTTTTCCTTGAAAACATAAAACAGATGATTAATTTTTTTTGAGAACTATTTATTCTAAAATATCTTTTAAAAACATTATCTTAAAATTTAACTTTTAAACATGAAAACAAACATTCAAATAATTGACCATTGGTAAATTCGTACATGTTGAACGAGTTAAAAAGAACATTCATTTTTCATGGTAAAAAGGTTAGAAAAATGCCTCATTCAGAAAGTGACAAGAATATTCCATTGAAAACATTGGTAAAAATCAAAAAGTGTAATAATTTATTTTAATTATCATAGGATATTATTATAATATTCTTGGAAACCCTTTTTATAAAACATGGTTTTTAAGGAACAAAAATTTCTGACCGAAGAGAGGGTAAAGTCGGGCTTTCTTAAAAACACTTTATTAACTATCTTATATACCAAAGAGTGGAAAAATCATACCAATACATTAATATATCATGAATAACAATATAATAATAAAATTCATTAGAGTTCTTAAGATATGGATCATAATATTTCATCAAACAAATTATAAACATAAACAATCTCAAAAAGCAATGAGATTATTTCAATAAACTCTTACCACTTGGTAAATTTGAACCATAAAACCCATGTAATAAAATGGAATTAAAAGAGGAATAAAATATCATTAAAATAATTATATTCACGATATTACATTTCAAAGGTATTATATACACTTTATGGAAAAATATTGGTTCATAACATGGTATGTGTCTCGAAGAAGGAAAATTGATAGAAAATTACTTTACCGATTTGGTAACTTTTGAAACCGAAACACATGAAATAAATTTAATCAAATGGATATGTAAATAAACATAAATTTAATTATAAGAATCATATAATACATCCATTTTTAGTATTCACCCCACACAAAAGGAAGGATCAGTGAATAAAGCATGTATCTCATGGAAATAAAAAGTTAGATGAAGTTCCCTTACCTCGTGTCTTGAATATCATCGTACTCATTCAAACCTCATGTATAATAAATATAAGGTTATTATAAATATTTTATAGAAAAATATTATTATATCTAATTCCATATATTTTTTTATTATTACTTTATATTACACACTTTTCAACAATTTCATGATAAGGTTATGCTTCGGGTAATATTCACTTTGTTTTTTGCTTATGTATTAATTTGTTATATATTTGGTCCTTATAATTATATCCTAATTTCATTAATGTAAAAAATAATATAAATATCATGTATATTCATTATATTTTTATTATAATAAGCTATAGAATATCTAATTATGAAATGGAATACATCATTCATAGAGACGGTAGGTCGTACATACGCATGAACATTGCTTCCGTTTTATTAATGTATTGAAAAAAAGAAAGTAAATGACATATATATATATATGTATATGTTAATATAATATTATTAAATTAGAATAAATATTTCATATATATCATATAGTTTCACTAAACATATCCTTAATACATTCCATGTAGTGTGTGTACAAATCACATCACTTTGAGGGGCGGTATTTCACACATCCTCAAACGAAATTGTCATATTCACACTAGATGGAAATCATAAGGGTATGTTATAAATAAAAATTAAATAATAATAAAGAAATTAAAAATATAATATGTATCATATGTATCATATATAAATAGAGTGTCCATTAGAATTTCCACTCTGAGAGGTGGTAAAGGAAAAATGAACAATCATCATTTCGTGAGGTGATAATTCACAGTATACGTAAATAGTACGTTCGTTACCCATTAGATATAAGTGTCTGTAAGTGTAGGTAAAAAACATATATTAAAAAAAAATCTATTATATTTATGATACTTTTGTTGTTATACAATCATGGAATAATTAAATTTTAGGGAGTAGAGAATGAAAATAAAATAAAGGAGTTTGGGGGAGGGTGTTGCCTCTTAATCTGGTAACTCCTTTTGGTTTACACCAAAGGGGTTCTTAGTAAGTATTTATTCCAAAATGGAGTCTTAAAGGAGGAATTTTGGGATTCTCAAAAGTGTATTGGGTAGATCTTGGCCGAACCAATATGGTTTTAGAGGAGCTAGGAAGAAGGAGGGTTCTTGCCTTTTTATAATGGAAGGGGAGTGGTACTCTTGAAAATACCAAAAGGTATTCATTAATTGGAGGTATAACTTACCTAATGTACCTAAAAAATGGAAAAATATTAGATTAAAGGGGAACTATGGTCTAGAGAAACCTCCACCACACAAAAATTTGGGAATTTTAATAATTTTGTTCTTAACTTCTAAGATTCAAAAATTTTATCATTTTGGTTTTTATTAAATCATCTAGTTTTCTAACCTAGGTATTTTAACCATTAAGACTAAACTAAAGTTAGATTTATTAAAATATATATATACAATGAATTATTAATATTATATCTAATTTATAAAATAAGTATATTATGTTTTTTGGAAAATTCATTTTTACAAAAGAGCATGTGACGTGCAAAAAACACATATTAAACCCACCCTGTGCTAAAAAAGTTTTCATAATATATGGTTCCATATTTTGATTATAAAAGATAAATTATTCCATTAATAGATATTTAATATTTTTTAACACTTACAAGTCATTTTTTAGAATATAGGGTTTTTATTAATTTTTAAATTTTTTAATAAAATATCTTTTATTATAAAATAAAATTAATGTCAATTTAGACATTATATATTTAATTTTAGTTTAAAAAAATATAAAAACAATAATGTAATTAAAATATATTGAGTTTAAATATTTTTAACATGATATATTCATCTAAAAAATAATTATAGATAATAATTAAATTAATTCACTTCAATTTTAATATTTATAGTATCATATATTTTAGTTAACTATTAAGTAAATAATCAATACATTGGTGGTTCTTAACAATTTTATGTAACTAAATCACCTATAAAAATAAATGTTAAATTATTATGATAAAAATAACTCATTTAATTTTAAAAATGATATGTGTAACCTAATATATGTTCTTTTTTCGTTTCTCAATGTTTTATAAAAGTTAAAGGTTAGGAAAGTTCTATTTTTGTATTTTTCTTTACTTAACAATTTATATAGGGAACTTCCATTTAATAATATCACAATAAGAAATAAAATTAAAACAAATAGGGAATATGGTAGAATTATTGGCATCCAATTCCCTTTTGACAAATGTCTTGGTCATTTTGGTCCTTAAAATTAAGTTTTAGTCCCTTATTAAGCTTAATTTTACCTTAATCACCGTAATTAATTTTAGTTACTAACACTAATTTTTGGTCAAAAAAATAATTTGTTCATATTAGATCAAAAATATTATACTGATTAAAACCATGTATGACAGTTTTTCAAAATTCAAATCACAAAAGTTGAAAAATTAATTTTAATACTAATCCTGTAGACGTGGCAGGAATGCAGGTTTTTAAAGTAAAACGTTCAAAAGTTCAATAAGTTTTTATATCTAATTAAAATATAAAAATGATTACAATTACCTAAATTGGATTAATATATGTATAACTTATCTATTTTGACTTTAAAAACTATTTTAAAATATAATTTATCATTAACAATTATTTAAACGAAGAGGTGGTTTTTAACTAATATACAGTATTTTTCAGTATTCATCAAAAAATGAAATTTCTCTAAAAAAATATCCAAAATTCACCGAATGATAGTTTAGAAATTATCAATTAAAAAATTATGTTTATTTTTACAAATAAAATTTATAAATGTTTCAAAATTTATTTTTAGAAATAGATGCGCCATTAAAAGGCTATAAAACTCGGTCTTGCGTGTACCGTAGTCTAATCTAAGTGTTGCATGTAGCACAAGATTTACATGGTGTTTCATATAATGCAAGATAAAATAAATTTAGTGTTTCATGAAGAGAGGAAAAATATCAAAAATAATAAATTAATTTTTAAAAAAAAATAAAATCTTTGGGTATTACATTCTAACCCCTTAAAACAAACGTCTCCCTAAAAATTCATCTAGGTTATCAAAGATTCAATAGTTTTAAGTTCCTTTAATAAAAACCCACATTGTAAAAATAAACAGTAAAAATCCTTTAAAAAATAAAGTTTGAACCATGACGGTTACCTAGAGTAACACATAGTTGGGTTTCGACCTAGGAGAACATATGTGGAAAGTGAAAATATGGAAATGGAAGAGAAATATGACTATCATGTTCTAGTAGAGAGTGGTATAGCACAATTTCAAGAGAAGATTAACTATCACAAATCCATAAATATTCAATTACCTAATATACCATCTGATTTATCAAAAAATAAGGTATTAGGACAACATTTTTGGCTTGAAGATCATTTTTTCTAAAGTTGAATAATTTTCATGAAAATATATACTTGCATGATTTCAGAAAAACATCAACCTTTATTTTTAGTTGATCCACTTTACCTATTTCTCTAAAAAGGAAGGTGAATTTTTCATTCCTGAAGTACTTACAGATCATAAGACCCATGATATGTCATCCCATCATTTATCATAAACAAAAATTAGTTAGAACGGGTTATTCAATCTGCATAAATCCTCATATTGAGTGATAACAATTTAATCTTACTAACTTTATCTAAAGTTTAACTTAAAATTTAAATAAATGGTGAACCTTATAAACCTTACAAAAGATGAAAATTCAAATATTTATAAATAAATTTATGAAATCATCTTACCATTGATCTCCCAAATATCACAAAGAAACTATAGTTTATCGCATTCCAAACATGGGAACACCTTCAACTTATGTTATCTAGAAACATGGTAATAACATAAACTACCAAAATTAATTATTAAAAACATGCATGTTTATTTATTCCAAAGTATATTGTTTATATTTCTTAAATCCAAAAAAAATTAAACTTTATCTTTAATGATATAGACCAGTTTTTCAACAATCAGTTCTAGGGTAATCCGTACTGTACAATTTACTTATTCATATCAATCATATCTTCATCAAAACATCATTATCTCAACGTCAAGAATTAATTAATGTTTACCTTCCCTTAATCAAAATATAACCTTTCTGTGAAATCACTTTTCTCTGTTTTCATCACCGTTTAAATTTTCCTTTTCAATCCTTAATGAAAAATTATACTAAATGCACTTATATATTTCAGGATTCACATAACATAATCTTTGAATTACAAAACATAATTACTTCATTCGTCTAACATTATTCTAAAATCATTAATCAAGATTTATCAACTTATTCTTAATACCTCTTTCCTAGAATATAAAATATAAAACATGTCTTAATGTTCCTCAAACTAAATCTAATCATGATTATTATGATTAATGTAAACAATACTATAAGAACTCCACATACGTTTCACATATCGTTTATGGTCTCTTTATCTTCAGAAGTATATCCAACATGAGTTCCACCTTCCTGATTATCTTTATGAGATTTTTACTTGGGAAATTGATTCTCATAATTCCTATAATTTTCACATCTAAAACATTAAATTTTAACCAAGTTCCTTCTAGTTATCCCCAATAAAAAAATAGAAATCATAGCATGATAAACATTTATCATATTAGAATACCATATAATCATGAAAATTACTTATAAGGTTACTAAATCATGGAACCTAATACATTAATGTAGGAGACCTTAGGTTTATCCAAGGTTGTTCATAGTAATCCTCTATTTAAATCCTTCATGATTGTTCGTCAATATTTTTTAAATTCTCAAAGCATATCCCCTAGGATTGTCAATCCAGGTGTTCAACAAGGCTCATTGTTGTGTACTAGATTATCCTCTGTCAGGCCAATGACATCTTATTGGAGTTGTTACACTAAGTTATATCTGTGCTAGATCCACATCCACTTGTAGTATCCAGATAAATATGTATTGTTATAAACCCCTCGCGCTAGAAAAATTCTAGGATATTTTCCTAAACACTAACTCATCCACATACTTATCCTTAGAGACATCCTTAGAAATATCCTTAGAAATATACCTAGGGATATCACTAACATTTTCTCATCATAGTCTCCAAAGTTTGACTAAAACTTCACTCAGATACAGACTATAATGACCCTCACTTATCATACATAGAAATTACATAACCTTTACAGAAAAATTAAAACATTACAAAAATAGAAGCCCAAAGACCGTATTAGTTTATTACCTTTGGAAACATGGAAAAATAATCATTGGCACATGAGTGAGATACATTATGTTTTACTTGGTTAATCTTGACTAGAACCTTTCTTACACACATCATACTTAATGCATATCTTTATAACTCAGGGAAGGAACCATACAAAATGGGTAAGATTAAATGATCAGTAAGGGTAAGAAAGGGAGACATATAAGCATAAAAATGAGTGTAGGGGTATGAGAATGTAATTTAGAATAACATAACCTACATATCAAATATCATAAACATAAATCATGGAATAAATATTTTTTTCATAATACATGAATCATAACGAAATAAATAACATGGGCCATGATATCATAATATAATAATAAGACGTATAATTTGTGGCAGACACATAATCATATAAAAACCCTATATCAAGGAGGCCCACCAAGGCCTTGGTAACATTTTAGGCTTGAGTTCATCACCCATGTATATATTTTAGGCTTGGGATTCACTCATGTGTACCCTCTTGTTTCAGTCTTGGGATGTCCTCCCATGCACCCTCTTGTTTTAGGCTTTTGATGTCCTCCCATGTACACTCTTATTTCAGGATTGGTATGTACTCCCATGCAACCTTTAAGCTCATAAAACATTTATCATTACCCAATTCATTATAGGGATATATAGGTCCCAACCATATCATAATGAAATTATAAATACATGTTCTGTAATATCATAAAGAATTACATAATTACCCAGGAAATGAAATGGGTTTCATAGACATGAAATCATACCTTAACATGTGGAAAACGAAATAGTTTTCATATTCATTTCATCAAAGAATAACCCATGAAAATAAGTGGGTTTCATAGAAATATAAACTGGGAAAGAGAAACATATTTCATAAAAATCATGCCAAAAAACATAAACTATTCAGAGAAATAATATAAATGGAAACATTTAATCATTTCCCCATAAAGGAATGAGTAACACCAATGTAAGTTATCTTAAATATAAAATAATTTTTAAAGATATTTTAAAATCACTTCATAGGGAAATTAACCTTTATCCTTTAAAAATTATTTTTAAAACGTAAAACCTTTTGAAAACCATTTTCATGAAAATCAACTTGAAATATTATAAATGAATCATTGAAAACATTTCAAAATCCTTTTTTCCTTTGAAAACTTATATAGGAGATTGAAAACTGTTTTTCTTTGAAAACATATAATAGAAGCATGAAATTTTTTTAAAAACCATTTCTTTGAAAATATTTTTTAATAATTAATTCATAAAAATTAACATTTTAAACATGAAAATAAATCTTCAAATAATTGATGGTGGGTAAATCCATACATGTTGTATGAGGTAAAAAAACATTCATTTTGCATGGTAAAAAGTTTTAAAAAATGCCTCATTCTGAAAACGACACGAAAATTACTTTGAAAAAATTGGTAAAATAAAAAATGGTAACAATTTATTTTAATTATCATAGTATATTAGTATAATATTCTTTGAAACCTTTTTTAGAAAACATGGTGTTAAACGAAGACAGATTTCTGACTGAAGAGAGAGTAAATTTGGGCTTTCTTAAAAACAATTTATTAACTATATTATATACCAATGAGTGGAAAAATGGTTCCAATACATGAATATATCATGAATAACCAGAGGATATTGATATTCATAAGAGTTATTAAGATATGGATCATAAGATTTCGTCAAAGTAAGTATAAACATAAACAATCTCGAAAAGTAATGTGATTGTTTCAATAAACTTTTACCACTTGGTAAATTTGAACCATACTCTCTATGTAATAAAATATAATTACATGAATCTCAAAATATAAATATAATAAGTAAATTCATGATATAACATTTAAATTTAAGTATATACACCTCATGTAGAAATATTGGTTCATAACAGGGAATGTGTCTCAAACAAGGAAAACTGAGACAACATTACTTTACTGATTTAGAAATTTTTTAAACATAAACCCCATGAAATAATTGTCATAAAATGGATATTTAAATACCCATAAATAAAATTATAATAATAATATAATACATCCATGTGCAGTATACACCCCAGATAAAAGGAATGAGTGGTGAATAAAGCATGTATCTCAAGTAAATAAAAAGTTAGATGAAGTTCCATTACCTTTTTTCTTGACTCTCATCGTACTCATTAAAACCTCCTATATAATAAATGTAAGTTTATTATAAATATTTTACATAAAAATACTATTATATGTAATACAATATATGGTTTTATTATGACTTTATATTACCCTCTTGTCCACAATTTCATGTTAACGTTACGCTTCGGGTAATATTCACTTTGTTTTTCGCTTGTGTCTTAATTTGTTATATCTTTGATCATCATAATTATATCATGATTTATAGTATTTAAATGATGACAGAAATATTATTTATATTCATTATATCAATAATATAATAATCTATGTAATATAGATGTATTAAATGGAATACACTGTTCAGGGAGAGGGTAGGTCGTACGTATGCATGAACATTGCTTCCATTTTATTGATGCATTGAAAGAAAGAAAGTAAATGAAATATATGTATATGTATATATGAATATAATATCATTAAATTTTCATTATTGTTTCATATATATCATATCATTTCACTAAACATATCCTTAATAAATTCCATGTTGTGTGTGAATGAATCACGTTACTTTGAGGGGGCGGTAGTCCACACTTCCTCAAACAAAATTATCATATGTACACAAGATAGAAAGCATAAAGGTATTTTCTAAATAATAATTAAAGAATAATAAAGGAATTATAAATATCATATATAAAATATATAAATATATTTTTCATCATAATGTCCACCATGAGAGGTGGTACATGAAAAAATTAACAGTCATTGTTTCATGAGGAGGTAATTCGTGTACTCGTAAACAATATGTTTGTTCCCCATCATATGGAACTATATGTAATTTTAGGTTGAACAATTATCATAAAAACATCATATTATATTGAGGATACTGGTTTTTTATACAATTGTAGAATAATAATAGTTTAGGGAGTAGAGAATGAAAATAAAAGAAAGGGGTTTGAGGGAGGGTGTTACCTCTTAATTTGGTAACCCCTTTTTATTTGCACCAAATGGATTACTTGTAATTATTTATTACAAAAGTAAGGATTCATTGAGGAAGGAAGGGATTTTGTTAAGTGTATTATTTATATCTTGGATGAACCTATGTGGTTTAAGAGGTGTGAGAAAATGGGAGAGTACATGCCTTTTTATAGTGGAAGGGGAGTGACACTCTTGTAAATACCGAAAGGTATTCATTAATGGGAGGTATAAATTACCTAATGTGCCTAAAAAATGATTTTTTTATTAAAGATGAATAATGGTCTATAAAAACCTACACCACATAAAACTATATGCATTTTAATAATTTGGTTCATTAACATCTATTAATCCCCAATTTTATCATTTTGGTTTTTGTTAAAGTATCTAGTTTTATAACATAAGTAATTTAACCATTAAGAAAAAGATATAGTTATATTTATTGGAAAATGTAAAGGAAATGAATTATTAATATTATATCTAATTTATAAAATGAAAATCTCTTGTTTTTTGGAAATTAATTTTAACACAAGTGAATGTGACGTGCAAAAGTACTACTTAAACTAAGACTATGCTAAAAATGTTTTTACAATCTATGGGTCAATATGCTAATTATAAAAGATCAATTAGTCCATTAATAGTCCAAATTTAATATTTATTAACAGTTAAAAGTTACTTGGAATAATATAGTATTTTTATTAATTTTTAATCATTTAATAAAATATCATTTTATTGTAAAATAACATTAATGTCAATTTTGAAATTTTTTATTTAATTTTAATTTCAAAATATCCAAAAAATATTGGAACTAGAATATATTTATTTTAAAAATATGTAAAATTATGTATTCATAAAAAATAATTATAAACAATAATTTAATTAATTTACTTCACTTTTAATATTTATAGTTTCATTTATTTTGGTTAATTATAAACTAAATAATCACCACATTGGAATTTCTTTAGAATTTTCAGTTACTAAATAATATATAAAAATTAATGTTAAATTATTATGATAAAAATAACTCATTAAATTTTAAAAAGTATATTTATAAACTAAAATATGTTGTTTTTCCCATATCTCAATGGTTTATAAACGTTAAAGGTATGGAAAGTTCCCTTTTTGTATTTTTCCTTACTTAACATTTTATATAGGGAAATTCCATTTAATAAAATCACAATAATCCATAAAATTAGATCCAAGAGGGGATATGGTCTAATTATTGGCATCTAATATCTTTTGGAAAAGTTTCCTAGTCATTTTTCCCTTAAGAATAAGTCTTATAACCTTATTAAGTTAAATTTTACCGTAATCATCATAATTAATTTTAATCACTATCACTAATACTTTTTGTCAAAAAATAGTTTGGTCTTACTAAAACAAAAATATTATACTGATTACAACTTTATATGTAAGTTCTTCAAAATTCAAATCACAGAAGTGGGAAAATTAAGTTTAATGCCCATCCCGTAAATGTGGCGAGAAAACGGGTTTTATAAGTACAACATTCAAAAGTTCAATAAGTGTTTATATCTAATTTAAATACAAAATTGATTACAATGAACTAAATTTTATTAATATACATATAATTTATCTATTTTTACATTAGAAACCAATTTAACATATAATTTAACATTATTAATAATTTAAACGAAGAGGCGGGTTTTAGCTAAAATACTGTATATTTAACTACTCATAAAATAATGAAGTTTCTCAGAAAAATACCAAAAATTCACCACAATCTAATTTCAATATTATAAATTAATAAATTTTGTTTATTTTTTCCTGTAAATTTTTTAAAAGGGTCAAATTTTAGTTTTAAAAATATATACTCCATTAAAATGTGGTAAATCTCAGTCTTAAGTGTAATGTAGGCTAATATAAGTATTGTGTGTATCACAAGATTAACATGTTATTGTATACAAGACAATATAAACTAAATTTATTGTTTCATGGAAAAAAAATAAAAATTAAAAAAAATATTAAATTAATTCGAAAAAAACCAGAAAATATTTGGGTGTTGAAACCTAGAGTGGATTCCATGGTTTGTATTGAAGGAAGAACATACAAGAATTATAGCATGAGGGAGAAGAATGATGGAATGAATGATGAGTTACATGGGAGGGATACCTATTCTCCCACCCCAGACAAACGGTCAAATAAAATATAAGAATATCTCTACCTACACCTTCCCCCAACAACCCACAAATAATATCCCATATCTACCACTGTAAAATCGACAAAAAAATATAAATAAAAAGACAATACTTACCCTATAATAAATTTACCATATCAACACATGGATATCCCCCACCAAATCGAATTCTATATTCCTCTCACTACCCCCCTCTTGAAAAACATTAATCCCCTCAAGGTTGTTATTGAGATTTGTTTTTTGGTTGAAGATGTAGAATCCATGAAATTCATTACTGGAAGAAAAACAATATCCTCAAGAATATCCCATGTTTTTGTTAACTAAATTAGTAGGCCTATACACTTCAATAATGATTTTTTTGCATACTAAATTATTTTTATGGGTCATTTTGGATCTCTTCTAACTTAAACTATATCATCTACAGTTTTTAAAGAAACACATACCTTTAATAGACACAAATGTGATAAAGAGGAAAATGCATTTACTAATAATACATCTCCAGTATGAGGTCTAGGAAAATGGGAAATCAATTCTTTAACAACATTATTATACTTATACTAATTTATTAAGAAGAGAGAAAGAAAATTAGTTATAGGGAAACCGTTTTGTAGTTGATTCTATAGAACCAATTTATTTGTACTTTATGATAACCAATATTTATTTTTTGGAATATTAATAAACACATTATTAGATTATTATTGTTCTTCTGTATGACATAGTATGTTATAATTTCATAAGAGTATAAGTCACATGAAAAGGTCATAGTACTTCTCTCCAATGATGAGAGTCCATATGTTCCACAATAATATTCTTAAATATATGTTCTATAACCATATGAAATCATATGAGGGACAAAAATGATTTAGGCTATCGGGGGTGGATACTCATAAGTATTTCATGAACATTATCACAGTGTATTCCCTTGGTAATATCGAGGGTAGGATATTATGAGAATGAGCTCCACTAATAGTAAATCCACATTTATATGTGTCATTAGATGTTCCTATTCATTGACCTTTTTATTGATCCTTAGACATTGAGATTATTATTATTGGGTATTATAAATCACATAATTTGATTTGTTGGTGAGAAATATGATGACATATGTTCATGGATAAATAGGATACATTGGGTGCATCACGAGTAATATTTTATTAATAAATAAGATGAGAAATGATTTATCCATATAATATTTAATGGAAGTTGATAACTTAGGCCCTTTGATGGAAATTATATAGCCTAAATAAATCCTTGGTCTTGATGCTCTATAGGCATGTTCAATTTTCGGAATTTCAAAGAAATAATCATCGAGTACATAGGTTGATGACACCGGTATGCAACCTACTTGATTGGAGATATCACGATAAAGATATTATATTACATAGTAAGAAACCATATAAGGTATCATGTCATTAAAACATTATATTCAATATTTATTGGTGTCTTGGCATGTTTCTAGATGCTAATTTTGGAAATTAGGTTTCTTTAATGAATTCCACTCAAAAAGAGCTCTAGAGAGTCACACATGAAGTGTATCCTAAATCTCAGTTAAATAATATATTATTATTTATTATTTAACAAGTTGAATAAATATTATTATCACGCATGGTTTAATAATTATTCATGTTTTCTTGATCAAAATTATTTCATCACACATTATTTCCAAGAGTATTATGTGATAAGAATATTTAATAAATATTTATGAACTATTTAATGAATATAATATTTATTTATTAATTGGAAAATAATGCAGGGATATTTACATAGTAAATAAATATTCATTATTCAATAAATAATAAATATTGTGGAGGAATGAAAGACCGAGTTTAATAGTCATGTGTGAAATAATATATATAAAATATTATTTTAATAAATACTATTTAATTTAATTCATGATTTTAGAGCATTTGAATAAATAAAAATATTATTATTATTATAAACATGGGGTTCCACATGAATTGTGGAAATAATAAGGGTGCATGTGAAATTATTTTCTTCCAACTCTAGTGGTATATAAACTCAATTATACTATTTTATTAAGAGAGCCAAATCATTTTTTTTCACAACAAGATCCAGGGAGAATCCTCTAAAATCCATAGAGTTCCTCCTCTCCAAGAACACTCACAAGAATAGAGAGAGATACTACTACACCACCACTCTCAAGTCTATAGAGATCGAAGAGAACCCTTCCTCGAGGTGACTCTTTGGGTGATCCAAGGAGAGTGACACAAGAATTAGGATCTACCATGATGGATCCCATAGATTACAATGATGAAGTTAGGAAGTTTTTGGAATATGTGTGGATCATCCCTTGAGGGAATATATCCTTGATTAATACAATGAAATTATGGTACAATGTAGGCATGTTGTTTGATCTATCAACCAAAAAATAATTTCTTTCAAGGTAATTCATTAGCTATTTAAATTAATTATAAATAACGTGATGATCCAACACTTTGGTTCCAGTGTCCTTTCTATTGTTTATTCTCTTTGATTAAATTTCATAGATCATGAATTTTATTATCGTTTAAATATTGGATTAATCATTGATCAAGAAAAAAACTAAGCTCTTCATGCAACTTTTGCTACATCTGCTACACTTGAAACCTAGAAACAAATCCTTTTCTTGGATCCTGTTGAGTACATTATACTTCCACCATCGAACCAACTAAATTATTTTAGTACATCCTTCAAAATTTTTATTGGTTTCTCTAAAATAATATCACCCAATCTAACATAAACATCGCATGCTCAACATTCATTCCCACTAATTCAGATTCACTATTCAAATCAATATTCTTTAATTGATATTTAGAATGTGAAAATGATTGAATGAAATTGTTTAGTGGGTGAAAGTTTAACTTAGTTTTCTTACTAAAAATATCTCTAAGTGAATAACAATATTCTCCACCATAGATCAAAACCAGATCATCACCAACAATATGTGATGTGTTGCGAACAAACAATCTCTTACAAACAATATTTAGTATTAGGTTACCCAAAAATCATATTTACAGATCATGTAATTTTAAAACTAGACAGATTTTTTTGACTGGATATGCATCGATGATGCCAATAAATAGTTTTTAGATGAAAATAAATTTTTTAAAAATTTCATGCTAATATTTCCTTGAAATCCCTTCCTTTATCAAAAAACATCTGAGTGTAAAAACTATAATGTTTAACTAATGATTTTTCACCATCATAACATTTTAACATGAATTGATAAGAGCCATATGACACTAATGAATAATAATGGAGAGAATAAGGTCATTCCCCTTGGATTCCAAATTCATTCCACTATAGGGTTCTTTTTATTATGTCATGTAATGATAAATAGATCAAGACATTATTAGGCCCATAAAAAACAAAAATTTTAAAAAATTTAACTACTACAGCATGCTGAGGCATTTGTATTGTACAAATCTATTTAGGCCAGAGAGAGATGTTGTGAAGATTTCATTTCATGATAATCTTAAGCATGTTTAGTATAATTAGTAGAAGAAATGGTAGTTTTTAACAAAATCACCTGATTTTTCAACATGGTAGTGATGCACAAGAGAAATTGGGCATTCTAGACTGGGAAATTAGTGCCCTTTGGTTTTCTTCCGCATGGGTAAAACTTTCATTAAATAGCCATCCACCATTAACAATATTGTAGTAAGTGTTACTAATAGATAAACAGGTACATTGACCTTTTTATTTGGAATCATTGCTAAACAATGAGCATTTTTCCTCAGAATAATATTATTGGATCTCTCTGAAATAATTTTTGAAACAATAGTATCTTTATCCTCTTGTGTAAACAAACTATAGATAATTTTTAGCAAAAAAGGAGTTCTTGTTTCAGGAGTTAGAATAGAAAAAAGAAAAATTGTATAATAATATCTGAAAGGATTGGTATTTATATTTTTCCCACTGAACCATCTACTAGTAAATAAGTATTGTGTTGCATCATCCTCTAACATGATAAATATTGAAATTATCCAAGAAACACTAGCTTTTATTACTGGATTCTAAAAGCACAACATATAGAAGACAACACATGTATCTTTAGAATCATGTTTCTCTTTATTCTACTCATAGTTGAGGATTAATTTATTCCAAAAAATTAAAATATATTGTTCTTTAATAGCTTTTTAGCCACATTATTCACTTGTTTCTTTCCATGGAATACATGATAGTGAAATAATATTTATTATGAAGTATATTTAGGACCATCTTGTAGATGATCTTCATAGTGGATGCTACACTTGTTTCTTTACAAACATGATATTTTCAGCTTCCAGAAAAAACAGTACCAATATTTGAAATATTTTCCACCACAATACCACAAATAAACCCTTTTATACTACTAGTTTTGTGTCCAAAAAATATTGAAGGTGAGAAAACTATTCTAACCCTACCAGCAACATTACTAATAGTAGTTGAACCAATAAGGCCAACTCATTCACCAGGCGTGGTAACCTATGGTGGGATGTTTCTATTGGTCACCTCTAATCAGAAGGAATGGATAAACCATAAAAAATAAATATAGATTTTCTAAAAACAACAAATTTCTCAATCATTTAATCCATTATAGAGTTAAAGGTGTGGAAGATAAAAAAATTGAAGCTTATACAGTTTTCAGGACATCTCCAATAGATATTGAACCTATAATGAGTGTGGTGTTTTCTGGTGAACTGAATCTCTCCACTAATTACTATTTGAACAATGACTATGATAAATCTATGTAGACATATACATTATTATTAAACTATTATATAATGACTCCCTCCATATGTATGTAGGAAATAGATACCATCGATACCTCTAGTGTCTAATGAATCTGGAAGTACAACACTAACAATTTAATCCACCCCTAAGGATCTTTCCTATCGAACATAGGAAAATCAACTCCTCTGGAAACAATAAATTGATCACGTGCCATTCCATATGTGTTCGGAGTCCATATTTCATGCCACTCTCCCATATCCTTGTCACCAAATCCATATGAACATGTTTCAGACTCCTCCATAACCTACAAAATTCCATAATCTTCTTGTTATAGCCTCTCCTCCAGGTGGCTCATCACACCAATCATTTATTTCCTGAATTCTATTTGTTCTTTCAACTCTTTTTCCCACCATGAAGTTTTTTCTTTCACTATTAAATCTAATTTAGAAACTGTCACTTTCACACACACACAACATTGGTCTGCCTCTTCAAATCAAACTTTATGGTGCGTCTCTATCATTATGGAGCTCCTCCTCTACTCTCTGGTGGGCCAGACCAAATGATACCTACCTTGAGACAATGATCAACCTATAGTGGATTACTTGGTTCATATTGAAGGAATAATATACTAAAATTATAGTATGGTGGAGAATAATAATGGAAAACATGATGTGTTACAAGAGAGGTCTACCCACTCTCTGCTCATGCCAAATTGCCAACCGAAATAGAAAAATATTCTCTACCTTCACTTCCCCCAATAACCCATATTTTATATCCTATATCTTCCTCTAGAAGCCCAAAAAAACATAAATAAAAATAAAATACTATCCCATGCAACAAGTTCCCACATCCACACACTTACATCCCCCACCGGCTCAAATGCTCCATTATTATCAGTCAATGTGGAACATGTGGAGGGATAACTCACATTTTCTTTTCAGATACAATTACAATGTGAAATCCTATAAATAACTTTATACACCCCAAACCCACAAGATAATCTAAAAAACATGATTATTGAATAGTATTTGATAGTTCATATTCACACCCACTATCTACTAACATTCCTTAAAAATCCATTCTTGGGAAAAACATTTTACAAAACAGGTCAATTTCAATTTTTGTATGAATGATTATAATTTAAGGAACTTCACAATTTTACAATTGATAATTCCAAGTCACTCCAAATTTCAACAACTGAGAAGTCCAAAATCATCCATATTTAAGGATCTATGGTGTGATAATATAATTCTATTTCATAGGTTCATGTCTTTTTTTCTTGGATAACTGATCATGTAGCATTTTGTATAACCCAACCTTAAAAATGGGGAAATTATATTGAGCTTAATGTGCTCCTGTGATTAGAGGAAATGTTTAGATAATCATATAGATCTAATTGAACTATTATGTATTTTGATAAGTTATTTTTACACTATATTTTGATAATTCAATGGTATTGGGGTGCTTCTGATAAGACTTATTGAAATATGCTTAGAAAAACTAATTCCTATGATAAGTAGTTTGAAAAATTATGTGATGTATATTCTATTTCTCAAATAACACTTACAATTGAATTCTAGAATAAAACCACTAACGTAAATGTAAATAACTTATTCAATAAGAATTTTGAAACCACTTGTATAGAAGTACTTATCACAACTGATAAGTTATATAAGCAATTTTCAACAATTGTTTCCAAGCAAACAATTGAGAAGCAAGTCCACTAAAGATTCCACAAAAGTGTTGTTCATAAGATGTTTTTACCATCAAAATGAATGGTTTGGGGCATGATATATAATGATTAATGTAAGTCTTGAGTATCATCAATAAAATAAAATTGGTTTGAGGTCATTTTGAATGATGTATCTGTAATCTACCCAGTTCAAGAAGGAACATCATGTTGCAGCCTTTTAGAAGTCCATAAACTATGTTCCATGTTCCACCATTCCTACTTAAATGAATTTGAGTTTTAGGTGTTGTCCATGGGTTAGTTGAGTCGGATAGTGTGATTCCCATGAATAATGAATCAAACTGGCTAAAAATATGTGTTGCGAACATGGTTTTATGGATATGAGATTAAATAGTGTTATACCATTTAATTTCGTAATGAAATTTATTATTTTATATTTTATGAATGCTCTTACTAAACAGCTAGATGGTCAACCAAGGATGTAAATGATTACATTTCCATTTTAGTTAGCCAATATTGATAATTATAGATGACTTCTAGAAAATTTAATGCTCCAATGCACGAGAGTATATAATTATGTCATAAAATTTTCATGATTATTTTTTTGACACCTTCTTGTAGATTTTCCCAGCACTAGAAGAATGTATCGATATGAACCATATATTTAGACAGCAGTGATCCTATGGATTTCATATCATGGTAACCTTAATGGAACCTAAGGACCCATTGAGTACCAATTTATTAATGGAATAGAGTGGAGTGGAGTGGAGTGAAATAGAGTGGATTATAGAAAGAATGATATTTGATATGTATTATCAACATTAATAATATATTATTTATTATAATAATTAAAAAATTATTTTTATATTTTAATTTTTTATTTCATAATTTTATCAATTTTATTTTTTTTTATTTTTCTTTACTTTGTTTTGTTTTTTTTAAAATTTTTCCAACTCAAGAAATCTAGATTCCTTAAAATATGGTAATGAGGAATTATAAGGAAACCCATCTTGGTTAAAAAATGGAAAACATTAAAATATCATAATAATTGACCTTTCCTTAAACCAATATTCCCTATAAATAAAAAGTGCTTGAGGCAAATTCTAGATACCATCATGAAATGTAGGTTGAGAGGAAAAAAACCTTGAGTCAGATGAGTATCAGATTAAGTTCACAGTCTTGGGAGCCATACCTTGGAACATTTTAACCCTTGATAAACTCCAATGGTGAAATTTTACAGGCTTAATTATATTTGTATGATTGGATAGATGAAGCCATTCATGTAATTAATAATAGTGTTCAGTTCACTATAAAATTTATTAATTTACATCATGACTACAATTTACAAATGACTATAATGTTAAGGAAATTCTAAGCACATTGAAATTTCTAGTAATGAGTATTAATAAAGAAACCCATATTGTACAACCAAATATAAAACATTAAATGATAATAATAATAATAAATAATTCCTTTGATCACCATTACCAACACCAAAATTAAGGAATCCTAAGGATAGAAACTATCATACAATCAAGATTGAGGATAAAACACCTTGATGTGGATGAGTATCATATTAAGTCTATAGTCTAGGGAGCCATAACCTAACACATTTTAACCCTTGATAACTTCCCATAGTTAAAGTTTTTATTTATAATTATATTCGTATGACTGGATGGATGAAACTATTCAAGTAATTAATAATATCAATGAAGTCACTTTAAAACTTATAAATGTACATCATGATAATAACTAATAAATTACTATAATAGTAAGTGAATCCGAACGTCATTGAAATATCTAACAAGAAGATCATTTATCACTCCCACAATTCCTAAACCATAATATGAAACAGTTCATGAGAGATGATATTTTACACTTTTGAATGATCAAATATTTGAAATAATAAATGTAAATCAAATAAAATAGATAATGATATTAGAATTATTGTGATGATCGGTTAGTGTCTACACTTGGGATGTCTAACAAAAACCTTTTTAGTTGTTATCATCTTATTTGGTTCAACCAAAATTATAATCAACTAACCTATTCAACTATGAAAATCTAGAATAATAAATCAAAAGTTATTTATAATGGGAATTTTTTTTTATTGAAAAAGCTATTCTATTGAGCTACATCTATTAGGGTTTCTTCACCAATCTCATTTTTTAATGATAAAATATTAGACATTATAAATGTAAAAAAATTGACATAGGTAAAGAAAAAGAATAATTATTTTTATTATTTTAAGAATGAGTTTACACTTGGGAATCCATCCATTAAATATTTCAATTTTCTGTATCCTAGTTTGGTTGAAAAAAAATCATAATTAACTAACCTAGTCAACTACCAAATGGATTAAACCATACACCTAGCTTCCATATATGATGACCAAGGTTTATTGAGCTAGGTCCATTAGGGTTTCACCACCAATCACACATTCAAATTATCAAAGATTCAAAATTATAAATGAAAATCAAAGTGATAAATATAGTGATATCAAAATTACCTACATGATTTTAAGTGTGGTTTTACATTTTCGAAGTCCAACCACAACACTATGGGTCATCAGTATCCTAATTGGGTCATTCAAATCAAAATCAACTGACACTATTAGCTATCAAGGTGCTAGAACCATAACCCTAACAAGAAATTATAATCTCTAAGTTTAATTGAATCATATATTTTATTATGCTAGATTCATTATGATAGAAACTACACAATTGTTTTTGTTTCATATCTTTGTATCATCACTCAAAATTGTACATAATTTTAAAACCATTCACTTTTTTATCTGAAAGATTTCATGAACTGACTTATCAAGACATGAGTTATATAGTCCATGAAAATATGGGCTTCAGTTTTTTTTTAATAAATTCCATATAAACCTTACACTATCATGTTTCTTTGTTAAGGACTAGACAAACTCTCTAGTTATCGCTATGGTATGAAATGATGACTTGATATAAGTCCCAATTTTCCAAATAAAACATGGAAATAAAATAACCTCTTATCACACTATGAAACATTATAAGATTATATCCATAACATAATAAATATAATGATTTTAGAATAGTGTATCCTAATCCATTTTGATGAATTTGGTCCAAATACTAGTGACTCATACTATACACTAGATCACAAATCCCACGGTTCGACCACCACAATGACGTAACTAGGTGTTAAAAGAAGCAGTGTGCCCCTTCTTTAGGGGTCTGAAAGCTGAACATCCCGAACCCAAATTTTGGGGAACTGTAGAATTATTCACTCACTATAGTAGGGATAAACATTGAAACCGATAAGGAACTTTGTAGTGAGAAATTACTATAGTAGTATGTGATAGGATGTTGTAGTATCTTGGACATTAGAGACAATAGTTAGTAAATCTCTAGGTACTTATTTACACTAACATTGTTCTAGTTTGGACTTGGGTGGCTATGTAACTATAGAATAATGGACTTAATATGCATTTAGTGGAACAATTTCATCAATTCTGGTATGATATCATTTGAATTAGGATTTCTCTATGATGGAAATTCAATTTCTATACTATAATTCTACTCCTGATCATAGTGAATTTTCTGCCTCTCTATGGACATAGGGATCATTTCTCAAACCATGTGAATCATTGTTTCTTGTGATCTTCTTCACATTATTTTGTTTTTCCCTTTTCCTCTTCTAGTAATCACATTTCAGTTGTCTCTCTCTGTGTTTCAATGAAAAATAAATATGTCGCGATCATCATAATTTTTTGTATCGAAAGCATTTACATCCCATGGAATCAAGGTCGATCTCAGTCAATGTGTCCCTTGGAATATGGGTCAATATCATTCAATGTAATATAATAGATTTCTGTAAATAAATATATAAATTTTTTAATGAACTCCTCAATGATTTGTAAATATATGCACATAAACTATAAATTATAACCATACAATAAACCACAAAAATGTCATATCATCAAGCTATAATCACAACAACAGAGCAAGAAATAGTAAGGTAATCCAAACAAATTTATCCTAGTGGGTTTATATGAATATTTTCACATATGATCATCCAATAGATCACAAATATATCTAAAACCACTATCAAAATCCATTTTTGATATCTCTCTATACATATATATATCAGTCCAACTATACCATAGATTCCCCTATAAATGATACTATATAACATAGATCCTCCACTAGGGAATGCTCAATAAAGGTGATTCTCTCTGAATACCAATCAGTTAGGGATCCTCCAGAAAACTCATTACAATTATGGGTTTTATAGGAATTTAATGTGGCTTAAATTATAAGGAAAACAAAAAAACACTACATATACCATGAGAGACTTTGGATAAATGAAATTTAAAGAAATAACATACATATTATTTGATGAATTGAACCATCATTTTCAATGTATTTTAAGAATATCCCTGAGAAAAAATCAAAAGGATTTGTCTCTAAAAATTATCCACCCACTAATTTATTCATGGATCATGTCTATAAAATCCTGCTTATTACTACAACATGCTAATACCTACAAAGGGAAAGGGAGAAATAAAGTGAGATATCTTCATCTAGTAGATTATAAATGAATTTTAAATCATTACAATGAGCCTTGGATACATTTTATTATATTACTTTAATAATTAAAGTATGATCTAAGGGTTTTATGTTTCTAAAAAATTACATATTTTATCACCTATGTTATAACCATTTGAAATGTATGGTATAGTAATAACCAAGCCTTCACTAATTGTTTCAAAACATCAAACAATTACTACAACATAACAAACTCCTTACACATCATCTTTATGTTGTGGAAAACATATATATAAGATTGAAAAATAATAATGAATTTATAATTCATGATCATAAGAAAAGATAAGACTCTAGAAAAACATAAATGTTACTTAAAAAAAAGGATTCAACAATATATCCATCGAACATGTTCAAATCCATATGAGAATCCACAAAATGTATTTCCATGCATCATATGAATACTCATACAATCTCTTTGTTGAATAAAATGAATATAACCATGAGACATGAAATATTTAAATGTAATTTAGTTCAACTAATCCATTATAAATTATCTATGTTAACAAAACAAAATGGTTGAATATGTGTTGGAAAGTAATCCCTCTAGTTGGTGAGTTAAGGTTTTCGGATTGATTCTGTTTGTTGAAAAATAATGTTGATAATGTTACAGTAGATTTTATGCCAAAATATGTGTTTTGATGGTCATGTATTTTCTTAGTGTATTCTATATGTTTCAAATGAAAAATCAGTATTTATTTTATTGAAAGGGAGGGATTTCCACATTGATAAATTGGTGGACCACATAGCACCTAAAAGAGTTCATATTGTATTTTTGAAAAAAAATATAGTTTACTGCATATGAGAATTTCTATGAGAACTACATATCAAATATGTGAAACAGAAAATAAAAATTGGAAAATGAAATTAAACTACATAGAAATTTTTTTATGTGAACCACAAAGGGTTCTCATAATTTTTTGTTGAATGTGGTGAGTTAGAGGTTTCCACAAAGGGTGTTAGTAATTTTTGAAGAGATTGTGTTTTAGAGACTCCCACAAGGACAATTATTTTCTATGCAAACTGTATAGTGAGTTTAGTTTGCGGTGAAGGCTAATTCGCAAAGGAGTTAACCGTAATTGTCTATATCATATTTTATAGGTTATTTTGTCTATATAATGGGCCCCTAATCAATTTATTTGAGTTATAAAAGTTAATTGGAAATAATAATTATTGTAAGAATTCAGCTAATTCTACAAGTGGTTTGTGAAGGAGGTGGTTCAAAAAAGAGCTCATTTCATGAATGATGTTCAGTTCATGATGGGAGTTCTGTTCACTGAAAAGTTTAGTTCCTAGAGTAGTTTATTTTTTGGTGAATTTTATCTTGAAAAGGAGTGGTTGTTCACAAGGAATCATCCATCTGTAATGTAAATTTAGTTCCTATTTCGCCCATGTTATGCGGTGAAAGTAAATTCAAGAAGGTTATAAAGAAGTTCACAAAGTAATAAAAATAGGTTGTTAAAGGACTCTCCACAAAAATTTATTATTCAATGAAGTGGATTTCGTCTATTGGGTAAAATTAGAGAATCATGGAACACTCATATATGTGTGAAATTATTCTGAGGTTATTCATAATAATGAAATAATATTCATAATAAGAAATGTGAAAACTTCAGTTGAGATAGAAGTGAGATTTTAGTTTGGGATTGGTTGTAAATCAGGAGACATAGTGAGGCCACTATAAGCCTTGTATTACTAGTGCACTTTAGTTCATTCGTTACATCATAAAATTTTCTTTCTATGCTTAATTGGCATATCCTAATGAGGTTGAAGCAAGTAATTTTTTTTTTGTGTTTTGTGTTTATTTTAATTTCCACTTATTATTTTCATTGGTAAAGAGAGAGAAGTGGGTTTTTTTAATAAATAAACAAGATCCAAAGGGGTAGTGTTTTTAATATTTCATACCTTGATTCACCCCTTGGGATATTTAACCTAGTTGTACTAACAATCGGTATCATATCAAATGGTTAAAATTATTGTTTCTCTCTTAGTGAAAGAAATTGAAGTTATTAATCACTAATGGTTTTTTATCTTCATCGGAAAAAATTTATACTTTGGAAGAATTGGATGTGGAACTAAATTCGATTGTTAGGTATTGACGTGTTTGTAGCTATAATTCATGGTATATCATCTAGTATATATAGTTGTTCTTTATCCGAAGAAGATCAAATAGAATTGGATTCCAATTCCAGAGGAATCGATGCATTAGGGGGAGCCTTATCCAACACAATCTACATGATTATTATCTCATTTAAGTAATCAAATCTCATATAGGAAACATTAATAAACATTTATTATTGTAATTAAAAAGTTTTGGAAGCTAAATTTTTGGTTCTATAGAACATGTATGAGGACCTGAGAATGCACTCTAATGAGTTAGTTGAAGTATTCTTTGACTGGGTAAATGTTATTATGGAGGAGATGTGTGGTCCCAAATAAATATTCAGTGATTTTAAAATCATCAAACTCATCCTGAAAAGGATACCAACTTGGTTTAATATAAAATTATTTATACTAGAGAATAAATAAATAAAGGATTTGACATTAGACAATCTAAATATCACTCTTAGTACAAAAAATATGAAATTATAATATTGATGCTATGGAAAAAGGTAAATCCAAATATGTGGCATTCAAGGCCATGAAAAAACTCACCATGGAGGATATCCTGAATGAAAAAGAGGTGGATAAAGTGATGTCATTCCTTTACTCACATTTGTAAATAAGAAAAGGTAATTTTAAAGGGAAACTTCCTCTTACATGGTTTCATTGTGGAAAGGTATGAAACTTCACAAAAATATTCCCTAATAAGTTTAAAGACAATGATGAGGATAATGGTGAAGCTACCAAGAATTCTTCAACTAGTGAGAAAGGCAAGAAAATTCTATGAAAAGGTTCTTAAAAAATAAAAAAAATCACAAGAAATTTAATTTTCTAAATAATAAGAGGAAGAAGAGATAGAATATTGTAAGGATCATGGAGAAAAATCTATGGTGGAAGTTGTGGGTAATTCCAAAAAAGGGAAGAACATTCCAACGATGTAGGATAAATCGAAGGGAGAGTTGACCGCCATGTTGAATTACAAGCTTCACATGAGAAGATCGAATTCTGGATATTGAAAATGAAGAAATCCAATAAAGTGGTCCATAATGTCAAACTCTATATGCATTAGCAGGAAGAATACATTTCTAAGATGAGTGTAGAAATTGAAATTATCAAATCTAAAAATCCAGAAAACTTAATAAAAATTCATTTAGTATAAGAATAAGGTTGAATAACTGGCCAAGATTATTGATAGTTTGAATAATATAGTAAAATATCGAGTAAAATGTATTAAAGAACTTGAGGTTGAAGTCATCATCCTGTTAAGAAAGTGAAATGATTAGGAGAAATCCTTGAATCTTAGTATGATATCAATAAATAAAGTCACACAATAGATAGAAAAGGTAAATTCTAGTACCTCTAGAAAAATAGTCGAAGGAATATAAAGAGAAGAAAATGACACAACAAAATGAAATAGATGGAATAGGGATTGAACACAAACAAAAAGAATTTATCATTGGTGTCAGACCACAAGCACCTACTATGAGGTTGATAGTTTTTTTGAGTTGTAATAAAGATCATAAGATTCATAAAACCTTAGGGACAACTAATAATGAAGAAATGACCCACATGGATTGTTTTTCAAATATATGACATTCTCAAAATGTATTTTCCATATCCAAGAGGTTTCTAAAGGAAAAAGGGAAATAGAGGTATCCAAATAAATTTAAATATTTTAGGAATTATTTTGAGGATCATTATTTTTGGTGTGGAGGGTTTGGAAACATGGATAAATATTTCTCATCAAAAATGAAATAGAATATAACAAAATATACCCAAGGTGGTCATAAGAAACAACTTAAGAAATCATCGAATGATCTAAAAATGAAAAAATTGATTTGAAGCTTTGTAAGATGAATTTGGCCCATCATACTCTGAGGAAGATCAAAAATATCATTCAACTTCAAGTTTGACGAGAAATACATAGATTAAAAAGAAAATATTTGAGAAGATAATAGTTGTAGAGATTTTTTTTTTCAAGGCATAAGACCACATGGGAATATGGATCATTGATGGGGAATACACCTCCCATATGATAGAAAATAAGGATAGGGTTATGGAGAAAAAGTATGATAAGGACAGGGTTTTCAGATTTGGAATTGATGAAGGCTAGAAGATTTTGGTTCCAAAAAATCCTTGTTTTAGGGTCAATGATATTAGACGTGTTGATGTATTCGTTGTTGAAGAACCCAACCGTAATATACTATATTTTAGTCAATATTATGACTCAAGAGATGCTATAAGATTTTACAAGGAGGTGTGTATCATCAAGTGAAAGGATGGTGAAATTGTTTTGTAGGGAAATTGTGTGAAGGGGATATCTACCTTTTTAATATTGAAGAAGTTATTTTTTTCTATCCAAGGAAGAATAAAATAGCTTGTGGAATAAATGCCTTAGTTATCTGAGCTAACCATAATTGTAATATCTGTTGAGTTTTAATACTGGTTGAGATCTCCCTATGTTATCATGTGATCATACTCACACACACAATACTTTCCAATAAGGGAAGTTCAGTCAAAATATGTATATGGAGAAATGGGAAAGGTCAACAAGAGTTATTGAACTAATTCTTATTGATGTATGTTGATCTATTTCACTAAAATCTACTGATGGTAAGAGATATTATTTCATCTTCATAGATGATTTTACTAGAATAGAAAGGGTTTAAATTATCACACACATGTTTGAGGCATTCAGTTTCATAGAAAATTATCACATGGATGTTGAGAAGATGTTGGGTCAAAAAAATTGAAACTTTTGAACTGATAATGGAATGGAGTTCACAAAAAACTAAGCGGAGTAATATCTTGAGAGACAATGGATAAGGCACCAAGTTTCATTAGTAATAACTCCTCTATAAAATTGATTGGTTTATAGAAGAAAATGGATTATCAAAAACATGTATAGAATTATTCTCATTGAGTAAGACCTTCTAGAGAAGTTTTTAAAAAATCAATGTTGATATCAATATATTTTTTTAACACAACCTTATTGTGCCCAAAGGAAGAAAAAACTTCATATGATTTGTGTTATGGAATAAATACTATATTAAAATACTTTAAATCCTTTATAAGTAAGTGTTTCATCCTTAATAAGGATAAACATACAAAGTTTGAATCTCAGGGAGATAAAGAGAAATTTCTTGGATACTCAAAAAGAAAAAGAAAATCATATTAATGCTTCAATAAGTGGCTAGGAAAACAATTAAAGATCAATGATGATGTTCTAGTGTAAAATGAGTTGAATATTTAGAAAATACATGAATAGTCTCAATATGATAATGATGAAGAGATAAACAGCTTAGGGGGAGTGCAAGTACCTAAGGCAAAGAAGGGGGAGGATATGGAGAGAGGGAATATTAGAGAATAATTTTGTTTGGGAGAATTAAACCTGTTGGATTTGGAATGTGGAAATGGGGTCCCTCTAGTGTATCTTCCTTCATTTTATTCTTCTTATTCTCCCATACACTATATTTTCATTTGTAATTTCAAATTATAGTTAAATGAAGTCAGCCCCGAAAGGGCTGCATCCTATCAATTGGTCTGACCTACCATCGGCTCGTCTTCTCTCACATAGGACACAAACCTCACATGTATTCTTCTTGGTTCCCTGAAGTCGTACCCCACTAGTGTATTTCATATTTGTAAAAGGTGATTCCCACTTCTGAATCCCCTCATCGCTCATAAGAGGGGAACCACCAGATTAGCTCCTCTGCTCCATCTGTAATGTTGTGTACCACTAAAGGCTTTTGATCGACTCTTACTACACTTGGACGGATGTGACACATGAAATGTCAATATACCATAGACTCTTATCTCTCAATATTATTTTCCTACCATAATTCACTTCATGAATTGGATGGATCACATCTTATGTGATGAGGCATCTAATCACAATCATCACCCTCCTCTGACATGCAATTCTCTATTCAACACCTGTTCGAATGAGCCACACACGCCAATCCTCTATCCTTAACATGGTCAACATGTTCCTAGGATTAATTAAACAATAACACACACTTCTAACACAACTCTAGTTGTGACACCCCCCCACATTAGTCATCTAATCAGTCCCAATTGGCTCCTCAACATCAAATTTAGCTTTCGTTGACTCATTTCATCTTGCACGTGCCACGTCAAATCCTATTTCATTACTACACGCACTACTAAAATTGGCTCATCCAAGTGATTCACTCCAACTCATGTAAATGTTCTCTACCAATTAATCTCATAGAGGTGACCAACCCTACTAGTTATTTTTTCAAATAATAATAATAATAAAAATAAAAAATAAATACATAGGGACTTCCTGAAAGGATGAGCCGCGAGCCGCACACTATCTGATCCCTACATGTGGATACATGTATACATAGGGAACACATTTTTGTTTAAACTCAGAGTACTGGTATGGTGACTCACATGTAGGAACTCTACTCTTCACTAACCCATGTGACCAAACATCAAGAAAAATACATCCATGATGAGTTTTGGCTAGATTTTTTTGGAATAGATCTGAAGACATGGATCTCAAAAATAGAATATTATTTTTCAAGTATTCAAATGTCAAAAATAGATGAATGTTCCAATGAAACTAATATGAATGTTAGGTATGTATTAGCTTTTTTTCTGGCCATTGGGCCTATGACTACATCCACTTGGGAACAGCTCAAAGAATCACTCCTTGAGGATTTTGGAAGCTCTATCAAGGAAGCCCCTATGGAATCCATGACAATTGGAGCTAGAGACACTGAGGGTGAAACAAGGATGCTAGTTTGTGAAAATTTTGTTTATGCTTGGGCTAATTCTTGGACAACCCATGGATTTAATGTAAAAATAAAAAAAGGTGACATACGTGTGGATGCTGAAGACACCAAGGGGCCACACAAGAAGCACATGACTACTATTGAACACAATGCAGATTTAATAGGACGATATTTTACTATGTTATGTTGAGTCAGGGGATACATGGTTTGCTGGTTAACTCAATGGAACCTCGATGAAGTTTCAATGAAAAATGTGATTGTAGAGAATACGTTTCATTTTCTGGAGATGCAGTCATTACAGAAGGTGAATCCTTCTGAAGAAAGGGCCGTACTAAAAAGGCATTGGAAATTTGTGTCACGCTAATAAGTGGGTGGTTAATTGAATACATTGATGTTGTATAGGTTATAATCAATGTATTTCACTGATATCTTGTAGGGAAAACATTCAACTAGATTTGAAGAAGGGGATCCAACATGAATTTGAGAGGAGAAATAAGATAATTCATGTATAGTGGTTTGCAGCATGGGTCATGGGGGAGGGCCACCCAGCTATTTCATGTGGGAAAAGGGCCTTCAAAGGTGGACATCAAAATATAGTGGTAAACAACACAAATAGTTGGTTCACAGCATGGTAAGGATCATCAAGGAGATTTCCTAAAGAGCATGTGAATCCGAGGTGCATCGCCAATAGGTGTTGTTGCCCCATAAAGTAGGGAGGACCATTTGGAATATGATGTGGTGATTTTTGGGACTAAAATTAGTTTATTTTCCTCATAAATGAGGAAAAGACTGATTTTCAAGGTGAGTAAAGTTATAAGAACCTTTCCATGCTAGAGACATCCCTAGACAACATAGCTAAGAAGACCCTCTCTATAAGGGGGCATAAGAGTCATAACATGGGGATACAAATATAGTTTCACATGGTTTTACATTCTAAGTGGATAATTTTGTTAGTGGTCAAGTGGGGGGGGGGGGTAAGGAAAAAAGGTTATAATAAGGGGAGGGTCTGGAGAGAGGGGATATCATAGAATAATTCTTTTAGGGGAATTTGAAAAGTTGGCTTGGGTGAGTGGACCTAGGGCCCCGCGAGTGTACCTTCCATCCTTTTCTTCTTCTTCTTCTCCCATCCGTTTTATTTCTTTTTATAATTTATTCTTTTAGTTCAAATAATTAATCCATATAAGGGTTGGTTCTTGAAGATTTTACCCTATAGGTGGGGTAATAGGAACCCAAGCATGAAATCATTACAAAACTCTGACAAGATCTCAGTCTCTTACCTACAGTTCCCAAATAGAATAAAAAAAATACACCATCTCTGATACCAATTTGTAATGTCCTAGACCAAGTTCAATAGATACTGGTTCACCGATCTAATGTGACACATGACCTCAGGCGTGCCTCCCTGTAAGACTGAGGCTTCCAAATAGCAACACAGGTCTTTGGATATACATTGGGTAAACTATACCTGCTTATCGGAGTAAAAATATATAAATATTATCAATAGAAAAATCAACTAGTATAAGAAAAAAATAGAATAACATCCAAAAAGTTATAATAATAACTAAGTGAAACATGACATAAAAATAATATGCTTACTCTATATGTCATACAGTTATACAATAAAACCCCAAATACTAAAACAACGAAAACCACGATCAATGGTCCTAAGTCCAAACCTAATCCTAACATCCTATGCTCCAACCTATCATACAAATCATGGATTTCATGACCCCTCCCACTAAAAGTGTCACAATGAAGGGAGAGAGATAATGATCCCCATGAGTATCATCTCCATTAGGCCCAGTTTTGAGACTAGCATCGAGGGTATAAAAATATCATAAATGGGAGTCATTACCGTCGATAATAATATTGGATTGGGAGATTGGATGAATCAAATGCATGGAACTCCATGACATAATGTAAAAAATAAAAAACCATCCCATGATTCATGTATGGATAAAATAGGTATAGATAAAAGTCTCCAAAGTTAGTTCCCAAAAGCAAAATCTAATGCAACAACACAACAAATGTCTAGGGGTCTGAGATAGTAATGTCCAGAATGGTCCAAATAATCATCATGGAAACCTAAAAACGAGTTTATATACATAGGGCGAGCATTAAATAACTCTCTGTAGGGAACAAAATTATCTTGTGGACATGTCAAAGAAGAAAACTAATGAACTTGTGAGAAAACATTAGAACTTAATAGTAACTAAAATGGTCAATTAACCACAACCCAACATCACCATGGAACTCTCACCAAATAACACAAGACAAGTATAATAACATAATATTAAGAATATCAATGAAAGGTACCCTGCACCACTTTCCCACTAATTTTTTTCTCTCACACGCCAATGACATACATCTTGGAATTCACACCTCTTATATATCACAATACATCACATCACATCTCTCCCATAGACACTAAGGCCATCACATCAAATCTCATCATATAACCTAGGTAATTGGGTATCATGAACATAAAGGAAATAAACCTCATTCTTTCCTCCAACTATACATGAACCCAACCATAATTCATACCATCTCACCACATCCTAACCAGAGACACATGGTCAATCACGCCACATCAAAAAAATTCTCAAAAAAAGCATTTTTGACTTCTATCCATCACTACTCAAGCATAACACCATTGCCTTAAAAAGGGTGTGGGGAAAATCGGGTGGCCAACCATCCACCATTACCATCACGGTGTTGTGAAAAAAATCTCCAAATATGTTGGTTATTATAACTATGTACTCAACATGGGTGGGGTTCATAAAGAAATAAAAAAAGAAAACAATGTATGTATATATAAACCAATGCATAGCCCAACCTATGGGTTCACTATGAAGACAAAAAATAACTCACAAGAAACACTTCTTTTTCTTCCACATCTACATGAACCAAAAAACACCACTATACACAAATAACAAGACAGTTTTTATCTTCTCATTGAAAGTTATAAAATTTTTTAGATTTTCATTACCAAACCATTCCAATTAGAATAGTCAGTTCATTACTCATTTTCTAGCACATTAATTTATATTTAACAACAACCATTTAAACTTCATAACCTATTAGAATTTATTAATCCATTAACCAATTAATTTTACTATTTAAACTTCATTAACCAAACCAAGTTAATTTTGGCACTAGTAAAGAAACTAGCATAAGAACTAATCACCGAACGATAAGCATAACACAATAACCCATAAAAAATCCATCATCAACCTCATTCTAGAAATCCCACACAACCACCAACATAGCCACATATACCTCCTCATCACATCCACCACATCACCACCATGCTCCATCACAATCTCCCCACAACATGACCCCACAACCCATCACACATACACATGTCACAAAAATATCCATAGCACGTCGTATATCATTTTTTCCTTTAGAAATATCAAGGGTATTTTTTAAATCAATTCCACTTCACTTTTAAGGGTATTATCACATGAGAAGATTTTTTTAGGGGAAACCATTTAATTAAATAGAAATTAGTGACTATCCCATTTCTATTTAGGGTGATATCAAAAAATTAAAAAAATAGGGGTTCCATAACACTATAAAAACAGCATAATAAAATACACCAAATGACCCTGATTTTTAGTGGTACAATAAGAACATATAAACTCAATATCAAAATATCAATGAAGACATAAAAAACATGTGATTTCATTCCCCACCCACTTCAATTCCATTAAACTGATTAATTTATCTTTTTTAATCCAGATTAAAACCATATTTCAATGGATAATAATGAGATACTCCTCCCGCACAATACAATATATTGAGAGACAAAAGATTCCCTACCTAGAAGAAAGAAGCTCTCTATAATCCACTAACCCAGGTATAGGAGTTGAGTGCACATGAGGGAACCACTATAGAAATATATCAAACCAAAATAAATAATAGAAATAGGGTTTCATGACTCTATGGGAAAGGCTTCATCACCACCCATCTCAAGAGAAATAAAGAAGGAAAGAACAAAAGAAATATCTTTTAAAAAAAAATTAAAAAATCTGAAACCAGTGGGATTTTATATCATGGATAGGATATTAATTGACCCTAAATGTGGAACTCATTAAATTCCACATGGAATGACTCATTTATGGACTTGGTAATCAGGTAAATCTAAGTATAAAATTATACTCCTTGAATCAACCATTAAATACCATAAATTTATTCATTAAAACTGAATTTACATTAAAATGTTGTATTTATGACTTTTAGGGTAATTCTAGAAAAATAGTAAATATATGAAATTTGGATATTTAATGAAATGATCATACTAACAAACCTAATAAGCAATGAAACAAGTGACTGTGTTAACCAAATTTACGACTAACCACCCTACCGCATAAAAAAAACAAATGAAAATTCTAATTGATTGCCAGACTAATCACTATATCATATAAATAGAAAAGTGACCATGCCCACTGACCATACAACCAACCACCCTACCACATGAATAGAAAAATGATTGTGTCAAATGACTGCATGAACAACCATGCTACCACATGAACAGAAAAGTGATCATTCCAAATAATAGCATGACTAACCACCCAACTTCTTGAATAGAAAAGTGATTGTGTTAACCAGCTGTATGACCAAACACCCTACCTCATAAAAATTCAACTGATTGTACCAAATGACTGCAAAACCAACCACCCTATCAAAGAATAGACTATTGACCATGCCAACCGACTTCACAACCAAATATAAAAGAAAATTTGGGGGAAATACTCCAAACACCATCTTAATACCATTAGAAATTAGGAAATGTTGAGGGAAGTTTCTTAGAAGCCCATGGAATTACAATAGACTAGAAAGTTAGGTCTATGTCATGAACTTATTCCTAAAACAACTAAATTATTCTTAGGTATCTAAGTTCAATGGTTCCCCGATAATGGTGTGAGTGAAATTTAGCATGAAACCACCATTGGTGTATAAATAATTAACCATTCTAAAAAATAGTGTCTACAGGTGTATAAGGATTAATATACAAGTTAGTAAAAAACAATTCCTATTATTTAGCAGTATTAAAATTAACCAATTTTCTTCACAAGTTTCATGTGATACCTGAACCCATCAAACCTGTTTCGGCCCATACTGGAAGTATCAACCACATTACAAGAGGGGGTTAAACTCTTTAAGTCACAAGTGAATTATTTATTCATTTTAATTCAACTAAATGTTCCTTGGAGAGTCATTCTAGGTACCCAATCTATAAAATACATCAGAGGACCTAGAGTATCAGTCTAGGAAAACCCATGTAAATGGAAACTCAGTTCAACATCTAAACCACATAAGACATCGATGATCCTAAAGCATCAATCTTGGAAAAAAAATAATGAGGATCATCAATCCATTATCCAAATCAAACGATTATTCATAACTTTCAAGGTACACCCACATAGACTTGTTTATTAAAAATAAATTTCCATGGTCCAACACATTTGGTGTTTTTATCGCAATGAACATTAAATGTTCTTCAAACCCATTTAATACCATCAAAATTCCGCTTTAACCATTTCTCATTTACTACCATTTTCATATCATTTACCAAGGTCACAACAAACCCTTAAAATAAAAACATGGATCAAATAAAATCCAACCCTTTATCAATACATAAAAAACCAAAACCAAATAATCATTTAAAACATCTTGTAGGAAGTCCTTAAATCATAGGTGTTCCTCCATGAAAAACCAAACAAAACGCAAAGGTATTCATTTACCTTACAAACCATTTAAATGATCCATTAATGCATTTTCACAAGAAGGGAAACCACTTCATTATTTCAAACAATCATTTGAACCCCATTTAAAACCCCTTTGAAATCATCATGAGGTAACCAAATCATTTGAAAACATTATCCACTTTAAAACATCATTTTCACTCATTGAAATCCATAACCGAATCGAAACACAAAACACACCTTTAAAACCATTTCACAAGCCTCTCGAGCTTTACAAAAAATCTTATTTGAGAAAACATTCAAATTCATCCTCTTATCATGTCATAAACACTTATCCCCAATCCATACTAAGTAAAACTTTTACCACGATAACATACCAAAAGGAAATTACCACCCATTTTCTCTCAAAAATATTACTCTCATCATTTCCTATCTCATTACACCAAATTCAAGGGATAAGCATACCCCATGAGTGGTCTGAGGTTCAGTATCACATCATCAATGGAGCCAATGTGGGACATAAAGGGTCTCACAAATAAATTTAAGTCTCAAATTAATTACCTTATCATGTAAATGAAAACACAACAAGGAAGTGGTGTCATGAACCCCTCCCTCCACAGATACCATAATGAGGGGAGAGAGATAATGACCCTTAAGTCTAGACTACAATAGGTCCTGGGATGGTGAATAGCATTGAGGGTATAAAAATCTCATAAAACGGGAGGAATTTACCTCTATAATAATATAGGATCGTGAGATAATATTAATTATACCCAAGAAACTCAATGACATAGTATAAAAAGGAAACCAAAACCATCCAATAATGAATTTATAAATAAAACTGATATAATAAAAAGTCTACAAAGAAAATACCTAAAGAAAAGCTAAAGAATTGACACAACAATTTTCCTACGGTCCAAGATAGTAATGTCCAACGTGGTCCACATAATCCACATGGAAACCTAAAAATAGTTTATATACATAGGGTGATCATATAAGTATACTCAATTGGGAAACCAAAGCCTCTTGCACACATGTGAATGAAGAATAATAATGCACCCATGAGAAAATAGTTGAACCAAGAACACCTAAACATGTCAACTATCCACCCCAACTTCACCAAGGAATTATCAAAAAATAAAACAAGCCACGTATAGTAACATAATAATAAGAATATCGTGAATGGAACCCCACACCACTTTCCCACTTTTTTTCCACTCTTACACCCCATCGTCATATGTCCTGGCACTCCAATCACTTCTGAATATCATACCACTACCCCCAAATCATGGTCACACCACATAACACCTACAGACACCTGGGAAGACACCCCAAATCACGGTCACTCACATATCACCATAAAATAACTGGGCTATCACATCACATCTCGCCCAAAGACCCATGCTCCATCATATCAAATCCACTTCCATAACCAGATTAGTAGGATATCATGAACCTGAAGGTCATCGACCTCATATCCTCTTACCATGAACATCTCCCACCATAATCCACCCCATAACATAGTCATGTCACATATCACCAAAAAACACATAGGACATCGCATCTTGCTTGAAATCACTTGGGTCATCACATCTCTCCTAAAGATGCTAGGTCCATAAATCTCACTTGAGGACACCTGGAACATTACCTAGTGCATTAGTAGACCTCCGACCATCACAACAAGTGCATATCTACTCGTATTGAAGAGAGAAAGTGAATGAGTGGGTGGCCAGACATTTATCCTCATCATCGGGATATTGTGAAATCACTCTCATGTGATGATACGGGTGTTGGAACATAGTGCTCGATGTGGGTGCGGTGCGTATAGAAGTCACAAATACTATTCAATTATATACATATATCCAAAAGTAATCCCAAACTATGGGTTCAAAACAACACTAAATAACTCACAACACCCCCACTTTCACCACCACCTCAAAATTCTATGCATCACATGAGAAACCACAAGCCACAAAACACTTACCAATTTCCATTACAATTTCATTAACCAGACCATTTGTTTCATTATTAATCATTAACTACATTCAACCACATAGTCCAACATTTTATTATTCATTAATCATTTTCATCCCATTAACCAAACAAATCACTATCCATTTCAATCATTATTAGATAATTATTCCATTACTACCAAGGTATCTATAATAAAGCAACCATGCATCACAAGTACCCCATAAGCCCTATAAAACCATTTCCTCTACACCCCCAAATAACTCCCCAAACAACCATCACCTCACTACCCAAAAATAATTACCAAACAACCATCAACTCACCACCCCAAAGCACACCCAAACAATCATCACCTCATCGACCCTAAATCTGGGCTAAAAAAATAGCACCCATCATCCCCACAAGCCCCAACCTCACAAAAACTACACATCACATTATAACCACACATCGTTTCCCCTCACCACAGTCGAACATCACAACAAATCATGATCATTTTAAATATTAAAAAATGGGATTTTTCACATTTCACTTTATTTTAAATGCATTATCACACAATCTATAATCTTAGTGAATTCATTTTAGTAGACAAATATACTTTGTTTTCCAATTTTTATTTTTGTGTGATATCACAACAAGAACAAAAAATAGAGGCTCCAAAACTCATTCAAAAATAGATAAAAAACCACCAATGTCCATAATTTTCATCGGGATGTTTATCCCGTACAATCACAATATCACAATATTATCAAAGTTATAAAATCATGTGAATCAAACCCATTACCCCCTTCAATTTCAATTAACCAAATTATTTATCTTTGATTTTTCCAGCGCAACCATTTACCATAGGTAAACAAAATTAAAACTCACTCGTATGAAACACAACAAAAAGAAATGAGGGATTATCTACCTCAAAGAGGATTTCTCAACTCACTGTGTACCATAGTGATAAGAAGAATCTCCTACAACCACAAATCACATGGGAAAATGGTGGATCAATCTACACCACATCAAGGATGGTGAAAATTTAGCTAAAATTACACCCCAATCCAAAATAGTATCGCCATAGTGATTCTTTGGATGAAGAATGGAAGGGATAAAAGTGATAAAGGGAGAACTCACTACGGGTCTCAAATGAACAAACAACAGAGTCAACAGATCAAAGTAGAAGGAAGAGGGTTTGAAGAAATCCTCAGGGAACTAAGGGATTGTCCAAAATGATAGAGGGAGAAAGAGGCTAAATGAAAAGAAATATTTTTAAGAAAGGGAATTCTAAAACTAAAACCCAACAGTTTAATTTCAAGTAAACCTTACATGGCATGTAACCCATGGGTTTATGAAAAATTTACAATTTCATCGAAAAAAATCACCACATCCATTATTTAATACAAATATAGAATTCAATTTACACGATATGTATTTCATCTCACAGTTTTCCTCTATTCCTATTTTCAAGTTGTGAACCAGCTGGCTACACAAACCATGAACAGATTTTTACTTCATGTAAATATTACACGATGTGAATTCCCTAATGCCCTTAAAACTCCAACCTCCATTGAAAACTCCAAGAAACTCCTTTGTAACACCCCCAACACACAAAACAAAAAATTAATGGGTTAGTAAGGCATGCACTATTACATCTCATATCTTTTAAATGATTTTATCCCTAGAGAATCCAAAAACAATCCTATATAGAAAAGGGGTCCAAAAAACCACCCCATGAAATACTTCTCAAGGATCCCATTTTACCTAAAATTCTTGATCTAGCCAAACACACCAAACAAAATATACAAAAAACATATCTCACAACCTCACACTACACAGCCACATAACCAAAACCATCCAACCTTAACATAACCCAAACCAACAACCGCAACAACAAATGAACCACACTACCCCAAACATTAAAATAAGGGAATTTAATCCTCCATGTCAAGATATTATCCACTATCGGTGGTGATGACTCCCCCAAATAGGTTTAATGACATTTTAGTTAATGTATCTCATTTATGAATTATTTACTCCACTTTTCATATGTTAGAACATTATTACATATCACACATAAAGGAAATAGAAAATATCATAACATAGAAAGATAAAAACATTACATCACAATAAAAATAGAGTGAAGAAAAACTCAAAACAAATCTAGGTACTAGGCATGTATCTGTATCTCTCACTCCCAAGTACTCTCCACTAGTCTGTCATGCCTCCACCACACCCAAATTCTTGATCGCTAAGATGTCACGACCCATCCTCGGGGCCTGTGCCGTGACTACTCCAAGCCCACCTTCCATAGTCCAGGGGATGGCGACTAGCAACCAAGGCGTAAATCTCGATAAAAGGGAAGACATTGACTTTATATAAGTAAAAAAACACAACAAAGTATGCAAGCTGTAGTAAACACAAAGTAAACTGAGTACAAAAGTAAGTGCTGGAAAGTAAATGGGCTAGTATACAAACCCAACTAAAGTACAGTACAATTGAGAAAGAAAGTACAACAGCTGAAAATTAAAGCAGCAACCACCGAGTCGTCCTCCGAAAATCCCACCAGAAGGGTGGGTACATATAGTCTCATCGGTACCTCGGGTCTGTCCGTCTACTCCGTGTACATCCCTCCAGGTGGTCCACCTACGGATACTGTCCAGCTCCACAAGCCTCGACCACGATCAGTGTTGTCCGTCTTCTGCAACCAACACACCGTAGTGCGGGAAATGCCCATTTAGGGGTGAGTATAACGATACTCAGTAGGGACCCCGAGACCACTAAAGGTCTCCTAGAATCCACAAAGGTTAAACCATAAAGGAAAGATACAAACACGAAGTATCAACCAACTCTACTTAGCTATATGCCCATACATATACCTAAGTCATCAATCTCAGTACGAATCCATCTTCCGAGCCCAAGCACAACCAGTCCACACAGGAAATAAGTCAATCATACTAATGATAATGATTGAAAGTCAAGACTCAGCTCACATAGGTATACAACTCACGAAGAGGGGTGGAGATTATTATATGTAGAATTTGAATCATCTCCTCTGCCGAACCCACGTAGAATCCTAGTACAGAAGTTGTTGCTGCCAAACCCACATAGGATCTAAGTACAAAAGTCGTCACTGTCGAACCCACGTAGGATCCAAGTACAGTAACCATCGCTGTCGAAGCCACGTAGGATCCAAGTACAGTTTTCATCACTGCCTAACCCACGGAGGATCCAAGTACAATCGTCCTCACTGCCAAACCCACAGAGGATCCAAGTACAGTCTTCATCGTCGTCGAACCCACGGAGGATCCCATCACAGTAGTCGTCGCAGTCGCAGCCAGCTCTAGGGTTCCCGCACTCAGCACGCTCAATTCCGGGAGGGTACTCTCCTCGAGTAATGGGGTCGATACATCAACTGTCACGAAGTCCAGATTTGATGTATCCCGAAGTTCCGTCTCGACAAAAGGAACTCAACGCGACAGACGGCGCGTCAATCGGACGCCCGGTCTGAGAGATATTGGCCTTTTCGTTCTAGGGGCCCGGTTGGAAATATGCTCATTCCAAACCCGGCCGTTTTCTGAAGTTGTCCAAAACTCACTTAGAGTTTTGGAAAAGGACATCCACATCATGAGGGTCCCATTTCTGCAGACGGCGCGTCGATCGGACACGAGGTCTTTGAATTATTCACTTTTAGCTGAATACGGGCCCGACCCGTTAAGCCTGGTGGGCCGGCGGTGGGTCGGGTCAACCCAGTTTTGGAGGGTCCGACTCGGAAGGGGTGTCGGACCGGCCCAAAGAATCGTGCGGCCTGGCCCGAGGGGCGCGACCCGGCCCAAAGAGGCATGGACCGCCTCTAAGGGGCACGACCCGGCCTGGTAGGGCGTGGTCCGGCCCAGAGGGGCACGGCGCGGCGCGGCCTGGCTGGAGGCGTCCCTGCGGGCTCAGCTCGAAGGCTGAGCAGCCCGAGGGGGGGGGGGCCTTCTGCCCGAATCGGCAGCGCCAAGCGGTGACGCCCTCCCTAATCGGCCGACTGAAGCCGGCCGGCCTCCTGGCACAAGCGGCCGGCTAGGGTGGGCCGTGGTTCGTCCTACGCGGTGCCCTCCTGGCCCCTCGGCTCTCTACTGCCCAGCCGACCGACGGGCCAACTTGTTCTTTCGCCGAAGCGGCCCGCAAAGTGGGCCGAGGTTCTTTCCGAATAGCCGACGCGATGACACTGGCTTCCTCCACTGCGGCCTGCCCTAACCACCGCTCCACGTCCCCAGCACGGCACGACGATGCCATGCTTCCTCCGCCGTGGCCCGCTTGACCACGACTTTTCTTTGCATGTGCGACGACGACCCTTGCGCCTCCAACCTCTTTTGCGTTCTGCCTCTGGTCGCCGATTCCAAAAATAAACAATATCCAATGGAGGGTCGTCGGTCCATGTTCATTCGGCCCGCGCCCTCCGCGTTAGACGATAACAATACGCCGGGATAAACAATGATGTTCAATGAATAAAGAGGCACAATTTTAATCCATTAAAATTGAACTTAAATCCCCTGCCTCGAATATGGTTTGTCCATCGTAGACGCAGAAAGTGATGTCGCTCCGTCAACGTCGGAGAAGAACCGTCATCATTGGCGATTTCCCCACGTCAGTGTCTCCTCCCCTGACTTGGTGGAAGAAGAGTATTGGATAAACGTGGAGCGTTCTTCACCGAGTCGTTCTTCGTTGAAGGTGGATGTTCTTCGTTAAAGAAGAAAAATTGTTCTTCGTTGAGGAGATGAATACTTCTCTCTCTTTTCTCAATAGCTCTCTCCCAAAGTTTTTCAAACACAAAAAAGCACCCCAAAAATAAAATATTAGGCTTGGATAATATTTTATTAACACATCAAATTCAAAATTCAAAACTCAAATCACTTAATTAATTAAGTTAAGAGGTTGAATTTATTAATTAAAGTGTGTTGGCGAACAATAAAGAGAGGGAGGGAGAGGAAAAGTCCTCATAAATTAAGGGTTTATCATGAATTAAACATGGGAGTTCAAAATGGAGTTATAAATGAGTTACGGAAGATGAAAGGTTGGGGCTCGTGTGGGCCCCACATTTAAATTATACACACATGGGAATTTGGGTGTGTGTGGGCCCCACCAATAACCTCCCATGGGAGAAATTAACTTTCATAGATATAAATAAAATTGTGTACCCAATTTTATTTATTTTATTATAAATTCCCAATTATTAACTTTTAACCCGCATAAAACACAACTGCGGTAAAGGTCCCCTTAAGCGAATACCGACACTGTGAGTTCATTGATGCCCTTGGATTTCAATTTTGAGCACCGCTTCAATAGATAGAAAAACCCACTCATTCATTCACTGAACACACCCGATCTAAATGTCGAAAATTGATTCTGGCCACACCGGGCCTCGGAATCAAGTGCAGTTAGCAGCCACAAACTCGTAAAATTCCAAAGAATTGAAGAAAAAAGTTTCCTTGAAATTTATAGGTCTTTACATTACTCCTACCTTAGGGATTTACGTCCCCGTAAAGCTACAACATAAACTAGGGGAACAAATGAGGGTACTGAGCACACATCTAATCCCCCCACTCCCATGTGCTCTCCTGGAGGTTTACGTGCTTCCAGAAAATGCACACCAGAGGAATCGACCATCCACTTAGGACCCGTTCCTTTCGATCCTCAATCTCCACCGGGACCTCCATGAAGGTCACCCCATCATCGATGTCCAACTCCCTGTAATCGATGATGTGTGACGGGTCGTGCACGTACCTCCTCAGTTGAGATACGTGGAAGACGCCGTGCACCCGGTGCAACTGAGGTGGAAGGGACATGCGGTAATCCACCTCGCCTACTCTACTGAGGACCTGGAATGGTATGATGAATCACGAGGATAACTTTCCGCCCCAGCCAAATCTCCATAATCCACGTCGAGGTGAGAACTGTAAGAAAACGTGTTCTCCATCCTCGAACTTCAATGGTCTCTGTCTCCTATCAGCATAGGACTTCTGTCTGCTCTGTGTAGTCCTCATCTGCTCCTGGATGATCTACACCTTCTCCGTCGTATCCTGGACCATCTCTGGTCCTACAAGTGCTGACTCCCCAGGGTCAGTCCTACACAGAGGTGATCTGCATGGTCAGCCATACAATGCCTCGTAAGGTGCCATCCCGATGGTGGAGTGGTAGCTGTTGTTGTACACAAACTCCACCAAGGGTAGGTGATCCTCCCAACTGCGAGGAAAGTCAAGGACACATGCACGGAGCATGTCCTCGTGAGTCTGAATGGTCCTCTCAATCTGGCCATCCTTCTGAGGATGAAAGGCAGTGCTTAGGCCTAGCAGCGTCCCAAATTCCTCCTACAACCCCTTCCAAAGCCGAGAAGTAAAGTGAGCATCTCGATCAGAGACGATAGTAGATGGCACTCCATGAAGTCGTACGATCTCCTGAACATAGAGGCATCATAAGCTCTCTACTGAGCCCTGCTCTCTAATAGGTAGGAAGTGGGTCGACTTGGTGAGTTGGTCAACGATCAACCAGATAGAGTCGTGTCCTTTGGAAGTATGTGGAATCCCCATCATGAAATCCATGGATATCCCATCCCAATTCCACTCCAGGACCTCTAAGGGATGTACAGAGCCCGCTGGTACCTGGTGCTCCGCCTTCACTTGCTGACAAGTGAGGCATCATGAAACAAACTCTGCTACAACCTTCTTCATACCCAGCCATCAGTGCTGTCGTCTGAGGTCCTGGTACATATTTTACACTCCTGGATGTACTGCAAGAGGGGAAGTGTGAAACTGCCTCAGAACATCCTCCTGTAATGCAACTGGTACCATAGTATGTCCCCTGAAGAGGATGACATGGTCCCCTCCTTTAGAAAACCCATCAGGTGTCTGTCCTGTGGATATCTGAGCACGTCGAATCTCACAGTCAATGTCCCCACCCTGTGCCTCTCCGACCCACTAAAGTAGTAGAGGAGTGACTATGAGAGATTGTAGAAAGGCTGCTCCATCTCTATCTATGAAGGATATCTACAAAGTGGATAACTGCTCTGTCGCCTCTCTAAGTAGCTGAATGCTCATCCCCCAGCCGAGAGCATCAGCCACAACGTTCCCCTTCCCAGGAGTATAAACTATCTCAAAGTCATAGTCCTAGAGGAACTAGAGCCATCACCACTATCTCAGGTTCAAGTCCTTCTGCGAGAAGATGTACCTGAGACTCTGGTGGTCAGAGTAGACTGTAAAGCGCTCCCCCATAAGATAGTGTCGCCACATCTTCAAGGCGAAGACTACTACTGCTAACTTTAGGTCATGGGTAGAATAGTTATACTCGTGCTGTCTCAACTACTGTGAACTGTAAGTGATCACTTCTCACTCCTACATCAGGACACACCTGAGTCCAGTCCCTGATGCGTCGTAGTAAACTACGTACCCTATTCCCTCCTCCGGTAGCCTCAAGATGGGTGCGCTGGTCAATCTCAGTCTCAGCTCCTGAAAGCTCTTCTGACATCTATCTGACCACATGAAGGGTTTCCCCTTCTTCATCAAAGCAGAAAGAGGTGCTATAACTCTGGAGATGTCTGGGAAAAACCTCTGATAGTACCCAGCCAGACCTAGAAAACTCCGCACCTCCGTCACGCTCCTGGGTGGATCCCAAGCAAGTACCACCTCGATCTTCGCTGGGTCCACTGCAACCCCAGCCTCTGAGATGACATGTCCCAAGAAATGAACCTCTAGAATCCAGAACTGACACTTCGAGAGCTTACCATAAAGCTAGTGCTCTCAGAGTGTGTCCAGTACAACTTGGAAGTGGTAGGCGTGGTCCTCCTTAGAAGTCGAGTAAATTAGTATGTCGTCGATAAAGACTATGACAAAATGACCGAGGTAAGGCTATAAGATCCTATTCATGAGACTCATGAACACTGCTGGAGCATTGGTTACACCGAAGGGCATAACCAAGAACTCGTAGTGGACATACCAACACCTGAAGGCCGTATTCTACACATCCTTGTCTCGAACTCTGAGCTAGTGATAGCCTGACCTGAGGTCTATCTTCGAGAACCATTGTGCTCCCTTGAGATGATCAAAGAGGTTGTCAATCCTCTGGAGTGGGTACTTGTTCTTTACGGTCACCAGGTTTAAGTGACGGTAGTCGACACATAGTCGTAAGCTCCCATCCACCTTATTGGAGAACAGAATCGGAGAAGCCCAAGGTGAAACACTGGGTCGGATGAATCCCTTTCCCTGCAAGTCCTCCAGCTGTACCCGTATCCCACGAAGCTCAGTAGGAGACATCCTATATGATGGATTCGATATCGGTGATGTCCTGAGGTACAAGTCTATGTAGAAGTCTAACACTCTGCGAGGAGGTAGTCTTGGAACATATACAGGAAAACGTCTGCATACTGATCCACCACAACAGGAAAAATCGGACTCCACACATAAACCACTCCTAGGATGAGACTAGCCAACTATGTGTGATCGGCTGCCCTCTCCTCTGCGTAAGTTCATCCTATGCTGCAAAGGCTCCCTTATTGCCGGTGAAGGTGAACCTGCTCCCATCTGTGCAGACAGACCACACTTTGCTCCTAATATAGTCAATCTGGGCATAGACTGTAGATAACCAATCCATACCTAAGATGACGTCGTAAGGCCTCGACGCCGCTACAAGACAATCCCAACCGAAGCACTCGCCTCCTAGAGTAATCTCACACTGCCAGCACCAGTGTGTAATTGTCGAGTTTTCTCCCGTAGGAGTCTCTAGTTGTAAGGATCGAGACAACGGATCTGTCGGAATCCCCGAGATCTGAACAAGGGCAGATGAAATGAAATAATGACTCGCTTCTATGTCTATAATAACTGCAACAAGGGTGGAGTAGACACAGATAGTACCTCAAATCATCTCAGGTGTGTCGTGGTCGTAGGCCTCGACTACCTGGAGATGAGCCTTACCCTGTCTGCCAGCTCCATGTGGTCAGGGTGGCCCTCCTGGTGGTGGTGGTGGTAGAGCCTCGAAGTGTTTTCCACCACCTTCTGCTCGGCCAGCTCCTCTTCCTCGTCCTCCTGCTCCCTGCGGACCGCCACGGTCGAACCTCTACCTCTACCCGGGAGGTCCCTATACTATCTGCTGCTCCTCTGCATGGAGGGTTGGGCAATCACGAGCCATGTGGCCCTGCCCACCGCATGCATAGCACTGCCTACCTCTCGTATGACTGGATCTACTGCGTGTACCTCACACATCTGAACCAGTATCCTGAGGTCGCCCACCTGATGGCCTGGTCTGCTTGGACCTCTACGACATCTATCTACTACCGGATGTAGAAGACTCCACTACGTGTCACCCTATGGTAGTCCTCACTACTGGAGTAGGCTCAGCAAGAAATCTCTCTACAAGAAGGGATCGCTTCAGTACTCCTGCCTGCGTTGGAATGCTGAGGGAGATCACCGAAGCCCTAATCTCATGCCTCAGTCCCTGCTCGAAGGTCTGGGCCTGGAAGAATGGGTCCCATACCATGTCCATGGAGTATCATGAGAGGTCGATAAATCTTTCTGAGTACTGGGCTACTGTCATGCTTCCCTACCACAACTATAGTAACTCCTAGATGCACACCGCACAGAGGGTGGCTGGAACAAAATCCAAGCGGAAAAGGCTCTCGAAGTCTTTCCAAAGTAGAGATGCCTCTTCGTGCACCTGGAGAATCAGGATCCACTATCTACCTGCTGCTGCGTGTAGGAGACTCGCGGCAAGGATCACCATAAGGTCTGCTGGTGTCCCTACCAATATGAAAACTCTGACGATAGCCTCCTGCCAATCCTCGGCTGCCTGAGGGTCCGTCTCTCCACGGAACCTGGACGACCTCTGTCGCTAAAACTCGTGCAACACACTCAGGCGGCGTGCACTCTCTGCTACTGGGACTGGTGGTATCGGTGGCCCATCAGGTAGTGGTACCGCTGGTGCCTCCGCTGTAATGGGGCCCTGCACAGAGGCCTCGTCGCTCGGTGGGCTGCCATCTCGCACGTAACTAGAAACCCAAGCTGGCTGCCTTCATGGGGACATCCTGAAGAGAAACAGGTGCACCACGGTCAAACAATATACCTGGTTAGCTGACACAAAGTAATCACAAAGAATACTTTTGAAACACACATGCAATCAATGTTTTCGTGCACTGAGTTAGAAATCAGAAGTCAGGGTCCTGGGGTATGGATACGTTGGCAGCCGCACCAACACTAGACTCCCTGGACTAAAAACCATACTCATTACTCTTAACACTATTGCTTCACAGTAGATAATGATCAGAGTCCTGAGTTCTGTGGTAGAATCGGCTCCTCTGATACCAATTTGTCACAACCCGTCCTCGGGGCCCATGTCGTGACTACCCCAAGCTCGCCTTCCATAGGCCAGGGGCTGGTGACTAGCACCCAAGGCATAAATCCCGATAAAAGGGAAGTAATTGCCTTTATATAAGTAAAAAAACACAACAGAGTACACAAGCTGGAGTAAACACAAAGTAAACTGAGTACAAAAGTAAGTGATGGAAAGTAAATGGGCCAGTATACAAACCCAAATAAAAGTACAGTACAACTGAGAAAGAAAATAAAACAGCTGAAAAGTAAAGCAGCAACCACTGAGTCGTCCTACGAGAATTCCACCTGAAGGGTGTGTATATATAGTCTCGTCTGTACCTCGAGTCCGTCCGTCCACTCCGTGTACGTCCCTCCAGGTGGTCCACCTCTGGATACCATCCAGCTCCATAAGCCTCGACCACGATCAGTGTTGTCCGTAGTCTGCAACCAACACAACGTAGTGCGGGCAATGCCCGTACAGGGGAGACTATAACGATACTCAGTAGGGACCCAGAGACCCCCGAAGGTCTCCCAGAATCCAAAAAGGTTAAACCACAAAGGAAAGATACAAACACAAAGTATCAACCAAATCTACTTAGGTATATTCCCATACATATACCTAAGTCATCAATCTCAGTACGACTCCATCTTCCGATCCCAAGCACAACCAGTACACACAGAAAAGAAGTCAATTATACCAATGATAATGATTGAAAGTCAAGACTCATCTCACACAGGTATAAAACTCACGAAGAGGGGTGGAGATAATTAGATGTATCCTCTGAATCATCTCCTCTTCCGAACCCACATAGGATCCTAATACAGAAGTCATCGTTGCCGAACCCATGTAGGATCCAAGTACAGTAACCATCGCTGTCGAACCCACGTAGGATCCAAGTACATTCATCATCGTTGCCGAACCCACGAAGGATTAAAGTATAGTCTTCCTCTCTGCCGAACCCATGGAGTATCCAAGTACAGTTGTCATCGTCATCGAACCCACGGAGGATCCCATCACGGTAGTCGTCGCAGTCGCAACCATCTCTAGGGTTCCCGCACTCAGCATGCTCGATTCCGGGAGGGTCCGCTCCTCAAGTAAAGGGGTCGATACATCAACTATCACAAAGTCTAGAGTTTATCTATCCCAAAGTTCCATCTTGACAAAAGGAACTCAACATGACAGACGGCACGTCAATCGGACGCCCGGTCTGAGAGATATTGGCCTTTTCGTTCCAGGGGCCCGGTTGGAAATATGCTCGTTCCAAACCCGACCATTTTCCTAAGTTTTCCAAAACTCACTTAGAGTTTCGTAAAAGGACCTCCAAATCACGAGGTTCTCAGTTCCACAGACAGTGCATCGATCGGATGCGCGGTCTTTGAATTATTCAGTTTTAAGTGAATACGGGCCCGACCCATTAAGCCCGGTGGGTCGGCGGGTCGGGTTAACCCAGTTTTGGTGGGTCCGACCCGGAAGGGGTGTCAGACCGCCCCTAATAATCCCATGGCCTGACCCGAAGAGGTGCGGCCCGACCTGAAGGGGCGTGGCCCGGCTTGGCGCGTCCCTGCTGGCTCGGCCCGAAGGCCGAGCGACCCCGGGGGGGGGGGGGGGGGCTACCCGAACCGGCGGCGCCGCCCTCCCTAACTGGCCAGCCAAATCTGGTCGGCCTCCTGGCACAAGCGGCCTGCTCAGGCGGGCCACGGTTCATCCGGTGCAGAGCCCTTTTGGCACCGCGGCTCTCCACCACCTGGCCGGCTGACGGGCCAGCCAATTCTTCTGCCGAAGCGGCCCGTGAAGCCGACCACAGTTCTTTCCGCACAGCCGGCGCGACGACACTGGCTTCCTCCGCTGCAGCCTGCCCTAGCAGCAGCTCCGCATCCCCAGCACGGCGCGATGATTCCGTGCACCTTCCGCCGCGGCCCTCTTGGCCGAAACTTTTCTTTTCATGTGCGGCGATGGCCCTTGTTCCGCCGGCCTCTTCCGCGTTCCGCCTCCAGTCACCGATTCCAAAAATAAACAAGATCCAGCAGAGGTTCGTTGGACCATGTTCGTTCGACTCGTGCCCTCCGAGTTATTCGATAGCAATAGGCCGGTATAAAAAAATATGTTCAATGACTAAAGAGGCACAATTTTAATCCATTAAAATTGAACTTAAATCCCCTACCTTGAATATGGTTTGTTCATCGTAGACACGGAAAGCGATGTTGCTCCATCAACGTCAAAGAAGATCCGTCTTCGTTGGTGAGTTCCCCGCGTCGGTGTCTCCTCCCCTGACTTGGTCGAAGTAGAGGATTTGAGAAACGTGGAGAATTCTTCACCGAGTCGTTCTTCATTGAAGGTGGATGTTCTTAGTCGAAGAAGAAAAACCATTCTTCATCGAGGCGATGAATACCTCTCTCTCTTTTCTCAAGAGCTCTCTCCCAAAGTTTTTCCAACACAATAAAGCTCCCCAAAAATAAAATATTAGGCTTGGATAATATTTTATTAACACATCAAATTCAAAATTCAAAACTCAAATCACTTAATTAATTAAGTGAAGAGGTTGAATTTATTAATTAGGGTGTGTTGGCAAATAATAAAGAGAGAGAGGGAGAGGAAAAGTCCTCATAAATTAAGGGGTTGTCATGAATTAAACATGGGAGTTCAAAATGGAGTTATAAATGAGTTATGGAAGATGAAAGGTTGGGGCTCGTGTGGGACCCTCCTTTCAATTATCCACACATGGGAAGTTGGGTGGGTGTGGGCCCCACCAATAACTTTCCATGGGATAAATTAACTTCCATAGATATAAATAAAATTGTGTACCAAATTTTATTTATTTTATTCTAAATTACCTATTATTAACTTTCAACCCGCATAAAACACAGCTGCGGTAAAGGTCCCCTTTAGCAAATACCGGTGCTACGAGTTCATCGGTGCCCTCAGATTTCAATCCCAAGCAATGATTCAAAAGATAGAGAAACTCGGTCATTCATTCACTGAACGTACCAAAGATAAACTTTGGAAATTAATTCTAGGCACACCAGGCCTCAGAATCAAGTGTCATCAGAAGCCACAGACTTCTAAAATTACAAATAATTTAAGAAAAAAATTTCCTTGAAATTTTCGGGTCTTTACATAAAAAGTGGGATGATTTTTTCAACTGACCAACGATTACCCAAAAACATAACAACCTCCCTAAGCCCAATCTAAACCTATGATGAAATCAATATAAATTTCATACCATTTACACATGGGTATATTGAAGGGCTGCAAAAAACCTCTAGGAATATGATCCTCAGCCTTTACATGTTGTCAAACCAAACACCTCGCCACAAACTCCACCACTATGAATTTCATCTCGGGCCACCAAAATTGTATCCTCAAGCCACAATACATATTGGAAACTCTTAGGTGTACCAATAATGGTGAGTTTTGCAAATAATGAAGGACTCCCTCACACATCGCTTCCAGAACAAACATTCTACCCTGAAATATCATCCAGTTTCGACCATCCCTCTAGAGCATCACAATGGTCAACAAAATCGCACATCACCTCTTCCTATAATTCTCCCCACTGAGAATTCTCTTCATGCTTCATCTAATAATATTTCACTATCATATGAAACAATCATCCTCCATCATTAATCATTATAACATCCAAGTTCTAGGCCATTAAATCCTCCATCTCTCTCCAAATATCCCCTGACTCTGGAAAAACCTCCTTTCATGACTTCCTGCACAAAGAATCGGCCCCAACATTCCCTATTCCTGAGGTGTAATAGATATAAAAATAATAATACTAAAGAAACTCCATCCACCTTTGGTGATGGAAATCTAGAACAATCTGAAAAAAGATATACATCAGGATCTAGTGATCTGTAAAGGCCACAAAGATATCCCCAATGAAGTAATGCTACCATAAATTTAGTGAAAACACAACTGTTTCTAGATCTAGATCATGGGAGGAATAGTTAAGTTAATGTGGAAGTAGCTTACTAGGTCCATAAGAGTTAACTTCCCTCTACTGCATCAACATGCATCTCAAAACTAGAAAATAAATGTTACAAAACACCTCAAACCTCACACCCTTCTCAGGAAACTAACACACTAGAGGATTGAACAAATTCCACTTCAGGTAACTGAATGTTACTAAGAAATGATCAGTCCACATAAAATCTCGGTCCTTCCTAGTAAATTCTAACAAAAAGGACACAACTCAAGAGGAATTAAGAACAACCCTTCAATAATAGCATGTAAGACCAAGGCAACTGCGAACCACTTCCACGCTCTTGGGTTCATCCCAAGAAACAACTATCACGACCATTGAAAGGTCAACTACCAAACCCTCCTAAGACAATACATGCCTAAGGAAACATACCTATCACATCTAGAACTCACACTTGGACAACTTGTTATAAAGTTGGTGGTGTCGAAGGACCTGTAAAAAAGTCTGAGACACTATGAATTCTGATTCTATGACTTCAAGTAATCCAGGATATCATCGTTGAATATGATGATGAACCAGTCTAGAAACTCAAAAAATTTATAACTCATAAGCCCCATGAACATCTATGGTATGTTCGTTACAATGAAAAATATGACTATAAACTCAAAGTGTCTATACAAGAATTTGAAGGCAGTCTTTTAAACATCCTCATCATTCACTCTCAACTAGTGATATCCAAACCACATCTCAATATTAGAAAACCAACTTTACCCTATAAGCTGGTCAAAAGGAACATATATCCTCATAAGAGGGTAACATTTCTTGATCTTCACCTAATTTAACTCCCAATAGTCTATACACAACCTCATACCATCACCTGTCTTCTTAGATAATGACATTGAAGAACCCTAAGGTGACAAACTAGGCTAGATAAAACTCCTATATATTAGATCATCCACCTAAATCCTCAACTCTCGTAACTCATAAAGTGTCATTCAATAAGGATCCATCGAAATATGAGAATAATTGGGCCACATGTGTATCCCTAACTCATCATCATGTCCAGGGGGTAGTGTTACAACCTACCTAGAAAAAACAACTAGAAATCCCCCTACCCTAGGAACCTCAACCATCCCAGCCTCTACTAATTGAAAAAACAACTCATCTATCAAATAAAGAAGGGTTTCAATACATTGACCTCCCATATAACAACCCCTCTCACTAATAAAAACCACATGCTTTTCATCTACATCTAAGAACATGACACTCCTACAGAATAATTCTATAATGAAACACACTGAATACAACTAATACATGTTACGGATGAAATTTTATGGCTCTATTTTCATCAAAAAAAGATCTCGACTAGACTTATGTGGCCCCATCATCAGTTTACACCCCCAGTACACATCAAACAAGCTGGTCAGACCTCCAACTGGAATTTTCAACACCAGGGGAATTGGAATCCTCTCTATGTATAGTCCCAAAATATGGACTAGAGTTGGTGAAAACAAGGAGTGAGAATATAATAAATAATAAAATCACAAAAAGGGTATATGAAAAGCTGAGCATACCTCGAATGATCTATGTCCCCTCTTGCGATACTACCTCAACTGTGTGAAACTGATCACGACCGACTCCTCTACCTCTCTACTGATGAAAAATAATAAAACCACACTCGGGTCGAGGTCCCTGAACATGAGTAATATCCTTAGGATTTCCTCTACTAACTCCATCTTTTCAACACACTGAGATTTGGTGAAAAATCAAATCAATTTAAACTTTTTGATATTTTTAATCTCACACCACACTGAATGTAGATTGTATTATATGAAACCACAATGTTATTCTTTATTTATATGCAATACTAATTTAATCATGAAAAAAACAACACTTATATTATTTTGGGTACACAAAACACTATTTATGTCTGGTGTCACACACAATATCTAGTTCCTTCGATAACTTGTGTGACGAGAAAGACCTAGTTTTACCAAACTATAATGTAGTATTAATAATATTATTAAAAGATTATTATTGTTGTCACATAGAAATTGGAATGGTGGTTGTGAATAAGATTAATTAAGATATGAAAATATTTTTTACATAGGAATAATAATAATTATTTGGTGATGACTTAATTAGAAATGAAAATAAAACCATTTTGAAAATATAAGAAATCATTTGGTGGAAAACTATTTTTATGAAATCAAAAACATTTTACCTCAATAAATTTATTAAAGCAATTTTGATAAATCAATTTACTAAAATAAATATAAATATATATTATATTCAATCAATTAATTTACATTCCAATTATTTGTTTTCTATACAATTGATAAGAATGAAACCAATTTTATGAAAAAGATATATATTTTTCAAAAAAAAAATTACCTCCTTTTAATGGAACACCTATTTTAAATCTAATTTTTGAAATTTATATGAATATTATCTAAAAACATTTACAGAATTTTTTAAATAGGAATGTAAAAATTAACTTAGTATGAATTTTTTATATTTTTCTGAGAAGTTTAATTTTTGGATGAATAGTGAAAAACACTGAATTTTAATTGAAAAATTCTTTTTCATCTAATTTATTTATATAATTAAATTGTATTTTAAATTAATTTTAAAGTTTAATTCGATAAATTATACATAATTTAATACAATTTAGGTCTTTTTAATCAATTTAAAATTGAAATTGGATTTAAAAACAATTCAAATTTTTGAACATTGTCACATTAAAAACTCATTTTTTGTCCCGTCTGTGGGAATAATTGTAAATTAATTTATGAAAAATATTTGATTATAATTTTGAAAAATTGATTCCATATTTGGAATCATAATAATTTCTAATTTATAATAAATCCAACCAATTTTTTGAAAAAAAATTTAGTGAAATTAATTAAAATTAATTTGAGTGATTAATGTAAAAACAAGATTACTTAGTGGTTAACATAAAATTAAGGTGTAAAAATGACTCTACACTTTATCCATACACATTTTATGTACATATTTAAATATTAATCCATAATTTGTCTAGTTTTTCTTATTATGTAAGCCTCTTGGTAGGTAAAAATGTGGGGAGAACATAATTATTTTTAAGAATGCCAAGTGTGTCCTCTCCCTCCAAATATAAAAGAGCACTCACCCACCTCACTTATTCACACTATCAAGAAATTAGGATCGGAGAAACCCTTTAAAAATGTCCTCCCAACTTCCATACCTTCATACTACACTCCTAAATTTTGGAATAAATCTATCAAAGGAATCCATTTATTGAAAACCGAAAGGAGTTACCCAAAGAAGAGGTAACATCCTTCAATAAGAACTTTTTTTATTTCTTTCCCCACCCCCTAAATTATTCATATTAAATAATTCTATAATAAAAAAATTATACTCAGTATAATGATATGTTTTATGTTATACTTATGACCTACACTCAGACACACTTCCACAAAATGGGATATGGAATCATCATTCGTGTGGACAGTGGACTACCGCCTCACAAACTGATGTCGTCCGCTCTTCCATTAACACCTTTCAAGGATGGTAATTGTAACAGCCCAAGATTTTATGAAAAATATTCTTTTTAATTTCACTAATGTCTTGTGTTGTACACAACACAAAAAGGAGCTTGCACAATACGCATCCTTGACTTGCCTTGCATTACACGCAATCGCAACCTTCCTCGATAGCGTGTGTAGTACGTAATACTGAGTTTCACGAAACAACGATATGTTATTAAAATATTATTAAAACTAGCCGTTATGAATAGTAATAACCACTTTTTAAATTTTAGAAATTTTAGATCTCAAAATGGACTTCATTTTTGGATTCGGAGTATCGAATTTAGCCTAAGGTGAAATTTCGGTACTTTTCGGATAACTTTCATATTCTGATGAATAGTGAAAATTACTAAATTATAATTAAAAACAACTTTTTTAATCAAAATAATTAATAGTGATAAATTATTAATTTGAGTTGTTTTAAAGTATATTTAGAATATATTTTTACAATTTAATACAATTTTGGTCATTGGATGTAATTCCACATTTAAACCAGACATAATCAAGTGTCAATCTTTTGATAGATATTGTTTCTTAAAAACACGCTATTTGTTTTAACAGCGGGATTTAATTATAAAATTAATTAATGCAATTTCTATGTTATGAATTTGGTAAAATAGACTTCATTTTTGAATTCAGAATATGAAATATAGCTTAGGATGAAATTTTGGCATTTTTCTGAAAACTTTCAATTTTTGATGAATAGTGAAACCACTAAGTGGTAGGTTAAAAACTGAATTTTGCATAAAACTTAATTTTACCGCTTCTGTGAATGAAATTTCGAAAATCCGACAGACACGGTTAATATCAAGGACTAAAATGTGGTTCAATGAGATGAAAATAATTTTTGGTGAATAGTAACTTTTTACTTTTTTTTACCACGGTTAATAGTAAATAGGGTAACTAAGGGTAAATATGATATTACTATTACCCTAACACATGTCCTAGTTCTATTGGATAAGTGTAATTCGACCAAAAACAACCTTATGAATATAATATGACCATTTAGGTCCACTTGGATTAGATTATGACATTTAATATTATTTTATTTAATGAATAGTTAAAATAGTTAAAATCAAAGTTTAATAACTAAAATATTTTTAATATGGGGTTATACATAAGATAAATTCAACTATAAATATTCATTAGAAAGCTAAAAAGATTTCCTACATAATTATATTTTATTTATAATTTTTATACTTTAAATAAATTAATTTATTTATGACACAACGATGATGCAGTAATTACCCTTTTAAGGAAATATTAACATAATTGATGTTATAAATGCTCAAATGAATGTAATTTGAGACTTTTTATGAATTACAATAATTTTATAGGTTACTATGATATATTAGTGTTGATTTAATCAACTTGGTTCGAACATATAATTCTGTTATTACTTTCACAAAAATCATATATCAAATAGTGTCAAAATTGACACAAAATAGTTTTTAAATCAAATATTATATTATTAATTGTTATTTTATTCCTAAAAATATAATGTTCGGCCAAATGACTTAGATAAGGATATATATACTAATAATAAACAATTTGGGGTTCGTTTGGCATGTTATAGTAAGTGTATTAACCATATAGTGAAAGAAAACAAAAAGACACGGTAAAAGTTAAATTATTTAACTTAGAGTTAAATCTAATTGATAAGGTTAAAATAACACCCTAAACTTGTCTAAATCCTATTGGATGATAGGATTTCGTCCCATCCCCACTTTAGCTTCGAAATAAGACCCTTTGGAACCATTATAAACCGATTTTTACTTTAATATAAAATAATATTTTGAGATACTCCTAAAGTGCCCCTCTCCTCCCTTATAAAAGGGTACCTCCTCCCCCTCCTCCTCACACCAATTTTAGCACTCAAGCTCGGCCAACCCCTGCCAAAATCCCTTATCCACTTCCCTAGAATAATCCTAGAGGTCCTGGTCTTCTTCAAAGACCAATCTTAGTTCCCTAAGTGGAGGATTCAAAGAGGCGTTCCAAAGAAGAGGTAATATCCATTACCGATCTTTTCAATTTCTTTCTTCTTCAACTTCTTCTTCTTTAGTTGTTTCATGATAAAGTAATAACATAAGTATTACTTACATACTGATATGTTATTATAAATATGAAACAAATCTAATTCACCTTCTATCCATCCTACGGAAAAATGAAATCACCGCGCGTGCGTACGTACGGAATACCGTCTCCACGCCGTGGTGTAATATATTTTCCGTCACCACCTTAATTGGATGGGTATAATGGTTGAATTAGTAACTATATATGATTATTATAAAGTGATATTGATACTTAAATAGTATAAATACACTTCAACACAATTCCACGACCATGGGAACGATATCATCGCTCGTGCGTACGTACGGACTACTGTCTCCACGACGCGATGAGATTCATTCTCCATGTTAACCATTTAAGAATGATTATAAAGTATATATAAGAAATAATAATGAAATATATGACATTATAAAGCTACTGGATTTATGTATATATATATATATGTATGTCATCTACTTACTTCCATTCAAGACAATAAGGAAAGGAAAACAACATTCATGCGTACGTACGGACTACCGTCTCCATGAACGGTGTTTTTCATTTCATTTATCTATCTATTATATATATATATATATACTGAATATATATGATATATAAATCATATTTTATATTCTGGAAGTAAGTAAATCATGATATAAGTAATAATAATGTCAAGAAAAACAAGTCAAAAACACCTACGATAAATGAAACGATTTTACCCAAAACGCTTCTTTAACATGGAAATTACAAAAGAACGGGTAATATAATGTCATCAGTGAACCATATATGATATCATAAAAATGAATATGATTCTGTAATAAGTCAATGAAATTATTTAAATCATTATACAGGAGGTTCGGACACATACAAAGCAAATCGGACCTAAGGTAAGGGAAATATCACAATCTCATTTTTATCCGAGATTGTTTATACTTTGGTATTTACTGGGGTGTATTTTATCATCCACATCCATGTTTACTCAATATGTAATATTATTTCCATCCACCTACAATTTTTTAATTCCAATTTTACCCTTTGGTGAGTTTTTAGTAAAGGATATGAAAGGAATCATTTGTCGTTTTTCGTACAAGGTACTTTTTGACTTTTCCGACAAAAGTACGAAGAATGTTTTTTTAACTTATACGGCATGAATGGATTTTTAAAACATTATTTCCAAGAAACTTCCTTTACAAGTTTTCAAGTTTATTTTTAATCAACTTCTTTTATTTTAAATTCGTATGACATGTTATGAAAGGAAAAATGTTTTTGAAGTAGGAAGGATATTTTCCTCAAGAATGGAGTTCAAGTATTTTATCAAAATTATTTTCCATCTAAGATAATAAAAGGGTTATGTTTTTATCCCTATTATTACATGGATTTGATTATGTTGTGATGGAAATATTTTTATGAATTCCTTTATCTTATATGAATTGTTTTATGATTTCATGTTGTTTAAGAATCCCATTTTTATTACATGGGTTACGCTATGATGTATGGTTTATGATTATGTGGCACACATAAGAAAGGATTCATTATAAGATGGGTGGGACCTATATCTCCCTCAAATGCATTGGGTAAAGATTTTATATCTCATGAGATAGACATGGCTGGAATGGTAGGTTATACCGGTTCAGTGAAACAGGACTGGAACGAGGGTTACTCGATTCAGAAAGGGACTTTGTCCACTAAGATAGTCTTGGCAATGAGTCTTGACTAACAAGAAATGATTCTCTATGATTATGTGTGAATGCAACAAAGTTTCATGTTTTAATTTATGATTATTGTGATTACATTTCACTACCATGATTTATCCCATGTTATGAAATTATGCTCTCTTTTGCAGGTTATGATTTCCAAAATGTTATGTTCTTATGAATACGATGTGATTGATATTTCTTTTGTTTACCCTTACTGAGCATTTGAGCTCACCCTATTATGTTTTCTTTTCCCTAGGATATAAAGAAAGGTTTTAGGTAAAAAAAAGGAAGATCTTTATGGGAGATGTTGAAGATCTTTCACCACGATTAGAAGATTTTATTCCGAGTTTCCAAAGACACTAAACTATTACGATCCCTGTGTGTGTGTTTTTGTTATGTACCAAGTATTCCGCAAAAGTAATGTAATGTCCATGTACGTCAAGCTTCAGGTCTCTACAGTAATAATGATGGAAATGTTAATATAATATTATATAGATGATATTTATTATTTATTTATTATTATATAGTTATGATATTATAAATAACTTCATTATTTCCATTTTTTGGGAATACGATAACTTTTTTTGTGAACATGTGGACTACCGCCTTCTCAAAGAGATGTGATTCATTAACAATTAACATGGAATATATTAAAGATGGGTTTAGTAAATGTATATTATATTTATGAAATAATAATTCTACTAGAATTATAACACACACACACACACACACACACATATATATATATATCATTTACTTTCTATCATTCATTATGGTAAGAAAAAGGAAATAGCGTTCAAGAATACGTATAACCTACCATATCCATGAATGGCATAGTCCATTTCATATTTACATATTTTATAGATTATTATAAATACATATATAATGAATATATATGATATTTTATCATTTTTTATATTATTTAAATAATTAAAACATGATATATGTAAGAGAATCAGGAATTACAAGTCAAAACATATATGAAAAACAAAGCGTTTATTACCTGGAATGTAACTTTAATTTGAAATTGTTAAAAAAATAGGTTGTATATAAACATAATAAAATAATATACAGTATTATATTTAAGAATATAGTTCTTTTATTTATTTTTAATAATATTATATTTATTATACAAGAGGTTTTAATGTGTATGAAGAGAGTAAATACTTAAGGTAAGGTTTTTCTTGTGTCACAGTTATTTCTATGTGATATAAGATATATTCACCACTTATTCTTGTTAAGTTCTGTATATACTACCCTATGGTATTTTAGATCATGAATTTAATTTATTTAATTATACTAAAAGTTTCAATTGATGTTATTATTTTAGGGATATCCCGATTCAAAAGTTACTCAAATATTAAGGGGATTTGGGTCTCACTTTCATTTCTATGAAACTTATGCCATATTCACCACTCTATTATTTTTGTGTGTTTCATATAATTACTATGTATGTAGGATATTATTATTATAATTAGATTTATGGGGATTTAAATATCCATTTTATGATCAATATTTAATGGGGTTTATGGTTAAAAAGTTAACAAATTGGTAAATTAATTTTGTCTCACTTTTCCTTCTTTGAGACACATGTTGTGTTATGAACCTATACTCTTTTACATCATGTATATACTACCCTATGAGATTTTGTATCATGAGTCTATTTATTTTAATTATATTTTAATATTAATTATATTATATTCTTTCATAGGTATTATGATTCAAATTTACAAATGTGGTAATACTTTACTATTATAATCTCATCCTTTATCAAGACTGTTTACGATTATGCTTCTGTTGAAGAAATATTATGTTCTATATCTCAATAAATATCATGAATTTTATCATCCTCTTTTTATTATTGATATATTCATGTATTGGTATCATTTTTTCTAGACTTTGGTACTTAAGATGATTAATAAAATGTTTTTAATAAAATACGATTTTTATCTCTCTCTTTAGTTGGAAATTTGTTTTATTCAATAAAACATGTTTTCTAAAAAGGTTTTATAAAAGGTTTTTAAATGATAATTTAATATTATTTTTAATAAAAATTAATTTAAAAATGTTGTATGATTTAATGTGTTGAGTTTTTTTTTCAAAGCTTTATTTATATGTTTTCAGTATTTTTTTCAAAGAAAATAGATTTAAAAATATTTTATGTTTCAAACAGTATTTTTCAAACAATAAAAGATATTTTCTACAAGAAATGAGTTAAATTATTTTTAAATCTTACTTTATAAGTTTTCAAAATGTTTTTCAAAGAAAAAGAATTTATAAATGGTTTATGTCTAAAAAATGGTTTTCTAAGAAAGGTTATATTCTTTAAGAAATTCTCGTGATTATTGAAAATCCTTCTCCATTTAAGATTACACCCTATGATATATTTAATGATTTAATTAGGATATGATGCAAGTGAACCCATTCTTATTCTTTCTATAAATGGTTTATGTTTATGATTAAAAGTTTTTTTATCAAAACCATTTCTCTTATACGGGTTATACCATGATGAAATGCTTATGAAACATGCTTCCTTTCATAGGCTATTATTTGATGAAATCATTTTTAAACCTTTATATTTTCCATAGGTTATGATATGATGAAATATTTATGATACTGGTTTAATTTCATGGTTTATGATATGATTTTTATGAAACCCATATATTTTTATGGTTCAATATATGGTTAATGTTTTATTATCTTGTGGAACACGTATATATGATTTCATTATGTGATGGGTATGACCTATATATCCCTCCAATGTATTGGGTAAAGATTTATATATCATGACATAATTATGGTAAAAAAGTTGAAGGGATTGATCCATAATGGGAAATAAGTGTGCCCTGATCCAAAATTTGAAATGGGTGTGTCCTGATTCGTAATGGGAAAATGATGTCTCCTGATCTATAATGAGAAATAGGCGTGTCCTAATAAACAATGTGAAATAGGGGTGTCTGATCCAAAATAGGAAAAAAAATTTATCCTGATCCACTATTTTTATAATCCTGAGAGTTAACCCTAACTAATATGATGTTATTACATGTTTTCAATGTTATTTTGAGACTCAGTTTCATGTCCCTAAGTTTATTAAAGGTGCTAATTTCATTTCCTTAACTTAAAGAGTGAACTTGTTTCTACTTATAAATATTCAAAATGTTATAAGATTATTTGTATGCCAAAAATATGTCTTATGACTAAGATATACTCACATGGTTTACATTTTTTATTAACTTATGATTCATTTCTTATGAACTTCCAATCATTATGGCATGACACTTGATTATGATCTTCGATATTTAGGGTATGATCTTATAATGTTATGATCATGTTCTAATGACATTTTTCTCAAGATTATGCTTACATATATACTTTTTTATCCTTACTGAGAATATCAGTTCACCCTTTTTTCTGTTTCCTTTACCAGGGTTTTGCAGAATAATTTTAAGTAGGAGTACTAAAGGGGAAGATATTTGTGGGAGACTTTGGAGATCTTTCAAAAAGATAGAAGATATCGTGTTCTATGTTTCCAAATACACTAATCTATTATAGTCCATGGGAATTTATTTTTGTAACATGATGAATATTCTTCTAAAATGATGTAATATCCATGTATGTTAATCCTAGGTCGTTATAGTTGGTATCAAAGTAAAGGTTTAGTAAACCTTTGGAATCTAGGATGATAAAAGCTTAGTGAGATCCCTAGGGATATTTCTAAGGATATTTCAAGGGATTTATCTAAGGATAAGACTATGGTGTCATATATTTAAAAGTATATTTCAGGATTTAGTCATTCTATAAGTACTTTTTCATAATTATGTGGTTTTCTATGATGATATGTTTCTCTCACTCAATGATTTATGGTCATAGTCAGTAGAAGTAACTAGAAGGAATTGGGTTAACATTGAATGTTTCATATGTTGAATGAATGGGAATTATAAATATCATTGTCCTAAGTGGAAATCTCATGAAGAGAACCAGTAAGGTGGTACAAGAATTGGTTATACTTCTGAGGATAAAGAGACCAAAAAGAACATGTGAAATTTGTGGGATGTTCTAACAATACTTTTTACATTAAATATACGTGGCATGATTAATTTGAGGTTGAGGAACCTTCAGAAATGATTTATATTTAATATTATAGTAAAAGAGTATTAAATAATATTATTATAAAGACTAAGTAATAGTTTAAGAATAATGTTGGATGATGGAAGTGTATATGTATAAGAATTCAAGAACTATGTTATATGAATCATGATGTATATGTTTTCCATTAAGGATTTTCAAAAATATATTGAATGGTTCTGATGAACTAGAAAAGATATTTAATGGAAAGGTGACATTTTGATTAAGGGAAGGTAACCCTTAATGTGTCCCTCACATAGAGAAAATTGTGTTTATCTTTGTTAAAAATATGATTGACATGGATGAAGTAAACTTGATAGTACTTATTACCATGGAACCGATTATTGATTTGTTGAAAATGTGGTCTATGTTATCATAGATTATGTTTACAACCAATTTTTTTATTTAAGGAATATATATAATAAACCTTTCAATAAAAAATAATTCATGTTTCCAATAAGGTTTTATAGAAATTTAGGTTATTACCATGTTTTAAGAGAATACAAGATAAAGGTATTCACATGTTTGGAATGCAACAACTAAGAGCTACATTATGATATATTGGGATAAATGTTAAGCTGATTTTGAGAAATTTAGAGACCTTATTTCTAATGTTTTTTATTTTGATCTTTTGGAAGGGTTACAAGGTTAACCATTTGTGTAATGGTTTAAGTTAAACATCATATGAGGTTTTAGGGATTAAAATATTATCTCTCCACATAAGGATTTATGAATATTGGATAACTGTGCTAACCATTTTGTTGTGATGTTAACTGAACACAGATGGAATGAATTATCATTATATTTTTGGATCTCATGATCTGTTAGTTCTTTAGGAATGAAAAATTCACATTCATTACCTCGAGTAAGAGATGGAGTTGGAATTGATCAAGGCATAACCAAAGTGTGAGACTATGCATATGGAATGGAATGAAATCATGTAAGTGTATCTTTTTGTGATAAATTATTCAAATCTAGGAAAAGGATATTGAAAAATATTTATACTAATACCTTTATTTTTATTGAACTGATGGTCTAATAAATCATCATAGATTTATGGTTTTGAGTCCCTTAACTTTCCATTGATCATTCAGTTGGTTGTGATTAGTGATCATTACCAATCTCTATAATTATTTTTCCTTTTCTTCCATGTCCAATATTCACTTACCACCTAAGTTCTCCTATATGGAAACCTAGTTATGACTTACTTTGGGTAACCATTATGGTCCACACTTTCCATTTTTAAATAAAGTTTTAGTATTCATTTTTACGATGTGGGGTTATATGAAAGAAACTTTCAAGTATTAAAGATTTTATAACCTAGATGAATTTTGAGGGAGAAATTCATTTTAAGGTGGTAGAATTTAACAACTTGAGTTTTTTTAAAAACAATTTGAATTAATTTAAACTTTTTGAAATTTTTCATTTAACACCACACTAAATATAGCTTGTGTAATAATAATACACCAGGTTATTCTTTCTTCATACGCAACAAAAAGTCGATATTACACTATAAGAAAAAATTATATTAGATTTTGGTGCATCAAACACTTTGTTTGTTTTATGTTACACACAATTTTTAGTTCCTTCTATAACTTTCTTGATATGCAAGTATTATTTTTACCAAACTACAATGTACTATTAATATTATTAAAAAAATATTATTATAGTTTTAACATAGCCATTGGAATGGAGGTTATGAATAAGATTAATTAAATTATGAAAATATTTTAAATTTATAAGAACAATTATTTGGTGATGAGTTAACTAGAAATAAAAATAAAACAACTTTGAAAATATAGGAAATATCTTGCTAGAAAACTATATTTATACAATCAGACACCTTTTTCCTCAATAAATTTATTTAACCACTTTTTATAAATGATTTTAATAAAATATATGCATATATATATATTATATTAAATAAACTATTTAAAATTCATATCATGTGTTTCCTAGAAAAGTGATAAGAATAAAACCAATTTTATGTATAAAGATATATATTTTTCTAAATTATAATGTTACCGCCTTTTAATAGAGCTCCTATTCAAAATCTAATTTTTGAAAAATTTCAAAATTTTATTTTGAAAAATAAAAATATTTTTTTAGTGATTAATTTCAATATTATCATAGGGTGAATTTCTGGTATTTTTCTGAAAAGATTTATTTTTGGATGAATAGTGAAAATACAGAATTTTAATTGAAAACATATTTTTTCATATAATTTATTTATATTTTTAAATTATATTTTAAATAGGTTTTAAAGTTTAATTAGATCAATTATATATCAATTAATAAAATTTATTTCATTAGAATAAATTTGACTTAGAAATTTGATATAAAAACATTTAAATATTTTCACCTTAAAAACTGCTTGTTTCATCCCTTCTACGGGGTTAATTTTTAATTAATTTCACCCACTTCTATTATTATAATTTGAAAAATGGATTCAAAATCTGGAATCATAATAATTTATAATTATAAATAATTTCAACTTAGTTTTTGATTATTTTTTTTAGTGAAATTAATTAAAATTAATTACTGTGATTAAGGTAAAAACAAGATAACTTCGTGGTTAAAAATAAACATAAGGGGTAATAATGACACTAAAATTGTCCAATACCCAATTTATGTACATATTTAGACCATAAAACTTCATGGATATAATTTATTTTGTTATGGAAGCCTATTGGTATGTAAAAACATGGAGATCAAACAATTATTTTAAAAAATGCCAACTTTGTCCTCTCCTTATACTTATAATAGAAAACTCACCCCACACCTTCACTTATTAACACATATCAAGTCATTTTTATCTTCCAAAATATATCAAAATATCCTAATAGAATACCTAAATTAATTATAGAAGCCTCCCATTGGTCATAAATACATCAAATGAATCCCTTTGGTTCAAACCAAAATGAGTTACCCAAAGAAGAGGTAACAAATTTTAATAAGAACATTTGTTTTATTTCTTTCTCCACCACCAAAATTATTATTATTATTCTATGATTATATAATAAAAAAATTATCCTCAATAGACTGAGATTTTTTCATGTTAATTTTATGACCTTCATGGACACACACTTCCATCAAGTGGGATACTCAATCAACATACATGTGTATGGTGAGCTACCACCTTACGAACTGATGTCGTTCATTATTCCATTACCACCATTAAAAGTTGGGAATAATTATGGATTTAATATTTTATATGATATATATGATATTTATTATTTCTTTATTCTTATTTAATTATAATATAACACATACCTTTATTCTTTCCATTTTTTGGGAATATGATAACTTAGTTTTTGGACATATGGACTACCGCCTCCTCAAAGTGATGTGATTCATTCACACTTTACATGGAATGTAATAAGGATGGGTTTATTAAATGTATATGATATTTATAAAATAATAAGTTTACAAGAAATAATATATATATATATATATATATATATATTTTATTTACTTACTTTCTTTCAATACGGTAAGAAAACCGAAACAACATTCATGTGTATGTACATCTGACTGTCTCCATGAATATTGCATTCTATTTCATATTTAAATATTTTATAGATTGTTATAAATACATATATAATGAATATATATGATATTTATACCATGTTTTATATTATTTATATAATTATATCATGATTTATGTAAGAGTGAGAAGAATGAAAAGTCAAAACATATCTGAAAAACAAAGCGATTATTACCCAAAATGTAACTTTAACATAAAAGTATTAATAAACAGGAAATATATAGTCACAATAAAATTATATACTCTATGATATATAATAATATGGTTCTATGTTATATGCATAGTAAACTTATTTTTATTATACATGATGTTTGAATGTGTAGAAAGAAATTCAAGATTTAAGATATGGGTTTTGTCGTCTCACTTTTATTTCTTTGAGATATATGCTATATTTGACACTTATTCTTATTGTGTGGTGTATATAATTAACTATTACATGTAATATCATGAATTTAATTTATTTAATGATATTAAAGGTTTCAATTTATGTTATCCTTTCATGGATATCATGATTCAAAATTAACTAAAGTATTAAAGGCATTTCTAGTCTCACTTTTATTTCTGTGAGACTTATTCCATATTCAACACTTTTTTGTAGTGTATGTACTACCCATGAATATGTTATATGATTATTATCCTTAAATTTATGGGTATTTACATATAAATTTGATGATATTTATTTCACAGGGTTTACAGTTTAAAAGTTACTAAATTGGTAAATTAATTTTGTCTCAATTTTCCGTCTTTGAGGCATGTGTTGTATTATGCACCTATATTCTTTTACGAGGAGTATATACTAACCTTTGGCATGTTTTATCTTTATTATCATTATTTTAATGATATTTTAATCTTTTTGTAATTATATTCTCTCATATTTATTATGATTTAAAGTTACCAAAGTGGTAAGAGTTTATTTCCACATTCTCATCATTTATCGAGATTGTTTACGATTATGATTCCATTGATGAAATATAATGATCCATCTCTCAATAAATCTCATTAATTTCATTAACATATGTTTATTCATGATATATTTATATATTAGAACCATTTTACTAATATTTTTTACTTAATATGATTAATAATTTTTTTTAATAAAATCCAAACTTATCACTCTCTTCAGTCAGAAATTTTGTTTATTCAATAAACCATGTTTTATAAAACTGTTATCAAATTTTTAATGATATTTTAAGATAATTTTCGATGAAAATTATTTTAAAATTATTTTGTGTTTTATGGTCTTTAATTTTTTTTCAAAGAATCCTTTATATTTTTTCATGGTTGTTTTCAAAGAAAATGGTTTTCAAAAATATTTTTTGTTTTAAAAAAAATTAAATAGAAAAGGTTATTTTTCCCAAGAAATTTTTTTAATTTCTTTTAAATATTTTGTTAAATGTTTTCAAAGTGGTTTTAAAAGAAAAATATTTTGAAGATATTTTATGTCTAAAAAATGATTTTCAAGGAAAGCTTATTTTCCTTTAGAAATTCTCAAAGTGATATTTAAAAATTCTTCTCCATCTATGTTGACACCCTTTATTATGTTTAATTGTTTTCTTGGGATATGATCCCAGGAAACCATTCTTATTATTTATAAAAATGGTTTATGTTTATGATGACATGTTTTTTATGAAACCTGTTTCTCTTCCACAAGTTATAGAATGATGAGACCCTTATGAAACATGCTTCATTTAATGGGTTATTATATGATGAAATGATTATAAAACCTATATATTTTACATATGTTATGATATGATGAAATTTTTATGATACTCATTTCATATCATGGGTTATGATATGATGATTATGAAACCCATATATTTTTATGGGCCCTAATATGATTTATGTTTTATTATCATATGGAACATGTATGTACGATTTAATTATGTAATGGGTGGGACCTATATCTACCTACAATGAATTAGGTAAATATTTAAATCTCATGTTATATATATGGTAACAGGTCTAAAAGCTTGATCCACAATGGAAAATAGGTGTGTTCTAATCCAAAATGGTAAATAGGTGTGTCCTTATCCATAATGGGAAACATGTGTGTCCTGATCCAAAATGGGAAATAGGTGTGTCCTAATCCACAATGGGAAACAAGTGTTTCCTGGACTAAAATTGGAAATAGGTGTGACCTAATCCACTATGTTTATATTCATGGGAGTGAACATTTACTACTATGATTTTATTACATATTCACAATATTATGTATGGACCTGGTTTCCTTTTCACAGGTTTAGGAGCGGGGTTGATTTCATGTCCGTAACTTAATGAGTGAACTTGATTATATATATACATGTTCAAAATTTTATAAGTTGATGTGTATACCGAAAACATATGTCTTATGCCTATGATATTCTCTCATGGTTCACATTCTTGATTATCTTATGATTCATGTCTTATGAACTACCAAGATGTATGCCATGACTCTTAATTATGATCATTGATATAAAGGGTATGATCTTCTAATGTTATGATCATGTTCCCATACCCTTATTCTCATGATTATGTTTACATATGTCCATTATTAACCTAAATGAGTAACTGATCTCATCCTTTATTATATTTCCTTTCCTCGGGTTATGAAGAAGTGTTTTAAGTAAAAGTATAAAGTATAAGATCTTTATGGGAGACTTTGGAGGTCTTTTAGCAAGTCATAATATACTGTGTTCCATGTTTCCAAAGACACTAAACTATTATGGTTCTCAATAATGTATTTTTTAAATTGTATGAATATTTATATAAAAATATTTAATATTCATGTATGATAATAATGGGTCACTATAATCTCCCCTCAACAGAGCATAAGCCTGCTAAACCTGGTGCTGAAATAGTCTCGTTGTAAACTACTATTGTGGCTAGTGCTAATCCTGACTATCTTCGCGAAACTGAGGCACAAAGAACCAATGAGAACCAGTTTGGAAAATAGACACAAACTCTATAGACAAATCACATTGATCTATAATCCCTAATAAATCCATAGAAACCAATATCCATAGAAGGATGGAAGGGAATCTACTGAGGTCAACTCCCCACTGGTTTAAACCTTGAAGTCCATGGAGATTGGGATCTTCAATTAATAAATATGATCCTTGAGGAACCCTATTTATTCCCCTATCACAGCAAACCTCCTTAAGAGTGCGTCCACCTGATCACTTCCACCTTATTTTAAACCTCTAGATACAGTTTCAATATAGAAGGAGTAACTGCATACTAGATTGAAGGATGTAGTGCCTCCTCAATATGTCTAGCACAAGACTCTTTATATGTAAAAATATCTATAGAAAAACACAGAAGGCCTTTGAACACGATTACCAGCTCCCAGGATTACATAATCTCATGAAGAAGGGAAATAAGCTCCTTCCTCTTTACTATATTCATAGTTAATGAAAAGAAATCTTTCTAGAACCCTTTCTAAGATTCAACCCATGAAACATATGTCTCCTTTAGTTAACCCAAATACTGTGTCCACCACTGATGTATGGATCCGTATATTTTACTAACTTCAAGAGGGACCTAGTATCCCACTGGGGATTGGATCAATCTAAAATAAATCTCAAGGTCCTCCACAAAGCTCTCTGTATCCACATTTGAAACACTACCCTCATACTTTAGTAAAGTCTTCCATTGGAAAGAACACAATGCCTGCTGGAAAACCTCACCCTCCTCTGCCGGATCGACCCTTTCGTGATCAACCAGATCATCTTTATGAACCTCAACTATCTGATCCACTCAAAGATAAAGAACCTGGTCCATGATTTAAAGGTAAAGTAATGATTTCTAAATCCCATGTAGTATGGAATTATATCCAGATTCATTTTATTCATTTTTAATTTCAAAAAGAAACCCAATTAAAGCATGAACACAATTCATCATGATTCATGTACATCACCTAGGTCTCTACACTGAAAGTTGGTCCATCTCACTTAGTCATTCAACAAGATTATAGTCTGTTCACTGGATAACGGGGAGACCTAAAATCAACTGTCATATCTGGTCTCCCTGGCCTATGTCAAGAACCATAATCAACCAAAACTATTTCCATAAAACCCATGTAATCCTCACAATTACAAACTCCTAACATCATTTTATCTCTCAACTATGATCCTTTGATTCCACTCTATCATGAACCTTCCCTACAAAGATACCAAAATGAGGGGAGATAGATAATGACCCCTGAGTCTTGCCTCTAGTAGGCCTCAGGTTGGTGAATAGCACTGAGGGTATAAAAATCTCATAAAATGGAAGACATTGCCCTCTATAATAATATAGGATCAGGAGAAAATATGAATCACCTGCAAGAAACTCCATGGAATAATATGAAAAGAAAACCAAAACCATCCCACAATGATAGTATAAATAAAATTTATACCAGTAAAATTCTCCAATGTAAATACCCAAATAAAAGATAAATCAGTGAAACAAATATTGTCATATGGTCCGATCTAGTAATGTCTATCACTTACCATATAATCCTACAAGAAATATGAAAACAGTTTGTATATATTGGTTGACCATACAAGTATAACTAGTAGGAAAAAAAATTCACTCATGAATATGTGAAAGAAGCATACTAATTCACCTGTGAGAAAATAGAAAAACCAACAACACCTAAATAGGTTAACTACCCACCCCAACCTCACCATGGAATTCTCACCAAAGAATGCAAGTCAAGTATAATAACATAATAATATGTATATTGATGAAGGGTTCCCCAAACTGCTTTCTATCTGATTTTTCACTGTCACACCCCAATTTCATACATCATGGAACTCCCATCTATTATAAATATAATTCCACTTCTTCCAAAGCACATTTACATCACATCACACCAGAAGACACATGGGACAACACCACAAAAGCATGGTCACATCACATCTCTCCTAAAAACATCTGAAAAAACACAACACGTATCACCCAAATACACCTGGTCCATCACATCACAACCACTACCATAACCAAAGTAGTAGGGTATAGAGAACATGAAGAACATCAACCTAATTTATTCATTCTACCATGAACGACCCCCACTACAAGCCTCCCCACATCATAATCATATTTCACCTCCCTTAAATACACTTTCTCCATCACAACTCACCAAATAACACCTAGGTCATCACATCTCTCTTGATGACACCTGGTCCATCTCATCTAACCTGATGACACCTCGTCCATCACCTTGTTCACTACCAGACCTTCATGCATCATAGAACATTCATATCTACTCACTTGGAAGAGAGAGTGGGAAAGAGAGGGTCTCTATCAATCCATCCACATCACCAAGATGTTGGGAAAAAATCCCCATGCATGATGATGTGTGTGTCAGCACATAATTATTGACATGGGTGGGGCAAAAATAGAAATAAAAAGGAATATAAAAGCATATAAATAGAGGCACACCCAAGACTGACCTATAGGTTCACAAAAATTCTAAAAAACATGCAACATCCCCAATTTTGTTGGAACCTCTAAATACAGAGCATAATATGTGTAAAAACAAGCCAAAAGCCACTTACAATTTTCCATTACCAATTCATTAACCATACCATTCATTTAATTATTAATAATAAACCCCATTTAACTGCATAACCGATAATATGATCATTAATTAATCATTTCCATCCCATTAATCAAACCAAACACCATCCGTTTCAATCATTATTAAAAAATTATTCCATAACCACCCATGCATCTAGAAAAAAGAAACCATACATCACATGTAGTTCATCATCCCCATCAAACCATAAATACACCACCCCCAAAGCATAGACCAAACAACCATCACCCAACCACCCCAAATCATAAACAAAAAATCATCACCCATCAACCCCACATAACCCAACCACACGACAACCATACATCACATCACGACCACATATCTCTTATCCTCATCACAACCACACATCCCAACACATCAAGATTATTTTATAGATTTTGACAATGGAGATTTTATTATATTTCAATTTTTTCTGTGGGAATTATCATAAAATACATAATCCCAAAGTACCCATTTCATTATCAAACTATAATTGGTCATCCAATTTCCATTTTGGGTGATATCAAAATAAGAAAAAAAACAAGGATTCCACAACTCATGCCAAAATAGTTAAAAAAACAACCAATGACCACATTATTTAGTGGGGAATTTAGATAATACAATCAAAATATCACAATAATATCAAAGTTATAAAAACATGAGAATCAAACACCTTCTCCATTCAATTTCAATTAACTAATTCTTTATCATTGATTAGGCCGACACAACCAAATCCCATAGATAAGAAATGTAATGCCTTCCTTTATAACACACAATAAATAGATATGAGGGATTCCCTACCTCAATGATGTTTTTCAATTAGATTTTCACCACAGGGTGAAGAAGAATTTCCTATAACCACAATAGGACATGATAAAACAGTAGTTCAATCTGCACCACATCAAGGATCATCAAAACGAAGCCAAAATCACAACCCAAACTAAAATGAAATCACCACAGTGAATATTTGGAAGAATAGTTGAAGGGAGACAAGGGATAAAGGGGATAAATCACCATAGATATCCAATAAACAAACACCATATCCAACAGATCGAAGGATAAGGGAGAGATATTGAAGAAATCCTCAACACAAATTATGATAATTTGGAATGACAATGGGGAGGGTGTCCAAATTCAAATAAATTTAGCTGATAAAGAGACTTTAAAAATAGGAACCATATAGTTTCACATCGTGTAAACCTTACATGCTGTGTAATCCATGGGTTTTCAAAAAAATTCCACTTTCTAAAAAACATTTCGGATATGATTTTATTTAATACATGTCATGAATTCAATATACATGAAGTACAATAAACCTCACGGTTTCCCCCTATACTAATTTAAAATCTATTAATTAGGTGACTACACAAGATTTGAACCAGATTTACACATCATGTAAATATTACACGATGTGAATTTACCGCTTCAACACCCCCGAAGCTCAGTCCTCCACCAAAAACATCTTAAAACCCTTCAGGAACACTCCAATTCCGAAAAACAACAAAGTAATCATCTGGGAATACTCAATTTATTATAAGAATATTGTCACACTACATACACATGATAAATATCAAGAATATGAGAATTTTTTTGAAGATTACCTAAATAATGTTTATAGAAAACCACTCAACAAACAACCCTTGATTAAAACTAAAAAGGACACAAAAACCTAGGTCAGGAACTCCTTGGAAATAGGGTTCATAAGCTTAGGAAGAAGAGAAACAACCAATAAAATCAGCTTCCAAAAAATAGAAGGAAACTGAGTCAAATAATTACTTGGATCTTTGATTCACACTAAACAGCACTTTGAATACCTAATAATCAAAGTATAATGATCCATGGAAGATAAGGGAGCTCTTTGTTCATTCCCTAGGTTGATAGAGAAGAAATAAGGATGAAAATCAGGTGAAGTCATATAAGGCTCATAATGGAAAAATGTAATTTTCCCTACTTTTAATAAAGTGCATGGTTTGGTCGCATAGTTTCCAAACATTGCAATAACCCTCCAATATCCTCTATCCAAGAGGAAAATAATCCACAGAGCTTCTTTGGACGTCTATATAGGTTTTCATATCATGTGGAAATTGTGTGTTATCCTATATCTAAGAGATACCTCTAGATTCACCATCTCCTACACCACCTCACATTGTTTGTATACTGTGATCTCTACTCTTATAGGATACATTTTTATGAGGCGTGGTTAGCACTAACTATGCTCCAATCATCAGTCACACACTATAAGGAGGATTTTTTTTTATTTTTCATGTCTTGAAATCTAGGAAGACTCTCGAGACCCTCTCCAATACCGAGAAGCATCTCATTAACCATCTTCAAGAGCCTTTAAAAAAAATAAACATAAAATTACCTAATCAAAGGGTTGGGATCTTACACCAGTGAATTTATGGTTGTATTTATGAACACCACTTTTTAGGACCATGAAAAATATCTCACTCAATTGAAGAACCAACTACTCTAGGACTAGATATACATGAAACACCGGGTTGAACACACTTGAAATGATGTTTCTTTTTCATTTGGTGATTTATTTTATGTCAAAATTCTGCCTCATCATCAAAAATCCATTCCACACTGCATTCAAAAAAAATTATTTTCTCATGACTATGGGTATTTTCCAATTCTTTGTAAGATCATCCCGGTGGTGTATAAGCTTGAACTTCCTTTAGGATAACAAATTCACCTATTTTTTTCATGGAAGGGTAGTGTATCAGCTTTAATTTTTTGAGGTTGTTGATTCCATGACACTTTGATGTAGTCATCCCCAAATATTGAATCATCCAATTTCAAAGATGGTAAAGATCGAACAGGAACACCAATATCTTCATGAACCACATCATCCAATGGATGTATATCATGGGGTTCAACCCCCAAACAATGGGCCACTAAGACCCGAGGTTGTTCCATATGCACTATGAAAAAGTCCCACAAATCCTATAATGGTGCATTGTGATAGACTCGGGTTTGACTCTACTATTGGAGGTGTCAAAGCTATTCCTACTACGAGCATAGTTGTTCCTGTTGTTGGTGTAGTAGTTTTGGAGATTGTTTCTATTGTGATTGAAATTGTGCCAATTCAATTTGTGTGGACTAATTCATAAGAGAGAGCGATTTCATAATTTCATTATTATTGGTCATGATAACCACAAATAAATTTTATGAATAGAGATGATGGGGCCTTGTGCATTTGTTTGAGGTGTAGCATGGAGTTTTGAAGAGAATCTGGAATCTTAAAATGCATGGGAACCACCACACATGGTTGAGTTTGGGAACAAGGAGTAGATGGGGAATGAATCATAGGAACTGGTGTGATCGAGCCACTATAATTGGGAAACACACTATTTTTGGCATGTGTTGTACTGGTTATCTGTGGCTGGGTGGTGCCTTGGGTCATTAAGTACAAGAAAAGAGGAATCATAGAGGATCTTTGCGATTCTATGGAAGTAACGTGGTGTAGAAGATACCAAATGTATGATGAAAATAAGAGCAGGTATGGAATTCAGAGACATAGGATCCCATGAAGGTTAGGATTGTAGGATTTTTGGATCGTGTTTCTGAAATCAAGGAGTGAAGTCAGATGGTGGAAAACAAGTATTTTCTTCAATCTGATACGAACTAATGTAGCACAATGGGGTAAAACGAGTCCTTAAATGAGGAAATCAAGAGTGGATCACAAAATAGAGATATTTCTCTTAGGTAATTTGATTAATAATGGAAAATATTATTGAAAATAACACAAAAACACCCTATTTTATAGACATAAACTCAAATGACCAAATTTGCCTAAAAATATATCATAAATGAAAAATAATTATATCTAAATAAAAGGATTAAAAGTCCCAATGTGTAGGATGTTCTAGATTGTGTTATACTAATTTTTGACATCATATTGTTTTCTAAAAACAAAAAAATTGGAAGAAAACATGGGATACCAGAATATGGAACATTGGAGGTAGAAGTGTTTGATGTCGAGGGTCTTAATTTTATGGGACCACTACCTAAATCTATAGGGAATGAATAAATTTTGGTAGCAATGATTTTTGTATCGATGTGGGTTGAAGAAATTTTATTTCTTAACAAAAAGGAATCCCATGTAGTAATGTTTGTTAGGAGAAACATTTTCAATAGGTATGGTCTCCCAAATTCCTAATCAGTGATAAAAGTGTTCATTCCGAAAACCACATCTTTATGTTTTTTATTTGAATATTTGTATTTTGACATAACATAGGAACTATATATCTTTACAAGACCAGTGGACAAGTAGATCTATCCAATAATTCTATAAAAAATATTATAAAAAAATATCATGGTTCAAGGAAGTATTGGCCAATTAAGTTAGATTATGAATTGTGTCCAATAGGATATCTTACATAACTCTTATTGGTATGTAACCATATAGGCTTGTGTTTGTAAAATAGGTTCACTTACTAGTGTAAACATATTATAAGGAATTATGGGAAAAATCCTTAAATTTAAATGAAAATAAAGTAGTAATGAAGTTGTTTCAATTAATAAAACATGAGGGATTAAGAAGAGAATAATATGGAAATGTTAGGATATTCAAGGAGATAACTAAGTCATTTTATGATGCTCACATTAGGCATAGATAATTAATAGAGGGGAAGAAATCACTTTTTTTCAATTCAAGGTTGAAATTATTCCCTATGAAGTTGAGGTCTAGATGGTCAAGTGGATTGAATGTTGTAAATTTTTTTATTAGTGGAGTTTCCGAGATTTCAAGAAAAAAATAGATCTATTTACTATTAATAAGAAAATGATGAAACCATATATCTAAGGATACTCAATGGAAGAACCAATAAAATCAAACTTAGAATAATGAGTAGAAAGGAAGTCCGGATGAAGGCTCTAAAGTTATTACTTTTGGGAGATGAACCAAATCAAGGAGTTTTTATTTTATTCTGGAGTTTTATTAATCAATAAATTCATCCTAGGACTCTCTACTCATAGCGATAAAAAAACGTAGTAGATTCCAAAAGGAACTTAACACTTCTTGTGATTGTTATCCATGTGATCCATAGAAAATCCACATCATGTTTTTTTATCTTCCACAATTGTGTAATTACTATCCATAAATTATTTTATTTGTTTAATCATTTAATAATTCATTAGTGAGTTGAGAGTGGGTATGGTAATACTCAAGTGTGGGGGGATTTTTTTTTATTCTTGTGGGAAATATATTGATCATAATTCAAGTCTATGTGGTACATCTCATCACTTGTGATGGATTCATTAGGTTTTAATGGACATTCTTAGATAAATTATAACATGAGATTAAACCATGTTTTTGTTTTTGAGAGGTTATAGTGGAATTTAAAAATTATGAGAACTCATGCCATAAGGTTACTAAACCTATTATCATATTCTTTCAATACCATCTTAATTGAGAGAATCAACAATTACTTGATGAGATTGAACTTGTTATGCCTCTTGTAAAAGTTGTGTGAGATTAAGGATTTTTTCAAAATGATTAATGTATTTTTTATTGGTAAATCATTTTTTTGATCTCTATTGAAATAACCCTTGTATCAGCTCAGAGAAAATCATGGCCTTATATAAAAATGGATTATAAGATCTAAATCCCAATCTTCTATGCTCCTCAGTGAGTTTCATGACTACAATTGAGAATAGGTGTGGGGAAGGTTTTTTTATCATTAATTCAACACATGTTGGAAAGGATATTTGGTATAGTTTTTGTGAATCAATAAATATATTTCACACTATCATATTGAATTCCAAGAATTCTCTCTATATTTTCGAGGAAAAAATGAATGAAGTGAAAATTTCATGAAAAAACAAATGATATTTCCCATGGAGGATATGAATAATAATAAAAATTCAATAACAGTTTCTAGTATAATTATCAAAGAGGCACAAAGATAAGAAGTGTTATTATAAATTCATTGTATGGAAAATGGTAGAGATACCTTAATTGAATGATACATTGTTTATCATGAAATTTTACCAAGAAGAGACCAAACTCCTCATTTCATGGTTTTTTATAATATATCGCCCACCTTCAACATTAGATCAACACTGGAAGTTCAAGAGATTTTCAAAAACCATAATTCATCTAGTGTATAGATTAAAAGAATCAGCAAGTATATGGTGACTCTTTCATGATTTGGAGAAAATTATTACTAAAAAACCCAATGATTGAGAGAGGATCAATTCCATGAAGGTATGTTAAAGTGGATATGGGTGTACTCATGGAGTGGTGGAAAGTGGAGTTGATGTGGAGGAGGAAAATTGGAATAAAATTATGTATAAAGCTTGGTAATTCTTGGTTTCTATAGATTATGGGGGTGATTACTGACTTTTGTAGCATAGATTTTGATTGAATTTAACTAGATTTTCCATGTATGATTTATTTTTTTCTTTTTGTTTCACTTATAATAGGAATTACTGATTTTTTTATAAAATTGGAATATCATTAATTTTCAACATAAAGGATGATTAAATTGTATCATAAATTTTAAAAAATATGTTTTAATGGATGAGACTGGATTTGGAATTGTTTGGGTGGAGTAAAAGAAGAGGTAATACTAGCTTCAGGAGAATAACATGAAGCTATGGAATATTAACCTCCTTCTATGAAGGGTCGGAAAAACCAAGTATGCAAAACTATACAGAATGTTTGGAGTCCTGGAAAAATGTTATATACCTTCAAGAATGTTCATGGCTACACCGAGCTAAATATTTTAAGGGTGGAAAGTGTTCTGAGTGTTAGGATTATGTTCTGAGGCTAGGATAAATGTTCTACCCCTGATCTCAAAGCTTCTCATGTCCACAACACGTATATATTTTCTCATCAAAGTCATCCCACTTTTTCCATGCATCCTAGGAACTCTTTTGCTCATTGTCTATGATCTCCACATATACAAAAAAACCTATATAACACTTCCATATTGTTGAATGAACCTAGATACAAAATTTCATCAGTTGGATGATGGTGACACCAAATACATTTTGAGTCATGTTGAAAATGTTTTGAGGCACACATCAAATGTTCAGAGCTACACTCAACAATATCTATGAATATCTATGACCTATGATGTTATATTTTATGTGATGGAATGATTTCATGTAAGGTATATGCACATCCCATGTACTAAAAAATACATGAATTCACATCATGGTATTCTAGAAGAAGGGATGAGAACAACAAAACTGACCCCTCTATGTCATTGTTAGCACCAATATTTTTTCATTTTTCAGTTTTTTGTTGAAGACCCAAGGGATGTGAAGAACATGAAAAACATTGATATAGTTTTCATGGAATAACTTGTCAATGGAATGCATGGAAGGACCGGGTTTGGTTTAAAGAGATAACTTGGACTCCTAAATATAATTTTGTTACATTTTTTTCCAAAAATTATTTCATTACACTATCCATCTTAGACAATTCAACCATAGGCCCATGTCGGACCAGAGGTTAACCATGCCTAGTGGGAGTCATCCTGGGCTAGCCAGTAAACTAGTAGACCATCATAGCTCCCACAAAAAGCAGTCGATCCTATGTATAGAGGCTACAGTTCACAAGCCTGCAGGCGCGCACATAGCCCTATCCATAAGAATTGTGGGTCAAGGCCCACGGGATGGAAATTTTTCATATGGTACAGGTGTTGACACCATTGTCGGATCAAACCAATGAAAGCCACATAATGGATTATATACTATAGGGGAGGAGATGTGATATTTCGATGTGGGATGCTATATTTTCCCGATGATCAAATCTGGGCCATTTGATCACCCCCCTGATGATCTGCACCATCCAAACACACCTTCCACCAATCTTGGTCGTCCTCTATAGTCTTGTGTGTCACCTGATCAAAATAAATCAACCCGCACCTCGAAAATTTGAACTCAATTGATCCCACAAACTACGAGACTCTGTCTTCAACCTCCCACCAGGTTACTGCTCCTCAACGCTACTAATTCGACATTGATACTCGAATATGGTCGCATGATCACACGGTGATCACTAGGATCACCCTCGTAGTTATTCATTGATAGACATGTGAGAATGATCCAAACAATAGAGTCCACTATGACATCCAAGCATTAGTGCAAGTGGCCTTCCACGAGAGCCCCCAAAAGCAAGTGAAGTAGTCATATGATCATCCTTTGATCATGAGACGAAGGTGAGGACGAGCACTAAAGATTCCATGATAAGTTTAGGACCACAGAACCTTCCACCTATGACATATTTTCCACCCATTTTAAATATTATTTTCTAAGATCATGCAATGACATAGAACGAAAATAGGGGCATTGCATGATTAGATGGAATCATAATGCGGTGAGATCTTCACTTCCTTAATGGTGTTTGTATCCTTCATCCTGTGTAAAGAGGTTCCACCATCATCCTCCATCATCCTATATAAACCCACTCCCATACAAAAAAAAAATATGAAAAAAAGAGAGGGTAGGGATCTCCAAAAATGAAGTAAGGTGAAGGAACATAGTGCTTCAGCCACCACCCATTATAAGAAACCCTCAGGTGATCTCTTGAGACCATGACATGTTCTTTTTAAGAAAAGTTGATCACATGATTAACTGAACATCATGTGATGCCTGGTTCATGCATGGTGCTTGTGAGATCACATGATCCTATCCCTTTTGTTGAGTGTTTTCACAACTGTTCCTAGGAGGGCCCTCATCTGCACAGATTATCCCAATGTGTGTCCTCAACACTCACTATCAAAATTCCTCAATAATTCCTCATTTGAATCAAGAGGTCACATGAATGATGAAGCTTCATGCGACACAACAATACTTTCCCTGTAATATATGAAGCACCCATACCAGTGCCCATGAGTATGAGCCAGTGTGCATGATGACCCTGAGGTCTCATGAATACCATGAGCATCCTTACCTTGTGGCAATCACATAATTCCACAGACATAGTTTTCTTGGCCTAAAATCACCCCCATAGGTCATTGTCTTGATAGAATAAATCGTTGAGAGACCCCATTCAAGAAAAGTGAATTTCATAAACAATTTAAACTAATAACAACCCTCTGTATCTTGAATTATTCCTATGAAACTATGACCATGTGGGGTTCCACCCATTGTTTTTGATAACCAAGATAGATATCCCTTAGTATAGGTGCTCCGTAAAGGTGATTCCATCATGCATCCTTGAACAGGTGACCATTATGGTCTTTCAGTCTTGAGGTGAGAAGAGATTTCATTACTCATAATTCCTACATGAATACCTCATGGATACCTCATCAATGTAGAGAAAGAAATAAGGATGTGAAACCTAATTTGTTGTGCACCTTCTCCATATAGGATACACCCTCAATCATTCAGGAATCATCAATAGACAAACCCGTTCATGGTAACAGGAACCCTCACAAGTCCCTTTTGTGTTCATGAAAAACGCATGAGTAAAGGAGAATCATGTGAATATTATCTTAATTATATATATAAGGTCATGTATATGAACTCCATTTTCCATAAAATCTCTATGGTGAACACCCTCAACGTGAACATTTGGGCATGCAGTGGTTCACATATGAAGTTAAAGTAGAATACCTTTGGGCATGCACGTCAAAAATTGGATGGGAGCAAAGACCCTAAATATATCTATGAGACCCCTCCGCATGAATGGTTTAAGTAAACACAATCAATAGAACCTTTTATGGTCATGGGATTTCATTGAAAAACCTTGGACTTGCCATGTTGATCATAAGATAAGCATTGGAAAAGTTGGGATGACCTCATGAAAACCCATTGACATGTCACAATTGTCATGAGACAACCTAAGGGAAAGCCAAGATGATCAAGAAAAAACCCTTTTACCTGTCCACATTATTGAAATATGAGATCTATACAACGTATTTTGATCATACAAAGGAGTTATTGATAGGTCAGAATGATCATGATATCTCCCATGGACATATCCACGTTGACATGCGATAGTTCATAGACAGGTCAAGTTGATCATGCAACAACACATGACCATGTCTTCTTTGATCATGCACAAGACCCCAGAAATGTCCTATTTGATTTTGAGAAGGAATATGAGACAAGTCAGCTGATCATGCACAAGACCCCAAAAATACCATCTTTGGCCATGTGAAGCATCTTGGACATGATGCTTCACCCATTCAAAGGCATGTCAATTGATTAGGCAAACACTATTGGATGTGTCTTCCATGTCAGATTAGTGCCCCCAACATATCAGGAGGACAATCAAGACTTACCCTGTAGCTGAACAAGAAATTTTAGGAAAATACTTAATGAAATGTCCACTCTGTTCGATAGTCCAACTTGGACTCATGTCATGTCGACCCCTGACCAGAAATATTCATCCGCATACCCATTTTATAAGGGAAGCATGCTTGATGATCTTGGGTTACACACTAATGCGACGATACCAATATCATGCTCTTAGAAAGACCATCATGGTCATCATGACCATTCTTTAATTTGTCAGAAGATAAAGAAAGAGTGTACCTATCAGGAAGCCTCAGATTTTCAGCCCCAACCAATCGAGTAGCCTCAGAGTATAATCCATAGTTAATGATATGATATGAGTATACCAATCATGAAGCCTCATTGTGTAAAGACCGACCAAATGGGTAGCCTCAGAGTGTAATTCCTGACTAAACTAGAAGCCTTAGAGTGTATGTTCAGACCAAATGGGAAGCCTCAGAGTGTAAGCCCTGACCAAATAGGCAGCCTCAAAGTGTAAGACCCGACCAATTGGGAAACCTCAGTGTGTAAGACCCGACCAATTTGGTATACTCAAACTATATGCCCTGACCAATCAGGAAACATTAGTGTGTAAGCCCTAATCAATCGAGTAGCCTCAGAGTGTAATCCCTAACCAATCGGGCAGCCTCAAAGAGTAATCCCCGATCAATTGAGCAACCTCAGAGTATAAGACCAACCGATTGGGTAGCCTCATAATGTAATCCCCAACCAATCAGGGATCCTCATATTGTAAGCCCCGACCAATCGAGTAGCCTAAGAGTGTAATCCCCAACCAATCGGGTAGCCTCATAGTGTAAGCCCTAATCAATCGGGCAGCCTGAGAGTGTGCCTTGATCAATCGGGCATCCTCTGAGTGTAATCCCCGACCAATAAAGATGCCTCAAAGTGTAAGCTCTAATTAGTGATATGATATGAGTATACCAATTGAGTATACTCAGAGTGTAATCCACAAAAAATTGGGGAGCCTCAGTGTGTAATCCCTAACCAATTAGGTAGCCTCAGTGTGGAAGCCCCAATTAACAACATAATATAATATGTCCCCAGTTATAGGGCATCCATTTTGTTATAAGTCCCTAGAATTCCTAAAATATAAAGGATGGTCGTAATGTCTCTGATCATGATCTACCACCTTAACCTATCATAGGGTTAATGGATAACTGAACTATGAGAACACTAATTATCATCATAATGGAGATATGTAGGAAGGCCACCTAAGGTCTGATCTCAAAAGGGTATCCACTTCGGTATAAGTCCCTTCTTGTTCCAATTATTCCCAAATTACGGGATTAAATCCTCCCATATTTCTACCATTCTTCCTCATCCATCAATGGATGAGAATAAGACTCATGCATGGGCATCATTTTTAGTATAAGTCCCAATCATGCCCTTGAACACCTTAAATCCATCATCGGGTTAGGGGAAAATTGAACTATGAGAACTCTAATTCCTGTTATAATTAGGATACATAGGATGCCTTCTTAAGGCCTGATATCTATACCATATCCTCTAGGAGATGGGTAATCATGTCTCTTAAAGGAAAACATTAATGTGTAACCACTGTATAGATCTGTTTGCATGAAATGTGTCCAATCTACCATTATCTCTTGTTTCTCACACTGAGTATGGATCACATGGTCAGAGAGACCCATGATGATTTTACTAATAGCATGATGAAAACTACTCTAATACGGAATCTTCACCATTGATATGTATGTCTGATTACATCTAATCATCGCTCATAGAGCTACATTCACAAAGAAGCAATCCAGGGTAGTCTCATATAAATAAGTCACTCCTGAGGCCTCTAAGTCACATCTATCACAAAACAGATGCCTGCCACAAGAACTAAAAGGAATATTATTACTATATTAAATAAGATATGTAGGATGCCTCATCAAGGTCCGAGCCTGATATTTACTTCTTTACCATATGACGTTAAACTACATGGATGAATCCAGTAATATGACCTTAAACTATTTCAAATGAACTATGTGTATCTTGATTCCTTTTTCATTGTATATATAGGATTCATCTTGAGGTTTAATCCCATATTTAAGACACTACTATCTCACTAGATAACAATAAACTCTAGAGTGCTCAAAAATGGCCATGGCCTAAAGCATCATAATTAAATAAGAGAGGGATAGAGATCTTGTGATATACACGCTATAGTCCATATCGATACATGTTCATAATCAAGTCATTGAAATTGGGGTAAACGGTCCCATATCGGGGTATGGGAAGGATTTCATGAACATATATTAATTATATAATAGAGTCCCAGAGTGGGAAAAAATTCCCCCAAAAGGGTGCAATGAGCCCGACCACCCATCCTCTTGACCAAAGTGAGTCCCTAAAAATTGATGGGCCTAAAAACCGATATGAGTTCCTACCTTTGGAATGTAGGTCTGTACCTAGATATAGAAGAGGGAATCATTGGGAGTTTCTAATGAAGATGAAACAGATTGAAAAATTGATGTTTGTGATTGAGTGAGGCCTTAAAACCTCCCTCAACTAAACCATAGAGAAAAACTCATTCCACACCTCCAATCCTCAATGAAACAAAAATGGTGAACCCTACATAAAATCATTTAACTATTTCATCCCTTTTAGAATTCAGAAAGGATATATTGTCCAGTTCCCATTAGGTTTATTTATGTTGTGATCATTGCACAATAAAATGATGAACCCTATATTTTTCTTTTAACCGCACTGAACAATTTGTGAAAAGAAGGGACTTCCTCATTGCCTTTTAACTATGAAAGTTATTGATCAAACATGTACTCTTATGTATAGATTTGTCACTAATAAGGTGTCATGTTTCATTCCTCAGTACTTCTCAAGATTCCATGCAATCGAAATAATGTCATTGAATTTTCCAATGAACCTGAGATCACTAGACAAGCTATAATGCCCTGACCCCAGTTACCCAGAGTTGGTGCATTATTTTAATACATTGGCATGATTACAAGGAATCATGTCCCAAAGGACCGGTCGGTTTAGCAGTCCGGGAAAATAGATTACATACACGAATGTTACATTACAATTTATAACATACAACATAACTTAAATAATCCTTTATAAACACCATTATTCCCTTATCATAACCCTACACATCAATCACAATACACTTCTTGGAATCCTGGAATAAATAAAACATAGAAAGGGGTGAGCTCAGATTCACAGTAAGGATAACAATATAGCGGAATCATTCATAAATAAGCATAAACATTTAAGCCAATGTATAAAACTAAAACAAAATCCTTTTAAACTTAAACTTCAGCATAATATGGAAAAGATAAATCAGATAATTCCATTTACTTACTCACATGGATATTCTACTAGTTGAATAATCACATGTAATATCAATAGAAAATTTCATAATGATGGAATGCATAATTCCAGACTTCATAACCACATAGTCAAGCCCTCGTTCCAAGACTATAAATAAGATTTTGTCAAGGACTTGTGCCAAGACAATAGTTTGTCTCATGAGACCTACCGATGCATCGAGGAGCTATAGCAGGCTCCACCCGTCACTTACTAAGTCCAATGCATTCCTCATATGAAAAGGTTTAAAGATAACATAAACATTTGTATTAAAACTATCATATGAAATGTAAATACCTTATCCATAAACCACGAATGGTATAAAAATAACACATCCATAGACAAACATATAACAAAACCTTCAATATAATATGGAATATTTGTATCATAATAAATCATCTTCAAACAAGTTTAAAATCTATCAAATGATGTTGACATATAAGAAAATGATTTGTAAACTTCTTTGAGAGAAATATCCCTTTTTCATGAAAACATATAAAATTCACACAATTTAGAAGAAAAGACATTTAAAGACATTTTTTAGTCAAAGTTTCCCTTACCACTTTGATACTTTTTAAAGTAATTAACATTTTAAAAACATTCATGTCCATATAACTAAATCCTTTAAAACCATTCTGAAAACATGGACATTAATGAGAATGATTTAGAAGAATAAATATTCAAAACATTTAAAATGTTGTTTTAGTAAACAAATTCCCTTAAAATTATCCCTTTGAAAAATCTTTCATGAAACATGGACATGGATAATAAATATGTCCTAGTAGATACTTACGTAAAAACAAACAGGGATAATAAAGAGATTGTGAAATTAACCCTTACCTTGTGTCAGACTTCACCTGTTTGTTCTTTAATCTTTTGAAAAACAAAATAAAGTAAATTTATACTTTCTTCAGAACCTTTTTCAAATTTATTATTTCCTTTATATCACTTATTATCACTTTATAAACATTACGTATTCATTTAAGTTAATAACGGTCATTTTGTTGATATTTGTTACTTGAGTCAAAAATAAACTTATTATAATTATATGTTGTCCATGTGGTCAAAAATACTTTATCTCAAAAATTATATTCATGATTTAGATATCATATATATATTATATATCCAGTATATATTTGTATTTATAATAGTACCTAACATTTGGAGAAAATAAATGAAATGAACCGTTCATGGAGACAGTAAGCCGTATGTATGCATGAACGCTACTTTCATTTCTTATTCGTATTTTAATTAAATTATTAATTAATGATACATAGGTATATTATAATTCTAGAATAATATAATATATAATTTTAGTAACTCCATCCTTTATATGTTCCACGTATGGCATAAACGAATCATATCATTTTGAGGGGGTGGTAGTCCGCACTTCCTCAAATGAAATTATTGCATTAACCCATTATGGAAACAATAAAGGTATGATATAAAAGAAAAATAAATAGGCATAGAAACAATATAAATATATTATATATCACATATAAATACAGTTCCATCTTAATGGCCACTATAAGAGGCGGTAGGAGATAATTAAACAATCATCATTTCGTGAGGCAGTAGTTTTCCGTCCACAGAAACATTATGTTCCTTTCCCATTTGATTGAGGTGTGTGTAAGTGTAGCTCAAATAATTCTCATAAAAAAACCTAGTATATTGAGGATACTGGTTTTTTTATAAAATAATGTAATAAAAAGAGGTTAGGAAGTTGGAGAAGTAAAATAAAAGAAGAGAACTTTAGGGAAGACGTTACCTTAAAATTGGGTAATTCCCTTTGGTTTGATCCAAATGGACTTCTAGAAGTGCATTCTGAATAAGGTAAGGATTATAGGATGAGGAGAGGTATCTTTAGAGATTATTTGTGCATATATTGGACGATTAAATGAGATTGAGAGGTGTGAGTAATGGGTTATAGGTGATAGCTTTTTATAAGGGGGAGGAAGGGCTCTTTAAGAATCATTAAAAATATTATTTTATTATATAATTATTTTCGGTTTATAATGGCTAAAAATTAATTTATTTCTAGAATTAGGTGGTTATGGATCTAAATCACCTCATACAATAGGTTTTAGACAAGTTTATGTTACCATTTTAACCTTATCTTTTGGATTTTACTCTTATTTAAATAGTTTAACTTTTACCGTGTCTTCTTGTATTCTTACACTATATGGTTAATAAACTTAATCTAAAATTCCAAGAGAACCTCAAGTGGTTAATTAATAACATATATAATATTATTTAACCCCTTTGGATGAACTTTATATTTTTATGAAAATTACATCAACCAATAATATAGTATTTGATTTAAAAATTTATTTATGTCAATTTTGACACTATTTAGTATTTTGTTTTTGTGAAAGTCATAAAAACCTTAACACTTCAAAAAAAAAAATCTAATCAACCCTAACATGTCATATTAACCTAGAAAATTTGTTTAATTCATAAAAAGTCTCAAATTACCTTTATGTGAATATTTATAATATTAATTATTTTAATCTTTCATTAATATGGTAATTACTGCATCATCATTGTGTCAAAAACAAATTTAATTATTTAATGTCTAAAAATTATAAATAAAATACCATTATGTAGGAAATATTTTTATATTTATAATTAATATTTATAGTCCAATTTATCTTATGTATAACCCTATATTAAAATTTTTTTAGTTATTAAACTTTGATTTTAACTCTTTTAACTCTTCTTTAAATAAAACAATAATAAATGTCCTAATCTAATCCAAGTGGGCCAAAAGGATAATATTTTTTTTCATAAGGTTGTTTTTGTTCAAATTATACTTAGCCAATAGAATTAAGACATGTGTTATGGTAATACTAATATAATATTTACCCATAATTACCCTATTTACTTTTAACCGTGGTAAATGAAAGTAAAAAGTTACTATTCACCAAAAATTATTTTCATCTTATTGAACCACATTTTACTTACTAATATCAACAGTGTCTCTCGGATTTTTGAAATTCAACTCACAAAAGCTGTAAAATTAAGTTTTGTGTGAATTTGCAAATGCTTCTAGGAGGTGGGTAAAAGACAGTGAAAAGTTCAATAAAATTTTATATATCTAATATTATTACAAAATGACTCCAATGAATTAAATTGAACATATATAGGTATTATGGATCTATTTTTACCTAAAATAAATTTAAATAAAATAAATAATTATTTAAATGAAAATTCGGTTTTAACCAATAATTTAGTGTTTTTCACTATTCATCAAAAATTGAAAGTTTTCAGAAACATAAAAAAAATTCACCCTAAGATAATTTTGATATTATGAATTAAAAAATGAAGTATATTTTAACAAATTCAAAAAAATAAGTTTCATTTATTAATTTAAAATTAATCCCCATTGTCAAAACCAAAAGGCATATTTTTAAGAAATAATAACTATGAAAAGATTGATAGTTGTTTATGTTCAATTTCAATGTGAAATTAATTACAATGACAAGAATTGTATTAAATGGTAAAAATATAATCTATTTATACTTTCAAAACATTAAAATGTATAATTTAACACTGTAAATTATTTTGATTAACAAAGTTGTTATCAGTTAAAGTATAGTATTTTTCACTATTCACCCTAATATGAAAGTTATCAGAAAACACCAAAAATTTATTGAAACTAAATTCTTATTTCTCGATTCTAAAGAAGAAGTTTATTTTTTCAAATAGAATATATAAATTTTTCAAATATTTTATTTAAAAAGGGTTCACCATTAAAAGGTGGAAAAAGTGCATTTTTTTTAAAAATATTTATTTTATCTGAAAAAATGAATTTGTTCTTACATTTTGTCTAAGAAACTCATAATATGGATTCTAAAATTATAAGGATTATATAAAGTTCAAAATTCAGTTAATACTATTCATAACCGCTTTTGAATGGCTAGTTTGGTAAGTCATGGTGCGCTTGAACTTGATGTTGCGTGTAGTGCAAGTTATTGAATTACTTTTATGAAATAACATATTATGAAATGTCAGGATGTTACATTTTTTCCTCCTTCAATAAATTTCATCCTTGCAATTTGAAATTGTTTTTTTGAAAATAAATGGTTGAAAATAGAAAATACCCTTGTGGAAAACCCACATCGGAAATAGGGTTAATAAAATTTAGTTTTAATCAGAGGGAAATGGAAATGAGAAAGTCACAAACAAATTATGATCTCGATTAGGAGAAAATTGGTTGTAATTAGAGACACATAATTGGAGGAAAAACTTAAACATTAATAGGGTGTGATTGAGGTCATTAGTCACAAACAATTATAGAATTGAGGGCCTCAAAATCATCAATCTATGATGATTTAAAATATCATCGGTTCAACAAAACATAAGGTATTAAGATAACACATTTTTAGTTTTCAGATCCCTTTCCTAAAGTTTAAGAATTAATTTCTTCATATAATAATAGAATAAAAAAATATATACGTGATAAGTAGAGTTCCATCCTTTAACTAATTTGTACCACAAACTCATCTTTCACTCTAAAAGATAATAGGACTTAAAAAAATTATATTTATCCTATTTGTAAAGGGTTCCAAAAAAATGAATTTATAATTTACCTATCAGACTCGTTAAAAAAACTACATTATACAATCCATGTACTTCACGTAGTCCAGTGGTAGGCGATAAATCTCAATCTCACTATGGTTATGGGTTCGATTCCCACAGCTTTGTCTAACAAAACAGATTGTCACACGGTCTGCATTTTGTAATTTTTATAACAATACAAAAATAACCTTAACAATTGTATCCAACTTCAAACTTAATCCATTACAACCTTTAGAATTATCCAAAATACTTCTATCCAAACTCACAGTCCAAAATTTTTAAGGAAGTTAAACATAATGAAGATCCTTTTTTCCACGTAATAACATGTGAACACCTTCATCATGTATTATTATGGTAATACACTGAATTACAATAAAACCTTATTGATTACATTCATGATCTTCTATCCTTTATATAATACTGGATATATTTATTATATCCAAAAATATTGAATATTACAAAAATGATGAAATAAACAAACTATTAATTAGTTCCAAGAAGTAAATAATATCCAATATAATTTATCCAAATCAACCATCTCTTATTACAAAATCACTACCTCATTATCAGGACCATATTAAGGATTACATTTTCTTAAGCCATGGATTTTCTTCCAAAATTTTAGCATACTATTATGTCACATTTCCTAGAATCATATAATCTCAAATCCTTAATAAAATAGTACTGCAGTACAATCCTTATTTATCTCCCTAATTCATATAACCAGTGTATTTTTGATACAACACTCAAATGAAATAATTCTATAATAACAACATAAGAACACTAGTCATTCCTACAATCGCATCATTTGGGGTATACTCGGATGATTTGGACATTGATTTACGTAGTGACCCAACTCCTAGAAGATGAAGAATTGTACACATGAAACCTTTTTCTTATCCCTGCAATCACGCACTTGGTGTCTTTTTTCTCCACACTCATAACAAAATATCATTCCCTTCAATAATTTACCATGGTGATTCTTTCCACAATTACCACAAATGGGAAAATCCTTCTTTCCCTTCTTCCCTTTATCAATCTTTCTCTCTACCATCATTTTCTTCTCTGGATTTCCTTTAAATCCATAAGACTCAAATAATTATTTAATTATCTTATTAAAAAATGATACTATTTCTTCATATGTTGAGAATATGTGGGATACTATTTCAAGTCTAAATGTTGTCTTAATACTATGAAAGATATGATCCTTCTTACCCTTTGGATCATACATATTTTTGGAGTTCACATTCCTTCTACCGGGAACCATTTCTAAACAATGGCATACACTAGGTCAGTTTATGAATCACAATTCATAATTCCAAACTTGTAAAATACCTAACATAAACTAAAAAGATTATGCATATAATCTATAATCATAAAATGTTTTCCTTGAGGAAGTATTTAGTCCTAAATCCTTCATAATGTCTTGTAATGAAAATTTGATTTATCCTAACCATATCCCCCGGGAGTGTCATAAAAAAGAGTGCAGCAAGACCCATTGTCATGTACCAAGATACCTCAGGTCAATCCCGAAACTCCTTGTCAGATTTTTAACTCCTAGGTACATCTGTGCCAGAGCCACCTCTACCTGCTCATATCCAGATAGGGATGTATTTCTTGGAAAATTCACAAAATATCTACATTACAAAAATTCTAGAAAGTTCTTCTATACTAATCCTAAAATTCTAGTTTAGGGTAATGTTCTCTAATCAGAGTTTATCTAAATATATTTCCAAGGTTGTTTCTAAACTTCTTATGATTCCAACTGTAACGCCCTGACCCTGGTTACCCAGATTTGGTGCTTTATGTTAATAAATTGGCATGATTACAAGGAATCAAGTCTTGAAGGACCGGTCAGTTTAGCAGTCTTGGAAAATAGAATACATACATGAATGTTACATTACACTTTATAACATAAAACACAACATAAATAATACCATATAAATGCTATTATTCCATTTTCTTAACCCTGCATATCAATCACAATACAATTCTTGGAATCCAGGGAAAAATAAAACATAGAAAGGGGTGAGCTCAGATGCTCAGTAAGGATAACAATATTGAAAAATCTTTCATAAATAAGCATAAACATTTAAGTCAATGTATAAAACTAAGACAAAAGCCTTTTAAACTTAAAATTTAGCATAATATGGAAAAGATAAATCAAATAATTCCATTTACTTATTTACATGGATATCCTACTAGTCGAATAATCACATGTAATATCAATAGCCAATTTCATAATGATGGAATGCATAATGCAAGACTTCATAACCACATAGTCAAGACCTTGTTCCAAGAATACAAATAATATTTTGTCAAGGCCTTGTTCCATGACACTAGTTTTTCTCATGAGACCTACTGATGCATCAAGGAGCTATATCAGGCTCCACCCATCACTTACTAAGTCCAATGCATTCCTCATATGAAAAGGTTTAAACATAACATAAACATTCATATTAAAAATAACATAAGAAATGTCAATACCTTATCCATAAACCTTGAATGGTATAAAAATAACACATCCACAATCAAACATATCAAAAAACCTTCAATACAATATGGAAGATTTGTATCATAATAAATAAACTTCAAACAAGTTTAAAATCCATCAAAGGATGCTGACATAGATGAAAATGATTTGTAAAATTCTTTGAGAGAAATATCCATTTTCATGAAAACATTTAAAATACACAAAATCTAGAAAGGAAGAAATTTAAATAAATTTTTGAATCAAAGTGTCCCATACCACTTTGAAACTTTTTAAAGGAATTAACATTTTAAAAACATTCCTGTCCATATAACTAAATCCTTAAAAACCATTTTGAAAACATGGAAATTAATGAGAATGATTTAGAAGAATAAGTATTCAAAACATTTAAAATGATGTTTTTTGTAAAAAAAGACCCTTAAAATAATCCATTTTAAAACTCTTTCATGAAACATGGACATGGATAAAAAACATGTCCCAGTAGATACTTACATAAAAATAACCTCAGATAATAAAGAGATCGTGAAATTAACCATTACCTTGTGTCTGACTTCACCCGTTCATTATTTAATCTCATGAATAAAAAATAAAGTTAATTTAAACTTGTTTAAGAACCTTTTTATTATTTATTATTTCATTTATATCACTTATTATCACGTTATAAACATTACGTACTCATTTAAGTTAACAACGGTCATTTTGTGGATATTTGTTACTTGAGTCAAAATTAAACTTCTTATAATTACATGATGTCCATGTGGTCAAAAATAATTTTTCTCCAGAATGATATTCATGATTTAGATATCATATATATCTTATATATCAAGTATATATTTGTATTTATAACAGTACATAACATTTAGAGATAATAAATGAAATGCACCATTCATGGAGACTGTAAGTCGTACGTACGCATGAACGCTACTTTCATTTCTTGTTCGTATTTTAATTAAATGGATACTTAATGATAAATAAGTATATTATAATTCCATAATAATATCATATATAATTTTAGTAACTCCATCCTTTATACATTCCAAATATGGAATAAACGAATCATATCATTTTGAGGGGGCGGTAGTCCGCACTTCCTCAAATGAAATTATCGCATTAACCCATTATGGAAACCATAATGGTATTCTATAAAAGATAAATAAAGAGGAATAGAAAAAATATAAATGTATTATATATCACATATAAATAAAGTTCCATCTTAATGGCTACCATAAGAGGTGGTAGGAGATAATTGAACAATCATCGTTTTGTGAGGCAGTAGTTTGCCGTCCACAGAAACATTATGTTCTTTTCCCATTAGATGGAGGTGTGTGTAAGTGTAGCTAGAATACTTCTAATTAAAAAAAACCTAGTATATTTAGGATACTGGTGTTTTTATAAAATACAGTATTAAAAAGAGTTTAGGTGGTTTCAAAAGTAAAATAAAATAAGAGACCTTTAGGGAAGACGTTACCTTAAAATTGGGTAACTCCCTTTGGTTTTATCCAAATAGACTTTGTGAAGTGAATTATTCCTAAGTTAAGGCTGCTAGGAAAAGGATAGGGATAGTTAGAGAATATTTGGACAGATTTTGGATGATCCAAGGGGCTTTAGAGATGTGAGTAATGGGTTAGAGGTGAGGGCCTTTTATAAGGGGGAGGAAGGGCTCTTTAGGAATCATTAAAAATAATATTTTGTTATATAATTATTTTCGGTTTATAATGGATCCAAATGAATTTATCTAGAGAATTATGTGGTTATGGGTCGAAATAATATGAACCAATAGGTTTTAAACAAGTTTAGGTTATCATTTTAAACTTATCTTTTAGATTTAACTCTTAGTTAAATAGTTTAACTTTTACTGTGTCTTCTTGCATTCTTACACAATATGGTTAATAAACTTACTCTAAACTTCCAAGAGAACCTAAAGTGGTTCATTAATGACATATATAATATTACTTAACCCCTTTGTCCGAACCTTATATTTTTAGGAATATTATATCAACCAACAATATAGTATTTGTTTTAAAAATTAATTTATGTCAATTTTGACACTATTTCGTATTTCATTTTTTTGAAAGTCATAAAAACCTTATCACTTCGAAAACAATTTATCTAATCAACCCTAACATGTCATATTAACCTTTAAAATTAGTTTAATTCCTAAAAAGTCTCAAATTACATTTATTTGGATATTTATAATATCAATTATTTTAATATTTCATTAATACGGTAATCACTGCATCATCATTGTCTCACAAATAAATTTAATTATTTAACGTCTAAAAATTATAAATAAAATATCATTATTTAGTAAGTCTTTTAATATTTCTAATGAATATTTATAGTCGAATTTATCTTATGTATAACCCTATATCAAAAATTTTTTAGTTATTAAACTTTGATTTTAACACTTTTAACTCTTCTTTAAATAGAATAATAATAAATGTCCTAATCTAATCCAAGTGGACTTAAAGGATCATATTTTAGTCATACAGTTTTTTTGGGTCTAATTATACTTAAACAATAGAATTATGACATGTGTTATGGTAATAATAATATTATTTTTACCATTAATTACCCTATTTACTTTTAACCATGGCAAATAAAAGTAAAAAGTTACTATTCACCAAAAATTATTTTTATCTTATTGAACCAAATTTTAATTACTGATATAAACAATGTCTCTCAGATTTTTGAAATTCAAATCCTAGAAGTGGTAAAATTAAGTTTTATGTGAATTTGCAAATGCTCCTAGGAGGTGGGTAAAAGACGGTGAAAAGTTCAATAAAATCTTATATATCTAATATTATTACCAAATGACTCCCATTAATTACATTGAACATATATAGGTATTATTTATCTATTTTTACCTAAAATAAATTTAAATAAAATAAATAATTATTTAAATGAAAATTCGGTTTTAACCAATAACACAGTGTTTTTCACTATTCATCAAAAATTGAAAGTTTTCAGAAACATTCAAAAAATTCACTCTGAGTTATTTTTTATATTAAAAATTAAAAAATGAAGTATGTTTTACCAAATTCAAAACATAGAAGTTTCATTTATTAATTTAAAATTAATCCCCGTTGTCGAAACCAAAAGGCGGATTTTTAAGAAATAATAACTATCAAAAGATTGACACTTGTTTATGTCCAATTTCAAAGTGAAATTAATTACATTGACCATAATTGGATTAAATGTTATAAATATAATCAATTTATACTTCCAAGCCATTAAAATGTATAATTTAACATCGTAAATTATTTTTATTAAAAAAGTTGTTTTTAGTTAAAATATAGTATTTTTCACTATTCACCCAAATATGAAAGTTATCAGAAAAACACCAAAAATTTATTGAAAATAAATTCTTATGTCTCGATTCTAAAGAAGAAGTTTATTTTGTAAAATTGAATATATAAATGTTTCAAATATTTGATTTAAAAAGGGTTCACCATTAAAAGGCGGTAAACATGCATTTTTTTTGAAAAATACTTCCTTTATCTGAAAAAAATGAATTTGTTCTTACATTATGTCTAAGAAACTCGTAATATGGATTCTAAAATTATAAGGATTATATAAAGTTAAAAATTCAGTTAATACTGTTCATAACTGCTTTTGAACAACTAGTTTGGTAAGTCATGGTGCACTTGAACTCGGTGTTGCATGTAGTAAAAGTTATTGAATTACTTTCAAGAAATAACATACTATGAAATCTTGGGGTGTTACACAAGCTGCTTTGATCCTAAGGCCCCAACATGCATTTTCACCAACAAACCACTTCCATCATCGAATATAGAACATATTGGGTTGGTAATACCAAATCAATAGCTCTATCATGACTATAGTGTATGCTCATGAAATCCTTTGGAGGATGAGTTCCCATCGGACGTCTTTACCATGACAAGCCGTAGGAGAGGAAGTGAACCTTGCCACCACATTCAACCATTTTGGGAACCTATCATTATAATGATGCAACATACACCTTCCCTATGTTAGGGAGGTGGATGAGTATAGTCAACATGACAACTCAATCACCTATGATCTTCCTAGGAGGGATTCCATTCATTATGATCATCATCGTTGATATACGACCATGATTCCACAAGGAGGTGTAGAGGAGGTTTTTCCTGCACCAACTATCTAGGATGGGGAACCTAGTAAGAGAGCCCACCTGGGGTATCCACACAAAAAAGCTCCAGAGTATGCTCATATCCCTATTACTGAAAATCTGTTTGAGGTCCACAATTGTATCCTAATTGTGGCCCAAAATCGATCCCAGATCACTGCTTTCTAGGAGCCTTTGACTTCATCATAGCTAGTCTTAGAGACTATGGAATCCCAAGGAACACCCTATCCCTTAGGGATAGGGAATGTTTACTGAATTCTACCCTGGGATTATCTTCAGCATGGGCACCGACCCCTCAAATGGTATCACGGGCATTGAATCATCAAATAGTATCATGGGAACTGGCCCCCCAATTGGCACATTAGTCATTGACCTCCCAAATGAGATAATTCATCAAGGAGGAGCAACAACCTTCTTATGTCTTAGTCAATATGATATATGTCAAATCCAGAGACTCCTCATCAGATCTAGATAATTATACTTTTGAAGGGTACAATCATATCCTCCTACAGTCATCTAAGTCACAATAATTTAGCCTACCTTCTACCATTGGAACAAGAACGAGAAGGATCGACAGTAGCCAACAAGAATCTATAGAAGGTGTTTCCAACCATGTTATAATTTCAAAGGATAATAACAATATATCACATGGGTATTTATAGATTTGGATTCAGTATGTTGGGTCCCTGTTGTAACTCCCATCATCATCCACTCACCCTGATTTGCTGAAATTTATTTTTTATTCATTTAAACCCTTACATAATACAAAGGATCACGGTGGTCTATAATGGTGGAGTCCAAGAGTGTCCCCTAGAACAATACCAGCACATTCCTGAGGAAGGGATCCCAGGGTATCAAAAATCATCAATGGATCTCCAGGAAAACTACCTTGTGAGAGAGCATCAACGACAAAATTGGCCACTCTGTGTATATGACACACCACACCTCCACAAGAAATTTCAGAGGCACAACCGCGAACCAAGTAAGTCAAGTCCCAAGGAATCACACCTTCCCCTTGTAAATCCCGCACCAGGATCTCAGAATCCGACTCCACCTCCGAAGCCATCCAGCCGACCCTCTTACAAAGCATTAGTCTAGAGTGCAGAGCTCGCACTTCTGCACCCAGTGAATTCCCCGGGCCATAAAAGATGCTAAAGGCCACCAAGACTGATCCATTCTTACCCCACATGAGACACCCCACACATTTCACCATTTAAAAAGGAACCATCAACATTGAGCTTCATCCCGGAACTTGGAGGATGCCAACACACCCAACTTCCCTGGGTAGTACGACAGGAAACTGGCCTGTTGATAAGGCTGCAGATAAGATCAGAGTTTAACCCACCCTTTACCAAAGACCCTAGCTCATGAAGTAGCCCTTGAATTCTCGTCAGGAGAAGAGGAACCAAAAATCTTCCTTCCAACCTAGCTTTATTCTGAGCCTCCCACAGCCTCCAGAAAATAGACGTGAGAATAATAAATCGGACCTTGCTCCCCATACCTTGATGTTCCTCACATACAAACTAGGACTCAACAAACTCCTGTATGGAACCGCAAGCCGAGGAAAACATACCCCATTTTTCAACTGACTTACAGAGGAAGACTGCCCATTCGCTCTTGAAAAATAGGTGCATCTGTGATTCCACCTGAGGAGAGGTACAACAATAATATCTCGACGCCAGCCGGATACCTTTCCTCTGAATGTTGTCCTCTGTTGGGATTTCCTGGTTCCATGCTCTCCATACTAGGAAACTCATCTTCGTAGGCAGCTCCTTACACCACAGGCGAACGTTCCACTCATCCCAGCTCCCGCGCTATTGAATGAGATCACGGTAATCCCGGCCTTTGAACAGCCTTGAACTAGAAGCGGTGAAGCATATGCGATCATCCTCCTCATAGAAAACAATGTCAGATTAGATTTCCTTCTGTTCGACGTTGAGAATAGCCTCCAGCAGCTTGGGGTGCTGCGAAGCCTCTCTCACAGACAACTCCAAACCAGGACACCTCAGAAATAATAATTTAACACCAAGCCAGTTGTCCCTCCATAAATTAATGTCCCCACGTCCCAACACCCATCTAGAGGAATCCTGAAGCACCTCCAGATGAGTGACCACTATCCATCCCATCCTGGACAATTTGGCTCTGTTCCAGTCTTCCCAGTTCGCACCATATTTTATTCTTAAAGTCTTTTCCCACATCGAGTCCTTGGTAAGGAAATCCCAGGCCAAGTGAGCCTGCATGGATTGCATGGTCGTATATAAGTCACGAAGGCCCACTCCTCCCTCCTCAACCAGCTTCGCCATTCGATTTCACGAGGCCCAATGCGCCCTTAATGCATCATTAGAATCCCAAAGAAACTTATTCATAATTACCTCCATAGAAGAGATAACCCTCTTTAGAGGAGTGATAATAGAAAGAATATGCATTGGTATCGAGGAGATGATACTGTTCAGCAGCATGACCCAGCCCCCAAAAGATAGGAACCTATTCTTCCAATTTTAAATCCTTCCAATCATTTTTCTAAGAAGGTCCTCAAAGAAGACTATTTTCACCCGACCATGAGATATAAGAGCTCAGAGATAAGTCATGGGAAATAGGCTCTGGCGGATTCCAAGGATGTCTTGGATGTTACTCCTCCTCCTTCTGGAACATTTATTAGTATCCACTCACCCTGATATCAATAGATAAAATTGATTTTTCATGTCACTTTCTAGCCATCCTGTTGAGGATGACTGAGCAATTTTCATAGAAGAACAGATTGCTCAACTCCAAAAAGAGAATATGAATCTCAAGGATATAATTGTGGGAATATTCTTAAGGTCTCTCTCTCATGATGATGATCCAATTTCTTCTTATTAAATGCCTCTTTGTAGTGAAGTAACGCATCCCCCAAGGATGGGGGAATTTCCATATTTTTCATCCCCTCAACGGTTTAAATACATACATTGTTCCACCTCACCCCATCCCATCGGGCTGGGTGGAATTTCCATATTTTCCACCTCTTCATTGGGGATATTCTGAAAACTATCTAACCTCAGGTGTCACCACAAAATCTTTAGGAGAGTTGGGGACTTTTAATCAATGGTGTGTGTCTACATTATCGAATACCCATGATGCTTGAGCACCTACCCTCAAATCAATAGAGACCAGGAATCTATACCCCTAACTCTAGAATCATCCATACATCCGCACCAATTTTGGCCTAGATAACATGTGGGAGAAGCGGTTTGTTCACCCTTATCATGATTAAAGGCAACAAAAATTATATTCCTTCTAATCCAAACTTGTTCTAGGGTATTTCAATTATGCCATGGAGAATGATTTGATATAGCTCCTGGTGATGAGAAAGATGAGTGAGGTAGGGCTGATAGTCTATGACAATCATTTACTATAACATCAACGTCTCAAACACACTATAGAAGGTTTCTTTTCCATTAAATATTGGCTTCAAGCGTAGATGGATATGAGGATATTAGAACCAAAAACACTTGAATCCCCACTATAGTCATCTCATCACTTTGAACATGAAGTTACAGTTGTGCAGTGGATAATGAGCCATATACTTATCAAGGATAAGCAACCGTATTTCAAATAAATATTGAACAAATACTATTCTTTAAAAATGAATCATATCTCCAAATATTTTGACTCTTCCATGGAAAAATGTTTTATGGAACTCCCAACAATGAGAAAGCTTCATGAGGTAGGGTTGATAGGCCATGGAAACTATTTCCCCTACCATCGATGTCTTGAGAAAATAATAGAATGTTTCTTTTTATTCAAATATTGGTTGGAGGAACAGGTATATGTAGGCTTGATAGAGTTGAATGATTCTGAAACTCATGTAATATGCATAGGAGTTGTCCCAGATATTTCAAAAGATCCACTCTCCTAATAGGTTACTCATATTCAACCTTATCGAAAGATGTTAAACTGTATGGATCATGTCCATACTGCATGACATTAAAATGCATGGCTGATTTACTTACCATAAGATGTTAAACTACATGGATCATGTCATGACCACAAGATATAAAACTGCATGGATGATATCCTTACTGCAAGACATTAAACTAAATGGATCATGTCCTTACCGAATGACATTAAACTACATAGTTTATGTATCTAACACAATTCATTAAACCGCATGGTCATTGTCCTTACCAAATAAAATTAAACTGCATTGCATACATTCTTACCATAATACATTAAACTGCACTTCTCACATCCTTGTAACATGACGTTAAACATCATAGTTCTTCTAGAAAAATTTATAGATTGATTATCATTTTAAATGAGATACATAGGGACACCTTAATCCTATATCTTGTTCTAGACATCACATGACGTAAAATACACTTATCCTATCCTCTATTGCTTCTAAATGGTGAAAGAATCCATTATATTTCATTGTTTCTCACACCAGTTATAGCTCACCCAAGCTTTGGAATTTTGATAAGGGTTTTCCCACACAAAACAAGGAACTGAGGCTTGAGATAAGATCATTATATTCTTGAATGAAATATGATAATATTCATACCATGAGTCCTCATCACATGACATTAAACTATATTGTTGATGTACCTTACATGACATAAAATTGAATGTTCCTATGGATCTTGCCCGAGAGGACCCATGTTTCCATTGTCGGGCCCCGACCGCACATGCATTCTAGAACTATGTACGCTTTTTTTTCTCATAAAAATGAGATATATAGGGATGCCTAGATTATATTTATTAGCCCAACCACCTATATTTAGGTCCTTATATCATGATGAAAAACTACACATAACACGTCCCAGTCACATGATGATAAACTGTGCGACATCACAATCTCTGGGAGATATCATCAACATCAGGTGTAAAGGAAAGTATACTACATGGTGATGAAACCCTTGTCAAGACATTAGGAGCTAAATATGTTAAAGAAAGTTTCTACCAGAATAAAGGTAAGAAACTAATGGAGGTCGTCCTAGCTACATGATGTAAAAATGCACAAATCCACAGTGTTCCCTACCTTTTATGTCAAGTAACCTACCATCCCTAATGAAATATGTTAAACTACATGACCACTTTCTTGACCACATGATAATAAACTATATAGAGTACGCCTTGGACACATGATTTTAAACTGAATGGTTTCTTAAGAACTATGTATGGCTTGATTTCTGTCATCACAGGATACATAGTGATGCATAGATAACTATTCATGGGTACAACCATAGGATAAATTTCCGTTCACATCGGGTGGTCCAATGTCTGTACCACATGATGTAAAACTACATGGATCCATAGTGTCCATCTTTATTCAGGCCAAGTCACCCACATCTTTACCCCATGATGTTAAACTGAACGGCTCTCTAGAACTATGTATGGAATGATTTTAATTTTCAATTAGATACGTTGGGATGCCTTTATCCTATATCTTGGTTGAGCCACCACATGATACAAAATTCCCATATATTTCTCTTAAATTTATCTTCATGGGACCCTTTTTATTCCTTGTTTCCCACACTGAGCACAGCTCCCATGGGATTAGGAACATCAGCAAGGGGTTCCCCCCACAAACGAGGCATATCAGCTTCGACAGGCTTGTCTTGGTCTTGAATATGGGACCTTAAAAGGAATACCATCAGTCCTCACCACAAGACGTTAAACTGCACGACTCTCCAAAACTACATGTGTTTTTTTTTAATTTTCATGAGATATGTAGTGACACCCAGACTTCCACCCTTAGGCCCAACCACAATGTTCCCATTAATCCAAGATGGTTCACCTCCATCCTCACCACATGTCGTTAAACTATAGAGAATTTCAAGAACTATGTATGGATTAATTATCACTTTTTATGAGATATGTATTGATTCCAAAACATCCATCCTTAGGACCGGCGAAAATATTTACACTTTTCACATTGGTATATATTTTTCCCTACCGCGTGGCACGAAAATTCATGACCCCTTTAAGAACTATGTGTGGTTTGATTCTCATATTCATGATATATGTAGTGACCCATGTGCTATCGGCTTTGGTCCCAACCACAACATTTTCAACCACTCACGTCAGTTCCTGTATCCTAACCACATGATGATGAACTAAAAAGGAATATGTACTTACCTCATGATGTTAAACTATAATGAAAACATCTTGGTTACATGAAATTAAAACTAAATGAAAAAAACCCCCACTACAAGACAATAAACCGTGTAGACCATCTCCCATTTTTCATTCCTTATCAAGGGACCATAAGAGACTTGCCTCGGTCAACCAGAGTATGGGGTTCTTCCACCATTTTTAAAATAACCTCATTCCATGTTCCAAACATCATGTCCCGTCTGTCATAGGTTTTCACAAGACTTTCATTTCCCATGAAAAGGAAAAAAGAGGTCTCTTGATTGGCCATGATATTGACGCAAAAGGGCTCTAGACCCACCAACTCCTGACATATTGGTCTTATATAAAGGGCATTCTGATTCTCATGAGCCCGAAATAACTGAGGCATAATTGAACATCTTAGGGTGTTACAGTATATACCTGATATGATTTTCCCATATAATTTCTCATGAAATGAAAAACTTGATCCGTTATTTACAACATTTCCACCTCCCACTCAGAAGAATGTTGGAGTACTCTTAACCATGGGTATCCTAATTAGGCTCCTATGTGACATATCACATATTATGATCATGTGATTCATGACCTTAAACTACCATCATTTTGGTCAAATAATTATTACCATAAACTCTATCACATATAGTTCAAATCGCAAGACCATAAAATGCTAACAAAAATGATTAAATACTTGTTAGGTTGAAAAAACCGTAAAGGCCTCCCTAATAAAAATTCATTACTTCACTTATTAAAAACATTATCTATAGAGTTTAGGAAAAAAATAGGGTGAAAATAAAATTCATAAATTTCATAGGGTGTACTCTATAGCCCTAGTAAAATCTAGGATATGATTGTTGGACCCCCTATTCCAGGAAAATGTTAGAGCAGTGAATTTTCACATTTCCTCACCATGATAATATGTTCTCTAGGTTGTGGTAAAACTTTTAGGGTGCTCGAACCCTTGTTGGATCATATATTTTCCATAAATCACACTTCATTATTTAAAGTGCCTTGGGTCATCACAAACCTTTCATTGCCCTTGAAAAAGAAAAGAGATCTCTTAGTTTGTCCATGATACTGATGCAGAAGAGCATTAGACCCACCAATCAGCGACATATTAGTTTGACATAAAGGAATTTCTGATTATTGTGATCCTGGATTCATTAAAGTTAAATGGAGACCTGATAGTTTTTCAAGAGATCCCTAATGTGACTTCCCCACACCATCCTCATGACCTGATCACATTGCACTATGTTTTACAATATTTATACCATACTATTCAAGAGGATTAAACATACTCAACATTTCATCACCATGTTTTGTAAATTTTATCAAGGATGAAATGTGACACTTCATTATTGAACCTTTGAGGGCCCACATGTCATGATTATAAACCATAGGGTGTAGGGATCTGATATCATAACATAAGAGTTATATTTACCTACGGTGATAGATCCCTTCCTGGATAGATTTCCATCCATACCTAACATCATCATCTATACGTTTTAGTCTCCAAAAATATTTCATGACCCTTGGAAAGAAGTTTAGATCATCTTTTCCTGGCCATGCTATCGATGCATAAGGGATTTAACCCGCCAGCGAAAGGCATCTCTTCCTTACAAGAGATGAGATTTTAATCCTTGTGAGATCCATCAACACCGATGCATAATTGAACATCTCAAAGTGTTAGGGGACATACCCATCATTTCTTCCCATCCCATATTCATTGAATCAAGCTTTAGGGTAATGATTTATATCACCCACACTCCACCAATCCAGGAAGGCCTAGTATTCCTAGTATTTCACCCCAGCCATATTTCCTTCTGCAAGTATTCTATAACCCACATAAAAGAGTGAAGATCAAAATTTCATGGCCATTCTATTTATTCATAAGGTATTTAACCTTTTAAATAAATTCATCTCATCCTTGAATGAAAGTCACCTCAATCCTCATGATCCCTAGCAGCACCACAACCGAACTCAACACCTCATAGTGTTTTGAGACATCCTTGGTCTTCCAGCCCCATATTCCATAAAATTCATGGTAGTATTAATTTAAACTACATGGAATCCCAAAGGTACAAGCTAGAATACCTTAAACTATATTAAAGAAAAGATCCATGCTAGAAGACCTTAAAAATATATTATGCCAATGGTCCAAGCTAGAATACTTTAATCTATAGTACGCCAAAAGGTCCAAGCTAGAAGACATTAAACTGAAGTACACCAAAAGGTCCAAGATATAATACCCTAAACTAAAATGATAATAAGGTACAACCTAGAATAAGTTAAACTAAAATACACCAAAGGTCCAAGCTCAGATACTCTAAAATATATCACAGTGATGGTCTAACTTGCAGGACCCTGAAATAGTAGGAGACATAATACTCACCAAGATGAAAACCCATTAAGGGAATATTTGTCAAAAGTCTTGTTTCTACTCATTGGACATATAATTTGTGTGATACAAGAAATATTTAGCATATATACAATAAAAGAGTCATATAAACTTGTCAGGATGAAAACATGTAAGATAGAGGGTTGAGAAAAATACAAGTCCATTCCTATTAAGTCTTCCCCTATATGAAGATCAGGAAAAAGATAGGGAATATTAAAAAAATATGAAAATATTGTGAGGCCCATCATAGGGAATTAGAAAAAATCAAGATATTCTCACTAAGTCCCCTGACGTAGGAAAAAGTTAGATCATTTCACATTCAGGAAGGATAACTTTCTCAAATTGTCCTTGTAAATCAGGAAATATCAAGACTACTGAGCAGGTGAATCAATGAATAATTTTATATCAGTGGTCATTCATGAACATTTCTATAAAAGAAACATATTTAAATTTATTTACTCAAATCTAAGAAATCAGATTTCTTTGGTATTACACACAAAGGAGGGGTATAATGGATGATCTGATCAACATATCCACTGAAAAATGGAACTTTACCCGAGATTTCATCACAAAAATATTGATATTTCTCATCCTAAATATGATCCACACCTACATAAGGATATTCATTAGAGAGATCTATATCTATGAACCTATGTATCTTATGCATGAGATTCATCTGCATAGTGGTATATTTCATAACTATGTGCGTCTTGATTTCCATACTCATGCGATATGTAGTAACATCCAAGTATCTTACATCAGGTCCAACCACAAGTTCCTTTACACCCAATCTCAATTACATTCTAGAATGCATATACATTTCAATTCCATGGTATCCATTCCCCAAGTCAAAGATACTTCTTATATTGGATTCATCCGATCAGTTGTGTCTAGATGTGTCATCTTCATAACACTATAGAGTTCCTTAGAAGTACTCGAGACAAACCATCTCAGAGAGTTCAGTATCATGGATCATCAAACATTAAAATATATGGAAAAGTGATCTATGTTTACCTTAGAATCAAATTCTTTTTGTTCCAAAAAATAACATTATAAGGGGGAATTTTTTAGCACCAATATTTATTCATTTTTTACATTTCCATAAAAGACCCGAGGGATGTGATGACCATGAAAAACATTTATATAGTATACTAGGATGAAATTGAGAATGTCATTCTTGGAAGGGTTGTGTTTGGTTTAAAGAGATACCATAGTCTTCTACATGAAATTTTATAACATAAATTTACCAAAAATTATTGCCAGTGCACTATCCAGCCCAGCCAATTTGACCACAGACCATGTGGGACCATAGGTTGACCACCCCAAGTGGGAGTCAACCTAGGCCAGCCAGTTGACCAACAGAGGATAATATCTCCCACAAGAAGCAGTTGGGACTATGTATTAAACCCATAGTTCAAAAAACAACAGGCGCATGCATAGCCTAGGCTATAAGCTCATTGGGTCAAGGCAGTAGGGTGGAAGTTATGCATATTGTACGAGTGTTGACCCCATTGCCATCTTGAACCAATAGAATCTATGGAATGGGTTTCATATCAAATGGGAGGTAACAGAATATTTCAGTGTGGGGTTAAATATTTTCAGGATGATCAAATTTGGGTTGTCCAATCATGCCCTCTGATAATATATGTTTTCGGATCACTCCTTCTATTGATCAAAGTCATCTTCTACAATCTCTCATGCCACCCGATAAAAAAAATCATCAAGTGCCTCAAAAATTTGAACTCAATTGATCCCATTCACCACAAGACTCTGTCTTCAACCTCCCAACTGGTAGCCTCCCCCCGATGCTGCAGGTTCAACATGGAGACTCGAAGATGGTCACATGATCACGCAGTGATCACCATGATCTCCCCTGCCAGTTCTTCATCAATAGATGCATGAGACTGAGACAACAAATTGAGGCCACAATGATATCAAATAATATATTTCTGTGGCCTTTCATGAGAGCCCCTAACATCATTCAAATCCATCATATGATCATCCTTTGATCATGCAACTGAGGTGAGGACAAGCACTGAAGGCATCACAGGAATTTTACAACCACCGACCCTTCCACTTCTGACATATTTTCCATCTGATTTAAATTAGATTTTATAAGATCATGCAATTCCATAGAATGAATATAGGATAATTGCATGATCATATGGAATGATCATGGGATGATATCTTCACTGCCTCACTGGTGCATACGTCCTTAATCCAGTGTAAAGAGGAACCACCTCCATCCTCCCTCAACCTATATAAACCTGCTCCCATCTAGAATAACACACACACAAAAGAGATGGTTGGTATTGACAAAAATTAAGTAAGACAAATGAATAGGGTACTCTGGCCACTGCCCATAGAAATAAATCCTTAAGTGATTGCTTGAGACCATCACATGTTGTTTTGAAAGATAGGTGACCATATGATGAACTGAATGTCATGTAATGCTTGGTTCCTACAGGGTTCTTGTGAGATCACATGATCCAATAACATTTGTTGATTAATTTCATGAATGTGCTAGGGAGATCACTAGTGTAAATATAGGATTTAACGTCAAAGTAATGATGTTGGTTTTTTCTAAAATGATTCCAATAGTATGTGTGGGAAATTTTTGGGGTCAGTTTTACTAAAAAACGATGCCAAAATATTTTAAGAGTGTTTTTTGGCATCAGTTTTTAGTAGAACTGGTTCCAAAAACGACAAAAGGTATGATATATGGAATTGGTTTTTCAAAAAAGAGACTCCACAAATATAAAAAAATCTTTGGCATCCGTTTTTTGAAAAAACTGATGATCTTAATCACAATATCGAGATCTTTTAGCATTGGTTTTTAAAAAAACTGATGCCATATATTTAAAAAAATATTTCTGGACTCGGTTTTTCGAAAAACTGATGCCATATATTAAAAAAATATTTTCATTGTTGTTTTTCCTTAAATCTGACGCTAAAATGCTTTTTCAGATTCTTCAGCATCGGTTTTTGTAAAAAAATGTTGCTGAAAGTCTTTTAAAAATAGTCAGGATTGAGATAACCTCATGTTTTGGGATCATTTAATACTAAACTATGGCGACTCTTCTCGACTCGTGATGACTTAGAAGGCATATTTTTGATCTTGAACGACCATTCTTGTCGATTTTCTTCCATTTTCACGTTCTATGGTCTGAGTTGTTGATTATCTTCCTTTTTTCATCATCTACTAATTATTTTTTCTTCTCAATCCTGTTTTTGGTGACATTCTACTACGGTTTGTTTTTTTATAATCTTTATTTTTCATTTTTACAGTCATTTTTTGTATACATCTTGCAACATTTAATTTTCCATAGCATTCCATGGAGAAAAGTTCAGATTGGGATCTATTTTCATGTTAAACAAAGAATTTTGTATGTTTTTTAAAATTTTGAACATAAATTAGTTATCATTTAATTATATTTTTTATTTTTTTTTCAATATTAGTTTATATTTTATTATAAATTTATTGGAAAATGGTTAATAGTTATCCCTAAAATTGGTCATCCCATATACGGTGAAAATTCCAAGTGGACATGGACGTGATTGTTGTTCATATAGATTTTTGTTATGGTTTATTATGGTTTCACCTTGACTGATGTGAGTATATTCTTATTTTTACTGATTTATGATATTTATGGTATTTACACTTGGCCTGGTACATGAAGGATGTAGAATTAGATTCATATTTATAGGAACGTATAAATTAACATGTACTGTATATGACCTTCCATGTAGGTTGCATTAATATGCTATTTTAAATTTATTGATATACCTTGTATGTTTCATTAGAATGCCTTTTATATACCATGATAATATTTTTATAAGAAAATATAATATTATCCTTTTTAGGTATTTGATAATAATTATTATTTTCACATCATGTTTCTATTATATAATTATCATGATTTGAATATATTCTATGCTAGAGTGTTTCCTATTTATGTAGTCACTTTCCATGCATATTTTTTTTATACTAGTGCTTCTCAAGCATGTCTACATATACATGTTGCAGTGCGCATGATTCTTATAGATTTATGAATGGTTCCCATGTGATTTACATATTTAGGCAATTAATTAGTAATCCATGGTTGTATTACATGCATCTATACTTATACATCATGTTTTTTATTACTTGTGATCTCATTCCCTGATATAATTTCTATACACTGTTGGGTCAAATAAAATGTTGGAATCAATCTAATTGAAGTAAAATTATAATTTAGCATCCAATGATAGAAAACCTATAGATTCAAGGGTGTATTTTACTGGGATATGTATTTCATATTAATATAAAATGATTTAAAAATGAATGTATGTTTTTATTGGGTTTTTTCATTTGGTATAAATGTTCTCTTTATTTTTTTATTATAATAATAATAATAATAATTTCAGGATATAATAAAAAACAAATAATAATGAATAAAATGTGTTATAAGATATACCAATTTAGTTATGTATTTAATTTCATCTATCAACTTTTGGGAGTATTATGATTGAGTTCACTTATAATATAAACATTTACTTTAATGATTATTTCATATTACTTATAATACGGAATTTTTCACCCTTTAAATTAATGCAATTTTCAATACTTTTGACATATGAAACATTGAAATAATGAAACAACTATGGAAAATGAACTAATAAATTTTACAAAAATTATATTATAATTAAATTACAATATCAATATAAACACATGTATATAATATGAAAATAAAAAGTTTACTATTTGTAAATGTGTTTCATATATGATGTTTTCTATCCGATTATCAATAGTTTTTATTTAATGTGTTTTTATTTAAAATTTATCTATATATATATATATGTAAATGTTTATATGTTTTAATATATTCGCCAATTATATTGTGATATCAGGTATATAATGGATTTTAATTGGATACATTTACAAGGAACAACTAGTGAATACGAAAAAGGAGTTGATGAATTCTTGGAATTTACTAAACAACATATTCAAAACATTGATTTGATTTTATGTCCATGTGTAAAGTGTTTGAATATGAGAAAGCTAAACTCTAGAGAAATCAAGGATCATCTCATTTGTTATGGTTTTAGCCTTAATTATACAAGTTGGATCTAGCATTGTGAAAGAACTGAAAATTAAACATACAATGTTGATGAAAATATTAATAATGAGGCAGAGGATCATATTGAAGAATTAATTCATGATTTAATTATTAAAACCATTAAAAAAATAACAACTATTGAATGATTGTATGGAGATTCTGAGAAACCATTATTCCCAGGTTGCAATAAATATACAGTGTTATTAGTAGTTTTGAGATTAGTTAACTTAAAAGAAAAAAATGGGTGGAGTAATAAAAGTTTATCGGGATTACTTGAGATTTTAAAATAGCTACTTATATAAGGCAACCATCTTTCGGATTATAATTATGAGGCAAAGAAAATATTATGCCCAATGGGATTGGGGGTATAAATAGATATATGTTTTCCCTAATGATTGTGTATTGTATAGGAATGAATATGGATATTTATCAAGTTGTCCTACATGTGGGAAATCATGCTATAATATAGATGGGAAATTTAACTCAGATTCATTCTCAGGTAATATCATCTAATTCCATGAAAAATCAATTTTTTTACTTTCTAATGATATCATCCAATATTTTTTGCATACAATTCTGATAATTCAACTGTGATTCATTCTTAGGTACCAGAATCAAAACTCATACAAAATCAATTTGGTAACTTCCAATAATTATTCATTTGAATTGTCTATTTTCAAATTCAATTGATGCAAAAATGTTAAGATGGAATTCAGATGAACACATCTCTGATTGTAACTTATGTCACCCTGCCAATTCACTATAGTGGAAGAGTTTTGATAAAAAAATACATGATTTTTGAAGTGAAGTTAGAAATATCAGAATGTGATTATGTACTAATGGAATGAATCCATATCAGATCCCTAGTAGCCAATATAGTTCATGGCCTATTTTTCTAGTAGATTACAACTTTTCCCCACAACTATGTATGAAGAAAAAACATGTTATGATGAGATTGACGATTTATGGACCAAAACAATCATGAAATGATATTGATGTGTAACTTTCACCATTTATTGATGATTTGAAACTGATATGGGAAGAATGTGTTAAATTTTTCAATGCATACAATAAAGAGTATTTTATTTTGCGTGTTATAATAATATTCACTATAAATGACTTTCCTGCATATGGAAACTTTTCTAGATATAGTGTTAAGGGACATAAATCATGTCCAATTTGTGAATAAAAGACTTCATATTGTCAATTGTAGAATGGAAGAAATTTTGTGTACATGGGACATCGAATATTTTTATGAATTGATCATCCTTATCACAGATTGAAAAAATCATTTAACGGTTTATAGGAATAAAACCGTCCCCCTCGGCCATTGTCAACTGAAGAATATTATGAAAAGGTGAAAAATATTGATATGACATTTGGAAAGAAAATAAGTTCTGGTCTTCAAATAAATATCTGGAAGAAGCATTATATTTTTTTGAACTACCTTATTGGATATTTTTAGAGATATAATATAACATCGATGTTATGCATGTTTAGAAAAACATATGTGATAGTTTTATTGGAAATTTTTTATACATAAAAGGAAAGACAATATATGCATTTCATGCTATATTAGACTTGATATTAATGAGAATACGTTTGGAGTTAGCTCCCAATGTGAAAGGAAATTGAATATATTTACCTCTGGCTTTTCACACATTAAGAAATATTGAAAAGATAATTTATTTAGTGTCTTTATGGTATTAAAGTACCCAATGGTTTTTCTTGAAATATGAATAATTTATTATCATTGAAGGATTGTAAATTAGTAGGTACGAAATCTCATGATTTCCATATATCCATGAAACAACTTTTACCAGTAATAGTGCGTGGTATATTTCTGACAGCTATCAGAAAGACTGTCATCAAGTTATGTAATTTTTTCAAATCCATTTTTAGCAAAGTTGTTGATCCGAATTTGTTAGATGTGTTGAAGAGTGAAGAAACTCTTGTTCTTTTTCAACTAGGAATATATTTCTCACCTATATTTTTTGATATAATGGTTCATCTACTGATTCATTTGGTGTGTGATATAAGAATATGTGGGCCTATTTATTTATTATGGATGTATCCTTTTAAGAGATATATGAAAATTTTGATGGGATATGTTAAAAATACTTATTGAATAGAGGCCTCTATTGTTCAAAAATATGTATCGTAAGAGGTGATTGAGTTTTTTACTGATTATTTGTATAAGGTGGAGCATGTTGGTCTCCCTATATCTCGACATTTGACACTTGATAGTGAATGTAGAGGGGTTCAAGGATTAAAGGTAAAGTTCATTCCACGTGATGAATTAATACAGAATAATTTATATATTTTGAACAAAACATATGAGGTTCAATCATATATATCCTCACATATTGATGAATTAAAATTATGATATCAGTAAAGAAACAAAAATTGGTTGATGATTGAGCATAAAAAGACATTTTTTTCATGGTTTAAATAGAAAGTTTCCACAGATATATATACATCAGAAATATTGAGGTGGTTAGCAGGGGGACCATATCTTAATGTGGACACATGGTCTAGTTTTCATATTAAAGGTTACACATTTTACAAACAAAAACCTAGATGATAAGAGTACTGTTTAGAATAGTGGTGTGATGGTTTTCGATAAAACATTGCATTTTTTGAGTGCCAAAGATAAAAACCCAATTTCTACATCAACGCCATATTTTATAGTTCTTTAAGACATATGGGAAATTGATTATATTATATTTCTTATCACCATTGTTAAGTTTAATTGGGTTGATTTCAAGAGTAGTGTGAAACATGATGAATATGGGATTAAACTGGTTGATTTGAAAAGATTTAATTACAATGAGAAACCATTTACCATGGAGACACAAGAAAAGTAATTATTTTATTTCATTGATCTATAAAATGATCATTGGTCTTTCATCTTTAAAGGGAAAAGATACCATTTGGGTGATGAGGATGATGCTGATGATGTTATTGATTTACACGAGCTTTATTCAGCTATTACACAAAATCTGGATGATTACAATGAGTATAAGACAAAAATAGTGAATGGAATACGTACTGATCATGATGAAGGTATGTGGGAAAACAATAAATTAGTCTCTTAATTTTTCTGGTAAATATTTATATTTTGTTTCTTTTTTTTGAAACTTACAAATACATGCCTCTTTTGTACTTACTTATTTTTTTCCATATTGTTTCTAAATATTCAGTTTTCTAATGATATAAAGGTACAAAAAATTTCATTACACTTTCTAGTAGAAATATCATATAAAGATAGAGAGGATCAGTTACCGAGGTATATCTATTTTTTCATATTATTAAATATTCAGTAATTTACCTTTTTAATGAAAGAAAACTACTAATTTACATAAAAAATTACAGGACTACTAATGCGTCCTCTGCAGAGGAGAATTCTCCTATTAATACTAAAAAATAATGTTCTCGAGTTGGTAAATGTGGTATTACACCTTTACCAAGACTATCACATGCTCGTTATGATGATAGATTGCACATCTGTTTTGATGATAATTATAATGAAACTAGCCCAAATGCAGTTCAGTTTATCAGTTATATATCGATGCAGAGCCGTTGGAGGATTAGTATTTTATATCTTTATTGGAAGTCAATGGATTGGATAGTTAAGAAAAATCTTTTGGAGGTCATGATGGAAAAATATCTTAATTTATTTCTTTTATCTCATATTTTAAATATTAAATATTTTAAATTTAATTTAATTTAATCAATTATAGATGACATAGAATTTTGAGGAAACCAAATAAATTAAAAAAATTCATCTCTCTTTAGTAGAGGTTCGATGGAGATATATGAAAAAGGAGACAAAAAAAATTATTGGAAAGAGAAGGTTTTAAAACCCATGCTTCAAGTATCAGTTTTTAGATGAAGATACATGGAAGTGATTTGTTGACAATCATCATGAAGAAAATTTTCTGGTATGATAATAATTTTATGTTGTAAAATTTAATTTATATTTTTATAATTACTTTGTAGTTTATTTTTATATAATAGGCCTCTAGGATATCTCATTAAGAGATTCAATTGAGAAATTTATACCCTCATACTTTATCACATGGAGGGTATCCATATTTGGAGAAGAAAATGAATGAAGAAAATTTTGAAGCATTAAGAGCTCGATCTAGTAGTGGTTCAGAAGAGGTTCAACATGGTGCTCCATCTCCTCCCACTCACCATGAAAAATTGGAACGAGCAAGAAAAATGAAAAATGAATAGTACCTTACAGAGGAATCTAAGAAGGTAGTTAATAAAATTGAAAGTAAATATTATTTATTTGTTATCAATTTTTATATTTTATAAATTTTAAACACTAATAAAACTTTTTCATTTTCATTTTAGGATGAACTTAAGGAGCAAGTGACACAGGGATCTTTTATCCCCGAGGGTAGGATGGACATCATATCCAATTCTTTAGGAAAGTCATAACACCCCGAATGTGTTAGAGGATATTAGGCAGGTGTTAGTTTCAAAATGTTTTTGGTTAGAGTAAGCAATCAAGAGACTCAAAAATAGAATCCTTAAAATCCAAGATGAATGATATGAAACATTCTACGGGTGATCAAATTCAAGAAGTAGTGTAGAAGGATTTATTAGAACACTTATAAAGATAGTCACATTCTACGTAGCATTCCCATGTATATTATTTATTTGTCATCAATTTTTCTATTTTATAAATTATAAATACTAATATAACATTTTCATTTTTCATCCTTCCCGGCCTTCCCACCTGGATTACCCTGACCCATCTTCGTACCCTAACCCGTATGAGCATCCTTCCCAGGTATATTATTTATTTGTCATCAATTTTTCTTTTTTTATAAATTATAAACACTAATATAAAATTTTCATTATTCAGCCTTCCCAGCCTGCTCACCTAGACTACCCTACCCCATCTTCCTACCCGACCCCGTATGAGCAACATTATTAGTTATATTGTTTATTGGTCATCAATTTTTCTATTTTATAAATTATAAACACTGATATAACTTTTTCATTTTCAGCCTTCTTAGCCTACTTAGCCGGACTACCCTGCCCCATTTGCCTACTTTGATCCTCCACCACCTCTCTCAGACAAATCAGTATATTATTTATTTGCCATCAATTTTTCGATTTTATAAATTATAAACACTAATATATTTTTTTTCTCATTTTTTATCCTTCTCTTCCTTCTCACCTGGACTACCCTACCCCATCTGCTTACTTTGATCTTCCACCACCTCGCTCGGGAAAAAATGTATACTGTGAGTTGTTTGCTGGAGATCATCATATATATATATATTGTTGCGTTAAGACTCGCACATTTTTTGGGGGATTTTGTACACAACCAGCCTATGCAGATGGGTGAGGTTAGAGTATCAGTACTTGATATTATAGATCCTAATGCACTACTACCATTTCCTACTAAGGATATCACTAGAGTTAGGGATTGTCTGGGTCATTTTTTAATTTGTAAAACTTTTCTTCTTCATTATATTTCATATTATGTATGAATTTTTTTAAATATTAATTACAAATGATTCAAAATTACTTATAATTTTTTCTAACATTTAACTCATATAGGATTATCTGAAAGAAAAAGAAGCTACACATATGAAACAAAATGTTCCAGAACAATCGACTGTAGATACTTCAGATATTTCTTATTGAATACAAATATTGTCTCTGGATTCTTATTCATTTAATTATATCTTTGAGTTTCAGATGATGTATAATATATGCTGAAGAGAATATCCATTGAGATTACTCAAAGAAGATATCATGAATCTAGTTGATTTTTAAGAGCTCAGCCTGAATGTGGTGCAGTGTTTTCCCATGTAAGTAAATTGACATTTGAATTTTTATTTCTTTAATAAAAGATGGTTTTAAATTCACTAACTATATTTTATTTTTAAATTGGGTATCTACACACGCTTCTTATACAAAGTTAAAGTACATGAATTTATGGTTTTATAGACCCAAAATTCATTTCCATGGAAGTGAAAAATGTGAAGAATCCTGATAGAGTTGCATATATATATATATGGGAGATATTATCACATACAAAGAGTGAGTGTTGGTTTCTGCCATTTCTTGATAATTCAGAACAGAAAAATAATTATGAACTAATGATCATTATAATGTCATTAATTGTGAATTTTTTTTATTATAGGAGTATTGGATGTTAGGAGTATTCTACCCAAGTGAATGCACCTTATATTGGTTTTTCTCTTTATCAGGGAATGTTCATAAAGCATTTTCCACCTTATTAGACAGGTAAGTTTTGTTGTTTTTTATAATATCATTATGTTTAATTCTCATTATTTAGACATGTATTATTAGCTCATATATATGAAAATTCCGTTCATGGAAAAAATTTAACAAGGAATACATGTCGATAAAGACACCAAATAAGATCAAATATTTGGAAGTAATGGTAATTAGTTTTTATATTAGATTTTATTATGATTTTTTTATATATTGATTTTTATTATCAGTTTATTGTTTTATAACTATATTTCCATCATCAAAAAGGAAATGTTGAATGTGGTTATTATATTTTACAATTCATGTATGAGATAATGAAAATTGGGGAAACTACTGAATTTGATGAGGTTAGCTGTATTAATTATTTTTATATTTTTTTACATATTATTTTATTTTTGTATCTCATATCATTCAATGTTATTGTAGGCATTCAAGGATTCCTAGTCATATTCTCAATCTGATCTTACCCATATTCAATCTATATTTTCGAACTATTTGTTATTTTTTATTAGGATTTGAGGTATGTATATTCTAATATTTATGAATAATATTACATATGGGTTCAAAAAAATAAATATTTTGATATAATAGTTGTTTGAACATAATGATAATCAAATGAATTCATCAACAATAACCAACAATGAGCATGTTGTAAATTTGAGGTACGCGTATTTTAATTCTACTTTATAATACAAATGTGTAGATAATTTTTTTGATTAAATAGATAAAATATTGTAAGTTATAGATTTTTGGTCAATGATATATATATTTTTTATCATGGAATATTGTGTTTTTATTATAGGGGTTTCGATTATTTTGGAAGAGTAATATTTTCTATTTTCTAAAAAAATTTAACATTCAGTGTCGGTTTTGGGAAAAATGATGCCAAAACCATTAACGAAACTAATTTTCAGCATTTTTTTTTGTAAAACCGACACCGAAAATAATCTTTTTTACCTGACATTTGTAAATGTAGATTAAATGGCAACATCAAAAATAAAAAAAAACTGTCATTATATCATGTTTTTTCACTAGTAGAGGACCCTCATATGTTCATATTTTCCAAGTGTGTGCCCTCGTTACTCACTATAAAACCCCCCAAAGATTCCTCATTTGTATCAAGTGATTGGATGAATTATTAAGCTTTATGCGATGCAACAATAGAATCCCTATAATATGTGAAGAATCTATATCAATTCCCATGAGTATGAGCTAGCGTGCATGAAGACCACTGGTTGTCATGAATATTGTGAGAATCCTTCCCTTTTGGTGATCACATACTACCATAGACATAGTTTTCTTGTCCTACAAAACCCCCTATAGGTCCTTGGGATAATAGAAAAAACTACCGCGAGACCCCATTCATGACATGTGAATCACATGATTAAATGAACCTCATGCCAACCCTCTGTAGTGAGTTTCATTCCTACATACCCATGACCATGATGGGTTCCACCCTTGGTTTTTGATATCCAATATAGATATCCCCCAATATAAGTGCTCTAAATATTCGATGCCTTCATGCATCCTTTAACAGTTGATGATGTTGGTCCTTCGGTCTTACGGTGAGAATAGATTTCATGACTCGTGATGCTTGCACGAATCCCTCATGGATACCCGCCTCAATGTAGGGAAATAAATAAGAACATGTGACCTAATGTGTTTTTCAACTTTTCTATACAAGATACACCCTCACCCAATTAGGCGGCATCAATAGACAAACCTGCACATGGTGACATGCTACATCACAAGTCCCTTTTATGTTCAAGTAAATTGCATGAGAAAAGAAGTATCATATGAATGTTATATTAAGAGTGTATATAATCTCGAAGACAATACCTCCATTTTACATGAAATATCTATGTTGAAAACCCCCAACATACAAATTTGGGCATGTTGTGGTGCCCATATATAGTGAAAGAATAATCCCTTTGGACATTCACGTCAACACTTTGATGGGCGCAGAGACCCTAAACATATCTATGAGACCCCACTGCATGAATGGTTTAAGGACACACAATCATTATACCTTTGGATAGTCTCATTATGTCCTTGGGAAACCATGGACATTTCATGTTTATCTCAAGATAATCCTTGAACAAGTTTGGATAACCTCGCGACAATCCATTGACATGTCACCATTGTCATGCGACATCCCATGACCAAGCTAATATGATCAGGTGATAACCCTTTAACATGTCCATGTTGTTGCAATATGTGCTCTATAAAATTTACTTTGATCATACAGAGGAGTTATAGACATGTAAACATGATCATACGATCATCCATAGACACATCCACATTCACATGTGACACTTCAGAGACATGTTAGGATGATCATGCGATAGTTCTTGATCATGTCTGATTTGATCATGTGAAAAACCCCATACATTTCCACTTTGATCAGGCGAAGACATCTGAGACAAGTCAATTGATAATGCGTGAGACCCCAGAAATGCCTAATTTTGTCATACGAATCATGTTAAACATGATGCTTCACCCATTTGAAGGCATTCCAATTGATTAGGGAGACACCCTTGGATGTGTCTTCCATGTCAGATTAGTGCCCCCAATATATCGGGCATACAATAAAGACTTACCCAGTAGTTGAACAAGACATTTTAAGAAAATCCCTCATGAAATGTCCACTTTCTCCGAAAAAAACTACTTGGACGCATGTCATGGGGACCCTCGACCATGAATATTTAACCACATACACCTTTTATAATAGAATTTTTCTTTATGCGCTTGGGTTACACACTAATTTGACCATACCAATATCAGGCTATTGGATAGGCCATTATGGTCATCATGATCTTTATTTAATCTTTTAGAAGATAAAGAATGAGTGTACTAATTGGGTAGCCTGAGAGTGTAATCCCTCACCAATTGGGAATCCTCAAAGTGTAATCCCTGACCAATTATATAATATGAGTATGCCAATTTGGAAGCCCCATAGTGTAAGCCCAGACCAAATAGGATCCTTAGAGTAAAACCCCCGACCAAACAGGGAAGACTTAGAGTGTAAGCTCCAACCAATAAGACATCCTCCAAGTGTAAGCCCTAATGAATCGGGCAGACCTAGAGTGTAATCCCTGACCAATTGGAAAAACTCAGACTGTATTCCCCAACCAATCATGTAGCCTCAGAGTATAACCCCGACCAATCGGGAAGCCTCAGAGTGTAAGCTACGACCAATGAATCAGTCTCAGAGTGTAATCCCTGACCAATCTGTTATCCTCATAGTGTAAGCTCCAACCAATTAGGTATCCTTATACTGTTATCCCTGATCAATTGGGTAGCCTTAGAGTGCAATCCACAACCAATCAGGAAGCCTCAATGTGTAATCCCTGATCAACGACATGATATGAGTATACCAATCGGGTAGCCTTATATTGTAAGCCCCAACCAATTGGGCAACCTCATTGTATAAGCCCCAACCAATTTGGTAGCCTCAGTGTGTAAGCCCTGATTACCGACATAATATAATATATCCCATGCTACAGGGAATCCATTTAGTTCTAATCCCATTGCATTTATAAAATCTTAGGGATAGTCGTAATGCCTCCGAGCATGATCATTCACCTTAACCTATTCTTTGGTTAGGGGATAACTAAATTATGAGGACTCTAATACACACTTTAACTGAGATACATAGCAAGCCTTCCTAAGGACCAATCATCAAAGGGCATCCAGTTCTGTTTAAGTTCCTTCCTCTTCCAATTATTCCAAGCTTATATGATTAAATCCTCCCATAGGTCGGTCATTATTTTTCATCCATAATTGCATGAGAAAAGGACTCATGCACAGACATTATTTTAAGATTATATCATGTCATGCCAATGGAAACTACAAATCCATCAATGGGTTTGGGGATAAGCTGAACTATGATAAATTTGATTCCTTCCATAACCAGGATACGTAGGATTCTTTCCTAAGGCCCTAGAATCATACCATATCCTCCATGATATGGGTAACAATTTCTACCAAAGGGAAACATTAATGTGTAATCCCTATATGGATGTGTTCACATGAAATGTGTCCAATATACTGATATCTATTATTTTTCACACATATCATGGATGATGTGAGATTATAGACCCATGATGTTTATACTAATATAATGATGATAAATCCACCAATATGGTATATTCACCATTGAGATGTATTTCTAATTACATCTCACTGTCACTCACAGGGATACATTCCTGAAGAAACAATCTAGGGAGTATCATATACATAATTACTGCCTCCGGCCTCTACTATCGGATCTCTCATAACATGGGAACCCATCATAAGAACTATATGGACTCTAATTCCTATATTAAACATGATATGTAGGACACCTCATTGAGGTTCAAGCTCTATATTCATGTCCTTACCGTATGATGTTAAACTGCATGGATGTGTCCAATCACATGACCTTAAACTATGTCAAAAAAACTATGTGGGTTTTGATTTTTATTATCACATGATATATAGGACGCATCATAGAGGTTCAATACTATCTCCAAGAAACTATCCATCTCCCTAGACAAAAAAAACTCCTGAGTTCACAAACATGGTTGGGGCCTAAATCATCATAATTAAATAAGAGAGCGATAGTGAACCTGTGATATACACATGATTGTCCTTATCGATACATGTTCATAATCAATTATTTAACACATGGGTAAAATGTCTCATATCAGTGTATGGAAAGGATTTCATGAACATATCATAAATCTCTATGAGAGACTCGAAGTAGGAAACAATTCCCCTGAAAAAGGTGAGATGAGCTTGACCTCCCATCCTCTCGACCAATGCGAGTCCCCAAAATTCATTGTACCTAAAAAACCAAATTACTATCTACCTTTGGAAATTCGTTCTATACTTAGTTATAAATGAGGGAACCATTTGGAGTTTCTAGGGAGGACAAAAAAGATGGAAAACACAATGCCTGCGATTGAGCGAGACCTTAAAACCCCCTTCAATCAAACCATCAAGTGAAACCCATTTCATGCCTCAAATACCTAGAAATACAGTCATCTCATTAACATGTGGCTTAAATTAAAAAAAGAGGAGTTTCCTCTAACAAGTTGTTTAGAGAAATTGAGATGTACCACAATGAACTATGTATATTGAAATCATCCAGGGAGAAAAGAATTTGTTCATGGATCATAGGACCCATACCTAAGAGTGACTTGAATGAAGTAGGAATTATTGAGAAGAATTAATGTACTTGGAGTGAATATGGCATGAATATGCACATGGCACAATCACAAGACATGTTCAGGATCATAGTGGAGAAAACTATTAAAGAATCCATATGGAAGGATGAGGGATGTTGGATTATGGATAGACACTTTTGTTGGGAGATCGTTATATTGGAGATACAACTAAAGGATGAAGATGGAGATAGAGTGGCACCAATGGAGAATTAATTATCACTCTTTCTATATATATTCTAGATTCTTATAGTGGGGATTAAGGGGATGTAATATTTCATCATATTTCACTTAATTGAATCCTATATTGATGTTATTCATACTCTTGAACATAATTTTTAATTTCTTGATCAATAATTAGATGAACACTGGGTGAATTTGATGGATAGAAAGTGGAAACCTAAACCAAGCATTAGAGTTTTGGACATTCATTTATAAGGGAAAATGGTTATAAATATCACTATGGAAACATAATCACATGTCACTATTCAAACCACTACTTATAAGAGATAAGAGAACCCTCAAAAGGAATCTTGATCTTAGGAGTATATATCGAGTGACTCTAAGAGGATTATCCTTGGAGTAGGTGATGCGATAAACATATTTCTATTGGTAATAAAACTAAAGTTCATTAAAATCTGTTGTTACTAACTGGATTCCCCCACTTCCATCTCATATTACATTAACCCTACTACTATTTCTTCTATTTTTGAACTCACACACTCACTCATCTATAAAAGAGATCCATTTCATTTACATTCCTATCATGTGACACAAAATCAATCATATTCATATCATATTTATTCTTTATAAATAAGTAATAAGTGTTTTAACCCTTGGATTATCCTTGTGGAAATAATCCTATTTCTTACCTATTCTTTTCTTCAATGATCGTGTTGAATGGAATGAGTATTGTGTAGAACAAACTACAAAAATATAGCAAGAAAGTACTTCCAGAACATTTTCATTCCCAAGATGCTACATCACTACGATTGTACTACTTCTGAAGGTCTCATTGGTTTTTCTTACAGCCAAAATAAATTTGAACAATGAATTTTTTGGGTAATAATGATAAAGGTAGTCAAAACTTTTATTATAAAACGTGAAATTTGACGAAAAAAAAGTATGTGGCACTGTCTCTAGCTGGTTTTTTGTAGAAACTATGAATCCATTGGTTGATATGGGAATAAATATCTTTGGATTTTATCTCATGGATACTAAAATCTCAAGGGTATGATTTCATAATGGGTTTTGTTGGAAGGTCATCAAATTTCATTAATTTGGTGCCTCATAAGCATTTTTATTCTACTAAGTCAGTAACTAAAGTGTTAATCATATAAATTTTTAGGCTTCATGGTATCATAAGGTCCATAATAAATGACATTGACATTACGTTTACCAATTTTTTTGGATGGACTTCTTCTAGTAAAAAGGAACTATATTAAAATTTGTTCATTGTACCATTAGTAGATAGATGTGTAGACTTAACTAATGAATATAATCCTTGAAAATTTTCTCTAATGTTTTGTAGGGGAATAAACTAAATCCTGGGATAATTAGTCATCTTGGTTCATGTTCATCTATATCACTTCATTTTATTCTACAACGAATATATGACCATTTGAAAAGATAAATTGATATAATCCTTCTATTGTTTTTTTTACTATATTTGGGTGGAGATATAGGTTGACCGTAACAATGAATTTTTTAGATATGAATATGACTATTAAAATTTTTCAAGATAACCTCATCCAGGCTCAATAGTTCCTGAAAAAAATATCAAAATAAATACAACATATAATTGGAATTTCGTTAGGGAGATCAAGAACATTTCATATCAAACCCCACTAGGCAAATTCCATTTCTTAAGGGGGTATGTTATAAGTTGGTTGTTAGGTACTACGGTCTTTTTAGGTACTTCAAAAAATTAGGTCAGTTTATAATAAGGTCTAACTACCTAATAATTATAATATCTACTCATTAATTCATATATCCTAACTAATTAAAGCCAGAATTTTTTTACTATTATCAGAAGTGTTGTATGTTTATTTATCCTTTGATCTGAAGGATGCCTTTGTCCCTAAAAAAATATTTATATTAGGAAAATGGGTAATAATCAACATGAATGTCAGATCATTAACTAGAAACATCATATTTTATTATGAAGAAACCTTTGACGATGTTGGATCAATTATAAAATAATTTCACACCATCCACCCTAGGGACAAGGTGTATTTAAGGAGGATGAGTGTATGAGAAAATCTAGTTCTTTTATATGAAATCTTAGAGACACTTCCCTTTTCATTCCAAAAGAATCTATCATCTACATGTATTTTCGAAAGGGGGTTTGTAGTCTAGTGAAACTAGTTATCAATACAGTTCCAGAGTGGTTGGAAATTGTGAAAACCACCACCAATTTCAATTACAGGGGGATGCATTTATGTGGTTAGGTAGGTTCGAAACAATATCTCTTGTGTGTAGAAGGGATACTATTAGATTTTTTTTGTCCTGAAATAATAAGTGGTGTCTTGGGAATCCCTTTTAACTTTTACATCCTCAAATTATTTGATATAGCAACAAAAAATTTAACTCTAGATGACAAGGCAGAGGAATACTCTAAGAGTAATAAAAGTCAAAAATTTGATTAGTATTTTTCCAGGAAACTCAATATATTCTATCCAATTCACAAATAAATAAAAAAAGGGATTATCATGAAACTATTGGCTATAATTGAGCAATATAATAATGTTTTAGGTGTATTAATTGGATGTTTTATGGTATGTTACCTAGATAAGAAGATAGAAAAAATTAGAATCCTTGTGCGAATTTGAGGCTGTTAGAAATTTAAAAAGGGCTCAACATGATCAACCTACTTACATAAAAATCATTTAATAAGTGCATCATGAAATTATTATAAAAAAAATTTCACAATATTTCAAAGCATCTAAATATTTTCTTAACCCTGTAAATACAATAGTAAAATTTGGCACAAAAAAATGTTGCAAAATAAGAAAAAAACAAAAAAATTGTAGGGGGAAGAAAATTTCGTTGGACTTGAATAAGGTAATTATTGTTATATTACCCAAAGGGGGGGGGGAATTAGGATATTCACTATTAGGGACTGTTAAAACTCTTTATCCTTTAGCTATCCCACTTACCCTATAATATCTTGACCCCTCAAACTTCAGGGACACTTGGATTTCTATTTAACTGGATATACATTAGGTTACTTGATTTGTTTTGGCATGCATGAATAATGTAAATATGGAAATGATTATTTATTTGCTTCTCCCTCACTATGATACATCTAAGGATCATGGATCCGTATTTTTTCATTCACCAAAATCACTATAAAACTCACTAATTACAAAATATTGGGATAGGCCACTTCTATCCCCAGACTCACTACTTTATAATGTTTAGGGATAGTTCACTACTACTTAGGTGTCACTCTCTCAAATGTTCCATTACTAGATAACTTTCAGTAGAAAGGATCACCTTTACATAGTTTATTCACATGTATGTCCCTTCACTAGACACACTAATATGGATTTCATCTTAAATCATGAATACTTTATATCTAGAAGTCCTCGTTGGAATATTTCATTGCCTTTGTGAAAAAACCTTGATAAATCACCTTTTTCTTTCCAAAATACCTTTATAAAAACATCACTTTGTTATAGGAACAAAAAAAACCTTCCTACACTTTGGTCGGATCTTAAATATATGCCACGTTTTCATTATTTTCATCCCCTCCTTGATACAAACTCTCATTTCTCTTTGATAATCTGATATGTCATGTATTCTATATGTAGTGCTCTCTTTTTCTATAGAACGATTATAGGTAATTTTCTAGAAAATTACTCTATCTTCATTCAATCCAATGGTTGGGATTGAATCTTCTCTTACCTAGAATCATGTCAACTGTCACATGTAATTAATGGGATCATAATATACCTTTGAATATAAGTTGGACACCCTGGATTCAAAGCAATAACTTCAATTCTTTTGGTTTCTAGTGAAACTACCAAATGACTAAAAATAACCTAGTTGGGTCTTGGTCATATATATTATGGCATAATATTACCCATTTTGAATATAATATGGTATGACTAAGTTAAATATAGTTAAGCTATCAATACTTCAAACTTCATTATGGCGTGAGCAAGTATATTGTGGTGTGGACACCCATAGTTGACAAGATCCACTCTTCTCACAAGGTTACTCATCCATTATTTTCGCACGATCTCCGAAAGGATATTCTCTAAAAAATTCTCAAAATAAACATGTACATATCATTGTCGCATATCCACTTATATTGTGGTATGGACTCCTACGATTCCAAATTATTTACTTCTTTTGAATTATAACCTTCAATGACACAAGTAATAGATATAGTGTGGAATTCTTCTATAAGGTGATTACGGTATAGCCTTCTCTCTATGGTGTGGAAACCATAAAATATTCAATGACTCCATAAATCCTATTAAAACCACTCTAGGTTGTATCTATATCTCTATAGTTCTACACCTCAAAATCTCTATGGGATCTAGAACTCCTCTAAATGAACTTCTATGTCATGGTCTATTTGACTGTTACATCATCTGAGAAATTTGTGACCCATATCAAACATACCTCTAGAATTACCATAGAATAAAAGAATATTATCCTCCTCCACTCACCAGGTGAGAGTAATGGGGTTCACTCCCGGCCTCCTCCAAGCTACCACCCTACATCATGGACCAATACATCCATACAACCACCCTACAGTGCTAGAAACTGCTTCCATGATTGCATGCCTTCCCACGTGCATACTCACCTACTCCTTGGTGCCTCCATGGTTGGATGGACTTGTTGGATCCCCTATATGGTTTATATTTCTACCACACATGAAGGTATAAGATGGATTGGTTTGGAATGAATGGTTGGACTTTTTTTCACCCTTCAAAACTTCATTTTGGGAAAACCATAAACACTATGACATATTTGTGGTGACTATAACATGTACATACTTCGGAGTTATCCTCCAATATCTCCTTTACGTCGTAGCTGGATTAAATAAATAATTCTTGAATATCCAACATTTCCTCTGTAGTGTGGAGTATGATCTTCAATATAGTTGGATGCACTATAACCATCACTATGGCATGGTCTTTCAGGTTTTGGTTATCTTGAACTCTTGTGCAACACACTCAATAAAATTCACTTTTTTCATTACTTGGTAAATATATGCTTGGTAAATCATCACTTTACTAACACTTTCCTAAATCATTATATTAGAGATATACTTTGACCATAATACTTAGGATTTATCAATCTTTCAAGGATCACTTCGCCACTTTGGTCATCATCAACAGGTTTTTTCAACAATACTATTTTCAAAAAATAAAACATTATTCATTGAGATTTCAAAACATATTTTGTTCAAAGATCTTGATCATTCTTATTTACAATAAGCATTTACGAACATTATTTTCAACAACATACCTTGGCCATCATCTTTAGGATCTATCAATCTTCCAAAGATTACTTCACCACATTTTCCATATTTGAAATGTGTTGTCAACATTGTTATTTTCAAAAAATCTAACTATAATCATTTGGAATTTCTAACAATCTCTGCATTTTGATTTTTTAAAAAATATACAACAAACTTTTCCCCCTTATTCAATGATCCCTTTGAAGTATCTTATACCCCTTAATGATATCATCTCTGTATAAATATATCTTCTTCTCTCCCTTATTGAAAATGAAATACAAAGGTTCTTTCAAAGGAAAAGGGTCTTTCTAAACTAACTTCAACAAATGTAGGGATGGAATTTTCACCCTTCTCTTTCTTATTAGATAAAACATCATCTTCACATAATATCCCCCATAATGTAGGAAAATATTTCAGGAAATCTCAACTCCCCCTTGGAGTTATATTCTCCACCTGAGGATATCTTCACCCCATATTTCAAAACAAATTAATTCTTTCACCTATACCACATGTTTATTAGCCAAATCCTTTGTAACCACATATTACACAAGCCAATATTCGTTCCTGTAGTATTTTCACAAGATATTAACTGATTGAATTTACCAATTTTCACTTGAGATGTTAATAAATACTATAATCGTACTAAGTTAGATCTTGGTACAGGAAACATGAGTTTTTATAGTCAACAACAAGGTTTTCCATGTCATTCATGAATAACAAGAAACACATATAACAACATCAGTTTTTTAAATTTTAAAAGACAACCAGTGATCCCCATCACTTCAAACCAAACCATTAGTACATAAAATTAAAGTACTTGGTTTTGATAAACATATCATATGATTAATTAATTGATAAAACTTCATAATACACCACTTGTTTCAAGAGAAGTTCAATTTGAAAAAAATGATATCATTTGAACTCCATTATTTTAAAATATTCACATGCATAAATAACATGAGATAAGGATCAATAAACATTGATGTTTATGAAAAATTACCCTGAGACATAGTATGTTGAAACCATTTTTTATATAAATTTTTTTTGTATAAATTTGGGATACAACTTCTTCATAAATAGATTTTCAATAAGCTTCATACACTTGTGATTATTTAGCATAATTATTAATGTATTTTTCAAGAATGATTACCACATGGATAGTATTTCCCTCTTAATTCTACACTTATTCACAAAAATTTGGACATAATAAAGAATATGGAGAGAAGGGTACCTATATGTTCTATAATTTAAGGAATAGGGCTGGTCAAGATGAACCAACCCATCACCTTCCATCTTCCCTTTTATATTTTTTAGATTCCGAAAAATTAATGAAATCAAGCCTTCAAGTTCTTAATAATCTCTTGTAATTAGAAAAATTAACCTCTTTACAAAGGATATAATTTGTGTGATAAATCTTACTCACTTATTGTCATGGATTTGAACATTTTCATTCTTCCTTGGCTTGGGATTTTCCAAAATTGTTGAATCAATCACACTTGAACAAGTAGCTTCTTGGTTAGTATCACTAGTGGATATCACCTCCAAATTTATTCTCCATGTCATCATCTTATTTTTATCCTTAGGGGTTTGTGCAAGTCCAATTTTCAAAACTTATTATTTTATTTCCAAGAGTTCCATTTTGAAATATATCTTTCTTGGTGGAGTCAACATCACATTCTCTTCTGCCTTATTCACTACTGGAACAACCTCTTTTTTTTGCTTCCATATTCCTCTTCTTTTCCTACAAGAGGGTATTTGTGAGTGTTCAGATTTTTGTGATTGATAAAACCTCTTTTAATAATCATTTTCATCCTCCAATCCATTAAAACTATTTAATATCTTAACAATAAATCTTCCAAGATAAGAAATATCCAGGAAATTCATAGAATTGGAGTGTCTCCATATTTATTTTTCCCAAACATAAATTTCTAAAATTTAAATATCATGACAGATAACTGATATTATAACAAATGAAACATTTATAATAAGAATAATACTTAATTTGGTCTCTATTTTTTTATTTGTTGGTAATACTGGAGTTATTATAGTATCGTTGAGATTTTTGGCATCGAAACATCTATTTATGATGTGATAAAATCTTATATAGTAAAATAAATTTGGTGATTTCATATTTTTTGGAACCACAATACTGAATTTTTCATGGAAAAAATATTTACTTCAAGATTTCATATCTGGATTCCTCTTTATTTCTACACCATTTGAGGTTGCATTTAGAGGGATATTCATCTTTTCAATGGATGCATTAATCCACTCTTAAAGGTGTCTTATTTTCATAACCTTCTATTTTAATTGAGCATCCATTACTTTCATATTTAAAAATTCATACATACTTTATTGTATCCTTTCTTCATGTTGAAATTTGATAGGTATGATACTAACTTTAAACTCCTCCTCTATGTCCATTTTCAACATGATCTCTTGGGAAATCTTGTCAATCATGCCTCTTTGATCCTTAATATTTGTTCTCATATTCTTCATGCTTGAATTCAAGTCCACAACATCATCCTTTAATTTATTATTTTCCAAGGATAAATTTTCAACCATTTAATAGTATAATACATTCATGATACTTCATTGATCCTCATCTTCATTACATGAGAATTCCGTAGAATGTAAACATGATGTTATTCCCATTTATCTACAAAATAATATCTCATTTTCTACTCCAAGAGAGAGTATAAAATTTCACAACCTTTCATTACAGAACGGTTAGAATCATAGATAACAATGAGTTCTGATTTTACCTTGGTTGGAGAACACATCTTCTAGGATGAATTCCTATTGTTATTATTTTTTAATTTTTTCCAAAGTAAACTCCCTCTTGGTTTTCCTCTTCACCAAAAAAAGTCTTCCAATTTCATCCACTTGAATTTTGGAAAATTGCACTGATTCATATAATTATACAATTACTTCTATAGATCCTACTTTAATTCCTATTAGACTGAAGAATCAATATAAATTTTTATTTGACATGTTTCGAAGATAACTTGGTGTCTTCTCAGTAGAAGAATTTCATCTTCTACCACTTCTAGAGAAACTCCAAGAGAAAATTCCATGAATTGAATGAGATCCCATTGAAATTATCTAAAGTTCTTACCATCAATTAAATGAGTCTTCACTATGAATGAAATCTTTAAAAACACTTCATATCAAGTCAGATAAATAATAAATCCAAAATTATATCTATCCCTTTGATCAACTTGTTATAATTAAATAAGGTATATAGAATGATATGAACTTGAGAGGGGGGGGGGGGGTTAATTAGGGTATACACTATCAATGAAAATTTAAACTCTTTCTCCTTTTAAGTATCTCACTTACCCTGTAAGATCTTAACCTCTTAACCTTGAGGGTCACTTGGATTTATCTCTAACCCGATATACATTAGGATTATTGATCTTTATTGGTGTGAATTCATAAAGTAAACATGGGAGAGTATTTACATGGTTCACCCTCACTGGGATACATTCAAGGAGCATGAATCAATGTTGTTTCATACACCAAGATCACTATAAATCTCATGGATTACAAAGGATTGGGCTGGGTCACTCATATTCCCAAACTCACTACTTTACAAAGTTTATGGATAGTTCACTACATGTCAAGGGTCACTATCTCGAACGTTCCTCCATTGGATAATTCCCTATGTAAAGGATCACCTTCACATAGTTTATAGAAATGTAGGTCCATTAACCAGATACACTACCTTATATTTCATCTACAAACAATAATATATGCTTTAATTAAATCTATGTTGGGATGCTTCTTCGCCTTGGAAAAAACATCTTGATACATCACCTTCTTCTTTCTAGAATACATGTTGAACAACTTAAATTTATTATATGAACAACAAACACCTTCTGATAATTTGGAAGGATCTTCAATAAATGTTGATTCATCAATAAATTCATCCCCTCACTAGAAAAAACTATCCTTGATCTCTGAGAATTTGATATGGATATGTGTTCTCTATGCGATTATCTCTATTTCTCTATAACTAAAACATGGAGTCTTATGGAGAATTCCTCTCTCTAAATTCATTACAATGGTTGTAATTGAATATAATATTTCCAAGGATCATGCCATGTTTCTCATATGATTAATGGGGTCATAATGTTCCTTTGAATTTGTGTTGGATACCCTAGAGTCAGAGAAATAACATCCCTTCTTTTAGTTTTCCCAGGTAACTGAAAACAACTAGGTGGTGGCGTGGTCTTTTATGTTGCAACATAGTATTACCAATTTTGTATATACCATAGCACGACCAACTTCGTTGTAGTGAAACCAATAATTATTCAAATTTCACTATATTTTGAGCAAGTATATAATGGTGTGGACATCCATAGTTGATGTGATCCACTATTCTCCCATAGTAACTCCTCTATTATTCTCACACAATCTCCAACATGATCTCCTCTAACCACTTCTCACAATGAATGCGGGCACATAATTGGAGTGTATCCACTTCTAATATGGTGTGGCCTTATGTGATTTTGAATTCTTTTCTTCTATTGAATTGAGACCTTCTAGGACTCATAGTGTAACTGCAGTGTTGACTTTTTCTTCTCCAAATAGAATGTGGTGTAGCCTTCTCTATATGGTGTAGACAACTCAAAAAATTATGTGGATTCAGAACTCCTCTGAAAAATCCTATGTTATATAGATATCTCTCTATGGTGTGGACACCTAAAAATATATGGTGGATCTAGAACTCCTTTTATATCACCTTTACATACTGGTTTGGTTGGTTGCGGCGTACCCTAAGAACTTCGGGTCCAACATCAGGCATACCTATGAAATTAACACAAAATATAAGTCACTTTTCTTCCTCCAATCACTTGATGTAAGTAATGGGGTCTGTCCCATCCTCCTCCATATTTTCACTCTGTTTCATGGACCAATACCTTCACACAACCACCCTGTGACATGAGCTACTAATTCCATGCATGTATGCCTTCCCCCATGAATTCTCTCCCACTTACTTGTATCATCATGGTTGGTTGGCCTTATTGGTTCCCCTGTATGGTCAATATTTCTCCCACATATACAGGGTCGAACTGTCTTGGATATGTAGCCAAGTTTGTCTTTCTTTTTAAACCCTTTCAAACTTTATCATGGTGTAACCATCAAAATTTCATCGTAATCATGGTGACTACAACATGGACGTAATTTAGAATTATCCTCCAACATCTCATTTATGGAGTATTTGGATTCACTGTGACATATTCCAATCTCCAAATTTTCCTCTATGTCATGGTGCATGATCTGTGGTGTAGTTGGATACACTATGACCACCACTACAGTGTGGTCTTTCCTGTTTTGGCCAGTTTTTACTCATGTAATATACTCTATGAAGTTAAATTCTAGCATGCCTCCGGACATCTCCACTTGTAAAATCATCACTTGTTTGACACATACATAAATTCTAATATAAAAAATATATCATTTCCATCAACTTTGGTATCTATAAATCTCTTAATAATTAGTTCACCACTTTTATAATCTTTTTCACGTGTTTTCAACAGTTCTTTTTTCAAAAAAAAAAAATCAAATGTCTTTATTGAGGTGCCAACAAATATCTTAGTCATCAACCCTAACCATCCTTATTTTCAATCAACCTTGACCAACCTTATTGTTAATAAAATATCTTTGTCATCATCCTTGATATCTATCAATATTTTAAGGATCACTTCTCCAATTTTGTTATGTTCAACATGTGTTATCAATAATGTAATTGTCAACAAATCAAACTTCAATCCTTTGGTATTTCTAAATGGATTACAAAAAAATCATGATTTAAAGTAAATAAATGATTCTATATCATTATTTGTATACATTAGGTCTCATGTTTCTATTTTAATCTTACAATAGAAAGAATGAAAATTATCTACAATTGGGCTATGATGATGAAGGATTTCTTTATCATATTAGTTTAAAGTAGTCGTTCACAATTGAATGTATCTTATTCAAGAAATAAAAAATGGATAAAAAACAATTGTTAAAAACAATTGTCAAAATTATAAGTCCTACAATGAAAACTAAAAATCTCAAATTCAATAGACGATATTGAAGGGATATTTCTCAATTGATAATCATTTTTGTGTCTTAACAAATATTTGAACAAGAAATGAACACAATTTGGATTTCAATGTTCACCCAAATTTTCCATGTCATCCATTATTGATTATGAAAGTTTCATGCTAAAATAAATCTATTCATGAATGGGTAATTGACAAAAAAAATTCCACATCATTAAATTTATTTTTCAATTAGATGAATGGAATTATCGAACCATTCCCCTCATTTAAAAAAAATCACAAATGATTCTTTTATTTCCATTTGTTACTATATTGTGAAGCATGAGGGTAATAATAAATAGTAAAATATTCAATAATGAAACTTTAAAGGAAAATAATATTTGGAATAAGGTGAATTTAGTGAACTCTTCCTTAATATTTTCTTCTAGAGAACCCTTTGTTTTATTGATTTTAAAATCTGTGTGACAACACTTTTTGAAATTTTTTTATAACACTTATCACTTATGATAAGTTTTTTTGTGTATGTTCTTCCAAATTGATAAGATTTTGTTTGATAGTACTTGTTGAAAAATAATTATAACACTTTTGACTTATGATTTGAAACAATAAGTGGTTTTTTTTTCTTTTTTTAAAAAACTGTCGACTCTTAAAATACAAAATAAAAATACATAATAAGTGGAAATAAATAACTTTCTAAAAAAAATATAGAAAAATATACACAAGATCACTTATCATAAATGATAACTGCTATAATTAGTCTTCAATAATTGTTTTTGAATAAATAATTACTGAAAAACTACTTTTTCCCTTGATTTATGCGGTTCTATTGTGGAATTTATGTACTGATTATTCAGAAATCACAATGTCTATGTGGGAAGGAGGGAGCGTAATTGGGAGAGGTTTCACTTAGGTTAGCTACAAGAGCCAAAGGAAGATACCACACCTAGTTCGAACATGGCTAAAGGAGGGTGTGACATGGAGAGATACCATGCCTAGGTCTTCCATGGAGAGAGTAAGGGGACCTGGTTGGCCACGGTGAAAAGTGGGTGCGACAAGGGGAGACACCATGTTTGGGTGGGCTATAGATGATGGAACATACCTAGGTTGTGATATGATGTTTGTGAATCTATTTTTGGAGGGTGGTGAGGTTGATGGAAAAATTTCCCCGACACCATGTAGGATGATATCACATAATAGGAAGGTGGGTAGGGGTAGTTGGTGTGTAAAGGTTTCTTGGGGTTTGGTTAAGAGAATTAATGAAGGTTGTAGGTATGAATATAAATGATTATGGGAATGTTATGCAGTGGGTGGAGGTCATTAAAAAATGGGTGGTGGTCATTTTGGGGGGATAGCTTGTATTTTGGAATTGATCTTCCACTAGAAAATATCTGGGATTTAGGCACCATATCTCATTGAACTATTTATCAAAGATTCTCCTTCTTCTTACCATTTCTTCTAAATTTTCATCTTCTTCTACAATTCTACAATAATTCCAGTTTTTTGTGCTATTAATTCTATAGAATACATTATTTCTCTCTCTATATCTCTCACCTATTGTATGACACAATTCAAGTCTCTCATTCCAATTTATTTTAGACAACAAATCGTGTGTCACTCCTCTAGGCCTCTACACCCATGTGTTCTCTGACACCCATAATTCACTCTTTTTTATTTCCAGATTGCATCTTTGTTGTCACACAGTATCCTCATTGTGACATTGAAGGTGTTTTTTATCTTCTTTATGTACAACACACTCTATGATCTTCTCTGATTTATCACCGTTTCCCATTCTGTATATCCTCTTATAGAATTACTCTTTTAAATATCATGTTCTAGGTATCCAACTTCCCTGTTAGCTTCCTACGACTTTGATTCATCACATTAATGATCTGTGTTCTCAGTAGATACATTTTAACATTGTCAGTTCTCTAGAGACTTTATACTAAATTAAGATATATTCATTCAGTTTTTAAATGGTTTGAATTAACGTAGTAGATTGGAAGATACTTCAACTTAAGGGGAAGTATTAAGAGAAATTATATATATATATATATAGGATATGAGAGTGTTTGGGTCCACATGATTGGCATCGTTTCACCAATAATTCTTGGTTCCACAAGACATGCATCATCTCAACCAAAATTCTTGGGTCTACAAGATAAGCGTTGTTTTACAGGGCCATGTTGAGCCCATTAGTTTGTCACTGTTTTATCTAGGACTATTATTAAAGCACTATTCATCATCATCATGAGATATTTTCCATGATCATATCTATTTCAATAGATATATTTAGTTCTCAATCATTTCTATGATGAGTAGTACACACGAATTGGGTTGGAGAAAAAAAAGCAGGAAACACATACAACTATACACTTTATTTTATTCTAGTCATTTTATGTATTAAACTTGGACATTTATTGATTAAAGGGGATAATTAGGAGTTTATTATCATTGTTTTATTTCATTATGTGTCCAATATAGGTAAAAAAATTTTCCTACGGAAAAATGTGCACTCGACGATTGATTACAGGGGGTTGAGTTTTTGGGAAATTAATCCATTTTGGTTACAATATCTCTAAATTTTCTCAAAAAGGTTTGTTCGTGGAGACATAAACACCCAAAGAATCTCTTATACATGATTAATTTACCTAATTTACAAATTCAGACACTCATTGGGTAACTTGGTCGACAAAACATTAGAATTCACATTGGTCGAGAGGATAGGAACTCAGGCTGTCACGACCCCCTCCCACCAAAGATGCCCCTCCTGAGCTGGCAATGGAAAAAGGGAGATAATGACCCCTGAGTCCCGCCTCCAGTAGTCCCTGGGGTGGTGAATAGCACCAAGGGTATGTGTTTTTACAAATATGGGAGGCATTACCCTTTTTATTATTTAAGATCGGGAAAAAGGACAAGTCAACCACCAAAAAGGAAAAGAACAAGTGTATAGAAATAAACCCAAACCAATCCCACATGCATGTTTAAGTAGTTTTGAAACAAGGTACAAGTACAAGAAATCTCAAAAAGTATAATACCAAAAGAAACAAGAGTACAAAAAACTGCAACAACTCCAACTGTCCCGACTATTAGGGTCCCGCACAGTCCCTATAGTCCTCCTGGAAACCTGAAAGCAAATGTAGGGTGAGCATACAAGTATACTCAGTAGGGAAACCTAAATCTCTCATGCACAAGTGGGGAGAAATCCTAATGCCCAGTGAGAAAATAGAATAACCAAAACCTTGAAAGGAATCTATCCACCCAGACTCACCAGTCACACTCACCAAGTAACACAAGTCAATAGAGTATAGTAGTAGTGTTATCAAAGTATGGGTGCCCCGCACCACTTTCCCACTGGTTATTGAAGACATCCTATGCATCGGACCAATCCCTCCATTCTCACCATAGTCCCACTGCCTCATCCCGCCCGCACACACTTGGGCCACATCCTCATGCGGTCCCACTTCCAAACCCCGCCCACAAACACCTGGGCCACATCCTCACGCAGTCCCACTTCCAAACCCTTCCCTCAAACACCTAGGCCAGAACAACCACCGCCACGCCTGAAGACACTTGGGCTAGAAGATCTACTGACACGCCTGAAGGCACCTAGGCCTCATCCCGAAGACACTTGGGAAACCACCTGCCCACACACACCTGGGCCAACCACCACACTACCCTTCCCAAAGATTCTTGGGCTAATAAATGACCTCAGGCCATGACAGCCTACCCGAAGATACTTGGGCTACCCAGTAAAGGGATAAGAAAGGAGCTAATAACCATCCACTAATATAAGTGTTGGGAAAAACACCCTCCCCCATGAAATGGGGGTGTTCGACACTAAGTGATCAACATGGGTGGGGTGCGTAAATAAACATATAACATATAGATTTATATAATTATAATAACCACTCAGCCCATCCTAAGGATTATACACAAAGATCTGAGCATGTGCCTTGGCATTGCTACTTCGAGAGTATGCACACAACAAACAATCCCAAAACCCCATTTAATGTTTTCATGTTTCAACAGATTTAGTTATTAGTTTCTTAACTACTGCGTAACTATCAACAACTAAATTGGATCAAGAATTCATAAAACATATCCCTGCCATCCACAAATCAAGTTAGGAAAACACAAGCAACACAAACAAGTCCCTTCTTATTAACCAACCAACCTCATTGATTATTATTCCCGTTCCGTTACCAAGCCCCACCATCCATTAACTCTTCCACATTTTATTTATTATTCACAACCCATAGTTCTTTCACATTCAAACCCATCCCTGCAGCCCCACTGCCAACCACCACAACCACAATCACACCGAAACACGTACATCATCATCCCTTTGATACCATTTATCGCAGCCCCACTGCCCGTCACCAACATAAAATTTACACCAAACCACAACCAAGCCAACCGCAACCCCACTGCTCACCCGATCCAAAACTACCCACAAAACACCCCCTTCACATAAATAAACCCCAACAAGCACCCACATGTTTATTATTTCAGTTTTTTCAACCGGGGGGATCACACAAGGGTTCCAGGTATTTAATCCGCCAACTTTACATGATTAACCAACTTCCACATTCAATAAAATTTTCATCCATAAGAAAATCTAGAAGGAGAGGGAAACATCTAATTACGTAAGCAAAGCCCCCCAACGACCATTATTTTCAGTAGGCACAAGCTCATTCAATTCACAACATAATATCACAGGATATAAATAATGTAACTGTATTCACAAACTTCCCATCCCCATTATATAAGCTAGTTATTACCTTTATTAAACCGGTTCAAATGTTTTTCACATAAACAAGAGGACACCCACCTCGCATGATGCACAATTTAGAGAGATGAAGGTGAGATATCTACCTCAACAGGTTCTGATGTCCTTCTACGAACACGACCACCACGATCACAAGGCTTCTCCCAGAACAACTACACCCACCAAGGATGTCGCGGCACCGCCGAATCAACAACACAAGAAACTCCCTCAGCACAGAGATCACATGCCGTAGCATGGAAAGAAAATGAGGGAAGTAGGATCGGAAAGAAATTAAAAGAATAGAGGTTTAACATACCTTTTTAGAGTCGTTCATCAAAGACCACTGTTCCCATCAATTATCAGCAGTATCCTTAGTTGGAAACTACTAAGAGGAAGTCGAAGAAGAGGGAACATAACAGGCTGTAAGATGTTCTCCTCACTGACACGATCCCGCAGCCACTGACAGATCGACGATCGGAGTCCGGATGAAGAAGTTAGGAGGAAGGCTTCTAGGTCATCCGGGAGCATCGCCGTGCGGAGAAGAAGAGAGGTCTGTAAATAACTGGTGACCCTATATTATATAGGAAACGAAAAGGTAAAATGGTATGCAGCGTGTATTAATGAATACACGACATGACCGTACAACTGTTACGCTATTTGACTAGTCAACACATGACAAGTCACGTGGTTTCCATGCGTTTAATGATAATAATAACTTCAATTAATAATAGGTGTTTAATTGACCTGAGATATAAACAATAATTTAATACCCAACATTAGACATGAATTGATCGTATTAATGACAGGATCACATCGCCACTGACGGCAGGTCAATCAGATATCGCACGTGGGAGTTACGACGGGTCGAAGATTTAATAATAATATTAAATCTATTAATTCATGAGAATTCCAGGTACCCGATCCGAAAACCTGAAAAATAAATCCAATATTGGACTCATAATTTCCGTCTCGAAGTCAGGGCCGCACTGCCACTGACGGTTCGTAAAACCGAGGTCGCACGAAGAAGTTGCAGACAAATAGGTGTTTTATCACCAAAATTAATAATAACAATATTTTATTATTATTATTATTAATCAATTATTTATTTATTTTTCATAATTCCAAAATCAATCACGATTTGAGTCTTGTTGAGTGCTATAATTAAACACCCATTCCCCTTTTTCATTATTTTCTCTTTTAATCTTATTTCTCTTATTCCTTTTTTCTTTCTCTCTCCAATCCCCTTTCTTCTCAAAATTTCATCACGCACCAAAAAATGTGGCGCCTCCTTATTCTTTTTAATTTATTATTATTTATTTAACTATTAAAAGAATAATATATAAAATGTATAATTATAAAAAGGGGAAAGGGAAACTCACGCCTCCCCTCCCCATGCATTTCATTAGCATTCATTTTATTTCTTTTCATTTATCATTATTATAATATATTAATTATTATATAAATTATGTAAAGATACATGGGTCCATACTCCTCATCCTTATGCCCATAACATATCATTTATTATAGAAATTTTATTAAACATTATATAAAACATATAATTAATATCACCACAATATAGGGGTGGAAAGATATTTTTACGGTAACACAATCACACTGCAAGATTTGTGTGCCCCCATTTAATTCCAATTAATTTAAAAACGGTTTACTTTACTAAATTAAAACCATTCAATTTAATTATCCCTATATATATACATATATATATAGAAATATTTACGTCATCATTATTATTATTATCTTACATAATAATAACTCGCATTTAATATTATTAATGCACCACCTCGCTTCCTCTCCGCGTCTTCATTTATTTGTTTGCAATAAATACCATGACTCATTTCATTAATTTCTCATTAGTATTAATATTATGAATAATATTAATAACACAACACCCATTATTATTATTCAAATTTAATTTCAACAATTACTCAATTAATAAAAAAATGCATGTTTCATTTATCAACATCTAATGGGTCACACACCTTCCCACTTCACATCATTAATAATAATAACACCCATTAAATAATTTTATCATGATTATTCTCTTTTTAGTTTAATTAATCACACAATTTATGTCATCATCATTATTATTTAACATATTTTTATGTTATCATCCGTATTAAAAATTATCATTATAACGCGCGTCGTGTTGACCACATCGATTTCAACAAAGGAATGGACCGGAGGGGTCCGGGCCATTACATCAGATATCTCTCAAAACATTCTTGTCCTCAAGAATTAAAAACCAACCCATAAAAATAATTGATCCGAACAACCACCCCACAAGATACCTCTCAGGGATCTTTTCATAATAGGAAACAATCGACAACCCTAATTATATGAGTTTGGAATTCCTTCTCCCATACCGAGATATTATCCGCTTTAGGCGGCACTGACTCGCCTGGACGGGTTTAATCGCATCCACATTAATGCATCTCGATTAGGAATTAGGTCTTCCGAATTACATATATTAGGATTTTCCAAACTTACACTACCCCTAACACCATACAAAACAATAATAAATTTCCCGAACACATGGCTTGAATAATTCCTTCTCCCATGTCGAGATATTATCCGCTTTAGGCGGCACTGACTCGCCTGGATGGGTTAAATCACATCCACATTAATGCGTCTGAATTAGGGATCAGGTCCTTCTCTCCACACATGTTAGGACTCTTCACACACATTTAAAGGAAAGAGGGAAATAACTTAGCATTATAGACTCATGAAAAACAAGGTCCAGGCCCAAAGCATGGGCGAGAATGAGTTTCAACAAAGGAGTGCGATGCTCCTGAATTTAAACAAAACATAAACAAGAGAATTTAAGTAAAACCGAAAACATATCTCTCAATCTCTGGCCTGGATAAGGTTGCCGCTTCTGTTGCATGAAACTGTTCGTGTCCCACCCCTCTGCATCTCTGTTGACATCCAGGTGCCATAGTTTTATGGTAAAAAAAGAATGCCTAAGCCCAAGTAGCAAGGAAATTTTCTCAAGGTTTCATTTTATTATTTTTATTTCAATTTCATTCCCAGAACACCCAAATCAAGTAAACCACAATCATGATAAAGCATGTACCTTCCCTAGGGTCTCTACCATACAATCAATGTAGTCTCACTTGGTCGTTCAGTAGGCTCAGAGTCCTTGCATTGGATCACGGGGGGCCCTAAAATCCCGTGTCCTAGCCGGTCTTCCCTGGCCTATGTCACACACCAAGATTAACCAACACTGTTACCTTACCATCCCATGCGATCCTCACTGTGCCTAAATCCAGACTCCATCATATCTCTCAACCATCAGCCTCTGATACCATTCTGTCACAACCCCCTCCCACCAAAGATGTCCCTCCTGAGCTGGCAATGGTGAAAGGGAGATAATGACCCCCGAGTCCTGCCTCCAGTAGGCCCCGGGGTGGCGACTAGTACCAAGGGTATGGGTTTTTACAAATATGGGAGGCATTACCCTTTTTTATTATTTAAGATAGAGAAATAGGACAAGTCAACCACCAAAAAGGAAAAGAACAAGTGTATAGAAATAAACCAAAACCAATCCCACATGTATGTTTAAATAGTTATGAAACAAGGTACAAGTACAAGAAAGATCAAAAAGTACAATACCAAAAGAAACAAGAGTACAAAAAACTGCAACAACTCCAACTGTCCCGACTAGTAGGGTCCCGCACAGTCCCTATAGTCCTCCTGAGAACCTGAAAGCAAACGTAGGGTGAGCATACAAGTATAATCAGTAGGGAAACCTAAAGCTCTCGTGCACAAGAGGGGAGACATCCTAATGCCCAGTGAGAAAATAGAAGTACCAAAACGTTGCAAGGAATCTATCCACCCAGCCTCACCAGTCACACTCACCAAGTAACACAAGTCAATAGAGTATAGTAGTAATGTTATCAAAGTATGGGTACCCCACACCACCTTCCCACTGGTTATTGAAGACATCCTACGCATCGGACCAATCCCACCATTCTCACCGCAGTCCCACTGCCTCATCCCGCCCGCACACACCTGGGCCACATCCTCACGCAGTCCCACTGCCAAAACCCACACACAAACACCTGGGCCACATCCTCACGCAGTCCCACTGCCAAACCCCACCCGCAAACACCTAGGCCAGAACAACCACCGCCACACACGAAGACACCTGGGATAGAAGATCTACTGCCACACCCGAAGACACCTGGGCCTCATCCCGAAGACACTTGGGAAACCACATGTCCGCACACACCTGGGCCAACCACCACACTAACTTTCCTGAAGATTCTTGGGCTAATAATGGACCTCAGTCCATCACAGCCTACCCAAAGATACTTGGGCTACCCAGGAAAGGGATCAGAAAGGATCTAATAACCAACCACTAATAGAAGTGTTGGGAAAAACACCCTCTCCCATGAAATGGGGGTGTTCGGAACTAAGTTCTCAACATGGGTGGGGTGCGTAAATAAACATAGAACGTATAGATTTATATAAGTATAACAACCACTCAGATCATCCTAAGGATTCTACACAAAGATCTGAGCATGTTCCTTGACACTGCTACTTCGAGAGTATGCACACAACAAACAATCCCAAAACCCCATTTAATGTTTTAATGTTTCAACAACTTTAGTTATCAGTTTCTTAACTACCGGGCAACTATCAACAACCAAATTGGATCAAGCGTTCATAAAACATATCCCTGCCATCCACAAATCATGTTAGGAAAACACAAGCAACAGAAACAAGTCCCTTCTTATTAACCAACCAACCTCATTGATTATTATTCCCGTTCCATTACCAAGCCCCACCATCCATTAACTCTTCCACATTTTATTTATTATTCACAACCCATAGTTCGTTCACATTCAAACCCATCCCTGCAGCCCCACTTCCAACCACCATAACCACAATCACACTGAAACCTGTACATCATCATCCCTTTGATACCATTTATCGCAGCCCTACTGCCCGTCACCAAAATAACATTCAAACCAACCCACAACCAAGACAACCGCAACCCCACTGCTCAACCGATCCACAACAACCCACAAAACACCCCCTTCACATAAATAAACCCCAACCATCACCCACATGTTTATTATTTCTGTTTGTTCAACCGAGGTGATCACACAAGGGTTCTAGGTATTTAATCCGCCAACTTTACATGATTAACCAACTTCCAAATTCAATAAAATTTTCATTTGTAAGAAAATATAGAAGGAGAGGGAAACATTTAATTGCGTAAGAAAAGGCCCCCAACGACCATGATTTTAAGTAGGCAGAAGCTCATTCAATTCACAACATAAAATCACAGGATATAAATAATGTAAATGCATTAACAAACTTCCCATCCCCATTATATAAGCTAGTTATTACCTTTATTAAACCGGTTTAAATGTGTTTCACATAAACAAGAGGACACCCACCCCGTATGATGCACAATTTAGAGAGACGAAGGTGATATCCCTACCTCAACAGGTTCTGATGTCCTTCTACGAACACGACCACCACGATCACAAGGCTTCTCCCAGAACGAATGCACCAACCAAGGACGTCGCGACACCACCGAATCAACAACACAAGAAAATCCCTCAACACAGAGATCACATGCCATATCATGGAATGAAAATGAGGGAAGTAGGATCGGAAAGAGAATACAAGAATAGAGGTTTACCATACATTTTTTGAGTCGTTCGTCAAAGACCGTCGTTCCTGTCAATTATCAGCAGTATCGTCGGTTGGAAACTGCTGAGAGGAAGTCGACGAAGAGGGAACAGAATAGGGTGTACGATGTTCTCCTCACTGACACGATCCCGCAGTCACTGACGGATCGACAATCGGAGTCCAGATGAAGAAGTTAGGAGGAAGGCTTCTAGGTCATCCGAGAGCTTCGCCGTGCGGAGAAGAACATAAGTCCATAAATAGCACGTGACCCTCTCTTATATAGGCAACAAAAAGGTAAAATGGCATGAAACGTGTATTAATGAATACACGACGTGACCGTACAACTGTTACGTTGTTTGACTAGTCAACACATGACACGTCATGCGGTTTCCATGCGTTTAATGATAATAATAACTTCAATTAATAATAGGTGTTTAATTGACCCGAGATATGAACCATAATTTAATACCCAACATTATACTTGAATTGATCATATTAATGACAGGATCACATCGCCACTGACGGCAGGTCAATCGAATGTCGCACGTGGGAGTTACGGCGCGTCGAAGATTTAATAATAATATTAAATCTATTAATTCACGAGCATTTCGGTTACCCGATCTGAAAACCTGAAAAATAAATCCAATATTGGACTCATAATTTCCGTCTCGAAGTCAGGGTCGCACTGCCACTGACGGTTCGTAAAACCGAGGTCGCACGAAGAAGTTGCAGACAAATAGGTGTTTTATCACCAAAATTAATAATAACAATATTTTATTATTATTATTAATCAATTATTTATTTATTTTTATAATTCCAAAATCAATCACGATTTGAGTCTTGTTGAGCGCTAGAATTAAACACCCATTCCCCCTTTTTCATTATTTTCTCTTTTAATCTTATTTCTCTTATTCCTTTTTTTTTCTTTCTCTCTCCAATCCCCTTTCTTCTCCAAATTTCATCACGCACCCAAAAATGTGGCGCCTCCTTATTGTTTTTCATTTATTATTATTTATTAAACTATTAATAGAATAATATATAAAATGTATAATTATAAAAAGGGGAAAGGGAAATTCATGCCTCCCCTCCCCATGCATTTCATTAGCATTCATTTTATTTCTTTTCATTTATCATTATTATAATATATTAATTATTATATAAATTATGTAAAGATACATTGGTCCATGTGCCTCATCATTATTCCCATAACATATCATTTATTATAGAAATTTTATTAAACATTATATAAAACATATAATTAATATCACCACAATATAGGGGTGGAAAGAGATTTTTACGGTAACACAATCACACTACAAGATTTGTGTGCCCCCATTTAATTCCAATTAATTTAAAAATAGTTTCCTTTATTAAATTAAAACCATTTAATTTAATTATCCTGATATATATACTTATATATATATATACATATTTACGTCATCGTTATTATTATTATCTTACATAATAATAACTCGCATTTAATATTATTAATGCACCACCTCGCTTCCTCTACGCATCTTCATTTATTTGTTTGCAATAAATACCATGACTCATTTCATTAATTTATAATTATTATTAATATTATGAATAATAGTAATAACACTAAACCCATTATTATTTTTCAAATTTAATTTCAAAAATTACTCAATTAATAAAAAACCGCATGTTTCATTTATCAACATCTAATGGGTCACACACCTTCCCACTTTACATCATTAATAATAATAACACCAATTAAATCATTTTATCATGATTATTCTCTTTTTAGTTTAATTAATCACACAATTTATGTCATCATCATTATTATTTAACATATTTTTACGTTATAATCAATATTAAAAATTATCATTATAACGCGCATCGTGTTGACCACATCGATTTCAACAAAGGAATGGACCGGAGGGGTCCGGGCCATTACAGAGGCTCATCAAACTCTTTGGGGGAACTATTTCCTATTCTGGGACTCTATCATAGATTTAATCCATTTTCATATGATCATGAATCCTTGGTTTATTCACAAGAATGTGTCTGTATACTACCCCTAAGTTGCAAGGTAGATCTTAAATACACATGGGTTAGGAATCATCTGTATGTATTTGAGGTTCTTCATCAACAAAGATATATATATGTATTTGAGTTTATTCATCAATATTTACCTTTTTCAGATAGATCAGGAATTCCTCAGTTTTTTATTGAGACAATGTTGGTTTAAGTGACATGATGAGGCTCTCTCGAGTGTATCATCATCCAGGGGGACGAGAATTGTTTTGATGTCCGGATCGAACCCATAATACAGGTTTCCTACATATCCTTGTGAGAGGAATCAAAACCCACATAGTTTAGGGACACTTAACATGACACATAACCATGTAATTTCTTACGATGAGGACCAAAAAATTCAGTTTAACATCACATGATAAGGACATCTAGGTGAAAGGTTCCTAATCAATATTTGGCCCAGGACATACACTGAGGTGGCCCATGGTACCTGGAAGAGATGTGGTTTCCCAAGAGGAGACATGATCTTATTGGGTATATGGCCCAATAAGGATGAATTTGATTATTAGGTTTGGACTGTAAGAAGTTTTCCTACATATCTTAGTGTCTTGGTAATCAAATCCCTTGTAGTTCAGTCTGATCTGCGACTTACACTTCAGAGGAGGTCCGCTTGAGTTGTTGATTGGGACTTATGCATGTGAGATGCCTATAAATGGGACTGATTGGGGATTAAATCTAGGTAGAAGTAATGTTTGGTCTGTAATTGGGGCTTACATAATAAAGGAGTCCCTGGTGAATTGGGGATTATGATTGGGGTTAACCTTTGAAGGGGGACCCTTGATCTCGAGCCTTAGACAGGCGTTCTACATATCCTGGTTAGAGAAGGAATCATAGTTCTTGTAGTTCAACTAGTTGGGTGGATCATGAGGATTCTATTATTATAATTAACCTCAAAGACCAAGTGATTCATGATCGGTGTGAGAAACAAGAGGAGGTGAAAGATCTAGAAAATAACACACTTTTCCTTCTCTACTGGTCAAAGAGGTCGGGAATATGACAATTACCTCTCTTCACATTACATTGGATGTGAGCCTAATGCGGGGAAGGGAGGAAGGTGATGGAAATGGAGTAAGAGAGGAGTAATATAACCACCTCCCATAATAAATTATAGGGTATTATCTTAGGAGGAGTTCCTTGAAATTGGTTCTGGGAAAGGGGAGGAGTGTTGTTCCTCATCAAAGTTAAATGCAAGTGTCATCTCCACTGTTTATCACTAGCCCTTATCAAAGGGAAATGATCGCGATTACCCATAATCCCTAGAATATAGAGGTCCAAATTAGTATCCCAACGTTGGAATCCAGGTTACCATGGGAATGTAAACTTAGGGACATTATGGGGGTCCGCCTTATTTCTGGGATTACCCACATTACTCTGTTTACCATGGGTATGTAAACTAAAAAGGACACACTGATGTGCCAGATGGTCTCATCATATAGTTCTAGTGGCTTAGGTAGAGGAATTTCCTAATTTCATTAGATAGGATTATAGAGGGACTATTGATGATATGATGGAAATTGAAGGAGTTGATTGGAGCCAGAGGGTAGAACACCCAAAGATACCCCATTACGTAGGGAATTTTCTTATATAGGATGGGGTTTCCTTTTCATAGAATGTTTCTAAATGGGTAAGGGAGCCATCTGGATACCATGGTGGTATGAATACTAGGGTTTGATCCACATAGTTATCTACTACGTGGGGATATGTTTCATCTACGTAACGATTTTATGGGGTTGAGTTCCGTCCGCATAGTGATTTTCTAAATGTTGTAGGGTTTCTCCCGCATAGCTCTTTTCTATGATGGATCCCTAGTTTCAAAGGATACATTGGTTCTATGCCTTGTGGGAAGTATGTATACAAAGGATGTGGGATCCATAGTCTTCTAATTGTTTTAGTTTTTCCTTCTTAATGTTATGCAGTCGGTTTTTACCTATAGGTAATCATCAAAGAAGTCTTTCTTTTGAGGTGATATCTTTTTACATGACTTCATTGATTAATTGATCACTCAAATTTCATCCTCATATATCTTGATTTTCGATCATTATTCTATCCCCTTTGGACTCTATTTATAAAGAAACAATTAACTAGACACATGCGTAGCTAGTCGTCTACTATGAGGTCATGAACTCTCTTTTGCGGAATCCCATTGAAGAAACCCATCTCACGGATGACATGGTTAGCAGGGGAATGTGTTCATCATCTGCAGAGGTGAGGATCACCTCCTTGGTCCCAAAAATGAAATTTTTTCATTCTTGAGAACATGATTCCTTCGCATAGCGCGTGAACCATTTTAGTTTGTAGGGTACATCATCTGTAGTGTGATTATCTCCCCATCTCCCCCATAGTCAATTTGAGTTAGTTTTCTATAACTGGAGCCTCCATCATCTTCCAATAATCTACTTAGTTCATGGATGTCTTGAGAAGAAGACCAATATGTGGAGAGTTAGTCTAAAAAATATTTATACTTTATAGTACCCTTTCTTCTTATTCCATTTTTCACTTCTTCAACCATATTTCCTTCAATTCACCATTTGATTTGTGTTCCTACCTTTTCCAAATCAATAGGAGTAATTTGATTTCCTTTGAAAAGTTTTCAAGACCCAACAAATTCCCCCATTGGAATGGGTTTTGATAAAGTTGAAGAGGAGGCTATTCCGATGTAGAAAGAGGTCCTAACATGAACAGGTTTACAGTATATAGGTGGACCCATAGGAGGGGGCCATTCCTATATATAGGGGGCCCATGTCATTTTCCCTTTACCATATTTTCAGTTGATTTTAGTACTCCTGCATATCTCTCTTCACATCCTTGTTTCTAAAAACTACATCCTTTGTGGATTCCTTTTCCTGTGAACTGAGTCTTTAAATCTGTGAACGAAATCTACTTCATCCATGAACGGTGAGTTTGGCCTTCCTAATAGAAGGGGTTTTAGTGTGCGGTTTTCTTATTTCGCAAACTATCAATTCACTAGCTAGTACATAATGGGACAGTTCCTTATGAACATCCGCAAACTGTTTGTTTTTGTATGGTACATTCATGGACTATTAGTTGATGAGAATTTTTCCTGTCTCAAATTTTTTGTTAAGCTAACTCTTTTTTATGGAAATTTAATGCAGACCAGGATAGATCCATCACAAGTTTCTTTTACTATTGATGATTCTGATACTACTGCACTTTCAAATAGTGATGAAAAGTGGAAGGAAATGATATAAAATATCAACAGAAAGATCAATTTCATCCTGTTTCATCAATATATAGCTTAAATTATTAGCAAAATTCAAAAAGAATATATAATTTCAGACAGATTTCTTATTTATGGATTTGGTCTACCATCTGACACCATGATTCTAGCACCATATCATTCCAGCCAACCCATATCCAAGATAATTGATAATAGTAACATTCATCTGGCCCTTATTTCAGAAAAGGGGTGATTCATACAAGAAAATTATTCTTCTAGGTATCTGTTAATTAATACACCTCGGTCACTAGAGTGAACTCTACGATGACTGGACGGCAAGGTTCATTGTTACCATAGTATTTTGTGAAAGGCTGTATAAAATGAACAACATGTTTAGTTTTCAAAATTGGATTTCCACCATGGGGTATCATTAGGTTCGGATTGTGGGTATCCTTTTAGGGTTCACTAGAGTTGTGATGAATTTAAAACTGAGTTATAGGCCATGGGGATCTATGAAGCAGTTTGGGTATCCCAAACTTATGCTCAGTGAAACACATATATCCTCTTATAGCTTCTTAGCATGTGGATTCAAGACACTAACACCTTTAATTTGGTTCATGTGAAGGTTGACATCAGTCTTTGGGATACCTGACTAATTTTGGGAGTTCCTGTTGTTAGAGACATGTAAGATGAATTTAGACCTCCTCCTTCTACCTGAGATGATGAGGAGAGGACTCCTCCTCTTTCTAAGAAACTTATCGACAATCAAAAATCCCATTCAAATGATGATGACCCTCCTAAAAATAAATACATTTCATTTTCTGGTTGGATCAATAACTTTTCCATGAAAAGTTGTCAATATCCTCATGCTTAGAGACCAAGGACCTACCCGACCATTGAAACCTAAAGGCGAAGAGGTTCTTACTGGCCTATCTTATAGGAGGGTTGGTTCAGTGAATGAGGATGGAATATTATCCTTATTGATGACCAGTTGTTCCGATTAGTGGCCTTCCTGGCCATGTTTTTAATCAATTTTCTTTTAACAATTTGTGATTTTGGAACTGGAGTCAGAGTCACAACCTTTATCATGGTGGGTCAGTTGGACACTAGAAGATTCATCAACCTGGACATTCTAGTATTAGCAAAAATCTATCATTTGTTGGACCGAATCAGCAAGAGGAAACCACCACACCAACTGACTGGTTCCTTCCAAATCCTATGGGGTTGGATGGGATCTCATATAGGAGGATACACATTTATTAATCCTAAACCGTTTCCAGGTGCAAATATTCATTCATTCCTTCATAGCCTAAGCGAGGTCAAGAAAATGGAATGGGATAAGAATGATGATCAGGATGAGCGGGATGAGAAGGATGAGCTGGAATTAATGGCCTGAATCAATTTTCATAACCATTATACTTATAATAATTACTCTTCCCCCACTGGTGTTTTGGTGATTGATGAATCAATGGACTTTGTTAAGGGAGTATACCATTTTTCCTTAAGAGAGGGTTTTTTCTTGTCTTGAATTGATGGGGAACATATTTGCAAGGAATATGTTCCCTGTAGATTCGGTCTTTAGTTCAAGTGAGCTTAGATGGTTTTACCTCTTACTCTTAACAATGCACGCTAGGAGAAACACTTTAGGATAGCCTAGTAATTATGGCTAATATATACCCAGGTAGATACCCAATGCTGGATTAAGATTTCAGATTCTGTGGGTTTCAAGCCTATCCTCACAAGAGGTTACACTAATATTTGGATTCATTCATATCCAAGTGGTCAACCTAAAAAGATGGTTCCTATTGTCAAGTCCCATAAAGTTTTTGGGGATAAAGGTAAATAAAATAAATACCTACAAAATTATAGACCTAGAAATATATCATGAATATATCTTATTTCTAAACACCTAAATAAGACATTAAGATCCTGGGGTTTAACCTCTCTGGATACCAGTTCTTCTATAGAATAAAAAACATACACCCCTTATAATGTCACATTTCCGGTGGCCTAGAGGCTATGGGATTATTTAAGGGGAGGTCAATCCTCCTGTGCTAAGTCCTCTCGCACTCTTTGGTGCTTTCTTTAGGAGAAAGATGTTGTTCTAAACAAGTTTAGATATGTTTCAACACTTAATGACATTTCTTATGATGATGAACCAGAAAGGGTGAATATCTACCTTTTGGATCTTGAAACCGTGATTCATTATTTATAGAATCATTTTAAATATTTTTGTCTTGTAATTTACATGGTAAGGACTGAGGTCAATGAGGATAATGATGATGATGATCACACATCAGGGGGGTGATGATATTATTAATTCTCCCATTATAACTGGAGCATGGGATATTTCTTGCTTTCACCTATAACCTTACAAGAATCCATATCCCGAGGATTCTAGAGTGACAGAGGAACCTAGGAAGTGATTATGGTTAACATATCCTACTTCGCTTCCCCAAAAAGATACTCTGGAATTATACATTCTCATTATAGCTGCATTTCTGGAGACTCAGAAGGTCTCCGATGACTTAAGGGGACATGTTTATAATGAAGATATTTGGGAGATTCTCCAAGAAGAGCCTTTTGAGATTTAAAGCTTTGAAGTGGAAATTTCCCCCATATGGATTTCTACTCATGAACATCCACTTGAGGTAGCCATATATCTAGATGAGATGGGTACCTACATCCATTAATCCAAGGATAGACCTTATTGTTCTAATATAGTAGCATATATGGTTGTAGTCTAAGATCCAGATGATACCAAAAAAGGGGTAGAAATATTTTTTGAATACAACCTTTTTTTCTTTTTTAGTCTCCTAAACCCCTATATATTATTTTTTAGTAGTCTGAGGAAGTTCAGGAGATGATGCTTTCTCTGGTATACACCCCCAGGGGTACTACAACTGGGGAACATGTTCCATCTAACATCGAGATCGTTGTGGAGGGTACTTTTTGGGAAATAGGGCATGTGGAGGTAGTCCTTGCAGATCCTACTAGAGAATTTCAAACTCTGGTCCTCCCTATTGCTTCCACCAAATGTTTGTCCCCATGGCACACCACAATACACCGAAAGGCATCACATCTGTCGATAATTCAGAAAGAGGGGATCACAGGTAATGGATGTATCATTTTATTTTATTTTCATACTAAATGTATTTTTTTTGTCAAATAATCATACACATATCTTGATGTAGGTCTGATAAGAAACCAGGTGGCCACTTTCCATACTTTCGTGGGTTGTAATCCTTTTGAGGTACGAGAGATACCACTAGAAATTGTGGCTGAACAAGTTAGGGAATCCAGGACAATTGATGTTGTTGAGGGAATTCCTATCCCTCTAAGGGAATTTATTCAGGATCATATAGCCCCTCTCCAAAAAGGGAGTGAGTCCATGGAAGATGGAATTTTAACTAAGAATATGGATTCTTCCCCAATAGAGACAAACAGGACAACCTTACCGGTGACAATTGAGCGGGATCGTGAACCCCAATTATCAGAGAACATCAGGGAGATCCCAAGTCCCAATAGATTAACCATTCTGAACCAAATTACTTATGAACTCATAGAAAGGGTTTCTTTGGGAGTCACTTTCTAGGCTGAGAATACCGATTCCGCTCTTCTAGGGGATATAGCCATGAATGAGGGAATGGCTCAAACTCAATGGGAATAAAAATTTTCTATCATCCTTATCTCCATGATGATTATTATTGTTGTAACCATGGTCGTTCTATGCATGAATTGGAGTATAGTTTGTGTTTTTTTTCAATCCTCAGTGGAAGTTCAGAATGTGTGCCAGCAAAGTGGTCATACAGAACAAGCAGATAATAGTATTGAAGGTGGCACCATTTTCCAGTGTTTGCCAAAATTTTGGACCTGAAAATCGACAAATGGAGAAAAGTGGTTTTGGAAAAGATATTTGTGCGCCGTTGTCTTGAAGGAGAAGAAACTTTCACGCCATATGTTTTTCCAGATCAGAACATGAAAATATGGCAAAGGGAGAAGGGTTCCCAATTTTTATGTTTGGTCGAACAAGTGACTCACACGGAAGAGACTTGCGCACTGAAACTTATGCACCAAGGGAAGACTTTCATGCTGCCACACAAGGTATCCAAATGCCTATAAATAGAGGTCGAACCCTCCTCATTCGTATCGAAGTTAAAACTTAGAGAAAATTAGAGCTCCCGTCGTGCAGGTGTAGTGGTCGCGCAAGTGGTTGTGGGTCGCACAAGTAGAAGTTGCGCGACAGTTGTTTGTTGCGTGTCCAAGGTGGTTTGGGAGAGAAAGGGGGTGAGTCACCCATGTTTGGAGTTGGCGAATGAGGTGTCGCGTAGGTGTCTTGGTGACACTTGCATGCCAGTATTTGAGAAGTGCGACAGTTAAAAATTGCATGCCAAAACCGGTTTGGGTGGAAAAGAGTGTGAGTTGCGCAAGTCTGAGGTTGAAAAATCAAGTGTCGCACAAGTAGTAGAGGTGAACTTGCACGCCGTCTTTAAAACATGCATTCTGTCTTGGAGAAGCGTGCTAGGTGTGGATTGAAGATCGCCAGTCTTTTTGGGGCTACACAAAAGCTGTAAGTTTTCCCGATACCATTGGTGAAAAGTGAGTTTAGTCTATGGGTGGAAGTTGGAATTCAACAGAGCATCTACATACAATATAGAATGTATTCATTAGCAATGACGAAGAGACCTTCACGTATATAAAATGAGTGGGACTTCATCAAAGGAAGTGAGATAGGGGGAGTCAATGGGAGTGACCTGAGGGACACAATAGGCTATCCCGAAATAGTTGTAAAGGCAGTGAGCCTGGGACAAAGTGACTTTTCCCAAACCTTTGTAATTCACAACGAGTGATGAATAGTGGAATTTGGTATGACCGACAACCTATCGGCGTATGCTCCTTGGACGTAGCCCTTAGTGGTGAACCAAGTAAAAAGTGATGTGTCATCTCTCTACGTGTGAAGGTTTTATTTTTTCTCATATCCATCATACAGGTTAAACTAGTTTCTACCAACGTGGGAACAAGATCTGTTAGTTTAAAGGAAAAATTTGACACCCTGATTCACCCCTCCCAACTCAGTGTGTCCGAGGGTCCTTCAATTCTCATAGTTACAGTTTCAGTGAGTGATATTTGGGAATATACCAATCTAGATGAGCATGGTTCTTCTCCATGAGAATATTTGGATGATCCTGAGGTCCATTCATGGTTTAAGGATACATCAACCACTTTGTTGGGTGGTGATTCCATAATGGTGGTCGTAGACATTAATGCTTTCGAAAATAGAGGTTAGTTTTCCACCTCTCCAACTAATTTTTTTTCTTTCAGGATTTAGGCATCCCTTTTTATTTAATCTTCTAGTTTTAGGATCACAACCCCAAGAACAGTTGGTTGTGGAGAATATCTTGATCCATCCTCTAATCAATACTACCAGATAAGAAACTTTCGAGGGGTTAACTCACACTAAGATCATTGGATCAAGACCCTCTTTGGTGGTTCTCATTCTAGAATACATCCTACCTTCTGAGAGTGACTATGAGGTGGATCTTTGGTACTTTAATGAACATATCTTTACTTTTTGGAAACCATGGAAGGACATTTGGAAGTTGATTTCTCATACTCCCCTCACAAACCATCCAATGAAATTTTCAAAATTAGGCCCCAAGTTCTTATTTCTTGGGTTTAGGGGATTTGATTGTCATGACATATATGATAGCAAGTGGTCACTAACAGAGATAGAACAGTTATGATTGACTCTTTTCTTTCCACTATAGATTCCATGACCCATCTTTCCACTACTAGAAGGATCCTTATGAATGAAGCTTCTGAGCAAGTTGGTGCAGTCACAAGGTGGTAAGGAAAACTCACTAATCAAAGGTCCTTAGAAGAGTGGATTGGTCATGAAGTGGAGCATTATAACCAATAATTGGAGAAAATAAATAAAGAATGGATGTGTGCTACAAAAGAAGTTAATGAGGGGTAGTTTCTAGTTGAGGAGGAGGTTAAGGTTGTACTTGATGTAGTGAAGGTGGAAGAGGAATTGCGGGCTGGTGCAAAGGTCGAGACTGAAAATTTTTCAGAGATATGCTAAGACTTGAAGAATTGAACCAGACATTGATACAGTTTTGAGAATCCACTGAATGAATTCTATAATTATCATGTCCTGCTCATATAGAGAGATTCCATGCTATGGATTCTCTTGAATTACATCATAATAGAATAACAACTTTATTTCTCTCCATGATTATCCTTTATCTTTTTATACAATGCCAATCAACAATAATTGACTAAATTTTGAACAATGGTCTCCACCTTATTGTAATATAAATCATGATCTGGGATAATTAAATTGAAATGATCAAATCATGATGTGATTTTTTTCTAATATGAGGGACTCAACAAGAATAGTTTTACTATTTCTAGGGTTATCTAGAAAACCCTACAAAAATTGTGTCTCTTCCATTTTTACCCTAATTGTTTCCTAAACCCAATTTGGTGTGGGCTCAGTGGGTATAACCTAAATTTTTCTTAATCCCCCTATTGTAAGTTTTCGACCTAACAAGATTATATGTCTCTTTTTATTTTTTATTTCTTGATATTTTTACTAAACCATAAAAAAGAATAGGTTTAACGATATGGTACTCAACTTTTGTACAAGATCCATATGAAGGTTTTCATCTTTGTGAGTTTCGTATACCTTTTCATTTGTAGTTTATAATCTTGAAAATTGGACTATCATTACTAATGTTTTAGGTCGAACATCTTTGACCATGAATTGCGTGGAAAGGGCCCCGATTAGGACTCATTGGATGAGGATATCCCAATATTTTTTAGAAATGAATGAGGGATTTTTATTTACCCTAATTTTGTGGTTTTTGGTTATAGACTGGATATTGGGTATTGAAGCCATAGAGGCATATTAAGGTAGGAAAATCATCTCTTGAGGAAGAACATTCTTTCATTTTACATACCCTTTTTTTGTGGAAAACTTATACAACGCCACTAGGGCCTATTGTGTATAGTCAAACAAAGGTGTCCACATAACACTAACCTTCTATTTTTTGATCTCTAGGTACTTTTCTATAAATTTGGATTTATTTTATTTTTGTAAGACCACCGTGGATTTCATCTTGATGGAATGATGTCTCAAAACGATAGGGCATATATATCATATTTATTGGGAGCATTGATCCCACACAAATTTGACTTGTGTAAAGGAGGGTTGAAGCATGTTGTAGTTTAACATCATACAATAAAGAAATTTGATACCTACGATTTAAAGTCATTTTACTCTAAACGATGGTGGGTAAACAATTCTCCCTTTTTATGATAGTCTGACCAGGAATGTTCTATCCTCTTTAGGAAAGAAAGGGGAGAAAATATGTAAACTGTAATATGGGGGGTTCTGAAACTAGGGAGTGAGGTGGGGCATATGCATTATAGGGGATTAAAGAGGTAATAAAAAACTTTCCTGAGGAAGAATTTTACATTTTTTAATAGGAATTTTTTGTGGGAAACATATGCAGATCCACCAGGACTTATTTAGGATGGTCAACCAAAGGTTTCCTCAGTACAGTGGCCTCCCGTTTCTAATGGCCACAGATGGTTATGGGGATTCAAAACTTTCTAGACACAGAGTATGGTATGTGAAAAGGGGATGCCTGAGAATGAAAGGTCCATTTCAAATAGAAATTTTCTATGAATAGGTAGAGTTGTTCTCATCATATAGGTTTGAGGAGGTTTCCAATGTAGGTCTGACCTGTGCACAGGAAAGGAGGGGAAAATTTTGTTTCATGGATGGACCCTATATATGAGATTCGAGTGTCACTGTATATCCTATGATGATATGAATCAATATTGGTGTAGTTATTTTAAGGTTTCTATATATGTGTATCTAGTTCACACATAGGAATGGGGTGTTTTCATCGAGTATACAATCTCACCAATGAGGCGGGGATCATATTGTGATTTCCTATGTGGATTTATTTCATGTATAAAAACATGAGGGGAAAAATTCTTTGTTGTGTCTGGAAATTTCCCACCTAGGTCAGACCCATAAGTCGAGAAGTGGTATTTGAAATCATTTCTACATCTGGGCCCAAGGATGAACATTGGGTATAAATCATCTTGTAGTTTTATGGTCATGCGATTAGGACATTGATATAGAAGCCCTGATTAACTAGACGATAACCGAGCTAGGGTGTCCTAACATTCCTAAGATGTGAGGGGAAACGAGAGCATAAACCCTGGTTTTGGGGGTTCTCAGATCAGGAAAAATGATAAGGGGAATATAATATCTTGGGGAATATGGATGAAATAAAATCCTCTCCTGAGGATGAATTTACCTTTGGTTGAATGGCCTTTTTATGGGAAACTTATGTAGAGCCACCATGACATATTGTGAATAGTAAAACAAATGTGTCCTCAGGACCCTGACCTCCAATTTCTAATGGACATGGAGGTTTATGATGATCTAAAATTTCTAAAATCATGGAGTTTTATAAATGTAAAGGATATGTTTGGACATTTTAGAAACATTCATTCTATGATTACCCATGGAATTGAGAATTCCTTATGTATATTTGAATCATGCGTAAGGGGTGAATAACTATTTTTCTTTGATGGATCTCTAGATGAGGGACCCAAATCAAGATTTAAATCATAATTTTTCTCTATGAATAGGATTAGAACATAGTTCCCAGGTGTCACGGTCCATCTTGCCTATGTAGGAACCCTGCCACGTGTGACTCTTGAAGTTAGACTCTCAGTATAGATTTGGTTTTATACGTAGGGAGAGGGGAATTTTTTGGCTATATTTGTTTCCTCTGGGGATGTTTGGGCCTAAGATCTATCATCCAGGAATAAATACATACCATCCATGTATATGAGTCAAGATAAAAATATTTCTTGGGGTACCATATAGTTTAATGTCATGCAGTTAGTACTTTGGGTTCCCCAATGTGGAGGGGAGAACCCTAATGTTCCTTTTAAGGTCCTTCCACCAGGACCAACTATTATAGATTTATTTTCCATGGATCTATGGGGAATCCACAATCAAGGTCCCTAATCCCACATGAGCTATTCTCAGTGTGAGAAATAATGGGAATAAGGGGTTTAATCTACCACCTAGTAATGGTGTAATCAAGGAAAGGAGGATTTTATATTTGGGGAGATAAGACCAAGATAAAATTATAGACATCTCTATGTATCTTGTATGGATTGGAGTCAATCCATACATAGTTCCGTAACGTTTAATGGTGGGTGAATGATGTAGAGGGAAAGTCCTCTCGGGTGAGAGCAATGTGATGTTGTGCAGTTTAACATAATATAGTAAGGAAATTTTATCATGCAGTTTAATGTCATATGATTTGGACAATTTTTGTACAGTTTAGCATCATGTGGAAATTCTGTAGATACAATGTAGTTTATCATCATGTAGTGAGGACATAGATGACCCGATATGAAAGAGGTGGAATGTGCTTATTCTTGAGATGTTCCTTCAAATAGGGACTGTTTGGGTATCCCCTTATTTGACTTAGTTTTCATGTAGTGGATTGGAAATTTTTATGCATTTTGTGGTTGGGTTTGGGTCATTGGATTTGAGATTGACTACATATCCCATGGTATAGGAATAAATCCATACATAGTTCTGTATAAAAACCACACAATGTCGATATATCCCAGACACAGGGGGGCATATTTCACTTTTTGGGTGGTTGGACCAAGATGAATGTATGGGTGTTGCTATGTATCTTGTATGGATAAGAATAAATTTGTACATAGTTACAGAGGTGTCGTGCAGTTTAACATCATAAAGTGATGATGTTATACTTGAAGTTTAACATCATTTGGTAAGGACGTGGGTGACTTGATGTGAATGGAGATTGATGTTGTGTACTCATGTAGTTTTGCGACTTGCGGTAAGGATGTTGGCATTGTAGTTTAACATCATGTTGTTGGGATGAATTTTCAAAGAAACTATGAGTAAGTATGGGATAATTGGGTTAAGATATTTTGTTATTCCCCATACATGAAGGGTGGAATACAGTATAAACCATGGTTCTAGGGACCATTGGATTAGGAGGAATGATGCGGGGCATGAAATACATTGGGCGTACGAAGGTAGAAAACTCTTCTCTTGAGGAAGAATTTTCCTTTTTTTGAATGGCCTTTTTGTGGGAAACTTATGAAAAGACACATGGGAATATTGTTCTTAGTCAAAAAAAGAGTCCTCAGGACATTGACCTTCTATTTCCGATGGCCGAGGAGGTTTATGGGGATCTAAAATTTTCTGAGGCATGGAGTTTGATGGATGGAAATGGTATATTTGGGTATATAGGAAATATCTATACTATGATTAGTTTTTAAGTATGGAATTACCTACATAGACCAGACTCGTATTTATGGATAATTTTGATCCCTTGATAAATCCTCATTATGGGATCCATGCTTTGAAATATTATTCATAGACTCGTATTTACACAGCAGAGATGGGGGTGTTTTTTTTTGTGAGGCTAGACCCATTCACCAGGTTTGGGTGTCACTACATAACTCATTATACTGAGAATAAATCCACACATATTTCTTGACATACCATGTAGTTTATAATTGTACATTAAGGACGTGCGTTACCCATTATGAATGGGAAATAACTAGTATGCCTTTTTAGGTCCTGCTTTTAGGATGATAGAAACTATGATGTGGATTGATATAACTTGAACGTGTGGGGAATACCCTACAGAAACTCCAAATCCCACATAAGTTTTTCTTGATGTGAGAAACAAGAGATGATGAATGATTGCTCCACCACACATGGATGGTGTAACCAAAGATATGGGATTTTTCATTTTGATCCTTTGTCACAGCTAGGCCTGGGTTTGGAGATCTGGATGTCACTATGTCTCTTTTTGAGATAAAAATCAATCAGGGTGTAGTTATTTGAATTCCCCTATGAAATTATAACCCATATGTAAGGAAGGGGTTTTTTTAGTGGCAGCAACTAGGTCGGGATGTAGAATATGGGTGTCACTACAAATCCCATGAGGGTAGGAATCAAGACACACATAGTTCTTGAAGTATGTTCCCTGTACTGGTCTGACCCATGCATAGGGAGGGGTTATGTATTACCATTCTATAGAGATAGTGGACTTATCTAGTACCTTTACATTTTGTTCGTGCAGAGGAAAACATTGCTACAACTCATAATCTCACGTGAGCTATGATTGGTGTGAGAAACAAGGAATCGAAATGGTTTCAATCTCAATACAGAGGTAGTTTAGAGAACATCAAAGACATTTTTGTATAATGTGGTGGTTGGACCAAGATACAGGATCGAGGAATCTCTATGTATCTCATTGAAAAATGATAATCAAGATGTACGTGGTTTTATAAGAAGTCATCCCTGCATCGGTTTGGTCGATACACAAGGAGGGGGAGCATTTTGTTATGGTGGTTGGGCATGGGACATAGTGTTTAGGAATCACTACGCATTTCACTGAAATGATAATTGAGCCACACATGGTTCTGGAAAAAGAGAGTTCCCATGTAGATATGACTCTAACATAGAAACACATGCATTTTTTCTTTCTCCCTCACAGATCTTCCTCATGAAAAATGATTCATCGATTGGATCATAATGATCCCTATATAGTCTAATTTCATGCTGTTAAGATGATGAATATCATGCATTTTAATATCTTGTGGTGAAAACATTTATGCTATGTAGTTTAATGTTGTACAGTAAGGAAGTTTCATCCCATAGTTTAATATCTTGTGATCAGGACATTTTGTCCATGAAGTTTAACGTCATGCAGTGAGAACAATTTCTACTAAATAGTTTAACTTCATATAGCTAGGAATTTTTATCATGTAGTTTAATTTCATGTGATCCGAACATGCCTTTTGGAAATATGAAATATTTATTTAAGAAACCAGAATTTCTATGAGCTATAATTAGTTGTCCATCCATTGAAATTAAAGTATATTCTCCATTAGAGTATACCTTGTCTATGGCATATGATCCCTCCCACTTTGGATCCAATTTTTGAGGTTTCTTTCTTATTATCACCAGACTTATGAGGACCAACACCAATTCTCCTTCGAGGAAGGACTGAAGGTGAACGTTTTTGTTGAAGGCTCATGCAATCAAGTTTTGGTAAACTTATAAATGGTGTAAGGTGTGAAATATTTTCTCATCTAGTCTCTCCAAGTCATTGAGCTATTTTTCAGATTACTCATCTACGGATAGTTGATCATAGATGGAAATACAGAGTGAGGGTAATTGAAATTTAATGGGTATAACCTCCTCCATACCATATACTAATGAGTATGGGGTTGCTTGAGTGGAAGTGTAGGTCATGGTATAGTAATCCCACAAAGCATGGTTGAGCTTTTTGAGTCATGATTTCTTTTCCTTTTCTACCATCTTCTAGATTATATTGGATAGATTTTTGTTGAGGACTCTATCTATGTATTGGCCAATTCATGGTAGTGGGATGGACATTTATTCTTGATACCATACTTATGGTATAGATTCTCCAATTTATAAGAGTATAAATTAGTGTTTTTTCCATCAGTATTATATGAGGAACACCAAATATGATTATGATATTGGCTTTAAAAAAGCTAACAATGTTTCTTCCCTTGACTTCTTTAAGGGGTAAAACTTTGACCCACTTGTAAAAGAAGTCGGTTTCGGTAAGAATATAAATAAATTTTTTGGCCATAGTGGGAGGATATGATCCCACAACATCCATTACCCATATGGAAAATGTCTAGGAGTACTTGGTTGTGTGAAGTAACTCTGGGGGTTAGTGTATGAAATTAGAATGAACCTAATAGGAATGGAACTTCTTGGTGAATTTAGTACAACCCTACGTCATAGTAGGAAAATATTATCCAATACTTTGAATTTTATGAGAGCTTGGATGATTATTTATGTACCCCACAAGCTCCGAAATTCACTTTATTCCTGAAGGTAGTGGTCTCTTCTTTATCAATTTTCCTGAGAAGAACCCCATCAAGGACTCACTTATAGAGGGCCTCTTATTGATTCGTTCTGTCATAAATAATGAAGTTGATCACTTGTCTCTGAATTTTCTCCTTTATAGCCCAATCTGTTAGGATTTATCCCTTTTTAAGGTAGTACATAATGGGAGTCATCTAGCTGGTGGTAGGACTATATGGATCAGGGATAGGACTAATCTCATTAATTTCTTCTATTTTGACTTAGAAAAAAAGTGAGACCATCTGAAAGTGGGCAATGTTGATGACTGTTTCATCCCAGACTGGATCATCCATAGACGTGTCTTCATTTTCTAATGTATCGGCCTATGAATTTTGTGATCAAGGGAAATTAGTTAATGTCGGATCTAATGGGAATTCTTACATTAACCCTCAAACATAATATAAAATGGGGATTATATCTTCCTTATTGACAGCATAATCTCTATTAACTTTATTGATGAAAAATTACGAATCAATTTTTATCTTCAAGGGTTTTACTTTCACTTTAAGTGAAAGCTCCAATCCTTCAATGAGAGTTTGGTACTTTTTTGCATTGTTTGTGAACCCCTCTGAAAATAGTAAGGAGTAAGGTATGACTTCCTTTTCTGTAGATAAGAGTATGACCCCTAATACCACTTTGTTGAATTTGGGGTATTCCATCCATTTTTCTATCGGTCTTCTAAATGTTCCTCCAAAATTAATATCCCATGTTTGGGAGTCCCCTTGAATAGAGAAAACTTATTCATTAGGTAGTTCAGTGTCTAATGGAGTCATTTCTGCCAAGGAGTGTTCTGCTAGAAAATATTCTAATGCCTTGACTTTGAAATATTTCTGAGGAATAAACCATATATTGAACTGTTTCAAGATGAAATATTTGATACACTGATGGTATGATGAGGGGATCACAACATGCTGATGTAGCTAGAGAATTCCTAGCAGGACATTGAAGGTTGTGTTTTTTCGAACCACCAGAAATACAGAGTCAACTACATGGTCTCCAAATCGTGTTTTAAGCTTGATTTGGCCCAATGGATTCTTATTACTTTTTTCATATCCCAATAGGGTTGTGGTGTAGGAAGTTAGGCTATCCTCATTGTATCCCATCTAATGAAGTGTCTGTAATGGGATGATATTAACTCTAAATCCATTGTTGATGAATACTTTTCATATATCAAAACCATTTATCCTTCCAAAAACTTATAAGGGTTTGATGTGTCCCTGCATGATGGAGTCTTCATCTAAATCCATGAAGGAGATAACAACATGGAATTATGAAGGACCTATCTCTATCTGATAGACTTCATTGGAATCCACTTCAACTTCAAACTCCTAAGGGCTTAGAAAATATTCTATAAGTGCTTCCCTGAGATCTTTTGATATATTCAGTGCATCCATGATTGATAGATTGGATGGTACTGAGTCTAACTATTTCATAATATCATAATTTTGGTCTAAAGGATGACACTTACTAAATTGGGGATGCTATTTCATAGGCACTTTAGGGTATTGAGTATTGGATGTAGACATACCACCCCTTGAGACAAGAGTTGGAGGCACTTCTATGATTTTTGGGTTTGGTCAGGAACGTCTGTCTGTTCTCCGTGGGCAATTAGGCATTTGGTCATCTTCTAATATATATTATAGGATGTTCAAGACAAAGTGGATTCTGATAGGGGAAGAGAAATATTCCTATTCCTATTGGTTCCATTGAAGGGATCTTCCATGAGTTTCTGCAATATTGATAGTTTGATCTGAGGCGTGGCTAGAAGTTTGGTTTCTGTCACGAAAATGTCTTCCCATGTATCCTCAACTCCTACGACATCTCCCTCTGTCTCCTCTATTGGGTGTAGGGAACTCAGGTTCATTAATTTACTCTTCATCATAGAAGTAATCCATTATGTGAATGACATTAATGGAGCTGAATATCAGTTTCTCATCTGATGATGACTCCCCCTGATTGACTACTTCTGGTGGTACCGTTTGGTGGAGCGGTTCTCGTCTCTTCAAATTTAATGGAATGAAATCTGAGAGTGTCAAATAAAAATTTGGCCCTAGCATAGGTTCATATTATTACAGTTTCTCTCTACCTTTTTAGTTGAACTTTCTTTTTAATGGTCAAACCTTGGAGGATTGCGGGGCTAAGGATGTCGGTTGCGTTGCATCATGAGCTTCTAGGGCACAGTAGGTTACTTCAGCTATGCTTGGAGTATGCCATTAGCTAGGTTGACTATTTTTAAAGTCATACAAGTATCAAAATTCTTTTACCTTTTTCCTGAAAAATTTATGCCACTTATCTCATTCATCAGGGTCTCTGCTGGAAACATATGTCACTTGTGATGGTGGGGGTCCCAGTTTGACATGCCCATAATCTATCATTCTTTGTAGAAGGTATTTTGAGAAGAAACATTCTTGAATGTTGTGTCCAAGTATTTGGTGGAAGGTAAAACAATATGATTAATCATTGAGACCAACTTCATCAGACCACATTTGATTTCACAGGTTGATCAAGTTGCAATTCATGGCAGCTACAAAATAACCACATACTTTGTCATATCGGAACAAGTAGACCTTATTACTTCATTCCTCGAATTGATTTTTCCTAGGTCCACTCCCCTCATCTTGTTGAGGCAGGTGTCTATTGACATCCAAGGGGACCTTCACGATTTAGTGTAGACCTAGGAGCTGAAGATAGTGTTGGGTGTGGCTTAAGCATAAAAAAAGTTTCTTCAGCTCTTCCCACTCCTTTTCCTAGTGCCGATGGGGCTACCCGAGACACAAGGTTGGTATATTGTAAGGAGTCTTATATTCTTTTGGTGATGGTAGAGAAATATTGAAACTCACTTGTATATTTCATCGGGATAATTGGTGTTCACAACTCATCATATAGGTTATCAAGGCACATAAAAAGAAAATCATCTTAGTGGAGTGGCTGGTTCAAATAGTAGGTTATACCTTTCCATGTGGTGATAAAGTCTGATTCTCTATGATTCTCCATTTTTTTGAAGTTCATGAGGTCTCTAATTGTCATATTTGGAAATTTGGACATGAAATGGAAAAGGAACTACTTCCAAAGATCCTCCCATATTGTTATTGAATGAGTAGGATAATTGGTATACTATACAAAGGTTGAACCCCGCAGGGTTCGTACAAAGTATATGAGTTTCACTGCTTCTTGTTGCTCTAGTGTTCCCATCATGAGATCACACTAGGATTCATAATGAATCAAGTGTTTCTCTGGGTCACCTGAGCCATTGAATATTAGGAACATGGTATTCTGGAAATTTGGTGGTAGTAGGGTGTAACACACCTAGTCAAGATAAGGTTTCCATTCTGGTTTTCTCGAAGTGTGTCGCCCATACATGGATTCCAAGTGAGATTACATTGACTAGATGATATTAATGATCACTTGATACATATCTTTTTGAACCTGAGAATGGGCATGCTTAGTAGGGGGAAATATTGGATGTGTTGGCTCTGCTGGTACTTGAGGTGGATACCCAGTCCGGGCATCCATTGTGTGGTATTTTTGAATCTATTCTTGTTTTTTCCCTAAGGGATGTAAATATTGATATCCTTTAGGGATTCGATTTAGGTAGATTGATGGTCCCAATGCTATGTTGGATGAGGATCCATGCCTTTCTTCATTTGCTGGGATAAACTCTTATGGCCGAGGTACTCCTGCTAGAAGTGTTTGTTGAGAATCTACTTAGGTATCAAATTCGATGGGATGGATTCTTCAAAGTATCTTAGTGTTGATTTGCCTCAACTCGTTCATTTCGTCCTCCTACTGAGGGAATCTATCCTCGAGTGTAAATGACTTGTTCTCATTGATAGGATGAGGTGGGTTGTGTGTAACTGTGTTCTTACTCTTCTGGTTGTTATTGATTCACAAATAAGTTAATGAGGGGTTGGAAAAGGGAGTTCCCAAATGTAGGGAAACTCTTTGGTTCCTAGTATCCACACCTTTAGTCCCAGTGTGGACCTCCTCTGGGGGGAACCATCTTATCTTAAATTCTCATCATTTGGATTATTTTTAGTGAGGTTCATGGGATTGATTTCCACAACATTTACCTATGAATAATGCATTGTGAGTGACATATGAGGTGCTTAATGATAAGATCACTTTTTACATCCTTTTTGGAATAATCTCCTTCCATTATGGGGTCCTCTTTGATTTTCTTGGTGAAGGGTAACTCAGATGGAACTTTTATATGATTCTCCCATATGCCTCACTTCTAAGGGACATGAATTGTGAGATGGGACAAAATGGATAACCTCTCTACTTGTCATCCTCCCCTGATGGGAAAATACTGACATCATCTTGGGTTGGTGGTTGAGGTAAAAATTTCACTATCCCTACAGGTTTAGGTTGTTACCATTACTTTTTTATTATTCCTTAGCCCGTATTTTTCGGTATTACATGGTCATTTTGTGTTAAAAATTCCCCATACCTATGGGATGGGGATGCTCTGATATTGTGGTGGTTGCTGCTTCTTTCTTAATCACACACATTCCCATTTGGGTGTGAGCGGGATATGATGTTGGGTATGCATGTGAATTATTATTTTCTAAGGACATGAGAATTAGTTGATAATTGGATTCCCTTTGGTGAGAATCCCGCTAAATGTTCTTAGTGGCCTAGTTAAAGAGTATTTCAATGGATCACTCTCATCAGGACTGATGCTTTTGAGACTCACTCAAGGACGATTCTTATTAAGTGTGTCACCTTTTCTGAATAGGGATTTCATTTGATCATAATCTTGGGATAATGAAATTATAGGAATTCACTTCTAATAAGTTCTGATGGATGATACATGGGGTGAAGTTCAAATCTCCATGCTCTCCATATCCCTAGATCTGAATGCAAGTTAGGGCGTCGCTGATAAGGTAATACAACTTATGCGGTGCATGGATGAAATTAAATTTGATATCTTTCTTATGCCTATCTTATTGTGGACTCCATGCAGAAAGAAGAGCTTCTAGGTCAATTTGAGGGTGAATATTGTGACCCTAGATTTTTACAAATATCATTACATGATTTTAAGTATAACCAAGCATCATATTACAAGACAAGGACTGTAAAGTCCAGTGCCTTGGAAGACTAGGTAAATAAAACATAAAATATTAGACTAAATAAAACATTACTTTATTTAGTCTTTATAAAGAGATCATAAATTCCATTGTGCTCATACATCTTCACATGATAACTTGAGGATAAAATGAACAAATGGATTGGCTAAAATCTTAGTAAGGGAATAAACATAAGAATAAATCTTTAGCATGTGGTTAAGAAGGCATGAAACAATGATATAAAAGGCATGGAACATATGGATTCATAACATATAAACATGGGATCATATAAACATAGAGTCATTGTAATGTGGAAGAAACATATAACATGACTTTATCATTATTCAAGTCTCATTTCACATAGAGGATCACAAGTCAAGGTTAACCACCAAGACCATTTCACATGGTAGCACTAGTAAAGGATAACCACCAAGACCATTGAACATAACGTCTCATGAGAATAAACTTTACCAAATTTATTGGAGTGCTATCTAGGTGCACCCATTATAACATGTTCATGAATATTCTCTCCATATAAAGAATCATACATAATAAATAATACATAAACATAATGGTACCCATGGAAAGAAATGGGTATCATAATCATGTCATAAAGCATAATAAATGGGTGTATCATACAAGTGTCCATAAAAGAAAGGAATTAGAATATAAACGGAAATTCATAAGAGAAAATAGGCATATATCATGGTAAGTGATTTCAAATTGAAGTGATAACATGTAAAAAGAGTATTTAATAAATTTTAGCATTAAAACATTTTACTGTGGTTTTAAGGAAAATAGTAAATAACATTTAAAATAGAAAAGGGGATAATATTTTATATTAAACAATAAGTTAACCAAGAAGGTTTTCATACTAAAAATAGTAATTTTATATAAATAAATTTTTCTAAAAAATATATGATAGAGTGAATGTGAAATTGCGTATGAATTTGTAAAGTTACATTAAATGGCTTCTTTATCAGAAATTATTGAGGAGGGAACCACTTAAAAAATGTATATCCAAGAAAGATATTGAAAAATGGACCTTGAAACATGATTTTGGAGCATTTAAAAAACATTTATATGATGTACATAAAAATAATAGATAACATCATTTGGGTAATAAGAAAGATAGAGCAACCCGAAAGAATAATGTAGGTTCAGGTAGAATCCCATACCTAAAATCCAATGGTGTTCTTCACTTAATCTTAATGTCCTGGATAACCAAATTAAATTAATTAATTAATATTTCTAGAACCTATCCTTCATTTAATTTATTTATTATGACCTTATTAATTTCATTCATGAAATTTTCGATGAATTAAGCAGTTCAATTTCATTTTTTGGAAGCATTTGTTTCCTAGGTTTTCATGATTGGTTTACTTATATACATGTAAGGATAAACATGTAAGATGAGAATGGTTGTATATATTTGAATTTATATGGTATTATTGAACATACAGTAGATTACATGGTAATAAAATTCATTTATTCATTTAGAGTGAATATGAATCATTATATAAAACTTTATTGATTACCATTTTGGTTAATTGGAGGTTCCTGATCACATCAAACACATTTTTATTTATAAATTAATATCATGTGTAGAAAATATTAGAAACCTTACATTATAAATAATAAATTTATTATATTCTATTTCAACCAAAAAAATGGTTTCATGTCCAGATTGAATATGGTAATAGAAATTGAAATCATGTCATTCTTGAATGTGGTAAATTAACACGCCTCAAATGGTGTTTTAATTTCCATTAAAAAAAGAGAATAAAGGAGATACGATGATGAATTAATACATTATCATAAAAAAAATTCTAGTATATTTATTTTACTACAGTCATAATAACATTTGGATGAATTGAGGTGAGCAAAGAAAATGAAAGAAATGAACTTGAAGGAAAATAAAAGAAATGAAAAGAGGAATTCACCTCTTGAATATATATTCATTGAGAACCTATATAGGGGAGAGTATTTGGAATATTGAAGAGACAAAGGGATTATAAACATGGAATAGGGGATTAAAGATAGAGTTTAGTGGAATTTGGACTAGGAACAAGGCTTGAGAGGAGTGAAGAGAAGAGGGGGTGAGGGTGGTTTTTATAGTGGAGGAGAGGAGGGGTTTCCCATTACTTTAATCATTAATTTAATATTTTTTCTCAAGACTATGAATATTCTTGTTTGAGGTGACCAAAAATATTGAATATAGCATGTGGGTTTGAACCAATTTCCATTTACATCATCCATGACTTAATCAAGATGCATAAATTCATTTATCTAGCATTTATTATAAATTGTCATATTTTACTATTCACCAAAAATTAAAGTATTTTAGAAAAATCCCAAAAAATCACCCTAAACATTTTTAAATGTGTAGAATTCAAAAATAAACTACATTTTACGAAAATAAATTTCAAAATATGATAAATTTTATTTTTAATTAAAATCATAATTTACTTGAAAAGTACAAATGTTAAAATTAAAACTGGTTTTCTAACACTTTAAAAAATTAATTAAGATCTCTTAAAATTATATTATAATCATAGATCATAAAAATAAATATTTATGAAAATAAATTTATGAAAATAAATTTCCTTTTAAATAATTAAATTAATCATAAAATTAAAATTAAATATACATCACTTACAAAAATATGAACACTTAATTAATATTTTTTAAAATATTTACTTACTTATACTATGATATATTTATATCATAGTGTCACTTATAATATGGGTAAATTTTATTTATAATTTCATTATTGAGGTTACTATTCAATTGTAAGGTTTACTATTCATAAGGGTCACATAAATATTCCAAAGGTCAAGATACAATTTCATCACTATTTATTCCTTAACTTCTAGAGATACCATTTATTTTACTCATTCTTGATTTATAAGGTTCATATTGTGTTGTATATGTAATATTATATGATTATACTATAAGACATAATTATAATAAGGAAATTTCATTGATAAAACATTGGGACATTACATTCCCCCCCCCCTTATGAAATTTCTCCCTCAAAATTTCGTTTTACATTCTAACCTGTAAATAGTTGTGGGTATTATTCCTTCATTGCCTCCTCGAGTTCCCATGTTGCCTCTTCATACTTATGGTTCCACCATAGTACATTGACCAGGTGAGTAGTCCTACTATGTAGAACTTTATCTCTATAATACAAGATATTCATTGGCTGCTTCTTGTAAGAAAGATCATTCTCCAATTATACCACCTTTGAAGAAAGTAAATGTGAAGGATCTGATATGTACTTCCTTAAGAGGGATACATGGAATACATCATGTACTTTAGACATGGTTGGTCGAAGTCCTAGTTTATAGTACAAAACTCCAACATGATCAAGGATCTAGAAGGGGTCGATGTACCTGGGACTTATCTTTCCTTTCATCCCAAACCTCAGGACCTTCTTCCAAGGTGATATGTGGAGGAATACCATGTACCCAACTATAACCTCCAGGTCTCATCGATGACCATCTATATAGCTCTTTTTTGGACTTTGGGCTTATATGATGTGCTACTGAATGTATTTCACATTCTCCACCATTTCTTTAACCATTTTATGTCCTAACATCTTATGCTCACCAAATTTATCCTAACACACTACTGTTCTTAAATTTTTTCCATAAACTCCTTCATATGGTTCCATTCGGATGCAGGAGGGGAATCTATTGTTGTAAGAGAATTAATCCAGTGAAATATATTGGTCATATACTCATTTTAAGTCCACAGAACACACTACCAACATTTCTTCTAGTTTATGAATAGTTCATTAATATTTGACATCAGTTTGAGGATGATAGGTTGTGCTGAAGTTCAACTCAATTCTTAGAGCATGCTGGAGAATTTTCCAGAACATTGAGGTGGAACTCAGATCTCTATAGGATATAATAGATAGTTGTACTACATGAATCCTTACCACCTCTTTTATATATATATATATATATATATATATATATGTCTCTGTGTGTGTGTTTTAAATTTGATCCTATGAAAAGTCCTCTAAAATTTCTATAAAGTGAGATGTCTTTGTAAGATGATCCACAATGACCCATATATAATTGTTTCCTATCGATGTACTTGGAAGTCCAGTGAAAAAGTCCATGGTGATGTTCTCCCACTTCCATGTTTGTATGGATAGTGGTTTCATTATCCCCTTAGACTCTTTTCTTTCAGCCTTCACTTGTTGACATACCAGACACTTCGATGTATATTCAGTAATCTCCTTCTTCATATTGTCCCACCAAAAGTTATCTCCAAGATATCGATACATATTTTTTCTCCATGGGTGAATAAATAAGGCTGATCTATGTATATCATTCAAAATATCCTTCTTTATCTCTAGATTAGATGGTACACATAATCATGAATGAAATATTACAACTCATTCCACATAAATCTTTAACTCATGGAATTTCCCATTTCTAATATCTTCCATCCGTTTCATAATTTCCATATCTTTTCTTAAGCATCCTTTATTTTATCCATGAGGGATGGTTGAGAAATCATTTGAGAAAGGATTGATTATGTTCCTACCTTAATTATTCCCATTTCTATCTTCTTCAAATCTAAGAAAATTATATCCTTTTCAACTCTCATCATTGATAAAGATTCATAATCCTTTCTACTTAGATCATTTTACACCATATTTTCAATACCAAGAAAGTAGTGGATTGAGAAATCATAATATTTTATGAGATCTAACCATATTCATTGGAGTATATTAATATCTTTCTATGTGAAAATATATTTGAGCCTCTTATGATCAGTATATATCTCACACATCTCCCCATAGAGATAATGCCGCCAGATTTTCAATGGAAAGATCACAATCGCCAACTCCAGATCATGTGTGGGATAGTTTTTCTCATGTATTTTCAATTTCCTTGAGGTTTAGGATATCACTTTATCATTTTACATCAGTACACATCCAAATCCATTCTTTGAAGCATCACTATATACCACAAAGAGTTCTCCACTTGTTGGGACTGTGAGTATTGGTGCAGTGATAAGCCTCTTTTTGAGCTCCATAATGTTGTCCTATCATTCTTGATTCTAGAAAAAAATCACCCCCTTCTGTGTCATCTTGGTCATTGGGTTTGAAAATTGTGAGATGTTCTTCACAAATCATTGATAATACCTTGCTAGTCCCAGAAAGTAGTGGATTTCCATTACATATGTTTGCATCTTCCACTCTTCAATTTTCTTTATCTTGGAAGGGTCTACAGATATCCCTTTGATGTGGATAACATGCCCCAAGAATGATACTTCCTCCATCTAGAACTCATATTTACTGAAATTTTAATATATTTTATCCCTTCGGAAATTCATCAGCACAATATTCAAATTCTCCTCATGTTCCTCCTTTCACTTGGAGCAAACCAGAATATCATTTATAAAGACTACAACAAATTTTTCTAGGTGATATCTAAAGGCTCTGTTCATTAAATCCATGAATATTGTTAGAGAATTAGTGATTCCTGTGGGAATCAATATGAACTCATAGTGTCGATACCTAGTTCAAAAGGAAATTTTGGGGATATCTTCTTTCCTCGCCCTTATTTTTTGATATCCCGATCGAAGGTCCACCTTAGAGAAATAATTGGCCCCATGTAGCTAATTGAACAAAACATATATCTGAGGTAGGGGATACTTGTTCTTTATCGTGATTTTATTGAGCTCACAATAATCAATGAAGATGTGCATTGATATATCCTTCCACTTAAAAAATAGGATGGGTGAACCCCATGGTGAAGCACTCGGTCATATAAAACCCTTCTCTAGATTATCTTATAACTACCTCTTTATCTCTTCCATCTCAAAAGTGGTCATTCTATTAGGAATCTTTGATATAAGTATGGATCCAAGAAAAAGGTGAATTGATTACTCAACCTATCAATCAAGAATAATAATAGGAAATTATTTAGGTAATATATTAGTTTAATCCATAATGATGGGAATATCATTGAGAAGTATCATATCCCTTGTCACAATCATTTGAGAAAGATATTCTTGCTCAAAAGGCAACATTATCCACACTTGAGACAATGATTATGAAGGAGATTCATCTTCCTCCTTACACTTGTACAGGATAAGAGAATACTCTGGGATGTGAAGAGTGATATATCTTTCTCGATATTTAATTTTGGGTTTGTATAAATAGAGCCAATCAATTCCCAAAATAACATAGAAATCTACTAGAGGAAGTATGATAATATTTTCTAAGAGTTTCAGTCCACAAAAACTTATCGGGTAAGAGTTATAAACCTTGGATGCAATAATTTCCCCATTCTCTGTTCTCACAGATAACTTAACATCCATGTTTTGATGTTGTTTTTGAATAGTTATAATAAAATTATAAGATATGAAAGAATGCGTAGAACCAGAATCAAATAGTATGTTCTCTATTCTTGAATGAATAACTAGTGTACCTGTCATCAAATAGATTTCTGACTCCACCTCAGCAGCAGTGATATCATAATCCCTTCTTTGTTACCTTGGGTGTTGTGGTTGATTTCCTACGACAACCCTTGGCTTAGAGAAATTGTTCTCATAATTCCCTTATTATTTGCAGTTGTAACACTACACTATAGGCTAAGTGTTGATCTGAACCTTCCTTTATTCTTCCACATTAGTGGGATTACTCATATTCCTCTAGTAGTTCTTAGATATATGCCCCATTCTTCCACATTTGAAGAAATTAATGGTTCCCTTTAGATAGTTCCTAAGATTCATCATCCCCCAATTTTGACATGTGTAATGTTTTATCTTCTTTCCATCATGAGATTTATTTTCTGAACCACCCATATTAGACTCCATTTTCCTCTTTTTCTCTTTGGGCCCAAAATACCATTGGGTGTCTCCGATCTTCATTTCACCCTTGAGGGAACAATGGACAATCTCTCCATAATTGTCGAACTATCAAATTTCTAAAACTTTTCATAGACTTGTATTTAACCTGCTAAAGAAGCAACCTACCTTGATTTTGGTGTTCACGAAAAAGCGAGAGGCGTATCTTGAAATCCTTGTGATGTTTTCTTCATACGCCTTGATGGACTCATCTTCCTTCTACTTAAGTCTGAGGAAATATCTTTCTATCTAGAGAGAGAGGGTTCAGGGAAAATATTTATTGAAAAACATTTTTTTGAATTACTCCCAATCCATGGAATCAATTTCATACAAGGACTTCATACTCTTGATCAGTGTCCACCGCTTATTAGCTTCCCCATCAAAATGATATATCGTTAGAACAACTTTCTCTTATTCAGAGTACTGGAGGACATATAATCTCTTTTCAATGGAGTTAATCCACTGTTCCCTGAGGAGGGGATTGAAAGATATACAAAAAATGGGAGTACTTTTCCACATAAAGGATTGAATATCAACATTATCTTTCCATAGAGGATGAGGGCGTTTCACATGATTCATGTTATTATTCATAACTTGAGTCAACTGAGCAAGTAATATCATGATGTTTTGTGCACCCCTTCCAATAATATTTTGTATATCATTAGGGAAATCTTCACATTCCCTATCACATTGATTGTTGGCATGTTTTCTTTTATTTTCCACCATTAACTAGTAAAAATAATGTATAATTAGGGGGATTTAATACTTATCTAATAATCATAAAAGAACTTTGAACATAAATAGATAAAATTTTAAAGGAGTATTATATCCTAACTTGTGATTCCCTAGGATTAAATCTTGATTATACTTGATCTATTTCTTAACTTATATTCTTATGGGATCTTTTTTTATTTCCTTAATAATGGTTTGAACTAATCTTATGAATTTATCAAATCATATCCATCAGGAGTATCAAATTAGGAGTACAACAAGGCCCGTTATCATGAACTAATTCTCTCTCATGTCTAGTTCAAAGCAGTGTTTTTGGGTTTTACACCTAGATACATTTATTCTATATCCATATCCACTTGTTCACATCCAATCATGGATGTATTTTCTTGATAAACCACTTACTCTATAATTACCAAAATTTAGGGATGTTTTCTTATACTTAGTCTAATCCTTAAGGTTATTACTAAAGTGATCTATTTATAATAAAAAAAATAACTAGGCCATAATCTCATAACAACTATTGAGACCCTATATTTTTACACATATCATTACATGATTTTAAGCATAATAAATCATCATATTACAGACCAAGGATCGTAAAGTCTAGTGTCTTGGAAGACTAGGTACATAAAACTTAAAACATGGGACTAAATAAAACATTTCTTTATTTAGTATTCATAAAGAGATCCTAAATTCCATTGTGATCATACATCTTCATAGGATAACCTGGGGATAACATGAACAAAGGGATGAGATAAAATCCCAGTAAGGGAATAAAAATAAGAATAAAGCTTTATCACATGGGTTAGATGGCATGATATATTGATATAAAAATACACATAATATATTGAATCATAAGATATAAACATGGTATAATATTAACATGGATTCATAGTAATATGGAAGCAATATAAAACATTAATTTAGCATGATCCAAGTCTTATTGCACATATAGGATCACAAGTCAAGGTTATCCACTAGGATCGTTGCACATGGTAGCATGAGTCAAGGTTAACCGCCAAGACTGTGGCACATAATGCCTCATGATACTCAAATTTACCAAATGCATTGGATCACTATATGTGTGCACCCATCATAACATGTTCATGAATATGCTTTCCATATAAATAATCACACATAATCAATCATACATAAACAAAAGGCTACCCATGAATAGAAATGGGTATCATAATCATGTCATAAATCATATTAAATGGGTGTATCATAAAAGTGTCTATGAAAGAAGGAAATTATAATATATAAGGACATTAATAATGGGAAAATAGGAATATATCATGTTAATTTATTTCAAATAGAAGTGATAACATTTAAAAATAGTATTTAAGAAATTTTAGCATAAAAACATTTTATTGTGGTTTTTCAGGAAAATACTAATGAAAGTTTAAAATAGAAAAGGAAATAATGTTTTATATAAAACATAAAGTGAACCAAGAACGTTTTCATAAAAAAATAGCGATTTTATAAAAATAAATGTGGCTAAAAAAATATGATATAGTGTACTTTAAATTAAGTAAGAATTTGGGATGTTCTCTTAAATGGGTTTGCTTATCGGGAAGTATTGAGGAGGGAAGCACTTAAAAACGTGTATATCCCAGAAATATAATGATTAATGGACCTTGATAAATGATTTTGGAGAATGTAAAGAACATTTATAATATGTAAATAAAAATAACAGACAACATCATTTGGGTAAAAATAAAGATAGAGCAACCCGAAGGAAGAGTGGAGGTTCGGGCAGAATCCCTTACCTTAAATCTAATGGTGTCCTTTACTTAATCTTAATGTCCTGGATAACAAAATTACATCAATTAATTATTATTTACAGAACTTATAATTCATGTAATTTATTCATTATAACCTTATTAAGTTCTTTCATGACCTTTTTGATGGGTTAAGTGGTTCAATTTCATTGTTTGGATGCATTTGTTTCCTTGGTTTCATGATTGGTTTACTTATATACATGTAAGGATAAGCTTGTAACATGAGGTTGGTTGTCTATAATTGGATTCATATTTTATTAGTGAACATCCATTATATTACATGTTTATAAAATTCATTTTTTCTTTTGGAGTGAAGATGAATCATTATATAAAACTTTAATGATAACTGTTTTGGTTAACTTGTGGTTTTTGATCACATCGAACAAAATTTATTTATAAATTAATATCATGTGTAAAAAAAATTATAGATCCTTAAATTATAAATAATTAATATATTATAGTTTGTTTTAAGCATAAAAATGATTTCATGACCATAATTGAAGACGGTAATAGAAATTGAAATCCTGCCATCCTTGAATGTGATAAATTAACACATCTGAGATGGCATTTTCATTTCTAGTAAAAAAGAAAGGGAAATGAGATAATATGATGAATTATTACATTATCATAACCAAATTACAGTACATGTAATTTACTAGAGTTATAATAACATTTAGATTAAAGGATGTGAGGAAAGAAAAAGAAAGAAAAGAACTAGAAATATAATAAAATAAATGAAAAGAGGAATTTACCTCTTGAATGTATCTTCCATGAGAACCTATTTAAGGGAGAGGATATTTCTTTTTGAAGATAACAAGGGATTATGGACGTGGTATAGGGTCTTAGGGATAGATTTGAGTTAAATTTCGATTAGGAAAATTAGTTGAGAGGAGTGAAGAGAAGAGGGGTTGAGGGTGGTTTTTATAGTGGAGGAGAGGAGGGGTTTCCCATTACTTTAATCATTAGTTTTATATTTTTTTATCAAGACTATTAATAGTCTTGATTATTGTGACCAAAATAGTAAATAGGGCATGTTATTTCAAAATAATAATCCACTTACATCATCCATGACTCAAGCATGATGCAGAATTTCCTTTTTTTATCATTTATCGTAAATTATCATATTTTACTAGTCACCAAAATGTCAAGTATTTTAGAAAAATCCAAAAAAATCTCCCCAATAATTTTTAAATATGTAGAATTCAAAAATTAACTCCATTTTAGGAAAATAATTTTCTAAATATGATAAATTATGTTTTTAATTAAAATCATAATTTACTTGAAAAATACAAATTTTAAAATTAAAAATACTTTTCTAACACTTGGAAAAATTAATTAAGGTCTCTTAAAATTATATTATAATAAAAATTCATCAAAATAATTATTTATGATTAAATTTTTTGAAAAGATATTTCCTTTTAAATTATTAAATTAATCATAAAATTATAATTAAATAAGCATGCCTTACAAAAATTCCAACACTTAATTAAGAATTTTTAAAATATCTACAAACTTATACTATGATATATTTATATCATATTATCACTTATAAGATGGGTAAATTTTATTTATACTTTTGTTACTGAGGTTACTATTCTATTGGATGGTTTACTATTCATAAGGGTTGCATTACTATTAAAAAGGGCTGTTATTATTTCATCGGTATTCATTCCTTAACTTCTAGAGATACCATTTATTTTATGCAGTCATCATTTATAAGGTTTTTATTATGTTATATATGTAATATTGTATGATTATATGATAATAAATAATTATAAGTAGGGAATTTCATTGATAAAACATTGGTTCATTACAGTAATTCTCTCCCATTATTTTGACATGGTTTTGTACCCATTATAGGGAAAGAATTTCTCTTTCAACTAGTGAAGAGTTGTCCAGATATTGAGAAGAATTTTATGAATGAATTCTTATGAAAACTCTCTTGGTATGTCAAATAGATAAGTGAATGTGGTCCAAAACATAACCAGTATGCCATCCTTAACTAATTGTTTTCTCACAAGGAACATATCCTTTTTTACTTACACCAGAGACTCCTCTACTTGGTCTGCCCAATTTGGATGCTTTTTGATGATTTTTACCATGTAGCTGGGCTAGTAGGGGTCTCATTGGTATGTGAATGTTCTGGAGGTGGCTCTGAATATGAATGTGGCCCTATTCCATCTTCTAGATGATAAAGGATTTTTCTTGTCATTAATAGAGTATATAAAATGTCTGAATCCACCATTCCAAGTACCTTAGAATATTAGGTATTTTTCATACTTGAATTGGTGGTCAGAGGGCCTCCTTGTCAATGTAAAATTCAACTATGAGGAGGACCTTCATAGTCGGTATAGTTATGGCGAGAGAAACCATCATGGCTTGATGCCTAATCATAGGGAGGATTTTTATAGAATATTACCTAGGGATGACCATTAGGGAGGACCACAGTATGGGCATGACCTTCTTACTCCTTGATTTCTTTGAAAGGAGGACTATCATAGTGACTTCCATCATAGAAAGGACTACCATCATAGCTGGATGTCTGACTGTAGGGATAATTTTTGCAATGTATACCCTGGGGAGGACCATCATTGAGGATGAAAGAAAGGGTAGAACAATCTTTATATTCGATCTTATGGTCAAGGGTAGGGATACCATGACACTCATCAGGATATAGGATCTCATGATTGATCATTTCTTTCCCATGGAGTAATCCTTCAAGGAGAGTTCTCTGGGGAGGACCTTTAGAGCTACTGGTAACAACATTGCAGGGAGGACCTACACAAATGATACTGCCACTTCCATAATTTGGTAATGGATTTTCAGGATCCTCATCCACTATTGTTAAATGTTTCATGGAATCAAGAAATACAACTTCCAGTAGAGTTGGATTATCAATGTGATATTTATTTTCCAGTTGCCTTTGGTACATTTCATTTTCGGGTTCTCTCTCACGGGCGACTGGGGTCACCTTATGTTTGTAACAACCTTCAAATATGGGTTCCTATTGTAGTGGTTCCCATGATACTATAGGGATACATTGATGAGAATCTTCAGTTATTTCAGGGATATATTTCTACCCTATAGATGCTATTTTGGTAGACCGGTGTCCCCCAGTTCGATTTGGTATTTGTTCCCGATCTATTTATCCATTTATCGTGGAATGTGGATGATGAACTTCCTGGACTAGAGCAGGGATGTAGGTCTGATCCGAAGTGGCCATATTATTTTATGGATGGGTTACCCCACATGGGGAGATAGGGTTGTGGGCATGACTCCTTTCTATTTTTTTGATGTGATTACATATCTACTGGTCTGAAGGATATGATCTGGAATTGATGTCTAATCCTCAATCATTTCCATTATGTGTTGAGAGATTTATTTGGCTAGAATGGGGATATATTCCCATTCTGATGTTGGATTAAAAATATGTGCCTTCTCTGGTCCTCCATGGTTTTCCAGTGGGTAATAGAAATTATCTTGTATGGTGGTAAATGAACGAGTCTACCCTTGATTTATAGCTGGGATATACCAGTTGTATTCTCCGGTTTCCATCATATTTGACTAATGGGATTTATATTTTGGAGAATAGATATGAATCTCCTCATTTTCCACTATATTTTTATGATGGTCTTGGAATTCATCTATAGGAATTTTCATATGCTTATATTTCATTGTCACCATATTTGACTGGTGGGATTCTTATTCATGGGAATGGATTTGTTCCTACCTATAGTTTTTCATCATATTTGGATGATGTAATTCGTGTGCATTGGTAGGGATTTTCATTTACTGATTATTCTTCACCCAATTTTCATGACGGGCTTGGTGAGCATTAGAGGGAATTTGTGCCCGCACGTATTGTGCCATTGTATTTCCATGATGGGCTTTATAATATTGATAGAGGATATACATATTACCGTAAGTTACTTCCATATCTCCATAGTAGGATTATCTGGTGGGAAATAGGGTAATGATCTATTCTTGGAGGTTCTATTGTCTTCCTCAGTAGGATTCTCGGGGAAACTGGGTCCATTGGTCTTTAGCAGGAGCCCTTAGTGTGACATCCTCTTGCACATGAGGATACTAGAATGCATGTAATTTGTGGTGAAGTATTATTGTAGGGGTCCTTGGGTGAGGCTGATATTCAGCAAGGAAAATGTCTTTGGTGAAAAATTATCCTACCTACCTAAGATAAGGGAGGTACTCATTGTCATGTTCTGGAGACAGGATCCCGAAATGATTAGAGATGACTAGTGTAGTTGCCCAGTTCTGGACCGTTGTCCACTTCCGGGTGGGTCACTGGCAGGATTTCAATGAGTAGAGAACCTTTCTTACTACCTACAGTGTTGGGAGAGTTTCATTATGTTATTAATCCCAGATTAGTGATTTTTAGACCCGTTTTTGGAGGCTCTGGGTGCATGACGAAGTCCTCTATTTCATGAAAACTCTCCCTGTTGCATGGTGGTTGACATGCATGTCTTCAAGAACTTCTGGGATTCCATTGGATTGAAGGAAGCTATGAATAATACCGGTAATATATGTGAAATGTACAGACAATAAAACCCCATATTGTATAATCTCATTAACACATGTATAATTTATGAAATCTCTTATCCCTCTTCCCTTATGGATGTGAAAGGGGCCTAAGGTGGGGTAACACTGCCACCTTGGTTAAGGATTCACATCAGGTTCACCATTTTTATTTCAGACAGAAAATGTTGTACATAATGATTGATTACAGGGGGTTGAGTTTTTCTGAAATCAATCTATATTGAGTACAATATCTCCTAATGGTCTCCAATGGGTTTGTTCAAATAGCCAAAAAACCCAATGTCTCACTTATCTATGATTCACGGACCCATTTTCATATTGGGTAACTCGACCAATGAAACTTGAGAACTCACATTGGTCGAGAGGATTGGAACTTGGTCTCATCACAATTCTTAAGTGGGAAATATTTCCTATTATAGGAATCTATTATAGGTTTAATCCATGTTCATATGTTTTTGAATCATTGTTTAATTCCCAAGAATGAGTTCATAGACTACCAATAAGTCGCAAGATCGATCATAAATATGAATGGGTTTTAAATCATTTGTATTTATATGAGTTTATTCATCAATGAAGATATTTGTATGTATACAAGGTTATTCATCAATGTCACCCTTTTGTGGACAGATTAGGAATTCCTCGGTCATTTATTGAGGCAATGCTGGTTTAAGCCACATGATGTGGCACTCTGGAGTTTATCATCTTCTAGGGGGGAGGGAATTGTTTTGATGTTGGGATTAAACCCATTAGATGGGTTTCCTTTGTATCCTTGTGAGAGGAATTTGAAACCATGTAGTTTGGAACCACATAACTGAACACATCACCTATTAAGTTTGTGTCACAATGACCCCACCATGCATTTTAATGTCATATGGTAAGGAGGTCTAGGTGGAAGGTTCCTAGTCCAGATTTGGCATGGGACTTATATTGAAGCATCCCATGGTACTTGGAAGATATGTGGTATCCCTGGTGGGGGAATGATATTATTAGGGATATATCCCAATAAGGATAAATCTGAGTGTCGGGTTTTAACCTCAGGAAGGTTTCCTATCTATCCAGTTGGTTGGGAATCAAATCCCACATAGTTCGGTAGGATCTGCGACATACACTTCAGAGGAGGCCCACTTGAGTTGCTAATTGAGAAATATGCATGGGAGCTGCCTATAAAGGGGAATGACTGGGGATTATATCTAGGGAGAATTCCTGTTTGTTTTGGAGTTGTGTCTTACACCATAAAGGAGGCCCTGGTGAATTGGGGGTTATGTTTGAGGTTAAAATTTGAAGGGGGGACCCCTTGAGCTCATGCCTTAGACTGACATCCTATGTGTCCTGGTTAGAGAAGGAATCCGAGTTATCATAGTTCAACTGGTTTGATGGATCATAGGGATGTTGTTATCAACATTAACCTCTAAGCCCATGTGATCCATTCTCAGTGTGATAAATAAGATGATGTTAATGATCTGAAAAATAACACAATTTTCCTTCTCTTCTGGTGGAAGAGGTCAGGGATATAACACCTCCCTCTCATCACCTTACATTGGATGGGAGTATAATGTGAGAAAGGGATAACAGTTAAGGATACAGAGTTAGTTAGGATCAATAGTTCTACCTCCTACAAGAAATTATAAGGGATTACCTCAAGAGGAATGCCCTAAAATTGGTTTTGGGAAAGGGAAGGAGTTCCGTTCCTCGTTAAAAGGAAATGCAAGTGTAATATCCAGTGTTAATCACTAGCCCTTGTCAAAGAGAAAGGCCAGTAATTCCCCATAATCCATAGAATGGGTAGGCTCATGTAATTATCCCAAATTTAGAACCCAAGTTACCATGGGAATGTAAACTTAGGGACATTCTAGGGGTCTGCCTTATTGCAGGGATTACCCACGTGACACTACTTACCATGGGTATATAAATTCAAAATGGCACTCTAATGTGGATGATGGTATCATCATACTAGTTAGGTGGCCTAGGGAGTGTCTCTATCCTAATGTCTTTGTACTGGCTTCTGGAAGGACTACCGATGATACAACAGATATTGAAGGAGATTATTGGAGTCGTAGGGCGGAACACCCAAATATACCTCATTCCATGTAAAATTTCCTTATGCGGGATGTGGTTTTGTCTGCATATCATGTTGCTATGTGGGTGAGGGAGTCATCTATATACCATGGTGGTATGCAGACCAGGGTCCGATTCATGTCGCGCTCTACTACGCGAAACCAGGTTCCATCTGTTCAGCGATTTTCTACGTGGGTTTGAGTTCCATCCCCGTAGTGATTTTCTATGTGTTCTGGGGTTATACTCGCATATCTATTTGTTAAGTGGGGGTTCCTAATTGAAAAGGGTATATTGGTTCTATGTCTCATGGGAAATATGTCTACAAAGGATTTGGGGTTCACATTCTACTAGTTGGTTTAGTTTTTCCTCCTTAATGTTATCTTGTAGGTTTTTACTTCTAGGGAATCATTGAAGTACTCAGTCTTTTGTGGTGCACTCTTTTTCTATACCTCATTGATTGATAGATATCTCAAAATTTTTCCTTCGATCTCTTGATTTGTGACCCTTATTCCATCCCCTTAGGTCTCTATTTATAGAGGAATGGGGAACTGTACATCAATGTATCCAGTCAGCTATGATGAGGCCGCAATCCCTCTTTTGTGTAAGCCCATGGAATAAACCCGGCCCGCAGACGACTTGGTCTGTTGGGGCATGGGGTCATCATCTGCAGATCTAAGGATCACTACCTTGGTCCCATAAATGAATCTTTTTCATTCACAGGAATTCATTGTCTTTTACTTTCATGCGAACAATTTTATTTCTCAGGGAATGTCATATGTGGGGAGAATATCTCTGTCTCTCTCCCACTATCGATTTGATTTAGTTTGTGTGATTTGGAACCACTATAATCTTCCCATGATCTTCTTAGTCCACAGACACCTTGAGAACCATATTATCATGTGGAGAAGTGGTCCATGAAATATTTTTACTTCGTAGTGCCCTTTCTTCCTTTTCCATTTTTCACTTCTTCAACCATATTTCCTTTAATTCACCGTTCAATTTGTTTTCCTTACCTTTCCAAATCCAAGAGAATACTTTCATTTCCATTGAAAATTTTTTAGGACCCAACAAACCTAGATTCATGATGAGAGTTATAGTAGTTAGATATTTTAGATATTTAGATTAGGTTTGATTGGGTCTGCCTTATCCCATGTATTTTAAATTTCAAACTCTTTATCATCTTTTGTATTGGATTCCCTATAAATAAAGTATTCATCATTTATTAAGAGTAAGATTGTTAAAATTTTGATTCCACTAGTAAAATCATATGAGTTTACTGTTGCACTCTACTCCTCCTATTTTACTCGCAACATCAATAGTTTTTGAGCTAAATCGACCAATTTCTTATAGACTCGCAACATGATCACTCACTCATATAGAATAATGGATTCTGATGAGTGAGCCATATTAACCCCATTTCTAAATATAAAAATGCACACCATAGACCTTGATCACATTGTGATACATAGGTTTTCAATTTTTTTCATCTCTGATCCTCTTGATTTGCATTGCACACATGACCCACCTTTTCTTTTCTGGTGCTTCTACCTCACACGAGATCCACATATACTATAAACCTCCAGTTCATCCTCACACAACAAGACCCACTACAGAATCTCTCTCTCTCAACCTCATATCACACATGCGAAATGATGTTTGGGGGTTCTTTCTTCACATGTGCTTCATCAGAACTATATCCCACACCCACCTCTACTCCTTCGAAGTTGGGAGGACTGTAAAAGCCAAGGTGATTTATACTATAAGTTATTGATCTCTCCTCGGTGTGCTATTTTTAGTATAAACTATTTTTTTATTATATATTTACTACTAATGATTTTAATGTGAATTTTTTATCTCTAACTGAATTGATGAGAATTTTTTATTTCAATATCGCTTTTAAATTTCTATTTTGAAATGTTCTTGGTTTGATGTTGTGAATACGGATTTGGATTGTTGATATTTGGATAGTAGTTGGCTTATGTGGTTTCCATATGGCGCATGTAATGGATATGAAATTTTTTCTTCTTTCCTAAGATGGAATGTGTTTGGTGGTTTTGAAAGAACCCACAACTGTTGGTCAGATGGAGCTTTAAAATACTGAACCACCTTGGCAGTATCTCTCTGATGAATTTTTTATTATAGAGTATTTTATTATTATTAAAGATTACTCTTATGAATCTGTGATTCAAGTTTACTAGACTCAAATGAGTTCATGTAGACTATTTATTTTGATTATCTTTCTCGAGAGTAATGGTTTTTGGGTCTCTTTCTATAGATTTCATTAGAAGTTATCTGATTATTTTTACAATACTATAGAGAGGGTTATGATAATGAAAAACATTTTTTTATTACATGTCCAAAGGAACTTCACCGTCATTGGTTGTATGTAACACAATAGGAATATATCTTCATCATATCAAAATAAGGGTACTTTTATAATTATTATTTTTTAACTCTAGCAGCATATATACCCGATTATATTATTTTCTAAAGAGAGCAAATTAATTTTTTGTGCACAACAAGATTCATAGTTAATCCTATTAAATAACTGGAGATATATCTCTCCAAGAATTCCATCTTGAATGAAGAGTGATCCTCCACCACCTCCAGTCTCATTTCTAGAGAGATCAAAGAGAACCCTTCCTTGAAGTGATTCTCAGTGTGATCATAGGAGAGCAACTCAAGAATTAGGATCTATTGTGATAACATCTAGAGATTACTATGGTGATGTTCATAGGTTCATGGAACACATGTGGATCATCACTGTATGGAATCTATTCTTGATTCTTACAACACAATGATGGTATTACATAGATATGTTTTCAGATCCATCAACCAAAAAATAATTTCTCACAAAGTAATTCTTTAATTACTTAAATTAATTTAAAATAATGTGATGATCATGCACTTTAGTTCTGTTTTCCTTTTTATTTTCTACATTCATTGATTCAATTCCATTGATCATGATGTTTATTGTTATGTAAATCATGTATTAATTATCAATCATGAAAAAAAATCTAATTTGGGTATGCCCCTTTATCCACTTCCTCTACGCCTGAAACCTAAAAACAAATCCTTTTCCTAGATCCTATTGAGTAAATTGTTCATCCACCAATGAACCATCCAAATTTTTCCATTTCATCCTTAATGAATCTTTATTTGTTTCTCCAAATGACTATCTCCCAATTTGACATAACCATCACATATTCAAAATTCATTCCCATTGATTTATAGATACCCATAGCATGACATACATGGATATTACATTACTTTTTCAGAATACTTAATACATAACAAAAAAACACCCAAAGACCGTATTAGTTTAGTGTCTTTGGAAACTTGGAACATAATCTTCCTATCATGGTGAGCGATCTTCAACATCTCCCATAAAGATATTCCCCTTTGGTTTTCTTACCTAAAACCTTTCTTTATATCCCGGGGAAAAGAAAACATAAAAAGGGTGAGCTCAAATGCTCAGTAAGGGTAAACATGGAGAACTTAAAAACAATCCATAAACATTTTAATGTAAAAACATGAACATACAACATCAAAATTAGGAGCAATGACATATATCTTGGTAGTAAATAAGTCATAGATCATAAAGGAACATTAATCATGAAAAATAAAATGGGAATAAAACATGTAATTTTGGAAAACCATTAATCACATGTTATGATTTACATAGTAGCCAAGGCATTGCTGCCAAGACCATCATAGTGGGAAAAGTCCCTTACTGAATCGAGTTCACTCCTCATTCTAGTCCTGTATCACCGAACTAGATTAACTTTCCATTCCAGCCATGTCTATCTCCTGAGATATAAATCTTTACCTAATGCATTGGAGGGAGATATATGTCCCACCCATATCATAATGAAATCATTATTACTTGTGCCACAAAATAAATATACATCATTCATAATAACCCAATGAATAAAATGGGTTTCATAAACATAATCCCATAATAAAATAATCCATATAAAAGAAATGGATATCATTTCATCATAAGAAAAATTAAACCATGTGAATAATAGTGACATTATACTTGAAACATAAACATGCTAAATAATGTCATCTTATATGGAAAATAGTTTTGATAAAACACTTGAAATTAATTCTTGAGGAAAATATCCTTTCTTCTTCAAAATAATTTTCTTTTCTCAAAATGCCATAAAATTTTAAAAGAAAATGATTTTGTGGAAAATGATCATGAAATTTTGTAGAGTAATATTCATTTAAATAAGTCATTATGGAACCGTAAAAATCCATTCACGTTTTATAAGTTAAAACATTCTCCTCGTACTTTTTTCGGAAAAGTCAAAAAGTTCCTTGTATGGTAAACAAAAGAAATATTCTTTCCATAACACAAATTAAAAGTCAAAGAGGGGTAAAAATGACCTTAACATACATGGAATAATATTAAACACTTTATTAAAAACATTTTTATGGATATAGATGAAAAATATAACCCCAGTAAATACTTACATATAAGCAATCTCAGATAAAAATGAGATTGAAAATTTATCCATTACCTTATGTCCAATTTCTTCCATATGTGTCTGAGACTCATGTATAGTGGGATTAAACATATTATTAACTTGTAATAGAACCATAATAATATTTATGACATCATATATGATTCACTTAAGACTTTATATTACCCGTTCTTTTGTCAATTCCATTTTAAAGCAGCGTTTTGGGTAAAATCGTTTCATTTATCGTACGTGTTTGGACTTGTTGTTCTTGATATTATTATTACTTATATCATGTTTTAATTAATTCCAGAATTTAAAACATGATTTATATATCATATATGTTCATTATATATATATATAATAGATAAATAAATGAAATGAAACACACCGTTCATGGAGACGGTATGCCGTGCGTATGCATGAACGCTATTTTCCTTTCCTTATTGACTTGAATGGAAGTAAAAAGATAAAAAATATATATATAAATAAAACCAGTAGCATTATTATGTTATATATATCATTATTAATCATTAAATATACTTTATAATCATTCTTGAATAGTTAACATGGAGAATGAATCTAATCACGTCGTGGAGACGGTAATCTGTACGTACGCACGGGCGATGATATCGTTCCCATTATTATTGAATGGATTTGGAGTGGATGATATAATATCTCGAAATTATTATAATGTTATAATAACCATATATAGTTATTCTTTACACCATTATACCCATCCAAGTAAGTTGGTGGTGGAAAAACAAATTACACCACGATGTGGAGACGGTATTCCGTACGTACGCACACGCGGTGATTTCATTTTCTGTAGGATGGATAGGAGGTGAAATGGGGTTGTTTCAAATTAATAATAACATATAATTATATTATTTATACTGATGTTATTACTTTTTAATGAAACAACAAAAGAAGAGGAAGTATAATAATAATGAAACTTGAAAGAATCGGTACAAGAGATTACCTCTTCTTTGACGCGCCTCCTCTTAACCTCCTCTTAGGGTACTAAAGTTGGACTTTGAAGAAGACCAGGACCTCTAGTAGGTTTCTATGGAATTGGATAATTGAAATGGGTAGGTTTTTTCCGAGCTTGAAGGTTAAAATTTGTGTGAAGAGGAGAGGGAGGAGGTGCCCTTTTATAAGGGGGTGAGGGGCACCTTAGGAAAAAATTAAAATATTATTTTATAATAAATTAATATTCGGTTTATAATGGCTCCAAAGTGACTTATTTCGAGTCTAGGGTGGGTATGGGTTGAAATAATCTCAAACAATAGGTTTTAGACAACTTTAGGTAGCCATTTTAATCTTTTCACTTAGATTTAACTCTAAGTTAAATAATTTATCTTTTACCGTGTCTTCTTGTATTCTTACAATGTATGGTTAATAAACTTACTATAAACTTCCAATAGAACTTCAACTGGTTCATTAATGTCATATGTATTATTATATATGTCTTTTTTCCAAACCTTAGATTTTTTGGAATAGAATAAAAATTAATAATATAATATTTGTTTTAAAAACTCTTTTATGTCAATTTTGACACTATTTGGTATTTTGTTTTTTTAATTCATAACAACATTATTACTTAGAAAAAAATTCATCTATATAACCATAATATGTTATATTAAAATATAAAATTATTTAAATTCATAAAAAGTCTCAAATTACATTTATTTGGGTATTTATAACATTAATTATGTTAATATTTTATTAATAAGGTAATTACCACATCATCATTGTGTCATAAGTAACATAATTTATTTAATGTCTAAAAATTATAAATAAAATCTAATTATGTAGGAAATAGTTTTATATTTTTAATGAATTTTTATTTTCTAATTTATCTTATGTATAACCTTATATTAAAAATATTTTAGTTATTAAACTTTGATTTTAACTCTTTTAGCTCTTCTTTGAATTAAATAATAATAAATGTACTAATCTTATCTAAGTGGATATAAATGGTCATATTTTATTCATAAGGTTGTTTTTTTGTCAAATTACACTTATCCAATAGAATTAGGACATGTGTTAGGGTAATAATAATATCATTTTTAACCTTAATTAGCCTATTTTCTTTTAACCGTGGTAAATAAAAGTAAAAAGTTACTAATCACAAAAAATTATTTTTATCGCATTGAACCACAGTTTACTTACTAATATCAATCGTGTCTCTCGGATTTTTTAAATTACACTCACAGAAGCGGTAAAATTATGTTTTATATAAATTTACAAAATCTTCTAGGAGGTGGGTAAAAGATGGTTAGAAGTTCAATAAAATTTTTATATATCTAAAATTATTATAAAATGACTCCAATGAATTAAATTGAACTTATACAGGTATTATGTATCTATTTTGATCTAAAATAAATTTAAATAAAATAAATTATTATTTAAATAAAAATTTGGTTTTAAACTATAACTCAGTGTTTTTCACTATTCATCAAAAATCGAAAGTTTTCAGAAAAATACCAAAAATTTACCCTAAGCTAATTTCGATATTCCAAATCCAAAAATGAAGTCCATTTTGAAAGATAAAATTTATAAAATTTCAAAAAATGGGTATTACTATTCATAACGGCTAGTTTATATAATATTTTAATAACATATCGTTGTTTAGTGAAACCCAGTATTGCGTTCTACACACGCTATCGAGGAAGGTCATGATTGCGTGTAATGAAATCCAAGTCAGGGCTGCGTGTTTTACAAGCTCCCATTGGTGTTGCGTATATCATAATCAAAACTTATTTCATTTATACATTAAACAAAATCTATACTTAATGTTGCATAGAATAATTTCCACGAAACAAACTTGAAATTGTGTGTAACACGAGCCAAGAATAGTGTTGCGTATACTTAAAGCTAATATGGTGTTACATATAGTACAAGATAATCTTGGTGTAGTGTACAATAAAATACATCATAGAAATTAAAAAGAATATATCTCACAAAATCTCGGGGTGTTATATTCTACCCCCCTTAAAATGAATTTCGCCCTCGAAATTCATCGGGGTTATAAATCGTTTACTACTTGAAAATTTCTTCCATAGAAACCGACATCGTAAAAAAGGAATAAAGAAACTTAATTTTAAAAAGTGAAGTAAGAAACATAACAGTTACCCAAATTAACCCATCACTGGGTTTCCACATATGATAACATAGGTGAAAATATGAAAATGGAAGAGAAATATAACCATCAACTTTTGATGAAGAGTGGTAGAGGACATGGCTATGAAAAATCCAACTATCACAAAGCCATAAATTTGTGATGATCTTAGGTACCTTCAGATTCATCGAATATGAGGGTACTAGGACAACGTTTTTGGTTTTCAAGATCATTTACCTAATGTTGAAATTTTTTTGCATAAGGAGAAATACTTACTTGATTTCAGTGTAATATCATTGTTGGTAATTCCATGAACAATTTCCACTTCATCCCTTATTAAAGAAATGAAGTTGAATTTTTCATTCTTGAAGTGTTAGTAGATCATGCGATAGGTTATTCCATCTATCTCAAAAAGTTAGAAAAAGTTATTAAATATACATAAGTCCATCTTATGGTGAGATTAATTGTATATGGTTCCAAAAATGGAGTTATACTTCATCTATCATAATTCTTAATAAAATAAAACTAGTTTCTACTAACCAGGGACTTCCTGTAGGCCAGTGGTAGGTGATAAAGGCCTGTCATACTTTGGTTGTGGGTTCGATTCCCGCAACCTTGTCTGACAGGACGGGTTGTCGGCCATCCTACAGGTTGTACTTTTTCTAAAACTACACTATTATAACATTACAGAAATAATATTGAAAAAGTTCTAGCCTTAAACAATGCTATCTGATGTTTAAATTAATCATTTCCAATCTTTAGGCTTATCCAAAATACTTCTGTCCAATATCATAGTATGAAAAAAACATATTACTAGAGATGTCATCTACTAAGAATGTGATTACCATCATTTACCCCCCATATATCATAAGATATATCTTGTTTTTGATCACATTCCAAACATGTGAATATCTTAATAATGTACTCTCTTTAAAAAAATGAATACCCATTGAACCTTAGTGAAAAACATGAATGCTGTCAAAAGTTAACTCTTTCCACATACAAAAATCCCAAAATTTCTATATACTCAAACCAGGATTTCACTTTGTCCTTTTATCAGTCATGAGCTCATGAATACTATCAAACATATTATTTTCTCATTATCCCTTCATTATGCGCATATCATCCTCTTTCCAAAAATATTTCAATCACTTTTCATGGTTACTGGTGCCAATAAATTTTTGAAAACAACAATAAACCAATACATAGATATTTCAATATTCCACGATACTAAAATGACATTCCACGCTACTATTTTTGGAATCTCGTTACATAAACACATAATCAATCCACCACATCGTTTTCATACTCAACATCACCAATAGTGATGGAATGTGACTTCCCTTTGTCCTTTTACTCAAGAGGTTGTTGAGGTCGATCGTCATTAAACCTTAGATTAGGGCATTGGTTAGTATAATGCCTCATTTCCTTACACTTGTAGCATTGAAGTGTTGGTGGAGAGTTCTCTGTAGTCTTTTCACTATTCTTGTCATTAGAAATCTTTTTCCAATTACTTCGGCACTCAGCTAATCGATGTCCTTCTTTTCCACACTTGAAACATTTTTAGTACCTTTTTGACAATCTCCACCAAGATTCTTTCCACACTTTGAGCATAAAGAAACATTCACATACTTTTCACCGTTGTTCTGAGATTTTTCCTTGAACTCCATCTTTCGTTTCTTATCAAAACTATGAGATGGATATGTAACACCAACTTCCAGTTCTACCTTGATAGCACAAAACACTATTTCATCATAGGTACTGATGTCTCTTATAGATAATTCCCTTCGAAGACTTGGTTTTAAGCCACTGAAGAATCGATCAACTTTACTTTCAGGTTGGATGATAATGCGAGATGAATACCTTGAAAGCCTTGTAAAATTCACTTTTTATATACCAACAGATTCATCATTCTTCTGATTAAGCTCAAGGAACCCGTTTTCCATATTTGATCGAAGAATTTGAGGGAAGTACATACTGAAAACAAGTTCTTGAACTCGTCCCATTCCATGGATTCAATTTCTTCTTCGGGCCTTGTATTCTTAATTAGAGTCCACCACTGATCTGCTTCACCTTCTAACCAGTAAACATCCAAAATTAATTTTTCATGCTCTGTACAACAAAGTATGGAAAATATCTTTTCAATGGAACTGATCCATTATTCAGAAACAATTGGATCAGAAGACCCACTGAAAGAAGGTGGACATTGCCTCATGAAGGACTCAATAGAATATTGTTCCTTTCTCTGCTCATTTGGAAGTCCATAATGATTCATAGCTTGTGTTAGTACAATAATAAGATTTTTCACTCCATCTCCCATCACATTTGGTTGTTTTAGAGGACAATCATTTCATTGCCCATTAAATTGATCAACACAGTTCCTTCGGGTTCCAGCCATCATCTAAAACCCAAAAAGAACAGTGTGAGAGGCAAAAATCATGCCAGGACAACATAATAAAGGGGGAGTAACTTCAATATATAAAATCTTAGGTTTAATTCTAATATCTTTACCATAATTCTGTGACCATAACCTATATGTATACTTAACCTTAGAGACATCCCCAGACATACCTTAGAAATATCTCTAGGGATTTCACTAAAGTTTTCGCATCCCAGTTTCCAAAGGTTAACTAAACCTTCGCTCTGATACCAACTGTAGAGACGACGTACATGGATATTACATTACTTTTTCATAATACTTAATACATAACAAAAAAACTCCCAAAGACCATTTTATTTTAGTGTGTTTGGAAACTCGGAACATAATTTTTTAATCATGGTGAAAGATCTTCAACATCTCTCATAAAGATATTCCCATTTGGTTTTCTTACCTAAAACCTTTATTTATATACTGGGGAAAAGATAACATAAAAAAGTTGAGATCAAATGCTCAGTAAGGGTAAACATGGAGAACTTAAAAACAATCCATAAGCATTTTAACGTAAAAACATGAACATAAAACATCAAAATCTGGGGCAATGACATAAATCTTGGCAGTACATAAGTCATAGATCATAAAGGAACATTAACCATGATAAAATAGCATTTTAATAAAACATGTAATTGTGGAAAACCATTAATCATATGTTATGATTTCCATAGTATCCAAGGCATTGCTTCCAAGACCATCATAGTGGGCAAAGTCCCTTACTGAATCGAGTTCACTCCTCGTTCCAGTCCTGTATCACTGAACAAGATTAACTTTCCATTCCATCCATTTATATCTCATGAGATATAAATCTTTAACCAATGAATTGGAGGGAGATATAGGTCCCAAACATCTCATAATGAAATCATTCTTACTTGTGCCACAAAATAAACAAACATCATTCATAATAACCCAAAGAATAAAATGGGTTTCATAAACATCATCCCATCATGACATAATCCATATAAAAGAAATGGATATCATTTCATCATAAGAAAAATCAAACCATGTGAATAATATATACATTATACTTGAAACATAAACATACTAAATAATGTCATCTTATATGGAAAATAGTTTTGATAAAACACTTGAAATGAATTCTTGAGGGAAATATCATTTCTTCTTCAAAATCAATTTCTTTTCTCAAAATTCCATAAATTTTAAAAGAAAAGGATTTTGTTGAAAATAATCATGAAATTTTGTTGTGGAAGATTCATTTAAATAAGTCTTTATGAAACCGTAAAAATCCATTCACTCCGTATAAGTTAAAACATTCTACTCGTACTTTTTCCAGAAAAGTCAAAAAGTTCCTCGTATGGTAAACAAAAAAAAGATTCTTTCCATAACACAATGTAAAAGTAAAAGAGGGGTAAAAATGACTTTAAAAATACATGTAATAATATTAAACACTTTATGAAAAACATTTTTATGGATATGGATGAAAAATATAACCCCAGTAAATACTTATGTATAAGAAATCTCAGATAAAAATGAGATTGAAAAATTATCCCTTATCTTATGTACAATTTCATCCGTATGTGTCTGAGACTTCTGTGTAGTGGGTTTAAAAATATTATTAACTTGTAATAGAACCATAATAATATTTATGATATCATATATGATTCACTTATAACTTTATATTACCCGTTCTTTTGTCAATTCCATGTTAAAGAAACATTTTGGGTAAAATCGTTTCATTTATCGTACGTGTTTGGACTTGTTGTTCTTATTATTATTACATATATCATGATCTAATTACTTTCAAAATGTAAAAAAATATTTATATATCATATATATTCAGTATATATATATATAATAGATAGATAAATGAAATGAAATACACCGTTCATGGAGACGGTAGGCTATACGTACGCATGAATGCTGTTTTCCTTTCCTTATTGACTTGAATGGAAGTAAGTAGATGAAATATATATATATATATACATAAATATATTAGAATTATTATGTTATATATATCATTATTCTTCATTATATATACTTCATATTCATTATTGAATAGTTAACATGGAGAATGAATCTTATCACGTCGTGGAGACGGTAATCCGTACGTACGCACGAGCGATTATATCATTCCCATTATTATTGAATGGAATTGGAGTGGATTATATAATATCTCAGAATGAGTATCATGTTATAATAAAAATATATAGTTATTATTTACACTGTTATACCCTTCCAAGTAAGGTGGGGGTGGAAAAATATATTACACCACGGCGTAGAGACGGTATTCCATACGTACGCACGCGCGGTGATTTCATATTCCATAGGATGGATAGGAGGTGAAATGGGGTTTTGTCATATTTATAATAACATATCATTATTTTATTTATACTTATGTTATTACTTTATTATTAAACAACTAATTAAGAGGAAGTATAAGAATAATGAAACTTGAAATAATCAGTAGAAGAGATTACCTCTTCTTTGACATGCCTCCTCTTAACCTCCTATTAGGGTACTAAAGTTGGTCTTTGAAGATGAACATGACCTATAGTAGGTTTATATGGAAGTGGAGAAGTGAAATGGTCAGGGTGTTTCTGATCATGAAGGCTCAAATTTTGTGAACAGAAGAGGGAGGAGGTGCCCTTTTATAAAGGGGGTGAGGGGCACCTTAGGAAAAACTTAAAATATTATTTTATAATAAATTCATTTTCGGTTTATAATGGCTCAAAAGTGACTTATTTAGAGGCTACGGTATGGATGGGTCGAAATACTCTCAAAAAATATGTTTTAGAAAAGTTTAGGTGACCATTTTATCCTTATCATTTAGATTTAACTCAAAGTTAAATAATTTAACTTTTACCGTGTCTTCTTGTATTATTACAATATATGGTTAATAAACATACTAAAAACTTTTAATAGAAACCCAATTGGTTCATTAATATCATATATATTATTATATAAGTCTTCTGGAAGACCCTTAGATTTTTATTAATATAATAATATTTAATAATATAATATTTGTTTTAAAAACACTTTTATGTCAATTTTGACACTATCTCGTATTTTTTTTAATTATGATCAACATTATTAATTAGAAAAAAATTTATCTAACTAACCCTAATATGTTATATTAACCTATAAAATTAGTTTAATTCATAAAAAGTCTCAAATTAAATTTATTTGGGTATTTATAACATTAATTATGTTAATATTTTTATTAATAAGGTAATTATTTCATCGTCATTGTGTAATAAATAACTTAAATTATTTAACGTATAAAAATTATAAATAAAATATCATTATGTAGGAAATATTTTTATCTTTTTAATGAATATATATAGTCTAATTTATCTTATGTATAACCTTATATTAAAAAATATTTAGTTATTAAACTTTGATTTTAACTCTTTTAACTCTTCTTTGAATTAAATAATAATAAATGTCCAAATCTAATCCATGTTGACCTAAATGGTCATATTTTATTCATAAGGTTGTTTTTTTAGAATTACACTTATCCAATAGAATTAGGACATGTGTTAGGGTAATAATATTATGATTTTTACCGTTAATTACCATGTTTACTATTAACTGTAGTAAATAAAAGTAAGAAGTTACTATTCACCAAAAATTATTTTTATCTTATTGAACCAAATTTTACTTACTAATATCAATCATGTCTCTCGGATTTTTGAAATTCCACTCACAGAAGTGGTAAAATTCAGTTTTATATAAATTTTAAAATTCTCCTAGGAGGTGGGTAAAAGACGGTAAAATGTTCAATAAAATTTTTATATATCTAAAATTATTATAAATTGACTCCAATGAATTAAATTGAACTTATATAGGTATTATGTATCTATTTTGACCTAAAATAAATTTAAATAAAATAAATGATTATTTAAATAAAAATTAGGCTTTAAACTATAACTCAGTGTTTTTTACTATTCAACAAAACTGAAAGTTTTCAGAAAAATACCAAAAATTCACCATAAGCTAATTTAGATATTTTGGATCCATAAATGAAGTCCATTTTGAAATTTAAAATTTATAAAATTTCAAAAAGTGGGTATTACTATTCATAATGTCTTGTTTATATAATATCTTAATAACATATCATTGTTTAGTGAAACCTGGTATTGCGTACTACACACGCTATCAAGGAAGGTCGTGATTGCGTGTAATTCAAGCCAAGTTAGGGCTGTGTGTAGTGAAATATCCCTTTGGTGTTGCGTATATCATAATCAAATCTTATTTCATTTTTACATTAAAAAAAATCTATACTTAATGTTGCGTAGAATAATTTCCACAAAACAAACTTGAAATTGTGTGTAACCCGAGCCAAGAATAGTGTTGCGTATACTGTAAACTAATATGGTGTTGCGTATAGTACAATATAATCTTGGTGTATTTTACAATAGAAGACATCAAATAAATTAAAGAGAATATATCATATAAAATCTCGGGGTGTTACATGATTCATATTCAATATTCGAATCAGTATTCTCTAATACATATTCAAAATTGATGACTATTGAAAGAAATTGTTTAGTGGGAGAAAGTTGACCTTAGTTTTCTTACTGAAAATGGTTCAAAATGAAAAACAAGATTCTCCACCACTGATCAAACCCAGATCATGACCGACTATATTTTTTGTGTTTTGAACAAAAATCCTCTTACCTATAGTATTAAGTATCACGTTCCTCAAATATCATAGTTATTGATCAAGTAGTTTCAAAACTAGATATATTTTTTCAGAATGGGTAGCCCTCGATAATGCCAATTAAGGATTTTTAGATGAAAATAATGTGTTTAAAACTTACATGGGATTATTTTATTTAAATACTTTCCTTCTTTTACAAATATATGAGTGCCAAAATTGTAATGTTATCTTAATCGGTTCTCACCAACAGAAAATCCAAAAAATAATAGCTAAGAACCATATTCCACTAATGAATGAGAATAGAGAGCACAAGGTTATTCCCCTTGGATGCTTACTTCATTCAATTTTAGGGTGATTCTACCTAGGTCATGTGATAATAAAGATATCAAGTCATTATTAGGCCCACCAAACACAAAAATGATTGAATTTATAATTGATTCATCATGTCAATGACTTATTATTGGACTAATTTGTTCGTTCTTAATAGAAATGTTTTGAATCTCGTATCACATGATAATATTTAGGACGTGAAGTATAATCAACAGAAAAAAACGGTAGTTTTTAACAAAATTGACTAATTTTTTAACAGGGTAGTGATGTAGAAGAAAAATTTGTCATTCAAGGTTGAGAAATTAGTTCTTTGTGGTTGTCTTGTGTATCAGCAAAACATGCTCCAAATAGCCATCCACCATTAACACACATATAGTAAGAGTTACTAATGGATAAAATAGTACATTAACCTTTTGACTTGGAATAAATTTGGAAAACCGATCATTTTTATTTAACTACTTCTTACTAGATCTCCCTAAAATAATTTTGGAAACAATTGTATCTTTAGCCTCTTGTTGCTTCAAAATGAAGACATTTTCAAGCACACAAGAAGTGATTCTTTCAAGAGTATGAAAAGAAAAAAACTAGCTATTAAATTATGCAAGGCTTTGTATTTATATTTTTTTCACTCAACCATGAACCAATAAATTATTATTGTGGTTCATAGTATACTAACATTAGAAAATTGATAGTAGCCATGAAACATGAGCTTGTATTACTAGATTCTGACAAAACTACATATAGGAGACAACATATGTATTTAAAAAAAATCTTGTTTTGCTTTATTCTACTTGTATTTGTGGATGAATTTATTCAAAAAGACTTTAAATATATTAGTATTAAATATAACTATATCCTTATTATAAACTTTTTGCTTTCCATGGACAACATGATAATGCAGTGATAGTTATTCTAAAGTATATTTCAGACTATCTTGCATATTATCTCCATAATAGATGTTGCACTTATTTCATTCCAAAAATGATATTTACATATTCTAGAAAAATAAATACCCATATTTGAAAGATTTTCCTCCACAATACCACTAATGAAAACTTTTGGAATAATATGTTTGTGTCCAAAGACTTTTAAAAGGTGAGAAGACTCTTCCAACCCTACCAGTACCATCACCAATAGTAGTGGAACCAACAAGGCCATCTCATTCACCATACTTGGAAACCTATGGCGGGACATTTCCCTTGGTCACCTTAGATGTATAAGAAATTTAACCACCATCATAAATAACTATAGATTTTCTAATAATAACAAAATTTTCAATCTCTTCATCCTTTTCAAAGTTAATGGTGTGGAATATAAAGAAATGGAAGATTTTATAGTTTCTAGGATAGCCCCAAAAATTATTGAACCTAGAAGGAGTGTTTTGTCTTCCATCCCACAGAATTAATCCACTAATTCTTATTTAAACATTAACCATGATAAATCTATATAGATCCCCACCATAATAGTAAACTATTATATAACAAATCCCTTTATAAATAACTATGATAGAGATACCATTGATGTCTCTGGTGTCTAATGAATCTGAAAGTACAGATCCACAAATGTAATCTTTCCCTAAGGATCCTTCCCATTGAACATAGGAAAATCAATTCATATGGAAACTATAAATTGATCATACTCCATACCAGACACATCAGACATCTATATTTCATGCCTCTCTTGCATCTTCTTGTGGTTTCCTCCATCTGAATGTGTGACGGACTCCTCAAAAACTAGAGATGATTAGTCATCTTCTTGATGTAGCCTCTTCTCAAGGTGATTCATCTCACCAATCATTTATTTCATAAATTATTTTTTCCTTCAAATAATGTTCCCACTATGATGTGTTTTTTCAATATTAATTCTAGTTTGGACACTACCACATTCATGAGCCCCAAACACCGATCCATCTCTTCAAAAAGAACTTGATGTCGCATCTCCATCATCATGGATCTCCTCCTACGCTATCTAGAAATCCAGACAAAATGATATGTAACCTTACTCCCCAATCAACCTATATTGGATTACATGGTTTGGGTTTAAGTAAGAACAGACCATAATTATAGTTTTAAGGAGAAAATATTGTAAAAATGATGAGTTACACAATAGGTCTACCCACTCTCCCACCCAAGCCAAATAGTAAACTGAAATATAAGAATATTCTCTACCTTCACCTACCCCTAACAACCCAAATTTAATATTCCATATCTACCACTGGAATCCCAAAAAAAATTTAAATAATAAGACAATACTACCCTAAGAAAAAATACTTCCATTAACACACGAAAATTTCTTAGCTGCTCCAATTATTGATTTCTATCTGTCAATGTGAATAATGTGAAGAGACAACTCATTTTTCCTATAGTGATAAAATTACAAGGTTAAATCATAAAAATAACTTTATACACCCAAAACCCACAAAAAACTCTAAAAATAATGGGCATTTGGAAGGAATTAGACATTTCAAATCCCCCCCACCACTACAAGCCTTCATTAAAAATCAAATCTTAGGACAAACATTTTACAAATCATACCATTTTCAATTTGGTTATGAATCATTATAATTTAAGGCACTACATAGAATAAAAGTTGGGAAGTTTAAGGAACCCAAAATTTTAACAATTAAGAATTCCAAAATAATCCATACTTAAATATGTGTGATTATAGAGCCTCTTTCCTTAAATAAGTGTGTGAAAACATAATTCCCTTTTAGAGGTTCATGTATTTTTTTCTTGGATAGTTGAGGATAATGAATTTTGTAAAACCCAACCTTATCAATGGTGACTTTTTGTTGATATTTATACACTTGTGTGTTTTTAGAAAATCTTAAGAGAATATTATGGATAAATTTTAACTATTATGTATTTTTGATAGGTTATGTTTATGCTACATGTTGATAATTCAATGGTCATTGGGTCCGTCTGACAGAACTTACTGAAAACTACTTAGAGAAAATAATGAATATGATAAGCAGTTAGAAAAAGTATGTGATATTTTTTATGTTTCTAAAAAACACTTAAATGTTAATTCCATAAGTAAACCACAACAATAATAGAAAATAACCTTTTCAAAAATAAATCTGGAAACACTTGTATAGAAGTACTTATCCAAAGTGATAAATGTTATAAGCAGTTTTCAACAAGTTTTTCCAAACATAAACTTGAGAAGAAAGGCCACTAAAGGTTCCATAGTAGTGTGGTTCAAACAAAGTTTCAACCCTAAAAATGAATGGTTTACAGCACTGTAACACACCCAAATTTTATGTTATGTATCTTTTTAAATTCAGTCACTTCGATAGCATATGTTTCAGACAACACCAATTGTAAGAAAACAGTGAAATATTATTATGTGATCATTATAACTTAGAAGTTAAATTATCAGTAATGAATAGTATTAAAAAATTACAAAATATATAATTTTCCTACTCATTTTAATGTATTAATTAATGATTTTCGAATAAGCACATAATTTTTATTCTTCAAAAAATATGTTTTCTTCCAAAATGGTTTTCTTTCTTTTTATGACTAAATATTGTAATAATTTTTTGGAAATTATATAAATTTAATTTTATAAAAATAACATCATTTTTGAAATCATAAAATTAAAATTAATTTACGGTGATTTTTTAGCAATTTTCTAAAAAGATTGATTTTCCAATGAATAGTGAAAAATACCGATTTTTATAAAATAATAAATTTATTCATATTAAAATGATATATTTTATTTTAATTTTATGTAAATTTAACTTATGTACTCATTATAGGTAATTTTTTTAATTTATTTAATTTTAATCATCCTTATACCTAATTATGGTATAAGTACATTTTTGGGGGTTTAAAATTTCATTTTTCAATGAAACTGTTTTTCATTGTGTTCTGCAGGATTGATTTTAAATTAAATTCTTAAAATTATGTATTTTTAATTTTGAAAAATTGATTCCATATTTTTGTTTAGATGATCTAAATTTATTGAATTGGTCTCTTTTATTTCTTTCCAATACAAATGGTAACCTTCATAATTTTCATTACCACGATAAAGGGTAATTTGGGTAATGTATTTTAAAAATAAAAATATAAGGACCATAAAATGACCCTAAAAAATTCCAAAATGTTATTAAATAATTTATTTTCATCCAAAATAATTAATTTTTTTTGTTATATGACTATTTTTTCAATTAGGAAGTGATTATCACCCTTATAATATATTATTTAATGAAAAGTCAAAGATTTCACATTCATGGTTTTAATAACTATAACATTTTTAATATGGGTTTATCCAAAGGTTATATTTGACTATAAAAATTAATTAGAAATATAAAAGATTTATATTTATCATGGTAATTTGTTTTTAATTTTAATTGAGTAAACAATTACCTTAAAAAATTACACAATGAAGATGAAGTAATTATTAAAATAATGGGAAAATAAAATAAATAATAATAATAATATTAAAATAAATATAATTTATTAAAAATAAAGTAATAAAAAATTATTTATTATGTTGAATTATTATGCATTTGTTAAAATAGTTTTTTCTAAGTTATATTTTCTTATTTATTTTGTTAACGTTAAAGTAACGAATAGTCCTTAAAATTGACATTATGAATATTTTTTAGTAAATAATATTTTATTAAATGATATATCAGAATAAGCTTAAAAATTTCATTAATTATGTATTTATGGTTTGTTTTTTGTTTTATAGTTAAAATATTAACCCTCAAAGAGTAAAAATTATTGTTGTCATGATAATAATTAATGGGGTTAGATAAGGGTTAAAACCAAAATAAAAGGATATAAACATGACCTAAAATTGTCCAAAAAATTATAGTATAAATAGTATTTTACCCTTACCACCTTAGGTTCTAATTTTAGTTTTTTAATAGGTAGTTATCCATGAAAATAACTTATATATTAATTAAATGAAAGATAGTTACAAAATGTTACTCTCTTTATATTTAATATATTGTATGTGTCCACATAGTGCTAAAATAATGATATGAAAGAAAATAAATGTCTATTTTTATATTAATGAAATTATTTTCATTATATAAATTTATAATTATTTTTAATAATTTATATAGTTACCTTAAATTCTTGTGAAATGAAAATAAATTATTTATATAATTAACAGAAAAAAATAAATGATTTTTTAAATGTTAATTTTTATATAATTTGAATGATTTAATGTGTGATATTAATTTTATTGATATATATGACATATTAAGTATATTTTAAATAATTTTATTCAAATTATCACTTTGTATTGATGTATTTGAAGTCAAATTAAGTGAATCGTGTCAAAAATTTACATTAACGATAATTTATCAAAATAATATTGTATTGAATTATTAAAAATTCATAAAAATATTATGTCAATCTATGTGAATTTAATATAGTTGATAAAATAAAATATATTCCATTTAAGTGTCATTTTTTCATCTATTGTAAAATTATTAATCCTTTATGATTAAAAAAGTGCTTACCACAGTTAAGTTCAAAAATAACAAGCCAAGGGGTTAATCAAAAGGATATGGTTTAAAATTATACAAAAACATGTCTAAATTATGTTTTATAATGGTATAAAAACCATATACTATCCTATCATAGAATTAATTTCAATTTTGAGGTATTTTTTATGATACATTAATTTATTATAATTTAATTTTTTGATAAATTACAATAAAGTGTCACTCACTTCAATTATTAATGGGAGCCCCTTCCTTCACTTATTTACAAAACATTGATCCATATATCTCGACCAAAACTAGACAATTTAACTTCCAAAATTCCTTATACATGTTATGGAGGCACTGGTCATCTCAATAGACTATTTTCCCAATGAAGATATCTAAAGGAAGTTCACCGAAGAAGAGGTAATCGTCTTTACTGGCTCTTTCATGTTTATTTCTTCTTCTAATTTCTAGTCATATGTGTTTTCCATTATAAAATAATAAATAGAGTATCATATATATACTATGATGTTATTATTATTATTAAACAACCATATTCTTCCTTTTACCTATCATCTGAAAAATGAAAGCACCACACATGCATACATACTACTTACCATCTCCACATAGTGGTGTAAATTGTTTTCCATCGCCACTTTACTAGGATAGTTATAATGATAAAATTTTTGGATATATAAGGTAAATATTACATGATATTTATTCTTTAAAATTATTATAACACCCAATTCCTTACCATTTCACCCATTAATGGAATGACATCACTGTTTGTGCATACAAACGACCAACCGTCTCTATGACATGATGAAATTCATTTTCCATGTTAAACATTCAGGAATGATTTTAAAATGTATATAATGAATAACTATGATATATATAACATATATATCATTCTATATATTATGGAACTATATTAGATTCATAAGAACTGGAACATACATGACAAAACATTCATGGGAAAATGAAGCAGTTAACACCCAAAACATGTGTAATAACAAAATATTATTAAAAAATAGGTGATAAGATGATATAAGAGGGTAATATATGATATCATAAATACGAATATATTTATTATATAAATTAATAAATTTCTTTAAACTGTTATACAAGAGGTTAAAGTATGTTCAACTAAAGGAAAGTGCAAGGTAATGGATTTCTTAACTCAATTTTAACTCTTTGGTTTAAACTTATAATTCGTTGATAATGTTATGTTAAGATTATGTGTGTAAAGACATTTTATTGTCATATATTTTATTTAAACTTATTTTATGTGTATTTATTTTGGATACTCATAATTGGTGCATTTATTAATTCTCACTTCAACGTTCTGATCATTTTAAGGGTTTATTTCACAATATGATTTTAATCGATATTGTTTATTATTGAATATAAGTTGAAGTAAATTACATGCCCATTTCCTAATAAACACTTAAATTTTTTCTACTATGGTTATTACTTTACTATTTAATGTAATAGTACTAGTTTTCTACTCATCAGTACTTAAAATGTTTTAGAAAATGTTTTAAAGAAAATTAAACTTCATTTCTCTCTTCGGTTGGAAATATGTTTTCTTCTAAAACCATGTTTTATAAAAATATTTTAGAAAATGATTTTTTAAAAGAGTTTTTACCCATTTTTAGTATTTAAAAAAATTAAAGTTATATTTATTTTGTTTTCAAAACAATTTATGTTTGGTTTTTTACTGAAAAAGTGAAAGGAAATGTTATATTAACATGTATGACATGAATGGAATTTATAACTGTCATGAACACTCAAATGTTTAAAATATTATTTTTTATTTTTAAAAGTTTATTTTCAAAGAAAATTATTTTCCAAGTTTATGATGAAATTTTATTTTTTAAAATTTATTTTCAGAGAAAATTATTTTGATTTGTTTTTTCAAAATGAAAGGGATATTTTCCTCAAGAATGTTTTTAAATATATTTAAATGGTATTTATATTCATAAATGACAAAAACCCATTATTATTTCTAAAATTGTTATATAATGTATTTATCCAGACTAATTTTTTTTATAGATAGTTTATTATCATTTTGACTATGGATATGCTATTTGAAACCATTCTCCATATTAATCTGGAATGGTTTATAGTTATGTTTATTGATTGGAGAATGTATTAAAAAATTTTATGATAGTTTTTCAATAAAAATTTATATGTTTATATGAGGAATTAATGTTGGGTGGGGACCACTATAGATCATCAATGAATTGGTACATCTCATGAGACAAACTAGACTAGGTTTTGGATAAGGCCTTATCAATTTATTTTCCTATGTCTTGGCCGAGGCCTAGATGATAAGTTTTAGATGTCCAAAATTATACATTCCATCATTATGAATTCAATTATTGATATTCCAAGTGATTTTGTGATTATTAGAAAATCCAGGGTTAAGGTTTTGTTCTCATATGATTATTTTTATGGAATAAATTGATCATCATTTAATCCTTTCATATTATTCATAGGTTTGATTAAATGTCATGCCATATCGATTATTCTTATTTATTCATAATATATTCTGATGTATTTAACCCTTACTGAGAATTTGAGATCACCCCTTTCTTATGTTTTATTTTTCCTCAAGATACCAAGAAGTGTCTTATGATTGATTATGCAGGATTATGCTAATGGGAAAATGGTGTTCTAAAAGAAAATAATTTTATATGTTATGTTTGAAAATGTAATGTGAATTTCAAATATGTATCTAATTTACCAAGACTACCAAACTATTCAGTCCTTCGGGATGTGATTCCATGTATCTTATTCCAATTAAATAAACTAACCAATAACTCTAGGATGCATGAGTTTTTGTATTTATAGTTGGTATCAGAAGAATTTTAGTAGAAACATTATGAACTTTATTTAGGAAAACATATATTAGAGAATGAAACCCTCTAACATAATTTGGAAATATTTCCAATGAAACCAATATTATGATTAAGATATTAGATATACCTAAATTTTCAATTTTCAATTATTTGATTCAGTAGATTTGATATTATACATTATGTTTCATAAGTTTATGATCTAATATAATGTATTCCATTTTTTTATAAATGACACAAAATAGAAGGAATAGAAATAGTTTGAATACACGTAATCTATGTAGGGATTTCTCTCTTAGGAAAGGTAATGAAGATGGACCGGGAGATGTAACTATAGATGATAAAATTATAAATATATTGGGATAGATGACTCAAGTTATGAGAAATGAAATTTCCTATTTACAGCAGACTGCTGATCTACCCTATGGTTTAATAATTCTAGATCAATTCATACGTCAAAAACCTCCATCATTTAATAGAACAATGAATCCATTTTTAGATGAGAAATGAAGAAGTTATTTAGAACATATATTTATTTCATTGGGATGTAATAAAAGGGATAAGATTTTTATAATAGTTTATCACCTCTCAGGGGATAGAGATCAATGGTGGTAATTGATTCAAAACAATAAGGATGAAGATTAAATAAAAAGCATGGAATGGAAATATTTTAAGGAATTTTTCTAGGAAAAATATTTTCCTCGAGAATAATTAGTGTATATAGAGATACAATTCTTATATCTAATACAAAATGATGATACATATTTTACTATGTATAAATGCATATTTACAAGATTAGAAAGGCTCTTTATGGACTATATACATGATCCAAAGAGATAGATTGACCATTTATTTGATGGGATTAAGAAAATTCTTTGAAGTGAACTAGTCTTCCAAACTTTCTCATCATATGAAGATATAATATCAGGTTCTATAAATATAGAGAAAAAATTCAACAATAATTATGACTTTGAATGGAATAATGAGATGAAGAGTATGACATTGAAAAATACTGATACAAGGAAGAAGAGAAAGAAGGATTTTCCCACATGTGATAATTGTGGAAGGAAACACCCTAGTACTTATTGAAGGGAATGAGAGTTATCTAAAAGTGTTGAGATAAAGGACATCAGGATCATGATTTCCAAGGAAATAAATATATTTTACAATGATTCAACTTTAAATGGATGGGTCTCTATGTAAACAAATATCCCAAACATCAAGGGAATATAGATCCAAATAATGAAGGGATCAAGGTAAATATTGTACCTTTACAACATTATAATTATAATAATTAAATTATATTTGTTTTTTGGATTTAATAATTATGTTTTAAAATTATTTTATCAATGATATTATGGTTATAAGAATCTTAAGATATATATGGATAATATTGTATTACTTCATGTTTTTAAATTTGGAAGAATTCATGTTATGATTAAAGTTTCAAAGTGATCAAGGTATTCAAATATTTGGTGTGTGAATATAATACCTAAAGTATGTTTTCTGAAAAGAATATAATTTTAAGATGATTTTGAAAATTTAGTGTAACAACCTGAGATTTTATGAGAATTATTCTTTTTAATTTCTTTGATGTCTTTTGTTGTACGCTACACCAAGATTATCTTTCTCTATACGCAACACCATATTAGCTTGCAATATACGCAACACTATTCTTGTCTCGTGTTACAAAAAATTTCATGTTCGTTTTGTGGAAATTATTTTACGCAACATTAAGTATAGATTTTGTTTAATGTATAAATGAAATAAGTTTTGATTATGTTATACGCAACATTGAGTGTATATATATATATATTCAATGTATCAATGAAATATGGTTGGATTCTGTTATACGCAACAAAAAAGGAGTCTTTTACTACATGCAACCCTAACTTGGCTTACATTACACGCAATCACGACCTTCCTCGATAGCGTGTGTAGTACGCAATACCAAGTTTCACTAAACGAGATATTATTATAATATTATTATGAACTAGCCGTTATGAATAGTAATACCCACTTTTTGAAATTTTATAAATTTTATCTTTCCAAATGGACTTCATTTTTGGATTCGGAAAATCTAAATTAGCCGAGGGTGAATTTTTGGTATTTTTTGAAAACTTTCAATTTTTGATGAATAGTGAAAACACTTGGTTACTATTTAAAAACCGACTTTTTATTTAAATAATTATTTATTTTATTTAAATTTGTTTTAGGTAAAAATTGATACATAATACTTATATAAGTTCAATGTAATTTATTGGAGTCATTTTATAATAATTTTTGATATATAAAAATTTTATTGAACTTTTCACCGTCTTTTACCCACCTCCTAGGAGAATTTGGAAATTTACATAAAACTTAATTTTACCACTTCTGTGAGTGAAATTTCGAAAATCCGAGACACACGGTTAATATCAAGGACTAAAATGTGGTTCAATGAGATGAAAATAATTTTTGGTGAATAGTAACTTTTTACTTTTATTTACCATAGTTAAAAGTAAATAGGGTAATTAAGGGTAAAAATGATATTATTATTACCCTACCACATGTCCTAATTCTATTGGATAAGTGTAATTAGACCAAAAAACAAACTTAGGAATAAAATATGACCATTTAGGTCCACTTGGATTAGATTAGGACATTTATTATTAATTTATTTAAAGAAGTGTTAAAATAGATAAAATCAAAGTTTAATAACTAATTAATTTTTAATATAGGGTTATACATAAGATAAATTCAACTATAAATATTCGTTAGAAATCTAAAAATATTTCCTACCTAATGTTATTTTATTTATAATTTTTAGACATTAAATAATGTAAGTTATTTATGACACAATGATGATGCAGTAATTAACTAAATAATGAAATATTAAGATAACTGATATTATAAATACCCAAATAAATGTAATTTGAGACTTTTTATGAATTCCACTAATTTTATAGCTTAATATGACATGTTAGTATTGATTTAATTAAATTTTTTCGAACTAATAATGCTGTTATGATTTTCAAAAAATAAATAAATTACCAAATAGTGTCAAAATTGACATAAAATAGTTTTTAAAACAAATATTATATTATTAATTGTTATTTTATTTCTAAAAATCTAAGGTTCGGCCAAATGACTTAGATAAGGATATATATATTAATAATGAACCACTTGGGGTTCGTTTGTCTTGTTATTGTATGTTTATTAACCATATAGTGTAAGAAAACAAGAAGACACGGTAAAAGTTAAATTATTTAACTTAGAGTTAAATCTAAATGATAAGGTTAAAATTTTAACCTAAACTTGTCTAAAATCTATTGCTTGAGATTATTTCGACCCATCCCCACTTTATCTTCTAAATAAATCAATTTGGAGCTATTATAAACCGAATATGACTTTATTATAAAATAATATTTTAAGTTTTTCCAAAGGTGCCCCTCTCCTCCCTTATAAAAGGCCACCCCTTCCCTCTTCTCTTCACACCCTTTTGAGCCTTTAAGCTCGTCCAACCCCTACCCATTTCTCTTCTCCCCTTACCTAGAAAAATTCTGGAGGTTCTGGTATTCTCAAAAGACCAACTCTACTTCCATAAGAGGAAGCTTAATGGAGGTGCGTCGAAGAAGAGGTAATCTCTTCTTCCGATTCTCTCATGTTTCTTTCTTCTTCAACTTATTTTTCTTTGGTTGTCTCATTATAAAGTAATAAAATCAGTATTACTTATATACTGATATGTTATTATGAATATGAAACAACCCTATTTCACCTTCTATCCATCCTATGGAAAACGAAATCACCATGCGTGCGTACGTACGGAATACCGTCTCCACGCCATGGTGTAATCAGTTTTTCCACCACCACCTTACATGGATGGGTATAATGGTGTAAACAAATAACTATATATGGTTATTTTAGAGTGATATGGATTCTGTAATATTATACATACACTTAAATACAATTCCATGATCATGGGAATGATATCATCGCTCGTGTGTATGTACGGACTACCATCTCCATGAACGCGATGAGATTCATTTTCCATGATTAACTATTGTATTGTTCTGGTTTTCAGCCACGAAACTCCCAACGGCTCCGTATCCAATGATTGATGGACCTGCTTTCCAAAGGCAGGCATTCGCCGGATGGTCTGACCAGCGACTCTTAAGAACTCACATTGGTCGAGAGGATGGGAAGTCGGGCTCATCGCACCTTTTTTGGGGGGAAATTATTGTCTGTTCCGAGACTCTCTTATAGATTTAAGATGTATTCATATATTCGCAAATATTTGGTTTATTCCCAAACACAGTATCCATGGATATAACCTTGGTGGGAAACGGTTATCTGGATGTAGGGGTTCGGAATAATTTATGCTCAAGGTCTACCATCCCCCGTTGAATTAATGACCCCGAAGGGTTGGAACTCACTTAAGGAGGCACTAGGAGTGGCGTGGTGAACCAATGTGGAGATGGTCAGATCGACCGACTGGTGGGATTGAAACTCATGGAGGCTTCCTACGTACCCTGCTTAGGAGGCAGGGATCAAAGTCCACGTAGTTCGGATATGTTTCGGGGAACCGACGTAAAGAGAGACCAGGTGGTCCGATGGGTGGTGGGATTGAACCTCATGGAGGCTTCCTGTGTACCCTGTCTAGGAGGCAAGGATCAAAGTCCACGTAGTTTGCATAAATAGTTTAACGTCATGCTGGACGAGGGTGGAACTCGACGTGAGGAATTGACCGAGTGGTGGGCTTGAACCTTGTGTAGGCTTCCTACGTACCATGCCTTGACAATGATCAAAGTCCCCGTAGTTCACTTTGGCTTGGGGCTTACGCTCTGGGGCAGCCCAGAATGATGGATTGAGGCTTAAAATCTGAGGCGGACCATAGGAGGATGTTATGTTCGATGCTTACTCTAAGCCCACAGGAGTCATGCTCGGTGTGAGAAACACGAGTCAGGAGGGACCAGAGGATCACGTCGCGAAAGCTACGTCCGTGAGAAGCGGAGTGGGGCTTACGCATGAAGGCGACCCATGGTGATGAATTGGGGCTTACACTCTGAGAAGGCCTAGAAGGTCGGGGATTACTCCGAGATGGACGCCCGGGGTGTCTTCCTCATGTTTGGCCATGAGGGAATCCCAACCCATTGGTGGGTTGAGGAGTATAATGGGGGTCAATTCCCATGCGCAAATGCACAAGCGGGATAACGCCAAGAGCGTTGGAATCAATCCAAACAACGGGAGATGAAAAGTGTGAATTACATGCCCGTCATTTGGAACACAATGAGGGTGTCATGGTGATGGAGGATAACTGCTGACCATGTTCGAAACATAGCATCTATATCGTGTTAGCCTGAAATGGGGACGAACAAATGGGGGTCGACTGCGGACCATATTCGAAACACAGGACCTATCTCGAAGTGTTGTCCAAAGTCTTCCAGGGCGTTGGCGTAGGAAGGTAGGTCAGCCGATGCGGCATGATGCCAGGACGTTAGGGGGTCCCTTCAAACATTAAATAGGATGGAGATCCGAATGACGGACATGCAAGGCATGGGGTGGATTGATGGAATGTTTGAATGGATTCCACCGCTCTTGATATTATGCCACTGTAAACATGGCATGAGGCATCTTATGCTTGGAGCATAAGTCATATCTTACATGGAGAAAGAGAAATCAAATTATTGAATGAGAGGGAATTCTACAGCTTATAGTCATGTAGAGAGGAATGTCTCCATACAGTTTAACGTCATGTGGTTAGGACGAGGGCCATACAGTTTAACGTCATGTGGTCAGGATGACTAGGTAGGAGATACCTAGCAATGGTTGGTGGGGGACTTATGAAAGGGCGGCCCTTTCTGGATTAACCTAGAAAAAGAATCTAGGAAATGGGGTTATAGGAGAGTCATGAGGAATAGCTCGACTCATGGAATGTATAAGACAAATGTTGGGGTAGCACAAAGGTGCAATGTGAAATACTGTTGACCCGGCCCGAAAAGTTCGCGGTGCATGGGGTTTTCCACATGGGGCTGGCCGCGAAGGAGCTGGCCGTGAGGTGCCGGCCGCGAGGGACCAACTGCGGAGGGGTTGTCCACAAAGGACTGGCCACGAGGGACTAGCCCCATGTGGTTCGCGATTTAGTTCTCTACGATGGTTTTCTGTGGAGGAGCTGTCCGTGAAGGAGATGGAAGTCCGCGAAGGATGATGTCTGTGAAGGATGATTTCCACGGAGGAGGCTATCTGCAAAAGAGGTTGTTCGTGGATGAGATGGCCGTCTGCGAAGGGTGTCTGCAAAGGGGATGGCTCCCATCATACTTCGCGCCCGTAGAGGTGTTCTACCTCCATTTCGCGAACGACACTGGTCTACAGAAGAGATGGCTATCCGCGAAGGAGATGGTCGTCCGCGAAGGAGATGGCCACTATGGGCTAGCCATGGTGGAGTTTTCCACATGTGGTTCACAGACTGGTTTCTCCTCTACATGGAAGAGTTCATCCGCAAACGATATGTGGTCTGCGGATGGCTGCAGAGCGATTTCTCCATCATCTCCCCACAGGTTTCCACCCGTCTTTTCTCTCCCCCAATTTTTGGTGCCCCTCGATGATTATTTATAGAGCCATGAATAGGATGGGCACGCAGCCTTTGCGGAAGCCCATGAAGGAATCCCCAACTATGGATGACTCAGTCAACTGGGATATTTGATGAGTCGCGGTGGGGTTGCTTCGTGGCAGCACACCAATCCGCCTCTATTCCGGGAACAATGAGGTTCGCGGCGGCATGGGCAGGTTGTCGCAGTTCGCGGCGGTGGAATAGTTTGCCACCCATAGGTCTTCCTGATTCACGCCCAGGGAGGCACTCCGCCTCTACTTCACAGACGACGCTGGTCCGCGGAATTGCGGTAGAGCGGTCTGCCGGACCGGCCACGTGCTATTGCTGGGAGCCGACGCGCGGACCGGTTCGGTCCTTTTCCTGGTTTTGGGGTAATCGGATTTCCCCCTTATGGAATTTTCAGGACCCTACAAATGCCCCCCATCAGAATGGGGTCCGATCAGAACGAAGATGAGGCCATTCTAATGTAGAGTGCTCCTGAAAATCGATGAGTGATTGGACAATGCTCTAAATATTTCCTGAGCCAAGGGACTCAGCGAGCACAATTTGACTTTTGATAGGGCTTTTAAAAAAAACCCCACAAACTTTTTTTCTTTTTTTTTTATTTTTTTTATTTTTTTAATACCCTTATTTTTCCTAGGCCCATTAATGTGGACCCAACGTGTATAACCCGACTTTTGATTAGGTCGCCCTTTTCGGGTTTTCGGCCTAACAGGCTTTGTGCCTCTTTCTTCAGTGAGCGGTTTAAAGTCCCGCTGACAAGACTATCATTACAGATGTTTTAGGTGAACATATTTGACTAAATAAGGTGGGTAGAGGTCCCCAATGGGGTTCAACTGATCAAAATATGTCTTAATACCCTTCAAACGCACGTGGGGGAAACATGTTTGAATTTGAGCGGCATGCAGGGCATGTCTCAGGGCATGGGAGCCATGCCGGCATACAGAGGCAAGAAGAGAATTACCTAAGGAAAACATACCTTTGGTAGACGGGCCGGGGGAAATCAATATACAGAGCCGCTGAGGGAATGGTATACATAGTCATACAAAGGTGTCCTTAAGTCAAAGACTTATCCATTTCTGATGGCCAGGGGACTTCATGGAAGTCCGGCTTATGGAAACCACGATGGGTGGCATGGAAAGAAATGAAAACCACCAGGGGCGGCTCAGAAGGGGAGTGTGACATTTGAAAGGGTTTTGGGGACATCCGTACTAATCAAAAGCGTGGTCCGGAGACCACCCCCCTACGTGTTTAGTTAGAGAGAGGGATGGTTGAGTCTTGACGCAGTTTAAAGTCATGCGGCTGGGACATTATCTGAAATGGAACGAATTCTCCTGGTTCTTGGTAATCTCGTCAAAGACGCTCTGCTACATTTAGTTAGGATTGTGAAAGAGGTTGGTAATCTGTAGCTCAGAGGGTTTCCGAATCCCGGGATAGAAATGGGGGCTCAGAGGCCAAGAGGCGTACGGAGAGAAGCATTGCCCAAGGAAAACTTTCTTTTGGTAGACGGGCCAGGGGCAATCAATATGCAGAGCCGCTGAGGGCATGGTATGAATAGTCACACAAAGGTGTCCTTAAGTCAAAGACTATCCACTTCCGATAGCCGAGCAACTTCAGGGAAGTTGAGATTTGGAACCACCAGGGGTGGCTTATGAGAGTTCGGATTTTTCTGAGTACAGAGTATGGTTTATGATGAGATGGTGCCTGAATACGGGGGAAATATCTAGAATAAACTTCCTGAGAACATGTGAGGTAATTCTTTCTCACGCTGGTGTGAGGCGGTGGTTCGTGCAGGTCTGACTCGTGCACTGCAAGACAGAGAAAAGCCTCTGTTTCTTACTAAACCCATGATGGGTTGAACTGTGCAGTTTAACGTCATGCGGCAAGGACGGGGGCATTTTCTGAAGTTCGTTGTGCAGTTTAACGTCATGCAGTGAGGACGGATTCTGTGCAGTTTGGCGTCATGCGGTAAAGATGAAGATATCTTTAAGGGTTGCCATCCAGTTTAACGTCATGCAGTGAGGATGGATGGCATTATTGCAAAGGCTACTCTTCATCATAATATAACTGGGATTGAATACCTCAACATGCCCCAGGTGTGGAAGTGGGTTGATTGGTGTAAATCATGGTTCCGGGGCTTCTTGGATCAGGAGAGGTGATATGGGGGCTCTGAGGCCGGTAAGCATACAGAGCTAGGAAGAGCATCGCCTGTGGAAATCTTGCCTTTGATGGACGAGCCAGGGGCTATCATTATGCAGAGAAGTTGGGGGCATGGTATGCATAGTCGTACAAAGGTGTCCATGGGTCGATAACCTTCAAATTCCGATGGCCGTGAGTGGTTATGAGGATCCGCGATTGTCCGGGCCATGAAGTCTGTCATCTGGTGAGGAATGCCTGGACATGTCAGGTATATTTGTCCCTGGATGCTATTAAAGCTTAAAGAGCCCCCTTTGTTGATTTATCTTTCTCGCGGGGGTGTGCCTTCACTCCTCACAGTTTAACATCGTGTGGTGAGGAAGAATTACTCCTAGTTTACCGGTCATAGGGCTTGGACCATTGGGTGACTATTGCTGCAGTCACTCGAAGGATAACTGGGTCAACATGTTCTGATATACTTAGAACAGGGCGGGGGATGAAGGTCGTAAACCCCAACTTTGAGCTTTCCAGGATCAGGGGGGATGGTGTGGGGGATCTGAGGCCTGTAGGAGTACGGAGCTAGGAGAAGTACCGCCCGAGGAAATCTTTCCTTTGATGGACGATCCATGGGCTATCGTTATACAGAGCCGCTGAGGGCATGGTATGAATAGTCGTACAAAGGTGTCCCCGGGTCGATAACTTTCCACTTCCGATGGCCATGAATGATTATGAGAATCCGTGATTTCTCCCAGAGTAGAGTTCGACATGTGGGGATAATGGTGTCCAGGTATACAGAAGACATCTTCACTACAATTGTCCGTTGAGTCAAAGTAGCCTCGTACTGGCTTGATGTTTGTTGATGCAGGTCACTATGTGAACCACTGGCGGACACACAGGCTAGCCAGATAGGGATACCCTGGCAACATCTAGATGTGAAAAGGGAAATGAACTAGTAAACCAATTCTCCATACACTTCTGGATCAAGAGGTATGGTATGGGGGCTCTGAGGCCAGTAAGCGTACGGAGCTAGGAAGAGTGTCGCCTGTGGAAAACTTGCCTTTGGTAGATGGGCCAGGGGCTATCAATATGCAGAGCCGCTGAGGGAATGGTATGCATAGTCGTACAAAGGTGTCCACGGGTCTATAACTTTCCCCTTCCGATGGCCGTGAGTGGTTATAAAGATCCATAATTATCCGGGTCGTGGAGTCTGATGTACGGAAAGGATGTATCCAAATGTGCAAGGAGTATCTCCATCTCGTATTTCCATGTGTCCTAGGTGGGTCGCGAAAAACTCCATGTAGTTTAATGTCATGCAGTGAGGACGAAGGTGACCCAATGTGAAAGAAAAAGAGGGGTCTGCATAGTTTAACATCGTGCGGTGGGGACAACTTCTGTGCAGTTTAACATCATGTGGTAAGGACGAAGATATACACCCCGTGCAGGTCTGGTCCGTACACGGGGGAAGGGGCATTTTTAAAATCATCATCCATGCAGTTTAATGTCGTGCGGTAAGGACGAGAAGTACACCCCGTGCAGGTCTGGTCCATACACAGGAGAAAGAAGGCACCTCTTTTTTTGAAGTGGCTGGGCTAAGACTGGGGATCCTCACATCGCTACGTATCCTGTGAGGGTAGGAATCAAGACGTACATAGTTCTCTGGAATCCGTATACCCCGTGCAGGTCTGGTCCATACACGGGGGGAGGTGCATTCTTAATTCTTCTTCATTTGTGAGGTTTATCGTCATGCGGTAAGGAAGAACTCCATGCATTTTAACGTCATGCGGTGAGGATGTGGATACACCCCATGCCAGTCTGGTCAGTACACATGGGGAATGGGCACTTTGGTTTTTCTCTTCTCTTTTTTTTGAGGTGGATGGGACAGGGTGTGGAATTCTGGCGTCACTATGTATCCCACAAGGGCAGTAATCAATCCTCACGTATTTCTCTGAAAGACGATACACCCTGTGCAGGTCTGGTCCGTACATAGGGGAAGAGGGCATTTTTGAGGTGGCTGGGCCAGGATAGGGAATCCCGACGTCGCTACGTATCCTAAAAGGGAAAGAATCAAGCCATAAGTATTTCTTTGTAAAGATGATACACCCCGTGCAGGTCTGGTCTGTGCACGGGGGAATGGGGGCATATTTTTTTGAAGTGGCTGGGCCAGGGTAGGGAATCCCGGCGTCGCTACGTATCCTGCAAGGGCAGGAATCAAGCCGTACGTAGTTCTGTGAAATCAGTGCAGTTTAAAATCATGAGGTAAGGACGAGGTCCATATAGTTTAACGTCTTGTGGTTAGGACGATGGGGGATTATTATATTCTGTGCAGTTTAACATCATGCAGTGAGGATGAGGTGCTTGGCAGTTTAATGTCATATAGCTCGGACGATGTCCATACAGTTTAGCATCATGTGGTCAGGATGAGGTTCTTGGCAGTTTATTGTCATACAGCTCGAACGATGTCCATACAGTTTAACGTCATGTGGTCAGGATGAGGTGCTTGGCAGTTTGTTGTCATACAGCTCAGACGATGTCCATACAGTTTAACGTCATGTGGTCTGGATGAGGTGCTTGGCAGTTTAGTGTCATACAGCTTGGACGATGTCCATACAGTTTAACGTCATGTGGTCAGGATGAGGTGCTTGGCATTTTATTATCATACAGCTCAGATGATGTCCATATAGTTTAACGTCATGTAGTCCGGACGAGGTGCTTGGCAGTTTAGTTTCATACAGCTCGGACGATGTCCATACAGTTTAATGTCATGTGGTCAAGATGAGGTGCTTGGTAGTTTATTTTCATACATCTCGGACGATGTCCATACAGTTTAACGTCATGTGGTCAGGATGAGGTACTTGGTAGTTTAGTGTCATATAGCTCGGATGATGTGTACATCTCATTTTTTTCTTTTCATCCGTACAGTTTATCGTTGTGTGGTAAGGAAGAACTCCATGAAGTTTAACATAGTGTAGTGAGGACGTGAATACTTCTTGGTCTCTATGCGAAATACTTCTTCAGGAATATCGCATTGGTAGGAGCTGTAATGAATTGCCCGTCTATGGAGATCAGGGCGTATGCTCCATTGGAGTAGACCCTGTGTATAACATATGGTCCCTCCCACTTGGGCTCCAGCTTTGGAGGTTTCTTTCCAGGTATCATTGGGTCCTGGAGAACCAACACTAATTCTCTTTCCAAGAAAGACCAGAGGCGGACCTTTTTGTTGAAGGCTCGTGCGATCCGGTTCTGGTACACTTCCAGGTGGTGCAGAGTGTGCAGCTGCTTCTTGTCTAGCTGTTCCAATTCACCTAGCCACTTTTTTGACTGCTCATCATTGGATAATCGATCACATATGGAAACGTGGAGTGAGTAAAGTTGGAGTTCAATGGGCAGGACCGCCTCCGTGCCATACACCAATGAGTACAGGGTAGACCGAGTAGCGGTGCAGATTGTGGTTCGATAATCCCACAATGCATGGAGGAGTTTATCCGGACATGACTTCTTGTCTTTGTCCACCATTTTATGGAGGATGTTGGACATGGTCTTGTTGAAAGCTTCTATCTGTCTGTTGGCCGCTGCATGGTAGCGGGATGAGTGGTTATCTATGATACCATACTCGTGGTATAGCTTTTCCAGCTCAGCAGAGCAGAAATTGGTGTCGTTGTCCATCAGTATAGTATGAGGGACACCAAATCTGGTAATGATGTTGGTCTTCACGAAGCTGACAATATTTCTTGCCCCAACTTCCTTGAGGGGTATGGCTTCTGCCCATTTGGAAAAGAAGTCGGTCGCCGTGAGGATATACTTCAGCTGTTTGGCTGTGGCGGGAGGATATGGTCCCACGACGTCCATCCCCCAGATGACAAACGACCAAGAGTACTTAGCTTGATGAAGTAACTCTAGGGGCTGGTGTCTGAAGTTGGCATGAATCTGGAATGAATGGAATTTTGCGGTAAAACACTCATAGTCTCGTGCCACTATGGGCCAGTAGTACCCAAGCCTTTGAACTTGATGGGAGAGCTTGGTCCCTGGTTGATGTTCTCCACATGCTCTTGAATGTACTTCAGTCATGACGGAAGAAGTTTCTTCTCCGTCAATGCATCTGAGGAGTACTCCATCGAGGCCTCATTTTTAGAGGACCTCTTTCTGGTCTGCACCGCCGTATAGGACAAAATTTATTTCCCTTCTCCATATTTTCTCTCGTTCAGCCCTGTTTGATGGAAGCTTTCCCCGTTGAAGGTAGTTCGTGATGGGGGTCATCCAGCCGGTAGAAGGAGCATATGGCTTGAGGACAGGACTGACTTCATAGATCTCTTCAGTCTTATCTTGAACAAATGGCAATACCATTCAACAGTGAGCAATACTGATAACCGTTTCATCCTGGTCTAGGTTGGCTAGGGCTATGGCCACGTTGGCTAATGCATCAGCCTGAGCGTTCTGGGACCGGGGAATATAAGTCAATGTTGGTTCTATGGAGAACTCGGCCATTATCCCTCGGACATGGTCAAACAGGGGGATCAAATCCTTCTTTTTAATAGCATAGTCACCATTGACTTGCTTGATGACCAGCTCCGAGTCACCTTGTACCTTAAGGTGTTGTACTTGTTCTTGGAGTGCGAGTTCCAGGCCTGCAATGAGGGCTTGATATTCCGCTTCATTGTTTGTACATCCCTCTTACAGGAGGAAGGAATACGGAAAAACTTCCTTTTCTAGGGACATGAGTATTATCCCCAGACCCACTTTGTTGAATCTGGGATCCTCCATCCTCTTCCCAGTGGGGATTCGGGACGCGCCGTCAAAGTACATTTCCCATGATGGGACCTCCTCTTTAACTGAGAAGATATCTTCATCAGGCAGTTCAACGTCCGGTGCAGTGGTCCCTGTTGAAGGATGCTCTACCAGAAAGTCTGCTAATTCCTGGCCCTTGATGGCTTTTTGAGGTACGAACAAGATGCCGAATTGCTGCAGGAAGACCGCCCATTGGAATAGGCGTGTGGTTAGCATCGGGCGACTGAGGATGTACTTGAGTGGGTTACTCCACGAGATCAAATAGGCCTCATGATGCTGCAGATAATGTCACAGATTTTGAACTGTGAAGACCAAGGCCAGAGAGCTCTTCTCGATATTTGAGTATCGAGTCTCAGCACCAATCATGGTTTGACTAAGGTAATAGAGGCTGTTTTCACTGCCGGCGTCATTCTTCTATGTGAGGAAGGATCCCAATGACCATTCTAGAGCCGTCACATATAGAATGAGATTCCTTCCTTCGACTGGGGGCATGAGCACCGATGGGCTTAAGAGGTATTTTTTCAAGTTTTCGAATGCCTCTTGGAAGTCGTTCATCCATTGGTACGTGACCCCCTTCTTCATCAACCTGGTGAAGGGAAAACATTTTCCTTCCAGGTCGGCTATGAACCGACTAATATAGGCAAGGTGTCCCTGGAATCCCCTCAGCTCAGTGAGATTTCGAGGGGGTGGCAGGCTCAGGATAGCCTTCGTCTTCTCAGGGATGACTTCAATGCCGTGATGGAATACGATGAAGCCAAGGAATTTACCTAAGGTAACCCCAAAGGCGCATTTCAAGGGGTTCATCTTCAAGCTATGCTGTCGGAGCTTGTTGAAGATGGTCTCAAGGTCCGACAGGTGATCCGAGCGCTGTCTAGACTTGACCACTAGGTCATCCACATAACATTCAACGAATTTCCCTAGGAACGACTTAAAGATCCGATGCATGGAATGCTGATACGTGGCACCATCAGTTTTGAGACCAAAGGGCATGACCCTGTAATAGAATTCCCCTTGAGGGGCCCTCAAGGCAGTGGCTTCTTCGTCTTCTCGAGCCATCCTGATTTGATTATATCCAGAATATCCGTCCATGAAGGATATAGCCTCATACTCGGCCGTTGCATCAATTAACAACTCGGTGATTGGAACCGAGAAGTCATATTTCAGACAATGCCGATTTAGGTCTCTGAAGTCAATGCAGATGCAGATTTCCTATTCTTTTTCTTGACAGGGACGATGTTGGCCAACCAAACGGGGTACTATACTTCCCTGATGAAGCCTTCTTTAATGAGCTTATCAACTTCAGCCTCTATTTTGGTAGCATGTGAGGGGTGTGTCCTTCTAGCGGCATGTTTGTAGACCCGATGGCCTTCTGGAAGACCCAGGTGATGCGTTGCTACCTCAGGATTGAGTCCTAGAATTTTTGTGTAATTCCATACAATGACATCCCGATGTTTCCTTAGGAAGGAGGTATATACCTCGTGTTCCTCGGGAGACATGGTTGTGCTAATCAGAGTGGGTCTTAGGTCTTCTTAGGTACCCAAGTTTATTTCCCTGAGCTCGTCCACAGTGGTGGAGATACCCTCCTCAAATGCGGGAGGTGTCTCTGAGATCTTCCCCCTCTTCTTCTCCCAATTCCTCATCTTCTTGATCTGAAGAGGAGAGAGTTTCCGGTTTCAGCCTTCGAGGGTCTGAGGGAGAGGCATCGTGGGCATCCTTGCTTGAGTATTTGTCCCCAAATCGAGGGTTGGTAGACGTTCCTGTATTTTCATGCTCAACCATCATGGTTGAAGTCATGAGGACATCTGAATGCGTGTCCGGACCCGAACTCCCAATCTCAACATAGTTGATGGGAAGGAAATAATCTCTGCCAAGCTTCCTGAGGGGGTCATCGGGGGCCATTTCCAGGCCATTTGGAGTGGGGATCCAGTCGACGCCGTTGATCAAAGGATTCTTCTTCTTTTGCTCATAGAACCCGGCATCGATGTAATGTGACTTAGAGAGCTCGAAAGGGGCCTTGTCGGTGTGCAAATCCCGCTTTTTCTGTTGGCGCAGTACTTGATACACTGGTGGTTGGATGAAGGAACGACCATGTGCTTATGGAGCCATGGCCTTCCCTGCAGGGCATTGAATTCCATGCTCTGCCGGACCACCAGTAATTTCGTGTAGGCTACCAGGTCACCAAAATGAGTCTTTAGCTTAATCTGTCCCATTGGCTTCTACTCAATCTTGTCGTAACCTAACAAAGTTGTGGCCAAGGGAATTAGATCGTCCTCACTATAGCCCAACTTACGGAGTGTCCGTAGGGGAAGGAGTTTAACTCCAGAGCCATTGTCTATAATGAATTTTCAGATCTCAATACCATTCAGTGTGTCGGACACATATAGCGGTCTGATGTGTCCTTGAATGATGGCATATTCGTCCTGATTAGTGAAGGAAATCACCGCATTGCATTCAGCCGGGCCAGTCTCTGTCCGGTAAATCTCGGCGGAAACTACCTTGGATTGAAATTCCTGGGGGCTGATCAAAGCTTCGATAAGCACCTCCCTAAGGTCGGCTGACAAACTCATGGCATCCAGGATTGACAATTTGGCTGGTATTGATGCCAGCTACTTAAGGATGTCTTATTTTTGCTACAGCGGTCGATGCTTCTTCGTTGGTGGGAGAGTCTTAGCGGGTGCTTTGGTAGGGACTGGCCGCGGGGATGGATGTCGATGGTGTTCCCGCGTTTTGAGGACTTAGCCTAGCCAGTATTCTCGTGCGCACTAGGCGACCAGACACTTGCTCCTCCTCTGGTGGGTATCACAGAACAACAGGACCAGAGTGACTATTTGTGGGGATGGAGGGGCATTCCCTCTCTTGCTGAGTCTGCTGAAGGGCTCTCTCACAGGTTTCCGAAATATTGATGGTCTGGGCTGGGGTCCAACCGTAGGGTTGGTTTCGGCCGCGGCTGCACCTCCCCTGGTATCCCATGCCTCTGCGATTCCTCTTCCCGTCACCTCGTGAAGGAAACTCGAGTTCATAATCATACCTTTCGTCAGGGAATGATTCTATTAGATGGATGACGTTGATAGAACCAAATATTGGCTCTTCATCCTCTGATAGGTCAACCTGATCAGTTGTCTCTGATGGTGCCATTTGGTGGGTCGGTGCCCGTTGTGCCAAATTCGGGGGAATGAAATCTTCCAGGGTTGGGACGAACATTGGACCCGTCACAGACTGCTCCTCTTGTGATTGTTTCCTCCTTCGAATCCATCCGGATGACCGGATTGTGGTGGGTTGTGAGGCTGATGTAGTCAGCTTTGCGGCTCTAGGGGCTGCTGGTGGCAACACTGGCTGCTGTACTCGAGCTCGGAGTATGCCCTGGGCTCGGTTGATAGTCTTCTGAGTCGTCCAGTTGTCAAATTTCTACCCCCGCTTACTGGTGACTTTCTGCCACCCCTCTTCTATTTCGGAGTCAGTGGTAGAGATACATGCCACCTGTGCTGGGGGTGGTCCCATCTTGACTTTTCCATAATCTACCATCCTCTACAGGAGGTCTTTGAAGAATAAGCACTCTAGGATACTGTGCCCCAACATCCGATGGTAGGGGAAGTAATCTGGCCTGTCATCGCGGACGACTTCTTCAGGTCTTCTCGGCTCCAGGAGGTAGAGAAAGTTGCAGTTCATGGTGGCAATGAAGTAGCCGCGGACTTGATCGTCTCGGAACGAGTATAATTTTTGTCTTCCCTCCTCAAACTGGTACCGCTTCGGTCCTCTCTGATCGTCCCGCTTAGGCGGGGGTGGCTGCTGATATACAGGGGGCCCTTGACAATTCAGTGGAGGCTTGAGCGGCGGAGCGGGCACAGGGGCCGGCTTGAGTGTGACAACAGTCGTTTCATCTCTAGGATCTCTCTTAGCCGGAGCCTTCTGGGCTATTCGGGACTTTGAATTCGTCCTCTGTAGGGAGTCCTCAATTCTCTAGGAAATAGCCGAGAGATGGTGGAAGCCAGTGGTGCACTCCACCGGTATGAGCGGTGTTCACAGCTCATCTCTTAGATTGTCGATGCATATGGATAGCATCTCATCTTGAGGCATTGTCATGTTTAGAGAATAGGTCCGAACTTTCCATCTGGAGATGAAATATGAGACCCTTTCATTCTCCCTCTTCTTGCATTTCATGAGATAGCAGACCATTAATTTAGGCAGCGTTGAACTGAAGTGGAACAGGAACTGCTGCCGGAGGTCCTCCCAACTCTTTATCGACTAGGCTGGCAGACTCGTATAACAGATGAAGGCGGATCCTTGCATGGTCTTCATGAAGCATCTGAGTTCCATTACTTCTTTTTGTTCCGGAGTCCCCATCATAGGGTCGCAATAGGATACATAGTGCATCAAATGCTGCTCCGGATCGCCTGATCCATTGAAGATAGGGAATACAGGGCTCCCAAAATTGGGTGGAGGTGGTGTGTTAATCGCCCAATCTGGGTAGGGTTTCTTCTTCGGCTGTATCGGAGCGCGTCGACCTTCCATCGCTTCCAATCGATCTGTTAGTGCCTCGATGGTATTGGTGAGTCCCTGGTTTACATCCTTTTGGGCCTGGTCCTGGGAAGGCGTAGCTTGAGGAATTGCCTGAGGATCTGGATTGGCCGGTACCAAGGGTTCATATTCCGTTCGGGGTACCCTCGGAGGGTTCAGGCATACCTGCTTTGGTTGCCTCCTAAGTGGAGGGAAATCTTGGCACTCATCATCCACGTTTAGGTAGTTGGATGAACCGGGCACCTCATTGGGCAGGAGCCCTGATCGTGCTTCGTTTGCCGAGGCAAGCCTTAGCCTTTGAGGTGCACTTGCTGGGAGTGCATGACGTGTTTCTTCTTGGGACACACTTTAAATAAGGCGGTTCCTCTGGAGTAGCTCGGCGTTAAGTCGCCTCAACTCTTTCATCTATTCTTCCTGTCGAGCGAACCTCTCTTCGAGCGTGAGTGGCTCGTTTTTATCAAGATAAGGGGACGGGTTAAGGGTAACCCTTCCTTTATTATTATCTTTGTTGGAAGCTCGCTGGGCAGGCAGAGAAAGGTTAGGTAAAGGGGAGGCCATATTTAAAGTGGCCCTCTAGTTTCGGGTGTGCACACCTGGGGGTTCATTGTGAGTTACAGCCTGACAGGAACCGTCGTCTCCCGATCCGTCTGGATTTTCATTTTCTTCGGTGTCACCCACGGGGTTAGCCTCTATGTCGTTGATGAACGCATATTGCAGGGTGGAGGGAAAATGATCTTTCAAATAGGAATAGGATCTCCCGCGTCTTCGGCTGACCTTCCCTTTCATGACATGGGATTTCCATAGGACTTCTTGACGAAGGGTGATGCAGAGAGTTCTTTGATGCGACCTTACGGTGCGCCTTCCTCTCAGAGGGGATGATGATTCGAATGATGGGATAGGACGGGAACCTCCTCTTTTGACTGTCCTCCCTAGACGAGAGAATACTGATTCTCGTGGGGGAGATTGTTGTTGAGGGGGTAATAATGCCCCCAGCCCTAAGGGCTGGGGCTGGCTCCATTCCCTGGACGTTGAGTCTCTTCCCGGTTTTATTGGTCTTATGGGGGCATTTGTTGTTAAAAATGCCCCCAGCCCTACAGGCTGGGGTTGACCTTGGATTGCGGCAGTGGTTGTGGCTATCGCGACCTGCCTGATCTCGCGTGCCCCCATCTGGCGGTGAACCGGATCTGGTGCCGAATTCACCTGTGGATCAGTCCCTTCTGAGGAGGCAGGCAGAGATCGTTTATTGGCCTCTCTTAGGCGAGAGACCTGCTATATACTTTCGGTGGCCTAATTCAAAAGTCTTTGAATGGCTCATTCCCGCCGGGCCTGATGCTTGTGGGACTTACTCGAGGCCCGACTCTATTGGTTGTTTTGCCTTTCCTGAACAGGGGGTCCACCTGATTTCCGTCTCGATGTGACGACGTTACAAGATACCATACCGAACAGGTTTTTCTGGGCGGGGAGCAGAGTGAAATGAAGAGATCCGTGTTCCCCCCATCCCCTTATATGGACTCCCGTTGGAGCGTCACTGATGAGGAGGCGCACTTCATGCAGTGCATGGAGGAAATCTGCCTCCATATTCCCTTTGCGCCTCTCGGGGCGTTGTTGTTGCGTCGAGGAAAGTGCCTCCAGATCGATGTGATGCAGGAGGTCCCCTATCGTCTTGACGTGGTTTATATACCCGTCATAGGGTAGGAGTCTTGACTTCAGCCAGCGAAGGGTCGTCCATATATTATGGCGGATGCTGTGCATGCATTATTCCGACAATTCTATGGGTATGTCATACTGATAGGTGCCCGTGGGCCAAAACATGACTGGTATATCATTCATGGCCAATCGTTTCCTCAGGTGCAGCATATCGACATACTCCCATGCCTGTGATTCTTCTACTAGGTCAGCCCAGTTGAGGTGCTCACTACTAGTGTGATCAGAGACGGTGGGACCGGTAGGTGCTGAATCATTATGTAAGCGATTCCGAGGTGGTTCAGAAGACGAACGCGGCCCCAGACCGTCTCCTGATCGAAGAAGGGCATCGTTAGTGACATGCTTGGAATCTGACATGATCGATCTCATCCTTTTAGGTGCCTCGACATATGAGGGATTTTCGGCGCTTGATTCGTCAGGAGGAGGACCTTCCTGTCGATATAATGTGTCATTATAGGGAGGACCTTCGCAATGGCGGCCGTAATGACGAGGACTACCATTACTGCTTGATGCTTCACTGTATAGAGGACTTTTGCAGTGCACACCCTAGGGAGGACCTCCAAGGCATGTTGTAGCAAGGGGAGGACCTTCTGACTGCGTAGCGTTATTACGGGGAGGACCTTCGCAACAACTGCCATCATGGTGAGGATGACCATCATGGATTGACGTTTGACGTGCATCCTGGGGAGGACCTTCAGGAAATGCCGCGACAAAGGGATGACCTTCTTGTTGCTTGGGGCTATTTCGGGGAGGACCTTCGCAATGGCGGCCGTGGTGGCAAGGACTACCATCACAACTGCGGCAATGGTGAGGACTACCATTAATACTACCGCAGGGAGAATATCTGCGGGATAAATCTCGGGGAGGGCCTCCAAAATGTACCGCAACGAGAGGAGGGCCTTCTCGTTGCTTGACGTCTCTACGGGGAGGACCTTCATTATCAGGGTGGCGAGGACTACCACTGTGACCTGATGCCTGGCTGCGTGGAGTTTTGTGGCAGCGTAACCCCTTGGGAGGACCTTCAGGGAAGGCCACGCCAAGGGGAGGGCCTTCTTGTCATGATGAGACGTCACTATGGGGAGGACCTCCGTAGTTGCGACTATGATAGCGAGGACTACCATCACAATCTGTGGTCCCACTGCATGGAGAGTGATTGCAGTGTATACCCCAGGGAGGAACTTCAGGGTGGACCACAACAAGTGGAGGACCTTCTTGCTTCTCGATCTTCTGGTCACGTGGAGGGTTTCTGTGACTCGCATCAAGAGAGAAGATCTCGTGACCGATCATTATATGCCCGTAGGGGAGGCCCCCACGGGTGCTCTGGGGAGGACCTTTAGAGATGCTGGTAGCAACATTGTGAGGAGGACCTTCACAACTGCTACTACCACTCCCATAATGTGGTAATGGGTGGGCAAGTTTCTGAACCTTTGATGTGTGCTTAGCGGCGTGGGGAACCCCAGCTTCCAGCAGAGCGGAGCCATGAACCCGATCTTTATTTTCCAGCTGCCTTCGGTGCATTCAGGGCACTCTTTTGCGGGCAGCGGGGACCTTCTGCTGTTGACAACGGCCTTCACCTTTGGTTCCCTATCTAATTGGGTCCCGTGACATTGCTGGGATATGCCGACGAACATCTTGACTTTTAGCAGGGATATATGCCTGCTCTGGAGCATCCACCGTGATGGACGGGTGTCCCCTAGTTGGAACGAGTGAAGCTGCTCGATCCGGTTTCCCTGCGTCGCGAAATATAGCCGACGACCCTCCTGGCCTGATGCAGGGATGCAGATATGCTACTATGCGGCTATATTGTCTCTTAGACGAGTCACCTCAATTGGGGAGACAGGCTCACATGCCCGAGTCCTTATTGTTGCCGCCGATGAAATTACATGCTGGCAAGTCTGCAAGATATGATCTGGGATCGATACCTACTCCTCCATCATTTCCAGGATATGTAGAGATACATATTTGGCTGGAACGAGTATGAAGGCCCATTTCGGTATCAGAGTAGGAATATCCTGCTCCGGTCCTCCAGTGGTCAGTGGGTACTAAAAATTCTCCTGTGTCAAGGCAGGTGAACAAATCTGCCCCTGTACCGGGATACACCAGTTTCTCTCTTTGTTTGCCACCACATTGGGGTGGCAGACTTTACTTGCATTCGTAGGGAGCTGGCCCTGCATATATTGATTTCCCACCGTATCGAGTCGGTGGCCTTTGTTGGTGGGGAGACGTGCCTACCTATGATTTGCCACCACATCTGGGTGGCGGGCTTTGTTGATCGCCACCATATCAGGATGGAGGGCGTCTGAAGAAACTGCCAGGAGCTGGTCCTGCAGGTTCCAGGTCGCCACCACATCAAGCTGGTGGGCTTCACAACCCTGGGCAGGGAGAGGTTCCTGCCTAGTAAGTGTCGTCCTGCGTGAGCGACGGTCTTGATGGAGCTAGGCGGGGATGCGCTCCGGCTCGTATGATGCCGCCATGTATGGATGGTGGGCTTGGGAGGAGCGAACATGTGTAGGCGCCTGTTTGTGGTACATCTCTGTGGCTGAGCAGCAGAGCTCCTCCTCAGGGACGAGGGTGATGACCGGTCCCCGATTGTACGTCTTCCGCCCTCATCGGGCGGTCCGAGGGGCCGGAGCTTGGGGAGCATGGGCCTGAATCCTTGTGGAAACATCCTCCTCGGTGCGAGGATGCTGAGTCGTGGTGTGACCACAACGACGCCTTTCGGCGGGGGCCTTAGAGCATAACCCCCATTCGATAGGGATGAAGCCCTCAACCTCGACCTCATCCACCTCCCTAAGATAATGGAGGTACGCATTGTCCCGTTCTGGGGATAGACTCCCGAAACGGTTGGAGACAGCGACAGGGGCTGTCTGGATCTTCCTTTGCGGTCATTTCTGGGCAGGCGACCGATGAGTCTTGACGGATTGGAGGGCGTGCATGGCTGCCTCCACCATTGGTAGAGTACCATTCGCGTCGTACTCTCAGATCAGCGCATCTGAAACCCAGCATTGAAGACACTGGGTGGGTGATGGGGTCCTCTATTTTTGAGGAAGTATCGTTCTTGCGTCGTTGGAAGCGCACACTTGTGAGTTCCTTTGCAATTCCATTGGATCAAAGGGAGTTCTGAAAGTAGTGACTACGAAACATTTTAGCAAATACAAGTAGCAAACTCGTCAAAGCAGCATCTCATAATCCCATGCGTAATTAATGACCTTTCTTGGCCCTCCTTTAGAGCATAAGGGGGAACTGGGTGAGATTAGGTTAAATCCGTCATGTTTGGTTAAATATTCACGTCCGGTTCACCATTTTTTGTCTCATTCTGGTTTTTGGCCACGAAACGCCCAACGGCTCCATATCCAATGATTGATGGACCTGCTTTCCAAAGGCAGGCGTTCGCCGGATGGTCTGACCAGCGACTCTTAAGAACTCACATTGGTCGAGAGGATGGGAAGTCAGGCTCATCACACCCTTTTTTGGGGGAAATTATTGCCTGTTCCGGGACTCTCTTATAGATTTAAGACGTATTCATATGTTCACGAATCTTTGGTTTATACCCAAACATAGTATCCAAAGATTTAACCTTGGTGGGAAACAGTCAGCTCGACGCAGGGGTTCAGAATCATTTATGCCCGAGGTTTACCATCCCTTGTTGAATTAATGACCCCGAAGGGTGGAACTCGCTTAAGGCGGCACCAGGAGTGGCCTGGTGAACTAATGTGGATATGGTCGGATCGACCGTCTGGTGGGCTTGAACCTAATGAAGGCTTCCCATGTACCTTGCTTAGGAGGCAGGGATCAAAGTCCACATAGTTCGGATAGTTGTTGGGGAACTGGCATAAAGAGAGACCAGGTGGTCTGATGGGTGGTGGGCTTGAACCTCATGGAGTCTTCCTACGTTCCCTATCTAGGAGACAGGGATCAAAGTCCACGTAGTTCACATAAACTGTTTAACGTCATGCTGGAAGAGGGTGGAACTCAACGCGAGGAAACAACCGAGTGGTGGGCTTGAACCTCATGGATGCTTCCTACATACCATGCCTTGACATGGATCAAAGTCCCCGTAGTTTTCTTTGGCTTGGGGCTTACAGTCTGGGGTAGTCCAGAATGATGGATTGGGGTTTACACTCTAAGGCGGCCCATAGGAGGATGTCATGGTCGATGCTTACTCTAAGCCCATGTGATTCATGCTCGGTGTGAGAAACAAGAGGCAGCAGGGACCATAGGATCACGTCGCGAAAGGTGCGTCCTTGAGAAGCGGAGTGGGGCTTACGCATGAAGGCGGCCCATGGTGATGAATTGAGGCTTACACTCTGAGGAGGCCCAGAAGTTCAGGGCTTACTCCGAGATGGATGCCCAGGGTGTCTTCCTCATGTCTGACCATGAGGGAATCCCAACCCATTGGTGGGTTGAGGAGTATGATGGGGGTCAATGCCCATGCAAAAATGCACAAGCGGGATAACACCAAGGGCGTTGGAATCAATCCAAACAAAGGGAGATGAAAAGTGTGAATTACATGCCCATCATTCGGAACACAATGAGGGTGGCATGGTGATGGAGGATAACTGTTGACCATGTTCGAAACACAACATCCATATCGTGTTAGCCTGAAATGGGGATGAGCAAATGAGGGTTGACTGCTGACCATATTCGAAATACAGGACCTATTTCGAAGTGTTTTCCAAAGTCTTTTGGGGCATTGGCCCAGGACGGTAGGTGAGCCGATGCGTCATGAGGCCAGGCCATTAGGGGGTCCCTTCAGACATGAAATATGATGGAGATCCGAATGACGGACATGCAAAGCATGGGGTGGATTGATGGAATGTTTGAATGGATTCCAGTGCTCTTGATATTATGCCATTGTAAACATGGCATGAGGCATCTTATTCTTAGAGAATAAGTCATATCTTGCATGGAGCAAGAGACATCAAATTATTGAATGAGAGGGAATGCTACAGTTTATAGTCATGTAGATAGGACTGTTTCCATACAGTTTAATGTCATGTGGTCAGGACGAGGGCCATACAGTTTAACGTCATGTGGTCAGGATGACTAGGTAGGAGATACCTAGAAATGGTTGGTGGGGGACTTACGCAAGGGCGACCCTTTCTGGATGAACCTAGAAAAAGGAGCTAGGAAATGGGGTTATAGGAGAGTCATGAGTAATATATCGAATAATGGAATGTATAGGACAGATGTTGGGGCGGTATAAGGGTGCAATGTGAAATATTGTTAACCTGACCTGAACAGTTCGCGGTGCATGGGGTTTTCTGCATGGGGCTGGCCACGAAGGAGCTGGCCGCGAGGTGCCATCCGCGAGGGACCGACTGCGGAGGGGCTGTCCATGAAGGACTAGCCATGAGGGAATGGCCCCATGTGGTTTGCAGTTTAGTTCTCCACGATGGTTGTCCGTGGAGGAGCTGTCCGCGGAGGAGATGGAAGTCTGCGAAGGATGTTGTCCGCGAAGGATGATTTCCGCGGAGGAGGCTGTCCGTGAAGGAGGTTTTCTGTGGATGAGATGGTCGTCCGTTACAGGTGTCTACAAAGGGGATGGCGCCCATCCTACTTCGCGCCCACGTGGGTGTTCCGCCTCCATTTTGCAAACGACACTGGTCTGGGGAAGAGATGGCTGTCCGCGAAGGAGATGGTCGTCCGTGAAAGAGATGGCCACTAAGGGCTGGCCGCAGAGGAGTTGTCTGCATGTGGTTCACGAACTGGTTTCTCCTCTACATGGAAGAGTTCATCCGTGGATGATATACAGTCCGCAGATTGCTGCGGAGCTATTTCTCCAACGTCTCCCCATAGGTTTCCACCCATCTTTTCTCTCCCCCTATTTTTGGTGCCCCTCGATGATTATTTATAGAGCCGCGAATAGAATGGGAACGCAGACTTTGCAGAATCCCATGAAAAATACCCATCCATGGATGAATCAGTCAACTGGGATATTTGATGAGTCGCAGTGGGGTTGCTTCGCAGTGGCACACTAATATGCCTCTATTTCACGAACGATGAGGTTCGCGGCGGCATGGGCAGGTTGTCGCGGTTCGCGGCGGTGGACCGGTTTGGCGCCCGACGATCTTCCTGATTCGCGCCCACAGAGGTGCTCCACCTATGCTTTGCAGATGACACTGGTCCGCGGAATTGCGGGAGGGCGGTCTGCCGGACCGGTCGCGTGCTATTGCTGGGAGCCGGCGCGCGGACCTGTTTGGTCCTTTTCCAGGTTTTGGGGTAATCAGATTTCCCCCTTACGGAATTTTTAGGACCCTAAAACTATTAAAGAATGATTATAAAGTATATATAATGAATAATAATGAAATATATGACATAATGAAGCTACTGGATTTTTTATACATATATATATATATATGTCATCTACTTACTTCCATTCAAGTCAATAAAGAAAGGAAAACAACGTTCATGCGTACGTATGGCCTACCGTCTCCATGAATAGTGTGTTTCATTTCATTTATCTATCTATTATATTTATATATATACTCAATATATATGATATATAAATTATGTTTTACGTTCTGGAAGTAAGTAAATCATGATATAATTAATAATAATATCAAGAACAACAAGTCCAAACACGTATGATAAATGAAACAATTTTACCCAAAATGATACTTTAACATGGAATTGACAAATGAAAGGGTAATATAAATACCTCAGTGAACCATATATGATATAATAACAATGAATATGATTCTATAATAATTCAATGAAATTATTTAAATCATTATACAGGAGGTTCAGATATATACGAAGCATATCAGACATAAGGTAAGTGATAACTTTTCCAATATCGTATTTATTTGAGATTGTTTATTCGTAAGTATTTACTGGGGTTATATTTATCATCCATGTCCCTATTTTCTAAAAATGGTTTCACGTATGTTTAAAGTCCTTTTTACCCATTTTTGAATTTTACTACATGGTATGTAAGGAATATTTTTTTGTTTACCATATAAGGTACTTTTTGACTTTTCCGAAAAAAGTACGAGAAGAATGTTATTTTTAACTTACACGGCATGAATGGATTTTTACGGTTTTATAACGCCTCATTTTCATGAAGCTTACTCTACATGATTTTATGACTATTTTCCACAAAATACTTATCTTTTAAAATTGCATGGAATTTTGTGAAAAGAAAATTATTTTGAAGAATAAAGAATATTTTCCTCAAGAATTCATTTCAAGTGTTTTATCAAAACCATTTTCCATCTAAGATGACATTATTTCATATGTGTATGTTTCAAGTATAATGTATTTATGATTTAAATGGTTTCACTTTTCTTATGATGAAATATCCATTTGTTTTATATGTATTATGTGATGATGGGACGATGTTTATGAAACCCATTTTTTTTGGGTTATGATGAATGTTTTATGTTTATTTTGTGGCACAGGTAAGAATGATTTCATTATGAGATTGGTGGGACCTATATCTCCCTCCAATGCATTGGGTAAAGATTTATATCTCATGAGATAGTCATTGATGGAACTGTATGTTAATCTGGTTTAGTGTTACAAGACTGGAACGAGGGGTGAACTCGATTCAGAATGGGACTTTGTCCACTAAGATGGTCTTGGAAGAAATTCTGTGGCTACTATAGAAATCATAACATGTGCTTAATGGATACCAAAATTACATGTTTTATTAACATGCTAGTTTATCATGACTAATGTTACTTTATGATCTATGCCTTGTGTACTTCCAAGATTTATGTCGTTGCTCATGATTTTGATGTTTAGATTTTATGTTCAAGTTTTTGCATTCAAATATTTATGGATTGTTTTATGTTCTCTATGCTTACCCTTACTGAGCATTTGAGCTCACCCTTTTTATGTTTTCTTTTCCCTACGATTTAAAGAAAGGTTTTAGGTAAGAAAACAAAAGGGTAAGATCTTTATGGGAGATGTTGAAGATCTTTCACCATGATTAGAAGATTATTTTCAGAGTTTCCAAAGACACTAAACTATTACGGTCCTGTTGTGTCTATTTTCATTATGTATTAAGTATTCCACAAAAGTAATGTAATGTCCATGTATGTCAAGCTTTGGTTATCTACAGTTGGTATTAGAGGAAAGGTTTAGTTAACCATTGGAAACTAGGATTAAAAAACTTTAGTGAGATCCCTAGAGATATTTCTAAGGTATGTCTAGGGATGCCCATAAGGTTTAGTATAACTATAGGTTACAGTCCTAGATTTATGTTGATGATCATGAATAACCTAGGGTGAAACTAAGGTGTCCTGGATTAAAGAATGTGTGATAAGTTAGACATCCCATAAGTGACTTTTATTGATTATGTGGTTCCTCGTTATTTTAACTATTTCTTACACTACATTTTCTGGTTTTAGTCAATGGAGGGAACGAGAAGGAATTCAGTTAAAATCGATTCCAATGGAAAAATTATTGACTGTGATCAACAGAATTGTGTAATGCTTAGAGAGAAAGATATTGGGATTATGCCGAATCAGTCATCATGATATATGATTAACAAGGTGAACTTTGGTGGTATTCCTAAGTCATCAAATAAGAGGAAGATGGAATTTTATGCATGTTCGCATGCTGAGGAGTATAGAGAAAGGAAGATTCAGATTCCTAAAGAAGGGAAGAAGAACCTTGAGGAATACCTCAAATGGAGGGGAAGATGTTACCTGTGTGGAGAAAAGGGCCATAGAGTGACACACTGTTATGGAGTTCAATGTCTTATTTTTGGAGAACATGGGCATTACCCAACTCAATGCCCTGACCTAAGAGGTTATTTCTAAATCAAGGAAGGACTTATTCCAGGAAAATCATTGAAGAGGATAGATTGAAGTGTTTATGTATTGGTATTCAAGAAAAATGTTGTTGAGGTACTTTTATGGTATATTGGAATATTTTTTTATTAGTCTATTGTGGTTTTCAATAATTTTATGGTACCGGTAACCATGAAAAGTGATTCAAATATTCTAGAAAGCAGATTATATGCACATAATGAAGGGATAAGGAGAAAATGAAATGTTTGATAGTATTCATGAGCTCATGACTGACATAAGGAAAAAGTTATATCATGGTTTGAGTGTATAGAATTTTTGGATTTTTGTATGTGGAAAGAGTTAACTTTTGACATCATTCATGTTTTCACTAAGATTCAATGGGTATTCATTTTTTTCAAGAGAATATACGATTAAGGCCTTAGAATGTTTGGAATGTGACTAACAAGACATATCTTATGATATATGGGGATCAACGATGGTATTAACATGCTTGTTATATGAACTCTCTGGTAATCGTTTTCACTATAATAGGAGATTGGACAACAGTATTTTGGATAAGCCGAAAGATTGGAATGGATTATGTTGGACATGAGTTAGTATTGTCTAAGGCTAGAAAATTTTAGATATTATTGATGGAAAGTTATAATAATGTAGTTTTAGAAAAAGGACAACCTGCAGAATGGGCGACAACCCGTCGCGTCGGACAAGGCTGTGGGAATCGAACCCACAACTGAAGTGTGAAAGGCCTTTATTGCCTACCACTGGCCTACATGAAGTCCCTGGTTAGAGAAACTAGTTTTATTATATTAAGAAGTATGATATATGAAGTATAAGTCCATTTTAGGAACCAAATATGATTAATCTCTCCATAGATGGACTTATGTATATTTGATAAATTTTTCTAACCTTTTGTTTGAGACATATGGAATGACCCATCATTCTATCACCTGATCTACTAACACTTCGCGACTGACAAATTCAACTTCATTTCTTTAAGAGATGAAGTGGAAATTGTCCAAGGAACGACCAACAGTGAGATTGTACGGAAATTAAGTAAGTATTTCTTCTAATTTTTCAACTTTAGGGAAATGATATTGAAGACCAAAAATGTTGTCCTGGTGCCCTTATATCTGATGAATCAGATGGTACCTTAGATCATAAAAAATTTATGGATTTGTGATTGTTGGATTTTTCATAGCCATGTTCTATACCACTCTCCATAAAAACATGATGGTTAGATTTCTCTTCCATATCCATATTTTCACCTATGTTCTCCTCTGTGGAAACCCAGTGATTAGTTAATTTGGGTAACCGTTACGTTTCATACTTTAGTTTTTAAAGATTGGTTTTAGTATCCCTTTTTATGATGTGGGTTTTTATGAAAGAAACTTTCAAGTAGTAAACCCTTTATAACCCTAATGAATTTCGAGGGTGAAATTCATTTTAAGGGGGGTAGAATGTAACAACCTGAGATTTTATGAGAATTATTCTTTTTAATTTCATTGATGTCTTTTGTTGTACGCTACACAAAGATTATCTTGCGCTATACGCAACACCGTATTAGCTTCCAATATATGCAACACTATTCTTGGCTCGTGTTACACACAATATCAAGTTCGTTTTGTGGAAATTATTTTACGAAACATTAAGTATAGATTTTGTTTAATGTATAAATGAAATAAGTTTTGATTATGTTATACGCAACATTGAGTGTATATATATATATTCAATGTATAAATGAAAAATGGTTGGATTCTGTTATACGCAATAAAAAAGGAGTCTTGCACTACACGAAACCCTAACTTGGCTTACATTACATGCAATCACAACCTTCCTCGATAGCGTGTGTAGTACGCAATACCGAGTTTCACTAAACGAGATATTATTATAATATTATTATGAACTAGCCGTTATGAATAGTAATACCCACTTTTTGAAATTTTATAAATTTTATCTTTCAAAATGGACTTCATTTTTGGATTCAGAATATCGAAATTAGCCTAGGGTGAATTTTTGGTATTTTTCTGAAAACTTTCAATATTTGATGAATAGTGAAAACACTTGGTTACTATTTAAAAACCGACTTTTTATTTAAATAATTATTTATTTTATTTAAATTTATTTTAGGTAAAAATTGATACATAATACTTATATAAGTTCAATGTAATTTATTGGAGTCATTTTATAATAATTTTAGATATATAAAAATTTTATTGAACTTTTCATCGTCTTTTACCCACCTCCTAGGAGAATTTGGAAATTCACATAAAACTTAATTTTACCGCTTCTGTGAGTGAAATTTCGAAAATCCGAGAGACACGGTTAATATCAAGGACTAAAATTTGGTTCAATGAGATGAAAATAATTTTTAGTGAATATTAATTTTTTACTTTTATTTACCATGGTTAAAAGTAAATAGGGTAATTAAGGGTAAAAATGATATTATTATTACCCTAACACATGTCCTAATTCTATTGGATAAATGTAATTAGACCAAAAACAACCTTAGGAATAAAATATGACCATTTAGGTCCACTTGGATTAGATTAGGACATTTATTATTAATTTATTTAAAGAAGGATTAAAATAGTTAAAAATCAAAGTTTAATAACTAATTCATTTTTAATATAGGGTTATACATAAGATAAATTAAACTATAAATATTCATTATAAATATAAAAATATTTCCTACCTAATGGTATTTTATTTATAATTTTTAGACATTAAATAAATTATGTTTTTTATGACACAATGGTGATGCAGTAATTACCTAAATAATGAAATATTAAAATAATTGATATTATAAATACCCAAATAAATTTAATTTGAGACTTTTTAAAAATTAAACTAATTTTATAGGTTAATATGAAATATTATTATTGATTTAATTAACTTTTTTCGAACTAATCATGCTGTTATGATTTTGAAAAAAAAAATCAATTACCAAATAGTGTCAAAATTGACAAAAAATAGTTTTTAAAACAAATATTATATTATTAATTTTTATTTTATTCCTAAACATATAAGGTTCGGAAAAATGACTTAGGTAAGGATATATATATTAATAATTAACCACTTGGGGTTCGTTTGGATTTTTATTGTAAGTTTATTAACCATATAGTGTAAGAAAACCAGAAGACACGATAAAAGTTAAATTATTTAACTTAGAGTTAAATCTCAATGATAAGGTTAAAATTGTATCATAAACTTGTCTAAAATATATTGGTTGAGAGGATTTCGACCCATCCCTACTTTAACTTCTAAATAAATCAATTTGGAGCTATTATAAACCGAATATGACTTTATTATAAAATAATATTTTATGTTTTTCCAAAGGTGCCCCTCTCCTCCATTATAAAAAGGGCACCCCTTCCCTCTTCTCTTCACACCCTTTTGAGCCTTGAAGCTCGGCCAACCCCTACCCATTTCTCTTCTCCACTTCCCTAGAAACATTCTTGAGGTTCTGGTCTTCTCAAAAGACCGACTCTACTTCCATAAGAGGAAGCTTAAAGGAGGTGCGTCGAAGAAGATGTAATCTCTTCTTCCGATTCTCTCTTGTTTCTTTCTTCTTCAACTTCTTCTTATTTGGTTGTCTCATTATAAAGTAATAACATCAATATTATTTATATACTGATATGTTATTATGAATATTAAACAACCCTATTTCACCTTCTATACATCCTACGGAAAATGAAATCACCACGTGTGCGTATGTATGGAATACCGTCTCAACGTCGTGGTGTAATCAGTTTTTCCACCACCACCTTACATGGATGGTTATAATGGTGTAAATAAATAACTATATATGGTTATTGTAAAGTGATATTGATTCTATAATATTATACATACACTTCAATACAATTCCACGACCATGGGAATGATATCATCGCTTGTGTGTACGTACGGACTACCGTCTCTACAAACATGATGAGATTCATTTTCAATGATTAACCATTCAAGAATGATTATAAAGTATATATAATGAATAATAATGAAATATATGACATAATTAAGATACTGGATTTATGTATATATATATATATATGTCATCTACTTACTTCCATTCAAGTCAATAAAGAAAGGAAAGCAGTGTTCATGCGCACGTACGACCTACCGTCTCCATGAACGGTGTGTTTCATTTCATTTATATATATATTATATATATATATATACTGAATATATATGATATATAAATTATGTTTTACATTCTGGAATTAAGTAAATTATGATATAAGTAATAATAATATCAAGAACAACAAGTCCAAACACGTACGATAAATGAAACAATTTTACCCAAAACGCTACTTTAACATGGAATTGACAAATGAACGGGTAATATAAATACCGAAGTGAACCATATATGATAGAATAAAAATTAATATGATTCTCTAATAAGTCAATGAAATTATTTAAATCATTATACAAGAGGTTCAGATACATACGAAACATATCAGACATAAGGTATGTGATAACTTTTCCAATCTCGTTTTTATCTGAGATTGTTTATTCTTAAGTATTTATTGGGGTTATATTTATCATCCATGTCCCTATTTTATAAAAATGTATTCATGTATTTTTAATGTCCTTTTTACCCATTTTTTACTTTTACTACATGGTATGTAAAGAATCTTTTTTTATTTACCATATGAGGTACTTTTTGACTTTTCTGACAAAAGTACGAGAAAAATGTTATTTTTAACTTATACGGTGTGAATGGATTTTTAGGGTTTCATAATGCCTCATTTTCATGAATCTTACTGTACAAGATTTTATTACTATTTTCAATGAAATACTTTTATTTTAAAATTGCATGGAATTTTTTGAAAAGAAAATGATTTTGAAGAAGAAAGGATATTTTCCTCAAGAATTCATTTCAAGTGTTTTATCAAAACCATTTTCCATATAAGATGAAATCATTTCATATGTGTATGTTTCAAGTATAATGTCTCTATTATTTACATGGTTTCAATTTTCTTATGATGAAATATCCATTTGTTTTATATGGATTATGTGACGATGGGACGATGGAACGATGTTTATGAAACCCATTTTTTTGGGTTATGATGAATGTTTTATGTTTATTTTGTGGCACAAGTAAGAATGATTTCATTATGAGATGGGTAGGACCTATATCTCCCTCCAATGCATTGGGTAAAGATTTATATCTCATGATATAGACATGGCTGGAAATATAAGTTAATCCGGTTCAGTGTTACAGTACTGGAACGAGGAGTGAACTCGATTCAGAATGGGACTTTGTCCACTAAGATGGTCTTGGCAGCAATGCCTTGGCTACTATGGAAATCATGACATGTGCTTAGTGGATTCCACAATTAAATGTTTTATTACCATGCTAGTTTACCATGACTAATGTTCCTTTATGATCTTTGCCTTGTGTACTTCCCAAATTTATGTCGTTGCTCATGATTTTGATGTTTAGATTTTATGTTCAAGTTTTTCCATTCAAATGTTTATGGATTGTTTTATGTTCTCTATGCTTACCCATAATGAGAATTTGAGCTCACCCTTCTTATGTTTTATTTTCCCCAGGATTTAAAGAAAGGTTTTAGGTAAGAAAAAAAAGGGGAAGATCTTTATGGGAGATATTGATGATCTTTCACCACGATTGGCAGATTATTTTCCGAGTTTCCAAAGACACTAAACTATTACGATCCTTGTGTGTCTGTTTTCATTATGTATTAAGTATTCCTCAAAAGTAATGTAATGTCCATGTATGTCAAGCTTTGGGTCTCTATAGTTGGTATCAGAGGAAAGGTTTAGTTAACCTTTGGAAACTAGGATTCAAAAACTTTAGTGAGATCCCTAGAGATATGTCTAAGGTATGTCTAGGGATGTCCCTAAGGTTTAGTATAACTATAGGTTACAGTCCTAGATTTATGTTGATGATCATGAATAAACTAGGGTGAACCTAAGGTGTCATGTATTAAAGAATGTGTGATAAGCTAGACATCCCATAAGTGACTTTTAATGATTATGTGGTTCCTCGTTATTTTAACTATTTATTACACTATGGTTTCTGGTTTTAGTCAATGGAGGGAATGAGAAGGAATTCAGTTAACGTCGATTCCAATGGACAAATTGGTGACTGTGATCAACAGAGTTGTGTAATGCTTAGAGAGAAAGATATTCCGATTATGCCGAATCATTCATCACGATATATGATTAACAAGGTAACTTTGGTGGTATTCCTAAGTCATCAAATAAGAGGAAGATGGATTTTTTTGCATGTTCGCATGCTGAGGAGTATAGAGAAGGGAAGATTGAGATTTCTAAAGATGGGAAGAATAACCTTGAGGAATACCTCAAATGGAGGGGAAGATGTTATCTGTGTGGAGAAAAGGGTCATAGAGTGACACACTGTTATGGAGTTCAATGTCTTTTTTGTGGAGAACATGGGAATTACCCAACTCAATGCCCCAACCTAAGAGGATACTTCTAAATCAAGGAAGGAATTATTCCATGACAATAATTGAAGAGGATGGATTGAAGTGTTTATGTATTTGTATTCAATAATAATGTTGTTGAGGTACTTTTATGGAATATTGGAATATTTTTTTATTAGTCTATTGTGGTTTTCAATAATTTTATGGTACCGGTAACCATGAAAAGTGATTCAAATATTCTGGAAAGCAGATGATATGCACATAATGAAGGGATAAGGAGAAAATGAAATGTTTTACAGTATTCATGACCTCATGACTGATATAAGGAAAAAGTTATATCATGGTTTGAGTATATAGAATTTTTGTATTTTTGTATGTGGAAAGAGTTAACTTTTGACAGCATTCTTGTTTTCACTAAGATTCAATGGGTATTAATTTTTTTTCAAGATAATATACGATTAAGTCCTTTTAATGTTTGGAATGTGACCAACAAGACATATCTTATGTTATATGGAGATCAACGATGGTATTAACATGCTTATTATATGAACTCTATGGTAATCATTTTCACTATAATATGAGATTGGACATCAGTATTTTGGATAAGCCTAAAGATTGGAATGGATTATGTTGGACATAAGTTAGTATTGTTTAAGGCTATAAATTTTTAGATATTATTGATGGAAAGTTATAATAATGTAGTTTTAGAAAAAGGACAACATGAAGAACGGGTGACAACCCGTCGCGTCAGACAAGGCTGTGGGAATCGAACCCACAACTGAAGTGCGATAGGCCTTTATCGCCTACCACTGGCCTACAGGAAGTCCCTGGTTATAGAAACTAGTTTTATTATATTAAGCAGTATGATATATGAAGTATAAGTCTATTTTAGGAACCAAATATGATTAATCTCACTATAGACAAACTTATGTATATTTGATAACTTTTGCTAACCTTTTTTTTGAGACAGATGGAATGACCCATCATTCTATCACCTGAACTACTAACACTTCGCGAATGACAAATTCAATTTCATTTCTTTAATAGATGATGTGGAAATTGTCCAAGGAATGACCAACAGTGAGATTGTACCAAAATTAAGTAAGTATTTATTCTAATTTTTCATCTTTAGGGAAATGATATTGAAGACCAAAAATGTTGTCCTAGTGCCCTTGTATCCGATGAATCAGATGATACCTTAGATCATCAAAAATTTATGGCTTTGTGATTGTTGGATTTTTCATAGCCATGTTCTCTACCACTCTCCATCAAAACATGATGGTTAGATTTCTCTTCCATATCCATATTTTCACCTATGTTCTCCTATGTGGAAACCCAGTGATTAGTTAATTTCGGTAACCGTTACATTTCATACTTTAGTTTTTAAAGATTGGTTTTAGTATCCATTTTTAAGATGTGGGTTTCTATGAAAGAAACTTTCAAGTCGTAAACCCTTTATAACACCGATGAATTTCTAGGGAGAAATTCATTTTAAGGGGGGTAGAATGTAACAACCCGAGATTTTATGAGATTTATTCTTTTTAATTTCTTTGATGTCTTTTGTTGTACGCTACACCAAGATTATCTTGCGCTATACGTAACAACATATTAGCTTGCAATATACGCAACAATATTCTTGGATCATGTTACACACAATTTCATGTTCATTTTGTGGAAATTATTTTACACAACATTAAGTATATATTTTGTTTAATGTATAAATGAAATAAGTTTTGATTATGTTATACGCAACATTGAGTGTGTGTATATATATATATATATTCAATGTATAAATGAAATATGGTTGGATTCTATTATACGCAACAACAAAGGAGTCTTGCACTACACGCAACCCTATCTTGGCTTACATTACACGCAATTGCGACCTTCCTCGATAGCATGTGTAGTACGCAATACCGAGTTTCACTAAACGAGATATTATTATAATATTATTATAAATTAGCCATTATGAATAGTAATACCCACTTTCTGAAATTTTATAAATTTTATCTTTCAAAATGGACTTCATTTTTGGATTCGGAATATCGAAATTAGCCTAGGGTGAATTTTTGGTATTTTTCTGAAAACTTTTAATTTTTGATGAATAGTGAAAACACTTTGTTACTATTTAAAAACCGAATTTTTATTTAAATAATTATTTATTTTATTTAAATTTATTTTAGGTCAAAATTGATACATAATACCTATATAAGTTCAATGTAATTTATTGGAGTCATTTTATAATAATTTTAGATATATAAAAATTTTATTGAACTTTTCACCGTCTTTTACCCACCTCCTAGGAGAATTTGGAAGTTCCCATAAAACTTAATTTTACCACTTCTGTGAGTGGAATTTATAAAATCCGAGAGACATGGTTAATACCAGGGACTAAAATGTGGTTCAATGAGATGAAAATAATTTTTGGTGAATAGTAACTTTTTACTTTTATTTACCACGGTTAAATGTAAATAGGGTAATTAAGGGTAAAAATGATATTATTATTACCCTAACACATGTCCTAATTCTATTGGATAAGTGTAATTAGACCAGAAACAACCTTAGGAATAAAATATGACAATTTACGTCCACTTGGATTAGATTAGGACATTTATTATTAATTTATTTAAAGAAGGGTTAAAATAGTTAAAATCAAAGTTTAATAACTAATTAATTTTTAATATAAAGTTATACATATGATAAATTAGACTATAAATATTCATTAGAAATATAAAAAGATTTCCTACCTAATTGAATTTTATTTATAATTTTTATACATTAAATAATTTAAGTTATTTATGACACAATGGTGATGCAGTAATTATCTAAATAATGAAATATTAAAATAATTGATATTATAAATACCCAAATAAATGTAATTTGAGACTTTTTATGAATTAAACTAATTTTATAGGTTAATATGACATGTTATTATTAATTTAATTAACTTTTTTCGAACTAATCATGCTGTTATGATTATCAAAAAAAATCAATTACTAAATAGTGTCAAAATTGACATAAAATAGTTTTTAAAACAAATAATATATTATTAGTTGTTATTTCATTCCTAAAAATATAAGGTTTGGCCAAATGACTTAGATAAGGATATATATATTAATAATGAAACACTTTGGGTTCGTTTGTCTTATTATTGTAAGTTTATTAACCATATAGTGTTTGAAAACCAGAAGACACGGTAAAAGTTAAATTATTTAACTTAGAGTTAAATCTAAATTATATGGACAAAATTGTAACCAAAAATTGTGTAAAATATATTGGTTGAGATTATTTCGACCCATCACCACTTTATATTCTAAATAAATCAATTTGGAGCTATTATAAACCGAATATGACTTTATTATAAAATAATATTTTAAGTTTTTTCAAAGGTGCCCCTCTCCTCTCTTATAAAATGGGCACCCCTTACCTCTTATCTTCACACCCTTTTGAGCCTTGAATCTCAGCCAACCCCTAAAAATTTCTCTTCTCCACTTCCCTAGAAAAATTTTGGAGGTTCTGGTCTTCTCAAAAGAGCAACTCTACTTCCATAAGAGGAAGCTTAAAGGAGGTGCGTCGAAGAAGAGGTAATATCTTCTTCCGATTCTCTCATGTTTCTTTCTTCTTAAACTTCTTCTTCTTTGGTTGTCTCATTATAAAGTAATAACATCATTATTACTTATATACTGATATGTAATTATGAATATTAAACAACCCTATTTCACCTTCTATCCATCCTACGGAAAACGAAATCACCACGCGTGCGTACGTACGGAATACCGTCTCCACGCCATGGTGTAATAGGTTTTTCCACTACCACCTTACATGGATGGGTATAATGGTGTAAATAAATAAGTATATATGGTTATTGTAAAGTGATATTGATTCTGTAATATTATACATACACTTCAATACAATTCTATGATCATGGGAATGATATCATCGCTCGTGCGTACGTACGGACTACCTTCTCCACGAACGCGATGAGATTCATTTTCCATGATTAACCATTCACGAATGATTATAAAGTATATATAATGAATAATAATGAAATATATGACATAATAAAGCTACTGGATTTATGTATAAATATATATATATTTCATCTACTTACTTCCATTCAAGTCAATAAATAAAGGAAAGCAGTGTTCATGCGTACGTACGGCCTATCGTCTCCATGAACGGTGTGTTTCATTTCATTTATCTATCTATTATATATATATATACTCAATATATATGATATATAAATTATGTTTTACATTCTGGAATTATGTAAATAATGATATAAGTAATAATAATACCAATAAAAACAAGTCCAAACACGTACGATAAGTGAAATAATTTTACCCAAAACGCTACTTTAACATGGAATTGAAAAATGAACGGGTAATATAAATACCTAAGTGAACCATATATGATATAATAACAATGAATATGATTCTTTAATAAGTCAATGACATTATTTAAATCATTATACAGGAGGTTCATATACATACGAAGCATATCGAACATAAGGTAAGGGATAACTTTTCCAATCTCGTTTTTATTCGAGATTGTTTATTCGTAAGTATTTACTGGTGTTATATTTATCATCCATGTCCCTGTTTTCTAAAAATGGTTTCATGTAATTTTAATGTCCTTTTTACCCGTTTTTTACTTTTACTACATGGTATGTAAGGAATCTTTTTTTGTTTACCATACGAGGTACTTTTTTGACTTTTCCGACAAAAGTACGAGAAGAATGTTATTTTTAACTTATACGGCGTGAATGGATTTTTACGGTTTCATAAAGCCTCATTTTCATGAAGCTTAATCTTCAAGATTTTATGACTATTTTCAACAAAATACTTTTCTTTTAAAATTTCCTGGAATTTTGTGAAAAGAAAATGATTTTGAAGAAGAAAGTATATTTTCCTCAAGAATTCATTTTAAGTGTTTTATCAAAACCATTTCCCATCTAAGATGACATTATTTCATATGTGTATGTTTCAAGTATAATGTATATATGATTTACATGGTTTCACTTTTCTTATGATGAAATATAAATTTGTTTTATATGGATTATGTGATGATGGGACGATGTTTATAAAACCCATTTTTTTGGGTTATGATGAATGTTTTAAGTTTATTTTGTGGCACAAGTAAGAATGATTTCATTATGAGATGTGTGGGACCTATATCTCCCTCCAATGCATTGGATAAATATTAATATCTCATGAGATAGACATGGATGGAATGGTAAGTTAATCCAGTTCAGTGTTACAGGACTGGAACAAGGAGTGAACTCGATTCAGAATGAGACTTTGTCCACTAAGATGGTCTTGGAAGAAATGCCTTGGATACTATGGAAATCATAACATGTGCTTAATGGATGCCACAATTACATGTTTTATTACCATGATAGTTTATCATGACTAATGTTCCTTTATGATCTATGACTTGTGTACTTCTAAGATTTATGTCGTTGCTCGTGATTTTGATGTTTAGATTTTATGTTCAAGTTTTTGCATTCAAATGTTTATGGATTGTTTTATTTCTCTATGCTTACCCTTACTGAGAATTTTAGCTCACCCCTTTTATGTTTTCTTTCCCCCCAGATTTAAAGAAAGGTTTTAGGTAAGAAAACAAAAGGGGAAGATCTTTGTGGGAGATGTTGAAGATCTTTCACCACGATTAGAAGATTATTTTCCGAGTTTCCAAAGACACTAAACTATTACGGTCCTTGTGTATTTGTTTTCATTATGTATTAATTATTCCGAAAAAGTAATGTAATGTCCATGTATGTCAAGCTTTGGGTCTATACATTTAGAGATCTTCTTTTTAAATTTTTGGACATATTAATTTTGGATGAGTTTTATGGTTCAATTATTATGGAATGGATTAATTTGAAAATTGGATATTATTTTTTGTTTAGGACATGTGATAACCATTTTGGATTCAGTAAACATTTATAGCCCAAAGTAATAACTTGTGGATATTATGATTCATTAAAGTCCTTTAGGCCTGAAAAAAGCATCATGAACATTCATTTCCTTGCATAATAGATAAAGTGAAAATAGATCGAACCGCAACCAAAGGATGATATTATTCTTATGAAATGGAAATAAGTCAAGTAATTTTATTTTATAAATTTCTTATCTAGAAATTAAAACAATCCCTTGACTCTAGTAAAAGTATTTTGGAACAAAAAAGTAATCTGTGTACTTTTCTTACTGAGAAAATAATGGTCTTTTTACCCATCACAAATTTAATGTTTTGGGATTGTTAACATTCTAATGAACATTTTCTCAATCACTCTCCATCAAAACATGGTAGTTATATTTTTCTTCCATGTCCATATTTTCACTTCCCTATAATGTTATCCTATCAGAAAGCTTAATTTTTTTGTTACCTTCACATTTCCTTTTCCCTCTTATTAAGAGGATGCCTTATTAACCCTCTTTACAATGTTGGTTTCCCAAAAAGGATTTATTAAGAATAAAACTTTAATCATGGAATATAAATTTCAAATTTCATGGAAGAAATTTATTGAATGAGGGGAGAATGTAACACCCCGTGATTTTACAGTATGTTTCTTTCTAAATTTTATCTCCTTGATAGCTTACCTTTCTTGCAACACATAGCTTGAACAAACAATGAAATTTTATTATGTGATCGTTATAACATAGTCTTTAAATTATCATTAATTAATAGTTTCAAAAAAATTATTAAATATATAATTTCTCAACTCTTTGTTGTTGTATTAATTAATTCTTATTTAATATGAGCTTAATTTTTATTCTTCAAAAAATATGTTTTTTCAAAAATGGTTTTCTTGTTTTTATATAAATATTATGATCTCTTTAGAGAAATTCTTGAAATTTTATTTTAAAAAAATAATATCAATTTTTAAGTAATCATATTAAAATTACCTTGTTGTGAATTTCTGGGAATTATCTGAAATGATTGATTTTCTAGTGAATAGTGAAAAAATATCGATTTTTTATAACACTATAATTTTTTATATTATAAGTATATTTATAGATTTATATTTATATAAATGTAAATTAATTAGTATTTATATATAAATAATAGGATTTATTTAATTTTAATCATCTTTATACCTTATTTTGGTATAAGTACATTCCTTGGTATAAAAATGCATTTTTCAAGAAAACTGTTTTTCGATGAATTTTATAGGATTGATTTAAAATTAAATTCTAAAAATTATGTATTTTTAATTTCAAAAAATGTATTCCATATTTGGATTCATAAGGTTTAAATTTATTAAATACCCCCATTTTATTTTTGGTCAATATAAATAGTAACCTTGGTAATTTTCGTTACCACATTAAAGGGTAAAGTTTCTAATTTAGGTTAAAAATAAAATGATAAGGACTATAAAATGGACCTAAAACTTGAACAAATTTTATTTTATGATTTATTTTCTTCGATAATAATTAAATTTTTAGATATATTCACATTTTTACGAATAGGAAGTGATTATGACCCTTATAATATTTTATTTAAAGAAAAGTTAAAGATGCCACATTCATGATTTTAATAACTATAACATTTTTAATATGGGAAAATATAGATTATATCTAAGACTATAAATATTCATTAGAAATATAAAGGATTCATATTAATCAAGATAATTTAATTTTAATTTTTATTGAATAAATAATTACCTTAAATAATTACACGATGATGATGTAGAAATCATATAATTAATGGAAAAATCAATAAAATGATATAAAAAATATTAAAATAAATATAATTTGATATAGTTAATGTCAATAATCACTTTTATAAATTACATTTATATATTATGGATGTATTAAAATATTTTTTTTAAATTTATATTGTTTTATTGATTTTATTAAAATGAATGTAATGAATAGTCCTTAAAATTGAAATTATTAATATTTATATTAAATAATATTTTCTTAAATGATATAAAATTTATAAAAAATCATAATTTCATATATATTATTGGTATAAGTTTTAAAATGTTAATAATTATTCATTTACGGACTGTTTTTCATTTTATAGTGACAATATTAACCCTCAAATAGTAAAAATCCATGATGTCATGGTAAGAGTTAAAGGGGTAAATAAGGGTTAAAACCCAGAGATAAGGGTATAACCATGACCTAAATTTGTCCAAATTATTAGGATATAAACATTATTATACCCTTATAACCATAGGTTATAATTTGAGTCATTTAATAGACACTTTTCCATGAAAATTACTTATATATTATTTAAATCAAAGATAGTTAAAAAATGTCACTCTCTTTGTATTAAATATCTTTTATGTGACCTCATAGGGAACAAATAAAGATATGGAATAAAATAAATGTATATTTTAATATTAATGAAATTAATTTAATTATATAAATTTATATTTTATTTTTTTATAAATTATATAATTAACTTAAATTCTTGTGAAATGCTATTACAATATTTATCTAATTAACAGGAAAATAAAATAATTGATTTTAAGAATATTAATTTTAATATAATTTGAATTATTTCGTTTTTGAAATTAATTTTATAGATCTATATGAAATATTATAGTGGTTTTAGATAATTATATTCAAATTATCACTTTTTATTGATGAATTTGAAGTCATATTTAATGAATGGTGTCAAAAATTGACATTAATGATAATTTATCAAAATAATATTTTATGAAATTATTGAAAAATAATAAAAAAATTATCCTAATCCATTTGAATTTAATATAGTTTATAAAATCTAAAATTTTCCATTTATAAGTCTTTTTTACATTTATAGTAACATTATTAACCCTTTATGATTAAAAAAGTGGTTACCACAGTTAAGGTCCAAAATAATTAATCAAGAGGTTAATCAAAATGATATGGTTTAAAATGATACCAAAACATGTAAAAATTCTGTTATATGAGGTTATTAAAACCCTATAATATATTATGTTTTAATACTTTTCTATTTTGATGCATTTGATATGATAAATTAATTTACTATAATTTAATATTTTTAGAAATTCCAAAATTGTCCCTCAATTCAATTAAAAAAGGGCACCCCTTCCTTCACTTCTTTGCACCACATTGAGCGATATATATATACAAAAACTAAAAATTTCTCCACCAAAATATATTATCCATGTTATTTTGGAGATTTTATTCTCAAAATACAAATATTGGTGTCCCTAAGAAGAGATGTAAAGGAATTTTTCCAAAGGAAGAGGTAATCCTCTTTACCGACCCTTTCAAGTTTATTTCTTCTTCTACTTCATATTAATCTGTTGTTTCCAAAATTAAATAATAATTACAGTATTATATATTCTTATATGTTATTATTAATATGAAACCACTATATTCTACCTTTTATCAATCCTGTGAAAAAGGACAGCACCGTACGTCCGCACCTATGGCTTACTGTCTCCACATTGCAATCTAATTCATTTTTCATCACCACTTTATAAGGATAGTTGTGATGATGGAAATAATGGATATATAAGTTACATATGACATTATATTGATTATATATAATTAATAAAACACACACTTCTATACTGTTTCACCGATTAATGGAACGATATCGTCGCTCATGTGTACGTACGACCTACCATCTTCACGACGTGATGTGAAACATTTTCCATGTTCAACATTCAATAATGATTATAAAAATGTATATAATGAATAAATATGATATCTATGACATTAATATAGTACTATATATGATTAAACTATATTCTATGAAAATTAAATGAGTCTTACATGGCAAAAAATTCATAGGAAAATAAAGCAGTTAACACCCGAAATAAGGTTAATAACAAAATATTATTAAAAAATAAGAGATAAGATGATATAAGAGGATAATATATGATATAATATACATTAATATGGTTATTTTATAACTTAATAACATGATTTAAACTATTATATTTAGGTCTAAATAACTTTTAACTAAAGGAAAGATGAAGGTAAGAGATTTCTTAACTCAATTTCAACTCATTAGGTTAAACTTCTACATAGTTGATTATGTAATGCTACGATTAAGTGCGTAATTAATTTTTATAGTATAATGTTTTATTTATAATTGTTTTATGTGGATATAATGTGGATAAACATAATTTATTCATTTATTAATTCTCATTTCAATGTTTTGATTATTTTAACAGTTTATTTCATAATCTCATTTCAATCGAGATTGTTCATTCTTTAATATCATTTGAAGGAAAAGGCATGAAAATTTCCTAATAAAACATTAAATTTTATTCACCTATTATTATTAATTAACTCTTTCATGTAATAGTACCATTTTCACACTCTTTGGTACTTAAATTTTTTTATAAAATGTTTTCAATAAAATCCAACTTCATTTCTCTCTCTGGTCAGAAATATGTTCTCTTCCAAAACCATTTTTTCTAAAAATGTTTTCAAAAATGATTTAAACTTAAAAAAATGATTTATTGAAGGAATTTTTACCCATTTTTACACTAAAAAAAATAAAATGAATCTTTATGTTTTTCTAAAAAGAATTCATGTTTGGTTGTTATTGAAAAAGTAAAAGGAAACATTATTTTAATGTGTAAGACATGAAGAGAATTTCCAACCGCTATTCCCCTCAATTTTTTCAAGAATTTTTGAAAAATTTTAAATGGTTATTTAAAAAAAATCAAAAATGATTTATGAATTTTTAGTTTTAAAAATTTATTTTCAATGGAAATTATTTTGAAATTATATTTATAAATGAAAGGGATAGTTTCCTCTGAAATGTTTTAAAGATATTTTTGTGGTATTTATTTTCATAAATGGAAGCAGCCGTTTATTATTAATCAAATCGGTATATGTTGTATTAATTGATACCATCACAATTTTTTTATATATATGGTTTATGGTTAGTTTGACTATGGATGTGCTATTTGATATCACTCTCCATATTACTTTGGAATGGTTTATGGTTATGTTTATTGATTTGAGAAAGTATTCACATTTCATATGATAGTTTTTAAATATGAATGTGTATGTTTATATGAGGAATGTATAGAACTTAGTAACTGACAAGAAAGGCCCTTTATAGCTCTTTTATGTATCGTAGAACTCATGAGAAAAACTAGATTGGGTTTTGGAAGGGGCCTTATCCATTTATTTTCAGATGTCTTGGATGAGGCCTCGTCGATATGTTTCGGATGTCCGACATTATGGATTGCAACATTCTGAACTAATTGATTAATATTCCATGTGATTATTCTATTATTAGAATATACATGTTTAATATTCATTCTCAGATGATTGTTTACATTACATAACTTGATAATCATTTATTCTTCCCATATTAGGATCAAGTTTGATTAAGTGGAATGCTATATCGATTATGATTATTGATTCACAATATCTTCCTATGTATTTAACCCTTACTAAAAATTTACTATCACCACTTTCTTACATTTTATTTTCCATCAGGATACCAGAATGTGTCTTATGATTTATTATGCAAGACTGTGCTATGGGGATAATGGTGATATTAATGAAATTTTTTTTTTCATGTTATGTTTTAAAATGTAATGTGCATTTAAAGTATATATCTGGATTACCAAGACTAATAAACTATTTAATCTTTTGGGATGTGATTCTTTGTATCTTATGCCAGTTTAATAAAGTAACCATTGTCTACGGGATACTAGAGTTGGCCTCTTTACGTGCATGTTATCTAATGATGAAGGAAAAGCATGAGTATCAATATTCAAATAAAATTAGATTGAGGTTAGTTATAACAATGTAGCTATTGTATACTCTATTTAGTAAGGTTCATCAGGATATGAACTTTTGGAATGACACATAAATATGTTACATGTACCACCGTTCCTACATGTAAGAAATTTTGTTTTAGGTGTTGTTCAAAGGGCAGTTAAGTGGGATAGTGTGAGTCCCATGAAGGATGAATACAAGTGGCTACAAATATGTGTATGGAATATGGTTTTATGCATATGATATTAAATAGTTTTACACCATTTAATATAGAAATGACATTTATAATTTTAGATTTTATGCATTCTCTTAATAAACATCTAGAATGGAAAACTAGGTCTCCAATGATTCTGTTTCTAGTTTAGTCAGATAGTATTGAGAAGTATAAATGTCTTATAGATAATATAATGCCCAAATTCATGTGAGTATAGATTTTTTTTGCACAAACTATTAGATATTGTTGCTTTTGACACCTGTTTATGGAGTTTCTCAGTATAAGAAGAATACATATTCTTGAACCATATATTTTGGCACTAGTGATTCTATAGTTATGATATCTTGCTAACCCTAATGGGACCTAAGGCCCCACTAGGATCCAATTTTCTAATGGAATAGAGTGGAGTGGAGTGGAGTGGAGTGTTGAAATAATGACATTTGATACCTATTAGAAACATTAATAATTAATAATTTATTATTTATTATAATAATTAGAAAATATTTTTATTATTTTGTTTTAATTTTTTTTGTTTTATTTTATTTTATTTTATTTTATTGTTTACAACTCATGGAATCTAGTTCCCTTAAAATATGGAAATGATTAATTATATGGAAACTTATCTTGGAAAAAAAAATGGACAACATTAGAAGATTATTTAAATAAAACATTCCTTAGACCACCATTACCCATCCCCAAAAGAGGTCTATGCCATCGTCTAGATACCATACAATAATGATTATTGAGTGAAAACAACCATTAGGAACATGAGTTTAAAATTAAGCCCAAATTCATGGGAGAATACCCTAACATATTTTAACCCTTGATAACCTCTAATAGTAAAATTTTACAGGATTAATTATATTTGTATTATTGGATGGCTGAAATTGTTCAAGTAATAAATAAGATTGATTAAGTCGCTATAAAAATTATATATTTAAATCATGACTGTAATTAAAAATGACTATAATAGTAGGGAATATCAAACCACATTGAAATTTCTGGTAATGAGGACATCTAAGGAAACCCATCTTGGCTAACCAAATGGACAAAATTAAAATATCATTAGAATCAATCTTTCCTTTGAAAACTATTCCCCCTAACAAACAAAATGTAGACTATGGCTAAAAACCATCATAAAATCATGATTGAGTAAAAAAACCTTGAGGTGCATGACTATCATATCAATTATGCAGTCTAGGGAACCAGACCATGACACATTTAAACCCATGATAACTTCGAATAGTGAAATTTTACATTCATTATAATATTTGTATGATTGGATGTCTAATACTACTCATGTAATTAATAATATCAACTAACTCACTTCAAAATATATAAATTTACATCATGACTGAAACTTAATAATTACTATAATGGTAAGGTAAGTCTAACCACGTTGAAATATACAACAAGAAAACTCTTTTTAACTCTCTAAATTTCTGAACCACAGTCTAAAATTTTTCATGAGAGAGGATATTTTACACTTTTAAATGATCAAATCTTGGAAATAATAAATGTAAATCAAATAAAAAAACATAATTAAATTATAATTTATTTGATGATAAGTTATTGTAGGAAAATCTAGAACCATGACCCAAACTTCTAATTTTTATGGAAAATGATTTATTGAAACAACTATTATATTGAGCTATGTCTATTATGGTGTCTTCACCAATCTCATTTTTGAATGGTCAAAAAATTGTCATTATACATGTAAAAAAGTGAATAATTTAATGAAAATTATAACTATATTTATGATTTTAATCATGTGTTTACACTTGGGAATATATCCAAGATATTTTTTAGTTTCCATTATCCAATTTTTTTTAAAATAATCAGAATTAACTAACATAGTTAACTATATAAAGGATAAAACCATAAACTTAACTTAAAACTATGATAATTATGGTTTACTTATATAAGTCCATTAGGGTTTCACCAACTATCACACTTTTAAATGATAAAATATTTGAAGTTATAAATAAAAATCAATGTGTCAAATATAATGATATCAAAATTACCTTCACAAATGTAAGTGTGTGTTTACACTTTGTAAGTCCACCAATAACACTAGGGGTCATCAGTATCCTATATGGGTCAACCAAAATCATAATCAACTAACACGATCAGTTATCAAGGTACTAGAACGATAAAACTAACATGAAATGATAATCACTAAAGTGTATTAAAATATTTATTCTATTATTCTATGTCCATTAGGCTAGAAACTGCACAATTTTTTTTATTTCCTATCTACATGGAATCACTCAAAAAAATTACATAATTTTAAAACCTTTCACTTTTTTATTGGAAAAATGTCAAAACTTGACTTATCAAGACATGAGTTAAAAGTTTATGAAAATATAGGCTTCAAAAAATTTCTAATCAATTCCATCTAAACCTTCCACTATAATGTTTGTGTGTCAAGGACTAGACCAATCATATATGTCTAGATAAGGTATGAAATTATGACTTGACACTTTTCCCAATTTACCAAATAAAACATGGAAATAAAATAGCCACATATCTTATAAATCAACTTTCTTGGATGGTCTTCGTAACATAAAACATGTAATTATGTTGGAATTTTAAAACCTAGTCCATTTGGATGTAGTTGGGACAAATACTAGTGGATTATACTGTACACTAGAACACAACTCTTATAGTTCGATCTCCATAGTTTGGTCATAGGGGTTGCAAAGGAAAGCAGACCCCTACTTTTAGGTTTCATAATTTGAAGGTCCTGGACCCAAATTTTGGGAAACTATAGAAATGTTGACTCATTATAGTAGGGTTAACTAGTGAAACAAAAAAGGATTTATGCAGCATGAACATACTTTAGCAGTATACGATAGGAAAATGTATCATCTTAGACTTTAGAGACAACAATAATTGTAGCTCCATGGACATCATCCCACAGACACTGTAGCAGTTTGGACATGGGTGGTTGCGACACTATAGCATAGTGGACTTACTGTTCGGTTGGTGGAACATTTGCATCATCACCTTTATAAGCTCATTCGAGCTATGAATTCTATGTGATTGAAACTCTATTTGTACACTGTAATTATTATCTGATCATAGTGATTTTTTCCCTCTATAGACATATGGATCATTTCACAAACCACATAAATCATTGTGTCATGTGATCTTCTTCCCCTTCTTTTTTTCCATTTTACTCTTCTAGGAATATTTTATTGATTTTCTCTCATGGTGTTTTTGTAATAAATAACTATAACAAGATCATCATAATCATGTGTATTGAAATAATTAATGTCCCTTGGAGTCATGGCGGATCTCATTCATTATGTCCCTTGGAATTTGGTTCAATCTAACTCAATGTAATCTATTATATTTCCATAAAAAAATACAAAAACATTTTCATGAACTCCTCAATGCTTAGTAAATATATGTACATAAACTATAAATGATAACCACCCAATAAACTAAATTAAATTAATATAATCATTGTACAATAATAGAGACATAGAAATGAATAGAAAGGTAAGATAAAAAAAAGTTTCCCAGTGGCTCTATATGGAGATTTTAATGTATGATCATCCAACATATCATAGTTATATCTTGAAACTCTCTCAAAATAAATTTTTGACATGTATCTCTCTCTCTCTCTATTTAACTATACCATGGATCTCTCTACAGATGCTACTCTATAATTTGGATCCCCATTAGGAAATTATCGTTAAGGTATCATTCTAACTAAATCATACTCAGTCAAGGATCATCATTTAAACCCATTACAATGATAGGTTTTATAGGCCTTTAATGTGGTATAAATTCTAAAAGAAAAAAACAAAACACTAAATCGACCAAGAGTGATTTTGGATAAATTAAAAGTAAAAAAAATAACATACCTATTCTCTAATGAGTTGAACCATCATCTTCAATGTATTTGATGAATATCCCTAAGCAACAATAAAAGGAATATTTTCTCTAAAAATGATCCACCAGCTAATAGGCTCATGGATCATGTCTATAAAATCCTCCTTATTCCAATATAATTCTAATACCTCCAAAGGGAAATGAAAAAAGGAAAGGAGGGATCTTTGGCTAGAAAAATCTAAAGCCATTTGGTATCATTACAATAAGTATTGGATCCCTCTTATAATATTCCTTTATTAAATGAAGGAATCTCTAAGGTTTGTATATTTCTCCAACATTACTTATTTAATTACCTGTGATACAAATATTTGTAACGTAGGGTGTAATACGAATCAAACCTTCACTAATTGTATAAAAACATAAAAAATTGCTAAAACATAATGAACTCCTTAATCATCATCATATGATATGGAAACCACATATATAATGTTGAAAATAATTATGAATTTCTAATTCATGATCACAAGCACAGAATGGACTCTATAAAAAAATCAATGTTACTTCCACAAAAGGATTTTTAAATATTTCCATCAGACATATTCATCTCCATATGTGAATCCACCAAAATTATTTCCATGTAACACATGAATAATAACAAAATCTCTTTGTACAAAAAATATAATATAACCATGAGACATGAAATGTGTCAACGTCATGAATTTCAACTCATCCATTCTAAATTTTCTGAGTAGAATGAAGGAAATTGATGAATATGTGTTGGGAAAATATCCCTCCCTGTGGCGGGTTATGGTTTTTGGATTGATTGTGTTTATTGAAAAGTCCATTTAACAATATTCCAGCAGATTCTCTACCAAAACATGTGTTTTTAAGGTTGCATAGTTTCTCAGTTTTTTCCATCATTTTGGAATAAAAATCAGGGTTTATTTTATATAAATAGAGGGATTATAAAATAGAAAAATTGTTGGGTCATATAGCACCTCAAGGAGTTTTTGGTGTATTTTCTGAAAAATAATGTTGACCACATATGAGCATTGATATGTAAACTGTATAGAAATTATGTGAAATCATAAAGAAAAATAGGCAAAGTCAATTCAACCACATAGTAAAAATGTTATGTAGATTACAAAGGATGACCACAATTTTTTGTAGAAGTTGGTGAGTTAGAGGTCACTACAAAGGGTATTCGTCATTTGTGAAGATACGATGTCTCAGAGACTGTTTCAAATAGAATTATTTTCTATGATAACCACGTAGAAAGTTTATTTTATAGTGAAGGATAATTTGAAAATGAGTTAATAGTAATTGTGATTAGTTGGTTTTTTGGGTTTCTTTTCCTATATAAAGGACACCTAATAACTTCATTTGACTGATATAAGTTGATTAGAATGAATCATTTCTAGAATAACTTGGCAGAGTATAAAAGTGGTTTGTGAAAGAGCTTAGTTTATGAAGGAATTTCAGTTCGTGAAGGAAGTTCAGTTTGTGGAGAAGTTCAATTAATGGAGTAGATTAGTTTGTGGTTTATTTTTTATTTCAAAGGAGTGGTGGTTTGCATGGTTTCATCCATTTTCAATGTGAAATTAGTTCGTGGTGAACCCATCCAACATGGTGTAAGGTATTTCTCAAAGGTTTAAAGAAATTCATGAAGGAAAAAAAATCATTTCATGAAACGAATCTCCATGAAAAAGTTGTTATGAAGTGAAGTGGATTTCATATATTGGTTGAAAATGGGGCTTCATGTAACATTTGTATATGTCTGAAACTATTATAAGGTAATTCAGATTAATGAAAGAATATTTTGAAAGAGAAGTGTGAAAACTTCAATTTAGAGAGTAATGATCTTTTGTTTTATGATTGGTTGTAAACTAGGAGAGATAGTGATTCCACTCCAAACCTTATAACAATACTTTGATTTAATGGATTTGGTACATAAGCACACTGTCTTTGTATTTTCCTTGGATATAGACCAGTGAGGGTGAAACAAGTAAAAATTGTTGTGTTTTGTGTTGGTTTTAATTTCCACTATATGGAAATGAGAGAGAAGGGAGTTTTTTACAACGAGACAAGATCCAAAGGGGCAACTATTTCAATATGTCATACCCTAATTCACCCCCCTCTTATGGAATTTAACCTGGTTATGTTAACAATTGGTATCAATATTAATGGTTAAAATCAGTGTTTCTCTCTTTGTGAAATCAGTTGAAGTTATCAATCAAAAAAGAATTTTGATGTTCGATGGAAATAATTTTCATATTTGGAAGAAATGGATGCATCACTACTTTTTATTATTAGGTATGGATGTGTTTACATCCAAAATTCATCGTATTTAATCTAGTATGGATAGTGGAGATTTATCAGAAGCTGACTAAATTGAATGGGATGTCGATTCCAGAGGATTCAATGCATTAAGAGGATCCATATCAAACACAATATATATGAATATTATGTCACATAAGTATTCACAAGTCATTTGAGAGCATTTTATAAACATTAATATGGGTAATTCAAAAGTATGAGGATGTTAAATTGAATGTTCTGTGGAACATGTATGAAGACTTGAGAATGCACCCTTATGAGTCATTTGATGCATTCTTTAATAGGGTAAATGTTATTATGGAGGATATGCATGGGCTCTGATAAATTTTTTGTAATTTAAAAATAAAAAAATAAATCCTAAGAAGGCTACCACCTTGGTTTAATCTGAAAGTCTCTATAATGGAAGACAAATATCCAAAGGAGTTGACATTGGAAAATCTACATAGCACTATTTTCATGTACATAATGAGAAATGATGATAATGAGGTTGTGGAAAAGTTAAATCAAAAGAGGTGGCATTAAAGGACATTAATAATCTTACTATGGAGTATGTCCCTGAAAGAAAAAGAGGTGGATAAAGTGATGTCATTCCATTCCAAGAGTCTATAATGAGGAAAAGAGATGTTTAAAGGAAATCGTCCTCTCACATGCTTTTTTGGTGGAAATGTTAGACATTTTACAAAAAAGGGCCCCCAATAAGTACCAATATGATGATGAAGATAATGATGAAATTCCAAATAATTATTTAGTTATAGTTAAAGGAATGAAAAATACTAAGTGAAATTTATTGAAAAGAGTAATTTTGTTTTTACAAGAAAATGAATGTTTAGAAGAATCAGAAGTAGAAGATATGAAGAATATATGAATTGTGGAGAAAATGTTATGGTTTTAGTTGTGGGTAATTCCCATAAAAGGGAATAAAGTGAAAATTATGAAGGATAAAAGGAAGATTTCACCTCCATGTTTAATTAGAATATTCTCCTGATAAGATAGACATTTGGAGAGCCATAACAAAGAAATCCAATATAGTGGGTCACGATGTCAAACTATATATGAAGTAGTATAAAGAAGAGATGTCTGAGATTGAAGTTTAAATTGAAAATATTGGATATAAAAAGATATAAAACACAAGATAAATTCTTTGAGTACAAGCTCAAGGTTGAATAACATACCAGGTTTATTGATTGTTGGACTAACCCATTACAGGATCAAGTTAAATGTATTAAAAAACTTGAGGCGGAATTTTTTCTCATGTAAAGAAAGATAAAATATCCATAGAAACTCTTGAATCATAGTATTATATTAATAAAGAAAGTCACACAAGATATTGAAAAAAGTTAAATTAGATTACCTCTAAAAAACAGTCGAAGTAATTTCAAGAGAATAAAATTACACATTAGAATCATATAGCTAGTATAGGGCTTGACCAAAAACTGAAAGCGATTATGATTTGTGTTAGACCACAAGCACCCACTCTAAGTTTGAAGATTAATTTTAGTACAATTCAGGATCAAAAGAGTCATAGGACCCATGGTATGACTAGTAAACAACAACGAAACATAAAAATAAACCTTATATCAGATGTTACTATTATAGAAACAGGTGACATTCTCAATTTGTATATTATATATCCAATAGTTATCAATAGACATAAAAGAAATATAGGTATCCAAATAAAGTTCAATATTTTAGGCATGATTTTAATGGTCAATGTTTATAGTGTGGAGGATTTGGACACATGTCCAAATACTACTCATAAAAATGAATAGGAATATATCAAAACAAACCCAAAGTGTTCATAAGTAGCAGCTCAAGGAATCTTCGAATGAGTTAAAAATGAAAAAAAATATTTCAATCTTTGAAATATGAATTCATCGCATCATACTCTACAGAAGATAAATAATATCATTGAACATCATGTATGAATCCAAATATGTGGATCAAAAAGAAAATAGCTAAGAATTCCTTGGTTATAAATATTTCCTTCAAAGCATCAGATCACACTAGAATATGAAACATTGATAGTGGATGCACCTCCCATATTATGGGAAATAAGGATCTAGTGATAGGAATCAAGTATGATATATAATGTGTTTTCATATTTAGAAATGATAAAAGACTAAATATTATTGGTTTTGGAAAATCCATGTTTAGGGACAAAGATATGAGACATGCTAATTTATTGGTTGATGAAGATCTTTGTCACAACTTATTAAGTTCTGGTCAAATTTGTGACTCAGTACATTCTATAATCATTACCAATAAGTTGTGTATAATCAAGGGAAAATATAGTGTAGTTTTTTTATAAGTCACATGAAGGGGAATCTCAACCTTTTGAGTAGATAAGAAGATATGTGTTTTCTATCCAAGGAAGATGAAAATAGGTTCTGGAAAAAATGACTTGGTCATGTATGCCAACCATCCTTGGAATATCTGGTGAAGTGTGATATTGATCGAGATCTACCTATGTTATCATGTGATCATACTTATATGTGTGATACTTTACAGTAAGGTAATATCACTTAAAAGACGTATAAGGTGAAAGAGTAATGGATAATAAGAGTTCTTGAACTGATATATATTGATGTGTGTACGCTTATTTCAACAAAAAAATTTGATGGGAAGAGATATTATGTATTATTTATTGATGATTTTTGTAAAATAGAATGGGTTTCAATTTTCACGCACAAGTCAGAGGTGTTCAGTTGCAGAACACATTATCACAGGGATGTTAAAAAATGTTGTGTCAAAATATATGAATGTTCCAAGCTGAGAATAGAATGGATCTCACATATGTACAAGTGGAGGATTATCTTGAGAAAACTGGGATAAGGCACCGAGATTCAGTAGTATAAACTCTTCATCAAAATGGAGTTATTGAGAGAAGAAATTGGATTATCAATGGCATGGCTAGAATTATGATCATTGAGAAATCCCTTTAGAGGTTGTTTTGAAAAGAGGAAGTGTTGACATCATCCTACATTTCTAAAAAAAACCTTATTGCATCCAAAGGATGAAAAGACTTCATATGAGTTGTGATAAGGAAAGATCCCCACATTAAAATACTTCTGATCCTTCGGAGGTAAGTATTACATTCTCAATAAGGATAAGCACTGGAATTTTGAATCTCATGAAGATAAATGGATATTTCATGGTTACTAAAGAAAAATAAAATCATATTGATGCTTCAATAAGTGATTGGGAAAATTAGTAGAGAGAAACGATGATGTAGTAGTCAAAAATGAGTAGAATATTTAGAAAATACATGAATAGTCTCATGATGATAATGATGAAGAGGTTAACAGCTCATGGGGGAGTGCAAGTACCTAAGGAAGATTTAGAGAAATATTCAGATTATTATAAGGATTAACCTAGAAAAGTATCTACACATAAATTGAAGATCCAAGATGAAATTGATGGACATAACAAAATCAGTGATTAGGAAGAACCAATTCATAAAAATAGGTTTAGAATTCCACATCAACCTTATTTCTTATCACAGGTAGAGCTAAAGTGTTTTGAAGAAGCTACAAAAGATAATAATTGGGTTCAGATGATGAACATAGAGCTTGACCAAATCAAAAAGAACTAAACATGGGAGCTTGTATTGAGACCAAACTATCCAAATGGGTCTTCCAAAAAAATTGAAGGAAGGCAACACCATAATTTGAAACAAATCATGAATTGTGTGTAAGGGATACTCCAAAATTGAGGGTATTGATATAGATGAACATATTCACCTATTTCAAGGCTATAAATAATTTTTTTATTATAATCCATAACAATGAAAAAGAAATTCAATGTTTTCAAAATTGATGCGAATTCACCATTTTTTAATGGGTTTCTAAAAGAAGTACTGTATATTTAATATATAGGTGATTTTCATTAATGAAGATGAGAAAAAGAATTGTTGATTGAAGAAGCCAATTTACGGGTTGAAGCATGCATCAAGAGCATAGTATTAATGACATAATCAGTATTTGAAGAATCTTGGTTTTTAGAGTGGTGGAGTTTATTACAATATTTATGTCAATTATGATAGTAATCAAAGGATGATAGTGCTGTTATATTTTGACAACATAATCTTCAGTGGATCAAAGAAAGCATAATGTAAACATTTTACAGAATTCATGAAATGTGAGTTCAAAATGTTAATGATTGGAGAGATAACCTTTTTTCATTAGTTTATAGGTAATGAAGGGAAAAGTTTTATTTCTAAATAAAAAAATGTTAAGGAGGTTTTTGAGAATATTTTTAATGGAAAATTTGATTAATATGAAAACTCTGGTTACAACATGGATGAAATTTTCATGAGATGATAAAGGTAAAGTGGTGAATGTTATATAATATAGGTAGATCATTTAAATTTGTTTCATTTAACAACTACACAACTAGATATTTGTTTTCCACATGACAAGTGGCATGGTATCAAAGGAATTCCAAGGAATGCCACTTACTTGTAGTTAAAGGAATACTTTGTCATATCAAGAGGATAGTGAATTTTAGTTTGTTGTATAATGATAGATCTCATTAAAGAGTTATTTGGTTATACCAATGCATATTGGGCCGATTTAGTGGACAAAAGAAAACCAACATTAAGTGGTTCATTCAATCTTGATGGATTGTGTATTTCTTGACTGAGCAAGAAGAAAGATTGAAATTCATTGAGCACCGAAGAATCAAAATATATTATAGATACCAAATCATGAACGCAATTATTATGGATGAAGTATTAGCTTCAAGATATGTGAGTTGAATTGAAGTTTCCAGTTGAAATACATTTTGATAATTCAAGTGCACAAAACCATGAAAAAATCCAATCCACCAGTCATGGATGAAGCACATTATAATCAAATATCAATTTATCAAATAGAAATTTGAGTATGTCCGTATGAATTTGAAGTATGTGCCTAGTGAACTATAGGTTTCAATCATCCTAACAAGGTAATTACCAAAATATTTGTTTGAATGAAATCAACTAGATCTTGGAGTTTAGTTAACTTCCAGCACTTGAACATTTTGGATGTGGGACCCCCTATCCATGAGGTATGGTGTGTTTTCCCTTATGTTTAGAGTTATATTTTTACCATGTTATATTCCATAATAGAGTTACCTTTTTGTTCATTAAAAATAGATAGATATGTATTTAAAAAAGGGGGAAGATGATAGGGGAGCATAAAATCTTATGATTCTGAAGATGTTCATTCAAAGATAATATATCACAATTGTTTCTCTATGAGTTTTGTGATGAATTTAGTTTCCTGGTGAAATTTTCCAGTGGGGATGAAGATTTGGTCCTCTCAATTGTAATGGAAGGGTTATATAAAGTGGTGTTTAGGGAATAAAGTAATTAATTGACAAAAGTTTCATGTTACTCTTGTTTCTCACATCGATCATAGATCATATAGGCTTAGAGTTCATGTTGATTAATTCCCTTATTTATTTATAATGTCAAAATTGAATGTGGTGGTTTTACAAGGCGATGTATAAGGTCTTGAATTCCAATTTCCCTTTACTTTGTGGTTTTTGGGTGTTGGAAGTGCCCATTAGAGGTTCCATGATGTCTGGAGAGTGTTTGGAGGAAAAGGGAATTTTCACTAGAAAAAATGGCTTGGTTGTGATGTGGAGGGATGTTTTGTGAAATATTAGTGGTGGTTAATGCATGGTGCATCCCAACTATGGAATAGGGAATCTCAATGGAATATTTCAAGGGTAATTCATTTTCATGCATGTTTACATGGTGTAGTTTGGATGTGGAGAAGGCCCTTCAAGTTTGACATGAGTCTACGATGCGGAACAAGTAGCTTCGACGTAGTGGGATTTCAGGGCTACTGGCTTTTTAGGGGTAGCTGCGGCATGATGAATCAGGATATTTCATAACCCCAATATCCACTTTTATATGATCTTCTAATGGGACTTAGACATGTAATTGACTAAGGGTGGATATCGTGTGGTCCCTCATTTTGTGCCATATAATACCTCATGTCATCCAGTTATGCGATGTGGTCCACTGGTTGTGTCATGGTCTACTATTTTTCAGTAGGTCTATAAATACCCCAACCACCATTCAAACTGGGTTTTCTCCCACTCCCTCCACTAAAACCCTTAGTTCTATAAAGTGGTTGTTTATGATCATTGAATCCATTTTCAACAGTGATTAATCTTGTATTCCCATGATCAATCTATGTTGATATGAGGTGCATTATATCTCCTATTTATAGCAATTTATCTCTATTTGGTCTTGTTTTCCTTATGTCCTTTCTTTTAATGCTTTTACATTTGATCTTTATTTTTATTATGAGGATTTCTTTGTTGTTTATCAGTGAGTTCGTGGCATGATATCCTTGGGAGATCATAATTTCTTATGATAGAAGTGAACATAGATCTAGGATGTTGATCCATTCTCATGAGAAAAATGATAACTCTTTTGAGGTAGAGTATTCGTTTCTTATCTTTCACTTACATGAAATCGTAAATTTACCATGGTTTATCCCTTTGTATGGTAGTGTAATTAACTTAATAAATATTTAACCAAATTATTGAAATAATTGGATAGTGAACGCATGTCGATGTTTTATACCGTGATAACAGTTTTCCTCTTGATTTTATAGATAGTGTGATATCTAGGTTATGCTTTTTCTAGCATGTTTTCATTATAGGTTTAACATTTTGAATTTTATTAAATTGGTAAATAACGTAAATATAGAATAATTATTGGTTGACTAATGAATTTAAGAAAAGACATGTTTAATAATCTGGTATTTCTGATAATTTGATTGTAATCAAGTTGATGTAAATTGCTTGTTTAATTTAATATTTCCTTCCATGTGGTAGTGAAATTGATAAATAACATTAATAATGTTTATTATTATCAAAAATGATAATAAAAGGAATGTAAATTGAGAATTATTCTTCTAACTATTTGATGAAACCTATTTTATGCTAGAAAGCATATGTAACAATTTGGTAGAATGTTATAGCTGATGTCATAGGGTGTCCATAGTTGAAACCTGTGAATAAAGAATCGGTTAATTCGGGATGGAATAAAATTGATTACTTGATAGAGATAAATCTTTGAGGATGAGAGTTATCATTTGTTTATAGGGGATATATGACTTGTGTTTGGGCCTATGAGGGCCCATTTTTATATGGATTTTGAGTACATTGTTTAGGGCCTAGTTTCCCCATTGACTATTTGTTTGTAGAATTATTGTGATGTGTTATGTGTCTGGGATAGATAAGCCTATGATGGATGGTCCTATGATGGTTGATGATATATGGGTGGGAAGTCCCAGATGATGTGGGAGAATTTTATGGATATGATGGTGAGATGAATCATGATATGAATGTGGGTGTTGAGGATGGAACCAGAGATGATGGAACGTGTTGAATCTAGACATACCTACTATTATGATTAAGATGGAAGTTTTCTTGATATGAATCTATTTAATGGTTGATTCTCAATTTTTTTTATCAACATTCCATTCCCCACTGTTTGAGGTAGTTTTATGTTCTTGGTTTCATTACTTAAGATATTTCCCCAAAGTACCAAAAAATATTGAATGATGTTTAATGATGTTTAATAAATTATTTAACCCTTGAGGTTAGTGTTGTTGGAATGAAAATGATATGTTACTCTTGAGAAATTGTGGAATCAGTTTGGATTTTTCCTGGAGGGAATGGAATTGTCATGATGGTTAGTGTAATTTAATTAGAATAATATTAATCAATGGATAATTAATTAATTAACATAAATTGAATTATTCAATGAAAATAAAGTAATTTAATATATCTCTTTAAAATCATTGTGTTTTTATAGCGTATCTAGTCATTAGTAGTGGAAGCTGGGAGTCCAGGTGACATTAGTTATAGTTGAATCTAAGAATAGGTTATGCCTATAGTGTGGTTGCGAGCTATATTATTTTCTACACGTTCTGTGATTTCACATGCTACCCCATGCATGTCGGTTAGGGAGACTGACACCCAGTATACTCTAGAAGGTTTTTCCTCAACATCCCAGTGGGAGGATAGATGGTTGACCACCACCTATGGACCTTCTCTCTTATCTTTGTAGTTTCATATGATATTATGTATAGAGGTTAGTTTACCAATATATATGTGTGTATAGGGTTGTGGTGACTTGTGGTTATTTCACACTTGTATCTCTAGATATAGTATCCAAAGGATTATTATAGGTATGACGTGTATAGCATGTGATGGATAGAGTTACCTTACTCAGTTTATGGGTTGTGATGGTCTAAGGTATGTTACCCAATGTATGATTTATGTTATAATGGTTATGGTGGCTCCCATAAACTACTAGGTTACTATATGGAGAGGTTATATGGGAAATTTTCATGATGTGATGCATGAGGTGCATGTTGTCGAACTTAGATCGGGTGTTTTTTGATGGATTAATTTTGGAGATAGATGGATCAAGACATATGATGTTAGGGAAGAGCAAAAAACTGGTTTGGAAGTGATAGCGGGGTACCCTTGAAGTTTCAATACTATAATATATGATCTCTTGTATGTGATACTTTGTGAGATATATCCATCAATGAACATAATATACCTTTTTAGGTAATGAGTTAGTGTCACTATTTTTCATTGTTCATTATCATGATAGGATCTAGGGATGATCCTATTGAATATATTGTTATTCTCACTCCAAGTATATATAAATGGTTTTTAGGTCATTTGGAATAGGTTGGATAATGGGTTGGAAATCAATTAGTCATGGTTTTTCAGGACTTTTTTGGATCTCGTGGTTGATGCTGAGTTTTGTATTTGGGTACCTGTAGTTTCCTTTTTAGTTTTTTTAGTGTTTTATGACATTTTAGGTACAAACATGGGATTTATTTTACCTTTATAATAGTGTATTGATTGGTATATCTATATTATCTTTCTCGTTTTCATGTTTCTCTTAGAGGGTAATGCCTCCCATTTATATGTATGATATACACTCAGTGTTAGTCTCCAACCTAGGGCTACTAAAATAGGGTCTCAAGTGATCACCATACTATTCTCATTACTTGCCTAAGATGGGTACTTGTGGGGGGAGTCTTGAAACGGTGTGTACATTTTTTTCAATAGAAGTGTCTTAGTAGTTTTTGAAGTGTTTTCAACAAACCCAAAGTAAGATATTGTTGGGGAAAATCCGATTTAAGGTTTTTGGATTCATTATGTTTGTTGAAAAAGTTAGATGACAGCATCCCAACGGATTTTCTACCAAAAAAATGTTTTGAAGGTTGTATAGTTTCCTAGTATTTCCAATATTTTTTGGAATGAAAATCAGGATTCATTTTACAGAAATTAAAGTATTACCACATAGAAAAATTGGTGGAATATATATCACCTAAAGGAGTTCATTGTGGATTTTTAGAAAAAGAATCTTGATTGAAATGAAGCATTGTTATGCAAACTGCATAGCATGTATGGAAAACCACAAATAAAATTTGACAAAAGAAATTATACCAAATAGAAAAAAAATAATACCTTGAATAAAGGGGATATTATGTTGTGATGAAATTGGGATAAGCTGATAGGGGGGATAGTAAAATAGGGGGGCTTCAAATATTACAATGCTGAAGATGCTAAAGATGTCCATTCAAAGATAATATGTCACGATAGTTTGTCTATGTGTCTGTGATGAAAGAAGTTTATTTATAGTGGATACAGCCTTTTATTCATATTATTACATGATTTTAAGCATAATTAACCATAAAATACATCCAAGGATCATAAATTCTAGTGTATGTGGATGATTAGGTACATAATTAAACATCATGAAACCAAAATTTAAAAAAAATCATTTATTTAATCTTCATTATGATCTCCTAACTCCCTTTGAGTCCTTATATCTACTTAGGATAACATGGGGAATAAATAAACAAAATGGATGATCTAAAAATCCCAATAATGTAATAAGAATAAGAATAAAGCATAAGACATAGGTTAGAAGGCATAATATGATGACATAGAAGTCATGGAATATAAAAAAGCATATGGAACCATAACATATAGAACACATGATCATATAATGATGGTATCATAGAAATGTGGCAACAACATATAACATGACATAAGCATGACTCAAGGATAACCACCAAGACCATTTCACATAGAGGAGCATGAGTCAAGGCTAACCACCAATAGCATTTCACATAGAGGATCATGAGTCAAGGCTAACCACCAAGACAATTTCATGTGACGTCTCATGAGACTAAACATTACCCAGTGCATTGTAGCACTATCTAGGCACATCCATCATTACATGTTCATGAATATGTGTTCCACATTAATAATTATACATACAAAATCATAAGGGTTACCCATATAAATAATTGGGTATCATAATCATGTCAAAAGGCATAACAAAAGGGAATATCATAATGGTGTCCATGAAGGAATGTATTTGAGTAATAAATGGACATTCATAAGAAAAAATAAGAATATATCATGATAAGTGATGTCAAACAAAGCCCAAAATAACCAATCCCCTCCTCATGAATAGGTAATGATTTTGTTGAGGGATAATTCTAATGGTCCCCACTTGGTTTCTATTAGGGAAATGTTCCCTAGTTGGGTGGTGAGAAGTATAGAGGCTAGGATGGGAGAGGGGAGAGAATAAATCATTGTAACTACCTACTGGATTGGAAGATCTTGAGGCGAATCTTATCCTGATGTGAATTCTCTATCTTTTCCCCCTATTTGAAACCCTATTGTTAATCTTCAATATACAAAGGGACATTCCCCATGTTCCAGTCCCCAGTCTCTGTCATTGGTCCAACATTCATCCCTTCCCTCTTTTTTCCAACCACCCATGGAGACTCACAAATAGACATTCATTAACATTGTGTATCCCCAAAATAGATCTTTGGAGTGTTTCATCTTCGATTTAGCTAAATAATAGAAAAAAACTGCCAGGAGTATCCAACATTTCATTCATAAATCTCTCACCATGATCTCCACCTTGAGAAACTCCCAAAAAATGACCCAAATTCACATTCTACCATAAATGAACCACTAAAAATATTTTCATCAAATGGAACCAATAAAACACCACCATCCAGACATAGATATGATCTAGACCAATCTTTAATGATGCACCAGGTAGAACTTCCCATATTTGATCATACTGAGCCATGCATATGAATAATGCACACAAAAATCTATATCAGTATCAAGAACACACTAGAGGGTGATAAGGTCCTACTATATCAATTGTGTATGGTCGGTGTTGTTGTACATTGGTTCACTATTTGATTGAATCTCTACCTCATGAATTTTGGACAACATTTATATCTGAATTAATGCAACACTTTAGTAGTCTAAATATTTTAAACCCATATGAGGAACTATCATCCCTCTAAACAATGGGTTTGGTCCATGAATACATTGAAAAATTTAAATACCTAGCCATATTGGTTCCCCATCAACCAGAACAATAGTATGTGGGATACTTTATTCAAGGATTGCATGATGACATTTAGAGATGGGTGAAAATTCATCATCCCTATACCAAGATACACTCAATGAACCTCGCTTGGCTTGTTGAGATAATAGTTTCTAAAGGTTTCTACCTCCACGGTTGCAGCTCCACCTTGCACTTTGGAACCAGTCATGATTTTAGTATTAGGAAACAAACATTATTCCCTCTACCTCAACAACCAAATTGAACACCTCCATGTTTGGAAAAATGCCCAAATCCCCCACTACTGATTCCATATCCTATCACTAGCAGTGGGGTTCACTATCTCACTATCTAGGAGTGGGATGAATGTCATAAGAAGGGTTTATATTTTTTTTCATTACCCTTTCATCTCAATGAAAAAATTCTCAAATGCTCAGGTCTTCATTGTATGGCTTGCGTGTGACAACTCACCTCCCATGACCACTACTGAGGATTCCCCAATGGATATCAGGCATGAAGATAGGGACACCCCATCTTAGGTTGTTGGTCAAGTGTTATACCTCAAAGGGACTGACACTTATTTCCAAGCTCATGGTGCCAAACACTTAGCTTCAATAATGGTCAAGTGGAAGTTAGGAGAAATTTAACTACTAGTCCTCTTTGGATAGTGGTGACACAGTCAATTTTATATCCCACATGTTATAGGCAACACTGGGGTTGGTGGTTCATGAAGCTCACAAAAAATATGTTCAGTTGGGTGATGTCCATAGATTGTGGACTCAAAGGTTATTCGAACACATATGGTGTCATCTTATTCAATATACTTGTTCTATCATTGCTCGTATCATTGGAATCTGGAGTCTTGATCTTATCTTTGGAATTTCTTAGCTGCAGACTCTTGGTGAGGTTCAAATAGTTTTTTGGATGTTAGGAATATGGGTGTGTGTTGTTTTTGTGGATATTATCTATGTAAGAGGTTTTTAGGTACATGAGATAGATAGAGTGAGAGATAGAGAGAGAAAAAAAAGAATAAAACTCAAGAAATAAGACCACGCTTCTAGGAGACATGGTCAGCACCTCCCAAGGGTCGTACCTCGCAGTAGTGACTAGCTAAGCAAGGAAAATTAAATTACACCCTATCTCAGCTGTTCTACCTCCTATTTAATATCCCAGCATCCCCAAACCTACACTCTAATATCCCCAAGAACTAATAATGAGAAAAAGAATTATTCACCTTATTTATTTAATAATCCTTCCCATACACAGATAGCCCAAAACCCCACTCTCCTAACATTATAACTCTCTTAATAACCACTTTTCCCTTAAGTTGAACCTCCAAAAGCTTGTTTGGGATTCATGGGAACTCGAATGGTAGTTCCCTTTTAACCACTCTTTGATTGAGTGTGGTTTTTCTGAAATAAGAGCAGTGTCTTCAGTTCTAAAAAATTCTTGTCCAACGGTATGCCAAGTAACATCAACCGACTTAGCTACTTATATACTATCTATTAATATCAATTTGGTGTGAATAATGCCAATTCCATCTAGGTGTTCTTTATTACGACTTCCAACTAACCGATGATATTTTTCCATGCTATGTGTTTGAACTACATTTCGAACCAATGAAAATACTACTTGGCCTCTTGTGGCAGAAAAACCGAGCCAAGTTAATGTAATCATGGTAGGACCAAGATGAGTTCTCAAAGATTATCTAGCTTCATGGCTGGAATCAGTGAAAAAAATAAGTACACTAGCTGGCCTGATTACCCCACTGTACACTTAATCTTTCCATGGTAAGGAGAAAAATTCTCCCTTTACTTTAACACTTTATTGACTTTCATGGGAAACTAGATAATGAAGAACCCCTTATTGAATGTTGTTTAGTGTGGTATATAGTTTTTTTAGACTCCTTAAAAGAGGAAATTTTATTCCATATAACAATTATACAAAGAATGCAGGATAAAAGGACAAAAAAATCGAGAAAATTAACACATGGATCCACTGTTTCAAAGTCTTCAAAATTGGTTATGAAAACATATTATTAGAAAAAATGTGAGACCCCTCACTCTCAGGTCTCCAAAAAAACCTATTCCAAATGAAATTCCATGGAAAAGATGATTGTAAATTCATGATTCATCTAATAAAACCAGAATACTTGTTCGAGAAACTATTAACCCACCTATATATTCTTATACTTCTCATAGAATAAAGCATCATGTGCTGGAAGCAATATAGAACAAACATCTGATAATTTCTCATAAGAATATTATAGTAATGCCATTAAATCATATTGTATATCCCAAATGTTTCTCACCTAAAACCCCACCAGAATTCCATGTCCTTGATTCTATATCAACTGAAATAGATGATCTGAATTCAGTAGTTCAAATCCATCTTGAACAAGACCATAACTCACAATTTCCATTTTTATTTTCCAATCAATGGCTATAGGAACCTTATCTACCTCTATTTCAATAGTCATTGGGAATTTATGAATCTCTTTTCGATATGGTGGTTCTCGATTTTCTATATACCATTTATGGACACCAGCAACCCCTAAAACTTCCAACAGTCCTTGCCTAGGTAAGCTGGATGTTGTAGCACCCCTAATGTTGCCTTCCTCCATTCCAGTAACAAAGTGTTTCCCAATCGTATCTATGTTGGCTATGATAAAACCTCACGTTACACTTTCACTAGAATTTTATGCTTTGGGATACTTTAGTACAACAAGTAGTCGAGATCCATAATTTGAACTTAACTAGTCACTTTCCATGAATGAAACTTACTACTATAGAAAAAATCATCACAATTATCATCGATTTGAGTTTATTTAGTAACAATTCCATGCTCACTTCTAACAACACCTATAGAATTTGAAATGGTTTTCTCTACAACTCCAAAAACAATCTTGGAAAAAATCTGAAAAACCTCACAAAATTCATAGACTCATATATTTTTAACCTCCATGAGTTGATTTTCACTAGGAAAAATGTATTCTACCTCACTACAAAATTCTTGTCTCATTTTTAGTAATGATAAAGAAAATTACCTTGTCACAGTGAGAGGTAGATTTTGTCCACCACTTCCTAGCATTTTTGAATATCTAGAAGGACTCCCAAATTGAATAAATCCATAGATATTGGTCTAATTAATCTAGGAACATACAAATTTTCAATAGAAGATGTTTTCCCAAGTGTCTCCAAACTTTTTAGAGATTACCACTCTCTCACCTTCCTATACATCTCTAGAAAAGTTGTCCTAAATTTCTCTTATTTTTAAAATGTTAAATCTCTCTACCAAGAGTAGAACCAATAAAAATTCATACTCTCCGTGCTATGCTATGATAAATGTAACTTTATATCCTCTAGAGTTTGATTAATTAGAAAATATGTACCGAATTTATAAATCCATCTTAATGGATCTTCTTAGGTAAAATTAGGCAGTTCAACTCTTCTTTGTCTCACTCCTTTAACCATCGATCGGATAAACATCTTACAACTTTAAATTTTCTTCTGGAATACTGAATTCCTTAACATTTCTACTTTCAAATTCACATACAAATATACCCTAACCGTGTTCTATAGACTCTATGAGGTGGTACTCTTGAATCAAAATTCCTGAATTTTTCTATCATCTGACACATCCAGTGAGAGCCTTGATTTGTTTCTTTGGCTCACACTGAAGCTCACTCATTCACCTATTTATCTCCATCTTTCTCTTGGAAAATGATTTAGAAAATAAAGTTTGTCAAGGCACCAAGACTATCTATTTGTTCCCATTTTTCTCAAAGGAAATTGGTTGATTCTCTCTTCCATGTTTCATCCCAAATGGGTTTTCTCCCTCCAGCACCATTTGCATCTTGAGTAGAAGTACACATTTCACATGGTTACGTTTGTATCTACAACAACATATGAAGAAGGTATAGGTGAGATAAAATTACCTACAAACCCCACCTTGGTGATTTAAATGCATTCTTACTTCCACATAGTGTTCAACACTACTTTTCACTACTTTCATCCATCTCTAAATATTACAATAATGGTATAACTCTCCTCACGATGCACACATTTCCTTCCCACAATCAGATTGCACAACTGAAAATGTCTCCCCACTGTTATTGTGACACTCAACCACTTATGAACAAGAAGACTTCCCATTCTCATTTTTCATTCGGAAAGATCTAATCATCTCCCCAATTCACATGTCATTCCTATACACGAGTCATATATTAATACAAGAATGTATTCCTTTATCATAACCTCAATTTACAATGGTTTCATTATTTGTTGTGATAATTTTTCCAACAAAAGACATTGAATACTTTTCTCTGTAAGACCACTCCACATAGAGATCAAAACTAATAGCTCCAAGAGTCTCCCTCTAAATGTCTTGTGAGCTCAGATCATCTACCTTTATCATGCAAAATTCCCCAAAAGAGTCATCAAATGTTAGGTATAATATTGAGAGAGAGAGATAAATATGTGTAATAATCAAATGTATATTTTTTATTGAATATTGGGAAGGACCTTCAAGAAGAGAAATTATAGTATAAGGCTAGAAGAATAAAATAGTGTAAGAAGGAAAGAGTAATCTCTAAGGATAAGAATGCTCTCCAAGAGCCAAAGTCGAGTCATCTAGTCGACCCTCCGGCTTCATAGATGAAATGCCCAAAAGGAATGTGTACCCTATCCCAACTATGAACTCCCATATTTATTACTCAACCAAAACTAACAACCCCTACCCACTATTACCAGCCCTGACAACTAATAAAGAATAAATTTACAAAATTTCCCCCATACTCAGACAACAACCCCCTGATGCCTGACCAAAACAACCAAAATACAACACAACCCCTTACACAGATAACATCCAAACTAAAAACACACACCCATATTCCTAAAAGTAGAAAATGATAATAAATTTTACCCATGATGATACCAATTATACTCTCCAGGGGAAACCAACCATATTAGATCCTCTCTCTATTATTTCACTACCCACCCAATAGGCGGGACCCAAAAACCTACCCTTGTAATGGAGACAACCCTATGGAATCCTAGTCTGTAGTAGAAACTAAATAATCTCCACACCAACCACCAATATGTCTTCATTAAACCCCAAAGTTTGCCCGCACAATTCTAGACTGATAATAAGACAGTTCTTATCCATGGTCAAGGGTCTATCTGAGTCAGGCCATATCACTACCCCCATTTACAGAAGGTATAATTTGAGATGCAGGTATTGGATTTTCTCCAATTAGTTATTACTCAACCCATTGCCAACACTTTTTCATGTATTGTTCAATTAGTAAAAAAGAAGGATGGAACCTGCCAGACATTCATTGATTATCATGCACTCAATGAGGATACTATCCTAGATAATGTAATGTATCGTCACATCGGAACATTGAACGGTGCTCAGACCAATGGCTTCCACTGTACCTTAGGAGAGACTCCTTGTATTCTAGAGGATACAGATTAGCAGCGGAGGTCTAAGATGATATTATTTGGAGAATATCCCTCCATATTATAGTGTGTATTCATAGATAAATATATCAAACATTATAAACAAAAAAATACTCAAAAAATATTAATAAATTAAAACTAATAGAATGTTTTAATAAAATTAAATACAGTAGAGGACTGAATGGTCGTGCCTTATATTAAACATTGAGCATCCAATGAGCCAATAACATGTAAAGTATGAAACAGATGAAGATAAATACATCATGATATGATGTCAAATCTGAGCTATTCCACAAACCAAATCTTCATAACTCTCGAGCTACCCTAGCATAATCTTAAGATTCCACATGAGCAGCTCATCTTGATCATCAAATCTAGAGCCTTTGCCTCATACGACGTGCATTTTCTCTAAACTTGTTAGTAGAGATAAGGTCTACATGCACAGTAAGGTTCATGTATAGGGGGTGAGAAATAAATATCAATAGGTCATCCCCAACGATAAACCTATAAACTATTGTCATAAGTTCATGTCCATGAAATATGATCATCCTAGTCAAGAAATAATTTAAATAAAACAAATAAATAAAACCACCATCAATACTTATATTAGTGACCCCGATCAACCATACCTTCCTCGGCCCAATGCTGAAATATATCTGAGAACATTGTGTGATCATTCCAACCAACATAACAATCCCAGGTCACCTCATGGTATAAATAAGTATCACAAACCTCCACAATGATAGTTTTCATTATAATTCATAACAAACCTCCCTTACGAGAGTTATTTCAACCATGGAATAATGCTCGAGTATCACAAACATCCCCTATGAGTGTTTTATCATCTGGGGAATAAGCCCATAAGTATCACAAACCAGAATCCAATCTCACCCTGATATACCAGACTAGGCATGCCTCGACCGATAGCAGGACCCCAATAGATCATAGGCCCAATGGCTCTACCCTATGTCCCTCATCAGGCTAGCACATGACAATCCCCTTGATCACCCCGTCTCCAAATCCATGGAAGCCCAACATATCTCAGCTCCAACTATGTGGAAAATGCATCCATATTTGGCTCCAAACCATGGAATCCCATCATGTATCACGCAACTCCCCAATTAGAGTTTTCTAAGTCAGTATATAAGTCCTATAAGCATCTCAGATGACCTCCCATATGGGAGTCTCCATATCCAGGGCACACTCTCTATAATAATTTCAACAAACCTCTCCTATAGGAGTTCATTTTATATCGCAATGCAACCTCTCCATAGGTATAATACATTTATTCAAAAAAACACCCAAATGGTGTATACTAGTAACATATCAGTAAATAAAACACAAAAATGGTTGTTCATATGCCTACCCATCATGAAAACCATGGTCAGAATCCTTAACGTGTGACATAGCTCATCATGGCATAAACATGCTTAAACTGTCGATCCAATTTATAAGGTGACACTCGTAGTCATATCTACCCATATCCATATGCACCAAATCATGGTTGGTCCATCAACGAGAACCCAATTGGGTTCCCTTAAGTTTTCACATAGCATGATACCCCACTTTGGGTCCTCGATATGATTCACAACCCTCGGGGAAAATTTCATATCTTAGGGGTAACACATCCCACAACCTAGTATCTGACATATCATGGCCTCACTGATCAAAATGTGAAAACCTTCAAAGTGAGGTGGCCTCAAGCCAATCACCTTACCAAGTCACTTTAGTTTGGCCTAAATACCTAACTTATTTGTCTCTTCAAATCGAAACCCAGTCCCACTAACCAAGGAATGTACCAATCTACACTAGTTGAGGACCCCAATAGTATCATGCCATGTCCTCCAATCATTCTCTTTAACCTTATTTGGGTCTTAACCCATGTCTCCCTCAAGAGACCTATGATTTTGATTATTAGAGTAAAACCTACCTATTACAGCTCGCTCGCTATAAATCACATCTTATAAGTCCTCAAGACACCCCATGGTCTCCACTATTTTGTTCAATGTGGAAAATTCCCATAATGGAATCTTATATGTCCAATTATTGTTCTATGGTGAAAAAAAAGAAAAACTCACTGAGGGAAAAGTACAAGTTATAAACCTCTAGTACATGAATTGTTGCCACAATCGTCCTCCCTAGTCATGTTTCACCGAATACTCAGCATGTACTTCTCCAAGTACACGACATATACCCCACATGGGGTGTTATGTAATTTACTTGGTCATATAACCCACAAGGGGTCTGACCAACAATAATACAAGGCCACTGGTCATGTTCCTCACATGGGCTTTGGTCGTGTGCCCTACACGACCATGTTCCCCGACACGGGGTATCTTGTCGTGACCCTGGACACACCTTGATCCACCACTACATGACTTGTCCTAAACACACACATCATGTGACCCTCATATTCAACCTTTCTCCAAAAATAGAGAACATATGATATTTGTTCATAAACAACACATCGTGTGAATAGGTTAACCTGAACATAAAACCCCTAGAATCGTCTGGAAGCCAAGATTCCTCTTAGAAAACTCATAGATTGACCCTCATAGGGTCCCCTATAGTCATTACAAGGATCTTAAAAATAAAAATGAAAAATATACAAGGATTAGGGCTTAAAACTCCAAAATCATCCTACCTCTAACAAAAACCCATCGAAGCTTCACCCATATTTGTGCACTGTAGCTATCACATAAAGATTTGGATGCTCTCGAGATCTACAGAGGCACCTCCTTCCTTTCCTACCTCTCTCTCACTCTCCTATATGGACTCTAACAAAGGGAATCCCCCAGTATGTGCATGGAAATCCAAATGAATAAGGATAATGAAAATATAGGAAAGAAAAAAATGAAGAAAAAAAAGGATCACATCCCTGGCACTCGACGAAAATTTATGCCTTGCCTAGGAAACCCCCCCCCCCAATTCCAAACCTAACCATGAAGTTTTAATCTCAATTATGAACTCCATTCAAAAGATATCACCAAATAGACATGAATGAATAAATTTATATTTAATTAATTAAATATTAAATATTTTACCAAAATTTGAATGGATCAAAATTCCACCAATCTCTTATTTTATAGGGTAAAAATTCAATTATATGACCAAGGGTGTGATAAAAAAAATATTTTAGATTGTTAATTATGGTAAAATGACCTTTTTACCCCTCATGGGAATCTGAAACCCAAAAAATATAATTTTCCTAAAATTCCACAGCCTAGAAAAACACATGCCTTTATAGATAAGTTCCCTATACCGGTGGTTGATGAAAATTTGGATGAATTACACGGTATTATAAAATACATCATGAGGGACCGTGATCCATTTTTTCATATTTATTTTTCAACCAAAATTTATTGATTATAAGGGAAAAAATTGGATCCCAATTATGCTTATCACCCCCAGACCGATGGTCAAACCAAGGTGCTGAACAATTGTTTGGAGACATAGCTCTGTTGTTTTGTCAGTGACTAACTAAAGCAGTGGTATTACTTATTAGCATGGTCCCAATTTTACTACAGAACCAATTATAATGCCTCCATTTAAACTGATCCTTTTGAGGTGATCTATGGTCACAAACCTTGAACCGTTATTTATTTCCTTCCTAGTTGTAATGTCCCATACCAAATGCCACTCATAACAGTGCCATGAGCTAGTGATCTACATGACCTCAGGTGCACCTCCCCATATGCTAGAGGTTGCTAACTTGTAGCATGTGTATTTGGAGATACATTGGGGAGATTATACCCACTTATTAAAGTAAAACAATAGTATAAATATTATCAATAAATATATCGGCCACCATAAGCAGAAAATGGAACAATATCCATCAAGAGCCAATGATAACTAAGTAAAACATGATAAAACAATAATATGATTACACTACATGTCCGGAAGTCATACAATAAAAACCCCAAATACTAAAACAATGAAAACCTCAATCACAGTCCTGAGTACAAACTAGTTCCAAACATCCCATGCTCTAACCCATCAACCCAAGCATAGACCAGAAATTCCGGACCCTGCCCTAATCCTTTACCTAAAATAAGTAACATCTTCTCGGGTATCCAATTTTAATGGTGGAATGTGAATTTTGTGAGTAAAACTCAAAAGGTCACCACTAATGGTGTCTAAAGAAAAAACAGCCTAAACAATAGTGTATGTACGTGTATAAGGAATAATAATCAACGTAGTAAACAAAACAAGTCTGATTGTTTAATAGTATTCAAATTAACCACTTTTTCTTTGGGGTTCCAAGTGACATCTGAACCCATGAAACCTACTTTTTCTTTTTTCAGAAGTCTAAACCGCATGAAAAAGGGGGGTTAAACTCTTTAAATCATAGATTCATTCTTTTTTCATATTACTTCAACTATATGTACCTTGTAACTTCATTACAGGTACCCAAACCATATAAAACATTGGTGGGCCTAGAGCATTAGTTTGGACAAACCCATGGATAAGGAACCTCAATCAAATATCCAAACCACATAATAAATCAATGGGACCAGATAATCAGTCTGGCCAAATCCAATGATGAGAAGCACCATTCCATCATCAAAATCAAACAATTATTCATATCTTTCAATTTTCACTAATAGAGACTTGTTTATTGACAACCATTTCCACGTTCCAACACACATGTCCTTTTTATCACAATAAAAATTAAAGGTTCTCCAAACCCATTTAATAACATCAATATTCCACTTCAACCATTTCTCATTTACAAACATTATTATATTATTTTCCAAGGTCCCAAAAAAAACTTAAAACCAAAACATGGCTTAAATTAAACCCAATCCCTTTCTCATGGCATAAAACACCAAAACCAAATACTCTTTTAAAACATATTGAAGCCACCCTTTAAAAAATGGGTCTTCCTCTTCAAAAAACCAAAAATGGCCCCAAGGCTTGCATTAACATTACAAAACATTTAAAAGAACCATTAAATAATTTTCAAAAAATGGGAAAGCAGTTCCTTATTTCAAAACATAATTTAAAACCAATTTAAAACCTAATTTAAAATCACATTGAGGCCAACAACTCATTTCAAAACATCATTTTCACTCACTAAAATCCACAACTTAATCAAAACCCAAATAACGCATTTTAAAATATTTCAAAATCCTCTAAGGTATTACAAAATTTATTAGAATATAAAACATTTGAATTCATCCTCTCAACATGACATAAACACTTATCCCCAATTTATACCAAGTGGCCCTTTTACCATGATAACATACCGAAATACAATTACAATCCATTTTCACTCACAAATTATCACACTCCATCATTTCCGATCATATTACACCACATTCAAGGGAAGGGAATACCAATGTGTATCCCTAGGTTTGGTATCACATTATCAACAGACCCAATGGGCCTATGAAAGGTCTTACATGTCAATTTAAGGCTAAAATTAATTTCCATATCCAAAGATATTAAAATACAAATAGGAAGTGTATTGGAACACTACATACACATGAACAACATCAATAATTTGAGATAAAAATTTACAACCACCTACTACATGCTTATTGACATCCACTTATCCAACAATGACCCTTGATCTGAACTAAAATGACTGTAAACACCTAGGTAAGGAACTCCCTATAAATAGGGTTCATAAGCTTCAAAAGAAGTGAAAATAGAGTCAGAGACTTAGCTGGAGCTTCAATTTTAACAAAATGGCACTCCAAACACCATAAAAAAATATAATGATACATAGAAGAGAGGGGAGCTCTTGGTTCATACCTTAGGCTACAAGAGAATAAATTATAAAATCAGGTGAAATCATATAAGGGTTAGGAGGGAATAAATGTAAATCATCCCACTTTTAATGAGCTTTACGGCTTGGCCACACGGTTTTCCAAATAGTGTTACAACACTAAAATCTCCTCCATCCAAGAAGAAACATTATTTCATGATTTTATTTTCCATCCACAAATGTTTTCAAACTGTAAAGACACCATGAATTCCCCTATGTACAAGAGGGACATCCATCTGCACTGGCTCCTAGTCCAACTCGTATGGTTTGTAATCCATGCTCCCTTCTCCTATAGGGTGAATGATCACAGTGAAAGATTATATCTAATAATTCACAAACTATGAACCAAACATTTTAAGGCCCATTTTCCCTCTTTTTCAAGTCTCAAACCCTGGGAACACTCCTGGGACCTTCCCTACTCCAAAGAATCATCTCATTAACCATCTTCAAGGGAGTTAAACCAAAATTTAAATAGAAAAGTACCTCAACCAAGGGTTGGGATCTTACAACCTCCTCACCATAATACTTATCATCCTTGAGATGTTTCAATGGTCCTCCACCCACATCACTCGACCTATTCCAGTCACAAAATACAGCCAACAGCCTCATTTAGATTCTAAATTAAGGGGAAAACAATCAAGGAACCATCTCTATCTGAAGGCACTCAACCGACCAAAACCCAATACAATACATGTAGTTAAAACAAAAAAGAAAAAATGGAATTTTACCAAGCTCATCCAACTAAAATATTGATTATGTCATTGTATGATCACCACTAAATATATGGTTCTCCCTTCCATAAGCTTCAGTTTATCACCACTGATTCCTATCACTAGGCACCTCTTCAATTAGAAACCCAAAACAACCTCAATATCATGATCCCATAATTCAATCGATGTGGTTCCCAAAATACCATACCCAAACACTATAATAACATGAATCATCATTGGTTCATGTCCACTTTATTGAGAAACCAACTGGAATGGACACATACCGAACATCCATTCATGAACTAAGAACCAGTTTCCTTTCCCTAAAAAGTCTTTGTTTCATTTTCTGGAGTTTACCCATGTTATCCATGATGAAATGCTAGATGTGGTTTTCAAGTCACCACTTCTATTCCACACATTATCCCAAGTTGGATTATCCCTGGATGACTCATCTTAAAAATTCCCAAATCCCACTTTTGATGCATTTCCCTCTTACCAGGTCACAATACCTCCATGCTTAGATGCATCCCACAACCTCTCAATATGCTTATTGGATTCCATACCTGAATCCATATGAGATTACACAATCAAAACCCTTAATTTCCCAAAACCGTTTTCATGCTCTAATGCATCACTAATAGAAGCATCTTGAATTACTTCCCAGAACAACCTAGAACCTGAAGCCAACACTCAGATCAATCAAATACTGCAGATGTTTTCATGATATAATTTTTTATACATTTCAATAATTCACCTCATCAACATCTTACTAGAATCCTAGTGCCACCTCAACCGATCCCTGACCAGTTCCACATTTTCATGAATCATCCAGCATGTGGGTCATACTCTTGTAGCCAACACTTCCCTCCCCACCATAGGTGTGTCATTTCCCCTACCTAACCTAAGAAACTCCAACCACCCTGGCCCATGATCGAATCATAACTAAACCCATATGTGTATGTGTTCATATATCCCTTACCCAATCAACACAAATGAAATTCAACTATCACCCGTTCTCAGCTTCCAGGAATGGAAACCACGACATTCATCAACATCTAGTACATCGCATGGACATTACTCATATATGACCAATGGTTCACTTCCAACCACATGACTTCATTTACACTACTTCATTAGTAAAATACTCAAATATACCCTTCATCAAACTAGAATTTACACTTAGATAGATTATCATATAGTCGATTGTCTCACAACGTACTTAGGATGGTTTCAAGATATTGGGCTTGATAATCTCTAAACTACGAATACACTAATATGTCTTCTGTAATGTCTTAGATTTTTGTGTATTATTTTTAAATATTATATGGATTATTTTCAAGACCGTATGATGAGATGATATGCGATTCCGAGGCCCGGTGTTCCTAAAAGAAATGTTTGAAATATATTAAATATATTGAATAGTACATGTGTTCGGTTTTCTTAAAAAAGAGAAATAACCTCTAAATAGGTGCTTGGATCAAAAATATAAGGTCACCTTTGAAATTAGAACTTGAGTTTTACCCTATGTGTGACTTAAAAATATTCAGTGTGAGTCGTTTGTAGACAAGTCATCACGGGCGTAGAAATGAATAAAATTATTTTATTTCAAATGTCTGATGTAGAGAATGGTTAGTATTTAAATATAATATTAGGCATAAATACCAGGGTTATCTGCATAAACTTCGAGTATTTGGAGGATCATTTAAGAGATCCATGGAGAATACTCTCAGGTGAACGACAATGAAGTTGTGAATCAAAGATCGACGCACCTCTGATTCGATGGATCTTGTCAATGACGATGACAACAAATTGTTATTAATTAGCAATCAAACCAAATCGAGGTAGGGTGTGTATTTTGATTCATTTATTCTCCTTTATTTTTTTCTACGATGAATGTGGATCAATTAATGAATGGATTGATTCATGGATCATTCTTATTATGAGATGCGATTATTATTCATGGTTTTAATGAGAGAATTTCTATCTTGATTTGATTTATTAGATTTTTTCTAAAAAAATGAATATAGATCGACATGAACATCAATCGAGGTATGTTCCACATGATGGATTTTTTTCTCTCACAATCCATCATTCACCACATGCGTTCACTACTGGAAATGATGTTTTTCCCAACGGGTATTTACCAACGGTTTGCTAAAACCGTTGGGATTGAAGGATTAAGAAAGCCTTTCCCAACGGTTCACTGAAACCGTTGGGAAAAGCCACCCCTTTGCCAACGGTTTCTTCAAACCGTTGGTAAAGGGGTGTGTTAATCACCCTTTTGCCAACGGTTCAACAGAACCGTTGGGAAAGGGTCACCCCTTTTCCAACGGTTTCCTCAAACCGTTGGTAAAGGGGTCCTTAGCATCTCTTTCCCAATGGTTCTTAAAAACCATTGGGAATTATTTCCCCCAAATCCAGCCGTGGGGCTGCTCTCCCCCATTCGCACAGAAACCTAATTTCATCCGCTCCACCGCTCTCCTCTCGCGAAATCCCCTATCAGAAGAGGTGAAAACCATCTGAAATCAGGTATATTTTCATTTATACACATATACTTCCTTATTTTTATTGTTATTGCTTTAGTATTTTAGTTTTAAGTTATCAATCCAGCTCCAGCTCTCTGCTACTCTCCAAATCACCCATCCAAATAGGTGAAAACCCATTCGAATCATCTCAAATCAAGTAATTTTTTGTTTATACACATATGATCCCTTGTCTTTATTATTTTTATTGTTATTGCTCTAGTATTTTAGTTTTAAGTTATCAATCCAGCTGCAGGTATCTGCTACTCTCGAACTCCCCCATAGGAATAGGTGAAAACCCATCTGAATCATCTCAAATCAGGTAATTTTTTCTTTATACACATATGGTACCTTGTTTTTATTGTTATTGATCTAATATTTTAGTTTTAAGTTTGGATTTTGATGTGATTTCACCGTGTAAAATAGGGAAATGAATAAATATTTTGTTAATTAATTAGTTTCCCCTGGAATATCAGTTGTGTTATAATATCCATGCTAAATAAAGGGGTAATGTAATAAAAGACCTTGAATAAATAAATTGTGGAAGTTGGGGTATGTTGCCTCTATGAGAGGTTTTTTGTTGTGTTTCATTGTATGTTGTAGGCTGTTTTATGGGGATTGAGGTGACCAGTTGGGCTTTGTGATATGTGGGGTTGTAATGTGATGGTTAGTGGGCATGGATGTGTCATGTGAAGTTGTATGATAGTGATGATGTGTGGTGGTGTTGTGTCGTGTGGAGGTGTTGTGTGATGAAGTTGTGGTGTATAATGTGGTGAGGTGGTTTTGGTTGTGCGGTGGTTTGTGATGTGAAATATTTTTATTGTGATATGTGGTTGTTTTGGTGAGATGGTTGGTCGATGTAACATGGTGTCGATGGTTATTGTGAGATGGTGAGTTGTTGTGTGGTGGTTTTATTAGTTTCCTGGTTATCTATGGAATAAATTATGCTGTTAAAACAAAAAACAAGATATTAAATAAATGAGATGGAATAGAAATGGATGTGTGGTAAATGTATTTAATTAATTTAACATTAAATGAATGGACAATGTAAGTGTGAATGAAGTGGCTTATAAATGAATGTGAGAAATGCTATGCGTCTTGTGTGGTGGTGGTGTGGTTTATGTGTTTTATGGTAGTAGTGAAGTGTGTGATTATGTAGTTAATGTGAACCCATAGGTTGAGTATTTTGTGCTATCTATATATCATGTATTTTTATGTTATTTCTACACATTCCAGGGGGTGGTATGTCTAGGTGGTGGTGGTGGGGTTACAGGGGAGGGGGTGTGGGCAGTTTGGGAGGGTGGGCGGGGCTATCCAGGGGGGGTACGGGGTGTCCAGGGGGGTACGGGGGTGGGCGGGCTTTCCACAAGGGTGGACGGGCTGTCCACGGGGGTGGCCGGGCTGTCAAGGAGGGGTGGGCGGGCTGTCCAGGGGGGTGGGTGGGCTGGCCACGGGGGTAGGGGTGTCCAGGGGGTGGGTGGGCTATCCAAGGGGGTGGGGGCTGTCCATAGGGAGAAGGGGTGTCGAGGGGGGTGGGTGGGCTATCCATGGGGGTGGTTGGGCTGTCTAGGGGGTAGGGGGTGTCCACGGGGGTGGGTGGGTTGTCCATGGGGGTGGGCGGGGCTGTCCACGGGGGTGGGAAAGGCTGTCCACGGGGGTGGGCGGGGCTGTCTAGGGGGTGTGGGCTGTCCTGGGTGTTTGGGTGGGGTGTCCTGGTGGGGGAGGGGTGTGTGGGGTGTCCAGGGGGTGGTATGTCTAGGTGGTGGTGGTGGGGTTGCAGGGGAGGGGGTGTAGGCTGTTTAGGAGGGTGGGCGGGGCTATCCCGGGGGGGTACGGGGTGTCCAGGGGGTACGGTGGATTGTCTGATGTTTCTCTAATGGTCAAGGATGGAATGTTTGGAGGACATCACAAGTCCTGACTGGTTGATCCTAGATGCAATTTCATGATCATGGATGTAATTCCTATAGGGAATCTCTTGATTTTGGTGATCTTCTCCATTTTCATCAAAAGACATGTTTGACACACTGGGAGGGAAACTCTAGAGTCAGTGTGACATGTCTTGAAGGGTGATTTATGTCCATAGTGACATGATTTGAGGACATCACATGACCTAGTTGGTGTGCCTAGAGGGTGTTAAGGGAGCCATCTAACATTCCTGACATTTAATATGAGACTGAGATAATATGTATTGATTCCCCTATATAGAATGAGATACATATCTATTGGAAAACATGTAGTCTGTATGGTGAGAATTAAAGGCTTTTCATTACAAGGGTGGAATATTCATGGGTGCCATATGATTTTATTTTACATGTCAAGGGGACATCAAATGATCAAAATAGGTTTCCAATGGAATGTATTGTGAACATGATGAAATTTCCTAGTGCAATAAAATTTCATAGGTGATGCATGTTATGAACACTAGGGTCAACATATATTTCCTTCACCTTAGTCTCCCATATTTTAGTATTTCATCCATCCTTTTATCCCAAATTCCATAGATTTATACATTATTTTATTATATTATGTCTCAAATTATCTAAAATATGTGTTTGATGTTCTTTACGTGACCTATCATAATTCCTTCTCATAATCTATAGTGATCATGGGAAGATCCCATGCATGATTCATGATCACTCAAATTATTCTGCAGATCATACATAATGGAAGCCTTACAGGATGTGAGATGATTATATCTATGAAATCTACTCAGGTACCTGGTGAGGAAGTGCATATTAATTCAAAAAGGTAAATCGCATATGAGGATACCCTACTAATATGGTTATGGGATGAGGCGTGCTCTGATGTGATAACACATTAAGTTCTTGTTGGTTTTACATTTTTTCAATAACAAATTAGTATGTTTTTTTCACATGTGTAGTTGATACCATGATTATTTTCTTCCTTTATCGTTTACTTAAATGTATTTTCTATTAAAGTTCAATACTATTGAATCGTTTATGACAAAATGACTTATATGAATTCTTTTTACAGAATGGACAGAAGTTGGATGTATGAAACCGATCGTATCTCAAGCGATTTTCAAAACAATTTGGAGAGATTTATAGATTTTTCATTTCATAATGCTTCAGATAGTGGTCGCATACACTTCCCATGTTCCAATTGTGTTGGTAGACCTTGGTTGAGTCGTGAAGAAGTCAGCTACCACATAACCAAAAATGGTTTTCAAGCAAACTACTTTGTGTGGTATCACAGTGGGGAGAAAATGAAATCTCAAATTGGTGATGATCGAAAAGAAAGGACTAGAATGGAGAATTTGTTAGATGATCGGTTTCCGTTTATTCGTCATCATGAAAAAGAAAGGATTTCGACTCAAGAAGACGTCGATATGAGGACAACTGATGCATCTAGTGAAAATGATGATATTGATAGGGTGAAAAAATTGAATGATGCTGCCACGACTCCAGTATATCAAAAATGCGATAAAATGAAAGAGCTGGAATTTTTAATCCGATTATTTCATGGAAAAACTATGTATGGGATTTCTAATACAGCAATCGATTACATTCTTACCCTCTTGAAGGATTTACTTCCAGATGATGCAGATATTCCCTCAAACCACTATATGGCATGGAAGTTAGTTGAAGAACTTGGATTTTCCAGAAACAAAATTCATGCTTGCCCGAAATATTGCAGTTTATTTTGGGAAGAAACCGCTGAACGAAATGAATGTATAAAATGTGGCACATCCCGCTGGAAGTCAAAATCTGATGGAACACCATCCCACGTTCCACAGAAAGTAATGTGGCACTTTCCATTGATCCCCAGACTCCAGATCTTTTTATGTCTGATGACATATCAATAAAAATGAGATGGAATGATACCGAGAGAACGAAGACTAATGATGAGTTGGTTCATCTTGTAGATGGATTTTCATGGCAGAGATTTGATGCTCGACATCCTGATTTTTCAGCTGACGTGCGTAATGTGAGGTTGGGTCTTTCATGCGGCGGTTTTAATCCGTTTGGGCAGATGCTTACTTCGCACAGCACATGGCCAGTTTTTATACACATTTATAATCTTCCCCCATGGTTGTGTATGAAAAAATATTTCACTTTTATGAGTATACTCATATCTGGTCCTTCTGATCCCGGCATTGATATTGATGTATACATGCAACCTTTAATAAAAGAGTTGAAACTTCTTTGGGATGTGGGTGTGCGCACATACGATGCATGTTCAAAAGACATATTTCAGATGCGTGTTGCGCTTATGTGGACGATCAATGATTTTCCAGCTTATGCAATGATGTCTGGATGGAGCACGAAGGGAAACTGTCATGTCCAGTTTGTATGAAGAATACACGATCCAGAAGACTGAAACATCGTTGTAGTTTCAGTTTTATGGGACATCGACGATTTTTGCCAAAGGATCATCCATATAGAATGAATCATCGAAGATTTGATAATACTATAGAGACCGATGATCCACCTCAGCGTATGTCTGGAACTGATGTGATTAATGAATTGAAAGATTTCAGTTTTTCGTTCGGGAAGGGTCAAATGAAATCTGGAAAGAGAAAGAATGTTTCCACAGAAACCTGTTACAATTGGAGGAAGAGGAGTATCTTTTTTGATTTTCCTTATTGGTCAACCAATTTGCTACGTCATTGCTTAGACGTAATGCATATTGAAAAGAATATATGTGAAATGGTGCTTTTAGTTCTTCTAAATGTCAAGGGGAAGACAAAAGATGATTTACGATCTCGACGTGACTTGGTGGATTGGGGCATCAGACCAGAATTGCATCCTGTACGTATCAGTGAAAATAAATGGCAACATCCATGTGCTTCTTATGTGATGACACCTACTGAAAAAAAAACAATTTTTGGAAGTATTAGAGACTATTATAGTTCCTGATGGCTATTCAAGCAACATATCTAAACGGGTCAACAGAAGAGAGTTGAAGCTAAAATCTTTGAAGACTCATGATTATCACGTTCTACTGCATGAGTTTCTTCCAATAGCAATCCGTCATCTTTTGTCCAATAATGTAAGGGTGGGTTTTATTCAGTTGTGCCATTTGTTTAGAGATCTTTGTGCTAAGAAGTTGTCCAAGTCTTTCTTGCAAAAAATGTTGACAGATGCCCCATTAATTTTGTGTGAGTTGGAGAAAATATTTCCCCCATCATTTTTCACATGCATGTTGCATCTGACTGTCCATATTCCAACTGAAATACTTATTGGAGGAACTGTTTATTTTCGTTGGATGTATCCAACTGAAAGAAATATGTTCACATTAAAGTCTTATGTTCGAAACAAGAATCATCCCGAAGGTTCTATCGTGAACGGTTACTTAGCTCAAGAATGTATGGATTTCTGTTCAATGTATTTGTCTGATCTTACTACAAGAATGAACAGACCAATGAGAAATGAATAAGAACTATATGAGAAAATTGAACCCAGTTTTCCATCACTTCTTCAAATAGGAGGAATTCCTGGATCATATACATTGAATACATTAAGCCATGAAGAGTGGGGATGGCACATCGCACAGTTTTGTTCAACTGTGATTTGTTCGATGACTATATCAGGTAACAAAATTGAATATGTATATCTTACATATATATCTGTTAAACTGTTCATATTTTTTTATCTACAGGGAACATAAAACAATGATAAATAGGAAGCATAGTTCTTTATCTTTGAAAAGGAGAGAGACTTTTCATAGCAAAGAGTTTTCTTCTTGGTTAAAATTGAAGGTAAAAATATTACTGTTTAAATTAATTATTTCAATATTTACTTAAGTTTAACTGTCATTTATATTGCAGGTATTGAGTTTGTCTGCTGACTCTGTCTCTGAGGAAATAAGAGCTTTGGCTTTTGGTCCTAATACCGTGATTCGTGACTGTAAATCAATTGTTATCAATGGGTACAGATTTATTGTCACTGAACGAGCCAAAAACATGAGAACACAACATGATGGTATTATGGTTACTGCCACAACATATTGTTATGCCAGTGCATCAGATAGTAGACCGCGACTTGAAAATGTGGGTTATTATGGAGTAGTTGAGAAAATAATAATATTGGATTATTACTCTCATGGACGAGTCACAATGATGAAATTCCATTGGTTTGATTCGATGGCGAGACATGGCACATTTATTGATGATTGTGGATTTCGAGTAATTAATATGACCTGCACTCTTGCTACCGAAGAACCATATGTGTTGGCATCAATGTCTAAACAAGATTTTTATGTCAAAGATCAACTTCAACCTGAATTTTGTGTCATAGTTGAAGTAATTCCAAGACATATTTTTGATGATGCTGATGATGGAATTGACACTGTCCCTATTGCCATTGGAACCAATCCATTTATTTCTTTTGATGAATCCAATAGCTCAATTGTCAGAGTTGATTGTGAACCTGAAGTTGTGGTTGGAAATATATAGAATCATTCATCCATGTTCTCAATTCTTTTGGTTTACCTCGAGTTGGGTTGTTAAGGTTGGTAATATTCATATTTATTTAGTATTTATCACAAATATGTTTTAGTTGACTTGACCGTTATGTGAATTTTCAATGTTTATTGGTTGTTGTTTTATTTGAATTGCATTTTCTAATTTGGAATTGAACTGTATTCAAACCAAATCAAACAATATTTCTAACTTGGTGAACATTACAACATGTATGTTTTATTAAATTCATTCAAGCTCTTCTAAAACAATTGATAGCTAAATTACAAATGAATCCCCTCATTCCCTCATATATTTAGTTTTTTGGTTTACACATTAATTTTCTTTTTCTAATTAATTACATATTTGTTTTCAAATGCAGGAAATGCAGCCAATTGAAGAGAGACGAAGAAAAAAAAATGGCGGAGAACAATCGTCGGATGGAGGAGATGGGCATTCCACCATTAGTGCCTACAATGAGTACTTTATTTCAAATATATATATATATATATATATATTTACAGAATATATAATGTCATGTGATTAATTTTTTTTGTAAACTTTTTTGTAGGATCCACCATTACGTCGACAGTTATTCGACGAGGAGCCTAGTAATGGTCCTAGTACTCAGGCCGGTGGTACGAGGAGGGTTCGTACTAGAGGTGGATGTAGAGCTGCGTATGCCCGACTAGACCCTGACCCTCCCACTGACATTTCATCCTTCCCACATTCTGATCCCGGTGTGTCGTTAGGGACACACGGGGTATTTAGGCCTCCCATGTTTTCGCTACCTTCTGCATCTTATGCCCCATCATTTTCACATCCCATGATGATTCCCACTCCCCAGTCAGCATCAGGTCATACAGCTGTTCCATCTTCTTTTCCTTCTACTTCTGTCTCTCCAAGATTTTATATTCCATCGTCTTCGACTTCTGTTCCACCAGAGGGTCTTCCATCAGGTTCTGTGGATCCGGCGCCACTCATTGATCAGACTAGCGCAGGTATATTTATAAAACCCTAACAAATTTTTATAGCAATATTTATTTTCATTATAACATGTTTTGATAAAATATTTGTTTTTCTTTCATGACAGATACATCTACTGACAGGAGGCGGGGGCGGGGCCGTACACGCATGCGTTCGGTGTGGAACCATCGCACACAAGTTATGGTGGAATATAATGAAGACAATCAGATGGTTGAGAAAACAGGGCAGCAATGTCGGAGTTTTCTGGCGACGCTTGCCAAATACTACGACATCATTCCCGTCAGCCCGCTGTCATGGATACATTTTCCACATGAGGTCAAAGATAGATCTTGGGCAGAGATATGGGTAAAAAAATCTGTTGTATTTAATGCCAAGAATTATTTTTGTATTTATATGAATTAATATTTTGATTTCAGCTTCGATTTAATTTTCCTGATGGTGAGGGTGCACGACTGGAACGTCTAAAGGATTTAGGCGAGCTTTGGAGAGCCTACAAGCATGAGCTGTATATTGGCTGGCGTGCTAGAGTTGGCACTGAGTTAGAGGCGGTACCAGTCATGGATGATTGTCCTATAGAGCAGTATCGTCAGATGATTACTCATTGGACGAGTACCCAGTTTAAGGTATGAATTACATTTGAGGTATTTAAATAATAACTTTCAAGTTTTTCATTAATATTATCCTTTTCATTATCAAATTTTATTTAGGAATCATCTGGAAAAAATAAAAAAAACATTGATGCAAAAAAATACCTCCATACACTAGGACGCACGACGATGCTGGATCATGAGAGGCAGCAGGTATGACAATTGTTTATAAGTTTTCTTTACGACTTACATTTTCTTTTCTTTCCTCAATTATTTAATCATTTGCTAAAGTTTTTATATAACTTTTGTTTTCAATGTCATTGTAGAGGCAAGTACAAAATATTGAAGGACGTGTGCCTCGAGCAAAACTGTTTTGCTCGAGTAGACGAAAAAAGGATGGAAGTGCTGTCAACGAAGCGACTCAGCAGCAGATTGTAAGTTTTAATCTATTGATTTTATATTTTAATATCTATTTCGTAACTTAATAATATATTTATATTTGTAACAGGATTCTTTAGAGGCCCTCGATGCCCAAGAAGCAGACAATTTTGGGCCATCTGATCACTTACATCAGGTGTTGGGAGAGGATCATTCTGGCAGAGTATGCTGCCGACCTAGGATAGCCCCGACGAGGTATTGGCCTGCCTCAGGTATGAGTTGTAGTGCCACCGAGATGCAGAAAGTTAGGGAACAGGCAGAACAGGCTGATAAAAGGGCCACAGAGACGGCATAACAGTCTGCTAGGGCAAACAGTGCATTTATGAAATTTATTGAAGTTCTACGTCCGACACTTCCAGCAGAGGCCAGCCCAACGATTGATGAATACATGTCGTCGATACATTCTATATATGGTGCACCAGGTGGCAGTTCCAGTGGTGTTCAGGCCGATGTCCAGCTTGAAGATGATGATGGCGAGGAGTCTGATGCGGAAGACGAGGGAGATGAGGAGGGTGAGGAGGAGGGCGAAGGCGAGGAGGAAGGCGTTGTGGAGGGTGAGGACGATGAGGAGGACGATGAAGAGGGTGATGATGATGATGATGATGATGGTGATGGTGATGCTGATGTGGGACATATTGATCCGTTACATTTTTGACTTATATTACTGAGATTTGATGTTTAATCTATTCTAGTTGTTGGTTTTATCTAGACTCGTAGTATAGTATTGGAGTTGAGTTATTTTTATATATTGTCTGTTTTTATGGATGTTGTTGTCTTTTAGTGGTTGTGTGTTTGAGAACTCCCTGGACAACCCCCCTCATTCTTGGACCCTGGACAACCCCCACTCCCCCTTGGACCCTGAACACCCCCCGGACAGCCCCGCGGACAGCCCCCTGGACAGCCCCCCGTACAGCCCCCAACCCTCCACCCTGGACCCCGGATAGCCCCCCAGACAGCCCCCCGGACAACCCCCCCCCCCACCCTCCCCCTTGGACCCCGGACAACCCCCAAACACCCCCCGGACAGCCCCCTGAACAACCCCGGACAACCCCCTGAACAACCCCTGAACAACCCCTGAACAACCCCCTGAACAACCCCCTGAACAACCCCCGGACAGCCCCCTGAACAACCCCAGACAACCCCTGAACAACCCCCAAACACCCCCCGGACAGACCCCACACAACCCCCCCACCCTCCTCCTTGGTCCCCAGACAGCCCCCAGACACCCACCGGACAGCCCCCCCGGACAGCCCCCGTAGACAGCCCCCTGGACAGCCCCCCGTACAGCCCCCAACCCTCCACCCTGGACCCCGGATAGCCCCCCCGGACAGCCCCCGGACAACCCCCCCACCCTCCCCCTTGGACCCCGGACAACCCCCCAAACACCCCCTGGACAGCCCCCTGAACAACCCCGGACAACCCCCTGAACAACCCCTGAACAACCCCTGAACAATCCCTGAACAACCCCCTGAACAACCCCCGGACAGCCCCCTGAACAACCCCAGACAACCCCCTGAACAACCCCCAAACACCCCCCGGACAGACCCCGCACAGCCCCCCCACCCTCCTCCTTGGTCCCCGAATAGCCCCCCGGACACCCACCGGACAGCCCCCCCGGACAGCCCCCCGGACAGACCCTCCACCTTCCTTAATTTCATTAGCTCTGAAATGTTTCATAGCACGATCAACTAAAATCTAATCCATACTAAATATGATATAAAAATATTCTATATAAATTTCCATAAGATTTTAAGTGAAAACAAAAAGTGACATACAAAAAACTAACCAAACGCATTCGAAATGTGTTGATGCTTTAGGACAACAATCCATGGGTCATATGTGATGTGTACGAATCAACCCCGCGTCAATCCGAGGCGCGGTGTGGTCGGAACAACTCAAAGTGTTATGTCTTTTTTTCAAAAGGACATCATTTTAAGTGAAAAACATCAACTGGCATACGGAAAACCGGCCAAACACATTCAGGTTGTGTTGATACTTTAAGAAAATGATCCATGGGTCATTTGAGACGTGTACGAGTCAACCCCGCCTAAATTTGAGATGCGGTGTGGTCATGACCACTCTAAGTGACTTTCTTTTGTTTAAAATGGACAGTATTTTAAGTACATACGGAAAACCGACCAAACGCATTCGGTTTCTGTTGAAACTTTAGGAGAACAATCCATGGGTCATATGTGACGTGTACGAGTCAACTCCAGCTCAATCCGAGGCACGGTGTGGCTGACACCACTCAAAAGTGTCTCTATTTTGTTTAAAATGGACTTCATTTTTAGTGAAAACAAAAAATGACATACGGAAAACCGACCAAACGCATTCGGTTTCTGTTGAAACTTTAGGAGAACGATCCATGGGTCATATGTGACGTGTGGAGAGTCAACGACACCTCAATCCGAGGCGCGGTGTGGCCGACACCACTCAAAGTGTCTCTATTTTGTTTAGAATGGACAGTATTTTGGCCATTTATGACACCAGAACTGCGTTGTCGGTCACTGCGGGCACATGGAACGTCCGATTGACGTGCCGTCTGTGCGTACACGTCATGAATAATAATTATAATGTTGAAAGGTGGTTTTAGGTCAATCCGAGGTCGTCCGCTATGAATTTGACCGTTGGACGCCCGTTTTGGCCGTTTATGACACCAGAATTGCGTTGTCGGTCACCGCGGGCACACGGCATGTCCAATTGACATGCCGTCTGCTCGACCACTTCAGAAATCACTGTCCCGTATTTGTCGTCTGATTTCAGGCCATTCCGACTTCGTTCGGCCCATTTGGACCCCCCCTCACGCGCGTTTACGAAGCGCGCACATCACTTAAAACACGAATATTGAGTCGTACCGCGCAAACCGCACGTCCAATTGGCGTGCCGTCTGCGCGTACACATCTCGAATAATAATTATAATGTTTCACGGTGGTTTCAGGTCAATCTGAGGTCGTCCGCTATGAATTTGATCGTTGGACGCCCATTTTGGCCGTTTATGACACCAGAACTGCGTTGTTGCTCACCGCGGGCACACGGAACGTCCGATTGACGTTCCGTCTGCTCGACCACTTCATAAATCACTGTCCCATATTTTTCGTCTGATTTTCAGGCCATTCCGACTTCGTTCGGCCCGTTTGGACCCCCCTCACGCGCGTTTACGAAGCGCGCGCATCACTTAAAACACGAATATTGAGCCTTACCGCGCAAACCGCACGTCCGATTGGCATTCCGTCTGCGCGTACACGTCACGAATAATAATTAGAATGTTTCACGGTGGTTTCAGGTCAATCCGAGGTCGTCCGCTATGAATTTGACCGTTTGACGCCCGTTTTGGCCGTTTATGACACCAGAACTGCGTTGTCGGTCACCGCGGGTACACGGCACGTCCGATTGACGTGCCGTCTGCTCGACCACTTCATAAATCACTCACCCGTATTTTTCGTCTGATTTCAGGCTATTCCGAAATCGTTCGGCCTGTTTGGACCACCCTCACGCGCGTTTACGAAGCGCGCGCATCACATAAAACACGAATATTGAGCCGTACCACGCAAACCGCACGTCCGATTGACGTTCCGTCTGCGCGTACACGTCAAGAATAATAATTAGAATGTTGCAAGGTGGTTGCAGGTCAATCCGAGGTCGTCCGCTATGAATTTGACCGTTGGACGCCCGTTTTGGCCATTTGTGACACCAGAACTGCGTTGTCGGTCACCGCGGGCACACGGCACGTCCGATTGATGTTCCGTCTGCTCGACCACTTCATAAATCACTCTCCCGTATTTGTCGTCTGATTTCAGGCCATTCCGACTTCGTTCGGCCCGTTTGGACCCCCCTCACGCGCGTTTACGAAGCGCACACATCACTTAAAACACGAATATTGAGCCGTACCGCACAAACCGCACGTCCGATTGACGTGCCGTCTGCGCGTACACGTCACGAATAATAATTATAATGTTTCACGGTGGTTTCAGGTCAATCTGAGGTCGTCCGCTATGAATTTGATCGTTGGACGCCCATTTTGGCCGTTTATGACACCAGAACTGCGTTGTTGCTCACCGCGGGCACACGGAACGTCCGATTGACGTTCTGTCTGCTCGAACACTTCATAAATCACTGTCCCGTACTTGTCGTCTGATTTCAGGCCATTCCGACTTCGTTCGGCCCGTTTGGACCCCCCTCACGCGCGTTTACGAAGCGCGCGCATCACTTAAAACACGAATATTGAGCCGTACCGCGCAAACCGCACGTCCGGTTGACGTTCCGTCTACGCGTACACATGAAGAATAATAATTAGAATGTTTCACGGTGGTTTCAGGTCAATCCGAGGTCGTCCGCTATGAATTTGACCGTTGGACGCCCGTTTTGGCCGTTTATGACACCAGAACTGCGTTGTCGGTCACCGCGGGCACACGGCACGTCCGATTGACGTGTCGTCTTCTCGACCACTTCATAAATCACTCTCCCGTATTTTTCGTCTGATTTCAGGCCATTACAACTTCGTTCGGCCCGTTTGGACCCCCCTCACGCGCGTTTACGAAGCGCGCGCATCACTTAAAACACGAATATTGAGTCGTACCGTGCAAACCGCACGTCCGATTGACATGCCGTCTGCACGTACACGTCACGAATAATAATTAGAATGTTTCACGGTGGTTTCAGGTCAATCCGAGGTTGTCTGCTATGAATTTGACCGTTGGACGCCCGTTTTGGCCGTTTATGACACCAGAACTGCGTTGTCAGTCACCGCGGGCACACGGCACGTCCGATTGACGTTCCGTCTGCTCGACCACTTCATAAATCACTCACCCGTATTTGTCGTCTGATTTCAGGCCATTCAAAAATCGTTAGGCCCATTTGGACCACCCTCACGCGCGTTTACGAAGCGCGCGCATCACTTAAAACACGAATATTGAGCCGTACCGCGCAAACCGCACGTCCAATTGACGTGACGTCTGCGCGTACATGTCATGAATAATAATTAGAATGTTGCACGGTGGTTTCAGGTCAATCCGAGGTCGTCCACTATGAATTTGACCGTTGGACGCCCGTTTTGGCCGTTTATGACACCAGAACTGCGTTGTCGGTCACCGCGGGCACACGACACGTCCGATTGATGTGCCGTCTGTTCGACAACTTCATAAATCACTCTCCCGTATCTTTTGTCTGATTTCAGGCCATTCCGACTTCGTTTGGCCCATTTGGACCCCCCTCACGTGCGTTTACAAAGCGCGCGCATCACTTAAAACACGAATATTGAGCCGTATCACGCAAACCGCACGTCCGATTGACGTGCCGTCTGCGCGTACATGTCACGAATAATAATTAGAATGTTTCAAGATGGTTTCAGGTCAATCCGAGGTCGTCCGCTATGAATTTGACCGTTGGACGCCCGTTTTGGCCGTTTATGACACCAGAACTGCGTTGTCGGTCACCGCGGGCACACGACACGTCCGATTGACGTGCCGTCTGCTCGAGCACTTCATAAATCACTCACCTATATTTTTCGTCTGATTTCAGGCCATTCCGAAATCGTTCGTCCCATTTGGACCACCCTCACGTGCGTTTACGAAGCGCGCGCATCACTTAAAACACGAATATTGAGTCGTACCGCGCAAACCGCACGTCCGATTGACGTGCCGTCTGCGCGTACACGTCACGAATAATAATTAGAATGTTTCACGGTGGTTTCAGGTCAATCCGAGGTCGTCCGCTATGAATTTGACCATTGGACGCCCGTTTTGGCCGTTTATGACACCAGAACTGCGTTGTCTGTCACCGCGGGCACACGACACGTCCGATTGATGTGCCGTCTACTCGACCACTTCATAAATCACTCTCCCGTATTTTTCATCAGATTTCAGGCCATTCCGACTTCGTTCGGCCCGTTTGGACCCCCCTCACGCGCGTTTACGAAGCGCGCACATCACTTAAAATATGAATATTGAGCCGTACCGCGCAAACCGCACGTCCGATTGACGTGACGTCTATGCGTACACATCAAAAATAATAATTAGAATGTTTCACGGTGGTTTCAGGTCAATATGAGGTCGTCCGCTATGAATTTGACCGTTGGACGCCCGTTTTGGCCGTTTCTGACACCAGAACTGCGTTGTCGGTCACCGCGGGCACACGGCACGTCCGATTGACGTGTTGTCTGCTCGACCACTTCATAAGTCACTCTCCCGTATTTTTCGTCTGATTTCAGGCCATTACGACTTCGTTCGGCCCGTTTGGACCCCCCTCACGCGCGTTTAGGAAGCGCGTGCAGCACTTAAAACACAAATATTGAGCCGTACCGTGCAAACCACACGTCCGATTGATGTGCCGTCTATGCGTACATTTCAAGAATAATAATTAGAATGTTTCACAGTGGTTTCAGGTCAATCCGAGGTCGTCCTCTATGAATTTGACCGTTGGACGCCCGTTTTGGCCGTTTATGACACCAGAACTGCGTTGTCGGTCACCGGGGTCACACGGCACGTCCGATTGACGTTCCGTCTTCTCGACCACTTCATAAATAACGCTCCCGTATTTGTCGTCTGATTTCAGGCCATTCCAACTTCGTTCGGCCCGTTTAGACCCCCCTCACGCGCGTTTACGAAGCGCGGGCATCACTTAAAACACGAATATTGAGTCGTACCGCGCAAACCGCACGTCCAATTGACGTGCCGTCTGCGCGTACACGTCAAGAATAATAATTAGAATGTTTCACGGTGGTTTCAGGTCAATCCGATGTCGTCCGCTATGAATTTGACCGTTGGACGCCCGTTTTGGCCGTTTATGACACCAGAACTGCGTTGTCGGTCACCGCGGTCACACGGCACGTCCGATTGACGTTCCGTCTGCTCGAACACTTCATAAATCATTCACCCGTGTTTGTCGTCTGATTTCAGGCCATTCTGAAATCGTTCGGCCCATTTGGACCACCCTCACGCGCGTTTACGAAGCGCGTGCATCACTTAAAACACGAATATTGAGCCGTACCGCGCAAACCGCACGTCCAATTGACGTGTCGTCTGCGCGTACACGTCACGAATAATAATTAGAATGTTGCACGGTGGTTTCAGGTCAATCCGAGGTCGTCCGCTATGAATTTGACCGTTGGACGCCCGTTTTGGCCGTTTATGACACCAGAACTGCGTTGTTGGTCACCGCGGGCACACGACACGTCCGATTGATGTGCTGTCTACTCGACCACTTCATAAATCACTCTCCCGTATTTGTCGTCTGATTTCAGGCCATTCCGACTTCGTTCGTCCCGTTTGGACCCCCCTCACGTGCGTTTACAAAGCGTGCACATCACTTAAAACACGAATATTGAGCCGTACCGCGAAAACCGCACGTCCGATTGACGTGTCGTCTGCGCGTACATGTCACGAATAATAATTAGAATGTTGCACGGTGGTTTCAGGTCAATCCGAGGTCGTCCACTATGAATTTGACCGTTGGACGCCCGTTTTGGCCGTTTATGACACCAGAACTGCATTGTCGGTCACCGCGGGCACACGGCACGTCTGATTGACGTGTCGTCTGCTCGACCACTTCATAAATCACTCTCCCGTATTTTTCATCTGATTTCAGGCCATTCTGACTTTGTTCAGCCCGTTTGGACCCCCCTCACGCGCGTTTACGAAGCGCGCGCATCACTTAAAACACGAATATTGAGTCGTACCGCGCACACCGCACGTCCGATTGACGTGTTGTCTGTGCGTACACGTCACGAATAATAATTGGAATGTTTCACGGTGGTTTCAGCTCAATCCGGAGAAGTTGTGTGGCCGACACCACTCAAAGTGTCCGTCTTTTGTTTCAAAAGGACGTCATTTTAAGTGAAAAGCATCAACTGACATACGGAAAACTGACAAAACGCATTCCAAATCTGTTGATAATTTATCCCAACAATCCATGGGTCATATGTGACGTGTACGAGCCAACCCGGGATGAATCTGAGTCACGGTGTGTCCATGATATGTCTAAGTGACTCTATTTTGTTTAAAATGGACACCATTTTAAGTACATACGGAAAAATGACCAAACGGATTCGGTTTCCATTGAAACTTTAGGAGAACGATCCATGGGTTATATGTGATGTGTACGAATCATCCCCGCCTCAATCCGACATGCGGTGCGGCTGACACCACTCAAAGTGTCCGTCTTTTGTTTCAAAAGGACGTCATTTTAAGTGAAAGGCATCAACTGACATACGGAAGAACGACCAAACGCATTCGGATTCTATCGATACTTTAGCACAATGATCCATGAGTCATATGTGATGTGTACAAGTCAACCCCATCTTAATCCGAGATGCGGTGTGGCCGACACCGCTCTAACTCTGTCTCTTTTGTTTAAAATGGACATGATTATAAATGAAAAGAACAACTGGCATACGCAAAACCGACCAAACGCATTCGTAATCTTTTGATAATTTATCACAATGATCCATGGGTCATATGTGACATTTATGAGCCAACCTGGGATGAATCTGAGTCGCGGTGTGGTCAGGATTAGTCTAAGTGCCACTCTTTTGTTTAAAATGGACAACATTTTAAGTACATACGGAAAACCGACCAAACGCATTCGGTTTCCATTTAAACTTTAGGAGAATGATCCATGGGTCATATGTGACGTGTACGAATCAACCCCGCCTCAATTGGAGACGCGGTGTGGTCGACACCAATCATAGTGTCCGTCTTTTGTTTCAAAAGGACGTCATTTTAAGTGAAAAATATCAACTGGCATACGGAAAACCGACCAAACGCATTCGGATTGTGTCGATACATTAGCACAATGATCCATGGGTCAAATGTGACGTGTACGAGTCAACCCCGCCTCAATCTGAGGTGCGGTGTGGCCGGTATCACTTCAGGTGTATGTATTTTGTTTAAAATGGACATCATTTGAGGTAAAAATATATGGTATAGAAAAAACCGATCAAATTATGAATTGAATTTCGGATTCCACATATAATTGTCATCTAAATTTTAAATTGAATTCTATATGAATTATGTATGTTTATAATTACATTATGAATTCTAATTTAATTGTCATCTAAGTGTGGTCGGGACCACTCTAAGTGACTTTCTGTTGTTTAAAATGGGCAACATTTTAAGTACATACGAAAAACTGACCAAACGCATTCGGTTTCCATTGAAACTTTAGGAGAACGATACATGGGTTATATGTGATGTGTACGAGTCAACGCCACCTCAATCCGAGGCGTGGTGTGGCCGGCACAACTCAAAGTGTATGTCTTTTGTTTCAAAAGGACATCATTTTAAGTGAAAACATCAACTGACATACAGAAAACCGACCAAACGCATTCGGATTGTGTTGATACTTTAGGAAAATGATCCATGGGTCATTTGAGACGTGTAAGAGTCAACCCCGTCTAAATCCGAGACGCGGTGTGGCCGGTACCACTCTGACTGCGTCTCTTTTGTTTAAAATGGACAAGATTATAAGTGAAATAAACAACTGACATATGAAAAACTGACCAAACGCATTCAGAATCTGTTGAAAATTTAGGAAAACGATTCATGGGTCATATGTTATGTGTACGAGTCAACCACGCCTCAATTCGAGTCACAGTTTGGCCGAGACCACTCTAAGTGTATCTCTTTTCTTTAAAATGGACTACATTTTAAATTCATACGGAAAACCAACCATACGCATTCTGATTGTGTTTATATTTTAGGACAACAATCCATGGGTCATTTGTGATGTGTACGAGTTAACCCCGCCTCAATACGAGGTGCGGTGTGGCCAACACCATTCAAAGTGTCTCTCTTTTATTTAAAAAACACTTCATTTTAAGTGAAAACAACAACTGACATACGGAAAACCGACCAAACGATTTTGGAATATGTTGATACTTTAGGACAATGATCAATGAGTCATTTGTGACGTGTACGAGTTAACCTCGCCTCAATCCGAGGCACGGTGTGACCGGTATCATTCCAGATGTATGTATTTTGTTTAAAATGGATATCATTTCTATTAAAAATATATGGTATATGAAAAACCAATCAAATTATGAATTGAATTCCGGATTCCACATATGATTGTCATCTAAATTTTAAAATGAATTCTAAATGAATTATGTATGTTTATAATTATGTTATGAATTCTACTTTAATTATGGATGTGTATATTTTCAGGATGCATTATATGTGTTGGTTGGTTGGTTTGCATTATTTGTATGTGTTGGTTTGTTCTCTATATGTATGCATTATATGTGTTACAGGTACAATAATTGTATTGAAAAATGAATTGAAAACAAGGGCATAATTGGATTGAAAATTGAATTGAAACCGAGGGTGAATGCCCAAAAACCAGACCTACTGTGCAAATTGCAGGCTACTGTGCAATTTGCACAGCAAAGCCTATGCCAATGGTTTGAAAACCGTTGGCATAGGCTCTATGTAGCTGTTTTTACCAACGGTTCAAGGAACCGTTGGTAAAAACACCCTATCCCAACGGTTTGAAACCGTTGGGATATCCTGTTGAATGGTTGTTTTTACCAACGGTTTGTAAACTGTTGGGAAAGAAAATTCTCTGTTGATATCCCAACGGGCCAAACCGTTGGGATATGTTGATTTTTTCTAACCTATCCCAACGGTTCTCTGTAAACCATTGGGAAAAGCCTTTCCCAACGGATTACTTCCCCATGGTTTGCAGAACCGTTGGTATAACATATACCAACGGTTCTGCATCCTTTCCTAACGGTTATAAATCGTTGGGAAATGCTGGATTTCCAGTAGTGGTTCTTCGTTTGGCCTGCAGCTTGAAAAATCTCAATCAATCAATAGTTGTTCACCCAATTCTTGGTTAAAAGATCTAAAATCATAGATTCGGGATCATCATGACACGAAAGAGGTTTGACGATGGAGATGGAGTGATCCGAATGATAGATGATTTACGATTTCATGTTCTTTGACATTCTTTGGTGCATAACAAATAACAATAAATAGATCTATTTTTCAAAAGGATTATACACTGAAATTAGTTGTTCGAGCGATGGCGAGGCTCATCCAAGATGATCCTAGACTCCCAGAGAAATGGGATCCGAATTCCAAAGTGATGTTAGTGAAGATGCATATGGGAGGAAGAATAAGGGTTTCTAGAAATACTGGATACACATGTTGTGTATCCATTGGATACATGGTGTATATCCCCCTCTGAATGACTCGGAATGTACCTGAAAAAGTACATAGATAGAGGGTGGAGTACATGAATTTCCTAGACGACATATACTCCCCCACACAACATGTCCTGGATCATGTACATGGACCATCCCATGTACTGATACATGAGAATGGGTACAATGTCTGATGTCATGTACTAGAACACAATTGTAGTACATGGATATGAACCAATGTATAGGGACACAATGTGTAACCCCTATACACATCGTGTACTCCTCTATATTACACGAACATGGTTTGATGATAAGGGTTGTTTAAACAGGTATAACCTAGGGTCAAGGAGCATAGTGTGTAACCCCTCTACACGCTATGTACTCTTTTATACTTGGATTAGATCTCTTGTCCTCTATTTCTTGGACAAGTTTCATTAGGTTATGTTCCCCTTATTGTTTCCCTAGAGGTTGGTATTAATCCTTTCATACTCCTAGGACTATGATCCCTTCAACATGACTTCTAGTATGAATTTTTTGGAATCCCCCCCCCCCTCGAGAGGCCCAGAGTGGGATGCTATATTCATATTTGTGCCCTATGTGGAGTTCTTAGTATTGACATGAACAATCATACTAGGCACTGATCCTCTACTTAGAGGTTTAATATAGATAGAGTTATTGGTATCATCCCATGGCCTTGGTTGTGATCATCATATGTGTATAATATTCTCTTTGGATCTTTTAGTGTATTATTTATCATGAAGAGATCCATCAAGTAGTACCTCTCAGATGAACATCATTAGTGCTATCAGACTCAGGAGTGTGTTCTCTCATATGAGTACTTTGTGGAATCTTCAAGTGGGAATCCTTTGTCGGTATACTATGGTTGTGACATGCCTCTAGATCTTGTGTCTTGGTTGAGTATATCTGGATATTCTTGTCATATGTACTATAGAAATATACCTTTGTAAGGATGAATATATATCTTTTGTTATATGCATTATGTTTTGAGATGTCCTACTAAGTATTGTTATACTCACCCCTGCACGGTCTTTTCCTATATATGTTGTGTCTTGCACAGATGATCGGACTTTTGATGAAGTCCTAGGTGTAACAGGATCAGATGGTTCTTTGTGAGACCAGATAGAATGAGGTGTGTTCCTACACATTTTAGATAGTAGTCACAACACATTTTCTTTTAGTTTGGACTTGTGTTATGGACTATTTGTGGTGGGATAGTATTTTTCCTTGTTTACCTTTCTTTAGATGTATGCATGCATGGTTTTATAGTTGTTTTTTTACATTTCAGTATTTGTATGGGCTTGGAGATGTGTGTGTGTGTGTACAGGTACTTAGGAAATTCCTCTCATGTTAATGATATTTCTACTCGGTGCTAGTCACCAGCCACTGGCCTATTGAATGTGGGCTTGGGGAGTCACGGCACGGGCCCCACTGGGATATGTCATGATAGAGTGGTATCAAATTGATCCATTCTACTTAGGACTTGGAGTCTATGAGATTAGTTTGGGGAATCAATTTTAAGAGTTTTGAGTTTGGATTTCAGGCCAGGGAATCTAGTGTTAGTGCAGCTACCGACGTATCTTTACACCAGGACTCTAATAAACTATTTTTTTGACTCAGTACATGAGAACATTGGTTGGAGGGAAAACAATGGAATGTGCATCATATAGGAAGGGGTTGTGGTTCCATCTCCTTAATGAGTTAGCTCTCCAGATATACTCATTGATCGTGGTAAATCTTGTTTGTTTCAAGATAACTACATGATTTATACCAGATAGGATTTAGCAGCATGATCATAATGATGATCCCCTCGGTAATGAGGCTTCAATATAGGGACCAGTTCCCAAGGCGTCACCAGCAGGTGGTGCACCAGCCATACCACCACCTATAGATCAGCACATGGTACCCAAAGTACTGTAGAATGATAAGCACAAGATGATTTTGCTTCATGATTTTCAGTGATAGAGTCCTCTTAGGATCCATGGTGATCCCAACCCACGAAAGGTTAAAGACTAGCTTGAGGCAGTGACTCGAGTTTTCAATCTAGTCAGGACACCAGCAGATCAGATGGTGGACCTGGTAGTGAGCCTTCTTCATGGATCAGAAAGGCGATATTGGGGTTTAGTTACTCTATATTATAAAGAGGTGAATATTTCATGGATAGAGTTCGAGAATCTCTTCAAATAAGAGTTTTCACCAGCTATGCTGAGTGCTGTGAGTATCTTCATCTCCAACTGAACAGTATGACAATAGCTAAGTATTCATCGCGGTTTACCAACCTCTCCTGGTAATTGATGGATATGGGTTGAGATAATTTATTCTCGACTTAAACTTTCGATCTTGGTTTTTGTTGATATATATGATCCAGCTTTATACCTATGTGAATTCCAACATATTATGGTGTGCTAGAGAGATCTTTGGGGGTCAAAAGATTCTTAGTAGTGCAGATAAAACCAATGGTTATTAGTAGTGGGAAAGCAGGAGAAGAGAGCTCAGCAGTAGGGAGATGGAATTAGTCTTAGAGACCTAGATGTGGAATAAATTTCAGGAGAAGGTCTCCAAATAGAGGATCTGCAGTTTAGGTCTCACAGGGTGGGTCCATTCAGTCTAGAGAGAGGCGGTGCTACTCAAGTGATAGTTAGGGACATCTCGCCTGAGATTTTTCGACCCACCGTATAGGTGATAGAGAGACTATGGATGGACCACCGAGGCAGAGACAATGTTAGGAGGAGGTAGTTATATAGGGTAGAGGATGTGGGAAATTAGCTAGGAGAGAAATAGAAGGTGGTCGACATTTCTGCAGGATACCACCACCACCCCCAGGTGGTCCACACCAGGATTAGGGAGCTGGAGGAGAGGGGAGGGGGCAACTACAAGCAGTTAAGGCTTATGACCCAGGGGCTCTATGAATTATTCTAGGTGTAATCTATGTCTTTTCTAGCTTATCTATAGTACTCATAGACACATGTACTAGTCATTCCTTCCTTTCCGCATATCTTGTATGATACTTAGATATTTCGGTTGAACCGTTGACTCGACCCTTACGCTTGGAGACTCTTGCTAGAGAAGACTCAGTGAACACACACTTGTGTTGATAGTGTGACCTGACTCTTGGAGGCTAGAGTTTCTATTTGAATATCTTGGTAGTAGTGTCAAGGTCCTATGATGAAATTATTGGTATGGATTGTTTATCTACAGTTCATTCCCAGATTTACTGCTTTAGGTGAAGGGTGTGGGGGTGTTCGTAGTGACGAAACCAGGTTTTCCTTTTTTGATGAAAAGAAAACCCAAGAAGCGCATGATGGACCCATGCATATGAGGGTGCAGCTGATTACTCATCATTTGGATAGCATGGCCCTTTGTGTATTCTATGTTATAAGTTCTCAATTTCCTAAAATGGTGGTAGAGTATGAAGACATCTTTCTTGAAAGTGTTCTAGGTTTTCCTCCCTACTGAGAGATAGACTTCTGCATTGATCTACACCCCAGGATGGAATCGATATCTAGGGAAGAATATCATATGGCTCTGGTAATGATTCATGAGCTAAGGTTTCAGATAGAGGACTAACAGATGAAGGGCTTCATGAGACCTAGTGTTTCACCCTAGGCAGCCTCGGTTTAGTTTTCCAAAAAGGAAAATGAGAGATTGAGGTTGTGTGTGGACTATCGGCACATGAACCAGATCACCGTGAAGAAAATGTATAAACTAACAATTATCGATGACCTCTTTTCTCATTTGATAGGGGCACGATGGTTCTTGAAGATTGATCTCAGGTCAGACTATCACCAGCTATGAGTACGAGATGATGATATACCAAATATGAAATTATGATGGAGTTTTGGTCACTATGAGTACTTGGTGATGCCCTATGGAATGACGAATTCCCCAATAGTGTTCATGGGACTCGTGAAATTAATCATTCAGACTTACTTATACCAATTCATGGTACTCTTCATCGACGATATCCTTGTGTACTCAGCGTCTGAGGATGATCATGCAAGACACTTAAGGATAGTTTTGGACGTACTTTGAGAGCACTAACATTACGGAAAGTTCTCCCTGTGTCGATTATAGATTTAGATAGTCCACATTATGGGACATGTTATCTCAATGGATGGAGTGGCAGTGGACTCGACCAAGGTTGAGGCAGTGTTGTCATGGGATACTCTAAGGAGTGTGATGGAGGTGAGGAGCATCCTTGGGTTGGTAGGCTATTACTAGAAATTCATACCTAATTTTTCTAGAATATTATCACCCATGATAGATTTAACTCGGAAGGATAAGCCCTTCATGTGGAAAGAGAGGTACCAGCTGGATTTTCAGTAGTTGAGGCAGAGTTTGATGAGCACTCCCATATTGAGATTTCTGAAGGAGAGGGTGTCAAGTACGTAGTGTTTTGTGATGAATTAGGAACCTGTCTTTTTTGTTTTCTGATATAGATGCAAGCAGTGATTTCATATAGTTCACACAATTTGATACTGCATGAGAAAAACTATGTGACCGATGATCTTGAGTTTTACGGTGGTAGTATTCGCTTTAAAGATGTGGAAACACTACCTGATGGGTGAGTGGTTTATCATCTACTATGATCATAAGGGTCTCAAGTATATATTATCTCATAAGGATCTCAACATAAGAAAGAGGTAATGGATATAGTTCCTCTAGGATTATGATATCAAAATTATATATAATCCTGGGAAGGGAAATGTGGTAGCAGATGCTCTCTTTAGGAGATATTTTTCACAGTTGCTGAATGAGGCATCAGAGTAATTGATCTCATTGCAGTTATCCTTTTTGGATGTTGATGGAGTAGCTTACCTCCAGTTGATGGTTTCCATTCCTCCACTCTTATAGTGAGTTAGGAAGGAAAAACTTGGGGATATTGACTACGAGACCTTGCTAACTTAGATATCCACTGTACATGCTATTGAAAGATTTTCTAAAGGTGGGGAGCACATTTTTCTTTCCAGAGGATACATGATGGTACCAATGACATTACAAGAGGAGGTTTTGAGAGAGTTTTATATATCTCCTTTAATGGTACATCCTAGAGTGTCAAATATGTAATAGGACCTTCGATGTCAGTTTTGGTGGCCAGTGATGAAGAAATGATTTGTATAGTTTTTTTTTCGATGCCTTACTTGTCAGTAAGTGAAGGCTGATCACCAAGTTCTAGAAGGCTTGACTCAACCTCTTGAGGTTCCAGAATGGAAGTGGGATGGGATAACTATGGAATCCATGATGGAATTACCATGTACGTCAAGGGTAAAAGATGTTATCTGGGTGATCATAGTCTGGATCACTAAGTCGGTCCACATCTTAGCTATTTGAGAGTAGAGTTCAGTAGATATATTGGGAAGCCTATATGTGTAGGAGATAGTTTGACTCCATATAGTTCCATCGACGATTGTTTCTAATTGTGATGCTCACTTTACATACCAGTTGTGGAATGAATTACAGGAGACCATTGGGACATAGTTACACTTAAGCATAGCGTTTCACCCCCAAATGGATGGCCAGACTGAGTGGGCCATTCAGGTTATAGAGTACATGTTGCGAGCTTGCATGTTGGACTTTGGCCGTAGTTGGGAGGATCACCTACCACTGGTGGAGTTTAAGTACAAAAACAACTATCATTACAGCATCAGTATGGAACCATTCTAGGATTTATTCGAGTGACCCTATAGGTACCCTCTTTGTTAGACTAACCCAAGAGATTAAGTGCTCATGGGCCCGGAGTTGGTGTGACCTACAACATAAATAAATTCAACTCAATTATTCATAACATGAAAAAACTTGGAATATTAAAGTAATATTTCAGTAATTAATATTTTCTTGTATTTAATTAAATTATAAATAATATAAATAAATTCAACTCAATTATACATAACTTTAATAATAATGAATTTATTTATTTCATTGGTGATTGATACCTTGGACAACTCTCAGAACCCTTGGTGGGACAACCTTTTCCAATATACATATTAAACTGAATAGGGTGGATTCTTGAATACGGTATTGTATATGACCCTCTAGACCCTTATCTCGATAGTTGTGAATAAAATCCACAAATAAATAATAGATTCCAGTAACCCATCAAATCCCCTAAAGAGATAAGTATTTTCATAGTAATGATAGAAAACCTATGAACATGTACTATGTACTATAATCTCTTTGTCTTTAGATATCTCATAAATCAGGACGCACACTTCTGTCATCACCTTTTTCTTGATTTATTATTTATTGACCTAAATGCATGTATTTACCTTTCAACTACTTTGGCCAAAGTCTTATGAAAGTGGCACCATCTTGATCAATGAGGCCTGGGATATATAACTTACATAACCCAGAAGCGACAAATCCTTTCTTAATCCTTCAACCAATGTCACACCCCCAATGACACACCCAACACATGCTACGTCACCATGATATCTTTATCATGGTTTTGTACTTGCATAAAAGTATGTAATAAAATGGAACACACTGCTAATGATATCAAGTTATGAGACCAATACACATGTATATAGATAGGAACAACCAATGACACCCAAAACATCTGGTCTTCCTATTAGCGGGTTTGTCCTCATGATCTCACTACTAGAAATCACCATATGTGAACTTCATGAAAACAAGTATCAATGTTAATGAGCCCCTAGAACCTGATAGAAAAACATATACTGTGTTCATTCAGTAAGATGTATCTAGACCATATTACATAGGTTTAATATTAATTTCATAGTATCTTGAGGTTCCATTATAGCTTTGTATTTGTTATAACCTTTTGATACAACAATTAATCTATAGAAATTACCATTGAATAGTGGACATAGAAATATCTACACTATAATGGTAAGAATATATTATGTATATATAACTATATACATGATAATTTAATCAAAAGTACTGCATAGTTGAGTGTATGGAACAGACAATTTCAAGAGTTTGTAGAAAAAATATCATGGGTGAAAAAATGAATAAAATTATTGAATAAAATTATTTTACTTAATTTTTTTGAAACAAAGACTGGTTAGTATTTAAATATAATATCATGAAAAAATTCAAGGTTAGACACATAACCCTAGAGCCTTTGGAGGAATGTTAGAGAGATACTTGAAGGATCCTCTTAGGAAAATAGTGACAAATTTTTGAATCAAATATCGACACACATCAAATTCGACAGATCATGTCAACGACGATGAAGATGCATCATTCTTTATCAAATGAATTTAGGTAGTTAATGTATTTTTATTCATTTATTTCCTATTATTTATTTTTATGATGAATGTGGGTCAATCAAAGAATGGATTGATTCAAGGATCATGCGTATTACAGGATAGGATTATTATGCAGGGTTTTGAAGGGATAATTTATTTCTTGATTTGATTACTTAAATTTTTGTTCTAATGGAAACAAAATGAGATCGATATGAACATCAATAGATGTCTGTTTCTATTGATTTATTTTTGATTTTTCTCCCCCGTTCATTATTCGACACGGGTGTTCTTTGTTTGGACCACATCTCAACACATCTCGATCAATCAATCATTGTGAAACCATTTTAAGGCTCAATGATACAAAATCATAGATCCAAGATCATCATGACACAACAGAGGTGAGATAATGAAGACAAAGAAATTGAAACAACTAATGATTCCTAATTTTTTGTTCTTTAATGAAGAACGAAGAACGATCAATAGATCTGTTTTTTGAACGAATTAGACACGAGAATCGGTTGCTCGAACGATAGTGAGGCACGACCGAGATGATCTTATACTGCTAGTATGATTGGATCTAGATTCTGGAGTGAAGGAGGTGTGGGTGTGAGCAGAAAAACTAGGGTTTCTGGAAAAACCCGATACACATGGTGTGTAGCCCTTGGCTACACAGCATGTAGCCCCCTTTGAATGACTCAGTGTGTACCTGAAGAAGTACACAAACACTGGGTGGATTACATGGCTTGGGTACACAACATTTAATCCCCCACACAACATGTTTTGGATCATGTACATGGACTACCACGTGTACTGGTACAAGGGCATGTGTATACGGTCTAATGTTGTGTACCGGCACACAACTAGACTACACAGACATGAACCAGTTTACAAGTACATGGAGTGTAACCCATCTAAATGACGTCTACTCCTCTAGGCTACACAAACATGGTTTGATGACGTGGGACATTTACACAGGAAGAATCCAGGATCAAGGGGTATGGCATGTAACCCCTCTACACATTATGTACTCTTTCATACATGTCTCTGATCTCTTATCAACCATATCTTGGAATTTTTTTGATAGGTTATGTTCCCCTTATCGCTTCCCTAAAGGTTGGTATGAATCATTTCCTAATCCTAGGACTACGATCCCTTTAACAAGAATACCTGGATAGTGATGTTAGAATCCCCCCTACTAAGAGGATTGGAGTGGGATCATTTATTTATCTCCATGACCTAGCTGGAGTTCTTGGTATCTAAGTGACCAATCCTACTGAGCATCGATCCTCTACTTAGCGGGTTAATTCAGATGGAGTTGTTGGTATCAACTCATGGACATAGATGTGATCCTCATATGTGTATCATATTCTATTCAGATCTTTCAGCATACTCTTTCACCTGAAAAGACTCATCAAGAAGTGCCTCTCAAACAGGCATCATCAGTGCTATCGGGATCAGGATTGTGATCACCTAGATGAGTGCTTCGTGGAATCTTCAAGCTATAATCCTAGGCTGGTATACTATGGTTGTGAATTGACTCTTGAAAATGTGTCTTGGTTGATTATATCTAGATATTCTATTTATATAGGATTTTGAAAAATACCTGTGTTGATTTGACTGTATTTCAATTGTTATATTCTTTGTGGTTTCAGGGTGTCTTACTGAGTATTGTTAAACTCAACCATGCACAGGCTTTACCTTCACGTGTCGTATCTTATGAAAATGATCTACCTTTTTATGCATTCCTAGGTGGACCAAGACTAGATGGTTCTTAGTGAGATTAGACAGACTGAGGTGTGTTATTACAGGTTTCAGATAGTAGTCATAGTACCTTTTATTTTAGGTTGGACTTGTGTTACAGAATCTTTATAGTGGGCTTGTATGTGGCCATGTTTACCTTTTATTAATTCATGTAGTACTCTTGATATGGGATTTAGATGTATGCATTCATGGTATTTTGGATTTTTTTTACATTTCATAAATTGTATGGGATTGGAGATGTGTGTGTGTATTGGTAATTAGGCAATGTCTCCCATGCTAGTGATATACCGACATCGTTCTATTCACTAACCCCTGGCCAATTAGAGTCAGACTTGGAGAGTGATGTTATGGGCCCAATTGGAACAGGTTGTGACATCTTTGATGAATACCATCAAAACCTCATACACTTTTGAAGTCACCTATAGCTGTAGGGGCATGTCAAACTACCAACAAATCCCTAGGTCTCCTTTCCTGCAAGTGTCTCATCAACACCAATCACCATGATATAAGAAGAGATCATTAACCAAAAATCACTATCAACTCAGAAATCTCTTCCAATAAGTTGTACCATAACATTCTCTATATCACTACCACCACCCCACTACTAAATATATTTCACCACATCCAGAATGATTCTCAATAAAAACACAATGGTCCATTATACCAATCCAAAACCAAATGATCCAACTCATAGTTGGCAAGCATCACCATAATTTTTTTTCAAAAACAACATGTGATTACTCTTGAGGCACCTATTCCCATATCCAAAATGGCGTCATGAATCCCCATCATGTTTCTTCCATACATACATTATTAGAAACCTAAATGTCACACTATTTCATATAACCAATCACTGAACCTGACTCAAAACACCATGAGCCATATGTCACCAGAAATAGGCTCACACAAGTCACTGCTCATAGGTGGTACACCTACACCAGTTCCAAAATAGAAGACCTCGAGCACACTAAAACCAACAACATTCTTTCAGCCCCACACCCATGGAAACACTCTCATTTCATCGGAACTACAAGGAAAACACTAAATAAATGGTCCAAAAAAAACTCGCAAGGCCACAACACATAAGGGTCACTACATTTACATTAACAAAAAATACCTCACAACCTAAAGTTCATATCCTAAATGAAGGCACAATAAAAATATCATTAAATATAAAACATCCAAATAATCAAGGCCTCATATCCCTTGACTATGGTTTTCAAAACTAGGGCATTATCAGATCCCAAACCACTCACACATATGGTCAAATACAACACAAGTAATATTATTCTCCAATGTCCCTAAATATTCCATCATTATACATTTCTCTTTAATTAACTTTACTATTTCAAACCCAAGGATTCACATTTCAAAACATTTCATTAACCATATTTCAAAATTATCATCTTTATTCAATTTCAAAACCCATGGTTTTGGCTAGAAAGAATGTTATTTACAAGTTATAATGGAAAAAAACATTATAAGTTATTTACTAACACTTTATTTAACCATAACCATCACCTTACAAGTCTTTTATAGTTGATTATTACCTCGAAGTCACTTGATTAGTTGGTCATGTAGAGTTCTACCATACACTTATATATAGACCACATAAATTGATGCATACTTTTTAAACACCAGCCCCTCTATGTCATTTACAGCCATACTGAGTTATGAATAATCAATAGTAATTGACCAAAAAGAGATAATACAATACTAGCATTGTGAATCCCAGAGAACTATCAATCACATGCAGCATACAGATGGCCTATCAATCATATGTGTCTTGAATGATGCATGAACACACTCCTTAGATTTATATATCTGGCCAAGTGGTCAAAATAATCATACTGACAGAAACTTCACTTTTTATTAATCAGGAGAGGTTGAAGATCCATAAAATAAGGCTTCAAGGAGGTCAAAAGTGATGGAGGCCAAGGGAATCACCTTGTATTATAGTAATACATTCAATTGGAAGGGAACCCAAGGAATCATAGACAACCAGAGGATCCACCTGGCTTCCCCTATGGGAAAGAGTGTCTGCCGCAAAATTTGTCTCCCTCCAACTGTGATGAAGAATCCACCCCTTATTTTCATCCAAATACCATCATCGGATCGTGTGTAAAAACTCCCAAGGCACTGCGTGATGTCCCGGAATAGATTTAATCAGGACCTTCGAGTCTTATTCGACTTCATCCACACTGAACCCTATTCTTCTACAAATCATAAGGCCTGAGAGGAGAGCCCTCACCTCTATACCTAATTATATTCCTAGACCGTAATAGGCATTGAAACCCAACATAACTAAACCCCAAGAAGTCCTAAGCATCACTCCACCCCTCATGGTCCCATTTATTCATGAGCCGTTCATGTTCAACTTTAGGTTGCCGAGGGGTGGCACCCATCTGACCCAGTGTCCTTTCGACCTTTTAGTGATGCATGGTCTGTGAAGGAGATTGAAAAACTTAATGGAATATAGGATTCCATTCAAAAGAGCCACCAGGTCATGAACCAGAGATCTGACTTTCATCTGAAGATAAACCAAGGAATGTTGACAGCCGAGGCGAGCTTGGTTGCAGGCCTCCCATATGGTCTAACATATGGCAATGAGAATGACAGTCCATACTTTCCCTTCCATAACCTTATATTCCAAACCGCCCAACCATGTAGTGATGAATCCATGCAAGGATATGTTATCATTGTCTCAGCATGGGTTAGGAGTGAAGATCCACCAAAGGTAATTTTCCCAGTTTCTCTGGAAGAACAGGTGAAGCATCAACACTGTCTGCGGATTTATATAGAAAATGAAGGTAGAGGCCAGAGGGTTACCCTTTATTTGAATGTTCTCATCATTATGTAGGGATTTATTCTGGATTCTCTAGAGAAGAAAACTCAACTTTGTTGGGATCTCCTTGCACCACACCTTGGGGGACCATTCCTCTAGAACTGTTTCCAAAGGGAGAAGTCTCCTGTAATTGAAGGAAGAGAACTTACCTGAACTGGATCCAATAAAGAAACATCTGTTTGGATCATTACTCATGAAAATATCTTGTAACACCTTCAACTAATCTGAATTAAGAGTTTCATGGATGAGGTCGTACATCCCAAAAGCTTCTCTAAACGAGATATTCGGAAAAGGTAAATATGGAAACGCAAGACTTGCACCAACCCAGTTCATTATATAGAAATTAATATTTCCTTTCCTAAGGATCCACCAGCTGGAATATTATAGAGTCTCTAGATATTGGAACATGCATCGATCTAGCCCTGTAGGATGAATTCCATGGATGTTAGACAGTTCCCATGGATCGTCGTATCATTCCCTGAAAACCTCTACCCATAGATACTCTCCGACCAAAACATCCCATGCCAGTCTGACCTACATACCCTGCATGGTTTCACGTAGATCTCGAATCCCTCCCCTTAAACCACTAGTTTGGAAAGACAGGACCAGGAAGCCTAGTGGGAGCAGCTGAATTGATTGGCGTCTCAATGAAAGGTATTCAAAATCTGTTCCATTCTAGAAAAAACGCCTTTGAGAGGGTTGATAATGGAGAATACATGCATAGGAATTGAGGAGAGAATTCTATTAATAAAGGTGACTTTTCCTATAAAGGAAAATAGTTTGTTTTTCCAGTTGAAGACCTTACCCAGTAGGTGATCCATAATATCATTGAAGTAATTCCCTTTGATGTGACCACATGGAATCAGAACATCGAGATACGACATTGGTAGTAGCTTCTGTTGGCATCTGAGAAGGATCTAGACATCACGACTTCTTCCACCAGAGCACTTATTTGATATAAAAACATGGATATTCATGGTGTTGATAGTCATTCCACTTAGTTGGCCATAGATTTTCACAATCTCCATGACTTTGGACAGGTACCTGCACCTCCCATTAGTAAAAATAAAGATGTCATCTTCAAACATAAGTTGTGAGGGACCTTGAAAACCAGGCATGTAGATATAGGGATGAAGCATGTCCTTCTCTAACTCATTATCAATATTCCTAGATAAAGCATATTCCACCAAAATGAAGAGACTGGGAGATAGGGGATCACCTTATCGAACACCGCGAACTGATTTAACGAAACCAAAATTCCCTCCACAGATGGACAAATAAATCCACGGAGAGGAGAATCACCTGAAGAATAGGTCACAAAACCATTCATGGAACCCCAAGCTCCACACATTATGAAGAATAAAACCCTACACTATTGTATCATATTCCTTGTCCATATCAAATTGGAAAATGACATTTGATCCCAAGGTTTTCCTATGAATATCATTCACCATTTCACTAGAGACGCCAAAAGCCCCCTAAATACTCTTCCCCTTCACTAATCTGTGTTGCTCCCTCGACACCAGTCTGGGTATAATCCCATTAAGTCATTTTGAAAGAATGGTGGCCAAGATTTTGTATGAAACATTGCAAAAAAAAAATTGTTCGATAATGATGAATGATAGTGGGGTACCTCTACATTGTAATAATAACCAATCTTGAGGAGAAAACAGCCACACTCAATGCTCCTCCATTGAAGAAGTCCTTCACGACATCCACCACCTGCAGTCTGACCACCTCCCATGCTACCACGTAAAATGAAGCTAGGAAAACGTCTGGTCCAGGAGCATTGTCCTGAGACATCCCCTGAACTGAATCATTGATCTCTTCCTTTGAAGGCATTGTCAAAAGAAAAACATTATCATAAATCCCCACCAGGTGAGGTAAGCACCCCAAGAAATCCTCACCTATCTGATCATTGTGAGATTCCACGAAGGTGGATCCCAAATCCCCATCCAAGAGACCTTCAAAGTGTTCCAATGACATTTTTCCCAACACTTCCATGTCTGAGGTGAAAATCCCATTTCCAAGGATCATGTTAATCTTCATACTCCTCTTTTTCTTCATGAATGCATGGAAGAAGGCATAGTTTCAATCCCCTTCTTTCAAATATCTCACCTGATCCCTTTTCTTGCAAGGAGACTCGATCTTCAGTAGCCTTTTAGAAAGGACCACCTTCTTATCACAGAGAAGAATGAAGATATTTTCATCCCAAGTGTGGAGAAGTGCTTCCGCCATTCTATAAATATCCTTTTGAAGATTGTCCACCCCGTGGTATCCTTAGATATATTATCCAGCCAGCCTATGATATCCTCTTTAAGGAGTTTAATATGCCTTGTCAAACCGCACCAAGTCTGTTCGACCACCCCTACTCCCAAGAAGCCTTTAGCATTTGAATGAAGGAACCATCCTGATGCCAGATGTTTGAATATAGGGAGGCCTTGCTACTGGAGGCATCTTGTTTCATGTAAATAAGAATAGGCGCATGGTCTGGAAGAGATCAATTCAAGTGTGTAACCACAGAGAGTGAAAAAGCATCCAATCCATGAATATTAGTGAAGCACTGTCTATCCAACTCAAGATACGTTTGGAGTTGTGGTGGTTATTGCACCAGGTAAATTTGGACCCAATGAATCCAAGATCTAGCATGCTGGTAGAGGACACAGATCAATGAAATACATGTGAGTCTCCATGGTTAATAGATGCTCCACCTCTCTTCTATGAAGGGTCTAAAATTGTATTAAATTCTCCCCCAATGAACCATGGAAAGGAGCCTAGATTGAAAGATTCCAGATGCAGCCAAAGGTACATCCTCTGAGTGGGATCGGTACTTGCGTAGATAAATGTGAATAGAACCTCTAAGCCATTTCTAGAGATATTTTTACTAATACAATGTGGAATCATACTCACCACTTCAACGAACAGTTGTTCCTTCCAACAGATCCAAATGTAAACCTTATACAGGTTCCCATGTAGAAATTTTGAAAACCCCATTCTCTTAGACATTAAGGGAATCTTGAATGTATACTGTTTAGGTTCTATGATTTCCATGAGAGAGGAATGAAGATTCTTGGATTCAGAAGCAAGAAATTCACATTTTTCATGGGATCCCATACCTCATGAATCCCAGATAATAAAAGAGGCCATTAATATATGCACCTATGGCCCTTCAGAATAGACGTGTTGGAAGAGGATGATAGAGAAAATAGACCTGATTCCTTCGACTTGGACCAATTGATAAGCCCTAACAACCCAACTGCTGAAGAACCTCATTTGGGAGAGATCAACTTCTTCTTGAATATAGCCTCAGAGTCATCCACCAGAGAAAATCTATTGGTAGACGAGAGAGGGCTCGAACTTGTGGTCAGATAATCATGGAGTAAGGAGAGTAACAGAAGTCTTTACAGGGAAGCCATACCAACCTTGAGCTCTTTTTCAACGCCCATTGGCATCAGGCCCGATGGAGAAAAATCCTCTGCATGTGATGCCAGACAAATAACTGTTGGAAAATACAGGAAAGCGACGAACGAGGAAACAATAGAAAATGCGAATGCACATCGTAAATAAAATCTGTCCCCATAAATAAAATGGATACATAGTGACCCGAAATTAAATGTGTAGAAAAATAAAGATGACACTGGAAATTTTTACGTGGAAAACCCAAAAAGGGAAAAACCATGGGACCTAGTCTAGAAATATGGATCCACTAAAATCAATAGGTACATGGCAGAGACTCCTCAAAATGGATGGGATCTCAAAATTTATACTCAAGAATAAAAGTGTGGATCAAAATGCGGAGAGCAAGAAAGATGATCATCGAAGAAAGGAGATCACCAAATGGGATTTTCTCTCGGTGTTGTTGATGCCGGTGTGTTGAAATGCCTTACTGCTACGTCTTTATATAGAAAAAAGAATCCATGTCAAATAATGTCGCCACGTCAAAAGCATGTCATCGCGTGAATTAATTCACACAGTCTTGGCCCGCATTAAAAACACCACATTAAAATAGAAACCGCATGGTGCTCTAATTGAGGAGGCGTTATGTGGTGTGCCAACCAGGAAGGAACCCAACAAACTCCCCCTCCGACTCAAGTGGGGATCATCTCCAACCCTAAAATCAGCAGAATAGTATCAGATTTTCCCCTGGGTAAACTCTTGGTCAACATTTCTGATCAATTTTCATTACTGTGGATCTTCTCATGCTCTAAATGTCTTTAATCAAGGACTTTGCAGATCCAATAATACCAAACATTGATATGTTTCAACCAGCTATGAAAGGTGGAATTCTTTCCCAAACAAATAGAACTTTGACTATCAAAAAATAAATAAAACCTATACAGATTTAAATTGAGCTCTTGAATAAATGTTTCCATCCACAAAAATTATTTTCATGCCTCTGTAGTTGTAATAAACTCTAACTATGTTGTAGATAAAGCAACAAATCTCTGTAATCAAGACTTCCAAGATACAGCTCCCCCTATAAAAGTGATCAAATAGCCTGAAGTAGACTTCCTAGAATTGATATCTCCTACCATATCTAAATTTTTAAATCCATAAAGAAAGGTTCCCCTTTTCCAAAACACAATCTCAGATCAGAAGTACCACGAAGATAATGAAAATTTGTACTTCACTGCTCTCCAATGCTCTCTACCGGGATTTGATAGAAAATGACTGACCTCACCAACAGTATGAGCTATACCAGGTCTAGTACATAACATTACATACATCAAACATCCAATAACAAATGAATAAGGTATGTGCCACATCTCCTCTCTCTCTCTTCATCAGTAGAAGGTGACTAAATGGTATTTGATATTAAAATGTAAATCAAGAGGAGTACTGACCACTTTCTCTCTATCCATACAAAATATCTGAAGAACATTATCAATGTATCTCTCTTGATATAATCACAATTTCTTGGCCTTCCTGTCACAGGAGATCTCCATGCAAAGAATCTATTGTGCAGGCCCCAAGTATTTCATCGCAAAAGAATGAAAAATATCCTTCTTCAATCTATCAATTCTAAATGAATCATGGACAATAATGATCATATCATCAACATAAACAACAGTATAATAAAACCATCATCAGTAAATCTCTTAAGAAAGAAACAATGACCAGAAGATGTATTCCTAAAACCCTGATGAGAAATGACAGATTCAAACTTCTTATACCACTACCTCAGACCTTGCATCAAACCATACAAACTCTTCTTCAACCTTTAGACATGATTTTATTTACCTATTTCAACAAAACCCTCTGGCAGGTCTATATAAATATACTCCTATAAATATTTATGGAGGAAAGTTGTCTTTACATCCATCTTCTCAATCTGAAGATCCAAACTAGCAGCCAAACCAAGAACAACCCAAATAGAAGACATTTTGACAACATGTAAAAAAATCTCATCAAAATCAATACCTTTTTTCTGATGGAATCATTTGACAACTAACCTTTCCTTGTATCATGGAACAAAATTAGATTCTTCATTTTTAATCTGATAAATCAACTGGTTTTGCAAATCTCTCTTACCTGTCAGTAACTTTACCAGCTCAAAAGTGTGTTTGTCATTCAATGATGTCATCTTATCATCCATTGCCATAACCCATATGTCCTTCTGTTCACTCTCCATTTCCTCATCCAGCGATTCTAGTTCTCCCCTTTTAGTGGGGAGAACATACACATCAGGTGAATATAGAGTAGAAATGGTGTGATGCCGAGATGACTTCCGGAGTGGAACTGCGAGTTCATTAATAACCCATGGAACCGAATCATCAGAAACAAAAGGTGAATCTGAAACATCAACTCTAACCTATTCACCTTGAGCATCATTATGTACATCAACATGATCATCAGAATCAACAATATGAGGTAAATATGAATCAGAACCTGGCTCAAGACTAACAAAACCATCAGAATTTGGAGATGAAACTTTTTCTCTCTTATCAATGTATGCAATAGTCTGATCCTCCTTAAACACTGCACCACATCTTCTGAAAAGTTTCTTCAAAATTGGATCATAGAACCAATACCCAAACTCATCATGTCCATATCCAATAAAAATTCATTGGAGTGTCTTTCCATCCTGCTTGGATCTCTCATCTCTAGGAATATGAACAAAAGACTTGAAACCAAAAACACGCAAGTGATCGTACCTGATCTCTTTACCATTCCACATTTTTTTGGGAGTGTCTATCTGCAAAGAAACTGCATGTGATAAATTGATAATATAAGTAGCAGTAAGTAAAGTCTGACCCCAAGAATTTCAAGGAAACTTTGCTTTCAAAAGAAAACAATGAACTCTTTTCAACAAAGTCTTGTTCATCCGTTCAGCTAAACCATTCAGCTGAGGTGTCTTGGGCGGCGTCTTCTAATGCCGAATACCATCCTATCTGCAATACTGATCAAACAGACCACAATACTCTCCCACCTTGTTAGTGCAAATACATTTCAATTTCTTTCCTGATTCCATCTCATTAGAAACATGAAATTTCTTAAAAACACTGAGCACCTGACTTTTGGAATTAAAAACATAAACCCAAAGATTTTTTGAGTACTCATCAATAAATGTAACAAAATAAAGACCTCCACTAAAAGGTCCTAGATTTCAAAGGACCAAAAACATCACAATGTACCAATTCAAGTACCTATGACTTCTTGTGTGTAGGATGACTACTAAAACTCACTCTTCTCTGTTTCCCAGCCATGTAATGATCACATGTGTCTAATTTGACACTCTTCAAATCTGGAAGAATATTTCTCTTTTCCAAACAACCAATACCTTTCTCACTGATGTGAATAATCCTCTTATGCCACAACATGGATGAAACACTACAATCAACAATGCAATCAGTATTAAAAGAAATAGAGGCTCTATTCTAGTACAAACCTGATTGATTTTTCCCTTGAGCCACAATCAAAGATAAATTGGAAAGCATCAATTGGAAATCACAAAAAGTGTTGATAAACCATTCATCATTAAGAATTCTAATAGAAATAATATTCAAATGAACCTCAGGTGCATGTCGAAAATTCATCAAAATCAGCTTACTTCCTGTACTGGTCTCTAAACAAACAGTACTGATACCTACAATGTCAGCATGACCATCATTTCCCATCTTCAAAATCCCTAAATTACCTAGGCTGTAAGATATAAATAACTCCTTCTTCTATGTCACATGAAAACATGCACCACTTTCAACAACCCAGCAATAATTATTTGAAGCAATATTAATAGAGTCATAAAAAATAACAAGATCACCTCATGTAGCAGTGGTGACATGATCATCTCCATCTCCATTTTTCTTCTGTGGATTTTCCATCAATATTTTCCTTTAGCTGATAAAAAAACTTCTTAACCTACACCTTCTTACCACAATGATGAAATTCAAAAATCTATCTGCTTTGGTATGGATTTGCTTCTGCCTCTGCTCTTTCCCTGACTACTCTACCCCCAGTCCTGGCTTCTCCCCCTGTTCTCTATGACTAAAAGATATGAATAAGATTTATTCTGAGTAATACTCCTAACATATTCATTTAAAATAGTAGACTTGACAAAACTAAATGTCACAACACCATTAGAAGCATAACCAGTTAGAGTAACATGTAAATTATCCCATGAATCGGGTGAAGTGTTATGTAGAAAAAGTGATAAAACCTCATCTTCAAAATTGATACCCATGCCAGAAAATTGATCAAAACATCCTTGATATTCACTTAAATAATTAGAAATAGGTGTAACTTCTCTATACTTAAATTTCATCATTTTCTTTAGAAGAAACTGTTGATTTCTTCCCGTCTTGTAAGTATAGGTCATCTCAAGATTATCCAACAAAGTTCCGACGTGAGAGATGTTGACGATTTGGTTCATCACGTTATCTTCAACCCATTGGCGAATGAAGCCACAAACCATCTCATTCTCGAATTCCCATTCTTCAACTGACATCCTTTCTGGATTCTGGGTACCAAACACTAGAAGATGCATTCGCTTGACAAAAAGAAGATCCTTCATTTTAAGTCCCCACAAATGGTAGTTGGTACCATTTAGAAAAAAACATACGACTCTAAATAGCCTCCATAATAAATATGAAATAAAAAACCAAACCCTCTGATACAAGATGTTAGGAAAGATGGGAAAGCGATGAACGTGCAAACAATAAAAAAGGTGAACGTGCAACGAAAATAAAATCTATTCCCCCAAATAAAAAGGATGTGCATCGACCCGAAATTAAATATACAGAAAAATAAAGTTGATATCGGAAATTTTTACTTGGAAAAATCAAAAAAGGAAAAACTATAGGACCTAGTCTAGAAAGAGGGATCCACTAAAATCCAGAGGTACACGGTAGAGACTTTCCAAAATGGAAGGGGTCAAAAAAGTAATAATAAAGAATAAAAGTACGGATCAAAAGGCGGAGAGCAAGAAAGATGATTGTTGAAGAAAGGAGATAACCAAATTGGATTTTCTCTTGTTTTTTTGATGCTGGTGTATTGAAATGCCTTTCTACTTCCTCATTATATAGGATAAATAATCCACATCAAATAATTTCGCTATGTCAAAAGTGTGTCACCACATGAATTAATTCACACGGTCTTAGCCTGCATTAAAAACACCACATTAAAAGAGAAACTATGTGGTGATCTAATTGAAGAGGCATTACGCGGTGCACCAACCAAGAAGATGCCCAATACTAACTAGGGAGTATTGAATGGGATTCGAGGAAATCTAGGAGGAGATATAAAACATCAATGTAAAAGGTGACAGAGCTCTAGAAGGACTCAGGATGGGAAAAGAGTGGGGTTCAGAGGAATCCTTAGAGGACCCATGGGTTCCCAATGAAGAAACGGTGGCAACAGAGGAATGACTATAACAGGGATCATGGGAGAAATAGATAAGATCTGACAAAATAGGAAGAGGAGCCGACTGAGGGGAAACCGAATCACAGCAGGTGTCTGGATTTGTGGAACCAGTCCTGTGAAAACTACCATCAGTTTTTGAATTTGAAAAAAACCTTCCAATGGTCATATGTGCCCCCTTCTTCAGTGATGCTCGGGAGGGGACAACATCCAGACCACCCATGGATCCAGATCCAGATGAGCTCTCCTTCAAATGCTTCTTTACGCTTTAAATATAAAACATCCCGTGTGATGAGGTTTCTTACCAAAATCATCTACCTCCTTGTACATGTGATATTCCATTCAATACATGTTTGAAAGATCCATGAATGTTTTTCCAACATATTTAACATGGTAAGTAGATTTCTAGGAGTTTTTTTTATGGCCACACACTTTTAGATCAACTACAGCTATGAAATGCACCACCCCCCATCTGTCATAAACTCACTTCCCACTAGATCGACTTCAACTTCAAATTTTTCTAGCTCATTTCCTCTTAGGTGTTCCCCACCAAATCTTGTTTTATGATTGTGCACAATAATGGATTTGGATCATCCAAGTGCTGCACTTTAGATCATTTCAAGGTTCACTACAGGTTAAGCTCATAGGGGTGACACTCTCTATAGGTTATTCTATTGGAAAAATAAAAATATACCAAGGGACTACAGGATAGGTTGATATGTGAGACACATGTTTCTTGATACCTATGAAAAGATAAGTGTATACCTAAGAAAACAAACTCTTGTTCAGACTTGGATGCCTCATATGGTGACTCACATGCAGGAACTCTAGGCTTCACTAGCCTGGGTGACTAGAAATCTCGAAAAATAGTTTCTCGAAGAGTTTTTTTCTAGAATCTTATATAATAGGTCTAGAGACATAGATCTCACAAGAATAGGCTTATTTTTTAATCCATCAAACACTAGAATAGATTATGGTTCCAATGAAATTTGTATCCAGTTTAGGTATGTATGAACTTTGGTTTTTTCTAGATAAGGGACCTACAACTACGTTCACTTGGGTGCATCTCAAAGAAGATCTCCATGAAGATTTTGGTAGCTTTGTTAGGTAAGCCCATGCAAGATCTATGGAATTTGGAGTTATCATATCTAAGGGTGAAACATGGAAACTATGTGGTCATGATTTCATGGTTCTTGGTCTGATTCTTAGGTGGCCCATGGATTTTATGGTAAAAGAAAAAAATGGTGACATTTTTTTGGAAGATGACGGAACCAGGGGGCCCCACAAAGAGATTATGACTACTTTTAAATACACTATCGACCTTTACAAAGCCATGTGGAGGTATGAGAAGCATGGTTGATAGGTTAAATCGAAAGAACCGCACCAAAATTTCAATGGGTCATGAGTTTTCATACAATCGGTTGCTTTGCTTGGAGATGAAGTCATTGTAGAAGGTGACTCCTCTTGAAGAGAGGGCCATACTAGAAACGCATCCGGAAAGTTTGGTACATTCAGAGGTGGGTGGGTAATTGAAGTTGTTGAGACTGTATATGGGAGAGCTTATGTATTTCACTGATATTGTGTAGGGAAATTAGTCATCTTTATTTGAATAAGGGGATGGAGGACTGCTTTGGAAGGAGAAATGAGATGAGTAGTTCATAGTGGTTTGTGGTGAGGGTCATGGGGGTGGGTCACACAACTATTTAAAGTGGGATAAAGGAATTAAGAGGTGGACCTCACAATATTGTGGGAACCAACACACACAGTAGACCTGCAGTGTGGGAAGGACCATCTAGTAGATTTCATGGAGTGTAATTGAATCCAGGGTGCATTGCCAACAAGAGTTTTCAGTCCAAAGATCAAGGAGGACCATATGGAATATTTTGTGGAGATTTTGGGGACTAAAATCAATTTCTTTTCCTCCTTCTTGAGGACAATACTAATTTTCAAGGTGAGGTGACTGATAAGGACCTTTCCATACTGGGGATAACTTTAGACAACATAGCCTGAAAGGCCTCCTCTAGAAGGGGGAATAAGAGTCATGATAGGGGGAGAAAAATATAAATGGACACAACTGTACATTCTAATGGTATATTTCATTAGTGGTCATGTGTAGGGGTAAAGAAAGGTGGTTATAAGAAGGGGAGTGGCTGGAGAGAGGGGATATAAATGAATAATTATATTAGGGGGAATTCAGACAGTTGGCCAAGGCGAGTGGACTTGGGGTCCCTTGACTGTCTCTTCCATCATGTTTCTCTTATTCGTATCCCATCCTGTATATTTCTTTTTGTAATTTCTGATTTTAGTTCAAATAATTCATGCTCAGAATGACTGTGTCTTGTCATATTTTCGATAGTGCGTGGGGTTGCAATCACCCATGCACAAGGTCATTACCAATATCTGAAAAGATCATAGTCTACTTCCAAAAATTCACAAATATAAAGACAAAACACACCACCTCTAATACCATTATGTAAAATCCTAGTTCGAGTGACACTAATACTAGTTCTCCAAGCCGGTGCACCACACGACCCCAGGCACGACTCTCCATACATGAGAGGTTTTCAACTAGCATCACAGGTCTTTAACGATACATTTAGGAGACTATACCTATTTATGAGAGTAAAAAAATAGTTTAAATAATATCAATAAATACATTAACCATCATAAAGAGAAAATGGGACAACATCTGAAAAGTTCCAATAATAACTGAGAAAAAAATGACAAAACAATAAGATGCTTATGCTACTTTTTAGGCAGTCATATAATAAAAACCCAAAATAATAAAACTATGAAATCCTCAATAAATGGTATCATGTTAAAACATGGTCCTAATATCCCATGATCAAACCTATCTGACTAAGCATAGATGTCATATCCCCCTCCCACCAAAGATGATGCAATGAAGGGGGAGAGATAATGACCCCTAAGTCCCGCCTCCAATAGGCCCCGGGTTGGAGACTAGCATAGAGGGTATAAAAATCTCATAAATGAGAGTTATTACCCTCTATAATAATATAGAATCAGGATATAGGATGATTCAAATGCAAGAAAATCAATGAAATAATATAAAAATTTCAATACCATCCCAAAATGCATGTATGAATAAAACAGGTAAAGATAAAAGTCTCCAAACTAAATAACCAAAAGTAAAAGCTAAAGAAACAACACGACATGTAATGTCCTCGAATATGGTCTCACATAGACGAAATAGGTGGGTTACGAGACCTCAAGAACACCTCCCATTATTCCACAGGCTACTGGCTAGCAGTGGGGTGTGACTATTGAAATGGTGGGTTCCCTAGACCCAACTATTCTGTGATTTTGATCACCATATCATGTGTACAGTAAGATATACATGATTATAACTTACCATTATAGTGTAGGTATTTATACGTATACTATTTAATGGCAATGTCGATAGATTAATTTTCATATCAAAAGGTTATAGCATATCCTAGGCTATAATGAGAACCTTGAGATGCTATAAAATTTATCTTAAACAAATGCCTTTTTTTCTAGATACATATTAATGAATGGACACATTAGATGTTTTACAATCAGGTGTTGTGGGAACATAATCATTAAGACTTCTTCTCATGAAGTTCTCGCTTGGTGATCTCTAGTAGTGAGATCATGAGGACAAACATTCCAATAAGAACACCACATGTTTTGGGTGTCATCAGATATTCCTATCTATGGACAGGTGTAATGGTCTGATAACTTGAGATCCTTGTCAATTTGTGTCATTTGATTGCATAATTTAGTTTAAGGAGAAAACCATGATGATGAAATTGGTGTGAGGTAGTTTGTGTTGGGTGTGCCATTGGTTGTGTGACATTGGATGAATAGTTAAAAAATTATTTGTCGCTTACAGATTCAGGAAGTTATATATCTTGGGTCATGTTGATCAGGATGGTAGTACCTTGATAAATCCATAGCCATGGTAATCCATGTGAAATCTATCCATTTAGATCAACAAATAATAAATAAAGAAAAGGGAGATGACACAGTCATGCATCCTATTTTATGATATATTAAAGACAAAGAGATTATATTACATAGTGCATGTTAATAAGTTGGTTGTCGCTGCTGTGACAATCTTTATCTCTTTAGGGGCCATGATGGGTTGTTAGATCTCACTCTTGGTCTGGGAATAATATTCTCTACTATCAAGAAAAATTCATAGAGGATCACAAATAATAGCGTATTCTAGAATCTATCATATTCAGTTGAATATGAGTTTTGGACATGGTGGGACCCACCATTAGGGTCTGAGTTTTCTCTAGGAGATACGATCGCTAATGCAATAAATAAATTCATATTATCCATGTTATGAATTATGGGAATTGAATATATTTATTAAATGTATTTAAATGTTTTAAGTAAATACATGGAGAAATATTATTTGAATGAATATTAAAATATTCAAGGTTCAATTAATATTTGTGGGAATGATGACTCAAGTTAATAACTCAATTATTTTCATATAATATATTTTATATATTACAATAAATTGATAATAATATTTATGATTCAGATCACTAGTCATAATATTTCATTTATAGTGAATTAATTATTCAAGGGCCATAGAGGCAATTATGGGTAATTTTATTACACACTATATATAGAAGAAGAGAGCTTCCCACTAGTGAATATTCATGGTATTTCTCTCTATTTATTCTCTCTGTCATATTCTAGAGAGAGAGGCTATGGATCCATGAGCTTGGATTGAGCTATATCTCATGCATCATAATCAAGGTGATGAGGTGATCATTGGAGCATCAAATAAACCATCAAAATGCCACACTAGCACCAGTATTTCGACAAATCGGCACACCTATGGATTTTGAAAAATCTTGGGGATAATCTACAATAATTTGTCTCCATATGTTTCATGCAGCGATCACCAACAATGAAAAAACGTCAATCACAACTTTAAATCTAGACTATGTATTTTATTATTTTAATATTGTGTTTAATATCTTTTATGCGTGATACTGACGATGTAATCAGAAAATGATTCGCCTACAATGAAAAGTTCATGTCGATCAGTGGTGAAAAATTTTAAAATCCCATTTTTGGGGATTTTGTAGCATGATCGGTACCTTTAGTGACAAGTATAGTCGGGATATTATACCCTCTAGTTACAGTGTTACAACATAGCAGAAAAATCCGATGATAATAAAAATATCAGACAATGAAAATAATTTAAAAAATATAATTCAGTGGAAAACCAACAATAAAATCCAACTGAATAATTGAATAAATAATAAAGGATTAATGTAATGTCATGCTGGAATATTACTAAATGAAATAATAAAATAAAAACAAGTAAAAGACTAGAAGACTCAAATAAAGACTCAAATGTCCCCAGTTTCGAACCCCATGTTGGTCTTGCATCAAACCTTCATCTAATCCAATAAGAAAACATTCAAAAGAAAAGTCTTTTCCCATGTATGAACCTATATCTATGTAATATGCTCAGGTACCAAATGGCATAGAGAATAGGGTTTGAGTACAACTTAGTAGGATAAGTGTATTAAATAATGAAATATCTTTTTGTATTAGTTAATTAGAAAATTACATTAATACCACATAAACCTGCATCGGCACCATGCTGTAATGTTTATGTGAATGTATCGCAACCATGCCAACCATAACCATATAAACAATTTGAAACATAACCTTCCTTAGAGCCATTATGTAATTTCTCTAACCATGTCTCATAAGCATGCCAACCATAACCATATAATCAAGGTGTAAATCACACAAATCTGGTTCAAAACCCACTATATAATACTTTTAGAATTTATGTAGGGCTGATCTTTGTATATAATCATTTCAAATTGTTTCAAAGTCAGTCCTGGTAGATAATCATTTGAGCATTTTTCTTAAGGAAAAGCTTGGTATATGATCATTTCAGCATGTGTTTTTATCCCTAGCCCACTGTATAATAATTTCATCATGTCTCTCGACATAGGCCAGTATATAATCATTTTATCATGTAAACTGGGTGAATTCCCCATATAAGAATTACAAAATTTAAATCACAACACATGTCATAGTAGTAAGGATATCAAAATATCACATCATCGAGATCAATGGTTAATTATCCAAATTACCATTTATATTTCAATTAACCATTTCATTAATCATTTCGTCATAAACCAATAAAAGGTCAGTCAGTTCAATAATCAGGTCAAGCCACTGTGAATCTATATCAAGAAATCACCCAAAACTCATATAATTCAAAACAAACTTTAATATATTAATCAATTTATTTATAATCAAGGGTTTTCTCACCCAAACTATATCCATAATATAGGTCAATACCAATTGGATCTAAAGGGACTCTAGTTCCTCATTTAATTAATTCAGATGAATGCTATATTGGCACAATTGCAATATTGCACATACTTTAAAATTATCAAACCATAGGGTTATGTTTTAGACCACTTATCTTCAAAGGGTCAAGAATGGAATTCTTCTAATGGAAAACACCCATGATGAAGAAGGTTCAGGTGATAGAAAGAATCTATCAATATCAAAACCAATAACACACATGGTCGATAGAATATACAACAATAGTTGGGGAACAAAGGAGAAAGAAGGAAAAACCCAACCAGAACCAATAAATTGGGATTATATGAATGAGAAAGATGTTAAAAATCAAGATAGGTGCTCCAAAATCACATGGATGAGAGCCGTAGGTCGATAGGAGGAAAGATTCACATTTGATGAATGAAAAATCAATCACATGGCACCGTTTAAAAACCTACTCCAGAAAATACATGGAGTGTAATTACTTTACATGTCATGTAATTTTTTTTGATTGAAATGCCAAAAAAACCCGTCATCTCAACTAAATATATAATTTTCCCCAACATTACATGATGTGTAATGGATTCAAGACATTTAACCACTACACATCATGAATCAGTTAATGACATGAGTTTGGTGGATTTTTGCACATAGTGAAACCCATTTACACGGTGTGTAATTGTACTAAAGACAATTTTTAGCCCATTTTTCTGATAAAAAACCAAACACCATTTAATACTTCCCAACTTACCAAGAACTCTTGGTAACATTCAACCCATTTATATCTAGTCTCTATTAATTCAGAGGGAAAACCGTGAACCACTCCCCACGTGGATCCTTTATAGTTTTTTAAAGTTTCCTCACAACCTAAAACTATTTTTATTCAAAAAAATATGAATTCAAGATGAAATATGACCAAAAAGGTTTAAATATGAGGAGAAACTCATCCAAAATAAATTTAAATAAGCTCAGAGAGAGAGATACCAGGAAAAAGATGAGATCTTACAACCTCTCCACCATATAACATCTCATCTCTGAGCTACTCCAACCATTACAGTGGGACCTCAATAAAAATTTCTAGATATTATGCTCACATATAAGACTCCCTATCCCATGTATCCTCTTTAAATCGCTCATGTTTCCACTATACTTGAACAAACATTATAGTACTACCATGCGAATATCTCTCACTACGGTACACAACCTATATCAGATTCTCCTCAAAGGATGCAATATCCCTATGATCTACATCTTCTATGTCTATGACATGAGAAGTGTTTGGATAATATCTTTGAAACTGTGATTCATTAAACACATCATTCAAGGAATTCAAGTTATGTGGAAGGGTTAATCAGTTCTCCACTGGATCGACCTTATCGACTATCTAAAATGTCCTAGAAAACCTAGGTGATAACTTTCCTTATTTCCTGATAAGACACTTCTCCAACCTAGGGGACACTCAAAGGAAAATATGATGACCAACCATGAACTCTAGAGGTTTTCTTTGATGGTCAGTGTAGTATTTCTTCCTACCCAACGTAGTCACCAACCACTAACTGATCAACTGAACCTATTCATATGTCTCCTGCAAGATACTAGTCCCAATATGAACGAACTCACCTGTATCCAACCAATAAAGAGGTGAATAGAAAAACCTTACATATAAATAGTTGTAAGGAGACATATGGATTGATGATTAGAAGATGTTATTATATACAAACTCTATGAGTTTCATATGCTTCTCCCATGAACCACTGAAATCCAAAATAGTGGCTTGTAACATATCCTCTAGAGTTTCAATAGTACTTTAAGATTGACCAATAGTCTGAGGATGATAGGTCATACTCAAAAGAATATGTTATCCTAAATCCTTCTGAAGACCCTTCTAGAACCATGATGTGAAACAAGGATCTTTATCAGAAATGATACTCCTCATAATATCATGCATCCAAACCACCTCATGCATGTAAATACTACCCAGATCATCAAATATAAAGGTATCCCTGATAAGCAAGAAGTGGGATACATTTTTCTTTCAATCCAAAATCACCCATATAGCATTATTATTACAGGTTTTCCTGGGAAATCCTATCATAAAATCCATAGAGACATCATCCCATTTCCACTCAGGAATAGGAGAAGGCTACAAAAACTCAACTGGACTTAGATTCATGGTTTTCACCTACTGATAAGTGAAACATATCTCCACAAAGCCTGCTACCTCCTTCATCATTTCTGACCACCGGTATTTTATATGGAGAGAACAATACATATTTTTCAAACTAGGATGTACCGCCCATCTAGAATCATGAGACTCCATCAACATCTCCTCATGAAAGCCTGTAAGAACCCATACTTTTCCATGGAAAAGAAAATAGTTTCCACTGCCAAGAGGCCATCTTGATGGAATCTCCCCACCATATAAGTTGTCTCTCAAAAAAATACCTCTATATCGACTAATTTCTTGGTCATGATATGATCCAAAATCACAGGTAAAATATATTTCTAGGCCATATCTATTCATCCCTACGACACTTAAACATCTAGATGCATGTCTTCAAATAGGTTTATTGTCCACCACTCATTGTAAGACTCCCGTTATACATCTTTTTACATCTTTCAACTCAATACATCTACAATGGAATTTCCCTTTCCTACTGTATAAGACAACTTGAATTAAAATGACTGTAGATACTTGACCCACCTCATCTGATGATGGTTCAGGTCCCATAGAGAAAAGATGTACCTTATAATCTTATGTTCTATTTATACCAAAAACCTCTCACCCAGGAGATAATTCCTCCAGCATCTCAGAGAATATCTATTGTTGCTAACTCCAAATCATGAGTAGGGTAATTCTTATCATGTGGTCTTAGCTGTTTTGAGCCATAAGAAACCAATCAATCATCGTAAATTAGAACTACTCTGATTCCAGCTCTTGATGAATGGAAGTACATGGTGTATGATTTACCTGGAAGATGTAAAATGAGGATAGGTGATGATGTCAGGTAGCCTTTCAACTCTTGAAAACTTCTCTCACAAGTATATGACCAAACAAACATCCCACCCCACTTTTTTAGTCCTAAAATAAGTTTTTCCAAATGGGATAAGTCCTATATAAAACATCAACAATATCCTTCCAAACATAGAAATATGATTCAGAAATGTTGACAGTCATAGTGACAGAAAGAAACAAATCACAAAAGAGTAAAAGGGAAAAAATAAAATAACGCGAACACAGAGATTTACATGGTTTAGGAATAATACCTATGTATAAATAGAGGAATAATTTCACTATGATTCGAGAGAACAATTTTAATGATAATATATGAAGTTTCTCACAAATAAACCCTAGTTTGAAATAGGCTAAACAATGAGGAAGATGATCTAGTGTTTCACCAACCACACAAGAAATCTGCATCACTACAGTGGATGGTTGACACCCAAGTCAGAAGTGCTACAGTGGTCGGCGGCTGGAAGTCCAAGGAGCTATAATAATGTTGACCCCAAAGTCTGCACTGCTATAGTGCCTTGTTGATGTCGGTTGGTCAGCTATGCTATATTGGTCAGAGATGCGGCCTAGTACGTAGTACGGGCTACAAGCATTTGACCCAAACATCATCCAAAACGGATTGGGCTACACCAATCCAACAAAATTTCCATATATTGAATAAATTATAGGGATTTTCCCAAGACACCATGTTTGAAACCTTATATGGTTCCACATACACTCCTTCCTTTGAGTTGAAATGGACCAAGAATTTCATTTTATCAATCAATAAAATGCATTTGGTGAGATTGGCATAAAGATGTTGATATATCAATGTACTTAGGATGATGTTAATATATTGGTAATTCTATTCTATTGAATGGGATTACACTAGGATTTCATCAATAAAAACAACCAAAAATTGATCCAGAAAAAGATGAAATATCTTTTTCATCAATACCATGAATTCCATTGGTGCATAGGTCAGACTAAATGGAATCACCACAAACTTGTACAATCCATACCTACTTTTAAAAGTATTCTGAGGTATGTACGGTCTGACACTCAACTGATGGTGTCCTGATCTCAAATCAATCTTGGATAAGATCTTAGCACCTCTCAACTAATCGAAGAGATCATCAATGTGTGGAAGAGGATATCGGTTCTTGGCCATTTTCTGGTTCGATCTTTGATATGATACACATAAGCGCAAATATCCATCATCCTTCTTTGTTAAGAGAACTGGAGAATCCAAAAGAGATCTACTAGGTCATATGAAACCTTTAGATTCCAGATCTTCCAACTGAACTCTCAACTCTTGAAACTCTGTTACTGATATTCTATTTGGAGTAAAAGAAACTGGCTCTACTCCCAACACCAACTTTATTGTAAACATGATCTCTATCTTAGATGGTAAGTCATAGAACTCGTTAAAAAAATAACTTGAAAATGGTCTACCTCTAGAGGAAAAGAATCCCACTACATTCCCCCATCATCTAGTGAAATACCGACTATCAGAGCTGTGAGAAAATACAACCTACATTAACTTGGTCATATACAACTAGACCAAAGATCTCACTCACCTTGGTAAGAATAGATACCTCCTTTTATAAATAAAAAGGTAAATATCCTCTAATAACAGTCAATATGAGTTTGGTATAGAACTAAAATTCCATACCAACAATCAAATGAAAGCCTATCATTTCCATCAAGAATTGTTCCCAAAAGAAGTTCTAACCACCAATCTCTAGATAACACACCATGAAACATTTGATATTCATAGAATGGACTCCCAATGATGTGTCTATGGTCAAAAAACCATCCAAGACTTCCTCATCCAAGCCCAAACTATTTAAAAAATGAGTAGATAAAAATTAATGTGACGCTCTTATATTATAAAAAACACAACAATGGTTATATAAAATAAGAATCAAACATCTAATAGTAGATGGTCCTGCATCCACACATTCCAGAGTAGTCTACATAACTTGAAGCTGATCAGTCCCTCTTCCCTGGGCTCCATCTTGACTCCCCTATGTTATACCCTCTGCCTGGTACTGTTATTCTTGTATGGGGGTACCACATCCCCTACCTCATCCATAAAGTCATGTGGAAATTTAGCTACCTATCAGCGCAGGATTAGTTGAGTCCTACACATACTCTGGTACCTGTCATGTTCATCTTACACTCTTTTTTCGTTTCATACCCCTATAAAACATCTGTTGGTGGCATATATTGTTGCATGAACGACACTCCAAAGCAAGGTACGGATAATGATTCTATTTGTGTCTCATATTTCCACACTAATAGCACTGTAATGGAACACATTCCTGATATGGATACACACTACCATGACTTCTTTGACCATTGTTTCCCTAGAGAAAACATTCATAGAGATGCTTCTTTCCACTAGAAGAAGAGTTTCCAATTTTCTCTATAGTAAAACACTAGCCACTACTTGAGGCCTCTCTCAGATTTCCTTCCATGATTATTTCCTAATTCATCATGTCCACAAAAATAAAATTATGTAACATTCTCACCTTCAACCTGATCTCATAGTGAAGATCATCTTTAAAACATCTCTCCCTGGAGATCCCATCATCTTAAAAAGAAGGTACAAATCAATTCAGGTCGCTGAAACATTTAGCATAGTCCATCAATGACATTCCCTCTTATTTTAGATTCACAAACTCACATCCCATCTCATACCTTAATAAATCAGGATAGAAATGGCTCATGAACTTCATCTCAATGTTCTTCAAGGATAACTCCACATACTTCCCTATCTACTCCATAATAACCCACACATGCATGGATGGTCCATGAATCATATACACAACACACTTCATCCTCCTATTTTTGGGTTCTCAAGATGCTTAAATATCATATGGATATAATCAATCCAAAACATGGCAACTTGGGGGCCTCCCTTTCTAGTGATTGTAGGTGAATACTACAGCTAGAACCCTCTCGTCAGCTAAAAAATTGAAGGCATGACATAAATAGTCTCCCTCATCAAGGATCACATAACCCTCCAGAAGATTTAATTAAGCTAGGGATCCATCTGATCCTCATGAAATACAAGAAGCTCTGGTTTAGCTGAATTAGAAGCATATTGATTTCTACTCTCATGAAGCTCTATATAAAGGCAATGAGAAGAAATTTTCTCGATAAGACAAACACACTCTGTAGAATACATGCTATAAAAAACAAGGTCAACCTCAACAGGTGATAACAACTAACAAACATTTCTATGGATCTCTCTAAACATGTCTTACATGTGTTTTATCAAGACATAACAGTTCAATTATATCATTTATCAGATATAAAACGTATCTCATATAAAAGTTCAATATGAAATTATATATCACATGCAATAGATGTATCCCTATCATGAAAAATGCATGAAATTATATATTCGTATGTGTCTATCATGATTCATGTATACTCATATCATGTCATACCAGGCCAAGAGTATAAATTTCAATAACCAATAACTTCATGAAATAATAACCTCACATAGCATGTGAATCACTCGGGGTGAAATAACATCAATTATAAAAGGAAAAAAATATATACAACAATCAACCTCTAGAAACATGAATTTTTTCCAAGGCATGGGTCAGCTACTCCCATACACAAGCTCATTACCAAGTCCTGAAACATCCTAGTCTCCTTTATACCTTTCCCAAATAATAAATAGAAAATAATACTAGTTTTCTCTATCACCACTTTGTAATGTCCCCCAATATGACACTCTCTCACGTGTCCAAGACAAGTTGGTTACAAGCCATCAAGTGCATCTCTGTATATGCTATAGGTTTCCAACTAGAAGAGGGGGTGTGATAAGTATAGTGGGGAGACTATACCCCCTAGTTAAAGTGTTACAACATAGAAGAGTAATCATATGAAAATAAATAGATATTAGAGTGATAAACTATGGAAAAAATATAATACAATAGAAAACCAACAATAAAATCTAACTGAATAATATAATAAATAATAAATGAAAAATTTATGTTGTGCTAGAATATAAATAAATTTCATTCTTTAAGTAATACTAGTAAAAGACTAAAAGACTCAAATAAATAATCAAAATTCCCCCATACCAAACCCCATATCAGCCCCACCTCCAAACTTCATCCCATCTACCAAGAAAACAATCAACAATAAGGTCATTTTACCTTATACTAATCTGCATCTATGTAGTCTATTCAGGTTCCAAATGGTGGACCAAATAGGGTGAGTATAACTAATTAGGTCAACACCATTGTGTCTAAACATAACTATTCTGATAATAAGAGTGTGAAATAATTCAATAAACAAGTGCATTAATTAATTATAAAACTAAATTAATACCACATCAACCTACTTCAGCACCATACTAAAATGTCTCTAAGCATGTATCACAACCATGTCAACCATAACAACATAACCATGGTAAAACATAACATGCATCAACTCCATGCCATAATGTCTCTAACCATGTCTCACAACCATGAAAACCATAACCATATAACAAGTGTTTAACTCACAAAAATTTGGGTCAAAATTTTCATTGTAAGCACTTTAGCATTTAATTAGGGATGAGCCTGATATATAAGCATTTTAGCATGTATTAGTGGAAATACTGATATATAAGCATTTAAACATGTGTCTTAGGTTCATGCCTGGTATATAAGAATTTCATCAAGGGTCTCTGGGCATAACTTTCTATATAATCATTTCAGCATGTATCAGTGTGTAGCCCAATATATAGACATTTCAACATGTAAATTGGGTCAACGCCCCATATAAGAATTATATAATTTAAATCAAAACACATGTCATAGTAGCAAGGATATCATAATATCACATCATTAGTCTCAATGGTTAATTATTAAAATTACAATTTAACATTCAATTGCACTTTTCATTTATTATTTGGTCTTAAACCAATAACATGTCAGTCACTTAAATAATTAGGCCAAGACAAGTTGAATCTATATCAATCAATCACCCAAAACCCATGTCATGTGAAACACACTTTAATCCATTAAAAAATTTATTCATAATAAAGGTTTCGCTCAACCGAACAGTAGCCATAATCTAGATCAATACCAATTGGATCCAAAGGGACTCCAAAGAATAATCTAGTTCATTATTTAAATAATTTAGGTACACATTATTTTGACTCAATTTCAATATTGAACATACATGAAAATTATAAAACCATAGGGTTAATGTTTAGATACCTACCTTTAACTAGTGAAGAGTGCAATGATTCTAATGGAACATTCACATGTGGAATAAGGTTTATATGATAGAGAAAATGATCTTAGATAAAAAATGATCAAGAGAAAAACCGATCATGATCAAAAAAACAATGCAAATGGTTAATAGAAACAAAAATAGTTTGTGAAAAAAGGATAAAGAAGGGAAAACCCAACCAAAACAACTAACCATGGACCAAATGCATGATCATGACATCAATAACAAAAAGGGATGCTCCAAAATTGCATGGATGAGAGCCTGATATTGAGAGGAGGAAAGATTCATGTGAGATGAATGAAAAATCAATCACACGACACACTTTAAAAAATTTCTCAAATAATTACATAGCGTGTAAATCATTTACATGTCGTGTAATTTTTTTTAGATGTACGTGTAAAAAAAACTTTAGCCTTAGCTGAATATTTAATTTTTTTGATCATTATATGACGTGTGATGGCCTCATGATGTGTAACCACTTCACGTCTTAAATCAGTTCATGACATGAGTCTGGTGTCTTTTTACACATCATGTAACTCATTTACACGATGTGTAATTTTCCAACAAAACGTTTTCATCCCATTTTCTTTATACAAACCCAAACTCTCTTTAAGGATTCCCAACATAATTAGAACCCTTGGTAAATATGGACTCATTTATAGTTGGAATCCTTTAATGGAATCAAATAACCTCAAACCACTCACTACTTGGACCCTCTTCAGTTTTCTCATGTTTCCTCATAACCTAAGTCTACATTTAATTAAATAACCAGACATTAATAATGAAAAATGACCACCAATGTTTAAATATGAGGCAAAACTCAACTGAAATAAGTTTACTGAAAAACATAAAGAGAGACACACCTTGAAAAACATGGGATCTTATATAGAAATTATTCAGTGTTCTGAGCTAGTAATTTCTAACATGGTTCATGTAATCCTCTTGAAAACCTAAAAATTAGTTTATATATATAGGGTGATCATACAAGTATACTCAGTAGGTAACCAAAGTATCTCATGCACATGTGAAGGAATCATATTAATGCACCTGTGAGCAAATAACATAACTGAACATCACCAAAACAAGTCAACTTATCAAACCCCAACCTCACCATGACAGTCATCAAATATTGAAATCCATGTATAATAACATAATATGAATCATATCAATGAAAGGTACCCCACACTATTTCCCCACTGATTAGCCTCTCTCACACCCCAATGATGTATGTCCCGGTGCTCCCACCTCATCCATATCATAATACAGAATATCAAATCTCACTCACAAACACCTGGTTCATCACATTACATCTCATCATATAACAAGGGTGTTAGGGTATCGTGAACATGAAGGAAATCTGACTCGTTCCCTCTTCCAACCATGAATGACCCCCAAAATAAGTTATCTCTTCTCATCTCACCACATCCTTCCCAAAGACACTTGGTTCATCACACCGCATCATGAAACATCTCGACATATATGCTTTTGACTTCTGGTTATCACATCTTGTACATAACATCATCACCTAGAAGAGGGTTAAAAGAAAATATGGTGTCCAACCATCCGTCCTCATCATAGAGATATTGGGAAAACACCCCCCAAAACTATTGGTCATTGGTACTAGGTACTCAACATGGGTGGGGTGTGTAAATAAATCACAGAATAATACAATGTTTATATATATATAAATCCCCAAATAGTCCAACCTATGGGTTCAATAAAAATAAAAAAAACGAACTCACAATAACACCACTTTTACTACCACTTCTATATAGACCACACAACATCACATCCACAAAGAACAAGCCACTTTTCATCTTCTCATTACAAGTCAATCAAATTTTTATATTTTCATTACCAACTCATTCTAATTAAAACATCCAGTTCATTACTCATTTCCCATACCATTAATTTATATTTTACATCCCACCATTAAAACCACATTTCCTTTTACAATTTATTCTTTTCTTAGCCAATTCATTTTACTATTTCCATCACATTGACCAAACCATTTTAATTCAAGTACTACTTGAGAAACTAGTATATGATCTAATTGCATAATGAAAATCATAACATAATAGCCCATAAACATCATCATCACCAACCTCATGAAAACAATCTCACAAAGCCACAATCACTGCCACACCCACCTCCTTATCAAAACCACCACATCACCACCACTTTCCATCCAAACTGCCCCACAACATGACCTCACAACCCATCACACATTTACATTTCAAAAAAATTTCCATAGCATGTCCAATACAATTTTTTTTCAAATTTATTCAGGAGATTTTATTTATCAATTCCACTTCACTTTTAAGGGTATTATCACACAAGAATAATTTTCTCAGTGAAACCATTTCATTAACTAGATATAAGTGATTATACAATTTCTCATTAGGGTGATATCAAACAATCACAAAAACAAGGGTTCCATAACACTATACATACAACACAAGAAAATACACCCAACTGCCATGATTTATAATAGTTTAACAAGAATAGATAAAATCAATATCAAAATATCAAAGATGCCATAAAAAGATGAAATTTCATTCCCCTTCCCCTTTAATTCAGTTAAACCAAATAACTTATCTTTATTGAGATGGATTCAAAACATTTTCCAAAGGATAACAAAAAAATACCCCTCCGTCATGATATAATATAAAGAGAGATGAAGGATACCCTATCTGGATGAAAGATGCTCCACAAAATCCATTACACCATGAATAGTGTGTGCACACACAGCAAGGAACCACTACAAGAAAAGCTTTAACCAAAAGATACAATGGAAATTGGGTTTCAAGACTCCAATGTAAAGGATTTAGAACCACCCATATCAAGAGAAAGCAAGCAGCAAAGAAAAAAGGAAATATATTTAATTTAAAATTAACTGAACTAAGACCAGAATGTGATATTCAATGAAGGTGACATGTATAAAGATCTTCATTCTATTGAAGATGAAAATGAGAACATAGAATCAGAGTGAAAAAAGAAAGAGGAGCTTGAAGGTGTATCTAAGCATGATACATCGAAACTAGTGGAACCTACTACTCCAATAAAGTTTAGGAGATCATCATGGGTGAGAAGGCTTGTGGAGAGGTATTAACCAACCTTAAATTATCTGTTATTGACTGACAGTGGAGAACCAGAATGTTTTTAAGAGTAAATTCAATTGAAGGAGTCAAGAAAGTGGGAGTTGGTCATAAAGAAGGATATTTCTTCACTACAAGAAAACAATAAATGGGATTTGACACCTATACCATATGAAAATAGAGAATTGAAGAACAAATGGGTATACCAAGTTAAGTAATTACATTATGGAACGAGGAGGTACAATGAAAAGATGGTGGTGAAAGGATTTCAACATAAGTAAGGTGTGGACTTCACTGAAATCATTTCACCTATAGTGAAGCTTACCACTATCTTGGTGGTTCTTAGTATTGTTGCATCAGAAGATTTATACCTTGATAAGCATGATGTCAAGACTACTTTCTTTAATGGAGATTTGGTGGAGGACATATAAATGTGGAACCCTGAGGGATATATTGTGTCTGGGAAAGAATAATTTGTGTGAGAACTCCAAAAGAGCTTATATGGATTGAAGCAAGCACCTGGGAAGGGGAAACAAGTTTGATTCATTTATGTCTAAAAAAATATAAATTATGTGTCATGGATCAATATTTATACATAAATACTTTAGGTGATGAATTTATTATATTTATTCTATATGTGGATGATAGGCTCATTGCAGGATCATGTATAAAGATGATGAATTAGTTGAAAAGGCAATTTTCTGGGGAGTTCGAGATGAAATATCATGGAGAAGCTGGAAAGATTTTGGGGGAAGAAGATCAAAGAGAGACAACGCAACTGGAACGTTAATGTTATCACATGATGATTATATTGGGATGGTTTTGAGAAGATTAAATATGCTGGAAGCAAAGGCAGTTTCTATTCCGTAGGTCGGCTATTCCAAATTATCAAAGGAGCAGTCACTGAAGATGGAAGAAGAGGTTGAGTACATGGAAATGGTTTCATATGAATCAGTTGTGGGAAGTATGATATATTTCATGGTATTCACTCATCTTAGCATCGCTCATGCAGTGAGAGTTGTAGGAATGTATATGGCTAACCATGGAAAGCAACATTGGGAAGCTGTGAAGTGGATACTGAGGTATTTGAAGAACAACAAGGAGGCATCTCTATGATTTGGGAAAGGAAATTAATTGAAGGGGTATGCGGGTAATGACCTTAGAGGATAAATTGATAGTAGAAGGAGTACTACAAGTTATGAATTTACCATTGGAGAAACTGTAGTAAGTTTGATATCACTATTTCAGAAGGTGGAAAATTTATCTACCATGGAGAAAAATACTTTGTTGTAAGAGAATCTGTGAAAGAGATGGTTTGGATGAAGAAGTTATTGGATGATTTGGGAAGAAACCAAGAGGATAACATATTTCACTATGATATTCAGAGTGATATACATCTGGAAAATAACCCATTATTTCATGCCTAGATGAAGAACATTCAATTGAAGCACCATTTCATCAGAGGATTGATATGTGATGGGTTGATGACATTGTAGTTGATTTGTGGAACCAAAAATCTGGAAGATGTGTTGAAAAATCTAATGGTAATATAGAAATTTAGGCACTATTGTGCATCTGTTGGTCACCATTGATGAATGGAGGATGAGAGGCAGAATAAGGGAGGACACAATGGGAGCATAAGAGGAAAAAAACTCGTATTTAATGAATCATCAGGTTGAAATTGATGGTGTGAATATAAATCATTCACACTGGTGTGTGAAGAAGAGGAAGAGCTCATATTCAGTAATTTGTCATAGTAAGTGGAATTGAAGCATAGTAGCATAGCAGATCAGGCTCTAAGTGAGATATTGTTGGACTGGTGTATCCCAATCTAGTTTGGATAATGTTTGGGCTGAATGCTTGTGGCCCGTACTACATACCAAGATACAACTTCCAAGATGACCATTGTAGCAATACTGACCACTATAGAATATCTAAATAACTGACACTGATAGGGAACCGTAGCGACATGAACTTCTAGCGGCCATTCACTATAGCTACTTGGACATCCATCTAGTAGCCACTGTAGCATTTTTTGACATGGTTGGAAACATTTCACTATAACGATGTGGGATTCTAACTTCCTTTAACTATATCACAATAGACTTTCTGATGGTTGGAATAATAGGGTTTATTCCTCCTTTTTTGGCCCATTTTGGTCTTGGGTTTTAGGTGTTATAATCTTTGATAAATCTACATGTAATTTGTGCTCCCAACATAGAGTGAAACTCTACCTCCCCTTGGATGTAGGGATTATTCCCAAACCACATAAATCCTTATTTTCTCATTATTTTTTAATTTTTACTCTTCTATGAATTGTTTCATTCTATTGTTGCAACTCCCAACATTTCCACATCAAGATATTAATCATCATTCAAGTCTTTGTGATACATCTCATCACTTATGAGGGATTCATTTGTTTTGAATGGCCAAAATTATATGAATGTTGACATGAGTTTAAACAATTATGCTATTTTTTAGAGGTTCTAGTGGAATTTTTAAATTGTGAGAACTTATTCCATGAGGTTCCTAAAACTTTGGACATCTTAAAATACCCTATAATGCAATAGAATCACACCCCAATATGATAATCTAGAACATCTTGTTCCTCTCGTCAAAGTTGTGTGAGATTGAGGCCAGTGTCAAAATGATGGAGTTTTTTGATTGGTAAATAATTACTCTAAACTCTATTAAAACCACCCTTACATCAGCTTAGAGACAATCACGACCTTATAGGAAACTTCATTATAATCTTAAAATCTCTATTTACCTTTATCTTAGGTGATTTGTAGGACTGTAGTTGAGAACAAGTGTTGGGGAAGGTTGTTTCTGATCATCAAGGGAACACATGTTGGAAATGCAGTATGGAAGTGTTTTTGTGAATCAACAAAGAGATTTCACACTATCATTTTAAATTACAATAATTCTCTCCAGATGTTCGAGGGAAAAAATAGTTAAGTTCATAACTCATGAATAGAAGAAAGGATATTTCCCATTGAGGGGATGAAGAATCAAAACTATTCAACAAAATTTTCTAGTGTAATTATCAAATAAGATCCAAGGGAAGAAGTATTATTGTAAATTAATTTCATGGAAAATGGGAGAGATACCTTTAGTAAATACTATGTTTTTTATCATAAAATTTTCCCAAAAAGTGCCAAACCTACTCAATTTATCCTTTTTTTCATAATGACAAACCCACCCTCAACCCTAGATCAATCCTGTAAGTCCCTAAGATTGGAACAAACCTTAATTCAACAAGTGTGGTGATTAAAAGAGTCAGAAAGTCTATGATTACTCTTTCATGAGTTAGAGAAAAATATTTATAAAAACACAATGAGTGGGAGATGAACAATTCCAAGAAGATAAGTATTAGTGTAAATGGGTGTACTAAAGGAGTGGAGGAAACTGGAGTTGATTAAGAAGAAAATTAGAAAAAAATTATGTATGAAGCATGGTAAGTCATGGTTACTATAGATTGTGGTGGTGATTACAAAATTTTGTAGCGTATATTTTCATTGAATTTAGCTGGATATTCCTCATGTTCTTGATTTTTTCAGGCTGTTTCATTTAAAATTGGAATTATTGATTTTTTTTATAAAAGTAGAACATCATGAATTTTCATCCCAAAATCTTATTAAATTGTTTAATAAATTGTTTATAATGTGTTTTAATTGCTGATAATGTATTTGTAATTGTTTGGGTGCAGTAAAAGAAAAGAGAATACATGATACATGATAATAACATGCAGTTATAGAAGATTAATTTTCTTCTATGAAGGGTCGGTAAAACTATGTATGTGAAACCAAGAAAAATGTTTAGAGTCCTAGACATATGTTATATGCATTCAATAATGTTTTTTGGATGCACCGAGCCAAATATTTGAAGGGTGGAATGTTTTTTGAGTGTAGGGATTATGTTCTCAGGCCGGGTGCAATGTTCTACCCCTAAGATCAATGCTTCCCATTTCCATAATGCATATAGATTTTCACAACAATGTCATCCCACTTCATCCATACAGACTATGAACTATATTGTTCTTTGTTTTTTTATCTCAATGCATAAAGTGAAACCTCTATAACACTATCATATTGTTGAATGAACCCAACTATTGAACTTCATCAGTCATCTGATGGTGACTCAAAATACATTCTGAGGCATATGGAAAATGTTATGAGGTGCATAAATTTTTTTTTGAGTTGCACTCAATGTGCCCTATGACTATCCATGGCCTATGATGTTATATTTTATGTGATGTGATGATTTCATTTAAGGATGGTAAACATACCAGAAACTCCAAAATCCATGAATGCACATCTTGGGTTTCTAAAAGAAGGGTTGATAAAAAACAAAACTTTTTCCCTCAATGTCGTATCATTAACACATGGCTGATATGAAGAAAGTGGAGCATCCCCAAACAAGCTATTTATTAAACTAGAGATGTATGTCAAGAAAATAAACACATGGAATTCATCCCGGGAGAATGGAAGTTGTGCATGGATCATAGTACTAGTACCTGAGAGTTACATGAAGCAAGTAGGGATGATAGAGAAGAATTCATGTACGTGGAAATAATATTGCATGAATATACACATGGAACAATCATGAGAGTACTCGATCACAATGCATAAGGCTATTAATGAAGCTATACTAAAGGTTGAGGGATTTTGGATTCTGGGTGGACACTTTTAATGAAAGAGCGTCATCTTGGAGATGAAACTGAAGGAGGAAGCTGGAGATAGAGTAGAACCATTGGATAAGTTATGACTCTTGAAATATAGTGTATATATTATTGTAGTGGGGATGAGGGGAATGTAATATTTCATTGTAGTATACTCAACTGAATCCTATTTTGATGCTATGTAGACTCTTGAACTTAATGTTTTAATTACTTGATCAATAATTAGATGAACTCAGGGTGAAGGTGATAGAGAAAACATGTAAAACTAAACCGAGCATTAGAGTTTTGGACATTCACTTCTATGGGATGGAGGTTATAAGGATATATATGGTTACATAATCACATATCACAGTTCAAGACAGTACTTCTAAGAGATAAGAGAAACCTCACATGGACTCTTGATCTTAAGAGTAAGTCTCGGGTGAGTCTAATATGATAATCCTTGGAGTAGGTGATGTTGTTAACATATTTCTATTAATAATACAACTAAAGTTAATTATAATGTATTATTACTAATTGGAATTTTACACCACCTTCTCATATTAGTTTAACCTAACTACTCTTTCTTATGTTTTTGAACTCACACACTCACTCATCTTTAAAAGAGATCCATTTCATTTATAGTACTATCATGTTACACAAAATCAATCATATTAATGTCATCATTATTCTTAATACATAAGTAATAAGTGCTTTAAACCTTGGATTATCCCTATGTAAATAGCATCATTTATTAAAAGTTTATTTCCTCAATAATTATATTGAATAGAATTTGTATTATGTAGAACACGCCGCAAAAATACACCAAGAAAGTACTGCTTGAAATTTTTACTTACCCAATATGATACATCACTACCATATTACACATTATGGAGGGTGGTTCATGCTTGATAATACCCAAAATAAATTTGACCATGGAATTTATTAGGTGATAATGACCTAGGAAGTCTAGAAATTTATTAGAAAACAAGAAACTTCTCATAAAAAAGAGTTTGTGGCACTGTCATTAGATGGTTTTCTCAAACATTGTGAATCCCTTGGTTGACATGGGAATAAATCTATATGGATTTTATCTAGGGTATACTAAAATATCATGGGTATGATGTAAAAAATGGTTGTTGATAGATCAATGAAGTTTACTATTTTGGTACCTCTTAAGCATCTGTATTCAGTAATTTAGTAGCCAAAGTGTTTATCATAGAAATTTTGAGACTTCATGGTAACCCAAGGTCCATTATGAGTGACATAAACCCTATGTCCATTATTTTTTTGGGATGTGTATATGGTGAATTATCCTTCCTTCAAAGTGAGGTGATGAAATTATTTTATAGATATATTAAAAGGATTACAAGGTGGGGTAATACGATGTAGGACTCAAAAATACCATTTTACCCAGAAACTTAGTAATCTAGGTTCAACACTCACCCTCATGATGGAATTTCCTATATTAGACCAATAGTCCCACACAGAAAAAAGACGACATCGAACAAAACCATACACACTCCACCTCATGCTGGGTTTCTAATGTTGTGTATGCCCATCTTGGTATTGAGAGAGTCCAAAAAAGCTCCCGGGAGGCCATTGGTGAAGATTTCGGTAAGCTGATCTATCACTAGTATGTGGTCAAAACTAACATGGTTCTGCTTGAGGTTATGATGAAGAAATTAGAAGTCTACCTTGATGTGCTTATTTCATTCATGAAATATGGTATTATAATCGATCTTCATGGCTTCCTGATTATCACTCTAGATTGGAGAAAACGTATGTCGTGGGAATACAAGCTCATGGGGGAGATGACGAAGCCAATGGATCTCAATATTGATCATAGTAAAAACATGTTATTTAGACTCCAAACTAGATTTATCTATGATATTCTGTTTCTCGCTTCACTAGGAGATGTGGTTATCAGCCATGAAAATGGAAAACCTATAAGTAGACTTTTGGGAAGCAAGTCAACTAGTATAGTCAGCATCATAGAAGGTCTTAACATTCAGATGATCATGATGTGAGTACTGAATACCACGAGAAGTATATTTCTTGATGCATTTGGAATTTTGTAGGAGAGAATCCCACTAGGATTTGGTTAGATGCTCCATCAATTAGATAAATTTTCCAAAATCACTGGTAATGTATTGATGCATCATGGTGAGATAATTAAGTTTTCCCACAAGACAACGATAGTTCTCTGGGTGAGTATAGTGTTCCATGTTATGATAGAGAGACTATTCCCCAGGCTCAAGGGGATTGTCAACGGTAGTTTCTTATGTCAAACCAATATCCTGAAAAATATCCAATCCATATTTACAATGGAAAATAAGGATGGTATCCATAGAATCAGACACCTCAATGACAAGGAAGTATGATAGCGGACAGAAATCTTTGGGGTCAAAGTGGTGGTGAAGATGCCCCTTTAGTTGGTCAATTCCTGTTGAGTCGTTCCTAGTGATGATGATATCATCAACATACACCAATAGCAGTATAAATCTAGAGGACATCATACGGTAGAAGCTGGTGTGGTCCTTCATACTTTTAGAGAGCCCAAATATAGTGATGATGGTGTTGAATCGGCCAAACCAAGCACGAGGAGACTGATTGAGTCCATATAGAGTGTGAAAAAATATAAAGACATGGGAGTCATCTCCAAAGGCTAGAAATCCAGGGGGTTTCTACAGATACACCTCATCTTTAAGAATTCCACGGAGAAAGGAATTATTGACATCAAGTTGACGAAGGGTCCAATGATGATGAGTGTTCAAAGATATGGATAATCAGATTTATGTAATCTTTACAACCGGAGTGATCGTATCAAAATAGTCGATACAATATGTCTGAGAAAATTCCTTTGTCACAAGTCTGGATTTTGTGGTGATGAAGAGTTTCAACTTCATTGAGGTGGACCATATAAATCCATTTTATTATTCCTGCCTATTTTTCAGCCAAAAGGGGGACCAGATCCCAGGTGTGATTGTCATCTAGAGCTTCCAATTCATCCCACATTTCTTAAATCCACCTAGGGTGAGATTTGGCATCGACAACTCTTCAGGTAATAGATATCATATCCAAAGTGAAAAGACCCATGTATGAGGATGTGTATAGAGGAGTATTCTACCAATAATGAGTACCTTTTCATAGTGAAATCGGCAAGTCCTTTGTAGTTGGAGAATGAGAATCAAACAAATCGAGGAGGATCGTGTCCTCTTCCTGGATGAGAAACACATTTGACGATCGACGTGAGTAGACAATGTCAAACCGATGATCATCGGAGTGGGACGCCTGAGGTGGGTGGATGTAGAGAGGAAGACAATCATCGATGGTGGTGTTTGGATGGGGAGAGGGAAGAGAGAAATGATAAATCTCAAAAATAGATATATCAGCTGAGATGATATACCGCCATAAGTTTAGAGACTAGAATCAATATCCATGCTGAGTGTGGTAATATCCACAGAATATGCATCAGAAGGATTTAGGAGATTGCTTAGAGAGGTTGGGATGAGTGTCACGTACATTAATTAGACACCCAATCACATAGAGTGGAAGTGATTGAGGAGGGAAAGAGGAGAAGAGAGTTTGAAAAAGAGTATCCCCCTAAATGATAGAATAAGGAAGTATTTTTAATAGGTAGGTAGCCATTAGGATGGAATCACCCAAAAAAAGAGGCACCTTCACGTGGAATAGGAGGGCGTAAGCAGTCTCTAAAATATGTTAATGTTTACGCTCGTCCACTCTATTCTTATGAGGTGTATCAAGGTAGGATGCCTAATGAATGATGTCTTTATCCTTGATAAACTACTAAAAGGAGGTGTACAAATATTCTCGTCCATTTTCCAAGTGGAGAGATTTAACAGGGGTGGAGAAATGGGTTTGAATTTCATGATAAAAGGTCTGAAAAGTAGTAAACACCTCATACCTATCACAAAGAAGGTACAACCATTTCATGTGTGAGAAATCGTCAATTAAGGATACATAATAGTGATATCCTAAATGACTCGAGGTGGCATAGGGACCACACACATCTAAATGAATGAAATAAAATGTTCTAAAGGCTCGTGGAACCACTCAAGGAATATATGATGTGTGATGATGTTTTGAAAAATTACATGAATTGGAATGAAAAGAAACATGTGGGCTAATATAGGGAAAAATATAATGAAGGGAAGAGGTAGGTGGATATATCAACTGAGAATTAAGGTCCAATTCACGAGTAGAGAGATACGTGAAGGCGATTGATGTTGGTCCATCGAACATGTACACCCCATCCCAAAGCTGGCCACTACCAAGTTATCGGTTTTCTGTCTACTCCTAAAACATAGTAGTAGAAGATATAAATATGGAACTATAGTTAAAGTCCATTTTAATCTTACTAATGGATATAAGGTTAAAATGACTTTGAGGAACATGTTATACAAACAAAAGATGAATATATAAATTCAAGAAGAATGTTCCAAATCCCACAATCAGGATAGTGGATCCATCAGCAATAGTGATGGATGAGGAGCCAATATATGAATGGTATGTTGATAACATACCTTAATCACCTATGAGATGATCTTATTCCCCTAATTCCAGCATCCAAGAAGGTGATTGATGGGTGAAATAAGCAGTGGTACCACTAGTGTGGGCGATAGATGCTGAAGAAGAACCTGGTAGAGAGGTGGTCTGATGATCTTGAATTAGCTAGAGCTTAGACATGGAGAGGTCCAAAGTGGTAGGAAGAGTATTGGATGATGGGGAAACATCCTAGATAGCAGTATAACCTTTTCAAGGTTTCTAAGATGGGAGTCCATGAAGAAATGAACATCAGTCGATGAGGTGGCCTAGCTTGCCACAATACTGACAGATAGGACGAGGATGACTCTCCCCATGGCCACAACCAAGAGTTCCTGAATATAATCCACAACCATGACCCAAAATGGAAATGGGATCTATTCTAGGAGTGGGTGGGGGAAGTGTATAATGAGCCTTTCCAAGGTGATGATAAAATTGTGAAATATCTAGCGAGGAGGGGCTAGCGAGCATCTTTGTGGTCATTGTCTCATATTTAGGATTGAGGCCATAGAGAAGGCTAAAGAGGAAAAATTGGTCCCACTGGTCCAAGGATGCCTATAGTGTCTGAGTAATGGGTCACAACTCAAGTAATTCATCCCGGAGAGCTTTCCATTCCATGAAGTATGCCGAAAACGGATGAGTTTTCTGGAAGATGATCGAAAGGTGCAGAAGAACATATGACACCCGAGCCAAATTATTTGTCTCGGAATACATAAGTTTTAAGGAATCCTAGCATTCCTTAATCGTATTGGCAATCCAAGTGAAATCTTTGACGGATCAGTCCATGTAATTAACAAGAAAAGAAAATATATTCCTATCATCAAGCTTCCATGGTCTGTATTTTAGATCGGAAGGTGGCAGATGAGGAGCCTCCAGGTGTGAGTTGAGGTCCATGCTAGTGAATGACATCATTACCATCTTCAACTAGACTGAAACATTTGTTGATTCAAGTCGCTAATCAACCAGGAAAGTTGAGGTGGTGATCAGTGGAGGTAGGACATAAGAGTCGGCCATTGGATAGGCTGAACTCCATATATGAGTGAATGATCAACAGTGCGTCAAGGAGGGAATAACTAGGAGGCCGTTTTTGATTTGAGGTTGGGACTCACTGAGGAGAGATGGATTAGGAGGTGCTGAGATAGGTGGGGTCAGGACATCTCAAAGGAGGCGGGTTCTAGAAGGGCACGTTGGAGATGAGATTGGGTGAAGCTGATAGGACACTATTGGGCGCGGTCGGGAAATCACCATGGGAGGTGGGGGATAGTCACGAAGCTGGGAGGCTATAAACGGACAGGGCTAGGAGATCACCATAGGAAGGCAGTTCTAGTCACGAATTCGGGAGTCTACGAACAATCAGGGCCGGGACATCGCGATCGAGTAGGGCCAAGAGATCACCAAGGGAGGGCAGTGTCAGTTTTCCGCATCAGAGGTGGACTGGGACATGCCGCTGGAGGGTGGGATCAATCGAATCTAGAAAGAAACATAGAGGGTGGGGCTGGGAGATCTCCTCAAGAGGGCGGGGCCGGTCATCCACGTTGGAGGCGGGATGGGACATTCCATGGGCGGGTGGGGTCGATCGTAGCTAGGAAGTTGTGATAAGGGTGAAATAGATGTCCATGGGATAAAGATGCATGAATGGGAGGGAGGTCCTCGGGCAGGAGGGTTCTTTCGGGAAGTATGGAGGGCCACCTAGAGGGACCTTCGTGAAGAATTAGGGTAGTGGAAATTATTAGTATCTTTCCTATGATACCATGTAGATTGAGAATTCCCCTTCCCTAAATGTGAGGTGGATACATCCTTTTATAGATAGATTAAATGAATTACAAGTTAGATTAATCTGATATGGGACTCAGAAGTACCCTTTTACTCAAAATAATAAAAAACTAGGTTCAACGGGAAGTAATTTTTCCATCTATAAGGAACCATCTTAAAATGAGGTGAGCGTACCATCATTAGATAGATGAATAGATATAACTAATGAATAAACACCTTGAAACCTACCTCAGATTTTTCTTAGTGGAACAACCTAATTCATGGGTTAATTAGTTGGCATGGGTCAAGTTTAGCTATAACACTTCCCTTCATTCAATAGTGATGATGTACCCATTTGAAAAGGTGCATGGATGGAAAAAATTTAATGTTTTTTTCACTATTCCTAGGAGGAGATTAAAGTTGAATGTAATCAAGGATTCATTGTATAGGAATATGAATCTTAAAAATTTTCAAGATAACCTCTCATAGGGTAAACAACTCAAGAACAAATATAAAAATAAATAAAATTGATAACTGGAATTTTTGGGTGGAGATCAGGAACTTGTAATATTGACACCAACTAAGCAATGTTTATTTATTAAGGGGGCATGTTATATGTTGGTTTCTAGGTACTATGGTACTTTTAGGTACATCAAAATATTAGAATAGTTTCTTATGAGATCATACTACCTGATAATTATAATATGCATTCAGTATTTTACATCTCTCAACTAAAGAAAGCTAAAGGATTTTTACTATTCTCATAGGAGTTGTCTTTTTATTTCTCATTTGATCTAAAGGAGGCCTCTATCACTAAAACAATTGTTTCTATTGGGTAAATGTGGAATATTCAACTTGAATATTGGATCCTTAATTATAAGCACCGTCTTGGTGATGAACGAACCTAATGTTCAATTAAAAAACAATTTCCCATCATCTATCCTGAGGACATGGTGTATTTAGGGAGTAGGGTATGCACAAATCTTGTTATTATTTTTCTATTCTTAGAGACACTTCCCTTTTCATTCCTAAAGCATCAATATTCTATTTATTTTTCAGGAAGGGGGTCCAATTTTCCCGTAAAAATAGCTATCAGTGAAGTTTCAATTGTGTGAAATTTGTGCAAACCACCCCTATTTCCATTATAGGGGAAAGAAGTTATGTGGTTTGGTAGGGTGGACACAATATCTATTATTGGGAGAAAGGATATTATTAGTTTGTTCAGTTTGTAAAATATAGGCTATGGACTAGGGAATCCCTTTCCACATTTACATCCTCAAATTCTTATGGATAGCAACATAAAATTAAAATCTAGATGATAAGGAAGAGGATTGTGCCGAGAGTCATAAAATTCAAAATTTTGATTTGGATTTTTCAATGAAACTCAATATATTTTTTTCCAATGAACGCATAAAAAATAAAGGGATTATCATGATTCTATTGGATATAATTGATCAATAGAATCAGGTTTTAGGTGTTGTAATTGGTTGTTATAGGGTATGTTACCTGGAGAGGAAGACCGAAAAAATTAGAAGCCTTGTGAAAATTTGAGACTACAAGCATTACAGATGCCAAAATTTCTCAGGTAGCCTCCATGAAATGTTGAATAGGCTTAACAGGATCAAAATATTTCTATAAAAATCATATATTAAGTGCTACATAAAATGACTATAAAAATAAATTTCATAAGATTTCAAACCATCCAAATACATTCTTAACTCTAGAAATAAAATAGTAAAATTTAGCACAAAACAATGCTTCAAATTCTGAAAAAACAAAAACATATTGTCCTAGAATTATTTTTTAGACTTAAAAAAGGGACATAGCATGAGATTTCCCAAAGAGGGGGGTGAATCATGGTATACACTATCAAGAACAATTAAAATTCTTTCTCCTTTAACTATCTCACTTACTCTAAGAGATCTTGACCCCTCAACCTTGAGGGTCTTTTGGATTTCTTTTTAACCACATATACTTTAGGTTTCTTGATCTGTTTCGGTATACATGAATAATGTAAATATGGACGCAATAATTTACTTGACTCACCCTCACTATTCTATATCCAAGGATCATGCATCATCATTGTTTCATGCACCAAAATCACTATGAATCTCACTGCTTACAAAGGTGTGGGCTAGGTCACTCCTATTCCAAAAATCACTACATTTCAAAGTTTAGGGATAGTTCAATACTTCTTAGGAGTCACAATCTTGAATTATCCTTCATTAGATAACTTTCGGTGGAAATAATCACTTTCACATAGTTTATTGACATGTAGGTCCTTTCACCATCAACACTAGCTTGGATGGATTCTTTAGGCATGTATACTTTCTCTCTTGAAGTCCCCGTCAGGATGATTCTTCACTGTTTTGAAAACATATTAATGCAACACATTATTCTTTCCAAAATACCTATAGAAAAAATTTAATTTATTATAGTAACAATAAAACCTTCTTCTACTATCGTTGGATCTTCAATATATGTCAATTATTCAATAATTTTATGCCCTCACTGGAAAAAATTCTCCTTTATCTTTGATAATCAGATATGGTAATTTATTCTCTATGCTAAGCATGTACATTGCAGTGTGGACACCAATAGTTGACCAGATCCACTCTTCTCAGAAGGTAACTCTGCCATTATTCTCATACAATCTTCAGCCTGATCATCTTTGACCGCTTATTACTCCGAACTTGGACACAACACTATGGCATAGACACTTCTTCTATGAAGTGTCCTTCTACAATTCCAATTTTTTTAATTTTATTGAATTTTAACCTTCCATGATGCAAGGTGTAGATGTGGTGTGGACTTATTCTTCTTCAAGGTGATTTCAACATTGCCTTATCTCTATGGCATGGACACCATGAAATATTTAGTGGGTCCAGTTCTCCTATGAAAATATTTCTATGTCCTAGCTATATCTCTATGGTTTGAACACCTCGAAATATCCAATGGCTCTAGAACTCCTCTGATCGCACTTCTACTTCATGGTCTATTTGGACGCAGTATCACCTGAGAACATTGAGACCCACATCAAAATTACCTTAGGAATTTTCATAGCACATAATCCTCTTCTATTCCTCCACTCGCCTAGTGCGAGTAATGGGGTGTGATCCCGAGTTCATCATAGACTGCTACATATACACAACCACCCTGTGGTGTGGGAAACTCCTTAAATGTGTACATGCCTACCCGTATTCATGATCAAATAATCCCTAGTTCTGTTGTAGTTGAATATTCTACTGGATCTCTAACATGGATGAGATTTCTACCACACATGAAGGGTCAAGATAGATTAGCTTGGCAGGAAAGGTTGTCCTTTTTTTTACCCTAAAAAACATTATTGAGGTGAATCCATCAATGCTACCTCATATACATGCACGATGACTATGACATCGACGTAATTTGGAGTTATCCCCAATATCTCTTTCACTATGCAGCTGTATGAACTACGGTGCAGTCTAGCCTCCAACGTCTCCTCTACAATGTGGAGAATGATCTGTGGAATAGTTGGATGCACTACGACCAACACAACGATGTGGTCTTTCCCATTTTGGTTGACGTTCACTCTTATTCAACACACTCAATGAACATCATTCTATAATACCTCAGGAAACCTCTACATACATAAATCATGATATCAACAACATACTTTGAACATAATTTTTATGATCTATCAATATCTCAAGGATCACTTCATCACTTTGGTCGTCTTCTACATGTGTTTTCAATAGTGATATTGTCAAAAAATCCAGCTTGCTTCATTGAAATTTAAAAACAAATTTTTGTCGCAAACCATAGCCATATTTCTTTTTAATCAATATTAACCAAACTTATTTTCAACATTATACCTTATCTATCATCTTTAGGATATATAAATCTCCCAATGATAACTTTACTACTTGACAATGTTATTATTGTTGAACCCTGTTTTATTATAAAGGGTATTTCTGAGCCCCACATCGGAATAATTCACCGTGTAATATATTTTACTCATCTATAAAAGAATGTCTTTTCCTCACCTTGAGTTAAGGGGAATTATTAATCTACATGTTATCAAAGGGAAAACCCTGATAATTTTCTTGCTAAACTTATTCAACCTGGAGAATCCATCTTACAGCGCTTCATGCCCCGACTTTCCAGCGACATCCCAACATCTTCCATCCCTAGCCTCACTATAGGCTCACGAATCTTCCCAGAACTACCCTCACTTTGGCCTCCCCACTACAACCTGCCCTGAATCCCTCTTGGATCCCTCTAGGAAGAACCTTCTAGATTGACATGGTCTTCTAGACCCCGCCTCTGATGTGGGGACGTCTCGACCTGTCTCCTGTGCAAATCCAAACCCACCCACCTTATGGCATCCCTCATGATGACTAACCCCGCCTCTCCTGATGCCTCTCGGTCATGATGTATCACTACAACCTCTCTGATAGAACTCTCCCACCCGGAAAAATCACCCCACCTAAGGCCCTCAATCCCGCTCAAGTAGAACCCTCCTAGCAGAACCCGCCTCCATTGCATCGACTCCAATTCAAAACTCCACACAACTTTATAGAGACAATTAACGACGACCTTACATGGAATAACCTAAACCGCCTCTGACGCAGATGATCGACACATCCCTCCCATAGTGATTTACCAGCCCTGGCCTCTAGCAGCTTCTCGGCTTCACCCGGCCCCGCCTTCGACATGGCCTCCCAGCACCCAACTCCCTTGCGACATAATGGCCCTGCCTCACCCTATGAACTCCTCCCTCCTTTGCAGATTCCTATCTATATCTTTCCCAGTGAGAACCATCTTGGCCCCTCCCTCCTCAGTGTTCTTGGATGCACCTCCCTCAGTGACTCCTGGACCCGCATCTCTTAGCTCTTCCTAGCCCGTCGACTCCTCAATGTTTGGCTCTCCCACCCGCAACCCTTTGGAACCACCTATGGTAACTGGATTTCCTACAAGGAAACCTCCTCACAATCATTGTCGGCCTTACCGCATGACAACCCCATGCTTAATCGCAGTGTCTGTTTTCCCACCTGAGCAGTTGTCCCATGCTCCATCATCAGTTCTCCCACAAGGCGGTCCCCTTCATCCAGTACTCATTACAAACTGGCACTCTCAAAGGAGGATATTTTATTTATAAAATCTTATCAGGAAGGTGTGCCACCTTCCTCTTCTATATCCCCCATTACTTATACTGATGGATATACTACCTGTGTATCTCATCAACCGATAGCTTGGATGCTTGAATCTAGTTCATTGGAACATCTCACAGAGGACTCTGGTATGTTCACTACCTATCATCCATACACCGGTGCCTCTACAATTACTATTTATAATGGATCAACAAACCCCAATGCCGGATTTTTCACATGTTCCTTGACCCCATCTATTCACCTAACTTCATCCACTCATGTTCCTTATAGTCCATTTAATATTATCTCCATCCGCAAACTCACTAAACACTTAAATTGTATTGCTACTTTTACATCCTATGGTATTGTTTTTCAGGAGTGGATGAAGAATGAGGAACATGGTCGAGGTCATCATCGAAATGAGGTCTACAAGTTCGATACTCCCACCATCTCTTTCTTTCTCATCCAACTTATCCCATTCCCTTGACCTACATTTTCATCTTAGTCATCCACCGGCTTCCATCCTCCATATTCTTTTCCCCCAATTCTGTCCCCAAATTTTCTTCTATTGCAATTCCGGTATGTTTTCTAAACATCATTCTGTAATGTATGTTCCTCGACTGGGACTGCGTGCATCGAATCATTTCTACCTTGTTCATTCCAATGTATGGGGTCCTTTTAGGGTTTCTAGCCAGTCCAAGTATAGTTATTATATTTCCTTTATTGATGACTACTCGTGCATGACATGGATTTACCTTCTTATTGATTATCCTGATGTTTTTTCTACTTTTCAGAACTTTTATAATGAAATTCATACTCTTTTATCCACCTCCCTTAAATGTCTCCACTCCAAAAATGGACAGGAATATTTATCCACTTCCTTTTAGGAATTGCTCAAGGGTAAAGGCATAATTAATCATACATCTTTCCTTGATACACCATAGTAGAATGGAGTGGCCAAGCATAAACATCTCCATATTCTGGAGACCTCTCATGCCCTCATATTCCACATGACGATGTCTCTCTTTTGTTGGGGTGATGTCATCCTGACTGCTACCTACCTCATAAACCGACTCCCTTCTACTATCCTTCATGTGAAGACTTTTTTTCAAACTCTGTTCTTTTTTCTCCCTCCTCACACACTTAAAATCCATGTGTTTGGGTGTCTGTGTTATGTTTGAGACATTTATCCCAACATCTCAGAACTTTATCCTAAATCCCTCCATTGAATATCCCTCTTATGTTCCCTCACTCATCATAGATACTGGTGCTTCTCTCTCTAATTACAGCGGTATATCATCTCTGCTGATGTATCATTTGTTGATAGCTCTCCATTCAGTCTTCCCTCTCCCCATCCAAAAACCACCATTGATGATTGTCTTCCTCTCATAATTCACTCACCTCTGGTTCCCCACTTTATTGGTCACTGGTTTGGAATTATCTACTCCCACCGCTCGTCGACTGTATCCCCCATCCAGGCCGAGGACACCATCGTCCCAGATTTTTATGATGCTCTAGAATCAGCTTCAGATGACATGCCCATTTCACTAAGAAAAGGTATTGATTCATTCCAAAATACTCTTCTATACACATACTCATACATGGGTCTTTCTGATCTGGAGATGATATTTATTCCCCGCACGGTTGGTGACACCAAATCTCACCCTGGGTGGCTTCAAGAAATATGGGATGAATTGCAGGCTCTGGAAAACAATCAATTGTGGGATTGGGTCCCCCTTCTGGAAGGCAAACAGGAAGTCGACAACAAATGGCTTTATACAGTCCGACTCAATGTAGATGGCACTCTTAATCGCCTCAAATTCAGACATCCGATGAAGGGATTTCCTCAGACATATGGTATCAACTATTTTGATACCTTCTCTCTGATTGCAAAGAGGGAATATGTCCAATTATCCATCTCTCTGGCCACTCAACATCATTAGTCCCTTCATCAACATTATGTCATGAATGAATTTCTCCATGAATTTCTTGAAGAAGAGGTGTATCTATAGCAACCCCTAGGATTTCATGCCTCTAGAGCTGACTCTCATGTCTGTCAAATTGGCCTATATACATATGGACTCAAGAAGTCTACTAATTCTTGTTTTGGATGATTTACCACTATCGTCACTACCTTTAGGCTCTCTCAATGTATGAAGGACCACACTATCTTCTACCATACGATGTCCTTTGGTTGCATCCTGCTGGTGGTATATGTTGATGATATCATCATCACTGGGATAGACTCAATTGGAATCACGGAACTCAAGGGGAATCTTGTCCACCACTTTCACACCAAATATCTCATTCCCCTAACATACTTCCTTGGCATTGAGGTCTTCTGTTCTATGGGCACCATCTTTCATTGACAATGGAAAAATATCTTGGATATCCTATAAGATTCTGGTTTAGATCAAGAAGCTTCCATTGACACTCCTCTTGATCTTGGGGGGAACATTCTCTCTATGACAACACCGAAATATATTATCACTAAGATAGCTACCATAATCTTGTTAGAAAACTCAATTTTCTCACCATGACACATCCAGATATTGCATGCGCTATTGGAAAAGTTATCCAATTCATAGAGCATCCAACCAAATCTCAGTGGGATTTTATCCTCTGCGTTTCCCAATACATCAAGACAGACACTTATCATGGTATTTGGTACTCACATTACCATCATCTAAATTTTGAGGTCTTATGTGATGCCGATTATTGTGGTTGCCTTGCTACCTAGAATTCTACTTCTAGGTTTTTGGTTTTCTTGGTAGGTAACCACGTCCCTTTGCACAATAAGAAATAGATTTTCATCTCTAGATCTAGTGTGGAGTCCAAATACCGTGAAATGGCCACAATCACTACTAAGATCATTTGGATTCATAATATCCTCCAGGAGCTTGGATTCCCACTGTAGAAGTCTACTCATATCTGGTGTGACAATCAGGCAGCCATGAAGATTACTTCTAATCATATCTTCCAATAAAGAATAAAGTATGTCGATTTGGACTATCACTTTATTCACTATCAACTTGAGAAACACCATGTTAGTTTCATCCACATACCAATGGTAGATCATATTACCAAAATCTTCCACAAAGGCCTCCCGAGATCTTGTCTTAACTCTCTTAGTACCAAGATGGGTATCCACATCATGAACAACCCAACATGAGGGGGTGTTCATGGTGTTGCTTGATGTGATCTTTCTTTTGTGGGACTATTGGTCCAAGATGGTCATTTCTATCTTGAGGGGGTGTGACTTCCCAACTCGGGTTCCACTAAACAGTTCCCCGATTTAGTTGGACACATTCCCTCAAATGTGCCTCCCCATATGCCAGAGGGTTGTAACTAGTAGTGAGGGTCTGGTAAGTCAGTCTTAGGGAGACTATGCCCTCTTTTATCAGAATAAAACACCAACAGAAGAAAACAACAATAACCAAGTGCATAATTATATTAATAAAAAAAATACCATGTCATATAATAGTCAAAACAACAAAATAAAATATTGAACTAGAAGGTAAAACATGCTATGACAATGCAAGGGTCAAGTGTGTCTACAATTCAACTCAAAGTAAAGACATAACGACTCCCAAGAGGGTCCCAAATCACGTCTACTTCCATATCCCATGATCAAATCCCAAACAAAAACCAATCCCAGGGCCTTTACCTTATCCTTTACTACAATAACAAAATCTACTAGAGTGCCGATCATGAATCCTAAATAGGATGTGAGTAAAACTCAGTAGGACACCACCAATAGTGTCTAAAACGATTCCAGTCAAAAGTTATTACATGCAGTTCTATGAAGAAATAAATAAAATGCGTAATTAAACAGTTATCACATTTTCATTTAATATTTATTCACAACATTAGGCCCAGTTTCAATTTATGTTTCCCATTTGATTCATCATTCATTATTATCATTCATTTGGTGTAGGTCTCCATGCTTAACACCCTAAAACATCATTGAGTGTAGGTAATCATTCCTAGCACCCTAAAATCCTTTTTTGTGTAGGTCATCATGCCATGAATCCTATAATCTCAACCTTGGATAACTATTAGGGAGGAACACCATGTCCAAGACCCAAATTCTAATCAGTTTCGAATGTCGTTTCTAGCCCCACAAAATCTCATCCATTTAATCATTCTTTAATTCACAATAATTAGTCACATCATTCCATTACAAATCCAAATATTAGTTAAACATTTCAAAGGCCATTAATTTACTCAACAATTAACAAAGCACATAATCCATTAATTAATTATTCAATTAATTAACAAATCAACACAATTGTCATTACATAATTAATTATTCATAATTAATTATCCTTATAAAATATTAATTTGTCATAATTAATTCTCACACTTAATTATCTTTAATCGACATTATGGTATATAATTAACTCTGATAATTAATTATCTTTCAGAGACAACATTTTTTCATAATTAATGTCCCCTAATTAATTATTTTATCACAACCAATTCAATATCTCAATTAAAATATCCATTTGTGTAACCCCCCTTCATTTGTTCCCTGATTCAATTATCAATTAATCACTAAGGAAAACTCAATTCAATTCCACTTTCCTAATTAATCCAATTTCGGCAATCAATTATCAAGGGAATCTAGAAATTTTATAAACTCACATTCACATATCAAATACACGACTATGGGAGTTCGATTTAGACCACCTACCTCAGTTTATTGATAAATGTTATCCCAATAGAAATCCCCAAAATCTGTGAAGCATAACATCATTGATCTTGCTCTGGATCTAAATCTCTTAACCAAAATTAAAATCAATGTCATCAAGATCTTAAGAATCTAGATCTAGATCCAAAATCATAGATCTAGATCTCAACTCATAGGTTTAGATCCATGGAAATGGTAGTGATATTCCATGAAAAGATCAAGGAAAGATAGAGGAAAGAATGGGAGAAGCAATGGGATGAATTACAGTTTCCATGAATAGAGAAGATCTTCAATCTAGGATTTCGATCTCAAAGAATAGTGTTCGAATCACATTGGAATCCCTCTGGAAGGCTTTGAGAACACCTAGAAATTATCAAGCCCAATCCAAGGTCAGAATATGGGAGTCTTGAGGGGTTCAGGTGGTTTTAAAACTGATTTTTGGATATTAAATTCTGCACACATGGTTTCCTGGGCAGAGGCACATAGTTAAGTCAAACTGTGTGCCAACCGTGCAGAATCTGTTTTCCAGGTTTGCATGGTTGGAACGGTTTGGGATCACAGTTTTTTAAACTACACACAAACTATGCAGACCTATCTATTGGCACAGTTTAGCCGTACGGTTTTTCAAACCATGTGAAAACTGTGCACAACCCACTGCCCTTTAGTTTTTCTCAAAATTTCACCCAAATACACCCCAATCCACTACTCCAAAACAAAGGTACTTAAAAACCTCAAAATTTACCTGAAAATGTGCCTGAGATGACTCTAGAAAAGGCTGAGATCTTAAGATCTCCCCAACTTATAACAACTCATCCTCAAGATGCACTCCCGAACATTTCTAAGATTCCGAGACAAAAATATTGGGCCATTGAGACCTAATGTATGCTTCTCATTACCATGTTTCCTCTTGAACACTTCCATGTTTCCATAACACATGAATTAAAGGCACGATCATTCCTAGTAACACTTTCTCACTGGGATCTAGCAAATATATCAGTTGCTCCTCAAAGGACACATATATCTCTAGGTCAAACTCTTCCACATCAATCACATGAGAAGGGTCAAGGTGATACTACTATAGTTGTGATACATAGAAAATGTCATGCATATCATAGAATTTCTGTGGAAGTACTAATCGGTAGGCCACTGGACCGATTCTTTCAAGCACCACAAATGGTCCAACAATCCTTGACACCTACATTCCCTACCTCTGTATCATGTGGTGACCCAATCTAGGAGACACCCAAAGGAATATATGATCACCCTCTATAAACTCTAGGGGACGTCTTCATCTATCAGCATAAAACTTCTGCCTACTCTGAGCTGTAGCCATACATTTCCGAATCAACTGCACATGCTTCGATATCTCCTAAATGAGAATTGGTCCCAATAGCTCTGAATCACCCGCCTCTAGCCAACATAGTGGTGATCTATAAGGTCTTACATAAAGTGCCTCACACGGTTCCATCTGTATAGTTTCATGATAATTTTTTTATATGTGAACTCCACTAAAGCCAAGTGCTTCTCCCAAGAACCACCAAAGTCGAGAACACATGCTCATATCATATCCTCTAAAACCTGTATGGTACACTCTGAATGCCCATCTTTCTGTTGGTGGAATGTCGTGCTTAACAAAACCTGTATACCAAGTGCCTTCTATAAACCCTTCCAGAATCATGAGGTAAAGTGAGAATCACAATATGAAACTATAGTCTATGGCACCCCATTCAAATGAACTATCTCTCGCACATACAGTTCCCCCATCTATTCTACTGTAAAGGTTTCCCTAATAGGCAATAAATATGATACCTTCATTAGTCAATCCACAATGAACCAAATGGAATCATTCTTCCTAAGATCCTTTGGAAGTCCTACCACAAAATCAATAGTAACGTCATCCCACTGCTATTTTGGAATAGGTAATGGCTGCAATAAGCCTCTATGTCATTGATACACTGCCTTCACCTGCTGATAGGTGAAACATCTTGTTACAAACCCTACTATCTCCTTTTTCATGCCTGGTGATGTGAGCATTTTTCATGTCGTAAAACCCTCAATCAATATTTTCCCTTTTAATGTAGCACAGTGGTTACCACAGGGTTGTCTCTCGAGGAGGTTGCAGTTCGAGTTGCAAAACTGTCACTTTTGTTATCAATTTTTTTTACAGAAATGAAAATGATGATTTGATTAACAATTTGAAAATAAATTTTTAATTAAATATTAAAGTGAAATAATTTTAAAGTAAAGATAATGTGGGTTTGAAATCAAGAATAAAAACAGCAGTCGCAGACAAGCTTCACCCTCTCGGACACTCCCCTCTTCCTTGTATATAATAAAATATCTCTAAATTTAAATTCCTAAATGTACCCCCAAGGACCCCCAAGTTTACTCTCAAATTTGAAAAGACATCATATTTAAGACTTCAATATGATTGTGGTCTCACCTATAGAAGTGATTCAATTACTTAAATACCTCCAATTAATTGAACCTAATTGAATTCTCAATGCTCAATGGAAAAACCTCACCAAAGAATTTTAAATAGCGAAGTCAGTTGTTATACTTTATAGATGGAACAAAGATAAAAAAATGTGTTGAAAATTTATTTAAGAAATAAAAAAACCAGGTTAATTAAAAAATATAGGTTCAAGAGAAATTCAAAAAGATATTACACATTAAAATCTAAACTCGGAAGAGAGTGTTCGTCGGGTGTTGCCGTCCGCAACCACTTTCCGCTTAGCCTTCCATCACTTGAGAAGCCTTCATCTACTCTATTTAATCTTAAAAGGATTTCATATTCATAAGGATAAAAATCTCCACCTTACCCTTCTATCTCTCAATCCAACTCCCTTTGTGACGGATGGTGTGGTGAAAAAAATGGAATATTTTGAGAGGTAGGAGTCCCTCTCCTTTTACAGGCAGATTTCATTATCAGAAGGTTGTCACGTTTTAGACCCCTTAATTGGCCGATTCACGCGTGTAACGCTTAAGAAATATTGTTCATAAATGAGTTATCTATCCACCCTCCAAATTTTAGATTAATTGGACGCGTATTGAAGGAGTTATGATTTTTCTATTTAACATCTCTTTCTCTGGATGAAGCTTCCTGGAAGTTTCCTTCAATATTCTATCACTCCACGTCCCTCATAAAGGATTCCAAACGGCTTGAAATTCATTGTGGAGACGCTTTTGGGCGTTCTCTATCCTATACAGGTGAAATATAATCCTTTGGAGGTTATTAGGCCGAAATTTGCTTCCATTACTATGGTGGAGTCCATCCAGTCCGCCCGGAAAAATTGTCAACTTCATTGATTTTTTTGGGCATCAAGATGCATGAATATTTTCCTGGCCCTGAAGAAAAAGATTATGGAAATAAAATTAGTATTCTAAAAAAATTAGAATAAAAAAATTTGGAAATATATTTTATGATAAATGACCAAAATACCCCTGTGATAAAAATCTGTTAAAACTCCAGAACTATGCAATTTAAACGTTTTATCCAAAAACACACTCTAAATCCAAAATTGTTACAAATAAGATAAAATTGTTAAATTTGTGAGGTTTAAATCATTTAAATAGACATTAAAAATATTGGAAATATTATCTCTAAAAATTCCCCCACACTTGGCTCTTGGACTCCTGGACAAGTGAGCACGGTATCAAGAAAAATAAAACACATACCAGTGGAGTTTCCCAATTTACCACAATGAATAAAAAAGATATCATGCCTCATTAAATAAAAATATTTAAAATTATAAATTCAAATCATTCAATCCATTTACACTTATTTTGTCTTCTCATGGACATGACAAACTTACCTCACATTCATTTTCTCTCAGCACACAATATAGATTTGCAACAAGGCTTTTCTCATCCAACTCATGCAAGAATTACCATAGGCTTGATAAATTTCTACATCTCCACCTGATGTGATCCAAGAACATGTGATTATCATGAGGACTTTACAAGGTTTTTCTCTGGCTTGGGGTTGGTAGGTTTCAAATTTTAAAAATTTTGTGGCTGAATAAGGAGGGTTTGGCTCTTTTTGAAGCAGAAATGCATGATTCTAATTTTTAGTCAAGTATGGTCTCCTCCATATTCTCCTAAAATAATCAGCTCTGATCTTCTATTTTCCACCCCATTCCATCAATATTTCAGTAGTAAATATGTCTTTTTTTGAAAGCTCCAGATTGGGAAAAACTTATTTCCATTGTGAGCTCCAGATAGGTACATCTCCATTTCATTTGAGAGCTCCAGATAGGCACAACTCTCAGAAAAATATATTCCAGCATCAAAAATACGCCTTCAATGTTTAAATGTTCTCCCAAAGCAACACAAAATGAGGTATCACATCATGAGTCATCTTCCCCCCCACACTTAATTTCAACTAGATCATGCATTTATGCTTCCAGAGCAGGTTGGAAAGGGAAATTTGGCTTGTAATGTGGCTAAACTAATAGGCTATACATGGATACTAAGGGCTCAAGAAGGATAAAATGTTCAAGGAAGGCCGAAATAAAAAAGATAATCATAAAAAGGAGGCTCCAAATTCAAACAAATGCCTCAATCATTTTAATCACAAGTATCTCAACCCTCAAGTTTTGAGAGAAATAAATCAAGTTCTAGTTTAAAAAGACACGAATTGGTTCTCTCAAGAAAGAGGTAAATTTGAAGAAGATGTAAAAATGGGTACAGAGGCCTCACAGGAATGAGAATTTCAATCACAATGCCAGTGATATGTGACATGAGATTTAAAAATCAGTGGTCATTTCAAGAATTTTCCAAATTTTTGAACTTGAGACAATGTCATTTTCAGCATTCATTTATGTTCAGTTTCAAAGGATCAGTTGGTTCACTCCTTAGCATGAGTTTCAAATGAAATTCAAGAAATTCAAAAACCTTTTTTTTTTGAAAAATAAACACGAAGAAAGAAAAAAAATGGAAAGAAATTTTGACAACAAAAAACTTCAAAAAAAAGTTTGTAAAAATCTACTCTATCCATCATTGTGTCCCCCCACACTTATTCTATGCAATGTCCTCATTATGTAGTTTTTTTAGCATGAAATTCAGGAAATTAAAGACAAAGCAAAAATAAATGATAAGGAAAGAAACAACCTGGCATCAATTATATTCTGCATCATGAAGTTGAATCTCCTCCCCTGGAGGATCTTGAAAATTTTCTCAAAATAGCTTCAATCAGTTCCCATTGACAGTGAATGATGTCTCTTTGTCTGGATATTTAATCTATATTGCACTAAAAGGAAAAACATGAGTAACAATGAATGGGACAGACCATTTGGAACGAAATTTACCTAGGAAGAGTTTCAATCTGGCATCAAACAGTAGATCTTTGTCTCCCTCCTTGAATTTTTTGTTGAGAATTCTCCCATAATGAAAGGCTTTGCTTCTATCTTTGTATAACCTGGAGCTTTCGTATTCATTATTTCTGATCTCCTCCAACTCCTGTAAACAATATTTTCTTTCTTTCCCATCTGAATATAGGTTCATGTTACATGTTTTTACAGCCCAAAAGTATTTGTGTTCTAACTCAACTGGTAGATGACAAGCTTTTCCATAGACTAATCTAAATGGTGACATTCCAATGGTGGTTTTGAAAGTAGTTCTATGGGCCCAAAGAGCATCATCAAGTCTCAAACTCCAATACTTTCTATTTGGGTTCACTGTTTTTTCTAGGATTTGTTTGATCTTCCTATTAGACAACTCAACCATTCCATTTGTTTGAGGATGATAGGGTGTAGAGACCCTATGATTAACACCATATTTCTTCAAAACTGATTCCAAAGTCCTATTACAAAAATGGGTACCTTGATCTATAATTAGGAGCTTTGGAAATCCAAACCTTGAAAACAAATTTCCTTTCAAAAATTTAGACACAATCTTTGCATCATCAGTTCGGGTGGGGATAACCTCTACCCAGTTGGACACATAATCAACAGCAAACAAGATGTAGAGATATCCAAATGAATTAGGAAAAGGCCCCATGAAATACATTCCCCATACATCAAAAACATCACAAAACAAAAGTGGGTTTTGTGGCATCTCATTCCGCTTGGAAATGTTTCCTTGGAATTGACAATTTTAACAGATTTTTCAGAATTCGAAAGCATCTCTAAAAATGGTGGGCCAATACAATCCAGAATCAAGAACTTTTCTTGCTATTCTCTGTGGTCCAAAGTGTACTCCACAGTTTAATGTGTGGCAGAAATGTTGGATGGATTGAAATTTAGAGTTTGGAATGCATCTTCGTATCATTTGATCACTACCAATGTTCCATAAATAAGGATCATCCGAAATGTATTTCTTTGAATCACTCACAAGTTTATCAATTTGATTTTTGGAAAACCAGTGGGGGTGTTCATCAGAAGCCAAATAGTTTACTAGATTATAAAACCATGGTATTTCACTTTGAGCAGCAAATAAATCCTCATCTGGAAAGGTTTCCTTAATTGGGGAACATAACTAACATTTTCTATTCTCAATAGATGGTATCCTGCTCAAATGATCAGATACAAGGTTATCACATCCTTTCTTATCTTTTATTTCAACATAAAACTCTTGTAAAAGAAAAATCCATCTAAGAAGTCTTGGTTTTGCATCATGTTTCTTCACCAAGAATCTGATTGCAGAATGATCAGTAAAAACAATCACCTTGGAACCCAGCAGATAACTTCTAAATTTGTCTAGAGAAAAGACAACAGCCAACAGTTTTTTCTCAGTTGTTGTGTAGTTTGATTGGGCTTGATCAAGAGTTCGGGAGGCATAGGCAACCACATGAGATTTATTTTCTGTCCTTTGACTCAATACTGTCCCAAGAGAAAAATCAGATGCATCTGTAATTATTTCAAAGGGAATTTCCCATTTAGGAGGTTGAACAATGGGAGGAGTTATCAATCTATTTTTCAGATCATGAAACAAATTTATGCAATTCTCATCAAAGACAAATTGAACATCTTTTTGGAGTAATCTGGACAATGGAAGAGCAATCATACTAAAATATTTAGTGAATCTCTTATAAAATCCAGCATTCCTAAGGAAGGATCTCACATCTCTCATAGTTTTTGGGTATGGTAATGAAGAAATGACCTCAACTTTGGATTTATCAACTTGAATTCCATCACGGGACACAACATGTCCAAGAACGATCCCTTTAGCAACCATAAAATGAAATTTTTCATAATTTAGAACAAGGTTATTTTCAATGCATGTTTTTAGGAAACGTTCCAAGATTTTCAAACATCTTTCAAAATTTGATCCATACATAGTGAAGTCATACATAAAAACTTCCAGGCAAGTTTCCAAAAATTCAGAGAATATGCTTATCATACACCTTTGAAATGTTCCCAGGGAATTACATATACCGAAGGGCATCCTTCTGTATGAAAAAGTTCCAAATGGGCATGTGAAGGTGGATTTCTCTTGATCCTCAAGTAAAATGTGAATCTGAAAATATCCAGAGAATCCATCCAGAAAAAATAGTGGGTTTTTCCAGCTAGTATTTCAAGGACTTGATCAAGGAATGGTAACGGGAAGTGGTCTTTCCTTGTAACCAAATTGAGTTTCCTGTAATCAATGCACATTCTCCATTTATTTGGAATCCTTATGGGGACAAGATCACCAAATTCATTCCTTGATATTGTAAATCCACTTTTTTTAGGAACAACATGGACTGGACTTACCCATTGACTATCAGATATGGGAAAAATAATTCCAACAGCCAACAAGGTGGTGACTTCTTTCTTCACAACCTCCAAAAGTGTTGGGTTCAGTGTTCTTTGAAATTGTCTTACTGGTCTAGCATTCTCCTATAGTAAAATTATGTGCATGCAAACCGAGGGGCTGATTCCTGTTAGATTAGAGAGAGTCCATCCTATGGCTTCCTTGTGGGACTTGAGAACTTCCAACAATTGGTTTTCCTGGACTTATGAATAATATTTTGAGATGATTACATGGAATTGTTCATTATGACCTAATAAGGAATACTTGAGGTTATCCGGAAGGGGTTTCAATTCTACCACAGGTGGGTTGGTTTCATTGATAACTGGGAACTCATCAGAAGTTTGATTGTTTGGTGAATCTCCATGTTCATCATGGTTATCTCTTTCTATGATATCAAGACTTTTTTCATGTGAAAAATTGGAAACCTCTCCTGGAATACCACTAACATATTCAGTGGTTTCTAGAAATTCATATTCATCATTGCTCAGATATCCAGTCTCAATATCCCAAGAATCTTCACAGTCTCCAATTTCATCGTCATTTTGATCTGATTCAGTATCATACAAATTTCCATCTTTTTTCACATCAGTTGGTATTTCATCGCAGAAAAAATCAGGTAACATGCCAGATGAAAACCAATCAATCATGTTTACATGGGGAGTCGAATGATCCTCAACTGGGTGTTTCATTGAATGAAAAATGTTGAAATGAATAACATCTCCTCCAAATTCTAGTGAAAGTGTTCCCTTGTGAACATTGATGATTGCTTTTGTTGTTTTTAGAAATGGCCTCCCTAGGATGAGGGGAGCATGTGTGCTGAACTGATCATCTTACATATCCAAAACATAAAAGTCAACATGAAAAATCATATATCTCACTTGAATGAGAACATCCTCTATAACTCCAACAGGTTTGGTGGTACTTCGGTTTGCGAGTTGAATGATAATTCCAGAGGGTTTCAAGTCTCCAACCTGAATAGATGAGTAGACAGAATGTGTCATGGCATTGATAAAGGCCCCTAGATCAAGAATCACATCTTTGAATTCACATTTCCCAATGGTACATGGAATGGTAAATGTCCCAGGGTCTTTACACTTGACAGGAAGTTCTTGTTGAATCATCGATGAAACATTCCTTCCTAAGTTTACTTTTTCACCTCCTTTGAACTTTCTCTTGTTGGTGCACATGTCTTTCAGAAACTTAGAATACCTCGGAATTTGTTTCACAACATCTAGCAAAGGAATATTGACTTGGACTTTCTTGAATGTTTCCAAAACCTCCTTATCCAATTCTTTTTCAGCACTTGACTTTGGTGGTGGTTCACACCTTGGATATGGCAGTGGAGGTTTGAATGTTTTTGGGGGTATTTTGAGTATGTTTTGGAGGAAAATAAGGACCAGACATCCAATTCCAATCATTCTTTGTTCTTTCAAACAAGATTTCCTCTCTTGACTTTGAGTTTCTATCAACCTCATATTTTTCAACATTTTTATCAAGGGTAGTATTTTCATCAATAGTATCAGCAGAAGGCTTGATGTCTCAATCTGAGGGTTTTTCAATTTTGTTCCACTCCTAATTTCAATTGCACTCACATTTTCCTTCCCATTATTCCTCATATTTACTTGTGGCTGTGAGGGTAAACCACCACTCATTTGATTTTTTATGCAATTAATACCAGAGTCAAGTTGGCCCATTTGAGTCATCAAGGTATTCATTTTGTTATCTTGTTATTTTGTGTATTCTTTTAGTTCCCTCATTTCCTCTTGTTGTTTCCTCATTTCTTCTTCAAGGTTCCTATCAGAGTTTTGAGTGGGAGGGTAGGGTGAAAATTGCTTCCAGAATGATCATTGGCTTTCTCATTGAAATATCTTGGTTGAGAATTACTTGATTGTCCTTGGAAGAATCCTCTTGGTTGTTCAGGTTGAAGAAATATTTCATTTGAGTTGTTGTTCCATCCTTGATTGAAATTTTGGTTGTTTTGAAATGGTCTTTTCTGGTTTGGTTGAAATGGTCTTCCAGGAAAAAATGCATTACAGTTCTCAGGAGGCTCTTGAATTTGCGGTCATTGGTAACTAAAATGTTCATTCGAAGAACAAATCCCACAGTGGACATGTATTTGGAAAGCCGCTTCAGGTTTGGGTTGGGTTGGTGGGGTGTTAGACAACATTATTGACCTTACCATGGTGGTAAGATCAGATAGTTGACTTGAAATTGTGTTGTTTTCAAGACTAGTAGTAGGGAATTCTTGTGAAGCTTTTACATGAATAAGGCCTCTGGTTCCAAATTGTTGGGCATTCTAGGCCATGTTTGCAATTAAAATCCTAGCAGCAGCTGGTGTCTTATCAACTAAATCTCCTCCTGCAGCAGCATCGATCATACTTCTATCAGTGAGACACAATCCTTCATAAAAGTATTGAATGAGAAGATAGTCACTGATTTGATTATGTGGGAAACTAAAACAAAGATGTTTGAACCTTTCCCAGTATTCATGAAGTGTTTCCCCCTGTGTCTGCCTAATTCCACAAATCTCCTTTCGAATGGAGGCAGTTCTAGATGCAGGGAATTTTTTTTCAAGGAAAATCTTTTTTAATTCATTCTAATTTCTAATCAAGGTTGAGTGAGAATAGAAAAACCATTCCTTAGCAACTCCATCTAGAGAAAAAGGAAACGACCTAAGCTTTATTTTATTGGCATCAACTCCATGAGGTTTCATGTTGAAACACAGGTAACTAAATTCTTGGAGGTGTTTGTGTGGGTATTCACCAGGAAACCCATTGAATTTGGGAAGCTGGTGGATGAAACCAGACTTTATTTCAAATCCAGCAGGGGCATCAGGGTACTCTACAAGATTCTCGTGATTTTCGTCATAGGACGAAGCCAGTTCTTTCAAAGTTATATTTTCAGCCATTTGGATTTCAGTTTCAACTAAGTCCCTCCTAGGTTTATTGGTGTAAGATTAACAACTTGAAACTTGTGGATTATTTCCTCTAACCCTAGTGTGAAAAGTTCTATCAATTTCTGAATCTAAAGGTAACAAGTTCGGTTCATAAGTTCGGGTCATGCAAGAGAAAAAAAATAACTAAAATAAAATAAACTCTAGAAACCTCCCCAGAAACAGTGCCATTTGATGTGAGAATTTGTCGTGTCGTAAAACCCTCAATCAATATTTTCCCTTTTAATGTAGCACAGTGGTGACCACAGGGTTTTCTCTCGAGGAGGTTTCAGTTTGAGTTGCAAAACTGTCACTTTTGTTATCAATTTTTTTTTTGCAGAAATGAAAATGGGGATTTGATTAACAATTTGAAAATAAAATTTTAATTAAATACTAAATTGAAATAATTTTAAAGGAAAGATAATGTGGGTTTTAAATCAAGAATAAAAACAGCATTCACAGAGAAGCTTCACCCTCTCGGACACTCCCCTCTTCCTTGTATATAAAAAAATATCTCTTAATTTAAATTCCTAAATGTACCCCCAAGGAACCCCACGTTTACACTCAAATTTGAAGAGAAATCATATTTAAGGATTCAATATGATTGTGGTCCTTCCTATAGAAGTGATTCAATTACTTAAATACCTCCAAGTAATTGAACCTAATTGAATTCGCTATGCTCAATGGAAAAACCTCACCAAATAATTTTAAATAGATAAGTCAATTGTTCTACTTTATAATTGGAACAACGATAAAAAAAATGTGTTGAAAAAATATTTAAGAAAGAAAACAACCAGATTCATTAAAAAATATAGGTTCAAGAGAAATTCAAAAAGAGATTACATATTAAAATCCAAACTCGGAAGAGAGTGTCCGTCGGGTGTCGCCGTCCGCAACCACTTGCCGCTTATCCTTCCATCACTTGAGAAGCCTTCATCTTCTCTATTGAATCTTCAAAGGATGTCATCTTCTTAAGGATCAAAATATCCACCTTCCCCTTCTCTCTCTCAATCCAACTCCCTTTGTGACGGATGGTGTGGTGAAAAAATGGAATATTTTGAGAGGTAGGAGCCCCTCTCCTTTTATAGGCAGATTTCATCATCAGAAGGGTGTCACGTTTTAGACCCATTAATTGGCCGATTCACGTGTCGACCTCTGCATAAATACTGTTCATAACTGAGTTTTCCGTCCCCCCTCAAAATGTCAGAATAATTGGACGCGTATTGAAGGAGTTATGATTTTTCTATTGAACATTTCTTTCTCTGGATGAAGCTTCCTGAAAGTTTCCTTCAAAATTATATCACTCAACGGCCATCATAAATGATTCCAAACGGCTTGAAATTCATTTTGGAGATGCGTTTGGGTGTCCTCTGTCATATCCAGGTGAAATTGCATCATTAAGAGGTGTTTAGGCCGAAATTTTCTTCCATTACTATGGTGGAGTTCATGCAGTCCTCCCGGAAAAATTGTCAACTTCATTGATTTTTTTGGTCATCAAGATGCATGAATATTTTCCTGGTCCTGAATACAAATATTATGGAAATAAAATTAGGATTATAACAAAATTCAAATCACAAAATTTGGAAATATATTTTATGACAAATGACCAAAATACCCCTGTGATAAAAATCTGTTAAAAATCCAGAATTATGCAATTTAAACTTTTTATCCCAAAACACACTCTAAATCCAAAATTGTTACAAATAAGATCAAATTGTTAAATTTGTGAGGTTTAAATCATTTAAATATGCATTAAAAATATTGGAAATATTATCTCTATCACCTGGCCAGCAAAACTATCATCGTAGGTCATGGTACATTTTTTTTACCCCAGGATGTACCACCCATTTTGAGGCATGAAATTCTTGCATGAGTTCCAATCGCATACTCATAGGCATAGAAAACCAATTTTTCACATAGATGATCTCATCCACATCTATTATCTAGTCTGACGGTGTCTCACCACCTTTAAGGATTTCCCTTAATTCTAAACAGTCTAGATCCTCATACTGCCTATCCCTGATCTGTCTCAAGAGTGTAGACTCCAATACTATAGAAACCAGAGTCATCCCCTCCTGACTCTCCTAAAGTACCACATGCAATTCTGCCAACAAAGTCATCATATTTAACTCTACACTCGACTCATGTACCAACTGAGTCTTAGTTTTCCTAATCAAGGCATCATCCACACTATTCCCTTTTCTAGGTGTATATTCCAGTTGAAAATAAAATGAATACATATACTCTACCCATCTTCGCTGCCGAAGATTAAAATCGTGCTGTGAAAAGATATACTTCAAGATTTTGGGATCGGTAAAAAATTTAAACTTTTCACCCAAGAGATAGTGTTGCCAACACTTTATAAAACAAACCACCACTGCCAAATTGAGGTCTTGTGTAAATTAATTCCATACATGTGGCCTTAGCTACTGAGACCCATAATAAATGACTCAATCCCCTTACTTCAACATAACTTTGAGTCCGATCCTAGAAGCATCACAATACTCTGTGTACTCCTCACCCGAATCAGGTAAGATCAAAATTTGTGTCGATGTCAAGATCTTATTAAACTCTTGGAAATCATTCTTGCATCCTTGTGTCCAATAAAACTTTATCCCTTTATATTTTAAACCTGAAAGCGGTGTTTCTAATCAAGAAAAATCATGGACAAACCTCTTGTAATAACTATATAATCCCAAAAAGATTCATATATCAAAAACATTCTTGGGATACTCCCAAAAAACCACTTTATTCACTTTTTATGGGTCCATTACCACACCTTCTTCTGATATGATATTCCCCAAAAAGTGTACCCTATCAATACAAAACTGAAATTTAGATAGCTTGGCATATAGTCGATGCTCTCTTAGTGTACCCAGGATGATGTCAACATGTTGGGCATGATCGTCATAAGTCTTAGAGTATACCAAGATGTTTTACACAAAAACCACCAAACCCGATCTAATTATGGGTGAAAGATTCTATTCATCAAGGACATGAACACTTATAGAGTGTTTGTCAACCCAAATGGCATTACAACAAACTCATAAAGGCCATAATTACTTTTTACTGCAATTCTTGGTATATCAGAAGCCTGAACTCTCACCTGATGATATCCTGATCTCATATTGATCTTTAAGGACACACAATCTCCCATAATCTGGTCAAAAAGATCATCGATACATGGAAGTGGATATCAATTCTTCATAGAAATTTTATTAAACTTTTGGTAATCGAAACACAAGAGTAAACTTTTGTCGGCCTTCTTTGCAAACAAAACAGGTGGCACCCAAGGCGACGCACTTGGATGGATAAACCCTTTATCCTATAATTCCTCCAAATTCATTTTGATCTCTTGAAGATCAGTTGAAGACATTATGTAAGGTGGAATAGATACCGACGCATCCCCTGACATGTTCTCAATTTGGAATTCCACATCTCTCTTAGGTGGAAACCCTGAAAAGTCTTCAAGAAATACATCCTGAAACAGTTATACTACTGGTGGAAGGAATCATTGCCTACCACTCCCATCATCCATCAGTCGACTAGAAACATAGCCTGTGAGCTCTCCCAGTTGATGAGTAATTGGTCCAGATCAGCCTGCATATGTATCCAATTCTCCACGATGAACATACTGGCCACCCTTAAGAGATACAAAGGTCACTATCCAGCGGTAACAATCTATATGGGCTCGGTATGCGAGTAGCCATTCCATACCCATAATCAAGTAGAATCCCATTATATCAAGGACATAGATATCCCCAAGAAAACAATACTCTCTGATCACTAGAAAACATCCCTTACACAAACAGGTATCCCTATACTGTGTTCCGAATGGTGTATCGATATTCATCACCCCTCTTACGGACTCCACCTCTAGGCTCAATCCATTAAAAAGATTAGTAGATATAAAGTAATGAGAGGCACCAGTATCAAACAAGGAAATAGGTAAAGTAGAAGAAACTAGAATAGTAACTCTCACTGTCGATGGACCTCCCTCGCTCTCCACAAGTTTAGGTTGCACTGCATGTAACTGTTCTTCCCCTCTTCCCTGTGGTGTCGTCTAACTCCCTTGAGTAGCACCACTCTGGAGATACAGGTGCTCATTCCCTAAAGCACCACACCCACTTCCTCTACCTCATATTCCAGTAGAAATCCAACTAGAATACCTCTATGGTGTAGAAGACCCCCTTCCCACACTCTGACTCTGAGCAGCTGCTCCCTCAGCACTATCTTGTCGCTGCTTCCTATAGAACTTATGTAGGTTCCCCATCTTGCCACAAAACCAGCACTCCACTGGTGGTCGAGGACAATGTGTTTGATAGTTTACCTGTATACCGCACTAATGGAAAAGCACATGAGTAAGATCCGGGGCAACTATTCCTCCTAACTGTCCACCTTGATTTCCACTGTCCTAACAAAGGTTCTCAAAAGAGTGCTTCCTTCTCTTAAAAGGCACACTCCCTGATCATACAGTGACAGCTACCTGTCCAGTACTGGACACCTCCCTTAGGTTTCCCTCTAAAATGAGAGACTATTTATCCACTTTTGAGAATTCCTTCAGCCTAAATATATTTACCTGGGACATACTTTCACGCCTAAGTCCATCTTGAAATAATTTTGTTGAAGAAGCCTCATCTTCCAACAAATTTGGAGAAAAAAACTGTAAATATTTGAAATGTTCAACGTAATCCATTATGAAAAAGTTTTCTTGAGTCAGATGCATAAACTCTGAAGCCTTATCATGTCTCAGCATATCTGGATATAAGTGCTCCAAGAACTTCTCCATAAATTCCTTCCATAACATATCATCAGTCTATCCAGATCATACCTGAATGTCCCACCATCACTTTGCTAAACCCCGTAGAATATAAGCATCCAACTTGAACTTCCTCTCAGCCAGATTATCTAAATGGTCAAGTATCATCTCTATGGATTCAATCTAGAATTAATCTCCCTCAGGTCCGCCCTATATAGTAAAAGGAGGAGGGTGATGTAGCTGAAACTCCCTTGTCAACTCAGACATGCTTTTCTGAATCAGTCTTGGGTCTCTCTCCATGATTTACATGAAATGAGAATTTTTTTCTCAGAACTATTCCCCTTCCTCCTCAGCATTTACCAATGGTGCCTCAAGTTTTCTATCTGGAAGTTTGTTCTGGGACATAACCCTCATTCTCCCCCCCAACAAGCATCATTGAGGCTTATCTTTGAAAATCCAAACACACATCTTAGGTATCATAACGCAACCTTAAAACATTTACGCAAGAGGGGAAACTAACACAATAAGTTTCAACATATCCTTTTCCACTTTTTCTCAAAACACTAACAAAATCGAGGCCTTGTCACTACCCTTAACCATCCTACTACTAAATCATGGTTAAAAAGGGTACAAAAATTCTCATTAATTAATTAAACCATTAATTAATCACATTATCTATAATTAATTAATTCAACAATTAATTAATTAATCATACTCATTTCATTAATAAATTATCTCATTAGACACCCATTTATTCTTATTTTGAATCATTATTTAAATCTCACAATAAGAAAAAATAGTTCATGTTCAAAAACTTACCTACAACCCATTTTACCTTCAGTGCCTAGAATTATGCATGTCACAACAACCATGAGTTCTTAGAATGTTGCATAAATACATATGTATCATGCCTATTTTGGCCACAAATCAAAATTAAAAAAAATTCAAAACAAATATTACATCAAACCACAAGTCCGTCACCCAAGGTGAAATAATATCCAGCTGTAACAACAACAAAAAATCACAAAAATCCCACCCTGAGTACTCGGATTTTTCCCCGTACATGGGTTTGCAACTCCCAAGCATGTGATCATTACCAAGCCTTGACTCTTCCTAGTATATTATCTACCTATCCAAAAAAAGTAAGACAAAATAAGAAGAAAGAAAAGAAAACCCATTTGATACCACTTTGTGACGTCCTGACCTGGGTGCCACTAAACGGTGCCCCGAGCCGGTTGACCACATTCCCACAAGCATTCCACCCCATACGCCAGAGGGTTCCAACTAGCAATGAGGGTCTGGTAAGTCATCCATGGGGAGACTATACCCTCTTTTATCAGAATAAAACACCAACGGAAGTAAACAACAATAACCAAGTGTGGAAGCGTATAAATAACCAAAACAATACCATGTCATATAATAGTCAAAATAATAAAATACAATACTCAAATGGACGGTAAAACATTCTATGACAATGAAAGTTTCAATTTTAAAAAATGAAACTCAGAATAAAGACACAAAGACTCCCAAGTGGGTCCCAAACCACATCTGGTTCCCTCTCCCATGCTCCAATCCCAATCAAAAACATATCCAAGGGTCCTACCCTTATCCTATCCTACAACAACAAAGTCTAATCGAGTGCTGATCAGGTGACCTGAATAGGGTGTGAGTACTACTCAATAGGGTACTATCGACGGTGTCTAAAATGAGTCTATTCAAAAGATAGTGCATGAAGTTATTTGAAGAAATAAATACAATTCATAATTAAATAGTAATCAAATTTTCATTTATTATTTATTCATCACTTTAGGACCATTTTCAATTCATGTTTCACATTTTAATCATTATTAATTATTATCATTCATTTGGTGTAGGTCGCCATTCCTAACACCCTAGAATCTAATTGAGTATAGGTCATCAGGCCCAACACCATAAAATCTCATTCGGTGTAGGTCATCATACCTAACATCCCATAGTCTTAGGCTTGGATAACTATTGGGAAGGAACCCCATGTTCAAGTCCCAAATTCTAATTGGTATAGAATGCCATGTCTAACACCACAAAAATCTCATCCATTTAATCATTCTGTAACTTAGAAAAATCAGCCACATCATTCCATTAATAATCCAACGCTTAGTTAAACATTTAAAAGGCCATTAGTTAATTCAAAAATTAACTAAGCATATAACCCATTAATTAATTCCTCAATTAATTAATCAATCAACAAAATTCTCATTCCATAATTAATTCTCCAAAATTAATTATCCTTATCAAATCTCAATTTTTCATAATTAATTCTCACACATAATTATATTTAATCAACATTATGGCACATAATTAATTATCTTTCATTTCCGACATTATTTCATAATTAATTCCCCCCAATTAATTATATTATCACAGTCAATTCAATATCTCAATTGCAATATCAATTTGGGTAACCCCCCTTTGTTTGTTATGTGATTCAATTATCAATTAATCACGAAGGAAAACTAAATTCAAATACACTTTATGAATTACTCCAATTTAGGAAATCAATTATCAAGGGAAGCTAGCAATTTAATAAACTCACAATCTCATATCAAGTCCACAACTATGGGAGTTATATTTAAACCACCCACCATAGTTTATTGGTGGATGTTAGCCCCACGGAAATCCCCAAAATCTGAGTGGCACAACGTCGTTGATCATGCTCTGGATCTAAATCCCTAAACCAAGATTAAGATCAAAGGCATCAAGATATTTAAAATCTAGATATAGATCCACAATCCTAGATCTAGATCTCAAATTATAGGTTTATATCCATGGAAATGGTGGATATATTCCATGAAAATATCAATAAAATATAGAGGAAATAATGGGAGAAGAAACAGGATTAAATACACATACCAGGAAGCGAGTGGATATTAAAAACAAGGTTTTTATCTTGAAGAATGGTGTTCAAATCACCTTAGAATCCCTACAAAAGGCTCAGGGTACACCTAGAATTTGTTAAGCCTGACCTGAGGTCAAAATATGAGAGTCCTGGGGTGTTCGGGTGGTTTTAAAGTGGATTTTCAAATATTAAATTTCGTGCACATGGCTTCCTGGGCAGAGGCGTACGATTAGGTCAACCTGTGCGCTAACCGTGTAGACCCCTCTGTCTAGGTTTTCATAGTTGTCATGGTTCGTCAATATATGTGGAAACCATGCAAACCTCTCTATTGGCACAGTTTATCTGCACGGTCTGTCAAACTGTGTGCAAACCATGCACAACACATTGTCCTTTAGTTTTTCTCAAAATTTCACCCAAACGCACTGCAAGACAATAATCCAAAACAAAGGTACTTAAAAACCTTGAAAAGTACCTGAAAAAATTCCCTAGAGGACTCTAGAATAGGTTGGGATCATATAGGGGAAGTGTTGATCCCTATTTTATTATAATAGGTATTTTAAAGTCCCACATCAGAATACTCCACCATGTAATCTATTTTACCCATCTATAAAATAATGTATCTTCCTCAAACTGGGGTAAGGGGAATTCAAAATATATAATTATCAACAAATCCAAATTCAATCCTTTGTAATTTCTAATAATCTTCTCATTTATATTTTGTTGACAATAAACAACATACTCCCCCACCCCTATTCAATATCCCTTGTAAGTATTTTCTCCCCCTTAATGATATCTTCTCTCTCTCATGATATCATCTTATCTTTATTATTGTCAATGTAATAAAAAGGGAATTTAGAAGGAAAAGAGTCTTTATAAACATCCTTCTACAGATATAGGGATGCACTTTTGATCCTTCTCCTCCTTATTGGATGAAGCATCATATTCACATCATCTCCCCTTGAATATAAGAAAATATTTGAAGAATGTTAAACCCCTCTTCGAATTATCTTCTCCACCAGAGGATATTTTCACACATATTTCAAAAAAACTTCATTATTTAGCATCAAACACATGTCTATTAGCCATATCTTTTGGTACCACATGTTATAGAATCTAATCACCTTTTCTGTTGTATTTTCACAAGTGATTCACTGAGTGAATTTACCACTTGGAACTTGAGGTGTCAATAAATCATCTAAGATTAATAATTTGAAGCTTGGTGCATGAAATATGAGTTTTTATAGAAAATAATAATTTTTTCCCTATCACTCATGAGTACCTAGAAATAAACATAACAAATTTGACTTTTCCACTTTCAAAAGTCAATCAGTGAACTCATTAACATCACAAAAAACCAATAATATATAACATTAATGTACTTGGTTACAAGAAACATATCATATAATGATTTAATTGATAAAAATTGATAAAGATTTTAAACCACTTGTTGTAAGATTGGTTCAATTTTTAGAAATGATATCATTTTAAGTCCATGATTTTCATATCTTCACATGATTCAAAGACTTTGAATAATTCATAATTTCCTTTTATGTTCAAGACAAATCCCTTAGAGAATTAGTCACTTGAAACCATATTTTATATCAATTTATGGTGTATAAAATAGGGACACATATTTTTCTAGACCACATTTTCAATAATCTCTATCCACTTGTGCTTCTATAGGAGAATTATTCATGTTTTTTTCAAGCACAATCACCCCATGAATAGTATCTCACCCCTAATTATGAAATTCTTCCAAAAAATGTTAGACATAATAAATAATATTTGGAGACAGGTACCTTGAATTTACAAAATTTGTGGGATATGGATGATCAAGATGAACCAACCCATCACCTTGTTTCTTTCCTTTTCTCCATTTTATCTTTTGGGAAAGGAATGAAATCAACACTTAAAGTTCTTCATCATCACTTGTAGTCATACAACTCAACCCTTTTCCAAATGATCTAATTTTTTTGATACCTCTTACACACATCTTTTAATGGATTTGAAAATTTTTATCCTTCCCTTTTCTAGGGATTCTCAACAATTTTAGAATTTATCACACTTAAACAAGTATCTTCTTGGATAACATCACTAGTGGATCTCACCTCCAAGTTTATTCTCCATTAAGTCTTCTTATTTTTACTATTAGTGTTTTATACAAGAACAGTTTTGAAAAATTCTTCCTTGATGGAAAAGATTTCCTTTTTGGATTATATCTTTATTAGTGGAGTAAACTTCACATTCTCTTCCACCTTCTTCACTACTGGAACAACCTCTTGTTTTGCTTCCAGATTTTCCTTTTTTCTCCAAGAGAGTTATTGTGAGTGATCAAATTTTGTTTCTTGATACTAAATTTGTTAATACTAATTTTAAATATCTAAACCATTAAACCTATTTTCCACTTTAATAGGACTTTTTACAGGATAATAATTCTTCTTGTATGTCATAGGAGTGGAGTTTCTCCATAGAGCTTATTTACCATTACATATATTTCTCCAATTGGAATATAATTATATATATATGAGTTTAGAACAAATGAAACATTTAACATAATAATCATACATAATTTGGCCTCTCCTTTATTGAGATATTGACCTAGTTGGAGTTCTTTTAACATCTTTGTGTTTGTTTTCTTCGAAGAATATACTAATTAGGTTCTCAAATATTCCACAATAAAATAAATTTTGTGATTTCAAATTTTTTGGAACCAAAATTCCACATTTTTTAGGGAAAAATCATTAATTACACATTTTATATCTACATTCCTCTTCATTGGTGCACAAGTTGAGGTAGCTATTGGAGAGATATTCTTGTTTTCAGCTGATTTGTTCATCATCTCCTCAAATATTTTTGGTATCATTTTCCTTCAACTAAGAAACAATTTCTTTAATATATGAAGTATCATCGATACTTGATTTTCTACTTTATTCATGTTCTATTTTGAGAGGTATGATTCTGAATTTCAATGCCTCCTTTATGGACATTTTATTCCTGATATCTTGTGAAATCTTTTCAATATTGTATCTTTTCTCCTTCATATTTGTTCTCATTTTTTCTGTTCTTGAATTTGAGGAATATTATTCATACTTTAATCTATAATTTTCCAAGGATAAATATTCATCTATTTAATAGTATACTCCATGAACGATACTTCATTGATCCTTATTGTCATTTCATGATTATTACTTTGAATAAAAACTTGAGGTTGTTTCCATTTTATTTCAAGAATAATGTCTCCTATTCAACACCAAGAAAGAGTCTAAAATTTCAAATCTTATCTCTATGTGAGGGTTAAAATCATAGATAACTTCGGGTTCTTATTTTACCTTAGTTAGAGAACAAAAATTCTTTGTTGACTACGTACAGTTCTTCTTTTTTACTTTTTTATAAGGAAACTATCACTTGGATTTTACTCTTCAGTAAAAAACAATTCCAATTTCATCCACATGTATTTGGGGAACTTGAAATTATTCATATATTTTTTCATGTATTCCTCTATAACATCCTTTAATTCCTCTCACACTGATGCATCAGTAGAAATTTTTCTTTGATCTGTTTGAAAAATAACTCTATGTATTCTCAATAGAGGAATTTCATCTTCTTCCACTTTTCGAGTAAGAGAAACTTACCAGAATTGGATGAGATAATTTTATCATGATTTTATTTTCTTACCATAAAATAAATGAATCTTCATTATGAATGAAATATTTAATAACACTTTATATAAATTCATAGAATCAAAAAATCCAAAATTGAATCTACCCCTTTGATCAACTTATTAGACTCAAACAAGGGAATCTTCATGAGATTACCCTAAGAGGAGGAGTGAATTAGGGTATGCACTACCAATGACAATTAATACTCATTATACTTTAAATATCTCACTTACCCTATAAGATCATAACCTCTCAACATTAATGGTCACTTGTATTTATCTTTAACTGGATATACATTAGGTTTCTCTGTATTTATGTGAATGAATAAAGTAAATATAGATGTGATTATTTACTTGGTTCACCCTCAATAAACTACATACAAGGAGAATTCATCAACATTATATCATGCACTAAAACCACAATGAATTTCACTACTTAAAAATGTTTGGGCTATGTCACTCTTATGATCAAACTCACTACTTCACAAAGTTTAGCGACAGTTAACTTATTCTTAGGGATTACTCTCTAAAATGGTATTCTTCTGTATAACTTCCTGTGTAAAGGATCACATTCACAAAGTTTATGGACATGTAGGACCCTTCACTAAAAAAACTAGCTTGTATTTCATCTTCAGAAATGAATACAATCTCTATTTAAGTCCCCATTAGGCTGCTTATTTACCTTTCTTAAAACAACTTGATGAAACACCTTCTTCTCTCCAGAACACCTATTGAACAACATTAATTTTTTATAGGCACAACAAAAATATTCCTCTACTTTGGTAGGATCTTCAATATATTTAAATTCTTCAAGACTATCATCCCCTCACTAGAAAAAACTCTCCTTTTTTCTTTGTGAATGGTATATAGATATGTATTCTCTGTATAGTGCTCTCTCTTTATCTAGAACTGATATAGGATGTTTTATGGATAATTTCTCCCTATTAATTCTATAAAAAGGTTGGTATTGAATCACTTTTTAGCTAGGATCATTCCAAGTGTATTATATAATTAATGATATCATAATGTGCCTTTGAATCTGAGTTAGATTCCCTAGAGTCAAGCAATAACTTCCCTTATTTCATATTCCCCACCTGACTTAAATCCACTAGGAAGTGGCATAGTCACATATGTTTTGGCATAGTATTACCCATTTTTAATATACTATGATGTGTACATGTTCACTATATTTCCACCATGAATACTTCAAACATAAATGCGGCATGAACAAGTACAATATTGTGTGGACACCAATTGTTGACCAGATCCACTCTTCTTGCACAATAAATCCTCCATTATTCATGTATAATCTCTATAATGATCGCTTCTAACCACTTATCACATAGAACGTGGATGCATCACTATGGTGTAGCCACTTCTTCTATGGTTTACCTTCCTAGAATTCTAAAATCTTTACTTCTATTGAATTTAGACCTTCCATGGCGCATGGAATAACTACAGTGTGGACATCTTCTTCTCTAAGGGGAATGTGGCGTAGCCTTCTCTTTATAGTGTGGACAACTATAAATATCCCGTGGGTCCTTATCTCCACTTAAAATACTCTTCATCTTAGCCATCACTCTACAGTGTAGACACATCAAAATCTCTAATGGATCTGAATCTCATTTGATATCACTTGTACATAGTGGTCTGGCTGGATGCAACATACCCTGAGAACTTTGAGTCCGACATCGATCTTGCCTTTGGAATTTCAGAAACATATAAGCCTCTTATATTTTTCCACTCACCTGATTCAAGTAACGAGGTTTTCTCCCAACCACCTCCATGTTGTCACACTTTAACATGGACCACTACCTCCACACAACCTCTCTACGGCGTAGGATACTGCTTCCATGCATGCATGTCTGCCAACGTGCATGCTCTCCTACTCCCTGGTGTCGTTGTGGTAGGATGTCCTTGTTGGTCCTCCTTCATTTTTGATCTTTCACCCACACATGTAAGGCCGAGCTATCCTGGCTAGGCAGCCAATGTTGGCCTTCTTTTTGCACCCTATAAAACTTCATTGTGTCGTGACCATAAACATTATGACATAGTCATGGTGACTATGGCATGGACATATATTGGAGTTATCCTCCAAAATCTCTTTAATAGAATAGCTAGATGCACTATAACATTTTCCAATCTCTAACATCTCCTCTACGATATGGTGCATGATCTTTGGCATAGCTGGATGCACTATGGACACCACTGTGGTGTTGTATTTCTTATTTTGTCCAGTTTTCACTCTTGTTTAACACAACATGAACTTCACTTCTAGCATGACTCATGATATATCCCCATGGCCAATCATCAATTTTTAGACACTTACATAAATCATGATTTTAACCAAATACCTTTTCAATTATCTCTGGGATCTATGAATATCTAAAGGATCACTTCACCACTTTGGTCAACTTTAAAATGTGTTGTCAATAGTGCTATTTTCAACAAATATAACTTGATTCATTGAGACTCCAGCACATATATTTGTCATTAACCCTGACCATCCTTATTTTCAATCAATATTGACCAACTTTATTGTCAAAAACATATCTCGGTCTTTATTTCTAAGATCTATCAATCCCTTAACAACCACTTCACCAATTTGTTCATCTTCAACACATTTTTTCAATAGTAATATTGTCATCAAATCCAAATTCATTCTTTTGTTATTTATAATAAGATTATTAAAAAATCATGAGTTCAAGTTAAGAAAAGATTCTATAGAATTATTTTTCTACATTAGGTCTCATTTTTCTATTTGATTCTTATAACATAATGAATAAAAGGAATCTGTAGTTTGGATATGATGATCAAGGATTTTTTATCATATCAGTTGAAAGCAGTTGTTCATAGTCAAATGTTTCTTCTTCAACCAGTAGATAATGGAAATAAAAAAATTTATAGAAATAATTTTCAAAAATATAATTCCTATAGTTGATACTAAAAACCATGAATTCAACCAAATGATTGTTGGTATGTTTCTCAGTTAATAATCTGTTTTGTGTCTTAAAAAATTTTAGAACAAGAAATGAACAAAAATTTGATTTCAATGTTACCTCAGGTGATCCATGTCATCCAATACTAATTAAAAAAAAATTCATGGTAAAATCAAGATATTCATGAAAGGAGAACTGAAAAAACCAATTCCGCATTGAAAAATTAACATTGTAACTAGATGAATGGAAATATAGAACCATTCCACTCATTGTCAAAATAGAAAAGAAGCACCAATGTAGCTTTTTTAATTTCTTACTATATTTCAAAGAATTAGGGTGAGAAGGAATAGTAAAATATTCAATATTGAAACTTTCAAGTTCAACCATATTTGGAATAAGGTGACTATGGGGACCTCTTCATAGAGTGTTTCTTCTATAGAACCCCTTAGTTTATTTATTTTATAATATGCGTGAAAAAAGTTTTTGAAAACTACTTATATCACTTATCAATTATTATAATTGTTTTTGTGTAAGTGTTTCCAACTTCCTTAGTTTGTGTTTGATAGTTCCTATTTAAAATCATTTATAACAATTTTCACTTATGATAAATATTTTGAAAAAATAAGTGGTTTTTGTTATGTAATTTAAAAACTACCAAATCTTAAAAAACCAATGAAAAATACTTTAATAACTGAATGTAAATAAATTTTTAAATAAGAAATCTAGAAATACATACAAAAAATCACTTATCAAAAATGGTATGGTAAGTGCTATAACATGTTTTTGGTATGTTTTTTTAATATAGAATTATTGAAAAAATACTTTTTTTCATTGATTTATGTTGCTTTCTTATATAATTTATGTAGTGGTTTTTCATAAATAATAATTTATGTGTGGGTGGAAGGAGGGAGAGGCATAGGGAGAGGTTTCACCAAGGTGAGCGAAGGCAGCTAAAAGAAGTCACTGTGCCTAGGTTGTCTACAGTGAAAAGAGGGTGTGACATGGGGAGATACCTTCCTAGGTGGTCCATGGTAGAAGAAAGGTGCTTGGGTTGGCCATAGTGAAATGAGTGTACAACGTGGGGAGACACCGTGCATGGGTGAGACATAGAAGAAGGAAGGATTATTGGTTGTGAGGTGAGGGTTTTCTGGTGAGTGTTGGTGGGGGTGATGTTTGGATAGAAAATTTTCTCTGACAACATGTAGGATGATATCGCATGATAGGTAGGTGGGTTGGGGTTGTTGTTGTATAGGGGGTTTGTGGGGGCTGGTTAAGAGAATGAACAAAGGATTGGTGTAAAAATGTAAATTGAAATAGGGTAGTTAGGGGGTGCGTAGAGGTTATTAAATAAGGGGTGGTGTTCAATTTTGGGGGATAGGATGTATTTTGGAATTGATGTTCCACTGGAAGATACTAGGGTGTTAGTCTTCGACACTCTTTGCAGCATCTATGATAGATTTCCCTTCACATTCCCATTTATTCTTAATTTCCTTATACTTCCACAACTTCATTATAATTCAACTCAATATTTCTATTAATATCATAAAACACTTTGTTTCTCTCTCTCTTTCACCTATTTTCAGAAACAATCCAAGGCTCTCTTTCCCAATTATTCTAGACAACAAATTTAGCATCACTACTCCAGGCCTCTGCATCCCTCTCTTATACGACACCCATATATCACTATTATGATTTCCATATTTAATCTATGTTGTTCAACAATCTACTCACTGTGACTTTGAAGGTGTTGTAAATACGATTTATTTCCATCACACTCTATGATCTTATTTGATTGATCATAGTGTCTCATTCCAGTCATCGTATTATAGACATACTCTTTCAAAGCTCTTATTCTGGGTATCCACCCACCCAGTCTACTTTCTATAACTAGGGTGCCACACATTGATAAAACAAGAGCATGGTAGAGGTTGTTTAACGTTTCTAGTTATCTAGTTACATTATCCAAAATTTGGATCTCCTCCACTAGTTTCGACATCTTTTGAATTCACATAGAAGATTGGAATATGCTTCAACTTTAGGGGAAGTCTTAAGGGTAATTATGTATATAGGCTATGAGAGTTTTTGGGTTCATTCTATTTAAATATGTTTTTATACCATTATCCCACTAGTTATAATTTTTTATTTTTCATCTATCTTATGATTTCTATCTCTATATACTTTTATGAAAATGAAGAGCTTTAGGTATCATTCAAGAGGCATATCTTAACAATCTAGTATCATTAATTTCAGTATACATATTTATTGATTTGTTCAAGAATAATAATAATAATAATAATACAATGATATTCGCAAATAATATATTTGTTTTCAAATTCTAATTTTATAAATGAATGGAACATGAATTGGGTATTTCAAAGATAAATATGTACACAAAAGAAAAAAAGATAAACAAAGAACTAGAAAAATGATAGGGACTTAGTTATAGACACCTATGTTGATTTCATTCCTTTGTTATTGATGATAAACCTAGCTGACTAGAAAGGGTGACATGGTCTCTATCACCATATAAAAAATCCAACCTTATAGTGGGAAGTCATCACATAGCCAATTTGGGAAGCAGTTTATACATCTTAAAAATATGGCATGTTGTATGAGACATTTTTTTTGAAATTTAAATAACCAAAAACATTTTCATTTGAGAGGTTTCATCTTTTTAGGAGAAACCCTTCATAAAATATTTCTTGATAAAAAAAATAGATTTAACATATCCCAATTTACACACATTTTTTATTCCATAAAAATTTTAATCTTGTTGTTAGTTTTGTTATATGGTTCACAAAAACCTATTATAGTTATAGTGGGTGAGTTATATCTATATAATATTTTAGATTTTTTATGAAAACACTACAAAATACAGTGACTGAATAGGTCATGATTTAAGGAGGAACTGTTGGGTGCAAAACTAATCCTATATTGGTTTCTACAAAGTATGGTGGCTAATATATAAGCTTGGATGAAAAATTCCTCCTAGAACCTATGGGTTTTAGGATGGAACCCCATAAGGGCCTATGTGTTGGGCCTGGATGACATAGGGTTGGAGGAAATGGATCCCAAAAAGTGGTATTAGAGGGAGGATCATCCCAGATATGATGTGGGTTTCCCTTACTAGTTTGGGAATGATAATGATGGGTCCTTTTCGGGCATGTGGATCCATGGTGATGTCTTGTATTTGAATTCTTCTTAATAATAGTAGGCAGGTGGCATGCTCTGATAGAGAGAGAAATGGTGGTGGAAGTTGAAAATGGTTTGGATCAAATGGATTATCATTGAAGGTAAGGCCTAGTTTTGTGGCCTTTGTTTTGAGGGGAAGATTATTGGGTGCAAACCTATCCCCACATCATTTTTTGAAAATAATGTTGTCCCATATATAATATTGGTTGGGAAATTACATCTAGTGCCTATGGGTTTTAGGATGCAACCCTAGAAAGTCCTATGTCTTAGGCCTGGAAGATCTAATTCTAGAGAAAATGGATCCCAATAAGAACTTAAGTCAACAAAATCAACTAACTCTACCTTGATCATTGTTGGATGAAAAAGGGACTGAATATAGATTTTTATTATTTAGATATTTATATTAGGTTTGATAGGGTAAGCCTTATCACATGTGTTTTAAATGTTAACCCCTACCCATATTTTGAATTTGATTCCCAATAAATAAATTTCATATCCCTACATGAGAGACATAGTTTATGGATCCCTCTTTATATATGGTATCAAAGAGAGTTCAACCATATCCTCCTCCTATCTCTATCTCTTCTATTATAATAGAATAAAAAACACATGATTTTCTATGGGGGGGGGGGGTTTCCACCAGGGTTAGCTAGCCCTAGCCAACCGCCGCTACCCCTCACCCAACTCAACCCTTCTTTACCTCTCTATGAAGGACCCCAGGTCACCCTGAGAGGGGGGTGAATCAGGGTGTCAACTTTTTCTCCTGTTTATTGGATCTTGTTCGCTTGTTGGTAGGAACTTAATTAAACCTATATGGTGGATATGTGTAGTAATTAAAACATTCACATGCAGAAGGAAAACACAACACTTTTACATGGTTCACCTCTAGGTCATGTCCAAGGATCACACGCCGACAAGTTTTCGATTGTACCTAATTCCACTATTCCTCACAAGTTATGGATTACAAGGTTTGGGTATAGTCACTCTGTCCCAGGAACAATGCCTTTACAAAAGTTTAGGGATAGCTCACTGCTTCCCTCAGATCACTTCCGTTGACTCCCCCTGGCTCACTACTTTGGATGAAGTCACACTCAGTTTATGGATGTAAAGGTCCCTTCAACAGATAGGAATGAAAGTATTTGTATCCTGATCCGCATGATAATTTTATTTCATCGAAGTCCAGAGTTGATGCTCTTTAATGTTCAATATTCTTTTCTGGTGCAACTACCATATGTACTAAGACTTATTATTCTTCTTGGCCAGAATCACAAATTCATTTGTGATTATTCAAACACTGAAAAACAGCTCAGGAGGTGTCATCAGAATCAACTCTTCTTATTCCATATATGCATCTGACCATGCATGTGACAATATAAAAGATCTCTTCCTCTTCACTTATTTACACACGTGCATCCTCAGTTTTGGATGCTTCTCTTAAAAGTATTCACACATGCATGTGCATGCATGGATACATGAACATTTTCTTCTTCCTTCTTTTGTGAAGCCCCAAATGTATATGATCCCGTTAATCACACCTGTTTCCTCCTTTACCCATATCTTTATTTTATTTTCATACCAATTGGTTCATATGTGCTTACTATTTATGTGTGTACTTCATCAAATCATGCATAGGAATATAAACATGCATTTTCCATCCTCATGCATAATCTTCCTTCTCCCTTTCTCAACACACTTGTTCACTTAGATTTTATTTTATTTATATGAATGTGAATTTATTCAAAAATCAATGTGTTCATTTTGATATGGCATGGTGTTTCTTGTTTTCCCCTTTGTTTTTTACACCAAGTGCATGGAGATCTTCTTTGCACAAGGTGTGCATGCCTCCTTTGCGAACCAGGATGGTTCGTGACCCCTCCTCATGCAAGGGACGTATGGTCTTCCTTCGCACATGAAGTACGGTCCTCCTTCGCATACCAAATGGTAAACGGTTTTCTCCACAAACTGAGTGGTATGTGGTAAATCCCCTCGTGGGATTCTATTGACCTCGAACAAGATTTGTACGCGGTCAAACTGGGTGGTATGCGGGAAATTTTCTCCCCAAATCCAAAATGGTACGCGACTCTTTCGCTTCATGAACCAGGAGTGGGTCACGACTCTTCCTCTTTGCGAATGTGAGTGGTACGTGGTTCACTCCTACACGAACCAGATCAGTACATGAGATACTCTTCACAAACCTCAAATGGTTCGCAGATCGTGCATACTCCTTCTTGAACTTAAATATTAAAGAGGCTATGTTTCTCAGAATAAGAGCTCCTGAAAGGTTTAGAAGCAGCAACCCATCTTGAATCGGTGGGTCTCCTTTTATAAGAAAATATTAGATCTTTTTTTTCATCCAAAATCGACACAATCCTCTATTCAATATTTTTCCTTGAATAACTGAAATCTTCGGTTCTTTAATGTCTTCGAACCCACATGGAGATATTCCATATATATTCGACGTTTCCTTTTAAACCATGGGACCTTTCTTTATGGATTATTATTATCCTCACGTACATGTGTTTTCGAATGCATGAAAGTAATCTCCTGAAAGTATTGAGCTTCATGACGTGGCCTCAAAACTTTTTTTGCTTCGTCCACGTACTATCTCTTTATTTGTGTGCATGCATGTGAATGAAATTGCATGCATGTGTTAGTTACATCATAGTGATCACTATGGTCTTCAAATGAGTTAAAATGTTTCTCGGAATGCTGAGGTCTTCATTTGGCTCAAGTACTGGTTCGCAGTTAGAGTACGGGTGTTCGAAAGTTGAAGAAAACCTCAGTGGATAGATTGGATGATGCTACTTCAATCGCGAACCGCAGAGATCATATGGATATCTTGGATGCGTAACATCAATCTCACGATTGATCGGATGGTAGGCCTCGTGTCGCTGAGGGATCAACGGTTGATATTATTTCCTCATTTTTAAAATGTTGTCCAACATCAAAATGATGCACAGTTTTCTCATGATTAATCAATCAGGCCACAGTAGCAGCATCTCAGATTACTCCTCCTCCCTACATGGTACCGCCCCGTACTGTTTTTACCCTTTAGGCATGCTCTTAGAACCCACTCTTCTCTTCAGGAGTTCTCATAGCGCCCACACTGCACGGTTTCACCACCATGTGGCACATGTGGGCCTATACATGGCCCGCACACACCCTAACTCATGTAGGTCTAGTCTTGAGGGCTTCCCTCAAACACGGTTGACACCTCGGGTCATGCATGTGTTTGAGGTGAGGACCTTAGCTGGACTCCATGGATGGCCCCTTTATTTTTGGTAAAAGATTAAAATAACTACTTAGTATAAAACTAAGTATTTACAAATAAAAATGCCAAACCCCCATTCCAAAACTCCTCCACAACCTCTTATTCTCCATCTCTTTTAATCATTCCAAAAATCACTCCAACCATTCTTAATTGTTGTAGACAATGTATCACTCCTGATACACATATATGAAACTTAGGATCAAGCTCAACCAACATCTGGTTTCCATTCTCCATTTTACTTAGGGGAGTTCCTTATTCATGTTTATCATCATTGACATCCATTGATACTCATTGACAACAAGTACAATATTCATATATAAAATGGTCCCAAAAATCCCCCCCTTTGTGTTTTTTTCAATACTTCAACATTATATAAAATGATCATGTCAATGTCAAAATGATCTTCTCTCTCCCTTTCCCTTTTCAACTTCCAATTCACTTTATCTCCCCCTTATTGACAAGAAATACAAAGTTTATGCTAGAGATGGTATCAGTCCATAATTAAGCAATTGTGCCATCAATCATATCACTATAAGTCTACTTGAGTAATGCTCGATGTAGAAAACAAGAGGATTCGATCTAGATAAAAAATTTGTCCATTATCCCCTGATCATGTTACCTCATGCAATAATAACTCATGTAATTGTCTTCAATACCCCTTACACATTCATTATAGGATGAGGATGATAAATTTGATATGATATTATCAACCTAAAACTCCTACGTTAATTTCAACAAATAGATCAAAAACATTCAATGGGAAGGATAAGTGGCCTTGGGGAACTTCCATTCTTCTTATGTCATTAGTTAACATTGTTAATCCCCCTTTGTAAAATAATTTTATTTTGAGTAACCAAGGTTGAGAGATGACATACCATTTATAATGAAATGATATTAAGACAATATTTAGAGTAATTAAATTTGATAACAACTGAAGTTGATAATAATTGAAATAATAACTCTAAAAAAATCATGATGTGTATCCCCCTCAAGGGAACACTTCTTAGATTCCCCCCCTAAGTTCTTGCTTCACCTTCAATTCCCTATAAGATTAGTACAATACACAAAGTGTTAAGGGAATAAGGTGGATTCTCTTTGGTTATTCAATATGACATTGATGGCTGAGATGATTTTCTCAACCAAGATGCTCCATTTTCTCCACTCCTCACACTTGAACATTTGATTTTCATTTTTGACTTTGGTTGTGTGGATCTCAGTATTTCTTCTATTTATTGGTGTGTGATTCTCCTTTCTTTAAGAGCATTCAAATCCCTATAATATCCTGTTGAAACTTTCATCTTATTGAGGAATTATTCTTGGGATGGAATAAATGCACTGAAATTCTTAATAGTGTTACTAGCCTTGTGGCACCTAACACACAATACTTTTCTATCATAATGTGAAATCTTCTTATTTCCTATTTCTCTACCCTTAGCCTGTGAATCTCCTTTCATTCTCATTTTATCCAAGTCTTCTGAAAAAATAACCAATATGTTTCTAGGAACAATGGAAGTATGTTTGGGTTTTCCACATGGACTCTTCAGAATGTCATCATTTTTAGAAATTCTTTTGGATGTACCACTCTTAAACTTCTTGGATTTTGAATCCAAGGACTTCTCAAGTTTCCTTCGTGGAGTTTTCCTAGGAGACTTTTCTTTTACATTATTATTTTGATTTCTTCCTAAGGTAGCTTCTTCTCTCTTAGCTGGCTTTTGTGGTCTTCTGATCTTATCATCTCTGGATATGTGTTGAGATAAGCATGCTCCATTGTTGTGACAACTCCCATTGCATACATCACATATGTTTTCTAGAATTCCAAATATATTTATAGTATACAAAATGGTTTTGGATCTGTTGATGTTTCTTCTTCTTCTCTGGCTTTCTCCCTTTTGACATAGGCTTTCTATGTGATTTTTCATTCAAAGGATTGTACCAACAATCCAGAGCACAATTCCCAAATCTATTGCAGCACCAACATTGACCCACAAATCTTGTCTTCTTGATATCTTTGTTATAATGTTGTTGGGCCTTTTTCTTAATGTGTTTTGCTCTACTGGGGGTACCATCTTCTATCCTCTTCTTCCTTTCCACCATATCCATGGTGTCAGGTTTCTTCTCCTCACCTTTCCTTATCCATACTTATTTATAATTTTTCTTCCAACCTACACTTTTAGAAGAAACATATATAGAAACAATAGTAAAAGTTGCTATGGATGGTACCTTAACTTTCTCAACTGCTTGCGATAGATCACGGAGTGATGTAATGATCTTCTTATCACATGTTGTAGCTATTTTGACTTCAGAATCCTCCAGTGAGCATTAAATTATAGCAGTAACAGTTTCATTCATCTGTGAAGTCTCAATATGTGTCTTCTCAAGATTTTTCAACTGGGATTCCAATTTTAGACATTCCATATTGAAGATGATCATCTGATCTTCAATCATGATTATATTCCTATCAAAATCCTTTTTCAATATTTCAACCCCATATTCATGCAACCTGACTTTAGTTTAAAATAATGAGTCAAGTTCCATTAATTTCCTGGAAGTTTATTCCAAATCTCTAACCTGGAATTCAACGCCCTTTTTCAGATCATCTTTAAATTCCTGGATCTTTTCTTCTAGAGTCTTATTGACTCCCTCTTTCTCTTCAAGGGCTTCAATCTGTCTGGAGAGCTTATAACATTATGATACATTATTTACCAATCCTTCCTCCATATTATCATCTTCTTTTCCCAATCGGGTGATTTCATCCTGCATACATTGAAATATTCTACAAATAGAAGAAACTCTTTCTTCAGGAATATCATGCAGATAGGTTCTTAATTTCTCATGATCACGTGAAAATGAGATAGAAGTGTCTTCCTTTTCTCTCATAGAAACCTGATCCACCTTCTCTTTACTTCCCAAGCCGGATGTTTCATTATTATTGGAAGTTCATGGAGAACCAGACATTGCATCTTCTTTGGACATGAGAGTCCTCTGCAACTACTTCTTATATTTCTTTTTCCTATTCATCATGGTCTTTTTGGGTAAGGAATTCTTCTCGGAGATAACTGAACATTCATCAACATTTCTCTTTATTGTTCACTTAAGAAACAAAATTCAAATCCTCATATGAATAAAATTACTAAGGTGTATCCAAAAGATATAGCACCTTTCCCTTTGATTCCAATTGAAGGACCCTAGTTCACCCTAAGAGGGGGTGTGAATCAAGGTGTCCACTTTTTCTCCTATTTATTGAATCTTGTTCCCATTTTGGGAGGAACTTAATTAAACCTGTATGATGGATATGTGCAGTAATTAAAAAATTCACATGTAGAAGGACAACAAAAAACTTTTACCCGGTTCACCACTAAGGTCTACATCTAAGGAGCATACACCGACAGGCTGCCGGTTGTAAATAATGCCACTATTCATTATAGGTTTTGGATTACAAGGTTCAGGTACAGTCACTCTATCCCAAGAACGCTTTATTTACAAATGTTTAGGGATATCTCACTACTTATCTCAATTAACTTCTGTTGACTCCCCCTAGCTCATTGATCTTGATGAAGTCACACTCAGTTTATGGATGTTAAAGTCCCTTCAACAGATAGACATGAATGACTTTGTCTCCTGTTCAACATGAGACTTTTCTTACATCAAAGTCCAAAGTTGATGCTCTTAAAAATTAAATATTCTTCTCCGGTGAAACTACCAAATGTACTAAGACTTCGTATTCTTCTTGGCCAAAATCACAAATTAATTTTTTATTATACAAACACTGAAAAATAACTCTCTAGGAATCATCAGAATCAACTCTTCGTATTCCATGTATGCATGTGACAATGAATGTGACAATATAAATGAGCTCTTCATCTTCACTTCTTTACACACATGTACCCTCAGGTTAATACGCTTCTCTTCAATGTATTCATGTATGAATGTGCATCCATGAATGCATGCAAATTCTCTTCTTATTTCTTGTGTGAAGCCCCAAATGGATATGGTCCCATTAAACACACATGTTGCCTCCTTTCCCATTCTCTTTGTTTTCTTTTCTTACCACATGGTTCAGATTTTCTTACTCATTATGTGTTTACTTCTTCAAATCATTCATAAGAATATATACATTAATTTCCCATCATCATGCACAGTCTTCCTTCACCCTTCCTCAACACATACTTGTTCACTTTGATTTGCCTAAATTTACATGAAAGTGATTTTATTCAAACATCAGTGTGATCATTTTGATATGTCATGGTGTTTCTTGTTTTCCCCGTTGTTTTTCACACCAAGGGTATGGATCTATACTTTCCAAAAAGTTTGAAAGCCTCCTTCATGAGCCAGAATGGTTCGTGGCTCCTCCTCACACAAGGGATATGTGGGATTCATTTTCACACGAAGTGCGGTCCTCCTTCGCGTACCAAATGATATGTGGTTATGCACCACGAATTGAGTGGAAAGTGGGACTTCCCCTCACAATATTATCTTCACTGCGAACCAGAGTGGTACGTGGTCAAGCCAGGTTGTATGTAGGAACTTTTTTCCCCAAATCCAAAATGGTACGCGACTCCTTCTCTTTACAAACCAGGATTAGTTTGTGGTTTTTCTTCTTTGCGAACAAGAGTGGTACACAGATCACTCCTTCGCGAACCAGATAGGTACTCATCATACTCTTCAGGAACCTCAAACAGTTCGTGGATCGTGTATTCTCCTTCTTGAACTTAAATATCGAAGAGGCTATATTTCTTATAATAGGATCTCTCAAAAGGTTTGGAAACTGCAACCCTTCTTGAATCAGTGGGTCTTGTTTTATAATAAAATATTAGATCCTTTTCGCATCCAAAAATCACACGATAATATCTTCAAGATTATTACTTGAATAACCAAAATATTTAGTTCTTTAATATCTTCAAACCGGCATTAAGATATTCCACATATATTGGATGTTTCATTTTCAATTATGGCCTACTTCTTTATCGGTGATTATTATCCTCACGTGCGTGCATTTTTGAATGCATGAAAATCATCTCTCGAATGCATCGAGGTTCATGATGTGGCCTCGCAAATCTGTTTTCTTGGGCCACGTACTATCACTTTATTTCTATGCATGCATGAAAATGAAATTGTATGCATGTTTTCGTTACATCCTAATGATCACTATGGGGTTGAAATGAGTTCAAATGATGCCTGAAGTGCTGAGGTTTTTGTTCGGCTCGAGTACTGGTTTGTGAGTAGAGCTACGGTGTGTGGAGGTTGAAGACAACCATAGTAGAGAGATCGGATGGTGTTGCTAGAATCATGAACTGTAGAGATCAGATGGACGGCTTGGATTCATGAGATTAGTCTTGTGATGGATCAGATGGTAGACTGTGTGTCACTAAGGGATCAATGGTTGAGATTAGTTCCACTTTTTTAAAATATTGTCCCACATTGTAATGCCACACTGTTTTCTCATGGTTTATCAATAAATCCACGATATAAGTGGCTTAGATTACTCCTACTCCCTCCAAAGTACTTCCCCGTAACGTGTTCACCCTATGGGAATGATCCTAGAGGCCACTTTTCTCTTCGATCGTGCTCCTAGCATCCACACTGCACGGGTTCACCACCGTGCAACACCTATGGGATTATACACAGCCTGCGAACACCCTGCCTCATACGGGTCTGGTCTTGAGGGATTCCCTTGAGCGTGGTTGACGCCTCAAGTCCTGCATGCACTTGAGGTGAGGACCTCGGCTGGCCTCCATGGATGGACCATTTATTTTTGGTAAATGCATAACATAAATAATTAGTATAAAAAAAGTGTTTACAAATAAAAATTCCAAACCACCATTGCAAAACTCCTCCACAACCTCTTCCTCTCCTTCTCTTTTACTCCTTCCAAAAAAACTCCAACCATCCTTAATTATTGTAAAAAATGCATCACTCCTGATACACATATATAAAACTTAAGATTAGGCTCATCCAACGTCTGGTTTTCATTCTCCATTTTAATTAGGAGAGTTCCTTCTTCATGATGATCATTATTGAAATCCATTAACACTCATTTACAACACATACAATCTTCATATACAAAATGGTCCCAACAATCTCCCCTTTGTGTTTGGTGTCAATACATCAACATTCTATTATATGATCATATCACTGTCAAGATGATCTGCTCTCTCCCTTTTACTTTTCAACATTCATTTCATTTTCTCTCCCCATTATTGACAAGAAATAGAAAGTTTATGGTAGAGAGGGTATAATTCCATACTTAATAAATTGTTCCATCAATCATTTCACTCTAATTCTACTTGATTAATGCTCAATGTAGAAAACCAGAGGATTTGATATAGACAACAAAGTTGTCCATTATCTCCTGATCATGAAACCTCATGCAATGGGAACTCATGTAATTTTATTCAAGACCCTTTCCAATTTCATTCCAGGATGAGGATAATAAATGTGATATGAGATTATCAACCTAAAACTCCTATTATCTTTTCAACAAATAGATCAAAATCATTCCAATGCAATGGGCATGATAAGTGGCCTTAGGGAACTTCCATTATTCTAATTTCATTGATTAACATTGTTACTCCCCCTTTGTAAAGTAAATTTATTTTGAGTAACCAAGGTTGAGAGATGACCTAAAATTTCCAATGACATGATCTTTAGACAATCTTCAGAGTAATTGAATTTTATACCAATTGAATTTGATACTAATTGAAATAATAACTCTGGAAACTTCTTGATGTGTCTCCCCCTCAAGGGAACATTTCTCAGGTTCTCCCCCTGAGTGCTTGCTTCACCGTCAATTCCTTGTAATATTAGTACAATACAAAACATGTTAAAGGAATATGGTGGATCCTCCTTGCTTCTTCAGTATGAGTTGGAAGGATGAGATAATTTTCTCAACCAAAATGCTCTGTTTTCTCCACTCCTCACACTTGTACATTTGATTTTTTGTTCTGACATTGGTTGTGTGGATCTCAAAATTTCTTCCATTTTTTTTGTGTGTGACTCTTCTTTCTTCAAGAGATTTAAAAGCACTAGAATCTCCTGGTGCAACTTTCATCTTCTTGAGGAATTCTTCATGGGCTGGAATAAATGCACTGTAATTCTTAATAGTGTGACCATCCTTGTTGCACCTCTCACACAACACTTTTATATCATCATGTGAAATATAATTATTTCCGGTTTCACTAGCCTTAGCCTGTGCATCTCCTTACATTATCATTATTTCCAAGTCTTCAGGCCAAATAACTAATATGTCTCTGGGAATAGTGGCAGCAAGTTTGGGTTTTCCACATGGACTCCTCAGAGAGTAATCGTTTTTAGAAATTCATTTGGATGTACCACTCTTCAACTTCATGGATTTTGAATCCATAGACTTCTCACCTTTCCTTCTTGGAGTCTTCCTGGGAGACTTTTCTTTTTCATTATTCTTCTGATTTCTTCCCAAGGTAGATTTTTATCTCTTGGATGGCTTATGTGGTCTTCTAATCTTATCAGCTCTGGATATGTGTTGAGATAAGAATGCTCTATTCTTGTGACCACTCCCATTGCATACATCACAGATGTTGTCTAGCATTCCAAATATGTCTGCAGTATAGAAATGTTTCTGGATCTCTTGATGTTGCTACTTCTTCTCTGGAATTCTCCGTTTTGACATATTCTTTCTCTGTAATTTTTCATTTAAAGTATTGTACCAACAATCCAGTGAACAATTCCCAAATCTATTGCAGCACCAACAATGACCCAAAAACATGGTCTTCTTGATATCTTCGGTATAATGTTGTTGGGAATTTTTCTTAATGTCTTGTGATGTAATGGGGGAACCATATTCAAACCTCTTATTCCTTTCCAACATAGCCATGGTGGTTGGTTTCTTCTCCTCCCCTTTCCTTATCTATACTTGTTTAGAATTTTTCTTCCAACCTGCACTTTTAGAAGAATCATATTTAGAAACAATAGTACAAGTTGGTATGGATGGTACCTTCACTTTCTCAGCTTCTTGTGATAGATCACAGAGTGAAGTCATGATATTATTATAACATGTTGGAGGTATTTTGTCTTTAGAATCCTCCAGTGAGCATTGAATACCAGTAGAAACTATTTCATTTGTTTTTGAAGTTTCAATATGTGTCTTCTCAAGATTGGTCAACTGGGCTTCTAATTCTATACATTCCATATCGAGGATCATCTTATGATCTTCAATCATGATCGGCTTCTCATCACAATAATTTTTCAATATTTCAACCCCATCTTCATGAAACTTGACTTTGGTTTGAAGAAAAGAATCAAGATCCTTAAATTTCATGGAAGATTCTTCCAAATATATAACCTTGACATCAGTTCCCTTTTTCAGCTCATCTTTAAATGGATGGATCTTTTCTTTTAGAGTCTTATTGACCCCCTATTTCTCTTTAAGGGCTTAAATCCATCTGGAGAGCTTATAACATTCTAATACATTCTTTACCAGGACTTCCTCCATATAATCAGCTTATCTTCCTAGTCGGGTGATTTCAGCCTGCATACATTGAAATATTCTACAAATATGAGAAACTCTTTCTTCATTAAAATCATGAAGAGAGGTTCTTAATTTCTCATTATCACCTGAAAATGAGATAGATGTGTCTTCCTTTTCTCTCCTAGAAACCCGAACCACCCACTCTTTACATCCCAAGATTGATATTTATTTATTTTTAGAAGGGCATGGAGAACTAGACACATCATATTCATTGGACATGAGAGTCTTCTTCAACTGCTTCTTCTCTTTCTTTTTCCTATTCATCATGGTCTTGTTGGGTAAAGATTTCTTCTCGGAGATAACTGAACTTTCATCAACACTACTATTCATTGTTTACATAGGGAAAAAAATTCAAATAATCTAATGAATAGAATTACTGAGGTGTATCCAACATATGTAAAACCTTTCCCTCTGATACCAATTGAAGGACCCTAGGTCACCCTGAGAGGGGGGGGGGGGGTGAATCAGGGTGTCAAATTTCTCTCCTGTTTATTGGATCTTTTTCCCATGTTGTTAGGAACTTAATTAAACCTATATGATGGATATGTGCAGTAATTAAAACATTCACATTCAGAAGGACACCACATCACTTTTACATGGTTCACAAGTAAGGGCTACACCCAAGGAGAATATGCCGATAGATTGCTGGTTGTAACTAATTCTACTATTATTCACAGGTTGTGGATTAAAAATTTTGGGTACCATCACTCTATCCCAAGCACATTTCCATTATAAAATTTCAGGGATAGCTCCCTAATTCCATCAGATCACTTCCATTGAGTCCCCTAGCTCACTGCTCTGGATGAAGTCACACTCAGTTTAAGGATGTGAAGGTCCCTTCAATAGATAGGTATGAAAGTCTTTGTCACTTGTTCAGTATGAGGCTTTTCTTGCATTGAAGTCCAGATTTGATTCCCTTTAACGTTCAATATTCTTCTCTAGTGCAACTACCATATGTAATAATACTTCATATTCTTCTTGTCAAGAATCAAAAATGCATTTGTGATTACTCAATCACTGAAAAACAGCGCACGAGGCATCATCTGAATCAACTATTATTATTCCATGTATGTATGTGACCATGCATGTGACAATAAAAATGAGCTCTTCCTCTTCACTTATTTACACACGTGCACCCTCGGTTTAGGATTCTTCTCTTCAAAGTTTTCACATATTCATGTTTAGGCATGAATGCATGCACATTATCTTTTTTATTTCTTATGTGAAGCCCCAAATGGATATTGTCATGTTAAGAACTCCTCCTGCCTCCTTTCCCATTATCTTTCTTTTCTTTTCTTACCACTTGGTTCAGATGTGCTTATTCCATATGTCTGTACTTCTTTGAATCATGCATAAGAATATATACATGAATTTCCCATCATCATGCACAATCTTCCTAGTCCCTTCCTCAGCATTCCCTTGTTCACTTTGATTTGATTATATTTATATGAATGTGATTTTATTCAAACATCAATGTGTGCATTTTGATATGGCATGGTGTTTCTTGTTTTCCCCTTTGTTTTCACACCAAGGTTATGTAGATCTTCTTTGCACAAAGTGTGCATTCCTCATTCGCAAACTAGGATGGTTCACAACCCCTCCTCATGCAAGGGATGTGTGGGATTATTTCGCACACAAAGTGGAGTCCCCCTTCCCGTACCAAATGGTACGTGGTTCTGCTCCGCGAACTGAGTGGTATGCGGGACATCCCCTCATGGGATTCTATTCACTGCGAACTATAGTAGTATGCGATCAAGCCGGGTGATACACAAGAACTTTTATACCCAAATCCAAAATAGTGCTCGAATCCTTCTCTTTACAAACCATGAGTGGTTCATGACTCTTCTTCTTCCCGAACAAGAGTAGTATGTGGTTCACTCCTTCGTGAACCAGATCGGTACATGAGATACACATCAAAAACCTCAAATGGTTCACAGATCATGCATGATCCTTCTTGAACATAAATATCTAAGAGGCTCTATTTCTCACAATAGGAGCTCTAGAAAGGTTTGGAAGTAGTAACCCATGTTGAAATAGTGGGTAACTTTTTATAAGAAAATATTAGATCTTTTTCACATCCAAAATCCACACAATCGTCTCTTAAATATTCTTCCTTGAATAACCGAAATCTTCGGTTCTTTAATATCTTCAAACCAGCATGGAGATATGTTTCATATCTTGGATGTTTCATATCCAACCATGGGCTCCTTGTTTCTTGGTGATTATTATCCTCATGTGCATTCATTTTCAAACGCATGAAAATCATCTCCCGAATGCATCGAGCTTCATGACATGACCTCGCAATCTATTTGCTTCGGCCACGTACTATCTCTTTATTTCTATACATGCATGCATGTGTTCGTTACATCCTAACAATAATTGTGGGTTTGAAATGAGTTCAAATAATGTTCAGTGTTCTATGGTCTTTGTTCGGCTCGAGTACTAGTTCACGGGTAGATCTCGGATGTCCGGAGGTTGAAGACAACCTCAGTGGAGAGATCAGACGGTGCTGCTTCAATCATAAACTGTGGAGATCGATGGACAGCTTGGATGTGCGGGATCAATCATGTGATTGATCGGATGGTAGACCGCATGTCGTTGAGGGGTCAACGGTCAAGATTAGTTCCTCATTTTTAAAACATTGTCCCACATCAAAACGCTGCACTTTTTTATTGCAGTTTATCAATAAACCCGCTGCAGCAGCGTCTCAAATTTCTCCTCCTCCCTCCATGGTACCACCTCGTACCGTGTTCACCCTATAGGTATGCTCTTAGCACCCACTCTGCTCTTTGGGAATGCACCTAGAATGCACGCTGCATAGGTTCACCATAGTGCAGAACCTATGGGCTTATGCACGACCGACACACACCCTGCCTCATGCAGGGTTGGTCTTGAGGGCTTCCCTCTAGCGTGGTTGACCCCTCGAGTCCCACATGTTCTTGAGGTAAGGACCTCAGCTAGCCTCCATGGATGGACCCTTTATTTTTGGTAAAGTAATAAAATAACTACTTATTATAAAACTAAGTGTTTACTAATAAAAATTCCAAACCACCATTCCAAAACTCCTCCACAACCTCTTCTTGTCCTTCTCTTTTACTCCCTCCAAAAAACACTCCAATCATATTTAATTGTTGTAGACAATGTATCACTCCTGATACACAAATATGAAGATTTGGATCAAGCTCAACCAACATCTAGTTTCCATTATCCATTTTGTTTAGGAGAGTTCCTTCTTCATGTTGATCATCATTGACATTCATTGACACTCATTTACAAGAAATAAAATCTTTATATACAAATTGGTCCCAACACTCTCTAGGTGAATGCCCTAGAAGCGATGAAGCTTCCCCATAGAGTTGTGTGCACTTAATATCATCTCCCATTACACAGATGAAGCCGAACCAGATGTAAGAGCACACATCTGCCATATCGCCCCCTTCCACATCAATGAGTGCACCCATCCTGGTCTCCCTCTAGTTGTTTTGTGCATATCAATTTGCTTATGCATGACTCTCTCTTTCCATGAAATTTTAGTTTCCTTGAACCTATTACACATGCACTACTATTTATATATGCTCATTCCTCTGCAAGCACAACTCAAACTCATGCACAAGTTTATGCACAACTTCTCTGGCTGCAGGCCTTAGTCTTACTACACCCTCTAGGAGCACTAGTCTAAACATAATTAACCCAATTACCACACCACTATTTTGAGTGTGGGAATAATGTTTTTAAAGATGGTGTCACCCACAATTTTCTCAAAGGGGGATGGCGGTTGGTCAGATTTGGTGGGTGGAAACCCCCACCAAACCCATCCAGTGGAGGGAGCAAACAAAGGGAGGCTTGCCTATCAAAGGTAGTGGATTCCCTGGTTTTTTCACCATCACATTCAGTTCCCCTTCACTATTAGTTCTTCATTTAGGTTCAGTATTTGTGATTTGTTTTACCCATATATTCAAGGCAGAATATTATGATAGTTTTCTTCTTGTAATAGCGATGGAGTGTGTACCCATTTTTACCCATAGTGAGATCCTTCTATTTGCCTGTGGTTTTTTACCACTTTCATTTCGGGGCTTTTCCATGTTACATCTATTATCATTTATTTTGAAAATATTTGACATTATTTTATCTCTTGATTATTTCTACACTAGAGGACCAATCATTTTTTGTCCCAAAAAGTGGTATCAGAGGTAGGTTCTAGCCCGGTGATGTTTACGTTTTCAAGTATTGATAATTCTAAAAAATTTGAGTATAATCTATGATTACGATTGAAGTTGATATTTCACATCAAAAACAATATTGAGATTATTAAATACACCATTTTGAAATGGAGAAGGTTCTATAATGATGATGTGTCTATACGGAGGAAAAATTCGAGATCAAGAAATTCAACGGGAATAATTTTTCATTATGGAAAATAAAGATACAGTCAGTGCTACAAAAGGATAATTTTCAACTAAAAATTGGTGAAAGGATGGAAGATATGACGATGGATCATGGTTCCAATGGGATTTAGAATCATGACATGAATTTAAATGTGTTGAGTACTTTTGTAAGTGAAGATATACTAGTCAATAAAGCAACAATGACTGTTGGAAGGAGGCATCATCCCAATAATGCATGGATTATCAACTCAAGAGCAACATGGCACATGATTTCTCAATGGGAATGGTTTGAACAGTATGAAACCACCCCAGAAGGACTTTTGTATATGGGGAACGATCACACCTTGATGATCGTTGGAGTTGGTGCCCTAAAATTGAAGATGCGTGATAGTATTTTTCTAACCATCCAAGGAGTACGTCATGTGAATCTCTTGAAGAAGAACATATTGTACTTGGGACATTTTGATGACATTGGATGCAAGAATCACACCAAGAATGATGTAATGATAATTTTGAAGTCCGAACTTGTGTTAGTGAAGGCAGAGAAGATCTCAAAAAACCTATATGTGTTTATGGGTGAAACATATAAGGAGGCGGAGATTGTCGGTGCTTCAACTACCTTGATGGAAGTGTTGACGACGTTATGGAATTTGAAGCATGGACATTTTTCAGAATTGGTCCTGAAGATTATTTTGGATCAAAATTTTCTACCTGAGCTAACAAAGTTATCCTTGCCATTTTTTGACCATTTTATTTTGAGAAAGCAACACGGGTTAATGTTCAGGACGTCAATGATAAGAAGAAAGAAGATCTTATAGTTGATCCATTCTAACATTTGGAAAGAACCGGTTATATCCCTGGGATAAACAAGGTATTTTGTATCATTCATTGATTATTATTCTGGGATATGTTGGGTGCACCCAATCATGAGTAAGGAAAATGTTTTTGAAGTCCTCAAAACATTCAAAGCACATAAGGAACATGAATTTATAAAGAAGATTAATTGTATGATGACTAACATTCGTGGAGAATATACAATCAAAGAGTTTGATACTTTTTTTCAATATGAATGAATCAATAGACAGTTCAAGGTGGCATACACTCCTCAATAGAATAGAGTTGTAGAACAGATGAACAAAACTTTGTTAGATTGAACAAGGGTAATGTTGAAGACTGTAGGAATTACCAAAACTTTTTGGGCAAAAGCAGTGAATACTTCATGCTATGTGATCAACGATCTCTTTCAATGACGATTGATCTAAAGACACTGATGGAGATTTGGATTGGTAAACCCACTAACTATTCTTTGTTACATAATTTTCTAAGTCATGTATATGAAATGTTTAAAGACCAGGAAAGATCGAAGTTGGATTTGAGAACCTTGAAATGTATTTTTGTGGAGTAGGTTGATGGTGTGAAGGGGTATCATTTGTGTTACCCCACTTCCCACAAACTTATCATTAGTAGAGATTTAATTTTTGTAGAAGACACAGTGAAAATGAAAATTTATCAATATGAGGAGAAGGATAATATAAAAACAAAAACAGTCAAGGTGGAGGACAAATATTAGGAAGAACTAGTATCCTCTAAGGAATTATTATATCTCAAAGATCATGTACCAGTTGAATTTGGACCACACCAGTCAACTTAGGAAAAAAGAGCAAAATTATGGAACTCAGAATATGTGAATGAGAGAAATATTATGTACTTCTTATTGGAAAAGTATGGGGAGCTATATTATTTTGTGGAGGTGACCCAGAGTCCAGATGTATCCTCATGGATTGCAGTGATGATGGAGGAACTTGAAGACCTATATAAGAACAATACTTGGGATCTTGTTCCATTAACTCATGGAAGTAAGTCAATCGACAAAAAATGGTCTTTATGATCAAGCAAGATGGAAAGGATCAGGTGGAAATATATTTCACAAGACAAGTTCTCAACGGATATGATCGAAAGGAAGGTATTGATTTCAATGAAATATTTTCTCCTGTTGTTAGGCTAATGATTGTTCGGATAGTTTTGGAAATGTGTGCTATATACAGCTTACATCTAAAGATGTTGTATGTGAGTACTTCTTTTCTCTATGGTGACCTTAATGAAGAGATTTATGTTCTCCAACTAGAAGTTTTTTTAGAATAAGGGAAAGAGAACTTGGTTTTCAGGTTGAAAAAATCTTTGTATGGTCTCAAACAGGCACTGAGGTGTTGGTACAAGAGATTTGATTCCTATATCATGAGCCATGGATGTAGTAGACTTAATTTATATCATTGTTCATATTATAGGGGTTTGGATGGTAATGATTTCATAATTATTCTGTTTTATGTGGATGACATGTTCGTTGCAGGCACCAATAATGATCAGATCCAAGAGACGAAAACATAGTTGGCTAGGGAGTTTGAAATGAAGGACTTGGGAACAGAAAAAAAAAGATTCATGGAATGCAGATTTACTGAGATAGAAATAATGGGAAGATTTGGCTATCATAGAAGAATTACTTATATAGAGTTTTAAAATGCTTCAACAAGAAAGACTATAAGCTTATCTCTACCCCTCTTCCCATTAATTTCAAGTTATCCTCAACTATGTGCTCTAGTAGTGAAGAAGAGAGTATGGAAGTGTATTGAGTACTATATGCATCAATAGTGGGTAGTCTAATGTTCTCTATGGTTTTTACTAGAATATACGTTGAACATGCATTGGGAGAAGCTAGTCGGTACTTGGTGAATCTAGGATGGGAGAATTGGAACACAAGGAAGAGGATATTGAGATACAATGATGAGACCTCAAATACTGAATTATGTTATGGAGGATCAGATTTCACCATCAGAGGATATGTTGATTCAGATTTTGTAGGAGATTCTAACCGGAGGAAATCCACAACAGGTTATGTGTTTACTCTTGCAGGATGAGCTGTGAGCTGGATTTCAATGTTACAGTCAGTTGTGGTATTATCCATAATGGAGGTAGAGTAAATGGTAGCTACATTGTCTTGTAAAGAGGTGATTTGGATGAAAGTGTTATTGGAGGATCTCGAGCACAGATAGAAGTAGATTCCATTATTTTGTGACAGTCAGAGTGCCTTGCACATTTCAAGGAATCTATCTTTTCATACTAGGACGAATCACAATGGGGTATAATATCATTTTTTCAGAGATTTGGTGGAGGAAGGAAGTGTAGATATGCATTAAATTCATACTAAATAAAATATGGATGATTTCTTGATGAGGTCAATTGACTTTGATAAGTTCATATTGTGCAGATCCTCAAGCGGCCTCGCAGAGATGTGAACTGCATTTTTAGAAAATAGAAAGGATGTGTTGAGATGTGATTGGTTCTCAATCAAATATATAAGTGGTAGATGTATCAGCAGAATTGGTTTTTCCAAAGAAAGTGTTTCCCCCAATTTTTTCAAATGGGGCTAGTAGCTATGTAGATGTGGTGGGTGGCCAACCCCACCAAACCGATCCAGTAGAGCGAGGAAGAAAAGGGTAGCCTTTCCAATAAAAGGCAGTGGATTCCCTGGTATTTTCAACATCAAATTCAATTTATCTTTACTATCGGTTCATCATTTATGTGTGGTATTTGTGAGGTGTTTTTCCCACATACCCAAGAGAGAAAATTATGATATTTTTCTCCATGTAATAGTAAGAGAGTGTGTACCTATTTTACCCATAGTGAGATCCTTCTATTTGACTGTGGTTATTTACCCCTTTAATTTGGGGGGTTTTCCATGTTACATCTTGTGTCATTTGTTTTCCTCAATCTTTACTTTATTTTATATTTTGATTATCATTACCCCGGTGGTCCAATAATTTTCATTCCCAACAGGGAGCCTCCTATGTTCCCACCACTATGTGCATCCTGTGTCTTCCCCTGCCCTCCTTCCACCACCTATCCTCCATCAAATGCATTGTTGTTTCCTGGTTCTCTATCGAGCATCATTGTTTCTACACAGAACTTTTTTCATGCCTCTCTCTAGTTATCTGGTCCTTTGTTAGGAATCACTTTGGATTCCCATAAATCTTCCAGGCCTCACTGTTGTTTCCCAAACTTCCATCAGGCCTCACTATTGTTAGTACCCAAATCTCAGTTGGGCACCACCACCACTGCTGACAACTATGATTTATTATTATCATGTTCACATGAACCATTTTATTGGATCCATTAATGTCGAGTTCCCATTCACCTATCCTTCTTGGGTCCACAATATTGGAATTGTTTCACCCAACTTTATTGGGTCCAGAAGATGGGCGTCATTATACACAACCATGTTGAGGCCACTCTCTAGTCACTGTTTCATCCAGGCTTATTATTCAAGAACAAGTTTTCATCCACATGAGAAATTTTTGGGGGTCATCTCTTTTTCATTTGTAACAATTATTTCTCAACCATTTATATTATGAGTATTTCACATAGAGGGGGATGGTGAAACATAAGCGAACAGTGCATACGAGGATAAACATTATTTTATTTCAGTCATTTTATGTAATAAAATTGGATATGTCCAACTTAAGGGGGGGGATTAGGAGTGTATTTTATTTGTTTTAATTTATTATGTATCCAAGCTAGGTAAACCTAGCTTCTGGAGGAGTGTTAGAGTATTTATATATTTTAGATATTTAGATTAGGTTTTATTGGTTATGACTTATACCATGTATTTTAAATTTCAAACTCTCTCTTATTTTTATATTGGATTACATATAAATATATTATTTTTCCTCACTTGAGAGTAAGATAGTAAAAATCATGATTCCACTTGTAAAATCATATGAGTATATCGGTGAAATATTCTCCAACTATTTGACTCATAGTGTGAATCATTTTTGAGAAAAATAAGTTGATTCCCGATAGACTCGCAATAAGATCTCTGACTGTTTCAGAATCATGGAGTTTGACAAGTGAAACATATTCCCCCGTTTTAAAATATAAAAATTCACGCTGTAGACCTTGAGCGCACTGCGATGCCTTGGGTTTCCATTTTTTCATCTCTTCTCCTCTGGCACTTCATCAAGTAAACGATCCATCTCTTCTTCGCTATCGCAGCTACCTCACAGAAGATCTACCTGTTATCTAAACCTCCAATGCTACCTCACACAACAAAACCCACTACATCCCTTTTCTCTCAACCTCATATCACACATGGAAAATAACTAATGGAATTTCTTTCTTCACTTATGATTATTTAGAACTATATACAACACCCACCTCTACTACATTAAAGTTTGGTGGACTGGAAATATCAAGGTGAGTTAAGATATAAGTTCTCGATAAATCCTCCATGTGATTTTTTATGGGATTTTTAGAAATTATTTAATATGAATTTTTGCGTGAATTTAATAATTAATATTGATGATTTTAATGTGAATTGTTGCTTTCTAACTAAATTGATGTGAATTTTTGGTTTCAATGATGATTTGAATTTTTTGTTTCAAATTTTTTTTGACCTGATGTTGCAAATATTGATTTAAATTGAAGATATTTGGATAATAGTTGGATTAAAAGGTTTCCATATAGGGAATGTAATGGATATTGAATTTTTATATTCTTTTCTTTGTTGGAAGGTGTTCATGGGTTTTAAAAGATCCTGAAACTGCTTGTCGGATGGTGCTTTAAAATAATTGACATGCTTGGGAGTATCTCTCCCATGGATTTTTGCCTCTATAATATTTTTTTATTGAATTAGACACTTATGAGTCTACGAGTCAAGTTTATTAGCATTGAACAATTCAAAATAGACTATTGAGTTTGAATACCTTTCTTGAGAGGCCTAGTTTCCAGATCTCTTTCTACAAATTTAATTATAATTTATCTAATAAGGTTTACCATACTAGAGAGAGGGTTAAAATTATGAAAAAAATTATTACACTTCCAAATGGACTGAAACGTAATTAGTTGTATCAAACACAGGAGGAAGAGATCTATATCATTCCAAACTAAGTATGTGAATTTTGAAGGTATACTGTTTTGGATAATATGATCCCTCACATAGTATTAGAGTGCACCCTTTTTATTTCCATTACATTTTATACTTTCTAATGAAAAATATTATTCAATATTATCCCAGAAACCCCATAATATGACTCATATTAAATTTGAATTGAGCATCAAACCCAAACTTCATTATCTATTTAGTTTTTCTAGCATGTGTGATGAAAATAATAATAATAATAATAATAATAGTAAAAGAAATAAAATAATGTATTATTTATGTAGCATAGTTAATGATACGTACCATGAGACAATAATCCTCCTAGAGTGGATTCATTGGTTTATATTGATGGAATAATGTGGTAGAATTATAGTACGAGTGGAAGGATATTGGAAAGTGTGATGAGTTGTACGAGAGGGATACCTGCTCATTAGCCCAAGCTAAATGGACAAATGAAACAAAACAATATTATCTACCCTCAACTTACCCCATCAACTTGCATTTAATATCCCCTTTATACCACTTCAATCCCCAAAAAAATGTAAATAAAAATAAAATATTTCCCCTAGCATCAAGTTCCCACATCCACACATAGATAGCCCCCACCAGCTCTAATGCTCCATTCCTATCATTGTCACCCTCTATAGAAACCACCTTTCACTCAAGGTGGCTATTGAGATTAGTTTTGTGGATAATGTTGTAGAATCCATGAAATGCATCACTTAAATAACAAAAATATCCCCAAGCATGTCCTGTATTTTTGGAAACTACATTAGTAACCCTATACACTTCATTAAAAATTTGGTGGCATCCTGTATTAATTTTATGGGAAATTTTAGATATCTTCAAACATTTATTGTATCATATGTAATTTTTAAAGAACTTCATGCCTTCAAAAGAAAAAAAGATGAAATAGAGGATATTTTATTTACTAAAAGCCCATCTCTAGTATGAGGTCTAGGAAAATGGGAATTTAGACCTTCAACAACATCTGTTTAATTTTACTAATTTTCGAAGAAGTGAGAACAAAAAATTTGAGTTAGAGGGAAACAGTGTTGGATTTAGGGCCCTAGAACCAATTAATATATACTTTATGATAACCAATATTCATTCTTTTCAATATTTATAAACTCTTTATCACATCATGATTGTTCTTCAATGTGACATAGTATGTGATAATTTCCAAAGAGTAATTGTCGAATCGAAAGGTCATACTTGTTCTTTTCTATAATGAGAACCCAGAAGTTTCATGAAAGTACTCTTAAATATATGTTCTATAGCTGGATAAAATAATTTTAAGGACACAAATTATACCAACTATCAGGGGTGGAGACTCATTGAACTTTGTGGCTCCTTCTCATTGTGTATGCCCTTGGTATTATCTAGTGTAGGATATTATGAGAATGAGATATGCCGGTAGGAAATCCAAGTTTATGTGTAATTGGATGTTCCTTTCTAAATATGTGTGTATTTTTTTAATAGGTTGAGGTTCAAGTGACCTTTATTAAAAAGAAAACAAGAGATCCTCTTTTGAAAAATTGGGTAAGAGTGAACCCATTACAATCACCATGAAAAAATTCTAATAAAAAAACCCAAAGGAAAGAAGGACCAGAACATCCAATAATAGACAGACCTCAAGATAAAGAAAAGATTTAATCGCCCCCCCCCCCAAATATATTATGAAGCAGTGGATTCAGTCAAGGATAATCATTTCCCCCATTCCTAAAAGTTGTGTCATGCTGGAAAAAGAACTAGGAAGAGCACCACTCCAACACTAAAAATTTAAGGAAGGACTGGGAGATAGGTTCTGACACACCTATATTTCTTTCAAGATGCCCACCTGATGAATCTTGTTATAGAATCACAACATATTGACTTGATGTAACACAAATCAAGACCAAATCCACTATGAAGATTAAATTCAGAGTACCCATCCGTTCAAAAAGAATAATAGATGAATAATGATGTGTTTCCGCACACCCATCCCTCTTATGAGGTCATCCACCCAACAATACCTGTAAGAAGTTGTACTACACCAAATTCAATGAAACCGAATCCAAATATCAAAGTGACACATACTCCCTATCAAACAACAATTTCCAAAAATCCAAATACCGTCAAGGAAATCACCTAGAAGACCAACAACAAATCTGAGCCAATGACACCATGGATTCTACTTCCATCTAATAGGTGCCTAAAGCAGAGAAAGAAACCAGATCATCCCACCTTTTAACCACCCGGTTCTCCCATCGACATCGTTGAATTTTTCGAATCCTACTACAAAAACCTAAATATTGACCAAGAAATGTTTTCACTGTCTGAGGAGGACATCTCATTGCTTGTCCAACATGAACCACCATCCAAAGCCATAAAAAACCCACCACCCTAATGTCAGGAAACCTCCACATGATAGGTCTAGAGACCATTGATCGAACTTAGAACGATGCAGGGGGAGCCCAAATCTAAAGCATATCTAAGGGTGAGGGAAGTTGCACATCAAAATCCCGGAGCCGACAAGGATGTCGAATATGTCGAGTCAAGGAGGGGATGATTGAATCCTTGAAAGAAGGTGGAATACCACATATTCTTCCAATAGATACATCAAAAAAAATATGGAGAGAGGAAGCCCCTAAAAATATGCTACAATGAGACTGAACGAGCTTCATATAGGAGATCCTGAAACCCTGGGAAAGGGAGGAACTCCACCAGGTGAGTGGGGAGACATCAAGTCTATCTATGAATGTGGGTATTGATCCTTATATTTTATGATTATTATTAAAGAGTATTATATGGAATGTATCTAATGTATTAATGAAAACTACAGTGGCATATGTTCATGGAGAGGTAGGATACATTGGGTGAATCATGAGTAATATTTCATTAATTAAAAATGAGAGAAATGATTTGTATCTTATCTTATTTAATATAATTTGATATCTCAGTCCCTTTGATGGAAATGATATATCCTAAATAAATTCATGGTTTTGATGTCCTGTAGGCAAGTTAAATTTACAGAATTCCAAAGAAAGAATCATCGAGCACATAGGTTGATGGAACCATCATGAAACCTACTTAATTATAGATATCTTGATTAAGGTATTATAGTAAACAACAAAAATCTGTATGATGTATTATGTCATTTCATAATCAAATTATTTCTCTATGGGTATCTTGGATTTTTGTAGGATACTAACCATGGACTGTAGGTTGCTTTGCCTAATGTCACTAAGAAATAGGCTAAGAGATTCACACACTAAGTGTGTCAAGAATATAAGTTAAATAATATATTATTATTCATTAGTTAAAATGTTGAATAAATATTATTCCCACGAATAGTTTAATAATTATTCATATTTCCTTGATTGTATATATTTTGTCACCAGTAATTTGAGAGAATATTATGTGAGCAGAATATTTAATAAATACTTATTTTCTATTTAGGGAATATATTAATTATTTATTTATTAGAAAATAATGCAATGATATTTAATTATTAAATAAATAATCATTATTCAAGGTCCAATAAATATTGTGGATATAAGGACCCACCTTAAACCAAACATAATATTGAATTAAATGAATAATTCACATTGAGGATGTTTTTATTTTTAGAGTTTAAGAGAGTTAGACCATAACTATTACTGTAACTCCCCGGCCCCAGTTACCCAGAGTCGGTGCATTATTACATAACATTGGCATGATCACAAGAAAGATCAAATCTCGAAAGAACAATTGGTTTAGTAGCCTTGGAAACACTAGATATATTCATAAGTCATACATTACATCATAAAAATGAAAACTACAACAACATATTTTCTTCATAGTCCACACTCATATCCCCACATACTATCCCTGCAGGTCATTCATAAATTACTTCTTCACATCCTGGGAAAAATAAAACATTGAAAAGGGGTGAGCTCAAATTCCCAGTAAGGATAAAAATATTATGGAAACTTTCATAAATAAGAATAAACATTTAAGACAATGTATAACTAAAACAAAAGCCTTTTAAACATGAAATTCAACATAGTATGGAAAAAATAAAATGAAATAATTCCATTTACTTATTCACATGGATATTCTTCTAATCGAATAATCACATTAAATATCAATAACCACTATCATAATGATGGAATGCATAATGCCAGACTATCATAACCACATAGCCAAGGCCTCGTGCCAAGACTACAAATAAGATTTTGTCAACGCCTTGTGCCAAGACACTAGTTTGTCCCATGAGACCTACCGATGCATCGAGGAGCTATATCGGGCTCCACCCGTCACATATTAAGTCCAATGCATTCCTATATGAAAAGGTTTAAACATAACATAAACATTCATATTAAAACTAGCACACGAAATGTCAATAAATTCTCTATAAACCATGAATGGTATAAAAATAACACATACACAATCAAACATATCAAAAAACCTTCAATGGAAGTTTTGTATAATAAATCAACTTCAAATGAGCTTAAAATCCATCAAAGGATTTTGACATAGATGAAAATGATGAGTAAATTTTTTTGAGAGAAATATCCTTTTTGTAAAATCATTTAAAATTAACACATTTATAAATGAAGTAATTTTAAAAAAGTTTTTTGAATCAAAGTGTCCCATACCACTTTGAATCTTTTGAAAAGAATTATCATTTCAAAAAATTCATGTCCATATAAATAAATCCTTAAAATCATTTTGAAAACATGGACATTAATTAAAAAGATTTAGAAAGATAAATCTTTAAAACATTTGAAATTCTGATCTTGATAAAGAGTACCTTTCAAAATCCTTAAAATCTTCATTTTGAAATTATTTTTATGAAAAATGGACATGGATGATAAAAATGTCCCAGTAAATACTTACACATAAACAATCTCGGATAATGATGAGATTGAGAAATAAACCCTTACCTTGTACTTTTCCTTGGTTGGGGGTAGGTTAAACTCTTGTATAATGTTGAAATAATTGGTATTAAATTATAAAAGAATCATATACATTAATATGATATCATATATGATCTTATAACATTGATTTGTTAATAATATCTTATTATTATCGTTGTTTCGGGTGTTAACTTACTTGTTTTCTTTTATATGTTTTGTTATGTAAGTCGTGTTTGTCATGGATAGGTTGTATATTAATCATATCCAGGATGATATCAAGTCCTTAGATACTATTATTAATCATCAAATTATAATTATACTTGAATGGATATGATGGAGAATGAATCTCATCGCGTTCGTGGAGACGGTAGTCCGTACGTACGCACTGGCGACAATATCATTCTTTTGATATTAAAATAATATATAATTGGATTGTATATCATATATACAGAATAATTATCATGTTATATTTATTATTTACATGAATTACACATCATTATTATACCCATCCAAATAATAATTTATTGAATAATAATTACACCACGACGTGGAGACGGTAAGCCGTACGTATGCACGTATGGTGACATGTTATTCAAAGGATGGATAGAATACTTAAATATGGTTGTAAAATGTTTATAATAACATAAAAGTATATATAATATACTGGAGTTATTATTTTATAATGGTAATAACAAAGAAAGAATAAGTGGAAGAAGAATGGAACTTGAAAAAGGGTGGTGAAATCATTACCTCTTCTTCAGGTTCTTCGTTTTGATTTGATCAAAAGGGCTCCTTAAGTTGGATTTATGACTAATGTAAGGCCTCTAGGATGAAGTGAGGGAAGTTGAGAGAGTATTGGGACAGATTTTGGCCGAACCAAAATGCATTTAAGGTGTGAGTTAATGATAAGGGAGAGTTCCCTTTTATAAGATGGGTGAGGGGCACCTTTGGAAAAACTAGAAATATTATTTTATAATAAATTCATATTCAGTTTCTAATGGCTCCAAAGAGGATTATTTAAAGTTTAAGGTGGGTATGGGTCGAAAACCACTAAACCAATAGAATTTAGACAGGTTTGGGTTACGATATAAACCTTATATTTAAGTATTAACTCTTAGTTAATTAGTTTCACTTTTACAATATCTCTTTGTATTTTTATATTATATGGTTAATAAACATACTATATACATCGAAGAGACCCCCAATTGGTCCATTAATGATAAAACTATCATGATATAAGTCTCTTGGACTAACCTTAGATTTTTAAGAATTTAATATCAATTAATAATATAATATTTGTTTTAAAAATTCTTTTATGTCAATTTTGACACTATTCAATAATTGATTTTTGTGAAAATCATAACAGAATAATTACTTCGAAAAAAGTTACTTACGTCAATACTAACATGTCATATTAACCTAGAAAATTATTTTAATTCATATAAAGGCTCAAATTATATTTATTTGGGTATTTATAATATCAATTATTCTAATTTTTCATTCATTAGGTAATTACTGCATCATCATTGTGTCATAAATAAATTAAATTATTTAATGTCTAAAAATTATAAATAAAATATCATTATGTATGAAATCATTTTATCTTTCTAATAAATATTTACAATCGAATTTATATTAGGTATAACCCTATATTTAAAATGTTTTAGTAAATAAATGTTTATTTTAACTCTTTTAACTCTTCTTTGAATTAAATAATAATAAATGTCCTAATCTAATCCAAGTGGACCTAAATGATAATAATTTATTCCTAAGATTGTTTTTGGTCGAGATACACTTGTAAAATAGAATTAGAACATGTGTTAGGGTAATATTAATATCATTTTTACCCTTAATTACCCTATTTACTTTTAACTGTGGTAAATAAAAGTAAAAAGTTACTATTCACCAAAAATTATTTTCATCTCATTGAACCATATTTTACTAATTGATCTTAACCGTGTCTCTCGGATTTTTGAAATTCCATTCACAGAAGCGGTAAAATTATGTTTTATGAAAAATTCAGTTTTTAACTACCACTTAGTGGTTTCACTATTCATCATAAATTGATGTTTTTAGAACAATGCCAAAATTTTACCATAAGCTATAATTGATATTCCGAATTCAAAAATGATGTCTATTTTAAAAAATTACAAACATATAAGTTGCATTAATTAATTTTATAATTAATTCCCGCTGTTACAACAAATAGCGTGTTTTTAAGAAACAATATATATCAAAAGATTGACAATTGTTTATGTCCAATTTCAATGTGAAATTATTTCTAATGAACACCATTGGATAAAATGGTAAAAATATATTCTAATTATTCTTTAAAACCACTAAATAATATAATTTATCACTATAAATTATTTTGATTAAAAAAGTTGTTTTTAAGTATTTTTCACTATTCATAAAAATTGGAAGTTCTCAGAATAATACCAAAAATTCAACTTAGGATAATTTCGATATTCTGAATCCAAAAATGAAGTCCATTTTGAAAGATAAAATTTATAAAATTTCAAAAAGTAGGTATTACTATTCAAAAAGGCTAGTTTGATTGGTTGTGGTGTGTTAGAACTCGATGTTGCGCACGACACACGCTATCGCATTATTCAAAGAGAAGCGTACCGTAGAAGCTTGGGGCGTTACATTCGCCCCTCCTTCAAATAATTTCGTCCTCAAAATTTCTAGAATACTACCGTATGAAAAGACTCGGGTGGGTTTTCATCATAAGTTCCTCGGGTTCCCACGTTGCCTCTTCCATCTTATGGTTTCTCCACAATACTTTTACCAGACGAGTTGTCCGGTTTCTCAGTACTTGTTCTCTCTTTTCAAGAATCCTGACGGGATCTTCGCAATAAGATAGATCGGGTTCCAGTTCTAATTCCTCATAGGTGAGTACATGCGTTGGGTCAGGCATGTATTTCCTCAACAGAGATACGTGGAACACATCGTGAACTTTGGAGAGACTTGGCGGCATTTCCAATCAGTAAGCTACAACCCCAATTTTTTCTAGAATTTCGAAAGGTCCGATGTACCTGGGACTCAATTTACCTTTCTTACCAAAACGTATGACTCCCTTCCATGGAGATACCTTCAGGAAAACATGATCACCGACTTGAAATTCCAAATCCTTCCTTCGATTATCAGCATAACTCTTCTACCTACTTTGAGCTGCTTTGATGTGATTTTGGATTACCTTCACCTTTTCCATTGTTTCCTCCACAAGTTCTGGACCTACAAGTTTTCTTTCACCAACGTCATCCCGACAGGTTGGTGTGCGACATCTCTTTCCGTATAACGCTTCATATGGTTCCATCTGAATACTCAAATGGAATCAATTGTTATAGGAAAATTCAAACAAAGGTAAATATTGATCCCACATACCCTGAAAGTCAAGTGAGCAAGATCTCAACATGTCTTCTAAGGTTTGAATAGTCCGTTCTTATTTTCGGTCAGTTTGAGGGTGGTAGGCAGTGCTCAAATGAAGTTCAGTATCCAAGGATTTCTGAAGAATCTTCTAGAATCTTGAAGTAAAACAGGGATCACGATCTGAAACAATCAATAATGTTACTCCATGAAGTCTCACAACTTCATTAATATATAGTCTTGCTAGACGTTCCAGTGGTAGATCTTCTCTTATAGCAAGAAAATGTGATGAATTGGTAAAACGATCAATAATAACCCATATTGAATCGTTCCTTCTAGGAGTCTTTGGTAGCCCCATGACAAAGTCCATCATAATATTGTCCCATTTCCACTCCGGTATGGGAAGAGGTTGCTTGTATCCTCCAGGTTGTTGCCTTCCTGCTTTCACTTGTTGACAAACCATACATCTTGACACAAAATCAACAATTTCCCTCTTCATGTTGTCCCACCAAAAATGTTCCTTCAAATCTCTATACATTTTTGTGCTCCCAGGGTGTATTGAGAAATTTGAACTATGAGCATCATCCAGCAATTCCCTTTTTAGATCAGGTATATCAGGAACACAAAGTCTCGTCCCAAATTTCAAAATTCCATCTTCATACACAAAGTCTCTCAATCTCCCATCACTCACAGCTTTACTCTTCTTTTGAAATTCTTCATCATCGGTCTGAGAACTCTTAATCCTTTCCAGTAAAGATGGTTTGGAAACCATTTGAAAAATAATTGATGTTTCACCTTCCAAGGTTATTCCCATGTCCATCTTCACTAGATCCATGAAAATTGGATCCCTTTCAATTCTCATATTGTTCAAAACTCCATGATATTTTCTTCTCAAAGCATCTGCCACTTTGTTTTCTTTCCCCATGTGGTAGTGTATCGTAAAATCATAATCTTTGAGTAATTCAAGCCATCTCTTTTGCCTCATGTTAAGTTCTTTTTGTGAGAAAATATACTTCAAACTCTTGTGATCAGTATAAATCTGACATTTTTCACCGTAGAGGTAGTGCCTCCATATCTTCAAAGTAAAGATCACAGCTGCTAACTCGAGATCATGAGTAGAATAGTTTTGTTCAAGAGTTTTCAACTATCTTCATGCATAGGCAATAACCCTATCATTCTGCATAAGGACACAACCAAGTCCTTTCTTCGATGCATCAATATAAATGACGAACCCATCATTTCCCAATGGTTGAGTCAATATAAGAGCATTGAATAATCTTCTCTTCAGTTCTTCGAAAAATTCTTCACACTCTTTTGTCCAAACAAATCTAACCCCTTTACGTGTGAGCTTCGTTAATGGGTTAGCCAATCGGGCAAAATTTTGGACGAAATGTCGATAATAACCTGCTAAACCAATAAAACTATGTACCTCAGTTATACTCGTAGGTGCTGGCCATTCTTGGATTGCCTTGGTCTTAGAAGGATCAACAGAGAATCCATCTTTAGAGACAATATGGCCAAGAAAAGAAATCTCCTGATGCCAGAATTCACACTTGCTAAACTTCCCATAGAATTCATGTCTTCTCAGAGTCTTCAGGATAATGCGCAAGTGATTTTCATGATCCTCATAGCTTTTCTAGTATACCAAGATATCATCAATAAATACCACCACAAATTCATCAAGATATTCCTTGAAAACTATATTCATCAGATCCTTGAATACAGAGGGTGCATTAGTCAATCCAAAAGGCATTACTATAAACTCGTAATGCCCTTACCTGGTTCTAAATGTTGTCTTCGGAATTTCTTCCTTCTTTACACACAACTGATGGTATCCAGATCGAAGTTCAATCTTTGAAAAGTATTGAGCTCCATGCAGTTGGTCAAATAAATCATCAATGAGAGGTAGGGGATACTTGTTATTTATTGTTATAGCATTGATCTCCTTGTAGTCGATACATAACCTCATTGATCCATCTTTCTTTTTAACAAAGAGAACAGGGTCTCCCCATGGAGAAACACTAGGGAAAATAAATCCTTTATTACTCAATTCCTCTAGTTGTTTCTTTAGTTTGACTAATTCTAAAGTGGCCATTCTATAAGTGGTCTTTGATAGAGGCCTTGATTCAGGAATTAAATCAATGGAAAAATCAACTTCTCGTTCTGGAGGATGCCCAGGTAAATCTTCCGGAAATACATCTACATGTTCTTTCACAACAGGTACATCCTCTATTTGAACATTCCTTTCCTCACCCACAGTCATTTCATTCTCTTCCTCCCCAATAATTGAATTTAGTTGAGCTACTGGGGGTGGATCTAGATAAGAATTAGGTGGTGATGATTCTTCTCTAAAGATAAGGTGTTCCTTATCATCATCATCAAAAATCATAACCTCCTTCTTCTTATAATAAATTTTCGCATCATAGTATGAAAGTCAATCCATACCGATAATTATATCAAACTCAATCATAGGTATGACGATGAGATCAGAAGATAAAGAAAATTTATGTGCTCTAATGGGGACTGATTCACAAAACTTTGTTGCAATGATACTTCCCTTAGGAGTTTTAACTGACAACTCCCTTGTTAAATCAAATTGGAAATATCTAATTTTCTTAGAAAATTGGGAAGATATGAAACAATGCAATGATCCAGAATCAAATAATGCATTTTCTAAACTTGAGGAAATCATTAAATTACCTGCCACCACATCTTTCAGAGCTTCTACCTCAGCAGTAGTGATAGCATAATCTTGGCCTTGATCCCTTGGCATTTTCTGAGGTAAGTTCCCTTGACGCTTAGGACATTCATTTTCATAATTTCCCATCTCCCTGTAATTGTAGCATTGAACATTGGTAGGTTCCTTCTTCCCTTTGCAATCATGAGCTTGGTGACCTTTTTCACCACACTTGTAACAGACACCCATTCCCCTCAAGAAAGTACCGGGGTGTTTCTTACCACATTTACCACAGGATGGATATTCAACCTTTCCCTTTTTCCCCTTATTTCCATTCCCATATTGATCAGCAGATCTCTTATTCTCTTGCTTTTCTTTAAAGTCACAAGACTTAGATAATTCCTTTTCAGTCTTGATAGCACATGAGACAATGTCTTCGTACGATGAAAAGGATTATGAGACTAATGCTTGATGGAGAAATGGTTTTAACCCATCAAAGAAACGATCAATCTTACTTCTGGGGTTACGTATATAATCTCCAGTATACCTTTCTAACCTTGTAAAGTTAGCCTCATACTTTGTGACATTATCATCCTCCTTTTGTCTCAGACTCAGAAATTTCCTTTCCATATCTGCTCGGTGGTCGCGAGGAACGTATTTTTCTAAAAACAGATCTTTGAACTCCATCCATTACATATTTGATACTTCATCATCTTCCTTCATGTTTTGAATCAATGACCACCATTGATCAGCATCTCCAGTGAGGCAGTAAACTTCCATGATAACTTTTTCCCTTTCACTACTTCCCAAAGCCTAAAATATGTTTTCTAGGGAATTTATCCATTGCTCAGCTACTAAGGGATTTGTACTCCCATTGAACGTTGGTGGTTGTGGCTTCATGAATCGATCTAACATTGATCCTCCATGCTGCGGATCAGGGTGCTCCATACGGGTAAGTTTATTATTCATAACCTGAGTGAGTTGTCCCAGTATGGTGATTAGCTAATCGGCACCAGTTGCATCACCAGCTCCACTATAATTATCTTGAGAAGGAGGGAAATCCCTACATGGAGTGAATGCATTGATACGGTTTCTATTTATTCCACTAGGCGCCATTTCTAAACAATGGCATAAAGTAGATCAGTTTATGAATCAAAATACATAATCCCATACATATAAAACACATAACATAAATTGAACTATTTATGGATATAATCCAAAATCATAAAAAATGTTTTATTTGAGGAAGTATATACTCATAAACACTTCATAATTATTTGTAATGAAAATGTGAGTTATCCTATGCATATCCCCTGGGAGTGTCTTAACCAAGAGTGCAGCAAGGCCCGTTGTCATGCACCAGTTCCCGTTCGAGTCAATCTCAAAGTGGTTTTTTCAGGTTTTACCCCTAGGTACATCTGTGCCAGAGCCGCCTCTACCTGCTCGTATCCAGACAAGGATGTATTGCTCAGAAAACTCACAAAATCTCTACAATACCAAAATTCTAGGAAGTTATTATATACTAATCCTCAAAGTCCATCTTTGGTCTATGTGCTCTAATCAGAGTTTATCTAAATCTAGATTCCAAGGTTTGTACTAAACTTCCTCTGATACCAACTGTAACACCCCAGCCCCAGTTACCCAGAGTCGGTGCATTATTACATAACATTGGCATGATCACAAGAAAGATCAAATCTCGAAAGAACGATTGGTTTAGTAGCCTTGGAAACACTAGATATATTCATAAGTCTTACATTACATTGTAAAAATGAAAACTACAAAAACATATTTTCTTCATAGTCCACACTCATATCCCCACATACTAAGCCTACTGGTAATTCATAAATTACTTCTTCATATACTGGGAAAAATAAAGCATTGAAAAGGGGTGAGCTCAAATGCACAGTAAGGATAACAATATTACAGAAACTTTCATAAATAAGAATAAACATTTAAGGCAATGTATAACTAAAACAATAGTCTTTTAATCTTGAAATTCAACATAGTATGGAAAAAATAAAATGAAATAATTCCATTTACTTATTCACCTAGATATTCTACTAATCGAATAATCACATGCAATATCAATAACCACTTTCATAATGATGGAATGCATAATGCCAGACTATCATAACCACATATCCAAGGCCTCATCCCAATACTACAAATAATATTTTGTCAAGGCCTTGTGCCAAGACACTAGTTTTTCTCATGAGACCTACCGATGCATCGAGGAGCTATAGCGGGCTCCACCCATCATATATTAAGTCCAATGCATTCCCATATTAAAAGGTTTAAACATAACATAAACATTCGTATTAAAACTAGCATACGAAATGTCAATACATTCTCCATAAACAATGAATGGTATCAAAATAACACATACACATTAAAACATATCAAAAAACCTTAAATGGAAGTTTTTTATAATAAATCAACTTCAAATGAGATTAAAATCCATCAAAGGATTTTGACATAGATGAAAATGATGAGTAAAATTTTTTGAGAGAAATATCCTTTTTGTAAAATCATTTAAAAGTCACACATTTATAAATGAAGTAATTTTAATTTTTTTTTGAATCAAAGTGTCCCATACCACTTTGAAACTATTGAAAAGAATTATCATTTCAAAACATTCATGTCCATATAAATAAATCATTAAAATCATTTTGAAAACATAAACATTAATTAAAAAGATTTAAAAAGATAAATCTCCAAAACATTTGAAATTATGATCTTGATAACGAGTACCTTTCAAAATCCTTAAAATCTTCATTTTGAAATCATTTTTATGAAAAATGGACATGGATGATAAAAATGTCCCAGTAAATACTTACACATAAACAATCTCAGATAATGATGAGATTGCGAAATAAACCCTTACCTTGTACTTTTCCTTGGTTGGGGGTAGGTTAACCTCCTGTATAATGGTGAAATAATTTTTATTAAACTATACAAGAATAATATACATTAATATGATATCATATATGATCTTTTAACATTTATTTGTTCATAATATCTTAGTATTATCGTTGTTTCTGGTGTTAACTTACTCATTTTCTGTTATATGTTTTGTAACGTAAGTCGTGTTTTTCGTGGATAGGTTGTATATTAATCATATCCACGATTATATCAAGTCCTTAGATACTATTATTAATCATAAAATGAGAATTAGACTTGAATGGATACGATGGAGAATGAATCTCATCGCGTTCGTGGAGACGGTAGTCCGTATGTACGCACGAGCGACAATATCATTCTTTTGATATTAAAATAATATATAATTGGATGGTATATCATATATACAGAATCATTATAATGTTATATTTATTATTTACTTTAATTACACATCATTATTATACCCATACAAATAATAATTTATTGAATAACAATTACACCACGACGTGGAGACGGTAAGTCGTACATAGACACCTATGGTGACACGTTATTCAAATGATGGATAGAATACTGAAATATGGTTGTAAAGTGTTTATAATAACATAAAATTATATATAATATACTGGAGTTATTATTTTATAATGTTAATAACAATGAAAGAAGAAGTGGAAGAAGAAAGGAACTTGAAAAAGGGTGGTGAAATCATTACCTCTTCTTCGGGTTCTTCCTTTTGATTTGATCAAAAGGGCTCCTTAAGTTGGATTTCTGACTAAATGAAGGCCTCTAGTATGAAGTGAGGGAAGTTTAGAGAGTATTTGGGTAGAGTTTGGCCGATCCAAAAGGCTTTGATGGTGTGAGTTAATGAGAAGGGAGAGTTCCCTTTTATAAGAGGGGTGAGGGGCACCTTCGGAAAAGCTAGAAATATTATTTTATAATAAATTCATATTCGGATTATAATGGCTCCAAAGTGGATTATTTAAAGGATAAGGTGGGTATGGGTAGAAAACCACTCAACCAATAGATGTTATATAGGTTTGGGTTACTATATTAACCTTATCTTTAAGTATTAACTCTTAGTTAATTAGTTTCACTTTTACAATGTCTCTTTTTATTTTTATATTATATGGTTAATAAACATACTATATACATCCAAGAGACCCCCAATTGGTCCCTTAATGATAAAAATATCATGATAAAAGTCTCTTGGCCGAACCTTATATTTTTAGGAATTTAATATCAATTAATAATATAATATTTCTTTTAAAAACCCTTTTATGTCAATTTTGACACTATTCAATAATTGTTTTTTTAAATCATAACAGAATGATTACTTCGAAAAAAGTAACTTAAGTAAATCCTAACATGTCATATTAACCTATAAAATTAGTTTAATTCATAAAAAGTCTCAAATTATATTTATTTGGGTATTTATAATATCAATTATTCTAATTTTTCATTAATTAGGTAATTACTGCATCATCATTGTGTCATAAATAAATTAAATTATTTAATGTCTAAAAATTATAAATAAAATATCATTATGTAGGAAATAATTTTATATTTATAATTAATATTTACAATCGAATTTATATTATGTATAACCCTATATTAAAAATGTTTTAGTAAATAAACTTTGATTTTAACTCTTTTAACTCTTCTTTGAATTAAATAATAATAAATGTCCTAATCTAATCCAAGTGGACCTAAATGATAATATTTTATTCCTAAGGTTGTTTTTGGTCGAGATACACTTGTCCAATAGAATTAGGACATGTGTTAGGGTAATATTAATATCAATTTTACCCTTAATTACCCTATTTACTTTTAACCGTGGTAAATAAAAGTAAAAAGTTACTATTCACCAAAAATTATTTTCATATCATTGAACCAAATTTTACTACTTGATATTAACCGTGTCTCTCGGATTTTCGAAATTCCCTTCACAGAAGCGGTAAAATTAAGTTTTATGAAAAATTCAGTTTTTTAACTACCACTTAGTCGTTTCACTATTTATCAAAAATTGATGTTTTTCAAAACAATGCCAAAATTTCACCCTAAGCTATAATTGATATTCTGAATTCAAAAATGATGTCTATTTTACAAAATTCCAAACATATATGTTGCATTAATTAATTTTATAATTAATTCCCGCTGTTACAACAAATAGCGTGTTTTTAAGAAACAATATATATCAAAAGATTGACAATTGTTTATGTCCAATTTCAAAGTGAAATTAATTCTAATGAACACCATTTGATAAAATGGTAAAAATATATTCTAATTATACATTAAAACCACTAAATAATATAATTTATCACTATAAATTATTTTGATTAAAAAATTTTTTTTAAGTATTTTTCACTATTCATAAAAATTGGAAGTTCTCAGAATAATACCAAAAATTCAACTTAGGATAATTTTGATATTCTGAATCCAAAAATGAAGTCCATTTTGAATGATAAAATTTATAAAATTTCAAAAAGTAGGTATTACTATTCATAACGGCTAGTTTGATTGGTTGTGGTGTGTTAGAACTCGATGTTGCGCACGACACACGCTATCGAATTATTCAAAGAGAAGCGTACCATAGAAGCTTGGGGCGTTACATTCGCCCCTCCTTCAAATAATTTCGTCCTCAAAATTTCTAGAATACTACCGTATTAAAAGACTTGGGTGGTTCTTCCTCATAAGTTCCTCGGGTTCCCACGTTGCCTCTTCCATCTTATGGTTTCTCCACCAGACTTTTACCAGACTAGTCGTCCGGTTTCTCAGTACATGTTCTCTCATATCAAGAATCCTGAAGAGATCTTTGCAATAAGACAGATCGGGTTCCAGTTATAATTCCTCATAGGTGAGTACATGCGTTGGGTCAGGCATTTATTTCCTCAATAGAGATACGTGGAACACATCGTGAACTTTGGAGAGACTTGGCGGCAGTGCCAATCAGTAAGCTACAACCCCAATTCGTTCTAGAATTTCGAAAGGTCCGATGTACCTGGGACTCAATTTACCTTTCTTACCAAAACATATGACTCCCTTCCATGGAGATACCTTCAGGAAAAAATGATCACTGACTTGAAATTCCAAATCTTTCCTTCGATTATCGGCATAGCTCTTCTGCCTACTTTGAGCTGGTTTGATGTGATTTTGGATTACCTTAACCTTTTCCATTGTTTCCTCCACCAGTTCTAGACCTACAAGTTTTCTTTCACCAACGTCGTCCCAACAGGTTGGTGTGCGACATATCTTTTTGTATAATGCTTCATATGGTGCCATCTGAATACTCGAATGGAAGATATTGTTATAGGAAAATTCTACCAAAGGTAAATATTGATCCCACATACCCTGAAAGTCAAGTGAGCAAGATCTCAACATGTCATCTAAGGTTTGAACACTCCATTCTGATTGTCTGTCTGTCTGAGGGTGGTAGGCAGTTCTCAAATGAAGTTCAGTATCCAAGGTTTTTTGAAGACTCTTCCAGAATCTTGATGTAAAATGGGGATCACGATCTGAAACAATCGATAGTGGTACTCAATGAAGTCTCACAACTTCATTAATATATAGTCTTTCTAGAGGCTCCATTGGTAGATCTTCTCTTATAGCAAGAAAATGTGCTGACTTGGTAATACGATCAATAATAACCCATATTGCATCGTTCCTTCTAGGAGTCTTTGGTTGCCCCATGACAAAGTCCATCATAATATTGTACCATTTCTACTCCGGTATGGGAAGAGGTTTCTTGTAACCTCCAGGTTGTTGCCTTCTAGCTTTCACTTGTTGACAAACAATACATCTTGACACAAAATCAACAATTTCCCTCTTCATGTTGTCCCACCAAAAATGTTCCTTCAAATCTCTATACATTTTTGTGATCCTAGGGTGTATTGAGAAATTGGAACTATGAGCATCATCCAGTAATTCCCTTTTTAGATCAGGTATATTGGGAACACAAAGTCTCTTCCAAAATTTCAAAATTCCATCTTCATACACAAAGTCTCTCAACCTCCCATCATTCACAGCTTTAGTCTTCTTTTTAAATTCTTCATCATCAGTCTGAGAACTCTTAATCCTTTCTAGTAAAGATGGTTTGGAAACCATTTGAAAAATAATTGATGTTTCACCTTCCATGGTTATTCCCGTGTCCATCTTCACTAGATCCATGAAAATTGGATCCCTTTCAATTCTCATATTGTTCAAAACTCCATGATCTTTTCTGCTCAAAGCATCTGCCACTTTTTTTGCTTTCCCCGGGTGGTAGTGTATCGTACAATCATAATATTTGAGTAATTCAATCCATCTCTTTTTCATCATGTTGAGTTCTTTTTGTGAGAAAATATACTTCAAACTCTTGTGATCAGTATAAATCTCACATTTTTCACCATAGAGGTAGTGCCTCCATATTTTCAAAGCAAAGATCAAAGCTGCTAACTTGAGATCATGAGTAGGATAGTTTTGTTCATGAGTTTTCAACTATCGTGATGCATAAGAAATAACCCTATCATTCTGCATAAGGACACAACCAAGTCCTTTCTTCGATGCATCACTATAAATAACAAACCCATCATTCCCCGATGGTAGAGTCAATATAAGATAATTGAATAATCTTCTCTTCAGTTCTTCGAAAAATTCTTCACACTCTTTTGTCCAAACAAATTTAACCCCTTTACGTGTGAGCTTCGTTAATGGGTTAGCCAATCGAGCAAAATTCTGGATGAAACATCAATAATAACCTGCTAAACCAATAAAACTACGTACCTCAGTTATACTCGTAGGTGCTGGCCATTCTTGGATTGCCTTAGTCTTAGAAGGATGAACATAGATTCCATCTTTAGAGACAATATGGCCAAGAAAAGAAATCTCCTGAATCCAGAATTCACACTTGCTAAACTTCCCATATAATTCATGTCTTCTTAGAGTCTTCAGGATAATGCGCAAGTGATTTTCATGATCCTCATATCTTTTCGTGTATACCAAGATATCATCAATAAATACCACCACAAATTCATCAATATATTCCTTGAAAACTATATTCATCAGATCCATGAATACTGAGGGTGAATTAGTCAATCCAAAAGGCATTACTGTAAACTCATAATGCCCGTACCTGGTTCGAAATGCTATCTTCGGAATGTCTTCCTTCTTTACACACAACTAATGGTATCCAGATCGAAGGTCAATCTTTGAAAAGTACTGATCTCCATGTAGTTGGTCAGATAAATCATCAATGCGAGGTAGGGGATACTTGTTCTTTTTTGTTATAGCATTGATCTCCCTGTAGTCGATACATAACCTCATAGATCCATCTTTCTTTTTAACAAAGAGAACATGGGCTCCCCATGGAGAAACACTAGGGAGAATAAATCCTTTGTTACTCAATTCCTCTAGTTGTTTCTTTAGTTCGACTAATTCTACAGTGTCCATTCTATAAGGGGTCTTTGATACAGGCCTTGATCCAGGAATTGAATCAATGGATGACTCAACTTCTCGTTCTGGAGGATGTCCAGGTAAATATTCCAGAAATATATCTACATATTCTTTCACAACAGGTACATCCCCTATTTGAACATTCCGTTCCTCACCCACAGTCATTTTATTCTCTTCATCCCCAATAATTGAATTTAGTTGAGCTACTGGGGGTGGATCTAGATAATAATTAGGTGGTGATGATTCTGCTCTAAAGATAAGGTGTTCCTTATCATCATCATAAAAAATCGTAACCTCCGTCTTCTTACAATAAATCTTCGCATCATAGTCCGAAAGCCAATCCATACCGAGGATTATATCAAACTCAATCATAGGTATGACGATGATATCAGCAGATAAAGAACATTTATGTGCTCTAATGGGGACTGATTCACAAAACTTTGTTGAAATGATACTTCCCTTAGGAGTTTTAACTAACAACTCCATTGTTAAATCAAATTGGAAGTATCTAATTTTCTATGAAAACTGGGAAGATATGAAATAATGCAATGATCCAGAATCAAATAATGCATTTGCTAAACTTGAGGAAACCATTAAATTACATGCCACCACGTCTTTTGGAGCTTCTACCTCAACAGTAGTGATAACATAAGCTTGGCCTTGATCCCTTGGCCTTTTCTGAGGTAAGTTCCCTTGACGCTTAGGAAATTCATTTGTATAATGTCCCATCTCCTTGCAATTGTATCAGTGAACATTGGTAGCTTCCTTCTTCCCTTTTCAATCATGATCTTGGTGGCCTTTTTCACCACACTTGTAACAGACACCCATTCCCTTCAAGAAAGTACCGGGGTGTTTCTTCCCACATTTGCCACAGGATGGATATTCAACCTTTCCCTTCTTCCCCTTATTTCCATTCCCAGATTGATCAACAGATCTCTTCTTCTCCTGCTTTTCTTTAAAGTCATAAGACTTAGAGAATTCCTTTTCGTTCTTGATAGCACATGAGACAATGTCTTCGTACGATGAAAAGGATTGTGAGACTAATGCTTGATGGAGAAATGGTTTTAACCCATCAAAGAAACGATCAATCTTACTTCTGGGGTTACGTATATAATCTCCAGCATACCTTTCTAACCTTGTAAAGTTAGCCTCATACTTTGTGACATTCGCATCCTCCTTTTGTCTCAGACTCAGAAATTTCATTTCCATATCTGCTCAGTGGTCGAGAGGAAAGTATTTTTCTAAAAACAGATCTTTGAACTCCCTCCATTCCATATTTGATACTTCATCATCTTCCTTAATATTTTGAATCAATGACCACCATTGATCAGCATCTCCAGTGAGGCGGTAAATTGCCATGATAACTTTTTCCCTTTCACTACTTCCCAAAGCCTGAAATATTTTTTCTAGAGAATTTATCCATTGCTCAGCTACCAAGGGATTTGTACTCCCATTGAACGTTGGTGGTTGTCGCCTCATGAATCGATCTAGCATTGATCCTCCACATTGCGGATCAGGGTGCTCCATACGGGTAAGGTTATTATTCATAACCTGAGTGAGTTGTCCCAGTATGGTGATTAGCTGATCGTCACCAATTGCATCACTAGCTCCACTATAATTATCTTGAGCAGGAGGGAAATCCCTACATGGAGTGCGTTCATTGATACGGTTTCCATTTCTTCCACTAGGTTCCATTTCTAAACAATGGCATAAACTAGATCAGTTTATGAATCAAAATACATAATCTCATACTTATAAAACACTTAACATAAATTGAACTATTTATGGATATAATCCATAATGATAAAAAATGTTTTCTTTGAGGAAGTATATACTCATAAACCCTTCATAATGATTTGTAAATAAAATGAGAGTAATCCTAAGTATATCCCCTGGGAGTGTCGTAACCAAGAGTGCAGCAAGGCCTGTTGTCGTGCACCAGTTCCCGTTCGAGTCTAGATCAAACTGGTGTTTTTAGGTTTTACCCCAAGGTACATCTGTGCCAGAGCTGCCTCTACCTGCTTGTATCCAGACAGGGATGTATTGCTTGGAAAACTCACAAAATCTCTACAATACCAAAATTCTAGGAATTTATTCTATACTAATCCTCAAAGTCCATCTTAGGTCTATGTTCTCTAATCAAAGTTTATCTAAATCTAGCTTCCAAGGTTTGTACTAAACTTCCTCTGATACCAACTGTAACGCCCCAGCCACAGTTACCCAGAGTCAGTGCATTATTACATAACATTGGCATGATCACAAGAAATATCAAATCTTGAAAGACCGATTGGTTTAGTAGCCTTGGAAACACTAGATATATTCATAAGTATTACATTACATCATAAAAATGAAAACTACAACAACATATTTTCTTCATAGTCCACACTCATATCCCCACATACTATCCCTGCTGGTCATTCGTAAATTACTTCTTCACATCCTGGGAAAAATAAAACATTGAAAAGGGGTGAGCTCAAATGCCCAGTAAGGATAACAATATTACGGAAACTTTCATAAATAATAATAAACATTTAAGGCAATTTATAACTAAAACAAAAGCCTTTTAAACTTGAAATTCAACATAGTATGGAAAAAATAAAATGAAATAATGTCATTTACTTATTCACGTGGATATTCTACTAATCGAATAATCACATGCAATATCAATAACCACTTTCATAATGATGGAATGCATAATTCCAGACTATCATAATCACATAGCCAAGGCCTCGTGCCAAGACTACAAATAAGATTTTGTCAAGGCCTTGTGCCAAGACACTAGTTTGTCTCATGAGACCTACCGATGCATCGAGGAGCTATAGCAGGCTCTGCCCGTCACATATTAAGTCCAATGCATTCCCATATGAAAAGGTTTAAACATAACATAAACATTCGTATTAAAACTAGCATACGAAATGTCAATACATTATCCATAAACCATGAATGGTATAAAAATAACACATACACATTCATACATATCACAAAACCTTCAATGGAAGTTTTGTATAATAAATCAACTTCAAATGAGCTTAAAATCCATCAAAGTATTTTGACATAGATGAAAATGATGAGTAAATTTTTTTGAGAGAAATATCCTTTTTTTAATATCTTTTAAAAGTCACATATTTATAAAGGAAGTAATTTTAAAAAATATTTTTGAATCAAAGTGTCCCATACCACTTTCAAACTTTTGAAAAGAATTATAATTTCAAAACATTAATGTTCATATAAATAAATCCTTAAAATCATTTTGAAAACATCGACATTAATTAAAAATATTTAGAAAGATAAATCTTTAAAACATTTGAAATTCTGATCTTGATAAAGAGTACCTTTCAAAATCCTTAAAATCTTAATTTTGAAATCGTTTTTATGAAAAATGGGCATGGATGATAAAAATGTCCCAGTAAATACTTACACATAAACAATCTCGGATAATGATGAGATTGCGAAATAAAACCTTACCTTGTACTTTTCCTTGGTTGGGGGTAGGTTAACCTCCTGTATAATGGTGAAATAATTGTTATTAAATTATACAAGAATCATATAAATTAATATGATATCATATATGATCTTTTAACATTTATTTTTTAATAATATCATAGTATTATCGTTGTTTCGGGTGTTAACTTACTCGTTTTCTTTTATATGTTTTTTTACGTAAGTCGTGTTTATCATGGATAGGTTGTATATTAATCATATCCAGGATGATATCAAGTCCTTAGATACTATTATTAATCATCAAATTAGAATTATACTTGAATGGATACGATGGAGAATGAATCTCATCGCGTTCGTGGAGACGGTAGTCCGTACGTACGCACGAGCGACAATATCATTCTTTTGAAATTAAAATAATATATAATTGGATGGTATATCATATATAAAGAATCATTATCATGTTATATTTATTATTTACATGAATTACACATCATTATTATACTAATCAAATAATAATTTATTGAATAACAATTACACCACGACGTGGAGACGGTAAGCCGTACGTACGCATGTATGGTGACATGTTATTCAAAGGATGGATAGAATACTGAAATATGGTTGTAAAATGTTTATAATAACATGAAAGTATATATAATATACTATAGTTATTATTTTATAATGGTAATAACAAAGAAATAAGAAGTGTAAGAAGAAAGGAACTTGAAAAAGGGTGGTGAAATCATTACCTCTTCTTCGGGTTCTTCCTTTTGATTTGATCAAAAGGGCTCCTTAAGTTGGATTTATGACTAAAGGAAGGCCTCTAGGATGAAGTGAGGGAAGTTGATAGAGTATTTGGATAGAGTTTGGCCTAACCAAAAGGCTTTGAAGGTGTGATTTAATGAGAAGGGAGAGTGCCCTTTTATAAGAGGGGTGAGGGGAACCTTTGGAAATGCTAGAAATATTATTTTATAATAAATTCATATTCGGTTTCTAATGGCTCCAAAGTGTATTATGTAAAGGTTAAGGTGGGGATGGGTCGAAATCCACTCAACAAATAGAATTTATATAGGTTTGGGTTACTATATTAACCTTATCTTTAAGTATTAACTCTGAGTTAATTTGTTTCACTTTTACAATGTCTCTTTGTATTTTTATAATATATGGTTAATAAACATACTATATACATCCAAGCGACCCAAAATTGTTCCATTAATGATACACATATCATGATATAAGTCTGTTGGCCAAACCTTAGATTTTTAGGAATTTAATATCAATTAATAATATAATATTTGGTTTAAAAACTCTTTTATGTCAATTTTGACACTATTCAATAATTGATTTTTGTGAAAATAATAACAGAATTATTACTTAGAAAAAAGTTACTTAATTCAATCCTAACATGTCATATTAACCTATAAAATTAGTTTAATTCATAAAAAGTCTCAAATTATATTTATTTGGGTATTTATAATATCAATTATTCTAATTTTTCATTAATTAGGTAATTACTACATCATCATTGTGTCATAAATAAATTAAATTATTTAATGTCTAAAAATTATAAATAAAATATCATTATGTAGGAAATAATTTTAGATTTCTAATTAATATTTACAATTGAATTTATATTATGTATAACCCTATATTAAAAATGTTTTAGTAAATAAACTTTGATTTTAACTCTTTTAACTCTTCTTTGAATTAAATAATAATAAATGTACTAATCTAATCCAAGTGGACATAAATGATAATATTTTATTCCTAATGTTGTTTTTGGTCGAGATAAACTTGTCCAATAGAATTAGGACATGTGTTAGGGTAATATTAATATCATTTTTACCCTTAATTACCCTATTTACTTTTAACCGTGGTACATAAAAGTAAAAAGTTATTATTCACCAAAAATTATTTTCATCTCATTGAACCATATTTTACTACTTGATATTAACCGTGTCTCTCATATTTTCGAAATACCATTCACAGAAGCGGTAAAATTATGTTTTATGAAAAATTCAGTTTTTTAACTACCACTTAGTGGTTTCACTATTCATCAAAAATTGACGTTTTTCATAACAATGCCAAAATTTCACCCTAAGCTATAATTGATATTATGAATTCAAAAATGATGTCTATTTTATAAAATTCCAAAAATATAAGTTTCATTAATTAATTTTATAATTAATTCCCGTTGTTACAACAAATAGCGTGTTTTTAAGAAACAATATATATCAAAAGATTGACAATTGTTTATGTCCAATTTCAAAGTGAAATTAATTATAATGAACACCATTGGATAAAATGGTAAAAATATATTCTAATTAAACTTTAAAACCACTAAATAATATAATTTATCACTATAAATTATTTTGATTAAAAAAGTTGTTTTTAAGTATTTTTCACTATTCATTAAAATTGGAAGTTCTCAGAATAATACCAAATATTCAACTCCTGATAATTTCGATATTCTGAATCCAAAAATGAAGTCCATTCTGAAAGATAAAATTTATAAAATTTCAAAAAGTAGGTATTACTATTCATAACGGCTAGTTTGACTGGTTGTGGTGTGTTAGAACTCGATGTTGCGTACAACACACGCTATCACATTATTCAAAGAGAAGCATACCGTAGAAGCTTAGGGCGTTACAATTACATTTAAAAATAATTACAAAGTAGAAACTTCTACCCAGTATCCTTTTTTTACGAAACATGAACTCTTGAAAAAAAGATTCATGTCTAGTTCCATGTTTAAGACAACATGAATTTTACTCGATCCCATCCTTGACCCTATTCCAAATTATGTCCTATGAAATGTTTTTCAAAAACTTGGGATGAGCATAAAAAGCTCAGTAAGGGATACACAAAGAAGGAAAACTGTTAGTTTTTCAAAACAACAAGTAAATCGTGAATAATTTAACATAAGTAATACTTTTCAGCTTTCTGAAGTAGTAAATACACTTCAATGAATAAATGATCATTACTTACCATTTTTGTAACCAAAAGATTACCATAAACCCATATAAAGAACAAATAACATATAAAGTTAACATTGGACATAAACATAATTAAATGTAATAACAATACGATCGACTTCCAAACATATCACTAAATGGAATAGCCATACGACTGACTTCCATACCCAATTTATTGGAGGATATAACGTAACCACCCATCCTGGTATTCGCGACACCATCCGTCATTTGTTTTATCACGTAACCACCTATAAAATATCCAAGTACCATTATAAAATCATAACCCATAAAGAAATTATAAAGGAAAGAAAAAATTTCCACATTTCAATCACAATATATCACTTTAATATATTAACATAAAAAATCCACTATCAAAACCATTTTCAATACCAAAATACAAAAAAGATTATATGGTATTTATTTACTTTTAAAAACATTACGAATTGTTGAGGAAGCCAAAGATCAAATAATACTTGTGGCGGAGGAAAAGGTTGTTGTCACCACGTACGTTAAAAGAAACATTCCTTTTTTTCATTTAGTAAAACGCTTCATAGAAAAATATTACCTTTGAATGAAATGAAAATTCAAAGGTGTTTTATACAGTGTATAAAAGAAAGTCATGTATTAAAACAAAATATGCCTCAATGAAAGGAGATTGAGATGAAGTCCCTTACCTCGTGTCCGACTTGACCCGTTCGTTCTTTAATATCCTGAATAATAAAGTAAAGTTAATTTCTACTTTCTTAAGAACCTTTTTCACGTTTATTATTCCTTTTATATCACTTATTACAGTGTTATAAACATTATGTAATCATTTAAGTTAATAATGTTTGTTTTGTCGATATTTGACACTTGAGTCAAAAATGGACTTCTTATAATTACATGTTGTTCATGTGGTCAAAGGATAATAATGTCCAAAATTATATTCATGATTTATATATCATATATATCATATATATCCAGAATATACATGTATTTATAATAGTACATAACATACGAAGGTAGGAAATGAAATGCACCGTTTATGGAGACGGTAAGTCGTACATATGCATGAACGCTACTTTCATTTCTATTTATTATTTTAATTGAATTTAAACATAATTATACATAATAATATTATAATTACAGTATAATATCATATATAATATCATTAACTCTATCCTTTATACATCCCACATAAGGCATTAACGAGTCACATCACTTTGAGGGGGCGGTAGTCCGCACTTCCTCAAATGAGATCATCGTATTTACCCACTATAGAAATCATAAAGGCGTGCTATAAATGGAAATTACAGAAGAATAAAGAAAATATAAACATAATATATATCATATATAGATACATTTCCATCATAATGGCCACCATGAGAGGCGGTAGGAGATAATCGAACAATCATCGTTTCGTGAGGTGTTAGTTTTCCATCCACAGAAACATTATGTTCTTCACCCATTAGATGGAGGTGTGTGTAAGTGTAGTTAAAATACTTATCATAACACCAAAATAGTATATTTAGGATACTAGTTTTGTTACAAAAGAAAGGAATAAAAAGAGTTTAGGGTTTGGAGAAGTAAAATAAAAGAAAACAATTTAAGAGAAACTGTTACCTTTAATTTGGGTAACTCCCTTTGGTATGAACCAAAGGACTTATTGAAGTGCCTTATGCCTAAGGTAAGGACTCTAGGAGGAGGAGAGGGATGTAGGGAGATTAAATGGGAAGAGTTTGTATGATCCAAATGGCTTGAGATGTGTGAGGAATTGGTTATAAGTGGTCTCCTTTTATAAGGGGGAGGAGGGACTCTTTAGGAAAGTGTGAAGCTATTATTTTATTATATAATTATATTCGGTTTATAATGGTCCAAAAATCATTAAAGATGAATATAAGATGACTCATGGTCGAAATAAAATCATCCAATCAGAATTCTACATGTTTTGGATAATATTTTAATCATTATAATCTTATTTATTTAAATCATTTATTAATGAGGTAAATACTACATCATTATTGTGTCATAAATAATGTAATTTATATGATGTCTAAAAATTAGAAAAAAACTACCATAATGTTGGAAGTCGTTTTAGCTTTACAATTAATATTTATATTAGAAATGATAATTTTTATAACCACTTATAAAAATTAATTACTATTTTTTTTGTAAATGTCAATTTTGTCTTTACATTAAATTAATTAATCCAAATTGTCATTATCACTACCAAGTGGCTCAATGGGGTCCCAAAATCGACCCAAGGATGCCCATGGTCGGCCACTACCCATCCAATAAGGTTAGGACAAGTGTTAAGGTAATTTTGAGTTATTATAATAATCTTATAACCTTGAATTACCCTATTTACCTTTAACCACAGTAAATAAAAGTCAAAAGTCACTATTCACCGAAAAATTATTTTCATCTTAATGATCCACATTTTATTTCTTGATAAAAACCATGTATGATAGATTTTTGAAATTCAATTCACAGAAGTGGTAAATTTTCATTTAACTGAAAAAGTTAGTTTTTTAACTACAACTAAGTGGTTTCACTATTCATCAAAAATTGATGTTTTTCAGAAAAATACCAAAAATTCAGCCTAAGATATATTTGATATTCCGATTTAAAAAATGATGTCTATTTTTCCAAATTCAAAACATTGAAGTGTAATTAATTAATTTTAAAATTAATTCACGTTGTTGAAACAAATACCGTGTTTTTAAGAAACAATAACTATCAAAAGATTGATACTTGTTTATGTCCAATTTCAAAGTGAAATTAATTACAATGACCAAAATTGGATTAAATGGTAAAGGTATATTTTAATTTAAACTTAAAACCAGTTAAATGATAATCTAACCATATAAATAAATTAGATTAAAAGACACTTTTGAATTAAAATACAATATTTTTCACTATTCATTAAAAATGAACTTTATCGGAAAAATACCAAAAATTTACACAAAGTAAATTTTGATATCCCCATTATAAAAAAAGGATTTTATTTGGTCATATATAATGTATTAAAGTGACCAAAACTTTATTTAAAAAGGTTTCTCCATTAAAAGGCGATAAATCGGACTTTTAATGTAAATTATGCTTAAAATTAGATTCACTCACATTTTAGGAATCTAAATTTTATCGGATTAATGTAAATAAATTTAACAAACATGTATAATCATAATGTAGTTAGTTTCATTCATTCCACCTAATACAATGGCTAGGAGTTAACTACCATTTAAAATAATAATATTATATTATTAGTGTGCAACGTAAGATTCCAAAGAAACCTATTGTTGTGTATCGGGTATGCTATCGAACATAGAAACCCCTTTAAGTAAAATTAATATTTAATTAAAAATATTAATAAATATGAAATATGTATTATTATTCATTTACCAGGGATGTTACATCCTTTCCCCCTTTTGGGAATTGCGTCCTCACAATTTTTATTCACTTATCAAAATAAGTGGGGGTATTTATCCCTCATATCATTTTCAGATTCCCACGTTGCCTCTTCAATCATATGGTTTTTCCATAAAATCTTTACCTGGTGAATTACCTTATTCTGCAACACTTACTCTCTGTGGTTAGGAATCTGGACTGGTTGTTCTTCATAAGAGAGATTCTCTTCCAACTGAACTATCTCTGGGCTCAAAACATGAGATGAATCTGGTATATACTTTCTCAACATCAAAACATGAAAAACATTGTGTACTTGGGATAAACTTGGAGATAAAGACACTCTATACGCAACTGATCCAACTTTCTCCAGAATTTCATAAGGTCTAATGAACCTCGGACTCAACTTTCCCTTCTTACCAAAACACATCACACTTTTCCATAAAGAAACTTTGAGAAAGGCATGATCACCTACCTCAAAAGAAAGATTCTTCCTCCGGTTATCTGTATAACTTTTTTATCTTCTCTGAGCTGTTCTCATGTGCTTCTGAATAAACTGAACTTTCTCTGCCATCTTTTCTACCAATTCTGGTCCCATCAGCTTCCTTTCACCTACTTCATCCCAAAAAGATGGATTTCAATAATGCTTTCCATATAATTACTTAAATGGATCCATCTGTATACTATAATGAAAAATGTTATTATATGAAAATTCCACCGAAGAAAGATTATGGTCCCAAATTCCCTGATAATCCATCGAGCAAGCACGTAACATATCTTCCAAGGTCTGAATTGTTCATTCTAACTGCCCATCTGATTGCAGATGAAAAGATGTACTAAAATTTAATTCAGTACCCAATGACTTCTGAAGGCCTTTCCAAAAGTTAGAAGTAAACATGGGATCATGATTAGATACAATGGGGAGGGAAACACCATGCAACATGACTATCTCTTTAACATACAACCGAGAAAGTTGATCTAGAGACAAAGTATCTCTAATAGGAAGAAAATGAGCAGATTTGGTCAATTGGTCAACTATAACCCAGATTGCATTATTACCTTGAGATGTATTTGGTAATCCAAAAATGAAGTCCATGGATATATTTTCCCATTTCCACTCTGGCACCAATAAAGGATGAAGCATTCCTTTCAGTAACTATCGCTCTGCTTTAACCTGCTGACAAGTCAAACACTTCACAATAAAATCAGAAATATCTATTTTCATTCCATCCCGCCAGTAATACTCCTGAAGATCTCTGTACATCTTAGTACTTCCTGGATGAACTAAAAATGGAGAACTATGAGCTTCACATAACAACTCATTTTTCAAGTGTAAATCACAAGGCACACATAATCTCTTCCCAAATCTCAAAACACAATCATTATCAATGTTAAAATCAGATAACTTACCCTTATGAACCAAATATACATTTTTTTTCAACTCACTGTCTTACTTCTACGCTTTCTTAATTCTGTCTGATAGAGATGATTTCACTGACACATGAAACAAAACAGAAGAATTTTCTATACCAACAACTTCTATGCCAAAGTTTATCAAATCAAAAACCAAAGGATCTCGTTCCAAATGTAACATGGTTAATGAAGCATAACTTTTTCGACTCAAAGAATCAGCCACTTTATTTTCTTTTCCCGGATGGTAATGGATGGTGCAATCATAATCCTTGATTAATTCAAACCATATCTTCTGTCTCATGTTCAGTTCTTTATGAGTGAATATATACTTCAAACTTTTGTGATCATTATATATTTCGCACTTTACTCCATACAAATGATGCCTCCAAATTTTTAAAGAAAAAACAACAGTAGCTAATTCCAAATCATGTGTAGGGTAATTTAACTCATGAGGTTTCAACTGACGTGAAGCATAAGCAATTACCTGATCATTCTTCATTAGGACCCAACCAAGTCCTTTCAATGAAGCATCAATGTAGATAACAAACTCACCATTTCTGGATGGCAGTGCCAAAACTAGAGCATTCACCAATATTCTTTTCAATTCCTGAAAACAATCATCACATTCTTTGGTCCAGATGAACTTAACACATTTTTGAGTTAACTTAGTCATTAGACATGATAACTGTGCAAAATTTTCAACAAACCTCTGATAATAAACTGCCAAACCAAAAAAACTATGAATCTCGGTTATATTTGTGGGTCTTGGTCATTTTTCAACAACTTTTGTTTTAGCAAGATCAACAGTTATGCCATTTTTTTAAACAATGTGACCAAGGAAAGAAATTTTTTGTAACCAAAACTCACACTTGATGAATTTCCCATAAAGTTTTTTTTATTTTAAGGTTTTCAAGAAAACCCTTAAATAAATTTCATGCTCCTCTTTACTTTTTGGATAAACCAAACTATCATCAATGAACAAAACCAAAAACTTATCCAAGAACTCAAAAAAAATTCTATTCATAAGATCCATGAATACGGAAGGTGCATTGGTTAAACCAAAAGACATAACTACAAATTAATAATGGCCATATCTAGTATGAAATGCGGTCTTCAGAATGTCTACATACATTACTTTCAACTGATGGTACCCTGACCTCAAGTCAATCTTCAAAAAATACTGAGCTCCCTAGAGCTGATCAAACTGATCATCGATATGAGGCAAAGGATACTTATTATTAATAGTGATGTTATTCAATGCTCTATAATCAATGCAAAGTCTTATTGAACCATCTTTCTTTTTTAACAAACAAGATAGGAGCACCCCATGGTGATGTGCTAGGTTGAATGAAACCTTTATCTAATAACTCCGGGAATTGATTCTTTAACACTAAAAGTTCAATTTGGGCCATTATATAAGGGGGTTTTGAAATTGGCTTAGCATTAGGAACTAATTCAATAGTAAATTCAACTTCTCGATCAGGTATAATACTAGGCAACTCATCAGGAAAAACATCAAGGTACTCATTTAACACTGGCACATCATTAATCTAAACAGTTCCTTTGTTTTAAACAATATGTGCAAGGTAACATTCATTTCTATATTTTACTAGTTTCTAAGCTTCCTGATATGTTATCAAAAGAAAGGATTCATTTTTGTATACAAACTGAAAATCATTCTGAAAATAAACCTCTTTAGCTCTGCAGTCAATCTTAGCATGATAAACAGAAATCCAATCCATGCCCAATATAACAAAAAACTCTACTAGAAGCAAAACAATAAGGTTTGCAGGTAGATTCTTTCCGCACACAAGGACAAGAATGTTCTTATGTTGTCTTTTTTTTTTCTCAAAATTTCTTTTAGGTGTTTTTACTGTAAGTTCAATATTCATATCATGAGATGGAATTCCCAATTTACTAGAAAACTTCTCAGAAATGAAAGAGTGTGTAGACCTTGAATCAAACAACACATTGGCATAATCTGAACAAACAAATAGTGTACCTGATACAACTTCATTTGATGGCCCAACATCTACTGAAGTAGTTGAAAAGGATTTAACCACCCCTTTCTGCTTGTAGTCTGGATTCTTTCCCTATGTTGAGTTCTTCTCTGGACATTGGTTTTCATAATGACCCATTTCATTACACTTAAAACATCTTACCGATGGATTTCCATTCCATGCTTGATCATCTTCCTTACAGTTACAAGCAATATGAATAGACTTAACACACTAGAAGCACTTTGCAGACATGATAAAAATTATCCAGGATGCTTTTTACTACACTTATCACAAGGTGGATATTTAATTTTTTTACCTCCAAGCTTCTTTGATGAATTCTTCCCCTTTTCCTACCAACTGGACCTCTTATTCTGTTGTTTGTCAAAGAATACCTAATCATCAGCAAACACCATTTCCACCTTCTCCGCACATCGAACATGTTTTTCATGATTTTTGAACTCATGAGAGGATAATGATCTTCGATATCGTGGATTTAGTCCTGAGAAAAAACGGTTGATTTTACTATCAAGATCTTGTATGAAATTTGGAGCATACCTTTCCAGTCGAGTGGATTTTTCTTCATAAGAAGCCATAGAGTCATCCTCCTACCTCAATTCTAGGAATTTTTTTTCCATCCTAAGACGAACAACCTTTGGAAAATATTTCTCAAGAAACATACCTTTGAACTCATCCCAATCAAGAGAATCAATCTCCTTACTATCCCTGACATTCTTCACCATCAACCACCAATTATCAGCTTCACCTTCAAAATGGTAAACAACGAGACTAACCATTTGATGTTCTGAACAACCCATGATATCGAAAATCTTCTCAAGTGCTTTAATCCACCATTCTTCCTGCACAGGGTCAGATGATCCTCTAAATGATGGGGGATGTTGCTTCATGAAATGCTCCACTACTGACATGTTCCTCTGCGGTTGATCTGGTTGATCTCGTGCAGGGATACCACCACCATTTATAGCCTAAGTCAACTGTGCCATCACTACAATAAATATTTCAGTTCCGATTCCGACAATCTTAGGTTGCTGATTTGGAAGGTTGTCTTCCTCATGATGTCGTCCCAACATAGATTCCCTATTTCCTCTGAAAAAAACCATTCTGAACACAGAAATATCTTAGGCGAAGCAACATGGTATTCTTTAAAGGCTATATTATTTCAATATTAACATAAATTACTTTATGGATATTAATTTAACAATACCCTAACTCTTACAGTTATCTAAATCGACCTCTGATACCAACTATAAGGACCTGGCAATAAATGTTACATAATATTGAATTAAATGAATATTTCACATAGAGGATCTTTTCAGGTTTAGAGTTTTAGAGAGTTAGACCATAACTATTACATTTCAAAAAAAAATTACAAAATAGACACTTCTACCCAGTATCCATTTTTTTTACAAAACATGAACTCAGGAAAAAAAGAGTAATGTCTAGTTCCATGTTTAAGACAACATGAATTTTCCTTGATCCCATCCTTGACCCTATTCCAAATTATGTCCTGTGAAAAACATTTCAAAAACTTGGGATGAGCATAAAAATCTCTGTAAGGGATACACAAAGAAGGAAAGCTGTTAGTTTTTAAAAACAACAAGTAAACCATGAATACTTTAACATAAGTAATACTTTTCACCTATATGAAGTAGTAAATACTCTTCACTGAATAAAATATCATTACTTACCATTTTTGTAACCAAAAGATTACCATAAAACTCATATAAAGACAAAATAACATATAAAGGTAACTTGGGAGATAAACATACTTAAAAGTAATAACCATACGGTCGACTTCCCCACCTATCACTAAATGGAATAGCCATACGACCGACTTCCATAGCCAATTAATTGGAGGTTATAACGTAACCACCCGTCCTGGTATTCACGGCACCACCCGTCATTTGGTTTATCATGTGACCACCCGTAAAATGTCCAAGTACCATTATAAAATCATAACACATAAAACAATTATAAAGGAAAGAAAACATTTCAACATTTCAATCACAATATATCACTTAAATATGTTGACATAAAAAATCCATTATCAAAACCACTTTCAATACCAAAATACATAAATGATTATATGGTATTTATTTACTTTTAAAAACATTACGTCTTGTTGAGGAGGCCAAAGATCAAATAATACTCGCGGCGGCCGAAAAGGTCGTTTTAACAACATACGTTAAAAGAAACATACCTTTTTGTTGTTTAGTAAAACACTTCATAGAAAAATATTCCCTTTGAATGAAATGAAAATTCAAAGGTGTTTTATACAGCGTATAAAATAAAGTTGTGTTTTAGAATAAAATATTCCTTAATGAAAGGAGATTGAGATGAAGTCCCTTACCTGGTGTCCGGCTTGACCCGTTCATTCTTTAATATCCTAAATAATAAACTAAAGTTAATTTCTACTTTCTTAAGAACCTTTTCAAAGTTTATTATTCCTTTTATATCACTTATTACCGTGTTATAAACATTATGTAATCATTTAAGTTAAAAATGTTCATTTTGTCGATATTTGACACTTGAGTCAAAAATGGACTTCTTATAATTACATGTTGTTCATGTGGTCAAAGGTTTATAATGTCCAGAATTATATTCATGATTTATATATCATATATATCATATATATCATATATATCCATCATATACATGTATTTATAATAGTACATAACATACGGAGGTATGAAATGAAATGCACCATTCGTGGAGACGGTAAGCCGTACGTACGCATGAATGCTACTTTCATTTATATTTCTTATTTTAATGGAATTTAAACATAATTATACATAGTTATATTATAATTACAGTATAATATCATATATAATATAATTAACTCTATTCTTTATACATCCCACATATGGCATTAACGAGTCACATCACTTTGAGGGGGCGATAGTCCGCAATTCCTCAAATGAGATTATCATATTTACCCACTATGGAAACTATAAAGGCGTGCTATAAATGGAAATTAAATAAGAATAAAGAAAAAATAAACATAATATATATCATATATAAATACAGTTCCATCATAATGGCCACCATGAGAGGCAGTAGGAGATAATCGAACAATCATCGTTTTGTGAGGCGTTAGTTTCCCATCCACAGAAACATTATGTTCTTCACCCATTAGATGGAGGTGTGTGTAAGTGTAGTTCAAATAATTATCATAAATACAACCTAGTATATTGAGGATACTGGTGTTGTTACAAAAGAATTTAATAAAATGATTTTAGGGGTTGGAGAAGTAAAATAAAAGAAAGCAATTTAAGAGAAATTGTTACCTTTAATTTTGGTAACTCCCTTTGGTCTGAACCAAATGACTACTTGAAGTGACTTCTGCCAAAGTTAAGGCTTCTAGTAGGAGTATAATGATGTAGGGAGATTAATTGGGCAGATTTTGGACGATCCAAATGTCTTGAGAGGTGTGAGTAATTGGTTAAAAGTGGTCTCCTTTTATAAGGGGGAGGAGGGGCTCTTTAGGAAAGTCTGAAACTATTATTTTATTATATAATTATATTCAGTTTCTAATGGTCCAAAAATAATAAAATATGAAGATAAGATGACTCATGGTCCAAATAAAATCATCCAATCACAATTGGACATGTTTTGGATAATATTTTAATCATTATGATCTTATTTATTTAATTCATTTATTAATGAGGTAAAAACTGCATCATTATTGTGTCATAAATAATTTAATTTATATGTTGTTTAAAAATTATAAAAAAAATACCATCATGTAGGAAATATTTTTATCTTTACAATGAGTATTTATAGTCGAAATGATAATTTATATAACCCCTTATAAAAATTATTTACTAAAAGATTTTTGTTAATGTCAATTTTGTCTTTACATTAAATTAATTAATCCAAATTGTCATTATCACTACCATGTGGCTCAATGAGGTCCCAAAATCGACCCAAGGATGACCATATTCGTCCACTACTCATCAGATAAGATTAATACAAGTGTTAAGGTGATTTTGAGTTATTATAATATTCTTTTAACCTTGAATTACCCTATTTACCTTTAACCGCGGTAAATAAAAGTCAAAAGTTACTATTCACCAAAAAAATTATTTTCATCTTAATGAACCACATTTTAATTTTTGATAACAACCATGTATGTTGGATTTTTGAAATTCAATTCACAGAAGTGGTAAAATTTCATTTAAATGAAAAAGTCGGTTTTTTAGCTACCACTAAGTGGTTTCACTATTTATCAAAAATTGAAGCTTTTCAGAAAAATACCAAAACTTCAGCCTAAGCTATATTTGATATTCCAAATTAAAAAATGATGTCTATTTTCCCAAATTCAAAACATAGAATTTTCATTAATTAATTTTAAAATTAATTCACTTTTTTAAAACAAATAGTGTGTTTTTAAGAAATAATAACTATCAAAAGATTGATACTTGTTTATGTCCAATTTCAAAGTGAAATTAATTCCAATAACAAAAATTGGATTAAATGGTAAAAATATATTTTAATTTCACTTTAAAACCAATTAAAATATAATATAACCATACAAATAAATTAGATTAAAAGGCACTTTTGAATTAAAATACAATATTTTTCACTATTCATTAAAAAATGAACTTTATTGGAAAAATTCTAAAAATTTACACAAAGTAAATTTTGATATCCCCATTCTAAAAAAAGATTTTATTTGGTAATATAGAATTTATTAATGTGAACAAAACTAGATTTAAAAAGGGTTCGCCATTAAAATGCGACAAATCGGCCTTTTAATGTAAATTATGCTTAAAATTAGATTCATTCACATTTTTAGAATCTAAATTTTATTGGATAAATTTATATAAATTTAACAAACATGTATAATCATATTTTAGTTAGTTTCATTCATTCCCGCCAATACAATAGATAGGAGTTGACTACCATTTAAAATAATAATATTATATTATTAGTGTGCAACGTGAGATTCCATAGAAACCTGTTGTTACGTATTGGGTACACTATCGAACATAGAAACCCCTTTAATGTAAAATTAATATTTAATTCACAAATATTAATAAATATGGAATATATCTTATTTTTCATTTACCTGGGATGTTGCAGTAGAGGAATGGAGGACCGAGTTTAATAATCCAGTGAGAAATAATATATATTGAATATTATTTGAATAAAAATATTTAATTTAATTTTTATGTCTAGAGAATTTCAAGAAATATTATTATTATTATTATTGTAGACATGGGGTTCCTTAAGGATTAAAAAAATAATAAGGTTGCTTGTGAAATTATTATTTTCTAACTCCATAAGTATATAAACCCAATTATGCTATTTTCTTAATTGAGCCAATTAATTTTGTTTTTCACAACAAGATTCAGAGAGAATCCTCTCAAAAACCTAGAGAGATCCCTCTCCAGGAATGATCTCAATAATGGAGAGTGTTCCTCCTTCACCACCATTATCAAGTCCAGATAGATCGAGGAGAACCCTTCCTTGAAGTGATTCCTGGAGCGATCGAAGGAGAGCGACGTAAGAATTAGGATCTTCCGTGCAAGCACCTAGATTTTCCCATGGGAACGTTCAAAGGTTTTTGAAACATATGTGGATCATTGCTGGAGGGAATCTATTCTCAATTCCTACAATGAAATGGTGGTATGACATTGAGACTTTTTCAAATCCATCATCCAAAAAATAATTTATTGCAAGGTAATTCTTTACATGCTTAAATTAATTATAAAAAATGTGATGATCCTGCATTTTGGTTTTAGTTTTTTATATTGTCTATATTATTTGATTCTATTCTATTGATCATAAAATTTATCATCGTGTAATTCTGAAATTAATCTTTGATCATGAAAAAAAAATCTGAGTTGATCATTCTTTTTCCCTCACTTTCGTTGTGCCTAGAACTTACACGCAGATCCTTTTCCTAGATCCTATTGAGTCGAACCCTCCAAATTATTTCAGTACATACATCATGGATTTTTCATTGTTCCTCAAAATTCATATCTCCGAATCCAACATAACCTTATTATGTTTATCATTAATTCCTATTTATTTGGATTCAATATTAAAATTAATATTATCTAACTCAAATTCAGAATGTGCAGATGATTAAATGAAATTGTTCAGTGGGAGATATTTGACCTTAGTTAGCTTGCATCCAATGATTCCAAATGCATAAAAACATGCTCTACCACTGATGACAACAAAATTATCATCAACAATATTTTTTGTGTTGTGAGCAAACAGTCTCGTACCAACAGTATTAAGTATCAAGTTCCTTAAAAACCGTAGTTGAAAATAAATTAATGCCAAAACTAGACAAATTTTTCTGATTGGATAACCCCCTATAATGATAATAAAGTGTTAGTACATGATAATAAAGTGTGTAAAACTTTCATAGGAATCTTTCTCTAACGTCATTTCCATATTCCACAAACATTTGAGGGTCAAAACTATAAATATATCTTAATAGTTTATCTCCATCATAACATTTGAATATAAATAACTAAGAACCACATGCCACCAATGAGGGATAATGGAAAGCAGAAGATCATTCACTTTGGAAGACTACTTCATTCCACTTTAGGTTGATTTCACCCTTGGCATGCCATTACAAATATCAAGTCATTATTAGGCTAGCAAAACAAAAAAAGAATTGAATTTATAATTATTGAAGCATATCGATTCTTTGCATTAGCCTGGTATGTTCAGGTCTTAGAAAAAGGTTGTTAAGTTTTCATTATATGATAGTCTTTAGGAATCAAAGTATAATCAACAAAACATGATGGTAGTTTTGGAAAATATTACCCATTTTTCCAACATGGTAGTGATGCATAAGAAAAATTTAGACTTCAAGAATGAGAAATTAGTTCTCCATGGTTGTATTGCGTGTGGGTGAAAAATTCTCCAAAAAACCATCCACCATTAACACTCATCTAGTAAGATTAAAAAATGGATAAATAGGTACATTAACCTTTTTACATAGAATAAATATGAAGCACTGAGCATTTTTCTTCAATAGCTTCTTACTGGATCTCCTTGAAAAAAAATTGATACAATAGTAGCTTCATCCTATTGTGGATTCAATCTAGAGACGTTTTTCAGCACACAAGGAGAGCTAGTTTCTGGAGTAAGAACAAAAAAATAAAAACAATATAATAATTTCGAAAAGTATTGGCCATCATATTTTTTCCAATCTTCCATGCTTTTAGAATCTAGTAATACAAGGACTCTATCTTGAACATTACATAATCAAATTAATTCTACTAGAAGTAACTTTCTCACTTTCCCAAAGATATTTTTATTTTATAGATTTATATAATTAGGTAATAATTCATACATAACCACCCACAAGAATAAAAATTAGACACTACTAAAATAGTATCCATTTTTTTAATAATTCGAAAGTCTTTAAAACTGAAACATGATTTCATTTCATGAAAAATATTCACAACATTCAGCTTGGATATTTATTTTCTATTACATAACCTTAAAACCTTTAAAAACATTTTAAAACATGGGATGGATACAAAAAAATCTGTAGGGAACATAAAAAAAGGAAATAAACTATTTTTCTAGGAATACTTATAAACACATGAATGATATAATTCCCACACATAAAAGTAACATATACTTTTTTGAAAACAAGAGGTTTCTATAAAAAATATCCAAAATAAATAGTACCATTTAGGTAAATTGGGGAATAATATTTTTCCATACTTATGATTGTAATCCTCAAACCAACCATATGATTTCTAACCCTCACAGCTACCATACGATGTAACCCTCACAGCTACCTTATGATGTAACTATTGTAGTTAGACTTGGAATAACCATTATGGTCAACTTCCAACATACCCAATCCATTGGAGGGATATCACTAGCCCACTTGTATTTGGTTTATAATATAACCACCCCTCATCATAAATAATTCCTAAGAACAAGAATATAATCACAAAACACGAAAACATCCATCAAAAAGACATTCTTTGCAGAAAATCACTTAATTCAAAGGAATATATGTGCAAATACAAAGGAAAACATTTTATATGAAAGTAATCATATAATATTTTAAATAAAACATAAAAAATAAGGATTCATAAAATTGGGAAAATCTTCTCATGACATATAAGTTAAAAAAATAGTCTTTTTGAATTTCATAAAAAGATCACTTAAAGTGGATTTTAAAAGGAAAGTCTCTTACCTTAGGTTCAAATTCCGTCAAACATGTTCAAACCTCTATTGTAATGGTTCAAATAATTTTATTAATTTATTAAATAACTATAAAAATATTTTTTATACCTTATAAAATCTTTTTTAACATCTTTCTGCCCATTTATTAATAATATTGTGTTATTTTCATTATTTTGGGTGTTTTCCTTTCATGGTTTCATGTTTAGTTCGTTTTGGATATTCTTTTAAAATTAAAATAATACTCCATAAGATAGAACATATATATATAGGTCATTTTAAAAAAAATATACGTGAATTAAAACTTTCTAAGAATGCGGTAATGAGAAATGAAAACTCACTATCCACGAAGGCGATGAATTGACACAATATAGATGATGATTTCTTTTTTAAGAATAAAAGGAGAAAATATATGTTTTGATGATGGATATACCATTAAAACAATAACATTATAGCATATATATGATATATTATTTACCATGAAACTTTTTATAGTGGGTGAGGATAAGGTATAAGTGATAAATAATTTAAAAGAGGAGAATGAGGAATTTACCTCTTGAATATTTCTCTTGGAGAACCTCATTAGGCACTTGGAATTGGTCTTTCTGTGAGACCAACAACACTAGAATGTGTCAAGGGATGATTAAAATATAATTTTTCAGAGGATATCTAATCAAGAAGGCTCAAGGTGATGAAATTAAGTGAAGAAATGAGTCCCTTTTATAAATGAGGTGATGGGAAATTTCTGAATTAAAATATTAAAATATAATAAGTCTAATATAGGGGTAAAGAATTAAAAATCCTAAAAGGCTTGGGGGATTACATTGTTGACAAAAATATTATATTATATGGCTTTATTCAATATTTTTTTTGACTTTTTAATAATTTAATAAAATATTATATTCATGAAATATATTTTTATCAAATTTAACACTATTCATAAGAATGACACTAAAAACATCAAAAAAAGATTAAAATTACAACCAAATATTTTATTATATTAAATACATGTCATAGTTATCTTGATAATTCATGTATCATCTCAATTATCTCATATTATATTAATTTTAATATTTTTAATTTAATTTATTTTACTTTTCCATTAAAATAATTATTATTGTATCATCGCAATGCATGACTTTAAGGTATTAATTTGTTTCCTAAAAATTAAAAATAAATTATCATGATTAATATAAATAGTTTATATTTTAAAAAAAAATTATTGATGAAAACCACTTTTGAAACACCTTATATTAAGAAGTTATAATATATGAAAACCATAGTTTGAACAACATGAATTTATTTTAAATAAAATATTACAAAGGACTTAAAGTGATGCAAGTGGATCCAAAGGGTCCAAAATTTGAATCAAAATAATATAATTTCAATAAATTACTCATCCAAAAGGATTTATTGAAAAATTTTAGGTCATTTAATGTTTTATAATTTTAATTAAAATCATTTTTTTTATTTTTCTTCTAATTGCACAAGAAATAAATCCTCATTTCTATCATAAAAACAACCTAATTAGGTTCAATATAATATTTTATATTTTCTAATTATATATATTTACCAATACATATGTGAAGACAAATTTAATTTGTTAATTTGATTTTTCTTTCCTTGTTCAAGCATTGCACAGTCGTTTGGATAAAATTCATGTTATACAACTATAAAATTCAAAAATATTAGTTAGAAAACACACTTATACATAATAATTAATAAAATAAATATAAAAATAATTTTTTCACTCAATTATTATCTATAAGAAACCAAATTTTACTTTTCCAATGCTGTGTAGGCACTATATCAACATCGACAAATATTTTTATAATTATCGTGAATGAAATTATAATTTACATGTTTTGAATTATTTTGGTAGAATATATATATTAAAATATCATAATTAAGTCATTACATAAGTTCAATTTATTTTATATCATAATTATTTCTTGATTATGGCACATAAATATTGTATTTTAAAAAAGTTTTATGTTTTTACTATTCCCCAAGAAATTAATTTTGTGAGAGAATTCTCAAAAATTCATACTAAGATAATTTCTTCATTCTAAATTAAAAACTGAAATTATTTTTTTAAAACTAAAATTCTAAAATTTGAAATTTAATCATTTAAATAAAACAATATTATAAATTAGTTTAATAAAATTGTTTATTTTAAAAAATTACTTAATATAATGAATTTAACTACTTAACTCAAGAATATTAATAAATATGAAAGAAAATTATCCTACTAGTACATGGGTTGTTACATTATACCTCCTTTTGGTAAATTTCTTTGTTCTGCATTACTTTCTCTCTATGATCAAGAATCTGAATAGGCTTTCACTCATAATAAAATTTCCCTTCCAACTAAACTACTTTTGGGCTCAAAACATGAGATGATTTTGGCATATACTTTCTTAACATCAAAACAAGAAAAAAATTGTGTACCTGGGATAAACTCGGAGGCAAATCTATTTGATAGGCAACTGGTCCGACTTTCTCTAGGATTTTATAATGTCTAATGAACCATGGACTTATCTTTCCTTTCTTACCAAACCATATTACACTTTTCCATAGATAGACATGATCACCTACATCAAAAGAATGGTTTTTCCTCTAATTATATATATAAAGTTTTTGTCTGTTCTGAGTTTTACCCATATTTTTTTGGATCATATTTACTTTATCAGCCATTTTCTATACTAATTCTGGTCTCATCAACTTCATTTCCTCAAATGCATCCCAAAATGCTAAACTTTGACACTAATTTTTATATAATACATTAAAATGTTTCATCTGTATACTGGAATGGAAAATGTTATTCCATGAAAACTCAACTAAAGAATTATATTGATCTCAGATTACTTGGTAAATCCATTGGACAATCTCGAAGAATATCCTATAATGTCTCAATAGTTTTCTCTAACTGTCCATCAGATTTAGGATGAAAAGTAGTGCTGAAATTTAATCTAGTTCTCAATGACTTCTGAAGGCCTTTTCAAATGTTATAAGTGAACCGAGGATCAAGATCAGATATAATGGAGAGTGAAACTCCATGTAACCTAACTATTTCTTTAAGATACAACTGAGAAAGTTGATCAATAGAAATATTGTCTCAAATAGGATGAAAATGTGCAGATTTAGTCATCTGATCAATAATAACCCAAATCATACTGTTACTTCAAGAATGAATTGTTAGTCCCACCACGAAATATATGGATACATTTTCTTAACTCTATTATTTTACTAAAAAAGGTTTAAGTATACCATTTTGTTGTTATCACTATACTTTACCCTATTTACAAATTCAACATTTCATGGTAAAATTAGAAATATCTTTTTTCATTCCATCCCACTAGTAATACTCCCAAAGATTCTTGTACATCATAATACTTCTAGAATGAACTGAAAATAGAGTACTATGAGCTTAAATTAAAAATAATTTCTTCACAAGTAACACATAATATATTTCCAAGTATCAAGACACAATATTTTCGATATTAAATTTAGGAAACTTATCTTTGTTTACCAATTATACCTTTTTATGTAACTCAATGTCTTCCTTCTGAGCATGCTTAATTCTATATGATAGAGATGATTTCACTCACACCTGATACAAAAAAGAAGAATTTCATGAACCCACAACTTCCCTGGAAAAAATCATCAAAGAATTGATCAAAGGATCATGTTCAATACGTAACATGGTTAATAATGCATGATGTTTTTGACTCAAGGAATCCATCACTTCGTTTTATTTTCGTAGATGATAATTGATCATACAATCATAATCCTTTATCAGTTAATTCATCTTATCTGCCTCATGTTAAGTTTCTTCTAATTAAATATACAATTTAAACTTTTATGATTAGTATATATTTCACACTTGTCTCCATATAAATGATGTATCCAAAATTTTAAAGCAAGAAAAAAAATAGTTAATTCCAAATCATGTGTAGGATAATTTAACTCATCAGGGTTCAGTAGTCTTCTAACATAAGCAATTACCTAATCATTCCACATTATAACACAACCAAGTCCCTTTAATGAAGCATCACTGTAGATGATGAATCATTATTTAGGGAAGGCATGTCAAAAATAAGATCATTCACCAATCTCATTTTAAATTCCGGAAAACAAACGTCACATTCTTTTGGCCAAATAAATTTAACCCCTTTTCATGTTGACTTAGTTATGAGGCTAGATAATTGTGCAAATTTTTTAAGAAAACATTGATAATAGCATGATAATATGAGAAAACTATAAATCTCAATAACATTTGTAGAGCTTGTTCATTCATAAACCACTTTTGTTTTTAAGGGATCAACTGTTATGTCATCCTTATTGACAATGTGCCAACGAAAATAAATATATTATAACCAAAAATCACATTTTCTAAATTTCTTGTATAACTTCTTTTATTTGATATTATTTATGAAAATCATTATATTTTTTAAAAAATACTTGTAACTTTTTGAATAAACCAAAATATCATCAATAAAAATAATCACAACTTATCCTAATATTCAAGGAATACTCTATTCATAATATCTATAAATACCGAAAGGGTGTTTTTCAAACCAAATTTCATAACAACAAACTCATAATTCCCATATATATTATGAAATTTTGTTTTTAGAATTTCATTCTCCTTCACCTTCAACTTATGGTACATGAATCTCAAGTCAATCATGGAAAAATATTGTGCTCCCTAGAGATAATCAAACAATTCATCGATATGATTCAATTGATACTTATTCTTAATATTAATGTTATTCAAAGATCTATAATCAATGAAAAGCCTCATGTAACCATATTTCTCTTTTACAAAAAAAATAGGATCACCCCATGGTGAAGTGCTTGGATGAATGAAACATTTATCCAGAAACTCTTGCAACTGATTTTTCAATTCTAGAAGTTCCACTTGAGTCATTTGATAAGGGGGTTTTGAAATTAGATTAAAATTAGAAAATAAGTCAATAGTATATTCAACTTCCCCATTAACACTAGGAAACTAATCAGTAAAGAAATTCAGGTATTCATTTATCACTAACACATCATTAATATGAATAGTTCCATTATTTTCAAAAATACGTGCAAGCCAACATTCACTTATATATTTTAATAGTTTCTAAAATTCTTGATATGTTATCAATGGTATGGGTTCATTATTTTATATAAACTAAAACTCTTTCTAAAAAAAAACTTCATTAGATCTAAAATTAATATTATCATGGTAAACAGATAGCCAATTCATTCCCAGAATAACATCAAACTCTAATAAGGGTGAAACATTAAGGTTTTCATGTAATTTATTTACACAGACAAAAAAATGAATATTATTATAATTAATTTTTTATTTATTAATTCACCATGGTGTTTTAACCATAAATTCTAGTTTCATTCATTGAGGTGAAATTTCTAATTTACCATAAAATTCTTCATAAATAATGGAATGTGTAGATCCCGTATCAAACAAGACATTAGAAAAATATTCGTAAACAAAAAATATACCAGATACCACTACATTGGATGGTACAACATCTGTTGAAGTAGTCATGAAGTATTTCACTATACGTTTCTGTTTATATTTTGGATGCTTCCTATCATTCAAATCCTTCTCTGTGAAGGTATGTGCATAATTCTCCATCTCACCAAAATTTAAAACACTTTACAATTTGCTTAACATAATTAAACTTTAGATAATTTTCACTTAAATCATAAGCCATATGTCTAGACTTAAATCAAAAACACTTCTTGGATTTGTTAAGGCTTTCCCTAGGGTTCTGTTTACCACACTTTCTACAAACTAGAAACTAGATTTTATTACCTTCAGATTTCTTTGATGGATTATTACCCATTTCTTTCCATTTGGACCTTTTCTTTTTCTTGTTATAAAATTACATGTTATCATAAAAAATCTTCATTTCTACCATTTTAGAACATCGGATAAGTTTCTTATAACTTTTCAATTCATGGGAAGTCAACATCCTTCAATATTTTGGCTTCAATCCTAAGTAAAAACAATTTATTTTGGTATCAGGATCCCAAGAGCGTACCTTTCCAACCGAGTGATGTTTTCTTCATAAACTGACCCTAAATCTTCCTCATTTTGTCTCAATTAAAGGAATTTTTTCCATACTAAGTCAAACCACCTTAGGAAAATATTTTTGAATAAAAATATTCTTAAATTCAACCCATTTTAAAGCATCAATTTCTTCTCTTTCCTTGATATTCTTGACAACACCATTGGTCGGCTTCACCTTAAAAATGATAAATAGTAAGAATAAACTTTTGATTATCTGAACACCCCATGATATGGAATATCTTTTCAATGGACACAATACTCCCTTCAACCACCATTGGGTAAATATCTACACTAAAATAAGAAGGGTGTTGTCTCATTAAATGTTCCACTATCATAATGTTCCTTTGTTGTATCGTAAGATGTTATCTTGTATAGATGCCACATCCATTTATAGTATTCGTCAACAGATCCATTATTGTCAGAAACTAATTGGTTATAATTCCCACCATTCCTAGTTGAAAATTTGAAAAGATATCATTATCTAAATGCCTTCCAACTTCAGCTTATCTGTGCCTTCTGTGGAAAACCATTATGAACATAAATATATTAGAGGAAAAAATATAGTAATATTAAAATTATATATCATTTCAAATTAACCATAAAGTAAAAAAGTCATTTATGGTATTCTATCATCCTAACCCCTAAAGTTATCGAAATCATGCTTTGATACCAACTATAAGGAATTGTCTTTAAACAATACATAATCGAGAAAAATCAACTAGAAATAATATTCATACTACCCAAATATATTATTAGTTTAGAGTTTTTGAGAATGAGTTCATAATTCATACATAACAACCCCCAAGCATACAAGGTAGATACTACTAAAACAGTATCCATTTGTTCGTAATACAATAGTATTTAAAAATAAAACATGATTTAATTTCATGAAAAATCATCACAACATTTAGATTGGATTCATCTTTTCTCTTACCCAACCTTAAAACCTATGAATTTTTTTTAAAACATATTATGGGAATAAAAATATCATTAAGGTACATAAAAAGAAGGAAATAAATCATTATTCCATGAATACTTATAAACACATGAAAAAAATACTCCATAATAGAGAACGTATCTATAGGTCATTTTATACATTTATCAGTGAATTTAAACATTCCATAAATTTGATAATGAGAAACAAAAACTCATTGTTCATGAAGGCGGTGAATTGACACACTATGGATGATGATTTAGTTTTTAAGAATAAAAGGAGAAAATAAGAGTTTTAATGATGGATATACATTAAAATATAACATTATAGTATATATATATATGATACTAGAGTTATCATGAAACTTTGGATAGGGATGAGGATAAGGTAGAAGTGAGAAATAATTTAAAAGAGAAAGAGGATGAATTTACCTCTTGAATATTTCTGCTTGAGAACCTACTTAGGCACGTGGGATTCATCTTTATGAGACCCAAAAAACTAGAATGTGGAAAGGGATGAGAAGAATATAATTTTTCAGAGGATAGTCAAGAAATAAGGTTGAATATAATGAAATTAAGTGAAGGAATGAGTCACATTTTATAAATGTGTTGAGGGACAATTTAGGAATTACATGAAATTTTAAAATATAATAAGTTTAATATAGGGGAAATACCTCTAAATGACCTAAAAGGATCAGGGGATTACATTTACAGCACAATATTATTTCATTTGTCCCTATTCAATATTTTTTTTGTTTTTTAAATAATTTAATAAAATATAATATTCATTAAATATAATTTTTATAAAATTTAACACTATTCAAAACTATGACTTTAAAAACATAAAAACAAAGATTAAAATTAAAACAAAAATTATATCTTATAAATGTCATATTTATCTATATAATTCAGCGATTATCATAATTATCTCTAGTTATATTTATTTTAATACTTTTAATATAATTTATATGATTTTTCAATTAAATTAATAATTAATGCATCATTATTGTGGAATCATTTAAGATATTTATTTTTTACCTAACAATTTATAAAAATTATCATGATTAATAAAAATATTTTATATTTTCAAAAATAATTTATGGTTGAAATAATATTCTGGATAACCTTATATTAAAAAGTTGTACTAATTGAAAACCATAGTGTGAACAACTTGAATTTCTTTTAAATAAAATATTATAAAGGTATTAATGTGATCCAAGTTTATCCAAAAGGACCAAAATTTGAATAAAAATAATATAATGGCTGAAAATTATTCATTTAAGAAGATTTATTGAAATTTTAGATCATTTATGGGTTCTTATAATTCCAATTAAAAAAAATTTATTTATTTTTCTTCTGTTTGCATAAGCACTGCATCAACTTTGCACATGTATTAAAGAAAATTATTTTATATGTAAAAATTAAAAAATAAGTTACTATCATAAAAAAAACCAAATTAGGTTGAATATAATATTTTATATTCATTTATTATGTATATTTACTCATATACATGTCAAGACAACTTCTTTAATTTGTTAATTTTGCTTTTCTTGCCTTGCGCAAGCATTGAACATGCATTTGGATAAGATTAATAATATATAAATCTAAAATTAAAAACTATAAAAAAATATAAATTATATATAAAAATTAATAAAAGTCATGAAAATAATGTTTAGAAATCTATTACACTCTATAAGGAACCAAATTTGACTCTGTCAACGCTGTGTATGCACTGCATCGACACCGACAAATATTTTTATACTTATCATGAAATAAATTATAATTTACATGTTATGAATTATTTTTGTACAATATATCTATTATAATATCATAATTTAGTCATTAAATAGGTTTAATAAATTTTATATCATAATTTTGTCTTGATGATGACACATAAATATTGTATTTAAAAAACTGTATTTTTTTCTATTCACCAAATTTTTAACTTTTTCAGAAAATTCTAAAAAAATCATACTGAGATAACTTTGACATTGTGAATTCAAAAATTAATATTAGTTTTTTCAAATTAAAATTATATAATTCTAAAATTAATCATTTAAATATAACCATATTATAAATTAATTTAATAAAATTGTTCACTTTAAAACTTTACTTAACAAAATAAATTTAACTACTTAATTCAATAATATTAATAAATATGAAAACAAATTATTCTATTAGTATCTGGGTTGTTACATCCATAATCATGTTTCACTTTATTCTACTCATATTAAAGGAAAATTTCTTAAAACAAACATAAAATATATTTTACTTCAATATAACTTCCCTCGTAGGTTTCACTTGTTTCCTTCCATGAACCACATGATAGTGTGGTGATAGTTATTTTGAAGAATATTTTTTACTAGTTTTCTAATGATCTCCATTGTAGATACTGAAATTTTTTATTTCCAAACATGATATTTGTAGCTTCTAGAAAAAACAATACCAATATTTTGAAGTGTTTCATCTGCAATACCACCAATGAAAACTTTCAGAATAATAGGTTTGTGTCCAAAAACTATCAATGGTGAGAAAACTCTTCCAACCCTACCAATAGTGTCACCAATAGTAGTTGAAAAAAAAGGACAACTTATTCACTAGACATGGAAACCTAAGGTGGGATATTTCTATTAGTCACCTCAGATGTAGAAGCAATGGATTCAACATCAAAAAGAACTTGAGATTGTATATAAAAAATAAATTTTACATTCTCTTCATCCTACATAGATTTACAGGTGTGAAAGCCAATGAAATGTAATCTTCTTCAGTTTCTAGGATAGTTCCAATAGATACTGAACCAGAAAAGAGTTTTTTGTTTTCCATCCCACTAAATCACTCCATTAATTCCTATTTGGACATTGACCATGATAAATCTATATGGACCTCCACCATAATATTAAACTAGTATATAGTGACTCCTTCCATATTTATCTGGTAAAGAGATACCATCGATTACATTGGTGTCTAATGAATCTGAAAGTACAACTCCAAACATGTAATCCATCATCAAGGATCCTTCCCATTGAACACAGGAAGATCACCACCTCTATAAACTAGAAATTGATCACTCCTCATGCTAGAAATGTCTGGAATCTATATTTCATTAATATATTGCATATACTTATTGACTCCTCCATCTGAATGAATGTAGTACTCCTCTATAACCTACTACAATGGGTCATATTCCTACTGCAGCCTCTTCTCCATGTGACACCTTACACCAGTCATGTATTTCATAAATTCTGTTTGTTCGTTCAACTCTTGTTTTCACTGTGAAATGTTTTATCACTATTAAATCTAGTATTGACACTGTTGCATTCAAGTGAAGAAAATGATGGTCTTCCTCTTCAAAACGAACATGGTGGCACATCACCGTCACCATGGAGCTCCTCCTCAACTATCTAGAAGGTCGGGCCAAATGATGCATACCTTGAGCCAAAAATCAATATAGAGTGGATTATTTCGTCCATTTTGAAGGAATAACACACTATTATTACATTTTTTTTGAGAATAAGAATGAAAAACACAATGATTTACATGAGTGGTCTACCCACTCTCCCACCCAAGCTAAATAGACATCTAAAAGAGAAGAATATTCTCTCCCTTCACCTCCCCCAATGTCATGCATTTAATATCCCCTATCTACCACTAGAATCCCAACAAACATGTGTATAAAAAAATACTATACTACCATAGGAAACAAGTCCCCACATCTACACATGAACATCCCCCACTGGATCTAATTCTCTATTTATAATTGTAAATGTGAACCATGTAGAGAGACAACTCATTTTTCTTTTTGAGGTACAATTACAAGGTGAAATCCTATAAATACCTTTATATACCCAATACCTACAAGAAACCCTAAAAAATGTATATATGAATGGAATTGGACTGTTTATATTTCAACCCATTAGTTAGAAACCTTCATTAAAAAAGTAATCTTGGGGAAAACATTTTACAAATCAGGTCGGTTTCAATTTGGTTATGAATCATTAAAATTTAAGGCACTCCACGGTTTAATAATTGAGAAGTCCAAGGCACTCTATAATTTAACAATTGAGAAGTCCAAAACCATCTATACTTAGATATATGTGGTTATAGGTCTTCTTTCTTTAAATAAGTGTGTGAAAACATCATTCCATTTCATAGGTTCATGTCTTTTTCACGTGGACAGATAAGTATAAATAATTTTGTAAAACCCAACCTTATCAATGGTGATGTTGTGTTTTGATTTATGTGATAGTGTTATTTGAGGATATGTTAATAGAATCCTATGGATAAATTCTAACTATTATTTTTTTATAGGTTATGTTTATGATACATGGTTATAATTCAACGGTCTTAGGGTCTATCTGAGAGAACATATTGGAAACTACTTAAAGAAATTAATACCTATGATAAGCAGGTTTAAAAATTATGCGATGTTTTTTCTATTTATTAAAAAAAATATAGTTTAATTCTAGAAGAAAACCACAAAAGTAACAGAAAATAAACTTTTAAATAATAAATATGGAAACTCTTATAGATAATTACTTATCATAAGTTATAAGTGCTATAAAAAGTTTTTTAAAAGTGTTTCCAAATAGGAACTTGAGTAGAAAGTCCACTGAAGTTCCATGGAAGCACAGTTCAAACAATGTTTTGACCATCCAATTGAATGTTTTGGGGTACATTATCTAATGATGAATGGAAGTCCTGAGTATCATCTTTCAAATAAAATTGGTTTGAGGTTAGTTTTAAAGATATAGCTATAGTCTACTCAGTTCATAAACATCATGTTTCAGCCTTTCGAAATCCCATAGAATTATATTCCATGAAAAATAATTCCTACTTGTAAGAAATTGAGTTTTAGGTGTTGTTCATAGGGTAGCTGAGTTGGGTAGTGTGAGTCCCATGAAGACTGAATCTATGTGTCTATAAAAATGTGTTGGGAACATGGTTTTATGAATTTGATAATAAATTGTGCTACACCCTTTAATATTGAGAGTCCATTTATTATTTTAGATTTTATGCATGCTTTTACTAAACACAAAGAAGGTCAACCCATGTTGTCAGTGCTTCAATTTCCAGTTTATTCAGCAACTATTGAGAATTATAGATGTATTATAGAGAATATAAATCTCTAATTCATACTAGTATGGAATTGTGGAATAAAATTTTAGGATTTTTTGCTTTGGACACTTATTTATGGAGTTTCTCAGCATGAGAATAATGTATCTGATTGAACCATATATTTATACACCAGTGATCCTATGGTTGTGATATCTTTCTAACCCTAATGGGACCTAAGGCCCCCGTGGGTATCAATTTACTAATGTAATAGACTATATTAGAGTGGAGGGGAATTGAGTGGAGTGTAGAAAGGATGAAAGTTGATAAACATTAGTATCATTAATAATTTATTATTTATTATTTATTATAATAATTAAAATATATTTTTATTATTTTATTATTTATTTAATCATTTAATCATTTTTATTATTTTGTTTTGTTTTGTTTTGTTTTTGATTTATTTAAATGTTTCTAACTCAAGGAATCAAGATTCCTTAAAATATGATAGTGAGGACTTCTAAGGAAATCCATCATAGCCAACAAAATGGAAAACATTAGAAGATCATAAGAATCAACCTTTCATTAGGAAACCATTCCCTGTACCCAAAAGGTCCTAAGGAATACTCCAGATACCATAATACAATGATGATTGTGGGAAACAAAACATTGAGGCACATGATTTACAGATTAAGTCTGCAGTCTAGGGAACCAGACCATGACACATTTTAACCCTTAATAACCTCTAATAGTAAAATTTTGTGGGATGGATAATATTTGAATGATTGGATGGATGAAATTGTTGATGTAATTAATAATTTCAATTAATTCACTATAAAAAATATAAATTTACATCATTTCTAAAATTAATAAATGACTATAATAGTAAATAAAGTCTAACCACATTGAAATATATAGTAATGAGGACTTATAAAAAGACCCATATTGGCCAACCAAATGTAAAAAATTAAAAGATCATAAGAATCAAAATTTACTTTGACCACCATTACCCATACAAAAAGGACAGACCCCTAAGGCTAGCCACCAACATACAATCATGATTTAGGAAAAAACACCTTGATGTGGGTGAGTTTCATATTAAGTCTTCAGTCTAGGGAGACAAACCCTGACACATTTTAACCCTTGATAACTTCCAATAGTAAAATTTTTCATGCATAATTATATTTTTATGATTTGATGGATGAAACTATTCAAGTAATTAATAAGATCAATTAATTCACTTTAAAACATATAAATTTACATCATGGGAACAATTGAAACATGACTACAATGAGGGAATTCTAGCTTCATTGAAATATCTAACAAGAATATTCTACTCTCCCAATTCCAAAACCATAGTATGCAACAGTTCATGAGAGAGAATATTTTAAATTTTTAAATGTTCTAATCTTGGAAATCATAACTGTAAATCAAAGAAAAAAATATAATGAAATTATAATTCCTATAATGATATGTTAGTGTTTAAAATTTGGATGTCCGCCCATAGAATTTGGAGTTTTCAGTATCCTAGTTGGGTCAACCAAAATTATAATCAACAATCCTAGTCAGCTACGAAAAGCTGGAACCAAAACCCAAGCTTATAATTATAATGGAAAATATTTTATTGAAATGAATATTCTATTTAGGTACGTTCATTAGGGTTTCACCACCAACCACACTTTCAAATGATCAAAACTTCAAAATTATAATTGAAAATCAAAGTGACAGATAAAATGAGATCAAAATTACCTTCATGATTATAAGTGTGTGATTACACTTTGGATGTCCACCCACAACACTAGGGTTCATCAGTACCCTAGAGGGTTTTCCAAAATCATAATCAATTAATACAGTCATCTATCACGGTTTAAAAACCTTAACCCTAACATGAAATGATAATTTCTGAGTTTTATGTAAATATATATTCTATTATGCTAAGTCCATTAGGCTATAAATTTCACAGTTGTGTTTTACTTCCTATGTAGGTGGAGTCACTCAAAATTGTACATAATTTTTTAAAACTTTCACTTTTGAATAATAATGGTATCATGACCTAACTTATCAAGACATGTGTTATAAAGTCCATGAAAATATGGGACTCAATTTTTTTTACTCAATTCCATCTAAACCTTCCTCTAGAATGTTTTTGTGTTATGGACTAGAGCAATTATCTAGGTCTTGATATGGTATGAAATGATGACTTGATACAAGTCCCAATTTACTAAATAAAACATGGAAAGAAAATCACCTTTTTTTCACTAAAAAACTTTCTATGATCGTCACAATAAAATAAAACATGTAATGATGTTGGAATAGTGTAGGCCGATCCATTTGGATGAATTTGGGTCAAATACTAGTGGCTTAGACTATACACTAGACCACAAATATCATGGTTCGAAATCCACATAGAGGTCATTGGGTGGTTGCAAGGGGCTGTATGCCCCTAATTTGGGGTCCTAGACCCAAAAGTCCCCAACCCAAATTTTGGGGGACTATAGAAATTTTGAATCACTATAGCAGGGATGGTTGATGACATTGTCAAGGAACTGTGTAGTGAGAACTTACTATAGAAGTATATGATTGGACACTATAGTCTCTCAGAATTAGGATACAACAGTCACTCTAGCTCTATGTATATCTTACAACCTAAAATATAGTGGTTTGGACTTGGGTGGCTATATAACTATAGCACAGTGGACTTACTATACGTTTGGTGGAACAGTTACATCATCTCCTTTATAAGATCATTTTAGTTAATACTTCTATGTGCTTAAAAAACTATTTGTAAATTGTAACTCTGCTCCTGATCAAAGTGAATTTTCTATCTATCTATGGAAATAGGGATCATTTCCCAAACCTGGTAAATTGTTGTGTCATGTGATATTCTTCTCGTTCTTTTATTTTTCCCATTTACTCTTCTATAAGTCATTTTTCAGTTGTTACCCCTAGAGTTTCTGCAGTAAAAAAATATTTCACAATCATCATAATCATGTATATTGTAAGGATTGAATTCCATAAAAATCAAGGTAAATATCACTCAATGTGTCTATTGGAATCTTTGTCAATCTCACTCTATATAATCTAATAGATATCCATAAATATATATAGAAAATATTTCATGAACACCTCAATTCTTAGTAAAGATATGAACCAAAATGATACATGATAACCACATAATAAAAAACAAAAAATTCATATCATCATTGTACAATCATAACAATATAATAATAAATAGCAAGTTAATCCAAAAAATTTTATCCTACTAAATATATATGAATATTTGAATGTATGATCATCCAATATATCATTTATATATCTTAGGCCTCTCTCAAAATCCATTTGTGACATGTATCACTCTATAAATCCAACTATATCACGACTCACTCTATGAATGGTACTATATAACTTCCCCCCCCACTAGGAAATACTCGATAATGCATTATTATATATAAATCCTACTCAGACATGGATCATCCTTTAAACCCATTACAATGATGTTTTTATATGCCTTTAATGTGGCATAAATGATGACGAATACACCAAAACACTACATATACCAATAGAGATTTAGGATGAATGAAAAGTAAACAAAGAACATACCTCTTTTCTAGTGAATTGAACCAGTATCTTCAATGTATTAGACGAACATTCCTAGGAAACAATCATAAGACTTTTGTCTCTACAAATTATTCATGAAAAAAAATAGATTCATGTATCATGCCTATAAAATCCTCTTTATTCCTACAGTATTCTGATACCACCAAAGGGAAAGGGAGAAATGAAGGGAGATAGATTCGGCTGGTAAAATATAAATCCATTAGATATCATTACAACGAGCCTTAGATCACTTTTATAATATTCCATTATTAAATGAAGTAATATCCAAGGTTCTTACATTTCACAGACATTACTTGTTTAATTACCTATGTTAAAACCATTTGTAATGTATGGTGTAATATGAACCAAACCTTCACTAATTTTTTGAAAACATAAAACAATTAATATAACATAATAAACTCCTTACACATCATCATATGATGTGGAAATAACATCTATAATGTTGAAAATTATTATAAATTTCTAATTAATGATCATAAAGAAATAACAGCCTCTAGAAAAACATTAGTGTTTCCTCTACGGAAGGATTTAGTAATACCTACCTTAATCACGTCCATCTCCACATGAGAATCCACCAAATGTATTTCCATGCATCACATTCGAACTCATAAAATATCATTGTCTAAGACATCGAATATAGCCATGAGACATGAAATATCAATGTCATGTATTTCAACTCATCCATTAAAAATTGTTTGATTAGACTAAAAGAAAGATGAATATGAGTTGGGAAAAATCCCTCCCAGTGACGAGTTAAGGTTTTTGGATTGATTGTGTTTGTTGAAAAAGACAATTGACAATTTTCTGGTAGATTTTCTGCTAAAATAGGTGTTTTGAAGGTTGCATAGTTTCTATGTGTTTTTCCATATTTTTAGCATGAAAATCGGGTTTTATTTTATAGAAAGGGATGATTCCAACAAAGAAAAATTGGTGGACCATCTAACACCTAAATTATTTCACGATGGTTTTTTAACAAAATAAATTTGATCGTATATGAGCATTTCTACGCTAATCGTAAAGGAAATCCACAAAGGCAACTCAACTAGATTAAAATATGTTATGCGAACCATAAATGGTTCTTCTCGTTTGATGTTGAAGGTAGTGATTTAGAGGTCCCCACAAAGGGTTTTCATCATTTTTGAAGATACGTTGTTCCAAATACCACTACAAAAAGAATTATGCACTATAAAAACCTCATAGAGTGTTTATTTTTTTGGTGAAGAGTAATTCATAAAGGAGTTAAAAGTAATTGTGATTAGCGGGGTTTTATGGTTTATTTTCCTATATAAAGGACCCATAATAACTTCATTTGAGTGAGAAATGTTGATTAAAAATATTCATTGATGGATGTCATTGGATAAGTCTAAATGTTGTTTGTGAAGGAGGTGGCTGAACAGTGAGCTCAGTTCGCAAAGGAAGTTCATCTCATGAAGGATGTTTAGTATGAAAAGAAGTTTAGTTCATGGAGGAGTTTAGTTTATAGTTAATTTTATCTTGTAAAGGATTAGTTTTTCATAAGGCATCATCAGTGTGCAACGGAATGTCAGTTCATGGAGCACCCACACTACATAGAGTAAGGGATTTTTCAAAGGGTTTAAAGCAGTTTGTAAAGGAACAAAAACAGTTCATGAAAAAACTCTTCATGTAGAAATTTATTTATAGTGAAGTGGATTTCATCTATTGTTTGTAAATAGAGGTTAATGACACACTTATATATGTGTAAATATATTATTATTTTATTAATATTAATGGAATTATCTTTTAAAGGAGTAATACGCAAACTTCAGTTGAGATAGCAGTGAGATTTCAGTTTGTGATTGGTTGTAAACCAGGAGAGATGAACATTTTAATAGTAGTGAACTTTAGTGGGTTTGGTGCATTGGCACATTGTCTTAATATGCTCCTTGGACATTTCCTAGTGAGGCTGAACCAAGTAATTTTTTTGGTTCTGTCCTTGTTTTTATTTCCACATATTCTTTGCAACAGGAGGAGATAGACATGAGTTTTCCTTTACAATGAAATAATATCCAAAGGAGAAGTTGTTTTAATATGTCATACCATGATTCAAACCATTCAAGTTATTTAACCTAGTTGTTATATCAATTGGTATTAAAGCGTAAGGTTAAAATTAGTGTTTCTCTCTTTTTTAAAGAAATTGAAGTTTTTAATCACAAATAATTATAATCATTGATGGAACCAATTTTCATATTTGAAAGAATCACATGCATCACTAATTTTGATCATTAGGTATGGATTTTTATATAGATACTATGAAAGTTATTTCAACCAGTACTGAATGTATACATTTTTTATAAGTAGACTAAAGAGAACTAGATATCGATTCCAGAGGAATCAATGCTTTACCGAGAGCCTTATCCAACATAATATGTATAAAGATGATATTGTGTAAGTCATTACATTTCATATGGGAAATGTTTCTAAAACTCTATGAGGTTGATTCAAAATTCCATGAAGAAAAATTTCAGGTACTTTGTAACAAGTATGAGGATCCTAAAATGCACTCTAATGAGTCCATTGATGCATTCTTTGACTGGGTAAATGTTATTATGGAGGATATGTTTGGTCACAGAGAAATATTCAGTGATGTAAAATTAATCAAATGCATCCTAATAAGTATACCACCTAGGTATAATCTAAAATTCCGTGTACTGGAGGACAAATATCCAAAGAAGTTGACATTGGACAATCTACATTTCACTCTTACTGCGTACGAAATAATAAATGATGATAATGAGGATGTGGAAAAAGGTAAATCCAAATGGGTGGAAATCAAGGCCATGAAGAATCTCACCATGGAGGATGACTCGAAATATAAAATAGTGGATGAAGTGACATCATTCCTTTCCTCAAATATATAAATCAGGAATGATAATTTTAAAGGGAAACTTCATCTCACATGTTTTTATTGTGGAAATGTGGAAAATATCTTAATAAGGTTCCCCAAGAAGTTCCAATATGATGATGAAACTCCCAATATGTCTTCATATAGTTTTAATGTCAAGAAAAATACTAATAAAAATTTCTTCAAAAAGAAGAATTTATTTTATAAGAAAATGAATTTTTAGAATAATCTGAGGTAGAAGAGATTGAACACTGCAAGAATCATAGTAGAAATGATATGGCGGAAGTTATGTGAAATTTTTAGACAAGGAAAGAAAGTGGAAATTATGAAGGATAAATTGAATAAAAAATAGACCTCTAGGATGAATTAGAAGTTTCTCTTGATAGGATATATGTTTAGAGATCCAAAACATAGAAATCCAACAGAGTAGTTCATGTTTCCAAACTCTATATGCAGTATCAAGAAAAAGAGATGTCTGGGATGAAGGATGAAATTGAAAAGATTGGATCTAAAAATCTAGGAATATCATGAAATATTAATTAAGTACAAGATCAAGGTTTAATAAAAGATTGGGGGTTTTGATAGTTTGACTAACACAGTAAAATATTGAGTCAAACATATTGAAGAATTTGAGGAGGAAGTCGTCAGCCTAATAAGAAAGATAGAGCTCTTAACTTTAGTTATGATATCTGGAAATGAAGTCATGTAGGAGAAAAAAAAGTTAAATTGGTGTACCACTATAAAATTAGTTAAAGTAATTTCAATAGAAAAAGGAGACACATTATAATGACAGAACTGGTATTGGGAATGATCGCGAATAGATAGAAGTTATGATTGTTGTCAGATCACAAGTACCCGCTCTGTGGTAAATTATTTATTTGAGTATGAATTAGGATCATAATATTCAAATAACCTAAGGAAAAACTAGTAATGCAGAAATCACACATAGTCATTGACCTCATATTATATTTTATTGTTGTGGAAAGATTTGAAATTATCAAAATTTATGTTTCATAGCCAAGAGGTATCGACAAACACAACGGAAATAGAGGAATCCAAATAAATTCAATATTTCAAGAATGATTTTGATAGTAACTATTTTTGGTCTGTAGGATTTGTAAACATGGACCAATATTTATCATAAAAAATGTAGATTAATTTGTCAAAACAAATCCAAAGTGTTCGTAAATAGAAAATCAAGGATTCATTGAATGAGCTTAAAACATAAAAATCGATTTGAAGATCTGAAAGATGTAGTTGGGCCATTGTACTCTGAGGAATATCATGAATATCATTCAAATTCAAGTATTAAGCTAAATATATGGATCAAAAAGAAAAGAGTTGATTAGGAAGTGGTAGCAGGTATTTCTTTAAAAGCATCAGATCAAACTGGAATATATATCATTGATAGTGTATTCACATCCCATATGACAAGAATTAAGGATATAATGATAACAATCAAGTATGATAAGAAAGGTGTTGTCAAATTTGTAAATGATGAAGGCTTGAATATTATTAGCTCGAGAAAATCCAGGTTTGGGGGAAAAGAAATGATATGCGATGATGTCTTGATTATTGAAGTTCTCAATCACAACTTATTATGTTTTAGTCAACTTTTTGTATCAAGGGATTCTATAATATTTAAAAAGGTGTGTATCATCATGGGAAAAGACGGGGTAGTTGTTTTTTATGGAAACCACATGAAAGGGAATCCCAACCTTATGAGTAGAGAGGAAGATATGTGATTTTTATCTAAGGATAAAGAAAATAGTTTGTGCAATAAACGACTATTTAATCTATTCAAACATCCATAGAAGATCTGGTGAAGTGTGATATTTCTCAAGATATCACTATGTTATCACGTGACCGTACTCATACACATGATGCTTTCCAACAATGTAGGATCACTCAAAAGACATATAAGGAGAAAGAGGAAAGGTCAATAAGAGTGTGTGAACTGATGCATATTGATGTGTGTGGACCTATTTCACCAAAATATATTGATGAAAAGAGATATTATGTCATCTTAATTGATTATTTTAGAAGAATGGAATAGATATCAATTATCACCCACAAGTATGAGGTGTTTAGTTGCATAACACATTATCATAGGGATGTTGAAAAGATGTTGGGTCAATAAAACCAAATGTTCTAAACTGATAATGGAACAGATTTCACAAACATCCAAGTGGAGTATTATCATGAGAAAGATGGGGTAAGGTACCAAGTTTCACTAGTAAGAACTCCTCATCAAAATGGAGTGGTTGAGATAAGAAATCATATTATCAACAACATGGCCATAATTATTGTCATTGAGAAATGCCTTCTAGAGAAGTTTTCAAAAGAAGTTGTGTTGACATCAGTATAAATTTCAAAAGTAGTCTTATTGTGTCCAAAGGAAGATAATAATTCATATGAGTTTTGGTAGGGAAAGAAGCCTACATTAAAATAATTTTGATCCTTCATAAGTAAGTGCTTCATTCTCATTATGAAGAAAAACAGGAAGTTTGAATCTCATAGAGATAAAGGGATATTTATTTTCTACAAAAGAAAAATAAAAGCATATTAATGCATTAATAAGTTAATAGGGAAATTAGTAGTGAAAAATGATGATGTTTTGGTGGAAAATGAGCATAATATTCAAAAAAATCCATGAATAGTCTCAGGATGATAATGATAAAGTGATGAGAAGCTCAGGGGGAGTGAAAGTACCTAAATCAAATTTGGAGAAGGATTCAGATGATGAAAAGGATGAACTTAGAATTTTATTTTCAAAGAAACTGAAGAGTTGAGATGAAATTTATAAGCTAAACATAATCAGTGATCACATAGAACTGACACATACATGGAGTATGAAAGAGCTACATGAATCATTTCTCGTATCAAATGTAGATATAAAGTGTTCTAGAGATGTTTAAAGAGATGATAATTGGGTTTAGATGATGAAAAAACAAGGGAGCTTGAACAAATTGAAGAGTTTGACCAAATCGAAAAAAAGATATGGGAGCTTATTTTTAGACTGAAAAATAAAAACGGGTATTACAAAAAAATTGAATGAAGAAGACGCCATAATTTAAAAAAAATCATGATTGGTGTGAAAGGAATACCCGCAAATTGAGGGTATCCATGTAGATGAACATTTTCACATGTATCAAGGCTGGAAGCAATTCGACTATTCTTAGCTATAGTAGTGAAAAGGAAATTCAAAATTTTAAAAAATATATGTAAAATAAGCATTTTAGAATGGGTTTCTGGAATAAGAATTTTATATTTAATAGACATGTGGTTTTATCATTCATGAAAATGTGAAAAAAAAATTGGTTGAATAAGGTGCTATAAGGGACGAAGAAGGCACCTAGAGAATGGTATTCATGACTTAATCAGTACTTGAAGAAGCTTAGTTTTTAGCATGGTAGAGTTGATTACAATATTTTTTTTCAATAATTAGAGTAATCAATAAATGGTGGTGATAGTATATGTCGTTGATATAAAATTTTGTGGGCTGAATGAATCACAATGCAAATAGTTTTCATAATCCATGAAATGTGGGTGAAAAATGTCATTGTTTGGAGAGTAACTTTTTTCCATGGTTTACAAGTAATGAAGGAAAGGTATAGAAAATTTATTTCTCAATAAAAATATGTTATGGATGTTTGTAAAATGAATTTTAAGGTAAAATTTCAATTATATGAAAAATACAGTTGCTACATGGATGAAATTATAATGAGATGATGATAGTAAAGCAGTGAATGTCACAAAATAAAGGTAGATCATTCGCAACCTATTGCACTTAATAGTGACACAACTTGATTTTGTTTTTTTAATGCCAATAGACATGATATCAATGTAATCTTGAGGAAAGTCACTTGCTTGTAGTGAAAAAATACTTTTGTATATTAAGAGCAAGGTGTATTTTGGTTTTTAGGGCAATAAAAAATATCAACAAGAGTTATTGGGTAATATGGATGCAGATTTCTCCATTTCAAGGGATGATAGAAAATCAACGTCAGTTGGTGCACTCTATCTTGATGGACTGTTTATTTCTTGGCTGATCAATAAAAAACAATGCATTTCATTGATCACTATAAAAACTGAATATGTTGAAACTAATCAACCTTGAACACAATTATTGTGAATGAAGTAGTATCTTGAATATATGGGATTTTAAGTGAAGTATCCGATCAAAATCCACTGTGATAATTGAAGTTTTATAAATCCTAGAAAAATTCCATTCTATCACTCAAGGATGAAGCACATTGAAATTAAACATCAATTTATCAAGGAGAAAGTGGGGCATGGCCTTGTGAAGCTATAGTATGTGACTACTAATCTATAGGTTGAAAACATCCTGAAAAAGGCCTTAACTAAAGAAGAATTTGAACGACATTGACTAGATCATGGAGTTTAGTCGATTTCCCGCAATTGAATAGTGTATATGTGGGCCCCCCTCTCCCTGAGGTATTTTTTCCCCAATGTGTTTATATATGTTCTTTACAATGTTTCAAATCATAAATAAGTATCCATTGGGTTCATTGAAAAAGGGGGAGATTATGTATTGAAGAAAGGGGGAGAAGTTGATAAGGGATCAAAGAAACACATAGAGCTACAAATCTGATGATGCTAAATAGTTTTTTAAATATAATATATCATGATAGTTTTCATATGATTTTTGTAATTAAAATATGTTATTGGATTAGTTTCCTAGTGTGGAAGAAGAGTTTTTCTTCTCGAGCACAAAGGTAGAGTTTCATAAAGTGGTGTTTTGAGAATAAAGTAATTCATTGACAAACATTTCATGTTAATTTTGATTATCACATTGATCAGGGATCATATAGGATTAGAGTGCATGTTGATAAAATCTATGATTTCTTTCTGGTGTTTCAAAGTGTGAGTGGTGGTTGAAATAGGTAGTGTGTAAGGGCTCAGATAGCATTCATCCATTCTGTTGAGAGTTCTGGGTGTTGGAGGTTCCTGGTGGAGGTACCACGATATTTGGATGGTGTTTGGAGGAAAATGGGAGTGTCGCTACAAAAAATGGCATGGTTGTGGTGTGGAGGGTTGCGCTTCACCATAGTGTTGGGGGTTGTGGTGTACTGGATCCCACCTATGGTATAGGGGAGCTTGATGAAGGATTTTTAGGATACTTACTTTTGAGGCATGGCTACACATTGGAGGTTGGTTGTAGTGAAGTCTGTTCCAGGTGGTCATGAGGTTACGGTGTGGAACAAGTGGATTCAGTGTAGCTACCTTTGAGGGATACAACCTTTTCAGGGGTGGTTATGGTGTGGTGTATTGGGCCATGCCAGAGCCCCCATATCCACTTTTATAGGATCTACCCATGGAACTCAAACAATGCATTGGTCTAGGGTGGTTGTTTTGTCCCTTATATTGTGTTGTAGAATACCTTGTGTCATCTAGTTCTATATAATCGTCCCTTGGTTGCATCATTGTCTTATATTTTCTAGTGGGTCTATAAATACCCAAACCCCCATTTGAAACTAATTTTCTCCCATTTCCTCCACTTGAACCCTAAGCACCTCAGGGTGTTCTTTGAGGATATTTGAGCCCCCTTTAGAAAATGTTTGATCCTAGCTTCCTTTGTTGGATCCATGGTGATCTGTGGTGCATTCTATATCCCTTTTCTAGTGGTTTCTCCCCATTTTAACTTGTTATCCTCCCATATTATCATTTTTTTACGATTGATTTTTGCTATTATTATATGGTTTTCTTTGATATTTTTTGGTATGTTTGTGGAATGATGTCCTTGGGAGATAACAGTTTCTTATGGTAGAAGTGATCAGAGGTCTCTGGCATTGACCATTCTCATATGAAAAATTGTAACACTTTTGATATAGGGGTTTCATATATTCTATTTCATTTACATGTAATCTTAAATTGGATATATTTAAAACCTTTGAATGGTAATTGAATTAACCTAGTAAATATTAAACCAGATTAAATAAATAATTGGATAGTGATCGTATGTTGATGTTTTATACCGTGATAACGTTTTTCCTTTTGATTTTCCAGATAGTGTGTTATCTATGTTATGATTTGTGTATAATGTTTTCATGCTTGGTTTAACATGGTTAATTTGATAAAATTGGTAAAAAACATAATCTCAGAATATTTTTTGGGTGACTATGGAATTAAAGAAGAGGCATGTTTAATAATTTGATGATAATCAAGTCGATAAAATTGCATGTTAAATTGAATATGTTATTCCAAGTGGTGGTATAATTAATAAAGAATGCGAATAATGTTAATTCTTGTTGGGAATGATAATAAAAGGCATGTTAGTTGAGAATTTTCTCCTCGCTATTTTATAAAACCAATTTTATGATAGAAAGCATGTGTAACAATTTGGTAGCTTATTATAGCTGATGTATTAGGGTGTTCATATTTGGAACCTATGAATAATGAATCAGTTAATTCAATATGGAATAAAATTGATTTATTGATAATGATAAATCTTTGGGGCTGAGAGTAACCATTTGTTTGTAAAGGCTATATGCATTGTGTTTGGGAACATGAGAGGCCATTTATATGTGAAAGTTGAATGCCTTGTTTTTGGACTAGTTTCCCCCATTGATTTTTTTATTTTTTTTAAAAATTCATGTGATGTGATATGAGCATTGGATGGCTAAGCATGGGATGGAAAATGAGATATGGGTGGGATGGACAAGATGATGTGGGTGTAGTTGACATCTGTAATAGTGAGATGCATCAGGATATGCATGTGGGTGTCAAGGATGGCACTGTAGATGATGGAATGGGTTGAAGATAGGCATAGACATTATTATTCTTAAGTTGGATTCTATATTGATATGAATATGTTTAATGGTTTATGGTCATGTTGCATGTGTATTTTCATTTAATTCCCCACTATTTGAGGTATCTAGATGTGATTGGTTTTATTTCTTATTATTTTTTCCCAGAGTACCTAAAAGTATGTAATGAAGTTTAATGATGTTTAATAAACTATTTAACACATGGGGTTAGTATTTATGGAATGAAAATGAGATTTTACTCTTGAGAAAACATGGAATTGATTTGGATTTTCTTAGAGGGAAAGGACTTGTCTTGATGGTTAGAGTAATGTAATAGTAATAATTTAAATTAATGGATAATGAATTAATAAATTCTAAGTGAGTTGTTTAAGGAAAAGAAAGTAATTTAATGTAGCTCTTTAAAATTCTTGTGTATTTTTAGGGTATCTATTTCTTAGTAGTGGCAGCCACGAGTCCGAGTAACATTAGCTACAGTTAATTATAAGACTAAGTTATGTTCATAGTGTGATTGTGCTCTATATTATATTCCGTACATTATATGATTTCATGTGTTACCCCACCCATGTTGGTTAGGGTGATTGACACCTCGTGGACTCTAGAAGGGTGTTTTCTTCAACATACCAGTGGGAGGATGGATGGATGACCACATCATCTAGCCCATCTGTCTTCTTTTGGTAGTTTCACATGGTCGTATGCATAGAAGTTACTTTTCCAATATATATATATATATATGCAGAGGTATGTGATGGCCTGTGGTTATTTCACATATGTATCTATAGATGTATTATCCAAAAAATTATTATATGTATTTTGGGTATAGTTTGTGATGGATTGAAGTACCTTACTCAGTGTTTGGGTTGTGATGGTCTGAGGTATAATACCAAATGTATGATACACATCATAATGGTTTTGATGGCTCATCGAAACTACTCGGTGACTATATGTAGATGTGATATGGGATGTTTTGATAATGTGATACACAAGGTGCATGTTGGGATACTAGCCATTGTGTTTTCAATATGGTTTACTTTTGGAGAGATATGGTTCAGGACATGTGACATTAGGTAAGAGAAGAAAAATAGTGGGGAAGTGGTAGTGGGGTAACCTTGATGTTTGATTTCTATAATATATGATCTCTTGTATGTAATACATGGTGATAGATAGAAATCTAGTAACCTAGTATACATGTTTAGGTGATGAGTTAGTTTCACTGTTGTTAACATTTCTTTAACATGATTTCTTAACCTTTTTCATGATAAAATCTTAGAAGGATCCTACTGAGTATATTTTTATGCTCACCCCACATATATATAAACTATTTTTCATGTCAGCATCAACAGGTTGGAGATCAGGCAAGATATTACTAGCTCATGGTTTTTCAAAAGTTGTTTGGGTCTCATGGTCGATGTCAAGTTTACCTTTTGGGTATTTATTTTATTTTTTAGTTTTTTTAGTTGTATATGAAATTTCATGTATACACTTGGGATTTTTTTACATTTATAAGCATGTTTGGATTTGTTTATTTGTCTTCTATCTCTCTTTTTCATGATTCTCTTAGAGGTTAATTCCTCCCATTTATATGTATGATATACCCACAATGTTAGTCACCAACCCGTGACCTACTGGAAGTTGGAATCTGACGATCACCATCCTCCTCTAATTACCAGCCCAAGAGGGGTACTATTTGGGGGGAGGAGATCATAACATTGTGTGTACATGCTTGTCAAGAGAAGTGTCTAAGCAGCTCTTTAAGTGTTGTCAACAAACCAAAAGGGGTGAATTTTTGGACAAAAATCCCTCCTGGTGTTGAGTTAAGGTTTTTGGGTTGATTGTAATTATTGATAAAGTTAGTTGACAATGTTCCAGCAGATTTTCTACCAAAGAAACAATTTTTAAGGTTGCGCAGTTTCCGAGTATTTTCCATATTGTTTGGCATGAAATCTGGATTTATTTTATAAAAAATAAAGGATTCCCATGTAGAAAAATTGGCATACTGAAAAGAACCTAAATTAGTTTTCATTGGATTTTTGTAAAAGGTAACTTGACCAAATTGAAGAAAATTTATACAAACCACATATCAAGTATGTGAAACCGAAAAGAAAAATTGACAAAGAAAATTCAACGACATAGAAAAAATGATATTCCTTGAAGAAAGGGGGAGATTTTTTTTGTGAAGAAAGGGGTAGAAACAGATAGGGAGAGAAGGGAAATATAATATAGGGGGTGCAATGAAGATGATGAATATTTTCATTAAAAGATAATATATCACAATATTTTTCTTATGATCACTATGATGAAAGAAGTTTCCTAGCAGGGATGAAGAGTTAGTCTTATCTAGCACAAAGGAAGAGTTCTATAAAGTAGTGTTTCAATAATGAAGTTAGTAATTAGAAAAAAATTAATTTTACTCTTGTTTCTCATGTCGAGTGTAGATCATGTGGTCTTAGAGTGCATGTGGAGAAAATCTTTGATTTTTTCTGATTCCACAAAATGTGAGTGGTGGTTGAAGTAGGTGGTGTGTTCATGTTTGTCAATAGAAGCGTCTTAGTAGTTTCTAAAGCATTGTTAACAAAACAAAAGTGGGGGATTTTTGGGAAAAAAACCCTCCAAGTGATGAGTTATGGTTTTTGGGTTGATTATATTTGTTGAAAAATCATGTTGATAAAGTTCTAGCAATTTTTTTTCAAAGAAAGTTTTTTGAAGGTAATGCAGTTTCTTAGTGTTTTATAAGTTTTTTTCAGGAAAATTGAGATTTATTTTATGGAAAAAGTGGTATTTCATCATAGAAAAATTTTTGTAGTGCATTTCACCTAAAGGAGTTTTCAGTAGCTTTTCAAAAAAATAAATTCCACCATATAGGAGCATTGCTATACGAACTACATAGAAAGTATGTGAAACCACAAAGAAAAATATGCTAAGGCAAGTCAACCACATAAAAAATGTTTTGAATACCACAAAGGGTGTCCATGATTTGCAATCTAATGTTGTGAGTTAGAGGCCACTTCAAGGATTGTTTACAATTGTGAAGAGATGGTGTTTCAGAGACCACTAGAAAGAGGGTTATTTTGTTTATGGACCGCATAACAAGTTTAGTTTCAAGTAAAGGATAATTAAAAAATTAGTAAATAGTAATTTTGATTAGTGAGTTTTCTATTTTTTTTCATATATAAATAACCATTAATCACTTCATTTGAGTGATTGATGTTTATTATAAAGAATCATCATTGGTAAATTTGAATAAGTCTGAAAGAGGTATGTGATAGAGGTGGTTTGAAAAGGATCTCAGTTCATGAAGGAAGTTATGCTCAGAAAGAAATTTAGTTTTTGGGGAATTGTAGCACATAAAGGAGTGGTTGTTCACAATGCATCATATTTCTGTGAATAAATGTCAGTTCATGGGGCACCCATGCTATTTGGTGCAAGGGATTTCATGAAGGGTTTAAAGCAGTTCGTAAAGGAACAAAAGCAGTTCGAAAAAGGACTCTCCATAGAGTAATTGCTACAAAGTGATGTGGATTTTATCTATTGGGTGAAAATAGAGCTTCATGGAACACCCGTATATGTGTGAAACTATTCTAGGATGACTCATATTAATGTAAAAATATTCTGAAAGAACAGTGTGCAAACGTCAGTTGAGAGAGAAGTGAGATTTCAGTTCGTGATTGGTTGTAAACAAGGAGGGAAATTGAGTCTTCTCCAAACATTATAACAGTAGTGCGCTTTAGTGGATTTGGTACATCGGCATATTGTCCTTGTAGGATCGTTAGATGTAGCCTGATGAGGGTGGACCTATTAAAAATTATTGTAAACTATGCCTAATTTAATTTTCACTTATTCTTTATTATTGGAAGGAGAGAGAAGTGAGTTTTGTTTAATGATGATACAAGGTTCCAATGGATAGTTGTTTTAATTTTTCATACCCGGATTCACCCCCTCTCTTAGAAAATTTATCCTGGTTGGGCTATCAATATGTCAAATATTATTCATCCAAGTATATGATCACATCACATGTCACTTAACTATGTATAGTAATACATTTTCTCAATCTTCCACAATCCAAGGTCTGAATGTCAAACTTTTCATACAAGATTAAAGAATATCTTCTTATTTTAGAAAAACACACAACATGATTACCAACATACCCAACCACCCATTATTTATCTCAATCTTTATGACTAATTCAAGAAATATATCACAGTGTCATAGCTCACATGTAGGATGCATTAATAACCTTATCTATTAGAGATTACTATGAAATATTCACCCTAAGTATATCAATGAATTTATGTACAATATTACATTTGATACACTAAAAGTGGTAAAATCCATACATAAATTAATACTTGTGTCCCATAAGTGAATTTTTTATCATCATATAAAACCCTATTAATGTTAATAATTACATATTATCACAACTCAATTATTTCCATGGAAACCATCAATAAGGGATAACTCAGAAGCCTACCTCTAAGGGGTTATTTACATTCCCCCCTCATGTTATATTTTTATCTTTTACATTGTAACACCCCGATATTTTGTGAGATAAATTATTTTTAATTTCTTTGATGTCTCCTATTATACACTACATGAAGATTATCTTGTACTATATGCAACACCGTATTAGCTTGCATTATACGCAACACTATTCTTGGCTCATGTTACACAAAATTTCAAGTTCGTTTTGTGGAAATTATTTTACGCAACATTAAGTATAGATTTGGTTTAATGTATAAATGAAATAAGTTTTGATTATGTTATATGCAACACCAAATAGAGATTTCAATACATAGAGCCCTGACATGGCTTTAATTACACACAGTCAAGACCTTCTTCAATAGTGTGTGTAGTACGCAATACCAAGTTTCACTAAACAAGATATTATTATAATATTATTATGAAATATCTGTTATGAATAGTAATACCCACTTTTTGAAATTTTATAAATTTTATCTTTCAAAATGGACTTCATTTTTGGATTCGGAATATCAAAATTATCCTAGGGTGAATTTTTGGTATTTTTCTGAAAACATTAAATTTTTTATGAATAGTGAAAACACTAGGTTACTCTTTAAAAATCGACTTTTTATATAAATAATTATTTATTTTATTTAAATTTATTTTAGGTCCAAATTGACACATAATATGTATATAAGTTGAATGTAATTCATTGGAGTCATTTTATAATAATTTTAGACATATTAAAAATTTATTGAACTTTTCACCCTCTTTTACCCACCTCTTAGGAGAGTATGAAAATTTACATAAAACTTAATTTTACCGCTTCTATGAGTGGAATTTCGATAATACAAGAGACACGGTTAATATTAAGGAGTAAAATGTGGTTTAATAAGATAAAATTAATTTTTTGTGAATAGTAACTTTTTACTTTTATTTACCACGGTTAAAAGTAAATAGGGTAATTAAGGGTAAAAATGGTACTATTATTAACCTAACACATGTCCTGATTCTATTGGATAAGTGTATTTCGACCAAAAACAACCTTAGGTATAATATATTATCCTTTAGGTCCACTAGGATTATATTAGGACATTTATTATTATTTTATTTAAAGAAGAATTAAAATAGTTAAAATCAATGTTTAATAACTAAAACATTTTTAATATAGCGTTATACATAAGATAAATTTGACTATAAATATTCATTAAAAATCTAAAAAAATTTACTAAATAATGTTATTTTATTTATAATTTGTATACATTAAATAAGTTAATTTATTTATGACACAATGATGATGAAATAATTACCTTATAAATAAAATATTAACATAATTAATGTTATAAATACCCAAATAAATGTAATTTGAGACTTTTTATAAATTCCAAAAAAATTTAAGGTTAATATGACTTGTTAGTATTGATTAAATTAACGTTTTTAGAACTAATCATGATGTTATGATTTTTACAAAAATCAATTACCAAATAGTGTCAAAACTGATATAAAATAGTTTTTAAAAAAATATTATGTTATTAAATGTTTTTTTATTCCTAAAAATATAAGGTTTGGAAAAATGACTTATATAAGGATATATATATTAATAATGAACCACTTGTGGTTCTTTTGTCTTGTTATAGTAAGTTTATTAACCATATAGTGAAAAAAACAAGAAGACACGATAAAACATAAATTATTTAACTTAGAGTTAAATCTAAATGATAAGGTTAAAATAGTAACCTAAACTTATCTAAAACCTATTGGTTGAGAGGATTTCGACCCATCCCCACCTTATCTTAGAAATAAATCAATTAAGAGTTATTAAAAAACGAATATGACTTTATTATTAAATAATATTTTAAGTTTTCCTAAGGTTCCCCTCTCTTCCCTTATAAAAAAGGAACCCATTACCTCTTCTCTTCACACCCTTTTGAGCCTTGAAGGTCGGACAACCCCTGCCCATTTATCATATCATCTTCCCTATAAACATTATAGAGGTTCTGGTATCCCCAGAAGGCCAACCCTAGTGCCTTAAGAAGAGGTTAATAAGAGGTGCGTCAAAGAAGAGGTAATATCCTCTACCGATTCTTTCTAATTTATTTCTTCTTTTAATTATTCTTATTTATTTGTTTCATCATAAATTAATAGAATAAGTATCACTCATATACTTATATGTTATTATAAATATGAAAAAACCCAATTTCATCTTCTATCCAGCCTATGGAAAATGAAATCATTGCGCGTGCGTACGTACAGAATACCGTCTCCACGCCGTGGTGTAATCTATTTTCCACCACCACCTTACTTGGATGGGTATAATGGTGTAAATAAATTACTATATATGATTATTTTAAAGTGATATTGATTATGAAATATTATACAAACACTTCAATACAATTCCACGATCATGTGAATGATATCATCGCTCGTGCGTACGTACGGACTACCGTCTCCACGAAAGCGATGAGATTCATTTTCCATGATTAACCATTCAAGTATGATTATAAAGTATATATAATAAATAATCAAGAAATATATTACATAATAATGATAATGGATTTATGTACATATATGTTTCATTTACTTAATTCCATTTAATTCAATAAGGAAATGAAAACAGCGTTCTTGCATACGCACGACCTACCGTCTCCATGAACGGTGTATTTCATTCCATTTATCAATATATCATATATATTTATATACTGAATATATATTATATATAAATAATTTTTTAAATTTTGGAATTAAGTAAATCAGGATATAAGTAATAATATCAAGAATGACATGTCGAAACACGTATGATAAATGAAACGATTTTACCCAAAACGCTGCTTTAACATGGAATTTACAAAAGAATGGGTAATATAAAGTCATAAGTGAACCATATATGATATAATAACAATGAATATGATTATTTAATAAGTCTATGACATTATTTAAATCATTATATATCAGGTTCGGATACATACGAAGCATATCGGACCTAAGGTAAGGGATATCTATTCCAATCTCGTTCTTATCTGAGATTGTTATTCGTAAGTATTTACTAGGGTTATTGTTATCATCCATGCACATGTTTTCTACAAATGTTTTCATGTATTTTTAAATTCATTTTTACTCATTTTTAAAATTTACCACATGTTATGAATGGAATCTTACTTTTGTTTACCACACATGGATGTTTTGACTTTTCCGAAAAAAGTACGAGAAGAATGTTATTTTTAACTTATACGGCGTGAATGGATTTTTACGGGTTCATAACGCCTCATTTTCATGAATCTTACTATAGAAGATTTTGTGACTATTTTCAAAAAAATACATTTCTTTTAAAATTTCATGGCATTTTATGAAAAGAAAATGATTTTGAGGAAGAAAGGATATTTTCCTCAAGAGTTCATTTCAAGTGTTTTATCAAAACCAATTTCCATCTAAGATGACATTATTTCATATGTGTATGTTTCAAGTATAATGTATCTATGATTTACATGGTTTGACTTTTCTTATGATGAAATGAAATCCATTTGTTTTATATTGATTATGTTATGATGGGATGATGTTTATGAAACCCATTTTACTCATTAGGTTATGATGTATGATTTATGTTTATTTTCTGGCACAAGTAAGAATGATTTCATTGTGAGATGGATGGGACCTATATCTCCCTACAATGCATTGGGTAATGATTTATATCTCATGAGATAGATATTGATGGAATAGTAAGTTAATCTGATTCAGTATTTCAGGACTGGAATGAGGAGTGAAATCGATTTAGAAAGGGACTTTGTCCACTAAGATGGTCTCGGAAGCAATGACTTGGATACTATGGAGATAATATCATGTGATTAATGGTTTTCCACAATTACATGATTTATTTCGAAGATATTTGATGATTATTGATGTTCCATTATGATCTATGCCTTACGCACTTCTATGTTTTTTGTCATTGCTCAAGATTTTGATGTTTAAAAATTATGTTAATGTTTTTAAGTTCAAATGTATATTGTTTGTTTTATTTTCTCCATGCATACCCTTACTGAGAATTTGATCTCACCCTTTATATGTTTTCTTTTCCCCAGGATATAAACAAAGGTTTTAGGTAAGAAAACAAAAGGGGAAGATCTTTATGGGAGATGTTGAAGATCTTTCACCACGATTAAAAGATTATGTTCTGAGTTTCCAAAGACACTAAACTATTACGGTCCTTTGGTGTTTGTTTTTGTTATGTATTAAGTATTACGTAAAAGTAATGTAATTTCCATGTATGTCAAGATTTGGGTCTCTACAGTTTGTATTAGAGGGAAGGTTTAGTTAACCTTTGGAAACTAGGATGCAAAAACTTTTGTGAGAACCCTAGAGATATTTCTAAGGTATGTCTAGGGATGTACCTAAGGTTAAGTATAAGTATAGGTTATAGTCCTAGAATTATAGTAATGATCCTAGAATTAAACCTAAGATGTTATATATTGAAGGTAATCCCCCTTTATTATGTTGTTTTCCATAGAATGATTTTTTCCTCTCACACTGTTCTTTTTGGGTTTTAGACGATGGCTGGAACCCGAAGGAACCGTGTTGATCAATGTAATGGAAAATTCAATGATTGTCCTCCTGAACAAACCAATGTCATGGGAGATGGAGTGAAAAATATTATTTCTATACTTACACAAGATATGAATCATTATAGACTTTCAAATGAGTAGATAAGGGAACAATATTCTATTGAGTCCTTCATGAGGCAACGTCCACCTTCTTTCAGTGGGTCTTGTGATCCACTTGTTGCTGAAAATGGATCACTACCATTGAAAAGATATTTTCCATAATTCTCTTTTCGGAACATGAAAAATTAATTCTGGTTATTTTCCGTTTAGGAGGTGAAACAGATCAATGGTGGACTCTAACTAAGAATACATGGCCCCAAGATGAAATTGAATCCATGGAATGGGACGAGTTCATGAAATTGTTTTTCAGTAAGTACTTCCCTCATATTCATTGAAGAAAGATGGAAAAGGAGTTCCTTGAGCTTAAGCAGAAGGATGATGAATCTTTTGGTATATACGAAGAAAATTTTACAAGAATTTCAAGGTATACATCTGGCTTTATCATCCAACCTGAAAGTGAAGTTGATGGATTCTTCAGTGGATTAAAACCAAGTCTTCGAAGGGAATTATCTATAAGAGACTTCTGTAGAAATGAAGAAATTTTGCGTTGTTATATCAAGGTAGAACTGGAAGTTGGTGTAACATATCCATATCATGGTTCTGACAAGAAACGAAAGATGGAGTTCATGGAGAAATCTCTGAATAATGGTGAAAAGAAGATGAATGTTTATTTATGATCAAAGTGTGGAAAGAAGCATGGTGGAGATTGTCTTAAAGGGACTATAAAATGATTTAAGTGTGGAAAAGAAGGTCATCGAGCAGCTGAGTGTCTAAGTAATGGAAAAATGGTTTCTAATGATGTGAATAAATAAAAGACTATAGAGAACGCACCACCAACACTTCAATGCTTCAAGTTCAAGGAAATGGGGCATTATGCTAATCAATTCCCTAATCCAAGGGTTAATGATGATCAATGTGAGCGACCTCTTAAGGAAAAGGATAAAGGGATGTCACATAAGATAACTACTTGTGATTTTGAGTATGATAATTATGTTGTGTAATGATTAAGTTTTTATGTAATAGGATTTCAAAATAGTATCATGGAATCTCATTTATGGTATCGTGGAATTTTGGAATATCTATGTATTGATTTTCAATAATTATATGGTTCCGGTAACCATGAAAAGTGATTGAAATATTTTTAGAAGGAAGATGATATGAGCATAATGAGGGATAAAGATAAAATGAAATGATCTCATGACTGATATCATGGTTTGAGTATATAGAAATTTTGGGATTTTGGTATGTGGAAAGAGTTAACTTTTGACAGCATTGATGTTTTCACTAAGGTCCATTGGGTATTCATTTTTCAAGAGAATACATGATTAAGGTATTCACATGTTTGGAATGTGACCAACAAGATATATCGTATGATATATGGGGGATAAATGATGGTATTAACATGCTTGTTTGATGACATTTCTAGTAATCGTTCTCTTTATACTATAAGATTGGACAGAAGTATTTTGGATAAGCCTAAATGTTGGAATGGATTATGTTGGACATAAGCTAGTATTGTTTAAGGATTGAACTTTTTATCGATATTATTTATGGGATGTTATAATAATTTAGTTTTAGTGAAAGGACAACCTGTAGGACGGGCGACAACCCATCGCGTCGGACAAGGCTGTGGGAACCAACCCACAACCGAAGTGCGACATGCCTTTATCACCTACCACTGGACTACAGGAAGTCCCTGGTTAGTCGAACTAGTTTTATTTTATTAAGTGGTATTATAGATGAAGTATAAGTCCATTGTTGGAATCATATAAGATTAATCTCACCATCGATGGACTTATGTTTATTTAATAACACATGCTAAACTTTTTGTGATAGAAAAAGATTGGATGACTTATCATTCTATTGAATGATCTGATAAAACTTCTTGAATGAAGAATTCAGCTTCATTTCTTTAAATAAGGATGAAGTGGAAATTGTTCATGGAATGACCAACGATGATATTACACCGAAATCAAGTAAATATTTCTCCTTATGTAAAAGTTCATCAATGTTAGGGAAATGATCTTGGAAACCAAAAATGTTGTCCCTGTAGTCTCATATCTGATGAATTAGATGGTACCTTAGATCATCACAAATTTATAGCCTTGCGATTCTTGGATTTTTCATAGCCATGATATCTACCACTCTCCATCAGAACATGACGGTTAGATTTCTCTTCCATATCCATACTTTCACATATATACTCCTATGTGGGAACCCAAGTGATGAGTTACTTTGGGTATCAGTTTTGTTTCAAAATTTCCTTTTTAAAATGATGATTTAGTATTCCTTTTTATGATGTGGGTTTCTATGAATGAAACTTTCAAGTAGTAAACGATTTATAACCCTGATGAATTTCGAGGGAGAAATTCATTTTAAGGGGGGTAAAATGTAACACCCCGGGATTTTATGAGATATATTATTTTTAATTTATTTGATGTCTTCTATTATAAACTACACCAAGATTAGCTTGTACTATACATAAAACCGTATTAGCTTGCAGTATACACAACACTATTCTTGGCTTGTGTTACACACAATTTCATGTTCATTTTGTGGAAATTATTTTACGCAACATTAAGTATAGATTTTGTTTAATGTATAAATGAAATAAGTTTTGAGTATGTTATACGCAACACCAAATGAAGCTTTCAATACATGCAGCCCTGACTTGGCTTGCATTACACGCAATCAAGACCTTCTTCGATAGCGTGTGTAGTACGCAATACCAAGTTTCACTAAATGGGATATTATTATAATATTATTATGAAATAGCTGTTATGAATAGTAATACCCACTTTTTGAAATTTTGTAAATTTTATCTTTCAGAATGGACTTCATTTTTGGATTTGGAATATCGAAATTAGCCTAGGGTGAATTTTTGGTATTTTTCTGAAAACTTTCATTTTTTGATGAATAGTGAAAACACTGGGTTACTCTTTAAAAACCGACTTTTTATATAAATAATTATTTATTTTATTTAAATTTATTTTAGGTAAAAATTGATACATAATACCTATATAAGTTCAATGTAATTCATTGGAGTCATTTTATAGTAATTTTAGACATATAAAATATTTATTGAACTTTTCACCGTCTTTTACCCATGTCCTTGGAGAGTTTGAGAATTTACATATGACATTATTTTACCGCTTTTATGAGTGGAATTTCGAAAATCAGAGAGACATGGTTAATATCAAGGAGTGAAATGTGGTTCAATAAGATAAAAATAATTTTTGGTGAATATTAACTTTTTACTTTTATTTACCACGGTTAAAAGTAAATAGAGTAATTAAGGGTAAAAATGATACTATGATTACCATAACACATGTCCTAATTCTATTGGATAAGTGTAGTTCGACCAAAAACAACCTTAGGGATAAAATATTACCCTTTAGGTCCACTTGAATTAGATTAGGACATTTATTATTATTTTATTTAAAGAAGAATTAAAATAGTTAAAATCAAAGTTTAATAACTAATTTTTTTTAATATATCGTTATACATAAGATAAATTCGACTATAAATATTCATTATAAATATAAAAATATTTATTATATAATGGTATTTTATTTATAATTTTTAGACATTAAATAATTTAATTTATTTATGACACAATGATGATGCGGTAATTACCTTATTAATGAAATATTTACATAATTAATGTTATAAATACCCAAATAAATGTAATTTGAGACTTTTTATAAATTAAAATAATTTTTTAGGTTAATATGACATGTTAGTATTGATTAAATTAACTTTTTTATAACTAATCATTATGTTATGATTTTCACAAAAATCAATTACCAAATAGTGTCAAAATTGACATAATATAGTTTTTCAAACAAATATTATATTATTAATTGTTATTTTATTCCTAAAAATCTAAGGTTCGGCCAAATGACTTAGATAAGGATATATATATTATTAATTAACCACTTGGGGTTCTTTTTTCTTGTTATAGTAAGTTTATTAACCATAAAGTGTAAGAAAACAAGAAGACACGGTAAAAGTTAAATTATTTAACTTAGAGTTAAATCTAAATGATAAGGTTAAAATAGTAACCTAAACTTGTCTAAAACCTATTGGTTGAGATTATTTCGTCCCATCCCCACCTTAGCTTTGAAATAAATCAATTTGGATCTATTAAAAACCGAATATGACTTTCTTATAAAATAATATTTTAAGTTTTCCTAAGGTGACCTTCTCCTCCCTTATAAAAAGGGAACCCCTTCCCTCTTCTCTTCACACCCTGTTGAGCCTTGAACCTCGGCCATCCACTTCCCATTTACATTATAATATTCCCTATAAACATTATAGAGGTTATGGTCTCCTCAGAAGACCAACCCTAGTGCCTTAAGAAGAGGTTAATAAGAGGTGCGTCAAAGAAGAGGTAATATCCTTTACCGATTCTTTCCAATTTATTTATTCTTATACTTATTATTATTTATTTGTTTAATCATAAATTAATAGTATTAGTATCACTAATATACTGATATTTGATTATAAATATGAAACAACCCAATTTCATCTTCTATCCATCCTACGGAAAACGAAATCACCGCGCGTGCGTACGTACGAAATACCGTCTCCACGCCGTGGTGTAATCTGTTTTCCACCACCACCTTAGTTGGAAGGGTATAATTGTGTAAATAAATAACTATATATGATTATTTTAAATTGATATTGATTATGTAATATTATACAAATACTTAAATACGATTCCACTATCATGGGAATGATATCATCGCTCGTGCGAACCTACGGACTACCGTCTCCACGAACGCGATGAGATTCATTTTCCATGATTAACCATTAAAGTATGATTATAATGTATATATAATAAATAATAATGAAATATATTGAATAATAATGATACTATATTTATGTACATATGTTTCATTTACTTAATTCCATTTAATTCAATAAGGAAACAAAAACAGTGTTCATGCGTACGCACGGCCTATCGTCTCCATGAACGGTGTATTTCATTCCATTTATCAATCTATCATATATATTTATATAATAAATATATATTATATATAAATAATGTTTTACATTCTGGAATTAATTAAATCAGGATATAAGTAATAATATCAAGAACAACATGTCAAAACACATACGATAAATGAAACGATTTTACCCAAAACGCTGTTATAACATGGAATTTACAAAAGAACGGGTAATATAAAGTCATAAGTGAACCATATATGATATCATAAAAATGAATATGATTCTTTAATAAGTCAATGACATTATTTAAATCATTATACAGGAGGTTCGAATACGTACGAGTCATATCAGACCTAAGGTAAGGGATAACTATTCCAATCTCATTCTTATCCGAGATTGTTATTCGTAAGTATTTACTGGGGTTATTATTATCATCCATGCGCATGTTTTCTAAAAATCTTTTCATGTATTTTTAAAGTCCTTTTTACCCATTTTTTAAATTTACCACATGTTATGAAAGGAATCTTACTTTTTTTTACCACACGGGGAACTTTTTGACTTTTACGACAAAAGTATGTGAAGAATGTTATTTTTAACTTATACGACGTTAACAGATTTTTACGATTTCATAATGCCTCATTTTCATGAAGCATACTCTACAAGATTTTAAGAATATTTTCAAAAAAATACATATCTTTTAAAATTTCAAGGCATTTTCTGAAAAGAAAATGATTTTGAAGAAGAAAGGATATTTTCCTCAATAATTCATTTCAAGTGTTTTATCAAAACCATTTTCCATCTAAGATGATATTATTTCATATGTGTATGTTTCAAGTATAATGTCTCTATGATTTACATGGTTTCACTTTTCTTATGATGAAATTATATCCATTTGTTTTATATGGATTATGTTATGATGGTATGATGTTTATGAAACTCGTTTTACTCATTGGGTTATGATGTATGATTTATGTTTATTTTGTGGCACAAGTAGGATTTATTTCATTATGAGATGGGTGGGACCTATATATACCTACAATGAAATGGGTAAAGATTTATATCTCATGAGATAGACATGGATGGAACAGTATGTTAATCCAGTTCAGTATTTCAGGACTAGAATGAGGAGTGAACTCAATTCAGAAAGGGACTTTGTCCACTAAGATGGTATCGACAGCAATGCCTTGGCCAATATGGAAATCATATCATGTTCTTAATGGTTTTCCAAAATTACATTATTTATTACCATTCTATTTTATGATTATTGATGTTCCATTATGATCAATTCCTTACGTACTACTATGTTTTATGTCATTGCTCAAGATTTTGATGTTTACACATTATGTTCATGTTTTTAAGTTCAAATGTATATGGTTTGTTTTATTTTCTCCATGATTACCCTTACCGAGAATTTGAGCTCACCCTTTATATGTTTTTTTCCCCAGGATATAAAGAAATGTTTTAGGTAAGAAAAAAAGGGGAGTATCTTTATGGGAGATGTTGAAGATCTTTCACCACAACTATAAGATTATGTTCCGAGTTTCCAAAGACACTAACCTATTACGGTCCTTTGATGTTTGTTTTTGTTATGTATTAAGTATTCCAAAAAAGTAAATGTAATTTCCATGTATTTCAAGATTTGGGTCTCTACATAAATCATATGTACAAATTTAGAACTCATATATAGGAAAAAAACATATACATTAAAATTGGTCTTATTACATCTTAACATGTAATGAATTCAAACATCTCATATTTCTTTGTTGTGTTAGACGCCTTGTCAAAGAACATGCTACATCAATATGTAACACCAACTAAATTATCATGTAACAATTTAATATATCCTTATAGAAATCTTCCCACTAAACTCTTTAATGAGATGATATTTTATAAAAGATGTATTTTTAAAAATGGTGATATTAGGATTTTATTCTACATTAGAAACAACCCTTAGTTCAAAAATGAACTTTTAAATCCAAATAACACCATTGACTGCATATAATGTTGTGTTGTAGTTAGATTTTCTTGAAAAAAGAATAATTGTTTGAAACTATTCCAGCTCATTATTTTACCATACAAAACAAAACTATAAAATCATATAGAATCAAGGAATCATTTTACAACAAGTTATTCATATAAAAAACAAAACCATGATTTTTATCATGCAGCATAAAGATATTATTTATTGGCATTTAGTGGATCATTGGAATTTGATTGGTAAATAATCCTTAGTAAAACTCAAATAATGAAACACTGATAAGAACTCCTTCGACTTTAACATGTTATACCACTTTAGTAATTTACCAATATGTGTCCATATTCAAACTAAGAAATAATTTCTTGATATATCTCTATAGATCTTCACATTTAATATATATGTTATTTTTTCATACCCTAATATTCATGTGTGAAACCCCTATCCTCTAATAATCACCTTTGGAGAAGTCATTATTAGTTTCATGATCTCCTATTATTCCTCTTATACCCCTATGAGGCACTTGTAGATGCTTTTATCAGATGCTCCAATTATACATGCTAGGATCATCACTCGATCTCTGACCAGAAGCTCCAGTTGGTGCATGTCTGGATACAATTATAGTAGTTAATCATCTAGAAATGCTGGTCTGGACTATATTTCAACTTATTCCAAGAATCATTATATGTATCTCAACTCTCTAGACTAATTATCTTTCCACACCTCTGTTTCACTAACCTATTAAGATCCCCATGATACCTTTCATGGTTGTTTTAACACCATCTTAGATGCCCGAGATGATCACACCATTCATGCGACTCATAGATGACTACCTTAATTCCACCATATGTCAATGAGTGGAAGGGGATAGTGAATGTGATCTGCAACCTATATCTAGGATATGGGTGTATCTAGGTTCATTCTAATTGAATAATTCCTTCTCTAGACAAGTTTCCATGGACGAGTGTGTGAGAAGTGTAACACCCCAAGATTTTTAAAATAAAATTAATATTGAATGAATAAAACACTAAGTCTCTACAAAACAACAATTTTTTATAACCTATCCAGTAAACATAATTTATCCACATATGATATTTTAATTTCGAAAAACTGACATACACGGTTGCATTCAGTAAGGTATTTAGAGTCTGATAGAATCAACATAGTTATTAGGGAATAGTAACATACCCTTATGAATAGTAATATGAATATTAATATGACCCTTATAAAAATTAAATCATATTTTTATTTTATTTTCATAATGTTATAAGATAATGATATATTGATTATTTTTTCAAGATGATATAAAACGAATTATAGTTTTAAAATTGTTATTTTTTGAATAAACTATGATTTTATTTAAAAATTAAATTAATAATATTTAGAAAATTATTTTCAAAAATTGGGGTTCATTTTTAAATTATACACATTTAAAAATTGTTGGGGTGAATTTTTGGAATTTTTCTAAAATACTTCAAATTTAGGTGAATAGTAAAATACGATAATTTGTGATAAATACTAAATACATGATTTATTGAGTCATAGGTGATGTAAGGTTAATGTAAGACCACTTGTTTTGAACTCACATGCACATATTACTATTCTTGGTTATAAGAATCAATACTATTGGATTTCTTTGGAATAATAATATAATAAGGAGTAAAATAATGGGAAAACCCTCCACTTCTCCACTATAACCCCCCCCCCCCCTCACTCTCTCTTCACTTCACCCCACTAAAACCTTGTTCCTTTCCTAAATTCTACTCAAATATCCTCCCAAGATCCTCCCCCACATCCAGTATCCTTTGGTTTTATAAAAATACCAAAACCTCTCCCCAAAAAAGGCTCTCAAGGAAGGTTACTTCAAGAGGTAAACTCCTCTTTTCATTTCTTTTATTTAAAGTTTTTTTATTTTCCTTTTCTTTACTCAAATCCTTTCATCCAAATGTTGTGATGACTTTAGTACCTTACATGTACTATAATTTTTTTATGATAAAGGAATATTTCTTCATCATCTCTCTTTTCCCCTTCTTTTATACTAGAAATGAAAACACCATCCGAGATGTGTTAATTTATCACAGTCAAGGATGATGGGTTTTCAATTTCTATTAACATTTTCAATTATGGTCATAAAACCAAATTTATCATTTAACCAGACTATAATATATGTATTACAACTTATTTAGTTTTCTAGGATCCTTTTTTACACATGATATTAATTTATAAATCAAAATGAGTTTGTTGTGATCAGGAACCGCCAATGAACCAAAAAAAGTGTCATTAAAGTTTTATATAATGATCCATCTTCACTCCCAATATCGAAACAAAATTTTTAACCATGTAATCTTAGGGTTTTTATATATTAATATAAAACTTGTATTCTGGACAACCATTCTCATTCTATATGTTTATCCATACATGAATATAAGTAAACCAATCATGAAAGGCAAGGAAGAAAACACTCCCAAACAATGAAATTGAATATTTTAACCCATAAAAGGCAATAAATGAACCTAATAAGGTTATAATAAATAAATTACAGGTATAGGAGGTTCTAGAATCATTAATATATGAACCTAAACTTTATTATTCAGCTCATTAATATCAAGTGGGGGGCACCTTCGGACTTAAGGTAAGGGTTTTCTACCCGAATATCCATTTTCATTCGGGTTACTCTTATTATCTACTTACCTTAATTAAATTCTTATTTATTAATATTTATTACTCATATATTCTATAATAATGTTTTATATACGTGTAACAACTAGAACCTGGCTTTTGTTTATGGTGAGTTATATGTTTTAAAAGGATCTTTCAAAAAAAATTCCTGAAATACAAGTCTGATTCAAGAGAATTTCTCAAATTCTTACCTATTTTCAATGGAACTCTATAATCTATTTTTGGAACCATTATCTTTATAGAATCACTCATTTTATTATGACAATAATAACTTACTTCATTTATGCTTTTATATAAATGTTTTTCTGAAATAACTCTTCTTTTTAAAGTAAAAGAGTATTTATCTCAAGAATTACTTGATGGTTTTATAAGAGTATCTTCATATATTTCAAAACTCTTCTTGATTATTCTGTATTAATGGGATTAATATTTTATGATATCATCTACCATCTTTAATTTAATTATTTATTATTATTTTGACTATGGATGTGCTATCTTAAAACCATTCACCAATTTACTCTGATTGGTTAGTGTTTATGTTTAATGTTTGGGGAATGTTATTTACATTTCATATATTAGTTTAAATATGAATTTATATGTTGTTTATGTTTATTCTAATTCATATAAGGAATTAATTTAACTTAGTAAGTGTCGTGTGGGGCCCACTATATCCCTTAGTGTATCGGTAAGTCTCGTGAGACAAATTATGGTCTTGACACGAGGCCTTGACAAAATGGATATTTATGGTCTTGGCACGCGGCTTTGATGGTATGGTTATGATGTCCTACATTATGAATTACCTCATTATTAAAATAGTATTGATAATTAATGTTTTTATTTGACTATTATAATACCCAATATTATGGTCAATTATGGTATTATTTATTCATCTCTTATTCCTGCCATAATATGTTCATGTTTATTTTTAAAGGCATGCATTTTTAGTTATTTACCATGCCTAATGTTTATGTTTATAATATAATCCGCTATATTTCTTACCCTTACTAATCATTTTAGCTCACCCCATTCTTATGTTATATTTTTTCAGGACATGAAGAAGTTTATTATGAGTGACCTGTATGGATAAACTTATAGTTGTGGATCCTACAAATAAAACATATATTTTCTATTTCATTTAAAGTTGTAATGTTAGACTTATATATGTATCTTTATTCCAAATCTACTAAAATACTTGGTCCTTCATGATGCATATTTATTTTTTATATTCTGATGTAATAAAATAAGGCACCGTCTCTGGGTGACTGGGGTTGGGTCCATACAAGAAGGAGGTATAAATCACATAAAACCTAGATGTGTGCATCAAGGGTGACATAACCTACTGGGATTGAGGCATCTTGTAGGAGGCATGCAAAGATCAAGTGCATCCTACCCATGAGAATTCACATTGGAGGGGAATAGGGAGTGTGTGAGGAATCTTGGGTAGCAAGGATGTTTTGGGCACTAGACAGAAGTAGGGAACTCAAGCACAATGGTAACTAGCACATTTTTTTCTCATGTTAATGAGCAAGTGGTGTATGTGAAGGCTTATCCTATAAAAAATTATCAATATAATGAGTATCCAAACAAAATATTTCAAATATTATAATATTTAATTCTGATTTGATTTTAGGTTATCTTGAAACTCCTTATAGGTAGATATAATATGAATTAAATTTTGAATCCTCCTTGTAGGTAGATATGATATTTATTCCCTTGTGAAAGATAAAGGAATACAATAGGTCAATAAAAAAACATTAACCTTAAGATAAAAATAATTAAACATTAATATTATTGCAATTTTTTAAATTATATTGTTAACAAAATACTTCTACTATGTTTGGAAAAAATACTATAGTTTCTAATCTTGTTTACATACATGTAGAGTCCATAATACGGTTATTCCTAAAGGGTTACATTTAAAATTGGTGTTTTAATTATTTTATCGAGATTACATATTGTTAGTTAATTTTAATGAAGAATCCTAAATCGTGTGTCATGTGTGAAACATTTGTTAATTTATTTGTTTTTTTTGTTTTCCTAAAATGAAATTTTTATATCCATTTCAAATAAAACACCATATGAAGATTCTCCATTACACCTATTATTTGAAAATTTTGAAGACTTTGAGGGCTTTTTCAGAATTTTTTGTTGAAAACCAAATTCCTTGGTACATGAACTATTCCTCATGTGATTCCTACACTTTGAATCTCTAAATTTTTTGGTCACTCTAATTTAAATTTCAAAATCATGCTTTAAATCTCATTGATATGTGAAACAATAATAGTTTAAATTTTTTAATCCAATATATTCTTATTTATATATTTTTATTTTAATATATGTAAATCCAATTAGACTTGTTTTGCAGTTAAAAATGGATTCTAATTTTTTTGTGGCAGATGTAATCAACCTTATATCTATTGTAGCGCACCCATTCCATGCATTTCTCAATCCCTATAATATTTCATATGGGCTTTTATTATTTTCGAACCACTCTATCCTAAGGGCCTGATATTTATCCCTCTCATGTATTTTAATGAACTGTGATAAATCAATGGAAAATAAATATTAAAATTTTATTGGTTTTAATATTGAATTTGTTAAAATGGATAAATTTTATTTGGATGGTATGTGAAAATTTAGATGTACAAAAAGAAAAGGAAAAAAATAAATTCTTATTTTCATGTCATTTGTGTATGTTTAAGGATGGGGAAGAGTACCAAGAACCATAATATGTCTGGTTCTTCCCTTGTCTATGAAATATGGAAGAAGTGTTTTAAGAAACATTTCAATGCCCATGATATTAGCCTCGTTCACATTAAAAAATCTTCCCAACACCCCTTATTTGGGCATCCCCTTCTCCACTGATATCCTATTTACACCTTTTCATGGAATTTGTAAACTTCTGAATGTCAGAATCTAACCCTCTAGCCTCCATAACAACAAAGGCCATTGCCTTGTCTCTCTCTTTACAGTTGTAGGATGGGATGAAGATTTCAGTAAATAATCATCAGTAGTGGCAATGAAAATTTTCATATTATAGACATCAGTGGAAGGTAAAAGGACGTAAATTTTTAAAATTATTCTATTTAAATTCATTTATTTTATAACTACTTTATTTAATTAATTTTATAATATAACTACATTAATTTTGAAAAATTATAATTAATTTTGATAGTGTAGTATTATCATTGTATTTATCTCCCTTATCAGTACCTTGTAAATATTAATCCCTAAATCCAAAAAATATAAACATTTATCAATAATTTTCTTTACTAAAGTAAAAAACACATCAATGTTATGTGAAATTTTGTTTAAAATATCATGAATTATTATGTCATCATTACAAAAAAATAGTATAGAATTGATAATAGGTCAATTACATCTGGCACTGCAGAATACAACATAGTGAATGAAATACTAGTAAACATAGAGTCCCAGGGATTTGAATTTTAAAGAATGAAACCTGTTGTTTGGAAAAAAATCATGACATTTCATGGTAATTAAATAAACTGAACACATGTGGAAATGATAGTACATGAAACAAAGGAATTATTATCCTATGATTGTTAAAAATGCCACACTGGTTTTTTTGTGGAGAAGTGTTTTTTATTTGATTTCTATTAGAATTTTGGAAAACAACAGATTATTATTTGATAAGTTATTATTATTCTCTCTCTGTGTGTGTGTGTGATTTTCTATGTGTTTGTGCCTACATGTGTGTGATTCTTAATATATTTTACATATCCATGTATTTTTTACATCCATAAAATGTGTTTTTATCATATTGTTGTTTATTTGTAAGTCCTCCCTGGAATCAAAGGTAAATAGAGGCCTCAATGGGGTGGGATGAGCTGGCCCACATGACAGATCAAGCATGCTATAGATTTAGTGGAGCAAGCTGGCCTAACCTATGTACAATGCAGACTTTTAAAATAATTAATTTGTCCTACATGCATTGGACATGTGGTCTCATTGGTCAGACCATATCTAAAAAAATATATCCAATAAAAAAAATAAACTATCACGGATGATAATTACTAACTTAAACTAAATTCATCACTAAAATTGAACCATATATATAAAATGTTAAAATAAAATATTTTTTTTTGAAATTTTCAAAAAAATATATTTTTAAATTAACACACCATCATAGAGTGGTGTGGTGGAGGAGCGACAAATTAGACCTGGGCTGAAATTGAGTAAATAGATTTGGGGGTTTCATCAATTAATTTGAAAAAAAATGTGATGTTGCTACATGTTATTACCCTATGCAAAATAATCGATTTCAATTTTACAAGAACTTATTTATAAAAAAATAATGCACAAGATTTATTTAATTTTTATTGGGGTCCAAGTTTTTTTGGATTATTGTTATAGGCCTAACGTGACCCTTAGAGACCCAGTAAGCTTATTCACCTGGGTTGTGGATTTCAAGGACCAAATAATTTGTGATCCTCACTTATGCGAGATTAAATATACATGGCTCTAACCTGCAAAAATCCATGGGCTAGGAGATTAACCCAAAAAATTTTAGGATTTTTGACACCTCTAATGGCAAGGGATGGGGATTGTCATCTTAGCTGATGGTTTGAATCCCAACTTCCCAACTACTATTTTCATTGTGATTTTTCATGTGGACTCTCAAATGTGGAAAATTTGTATCCAAAATCAATGTGCAACAACCTCTTTCAAGTATAGTCAAACCTCCTGCAATGCAGCTTGGCCCCAACAATGTTTGAAAACCTCTCCTTAAGTGCATCTAGGTCTATTTTGAGTAGTATGTAGTTACATCATAATGGATTTTGATAACTTATAACATGTTTAAATTTAGGCAAAACACAAAAGTCAAGTTTTATCAATAAGAGGCTTAAAATAAAAACAATAGATTACAGACATGTCATTATTTATTAGTTGAACCTTCATCCTTCATTATATTTGATAAATTTCTCTAATAAACAGCCAACATATTTTTCACATGCCACCAATTATATGAATCATGATTCCTAAACATGGTATTTATCATTTTAAACGGTATACCAATTGTGAAATTGGATATTTAATATCACATTTTGGATATTCATATTACAATTTTTCTTTTAATATGTTTCCATTTGAAGTTTAATTACCATGAATTTATCTTTTATATCTCACTGTATTTAATCTGTTATTGGGCCTATTGTTTTTTTGGACCGATTGTTATGTTGGGTCAGTTTTTGGAATTGAGAGCTATTGTTTGCTGCATGATATGATAGAAATCCATGTTTTGTTGGCTGAGTCATCGTACACCGTTGATGTGTGAATCGCCCTTAAAAGTTGTCCATTCATTTGTCTGAGCATTATATTCAAACAACCATTCTGTTGTGGGTTGCGGTTTCACACTTTGACATCATGGAAGACCAGTATTGGGCATTGGGATATAGATTTGAAGGCTCTCAAGAGGTTTCGTTTCCCCTACCCGTCTCTTTCCAATGTAGGGAATCTATTGAGTTTCTCATATCTTCCTTCATAGTGGTTATTTGATCTTCCTCGACGAACCCTAACACTGTTGTGGTATCCTTGTTCTTGTTGTAATACTCCCCAACAGAGCATTATTGGGCCTCTCAATCACACTCAACCTTATATAAAGGATGTATCATTGTAATGCCCTGACCCCAGTTACCCAGAGTCGGTGCATTATTTTAATACATTATTATTATTAAAAGGAATCAAGTCCTGAAGTACGGATTAGTTTAGCAGTCTTGGAAAATATATTGCATAAATGAACTTTGAATTACACTTTCTAACATACAACACAGAATAAATAATCCTTTTACAAGTCCATTGATCCATTTCGCTTAACCCTAATTAATAAATCATAATACACATCTTGGAAATCTAGGGAAAATAAAACATAATAAAGGGGAGATCTCAGATGCTCAGTAAGGGTAAATAATTTAGAGGAAGAAATAAACTTTTTAAGGCATGATGTGTAAAAAAAACAAAAGACTTTTAAACATAAACTTAAACATAATATGGTAAATATAAATCAAACATTACCATATAAACATGAACATGGATATTCTACTAGTCCAATAATCACATGTAATAACTAATTTCATAATGATGGAATGCCTAACACCAGATATCATTACCACATAGTCAAGGCCTCATGCCAAGACTACAAATATAATTTTTGTCAAGGCCTTGTGCTAAGACACTAGTTTGTCTCATTAGACGTACTGATGCATCTAGGAGCTATAGAATCCTCCACCCATCAATTAATAAGTCCACTGTATTCCTCATATTAAAATTTTGAAACATAACATAAACATTCGTATTAAAATTAGCATACGAAATGTCAATACATTAACCATAAACCATGAATGGTATAAAAATAGCACATTCACTGTCAAACATATGATAGCTTATTCAATTCATTATTGAAGATTTTATTTATAATAAATCAACCTCAATAAATAATAATATCCAAAAGGGATGTTGACATAGTTTAAAATAATCATTAAAAACCTTTGAGAAAAATATCCTTTTTGTGAAATCATTTAAATGTAATGCATTTATAAATGAAGTCATTTAAAAGGTATTTTTGAATCAAAGTTTCCCATACCACTTTGAAACATTTGAAATTAATTATTATTTCAAAACATCCATGTCCACATAAATAAATACATAAAACCATTTTGAAAACATGCACATTAATTAAAAATATTTAGAAAGATAAATCTTTAAAACATTTAAAATTCTGAGATTGATAAAGAGTAAATTTCACAAATCCTTCAAATATTCATTTTGAAATCATTTTTATGAAAAATGGACATGGATAATAAAAATATCTCATTAAATACTTACACATAAACAATCTCATATAATAATTAGATTGGGGAATTAACCCTTACCGATTTGGTAACATACGAAACATACACCCCATGAAAGAAAGAACATACAATGAAGATGTAAATACCCATAAGTTAAATTATATTACACAAATAATAAAATCATGGGGAAGTACATACACCACATGCAATAAATAAGTGGTGAACAATGGAAATCTCATGAAATTGGAAGTGAGATAAGAAACCCCCTACCTTGCACTTTCCTTTGGTCGAGGGTACGTTTAACCTCTTATATAATGAACATAGTATGTTGTTAAATTATACTAGAACCATATTAATATTTATTATACATGATTTATTTATGACTTTATACTTCCCATTTAATAATTATTTCCATGTTTAATTAACATTTCGGGTAATAATCGCTTTCTTTACTGTACATGTTTTAACTTGTAATTCTTGATTGTATCATTTAGATCATGTTTTAAATACTTTCAGAATATAAAACATGATTTATATATAATATATATTTTGAATATAAATATTTATAATATATGTATATTTTAAATTTAAAACACTAATTATGGAGATGGTAGGCCGTACGTACTCATAAATGTTCTTTCTGTTTTCATATCGTATTGAACGGAAGTAAGTGAATAAGATATATGTAAGTACATACATACATACATATATATATATATATATTTTAAGTAGCATTATTATGTCATATATTACATACATATTAATAAAATATATTTTTATAATCATCTATGAATGGTGAACATGGAAATGAATCTCATCACATCTTGGAGACAGCAATCCGTACGTACGCACAAGCGATAATATCATTTCCTTAATGATTAAAATGTGTGGAATTGGATGGTATATTAATTTTAAATAGATATTATCATTTTATTTTCATTATATATATACATATTACTCGTCATTATATCCATACAAATAACATAGTGTTGAATAATAAATTACACCACAACGTGGAGACGGTAAGCCGTACGTACGCACGCATGCTGACATTATCATTCATATGATGGATAGAATAATGAATATGGTTATAAAATATTAATAATAAAATCACAGTATATAGAAGATACTGGAGTTATTATTTTTTGAATGGAAAAAACAAAGAAAGTGGAAGTGGAAGAAGAAAAGAACTTGAAAGTGGTGATGAAATATGTACCTCTTCTTCAGGTTCTTCCTTTTGATTTGATCCAAAGGGCTCCTTAGGTAGGATTTCTGACTAAAGGAATGCCTCTAGGATTAATTTAGGGAAGTTGGGAGGAAATTTTGGCAAGGGTTGGCTGAGAAAAAAAGGCTTTTATGGTGAGAATTTGAGAGATGGGGAAGTGCCTGTTTATAAGAGGGGTGAGAGGCACCTTATGAAAAGCTAAAAATATTATTTTATAATAAACTCATTTTCGGTTTATAATGGCTCAAAAATAAATTATTTAAAGGATAATGTGGGTATGGGTAGAAAACCACTCAACCAATAGGTTTTAAATAGGTTTGGGTTACTATATTAACTTTATCTTTTAGATTTAACTCTTTGTTAAATAGTTTGACATTTACCATGTCGCTTTGTATTTTTATATTATATGGTTAATAAACTTACTTTAAACTTCCGAGAGAACCCCAAGTTGTTCATTAATGATACAACTATCATTATATAAGTCTTTTTTCTGTACCTTATATTTTTAGGAATATTATATCAATTAATAATATAATATTTGTTTTAAAAACTCTTTTATGTCAATTTTGAAACTATTTCCTATTTTGTTTTTTCTAAATTCATAAAAACATTATTACTTCGAAAAAAATCATCTAATCATCTATAACATGTCATATTAACCTATAAAATTAGTGTAATTTATAAAATGTCTCAAATTACATATATTTGGGTATTTATAATATCAATTAGTTTAATATTTAATTATTATGGTATTTACTGCATCATCATTTTGTATTAAATAAATTAAATTATTTAATGTCTAAAAATTATAAATAAATTAAAATTATGTAGGAAATAGTTTTATATTTATAATGAATATTTATAGTAGAATTTATCTTATGTTTAGCCCTATATTAAAATTTTTTATTTATTAATATTTGAAATTAACACTTTTAACACTTTTTTGAATTAAATAATAATAAATGTCCTAATATAATCCATGTGGACCTAAAGGATCATATTTTATTCATAAGGTTGTTTTGGTTCTAATTAAACTTATCCAATAGAATTAGGACATGTGTTAGGGTAATTATGATATCATTTTTACCCTTAATTACCCTATTTACATTTAACCGTGGTAAATAAAAGTAAAAACTTACGATTCACCAAAAAATATTTTTATCTTATTGAACCAAATTTTACTTACTCATGTTAACCGTGACTCTCAGATTTTTGAAATTCAACTCACAGAAATGGTAAAATTAAGTTTTATGCAAATTTTCAAATTCTCATAGGAGGTGGGTAAAAGACGGTAAAACGTTAAATAAAATTTTTATATATCTAAACTTATTATAAAATTACTCCAATGAATTATATTTAACATATATAGGTATTATGTATCTATTTTGACCTAAAATAAATTTAAATAAAATAAATAATTATTTAAATAAAAAGTCGGTTTTAACCAATAACTCGATGTCTTCACTATTCATCAAAAATTGAATGTTTTCAGAAAAATACCAAAAACTCACCCTAAAATATTTTTGATATTATGAATCCAAAAATGAATTCCATTTTGAAAGATAAAATTCATAAAATTTTAAAATGTGGGTATTACTATTCATAACGGCTAGTTTGATTTGTTGTGGTGTGTTAGAACCTCGAAGTTGTATACAATGGAAGTTGTTTCATTATTCAAAGGGAAACGTACCATGGAAGCTTGTGGTGTTACATTCTTCCCCCATTAAAAAAATTGCATCCTCGCAATTTAAACTCGAGTTTGAAAACTAGGGAATTGACATTTTCAAATATCTTAGTTGAAATCCCACATCAAAAAATGGATTAATGGGGATCTATTTTAAAATAAAGGTAACTATAAGGGTTACGGAAAATAACACATACTAGGGTTCCATGTTGGAAAACATGGATATGGAAGAGAAAACTAACCATAAAGTTCTGATGGAGAGTGATATAAAATATTATCAGGAGAAAGTAAATGATCTAAAAACCATAAACTTGTGATGGGTTAAACGGTATTTGATTCTCCAGTAGGAAAACTAAACAGACAACATTTTTGTTTTATGTTTCTTTTCATAATGATGTGGAATTTATTTATGAGGTTTTAATAAGAACATAAAGAGATATACTTACTTTTTAAGAATATATTCATCCTTTAAAAAATTTCTACCACTAACTCTTCTTTCACTCCAAAAGATAATAGAATTCAAAAATATTCTATTTATCCTAATCATATAGGGTTCCAAAAATAATGAATTTAGAATTAACCTATCATACCCTTAAAAAAAACTACATTTTACAATATAGGGACTTCACGTAGTCCAGTGGTATGTGATAAATCCCAATCTCACTATGGTTGTGGGTTCGATTCCCACAGCTTTGTCTGACACGACGGGTTGTCACACTATCTGCATGTTGTCATTTTTATAAAAATCCAAAAATAACCTTAACAATAGTATCCAATTTCAAACCTAATCCAATCCAACCTTTAGATTTATCCAAAATACTTTTATCCAAACTAACAGCCCAAAATTTATAAAGAAGTTAAACACAATGAAGATCCTTTTTTCCATGTAATAACATGTGAACACCTTCATCATGTATTATTTTAAAACATGGTAACACCCTAAATTACCATAAAACCTTATTGATTAATTTCATGCTCCCTTATTCCTTATAGAATAATGGATATACTCCTTATATCCAAAAGTTTTTTGAACTCCTTCAATAATTGAATAAACAAACAACTATTTAGTTTCACAATAGTCAAGAATATCAAATCCAAATCAACCGTACCTTATTCCAAAATCACTACCTCAGTATCAGACCCATATTATCTCAAATCCTCTATGAAATAATACTGCAGTACAATCCTTATTCATTTCCATAATTCATATAACTGGTTCATCATCTATACAACACTGAAATGACATAATTTTTTAATGACAACATAAGAACACTAGTCATTACTCTTCATCTTTGGTAGTATCATAACTTGACTATTATCCAATATCATTATTTGTGGTATAATCTGATGACTAGGACATTGATTCACGTAGTGATCCAACTCCTTGAAGATGAATAATTTTACATTTGAAACCCTTTTATGACTCTTTCAATCGCGTACTTTGTGTCCTTTTTCTCCACACTTATAATAAACTCCCATTCCCTTCATGAATTTACCAAGGTTATTCTTTCCACAGTTATCACATATGGGAAAATCCTTCTTTCCCCCATTCCCTTTATCCATATTTGTCTCTTCCATCCTTTTCTTCTATTTCTTCCCTTCAAATCCATAGGACTCGGAGAATTCATTACTTATCTTATTAACACATGATATTTTCTTCATATGTTGAGAATACATGGGAGAATATTATCATTCTAAATGTTGGTTGAATACCATTAATGATAGGATCCTTATTACTCTTTGGATCATACGTATTGCTGGAGTTCTAATTCCTTCTACTGGGAACCATTTCTATACAATGGCATACACTAGGTCAGTTTATGAATCGCAATGAATAATTCCAAACTTGTAAAATGACTAACGTAAATTGAACAGTTTATGGATGTAATCTGTAATCATAAAAATATTTTCTTTGATGAGGTATATACTCAGAAATCCTTCATAATTATTTGTATAGAAAATGAGAATTATCCTAAACATATCCCCTGGGAGTGTCGTAATCAAGAATGCAGCAAGGCTCGTTGTCGTGCACCAGTTCCCGTTTGAGTCCATCTCAAAGTGGTGTTTATGGGTTTTACCCCTAGGTACATCTGTGCGAGAGCCGCCTCTACCTGCTCATATCCATACAGGGATGTATTTCTTGTAAAACTCACAAAATATCAACATTACCAAAATTCTAGGAAGTTATTCTATACTAATCCTCAAATTATATCTTAGGGTAATGTTATCTAATCAGATTTTATCTAAATCTAGTTTCCAAGGTTTGTACTAAACTTCCTATGATACCAACTGTACACCCCGACCCCAGTTACCCAGAGTCGGTGCATTATTTTAATACATTGGTATGATTACAAGGAATCAAGTCCTAAAGGACCGATCAATTTAGCAGTATTGGAAAATAGATTATATACATGAACATTACATTACACATTATATCATACAACACAACATAAATAATCGTATGAAAATTCCATTGCTCCCTTTAGGTTTACCCTGCTTAAAAAATCATAATACACTTCTTGGAAACCCTGGGAAAATAAAACATAAGAAAGGGGTGAGCTCAGATGCTCAGTAAGGGTAAATAATTTAGCGAAAGCAATAAAATTTTTTAAGGCAAGATGTGTAATAAAAACAACAGCCTTTTAAACATAAACATGACCATAATATGGTAAAAATAAATCAAACATTTCCAGATAAACATGCACACAAATATTCTACTAGTCGAATAATCATGTGTAATAACTAATTTCATAGTGAGGGAAAGCCTAATGACAGACATCATTACAACATAGTCAAGGCCTCGTGCGAAGACTACAAATAGAAGTTTTTGTCAAGGCCTTGTTCCAAGACACTAGTTTGTCTCATGAGACCTATTTATGCATCAAGGAGCTATAGTGGGCTCCACCCGTCACCTACTAAGTCCACTTCATTCCTCATTTGAAAATGTTGAAATATAACATAAACATTCGTCTTAAAACTAGCATACGAAATTTCAATACATTAACCATAAACCATGAATGGTATAAAAATAGCACATTCACAGTCAAACATATCATAGATAATTCAATACAATATTGAAGATTTTATTTATAATAAATAAACCTCAATAAAGAATAATTTCCAAAAAGATGTTGACATAGTTGAAAATAATCATTAAAAACCTTTGTGAAAAATATCCTTTTTGTGAAATCAATTAAATATAAATAATTCATAAAGGAAGTCATTTAAAAGATATTTCTGAATAAAAGTGTCCCATTATACTTTTAAACTTTTGAAAATAATTATTATTTCAAAACATTCATGTCCATATAAGTAAATACTTAAAACCATTTTGAAAACATGGACATTAATTAAAAAAGATTTATAATGATAAATCATTAAACCATTTAAAATTCTAATCTTGATAAAGATTACCTTTCACAAATCCTTAATATATTCATTTTTAATTTATTTTTATGAAAAATGGACATGGATGATAAAAATTTCCCAGTAAATACATACACATAAACAATCTCAGATAATAATGAGATTGAGGAATTAACCCTTACTGATTTGGTAACTTACGAATCATACACCCCCTGAAGGAAGGATGATACAATGAAGATGTAAATAAACATAAGTTAAATTATATTACACAAATTATACAATCATGGGGCAGTACATACACCACAAACAATAAATAAGTTCTGAACAATTGAAATCTCACGAAATTGGAAGTGAGATAAGAAACCCCTTACCTTGCACTTTCCTTTGGTCGAGGGTACGTTTAACCTCATGTATAATGACCATAGTATGTTATTAAATTATACCAGAACCATATTCATATTTATTATACATGATTAATTTATTACTTTATACTACCCATTTAATAATTATTTCCATGTTAAATTAACATTTCGGGTAATAATCGCTTTCTTTATCGTACATGTTTTAACTTGTTATTCTTTATCATATCATTTAGATCATGATTTAAATAATTTCAGAATATAAAACATGATTTATATATAATATATATTTGGAATATAAATATGTATAATATATAGATATATTAAATGGAAAACAACGTTTATGGAGATGGTAGGCCGTACGTACGCATAAACGTTGTTTCTGTTTTCATGTCTTATTGAACTGAAGTAAGTGAATAAGATATATGTAAGTACATACATACATATGTATATATATATATATAAAGTATCATTATTATGTCATATATTACATACTTATTCCTAATATATATTTTTATATTAATTGATGAATGGTAAACGTGGAAATGAATCCCATCACGTCGTGGAGACGGTAATCCGTACCTATGCACGAGCGATAATATCATTTCATTAATGATTAAAATGTGTTGAATTGGATGGTATATTATTTTTAAAGAGACATTATCATGTTATTTTCATTATTTATATACATATTACTCATCATTATATCCATCTAAATAACATAGTGTTGAATAATAAATTACACCGTGGCGTGGAGACGGTAAGCTGTACGTACGCACACAGGGTGACATTATCATTAATAGGATGGATAGAATAATGAATATGGTTGTACCATATTTATAATAACATCACAGTATATAGAATATTTTGGGGTTATTATTTTAGAAAGAAAACAACAAAGATAGAGGAAGTGGTAGAAGAAAATAACTTGAAAGAGGTAATGAAATATTTACCTCTTCTTTAGGTTCTTCCTTTTGATTTGATCAAAAAGGCTTCTTAGGATGGCTTTCTAACTAAAGTAAGGCCTCTAGGATGAATTGAGGGAATTTGGGAGGATATTTGGGCAGGTTTTGGTCGATAAAAAAGGCTATTAAGTTGTGAATTTGAGAGAAGGTGAAGTTCCCTTTTATAAGAGGGGTGAGGGGAACCTTATGAAAAGCTAGAAATATTATTTTATAATAAAATAATTTTCGATTTATAATGGATAAAAAATAAATTATTTAAAGGATAATGTGGTTATGGGTATAAAAACACTCATCTAATAGGTTTTAGACAGGTTTGGGTCACTATATTAACTTTATCTTTTAGATTTAACTCTTAGTTAAATAGTTTGATATTTATCATGTCTCTTTGTATTATTATATTATATGGTTAATAAACTTACTATAAACTTCAATGTAAACCCCATGTGATTCATTAATGATACATCTATAATTATATAAGTCTTTTGGCCAAACCTTATATTTTTAAGAATATTATATCAATTAATAATATAATATTTATTTTAAAAACTCTTTTATGTCAATTTTGACACTATTTGCTATTTTGTTTATTCTAAATACATAACAGCATTATTATTTCGAATAAAATTCATTTAATCTGACCTAACATGTAATTATAACCTATAAAATTATTTTAATTCATAAAAAGTCTCAAATTACATTTATTTTGGTATCTTTAATATCAATTATTTTAATATTTCATTATTATGGTAACTACTGCATCATCATTATGTCATAAATATATTAAATTATATAAAGTATAAAATTTTAAATAAAATACCATTTTTTATGAAATATTTTTATTTTTCTAATGAATAATTATAGTCTAATTTATCTTATGTTTAACCCTACATTAAAAATGTCTTAGTTATTAAACTTTGAATTTAACACTTTTAACACTTCTTTGAATTAAATAATAATAAATTTTCTAATCTAATCCAAGTGGACCTAAAGGATCATATTTTATTATAAGGTTGTTTTTGGATGAATTAAACTTATCCAATAGAATTAGGACACGTGTTAGGGTAATTATGATATCATTTTTACCCTTAATTACACTATTTGCTTTTAACCGTGGTAAATAAAAGTAAAAGGTTACTATTCACCAAAAATTATTTTCATCTTATTCTTCCAAATTTTAATTACTGAGGTTAATCATGTCTCTGATATTTTTAAAATTAAACTCACATAAATAGTAAAATTAATTTGTATGAAAATTTGCAAATTTTTTTAGGAGGTGGGTAAAAGACGTTAAAAAGTTCAATAAAAATTTTATATATCTAAACATATTATAAATTGACTCCAATGAGTTATATTTACCTTATATAGTTATTATGTATCTATTTTGACCAAAAATAAACATAAATGAAATAAATAATTATTTTAATAAAAAGTCAGTTTTAACAATAACTTAGTGTTTTTCACTATTCATCAAAAATTGAATGTTTTCAGAAAAATACCAAAACATTACCCTAAGATAATTTTGATATTCTGAATCCAAAAATGAAGTCCATTTTGAATGATAAATTTCATAAAATTTAAAAAATTCGGTATTACTATTCATAACGGCTAGTTTGATTGGTTGTGGTGTGTTAGAACCTCAAAGTTGCGTACAATGCAAGCTATTTCATTATTCAAAGGAAAAAGTACCATGGAAGCATGTGGTGTTACAATCGTGGTAGAGAGATAAATACTTACCTAATTGGAAGAAGTGTGCCTTCGTGATCGATGAAACCAGGAGCCCTAGAAGGAGTTGTGGGTGGATGCACCAATAAATCTGTGTAGTCGTGCATTCGACATCCACATGAAGTGATCAGGACTATCAGACAAGTTTGGATAGGCATTGTCAGTATTATTTTACAATTTCTTTTTTGGTTTGAGCTTTGTAAATTGATGGTTCTTGTTTTCCATTCTATTGGTTGGTCTGGTCATTGTACTGCGTTTGTTTCGTTTTCTTTGAAATAAAAAAATGTGTGTGTGGGTTTGGGTGGTGTTCTTAACATGAAGTAGGTCCCAGAAGGACTGACGCATGTAAATCCCTGTGTTACTACTCTCTCTTACTTTTTTTTCATTGTTTTCAGCTGTTTGTAATCCCTGTACTATATTGGTAATAAATCAATTGATCTTGGCATTGGTTTTGGGGTTCTGTCATAGCACTATTTCTATCCAGCACACACATCCCCAATAACATGTGGTATCATAGACATTTTGAATTTCTTTTGTCAACTATTAGCGATTGTTTCCCCTAAATTTGTGAAATATTCCTTGTTAACCTAATTTTTTCCCCAGTAGGGACCTTAGGTAGCTTTCTATCATCTGATTTATGTTTAGTGTTCTGTGGTAGGAAGGTTTTGTGTGAGGTTGGTCTGAGCAAAGCATATCGATTAGTACTGGGGTCTGTGAAAGGGTATGCATGTCTAGTTGTTTTCTCTCTTAGTTCTACCTTTAGACTTAGGAGAGTGAGATGGTAATTATCTTGGGTTTGTTCCTCTCGTGTGTCCTGGTTTTGGGATGGTTTCTCTAGGTTGTGACCCATTACGAGTGGTTATTGGGAATGGGTAGTGTTTAGAGTGACAATGTCAAGTGAATAGGTTCGATGATGATTAGTCTTCATGGATGTTCTATCAGGATGTATTTAGCGATGTCAGGTGGTTCCTCTATATTTTTTGGAAGCTAGACTAGAACATGATTTCTTAGTTGGTAGCGGGTTTCCCATGGATCACTGGTCTTATTATAGGTTTAGAGTTTTCCCTTAGGAATCATGGAAGTACAGAGATTTTCAGTGGTACCAGGTTTTGAGGAACCTCTCTTGTTGTCTTGATTTATCTTGTGCTACTATGTATTGTGATTCAGTGGGGTTTAGTTGTGGGTTCAACTCTGGGTTTTCCTTCTTTGTTTCCTAGGAGGGCTAGGCTTCTCATAAGGTAACTAGGTATAAGGATAGCATGTTTTTGGGCAGTGGTTTGGGAAGCGGGTTCATAGGGAGATGTTTGGCTAAGCACCAGCCGTCATGATAATACTGCTTGTATATCATTGTCGACATCGTATGGGGGGTACCTAGGAATTAGGTTCTTGATGTCATCAGGCTAGACTAGGATGGGTTTTCCTTTGATCGGTAGAGGGCTTCCATTTCTTGTTGTTTTTTTCTCTTGGTTTCGAGTAGTCCATTAGGACTGGGGCTATATGGATTATACAACGATTGAGGTTAGAATGTGGTTTCCCCTATTGCACGATTCTAGGCAGTGTCTCCACCTTAGGTGGAGAGTTTTTCTGGGTCTACCTTAGATTTGGCTGGAGTTAGTGATTTTCTTGCTCTAAGATTTTTATTTTTTGTTTTCCTGATTTCATTCATTTGCATGAGTTGTTTTCTTTGATACTACTATTTGAATATGAACTGTTGAGTTTATGTTCGTACCTTGTATTATTGTTATGCTTTGAGAATCGGTACTATTGGTTTGATTCTATTGTGCAGGCACTAGTTTGTAGTATGAGACTTCCTCAATGGAATCATCTTAGAGGTCGGCTTAGGTATGTGAAGTTAAGATCTATTTTATACAGTTATGTTTAGAGGTTTTAATTATAATAATTTTTAATTAGTAAACTTTGATGTAATAGATTAGGGAAATTGTGTATCACATTGATACACATTTTGGACATAGGCATTTTATTGTTTTACTATCACTATTTTGGGATGGTTTTGTTTTTATTAGGTTCTTTTGCATGATTTCCCAATTAAATTGTTAGGTTAGGTGCAAGAACATCACTAAATATTAAATGAAAATGGTGAAGATTTTTGAAATTGGATATTTAATTTCACATTTTTTATTTTCATAATAAAATTTGTCTTTTAATATGTTATCATTTAAAGTTTAATTACCATGATTTTCTCTTTCACATCTCATTGGATTTAATCTGTTGATGGGACGATTGTTATTTTGGGGATATTATTATATTGGGATGGTTTTTTGAATGGTGGGATGATGTTTCCCACATGATATGCTAGAAATCCATGTTTTGCTGGTTGAGTCATTTTGTTCCATTGATGTGTGCACCACGCTTGAAAGCAAGTTTTCATTTGTCTAAGCATTCTTCTTGAACTGCTGTTCTGGTACAGGTTGCAGTTTCATGCTTTGACATTACGGTATCCCAATATTGGACATTTGGTTATGGATTCGAAGGCTCACATGTGGCTTCATTACCCCTACCTGTATCTTCCTTATGTAGGGAATCGATTCAGTTTCTCAGCTCTTCCATCGGCGTGGTGACCCGATCTTCCTCAACGAACCCTAGCGTTGTTGTGGTACCATGATTCTTGGTGAATGTATCCCCATCAGAGCATGATCTGGCCTATCAGTCTCCCTTGGCCTCGTATCAAGGTCGGACTGTGGTAATGAGAAATTTTTTTCCCTAATTGGAAGAAGAGTGTATTCATGAATGATGACACAAGGGTCCATAGAAGAATTAGTGGATGGAAGCTGCAACAGATCCGGGTAGCTGTTCATTTGTTATCCGCATAGATATATTAGGACCAGTAGACTTGTTTGTCCTGACATTGTGAGTATCAATTTACAATTTCTTTTTTTGATTTGAGATTTGTTAATTGATTCTTCTTGTTTTCCATTATTCTAGATGGTTTGTGTCACATACATGACATATTTTAAAGGTATTTTTCATTTAATTTACATCCTTGCTTTGTTTTGGTGGTTTTCCATGCATTTTTGATGGAAATAGTGGGTTTCCAAAATTTGGGCCAACCTGAGAGCCCATTTCCAGTTTTGAAAGTAAATGTTGTTTCTTTAATAAATCCTTCGTTTTTCAACATTTTTCACCCATTAAACTTCCAAAATGACCTTTATTTAAATATTAAAACCACAAAAAAATTTGGGCCCCTTAAAAATTCATTAGCATCTTGGATTTGGGTGATCAAATTAGGTATTGGGCCAACCTGAAAGCCCATTTCCTCTTTTAAAATTGTTTTGTAATCCTTTCATAAAATATTCATTTTTTATCCTTTTTTGGTGATTCTACCTCTCACACATTCCCACTGAACCCAGACGCACCCCCATCTCCGTTTTTGTCTCTTTGGAGCTCAGATGCATCTCGATTTAGGGCCGAACTTCTGAATCTCCAAAAAACGTCCATATTTATCAAGTAAGTCGGTTCTCTTCCTTATTCCTCCCTTCTTCTTAGGGTTTCTTCTTTTTTATTGAATCCCCAAATGTCAAGAAGATGGGGCTTAGTACCTAGGGTTTTAGTTTTGATTTCCTCGGTCCAATCCTCTGGTTTTAGGTTCAATCTTACTCCCTTGTGGTGCGGCGGAGGTGCGATTGAAGTGACGCACAAGGATTTGGGGGTTTTGACTCTTTTGGTAGGTGATTTCATATGTAGGTATTGTAGAATGAGTTGTCTTGCTATATTTGTGTTTCCATTATGTTCCTAATTCAATATTTTGATTGCAAAAATTGATTTGGGTAGCATTTTAAAAGCGGTTGATTTTTAAGTGCCAATTTTGTGTGCAAATGGGTGTTTTACATGTGCAACACATGTTGCGCCTCTTGGTGTTGTTTTATAATTCAGGGATTGGATTTATAAAAATGTTTTGATGCTGAAATTTCTGGTTTGATATAATATTGGTCTCTATTTAGTTTTAAATTTGGGATTTTAGATGAATTTAATGAGCAAAATTTGATTACTTTTCTTGAAATTGTTTTATGGAAATTATAAGTGCTTTATTGAGTTATACGAAAGGTGAAAAAAATGTGTAGATAATGTTTTGAATGTGTGTGACCAGAACTGATATTTTTATGTGAAAATTGATTTTTGTAGCAAGTGGTGACTATTTGAGCACAATACGGGAAACCCAGGTAACTAGGTGGGCTAATGTGTACTAGTACGCTAGTGAACGGAGGGGTTTTGACCATGGTTCACTTAGCAAGTCTGACATGGATAACACTAACAAAACTATAATGGAGATGATTTGAGACCACTAGGTTATGGGTATGCTCCCTACTAGTGGATCGTGCATGAGAACGAATTTCATTATGGTTACTTTCACCGAGGTACGAGGTACTTGGGGCTCACAACAAACTAGTACCTAGGGGTGTTCTTATGCTTGGTGCTCGTGGCCTTTTTGGCATTTATACTTTCTTTATGATATTTTGGGATGTGAAAACCAGTATATTGAATGTTTTAATAAAATTCACGCATTCTTTAATGTTATCCCCATTGAAAGTTACTTTCTTTTCAAAGTTGCACTTTTAGAAATAAATGCTACCATTATCTATTTATAACTCTCGCAAGCCTTTTATTTTATAATTCCTATCACTTGGAATCCTTGGGTGATATCCTATTGGGCTTAGTCCCACAACCTACTTACACCTTTGGGTGTAAGTATACTCAATCATGTTTGACACAGGCAAAGGCAAGGCCTTGGGCGATGGCGGTTCGGGTTGCTAGTTTCTCTCGATGGTGCGGTGTTGTGGAGACGACTTGTGGGAGATGACCCCTTGTCGTGTGGAGTCTCATGGGCTATTTTCTGCTACTTTTTTGTACCTTTGTACCTCTTGTGTCTTGTTTAAACCCATATACTCAGTTCTGAATTTTTATTAAGTCTTGTTTGGCATAATTTTTCAGATTTGGTTTGTTGTTTGTTTTTGGTTATTTTATGAACCCAAACTCGGGTAAATCGTTCCCAAATGAGTTTTTATGATACCCGGGCCCTTGTGCCAGCCTGTGGGGATGGGGAATGCCCTTCGGGTCTTTCCATGAGCTAGGTTTGGTGCTGGTTTGATGACGACCATATTCAGTTCGTGAAAAAATGGTATCAAAGGAGGTTAAAGTTTTTGGGTTATATTGCTATTTTGGGATGAGTCGGGATAGACAGGAGCTAGGACCGTCGGGGCTCGGGGTTTTGGATGTGAGTAGGGTGTCTGGCCTGCACCTCTCATAGCAGACCATGAGTCACTAGGGGATGTTGGAATTTACAGATTGACTTCACTTCCAGGTGAGACGTGTGGGCTGCAGACCACATGTGGACATCAAGCGGATGTGGAGTAGTTGTTTATTTTATTACTGAAATGTGTTTATATTATTTATATTTCATGTATTTGATTAAAATTTTCAGAATCGTGGTATTGATTATTGTTTTGTGACTGTTTCATTTTGTAGCAACATGCCTCCCTTGAAAGCTCTCACGCACCCACGGGAGGAATCCGAAGAGAGTTCTCCCACACAAATTGATCAGAGGCTAGTCGAGGTCGTGGTATGGGTTGTCCAGGCTCTAGTATATAGAATAGATCCAGTTACATCTCCTGTTAGAGAGGATGAGACTGGTCCTAGAAAGGACAAGGCCCATGAATTCCTGAAAAATAAGCCTCCAACTTTCCTAGGCAGCTCAGAACCCCAAGAAGCAGAGGAATGGCCCGAGAAGATCGAGCGTATGTTTGAGTTCCTGGAAACACCCGAGGAGCTCGTGGTGAAGTGTGCCTCTTTTCTGTTGGAGGGTCCCAGCCGTAAATGGTGGGAGTCAGTGCTCCAGGCTGGGAAGAATGAGCAGATGCACTGGGGAGATTTCAAGGCGGTCTTCAATGAACAGTACCGCCCCAAGGTGTTGGCTTATGCCAGGTCTAGATAGTTCATGGAACATGTTCAGGGAAATCTATCTATAATGGAGTATTCCAACCGTTTCCCTGAGTTGGTTCGGTATGCTCCAGAAATTGTCTCTAATGAGAAATCGAAGGCCCAGAGGTTTGAGAAAGGCTTGAGACCATAGATATACTCCTAGGTGTTCTTGTTTAAGCTGAGGACCTATGTTGAGGTCGTTGATCGGGCGTGCATACCGGATATTGATAGAAAAGGCAGGGCTGGTTTTTATGGTTCAGCATCAGCAGTGGGAAGTGGAAGCTCCTCAAAGAAGAAAAGGAAGTGGGAGGATCATTTGATGAAAGGAGGAGGCAGTTCGGGGAACTCTTCCATGCAGTTTTCATCAGTGGCTTCTGATGCGAGATCAGTCATGTGCCACAAGTGTGGGAAGACCGGGCACATCCGTCCAGCATGCCCTCATCCTCCGAAGACCTATTTCTAGTGTGGAGGTATGGGACATGTGAAACACTTTTGCAGGATAGCGCGTCCACTTCAATGTGGGGCAGGATCCATGGCTCACAAAGGAGTGCCATCACAGTCTGAGCTGTTGAGGACTGGGGGATCTCAATTTGACAGCCGTGGTGGTAGGGCTAGGTCATCTTCTGGGAAGAGCCATTTCAGGGCACAACCATAGAATAGTGGTCATCTTCAGGCAGAGACTGGACATATCCATGCGGTGGATCAGGCACCAGCAGGATCAGAGGCGGGACTGTCGACTGTTCAAGGTACCATTTTGATTTCATCTTCTATAGCTGCTGCTCTTTTTGATATTGGTGCCTTTGTTTCATTCATTTATACCTAGTCTGTGGACATTCTGAATTTTCCAACTGATTTGATGTCATTCGCAATGGAGTTGGTGACACTGCTGGGAAAGAAGAAGGAGCAGGGTCTCAGGTGCCCATCATGTGCACTTTCTGTGTCAGGGGTCGAGATGGAGTGGGACCTCTTGGTATTATATATTGAACTTTTTGATGTCATACTCGGTATGGATTGGCTAGTACACTTCCATGCACACATAAATTGCTAATGATGGCGTGTGAGTTTCACGGCACCTGATGGGAGTCGTCAGGTTTTTCATGGAGAATGGGATCCTCGGTCAGGTCGCGCAGGGCATCAACTCCCAGAGTTGGGAATTTTTATCTTCCAGTTATCTTCTCTCATGCTAGAGGATGGTCTTTCCACTAAAGGTTCAGTGCCTCATGTAGTGAATGAGTTTCCGGAGGTATTCCCAGATGATTTTTCAGGCTTGCCCCCGGAGCGGGATGTGGAGTTTTCGATTGATCTGGTGTCGGGAACACAACCGATATCTCTTCCCTCTTATCGCATGGCCCCCACCGAGTTGAGGGAATTAAATATACTGCTAGACGACTTAGAATCTAATGTATTCATTTGCCCAAGTGTATGTCCTTGGGATGCTCCTGTTTTGTTCGTGAAAAGGATGATGGATCCCTCTGGTTGTGCATTGACTACCGAAAGCTAAATAAGGTAACAATTAAAAACATATACCATTTGCCCTGAATAGATGATTTTTTTGATCATTTAAAGGGGGAAATGTAGTTCTCAAAGATAGACATGTGTTCAGGGTATCATCAACTCAGGGTGAATGAGTCAGATATCCCAAAGACAGCCTTCCGAAGTAGGTATGACCACTTTTAGTATTTGGTCATGCCCTTTGGATTGACCAATGCTCCAGTAGTCTTTATGGAACTTATGAATAGGGTGTTCCATCAGTATCTCGATTATGTTGTTATGGTGTTCGTGGATGACATTTTGGTATACTTTAACTCTGAGGAGGAACACGAACATCACTTGAGGGTCGTTTTGGGTACATTATAGGATCACCGCCTCTATGCAAAGTTGTCAAAGTGAACTTTATGGATCAGGGAGGTGAGATTTCTCAGGCATGTGATCTCAGAGCATGGAGTTTTAGTGGACCCTGAGAAGATTAGTGCGGTTATGTCATGGGATCATCCGAAGAATGTGTTCAAGATCAGGAGTTTCCTTGGCATGGCTGGTTATTATAGGCGATTCGTTCGGGATTTCTCTCAGCTTGCGTCACCGATGACTTCCCTCACCTGAAAAGGGATGAAGTTTGTATGGGCCCCAGAATTTCAGGCATCATTCGAGGAGCTGAAGAGGCGATTGACTACTGCCCCATGCTGATTTTTCCAGAGGATGGAAAGGGATATGTGGTTTATTTTGATGCTTCTGGTATGTGTCTTCGGTGCGTGCTTATACAGGATGATCATGTGGTGGTGTATGGCTCTATCCAACTCCGGCCACACGAAAAGAACTACCCAACCCATGAATTGGAGTTGGAATTAGTGATGCATGCTTTGAATACGTGCTGTCACTACCTCTTTGGGGAGAAGTTTGTGGTCTATTCTGATCACAAAAGCTTGGCTTATATCTTCTCATAGATTGACCTCAACTTGAGGCAGCGTCGCTGGATCGAGTACTTGCAGGGGTTTGACTTTGACATTGTATATACCCCAGGTAAGGGTAATGTAGTGGCCGACTCCTTGACCAGAAGGGTTCCAGTGCAGGCTTTGAGGAAGTCCAGTGATGAGTGGACATTGATGGGGATCTTTTCTCAGATGCATGTGGAGACCAAGGAACACAGTGGAGGGGAATTATTAGAGAGTGTCCAGTTGATTCCTTCTCTGTTGGAGTTGATTCAGCAGGAACAGCCCAGTGATTAGCTTTGTCAGTAGTCGAAGTAGTTTCTTCATGGTGGGGAGACATCCTCTGATTGTTCATCGTCTCCCGAGGGAAACTTGTTCTTCAAGGGCCGTTCAGTAGTGTCGTTATCTATACGGAAGGTGGTGATGCAGGATAGCCACCAATCTCAGTGGGATGTCCATCTGGGTTCCACTAAGATGTATTATGATGTCCCTCGACAATTTTGGTGGCCTGGTATGAGACGGGACATAGCGAACTTTGTGTCGAGATGATACACATGCAAGTAGGTCAAAGCAGAGCACTAAAGGCCCTCCGGTTTGAACCAACCACTACACATTCCTACCTGGAAGTGGGATGAGGTTGACATGGACTTCATTGTTGGATTACCTCGTACACCTCGAGGTAAGAATGCCATTTGGGAGGTGATTGATCGTCTAACCAAATCAGCCCACTTCATTCCGATCAGAGATACATCTAAAGTGGATGAGTGGGGCCGTTTGTATCTTCAGGAGGTGGTGAGACTCCATGGTGTTCCATCAGCAGTTGTCTCAGATAGAGACCCTTGTTTCACATCTCGGTTTTGGGAAGGCCTTCAGAAGGACTTGGGGTCCCAGATTAAGATGAGCACAGCATACCATCCGCAGATGGATGGTCAGACAGAGCGGGCGAATCAGATTTTGGAGGACATGCTTCGTGCATGTGTCCTAGACTTTGGAGGTTCTTGGGATACCCATTTGGGATTATTTGAGTTTTCTTATAATAACAGTTACCATTCCTCAATTCGAATGGCTCCTTTTGAGGCGCTCTATGGTCGGCCTTGTCGGTCCCCCCTGTGTTGGGCTGAGGTAGGTGAGACCTCACTACTGGGGCTGAGTATGGTGCAGGAGACATCTGATAAGGTAAAATTAATTAGGCAACGTTTATTGACAGGTCAGAGTCGTCATAAATCATATTCTGACCGGAGGCTTCGAGACCTAGAGTTTTCTATGGGTGGCAGGGTATTCTTGAAGGTGGCCCCTTGTCTGGGCCATCGTCAATTGGGGAAGCAAGGTAAGCTGACGCCGCGGTATGTCGGGCCGTTTGAGATCATCTAGCATATTGGAAAGGTGGCATACAGGTTGGCCTTACCTTCTCAGTTGGCATCCATCCAAGATGTCTTCCATGTTTCTCAGTTGAAGAAATACTACCCGGATCCGTCCGATGTATTGAGTTGGGAAGAACTGGAGATAGAGCCTGACTTGTCTATTTTTGAGAGGCTAGTGAAAATAGTGGAATCCCAAGAGAAGATACTTCAAGGGAAGTCTATTCTATTAGTCCGGGTTCTATGGCAGCATGGGAGTGATACACATGAGACATGGGAGCGAAAGTCATGGGTCGAGGAAGATTACCCGTTCTTGTTTTCCAATCAAGCCTCATGTTGACTTTGTAGGGAGTAAGGTCCTTCATGATGGGGAGAATTTTCACATACATGACATATTTTAAGGATATTTGTCATTTAATTTACATCCTTGCTTTGTTTTGGTGGTTTTCAATGAATTTTTGAAGGAAATAGTGGGTTTCGAAAATTTGGGCCAACCTGAGAGCCCATTTCCAGTTTTGAAATTAAATTTTCTTTCCTTAATACCTCCCTCATTTTTCAACATTTTTCACCCATTCAACTTCAACAATGAACTTTATTTAAATAGTAAAACCACAAAATAATTTTTGGCCCCTTAAAAATTCATTATCATCTTGGATTTGGGTGACCAAATTAGGTATTGGGCCAACCCGAAAGCTCATTTCTAGTTTTAAAATTGTTTTGTAATTCTTTCATAAAATATTCATTTTTATCCTTTTTCGGTGCTTCCACCTCTCAACCGTTCCCACTGAACCCTGCCTAACCCCCATCATCGTTTTCGCCTCTTTGGAGCTCAGATACATCACGAGTTAGGGCCGAACTTCTGAATCTCAAAAAAACGTCCAGATTTCTCAAGTAAGTTGGTTCTCTTCCTTATTCTTCCCTTCTTATTAGGGTTTCTTCTTTTTTATTGAATCCCCAAATGTCCAGAAGATGGGGCTTCGTACCTAGGGTTTTAATTTTGTGTTTATTGGTCCAATACTCTGGTTTTAGGTTCAATCTTACTCCCTTGTGGTGCGGCGTAGGTGTGGTTGAAGTGACGCACAAGGATTTGGGGGTTTTGACGCTTTTGGTATGTGATTTCATATGTAGGTATTGTAGAATGAGTTGTCTTTCTGTATTTATGTTTCAATTATGTTCCTCATTCAGTATTTTTATTGAGAAAATTGATTTGGGTAGCATTTTAAAATCGGTTGATTTTTAAGTGCCAATTTTGTGTGAAAATCGGTGTTTTACATCTGCAACCCATATTGTGCCTCTGGGTGTTGTTTTATAATTCAGGGATTGGATTTATAAAAATGTTTTGATGCTGAAATTTATGTTTTGGTATAATATTTGTCTCCATTTGGTTTTAAAGGTGGGATTTTAGATGAATTTAATGTGCAAAATTTGATTACTTTTCTTGAATTTGTTTTATGGAAATTATAAGTGCTTTATTGAGTTATACAAAAGGTGAAAAGAATGTGTAGCTACTATTTTAAATTTGGGTGACCAGAACTGATATTTATATGTGAAAATTTATTTTGGTAGCATGTGGTGACTATTTGAGCAAATACGGGAAACTCGGGTAACTAAGTGGGATAACGTGTACTAGTACGCTAGTGAACGGAGGGGTTTTGGCCATGGTTCACTTAGAAAGTCTGACATGGATAACACTAAAAAAACTATAATGGGTATGATTGGAGACCACTAGGTTATGGGTATGCTCCCTAATAGTGGATCGTGCATGATAATTAATTTCATTATGTTTACTTTCACCGAGGTACGAGGTACTTGGGGCTCAAAACAAACTAGTAACTAGGGGTGTTCCTATGCTTGGTGCCCGTGGCTTTTTTGAAATTTATACTTTCTTTATGGTATTTTGGGATGTGAAAACCAGTAGCTTGAATGTTTTATTAAAATTCACGCATTCTTTAATGTTATCCCCATTGAAAGTTATTTTCTTTTCAAAGTTGCACTTTTAGAAATAAATGCTACCATTATCTATTTATAACTCTTGAAATCCTTTTATTTTATGATACCTATCACTTGGAATACATGGGTGATATCCTATTGGGATTAGTATCACACCCTACTTACAAATTTGGGTGTAAGTAGACTTGATCATGTTTGACACAGGCAAAGGCAAGGCCTTGGGCGATGGCGGTTCGGGTTGCTAGTTTCTCTCAATGGTGCGGTGTTGTGGAGACGGATTGTGGGTGATGAACCCTTGTCGTATGGAGTCTCATGGGCTGTTTTATGATACTTTTATGTACCTTTGAAACTCTTGTGTCTTGTTTAAACCCATATACTCAGTTCTTAATTTTTATTAAGCCTTGTTTGGCATAATTTTTCAGATTTGATGTGTTGTTTGTTTTTGGTTATTTTATGAACCCGAACTCGGGTAAATCATTCCCAAATGAATTTTTATGATACCCGGACACTTGTTCCAGCCCGTGGGGATGGGAAACACCCTTAGGGTCTTTCCATGAGCCGGGTTTGGTGTCGGTTTGATGGCGACCAGATTCTGTTCGTGACAGTTTGGTCATTGTACTCCCTTTTTTTCTTTTCTATGAAAGAAATAAAATGTATATGTGAGTACGAGTGGTGTTCTTATCGTGTAGTAGGTCCAAGTGGGACTGAAGCACATAAATCCATGTGTTATTTCTCTCTTTTACTTTTTTTCATTGTATTGGGATATTTGTAATAATTATACTATATTGGAAATAAATGAATTGATCTTGGAATTGGTTTTGGGGTTTTGTTGCTGCACTATCACTATCCATCATACACATCCCCCATTACACCAATACTTTGATGGAAATTGAGAATATGAAAATGAAGATACTTTTTATCATTTTTTTTCTACATGATTGAACACACACATCCTTTAAATCCATAAATCCCCCCTTAAAAGTCAACCTCTATTAAAATAAGGAGAACCCAAGTGTCAAAAACATCTAAAACATTTATCCATTTATCACAATATGCTACATTTTTATATAACACACACTTCTAAGGAACCGATACTGTATTAATTCATTTGTAACATCTGTTATTTTGGATTTTAATTAATGAATGAGGAGATGATCTTGGTTTTTTTATTATAGTGTGTTTACCATTAAAAGATGATTATATCCTTAATTTTTTTATTATTATATAATTATTGAATTTTTTGGAATGTGATTAATGAAGAATATTCCTTTGGAATAAAGAATAAAAACAATTTTTATTAGTTAGTATTTTATATTATTTTATTAGCATGATATTCTTTTTCAGTGTGGGTATTACCGTGACATGAGAAATCAAATATGGAGAAGGTAAACTTCACATGGTTGACTTGAGATTTAATGAGGGAATATTAGAGGATTCAAATGGGGAAATGTTTACTTGGGGAAATTGATGAGGAGATTCCAATTTACAGTGGCATTATGGAATGATAATTAACACTTCAACTAAATGATTATAATCACAATAAAGGTTTAAATATATTAAATGGGGTCATTAGAGAGCTAACAAAAATGGGGGATGATTTATATGTATTTATGGTGGTGATGTATATTAAATTGAAGGAATAATAAGGTCTTGATTTGGAATTATAAAAAAAAGAGATAGATTAAGTTGAAGGGGAATTAATGGATTTTGATTGACTTATGTAGGAGGTTACATATGGTAAATTTATATTGAAAAATAGATGAAATGTAGCTTATAAGTAAATAATTCATGTCATATTCGTTTCTTTAATCTCTCTTCACTTTTCCATTGGGGGCGGTGAAATATTACAATGATATGTACCAATTCCATGATGAATGTATGCTAATATCTTAATGTATGTTAACCCTTAATTTTTTTCCCATGTGTTTATTAGAGGATGACGAGTTGGATGGATTAATAATAAATTGCCAATTCCTATTATCATGTAACGTTAAAAGGTTAATCACATTTTTATGTTATAAATAATCCATCCCTATGCCATAAAACCCTAATTTTTACTCTTATATATCTAAAATTAGAGTTTTTGAGATTTAATGAGTCTATCACGGGGGTTGTGCCCATATTTTGATCTGATCCTTCTAAATTTTTACCATAAAGGAAGTGAGTTACACAGGGCTGCATCAAATGGAATGAAGACTGTGATACACAGAAAACGTCATGTGCTCTGAATCTGAGATAAACATGGGCGTTGTGGAAATAAATAATGAGGTCATTAAAATTGTACACATATCGTTCCAACCATTCTTAAATTGGATGTTTAGTTCTCTATTTTTAAGAACTATGTTTCGTGGGGGGATTTGTTTGACAAGGCTAGGTGATTTTTCTCATCATCCTCATTTACTCGGGATCCTGTGGAAAATTCAAAGCTAAAAATATATGGTTTGAGACACTTATTATTTCCTAAAATTATTATGATTCCATTATCTATGGTTGGTGATATTTTCAAGTGATTTATTTTTATGTTCCCTGGTTCATGATAAAGGTTCACCTATAAGGGGATGGGGTGAATCAATGAACATTATTCTATTTCCTCACTTTTTATAATTTATTAAAAAATCAACCATCATCACTTGTTAGAGTGTATGATATCACTACTAAACTTATCATGTGTTAAGGAAATAAAACAAACAAATAACACTTGATGTATAAGTTTTTATGCTCAAAACAAGTAGTTACATCTATCCAATGACATGAAAAACCTGAGATCATAAATTCCATTAGAATCACTATCTTGATACAATGAGAAAACAATATACATGAAATCATATTAATAGAAATCTACAGTTTTGGAGGCATAGAAAAAGTGGTTTTCCAATTACAAAAAACGTTTTTCATCAAATTCAATGGATAATACTCAAAGAATGTGATGAAGGAAACCCTGGAATATCCTAGGGAGTATCTTTTCTATTTATTTTATAATTTAATTAAAAATAGAATTATCTCAAATAGGATAATTCTTTTTGTTATAGTGATTATATCAAGAGGAGGGTGAATTGAGTACCTAATAAAATTTCTTTTTAAAAAGGATTAATTCGAAATTCCCCAATTAACTTAAAAACAACCCAGTTAATTAATACATCAGATCGTTATAAGTTCTAATATTTCAAAAGGTTTCTTAAAGAGTGATTAATTCTCAGTTAAGTAATAAAAAATATTATATATTACTTTAAAATTAATTTAATTAATTAAATGATTATAAAAACACTAATAAATATTAACCATCAATGTATTAGTTTTTATTTAATTAAAAAGGATTCATTTTTAAAAGAGGAAATAAAGTAAACAAAAACACACAAAAGAAATTTGAAACAAGATGTTTAGTCTCAAGATAATACACAGTCCTCTCCAATTAGTGATCACTATCCACCAAACAGTTTATATAAAATAAACAAGTTGATGCACAAATTGGATCAGGTTTTACAATAGTTTAAAACTGTCTAGGTCACACATGACCTCTTCCACAGTTATACGTGGGAGTAAAAATAAACATTCCACCTAAGGACCTCTACCACTGTTATCCATGGGAGTAAAGGTAAGAAAGAGTTAACAGAATATATCAACTATCTTTTAGTTCATCACAAGAGACAATGCGCATGTGATAAAATAGATTATCTACCCACACTACTCAATAATTAATAATTATAAACAATATAGATAAATATCAGAGTGTGATGTTCAGAAATGTTTGGTCTATTGTAGTGCATCTTGTGACTCTTGATTAGATTTTTAGTAAATATCGAGTCGGGTTCTCATCAATACTTTAGAATAAAAGAGTGTTTTATACTCTTGTTCTTGACTGGAGGAAAGATAAAAATGTGTATGAGCTTTGGCTTCCTCAATCGCGTGTTTCCCAAGATGTAGATGTTCAGCTCTTTAGCTCTATGTGTGTGTTTTGTAAGCATGATCTTTCATCTTACTATTAGTATTCTTCACACATATAATGTATCTATTTCTCATGAGGGAGTCTTCTTCCTTTCTTAACAGCAGTAGTAGAAAGAATATCCACGTGAATTGGGATATTCTTCTTCCTCATACATTATATCTCACATCCTATTCAACGTGTTCTATCAAGCCTTTAAGAGATAATAATTAAAAAAATTCTTCATTAACTTCAATAATATATTTGTTAAAATAGTTTAAATGAAAAAGACTAAGTAATGAAAATAGTGGTCATGAATAAATTGATTCACGAGATTAATGAAGTCCATAATGATCTAGAAACCTCTTTCTATTGCACTAAAGAAGTCACCTTTTTCCTCCATAAACCGATTGAGCATTTGGGTCATTTCTTTCAACTGGTGATCTTTCCCATTGAAGGACTGAGTAACTAGTTTCATTTTAAAAAAAATTATAGGAACTTGAAATTATTATCTATTGCATGCTTGGAATAAATTCGAGAGAGATAATGTTTTATGGATTTGGTAATTGCCTCTTTGCCATATTTCATATCATGTGCATATGAGGTTATAAAATTAAGTACATGGTCACTATTGTACCTTTTTCTGCTCAAGGTTTCATGGGGCTGATCCGGTAGAACACTTGAATCATTGGCTGAGGAAGATCTCAATTCTTCATTGACAGTAGATCTGATCACTTCAGCATCAAACAATGGAGTAGGAGGAAAACTTGATCTAGAGGCCACTAAGGTAAGATTTTAAACTCATTCAAGTAGAGAATCCATTCTAGATGCAGATGAATATTTCATTCCTTCAAGTAGATACTTTAAGGATTCTATATCACCACCGAACCTATTATTTTCAATCTCAACATCTTGAATGTGTTGCATCATCTTAAGTTGTATGTGTTGAATGACCAACTCAAAGAGGTATCTTGCATCATTATCACTAATATTTTTCAGAAGAGGAGAGTGAATTATCAATATCTTATTGTAGTCCAATATTATCTTTTCACCAAATAGATTCAAGTCACTTCTGTTGACTATATCGGATGGAACAGCAGGAGGAGATGTAGAAGGTTCAGGTGCTCGAAGATAAATTGATTTTTCTAATAAACCACCAAATTCTATTTGATAAATCATAGATCCCTTAGGATATCCTTCATTCTGAACATGAGTTTGACTATCCTTTGGTGGACTCCTTAAATCACTTTATAAATTTCCTCATTATTCCATCATCGAATCTACCCATTTTTCTGAAGGTGCAACCGAAGCATCAATTTTATACTGTACAAAAAAGGTAGAAACTGTTGCAGGAGGTACCAAAATAGGTGTAGTTACAAATACAATAGAGTTATCAGTAGTTGCTGCAACACTTTGGGAAGTGAGAGGTTATTCAGTAATGGACACTTCTTTCATTTGGACATAATATTTCTGGACACTTGTTCTCAGTACATAAACTTTTTGGCCAAATAAATGTTTATCTTTAACACGAATATCAACTGAAGTCTTATGAAAAGCCATATCAACTAATTTTACATCACTACCTTACTAATAATAAGGAATCCCTTTTTTATATTGCTCAGCCACATGTTATTCCACAATAACAGTAATACCCATATTCTCAACCAAGGAAGAATTAGAAATTGTATGACCATCACCATCTGAACTCATTTCAGTCCCATCAACATCCTTACCCTTTCTAAGTAATTATAAAGATGGGAATTTATCCTCCTCAACAAGTGCATCTTTTTCTTTATGTTCTGGAGGAATCTCTATATCTCTCCTTCTAATCCTTCCATTTGATACATCTGGTTTAGACTCACCATCATCATCATCACTTCCATTTCCATTCTTATCAACTCTATTTTCATTCTACTCATCTTCATCCTCATCAATATTCATTATATTTTTCCTCATCAGACATAGAAGAACTTTTTAAATTGATCCTCTCCTAAAAATTTGGTTTCCTCTTCATCACTTTTAAGAAAATCCTTTCTTTTTGGCAATCTCTTAGGTGGACTAGGAGCTCCAAATGTGGTGGGATAAGATTTTGGAAGATAGATCTGAATCACTTCCTTCATCAAAAGAAAGTTATTTTTCAAATTCTTCTTTTTCAACGCCCACCTCTTCCATATTAGAGTATTCTACAACATCATCAAGCTCTATAATCAAATCAAAAACATCCCTCAATCTGTTAGGATGATATACCGGGTTAAATTTTACATACAACTTATCACTATCTCCAACCCATTTTATTTTCTAGGTATTCCAACTAATCTTCATCCTCAAACAGATATATTTTTAAATAAAGAAACCACCACAGTCTGTAATTGTTTCTTCATTCTCATCAATTAGAACCTTGGCCTTTAATATTGTAGAAATAATATTTGGATAGATCAGTGAATTATATCTCAATGTTGACTTTATCAACTCAGACATATGAACCATGAGATACCTAAATATATTGATCTTATGATCTTATTTAATAAGATAGATCACATACACATATTGATATCTCAAGGTGGAAAAATCACCTTTCCTGGGGCATAGCATATTCTATATGAACTTAAACAAAAACCTACACTCCCCATACAACTCTGAGGAAATTGGTCTTCTGGTTAACTCATTACCAGTAATTTTTGCAAGAGCATCTTAATATATAAAAAAATCATTTTTTTTAAGGAAAAATACTTGATAATCATCATAAATTCCTTCAAGGGGTACACCTCGACACTAGGCATAACGTTTTGATGAAAATACAAATTTTCATCCAACTCTTATATCTTTTATCTATTAATAGTCTTAATTATTAAATCCAAACTTAACATACTGGAAGAATATTTGCACCAATCTAGGATAAAAAGGTATCTCATTTGAGGAGAACCAATCTAGCCATCCTTGGTTCTACTGCACTTTCAATATAAGTGACTTAATATAAAACATACACATTGCCTTAACTTTCCTTTTAGCTACTACAACTATGTTTTCAAGATTGTGGTTAATTGGTGGAACTAGATTAGGAACACTTGGTTCACCTTTTTGCTTCTTACCTAACCCTGACTTAACTGGAGAAGTATTTAGAGGGAGCTTCATCATTGACATGTAGATCATTTTGGTATGATTGGTTAAAGGCTAAGAGAAAAGTTTCAGGTTTGAAGGTTGGTAGAAGAGAGGTCACTCGGGGCTCGAGAGTATCACACCGAGCTCGATGTGTGTTTTAAATAAACATATATTCATTTTTGTATCATTTGGGATTTAGGTATTTCAAAAAAAAAATCAAAATAATGATGAAAAATAAAAATTAAAATTAGTATCATGGAAAAATATGTATCGGGTAATTAAAATACCATATACTAGAAGAAAATAAAGAAGGTGGTTTAGAAATATTAGAGGCTGAGAAAAAATTCATAAAGGCATTAAACCAACAGTGTGACAAACCAATAATTAGACAACAACAACAGTGATACAACTCAATATTGTGTCACCCAACAGTGTTTCATACCAATGGAGAGTCATATAAAATTAAATTTAATCATAATTAATCATTCCTAACTCATTTTTGATATTTTTAATTCTCTAAAAATTAAAAGTCTAAGTGAATATATCAGCTAACTATTATTCTATACTTATAAATGCAAGAGTGATATCACATTTTTGAAAATGGTCTCTCAAAAAGTGATGTCTTATATCAGTGTGATTTGTCCTAGAATGAGATAAACGATTCTTTGAAATGTTAATAGCACTTTGGTTGTCACAATTTATGGGGACATGTCAGAATTGATATCCATAATATAGTAAAGTGTGTTTCATCCAAAAAATTTCACTCAATAACTACTAGTAGCTATGTATTCAGCTTCAGCAGTAGACAATGAAACAAAATTTTGTTTCTTACTACAACATTAAACTGGAGTCTTTCCTAAAAAGTGACATGTTCTAGAGGTTTTTTTTCTAACTTGAATCCACCAAAATCAGCATCAAAATAACTCACTAAATCAAATGCTTATCCTCTAGGTTAAAATAGTCCTAAATTGGTTGTATATTTGAGGTATTTGAAAATTATTTTAACTAAATTTAAGTGTGACACTTTAGAGTTTTTTTCAAAGAAAGTACACATACACACAGTAAACATAATACTAGGTTGGATAGAAGTCAAGTATATAATAATACAAATCATACCTCTATAACTAGTCTGATCCACTGGTTTCCTAGCTTCATCAATATCCAACTTATAGGTCGTACTCATTGGAGTATTATTACTCTCAATGTTTTCCAAGTTAAATCATTTTAAAATATCTTTTTTATATTTACATTGATTCAAAATAATTCCTTCTTTATTTTGAAATATTTTAAAACCTAGAAAGAATCATAGTTCAACCATTAAACTCATTTCAAATTCATTTTGTGTCATTTTATGAAAATTAGTACATAAATAATTTCTTGAATATCCAAAAATAATATCATCTACATTTATTTGTAATACTAAAAAATCTTTTCAAATTAGTTTTATGAAAAGTGTATGGTATGATATACCTTTGGAAAATAGTATTGAAATATGAAAATTGTTGAGCTTATCATACCAATAACTAGGATCCTGTTTCAAACTATATAAATCTTTAGTTAACTTTGAAACTTGATTTGGAAAATGGCGATTTTTAAAACTAAGTGGTTGTAAAACAAAAACATCCTCAACTATAAGACCATTCAAGACTGCACTCTTGACATCCACTTGGTAAATCATTAAATCTAAGTGTTTTGTATAAGAAAAAAGGATTCTTATGGACCCATGTCAGCTATAGTTAAAAAGGTTTCCCCATAATCTATCCCTTAATCTTAACTATAACCTTATACAACAAGTCTAGAATTGTGTCTAACTATTATGCCTGACTCATAAAACTTGTTCTTAAACACCCATTTACTTCCAATAGTCAAGGGTTCCTTGGGTCTATCTACAATTTCCCACACATTGTTTCTTTCAAACCCATTTAATTCTTCTTGCATGATTGTTACCCAATATTCATCATTAATGGATTCATTGATGTTTTTAAGTTCAATTTGTGTCATTAATGCTTCATGTTCAACCTAATTACTTAAAGGATCTCTAATTTGAGTACCTATATCTAGATCTCCTAAAGCAAAATCTAAAGGGTGGTGCTTAAGAGTTCTAACATCTTGAGAAAAGGATGGACTGGTCACATTAGGTTTTACAAATTCAGGTTTAGGATGTTCTGGAAATTATTCAGAACAAGATGATTTTTAAAACTATTTTATAGTAGAATATAAAGGTTCCTAATTTAAGTTCAGAGAAGAAAAATCATCTTTATGGTTTTCTAGCGAGGTATTAGGCTCTTGTGGATCAGTCTCCTTGAATTTGACATGAACTGATTCTTCCGCAGTTTTGGTATATTTATTTAAAACTATATCTACTTTTCTATAGATTGGATAACCAAAGAAAATGCATTCATCATTTTTTGAAGATTTTTTTTTTCAAATTGTCCTTAGTGTTATGAATAAACACATTAAAAATAAAAAATCTAATGTAATTAACCTTATGTTTCCAATTTTTCCACATTTCATAAGGTATTTTCTTAAGGATAGGTCTGATCAAGACTCCATTGATGATAAAGCAGGATATATTGAAAGCATATCCCAAAAAATAGATAGGTAGTTCATACTCATTCAATATGGTCTGAGCTATCTCCTGTAAAGTTATATTTCTCCTCTCTACAACTCCATTCTATTGAGGGGTCCTAAGAGAAACGAAGTTATGAGTGTAACCATTTTGGAAGAAAAAAATATTCAAAATATTGATTATCAAACTCACGACCATGGTCATATCTTAAGGACTTTATTCTATGTTTTCTAAGATTTTCTACAGACTTAGAATACTAAGTAATGTAATAGAAAGCTTTAATTTTGTAATGTTGAAAATATACCCCATTATGCCTAGAGAAATAATTTACAATAACATAAACATAGTTTTTTTCATTAAGACTATAAACTCTAGAATTTCCAATGAAATCAATTTGAATCTACTCAAGAGGTTGAAAAGTTGACACTTATATCTTTAATTTAAAATAAACTTTATGTTGTTTCCCAATTTGAAAATGGTTATAGACTTTATCAATCAGGAACTCAAGATTTGGTAGAACCCTAACTAAACATTTCCTAGTAAGCTTCCTAAGTGAGTGCATGTTGTAATGTCCTAGTCTTCTAGGATAAAGAAAAGATTATTTGTGAATGTAAATTAAGCATGAAACATTTTGTGAAATCAATGAATTTAAGTCAACAACATAAACATTATCATTTCTCAAAGTTGTAAAAACTAAATCATTTTTAGAATAAAAAACATTGCATGAATCATTCTCAAACATAACATAAAATTCATCATCACATAACTAATAAATACTAAGAAGGTTATATTTTAGACCATCTACAAATAAAAATTTATAATTTAAAATTGGATCATGGCTACCAATTTAGCATAGGCCGATGATTTCTCCTTTTTCAATATCACCAAAGGTGACATGACCTCCATCGACCTTAATAAGTCTGTTGATGCATGAATAATATCATGTCAGATTACTTGAACAACCACTATCCAAGTACCATAGACCTATACTTGAGGTCTTCAAAGACCATTCCTAAAAAATATGTTTTAAACAAGAAATTATGTTGGTACCCAAATCGGTTTGGGTCCAGAAATGTAAGAAAATTGAGATTTGGGAACACACAATTTCTTTATGGTTTCCTGTACAAAGATTGTAAAGATTTATAAATAAAAACTCTATTTGTTTCTTTATAAAAAATATTAGTAGTTGAACATTCTGGTGTGGACTAGGGTATAAATTTGTTTTTTACACTTATCCTCTATCCAGGATCATATCCTATTCTAGTAAAAAATTTAGGTGAAACTTTTTTACCTAAAATATGATCTATATTTTCTCTAAATTTTTAAAATATTCTAGGTCATTATTTAGTTTCACATTTTAAAAATTAAGTTCATTATTTTCCTTGAGCAGTTGATCATTTTTATCTTTTTTAATAGAGAGTTTAGATTTTTTATAAGTTTTTAGATCATGCTATATTTTTAGAACTTTGTATTTTTCCTTAATATAATTAACAGTTTCCTCTATCATATTACTATATTGAACCAAATAACCCTTAGACATTTAATCATCAAAATTCATCATCCCAAGTAATTCTAATAGTATCAGGTGTAACATATTCATCTTTTATAGTAGTCCAAATATGAAAACCCATTCTTTCTATTGACATTCTTGTATTAATTTTCAATTGGGAATAATTGTATACATTAAAAAAGGAGGTTTTTTGGTAGTAGAACCTTCTTGATGATTATCCATTTTAAAGAACTAAATTTAGAAATAACATAAATTTATGATCTTTAATGTAAAACTAAAATCACTGTAAAAAATATTGGAAAATTTTAATATCAACGAAATGAATCATCCAATACTAAATGATGGTCAGAGTGAATATCTCAAGAGGGGGGGGGGTGAATTGAGTACCCAATAAAATTTATTTTTTAAAAAGGATTAATTTTAAATCCTCTAATTAATTTAAAAACATCCCAGTCAATCAATATAGCAGATCATTATAACTTATAATATTTCAAAAGGTTTCTAAAAAAGTTTTTATTTCTTAGGCATGTAATATACAATATTAAATTTTCCTTTTAAATAAATTTAATTAATTAAAATATTATAAAACACTAATAAATATTAGCTATAAAATTATTTGTTTTTGTTTGATTAAAACAGTTTTAGTTTTAAAAGCTAAAATAAAGTAATAAATAACACACAACCGAAATTTGAAACAAGAGCTTTAGTATCAAGGCAAGACTTAGTCCTGTACACTTAGATATCACCTAACACCAAGTAGTTTATATAAAATTAACAATTTGATCCACAACCTAGATTGAGTTTTACAATAGTTTATAACTATTCAGGACACACACAACCTTTTCCACAATTATTCATGGGATTAAAAATAAACAGGACACACAAGGACCTCTACAACTATTTTCATTGAGAGTAAAAGTAATAAAGAGTTAAGAGAATATATTAAATATTTTCTAGTTCAGAACGGGAGAAAATGTGCATGTGATAAAATAGAGTATGAACACACACTTCTCAATATGTAATAAATATACACATAACATAGAAATCTTAGAGTGTGTAGTCTAGAAATTCCCAGTCTGTTGTAGTGCATCTTGTGACTCCCGATTTTATTTTTAGTGAATCCTAAGTCAGGTTATCTTGAAAACATCAAAATAATAGAGTGTTGCAGATTATTGTTCTTGGATGGAGGAATGCTGTAGATGTGTTTGAGCTTTGACTTCCTCAGTCGCCTGTTTTCCAAGATGCATCAGTTCAGACCTTCATCTCTATGTGTGTGTTTAGTAAGAGTGATCTCTGATCTTTTTATATATATGCATCAAACGTCTATTATATCTATTTATCACGAGGGAGTCTTCTTCCTTTCTTAATAGAAGAAACATAAAGAATATCCATGTTCATTTGGATTTTTTTCTTCCTTGTACAATATATATGTCATCCTCTTAAATATGTTATGTCTATCATTTAAGAGACAATAATTGAAATAAAATTATGAATTAAATTCAATAATATAATCATTATAATTGTATAAATGAAAAATAGTAATTAAATAAAATAGTGTTAGTGGATTAGTCTGGCAGTTTCTCAGGGTTTGGAAGAGATTTTTTATAGCTGCATGACATTGACGATGTCTCAAACTTGTACATTTCTAACTTTAATGTTTGTAGGTGTGTGGATGATAGTGTCTCATGGCTGGAAGTGTAACGCCCCGACCCTAGATACCCAGAGTCGGTGCATTATTACATAACATTGGAATGATCACAATAAAGATCAAGTCTCGAAATACCAATTAGTTTAGTATCCTTGGAAACACTAGATATATTCATAAATTTTACATTACATAAATAAGTGAAAAACTACAACAATATATTGTCTTCATATCCCCTCATACTATCCCTGTAGGTCATTCATAAAATACTTCTTCACATCCTGGAAAAAATAAAACATAGAAAAAGGGGTGAGCTCAAATGCCCAGTAAGGATAACAATATAGCGGAAAATTTCATAAATAAGAATAAACATTTAAGGCAATGCATTACTAAAACAAAAGCCTTTTAAACTTGAAATTCAACATAGTATGGAAAAAATAAGATGAAATAATGCCATTTACTTATTCACATGGATATTCTACTAATCGAATAATCACATGCAATATCAATAACCCCTTTCATAATAATGGAATGCATAATGCCAGACTATCATAACCACATAGCCAAGGCATCGTGCCAAGACTACAAATAATATTTTTCCAAGGCCTTGTGCCAAGACACTAGTTTGTCTCATGAGACCTACCGATCCATCGAGGAGCTATAGCGGGCTCCACCCATCACATATTAAGTCCAATGCATTCCCATATCAAAATGTTTAAACATAACATAAACATTCGTATTAAAACTAGCATACGAAATGTAAATACTTCATCCATAAACCACGAATTGTATAAAAATAACAAATCCACAGTCAAACACATCACAAAAACTTCATGACAATATGGATGTTTTGTATCATAATAAATCAACTTCAAATAAACATAAAATCCTTCTAAGGATGTTGACATAGATGAAATCAAAACTATTTGAGAGAAATATCTCTTTTTTTGAAATCATTTAAAAGTCACACATTTATTAAGGAAGTAATTTAAAATAGATTTTTGAATCAAAGTGTCCCATACCACTTAGAAACTTTTGAAAAGAAGTATCATTTCAAAACATTCATGTCCATATAAATAAATCCTTAAAATCATTTGAAAACATGGACATTAATTAAAAACATTTATAAAGACAAATCTTTAAAACATTTAAGATTCTGATTTTGATAAAGAGTACCTTTCAGAAAATCTTAAAATATTCATTTGGAAATCATTTAAAAGTCACATAATTGTAAAATAAAACATTTACTATGAAAATATCTTTATAATATTGTAAGGGAAGCTTCTAAAATTTTATAACGGCGGAAAATAGCCACACCCGCCGTATAAGTTAAAAAAAGTCATTCTTACCTTAATTCTGTCGAAAAGGTTAAAAAGGACCTTGTTTGGAAAACGACGGAAAGATTCCTTTATAAACATATTATAAAAAGTCAAAAAAGGGTATAAATGACTTTATCTCATATTTTGTAAAATAGAAATAATGTTTTGAAATACACTTTCAAGAAACATGGATGTGGATGATAAAGAGGTCCCAGTAGATAATTACGTATAAACAACCTCGGATAATGAAGAGATTGTGAAATAACCCTTACCTTGTACTTTTCCTTGGCTGGGGGTAGGTTAACCTCCTGTATAATGGTGAAATAATTTTTATTAAATTATACAATAATAATATACATTAATATGATATCATATATTATCTTTTAATATTGATTTGTTAATAATATCTTAGTATTATCGTTGTTTCGGGTGTTAACTTACTCATTTTCTTTTATATGTTTTGTTACGTAAGCCATGTTTTTCATGGATAGGTTGTATCATAATCATATCCAGAATTATATCAAGTCCTTATATACTATTATTAATCATCAAATGAGAATTATACTTGAATGGATACGACGGAGAATGAATCTCATCGCGTTCGTGGAGACGGTAGTCCGTACGTACGCACGAGCGACAATACCATTATTTAGATATTAAAATAATATATAATTGGATGGTATACCATATATAAAGAATCATTATCATGTTATATTTATTATTTAAATTAATTAAAAATTATTATTATACCCATCCAAATAATAATATATTGAATAACAATTACACCACGACGTGGAGACAGTAAGCCGTACGTACACACGTATGGTGACATGTCATTCAAAGGATGAATAGAATATTGAATATGGTTGTACCATATTTATAATAATATTACAGTATATAGGATATAATGGATTCATTATTTTAGAATGGGAATAACAAATAATGAATAAGTTGAAGAAGAAATGAATTTGAAAAAGGGTGGTGAAAACATTACCTCTTCTTCAGGTTCTTCCTTTTGATTTGATCAAAAGGGATCCTTAGGTTGTCTTTCTGATCAAACTAAGGCCTCTAGGTTGTAGTGAGGGAAGTTTAGAGAGTATTTGGGAAGGGTTTGGCCGAGCCAAAGGGCTTTGAATATGTGAATTAGTGAGAAGGGCGATTTCCCTTTTAAAAGAGGGGTGAGGGGCACCTTTGGAAAAGTTCAAAATATTATTTTATAATAAATTCATATTCGGTTTTTAATGGCGCCAAAGTGGATTATTTAAACGTTAAGGTGAGGATGGGTCGAAAACAACTCAACCAATAGAATTTAGACAGGTTTGGGTCATTATATTAACCTTATCTTTAAGTATTAACTCTTAGTTAATTAGTTTCACTTTTACAATGTCTCTTTGTATTTTTATATTATATGGTTAATAAACTTACTATATACATCCAAGAGACCCCCAAGTGGTCCATTAATGATACACCTGTCATTATATAAGTCTTTTGGATGAACCGTAGATTTTTAGGAATTTAATATCAATTAATAATATAATATTTGTTTTAAAAACTCTTTTATGTCAATTTTGACACTATTCAATAATTGATTTTTGTAAAAATCATTACAGAATAATTACTTAGAAACAAGTTAATTAAATCAATCCTAACATGTCATATTAACCAATAAAATTATTGGTATTTATAAAAAGTCCCAAATTACACTTATTTGGGTATTTATAATATCAATTATTCTAATTTTTCATTAATTAGGTAATTACTGCATCACCATTGTGTCATAAATAAATTAAATTATTTAATATCTAAAAATTATAAATAAAATACCATTATGTAGGAGATATTTTTATATTTCTAATGAATATTTACAATCTAATTTAACTTATGTATAACTCTATATTAAAAATGTTTTAGTAAATAAACTTTGATTTTAACTCTTTTAACTTTTCTTTGAATTAAATAATAATTAATGTCCTAATCTAATACAGGTGGACCTAAATGATAATATTTTACTCCTAAGATTGTTTTTGGTCGAGATACACTTGTCCAATAGAATTAGGACATGTGTTAGGGTAATATTAATATCATTTTTACCCTTAATTACCCTATTTACTTTTAACTGTGGTAAATAAAAGTAAAAAGTTACTATTCACCAAAAATTATTTTCATCTCATTGAACCACATTTTACTCCTTGATATTAACCGTGTCTCTCGGATTTTTTAAATTCCACTCACAGAAGCGGTAAAATTCAGTTTTATGAAAAATTCGGTTTTTTAACTACCACTTAGTGGTTTCACTATTCATCAAAAAATGAAAGTTTTCAGAAAAATACCAAAAATTAGGCCTAAGCTATATTTGATATTATGAATTCAAAAATGATATCTATTTTACCAAATTCAGAACATATCATTTTCATTAATTAATTTAAAAATTAATTCCCGTCGTCAAAACAAATAGCGTGTTTTAAAAAGATAATAACTATCAAAAGATTGACACTTGTTTATGTCTGGTTTAAATATGAAATTACATCCAATGACCAACGTTGTATTAAATGGTAAAAATATATTCTAAATACACTTTAAAACCACTCAAATTAATAATTTATCACGATTAATTATTTCGATTAAAAAAGTTTTTTTTAATTAAAATTTAGTAATTTTCACTATTCATCAAAATATGAAAGTAATCCGAAAAGTACCAAAATTTCACCCTAAGATAATTTCGATATCATGAATCCAAAAATAAAGTCCATTTCAAAAAATAAAATTTATAATATTTTACAATGTAGGTATTACAATTCATAATGTCTAGTTTGATTGGTTGTGGTGTGTTAGAATCTCGAAGTTGCGTACAATGCACGCCATTGAATTGTTCAAAGGGAAACGTACCGTGGAATCTTGGGATGTTTCATTGTAAATTTTTGATGTCCCCATTATAAAAAGTAATTTTATTTAGTCAAATTGAATATATAAAAGTTTAAAATATTGGATTTAAAAAGGGTTCACTATTAAAAGTTTTTAAAAGTGCAATAGTGAAAATGAATTTGTTCTTACATTATGTCTAAGAAACTCATAATATGGATTCTAAAATTATAAGGATTATATAATGTTTAAAATTTAGTTAATACTATTCATAACCTCTTTTGAACGGCTTGTTTAGTAAGTCATGGTGCGCTTGAACTCAGTGTTGCGTGTAGTGCAAGTTATTGAATTATTTTGAAGAAATAACACACTATGAAATCTTGGTGTGTTACATTATCCCCTCCTTCAATAAATTATGCCCTCGCAATTTGAAATTGTTCTTCAAAAATAAAATGTTGAATATAGAAAATTTTGTTGTGGGAAAACCCACATCGGAAATTGGGTTAATAAAAGTTATTCTTAATAAGAGGAAAGGAGAAATGAAAGGGTCACCACCAAATTATGATCTCTATTCGGAGAACATTGGTGGAAATCAGATACATATAATTGGAGGAAAAGCGTAAATATTTATAGGTAGTGATTGAGGTCATCAATCAAAAACAACTGTAAAATTAAGGGCCTTAAATTCATCAATCTATGATGATTTACAATACCATAGGTTCAGAAAAACATATGGTATTAGGATAACACATTTTTTGTTTTAAAATCCCTTCACTACAGTATAAGAATTAATTTCTTCATTGAATTAGATAAGGAGAAAAATATATACTTGACAAGTAGAGTCTCATCCTATAACTAAGTTCTACCACAAACTCATCTTTCTCTCTAAAAGATAATAGAACTTAAAAATAATATTCTATTTATCCTATTCGTATTGGGTTAAAAAATGAATTTATAATTCATCTAGCAGAACCACAAAAAAATGACATTATTCAATCTAGGACATCATGTAGGTCAGTGGTAGGTGATACACCCTTGTCGCCCCTCGGTTGTGGGTTCAAGTCTCGCGGCCTTGCTGGACGCGACGGGTTGTCGCCCGACCTCCGGGTTATCCTTTTATGGAAATCCAAAATAATCCAAACTAGAACTATCAAATATACTTCAGTCCAAAATTTATAAGGAAGGTAAAGACAATTAAGATCCTTTTTTCCGCGTAATAACATGTGAACACCTTCATCATGTATTCTTTTAAAACACTGCAACATCCTGAATTACCATAAAACCTTATTGATTACATTCATGATCCCTTATTCCTTAAAGAATAATAGATATACTCCTTCAATACAAAAATGTTGTAAACCCAAACAATGATAGAATATAAAAATCATTAATCAGTTTCAAGGTAGTCAAGAATATCCAATATAATTTATCCAAATCAATCATGTATTATTCTAAAATCACTACCTCGGTATCAGAACCATATTATGGTTTATCTTTCTCTCAACCATATATTTTCCAAAAATTTAACCTGCTATTGAGTCACTTTTCTTTGTTCCACAAAATCTCAAGTCCTTAATGAAATAGTATTGCATTACAATCCTTATATACTCCATAATTATTATAACACGTACATTGTTGATACAACACTCAAATGACTTAATCAACATAAGAACTCTAATCATTCCTCTTCATCTTTGGTAGTATCATAACTTGATTATTATCCAATAGCATCATTTGTGGAATAGTCTGATGACTGGGACATAGGTTCGCATAGTGTCCAAACTCCTTGAAAATGAAGCATTGTACATTTGAAACCATTTTCTTACCCTTGTAGTCACGTACTTCGTACCCTTTTCCTCCACACTTATAACAAACTCCCATTCCTTTCAGGAAATTTCCAGGGTGTTTCTTCCCACAGTTATCACATATGGGAAAATTCTTCTTTTCCCTCTTCCCTTTATCCATCTTTCCCTCTTCTATCCTTTTCTTCTCTTGCTTCCCTTCAAAGCCATAGGTCTCAGTAATCTCTTTACTTATCTTATCAACACATGATATTATTTCTTCATATGATGATAATACATGGGAGACTATTTCTCTTATAAATTCTGGCTTAAGACCATGAAATATATGATCCTTCTTTCTCTTTGGATCATGTGCATTGCTGGAGTTCTCATTCCTTCTACTGGGCGCCATTTCTAAACAATGGCATACACTAGATTAGTTGATGAATAACAATACCTAATCCCAAACTTGTAAAACACATAACATAAATTAAATAGTTTATGGATATAATCCATAATCATAAAAATGTCTCCTTTGAGGACGTATATACTCATAAACCCTTCACAATGGTTTGTAGAGAAAATGAGAATTATCCTAAGCATATCCCCCGGGAGTGTCGTAACCAAGAGTGCAGCAAGGCCCCTTTTCGTGCACTAGTTCCCGTTCGAGTCTAGCTCCAAGCGGTGTTTTCGAGTGTTACCCCTAGGTACATCTGTGCGAGAGCCGCCTCTACCTACTCATATCCAGACAGGGATGTATTTCTCGGAAAACTCACAAAATCTCTACAATACCAAAATTCTAGGAAGTTCTTCTATATTAATCCTCAAAGTTCATCTTAGGTCTACGTGCTCTTGTTAGAGTTTACCTAAATCTAGCTTCCAAGGTTTGTACTAAACATCCTCTGATACCAACGGTAACGCCCCGACCCTAGATACCCAGAGTGGGTGCATTATTACATAACATTGGCATGATCACAAGAAAGATAAAGTCTCGAAATACTGATTAGTTTAGTAGCGTTGGAAACACTAGATGTATTCATAAAGTTTACATTACATCAATAAGTGAAAAAATACAACAATATATTGTCTTCATATCCCCTCATACTATCACTGTAGGTCATTCATAAAATACTTCTTCACATCCTTGGAAAAATAAAACATAGAAAAAGGGGTGAGCTTAAATGCCCAGTAAGGATAACAATATAGCAGAAACTTTCATATATAAGAATAAACATTTAAGGCAATGTATAACTAAAACAAAAGACTTTTAAACTTGAACTTCAACATAGTATGGAAAAAATAAGATGAAAAAATTCCATTTACTTATTCATATGGATATTCTACTAATTGAATAATCACATGAAATATCAATAACCCCTTTCATAATAATGGAATGCATAATGCCAGACTATCATAACCACATATCCAAGGCCTCGTGCCAAGACTACAAATAAGATTTTTCCAAGGCCTTGTGCCAAGACACTAGTTTGTCTCATGAGACCTACCGATGCATCAAGGAGCTATAGCGGGCTCCACCCGTCACATATTAAGTCCAATGCATTCCCATATGAAAATGTCTAAACATAACATAAACATTCGTATTAAAACTAGCATATGATATGTAAATACTTCATCCATAAACCACAAATGGTATAAAAATAACACATCCACATTCAAACACATCACAAAAAATTCTAAAAAATATGGAAGTTTTGTATCATAATAAATCAACTTCAAATAAACATAAAATCCATTAAAGGATGTTGACATAGATGAAATCAAAACTATTTGAGAGAAATATCTTTTTTTTAAATCATTTAAAAGTCACACATTTATTAAGGAAGTAATTTAAAAGAGATTTTTAAATCAAAGTGTCCCATACCACTTTGAAACTTTCGAAAAGAAGTATAATTTCAAAACATTCATGTCCATATAAATAAATCCTTAAAATCATTTTAAAAAATGGATATTAATTAAAAATACTTAGAAAGATAAATCTTTAAAAATTTTAAAATTCTGATTTTGATAAAGAGTACCTTTCAGAAAAACTTAAAATATTCATTTTTAAATAATTTAAAAGTCACATAATTATAAAATAAAACATTTAATCTGAAAATATCTTTATAAGCATGTAAGGGAAGCTTCGAAAATTTTATAACGGCGGAAAATAGCCGCACCCGTCGTATAAGTTAAAAAAAGACATTCTTACCTTAATTCTGTCGAAAAGGTTAAAAAGGACCTTGTTTGGAAAACGACGGAAAGATTCCTTTATAAACATCTTATAAAAGGTCAAACAAGGTTATAAATGACTTTATCCCATATTCTGTAAAATAGTAAGAATGTTTTGAAATAAACTTTCAAGAAACATGGATGTGGATGATAAAGAGGTCCTAGTAGATAATTACGTATAAACAACCTCGGATAATGAAGAGATTGTGAAATAACCCTTACCTTGTACTTTTCCTTGGCTGGGGGTAGTTTAACCTCCTGTATAATGGTGAAATAATTTTTATTAAATTATACAAGAATCATATACATTAATATGATATCATATATGATCTTATAATATTGATTTGTTAATAGTATCTTAGTATTATCGTTGTTTCAGGTGTTAACTTACTCGTTTTCTTTTATATGTTTTGTTACGTAAGTCGTGTTTGTCATGGATAGGTTGTATATTAATCATATGCAGAATTATATGATGTCCTTAGATACTATTATTAATCATCAAATGAGAATTAGACTTGAATGGATACGATGGAGAATGAATCTCATCGCGTTCGTGGAGACGGTAGTCCGTACGTACGCACGAGAGACAATATCATTCTTTTGATATTAAAATAATATATAATTGGATGGTATATCATATATAAATAATAATTATCATGTTATATTTATTGTTTACATGAATTAAAAATCATTATTATACCCATCCAAATAATAATATATTGAATAACAATTACACCACGACGTGGAGATGGTAAGTCGTACGTACGAACGTATGGTGACATGTCATTCAAAGGATGGATAGAATACTGAATATGGTTGTACCATATTTATAATAATATTACAGTATATAGGATATACTGGATTAATTATTTTAGAATGCGAATAACAAAGAAATAAGATGTTGAAGAAGAAATGAATTTGAAAAAGGGTGGTGAAAACATTACCTCTTCTTCGGGTTCTTCCATTTGATTTGATCAAAAGGGATCCTTAGGATGGATTTCTGATCAAACTAAGGCCTTTGGGTTGTAGTGAGGGAAGTTTATAGAGTATTTGGGCAGGGTTTGGCCGAGCCAATGTGCTTTGAATGTGTGAATTAGTGAGAAGGGGGAGTGCCCTTTTATAAGAGGGGCGAGGGGCACCTTTGGAAAAGCTAAAAATATTATTTTATAATAAATTCATATTCAGTTTCTAATGGCTCCAAAGTGGATTATTTATAGGTTAAGGTGGGGATGTGTCAAAAACCACTCAAACAATAGAATTTAGATAGGTTTGGGTCATTATATTAACCTTATCCTTAAGTATTAAATCTTGGTTAATTAGTTTCACTTTTACAATGTGTCTTTGTATTTTTATATTATATGGTTAATAAACTTACTATATACATCCGAGCTACTCCCAAGTGGTCCATTAATGATAAACCTATCATGATATAAGTATCTTGGCCGATCCTTAGTTTTTTTTGGAATTTAATATCAATTAATAATATAATATTTGTTTTAAAAACTCTTTTATGTCAATTTTGACACTATTCAATAATTGATTTTTGTAAAAATCATAAAAGAATTATTACTTCTAAAAAAGTTATTTAAATCAATCCAAGCATGTCATATTAACATAGAAAATTATTGGTATTTATAAAAAGTCTCAAATTACTTTTATTTGGGTATTTATAATATGAATTATTCTTATTTTTCATTAATTAGGTAATTACTGCATCCCCATTGTGTCATTAATAAATTAAATTATTTAATATCTCAAAATTATAAATAAAATAAAATTATGTAGGAAATATTTTTATATTTCTAATTAATATTTACAATCTAATTTATATTATGTATAACCCTATAATTAAAATTTTTTAGTAAATAAACTTTGATTTTAACTCTTTTAACTCTTCTTTGAATTAAATAATAATTAATGTCCTAATCTAATACAAGTGGACCTAAATGATAATATTTTACTCCTAAGATTTTTTTGGGTCAAGATAACTTGTACAATAGAATTAGGACATGTGTTAGAGTAATATTAATATCATTTTTACCCTTAATTACCCTATTTACTTTTAACCGTGGTAAATAAAAGTAAAAAGTTACTATTCACCGAAAATTATTTTCATCTCATTGAACCACATTTTACTCCTTGATATTAACCGTGTCTCTCGGATTTTTTAAATTCCACTCACAGAAGTGGTAAAATTTGGTTTTATGAAAAATTCGGTTTTTTAACTACCACTTATTGGTTTCACTATTCATCAAAAAATGAAAGTTTCCAGAAAAATTCCAAATATTAGGCCTAAGATATATTTGATATTATGAATTCAAAAATGATGTCTAGTTTACCAAATTCAGAGAATATCAGTTGAATTAATTAATTTAAAAATTAATTCCTGTCGTCAAAACAAATAGCGTGTTTTTAAAAGATAATAACTATCAAAAGATTGACTCTTGTTTATGTCTGGTTTAAATGTGAAATTACATCCAATGACCAAAATTGTATTAAATGGTAAAAATATATTCTAAATACACTTTAAAACCACTCAAATTAATAATTTATCATGATTAATTATTTCGATTAAAAAAGTTGTTTTTAATTAAAATTTAGTAATTTTCACTATTCATCAAAATATGAGAGTTATCCGAAAAGTACCGAAATTTCACCCTAAGATAATTTCGATATCATGAATCCAAAAATGAAGTCCATTTAGAAAGCTAAAATTTATTAAATTTCAAAAGGTAGGTATTACTATTCACAATGGCTAGTTTGATTGGTTGGGGTGTGTTAGAATCTCGAAGTTGCGTACAATGCACGCCATTGCATTATTCAAAGGGAAACGTATTGTGGAAGCTTGGGATGTTTCATTGTAAATTTTTGATGTCCCCATTATAAAATGTAAATTTATTTAGTCAAATTGAATATATAAAAGTTTAGAATATTGGATTTAAAAAGGGTTCACTATTAAAAGTTTGTAAAAGTGCAATACTAAAAATGAATTTTTTCTTACATTATGTCTAAGAAGCTCATAATATGGATTCTAAAATTATAAGGATTATATAAAGTTTAAAATTCAGTTAATAATATTCATAACCTCTTTTGAACGGCTTGTTTAGTAAGTCATGGTGCGCTTTAACTCGGTGTTGCGTGTAGTGCAAGTTATTGAATTATTTTGAAGAAATAACACACTATGAAATCTTGGGGTGTTACAGGTAGTGTATTGTAAGTAGCCAAATTTTCAAGTTGTTGGTGACTCCTCTGGTGGTGATTCATCTGATGGTATTTCATCCTTCTGGCGGTTGGTCTGACTGGTGGTTTGTTGTTCTGGAAGTGTCTCAAACTTTACCAAAATTTCACTCTAACAGTGTGTCATCTGACGGTGTCTCAGACTTGGAAAAATTTCCATACTGATGGTGATTCATCAACAATGGTGTCTCATATGTGATGGTGTCTTAGAATTTTTCAATTTTACAGTTCATTGGTATGACACCCCGATGCTGAGATATCCAAGTAGTGAGTTAGGTTGATGGTGTCTTAACCTCAATGGTGACAAATCCTTAGTAGAGACTGGTGGTGACTCATACTTACGCAATTTCATCACCTATCTTAGATTATGAAATAATTACAGAAAACATGGAACTTATTAATATCATTAGAATCATGATTCTATGGTCATTAAAACAAGGAGGTCAATAAATTCCTTTTGATCAATTTGGTTTCCACTCTTATCTTGTCATAATTGCAAAGGAGAATCCAAGTGAGGATTCATGTACTTATATCCACAAGTGCTCCATGAATCTCCAAACAACACTCTGCATATTATAGGTGTTAGTGTGGAGGAACCTAGTGCTTTGCATCATTTGTTATAGAATGTAATGAGATGATTATCTTTCTCTCTATTGTTATTGAGATAGAAGGAGAAGGATTTCTTATCTCTAGGCTTAGAAGAATTCTAGGGTTTCTATGTTTTTCGTGATAAAAAAAGAATCCTCTAAATGATATAAATTAAAATGTATACTTAGGGTTAATATTCAATAATTTCACAATGGCCCCTTTATCAAATATCTAATCTAAGTTATTCCCCTTGTTTATAATAATAATAATAATAATAATAATAATATTATTATTATTATTATATCTCCTAACATGGATGTATTTGAATATCATTTCTTAAATTAATTAATTAATGTTTATTTAAATGATATCAAATATAATATATCATTTCCACTAGGCCCTTAACTCAACTTGTTAATCCATGTTTTTTTATCGATCCTTTAATAATAAAATATTTATTTAGATGAAAAAATAAATTTATAATTCGTTATTAAATATATAAATAAATAAATAAAAATTATATTCACTAAACATGAAAATAAATATTTATTTTAATATTCACATTACTAAAAAAATATTTATATTAATCTATCCACTAAATTGGTGGATAAATAATTGTTTATTTATTACCTTGTGAATAATAAAAAAGAGGAAAATTTCAACTAACAAATTCTAAAGTCTAATATTTGGTTAAAAATCTTATATAATCAACATAACTTAAATAGTTCTTATCCAACAAGTTAAGAATAATGTTTATTATCAATATTTAAATTCAATAGAATTTAATGAGATTGTGGATACATTGAGTGTGTGGCCCTCTAGGAATCTTTTTTAGTGGTTTTAGTTGAACTTACCTAAAGTTCAATATCGATGTTTACCATCATGTCAAGGCACCCATGAAAAAATAATTTCATTTTTCAATGATAATAGCCTTCCTACATCGGTACTTTTTAATATAATCCCTTTTTCTTGATATCTCACTATGTATGATGCATACTTGTTTCATCAAACTATGTGTTTGATTTATATTTCTTTGACTTCATAAAATAAAATCATTGATTTACTATCATGTAATGTCTCGTTTTTTATCTTGTAAATATTTTAAATATAAATATTAATATTTTTAGAGCAAGATTCCGAGACGACACGAGATTTCGAGGAAAGGTGAGTCCGAAATTGATATTTTAGAAATATTAAATATATTAATATCACATGCAATCAATTTTCCTAAAAAATTGGAAGAAATCCTGAATGAATGCTCAAATCAGATATCTAAGGCCTCCATTGAGTTCAGATTGTGAGTTTTACCCTAGGTGAAACATAACATTTTTGTGTGTCGGGTGTTCGACTAGGGAGCCATCATGGGTAGATAAATAATTAAATAAATTATTAAGTTATTTAATTAAATCCAAAAAACTAGACTCTCCTATTAACAAGCTATTATAGACAAATTTTTTCGGTTAGCCACATAACCTAGCGAATTGAGAGAGAGAGTTAGAGGTGATCGTTGGTGAATGAAATCAGATCAGAATATCGAATTGATACTACAAGGATTATCTATGCCAATAGTTTTCATGGATATCACCAATGACTGTGACACAATATCATTCTTCATTAGTGATCAATCTTTACTTAAGGTAGGATGTTTGATTTATGTAGATTCATCCTATTTTTTTATCCTGTGTCGAACACAGATCAATTCCACTAACAAGAATTGATTTGTGCATGGACGATTAATTTATTTGTTTATTGTTTCTTATTCTTATTTGTTCATTTTTTCTTATTCTTAATTTTTCATCTATTCTACAAAAACCAATCAATTCTGAAATGAATAATGTTTGAGGTTCATTCCTCATTTTTATGGTTTATGGTTTTCGATCCCGTTTCATCCCATGTTCATCACGGGAAGTTTTTTTGGCCCATGGTTCAATGAATACCAAGAATTTAATCATTGTATCACTCATTTTTTTTAAAAGGATAAATATAATCACTGTGGTTCATGATCAAGGGTGAGATCGAGGTGCGATGATGAAAAAGAAGGATCAGAGGTGGATCAAAATAGACCGACGGTTCCCATTCTTCCTAGTTTGACAGGTGATGAGGGTGTGAGGCAACAAATTCTTTCCCAAATGAATTGAGTGGCTAGAATCAGATCTCAGATGATAAAAAACCTCGAGTGGATGAGATCCAAAATCTTTATGCTAGAGTAGTGGAGGATCCAATGGTTATTGTGATGCTAGCGTATGCGAAGAACTGCCGGTTTCTAGAAATACAATGGTACACATCATGTAATCTAGAGATACACGCCATGTGGGGCCCTGGATGAAGTGATAGGGTTTCATCAAAGAATAAAATATCATATTTCATGTGAAATTTGTTAGAGGATATGTGACCAGATGCTGGAATCCCAACGTATACTCTTAGAGTACACTAAAATAGACAAGTAAGGTACACATGCACAGGTAGAGTACACAGTCATGACCCGATACCTAGATGGGACCATGTATGTGGGCATGACTAGGTGTACACAAGTATAAACAGGTGGCACAGTCAGGGTTCCAACGAACCTCTACATGTTGTATACCCTATGTGAAATGATGTGTATGTGGAGGTTTTGATGTTGTGTTGGACAGTGAGAGACGAGCAGACTAGGGGTTGGAAGGACATGATGTGTACACCTAGTACACACCATGTGCTCTCTCTGAGAGTGTTTGAATCCCTTAGATTATTTAGTTTAGACCGGGTTTAGTTGAGAGAGATACATTGGTTCTTTCCCATGAGGGTATAGTATGAAATTACATCATATAAATAGGATTGTGGTCCCCTCACTGGGTTCAATATTTGATAGAGTTTAGAGACCCCCCCCATGGGACCAAGGTGGTATCCTCTATCATTACTAGGTGGGTTTGGGGTATCAGAATGACCACCATGTAAAGGTAATCTATCCCCTATCTAGAGAGCTGATCCAGTATGGTTTTTCATTCCCCCTTTTGGCCCAATGTGTCATCCCCTATATGGATGAGGACGTCAAATATCTAGTGAGTACTTCGTGGTTGTGGTCCAACAATCATGACCTCTTGGATTAGTGTCACCAGTGATAGCATGGCTCATGGAGTGAATTATTTTGGAACAAGAATTACCTTGAATCCTTAGGTAATATCTTGTATCTGATAGTATTGGTTAATAACACTTGAGATGGGTTGTATTTTATGAGTAAATCTGGGTTTTATAAGGTATTTTTGTTATGTGATGAATACTCTTGAGGATTTAGGCTTAGAGATTTTATGGTGTCCTACTAGGTATAATTATACTCCCACAATCATGGGATTTTCCCACACATGACATGTATTATGTAGAAGAGCTAACTTTTGACAGAGTCCTGTGAGGACCGGGTGCAAGTAGAACTTAGATTGGGTTAGACAGACCGAGGTGTTTACCATTGTTGCATTTGATAGTAGACCAATAATTTTTTTGTAGGGTAGACTCTTTTTTCATTTTATTTTTCGATTTTATTTGGCACCATTTATCATATTCAGAACCTCATTATCATACTCTGATTGTGGGATTATATATGTATGCATTAATTGGTAATAGTTTTTTTTTAATTTCATTATTTTTATATTCTTGGAGATGTGTGTGTGTATACATGTACATTATGTTAATGCCTCCCATGTGTAGGATATACCAACTCATCAATGGTGGTCATCCCCTGGCCTATTGAAGGTGGGCCTAGGGTAGTAACACTTAGTTTATCGCTGACCAAGCCGCTCCCGGGGGTTCAAGTCATGACATTTGATGACCATGGATTTAATCAGATAGTTTCATTACAACCAAAGGACCAAAAGTATCTTATTTCATTGGATCTAAAGGTCAAAATAATTTCTTGAATTATTTAATTAATGTTATACCACTTATGACACACCCATCATATTGTACCATGCCATGATAATATTCCCTCATGATTTGTGACCACACATCGAAGTACACAATTCATGATATATATTAATAACAATATCAATTCTGAGAACCAATACAAGCATTCACAGATTGGAATATTCAATGAAAAATAGAAATGGGACATTTTTATTACTAGGTATATCCGCATAGGCTCCCTTCTTGGAGATTACTGAGAACAACCTCCATGTGAAAAAGACTATATGATTTATTATCCTCTAACACCTAATAGTCAAAACATCATTTGTATCTTCTCATATTTATTAACTAGACTATATGAATTATTTTATAGAATACTTTCATATGATTTCTAGATTCCCATTATTGTGTGGAACTTCTAAAACCTTTAAATCTAAATGATACTTTAAGAACATTATCACAATAATATTATGTGGAAGAAAAATATTCATGTGATAAAGTATCTTTCAATATTCATGTAATTAAAAGTAAAAATCTAATTTTTTATTCGGAAACAACTCTAATAAACTCCCACTTTCAATAGAGTAAACTAATAACATCTTTTTTCTACTAGATCTCACATGATATTAATTATTAATACTTTAGTCAATGGTTCTACTGTGCAATATTCTATGGCTACTCTGCTTACTGTGAACTTCTTAGGCTGTGAATATCACTTCAAGTGTCGCTATATCCACCAGATGGAGACAACATCAGATGATAAAATGGTATTGCGATACTGGTAGTGAAATATGGTATTATCCGATAGAGGTATCCTTTTTAGGAAAGTTTTTTGTTTGATAGATGTTCTAGACAATGCCCAGTTCAACTGACAGGGTGGATGGAATGTTCACCATCTTTAACGATCTAATGTCAGATTCTATAGGGTATCTAGAGTCAATGTGGTAAAATTATGGGCTATCTATGAATATTTTTAATGTGGTGTAACCAGATGATTGACTGGGACCCACTATAAAAATTTGGAAGGGACCACTTATACGATTGAATGTATTTATGAGAAACAGAGTAAACTATTATCATACATCATTGTTGATTGAGTTTGTAAAATTTATAGCATCTGATAGTTGAGTTAAATATGATAGCAATTTTCTCCCATGGGTGTAGGAATTAATTAATCAAGCCATGTAAGACCAAAATGATTCTTTCTTTCCTTATTTGTTTTAATTATCTTGAATGGTTATTGTTGAGTAGAACAAAGTGTGAGCTTTTTTTTGAATATTTTTGAAGAATGTTGGGTCCTTTGACTTCCTATCTTTTTTCACATAAAATTTGTGAGGTATCATTTGATTATTGGAGAATCAAATGTGTTTCTATCCACTATTAATAACGTTTAGAGGGAGTGATTTTTTAGATAAATTTTGTGTTCCAACCCCAACAATAGTTCCATAGTTTGGTTATGATCTTCATAGTTCACACTCAACAAAAACTCATGTAACATTCACTTTTTATTTGATGTTTTTCAATTTAGAGGGAATTTTTTGGTAATTAGAAGGATGGTGTGAGATGATGGTAAGGTCTGTGTTTTTACTTTTAATGGGAAATACTTTGGATTTTAGAGAATGCATATAATGTATTTTCACTTTAGAAATGACCCATAATTTCTTTTAGATAAAATCAAGATTGTGAAGATAGATATATTGTATTGAGAGACCCTGGATTGAATGGCTCTCAAACTCAATCATATATAATTATCTTGGAATGCATCCATTAATATCCAGGAGGTGAATACATTAATAGAGTTGATAAATACTACAGTGTACATGTATGAGAATCCCCCAGTAATGAATAAAGTGTTAATGATGTGAATATTGTTAAACAAGAGGTTGTTGCAAGGTAGTTTTATAGAAGATCATATAAATAATTTTAATATGATTAAACATACACTCAAATATTATAATGTAATGTTCCTGGATGATTTTTGGGAATTTATGTTGTTACCATATCTTTTAAATAGTTATAAAGTGATGGTAAATTTTGTGAGAAATTATTGAGGGAAGTATGACTTGGTGTTTGAGAATATATTGGGGGATTATCTGGAATAAGGAGCTAAGATTTAAAGAGGTACAAACACCCTTTGATAGTTCTATCAATATAAATAGAAGAGGTAAATCACCTTATTTAAATATAATTCATATGAAGTGGGATGATATCTCACACGGAAGGAGACAATACAAGTTGGTTGGTTCTATACCAATAAGTTAGCATTGTGTTAGGAGACACTATCTTAATAATTATTGCAGGGAAAGAAAAGTAAACTTTATATGGCTTGTGTCTAACCGTACTGGTATTGTTAATTATGTGACAACTAAAGAGAGTAATAGATTACTACTGAGTGATCATGTTTTGGTTAAATCGTGAATCATTGATTCAAAATAATCATTCCACTCCATGGTATAGATGGTATTAATGTGAAATTATGTGTATAAAAAGTTTAATAAGGTACACTTGGTGGAAAATGAGGCTATGGAAATCATGAGAAAGGGTGATGTGAGGGTCTAGATGGAGAAAAAAGGTGACCTTTATTTCATGGTCATTCGAAACATACCAATTTTGTGAGGAAACTAAATTTTCATGGATTAGTAGTATAAGGTAGGGTTTAAATTGAGTTTTCCTAAAAAGTGTGGAATAAATCTCAAGGTTCAATGGTATTGGCTAGAGTCATAAAGGATATAACCCATTATTTAACTAAATGATGAGATTTAAGTACAACAGTAGGAACTGTAATGTCCAAAAGATTAGAGTTACAATATTATTGACTCTGGAATCTTAGTGAGAAGAATATAAAGGTTCTAGTGACTAAAGGTATGTGGAATCTAGCTTATATAGCTTTTTGAATTTGTGAGAGTTTCATAATCCGGATGAAATAAAAGGTGTCATTCAACCTAAGTGAACAAACACCTAAGAGACAAATATTCATTGATGATTCCCTGGGGAAGGTGTGAGTTTAATTTCCTAAACTCAAATATATTGTATTTTTAATGTTTGTCTATTGGAAGGAAGTGATTGAGAATGATACTGGTTGTAAGTGGAAATTCTTATGATCGAACAATAGTGGTAAGTATAGTGGAGATGCTCCTAGAACATCTACAAGAAGAAAGTGATAAGAATTGAGAATAATTTACCTGATACACTAAATAAAAATAGTGTGGATGAAAGAATTAACTATACATTAATGAAGAAGGAGAAATGTAATATTTTTTACTCAATAATATGCAAGTATATTTGGCTGGAACTGGTCAACTATGTAGTATACATAATCAATTGAAGTCTATCGAAACCATTGGGTCATAACATTTTGGAAGAACTATGGTATGGTAAATCAATAGAGATAAATAACCTCAATGTTTTAGGAGTTTTCTATATATTCATGTGTATTTCTAGGATCAATATAAACACAAGGAAAAATCTAATGCATACTTTTTTTATTAATTATGGAGATGAAAAATTTGGATTTCAACTTTTGAATACTGATAAGAGACATGTCATCAGAAGATAGAATGTGTTATTTAATTAGTGGTTCTTGTATAAAAACTAATAATTGAAAGAGAAATATGTTGAAGGAAAATATTTAACTAAGAAAATTCAAGTCGATCTGACTGGGAGTTCTAGAAAGAGACAAGTGTTGAAGAATTTAGATAGCAACACCAGAGTTCTAGAAAGTAGGCTAGAGGAATATGTACTAGAGTTATTAAGGGGTGTTAAGGATAAAGTGGGAGTACCAAATGATAGGAAAAAAGACTTCAGAGCATCAAAAAAGGTAATACTAAACAGATCTATGCTACAAGATAATTTACAGAGGTCTTTTATAGATAGATGACCAAATCAGGGGTATAAATCATGACTTTTATTATATTATTCTAAAAAAATAGTGGAATCTGAGAACCCAAATGTTATTGCTAATCTCAGTGATTATATAAATTGGGAATTATCTATGATATATGGTTTTCATTTTCTATAAAAAAATAAAATTTGGGAACTCATTTTTTTCCACAAAGAAAGACGACACTTGAAAAAAAACCACTTTTCATTTGAAGGAAGAAACTGATGAGAAGAATATGTATAAAGCAATATTGATAATGAAGGGGTTTTAGTAAAATGAGTGAATTGATTTCTCTAAAATATTTTCACCAATGGAAAAATATACCACCATTCATATAGTGATCGACATTGTTGTACCTAATGATTTGTACTTAGATAAAATGGATGTAAGGATGGCATTTCTCCATAGATATTTAAAGGAATAAATTTACACAAAAAAAATCCTCAGGTTTCAAGGATAAATAGAATTAGGAATTGATGTTCAATATAAATATAAGTCTATGTTTCTTAAAATAATCACCAAGATAATGGAACAAGAAGTATGAGACATTAATATCATAAAAATGTTTCATGTGGAGAAACACAGGCCAATATTTCTACCAGAATGTGTTTAAAGATGTGAGTTTTATCTTGTTGATATTATATGACATATTAATAGTTGGTCAAGGCATTAAATGTATTTAAAGGATAAAACATGACTTTTCTAGAAGTTTTGAGATGAAATATCTTGTAAAAACTAATAAGATCTTATGGATGAGATTAGTGTAAGGATGGATTGTCAGAATCATTGTTTTGGATCAAAGGGATTATATCTGGAAGATTATTGAGAGATTCAGTATGTCTGGATATAAGCCGGTTTCAAACCTACTTATCAATCACATCAAGATTTCTAAGGATATGGATTCAAAGATTGATGATGAGGCAGAACATGTGGTGAAGGTACTTTTTTCATCAATGATCAATAGTCTGATGTAGGCCATGTGGTGCACTTTCTTGGATATTGCACATGTTGTAAGAGTCTTTATCCATTTCATGTCCAATCTGGGGAAAGAAAACTAGGATGTTGTGAAATGGATCAAATGATATATAAAATAAATAGAATATATAACAATATTCTTTGGGATGAATGATCCATTATAGGGGTATATTGAAGGATATTTATACACTCTTAAGAATACAACTGGAATTGGGTTTCTATATGGAGGAAAGATAAAGAGATAGATATTAGGATTCAAACCGATGGTATATTTTTCCACAAAAAAATAGAGAATGTGGAAACCATATAAATAGGGAAATAACTTATTTGGTGGAGGATTTTGTTGGAGGAATTCAAAAGGGTGCTGAAAGGTGGATTACTCAACTATGGTAGTTCGAGCAATTCACTTAGCTCAAAAACCAGTTTTCCATGCACGGTGAAAACACGTCAACCTGGAATATCATTTTAGATATAATTTTATATAAGACCTAGAGTTAGGGCCAAATGATATTAAAATAAATAAAAATATAGTGGCCATGTTAACCAAGGATTTAGTCCAAGAAATTAGGTGGTGTTGGGTAATTTTTTTATTACCAAAAATTTTAAACCAGAAACTACTAGATTGCAGCAAGATGGATATCCAATCTACAGAGAAGGAAAAATGAAAATCTTCCCAAGAAAGAAAATAAAAAACTAAAAAAACACGTGTACCAGCTAACAACAATGATGAAGATATTTGTTCAATAAAAGAAAATGATGAAATTAAGATGGAAGAAAGTATGAAAATTGTGCAAGAAGGTTGAATAAAAGTTGAATGGGTGAATACAAGATCAAAAATGTGAGGGAAATTTTGATTGTAAGGTTAAATAATTTATTTTCTTGGGAAAAATTAATTGAAATCAACAATCAAAGAGGTAGTAAAAATATTCATCAAGCAGATTGACTAACAATCTAATGATTTTGTAGTTCTTCACAAACAAAACTCTTTAGATTGAAAAGGAAAATATTTTTATTATAATTTTAGAAATGGTTTCACAAAAATAGATTAAAAAATATAAACCATAACAACCTAATTTTTCCACTCAATGTTCATCCAAGAATAATCATGAAGGAAAGAATTTTGAATTTTACATTTCAAGAAAAAAAAGACAAGACATCTTCCCTTGATCTTCTCCTCTATATTTGAACTTCAGTGCGCTTGCAAAACCAACCTTACCTCCAATATGAAATTCCATTTACTCCCCTAATTTCTACCTAAAAATTTGTGTGTATGATTATTGCTTTTCCTACAATTTATTTTTATTTATATCCCTGCATCAAATCCTGAAATTCCCATTTCCTTTGGTGACCAACTAATAAAAGAATTCCTTTTTGAACTTTAGTCATTGTCCATGTGACATTAATAAAACATTTTTCAAACTTTGCCATGTACCACATGATATAATTTTATCCTCACCAGTTTTCATTTTCTTTGACACAACCACATATTGATCTTATTCAAGATACAAGACAGAAATGGAATTAATTAAAAAATCATCAAATGGTTCGAATTCATCATTTTCAGGTTCACATCTCATCAACTCAAACACAAACCTTATTTAATGACCTCAAAAATCTCATCCATAATTTAATCCCATAGACATAATATGAATCTAGAATGATTAATCTTATTTATATCCTCAACTTTAACCAATCTGATGCTCATTGAAATCTGCTTCAAATCCACTGGCCAGAACAATTCATGGTGGTCAACTGATTCATCTTCATTTGGTTTACGAAGCATGGACTTCATTTCATTATCATTCAAGGTCTTTTCGTGGTTTCATCAATAAATTGCTCAAATAAAATAAAATCTTCAATTGTAGATGCTCATACTCACAAAAGAACCATGAATCGAACACCCACAAACGAAATCAGAAACCCAAGATTGGATTTTTCATTGATAAATCGAAACAGAAAACACTGTCGAGATCCCTTTATTATCCATTTCCAATACAACAAGCTCAGTTCTTCTTCAATTTTTAACAGTGACTCGGTATCGCCTCCTTCAATGGGATCGACTTCAAAAATAATGATCTCAAAAACCATGATTCCCAAACCATTGTCCAAGAAAACATTTCCATTCATTAACAGACTTGAGCACTCAATTAGGGAAGGGAAGAAACTCAGGAAGCATAATGCAGTGAGATCAAAATGAAGATTAATTGGTGGATTCAAACACATATCAACAACAAGGTGTGGCTTCAACATTCGGTGACTTTGTCTTTATGTTCAAAAGGAATTAGCCTCATGTTTCATGTTCTTCCATGGCTCAAATCATCTTCTGCACATATTGGTGATAAAAATATTATGCCAATCAAAATTTATCAAATGCTTCTTCAAAATCACTGATGATCAGACCCTTGAAAATTATATTCTACCTAAATAATTCTATTTGACATATTTAAAAAAAGTTATCTCAAGACCCACACACAGTAGATAAAATAAACTAAAATAAATGATTGAAAGGTTAAAATAAATTCCCGATAAAAATTTAAAATGTTATAAAAATTCCGAATAAAAAAATTCACTTAAAATTAAATTGGATAATTGATTAACTAAATATAAAAAAGATAAAAATTAAGAAATAATTTTGTTACAAATAATTAAATCATTATTAAAATAAAGTTAATTAAAAATTAATACAACAATTAATTAATTTAAATACTAAAACTAAATACTAAATGAAAACAAAAACTAAATACATATAAAATAAAATTAAATAAAACTCTATGAATTAATTAAAATATACAAAAAAATAATTCAAATAAACATTAATAAAATTAGAATTATTATTATAAAAACCATTACCTTATTAATACTACTATAAAGTCACCGAAAAATATTATTAACTAAATTAATGTAATTTTGGAATTAAATACTTATATTTCCCCCAAGGATGTATAAAAATACATCAATTTAAGGTCACATTATATTCTCCCATACTTAAGATGTTGTTTTCTCTCAGCCAATCACTTAGATTTTTTCAATAGTATAAAATAAATCTCAAATCTGAAAAGGTGAAATGACACTAAGAATATATTTTCAAATTGATTTTACCTAATGGATTCTATCATGTGAAAAAGATAGATTCCCCCTAAAATTAAAATTCTTCTATTAAAAATCGGTTACTATTTTAAAAAATTTAATTTCATTGAAAATTTTATATAGAATTTTACAAACATAAAATTGCATCCAATTGAAATTCTTAGCTTTTTTTACCTCCATGTGAGCCGACACACATAATTACTATGAATAATAAATAGAGACTCTTATCGGATGAGAATGTTTAATAAATATAAGAAAAATAAATAACTCATCCAACAGCTTAAATAATAAGGTATGGAAGAATAAAGAATTTATGGCTCAACCTTGATTAGGATTTTCATTTCATAATCCAACTAGATGAAAATATTATTGGATAAATTCAAATTAAAATGTTTAAAGTAAATAAAAATTGTATACAATTTTCACATAATTTTACAAAAATCCATTTTTAAGAAGGAAATAGAAATGATTTACCCAATTAAATCCAATAGGTATTAAATATTAATATCTTTTAGGTGGAATCAAAACCTTCAATTTTAAATAAAAAATTTCACCCATTGAAAATTCCAAAGTGATGCTAAAAGGCATACAATTTTTAAAATTTTTCGTGTTTTTTATAGTCTCTTAATGAATTACATATTAGCACATAAAAGACCCCTCCCTTGAACATAATACCCAAAAATGTCATCATTTCTGTATAAAAAGGTGTGAGAATATTTAATTCGTTTTAAACATAAAAAATAATTTCATTAAAATAGTAATTTTTATGTTTAAGGGTTAAAATTAAGCTCAAAAATTATTCTACCACATCAAATAATTCAAAACATGAAAAATAATACCTACCGGTAACTACTTAAATTTATAACTCTAATAGATATATTTAGAAATTTTGGCGTTGAAAATTTATAAAATAGTAGAAATGGCCATTAGGCTTTACACAATGAATTCATTATGTAAAATAATTTAAAAGAGAATTTTACAATCAATTATAACACCCACACAACAAGCAGCATAATTTTTTTAAACAATATAAGAATAATATTAGCATAATTTAAATTTTTTACTTCCCTAGATTAGAGATTTAACCCTTAAGATTTAGCAGAAGAGATATACCTTTTCAAACATGAGTAATTCAACCTGGAATACAAATTTCCATCTCCTGCAAAATTAATTAGATAAGAAATAAAATCTAGAATTATACGTTCAGAACAAACTAAAACAAGAGTAAAAAATTTAGGGAGTTTGGATAATCTTTCTTCTACATGTAGCTTCCTTTGATCTTTGAAAAACATTGAATTTTTTCTTCAATATAATGAAAAATTCTACTCACAACCCCACTAACAAAAAATACATAAAATGTACATGCATTAAATATTTTAGGACCACTAAAAATATTTTCAATAAAATTAAATATTTTACCATGTTTTACATTTATTTCAGTCGTCAAAAAACCCATAAACCAGAAAAGTGGAGAAACAAAGAATCTGGAGTGTACCCCTCCCCCAAACTTGATTTACAACATGTAATAGAAAAGAAAATTATTTAAAAATTAATGCGTGGAAGGATAAAACCTTAGAGTTGTATGGTGGGTAATATTTTAACAAAAATATATTTCCACATAGTGGAAATTACTTCCATATTATTTTCCAGAGATAATATTTAAAGAAGTTTAGTCACAGGGGCTCCAACTAGCAGCCCCTCCAATCAAATAAAATACTTAAAATTCCTTTCCAAGAGTTCGAAAATTTATCACATGAAGTAATTGTAATAAATGAAAACTATCCCTAAAATAGTAAATAACAAGTGAATTTAAGGAACAGGCACAAACATATTTATTATTATTCAAAAATAAGAAAACAATAGAAAAATCATGGGTTACCTATCATGCAATGTTAAATTTAAAGTCTTCAGCCAGACTCAATGATTTCTCTGTCATCAAGGAAATAAATGGTAGGAAAATCTTTTGATTTCACATAAAATTAATTCTTGATTCTCTGGAAATTCACTAAGAATGGCCAGTTATCTTCTCCCATTAACTCAACAACTCTATTTACTAGAACTCTAAGTATGGTAAATGGTCCAAACCACATCGATTTGAGATTCCTAGGGAAAATTATAAGTCTTGAATCATATATAAGAACCTTCTTTCAGCCTTAAAACCTCTAGTTTTGATGAAATAGTCATGAAAAGATTTATTACTCTCCTTATAAATCCTATCATTATCAAATGAATCTCTCCTGATCTCCTACAACTCACTCAGTTCTAGCAGTCTTGTTTCTCCAGTAGTTCTAAAATCAATGTTTAGAGCCTTCACTACCCAAAAATACTTATGATGAAATTCTATGTGAAAATGAAAATATTTCCCAAAAATAAGTACATACAAATACATTCTTATATGAGTGTTAAAATCATTTTTGTAAGCCCATAATTCCCCATAAATAATTAAAGAGTAGTCTTTTCTAGAACTAGACATAGTTTTATCTCAAATTTGTTTTAACTCCCTATTTAAAATTTCCACTTGTCCATTATACTATGAAAGGTAATGAGTTATAGTTTTTTAATATTTCTAAATTTATTCATCAAATATATCAACTTTAAAAATTTTAAAGGGTGTTCCTTTATCGGTTATAAAATATTTTTACACCATGAATCTTGAAAAGATGCTTTACTTAATGAATTTGACCACACTATTAGCATGATTATTTGGGAGTGCCACTAATTCAACCCACTTTGATACATAATATACAAGAACCATAATGTACTCATTCCCATAATAATATGGAAATGGTCCAATAACATCTAAACCCCAAACATAAAAAATTTATACTTCTAAAATTACTTTCTGAGGATACTCATTATTTCTTCCAACATTCCCTAACCTTTGATATTTATCACAACTAACAACTAATATCCTTGTGACCTTGAAAAAATATGGCCAATAAAAGTAATATTGTATGATTTTTGACCCGTTCTTTCACCTCCATGATAACCACCCCAAGGTGATGAGTGGAAACATTCAAGAATAGAGAAAATCTCCTCTTTGGGAACACACCAATGAAGAATTACATCATAACGCCTTTTAAACAAGAGTGGGTCATCCCAATGTTAGTACTTAATATCAATAATGAATATTTTTTTATTTTTTTATGGGAAAAATATTTAAGGATGACTCGGATGGCTAAAAAGTTCAAAGTATTTTCATACCATGAAGATTGTTTAACTGAAAAAATGAGCATTTTTTCATCAAGAAAATTTGATTTTATCTCTATAGGATCATCACTTTGGGTATTAGAAAGTAGAGAAAAATGATTCAACACAAAATTTTCATCACCCTGCTTGCCTTTAATTTCTCAATCAAATCCCTGCATAAATAATATCCACCTAATTAGATTGGGTTTTTTCTTTTTTGGAAAATAATTATTTCAAGATAGAATGGTCTATGAAAACAATAATTTTTTGTCCTGTTAGGAACTCCCTAAATTTTTCCAGGTCAAATACAATAGACAATAACTCCTTCTTAGTTGTGTTGTAATTTATTTGAGCTGAATCTAGTAGCATAGTACATAACATCTAATCTCTTGTCTTTACTTTGGCCTAAATATGATTCCCCAACCCTCTAAGTCCTTATATGGTGAATTATTTAAATATATTTCATGATTAAAAGATATCAAATCCCGAAGGGCCTATCAGTTTAGAAGCCTTGGAAAATAGATTACATACATTAACTTTACATTTTAATAAAAAACATAAAATACAACATAAGTAATTCTTTGATGACACCATTATTTTCTAAGATTAACCCTTCATAAAAATCATAAAACACTTCTTTTCATCCTAGGAAAATAAAACATAAGAAAGTGGTGATGTCATATGCCCAGAAAAGGTAAACAATATAGTAGAAGCTATCATAAATAAACACAAACTTTTAAGGAAAGGTAAAAAATTGAAATATAAGCCATTTAAACATAATAATCAGTATAATATTTCAAGAATAAATCAAATAATTCCATTTAAACATTCACATATATATTCTAATAGTCGAATAATCACAAGTAATATCAATTATAAATCTCATAATAAAAAAATTCATAATGCTAGACATCATAACCACACCATCGAGGCCTCATGCCAAGACCATATATAACTATACTATTAAAGCCTTGTGCCAAGACACTCGTTTGTCTAATGAGACCTACTACTGCATCGAGGGGCTATAGTGGTCCCCAACCATCACTTACTATGTCCAATTCATTCCTCTTATGAAATGGGGAAAAGATAACCAATATAAACATTCGTATTAAAACTAGAATACGAAATGTCAATACATTAACCATAAAACATGAATGAGATAAAAATTGCACATCCATAGTCAAACATATCATAAAACCTTCAATATAATATGGTATTTTTTATCCTAAAAATCAACCTTAGTTAAGCATAAAATCCATCACAAGATGTTGACATAGATGAAAAATAATCTAATAAAATCATTAAAACTATTTGAGAGAATTATCCATTTTTACATTGAAAACATTTAAAGTCACATTATTTATAAAAGAATTAATTTAAAATATATTTTTTAATCAAAGTATCCCATTCCAATATGAAACTTTTGAAATGAATTAACATTTTAAAACATTCATCTCCATATAAATAAATCCTTAACACCATTTTGAAAACATAGACATTAATGAGAAAGATTTAGAAGAATAAATATTTAAAACATTTAAAATTATGTTTTTGTTAAATATTATGATACATAAAACCTTAAAAATATTCCTTTTGAAAACATTTTTAAGAAACCTAGACATGGATGATAAATATGTCCCAGTAAATACTTATTCATAAATAATCTCAAATAATAATGAGATTGCGAAATTAACCCTTACCTTACACTTTTATTTAGTCAAGGGTGTGTTAACCTACTTTATAATGGTTAAATCATGTTATTAAATTATAACACGACCATATCCATATTTATGATATCATATATGATCCTCTTATATCATTTTGATAATAATATTTCAGTATTACCATTGTTTTGGGTGTTAACTGCTTCATTTTCCTATGCATGTTTTGTCATGTAAGACATGTTTGTTATGAATAGGATTTATTTTATTCATATACAGAATTATATTAAGCTAATAATTATTATTTTTACTCATTATATAAATTTTAAAATCATTCTTAAATAGTTAACATGGAGAATGAATCTCACTGAGTCATGGAGACGGTATGTCGTATATATGCAAGAGCAACGATATCATTCTCTTGATCGTTAAATGGAATGAAATTGGATGGTATATTAATTATAAAGAATAATTATCAGGTTATATTCATTATTTTTATCCATTATACTCATCACTATACCCATCCAAATAAATTAGTGTCAAATAACAAATTACACCACGAAGTGGAGACGGTAAGTCATACGCACGCACACATGGTAATATTGTTATTTGTAGGATGGATAAAAGGAGTAATATGAGTTTATCATAATTATAATAACATATAATAATGTATATGATATTGGATTTATTACTTTATTATGGACACAACATAGGAAGAATAAGTATAATAAGAAACTAACTTTGAAAGAGGTGATAAAACAATTACATCTTTTTCAGGTATCTCCTTTTGATTTGCACAAAAGGACTCCATATGATGGATTTTACCGAAATTATGGACTCTAGGATGTAGTTAGTGATTTGGTTAGAGTAAATGGGGAAGGTTTGGTCGAGAAAAAGGGCTTTATATGTGTTAATTAAAGAAAAGGATAAGTTCCCTTTAATAAGAGATGGGAGGGGAACTTTTGGAAACTCTTAAAATATTTAATTAATATAAATTAGTTTTCAATTAAAAATGGGTAAAAAGTGAGTTTATTCGAGTATGAAATTATTATGGGTCTAAATATCATCACCCAATGAATTTTAGACAATTTTAGGTCATAAAGTTATCCTTATCTTTTGGCTTTAACCCTTGGTTAAATAATTTAACCTTTACCGTGCAACTTGTCTTTTCACACTATAGAGTTAATATAGTTACTAGAAAATGACAAAATTATCCCAATTAGATCATTTATGATATATTTAACACTATAAAAGTTTTTTTGTAGAATATTTTTTTTAAAATTTTATAACATTTAATAAAATATTATTTATTTTAAAGTATCATTTATGTCAATTTTAATACTATTGAATATTTAAATTTTAAAAAAATTAAAACACCATGATAACTTCAAACCAATACTTAAAATATTTTTATAACATTACTATGTTATATAAAACAATTTATTTCATTAATTAAGTCAAATTATATTTATTTTAATATTTTTAATATCATTTATTTGATATTTCTATTAAAAATATAATTTATACTTCACTATTATGTCATCATTAATGGTAATTATTTAATCTATAAAAATTATAAATAAATTTTTATGAGGTAGGTAATTATTTTATCTTTCCATATACTCTATATAATATATATTATCTCCTCGTGATCTCTATATTAAAATTATTATAATTATTATAAATAAGCGTGTGACATTTTTTCATATTCATTAATTTTAATAATATTGAAGTCATATACATGGAAAATGGTCCATTAAATGATTCTATTTCAAAATAAAGGTGATAAGGTTTTAATTTATTCATCCAATAGGATTTTTATAGGTGCTATGGTAATTTTATAATATTATTTTTACTTTTAATTACCCAATTCACCCTTAACCGCTGTAATAAAAAAATTACTAAATTTTCAATTCATAATGCCCAAAAATAAATGGATCTTATTTACATAATTTTTAAACAATTATTAAAAATATTTAATCCATTTTTAAAAATTCTAAATAATTAATTTTTAGAAACTAATTTAAAATTAATCCCATTGTTGGAATGAAAAATGGGTTTTTAAATGTTAAAACATTACAAAATATTGAAATGTTTTTACTTCAAAATTCATGGTAAAATTAATGAAAATGACCAAAATTAAATTAAATTTTAAAAATATATTCTATTTTTAATTTAATACTATCAAGTAATATAATTTTTCCATATAAATTATTTCGATGAAAAAAGTTATTTTCAATTAAAATTTAAATTTTTTTTACAATTCATCAAAACTTAAAAGTTATCAGAAAAATATCAAAAATTCATCCAAAGTAAATTTTTATATCCTAATTAAAAAGTATAAGTTAATTTTTTAAATATTATACATAAATGTTTCAAAAACTAGATTTAAAATGGGTGCGCCATTAAAAGGTGGAAAAACTGCATTTTTTTTGAAAAATACATCTTTTATCTGAAAATTGGAATATTTTCTTATATAATTTCTAGAAAATACATAAGATAATTGTTAAAATTACATGAAATATAGAAAATAAAAAATGTGTTTATTACTATTCAGAACCACTAATTTAACATCTAGGTTATATATATTATATTAAATAATAATATTATATTAATATATTGTTTTCTGGTAGAACTAGGCCTTACGTGCAATGAAAGCCAAATTAGTATTGTGTGTATCATAATATTAACATGGTTCTGTGTAAAAAATAATGAAACAAAATTAAAATTATTTATAATCAAACTATTGTAACGTCTCGGGGTTTTACATTCTTACCTCCTTTAATAAATTGCATCCTCACAATATAAAATTTCACTTAAAATATAAAATTTTGCTACTAAAAAATAACTTTGTGGAAAAACCAAATTGGAAATAGGGTTAATAAAATATAATAATTATAATAGAGAAATGGAAATGTGAAGGACACCACCAAATTAGGTTTTCCAATAGGAGAAAATTAGTGGCAAGTAGAGATACGTACTTAGAAGGAAAACGTAAATATTTATAGGGAGTGATTGAGGTCATCAATCACAAACAAATGAAGGATAAATGGAATATTTAGGGAATAGAATCCATAAATCTATGATGATTTAAAATACCATTAGTTCAAAAAGAATTATGCTACTATGATAACAAGTTTTTTAGATACTTTTTCCTAGAGTTGGGTGATCATTTAACTATCCTGATAAGAAATCCAAAAAAATACTTTATTTAAATACATGTCATGAGCATAATATTATCATTTGGTTTTGCGTTAATCTATTTTCACTTAATCCCTTACACCTATAAATGATACTTGAAAATTAATTTTTTCATGTCTGAAGAATTTTTGACAAATCATAAGGCCTGCAAGTATTTCCATCATCCACTAAATGTTTATTGAAACAAAAAATGTCAGGCCAAAGTATCCAATAAATAATTCTTTAACCTTAGATAAAAATAGCCAATGTTCAACATAATACATTCTATATTTAAGACTTGACCAAAATACATCCATCCAAATTCACTATAAAAAAATGTCTCTAAATTCCCAAAATGAATCTTAACATCAGATTCCCAAACAACATAATGTAGCTCTTATTATCACATAAAAAATATTTGATCAAATTTAAATCTATAATGAAAACTCTTATGATTTTAAATTATTAAAGAATAAGTACTGCAGTATAATCCTTATATATCTTATTAATCTCTTTACCATAGAACCATTGATGTAATAATTATTGAATCTAAATAAAAAATAACCTTAATAATTTCACATAACTAGTAAACCATTAACAATGCTTAAACATATTATTCCTTAATACCCTGTTCATCTCATTTTTATTTTTCAGCCTCTTCATTATCAGTAGCATAACCATTGCATGTATAACATTGCTGATTCTAACAATTGTCCAAAACTCAATGCAGATTGTGAGAAACACTAATAATTGTGATGTAGTCATGAAGAAGCATTTATAGGATCTCTAAATGGCTGAATTTTCTTCTCAATACATTTATCTATAGGATTAACCTAGGTTGTCCATTACCAAATCTAAAGTATGATATTCTATACATATAATTATTCTCAAATTCCATCTTAGGGTTATTTTCCCTATATATATTTTATAAATCTAATTTCCAAGGTTGTTTCTAAACATCATTTGATACCAAATGTAAGACCCTGACCCCAGAAGCCTGGATTTGGTTCATTATTTTAATACTATGGCATGATTACAAGGAATCAAATCCCGAAGGACCGATCAGTTTAATAGTCCTGTAAAATATATTACATACATGAACTTTACATTACAATTCAAAACCTAAAATACAACATAATAAATTCTTTGAGAAATCCATTTTTTTCCTAGCTTAACCCAACATAACAATCATAAAACACTTCTTTGCATCCTGGGAAAATAAAACATAAGAAAGGAGTGAGCTCAAATTCTCAGTAAGGGTAAATAATATAGCAGAAACTATCATAAATAAGCATAAACATTTAAGGAAAGGTATAAAATTGAAACACAAGACTCTTAAAAAAATCATCCATATAATATGGAAAGAATAAATCAAATAATTTAATCTAAACATTCACATGGATATTCTACTGGTATAATAATCACATGTACTATTAATAACCTATATCTTGACGAGGAAATGAATAATATCAGATATCATAAACATACCATCAAGGCCTCATGCTAAGACCATACATAACCATACCTTCAAGTCCTTATTCCAAGACACTAGTTTGACTCATGATACCTACCTATGCATCGAGGGGCTATAGCAGGCCCCATGCACCACTTACTAAGTCCAATGCATTCCTTTTATTATAGAGGAAAAAAACAAATATAAACATTCATATTAAAACTAGAATATTAAATGTCAGTACATTAACCATAAACCATGATTGGTATAAAAATGGTACATCCACGATCAAAAAAATCATAAACCCTTCAATATAATATGGAATATTTTATCATAACAAATCAACCTTAGTTAAGAAAAAAATCCAACAAAGGATGTTGACATAGATGAAAAATAATCTAATAAAATTATTAAAACTATTTGAGAGAAATATCCCTTTTTTACTTTGAAAACATTAAAAGTCTCCTAATTTATAAAATAAGACATTTGAAAGATATTTTTGAATGAAAGTGTCATGTTCCACTTTGAAAATTTTCAAAGGAATTAACATTTTAAAACATTCATGTCCATATAAATATTTCAAAACTGTCATCTTTATTCAATTTCATGACCCATGGTTTTGGAGAGAAAGGATTTCATTCAGAATTTATAATAGAAAAAAACATTATAAGTTGTTTAATGAATCTTTCTTTAACCATAACCATCACCTTACAAGTATTTTATACCTACTTATTACCAAGTAGTCACTTGAGGAGTTGGTCATGTAGAGTTCCACCATTCAATATATATATATCCCACATAAATGGTTGCATATACTTTAAACACCAACCACTCGAAGTCATTTACAACCATAGCATGTTATGAATAATCAGTAGGCACTGATGACAAAGAGATAATACAATACTCTCATAGTTAATCCCAAAGAACTATCAATAAAAGGCAATATACAGATGACCTATCAATCCTATGTGTTTAGCATGATGCTTGAACACACACCCTAGCATTATATATCAGTAAAAGAGATCAAAATCATCATAAATCAATAACATCACATCCATGTGCACTAATTAAGGTGTAAAATTAGTGAACAGTAAAATTAAAAAATAAAAACATTAATTCCCACCCCAGGAAACTCAGATTTTGATAAGGACCTTTCCATGTTGGGGATAACCCTAAACATCACAACCTAGAAGGGCCCCTCTACAAGGGGGAATAAGAGTTATGATAGGGGTAGAATAATACAGTTAGACACAACTATACATTCTAAAGGGATAATTCTGTTTGTAGTCACATGTGGGGGGAGCCAAAGAGGTTATAAGAAGGGGGAGGGGTTATAGAGGGGGGATATTAGAGAATAATTTAGTTTTGGAGAATTCAGCCAGTTGGATTGGGTGAGTGGACATAGGGCCCCTTGAGTGTCTCTTAAATCCTTTTATTGTTATTATCATCCAATATTCTATATTTCTATTTGTAATTTATGATTTTAGTTCAAATAATTCATCCTCAGAAGGGTTGGGTCCTACAAATTGGTCTGACCTACTGTCAGCTCCTCTTCTCACAGAGGATGCACACCTCACCATTCTTCATCCTCATTCCCTAAAGTCTCACCCACTTGAGGATTTCCAATTTCATGAAGGAGATACCAACAACTAGATAACCTTGCTGCTCAGAGGAGGTGCAATTCATGACAAGATCCTCTACTCCATCTGTGACGTTGTTCACTTTTGGAGGCTACCGATCAACTCCTCATGTGCTTTACTAGATGTGGCATACATACTATTGAGTTGTAGTTAGATATTATCTCTCAAGATGAGGTTTGCACTAGAATATGCTTAAAACTTCAAATGGACCACATCCCGTGTGATGAGGTATCTGACCAAAATCATCTACCTCCTCATACATGTGATTTTCCATTCACTACATGTTCGAACGAGCCATGAATGTTTTTCCTTCATCCTTAACATGGTCAGTGAATTTCTAGGTTTCATTTTATGGTTACACACACTTTTGACTCAAATCCATTTATGACACACACCCCCTCTATCTTTAATCCACTTTCTTTCCACTAGATCATCTTCAACTATTTCTGTTTCATTTCCTCTTATGCAGGCCCCATCGACTGTTGTTTCGTGACTGCACTCACTACTGTATTTGGCTCAGCCAAGTGGTTCACTCCAACTCATTTCAAGGAACACTATGGGTAAATCTCATAGAGGTGACCTTCTCTGTAGGTCATTCTTTTGGAAAAAAAATAAAAAGGGACTACCTGATATTTTGAGCCGTGAGCCGCATGTTACATGATCCCTTTAATAAAATGCATGTATACATAAGTAACACACTCGTTTTCAGACCTGAAGGAAAGATAGGGTGACTCACATGCAGGAACTATGGGCTTCACTAGCCTGGGTGACTAGAAATCTAGAAAAATATTTTTAGGAAGTGGTTTTTTCCAGAATCTTATAGAATAGATCTAGAGACTTGGATCTCACAAGGATATGATTATTTTTCAATCCATCAAATTCTTTAAATGATGTTGGTTCCAATGAAATGACTATGAATGTTAACTATGTATGAAATTTGGTTTTTTTCTAGATAAGGGAACTGCAACTATGTTCACTTTGGTGCATCTCAAAGAATTGCTCCATGAAAATTTTGGAAGCTATACTTTGTAAGCCCATGAGAACACTGTGGAATTTGGAACTATCGATTCTAAGGGTAAATCATGGAAACGTGGAGGACATGAAGTCATGGTTCTTAATCTGATGCTCATGTAGCCCATGGAATTTATGGTAAAACAAAAAACACGTGACATGCTTTTAGACGATGACATCATCAAGGGGCTGCACAAGGAGCACATGACTAATTCTAAATACACTATTAACATTTATACATCCATGTAGAGGCATGTGAATAATGGTTTATAGATTAAATCCAAGGAACCTCACAAAAATTTTAATGGGTTATGATTTTTCATACAGTATGTTGTTTCTATAGGAGATGCATTCATTATAGAAGGTGACTCATTCTGAATAGAGGTCCCTGCTGGAAACACATCAAAAAACTTTGATATATTCAATGGTGGGTGGGGAATTGAAGGTGTTGAAATTGTATACAGGAAAACCATTGTATTGCACTGATATTGTGTCGGGTAATCAGTCATCTTGATTTGAATAAGGGCATGCATGACGATTTTGGTAGAAGAAACAATATGAGTAATTCATAGTGGTTTGTAGTGAGGATCATGGGGGAGGTCCACAAAACTATTTCATGTGGAACATTGTAATTAATAGGTAGAACTCACAACATAGTGGGAAAAAACACCCAAAATCGATCTGTAGTGCAGGACAGACCATCTAGTAGATTTCCTGGAGAGTAGGTGAAGCCATGGAGCGTTGCCAACAAGAGTTTTTGGCTCATAGATCAAGAAGTACTATCTAAAATATTGTGTAGAGATTTTGTGGACTAAAATAACTTTTTTACTCTTTATTGAGGATAAGACTAATTTTCAAGGTGAGGTGAATGATAAGGACCTTTCCATGCTGGAGATAACCCTAGAAAACATAGCTTGTAAGGACCCCTCTATAAGGGGGGATAAAAGTCATGATAGGGGGATAAAAATATAGATGGAAACAAATATAAATTCCAATGTGATATTTCTATTAGTGGTTACATGGGGGAGGAAAATTGGTTATAAGAAGGGTAGGGGTTGGAGATAGGGGATATAGAAGAATAATTCTGTTAGGGAGAATTCTGCCAGTTGGCCTAGGTGAGTAGACCTGGGGTCCCACAAGTGTCTATTCAATCCTTTTTCTATTCTTCTTATACCATACCCTATATTTCTATTTGTAATTTATGCTGGTAGTTTAATGAAGTCTCCCATAGAATGGTTGTGTCCTATCGTATTTTCCCTAGTGCGTGGGGTTAGAGGAACCCAGGCACAATCTCATTACCAAGCTCTGAAAAGATCCTGGTCTCCTTCCTAAAATGCACATATAGTAATACAAAAGACACCACCTCTAATATCTTGTTGTAACATCCTGGCCCGAGTGACACTAATACTAGTTCCCAAATCCAGTTCACCACATGACCCCAAGCATGCCACCCTATACGTGAAAGGTTCTCGACTAGCATCATAGGTATTTGGAGATACATTGGGAAGACTATACCTATTTATCAGAGTAAAAAAATAGCATAAATAATATCAATAGATACATCAAACAACATAAGAAGAAAATGGAAAAACATCTGAAAGGTTCCAATAATAACTAAGAAAAACATGACATAACAATAAGATTCTTACAGTACTTGTCAGGAAGTCATAAAATAAAAACCCAAAATACTAAAACTATGGAAACCTCAATCAATGGTATCATATTCAAAACTAGTCCTAAAATTCCATGCTCCAACCTATCATCCTAAGCATATATGTCATGAACCCATCCCAGCAAAGGTACCACAATGAAGGGGAAGATATAATGACCCATGAATACCGTCTCCAGTAGGCCCTAGGTTGGAGACTAGAACAACGGGTAAAAAAATATCATAAATGGGAGTCATTACCCTATATAATAATATATAATTGGAAGATACGATGAATCAAATTCAAGAAACTCAATGAAATAATATAAAATAATCTACAACCATCCCGCAATGCATGTATGAATAAAATAGGTAATGATAAATGTCTCCAAAGTAAATACCCAAAAGTAAAAGATAAATAAGTGACAAGGCATGTAACATCCCCCCAGTATGGTCTCATGTAGTAGAAATGGGTTTTTTATGAGACATTAAAAACACCTCACCGTATTTTAGAGGCCACTAACTACCAGTGGGGGTGTGGCTATTTAAATATTGGGTTCCCTAAACCCAACTATTTCATGATTTTGATTACCATGTCATGTATATAGTTAGATATACTTGATGATAACTTACAATTATAGTGTAGGTATTTATGCTTCCAATATTTAATGGTAATTCCCATAAAATAATTATCTTATTAAAAGGTTATAGATGATCCTAGGCTATAATGATAACCATGAGATACTATGAAATTAATCTTAAACAAAGGTCCTATGGTCTAGATACATCTTACTAACTGGACATAATGGATGTTTGACTATCTAGTGTTGGGGGAACATAAGAATTACGACTTCATCTTATGAATTTTTCACTTTGAGATCTCTAGTAGTGATATCTTGAGGATAGACACACCAATAGGAACACCACATGTTTTTTGTGTCATTGGATGTTCCTATCTATAGACATGTGTAATGGCCACCTAACATGAGATCCTTGTTAATGTGCGTCATTTTATCACAGACTTTGATGGAAGTCATAAACCTTAATGATGAAATTTTTGTGAGTTAGTTTGTATTGGGTGCATCATTGGTTACATGACTTTGGTTGAATGGTCAAAAAATTATTTTTCAATTCTAGATTCATGAAGTTATATATCTCAGGTCTTATTGATCAGGATGGTAGTACCTTGATAAATATATGTCCAATATAGTCCAAGGTAAATCTATCCCATTAGATCAAAAAATAATAAATAATTAAAATATTGATGACACAGGTGTGCATCCTTCTTTATGAGATATTAAAGACAAAGAGATTATAATACACAGTGTGTGTTCCTATGTTGGTTATCGCTGTTGTGACAATCCTTATCTTGTTAGGGGCCATGATGGGTTGCTAGATCCCACTCTTAGTTTGTGAATAGTATTCAATGCTATCAAGATAAAGTCCTAGAGGGTCACACATGAAATCATATTCAAGAATCTCTCCTATTCAGTTGAATATGTGTTTTGGAAAAGGTGGGCCCCACCACTGGGGTCTAAGTTTTGTCCAGGAGATACGATCACCAATGAAAGAACTAAATTCATATTATTTAAGTTAATAATAATGGGTATTGAATTTATTTATTAAATGTATTTACAAGTTTTAATTAAATACCTGGAAAACTATTATTTGAATGAATATTAAAATATTCAAGGTTCAATTAATATTTATGGGAGCGATGAGTCGAGTTAATGACTCAATTACTATCATGTAATATATTTTTCATATTCCAGGAAAGTGATAATAATATTTATGTTTTAGATCATTAGCCATAATATGTCGTTCATAGTGTGTTAATTATTCATGGACCATAAAGGCAATTCTGGGTAATTTTATTAAAAGCTATATATAGAAGATGAGATCCTCCCACCAGTGAATATTCATGGTATTTCTCTCCCTTATTCTCTCTATCATGTTCTAGAGAGAGAGTCTCTAGATAAAAGATATCAGATCGAGCTCTATCTCATGCATCACAAGAAAGGTGATGTGGTGATCGTCAGAGCATCAAAGGTTTCATTGGAACTCTAACTAGCAACCAGATTTTGATTATCGGCACTCCTGTAGATTTTTGAAGTGCATGTGGATGATCTAGAGGAATTTGGATTTGGATTTTTCAAGAAACAATATCCAACGACAAGAAGACATCAATAATGGATTCAGATATAAACTAGGTGTTTTATTGTTTTAATATTGTGTTTAATATCTTTCACATATGATCTTAACGATGTAATCAGGTGGTAATTTGCCGACGAAAACAAGTTCATGTCGATCGTCGGTGAAAATTTTTAAAATACCATTTTTGGGTCTTTTGATGAATGCCCAGTACCTTTAGTTACAAGTATAGTGGGGAGATTATACCCCTGGTTATAAAGTTACAACACAAATGAATAATATGATGATAATAAATAAATATCAAACTTTGGAAATAATTGAAAAAATATAATATAGTGGAAAACCAACAATAAAAACCAACTTAATAATTGAATAAATAATAAAGGATTAATGTAATTTCATGATGGAATATAACTAAATTAAATTATAAAATTAATACAAGTAAAAGACTATAAAATTCAAATAAATACACAAAAAGTCCCCAGTTTCGAACCCCATGTTGGTCCCACCAAAAAACGTCATATCATCCAACAAGAAAACAGTCAACAACAAGGTCTTTTCCCCTTGTCTGAACCTATATCCATGTAATCTACTCGGTTACCAAATGATATCCCAAATAGGGTGTGAGTATAACTTGGTAGGATAATTATATGCAATAATGAATTATAATTGTGTATTAATTAATTAGATAATTAAATTAATACCACATAAACCTACTTTGACACCATGTCATAATGCTTCTGTTCATGTCTCGTAACTATGCCAACCATAACCATATAACCATTGTGAAACATAACCTTCTTTGGAACCATTCCAGAATGTATCTAACCAAGTATTATAACCATGCCAACCATAACAATATAAAAAATGTGTAAATCACACCAATTTGGGTCAAAACCCGCTATATAATCATTTTAGAATTTATGTAGGGCTTAGCCTGGTATATAAGTATTTCTACTTGATTCAAAGTCATTCCTAACATATATTAATTTCATCATGTGTCTTAGGGACAAGTTTGATATGTAATCATTTTAGCATGTGTTTCTAGATATATCCTAGTATATAAGAGTTTCATAATATCTATAGGCATAGCTAGGTATATAAGCATTTTAGCATTTCAACTGGGTCAATTCCCCATATAAGCATTACGACATTTAAATTAAAACACATTACATAGCAATAAGGATATCAAATTATCACATCATCAAGATCAGTGGTTAATTATGAAAATTACAATTTATATTTATTTTATCATTTGGCCATAAACCATTAAAATTTCGGTTAGTTCGATAATCAGGCCAATCCAAGGTGAATCTATATCAAGAAATCAACCAAAACTCATAACATGCTAAACAAAATTTAATCTGTTAATCAATTCGTTTATAATCAAGGGTTTTCTCACCCAAACTATATCCATAATCCATGTGAATACCAATTGGATCCAAAGGGAATTCAATTCATCATTTAATTAATTGAGGTGAATGATATGTTTGTGAAATTCCAATATTACACATACTTGACAATTAGAAAACCATATGGTTTAGGTTTAGACCACTTATCATAAATGGGTGAAGAATGGAATAATTACAATGAAAAATTCTCATGAGAAAGAAGGTTCAAGAGATAGAAATAATCGATCAAGATTAAAACCAATAACACACATAGTCGAGAGAATACACCACAATAGTTGTTGAACAAAGGGGAAAGAAGGAAAATCACAACCAAAAACACTTACCACGGATTGAGTGAATGATCAGGATGTTTGAAATCGAGATAGGTGGTCTAAAATCACATGGATGAGAGTCGTAGGTCGAGAGGAGGAAAGATGCACATGAGATGAATGAAAAATCAACCACATGACACCATTTAAAATCATGATCAGGAAATTATATAGAGTGTAATTCGTTTACATGTCATGTAATTATTTTTTGATGGATATTCCAAAAAAACCATCAGCTCGAATGAATATATAATTTTAAAAAACATTACATGATGTGTAATTTCTTCATGACATTTAACCACTTCACATCAGAAATCAGTTCATGACACGAGTCTGGTGGATTTTTACACATAGTGTAAACCATTTACATGGCGTGTAATTTTCCTATAGATAGATTTCATCCCATTTTCCTTATAAAAACCCAGACACCCTTTAATACTTCTCATATTACCAAGAAATATTGGTAAAATTTGACCCATTTATACCTAGACTCTATTAATTCAGACGGAAAACCCCAGACCACTCCCCATTTGGATCCTTTCCAGTTTTTAATGTTTCCTCACAACCTAAGTCTATATTAATTCAAACAACTAGACATTCATGATGAAATATTCCCACAATGGTTTAAATGTGAGGAAAAACTCAACCAAAATGAGTTTAAAAAAACTAAAATAAAGAAATACTTAGAAGAAGATGAGATCTTACAACCTCTCCACCATATAACAACTCATATTTGAGTTGCTCGAAACATCACTGTGGGGACTCAGTAATCAATTCTAGCCACTATGCCCACATATAAGACTCCCTATCCCTAGTCTCCTCCTGAACTCAGTCATGTTTCCATTATACTTGAACAAATGTTATAATCCTACCCTGGAGACATCTATCACTACGATCCACAACCCATATTAGATTCTCCTTAAAGAAAGATTCATCCCTAAGATCAACATCTGTTATGTTAATGACATGATAAGGGCCGAGATAATATATATGAAGCTGTAACACAAGAAACACATCATTCATGGAACTGATGTTATGTTGATGGGTTAACCGGTATGCCACTGGACTGACCTTATCCACTATCTCAGATGGCCTAAAAACCTGGGTGCTAGCTTTCCGTGTTTCTTGATATGGAATTGCCCCAACCTAGGGTACACTCGAATGCAAACATGATGACTGACCATGAACTCTAGAGGTTTTCTCTAATAGTTAGTATATGATTTATTCCTACTCAGTGTAGTCACCAACCACTACCTAATCAACTAAAACTGTTCATATGTCTCATGCATGACACGAGTCCCAACAAGCACTAACTCACCTACCTCCATCCAATAAAGAGGAGAATGAAATGAACTTCTATAAAAATAGTTGAAAGGTGACATATTGATTTATTTATAGAAGATGTTATTATATGAAAACTCTATGAGTGTCACATTCATCTCCCAAAACCACTGAAATCCTAAATTGAGGCTAGTAACATATCCTATTGATCCAGAATAGTCTTTTAAGATTGACCATATATCTGGGGATGATAGGTCATACTCAAAAGAATCTTTGATCCTAGATCCTTCTGAAGACCATTCTAGAACTGCGATGTGAAACGAGGATCTCTATTAGAAATGATACTGCTCAGAATACCATGCATCCAAACCACCTGTCGCACATAAATACTATCAATATCATTAAATGTGAAGGTCTCACTAATAGGAAATAAGGGGTCTACCTTCTTCATTCGATCCACAATCACCCATATAATATCATTCTTATAGGTTTTCCTGATTAATACTATCATAAAATCCGTAACGACATCATATCATTTCTACTCAGGAATTGGAGAAGGATAAAAAAGATCAACAATACTTGAATGCTATACTTTCACCTACTGGGAATTAAAACATCTCCCCACAAATCCTGCTACCTTCTTCTTCATTCCTTACCATCAGTATTGTATATGGAGAGCACGATACATCTTTATCCAACTAGGATATACCTCCCATCTAGAATCATGAGACTCCCTCATAAACTCCTCATGAAAGCCTGTAATAACCCATAATTCTCCATTGAAAATACAATAATTACCACTACCAAGAGACCATCCTAATGGAATCTCCCCACCATATAAGTTGTCTTCCAAAACTAAGCTCGTCAGATCAGATAATTGCTCGGCCATGATCTGATCCAAAATCACGGGTATAAGAGATTTCGAGGGTAGATATACTCATCCCTGAAACTCCTAAACATTTAGATTCATGTCCTAAAATAGGGTTATTATCCACCACTCATTATAAGTATCCTGTAGTACCTCTTTCTGCATCTTTCATCTCAATTCATCTACAATGACACTGCACTTTCCTACTGTATAAGCGAACTTGATGTCAAAAGGCTCCAAAAACTCAACCCACCTCATCTGTTGAAGGTTTAAGTCTCAAAGAGAAAAGATGAACCTAAGGCTCTTGTGGTATGTGTATACCAAAAACCTCTCACCTGTGAGATACTGCCTCCAACATCTCAAAGAATTTACCATTAATGCTAACTCCAGATAATGAGTAGGGTAATTATTATCATGTTGTCTTAGCTATTTGGATCCATAAGAAACTAATTGATCATCTTGAATCTGAAATTCTTTGATTCTAACTTAAGGTTCATGGAATTACATGGTATATTATTTACAAAGCATTGGTAAAGTGAGGATTGGTGATGAGTTCATGCTTCCTTTAAACTATTGAAAATTTCTCTCACATGTATATGACTAAAAAACTTTACTCCCCTCTTGGTCATTACTAACATCGGTGCTTCCAAATGGGAGAAGTGTGGGGTAAAACACTAGTAATATCCTTAAAAATATAGAAAGATGATGCAGAAACATTAGGAGTCTAAATGATAGAAAGAAATAAATCATAGAAGAGTAAAAGGGAAAAAAATAAAAGAATGAGAACAAAAATATTTACGTGGTTTGGTAATAATACATACGTCCAGAGGGAGCCAGAATTTAACTATGATTTGGGAGCACAATTTTATAGGGAGTATCTCAAGTTTCTCACATATAAACCCAATGGGCTACATAAGGAGGAATGCAATCAACTGTTTCACCAACTGCATAGGATGTCTGCATCGCTACAATGAAAGGTGGCCATCCAAGTAAAAATTTCTATAGTGGTTGGTGGATAGAAGTCCAAAGAGGTATAATACTATTGATTAATGTATGTTATAATGGAATATAACTAAATTTCATGCTAGAAGTAATACAAGTAAAAGACTAAAAGGATCAGATAAATACCAAAAATTCCCCAGTACCAAACCCCATATCGGTCCAACCTCCAAACTCCAACCCATCCACCATTAAAACAATAGAAAACATGTTCATTTTCCCTTGTATGGATCTTCATCCATGTAATCTATCTAGGTTCAAAATGGTGGCCCAAATAGGGTGAGTATAACTCAATAGGTCAACACCACCATGTCTAAACATAACTAGTCTAATAATAAGTGTATGCAATAATGAAATAAACAAGTGCACTAATTAATTATAAAAATAAAGTAATACAACATCAACCTACTTCAGAACCATACCAAAATGTCTCTAAGAATGTATCACAACCATGCCAACCATAACCATATAACCATGGTAAAACATAACATGCCTCAACACCATGCCAGAATGTCTCTGATAATGTCTCACAATCATGCCAACCATAACCGAATAAAAAGGATTAAATCAAAAAAATCTAGTTCAAGATATTCTATATAATCATTTTATCATTTAATCAAGGCTGAGCCTAATATATAATCATTTTAGCATGTATTAGTTCCAAGCCTAGTATATAATCATTTCAACATGTGTCTTAGGTTCGAGCTCGATATAAAATAATTTCATCATGGGTCTCTTGGTATAGCCTACTATATAATCATTTTAGCATGTCTCAATGCATAGCCCAATATATGATCATTTCATCATGTAAATTGGCCCAACTCTCCATATATGAATTATATCATTTAAATCACAACACATGTGATAGTATCAAAGATATCATAATATCACATCATCAGGCTCAATGGTCAATTATGAAAATTACCATTTATCATTCAATTACACTTTTTATTTATGATTTGGTCTTAAACTAATAAAATGTCAGCCACTTCAATAACAAGGCTAAGCCAAGGTGAATCTATATCAAGAAATCACCAAAAACCCATGTCATGCGAAACACACTTTAGTCCATTTAAATATTCGTTGATAATAAAGGGTTCTCTCACCCAAAGGGTATCCATAAGCTAGATCAATAAAAATGGGATCCAAAGGGACTTTAAAGAATAATCTAGTTCATTATTTAATTAATTCAAGTGGACACTATTTTGGATCAATTACAATATTTCACATTCTTGAAAAGTATCAAACTATATTGTTGATGTTTAGACCCCTACCTTTAACCAAGGAAGAATGAAATGCTTCTAATGGAAAATTCACATGAGGAAGAAGGTGAAGATGATTGAAAAAAGGATCCTAGATCAAAACGGAAAAAAGATAAAAATTAATCAAGATAAAAATCAATAATGCACATGGTTAATAGAAACTAAAATAGTTGGGTAACAAAGGATAAATAAGGGAAACCTAACCAAAACAATTAACCATGGATCAAATACATGATTAGGACATTCAGAATAATAAAGGATGCTCCAAAATTGCATGTATGAGAGCTTGAGGTTAAGAGGAGGAAATATTAATTTGAGATGAATGAAAAATCAATCGCACGAGACCCTTTAAAAACATTCTTTAGAAATTACATATCATGAAATTAATTTACACGTCATGTAATTTTTTTTAGATAGACACACTGAAAAACCTTTCGTCTCAGATGAATATTTAATTTTCTTGAACATTATATGACATGTAATGTCCTCATGACATGTAACCACTTCATGTCATGAATCGGTTCATGACATGAGTATGGTGTCTTTTTACACATCATGTAACCCATTTACACACTGTGTAATTGTACAACAGAATGTTTTCAGCCCATTTTCTTTATACAAACTTGAATCCCCTTTAAGGACTCCAAAATTACCGTGAACCCTTGGTAATTCTGGATTCATTTATACTTGGACTCCATTAATTGAATAAAAAACCCCAAACCACTCCCTACATGGATCTTCTTCAGTTTTCTCACGTTTACTCAAAACCTAAGTCTATGTTTAATAAAAAAACCAGACATTCATGATGTAAAATGACCACCAAGGTTTAAAGAAGTCGAAAAAATCAACCAAAATAAGTTTAATGAAAAACACAAAGAGAGGTGTACCTAGAAAAAGATGGGATCTTATATAGCAATTATCTAGTGTTCTGATCTAGTAATGTCCAACACGATCCATGTAATCCTCTTGAAAACCTGAAAATTAGTTTATATATTTAGGGTGAGCATAAAATTATACTTAGTGGGAAAACAAATTCTCTCATGCACATGTTAAGGAAGGATATTAATGAACCTCTGAGAAAATAGAACAATTGAACATCACCTAAACAAGTCAACTTACGAAACCCCAAACTCCCCATGAAACTCACCGAATAACGCAATCCATGTATAATAATATAATATTTATCATATCAATGAAAGTTACCACATGCCACATTACCACTGATTAGACTCTCTCACACCCCAATTAAAAACATCCTAGTGATCCCAACTCTTCCATATCACAATACATCACATCACATCTCACTCGCAGACACATGGCCCATCACATTACATATCATCATATAACAAGGGTGTTAGGGAATCCTAAACATGAAGGAAATCCACCTAATCCCCTCTTCCAACCATGAATGACCCCCACCATAAGTCATCTCATCTCATACCACCACATCCTTCCCAAAAGAAACCTCGGTCTCACACCACATCATGACACATCTCTACAGTAGTGCTTTTGACTTCTGGTCATCACATCTTGTACATAACATCATCGTCTGGAAGAGGGAGTGGGGAAAAGCGGGTGTCCAACCATCCAACCCCATCATCGAGATATTAGGAAAACACCCCCCAAAACTATTGGTTATTGGTACTAGGTACTCAATATGGGTGGGGAGCATAAATAAATCATAGAATAAAACAATATATATATATATATCCCTGAAAATCCCAATCTATGGGTTCAATACTAAGACAACAAGCAACTCACAAAACACCACCTTCACTTCCACTTCTATATACACCACACAAAATCACAACCAAAAATCACAAGCCACTTTTCATATTCTCATTACAAGTCAATTAAATTTTTAGATTTCTATTACCAACTCATTCCAATTAAAATGACCATTTCATTACTCATTTCCCATTCCTTTGATTTATATTTTACAGCCCACCATAAAAACCACATTTCCTAATACAATTTATTCTTAGATTTTCCAATTAATTTTATTATTTCCACCACATTAACCAAACCATTATAATTCTAGTACTACTTGAGAAACTATCATAATAACTAATCACAAACCAAGAAGTATAACATAATAGCCCATAAACAACGCCATCATAAACCTCATACCAAAAATCTTACACAGCCACCATCACAGCCACATTCACCTCCTCATCACAACCATCACATCACCACCAATATCCATCCCAACTTCACCACAGCACGACCTGACATCCAATCACACATCCACATGTCACAACAATTTCTATAGCACGCCACATATCATTTTTTCCAATTTATTGAGGGGAATTTTAATCAATTTCACTTCACTTTTAAGGGTATTATAACACAAGCATAATTTTCTAGGGCAAAAAAATTCATTAACTAGATATAAGTTATTATAAAATTTCTAATTATAGTGATATCAAACAATCAAAAAAACCAGGGTTCCATAACACTACAAATACAACACAATCAAAGACCCAAAACGAACATGATTTTCAATGGTATAAAAATCATATATAAAATCAAAATCATAATATAAAAGAATCCATAAAAATATGATATTTCATTCCCCTTCCCCTATATTTCAATTAAACTGAATAATTTATCTTTGTTAAGCCATGTTCAAACCATATTCCCACGTATAACAAAAAAATACCCCTCCTGCATGATACACTATAGAGAGAGATGAAGGATCCCCTACCAGGATGAAACAATCTCTAAAAAATACACTACACCATGAATAGGGGTGTGAACATAGGATGTAACCACTATAAGAAGATATAAAACCACAAGATACAGTGGGAACATGGTTTCATGACTCTAAGAGAAAGGATTCAACACCACCCATATCAAGAAAAAGAAAGCAGGAAAGAAAAAAGGAAAGATCTTTACTTTATAATTAATAAAACTAAGACCAGAATGTGATATTCAATGAAGGATTCATGTACAAAGATAATCATGCAGTTGAATATGAAAATTGGATCATAGAATCCGAGTTCAAAGAGCAAGTGATGCGTGAAGTTGTATCTAGGCATGAGACATTTGAACCAAGGGAACCTACTACTCCAGTGGAGTTGAGGAGATCAATAAGTGTGAGAAGAAATGTGTAGAGGTATTCACCACAATAAAATTATCTATTATTGGCTGACAGTGTATAACTATATAGTTTTGAAGTTGTAATGTAGATGAAAGAGTCGAGAAAGTGGGAGTTTTCTATAAAGGATGAGATTTATTCACTACCTGACAACAATACTTGGGAGATGATTCATATACCTCAAGGAAAGAGTGAATTACAAAAAAAATGGGTATACCGATTTAAGTAAGAACATTTTTGAAATAGGAGTTACAAGGAAAGGTTGGTGGTGAAAGACATTCAATAGAAGGATGGTGTGGACTTCACTGAAATATTTTCACCTGTAGTAAAGCTTACCACCATTCGGGTGGTTCTCAATATTGTTGCATTAGAAGATTTATACCTTGAGTAGCTTGATGTGAAGATTACCTTACTTCAGGGAGATTTGGAGGTGGACATATATATGTAGTATCATGAGGGATATATTGAGTCTGGGAAAGAAGACCTGGTGTCCAAACTCTAGAAGAGCTTACATGGATTGAATCAGGTACTCAGGTAGTGGAACAAAAATTTTGATTCATTTGTGTCAAAAAATAAATATAAATGATGTTTCATGGATAAATGTTTCTACATCAAGTCTTTTGGTGATGAATATATTGTATTTCTTCTGTATATGGATGAAATGCTCATTATAGGATCATGTATGAAGAGGATTGATGAGTTGAAAAGGTAGTTGGTTGAGGAGTTCAAGATGAAGGATCCTAGAGAAGTTGGAAAGATTTTGGGGATGAAGATCAAGAGAGACCATGTAGCTAGAACACTAATGTTATCACATGATAATTACATTAGGAAATTTCATAGAATATTCTTTATACTATAAGCAATGGAATTTTCTTTTCCCAGGGTGTTCCATTTCAAAATATCAAAGGAGTAATCACCAAAGATTGTAGAAGAGGTTGAGTACATGGAAAATGTTTCATACGCATCAGCTGTTGGAAGTCTGATGTATGTCATGGTCTACGCTCATCTTGACATCTCTCATGTAATGGGAGTTGTGAGAAAGTATATGGATAAACCTGGAAAGAATAATTGGGAAGTTATGAATTGGATACTAAGTTATTTTAAGGATATAAAGGAGTTATATCTATGCTTTGGTAAAGAAAATTAATTTTACGAGTATGTAGATGCCGACCTAGGAGGAGACATCGATAGTAGAAGGAGTAACACAAGTTATGTATTTACATATGGAGGAAATTCATGAATTTGGGTATCAAAATTGCAGAAGGTGGAGGATTTATCCACCATAGAGGTAGAATACATTGATGTAATAGAAGTTGGGAAGGATATGGTTCGGATGAAGAACTTCATGGATGAGTTGGGAAGAAAGAGAGAGTATAATTTATTGTAGTGTGATAGTCATAGTGCTATATATCTTTCAAAGAACGCGGTGTTTCATGCTCGGAATAAGAACATTCAATTGAGGTACCATTTAATCAGAGTTTTGATACAGGATGGGTTATTGACATTTCAGAAGATTTTTGGAAGCAACAATCCAACAGTCGTGTTGGAAAAGTCGATGGTAATACAGAAGTTGAGGCACTATTGTGCCTCTATTGTTCTTCGTTGATGAATTGAGTATGAGGGGCATAATAATGGAGGACAAAATGGGAGAACAAAAGGAAAATATATTTTATTTCATGAACCGTTACATTGAAATTGAAGTTATGAATGGAAAGAATGAACACTGGTGAGTGAAGAAGAGGAAGAGCTCAGATTAATTATGTTTTCTTAGTCAGTGGTATCGAAGAATGGTAGCATAGTGGGTCAAGCTCCCTATGGGAGATTTATAGATTGGTGTAGCCCAATCAGATTTGGATGATGTTTGAACTGAATTATTATGGCCCATACTATGCACCAGGACAAAACTTCTGAGATTACCACTATAGCAATGTTGACCACTGTATTAGACCTGGATGACTGACACCAACAGGGAACTGTAGTGACATGGACATACAGTTTCCATTCACTATAGATCATTGGACTTCTAGTTGGTATCCACTGTAGAATTTTTTGACTTGGTTGGCCACCTTTCAATATAACGATGCAAACTTCCAGAAACTTTTCACTGTAGCACAATGAACATTCTGAAGGTTGGAGGAATAGGGTTTCATCCTCATTTTTTATCCCATTTCAGGATAGGGTTTTAGGTATTAGAAACTCTAAGAAATCTCCTTGTAATTTTTTCTCCTAACATATATTGAAATTATACCTCTCCATGGATGTAGGGATTTTTCTTGAACCATGTATATCCTTGTTTTCTTGTTCTTTTTTCCCTTTTACTCTTCTCTGAATTATTTCTTTCTATCATTACGACTCCCAGCATTTCTACATCAAGATCTTGATCATCATTCGAGTCTGTTTGATACATATCATCACTTATTAGGGCTTCTTTTGGTTTGAATAGGCAATCTTAGATGAATGTTTACAAGAGTTTAAACCATGTTGTAATTATTGAGAGGTTCTAGTACAATTTTCAAATTGTGAGAACTCATGCCATGAGGTTCCTAAACCTTTTGACATATTATTATAATACCCACTTTTTTAAGAGAATCAAACCTTAACTTGACAAGCTATAACTTTTTGTGCCTCTCATCAAAGTTGTGTGAGATTTATCCTTGTGTCAAAATTGTCAAGGTATTTTTTGATTGGTAAATAATTCCTTTGAGAACTATTAAAACCTCCCTTGTATCATCTCATAAGAAATCATGGCCTTATAGGAAACTTCATTGTAAGCTTAAAATCACTATTAACCTTTCTCTTAGGTGTGTTGTAATGACTTGGGTTTTTGGGGTCCATTAATTGGTAAAAATATGATGTTGAGGTGTTCCGGGTAGTCTAGGAAGCTATCACAGCTTCTAACGCTAGCCCGGTCTACCGGTAGCTCGATCTACCCACCAGTCTACCAGTAGCTCAGTCTACCGATTTCTTGGTCTACCGGTAGCTCGGTCTACCGGTAGCTCGGCCTACCGGTAGCTCATCTTACCCGTAGCTCGATCTACCAGTAGCTCAGCCTACCGGTAGCTTGGATTACCGCTAGCTCGGTCTACCAGTAGCTCAGCCTACCGGTAGCTTGGATTACAGCTAGCTCGGTCTACCGGTAGCTCGACGTACCAGTAGCTCGACCTATCGATAGCTCGGTCTACCGTTATCTCGGCCTATCGGTAGCTCGACCTACTGGTAGCTCGGCATATCGGTAGCTCGGCGTACCGGTAGCTCGGCCTATCGTTAGCCGCGGCGTACCAGTGGCTCGACCTATCGGTAGCATTGTCCAACCAGTAGACCTAGCCTACTGGTGACCACGTGTTTTCCCAGTGGCGCCTCCATTTGCGAAAATTGGATTTTGAGCCGCATTTTGACCCCATTTAAAGTGATTAATGGGTTTTAATTAAATGTTGTTGAGTCCGTTTTAAGAAGCCCCGAAAGGTTGGGACCCCTTAATGACGTGTGGGGTGTCCCAGCCACGTAGTCAACCCACGATCCATGGTTTCGAGTCTTTTTCTCCATATCTTAACCATCTGGGAGTGCTATATCTCAGCCCTTATCAGCCTTTATAACCTAAAATCTTCTCCCTACATTTCTTTTCTGATCATCCTACTCGGAGCACCCTTCCTCCCGACGAGTCGTACCCCTATTCCGAAGTCTTACTTGATCGCGTTCCGTGGAGTTCCTGCCACTCCTGTTTTTCAGTTTCCATGAAAGGACTTAACGTCGATCCTTGATCGTCAGGTAGGGGTTTCACCTTCGTCTCTCCTTCCTGTGTATCTTGCGGGGTGTGTACGCTGCTACTTCTTTATAATTGGATGGACCAAACTTTAATGAAGATAATAAATGGACTCTAAATGAAGTGGAGGGGTGTGATTAATGATGGTGCTCTGTTTTTATCCATGATTGATGATTTCTAAATTGTGCGAACATATGCCCACTGAAAATCATGGCCGTTGGTGGTCTTTCTCTGTGCACTAATAAACCCTTACCCCTTGTGATGTTTAAATGGCCTGTATTTTTGTTGTGGACTTTTTATGTGTAAAGGAATTTGGTTAATTATGTATATTCGACTGAACAAATTGAAAGCACCAGGATCAAATCCTTTTCTATGATAACCCCAGTTTAAGACCAGTGGAATTGAAATCATGGAGTGCGTTAAATATTTTAAATTTGAAAATACATGTTGGGTCTGCCTTGTGTTGGTAGTTTTGGTTTGGTTGTTTACTCCACGGGTCGTTCGCGGGTGACCGTATGGTTTTCTTGGATGGGAGCTTAGATTACTGGGGGTGATGTGGGTGAGGATGGGATCCTATGTTTGTATCATGAATTGGGGTGGGATCCTCTATTGTTGAGAAATTGTTGTCTCCTGGATTTTGGGTACATGGGGCTGTATCTTGGGGTTTTCTTTGGTTTCAGTACTTCGAGGGATCTCCCTTATCCCTTTGTTGTTGTGACTTTGGAATATAATCAGGTGTGAATGCTGAAATTGCTGTTGGGTGTAACTTTTTCCCTTGGTTTGTTCTTATGCTGTTAGTTGCCCAGTAGTGCAGAAACTTTTCTAAACATTATTACTAAACATGAAAGCAAGGAAGGGACAAATGGGTATTTGGTTTGATATGAGTTATGACTTGGAATGGGTGTTGTTCTCTTCTCTTATGAACGAATAGTAAGGATAGTGTTCTTTAGTCTTGCTGAAGAAAAACCTAGATTGGGTGAGTTCTTGTTACCTATACATATACTTGTAGTTTTGTGTTTCTTATTCACGCCCCACCCAAGTTGAGAAATCAGTTCCAAACACCCCCATTTCAGGGGGAGGGTGTTTTTCCCAACACTACTATTAGTGGCTGGTTATTAGTTCATTTCTGCTCCCTTTCCCGGATAGCCCAAGTTTCCTCGGGCAGGCTGTGATGGCATGAGGTCCATTATTAGCCCAAGAATCTTCGGGCAGGGTAGTATGGTGGTTGGCCCAGGTGTGTGTGGGAAGGTGGTTCCCCAAGTATCTTCGGGATGAGGCCCAGGTGTCTTCGGGCATGGCAGTGGTTGTTTTGGCCTAGGTGTTTGCAGGCGTGGTTACGTGTGACAGTTGTGGCCCAGGTGTCTGAGGGCAGGTCAGTGGTTTTGGCCCAGGTGTTTGTGGGTGGGATGTGTGGTTGTGGACCAGGTGTGTGCGGGTAGGGTATGGCAGTGGGACTGTGATGTGAATGGCGGGATTGGTCTGATGCGTAAGATGTATTCAACAACCAGTGGGAAAGTGGCGCGGGGTACCCAAACATCGATGTGCTATTACAATACATTAGTTAACTTGCGTTATTTGGGGAGTGTTCCTTGGTGAGGCTTGGGTGGTTAGTTTCCTTTCTAGGTTCTTGGTTTTCTCTTTTTACATGATGCATTAGCATGCCTCCCCACTTGTGCCCGAGAGTCTTTGGTTTTCCCTACTGAGTATACTTGTATGCTCACCCTACGTATATAAAACTGCTTTCTGGTTTCTAGGAGGACTTCGAAGATCGTGCTGGACCATACTTGCTCAGACCTTGTGACAGATCATTTCAGTTGCTGTTGTTCTTCGTTTTGGTATTTTTTCTTTTTAGTCTCATTATAAATTGTGGTTTTTACTTTTGTAACATGCATTGTGGATGTTTCTTGGATTTACTTTTACTTTCAGTTTGGTGTTGTGGGATTTACTATCTTATCTCCCGATCCAATTAAAAGAAAAAGGGAAATGCCTTCCATTTAGTGTGTGATTCTATACCCTTGGCACTGGTTGCCACCCCGGGACCTATTGAAGGCTGGTCTCAGGGGTCATTATCTCTCCTTCAACTTAAAGAAGGAAGGGCCTGGCAATCTGCTGACCTTTCCCTCCTTTTGGTGAAGGCGGGTCGTGACAGAATGTTATTAGAGGCTCGGGTTGATGGATAGGATAGAGTGTAGAGTTAGGAACAGTGAGGATTGCATGGGATGGTAGAGAAACAGTGTTGGGTGACCTTGGTGCATGAATTAGGCCAGGGAAGACCAGCTAGGACACTAGATTTTAGGGCCCCCCATGATCCGATGCAAGGACTCTAGACCTATCTAATGACCAAGTGAGGCCACGCTGATTGTAGGGTAGAGACCCTAGGAAAGGTAAATTCATTATAAATCACTCGTGTTCTCGTATTTCTGGGGTGTTTTTGGAACTTGAAATAAATAAAAAGTTTAATAATTTCTAAGAACAATATTCTGCACTACTTGGGCTTAGGAATTCTTTGTTTACCTTGCTGCTATGACACCTGGGAGACAACCACGAGTTGTACGAGCGATCGAGGCCTAGGAGATCGACCTGGATGATCGACAGAGGGCTGACTGAGAGGAGGAAGATGATCATTGGTAGAGGAAGCTTCGAGCCTTCCAGCAACAGATCCTCAAAAAGTACTAGGGAAGCACCTCGGACATGAAGACGGAGGGTTGGTTATAGGAGCTAGTGATATCCTTTGACTTGATCTGGGCTCCGACCGAGTACTGGGTTCCTATGGCCATCATCCAGATACGGGGAGTAGCGCGTCAGTGGTGGATGCTCTACTTGGGGGAGAGGGGAGAGGTTGAGGTGGCATCGGCTGATTTTGAGAGGGAGTTCCGGGCAGAATTCCTCTCTTCTAGGATGAAGGCGGAGAAGAGGCAGGAGATACTCTCCCTCCAACAGGGGAGTATTTCGGTAAGGGAGCTAGGGATCAAGTTCAAGGATCTCCTCTGATTTTCTCTAGACCTCTTTCCAGATGAGGAGTCTCGGGCAACGCGTTTAGAGGAGGCGCTCTGACCCTCCCTCCAGTACGCTGTTACCCCCTTCACCTTGTCGACATAGATGGAGGTCCAGAAGAAGGAAAAGGTGGTGGAGAGGATGCACACACTGGGTGGTGTGTCATGAGAGGGGATTCATCTAGGCCCGTCAAAGGGAAAGGCCATCAGCACTAGACCTCCAGCATCGGGACCCTCTAGGTTTCGACCAACAAGAAGCAGGCCGCAACAGTTCCAGTTCCGGTCCCCCGGTCCTCACCCTTTTCCTTCAGGCCCTGGACTGAGGTGCTTCGTCTGTGGAAGCCATGGAAATATATGGAATCAATTCCCAGACCGAGTGCAGTACGAAAGTGGCGGACATGCCCATCACCCACCTCAGAAGCAGCTTCCAGCTAGGCCCTTTCAGTAGCAACAGTAGGGGCAGCGAGCTCCCGCTCCTCCGAGGGTAGACATTGCAGGGGGAGGCCGACCTCAGGGCGCTCCTCAGGGACCTCGACTAGGGAGTGGTCAGGGAGGCAGCCGATAGCCGAGAGGAAGAGGAGCTAGGTGTGGATAGTTGCACGCCACAGAGGCATCATTTACAGCAGGACCGGAGGTTGGTCGAGGTACGATCTGTTTGTTCAGTACCCTTACTTACAGCTTGTTTGATACCGGAGCTTCGCACTCCTTTGTTGCACCCAGTCTAGCCCATGCTATGGGTCTAGGTGCTGAGAGACTTCTAGTGACCCTAGTGTTGAGCACACCAGTCGGAGGTCAGACCGAATTGTTATATGTTTTCCCAGGATGCAGAATGATGGTAGGGCCACATCAGTCGGTCATGGATCTACTACTGATAAAAATATATCCATACGATGTCATCCTGGGCATCGACTGGCTATTCTCTATGTGTTCCATCATCGAATGCTTCCGAGGAATAGTTGTGTTTTCCGACTTGGGTGGTCAACGTGTTACTTTCAATGGCGAGCGAAGTGGCCAGAAGGGCAGCATGCAAGAGGAACCCCTCCTCTCATAATTAGCCGAGCTGTCAGCAGAGTCCGTGGATGCTGAGATGGTGGAGGTTCCAGGGATCGTCAGTGAGTTTATGTATATCTTCCCTAAGGAGGTGACAACTCTACCCCCTCGACGTGATATCGAGTTTGGGATAGACCTGCAGCCTGGTGCTCATCCGATTTTTATGGCTCCCTACAAGATGTCACCTTAGGAGCTACGAGAGTTGCGGATTCAGATTGATAATCTAATGAAAAGGGGTTATGTTCGACCAAGTGTGTCACCATGGGGTTCTTTGGTCTTTTCACCAAGAAGGTGGATGGTGGTCTCAGGTTGTGCATAGATTACAGGAGGCTGAATCAAGTAATAGTCAAGAATTTCTACCCTCTTCCAAGGATAGACGATCTCTTTGACTAGCTGAAAGGTGAAGGATGGCTCTCGAAGATCGACCTACGGTCTGGGTATCACCAGTTGAGGGTAAAAGAGGGTGACATCTCGAAGATGGCCTTTAGGTGCAGATATGGGTACTTTGAGTTTGTGGTTATGCCCTTCGGCGTTACGAACGCTCCAGTTGTGTTCATGGGGCATATGAACTCCACCTTCCGGGAATATCTGGATCAATTCATAGTCATTTTCATTGACAACATCCTGATCTATTAAAGATCATAGGAGGACCACGCGAAGCACCTGAGGACGGTTTTGGAGGTCCTACGAAGCACCAACTCTATGGGAAGTTGTGGAAATGAAAGTTCTGGACGCGAGAGGTGCACTTCCTTGGGAACGTAGTGTCCGAGAAAGGGGTAGTGGTGGACCCATCAAAGGTTGAGGTGGTAGTTTCTTGGGAAACACCCAAGAATGTGGCAGAGGTTCGTAGTTTCCTCGGGCTGGCAGGTTACTACCGTAGGTCTGTACCCAACTTCTCTCGAGTTGCGGCGCCTTTGACAACCTTGACCAAGAAGGACCAAGTTTTCGTGTGGAGTGAGCAGTGCGAGGCAACCTTCAGATATCTGAAGGAGAAGTTGGTTAGTGCCACAGCGCTGAGATTACCAGAAGGAGGGGTGTCATATGAGGTGTTCTATAATGCTTCTGGTCAAGGCCTCAGATGTGTGTTGATGCAGCGACAAGTGGTGATCGCTTATGGTTCTAGGTCGCTACACCCTCATGAACTTAATTATACCACCCACGATCAGGAACATGCAACGGTCTTTTCGCACTAAAGTTATGGGGGAATTATCTCATCAGAGAACGCTTTGTGGTCTTCACGGATCACAAAATCTTGAGGTATGTCTTCTCCCAGCGGGACCTAAACTTACGGCAGCAAAGCTGGATGGAGTTCCTCTAGGATTATGACTTCGAGATTTCCTACACTTCAGGAAAATGGAATGTAGTGGCCAATGCTTTGAGCAGGAGGTCGCAGAAGGATGCGGTCCGAGAGTCGGCAGACGCTTGGAAGGCGATGGAGGAGTTGGCTTCCTTGCACTTGGATGTGAGGATGGATAGTGGTAGAGGTTTCATGTATCAGATGACAGTACAGTCTTCTCTATTCCAGAAAGTGGAGGAGTCACAGTGGGGAGACCCATAGTGCGAAGTGATGCATGACCGAGTTGACCAGAGAAATGCTCTGGAAGGATGGACAGAGGATGGTCAGAACCAGATAATTTTCTGAGGAAAGTTGTTTGTTCCAGAGGCGATGCGTGGCAAGGTTCATAGTGAGATCCCCAAATCACCCCTCACGGTACACCCATGAGTTTCTAAGATGTACGAGGGTCTGAGGAGACTGTTTTGGTGGCCCTGAGTAAATCGAGCAGTGGCAGAGTTTGTGGCCAAGTGCCTAGTGTGTCAGCAGGTAAAGGCCGAACACCGTGTTCCAGGCGGGTTATTGCAACCTTTAGATGTCCCCGAGTGGAAGTGGGATGACATCTCAATGGATTTCTTCATGGGAATACCGAAGGTGCAAGGGGGATACGATGCCATCTGGGTAGTAGTGGACCGCTTGATGAAGTCGACTCACTTTATGGCGATTAAGGAGTCGAGTGCGGTGGACGCTCTAGCATGGAAGTATGTGGACAAGGTAGTGCGGTTGCATGGAGTTCCAAGTTCCATAGTCTCGAACAGGGATGCACATTTTACCTCACAATTCTGGAAGGGTTAGAATCATGCCTTTGGCACCCGGCTACATCTTAGCACTGCTTTCCATGCCCAGACAGATGGCCAGACAGAGCGCACCATCCAGACGTTAGAGGATATGCTGCGGGCATGTATTCTGGACTTTGGGGGATCATGGGTGCGACACTTGCCTCTGGTAGAGTTCACCTACAATAATTTCCATCACTCTAAAATTGGCATGGATCCATTCTAAGCCCTATATGGAAGGCCGTGTCGCTCACCCGTGTGATGGACTGAGGTTGGGGAAGCAGGTGTTCTTGGCCCAGAGGTGGTTCAGAGCACGATAGAGAAGGTTCGGCTTATATGATAATGGATGAAAGCGGCTCAGGACCACCAGAAGTCATATGACGATGATAGGTGGAGACCCTTGGAGTTCGAGGTCGGGGACCACCTGTTCTTGAAGGTCTCCCCTCAGCATGGACAACGGAGGTTCGGTAGGGGATGTAAGCTTTCTCCGAGGTTCATCGGACCCTTCTAAGTGTTGTGGAAGGTTGGTGAAGTGGCTTATTAACTAGCGCTACCACCACCGCTACTAAGAATACACGATGTATTCCATGTGTCCCAGCTTCGTCGTTATCTACACAACGACTCCCACGTCATCAATTGGGGAGAGTTAGATATCGAGGACGATGCAACATTCATAGAACGACCAATCAGGATCGAGGATCATAAGGGGAAAGTGATTCTTGGATGAACCATCCCCTTGGTTTGTGTGTTGTGGAGGTATGGTGGCCTGGAAGAGAGCACATGGGAGCGGGAGGCCTAGTTGTGCATTCAGTACCCAGAGTTGTTTTGACTTGATGTTTTGTTTTGATCCTTGAGATGTTGTACCTTGTGCATTAATATATGAAATTATTGTTTTTAGATGATCTATTCCCTATTTCCTGTGTGTGTGTACGAATGTGGGAAGATGATGGGAAAACCTGACTACTAATCAGGACGCATTAATGTGGATGTGATTAAACTCGTGGGGGCGAGTCAGTGCCGCCCAAAGCGGATAATATCCTGACATGTAGGAATGGACTCCCTAACTCACGTGTTGAACATGTGATCTTGGTACTTGTTGTGGATGTAGGGGGAGAGTTCTGTTCCATCTTTCGAGCGATTTCGGGGTTTTCCCCTAAGAATTATCTTTAGAGGGTGGTTGTTTGGACCCCTCTGGGTAGTTCTTATATTCTCGGGGATGAGAATAGTTTGAGAAGTATCTGATGTAATGTCCCAAGATTTTGAGGTCCATTACATGGTAAAAATATGATGTTGAGGTGTTCCGGGTAGTCTGGGAAGCTATCACAGCTTCTAACGGTTGGTCATCCTACCGGTAGCTCGGTCTACCGGTAGCTCGGTCTACCAGTGGCTCAGTCTACCGATGGATTGGTCTACCGGTAGCTCAGTCTACCGGTATCTCGGCCTACTGGTAGCTCGGCGTACTGGTATCTCGGTCTACCGGTAGCTCGGCGTACCAATAGCTCGGTCTACCGGTATCTCGGCCTACCGGTACCTCGGCGTAGCAGTAGCTCGATCTACCAGTAGCTCGGCATACCGATAGATCGGTCTACCAGTATCTCATCCTACCAGTAGCTTGGTCTATCTGTATCTCGGCCTACCAGTAGCTCAGCGTACCGGTAGCTCGGCGTACCGGTAGCTCGGCCTACCAGTAGCTGCGGCTTACCGGTGGCTCGGCCTACCTGTAGCTTTTTCCAACCGGTATACCTAGCCTACTGGTGACCACGAGTTTTCCCTGTGGTGCCTCCTTTTGTGCAAATTGTCTTTTGAACCATGTTTTGACCCCATTTAAAGTGATTAATGGGTTTTAATTAAATGAAAGGCGGGGACCCATTAATGACGTGTGGGGTGTCCCAGCCGCGTAGTCAACCCACGATCCGCGGTTTCGAGTCTTTTTCTCTATATCTTAACTGTCTGGGAGTGTTGTATCTCAACCCTTATCAGCCTTTATAACCTAAAATCTTCTCCCTATGTTTCTTTTCAGATAATCCTGCTCAGAGCACCCTTCCTCCCGACGAGCTGTACCCCTATTCCAAAGTCTTCCTTGATCACGTTCAGTGGAGTTCCTGCCACTCCTATTTTCCAGTTTCGACGCGAGGACTTAACGTTGATCCTTGATCGTCAAGTAGGGATTTCACCTTCATCTCTCCTTTTTGTGTATCTAGCGGGGTGGGTACGCTACTACTTCTATAGAATTGGATGAACCAAACTTTAATGAAGATAATAAACGGACTCTAAATGATGGGGAGGGGTGTGATCGATGATGGTGCTCTATTTTTCTCCATTATTGATGATTTCTAAATTGTGCGGGCTTATGCCCGCTGAAAATCATGGTTGTTGGTGGTATTTCTCTATGCACTAATAAACCCTTACCCCTTGTGATGTTCAAATGGCTTGTATTTTGGTTGTGGACTTTTGATGTGTAAAGGAAATTGGTTAATTACGTATATTCAGCAGAACAAATTGAAAGCACCAGGATCAAGTCCTTTTCTATGATAACCCCAGTTTAAGCCCAGTGGAATTGAAATCATGGAGGGTGTTAAATCTTTTAAATCTGAAAATAACTGTTGGGTCTGCCTTATGTTGGTAGTTTTGGTTTGGTTTTATACTCCACGTGCTGTTTGCGGGTGACCGTATGGTTTTCTTGGATGGGAGCTTAGATTACTGGGGGGTGATGTGGGTGAAGATGGGATCCTCTATTTGTATCACGAATTGGGGTGGGATCCTCTGTTGGTGAGAAACCATTGAATCCTGGATTTTGGGGACATGGGGTTGTATCTTGGGGTTTTAATTGGTTCCAGTATATCGAGGGATCTCCCTTATCCTTTTGTTGTTGTGAATTTTTAATAGAACCGGGTGTGAATGCTGAAATTGCTATTGGGTGTAACTTTTTCCCTTGGTTTGTACTTATGCTGTTAGTTGCCCAGTAGTGCAGAAACTTATCTAAACATTTTTACTGAACATGAAAGAAAGGATGGGATAAATGGGGATTTGGTTTGATGTGAGTTGTGACTTGGCATGGGTGATGTTCTCTTCTCTTATGAAAGAATAGTAAGGATAATGTTATTTAGTATGGTTGAAGAAAAACTTATATTGGGTGGGTGCTTGTTACCTATACATATACTTGTAGTTTTGTGTTTCTTATTCACTCCCCACCAAAGTTTATCACTTAGTGTCGAACACCCCCATTTCATGGGGGAGGGTATTTTTTCCAACACTACTATTAGTGGCTGGTTATTAGCTCCTTTCTTATCCCTTTTCTGGATAGACCAAGTATCTTTGGGTAGGCTGTGATGGCCTGAGGTCCATTATTATCCCAAGAATCTTCGGGAATGGTAGTGTGGTGGTTGGCCCAGGTGTGTGCGGGTAGGTGGTTTCCCAAGTATCTTCGGGTTGAGGCCCAGGTGTCTTCGGGCATGGCAGTGGTTGTTTTGGCCTAGGTGTTTGCAGGCATGGTTACATGTGACAGTTGTGGCCCAGGTGTCTGCGGGCGGGTTAGTGGTTGTGGCCCAGGTTTTTGAGAGCGGGATGTGTGGTTCTGGCCCAGGTGTGTGCATGCGGGGTATGGCAGTGGGACTGCGATGTGAATGATGGGATTGGTCCGATGCGTATAATGTCTTCAATAACCAGTGGGAAAGTGGCATGGGGTACCCAAACATCGATGTGCTATTACTATACATTACTTGACTTGCGTTATATGGGGAGTGTTCCTTGGTGAGGCTTGGGTGGTTAGTTTCCTTGCTAGGTGCTTCATTTTACCTTTTTCCACGCGACATTAGCATGCCTCCCCACTTGTGCATGAGAGTCTTTGGTTTTCCCCACTGAGTATACTTGTATGCTCACCCTACGTATTTAAAACTGCTTTCAGGTTCCCATGAGGTCTTCGGGGATCGTGCTGGACCGTACTATCTGGGACCTTATGACAGATCATTGCAGTTGCTGTTGTTCTTTCTTTTGGTATTTTCGCTTTGTTGTCTCCTTATACATTGTGGTTTTTACTTTTGTAACATGCATTGGGAATGGTTCTTGGCGTTACTTTTACTTTCAGTTTGGTGTTGTTGGATTTACTATCATATCTCCCGATCCTATTAAAAGAAAAGGGTATTGCCTTACATTTAGTGTGTGATTCTATACCCTTGGCACTGGTCACCACCCCGGGACCTATTGAAGGCAGGTCTCGGGGGTCGTTATCTGTCCTACAACATAAAGAAGGAAGGTCCTGGCAATCTGTAGACATTTCCATCCTTTTGGTGAAGGCGGGTCGTGACATGAGTTGCATGAATGCAGTTGATAACAAGTGTGGTGGAATTTTGTTTCTGATTATCAAGGAAACACATGTTGGAAAAGATGTTTAGTAGAGTTTTTATGAATCAACAAAGAGATTTCAAACTATCATTTTGAATTCCAAGTCTTCTCTCTATATGTTCAAGAGAAAAAATAGGGAAGTACATAACTCGTGCAGAGAAGAAATGAGACAACCCATAGAGGGAATGGAGAATCAAAACTATTCAAAAAAAAGTTTCTAGTGTAATTATGAAATAGGATCCAAGGGAAGAAGTGTGATTGGAAATTTATTTTAATGAAAATGGAGAGAGACCTTCAACGAATGTTTGTGATATTTATCATGAAAGTTTCCCAAAAAAGTTCCAAACCTACTCAATTTATCCTTTTTTTCAAATTGACCCACCCACCTTCAACCCCAAATCAATCCTATAGGTCCTTAGATTAGAACAAACATTAATTCAATAAGTTTGGTGATTGAAAAAATTAGAAAGTCTATCATGAATATTTCATGAGTTTGAGAAAAATATTTCTAAAAAACACAGTGAGTGTTGGAGGATAAATTCCAAGAAGGTAAGTATAACTGGACATGGGTGTACTCAAGGAGTGGAGGAAACTGGAGTTGATTAGAAGGAAAATTGGAAGAAAATTATGTATGAAGCATGGTAAGTCATGGTTTCTATAAATTGAGGGGGTGATTACTGAATTTTTCAACATAAATTGTTATTGAATTTAGCTAGATTTTTCTCATATTCTTGATTTGTTCAGGCTATTTCATTTAGAATTGGAATTATTGATTTTTTAATGAAAGTGAAATATCATGCATTTTCAACCCAAAATCTTATTAAATTGTTTCATAATTTTTTTAATATATTTTTGAATTGATGTTAAAGGATTTTTAATTTTTTGGGTGGAGTAAAAGAAGAGAGAAGACCAGATACATGAGAATAACATGCAACTATAGAAGATTAACTTGCTTATGTGTAGGGTCAGTACAACTATGTATGTGAAACCATGCAGAATGTTCGGAGTCTTGGACAAATGTTATGTGATTTCAAGAACATTTTTGGCCGTACTGAGAGAAATATTAAAAGTGTGGAATGTTTTTTGAGTGTCATGATTATGTTCTAAGGATGGTTGAAATGTTCTACCCCTGAGCTCAATGCTTCCCATGTCCACAACGTATATAGATTTTCACATCAATGTCATCCCACTTTGTCCATACAACCTATGAACTATATTGTTCTTTGTCTATGATCTCAATTCATAAATTGAAGCCACTATTACACTATAATATTTTTGAATGGACCCAACTATTAAACTTCACATATTGGATGATGGTGACTCAAAATACATTTTGAGGCACATGAAAAATGTTCTGAGGTGCATAAAAGATGGTTTGAGTTTCACTAAATTCACCTTATGAATATCCATGACCTATGATGTTATATTTTATGTGATCGAATGATTTAATGTAAGGCTGGAACACAAACCATAAACTCCAAAATCCATGCATTCACGTAATGGGTTTCTAGAAAAAGGGATGATAACAGTGAAACTTGTCCCTTTATGTCGTATCATTAACACGTGGCTGATATGCACAAAGTGGAGCATCCCCAAACAAGATATTTAGCTAACTAGAGATGTACCTAAAAAAAATACACACATGGAAATCATCCAGGGATAAAGAAAGTTGTGAATGGATCATAGTACTAGTACCTGAGAGTTATATGAAGAATGTGGGAATGATTGAGAAGAATGCATGTACGTGGAAGAAATATAGAATGAATATACACATGGAACAGTCATGATAGTTCTTGATCACAATGTAGAAGGATATTAAAGAATCCATACTGAGGCTGAGGGGTCTTTGATTTTGGGTGGACACATTTGAAGCAAGAGCATCATCTTGGGGATGCAGCTAAAAGAGGAAGCTAGAGATATAGAAGAACCATTGGATAATTCTAACTCTTGAAATATAGTGTCTAGATTCTTGTAGTGGGGATGAAGGGAATATAATACTGCATTGTATTTTTCTCAACTTAATCCTATATTGATGCTATTTAGACTCTTGAACTTAATGTTTTAATTACTTGATCAATAATTATATGAAATCAAGGTGATAATGATAGAGAAAATATGGAAACCTAAAATAATCATTAGAGTTTTGGACATTAATTTCTATGGTATGAATTATATAAGGATCTATATGGAAACATAATTACATATCATAGTTCAGGACACTACTTTCAGGAGATAAGAGCAACCTCACGGGGACTCTTGATCTTAAGAGTAAGTCTCGGGTGACTCTAAGAGGATCATCATTGGAGTAGATGATGTTGTTAACATATTTCTATTGGAAATACAACTAAAGTGCATTAAAATTTATTATTACTAACTAGATTTACGCACTACCTTCCCATATTAGTTTAACCCTACTACTCGTGCTTTTGTTTTTGAACTCACATAATCACTCATCTTTAAGAGAGATCCATTTCATTTATAGTACTATCATGATACATGAAATTGATCATATTCATATCATAATTATTTTTAATACATAAGTAATCAGTGCTTTAACCCTTGGATTACACCTCGGGAAATAATCTCATTTCTGAAATGTTTTTGTGCTTTAATGATTATGTTGAGTAATATGAGTATTATGTAGAACACACTACAAAAATACACCAAGTAGGTACTGATTGGAATTTTTACTTACCCAAGATGCGACATCACTACCCCAGTACACATTCTAGACGGTGTTTCAAGTTTTATAAAACCCAAAAGAAATTTGACCTTGGACTTTATTTGGTGAGTATGACCAAGAAACTCTAGAAATTTATTAAAAAACATGAAATTTCTTAGAAAAAAATAGTATGTGGAATTTTTATTAGATGGTTTTATCTATACATTGTGAATCCATTGTTTGATATGGGAAGAAATCTATGTGATTTTTATCTCAGGGCTACTAAAATGTCAATGGTATGATATATAAATGGTTTTTGATTGATCAAGGAAGTTCACCAATTTGGTTCCTCTTAACCATTTGTATATTTCTAATTTAGTCACCTAAGTGTTTATCATATAAATTATGAGACTTAATGGTATCATAATTTCCATTAAGAGTGACATAAACCCTATGTTCACTAGTTATTTTTGTAAATTTTACATGGAGAATTATCCTTCCCTCAATGTTATGTTGAGACATTATTTTATAGATAGATCAAAAGGATTAGAAGGTGGAGTTATCTGAAGTGGGACTCAAAAATACCCTTTTACCTAAAAATGTAATAAATCGGGTTCAACACTCCCCATAAAGCTAGAAATTCCCATATTAGACCAAGATTCCCACAAAAAATAAAGACAACATCGAACAAGACCATACACACTCCACCTCAAGATGGGCCACTGATGCTGTGGATACCCAGCATGGTACTAAGAGATTCTAGACAAGCTCTCGATAGGCCATTGATGAAGATGTTGGCAACCTGGTCTATCATTGGTATGTGGTAAAAAATGACATGGTCTACCTCAAGGTGATGGTGAAGAATGTGGAAGTCCACCTCGATATGCTTCTTTCCTTCATGGAATACAAGATTAGAAGAAATATTTGTGGCTATCTGATTATCACCCTAGATATGAGCAGATGTATATGGCGGGAAGACAAGCTCATGGAGGAGATGATGAAGCCAAAGGATCCCAGTAGTGATCATGATCATCACACAGTATTCATACTCCACACTAGATCTAGAGATGATAGTCTGTTTCTTATTGTTCCAAGAGATGAGGTTACCTACCAAGAAAATAGAAAACCCAAAATTAAACTTTAGAGTAGCAATGAAACCATCATAGTCAGCATCACAGAAGGCCTAAAAATTCAAATTATTGTGATGTGATTACCAAAAACCTTAGTCAGGGTCTTTCTTAATGTATTTGGAAATGCAGAGGACCACATCCCACTATGATTTGGTCATATGCTCCATGAATTGGAAATTTTTTCCAAAAGCACAGGAAATTTCTGGATGTGTCATGGTGAGATAATTGAGTTTTCACACAAGATTATGGTATATCTCAAGGTGAGGAAAGAGTTCCATGTTTTCTAAGAGATAAAATTCCTCAGGCTCAAGAGGAGTGCCAATTGTAGTTGCCTAAGTCAAACAAGCATCCTTCAAGATATCCAAGGCATGTTTCCATTGGTAAATAAAGATGGTGTCTATAGAACAACATACCTCAATGCCAAGGAACTATATTAGCGGACCGAAATATTTGGTTTGAAAGTGGTGGAAATGATTCTCCATTACATGGGTGATTCCTGTTATGTCACTCCCAATGATGATGATATCATCAACATAGACCACTACCAGGATGGAGATATAGGACATCATACAATTGAATATAGTGTGGTCCTTAATACTTTGAGAGATCCCAAATATAGTGATGAAGATGTTGAATTGGACTAACTAAGAATGATGATACTTCTTGAGCCCATATAGAGAGCCAAGAAGTCAACAAACATGGGATTTGGCTCTTGAGGAATGAGATCCTGGTGGTTTTTGTAGATACAACTCTTCTTAATGAAATCCATGGAGAAAGGCATTCTTGACATCATGTTGATAAAGATTCCAATGATGATGATCGGTCAGAGAGATGGATAATCAGATAGATGTCATCTTTTCAACCAAGGATAATGTATCAAAATAGTTTACACTATATGTATGAGAAAATCCCTTTACCACAAGTCTGGATTTGAGGTGATGGAGAGTTCCCTATGCATTGAGGTGGACCATATAAATCCATTTATAGCTGACCACCTATTTGTATACCGGAAGGAGGACCAGATCCCATGAGTGATTGTCATCCAGAGCCTTCAATTCATCCTGCTTTTATTGAATCCACCCAGGGTAAGATTTAGCATCCCCAACCATGCAGGGAATTGATATCATCTCCAGAGAGAAAATACCCCTATATGAGGATGTGTACAGAGGAGTATTCTAGAAACAATGATTACCTTTTCAAAGTGAAGTGGGAAATTCATTTGTAGTAGGAGCAAGGGCATCAGATGAATCTGGGATGATGGTGTCCTAGGCTTGGATGGGGAAGATAATCAACATGAGACATGAGTAGACAGTGTCAAACTAGTAATTAGTAGGTTGGGATACCTGATGTGGGTGGATTATAAGGTGAAGAAAATCATCGATAGTGGTTTCTATATGGGGAGAGGGAAGAGATAAAGGATAAATCTCAACAAAAGATACATCAGTAGAGATGATATACTGTCGTAAGTCTGGAGAGTAGCATTAGTATCTGTAATGAGGGTGGGAATATACAAGGAGTATACATTAGATGGATTTTAGAGATATCTTATAGAGGTTGGGATGAGTTTCATGTACATAACACGGACACCCAAACACATGGAGCGTAAGTGAGTGAGGTAGGATGGAGGAGAAGAGGGTCTTAAAATGAGTCTCCCCATGAAATATAGAATAAGGAATTTAGTTTAAAAGGTAGGTAGGAGTCAGGATAGAATCACTCCAAAAAAGAAGAGGAACATTATTGTGGAATAGGAGGGAATGAGCAGTCTCTAGAATATGTTGATGTTTATGCTCAACCACTCCATTCTGCAGAGGATTATCGGGGCATGATATTTGATGAATGATGTATTTATCCTTGAGAAACTGATAAAAGAAGGGGGAACAATATTCTTGTTCATTGATTGAGATGAGACATTTAATGGGGGTGGGGAACTGGGTTAGAATTTCATGATAAAAGGTCTAAAAAGCAGTGAACACCTCACATCGATTACGAAGAAGGTACAACTATTTCATGTGTGAGAAACCATCAATGAAGGATAAAAAATAGTGATATCCTAAATGACTCAAGATGGAACAGGGACCTCATACATCTGAATGAACAAAATTAAAAGGTATGGAGGCCTTTGGAACTACTTGAGGAATATATTATGTGCGATTATGTTTCTAAAATTTACATGACTCTCAGGGAAAAGAAACATGAGGACTAATATAGGGAAAAAGATGATGAAGGGAGGATGCAGGTGGCTGTCTCAACCAAGAATGATGGTCTAATGTATGAGTAGAGATAGACATGCAGATGAATGATTTAGGTCTATCAAACATGTACACCCCATCCTAAATCTAGCCTCTACCAAGTTCTTGGTTCACCGTCTACTCTAGAAACACAATATAAGGAGATGTAAAGATGACACTACAGTTGAAGTAATTTGTAATATTACTGATGGAGATAAGGTTAAAAGTAATTTTAGGACCATGTTCTATACAAAATAGATGAATATATAAATTCAAGGAGCATGTTAAAAATCCCACAATCTGGACAGTGGATCCATCAGCAACAGTGGTGGATGAGAAGATAGTATATGGGAGAAAGGTTGATAACATACCTACATCACCTATGAGATGACATGATGCAATTGAGTCAAGAATCCAGGTAGGTGAACGATGGGGGACATAAGCAGTGGAACCACCAGTGTGGTCGATTGATGATGATGAAGAACAAGGTAGAGAGGCAGTATGATGATTGTGAATCAGCTAGAGATTATCCATGGATAGGTCTAGAGTGGGAGGAAGAGAAGTGGCTGATGGGGAAGCATACTAGACCACAGTTTGATCTTAAAGAGGTTGCTGAGATGGGTGTCCATGAAAAACACAACATCAGTTGATGAGGTGGACTAGCTTGCCACAGTGCTGACATAGGGGACAAGGATGACCCTCCCTAGGGCCACGTCCATGAGTGCCTAAAGAGAATCCACTACCAGGGCCCAAAAGGGAAGTGGGATGGATGATGAGAGTGGGTGGGGGAAGTGTTTAATGAGCCTTTCCAAGCTGATGATAAACCTATGGAATATCTAGAAAGGAGGGGCTAGCAATCATATTTGTGATCGTTGTTATATATTTGGGATTGAGGCCATGGAGAAGGATAAATACGAATAATTGGTCCTGTTGGGCCAAGGCTATATCCGTTGTTTGAGGAATGAGTCACAACTCAAGTAATTCATCCCTAATATCTTTCCATTCTATGAAGTATGTTATAAATTGATAGGTTTGCTAGAGGATGATCGACAGGTGATGAAGAACGCCTGACACCTCAGACACATTATTGTCTCATAATACATACGTTTTAAGGAATCTCAAAGTTCCGTAACCATATTGGTGGTCTGAGTGGCATCCTTAACAAATCATTCCATTGATTTGACAAGAAAATCAAAGATATTACTGTTATAAATCTTCAATGGTCTGTATTTTGGATTTGAAGGTGGTGGTAGAGGACCCTCTAGGTGTGAGTCGACATCCATGCTAGTGAGTGACATCAGTAATGTCTTCTTCTAGACCAAAAAATTGGTTGAGTATAGCCTCTAATCAACCTAGTGAGTGGTGGCGATGATCAGTGGAGGTAGATTAGAAGATTCTTCCATTGGATAGGCTGAACTCCATAGATGAGGGAATGATCAAAAATGCACTGAGGAGGGAAGGACTAGGAGGTTGTGTTATAGGCGAGTTTGGGTCACTCTGAGGAATTCAGGACTGGGAGGCGCCGAGAGAGGCAGGAACGGAACATCACAAGGGAGTCAGGTGCCGGGAGGCTGCATCAGTGGTAGGGTTGGGTGATGCCAGGAGGCCACTGGAGGGAGGGCATGGGAAATCGCTTTGGGAGTTAGGTTCTAGTCACAATGCTAAGAGGCCGTGAACAGACGGGTCTGGGAGTTCACCACGGGAGGGTAGTTCTAGTTGCGAAGTGGAGAGGCTGCGAGCAGGTAGGACCGGGAGATCAAGAGAGAGCAGGACTATGAGATTTACACAGGTGGGAGGTCTCGATCATCTGTTTCTGAGGAGGGATAGTATGATCCACAGGAGTGAAAGGCCGATCGACACAAGGAAGCCACGCAGAGGGTGGGGTTGGGGGATCGTTGTGGGAGGGTGGTGCTGGTCATCCGTGTTAGAGGAGGGATATGACATGTCGTGGGAGGGTGGGGATAATCATAGTTGGGAAGCCACATGGTGGGAAAGATGGAGGGACACATGAGGATGCCACTCGAATGGTAGGGAGGGCCTCATACGAGATGGTCTCTTCAGGAAGGATTGAGGGCTGCCAAGATGGACCTTTGGGAAGAATGAGGGTAGTGGAAATTATTGGGATTTTTTCTCTGATACTATATAGATGGAGAATTCCCCTTCCCTCAATGTTAGGTGGATACATTATTTTATAGATCGATTAAAATCATTACAAGGTGGAGTAATCCTACATGGGACTCAAAAATACCCTTTTACCTAGAAATATAATAAATTGGGTTCAACAAGAAGAAATTTTCCCAGCTATAAGGAACCAACTTAGAATGAGGTTAGTGTACAATCAGCATAAAGATTAATAGACTGAACTAATGGATATAAACCTTGAAAATTTCCTCATATTTTTTTTATGGTAATAACCTAAATCATTGGTTAATTGGTCAACATGGGTCATGTTTAGTTATAACACTTCCCTTCCTTTAATAGTGAAGATGTGCCCATTTGAAAAGGTGCATGGATGAAAAACATCTCATGTTTTTTCACTATTATAGGGAGGAGATATAGGTTGACTATAACCAAGGATTTATTATACAAGAATATGAATCTTAAAAATTTTCAAGATAACCACATCTATGGTAAAAAAACTCAATCACAAATATCAAAATAAATAAAAGAGAGAAGTGGAATTTTAGGAGGGAGATGAGGAACATGTCATATCAAATCCCACTAAGTAAATCCAATTTCTTAAGGGGGAATGTTATATGTTAGTTTCTAAATACTATATTCCTTCTAGTTATGTCAAACAATTGGAAAATTTTCTTATACGATCATACTACCTAATAATTAGAAGATACATTCAGTATTTCATATCTCTTGACAAAATAATGCTGATGGATTTTTACCATTTTTAGAGGAGTTTTCTGTTTATTTCACCTTTGATTTAAAGGATTCCTTTATCCCTAAAACAATTTTTCCCACTAATAAAATAGGGAATATTAAACTTTAATATTGGATCATTAATTGGAATCACTAGATTGGTGATTAAGGAACCTAAGGTTTAATTAAAATACAATTTCCCACCATCCATTCTGAGGAAAATGTGTATTTGGGGAGGAGGGTGTGCATAAATCTGGTTTTTTTGTTCTCTTCATAGAGAAGCTTCCATTTTCATTCCTAAAGCATCAATCTTATACATCTATTTCTGGAAGGGGGTCTAGTTTTCCAGTAGAAATAGATATCAGTAAAGTGCCATTTTTACGACAGTTGAGAAAACCACCCCTATTTCCGTTATAGGGGGAAGCAGTTATGTGGTTAGGTAGGGTGGACACACTATCTGTTGTTGGGATAGAGGAGACTGTTAGTTTTTTTAGTTTATAAAATATAGTTTATAGATAATGGAATACCATTCCACTTTTACATCCTCAAATTCTTTGTGAGAACAATACAAAATTCAACTCTAAGTGACAAGGAAGATGATTGGACTTAGAGTAATAAAATTAAAAAATTTGATTATGATTTTTCAATGAAACTCAATATATTATTACCAATGCACACATAAAAAATAAAGGTATTATGATGATTCTATTGGATGTAACTAATCAACAGAACCTATTTTTAGGTGTAGTAATTGGTTGTTATATGGTATGTTTCATAGAGAGGAAGATAGAGAAAATTAGAATCCTTGTGTGAATTTGAGACTGCAAGCATTACAGATGCCAAACGTTCCCGGGAATCCAACATGAAATTTCAAATATGCTTAAAAATATCAACTTATTTCCCAAAAAATAATTTAACAAGTGAAACATGAAAAGATTATAAAAATAAATTTCATAATATTTCAAATCATCCAAATACATTCTTAACTCTAGAAATGCAGCAGTAAAATTTGGCACAAAAAAATGCTTCAAATTATGAAAAAAATAAAACATGTTTTTCAAGAATTATTTTTTAGAATTAAACAAGGGACTTAGCATGATATTACCCTAATAGGGGAGGTGAATCAGGGTATTCACTATCAAAAAAATTAAAATTATTTCTCCTTTAACTATCTCACTTACTCTAAAGGATCTTGACCCCTCAACCTTGAGGGACTCTTGGATTTCCCTTTAACCATATATAAATTAGATTTATTGATATCTTTCTATATACATTAATATAGTATATATGGAGAAGAGAATTCACTTGGTTCACCCTCACTATTCTATATCCTAGTAGCATGCATCAATATTCTTTCATGAACCAAAATCACTATGAATCTCACAACATAAAAAGGTGCAGTCTAGGTCACTCCTATGCCCAAAATCACTTCTTTACAATGTTTTGGGACAGTTCACTGCTTCTTATGAGCCACAATCTTGAATTCTATTTCATTGGATAATTTTTTGTGGAAATGATCACCTTCACATAGTTTATCGACATGTAGGTCCCTTCACCAGAAACACTAGCCTAGATTGCATCTTCATGCATGAATACTTTATCTCTTGATGTCCTCATTGGTCTGCTTCTTCAACTCTATGAAAACACCTTGATGAAACACCTTATTCTTTCAAAAATACCTCTAGAAAAACATTAATTTATTATAGGTGTAATAAAAACCTTCCTCTAATTTGGTAGGATCTATAATATATGTCAATTATTCAAGAATTTTATCCCCTCACTTGAAAAAACTCTTATTTATCTTTGATAATCAGATATGGTAATGTATTCTCTATGAAGAGCAGTATCCTTATCTAGAACTACTACATGAATTTTTATAAATAATTACTCTATCTTCATTCAATCCAATTATTTTTATTGAATCATATCTTGTCTAGAATCGTTTAAATTGTCACATGTATTTAAATGGATAATAATGTGCCTTTGAATCAATGTTAGACAACCTAGATTCAAAGTGAAAACATCCCTTCTTTCAGTTTCTAGGGAAACTGCCAGTTGACTAAAAACATCATAGTTGCAGCATGGTCATATATGTTGTGGCATAGTATTACCCATTTTTTATATAGTATAGTGTGGCCACCTTAACTGTGGTACACCCATCAATACATGAAACTTCACTGCAGATTGAGCATGTACAATGCGGTGTGGACACCCATAGTTGACCATATACACTCTTCTCAAAATTTAACTCCATCATTATTCTTGTATGACCTTCAACATGATAATCATTAGCCACTTCTCACTCCAAACTTAGACACAACACTACGTTGTAGACACTTCTTCTATGGCTTGTGCTTCTACAATTACAAACTCTTTACTTTTGTTGAATTTTAACCTTCCAGGACGCAAGCTGTAGTTGTGGTGTGGACTTCAGCTTCTTCAAGGTGATTTCCACATATCCTTATCTCTATGGCATGGATAGAACGAAATATTTAGTGGATCTAGACCTCCTCTGAAAACCCCTCTCTGTCATAGCTATATATCTAGGGTGTGAACACCTCAAAATATTCAATGGCTCTGTAACTCCTCTGATCGCACTTCTAATTCATGGTCTATTTAGATGCAGTGTCACCTAAGAAAGTTGAGTCCCACATCATACTTACCATAGAAATTACCACATCACATAAAACTCTTCTATTCCTCCACCCACTTGGTGTGAGTAATGGGGTTTTCTCCCGAGTGCGGCATAGACCAATACATCTGCACAACCACCCTATGGTGTGGGAAACTGCTTCATTGTGTGCATTCCTACCTGCATGCATGCTCACCTAATCCCTGGTTCCATTATGGTGGGATGACCTTACTTGTTCCCTACATGGTTAGTATTTCTCCCACACAAGTAGGTCTGAGATATCATAGCTTGGCAGGAAAGGTTGTCCTTTTTTTGCACCCTGGAAAACATTATTGAGGTGAAACCATCAACAATGCGGCATAGAAATGGTGACTAAAATGTGGAAAATATTTGGGGTTACCCCCCCAATATCTCTTTTACAGTGTTTCTATATGCACTATAGTGTAGTCTAGTATCCAAAATCACTTCTACGACATGGAGCATGATCTATGGAATAGTTGGATGTACTAAAACCAACACTATGATGTGGTATTTCACATTTTCTTTAACTTTCACTCTTATTCAACACACTCTGTAAACTTCTCTCTAGAATTCTTTTATACATCTCTGCTTACATAAATCTGGATATCAATAACATACTTTGACCATCATTTTTAGGATCTATCAATATCTCAAGGATCACTTCGCCACTTTGGTCATCTTCAACATGTTTTTTCAATAGTGCTATTGTCAAAATATCAAGATTGCTTCATTGATGTAAGGGTTGGTGTCTAGAGAACCAACTATTTTGTACTTTGATTACATAAATTTACACTTATTATGTATTGTTCATTGTTCTACATGACTATAATATAATAATGTCCTGGAATATTTTTTTCACTGATAAGGTCATGGAAGATCCCCACTATGATGAGAACCTTGAAATGCTATAACAATATTCTTAAAAAAAGTTCTATGGTTGGATGACATACTATGATAGGACACATAGTATACATACCGTCATGTGCGAGTACTCATAAGAAGACGAGACTCTCTCTCATGGAGTTTTCACTTGGTAATCTCCAAGATGGGAGATTATGAGAACAGACCTGCCAGTAGCAATTCTGCTTGTCTTGGTGTCATCAGACATTTATATCTACATAAGTGTGTAATGGTCCTTAGACTGGAAGATTATCATTAACTCATGTCATGGATTTCACACTTATATTTGATAACGAAAACCATCATGAAGACAGTTGGCGGGAAGTAGGGTATATTGGGTGCGTCACGAATGACATGTTGTTAATGGATATGTCGAGGAAGGATTTGTCTCTTCCACATTTATGGAAGTAGATATCTCGGTCCCTTTGATTTAAATAGAACTGTCAAAAAAATTCTATGGCCATGGTGTCATGATGAGTTTATTTATCGAAGTCAAAAAATGAAAGATCAAGCATAAATGTTATGACACTGAAATGAAAACTTCTTGATGAGATATTGAGAAAAAAGGATTAAATTACACAATAAGCATTCGTATGAGTTGACACGTCAATGCGGCGTCAACTTCTTTCTTTGGTGTGCCTTGACCCGTTGCTAGACAGTAATCTTGGACTTTAGGCAAGCCTGCCTAATGCCAATGAGAAAGAGGCCTAGAGGGTCACACACTAAGTTTATCCAAGTATCTCAAGTAGAATAAAGATTATTCCCGTAAGTGGTTTAATAATTATTCAAGGAAGCCTAAATCATTTTAATGTTGGAGGAAAAATAAAATGAAAACAAGTACACACCGTGTATTAATGATTACATGCTGTGTAGTTTTTATTTTTGAAAACAAGTACACGCCATGTATTAATGACTACACGCTGGGTAGTTTTCATTTCGGAAAGGAAATGAATAAATGAAAACAAGATATACACACCCTGTACATTGAATGTACACACCATACAGTTTTTAATGAAAAACAAGTACACATTGTGTATTTATGATTACACACCATGTAGTTTTTCCAGTCGGTATTTTGAGGAAATAATATCATTTTATTAAATGATATTTATTATAATCAGTGTGGGAGGATGTCAAGGAATTAATGACTTGACATGGGGTTTTTAAAAGAGTTAATGAAATAAATAAAATCTATAACGCATTTATTTATTATCATAACTTTACAACCTCAAACCCGATTATAAAAATCCTCATAACCCCAACTCCATTACTAATAGAATCGTTGTGCACAACAATTATGGAGACTTCTCTCTAGGCCGAAGGAACTCCTCCAAGAAAAATCTCAAGGCCGAGAGAGATCCTCCTCCATCAGATCAAGGTGATCTAAGGCAGACAATGCAAGCAAAGGATTCTCCATGCTAGCACCTGTAGATTCCATTGGCGACATCCAGAGATATCTTGTGCACGTGTGGATCACCGCTATTGGAAGTCTACACTTGGCTTCTACGACACAATGATGGATCTCATCGGAATGTGATCAGAAATATCGATGAATAAAGAACTCCATAAAAGGTACTTATTTTCAATTAATTAAATTAATTATAATCAACTTTTGACGATCATCCTTTGTGGTTCCAGGACTATTCTTCCTCTTTGTCTATTTCTGTGATTCGATCCATGGAGTCGGGCGTTTATCGTCGTATTGATCTCGGATTGATCATTGCTAATGTCAAAATTCCATGTGGGAAAATCCAACAAAGGGCTTCCTCTGCGCTCGAAACCTTCAATTGGTATCAGAGGGATGTTACAACGTTGATTATAGTTATTTAATTTTTGTTGATAATTTACGCATTTATATTTGATTCATTTCAAGTTAAATCATTCTGTAAAACTAAATGAATGAGATATGTTATTCCTCCTTCATTTCACGATTAACATCACAAAAAAAAGTTAAATTTTAATTTTGATTAAATTAAAAATGAGGAACTCATCTGGAGGAGACATTCTTTCTGTCCGTACATCACAAGAATACATGGCGTGTAGTGAAAACTACAAGATGTGTACTCAGGTTCAATGAACTGGTACTAGTCCTCCAAACCACTCCATGTGAATTGAGTATGCCTAAGTATTTATTACACATTGTTTACTAGAAATGAATGGCACGTGGAACCGGAATACATGGCGTGTATGTTAAATCAAAACGTCATGTAGTCTGATCCGACCCTAGTGAAACCATGTACAAGGAGAAGCAGTTTTCTACGTACACATGATTGCAAGGCCAGTAACCACATAACAATGAAGTACATGCCTTGTTATATTAATCTACACGCCCTATACTCCAAAATTTCCAATGTATAGAAAACATGCCAAAGCCCCCAGCGTGTACTTTGGATAAAGGGTGAAAAAATACACTCTGTGTAATATAGCCTACATGCCATGTAATTTCCAAAAATGGAATTTCACTAGGATTCCTCCAAAAGTACAAAGACCTGTACAAGGAATATGGTTGATATGAATCTCAAGGAAATTCATAAATGAATTTAAGATAAATAATTGATTAATTATAAGTACTAATTAATTGAATCCAAGCTTGACTTATCTTAAATAAATAGAACGATTAAAATAATTTGAATGCTAAATATGTATAAATGTCATTGCATGCTATGGATGCTCATGAGATAGAACAAAGAACCTTTTTATGTGTGTATGGTTTCATTTAAATGTTTTTAAATTTGTTGGCCTGCGAGCATTCTTACAATAAGATTTAGGGCCTGCATGCCCATGGTTTCTTTAATTTAAACCCCATGTAATGGAGGATCTCCCAAGCTAGTGGAGACGATTCAAAACCCGATTCTGAGGTGAAACCAACCCAAGAATATAAAAAGATGGAAAGGTGGGAGCTGCAAAACACGAACCATTGGTTCAAGGTATTTTTTCCTAGGTCAGGGTTAGCTTATCAAACCTCTAGATAAGCTAACCAATAGAAGCACATGATCATTCCATCTAATTTTATTTCTATCTAATTTCATGGTTTATTTATTATGTATGTGTTACCGCGATCACATAATTAATGAAATAAAAAATCTTGTAAAGATGGAATAAAATTAAAACCGCACTATGCGTAAACATTATCAGAACATGGTTAATCACTTAAGAAAGCGTCACTTAATATTAACAAGCATGTGATAATGAAAAACTATGAATAAAGAATAAAATCCCTCAAATACCATATTAAGTCATACCAAGCCTTCCGTTACTGTATTAAGGTAAAGACTCAATAAAACAATGTGTTTGACCAACCCTTGTTGGGACACTTACTTTTATAAACGAAGCTCTTATCAATGTTTCAGGTTGACTTAAAAATTTTACATCATGAGGAGTATCACTTGCTAGACTAGTTGTAAAATGGAGGTGAGTGTTGAGGAAATCCAAGTCAGGATTTCAAGAATGGGGAGTCCACTCAACAGATCAAGGAACTGTAAGTTCATGGTTGGCAAAGATCTACCTACCTAAATAACTTCAAATAGCTTGACCAATCCTTGTTGGGGTTATGTGAATGGGAATATGGATCCTTTCCACTAGAATGTCAGGTAAAATGGACATTCCGAGTTCAATGGTGAGGTCCATTTGGACTTGATAAAATAGTTGGATACTTAATAAAATTTATTATTTATCACATAATATAATCAAGAAAGTACTAATAAATCTGCTCTTTTAATTTGTAGAATCAAATATGAAAAACTCATCAACCAAATTTTATCTGCGATCAATTCTAGATAAAGACATTATCCTCACTGGCAGTAACATTTAGGAATGGTTTAGGCACCTTCGGGTTATCCTATGACCTGAATTAAAGTTTTACATGATGGAGTCCTCACTTCCTGATTCACCTGCCCAAGGGGCATGTGAAAAATATTTCTTGGTCTATGATCAATATTTGAGTGATGCACTCCACGTTAAATGTTTGATGCTATCATCAATGTCTAGTGAGCTCATGAAGTCTCATGAAGACATGGATGCCTACAAAATGCTTGACAACCTCTATGGTCTATACTAGGAGAGAGTAAGATTAGAAAGGGTTGAGATCTCCAAGGATCTATTTTAGAGCAAGCTTGGAGAATGTGCCCAGCTAGGACTCATGTAGTCAAGATCATTGGCTACATTGAGCGCTTGGAGGTTCTAGGGTTTAAGCTCCCTAAAGAACTGGGTACCAATCTCATTCTTGCATCACTCCCCTAGATCTTCTCTAACTTTGTTGTAAATTTCAACATGAAAAACATTGAGAAGTATCTACCTGATCTCCTTATCCTCATTCTCCAAGTGGACAATGATATGAAGCGTGAAAAGCCTTATGTCTTTATGGTGAATAAAAGGAAAGGGATGGAAAAGAGCTTTAGGTCCCAATATTCTTCAAGGCCTTCCAAGAAAATGAAGATCAAAGGGGAGACAAGAGAATATGAGGCTGTTTGTTTCACATGTGGCAAGAAGGGCCACTCGAAGAAAAACTGCACCCAGCCAAGGAAGTAAGGGGAAGCTTCAGGTGTGTTTGTTATCGAATGCAATATATCTGTTTCTACAAATTGGGTATTAGATACTACTTGTGGCTATCACATCTATATCCAAATATAGAAACCAAGTAGATTCAGAAAGATTGACCGCGGTGAGGTGGATCTGCGATCAGCCAACGGAGCCAGACTCGCTGCTATAGCTATCGGAGACTACCACCTCACATTCCCTAATGGGATGGTCTTGGTATTAAAAGGATGTTCTTATGTTACCTCTGTAACCAAAACCATTATTTCAGTATCTATATTAGATACTGATGGATTCATCTTCAAGTTTGGAAATGAATGTTTCTACTTTTATAAAGATAGCATTAGTTTTGGTAGGGCACATTTATATAACAACCTTTATGTGTTAGACTACACAAACCAAGTAATGGCAATTGATGAAAACGTAAATTCACATGAATCATACCACACCCAACTTTTGCATCACCGACTAGGTCATGTCAATGAGAAAATTTTGACAAAATTACATCAAGATGGGTATTTATATTCTTTCGAACTAAAACCACTTGGTGTATGTCATGCGTGTCTACAATGTAAAATGACCAAATCCCCATTTAGTTGGAAAGGTGAAAGGGCAAAAGAGCTTCTATAATTAGTTCACATAGATGTGTGTGGACCATTTCCAATTAAAGAAAGGGATGGGTTCTTCTACTCCATAACTTTTACTGATGATTTTAGTAGATATGGATATATTTACTTAATGAGGTATAAGTCAGATTATTTTGATCGGTTCAAAGAATACAAGAATGAAGTTGAGAAGTAGCTTGGTAAGAATATTAAAAAAATCCGCTCAAACAAAGGAGTAGAATATCTTAATCAGGACATCATTGATTTCTTACAGGAGTTTGAGATTCTATCTCAACTCACTCCTCCTTACACACCTCATTGGAATGGAGTAAGTGAAAGGAGGAACCACACCCTGTTGGACATGGTGAGATCAATGATGAGTCATGCGAGTCATCCATTATCCTTTTGGGGATATGCATTACAAACTACAGAACACATACTAAACCATGTACCAACTAAAATTAAATAAATGGTATTCCATATGAATTATGGAGTGGATGAAAAGCCATGTTATCAAATTTACATGTGTGGGGTAGCAAAGAATTTTTTAAGGCCTCTTCAGGTAACAAGATTGCACCCTGAGGCACAATGTGTATCTTTATAGGATATACCAAAGAAACAAGGAGATATTACTTGTATAACCCCTCAAATAAAAAGGTAACAGTGGAAAGGCACACCATATTCCTTCAGAGGGAGCACATATCCAAAATCAATAGTGGGAGAGAGATATAATTCGATGAATCTAAGCTTAAGATACACAAGAGTTGGTATAAGAACAGATTCCACAAAGCCCCTGTGGAAGAACAATCTGTTCCAGAGACATAAGAACTACGTAGGAGCACGAGAGTGGTGACAGAACCTAAATGATATGGTTTTCTTGTCATCTAGGATGGGGGCTCATTATTGGTTGACAATAATGATCCTCTTACCTACAAGGTAGCAGTTAAAGGCATAGACGCTTCCAAGTGGCAAGAATCTATGAATTCTGAAATGGATTCCATGTACAAAAAAAAGTTTGGATTTTGGTAGATCCTCCAGTTGATGTAAAGAATATTGGTAATAAATGGGTATTCGAGAAGAAACTGGGCATGGATGGGAAATTCAGCACTTATAAGGCATGACTGGTTGAAAAAGGATTTAGACAGCATCAAGGAATTGACTATGCTGAAACCTTTTCACCGGTTGCGATGTTGAAATCCATCAGAATCCTATTGACCATTTCTGCTTACCATTACTATGAAATTTGGCAAATGGATGTCAAAACAACATTCCTTAATGGGTACATCTAGGAAGATGTCTACTTGACACAAACTGAAGGGTTTGTGAATCCAAAAGATTCCAACAAGGTATGCAAGTTGCATAAATCCATTTATTGATTAAAGAAAGCATCAAGGTCATCGAACATTCATTTTGATGAAGCTGTAACAGAATTTGGCTTTGTTAAGAAAGAATGTGAGCCTTGTCTATACAAAAGGTTTAGTGTAAGTACATTTGTTTTCCTAATAGTTTATGTTGATGACATATTACTAATTGGAAATGAAGTACCTGTCTTACAGTTAGTTAAGGCATGGTTGGATAAATGCTTCTCAATGAAAGACTTGGGAGAGGCAACATATATTCATGGGATCAAGATCCATCATGATAGATCCAAGAGAATGATAGGTATGAGACAAAGTACATACATTGACAAGATACTAAAGAGATTCAGTATGGAACAATCCAAGAAGGGATTGTTTCTAGTGTCACATGGCATTTATCTTTCTAAGAAAATGTGTCCTCAGACACGTGAGGAAATAATGAAAATGGCAAGGATTCCTTTCGCATCCGCGATTGGGTCAGTCATGTATGCTATGATATGTACAAGGATAGATGTTGCTTACATATTAAGTGATGTAAGAAGATATCAAGCTGATCTAGGAGACCTCCATTGGATGGCAGTCAAGACTATCCTTAAGTATCTGAGGCGTACTAAGGATATGATCTTGGTTTATGAAGTAAATGAAGAAATATTAATCAGAAGACATGTAGATGCTAGTTTCCAGACTGATCAAGATGACATGAAGTCATAGACTGGATACATCTTCAGTTTGAATGGAGGTGCAGTGAGTTGGAAGAGCACAAAGCTAGGTGTGGTCGTAGATTCTACAGCAGAGTCCGAGTATATCGCATCTTCTGAGGTAGCTAAAGAAGCAGTATGGATGCAAAGCTTCGTCCAATATTTGGATGTAGTACTGAGCAGTAATCATCCTATCACACTCTATTTTGAAAATACTACAGTGGTGGAACTTGCAAGAGGGCCAAGGTCACATCTGCGGACAAAGCACATACTTTATAAGTATCATCTCTTGAGGTATTTTTCTCAGAGAGTTGAAGTTTCATTGAGCAGTATATCCATGGAAGACAACGTGTCAGACCCCTTGACTAATGACTTGAATCAGCAGAAACATGATCATCATGTGATGTCTAGCGGAAAAAAAGTTGTAGGCAGTTGGCTCTAGTCCAAGTGGGAGTTTGTAAGGGTTGGTGTCCTGAGAACTAACTGTTATGTACTTTGATTACATGAATGTAAACTTATTATATATTGTTCATTGTTCTGCATTACTAAAATATAATAATTTCCAGGAATATTTGTTGCATTGATAAGGTCATTGCAGATCCCCGCTATGATGAAAACTTTGAAATGATATAACAATATTCTTAAATAAAGTTCTACAATTGGATGAAATACTACAATAGTAAACATAGTATACAGACCATCATGTTTGAGTACTCGTAAGAAGATGAGACTCTCTCTCATGGAGTTCGCACTTTGTAATCTCCAAGATGGGAGATTATGAGAACAGACCCTCCAGAAGAAATTTTGCATGTCTTGGTGTCATCAGACATTGCTATCTGTGAGCATGTGTAATGGTCCTTAGACTGGAAGATTATCATTACCTCAGGTCATGACTCACGCACTTAGATTTGTTGATGAAAACCATTATGAAGACAGTTTGCGGGAAGTAGGGTATGTTGGGTGCGTCATGAATGACATATTGTTAATGGATAAGTCGAGGAAGGATTTGTCCCTTCCACATTTATAGAATTAGATATCTTGGGCCCTTTGATTGAAATAGAACTGTCGAACAAATTCCATGGCCATGGTGTCACGATGAGTTTATTTCTAGATTTCAAAGAATAATAGATCAAACATATAGGTTTATGACACTACCATGAAACCTTCTTGATGAGATATTAAAACAAAGGGATTAAATTACATGGTAAGCATTTGAATGAGGTGACACGTCAATGCGGTGTCAACTTCTTTCTCTTGGGTGCCTTAACCCGTTTCTAGACAGTAATCTTGGACTTTAGGCAAGCCCCCCTAATGCCAATGAGAAAGAGTTATAGAGGGTCACACATTAAGTATGTCCAAGTATCTCAAGTAGAATAAAGATCATTCACATATGTGGTTTAATAATTATTCAAGGAAGCCTAAATCATTTTAATGTTGGAGGAAGAATAAAATGAAAACAAGTACACACCGTGTATTAATGATTACATGCTATGTAGTTTTTATTTTTGAAAACGGGTACACACCATGTATTAATGACTACACGCCGTGTAGTTTTCATTTTGGAAAGGAAATTAATAAATGAAAACAAGATATACACGTCGTGTACATTGAATGTACACGCCGTGCAGTTTTCAATGAAAAAAATGTACATGCAGTTTATTTATGATTACACGCCGTGTAGTTTTTCTAGTCAGGATTTTGAGGAAATAATATCATTTTATTAAATGATATTTATTTTAATCAGTTTGAGTGCATGTCAAGGAATTAATGACTCGATGTGGGGTTTTAAAAAAGTTAATGAAATAAATAAATTTCATAATGCGTTTATTTATTGTCATAACTTTACAACCTCAAAACCGATTATAAATATCCTCACAACACCAACTCCTTTCCTAAGAGAATCGTTGTGCACAAAAATTCTAGAGAATTCTCTCAACGCCAAAAGAACTCCTCCAAGAACGCTCTCAAGACCGAGAGAGATCCTCCTCCATCGGATCAAGGAGATCTAAGGAGGACAATGCAAGCAAAGGATTCTCCATGCTAGCACTATGAGATTCCTTTGGTGACGTCTAGATATATGTGTTTCACGTGTGGATCACCGCTAGAGGAAGTCTACACTTGGATTTTGCAACGCAATGAAGGATCACATAGAAACGTGATCATAAATATCAATGAATAAAGAATGCCATAAAAGGTACTTCTTGTCAATTAATTAAATTAATTATAATCAACTTGTGATGATCATCCTTTGTGGTTCTGGGACTATTCTTCCTCTTTTTCTATTTTTTGTGATTCGATCCTTGGACTCTAGCGTTTATCATCGTATTGATCCTGGGTCGATCATTTCTAATTACAAAAATCCAAGTGGGCATATCCACCAGGAACTTCGACTGCACCTAGAACCTTAAATTGAGATGTCAACACACATTTTGGTCATCAACCTTAACCATACAAATTTTTAATCAATATTAACCAACCTTATTTTCAACAACATACCTTGGTTGTCATCTTTAGGATCTATCAGTCTCCCAAGGATCACTTCACTACTTTGGTCATCTTCAACATGTGTTGTCAAAAATTTTATTATTGTTGAACAATGTTTTATTATAAAGAGTATTTTTGAGCCCCACATCGGAATACATTACCATGTAATATATTTTACCCATTTATAAAAGAATGTATCTACCTCACCTTGAGGTAAGGGGAATTCACAAACTACATGGTATCAAAGGGAAAATCCCGATTATTTTTTCAATTCCCTCATTCCTCTTGGAGAATCCCTCATATGGATCTTTCTATCCTACCTTCCCAATGGCGTCCCATATTCTTATGGACCCACCCTCCCTACAGACTCATGACTCTACCAGGACCCACACTCCCTTTGACCTCCTGGATACGACCGACCCCAAATCCCTCCTAGATCCTTCCTGGAAGAACCTTCTCAATCAATATGGTCTTTCGGCCCCCCGCCTCTGACACGGCGACATCCCGATCCGTATCCTTCAAAAATCCCAGACTGCCCATGCTATGTCCTCCCTCACAATCATTGAACCCACCTCTCTTAGAAACTCCCGATCCTAATTCATCTTTTCAACCTCTCCGAAGAAACTCTCATGCCCGCCAAAATCATCCCACCTAAGGCCCTCTATACCGCCCGAGCAATAACCCTCCCAGAAAAACCCGCCTCTATTGTGTCGACTCTCATCCCACCCTCTACGCAGCTTCCCAGAGACAATCATCCCCAACATCCCACAGAACAACCCAAACCACCTTCGACACGAATGATCGACCCCTCCCTCCCAAGGTGATTTCCTAGCGCCAACCTCTAGTAGCTTCCCAGCTTCACCCAACCCCACCTCTAATGTGGCCTCCTGGCACCCTCCTCCCTTGCGACATCCTACCCATACCTCACCCTGTGCACTCCTTTCTCTAATGCAGATCCTTACGAGTATCCATCCCAGTGAGCACCATCCCGGACCTTCCCTCCTTAACATTCTCAGCTACTCCTCCCTCGGTGACTATTGTCCCTGCATCTCTCAGTGCTTCCTGGCTCGTCGACTCCTTTATGGTTGGATCTCTTGCCCAAAACCCTTTAGAACCAACTTCAGTCACTGGATTTCTTGCATGGTCTTCCCCTCACCACTATTTTCAGCCTTCCAACACAGCATCCCCTTTCTTCATCCCTACATTTGTGCGCCCTCTAGAGTAGTTGTCCCATGCTCTATCACCGGTTCTCCTGAAAGGCGGTCCCCCTTCATCTAGAACCTATTACAGACTAGCACCCATGAAGGAGGATATTGCATTTATACAATCTTATTAGGAAAGTTTCCCACCTACTTCTTTTACATCCCCCATTTCTCATACTGATGGCTCTACCACCTGTGCATCTCATCGACTGATGGCTTGGATGTTTGACTTTGGTGTATCGAGACATCTCACATAGGACTCTGGTATGTTCACTACCAATCATCTATACACTAGTGCCTCTACAATTATTGTTTCTAAAAGATAAACAATCCCCATATTTGGATTTTTCACATGCCCCTTGACCCCGTCTATTCACTTGGCTTCAACCAATCATGTTAATCATAGTCCATTTTATCATGTCTCTATCAGAAAACTCACCAAAGACTTAAATTGTGTTGCTACTTTTACATCCTCTGGTATTGTTTTTAGGAGTGGATGACAAATCAGGACCTTGGTTGAGGTCATCTTTGAAATGGGGTCTACATGTTAGATACCCCACCAACTCTTTCTTTCCCATCCACATTGGCCCATGCCCGTGACCCACATTTTCATCATGGTCATCCATTGGCTTCCATCCTCCACAAGCTTTTCCCCCAATTCAGTCCCCAACTTTTCTTCTATTGTGAATCCTATATGTCTGATAAACATTATTAGGTGATGTATGTTCCTCAACTAGAACCACATGCAATGAATCCTTTATACCTTGTTCATTCTGATATATGAGGTCCTTGCAGGGTTTCTAGCTAGTTATGGTACAATTATTATATATCCTTTATTGATGACTACTCGTTCATGACATGGATTTACCTTCTTCATGATCAGTTTGAAGTTTGTTTTTTAATTTTCAGACCTTTTATAAAGAAATTCATACTCATTTATCCACCTCCCTTAATTGTCTCTACTATGAAATTGGACAAGAAAATTCATCCACTTCCTTTTAGATGTTTCTCAAGGATAAAGGCATTATCCATCAGACATCCTGCCTCGATACACCATAGCAGAATGGTGTGGCCACGCAGAAACATCACCATATTCTGGAGACCACCCATTCCCTCCTATTTCACATGAAGGTGTATCTCTTTTTTTGGGGAGATGTCATCCTCACTGCTACCTACCTCCTAAATCGACTCCCTTCTTCTATCCTTCAAGGGGAGACTCTTTTTCAGACTCTGTTCTCTTTTTCCCTCCTCACTCACTTTCACTCCATGTGTTTGGATGTCTTTGTTATGCTTAGTACATTCATCCCAACCTTTCCAAAATTTCTCCCAAATCCCTCCATTGAAAATTACTCATATATTTCCTCACTCAGTGCAGATATCGATGCCTCTCTCTCAACATAATGTGAGATATCATCTCTACTGATGCGTCATTTATTGAGATCTCTCCCTTACCTATTCCCTCTCCCCATCCAGACACCACCATTGATGATTATATTCCTCTCATAATCCACCCACCTCTGGGGCCCCACTCTGTTATTCACTAGTTTGGAACTGTCTACTCTCACCGCTCAACAACTATATCCCCCATCAAGGATGAGGACACCATTTTCCTAGATTCATTTGATGCTCCTACTTCCGCTCTAGATGAATTTCCCATTTCACTATCAAAAGGTACTCGTTCTTTTCAGAATACTACTCTGTACACATCCTCATATGTGGGTCTTTCTACTCTGGAGATATTATCTATTCCATGCATGGTTGGAAACATGAAATATCACCATGGGTGTCTTCAGGCAATGTAGGATGAATTGAAGGCTCTGGACGACAATCACATGTGGGATCGGGTCCCCCTTCCAGAAAGAAAACATGCAGTCGATAGAAAATGAATTTATACGGTCCAACTCAATGCATATGGCAGTATTCATTACCTCAAATCCAATCTTTTTATGAAGGTCTTTTCTCATAAATGTGGTATCAAATATTTTAATACCTTCTCTCCAGTTGCAAAGATGGCATCTGTCCGATTATCCATCTCACTGGACGCTCATCATTATTGGCCCCTTCATCCACTTTATATCAAGAATGTCTTTCTACTTGGATTTCTTGAAAAAGAGGTGTATCTATAGAAACCCCCAGGATTTCATGACTTTAGAGCTAACTATCTTGTCTGTCGACTTCGTCGCTCTCCATATGGCTTCAAGAAGTCTGCTCGTGCTTGGTTTGGCTGATTCAGCACTATTGTCACTACATTTGGGCTCTCTCGAAGCATGAAGGACCGCCCCATCTTGTACCATATGGTTTCCTCTAGTTGCATCCTACTGGTGGTGTATGTTAATGATATCATCATCACTAGGAGTGACTTAATTGGAATCTCCCAACTCAAGGGGCATCTTCTCCACCACTTTCACACCATAGATCTCGATCCCCTAACATACTTACTTGGAATTGAGGTCCTCCATTATATGTATTCCATATTTCTTTGTCAATAGAAATATTCCTTGGATATTATATAGGATGCTGGTTTGAATCAGAAAACTTTTGATGAAACTCCTCTTGAGCCTAGGGAACAGTCTCTCTCTGACGACACAGAACTCTATTCTCACTCAGAGATCTATCATCGTCTTGTTGGAAAACTCAATTATCTCACCATTATGTGTTCGCACATTACTTTCACTATTGTAAAAGTTATCCAATTCATATAGAATCCCCGAAAATCTCAGTGGGATGTTGTCCTCCACATTTCCATATACAGAAAGAAAGACACTACTCATAGTCTTCGGTACTCACATCACTATCATCTGAATGATGAGGTCTTCAGTGATGCTGACTATGTTGGTTTCATTTGGGTTTTCCATTTTATTGCCAGGTAACCTCATCCCTTTGAGTAGCAAGAAACGGACTATCATCTCTAGATCTAGTGCGGAGTAAGAATATTGTGCAATGTCCACTATCACTAAGGAGATCCTTTGGTTTCTCCATATCCACTATGACATTAGATTCCCACAACACAAGTCTTCTCATATCTAGTGTGACAATTAGGTATCCATGAATATTGCATCTAATCGTGCCTTCCATCAATTAATGAAGCATGTTTAGGTTTACTATCACTTTCTTCATCAGCACCTCGAGCAACACCATGTCAGTTTTGGCCACATAATGATAGCAGATCAGCTTACCAAAATCTTTTACAAAGGCCTCCCAAGAGCTCATCTAAACTCTCTTAGTACCAATCTAGGTATCCACAAAATCAACGGCCTGACTTTAGTGGGAGTGTGAATGGTCTTGCTCGATGTCATCTTTTTTTTTGGGGATTATTGGTCCAAGCTAGGCATGTCTAGCTTGAGGGGGAGTGTGGAACCCAATTTTATTATAAAAGTTATATCCATGTCCCACATCAGAATACTTCACCATGTAATCTATTTTACCCATCTATAAAAAATGTCTCTTACTCACTTTGAGGTAAGGGGCATTCTCAATCTACAATTATCAACAAATCCATCTTCAGTCCTTTGGAATTTCTAACAATATCCTCATTTGGATTTTTTTACAATAAACAACTTACTTCCCAACCCATATTCAATACAACCTTGTAAGTATTTTCTCTCCCTTAATTATATCTTCTCTCTCTATCTAATGATATATTCTTATCTCCCTTATTATCAATGAAATACAAAGGGTCTTTGAAGGAAAAAGGGTCTTTCCAAACCACCTTATATAAATACAGGGATTCATTTTTTATCCTTCTTCTCTTTATTAGAGGAAACATCATATTCACATCATCTCCCCCTTAATGTAGGAAAATATTACAAGAATATTAAACCCCACTAGGATTTATCTTCTCCACATGGGGATATATTCACCCCTATTTCAAATAAACTTCATTACATTGCATCAACCACATATTTATTAGAAATATCCTTTGAAACCACATGTTATAGAATACAGTCTTCTTTCCTGTTGTATTTTCACAAGAGATTCACTGAGTTAATTAACCACATTTCAGTTGACATTTCAATAAATAATATAAGCCTAATAAGTTGAATCGTGGTGCATAAAATACGAGTTTTATAGAAAAAAGGTTGTCCATGTCACTCATGAATACCTGGAAATAAACATAACAAATTTGGCTTTTCCACTTTCAAAAGACAACCAGTGATCTCATTCCCTTCACACAAAACCATTAGTACAAAACAGTAAATTACTTGGTTGTGAGAAACATATCATATGATAAAGTAATTGATACAACTTGATAAATATTTTACACCACATGTTTCAAGTGCCGTTAAATTTTTTAAAAATAATATCATTTGAACTATATACTTTTTAGATCTTCACAAGATTCAAAAACTTTGGATAAGTCGCAATAGCCTTTAATGTTCAGAACAACTCTTCATGAGATTTAGTCACTTGACAAAATTTCTTATATCCCTTTTTGGTGTAAAAAATGGGGACCCATATTCTTCTTGACCATATTTTCAATAAGTTCCATCCACTTGTGCTTCTCTACCAGAATTATTCATGTGTTTTTCAAGAACAATCACCCCATAGTTAGTATCTCGCACTAAATTATACAATTCATCAGAAAAATAGTCATAATAAAGAATATGTGGAGATAGTTACCCTGAATTTCCAAAATTTGAGGAATATGGATGGTCAGGATAAACCAACCCATCACCTTATGTATTTCCTTTTCTATTTATTTTATCTCTGGGGAAAGGAATGAAATCAACTCTTCATGTTGTTCATCATCACTTGTATTCATAAAAATCAACCTCTTTCCAAAGGAACTCCTTTGTGTGGTACCTCTTATACACTTCTTTTAATGGATTTGAACATTATTATCCTTCCTTGTCTTGGGATTCTCAACTATTGTGGAATTGATCACACTTAAACAAGTATCTTCTTGGATAACATTACTAGTGGATTTCACCACCAGGTTTATTCTCCATTATGACTTTTTATTTTGACCATTAGTGTTTTATGCAAGACCTCTTTGGAAAACTTATTCCTTCATAGCCAAGAGTTCCGTTTTGGATTAAATCTTTCATGGTGGAGTCAAACTCATATTCTCTTCCACCTTCTTCACTACTGGAACAACCTCTTGTTTTTCTTCTAGATTTTCCTTTTTTCCTCCTAGAGAGTTGTTGTTAGTGATAAGATTTTTTGTGCTTGATAGTAACTTTTTTACGACTAATTTTCATTATCCAAACCATTGAAACTATTTTCCATATTAATAGGACTTATTTGAGGATAATAAATCTCCTCATAAGTCATATGAGTGGAGTTTCTACATAGGGATCATTTACCCTTACATATATTTCTCCAATTTAAATATAATTCATTATAACTTAGTTTAGAACAAATGGAACATTTAACATAATAATCATAATTAATTTGGACTCTCCTTGATTTTGATTTTGGTACAGATGGAGTTATTTTAACATATTTGGGTTTGTTGTCTTCAAAACAGCTACTAATTATGTAGTCAAATCTTCCAAAATAAAATAACTTTGGTGGTTTAATCTTTTATGATACCAAAATTCCATTTTTTCCATGGAATAGCTCATTAATTCCAGATTTTAGATATGGATTCCTTTTCATTGATGCACAAGTCGAGGTAGGTCTTGGAGGGATATTCATCTTTTCAACTGATTTTCCCATACTCTCCTCAAGGTATCTTATTTTTATTTCTTTCTCTTTCAAATAACAAACCATTATGTTCACATTTTATAGAGAATACATACCTGATTTTCACCTTTATTCATGTTCCGTTTTGAGAGGTATGATTCTAACTTGCAATGCTACCTTTATGGACATTTTCTTCATGATTTATTGGGAAATATTTTCAATCTTGACACTTTTCTCCATCATCTTTGTTATCATTTTTTACATTCTTGTATTCTAGGAAAATTCTTCATACATTAATCTATAATTTTCCAAGGATAAATTTTCATATGTTGAATAGTATACTCCAGGCATGATACTCCTTTGATCATTGCTGTCATTTCATGATCATTCATTGGAATGAAAACCTGGTGTTGTTTCCATTTCCTTTCCAAAATCATGTCTCCTTTTCCGAACCAAGAAAGTGTTTGAAATTTCAAATATTATCTCCATGTGAGGGTTATAATTATGGATAAAAACAGGTTCATATTTTACCATAGTTAAGGAATACAAATTCTTAGATGACTACCTAATGTTCTTCTTTTTTCCTTTTTTTCATAAGGGAACTTTCACTTGGATTTTCCTATTCGCCAAACAACTCTTCCAATTGCATCCCCATGTATTTGGGGAACATGAAATGATTCATATCTTTATTCAAGTATTCCTCTATAACCTCCTATAATTCCTCTTAGACTAATGCATCAATAGAAATTTTTAGTTGATCTATTTAAAAAATTACTCTCGGTCTTCCCAATAGAAGATTTTTATCTTCTACCACTTCTCAAGAAAGAGAAACATATAAGAATTAGATGGGATCATTTTATCATGATTTCATGTACTTACCATCAAATAAATTAGTCTTTATTTTGAATTAAATATTTAACAACACTTCATATTAATTCATAGAATCCAAAAATACAAAATTGAATCTATCCCTTTGATCAACTTATTAGACTTAAACAAGGGACTTAGTATGAGATTACCCTAAGCGGAGGAGTGAATCAGTGTATACAATATCAATGAAAATTAAGAGTCATTATACATTAACTATCTCACATACCATATAGGATCTTAACCCCTCAACCTTGAGGGTCACTTGGATTTCTCTTTAACCGGATATACTTTAGGTTTCATGATCTGTATTGGTGTGAATGCATAAAGTAAATATTGATTTGATAATTTACATTATTCTCCCTCACTAAACTACATCCAAGGAGCATGAATTGAAGTTTTTTCATGCACAAAAATCACAATTAATTTCAATGATCATAATGGTTTGGGCTAGATCACTTCTATACTCAGGCTCACTACTTTACAAAGTTTAGTGACAGTTCACTTCTTCTCAGGGTTTACTCTCTCAAATGTTTTTCTTCTAGATAACTTCCAGTGGAAAGGATCACATTCACATAGTTAATGTACATGTAGTTACGTTCAATAAAAACACTACTTTGGCTTTCATATTCAGGAATGAATACATGCTCAATTGAAGTCCCCATTAGGCTGCTTCTTTTCCTTTCTGAAAATAACTTGATGAAACACTTTATTCTCTCTAGAATACCTATCAAACAAATTTACATTGTTGTAAGAACAAAAAAACCCTTCCTCTACATTGTTAGGATATTCAATAGATTCCAATTCTTCAATACGTTCACTCCCTCACTATAAAAAACTTTCCTTTTTCTCTAAGAATGGGATATAGTTATGTATTCTCTATGCAGTGCTCTCTCTTTCTATAGAACTTCTATCGGAAGTTTTATCTATAATTCCACTCAATTAATTCGATAAAAAGGTTAGGATTGAATCAATTTTTGTCTAGGATAATTCCATGTGTCTTATATAATTAATGAGATAATAATGTGCCTTGGAATCTGAGTTGGACTCCCTAGGGTCAAGAAATAACATCCATTATTTCAGATTCCCCAACTGACTGAAATCCACCAGGGAGTGGTGTAGTCATATATGTTGTGACATAGTATTACCCATTTTTCATATACTATGATGTTTCCACATTCACTGTAGTTCCACCATCAATACATCAAACATAAATTCCGTGTGAGCAAGTACACTATACGGTGGACACCTGTTGTTGATCAAATCCACTCTTTTTTCATAGTAACTATTCTATTATTTGGGTACGATCTCTGACATGATCTATTCTAACTGCTTCTCACATCGAACGTGGATGAATCACTATGGTGTATCCACTTTTTCAATGTTCCTCCCTCCTACAATTATAAATTTTGTACTTCTATGGAATTTAGACCTTCTATGGTGTAGGGTGTAACTACAGCGTGGACGTATTCTTCTCCAAGGGGACTATTGAGTAACCTTCTTTTTATATGTGGACACATATAAATCTCTTGTGGATTCGAATCTCCACTTAAAAGTCTTGTAAATTGTATCCATCAATCTATGGTGTGGACACCTCAAATTTTCTAGTGGATCTGAATATCATATGATTTCACTTGTACGTAGTGGTCTGGATGGATGCAATATACCTTGAGAACTTCGAGTCCAACATCAAACTTACCTCTAGAATTCTCATGACATATAAGCCTCTTCTATTTTTCCACTCACCTGTTTCAAGTAATGGGGTTTTCTCCTAGCCTCCTCCAAGCTGTCACCCTACAACATAGACCACTACCTCCACACAACCTCTCTACGGTGTAGGCTACTGCTTCCATGTGTACATGTCTTCCTACGTGCATTCTCACCTACTCCCTGCTTTCGTTTTGGGAGTATATCCTTGTTGGTTCTCCTAAATTGTCGATCTTTCAACCACACATGTAAGGTCGAGCTGTCCTAGATAGGCATCCAAGGATGGCCTTATTTTTCCACCCTATCAGAAATCATTGTGGTGCAACCATAAACATTGTGGCATAGTCATGGTGACTAAGGCATGGACATACTTTGGAGTTAACCACCAACATCTAGTTAATGGAATATCTAGATGCACTATAGCATAGTCTAATATCCAACATCTACACTATGACATGATGCATGATTTGTGGCATAGATGGATGCACTATATCCACCAATATGGTGTTGTCTTTCTTGTTTTGGTTAGTTTTCACTCATATTTAAAAATCCATAAACTTTACATCTAGACTGACTCGGGATATCTCCATATGGACAATCATCACTTTGTTGACACTTAAATAAATCATGATTTCTAAAAAATACCTTGGCCATTATCTTTAGGATCTATGAATATCTAAAGGATCACTTCACCACTTTGGTTAACTTTAAAATGTGTTGTGAATATTTCTATTTTCAATAAATTTAAATTGATTCATTTATATTCCAACACATATAATGGTCATTAACCCTAACCATACTTATTTTCAATCAACCTTGACAAAACTTATTGTCAACAACATATCCTAGCCTTCATCTATGATATCTATCAATCCTCTAAGGATCACTTCACCACTTTTTTCATCTTCAACATGTGTTGTCAAAAGTGTTATTGTCATCAAATACAACTTCAGTTCTTCAGTGTTTCTAATAATATTATAAAAAAATAATGAGTTCAAGTTAAGAAAAGATTCTATAGAATTTTTTGCCTACATTAGGTCTCATGTTTATATTTCAATCTTACAACAGAATGAATCAAAGGAATCTGTAGTTTGGATATGGTGATCAAGGATTTTCTTTTCATATCATGTGAAAGAAGTTGTTTATAGTCAAATGTGTCTGCTTCAACCATTATAAAATGGATATAAAACAATTTCTAAAAATAATTTTCAAAAATATAATTCATGTAGTGGAAACTAAAATCCTTGAATTCAAAAAAATTATTGTTGGTTTTTTTCTCAATTGAAAATCAGTTTTGTGTCTTAAAAAATTTTAGAACATGAAATTAACACAATTTTGATTTCAATGTTGCCCCAAGTGATCAATTTCATCCAATACTGAACAAAAAACATTCATTCTCAAATCAAGATATCATGAAATGTGAATTGAAAAAACCAATTCCACATTAGAAAATTAACATTCCAACTAGATGAATAAAAATATATAACCATTCCACTCATTGTCAAAATAGAATATAATCACCAATATAGATTTTATTTTCATCGATTACTATATTTCAAAGCATGTGGGTGAGAAGGGATAGTAAAATATTCAATAATGAAACGTTTAAGTTCAATCATATTTGGAATAAGGTGACTTTGGGGACCTCTTCATAGTGTAGTGATTCTAGATAACCCCTTATTTTATATCTTTTATAATCTATATGACCATGCTTTTTGAAAACTACTTATAGAAATTATCAATTATGATAATTGTTTTTTGTGTAAGTGTTTCCAAATTTCTTAGTTTTTGTTTGATATTTCCTATTTAAAAACGTTTATAACACTTTTCAATTATGATAAAAGGATTGAAAAAAATAAGTGATTTTTGTTTTGTTATTTAAAAATTGCCAAATATTAAAATCCAAAAGAAAAATACTTTAATAAGTGAAAGGAAATCAATTTTTATATAAGATATATAGAAACAAACACAAAAAATAACTTATTATGAATGGTATTTTAAGTACTATAACGTGTTTTCAGTAAGTATTTTTTAATGCATCATTATTGAAAAACTACTTTTTTTCATTGATTTATGTGGTTTTATTGCATAATTTGCGTTCTGATTTTTCATAAAAAACAATGTATGTGTGGGTGGAAGGAGGGTGAGGCATAGGGAGAGGTTTTATCAAGGTGAGAGGAGGCATCCAGAAGAATTCATTGTACCTAGGATGGCCATAGTGAAAAGATGGTGCGACATAGGGAGATACCATACTTAGGTGGGCCATGTAGGAAGAAAGGATCTTGGGTTTTCCATGGTGAAATGAGGGGGATATATAGGGAGACACCATTCATGGGTGGGATATAGAAGAAGGAAGGATTATAGTTTGTGAGGTGAGGGTTTTGTGGTGAGTTTTAGTGGGTGGTGAGGTTTGGATGGAAAATTTTCTCTGAAACCTTGTAGGATGATATCGCATGATAGGAAGGTGGGTTGGGGTAGCTGTTGTATAGGGGGTTGGTGGGTTCTGGTTTGGAGAATTAATAAAGGATGGGGGTATAACTGTAAAAGGGACTAGTGTAGTTAGGGGGTGGGTGGAGTTTATTAAATAATGGGTGATGTTCATTTTGGGGGGGATAGGTTGTATTTTGGAATTGATGTTCCACTAGAAGATACCAGAGGTTATTCCTTGGAACTCTTTGCAGTGTATACGATAGATTCCCCTTCATCTTCCCATTTATTCTTCATTTAATTCTTCTTCCACAATTTTACTATAATTTAAGTCATTAGTGCTATTAATATCACAGAAAACTTTGTTTCGCTCTCTATAACCTATTGTCAGACACAATTCAAGGATCTCTTTCCCATTTATTCTAGACAACACATTTGGCATCACTAATCCAGGCCTCTTCACCCCTCTCTTCTCCGACTCCCATCTTTCTCTGTAATTCTTTCTATATTTCATCTACGTTTTTGTAAAATCTCCTCAATATGATTTTTAAGGTGTTTTCAATATGATTTCTTTCCATCACACTTTGTGATCTTATTTGATTGATCATAGTGTCCCATTCTAGACATCATATTATAGACATACACTTTCAAAGATCCTATTCTAGGTATCCACCTACCCAGACTACTTCCTATGACTGGGATGAAACACTTTGATGAACCATGTGCATGGTAGAGGATGTTTAACTTTTGTAGTTATCAAGTGACATTATCCAAAATTAGAATCTCCTTTACCAATTTTGACATCTTTTGAATTAACATAGATTACTGGAATATTCTTCAACTTGAGGGGAAGTCTTAAGGGAGATTATGTATATATGATATGAGAGTTTTGGCTTTATTCTATTTAAATATGTTTTTTTTCATCCCATTATCCCTCTTGTTTTAATTTTTTATTTTTCATCTATATTATGCTTTGTAACTCTATATATATTTTTTTGAAAATCAAGAGCTTCGGGTATCATTCCAGAGGGGTATCTTAACTTTCTAGTATCATGGATTTCAATAGATGTATTTAATGATTTTTTCAAGAGTTATTATAATAGTAATAATACAATGAGATTCCCATGTTATATACTTGTTTTCAAATTCTAATTTACAAATGAATGGAACGTGACTTGGGTATTCCCAAGATAAATCTGTACACAATAGAAAAACAAGATAAATCACGAACTAGACATATGATATAGACTGAGTTCAAAACACCTATGTTGATTTCATTCCTTTGTTGTTGATGATAAACCTATATAACTAGAAAGGGTGACATGGTCTCCATCACCATCTAAAAAATCCAAACTCGCAGTGGCCAGTCATCACTTAGCCAATTTGGGAAGCAGTTTATACATCTAAACAAAATATGGAATGTTGTATGAGATATTATTTTGAAATTTAAATCACCAAAAAAATTGTTATTTGAGAAGTTTCACATTTTTATAAGAAACTCGTCATAAAATAATTCTCAATTAAAAAAATAGATTTAACATATCCCAATTCACATGAATGTATTCTTCCATACACATTTTAATCTTGTTGTTAGTTTTTTATAAGGTGCGCATAAACCTATTAGAGTTATAGTGGGTGAGTGATATCTAGACAATATTTTAGATTTTTTATGTGAACACTACAACATACAGTGACTGGATGGGGCATGATTTAAGGAGAAACTATTTGGTGCCACCCAATCCAATATTGGTTTCTGCAAAGGATGGTGGCTCACACATAAGCATGGATGAAAAATTCCTCCTAACACCTATGGGTTTTAGGATGGAACCCCAGAAGGGCCTATGTGTTGGGCCTGGATGACTTAGGGTTGGAGTAAATGGATCCCAACAAGTGGTATTAGAGGTTGGTTTAGCCCAGATGTGATGTGGGTTTCCCAGACCTGTTTGAGAATGATAATGATGGATCAGTTTGAAGTATGTGGATCCATAGTGATGAATTGTATTGGATGTGTTCCTCATAACAGTGGGAAGGTGGCATGTCTTGATGGAGATATAAACAATGGTGGACGTGCAATATGATTTTGATCATATGGATTATCATTGAAGGGAAGGCCCGATTTTGTGGTATTTGGTTTGAGGGGAGTATTATTGGGCACAAATCTAGCCCTACATCAGTTTCTGAAAAGTATGGTGGCTCATATATAATATTGGATGGGAAATTACATCTAGTGCCTATGGGTTTTAGGATGAAACCCTAGAAGTTCCTATGTGTTAGGCCTAGAAGACCAAAGGATGGAGAAAATGGATCCCAATAAAAACTTTAGTCAACCAATTCAAGTGAATCTACCTTGATGCTGGTAGGATGATAAAGGGACTGAATATAGATTTTTTTATTTAGATCTTTATATTAGGTTTGACTGGGTCAGCCTTATCACATGTGTTTTAAATTTTAACCCCTACCCATCTTTGGAATTGGATTCCCTATAAATAACGTATCTAGCCTCACATGACAGACATGGTTTTTAGATCCCTCTCTCTATATGATATAAAAGAGAGTTCAACCCTAACCTTCTTCTCTCTCTCTCTCTCTCTCTATCTTCTTTTATAATGGAATGAAAAAAACACATTATTTTCTATGGGGGTGGTCCCCATGGCTAGCTATCCCTATGCTACTGCTGCTGCACCTCACCCAAAACGACCCTTCTGCACCTCCCTCCAGGTTTATTCCCTAGTAGCCAAGCAACTTCCCCATAGAGTTGTGTTCACTTACACTCATCACTCCTTCCATAGACCAATCCGAACCAGACATTAGTGAACACATATTCCATATCTCCCCCTTCCACATCACCGAGTGCTCCCATCCAGGCCTCCCTTCAGCTATTGTGTTCATCTCACTTTTCTTATGCATGGCTCTCTATTTCCATGAAATTTTAGTTTCTAGGAACCTATCACACATAAACCACTATTTAGATATGCTCATTTTTCTACAAGTGAAACTATAACTCATGCACAAGTTTAGGCATGACTCCTTTGATTATAGGCCTCAATTCTGCTTCACCCTCTAGGCACACTGGTCTATGATTCATTAAACCAACAACCACACCACTGTTGTGAGTGTTGGAAGAATTGGTTTTTCTAAAGATGGTGCCACCCAAAATTTTTGTCAAAGGGGTTTGGCAGCTAAGAAAATGTAGTGGGTGTAAAACCCCACCAAACCCATCTAGTATAGGGATGGAGCAAAGGGGACACTTTCCTATAAAAAGCAGTGGATTCCCTGGTTTTTTCATTATCAAATTCAGTTTCTCTTCACTACCAGTTCATCATTTATGTGTAGTATTTGTGAGGTGTTTCTTCCTATATATTCAAGAGATAATATTATGAGAGTTTTCTCCATGTAATAGTGAGGGAGTGTGTACACATTTTTACCAATAGTGAGATCCTTCTATTTGCCCATGGTTTTTTACCCCTTTCATTTGGACAGTTTTCCATGTTACATATGGTGTCATTTATTTTCCACATTTTCACGTTATTTTATATCATTATTTTTGATACTCTGGTAGGCCAATCATTTTCTGTCCCAATAAGTTGTATCAGAGGTAGCTTCTGGCTCGGTGTTGTTCACGTTTTTTGGTATTATTAATTCTTGTAAATTTGAGTATGCTCTAGGATTCTAACTACAGTTGATCGTTCACATCAGAAAAAATTTATTGAGATTATTAAAAACACCATTATGAAATGGAGGAGGTTTTGGAATGATGATGTGTCTATTTAGAGGAGAAATTTGGGACCAGGAAATTCAACATGAATAATTTTTCATTGTGGGAAATAAAGATGTAGGTAGTGCTACGAAAGGATAATTGTCAACTGAAAATTGGTGAAAGACCAGCATATGTGACAATGGATCATGGTTATAACGGGAGCCAAAATTATGAAATGGATGTAAATGTGGTGAGTACTTTGAGAAGTGGAGATATACTAGTCAGTGAAGCGACAATTACTGCTGGAAGCAGGAAGCATCTCAACAGTGCATGGATTATCGACTCAGGAGAAACATGGGACATGACATCTCAATGGTAATGGTTTGACCAGTATGAAACCATCCTAGAAGGACTTTTGTAAATGGGTAACAATCACACATTGAATATTGTTGGATTCAGTACCATAAAATTGAAGATGCATGATGTTATTGTTCTAACTATCTGAGGAGTACATCATGTGAAGCACTTGAAGAAGAACATATTTTCTTTGGGATAATTTGATGACATCAGATGCAAGACTCACACCAAGAAAGGAGTAATGATAATTTTGAAGTGTACACATGTGGTGATGAAGAAAGAGATGATCTAAAATAACCCATACATGATTATTGGTGAAACGTACAAGGAGTTGGAGATAGTTGTTGCATCAACCACCTTGATGGAAGTGTTTAAAACATTATGGCATTATAAGATTGGACATATGATAGAACAAGGACTGAGGATTCTTTCGAATCATAAGTTTCTACCGATGTTAATAAAGGTATCCTTACCATTTTGTGATCATTGTGTTTTGATAAAGAAACATATGTTAATGTTCGGGATTTCAACAATAAGAAGCAAGGAGATCTTAGAGTTAATCCATTCTGATGTTTGGAAAGCATCTGTTATGTACCTAGGAAGATCAAGGTGTTTTGTATTATTAATTTATGATTATTATAAGAGATTTTGGGTTTACCCAATCAAGAATAAGTCAGATGTTTTTGAAGTCATCAAAACATTCAAAGCCCAGAAGGAACTTGAATCTGGAAAGAAGATCAAGTGAGGACTGACAATGGTGAAGAATATAAAAGCGACGAGTTTGATAATTTTTTTCAATATGAACGAATAAAGAGAAAGTTAAAAATGGAATACACTACTCAGCATAATGGAGTAATAGAGTTTGGGTAGAAGAAGTTAATACCACTTGCTATGTGATGAACCGATATCCATCAATAGTAATTGATCTAAAGACACCGATGGAGGTGTAGACTGGTATGCCCGCTAACTATTCATGGTTACATAGTTTTGTAAGTCCTGTATATGCAATGTTTAATGACCAGAAAAGATCAAAGTTGGATTCAAGATCCTTGAAATCTATTTACTTGGGGTACGCTGATGCTGTGAAGGGGTATCATTTGTAGGATCCCACTGCCCAAAAACATATCATTAGTAGAAATGTAATTTTTTTAGAAGACAAGGTGCAAATAAAAAATGATTGAGACACAAAGAAAGAGAATAATGAAACAAAAATATTCAATGTGGAGGAAAAATTAAAGAAGAACTAGTTTCCTATGAGGCATTACCAGAGCATGGAGATCAAGTACTGGTTGAATCTGGACCACGATGGTCAACTCGAGGAAAAAAGATCATAATAATGAAACTCATAATATGTGACTGAGATAAATATTGTGTACTTATTATTAACTGAGGATAAATAGCCATATTATTTTGTGGAGGAAACCCAGAGTCTAGATGTATCCTCATCGATGGAAGTGATTCTGGTGGAAATTGCATCCTTTCACAAGAACAAGACCTGGGATCTTGTTCCATTACCTCATGGAAGTAAGTCTATTGACAAAAAATGGGTCTTTAAGATCAATAATAATGTAAAGTATTAGGTGGAAAGATATTGTGTAAGACTTGTAGTCGAAGGATATGCTTAGAAATTAGGTATTGATTTCATTGAAATATTTTCTCCTATTTTTAGGCTAACTATTGTTTGGATAGTTCTAGAAATGTGTTTTAAGAACCCAGTTTTTTCTGTGAAATACTTTGGAATATTCTTGATGATATTCCAGAGCAGCGCCTTCAGACATCGTGCGATTCCGAGCCCCGGAGTGGCCGAAATTAAATTTCCAGTGTGCTCACACTGGAAACTTCAAATAAATGGGATAACTCCTAAAAGGTGATCCGGATCAGAGATACGAGTTTACGGATGGTTCCGGAATGGGGTTTTACCCTATGAACGACATAAAACTTGTCGGTGCGGGACGTTTGGACCCCTCGCCCGCTTCTGGAACGGTAAACGGATTAATTAATTAATTAATTAATTCTTTTAGTGTTGAAACTCGAGTATCTCTTAAACGGTGGCTCGTATTGGAAAACCGAGGGCACCGTTGAGTTCGGAGTGTGCCGTTTACCCTAGGAGGGGTATAAGTTTCACTGGCGCGGGCCATCTGTGAAAAATGGCCCTAGGGGCGTTTTCTTAATTTGGAAGCCTCGGGCGCTAAGTTTAATAACTTTTGAATGGGGTCTCGGAATAAAATTTTGAGACCGCTGTTGCGCTCAAAGCATGGTTCTTAGCCTAAGGGAGGCTAAATCCCGACCCCGTCGGGAGTTCGGGTATGGGGTCGCGGGAGGTTGTTTAAGTTAATTAATTTATTTAATTAACCTAACCCCCCTCTCTTCTCCTTCATTTACCCCTCCCCTGGCAAGCCTCTCCCCTATACTCCTCCATCTCTGGCGACGCGACTCCGGCAAAGCGGTCCGGCAAGGCGCGGCCACCCCGGCGGGTTGACGGCGAAGCGACGGGCTTAGTCCCAAGAAGTAGGTGGTGTTCGTTTGAGTTTTAAATAATGAACCCCCCTTTGAACCCCAATTTTATCATCGATTTGTTATTTAATCTTCAAAAAAATACCATGGTTGTGTAGTATGCATTTTACTCTTTCCATTTCTTCTTTCGGAATTGAAATTGGTGTTCGGAGTAACCCGCAGCACCTCGTCGAAGTTTGCGGGTTTTTAAATTTTTTTCGGCCGGTTTTGGGTTGATCCGGCGAGTTCCACCGGTCCTGTGTTTTCCCAGGTCGGAGCGGCTCCAGGCGACGTCGGATTCCTGGGTGGCACGGCTTCGGTTCGAGGAGGCGGCAACGGACAGCGCGCCGGCGGACGGAGGCCAGGCGGGGTTCCGCTGGGCGGCTCCGGCGTAGGGCAGAGGGGGGCCGCGAGGCGCGCGGCCCCGTGCGGTGCGACCGCGACCCGCGTAACACGGGTTGCTGCGTGGGAAAGGATACCAGCCATGATGGCCGGTCGTTAGCGGCGGGCCGAGGCCAGCTGGCCGCGGCGGACTGAACCGGACCCTCGGCCGGGCTGCGGGCCGGTCCGGCCCAAGGGAGTACCCCCTTTAAATTTCCGACGTCCGTAGCTTTCGCTACAAACATCCGTTTTGCGCGCCGTCTACGGCGGCGCGAACCTGATGCAGAGCCGGACCTTTTGAGATGGTTTTGAGAATTTTTAATTCTCGAAACAAGGGTCCGCGGAGGCACAACGTGTCTTTAAGTGGACGAGCGTTTTTTCCGAGATCCTTATTTTGGGCGGCGCGGACGCATCCGACGTCCTTTTTGAGCACAGTCAGCGGCGTTGCGCCCCTGGCACAGAGGTGGAGGTTTCCAAGGCGGTTTCAGGCGTTGAGACTGGATTTGTGGTGTGGGACCCACGGCCCGTCTTTCGAGCTGTGTGCAACGTTTCATGCCTTTCTCATCGGACGTCCATTCGGGGCGTGCAAGTAGTCGATTTTGGAGGTTTTTCCGAGGGGATTTCAATGGTGCAATCCGCCCTCTCTAATTCGGCATGATGGTGCGGTGCCCACGGGGGTCGTTTGGGCGTCGACGGTGATTTTTCCATCTTTATCACAGGGTGACCGTTTTGGACAAGTGAATAGTCCATCTTGTGTGCTTTTTCAAGAGGATCACAATGGTGCGATCCGTTCGTTGAGTTTCGGTACCGAGTTGCGGGTCCCACGAAGCATCGCTCGTGTGCGGTGCGCCGGAACGTATCTTTTTCTCCGGATATCCGTTGCACTCAAGTGAGTAGTTCTTTTGACGTGTTTTCCCGAGGGGATCGCATTGGTGCGATGCGCCTGACTGTTTTCGGGGCCAAGGCTCGGGACCATGGGGCACCGTTCGGGCATGAGGCGGTGTTGGAAACTTTTTCGTCAGATATCCGTTGGAGGTGTAACGCCCCGACCCCAGCTACCCAGAGTCGGTGCATTAATTCATAACATTGGCATGATCACAAAAGATCAAGTCTCGAAAGACCGTTTAGTTTAGTAGCCTTGGAAACACTAGATACATTCATAAATGTTACATTACATCATAAGGTGAAAAAATAAAATAACATGGTCTTCATAGTCCACAATCATATCCCTTTCTGACTACCCCTGCAGGTCATTCATAAAATACTTCTTCACATCCTGGAAAATATTAAAACATTGAAAGGGGTGAGCTCTGATGCTCAGTAAGGATAACAATATTGCAGAAGCCTTCATAAATAAACATAAAAATTTAAGGCAATGTATAACTAAAACAAAATCCTTTTATACTTGAACATCAACATAATATGGCAAAAGTAAAATGAGATAATTCCATTCACTTCTTCACATGGATATTCTACTGGTCGAATAATCACATGCAATATCAATAACCACTTTCATAATGATGGAATGCATAATTCCAGACTATCATAACCACGTAGCCAAGGCCTCGTGCCAAGACCACAAATAAGATTTTGTCAAGGCCTCGTGCCAAGACACTAGTTTGTCTCATGAGACCTGCCGATGCAATTGTTTTTAGAAGATACTTACGTTTAAAATTGCTCAAATATACTCCAGTGTTTTTCTGCAAACATTATGAAAGCTTCTGAAAACAAAATAACTAATTCTGAGACTGCTCGACTAATTACAGGCCATGATGGGTCCACGCCCAATCCCTTCCTGTCTACCACACTCGAGAGTCGGGTTTTCTGAAAACATTTTTAAGCTTGCGTTAAGTACGTATACATTTGAACTGGATTTTCATATATTGGAGAGAAATATCTCTATTTTAAAATCACTTAAAAATAACATAATTATAAAAGAAAACCTTTTGAATAAACGTAATAGTCAAAGGGGTTTATACACCGTATAAAATAAAGTTGTGTATAAAACGAAATAAGCCTTAATGAAAGGAGATTGAGACGAAGTCCATAAAAAGATAATTTTTAAAATAAAATATATCTATTATGTGTATTCACTATAGGTACACATAAAGAATGTAAAAAAAATACAAAATAGGACATAATAATATCATGACATAATTTAGAAGGAGGAGATTAACCCAAAGAATGGAAGTTGGGTTAAGAAGTTCTCTTACCTCTTGTCTGACTTGACTCAACCATTCTTTAACCTCCTGAATAATAAACTAGAGTTAATATATACCTTATTAAGAACCATTTTCAATTTAATTATCCTTATTATATCACTTATTACAATGATATGAACATTATGTAATTATTTAAGTTAATAACGGTCGTTTTTTCGATCTTTGGTACTTGAGTCAACAATAAACTTCTTATAATTAAAAGTTGTTTATGTGGTAGAATATCCATTATCTCCAGAATTATATTCATGATTCAGATGTCATATATATCTTATATATCCAGTATATACATTCATTTATAATATTACGTAACATTTAGAGGTAAGAAATGAAATGCACCGTTCATGGAGACGGTAAGCCGTACGTACGCATGAACGCTACTTTCATTTCAATTTCATATTTAATGGAATGAAATCATAATGATATAAATGTATAATATAATTTCAGTATAATATAGTGTATAATACCATTTAATCCATCCTTTATACATCCCACATATGGCATTAACGATTCAAATCACTTTGAGGGGGCGGTAGTCCGCACTTCCTAAAATGAAATTATCGCGTTTTACCCATAATGGAAATCATAAAGTATTCCATAAATGAGAAATACAGAAGAATAAGTAAAACATAAACATATTATATATCATATATAAAAATAGTTACATCTTAATGGCCACCTTTGAAGGTGTTATATGAGTGTTGAACAATCATCATTTCGTGAGGCAGAAATTCGCCATCCACAGAAACCGTATGTTCTTTAACCATTAGATGTAGGTGTGTGTAAGTGTAGCTCGAATCCTTATTATAACAACATCCTAGTATATTGAGGATACTGGTTTTGTTACAAAAGAAATGAATAAAACGAGTTTAGGGGGTTGGAGAAGAAAAATAAAACAAAACAACATTAGAGAAGACATTACCTCAAAATCGGGTAACTCTTTTTCATTTGAGCCAAAGGCTTCCTTGGGAAGAGTTCTGCCCAAAGTGAGGCTTCTATGAGTAAGAGGGGGAAGTTGGGAGAGTATTTGGGCAGAGTTTGGCCGAGCCAAATGGCTTGAAGGTGTGAATAAGGTGGGAGAGGTGGGGGCCTTTTATAAGTGGAGAGGAGGGACTCTTTTGGAAAGATTGAAATGTTACATTATTACACAATGATTTTCAGATTCTAAAGGTCCCACACTTAAATAATTCGTGGATAAGGTGATAAGGGTTCGAAATATACCCATCCAATTGTCTTTGGACAAGTGTAAGCCTTGTATTTTTCATTATCTTCTCATTTTATTTAAATCGTTAAATAATGAGGTCATCGCTGCATCATCATGATGTCATAAATAATTTAATTTATTTAATGTCTAAAAATTCTAACAAAAATACTATGATGTAGGAAATCTTTTTATCTTTCCAATGAATATTTATAGTCAAAAATATGACTTGTATAAACCCATATAAAAATTGTTTTAGTAAAACATCTCATGTTTGTGTCATTTTTTACTTTAACATTAAATAAATATATATTAATGTCATTTTCCAACTAAAGTGGCTCCATGGGGTCCCCAAGTTGACCCATGGGTTGTCTTGGTCGGCCATGACTCATCCAATAGGATTAGGATAAGTGTCAAGCTCATATCATATTATTAAAACATTGTTTTTACCTTAAACTACACTAATTACCTCTAATCGCGATTAAGAACTTAAAAGTTACTATTCACCAAAAAATTATTTTAATCTCATTGAACCAAATTTTACTTCTTAATGACAACCATGTATGTCGGATTTTTAAAAATCAAATCACAGAAGTGGTAATATTTCATTTAAACGAAAAATCAGTTATTTAACTACCACTTAGTGGTTTCACTATTCATCAAAAATTGAAGTTTTTCAGAACAATGCCAAAATTTCACCCTAAGCTATAATTGATATTCTGAATTCAAAAATGATTTCTATGTTACAAAATTCCAGACATATAAGTTGCATTAATTAATTTTATAATTAATTCCCTCTGTTACGACAAATAGCGTGTTTTTAAGAAACAATTTATATCAAAAGATTGGCAATTGTTTATGTCCAATTTCAATGTTAAATTAATTCTAATGACCACCATTGGATAAAATGGTAAAAATATATTCTAATTATACTTTAAAACCACTAAATAGTATAATTTATCACTATAAATTATTTTGATTAAAAAAGTTGTTTTTATGTATTTTCACTATTCATAAAAAATTAGAAGTTCTCAGAAAAATACCAAAAATTCAACATAGGCTAATTTCGATATTCCGAATCCAAAAATGAAGTCCATTTTGAAATATAAAATTTCTATAATTTTAAAAAGTGGTTATTACTATTCATAACGGCTACTATGATTAGTCGCGGTGTTTTAGAACTCGAAGTTGCGTACAATACAAGCTATTGCATTATTTAATGAGAAGCGTATTGTGGAAGCTCGGGGTGTTACATTCTCCCCTCCTTCAATAAATTGCGTCCTCGCAATTTGAAATTTTTCTTGGAAAATAAAAGGTTGAAATGAGAAAATACCTTTGAGGAAAACCCACATCGGAAATAAGGTTAATAAATATATAACATTAAAAGAAAGCAAGATAAGTACAAAGGTCACCCGATATAGCCTATTCTAGGATTCTATGAAAATATGGATTTGGAGGAGAAACAAACCATAAAGGTCTGATGGAGAGTTATAGAAAACAGGATTAGGAGAAAGTTTAACCACAAGAAAATCACAAACTTGTGATTGGTTAAACGGTCATTGAATCCCCAGTTGGAAAAGTTAACCAACAACATTTTTGTTTTAATTTACCTTTTATAATGTTGAGGAATTTATTTAGGAGATTTACTAAGACTTAAGGGAATATACATACTTGTTATGTATACTTTCATTCGTTAATAAATTTTTACCACAAACCCAACTTTTACTCCAAATGGTAACGGAACTCAAAAATATTCTATTTATCCTAATTGTATAAGGTTCCAAATGTTAACACATACCATTTAGATTAGTAAAACTATTTTGTAATAACCAGGGACTTCCTGTAGGCTAGTTGTAGGAAATAAAAGCTTGTCGCACTATGGTTGTGGGTTCGATTCCTGCAGCTTTGTCCGACGTGACGGGTTATGCCCCACCCTGTAGGTTGTCCTTTTCCTAAAAATATAGTACTATAATATTCCAAAAATAATCTTCATAAATGTTTTAACCTTAAACAATACTATCAAAAGTTCAACTTAATCCATTCCAACCTTTATAATTATCCAAAATACCTTTGTCCAGACTTTCTCTAAAAGGTCTCTAAATTCCAAAATCAATTGTAACATCAGATTCCCCAAACAAATTAAAGTTTCTCTTTTGTCACATATTAAAAATATGATTACCTTCATCATATTAAAACCTTACTGAAATCAACAAGTACTGAAGTACAATCCTTATATATATATCACATTATTCTAATAACCAAAATATAATCCATGAGTCCAAAAGCACCAATACAATAGTTATTCTGCTTCAACTGTAGTAACAACATAAGATTGTCCTTGATCCCTTGGCCTTTTCTGAGGTAAGTTTCCCTGACGCTTAGGACATTAATTTGCATAATGACCCATTTCTCTACAATTATAGCATTCAACTTTGATAGCCTCTTTCTTTCCCTTGCAATCACGAGCCTGGTGACCCTTTTCTCCACATTTATAACAAACTCCCATTCCTTTTAGACAAGTACCAGGGTGATTCTTCCCACAATTATCACATAATGGAAAATCCTTCTTTCCCTTTTTCCCTTTATCTGTCTCTTGTTCCACCGTTCTCTTCTTCTCTTGCTTTACTTTGTTGTCATAAGACTTAGAGAATTCATTTTCTGTCTTGATAGCACACGAGACAATATCTTCGTATGATGAGAAGGATTGTGATACTAAATCTCGACGGAGAAATGGTTTTAACCCATCAAAGAAACGATCAATCTTACTTCTTGGGTTACGTATATAATCTGTATCATGACTCGCTAACCTTGTAAAGTTAGCCTCATACTTTGCGACATTCTCATCCTCCTTCTGCCTCAGACTCAGAAATTGCCTTTCCATATCTGCTCGATGGTCATGTGGAAAGTATTTTTCTAAGAAAAGATCTTTGAACTCTATCCATTCCATACTTGATAATTATTCATCTTCCTTTGTATTTTGAATCAACGACCACCACTGATCGGCATCTCCAGTGAGGCGGTAAACTGCCATGACAACTTTCTCCCTTTCACTACTCCCCAAGGCATGGAATATTTTCTCTAAGGAATTTATCCATTGCTCAGCTACTAACGGATTTGTACCCCCATTGAAGGTTGGTGGTTGTTGCCTCATGAAGCGGTCTAACATTGATCCTCCACGTTGCGGATCAGGGTGCTCCATACGATTAAGTTTATTATTCATAACCTGAGTGAGTTGTCCCAGTATGGTAATAAGTTGATCAGCACCAGTTGTATCTCCAGCTCCACAATAATTATCTTGAGCAGGAGGTCAATCCCTACACGGAGTGCGTGCATTAATACGGTTTCCATTCCTTCCACTAGGCGCCATTTCTAAACAATGGCATAAACTATATTAGTTTATAAATCAAAATACATAATTCCATACTTGTAAGATACTTAACATAAATTGAACTATTTATGGATATAATCCATAAAAATGTTTTCTTTGAGGAAGTATATACTCATAACCCTTCATAGTGGTTTATAAAGAAAATGAGAATTATCCAAAGCATATCCCCCGGGAGTGTCGTAACCAAGAGTGCAGCAAGGCCCGTTGTCGTGCACCAGTTCCCGTTCGAGTCTAGCTCAAAGCGGTGTTTTCGGGTTTTACCCCTAGGTACATTTGTGCCAGAGCCGCCACTACTTGCTCGTATCCAGACAGGGATGTATTTCTCGGAAAACTCACAAAATCTCTACAATAACAAAATTCTAGGAAGTTATTCTATACTAATCCTCAAAGTCTATCTTTGGGCTATGTGCTCTAATCCGAGTTTATCTAAATATAGCTTCCATGGTTAGTACTAAACTGCCTCTGATACCAACTGTAACGCCCCGACCCCAGCTACCCAGAGCCGGTGCATTACTTCGTAACATTGGAGTGATCACAAAAGATCAAGTCTCGAAAGACCGATTAGTTTAGTAGCCTTGGAAACACTAGATACATTCATAAATGTTACATTACATCATAAGGTGAAAAACTACAATAACATGGTCTTCATAGTCCACAATCATATCCCTTTCTGACTACCCCTGCAGGTCATTCATAAAATACCTCTTCACATCCTGGAAAATATTAAAACATTGAAAGGGGTGAGATCAGATGCTCAGTAAGGATACCAATATTGCGGAAGCTTTCATAAATAAACATAAAAATTTAAGGCAATGTATAACTAAAACAAAAGCCTTTTAAACTTAAACATCAACATAATATGGAAAAAGTAAAATGAGATAATTCCATTCACTTCTTCACATGGATATTCTACTGGTCGAATAATAACATGCAATATCAATAACCACTTCCATAATGATGGAATGCATAATGCCAGACTATCATAACCATGTAGCCAAGGCCTCGTGCCATGACCACAAATAATATTTTGTCAAGGCCTCGTGCCAAGACACTAGTTTGTCTCATGAGACCTACCGATGCAATTTTTTTAGAAGATACTTACGTTTAAAATTGCTCAAATATACTCCAATGTTTTTCTTCAAACATTATGCAAGCTTATGAGAACAAAATAACTAATTCTGAGACTGCTCTACTAATTACATGCCATGATGGGTCCACGCCCAATCCCTTCCTGTCTACCAAACTCGAGAGTCGGGTTTTCTGAAAACATTTTTAAGCTTGCGTTTAGTACGTATACATTTGCACTGGATTTTCATATATTGGAGAGAAATATCTCTATTTTAAAATCACTTAAAAATCACATAATTATAAAAGAAAACCTTTTGAATAAACGTAATAGTCAAAGAGGTTTATACACCGTATAAAATAAAGTTGTGTATAAAACGAAATATGCCTCAATGAAAGGAGATTGAGACGAAGTCCTTAAAAAGATCATTTTTAAAATAAAATAGATCTATTATGTGTATTCACTATAGGTACACATAAAGAACGTAAAAAAAATACAAAATAGGACATAATAATATCATGACATAATTTAAAAGTAGGAGATTAACCCAAAGAATGGAAGTTGGGTTAAGAAGTTCCCATACCTCTTGTCTGACTTGACTCAACCGTTCTTTAACCTCCTGAATAATAAACTAGAGTTAATATATACCTTATTACGAACCATTTTCAATTTAATTATCCTTTTTATATCACTTATTACAATGATATGAACATTATGTAATTATTTAAGTTAATAACGGTCGTTTTGTCGATCTTTGGTACTTGAGTCAACAATAAACTTCTTATAATTACAAGTTGTTTATGTGGTAGAATATCCATTATCTCCAAAATTATATTCATGATTTAGATGTCATATATATCTTATAAATCCAGTATATACATTCATTTATAATATTACGTAACATTTAGAGGTAAGAAATGAAATGCACCGTTCATGGAGACGGTAAGCCGTACGTACGCATGAACGCTACTTTCATTTCAATTTCATATTTAATGGAACGAAATCATAATGATATAAATGTATAATATAATTCCAGTATAATATAGTGTATAATACCATTTACTCCATCCTTTATACATCCCACATATGGCATTAACGATTCAAATCACTTTGAGGGGGTGGTAGTCCGCACTTCCTAAAAAGAAATTATCGCGTTTTACCCATAATGGAAATCATAATGTATGCCATAAATGAGAAATATAGAAGAATAAGTAAAACATAAACATATTATATATCATATATAAAAATAGTGACATCTTAATCACCACCTTTGAAGGTGTTATATGAGTGTTGAACAATCATCGTTTCGTGAGGCAGAAATTCGCCATCCACAGAAACCGTATGTTCTTTAACCATTAGATGTAGGTGTGTGTAAGTGTAGCTCGAATACTTATTATAAAAACATCCTAGTATATTTAGGATACTGGTGTTGTTACAAAATAAATGAATAAAAAGAGTTTAGGGGGTTGGAGAAGAAAAATAAAACAAAACAACATTAGAGAAAACATTACCTCAAAATCGGGTAACTCTTTTTGATTTGAGCCAAAGGATTCCTTGGGAAGAGTTATGCCCAAAGTGAGGATTCTAGGAGTAATAGGAGGAAGTTGGGAGAGTATTTGGGCAGAGTTTGGCCGAGCCAAATGGCTTGAAGGTGTGAATAAGGTGGGATAGGTGGGGGCCTTTTATAAGTGGAGAGGAGGGGCTCTTTTGGAAAGATTGAAATGTTACATTATTACACAAGGATTTTCGGATTTTAAAGGTCCCACACTTAAATAATTCGTGTATAAGGTGATAAGGGTTAGAAATCTACCCATCCAATAGTCTTTGGACAAGTGTAATCCTTGGATTTTGAATTATCTTCTCATTTTATTTAAATCGTTAAATAATGAGGTCATCGCTGCATCATCATGATGTCATAAATAATTTAATTTATTTAATGTATAAAAATTCTAAAAAAATACTATGATGTAGGAAATCTGTTTATCTTTCCAATTAATATTTATAGTCAAATATATGACTTGTATAAACACATATAAAAATTTTTTTAGTAAAACATTTCATGTTTGTGTCATTTTTTACTTTAACATTAAATAAATATATATTAATGTCATTTTCCAACTAAAGTGGCTCCATGGGGTCCCCAAGTTGACCCATGGGTTGTCTTGGTCGGCCATGACTCATACAATAGGCGTAGGACAAGTGTCATGCTCATATCATATTATTAAAACATTGTTTTTACCTTAAACTACACTAATTACCTCCAATCACGATTAAGAACTTAAAAGTTGCTATTCACCCAAAAATTATTTTAATCTCATTGAACCACATTTTATTTCTTAATGACAACCATGTATGTCGGATTTTTGAAAATCAAATCACAGAAGTTGTAATATTTCATTTAAACGAAAAATCAGTTATTTAACTACCACTTAGTGGTTTCACTATTCATCAAAAATTGAAGTTTTTCAGAACAAAGCCAAAATTTCACCCTAAGCTATAATTGATATTCCGAATTCAAAAATGATGTCTATTTTACAAAATTCAAGACATAGAAGTTTCATTAATTAATTTTATAATTAATTCCCGCTGTTACGACAAATAGCGTGTTTTTAAGAAACAATTTATATCAAATGATTGGCAATTGTTTATGTCCAATTTTAATGTTAAATTAATTCTAATGAACACCATTGGATAAAATGGTAAAAATATATTCTAATTATACTTTAAAACCACTAAATAGTATAATTATCACTATAAATTATTTTGATTAAAAAAGTTGTTTTTAAGTATTTTCACTATTCATAAAAAATTAGAAGTTCTCAGAAAAATACAAAAAATTCAATATCGGCTAATTTCGATATTCTGAATCCAAATATGAAGTCCATTTTGAAATATAAAATTTCTATAATTTTAAAAAGTGGTTATTACTATTCATAACGGCTACTATGATTAGTCGCGGTGTTTTAGAACTCAAAGTTGCATACAATACAAGCTATTGCATTATTTAATGAGAAGCGTATTGTGGAAGCTCGGGGTGTTACAGGAGGCGAGTAAGTAGTCTATCTCGTGAGTTTTTCCGTGGGGATTACAATGGAGTAATCTGTTCAGGCGAGCAGATACTCATACGCGATCTTATTAAATGTAGAAATACGACAGGTGCCCCGGTGGCGGTTCTTCTACCGTGTTTGTGGCGGTCCTTTGGCGTATGATCGTGTGCACTCCTGGGAGAGTGAGGGTGGTGTTTAAAGAGATGTGGTTGGCTATGCCTCAGCCATCGAGTTAGCAGGTTGGAATTGTTACGTTGCGCCTTCGCGTTTACGTTGGGTGTTGGGAACACGTTAGCCTTTGGGCTGGAACGTGGTATACTCTGGGAGTATACAGGAACGCTTGGAGGTACATGTGGTTGTTTTTACATGAGAACGTTTGTAAGTTCGATTGGGGTTGACTTGGGGCCACACATCGTGTGGGCCCCATGAGAGTGTCGTGTTCTGCTTTGCGTACTTTGACCTCTCGCTACGTAGAGGGTCCCTCAGTGCTCATTTGCTCGACCAGCAGGGTGGATTTTTTCCCCTGGCTCTGTGCTTGTTTATTTGACCAGAAGGGTTGAGTGGTCCTTCCATTGTATCATCCACGATGGATTGGCCGGTAGCGGTGCTAGTGACACCCATTGATGGAGCAGACGCCGAACCTCTTTTGGGTGAGTTGTTCTGGAGTTAGGTGGTTGCGCGATACCCACTCCGTGTTTAGTTGGCCAGTGTTGTACCCTCCAGTGGAGATGGACAGAAAAGTTCTGAGATTTACCCTCTAGTGGGGCTGGGCAGTGGGTTACTCATCGGCTTCTAGGGTCTACCCTCCAGCAGAGACTGGGCAGTTGGTCACCCGATGCTCTTAGGGTCTACCCTCCAGCAGATACTGGGTAGTGAGTCATCCGATGCTCTTAGAGTCTACCCTCCAGAAGATACTGGGAAGTGGGTCACCCGACGCACTTATAGTGTACACTCTAGCAAAGACTGGGCAGTGGGTCACCCGACGACCTCTTAGGGTCTACCCTCTAGCAGGGCTGGGCAGTGGGTCTCCTGTCCTGTAGTCCCAGGTCTACCCTCCATCATGGCTGGGCAGTGGGTCTCCTGTCGACTTATTTCAGGTCTACCCTCCAGCAAGGCTGGGCAGTGGGTCGCCTTCTGACTTATTTCAGGTCTACCCTCCATCAAGGTTGGGCAGTGGGTCGCCTATTGACTTATTTTAGGTCTACTCTCCAGCGGGGCTGGGCAGTGGGTCGCCGAATGATGTATTATGGTTTACCCTCCAGTAGGGCTGGGCAGTGGGTCACCCAGTATCTTATTAAGGTTTACCCTCCAGCAAGGCTGGGCAGTGGGTCGCCTGATAATGTATTAGGGTTTACCCTCCAGCAGGGCTAGGCAGTGCGTCACCCGATATCTGGTTATGAATTACCCTCCAGCAGGGCTGGGCAGTGGGACACCTGTTGGCATTCCAGACTCGGTCCTTTCTACTAGGCTAGTTCGTGGCTTTCCTTCGTGACCACCGAAGCGGGACCCTTGGTTGTACTGGTCGGTGATGGAACATCTTTGACTTTGAGGAGACCTCTCGATTGCAGGGCAGTGACGAGGTGTGGTTTGACTTTCCCTAGAACTCTCAAGTACGAGGGGCACTTTCCCCACTGTGACGCATTCTTGTGACACGATCTAAAACCGTGCGGGTGATTCAGTGCCGCCCAAAGCGGATAGTGTCAAGGTGCGGTGATTGAGCCCCTTGGCTTGCGGTTCGGGGCAGACGTGCGGGATGCTGGGCATCGATGATGGAGTTTACTTTTGGGACTACTAAAGACTCTTTTCTTGGGCTGAGCTATGGGATGAAGATCCCCTTACAAGATTGTTCGGGCTTCTTGACAGAGCATATATATGTATATACCTTGTAACAGTACCCACTCATTGGGTTTTGGATACTCCCCTTCTAGGAGAGGCGAAGACGCACGGGGTATGCCACGTGATTTCCGTGTCTAGCTTCTCATGTTTGGACGAGTATACTATCCTTTTATAGGTAGCGAAGCCTCTACGGGATGTTCATCTTCTCACCACTTCCAGCTCCTTGTTCCTGGACGAGTCTACTTCCTTTCTCTTGTCGGGTTGAGCTGGACTCTTTACTGCACTCTTTGTTGTACTCCATTACTATTCCCTATTCGCTCTACTGCTCACCCATCGGTACCTCCTTTGTTGCTCCCTCAAGCCTTCGGGGTATCCTACTGAGTATTTTTTGTACTCACCCCTGCTTGGGCTTTGACCGCACTTGGTGTGCCCTTGCAGAAGACGGACAAGTGGAGCGTTACTTCAGTGGAGTGTAGGATCTTGGGAGCTTGGACCGCGTGCGGTGGTCGTGGCCGGGTTCCAGGTGGGACACCCGTCAGCTATTTCTTTTTGTTTACCTATTGCCGAGTTGTGACACTTTTTGGTTGGGCGTGTGTTTTGCCCCTTTTCTTTTCAGCTTGTACTTTGTACTATTTAGAGTTCGATGCACATCTGTGGTTTATACATATAGCATTTTTTCATTTTTACTCTAATTGTTCTTTCTTTTACTCTGCACTTTCGCATTGAGTGTGATGTGTGTGTGTGTACCGGTACTTAGGCAAAGGCCTCCCCAAGTTATTGTGCCTTCGGTGCTGGTCGCCAGCCCCTGGCCTATGGAGGCGGGCCGGGGGTAGTTGCGGCTCGAGCCCGGGTAGGGTCGGGTTGTGACAAAGTGGTATCAGAGTTGGTTCGTTCCTTGGGGCATTATGCGGACGTCCCTAAAAGAGGAATTGTTTGGGATTTAGGGAAACAGTGTTAACGTGTCTTGAGAGCGACTCTCAGGCCAGGGAATCCAGTGATGGTGCGGCGGCCGACGTATCCATTCACTAGGACCTTGATAACCCGCTTGTCGACTCGGCATGCTGAGACACTTGTTGCAGGTAAAATTGGTTTTTGCATCACGTAGGATTGAGTTTTTGATTGTCCTTCTTGAGTTAGCTCCCCATTGTTATTGTTTTTGGTATATACATTTATGCTCATCTGACCGTGGAACTCCTTGATAATATTCAGGATGTCTCCGCGAAGATATCCATCCAGGATACCTGCTTTGATTTGTGATGATGGCCATTTGAGCTACGAGGCCATAGTCTAGGACCCATCATGCGAGCCCCTTTCTCCGGGTGGGCCGGTAGCAGCACCGCCACCTGTTGAGCAGCAGACAGCTTCAGCAGAGCAGACGAGGCTTGAGCTCAGGTTGAGTGCGCTCCGTGAGTTCCAGTGGCAGAGACCGCTGAGTTTCAGTGGTGAGCCAGACCCTCAAGTAGCAGAGGTTTGGCTCGAGGCTGTGGTTCGCCTTTTCAAGCTTGTGTAGATGCCGACAGATCGGAGAGTGGCTTTAGCAGCCAACCTTTTTCGTGGAGCAGCTTGGCGTTGGTGGAGTCTGGTGACTCAGCTTCTTGACGAGTCGTCGCTTTCATGGGATGACTTCCAGTTGTTGTTTCGAGAGGAGTTTTTCCCCTCAAGCTTGCGATCCATTCAGATTTAGGAGCTCCTGCAATTTCAGCAGGGAGGGATGACGGTGGCTGAGTACGCGGCTAGTTTCGCAGACCGTGAACGCTTTTACCCGGACTTGGTCCATGGCGACAACCTCCGAGCACGAAAGTTTGATCAGGGTCTCTGGTGAGAGATTCATGCTGTCATAGTACCCTTGGGAATTTCCACATATTCCGGGGTGCTAGAACAGGCGCTGGTGTCAGAGAGCTTCCTGTCACGTTCTAGAGTTGGTGGTGGCAGCAGGCACGTTGGAGCCGAGACGTCTGTCGTAGCTAGTAGGCACCAGATGACAGAACCTCGATGCAGGTGGCCTTCCCACTGCCGGTTTCAAAGACGTGGTTGTATACCACTGTGGTGAAAAGGCGCAGGGCCTCAGCCGAGTATTCCCTTCGGAGAGTGGATCCCGGGCCGTGGTCGTACACTACAGTGGCACCGAAGGGCACCAGGGCAGCCCAGAGAGCACCAGTGTAATTCTTGTGACGGGCGAGGTCACATGGCATGAGACTGCCCGACCCGAGTTGCAGAGAGCTTCGGGCAGGCAGTAGGTGACCCACCACGACAGAGGTAGCGCCGTGATCGGAGTAGCGACCAGAGAGGTGGTGCTAGCAGAGGAGCGGGAGGAGATGGTAGTGGGGGACGATCTTACGAGGTCTTCCCATCACCACTAGGCAGTTCATGTCAGGCTCTGGGAGCTGACAGTTGGGACAGCAGACAGCCGCGAGCTTTGGATGTCTACGAGCCTGCAGAGCAGGGGATGATGAGAGGTACCCCTTGCGACTCTTCTACTTTTTGCAGTAGAATTGTTAGACTCTATGTGTGAAGTGATTTTTCTCCCCACTCCTTGCTTGAGGTGTTACCAGGGTGACACAGTGCGTCGGTGTAACCCTGTTTCGGTAAGGTAAAAGGTGTAGGACCTTTTCTCTTTAGTCGATGGTGTTGACTCCTTCGCTCTCCAAGCGTGTAAGAGAGTCTTGGTTACGAGACATCGACTGTGAAATATTGTCTGATCAGATATCCTTGGGTGTTTCACCATATGGATATTTTGAATGAGGGAATCACTGGGCCTTGTTCCAGGTGCGGGCAGTGATTCCAGTCACGGCGTGTGACGCAGAGGTTCGACCGGGGAGGTGAGCTACCCCCGAGGGCCTTCGGGCCGTTTGAGACCATGCAAAGGGATGGAGAGGTACCCTACAACCTTGACCTAAACCCAAAGTCTGAGGGGGTGCACGATATCGGCAAGGGCTGACCTCGCATGAATGGATCAATCCTTTGGTCTATGTGCGGTGACGTAGAGCCGTGTGTGGGTTCTTCTGGGTATGGGAAATCCAGGAGTGGGCTTAGTACCCTGTGTTGCTCCCTAGTTTTGATTTTCGAGGACCAAAATATTGAAGGAGGGAATGATGTAGGAACCCAGTTTTTGCTGTGAAAGACTTTGGAAATTCTTGAAGATATTCCAGAGCAGCGCCTTTAGACGGCGTGCGATTCCGAGCCCCGGAGTGGCCGAAATTACATTTTCAGTGCGCTCAAACTGGAAACACCAAATAAATGGGATAAATCCTAAACGGTGATCCGGATAAGAGATCTGAGTTTACGGATGGGTCCGGAATGGGGTGTTTACCCTATGAACGACATAAAACTTGTTGGTGCGGGACGTTTGGACCCCTCGCCCACTTTTGGAACGTTAAACGTATTAATTAATTAATTAATTAATTCGTTTTGTGTTGAAACTAGAGTATCTATTAAACGGTGGCTCGGATTGGAAAACCTATGGCACCGTTGAGTTTAGAGTGTGCCGTTTACCCTAGGTGGGGTATAAGTTTCACGGGCGCGGGCCGTCTATGAAAAATGGCCCCAGGGGCGTTTTCGTAATTTGGCGGCCTCGGGCGCTACGTTTAACAACTTTTGAATGGGGTCTCAGAATAAAATTACGAGACTTCCGTTACACTCAGATCGTGGTTCTTATCCTAGGGGAGGCTAAATCCCGACCCCGTCGGGAGTTCGGGTACGGGGCCGCGGGAGGGTGTTTAAGTTAATTAATTTATTTAATTAACCTACACCCCCCTCTCTTCTCCCTCATTTCCCCCTCCCCTGGCAAGCCTCTCCCCTATCCTCCTCCATATACGGTGAGGCGACTTCGGCGAAGTGGTCCCGCAAGGTGCGGCCACCCCGGCGGGTTGACGGCGAAGCGACGGGCTTAATCCCAATAAGTAGGTGGTTTTCGTTTGAGTTTTAAATCCCAAACCCCCCCCATTGAACCCCAATATTAGCATATATTTGTTGTTTAATCTTAGAACAAATTCCATGGTCGGGTAGTATTCATTTTACTCTTTCCATCGCTTCTTTCGGAATAGAAATCAGAGTTCGGAGTAACCTGCAGCACCTCGTCGAAGTTTGCGGGTTTTTTAATTTGTTCAGGCCGGTTTTGGGTTGATCCGGCGGGTTCCGGCGGTCCGACATTTTTCCAGGGCAGAGCGGCTCCAGGCGACGGAGGATTCCTGGGTGGCGCAGCTTCTGTCCGAGGAGGCGGCTGCGGACGGCGTGCCGGCGGATGGAGGCCAGGCGGGGTTCCGGGGGGCGGCTCCGGCGTAGGGCAGAGGGGTGCCACGAGGCGCGCGGCCCCGTGCAGGGCGACCGCGACCCGCGTAACGCGGGTCGATGCGGGGGAAAGGAGACCGGCCTTGATGGCCAGTCGGTGGCGGCAGGCCGGACTAAACCGGACCCGCGGCCGGGCCGCGGGCCGGCTGGGGGCGGACCGGGCCGGTCCGGCCCAAGAGAGTACCCCCTTTAAATTTCCGACGTCCGTAGCTTTCTCTACAGACGTCCGTTTTGCGCGCTGTCTGCGGCGGCGCAAACCTGACGCAGAGGCGGACCTTTTGAGATGGTTTCAGGAAATTTTAATTCCAGAAATGAGGGGCTGTGGAGTCGCGACTTGTCTTTAAGTGGACGAGTGTTTTTCCCGAGATCCTTGTTTTGGGCGGCGCAGACGCATCCGACGTCCGTTTTGAGCGCCGTCAGTGGCGTTGCGCCCCTGGCACTAAGGTGGAGGTTTCCAAGGTAGTTTCGGGTGTTGAGACTGGATTTGAGGTGTGGGCCCCACGACCCGTCTTTCGAGCTGCGTGCAGCGTTTCACGCCTTTCTCACCGGACATTCTTTCGAGGCGTGCGAGCAGTCGATTCGGGATGTTTTTTCGAGGGGATTGCAATGGTGCACTCCTCCCTCTCTAATTCATCACGATGGTGCGGGACCCACGAGGGTCGTTTGGGCGTCGATGGGGATTTTTCAATCTTTATCATCGGGTGACCGTTTTGGACAAGTGAATAGTCCATCTTGTGTGCTTTTTCAAGAGGATCACAATGGTGCGATCCGTTCGTTGTGTTTCGGGACCGGGTTGTGGGTCCCACGAAGCACCGCTCGTGTGCGGTTTGCCGGAACGTTTCTTTTTCTCTGGATATCCGTTTCACTCAATTGAGTAGTGCTTTTGACGTGTTTTCCCGAGGGGATCGCATTGGTGCGATGCGCCTGACTGTTTTCGGGGCCGAGGCTCAGGATCACGGGGCGCCGTTCAGGCGTGAGGTGGTGTTGGCAACTTTTCCGTCGGATATCTTTTGGAGGCAAGTAAGTAGTCAATCTCATGAGTTTTTCCGTGGGGATTACAACAGTGTAATCTGTTCAGGCAAGCGGAGCCTCATACGCGATCTTATTAAATGTAGAAATACGAAAGGTGCCCCGGTGGTGGTTCTTCTACCGTGTTTGTAGCGGACCTTTGGTGTATGATTGCGTGAACTCCTGGGAGAGTGAGGTTGGTGTTTAAAGATATGTGGTTGGTTGTGCCTCAGTCGTCGAGGTAGCAGGTTGGAGTTGTTACGTTACGCCATCGCGTTGACGTTGGGTGCTGAGTGCACGTTAGCCTTTGGGCTGGAACATGGTATACTCTGGGAGTATACGGGAACGCTTGGAGGTACATGTGGTTGTTTGTACCTGAGAACGTTTGTGCATTCGGTTGGGGTTGTTTTTGGGCCACACGTCGTGTGGGCCCCATGAGCGTGTCGTGTTCTGCTTTGCGTACTTTGACCTCTCGCTACGTAGAGGGTCCCTCAGTGCTCGTTTGCTCGACCAGCAGGGTGGAGTTTTTCCCCTGGCTCTGTGCTCGTTTATTTGACCAGAATGGTTGAGTGGTCTCACCCTAGTATCGTCCTCGATGGATTGGCCGGTAGCGGTGCTAGTGACACCCAGTGATGGAGAAGACGCTGAACCTCTTTTGGGTGAGTTGTTCTGCAGTTAGGTGGTTGGGCGATACCCACTACGTGTTCAGTTGGCCAGTGTTGTACCCTCCAATGGAGATGGCCAGAGCAGTTCTGAGTTTTACCCTCCAGCGGGGCTGGGCAGTGGGTTACTCATCGGCTTCTAGGGTCTACCCTCTAGCAGATTCTGGGCAGTGGATCACCCGATGCTCTTAGGGTCTACCCTCCAGCAGAGACTGGGTAGTGGGTCACCCGATGCTCTTACGGTCTACCCTCCAGCTGAGACTGGGCAGTGGGTCACCCGACGCACCTAGGGTCTACCCTCCAGTAGAGACTGGGCAGTGGGTCACCCGACGACCTCTTAGGGTCTACCCTCCAGCAGGGCTGGGCAGTGGGTCGCCCGTCGTCTAGTCCCAGGTCTACCCTCCAGCAAGGCTGGGTAGTTGGTCTCCTGACGACTTATTTCAGGTCTACCCTCTATAAAGGCTGGGCAGTGGGTCACCTGCCAAATTATTTCAGGTCTACCCTCCTACAAGGCTGGGCAGTGGGTCGCCTGTCGACTTATTTCAGGTCTACCCTCCAGCGGTGCTGGGCAGTGGGTCGCCAGATGATGTATTATGGTTTACCCTCCAGTAGGGCTGGGTAGTGGGTCACCCAGTATCTTATTATGGTTTACCCTCCAGCGGGGCTAGGCAGTGGGTTGCCTGATGATGTATTAGGGTTTACCCTCCAGCAGGGATGGGCAGTGGGTCACCCGATATCTGGTTATGAATTACCCTCCAGCAGGGCTGGGTAGTGGGACACCTGTTGGCATTCTAGACTCAATCCTTTCTACTAGGCTAGTCTGTGGCTTTCCTCTCTGACCACCAGAGCGGGATCCTTGGTTGTATGGGTCGGTGATGGAATGACTTTGACTTTGAGGAGACCTCTCGACTGCAGGGCAGTGAAGAGGTGTGGTTTGAATTTCCCTAGAACTCTCAAGTACGAGGGGCACTTTCCCCACCAAGACCCGTTCTTGTGACGCGATCTAAAACCGTGTGGGCGAGTTAGTGCCGCCCAAAGAGGATAGTGTCAAGGTGCGGTTATTGAGACCCTTGGCTTGCGGTTTCGGGCAGACATGCGGGATGCTGGGCATCGATGATGGAGTTTACTTCTGGGACTGTTGACGGCTCTTTTCTTGGGATGAGCTATGGGATGAATATCCCCTTACAAGTTTGTTTGGGATTCTTGACAGAGCATATATATGTATATACCTCGTACCAGTACCCACTCCTTGGGTTTTGGCTACTCTCCTTCCAGGAGAGGCGAAGACGCGCGGGGTATGCCACGTGCTTTCCGTGTCTAGCTTCTCGTGGTTGGAAGAGTCTACTCTCCTGCTATAGGTAGCGAAGACTCGACGGGAAGTTCATCTTCTCACCGCTTCCAGCTCCCTGTGCCTGGATGAGTCTACTTCCTTTATCTTGTTGGTTTGAGCTGGACTCTTTACTGCACTCTCTATTGTACTCCTTTACTATTCCCTATTTGCTCTACTACTCACCCATCGATACCTCCTTTGTTGCTCCCTCGAGCCTTCGGGGTATCCTACTGATTATTTTTTGTACTCACCCATGCTTGGTATTTTCCCGCACTTGGTGTTCCCTTGAAGACGATGGATAGGTGGAGCGTGACTTAAGTGGAGCGTACGAGCTTGGGAGCTTGGACCGCGTGCGGTGGTCATGGCTGGGTTCCAGGTGGGAGACCCGTCAGCTGTTTCTTTTTGTTTACATGTTTCCGGGTTGTGACACTTTTTGGTTGGGCGCGTGTTTTTCCCCTTTTCTTTTCATCTTGTACTTTGTACTATTTAGAGTTCTATGCACATATGTGGTTTATACATATAGTAGTTGATCTTTTTTACTCTTCCTATTCTTTCTTTTACTCTGCACTTTTGCATTGAGTGTGCGGCATGTGTGTGTACAGGTACTTAGCCAAAGGCCTCCCCGAGTTATTGTGCCTTCAGTGCTGGTCGCCAGCCCCTGGCCTATGGAGGCGGGCCTGGGGTAGTTGCGGCTCGAGCCCGGGTAGGGTCGGGTCATGACATGTGTGCTATATACATCTTACATCTAGAGTAGCTATATATGAAGACTGATTACCTCTATAGTTATGTTGATGAATCGATCTATATGATCCAACCCGATGTATTTTAAGAATAAGGTAAAGAGAACTTGGTTTACAGGTTGAAAAAGTCTTTGTAAGATCTCAAACAGTAACCATGGTGTTCGTATAAGAGATTTGATTCCTACATCATGAGCCTTGGATACAAAAGACTTCATTTATATCATTTTGCATGTTTCAATGGTTTGGATGGTAATGATTTCATCATTCTTCTATTATGTGAAGATGACATGGTGGTTACAGGCCCAAATAATTATCATATCCAAGAGACGAAGACATGATTGGCTTGGTAGTTTGATATAAAGGAAATGGGACCTGAAAAAAATATTCTTGGAATACAGATTTACCGATATAGAAATAATGGGAAGATTTGGATATCATAGAAGAATTACTTATAGATAATCTTGAAATTCTTCAACATGAAATATTTTAAAACAATATCTACACCTCTTCCCATTAATTTCAAGTTATACTCAGTGATGATTCCTAGAAATAGATAAGAGAGGATGGAAATATATTGAGTATTGTATGGATTAGAAGTGGGTAGTCTAATGTTTATTATGGTTTGTACAATATCATACATTGAACATGCAGTGGGTGTAGTTAGTCAGTACTTGGAGAGTCTAGGATGGGAGAATTGGAGAATAGGGAATAGGATCCTGAGATATATCAAGGAGACCTCAAATAATTCATTATGTTATGGAGGATCAGATTTCACTATTAGAGGATATGTTGATTTAGATTTTGAATGAGATTATGATCGAAGGAAATCCACTTCAAGTTATGCGTTTACTCTTGTATGGGGAGATGTGAGCTGTATTTCCAAGTTACAATCACTTGTGGCATTATCCATGATGGAGTCAGAGTGCATGGTATCTACATAGGCTTGTAAAGAGGAGACTTGGATGAAAAGGATGTTGGAGGAGCTCGGGCATAGATAGGTTCAAATTCCATTATTATGGGATAGTCATAGCGCCTTAAACATTGTAAGGAATCAATATTTTCATTCTAGGATGAAGCACATTGGGGTACAATATCACTTTGTCCAAGATGTGGTGGAGGAAGGATGTGTGGATATACCAAAAATTCACACTAAAGAAAACCTATCAAATTTCTTGATGAAGGCGATTGACTCTAATAAGTTCATATGGTGCAGATCCTCGATCGGACCCATAGAGATATGAGCTGCATTTTCAGAAGATAGAAAGGACATGTGCAGATGTGATTGGATCTCAATCAAATCTCTATGTGGGAGATGTGTTGACAGAATTGGTTTTTTCCAAAGATGATGCTGCCCCAAATTTTTTCAAAGGGGGTTGGCGGCTGTATAGATGTGGTGGGTGGCCTACCCCACCAATCCCATCCAGTATAGGGAGGAATAAAAGGGGAGGCTTTCCTATAAAAGGCATTGGATTCCCTAGTTTATTCATCATCACCTTAAATTTATATTCACTATCGGTTCATCATTTATGTGTGTTAGTTGTGAGGTTTGTTTCCCCAAATATTAAAGAGAGAATAATATGAGAGTTTTCTCTTTGTAATAGTGACAGATTTTGTACCCATTTTTACCCATAGTGGGATCCTTCTATTTGCCCCTGGTTTTTTACCCCTTTCATTTGGGGGGTTTTCTAAATTGCATCATGTGTAATTTATTTTCTGTATTTTTCTCATTATTTTATCCCGTGATTTTCACTACACTAGTGGCCCAATAGTTTTTGGTCCCAACGATGATCCTTATGTGTGCCCACCCCTATACGCATCTTGTTTACCCCTACCTTCACACCACCACCTCTCCTCCATCATCCACATTGTTGTTGCCTGGTCCTCTTTTGAGAATCATTTTTGCTGCCCAAAATTTCTTTCATTCCCCTCTCTAGTTATTTAGTCCTTTTTCAGGCATCACTTTATACGCCCATACATCTGTCAGGCCTCACTGCTGTTTTGTAGACATCAATTAGGCCTCACTGTTATTGATACCCAAATCTCGATTGGTCACCACCACCATTGCTGACAACTATGATTTGTTATTATCATGCACTAGAGTTATCTTCACTAGCACCATTTTATTGTGTCCATGCATGTCGAGCACCCTTTCACCCAACCTTATTGGGTCCACAATATTGGAACTATTTCACCCAAACTTATTAGGTCTAGAAGACGGTAGTCTTTATACACAACCACGTTGAGGTCACTCTCCAGTCGCTGCTTCAGCCAGGCTTATTATTCAAGCACTAGTTTTCATCAGCATGAGAAATTTTTTGTGGTCATCTCTTTTTAAATTTTAATAATTATTTCTCAATAATTTATAACATGAAGATTTCACATAGAGGTGGGTGGATAAAAATAAGTGCACGACACATATGAGGATATACATTATTTTATTTTAGACATTTTATGTAATAAAATTGGATATATCCGGCTTAAGGGGGAGCATTAGGAGTTTTTTTCTTTGTTTTATTTTATTATGTATCCATGCTAGGAAAACCTAGATTTTTGAGGAGTGTTAAATTATTTAAATATTTTAGATATTTAGATTAGGTTTTATTGTTTATGCCTTATCCCATGTATTTTAAATTTCAAGCTCTCTCTTATTTTTGTATTGGATTACATATAAATAAATTATTTGGCCTCTCTTGAGAGTAAGATAGTAAAAATTATGCTTCCACTTGTAAAATCATAGGAGTCTAAAGGTAAACTCATCTCCAACTATTTGACTCATAGTGTGAATTGTTTTTGAGAAAAATCTTATGATTCTCGATAGACTCACAATAAGCTCTCTCACTCTTGCAGAATCATGGATTTTTACAATTGAAATATAATACCCCATTTCAAAATCTAAAAATTCATGTTGCAAAGCTTGAGTGCACTATGATGCCTCAGGTTTCGATTTTTTCATATCTACTCCTCTGGAACTGCATCACGTACATGTCCCATCTCTACTTCTCTGCTGCTACTACCTCACACAAGATCTACCTCTTCTCTAAGTCTCTAATGCTACCTCACACAACACAACCCACTATAGACCCTTTCTCTCAACCTTACATCACATATGGGAATCAACTAATGGGGGTTCTTTCTTCACATGTTATTCTTTATAACTATATCCAACACCCACCTCTACTACTTTGAAGTTCGGTGGACTAGAAAAATCCAGGTGAGTTATGCTATAAGTCCTCGATCTCTCCTCCATGTGCTTTTTTAATGCATTTTTAGAATTTATTAAATATGAACTATTGCATGAATTTGATATTTACTATTGATTATTTTAATGAGAATTATTGGTATCTGACTTAATTAATGTGATTTTTTGGTTTCAATTCCAATTTTAATTTTTTTTGCATCAATTTGTTTTAACCTGATGTTGTGAATATTCATTTAAAATGTAGATATTTGCATAGTAGATGGATTCAAAGGTTTATATATGAGGAACGTAATGGGTATGAAATTTTTTATTCTTTCCTCACTTGTAATGTGTTCGTGGGTTTTAAAGGATCCTACAACTTCTGGTCAGATAGTGCTTTAAAAGATATGATAAGATTGAGAGTATCTCTCCCACGGGTTTTTCCTGTAGAGTATTTTTTTTTATTGTTGAATTATACTCTTATGAGTCCACAATTCAAGTTTAATATCCCCAAACTATTCAAAGTAGACTAATGAGGTTAAATACCTTTCTTGAGAGGCACAGTTTCTAGATCTCTTTCTACAGATTTAATTAGAATTTATATGATAAGGTTTACTAGACTACAGAGAGGGTTAAGATTTTGAAAAAAATTATTACACTTCCAAATGGAATAAAATGTAATTGGTTGTATCAAACACAGGAGGAATAGATCTATATCATTCCAAACTAAGTAAGTGAATTCTGAATGGATACTGGTTTGGATAATATGATCCCTCACATAGAGTTAGAGTGCACCCTTTCTATTTACAGGCCATTTTATCCTTTCTAATGAAAAATATTATTCTATATTATCCCATAAATTCCATAATCCGCCTCATCTTAAATATGAAAAAATCATCAAACCCAGACTACATTATCTCTCAGGTTTTTCTAGCATGTGTGATTAAAATAATAATAATAATAATAATAATAAAATAAATCAAATAACATATTATTTATATAGCATAGGTAATGATACATACCTTGAGCCAAAAATCCACCTATATTTGATTACTTAGTTTATATTGAAGGAATAATGTACTAGAATTATAGTACACAGGGGAGAAGAATGGAAATTCTGATGAGTTATACAATAGGGCTACCCACTCTCCCGCCCAAGCTAAATGGCCAAATGAAACAAAATAATATTCTCTACCTTCACCTGCCCCCATCTACCTGTATTTAATATCCACTATATACCACTGGAAGCCCAAAAAATGTAAATAAAAATAAAATATTTCCCCTGGAATCAAGTTTCCACATCCACACACAGATATCACTCACCATCTATAATGCTCCATTCCTATCATTTTCACCCTCTAGAGAAACCACATTTCACTCTAGGTGGATGTTAAGATTCATTTTGTGGATAAAGTTATAGAATCCATGAGATGCATCATAGTAAGAACAAAAATATCCCCAATATTGTCCCTTATTTTGGGAAACTACATTATTAATCCTCTGCAGTTTATTAAAAATTTGGTGGAATCCTGAATTAAGTTTATGGGGAATTTTGGAGATCATCAAATATTGATTGTATCATCTGGAGTTTTTAAAGAACCTCATACCTTAAAAATACACAAATCTTACAAATATGAGAGTTTAATTACTAAAAACCAATCTCTAGTATGAGGTCCAAGAAAATTGGAATTCATACCTTCATCAACAACTATGTAATTTTACTACTTTTCAAAGAAGTGAGAACAAAAAATTGGAGTTACGGGGAAACTGTGTTGGATTTGGTTCCCTAGAACCAACTTCTATGAACATTATGATAACCAATATTAATTTATTTGAATATTAATAAAATATTTATCACATTATGTTTTTTCTTCAATGTGACATAAAATGTGATAATTTCCTTGGAGTAGTTGTCGAACTAAAAGTTCATATATGTTCTTTACTGTGATGAGAACCCAGAAGTGTCATGATAGTATTCATAAATATATGTTCTATATCTGGATAAAATCATTTGAAGGACACAAATGATACCCACTATTAAGGGTGGAGACTCATTTAACATTGAGGCACCTTCTCATTGCATATGCCCATGTTATTATCCAGTGTAAGATATTTTGAGAATGACACTCGCCGGTAGGAAATCCAAATTTATGTGTCATTGGATGCTCCTTTCTATAGATGTGTGTATTTTTTTAACAAGTTAAAGGTCAAGAAACCTTTATTAAAAAAGAAAACAAGAGATCCTCTTTTGAAAAATGGGGTAAGAGGGAACTCATTATAATCCACATGGAAAAATGCTAATAAAACCAAACCTGAAGGAAAAAATGACTAGAACATCCAATGAGAGATAGATATCAAGATACGAAAAAGATTTCGTCTCCACCCTCCAAATAGATTATACAGTAGTTTAGTTAGTCTAGTATAATCATCGCCCCTTCCAAAAAATTTTGTCATGTTGGTAGCATAACTAGGCAGAGCACCACTCCATCACTGAAAATTGAAGGAAGGACCATGAGATAGGTTCCAACACACCTATCTTTCTTTCGAGCCACCTACCTGAATTTTTTTTGAGAAAATCACAGCAAGTCAAGTTCATGTAACACAAATCAAGACCAAAACCATTATGAAGAATAAAGTCAGAGTGCCCATTCATCCAAATAGAATAATAGATGGACGATGATGAGTGTCAGCATACCCATACCTCTTATGAGGTCTCCCACCCAGAAGTACCTACAAGAAGCTATACCACACCAAATTCAATGAAATCAGATCCAAATATCAAAGTGACACATGCACCCTCATAAAACAAAAGGCCCCAAAATTCTAAATACCTTTAAAGAAAACAACCAGAAAACCTACATAATATCTGAGCCAACGACAACATGGATGCTACTTCCATTCTACAGGCACCTAAAACAGAGCATGAAACTGAATCATCCCATCTTCCAACCACCCATTTCTCCCTCCAACACTATCTAATTCGTCATACCCTACAAAAAACCCAAAAGTTGACCAATAAAGGTTTTCACTATGTGAGGAGGCCATCTCACCACTTGTCCAACACAAACCACCAACCAAAGCTAGAAACAATCCACCACCCTAATGTCAATCCACCACCACGTGATAGGTCTAGAGATCATTGATCGAACTTTGAATGATGTAGGGGGAACCCAAATCCAAAGCATATATGAGGATGAGGGAATCCCCACAGCAAAATCCAGGAGCTTACAAGGTCATCGAATCTATCGGGTCAAGAAGGGCACATGAAAAGCCTTCAAATAAGGTGGAAGACCATAGTTGTTTCCAATAGATCCATCAACATAAATATGGAGAGACAAAGCCTCTAATAAGATGATCCAATGAGACTGAATGAGATCCATAAAGAAGATCCTAAATCCCTAGGCGAGGGAGGGGCTCTTCTAGGCTAGTGGGAAGCCATCAAGTCCATTTTCAAATGTGTGTATTGATCCTTAAGTTTTATGATTATTATTAAAGGGTATTATAAGTCACATATCTAATGTATTAATGAAAAATATGATGACATATGTGCACAGAGAGGTAGGATACGTTGGGTGCATCGTGAGTAATATTTCATTAATGAATAATACAAGAAAGGATTTGTGTCTTATGTTCTTTAATGAAAGTTGATATCTCAGGCCCTTCGATGGAAATGATATAGCCTAAATAAATTCCTGGTCATGGTGTTCTATAGGAAAGTTAAATTTTTGATAATTCAAAGAAAGAATCATCAAGCACATAGGTTGATGGAACCAGCATACAACCAACTTATTTAGATATATCTTGATTAAGATATTATATTAAATATCAAGCATTTATATGATGTATTATGTCATTGAGAAATTAACTTCTTTCTATATGGGTGTCTTAGTTTATTGTTGGATACTAACCATGGACTTTAGATTTATTTACATAATTTCATAGAGAAAGAGCCCTAGAGAGTCACACACTAAGTGTATTAGGAATATAAGTTAAATAATATATTATTATTCATTATTAAATAGGTTGAATAAATATTATTCCCACAAAGAGATTAATAATTATTCATGTTTTCTTGATCGCATATATTTTGTCACCAGTTATTTGAGAGAATATTATGTGAGCAGAATATTTAATAAATATTTATTTTTTATTTAGTGAATATAATATTTATTTATTTATTAGTGAATAATGAAATTATATTTATTTATTAAATAAATAATTGTTATTCAAGGTCCAATAAATATTGTGGAGGAATAGAGGACCGAGTTTAATGGTCCAATGATAAATAATATATATTGAATATTATTTGGATAAATAATATTTAATTTAATTGATGAGTTTATCACATGTCATGAAATATTATTATTATTATTATTGTTATTATAGACATGGGGTTTTATAGGGATTATAAAAATTATAAGGGTGAATGTGCAATTTTTATTTTCTAACTCTAGTAGTATATAAACCCAATTCTGTTATTTTCTTAAGAGAGCTAATTCATTTTGTTTTGCACAACAAGATTTGGAGAGGATCCTATCAAATCCCTAGAGGGATCCCTCTCTAGGAATGATCTCAATAATGGAGATTAATCCTCATCTACCACCATTATCAAGTCTAGAGATATCAAAGAGAATCCTTCCTTGAAGTGATTCTTGGAGTTATCAAAGGCGAGCGACGAAGGAATTAAGATCTACTGTGTTATCATCCAGATATTCCTATGACAACATTCAGAGGTTTGTGGAACATATGTGGATCATCACTGGAGGGAATCTATTCCTGATTTCCATAATCTTATGGTGGTATGATGTAGAGACTTTATCAGATCCATCATCCAATAAATAATTTCTTGCAAGGTAATTCTTTACTTTCATAAATTAATTATAAATAATGTGATGATCCTATATTTTGGTTTCAGTTTTCTTTCAATTTTCCTTATTATTTTATTATATTATGTTTATAATAACATTTATCCTCAAGTAAATCATGGATTAATCTTCGATCATGAAAAAAATCTGAGTTGGTCCTTCCTCCATGCCACTTCTATCATGCCCAGAACTAACAAACTGATATTTTTCCAGGATTCTATTGAGTTGAAACCCCAAAATTATTTTAGTACATCCTTCATCGATTTTTCATGGTTTCTCGAAATGCATATCTCCTAATCTGACATAACCATCACATGTTCATCATTCATGGCTAAAGATGTAGATTCAATATTAAAGTCAATATTATCTAATTCACATTCAGAATGTGTATATGATTGAATGAGATTGTTCAGTGGGAGAAATTTGACCTTATTTGGCTTACTGACAATGGTTCCAAATTCATAATAAGATGTTCTACCACTAATTTCGACCAAATCATCACTAAAAATATTATTTTTGTTGCGAGAAAAAAGTATCTTACCAACAACATTAAGTATCAGGTTTCTAAACAATAACAGTTGAAAATAATGTAATGCCAAAACTAGACAACATTTTCTAACTGGATATCCCCCTATAATTATAATAATGTGTTAGTATATGACCATCAAGTGTGTAAAACTTGCATGGGAATCTTTATCTGACATGCTTTCATTCTTCCACAAACATCTGAGTGTTAAAAGTAGAAATGTATCCTAATAGTTTATCACCGTAATAATATTTGAACATGAATAACTAAGAACAGAAAGCCACTAATGAAGGAAAATGGAAAGTAGAAGATCGCTCACCTTGGATTCCTACTTCATTCCACTGTAGGTTTCTTGTGCCTAGGGCATGCAATAATACATATATCAAGTCATTATTTGGCCCGCAAAACACAAAAAAAATCAAATTTATAATTATTATACCATATCGATTATTTGTTTTAGACTAGTTGGTTCATGTCTTATAGAAAGGTTTTGAAGATTGAATTGTAACATAATTTTTAGTAAGCAAAGAATAATCAATATAACATGATTGTAGTTTTTGAAAAAATCACAAATTTTTTCAACATGGTAGCGATGAATAATAAAAATTAGGAATTCAAGACATAGAAATTAGTGCTCCATGGTTGTATTTTGTGTGGATGAAACTTGTTCCAAAATACCATCCACCATTAACACTAGTGTAGTAAGATTTATTAATGGGTAAACAGGTACATTGACCTTTTGAATTGGAATAAATATGAATCATTGAGTATTTTTCTTAAATACCTTCTTACTGGATCTCCTTTAAAAAAATTGAAACAGTATTAACTTCATCCTCTTGTGGATTTAAACAAGAGAAGTTTTTGGGAACACAAGGAGTTCTGGTTTTCAGAGTAAGAATAGAAAAAATACTAATTTCTAAAATGATTTATCTTTATATTTTTTCAAATTTTCCATGCTTTTAGAATCTAGTGATACAAGGACTCGGTCTTAAAAGTTTCATAATATAGTTAATTTAACTAGAATTGACTTTAGTATATTCCCAAATATATTTTAATTTTGGAGTTTTATAGAATTAGTTCATAATTCATACATAACAACACACAAGCATTCAATTTAGATACTACTAAAACAATATCCATTTTTTCATAATACAAAAGTATTTAAAGAGAAATCATGATTTCATTTCATGAAAAATCTTCACAACATTCAACATATCTTTTTTATTTTCTCTTACAAAACCTTAAAACCATTGAAAACATTTTAAAACATGGTATGCACACAAAAAACTCAGTAAGGGACATAAAAAGAAGAAAATAAACTATTATTCCATGAATACTTATAAACACATGAAAGATATAATTCCCTCCCTTAAAAGTAACATATACTTTGTGAAAACATGAGTTTTCCATAAAACATATCCAATATAAACTATACCATTTAGGTAACTTGGGGAATCATTTTTTTCCATACTTGTGATTTTAATCCTCAAAGCTACTATATGATTTGTATCCCTCATGGATACATTACAATGTAACCCTCATAGCTACCTTATGATGTAACTATCATAGTTACACTTGGAATAACCATTATAGTCAAATTCCAACATACCCAATCCATTGGAGGGATATCATGTACCTACCAATATTTGGTTTATAATGTAACCAACCCTTGTCATAAAAAATTCCCAAGAACTAGAACATAATCACAAAATATGAATAATTGCATAAAAAATACATTCCTTGCAGAAAATCAATTAATTCAAAGGAATATTGTGCACATATAAAGGAAAAAATTTTATTTGAAAATAATCATGTAATATTGTAAATAATACTTCAAAGAAATAATGATTCATGAAATCAGGAAAATCTTCTTATATCATATAAGTTAAAAAAATAATCTTTTTGAATTTCATAAAAAGATACATTTAAGAGGATTTTAAAAGGAATGTCTCTTACCTCTGGTTCGACTTCAAACATGTTCAAACCGCCAATATAATGGTGTAAAGAGTCTTCTTAATTTATTAAATAAATATATTCATATTTTTAATACCATATATAATATTTTTATAATGTATTTCCACCCATTTATTGATAATATTTTTTTTTATTTTCATTGTTTTGGGGGAATTCATTTTATGGTTTTATTTTCGGTTCATTATGGATATTCTTGTAAAATGGAAATAATATGTAATGTCTTGTAATTTCTGAATATATATTTTTAAATTGTATGGAAATATTTCGAGACCACACACTTTGACGGGACGTGATTCCGAGACCTGGGGATCCCGAAACAAAATTTTTAACTTTTTTTAGTTCATTTAAGTAATCATGAAAGCAGGTTTTCTAACATTTAATTCAGCACATGGATAAAAAATCCGAGGGAACTGTTGAACTCAGAATGCTAATATTTTCCAAGAAAAGACTTAACTTCGACCGGAAAGGGTTGGACCGAAAAGTTAATTTTTGGACTTTTTGGAAAAATAATAAAATAACATAAAATTTAATTTTATTTCTTTTCTCACCATTGAGTGGAGAATGAAGGTGCTACAGTTTGTTGATGGGGTTAATTAAAGGAATATCCTTAATCACTCAATTTTGAGTCATAACAGATACATTATTTCATAAATGAAATAGTGTAACAACATAATGTCACAACATAACAGAAATGTTGTGATGTGTTTCCTTTTAATGGGTTAACACAATGGAGAGTTTGAAATTAAACTGTGAAAATTATCTGATTAGACTACGACAAGGATGCCCACCAACGACGAATGATGAATGTTGGAAGGATTGCTAGACACGTCGACGCTTTACAAAGAATGGGATCGGGAAGCGATGAGCGCCAACGGAGCTTGAATCCTCAAGGGACAAGTTCTTCAATGATGAACAATGATTTAGGTAGGGGTTTATTTTTTTTACTTTTTCCTCGTTCTTCATTCTAAACAACGAATGTATATCAACCCACGAACAGGTTGATCCACAAATCATCCGTTCTTGCAGAAGGGTGATGTTTCATGGGATTTTATATTCAGGATTTAATTGTTGTTGATAGAAAATCATCCCCAAACCTCCCCTATTTTAAAACTCTAATGCGGTGGGTGTAGTCCTACATGAATTAGGCTTGAGCCCCTCCGCTTGTGTGTTCTTCATGGCCAAGTTTTCACATTGGCGACATGGAGGATCTAAGGCCTTTTAATGAAATAGGGGATCCCCCAAAGGCCATAGGCACAAGAAGCACGAGGAATGGACCACTAGAGTGGACTCGTGTGTCCGTAGAAGAACCCATCAGTGCACTGACACCTTCCCCAGTGGTGGACCACGGTTGCGGCTGCAGGCGGGTGGCGTAGCACCATGACGGTGCGCTGGATGAGCATTGTGGTCAACCAAATGCAGTATTGAGGCAAGCCCCGTGGCTGGGAATGGGTGGATGCAGCAACTCAGCCACATCAGTGAACTACAGAAGTGGCATTGTGCCGCTTCCCACATGGCACCATGCCACGTCCCATGCAGAAAAATCCATGGTCGCTTGATCGCTATGGAGGAAACAGCCCCGCATCAACTATAGGGTGAGAGGGGAGTCAAACGCTTCTTCCAGTAACATCTCGACCAGGTGGACCGGTCCGCCTATGATAGAACAGGTAGGTCCTGGACCAGACCCACAACCCCATGGACCAAACACAAGCCGAGCTGGCTCTGGGTCGGTTTGGGTCGGTCCGACCTAGTCGGACCGGACCCGGACCTAACCATATCCTTTTTGAAAAAATGCCTATATCTTTCAAACCAGGTGTCCAATTGATGAGAAGGTCGTGGTTTTGGAAACCTCGATACAAGATGGATATTTTGAAATACTCTATAGAGGATTTAATGGAATTTTAAATTCAAAAAATGGATTGGGGAACGGTTCTCCTGAGATCAAGTGTGGTACATGCGGAAACCTTTCGGTTGGCTGAGGCCTAATGACTACTGACAAGAGACCCTATGTGAATCAGATACTTTGGCCCAGTGAGAAGTGGCTTCTATGTGACCCAACATGCCCACAGTTAGGAGCGGCTTCTGTGTGACCTAGAAAAACCATGGTACTCGACATGGGGAGTACCATAATATGGCTATAGAAGGGAAGCGAATTCTATGTGACCCGACATGTGCATGGATGTGTGACCCAGAATACCCATGGTACTCATCAGGGATGAGTACCAAATCAATCCTAGGTTAGTGGGAAACTGCTTCTATGTGACCCGACAAGCCCATTGTACTCATTTAGTCGGAGTTCTCCAGTATCCCAAGGAGTTTGATGATGTGACTAATGGTCTTACTTTCCTACTATAGAATATACCTGGTGTGAGTTGTGTTGCTTCATGATCATTCTGGGTGATCATGATTTGTAGTTTGGTTATGGATTTCTTTGTGGTCTTTCTTTGTTATTTTTTGGTCCCTACTGAGTATATTGTTACTCACCCCCTACACGGGCTTCACCCGCATGTGTTGTGTCTGGTGCAGATGACCACCGCCTTGACATAGGACTTAGTGGCCCAAGACCTGTTGGTGCCCAGTGAGACAAGGAATATGGGGCATACTTATATGACTTCCAACAGCTACACCGTATTTACCCATAAGGTGGGGTTTTTAGTGGATGTTTATCCAGAGTTTTTTTTGTAATTCCTTGTTTTCTAGTTAGTCTTTTGTTGGTTTTGTCTTATGGCCCAATTGAATTTCAGTTGTACTTGTACTCAGTGATCATTTAGTGCCATGTTTGTTTAATTTTATAGCTTCGAAATGTGGTTGTGTGTGCCTGTATATAGGTACTTAATAAAATTCCTCCCACATACAGGTTGACACCTTTGGTGCTAGTCACCAATATCTGGCCTTCGGGAGGCGGGCTTGGGGTATGTCACGGCACGGGCCCTGGGGGACGGGTTGTGACAAAGTGGTATCAGAGGTAGTTCATTTATACCTCAAATACCGATAGTCTTTTGCTTCATTTTGGGAATACAGTGTTGAATGTTTCTTGATCGACTTTCATATTTTGGGAGTCCAATGTTGGTGCAGCAGCCGACGTTTCCAAAAACCAGGACCCTAAATTCTGCTTTTCATCTCTATACATGAAAACACTGGTTTCATAAGTGTCACCTTATGATATTCATGAATAAGTGTTAACTCACAAGGTATAATCTTATGACTGTGGTATATATTCATTTGTTTCAGGTTCCCTCCACACAGACAGCCATCTAGGCTTCTGATATGTGATCGTGTGGACAACCTTCCTAGCAATTAGGCATCGGTTTAGGGACCAGTGCTAGTGATGGCATCATCAGGTGTTTCTCCGGTGTTGCCACGACTCATTGATCTGCAGTTAATGTCAGTGTTACTGGTAGAGGATGTATGCAGACTCAGTTCCATGCATGATTTTCATAGACAGAGACCTCCCAGGTTTACGGGAGAGATAGATCATCAAGTCACTGAGGACTGGCTGGAGGCAGTGACATGGGACTTCTTCTTAGTGAGGACACTGCTTGACCAGATGGAAATCTGGGCTGAGAGCCTTCTACAGGGCTCAGTAGGGAGATGGTGGATCTTGACCATCCATACACATTATGAGGCAACCCTCACCTAGATAGACTTTGAGCGGATTTTCCAGGAGCAGTTTTTCCCTGCGAACTTACACTCTGTGTGCAAACATAAGAAGATTCACCTACATTAGGGTATCCTGTCATTGGTTGAGTACTTTGCAAGGTTGGAAGACCCATCCCTATACTCGACATACATAGTGTGAGGCCCATTCTTTAGGGCCCATACCTTTGAGTAGGGACTCATATGGGAGATCAGGGACTCCATGGTGTCTCTCAGCATACCCACTCAGAATGGGGTTGCTGGAGCGAGCCCTTCTTGTAGAGAGATTCCTGGCAGAGCAGGTGCCGATAGCTGGATCCACCAGCAGACCTCAGGTAGCATAATTTTCAGTAGTGAGCAGCAGACAGTAGACATGGGGATCCATGAAGGTCAGGTCTTTCAGAGGGTGACCCCAGGACTCATGGTCGGAATTACGGGGCTCCTAGAGCAGAGGGAGTGAGCGGGGGACCAGGTTGTGCTTCACGTGTGGCGGATAGGGACACATGGCTCTAGACTGCCCGAACCGCCGCACATATGATCATCATATGGTCGAGGGACCACCAAGGAAAATGAAGAGGTTCGATTAAGGTGGTCCGCAGGGTGGCAGACGTGGCAGGGGAGCAGGCCGAGCAGCAGGTGGTGGATGATGGTTCAAGGTGCTACCACCACCACCCCCAGGTGGTCCACCATGGGCTCAATGATCCGGTGAATAGGGGTGACGCCAACTTTAGGCAATAGAGGCCTAGAACCACGATGCTCTAGAGATTATTATAAATAAAATCTATGTCTTATCCACCTCATCTGTAGTTATTATAGACACAACTGTCGGTCAGTCATTCTTTTCCACAGACCTCGTTCTAGGCTCAGAGATTTCTGTGGAGTCGTTGGCTCAATCCTTACGATTAGAGACTCCTACGAGAGGGGAATAGACAATTACACACTGGTTATGATAGTGTGATATTACTCTAGGAGGTGAGATCTTTGGCTGGGATATCCTAGTAGCAGCATCAAGTCCTTACAATGTCATCTTGGGTATGTAATGGTTATCTAAAGTCCATGTTCAAATCAATTATATTATGTTCAAAGTGAGGTGTCTCTGTAAGGATAGGACCAGGTTTTCCTTCACCAGCGAGAAGTGAAATTTCGTAGCACATGATAGACATTCTTAGAGGAGGGTATAACCAATCACTCACTAGTTAGCAAGAATCACCCTCAGTGTAGTGGATAAGAGGATTCTGAGATTTCCTATAGTGGTGGACGAGTATGTGGATGTCTTTCCTCAGGATGTTCTAGGGCTAACTCCTCGCAGGGAGGTAGAATTTTGTATCAATCTGTTCCTAAGGATGGCACTGATATCTAAACCAACATAGCAGATGGATCCCATAGAGCTAAATGAGTTGAGGGTATATCTAGAGGACTTGTAGGAGTAGGGGTTCATAAGGCCCAATGTTTCACCATGGGAATCCCCAGTGTTTTTTGCCAAGAAGGGAGACGAGAGCGTGAAGCTATGCGTGGACTTCTAGCACCTGAACTAGGTGATCGTGAAGAAAAAGTATCGACTACCAAGTATTGATGACCTCTTCGATTAGTTGAAGGGAGCAAGGTGGTTCTCAAAGATTGACCTCAGATCATTATATCATCAGCTTTGGGTATGGGATGAGGACGTAACGAAGATTTCATTCAGATTCTGGTATGGCCACTATAAGTTTTTCTATGCCTTTCAACATATCCAATTCCCCAGTAGTGTTCATAGGACTCATGAATAGTCTCTTCAAGCCTTACCTCGATCATTTCATAGTGTTCTGTATTGATGACATCTTACTGTACTCAGTATCGGAGGAGGAGTACGCTACACACCTGCAGATAGTCCTAGATACACTCTGAGAGAACCATATTTACAGCAAGCTCTCAATGTTCCATTTCTAGATTTGGGAAGTCCACTTTCTGGGACACATTATCTCAAAGGCTGGAGTTTCAGTGGATCCGGTAATGATAGAGGAAGTGCTTTCCTGGGAGCCACCCAGGAGCGTGACTGAGGTGCGGCGTTTCTTGGGGTTGGCTAGATACTACCAGAGGTTCGTGCCTTAATTTTACACAGTATCATCACCTTTATCAACCTTGACATGGAAGGGACAACCCTTTGTGTGGATGGAGAAGTTCTAGAAGAGTGTCTAGGAGCTGAGGCAGAGACTGACGAGTTCCCCCATATTGAGACTACTGAAAGAGGGTATTGGGTATATATTCTTTTGTGAATCATTAGGGGCCAGGCTAGGTTGTGTCCTGATGCCGGAGAGAGCAATGATTGCCTATAGATCATGGAAGTTAGGGAACAATGAGTAGAACTACGTGACCCAGGACCAAGATTTAGCATTATTAGTTTTTCGTTGAAGATGTGGTGACACTACATGATGGTTGAATAGTTTACCATCTACTTCGAACACAATAGTCCCAGGTATATATTCTCACATAAGGACCTAAACTTGAGACAATGGTGATTTTTGGAGTTCCTTCAGAACTATAACTTTGAGATAGTCTATACTTTTGGGAAGGGGAACGCAGTTGAAAATGTGCTCAGCAGGAGGTCCGGTTTATAACTACTGAGTGAGGTGACAGAGAAGATAGCTGTGAAGTAGATATCCTTTCTGGATGATAATGTAGAATCTTAGATTCATTAAATGACTCTCACTCCCCCACTCTTACAGCTAGTCAAGGAGGAATAGCTTGTGGAAGATGACTGCGAGGCCTGACATGCATAGATATCCTCAGGACAGGTTCCTGATGAATTTTTGATAGGTGGGGAGAATTTCATCATTTTCAGAGGACACACCATATTACTAATGACGTTGAGGGAGGAAGTGTTGAGGGAGTTTCATACATCCCCTTTAGCGGTAAATCCAGGTGTGGTGAAGATGTAACAGGACCTCTGACGTCCTTACTGGTGGCCAGAGATGAGGAAAGTGGCTACAGAGTTCGTTTCACAATGCCTCACTTTTCAGTAAGTGAAGGCTGGGCATCAGGTCCCAGCAGGCTTGGAATATCCACTTAAGGTACCAGAATGGAAATGGGATGGTATCCCCATGGACTTTCTGATAGGGTTACCATGCACGTCCAGGGGCCACGATTCTATCTGGGTGATCGTTGACCGACTCACCAAGTCAGCTTACTTCCTACCCATATGGTAATAGGTATTGGTAGAGGGTTTAGGATACCTATACATATTAGAGATAGTGCGGCTTCACGGGGTACCTTCAACTATCATCTCAGACTATGATGCATGATTTACATCCCGGTTATGGGAGGGATTACATGAGGTGTTCAAGACTCAGTTTCACTTGATCACAGATTTCCACCCTCAGACAGATGGTCAAACAGAGTGGACCATACAGACCATGGAGGACTTGCTTTGTGCTTGCGTTATTGATTTGTTTCACTGTTGGGAGGACCACCAGACACTAGTGGAGTTTTCATAGCACAATAGCTATCAATTCACCATTTTAATTCCACTATTTGAGGCCTGATATGGGTGGCCATGCAGATCACTTATATGCTGGACAAACTAAGGGGAGTTAGCACTCATGGGTCTCGAGTTGGTAGAAGCTACCACTGAGAAGGTGCAGATCATCTAGGAGCAGATGATGATTGAACAGAGTAGGATGAAATCGTATGCTAAAAGGAGGTGAAAACCCTTGGAGTTTGAGTAGGGAGACCATGTTTTTTTCATGTCTCTCCCTAACGGGGATTGCAGAGATTTGGCCGGGGTGGAAAGTTATCTATGAGGTTCATCAGAACATTCCAGATTCTGATTAGAGTTGGGAATGTGGCATACCTCGTATATCTTCCCCCAATGATGCATCGGGTGCACAATGTTTTTCACGTGTCGTAGCTGAGGAGGTACGTGCATGATCCATCACACGTCATCGACTGGGGAGAGCTAGATATTGACAATGGGGAGACATTTGCAGAGTTCCCAGTAGAGATAGAGGATCGACATAAGTAGGTCCTTCATGGATGTTTGATTCCTTTGGTGCGTGTTTAGTGGCATCATGAGAATCTCTAGGAGACCAAATGGGAGCGGGAGGCTTAGATTCATGCTCAGTACCCCAATTTTTTTATTAGACTTTATTTCTGATTTCAGGGACTTAAATCCCTAAGGTGGGGAGAATGTAATTTCATGGAATTTCTGTATATTTTTTTAAAAAAATTATGGAATTATTTCAAGACCACATGCTTTGACGGAACATGATTCCAAGGCCCGGTGAGCTCAGAGTATAATTTTGATCCTTTTTAATTATTTTAAGTAAAAGTGCAAGAGGTTTTTCCTAACTATTAAACTAGCGCATAGATCAAAAATCAGAGGGCACAATTGAACTCAGAATGCTGAGATTCTCCTAGAATGAAATTAACTTCTACCAGAAAGGGTCATATGGAAAAGTTAATTTTTAGATTTTTTGGAAAAATAATAAAATAACATTAAAAAGTTATTTTATTTATTTTCTCACCATTGAGCGGAGGAAAATGACGCTGTGGTGCGGCGATGAGGTAGATTAAAGGGATCCCCTTAATGGATCTTTTTTTAGGCATAAAATATTTTCTATTTCATAAATGAAATAGTGTAACAATGCGATGTCATAGTGTAACAAAAATGATGTGACGCGATGTCACAATATAAGGGAAATGTTGCGATGTGTTTTATTTTAATGGGTCAACACATTGGAGAGTTGGCATTTGAACCATGGAAATTCTCTGAAGAACCTACGACAAGGATCCCCTCCAATGACGAAAACTGGTAGGATCGCTAGAAATGTCGACACTTTTTGAAGAATGAGACCGGGAAGAAACAAACACCAATGGAGCTTGAATCCTCAAGGGGGAAGTTCTTCAACGACGAATGTCCATTGAGTTATTGGTTCATTTGTTTTAGGTTTTCCCGATTCTTCATTCTAAATGATGAATGAAGATCAACCCATGAATAGGTTGATCTGTGGATCGTCCATTATTGTGGAAGGTTGATGTTTCTTAGGATTTTATATCCGGGATTAAATTGTTGTTGGGATAACATCATCCCCAAACCTCTCCCTATTTTAAAACTATAATAGAGTGGGCGCGGGCTGACAAGAACAAGGCCCAAGCCCCTCCACTTGAGCGTTCTTCATGGGTGAGTTTTCAAATTGGCCACAAAGAAGATCCAAGGCCTTTACAGGGAAGAGAGGATCCCCTGGAGGCCATAGGTGCTAGCGGTGTGAAGAACAGACTACCAGAGTGGACCCAGTCGTCCGTGGAAGAATCCATAGGCACATCGGCATTGGCGGCGGTGGCCACAAGTGGGTGGTGGTGTTCCACAATGACATGTTGGAGGAGCTTCGCAGTCAACCGACCGTAGTGGTGCGGCAAGGCTGTTGGCTGGGCCGCTGGTTGCAAACAATTGGAGGCGGCCACTCGGCCACGTCGATGCACCATGGATGTGGCATCACGTCGTGTACCACACAGCAAAATCCATGGTCGTATGATTGCAGAAGATACTATGGACTAGTGGGAAGTGACTTCTGGGTGACCCAGCGGGCCCATGGTGGGGAGTGGCTTCTGTGTGACCCGACAAACCCATGGTACTCGACAGGAGAAGTACCTCATTATGTCCATAGGCGGGAAGCAGATTTTGTGTGACCCAGAATGACCACAGGTGGGAGAGTCTTTTGTATGGCCCAGCATACCCAAGGTACTCATCAAGGATTAGTACCACAATAGTCCTAGGTTAGTGGGAAGCGGCTTCTGTGTAACCTATCAGGCCCACTGTACTCATTGAGGAGGAGTTCTCTAGCACCCCAAGGTGTTTTATGATGTGCCTAATGATATTAATTTCCTACTCTAGAATATACCTGGTGTTAGCTATCTTTCTTCGAGATCATGCTTAGTGATCATTATTTTTGGTTTGGTTGTGGATTGATTTATTGTATTTCCTTTGTTTTTTTGGGTTCCCTACTGATTATATTGTTACTCACCCCTGCATGAGCTTCTCCCACATGTGTTGTGTCTAGTGCATACAACCACCACCTTAACGGAGGTCTTGGTGGCCCAGGACCCAGGGGTGACTAGTGAGATGAGGTAGATAGGGCATACTTCTATGGCTTTTAGTAGATACTCTGTACTTACCCATCAGTTGGGGTTTTTAGAAAAAGGATATCTAGAGTTTCTTTTGTACTTTCCTATTTTCCAGTTATTCTTTTGTTGGGTTTGTATTCTGGCCCATTTGAATTCCAGTTGTACTTTTACTCAGTGATCATTTAGTGGCATGCTTTTTTACTTTTCCATATTTGGGACGTGGTTGTGTGTGCATGTGTATAGGTACTCAGAAAAATTCCCCCCACTTGCAGGTTGATGCCTTAGGCGCTAGTCACCAACCCCTGGCCATCGGAAGGTGGTCTTGGGGTATGTCATGGCACATGCCCTGGGGGATGGGTCATGACATAATACTCTAGAAGAGGGAAAATATATATATAGGTCATTTAAAAAATTATAACTGAATTGAAACTTTCCATGAATGCGGTAATGATAAATGAAAACTCATCATCCACGAAGGTAGTGAATTGACACACCATGGATGATGATTTCATTTTTAAGAATAAAAGGAGAAAATAAGTGTTTTGATGATGGATATACCAATAACACAATAACATTACATCATATATATGATACTTTAGTTATCATGAAACATTTTATATAGGGTGAGAATAAGGTATAAATGAGAAATAATTTAAAAGAGGAGAATGAAGAATTTACGTCTTGAATATTTATCCTTCAGAACCTCCATAGGCACTTGGAATTGGTCTTTTTGTGAGACCAACAACACTATAATATGTCATGGGATGAGTAATTTTCAGAGTATACTTGATCAATAAGGCTAAAGGTGATGAAATTAAGTGAATTAATGAGTCCCTTATTATAAATAATGTGAGGGGCAATTTAGGAGTTAAAATATTAAAATATAATAAGTCTAATATAGGGGTAATGTCTTAAAAAATACTAAAAGGATTAGGGGATTAAATTTTCGACACAATATTATATTTTATGGCCTTACTCAAGATTTTTATGATTTTTAAATAATTTAATAAAATATTTTATTCATGAAATATAATTTTTATCAAATTTTACACTATTCATAACTATGACTTTAAAAACATAAAAAAAAGATTAAAATTACTACCAAATATTTTATTATATCTCATGAATGTCATAGGTATATAGATAATTCAAGGATCATCTTAATTATCTCATATTATATTCATTTTAATATTTTTAATATCATTTATTTGACTTTTTTATTAAATTAATTATTATTGTATCATCCAAGTGCAAGCCTTTAAGGTAATTACTTTTTTCATAAAAATAAAAAATAAATTACTCGGATTAAGATAAATATTTTATATTTCAAAATACTATTTATTTTCGAAAACCTCTTTTGAAAAACCTTATATTAAGAAGTTATACTATTTGAAAACCATAGTGTGAACAAATTGACTTTCTTTTAAATATAATATTATAAAGGAGTAAAATTGATCTATGTGGATACAAAAGGTCCCAAATTTGAATAAAAATAATTTAATTTCCAGAAATTACTCATAGAAAAAGATTTATTGAAATTTTTAGGTCATTTAATGTATTTTATAATTTTAGTTAAAATCAATTTTTTGATTTTTTTTTCTTCTTGCAAAAGCACTACATCAACACTACTGTCATAAAAATAACCTAATTAGGTTCAATTTATTCTTTTAGATTTGTTAATTATGTATATTTACCCATATATATGTCAATAAAACTTCTTGAATTTATCATGTTGGTTTTTATTTCCTTGTTCAAACATTGCACAGTTATTTGGATAAGATTTATGGTTTGCAACTCTAAAATTAAAAAATATCAGTCAGAAAACACACTTATACATAATAATTAATAAAAAAATTATAAAAATAAATTATTCACTAAATTATTATCTATAATAAACCAAATTTTATTTTTCCAACAGTATGCAGGCACTACTTTGGCACCAACAAATATTTTTATACTTATCATGAAATAAATTATAATTTACATGTTTTATATTATTTTGGTACAATATATCTATTATAACATCATAATTTAGTCATTAAATAAGTTCAATAAATTTTATATCATAATTATTTCTTGAATATGACACATCAATATTGTATTTAAAAAAAATTGTATGTTTTTTTACTATTCACCAAAAAATTAATTTTTTTAGAAAATTCTCAAAAATTAATACTAAGATAATTTCGACATGCTGAATTAAAAAAGGGAATATTTTGTTAAAATTAAAAATCTATAATTTGAAAATTAATCATTTAAATATAACCATATTATAAATTAGTTTAATAAAATTGTTTATTTTACAAAATTACTTAACATAATGAATTTAACTATTTAATTCAAGAATAATAATAAATATGGAAAAGAATTATCCTATTAGTACCTAGGTTGTTACATTCTCCCCACTTTTGGTGAATTACCTTGTTTTTCATTACTTTGTCTCTACGATCAAGAATCTGAATAGGATTTTCCTCATGAGAAAATTTCCCTTCTAACTGAACTACTTCTGGGATCAAAACATGAGATGAATCTGGCATATACTTTCTTAATATCAAAAGATGCAAAAAAATTTGTACCTAGGATAAACTCGGAAGCAAAGATACTCGACATGAAACTGTTCTAATTTTCTCCATGATTTCATAAGGTCCAATGAACCGTGAACTTATCTTTCCTTTCTTACCAAAAATGCATAACAATTTTCCATAGAGAGATTTTAAAGAAAACATGATCACCTACCTCAAAAGAAATTTTTTTACTCTGGTTATCTTCATAACATTTTTATCTGATCTGATTGGTCCTCATATGTTTTTGGGTCATATTTACTTTCTCACCCACTTCAGTTATTAATTCTGGTCTCATCAACTCCTTTCCTTGAATTCATCCCAAAATGCTGGAGTTTGACACTGCTTTCCATATAATACCTTAAAGGGTGTCATATGTATACTAGAATGAAAACATTTTATTCTAATAAAATTCAACTAAAGAAATATATTGATCTCATCTTCCTTGGTAAATCTATTGAACAAACTCAAAGCATATCCTGGAATGTATGAATAGTTTGCTTTGACTGTCCATCATATTGTGGATGAAAAGTAGTGCTAAAATTTTATTCAGTTCTCAGTGACTTCTGAAGGCTTTTCCAAAAGTTACAAGTGAACCTGAGATCAAGATCTGATACAATGGATATATGTACTCCATGTAACCTAACTATTTATTTAAGATACAAGTGAGAAATTTTATCAAGAGGAAGAGTGTCTCGAATATAATGAAAATGTGAAGATTTATTTATCTGATCAACAATAACCCAAATCGTATTGTTACCTTGTGAATTATTTCTTAGTCCCATAATGAAATCCATGGATACATTTTCTCATTTCCATTATTTCACTAGAAAATTTTTAATCATCCCCTTTTATAGTAATTTCTATACTTTAACCTATTGACAAGTCAAAAATTTCATGGTAAAATCAGCAATATCATTTTTCATTCCTTCCCATCAGTGATACTCCCTAAGATCTTTGTATATCTTAATGCTTCTAGGATGAACTGAAAATGGAGAACTATGAGATTCAATTAAAAATAACTTCTTTATATGGAACACATAATCTATTTACAAGTCTCAAGACACAATATTTTCAGTATTAAATTTAGGAAACTAACCTTTTTTAACCAATTATAACATTTTTCTCTAACTCACAGTCATCCTTCTAAGTATTCTTAATCCTCTATGACAGAGATAACTACACTAACACATAAAAAAATAGAGTAATTTCATGCACCGACAACTTCCATGCCAAAATTCATCAAATTATTAATTAAAATGTCATGTTCTATGCAGAACATTCTTAATGATGTATAATCTTTTCGACTCAAGGCATCCACCACATTGTTTTATTTTCCTAGATGGTAATTGATCATGAAATCATAATCCTTTACCAGTTAACTCTTATTCTTTACCTCATGTTCAATTCCTTATAAGTAAATATACACTTTAAACTTTTATGATCAGTATATACATCACACTTGGCTCCGTATAAATTATGTATCCAAATTTTTAAAGCAAAAACAAAAATAATTAATTCCAAATTATGTTTAGGATAATTTAACGCATGAGTTTTCAGTTTTCTTGAAACATAAGCAATTACATGATCATTTTTCATCAGAAAACAACCATGTCCCTTCAATGAATCATCATTATAGATGATGAAATCATCATTTATGGAAGGAAGGTCGAAAATTGGTGTGCTCACCAATCTTCTTTTCAATCTCTGAAAACAAACATCACATTATTCTGTCCAAATAATTTTAACCCCTTTTCATGTTAACATAATTAGAAGGATAGATAACTATGAAATTTTTATTAACAAACATTGGTAATAGCTTGATAATCCAAGAAAACTATAAATCTAAGTAACATTTGTAGGTCTTGGTCATTCAAAAACCACTTTCGTTTTTGTGGGATCAATAGTTATGTCTTCCTTATTTACAATGTTCCCAAGAAAAGAAATATATTATAAAAACAATCACATTTTCAAAATTTCTTCTATAACTTCTTTTCTTTGATAATTTTTAGGAAAATCCTTATATTTTTTCATGATCCTCATAACATTTTGAATAAACCAAAACACCATCAATAGAAACATCCACAACTTATCAAAAATATTCATGGAATATTCTATTCATTAGATCCATAAATATAAAAATGGTATTCTTCAAACCAAAGGGCATAAAAGAAATCCCATAATTCCTATATCTATTACAAAATGTTGTTTTTAGAATTTCATCATCCTTCACCTTTAACTGATGGTTCCTGAATCTCAAGTCAATCTTGTGAAAATACTGAGCTCCCCGGAGCTAATCAAGAAATTCATTTATATGAGGCAATGGATACTTATTATTAATAGTATTTTTATTAAAATATCTATAATCAATACAAATCCTCATGAAACCATATTTTTTTTAACAAAAAATGATCACCCCATGGTGAAGTTCTTGGATGAATGAAACATTTATCAAGAAACTCTTCCAAATGATTTTTCAATTCTAGAAATTTCACATGAGTCATTTGAAAAGGGTGTTTTGAAATTAGTTTATAATTGGGAAATAAGTCCATAGTAAATTCAACTTCCCGAATAATATTGGGAAATTCATCAGGATAGACATTCAGGTATTCATTTACCACTGACACATAATTAATCAGAACAGTTACCTTATTTTCAAAAATATTTGCAAGATAACTTTCATTTACATATTATAATAGTTTATAAACTTCTTGAAATTTTATCAGTGGTATGGGTTCATTATTGTATAAAAACATAAAGACTTTATAAAAACAACATCTTTAGCTCTATAATTAATCTTATCATGGTAAACAGATATCCAATTCATACCCAAAATAACATCAAACTCTACTAGGGGTAAAACTTTATGGTTTTTAGGTAATTTATTTCCACATAAAACAACAGGAATATTCTTATAATTCCTTTTTTATTTAATATTTCACCCTAGTGTTTTAACAAAAAAATTTGGTTTCTTTTATTAAGATGAAGTTTCTAATTTGCTGGAAAATTCTTTAGAAATAAATGAATGTGTAGGCCCCATATCAAACAAGACAATAGAAAAATTTGAGTAAACAAACAATATACTTGATACCACTTCATTGGATGGCCCAAAACTTGTTTAAGTACTCATAATGGATTTAACTATAACTTTTTGTTTATAGTATGTCTGCTTCCTATCATTCAAATCCTTCTTTGGGAAGGTATGTGAATAATTATCCATCCCACCAAATATAAAACACCATACAATTTTCTTATCATAATCAATCTTAAGATCACTTTCATTGAAATCTTAGGCCATATGTCCATTCTTACATTAGAAACACTTCCTAGATTTCTTAAGGCTTTCCCCAAGGTTCTTTTTACCACACTTTCTAAAATCTAGAAACTAGATATTCTTACCTTCATCTTTATTTGATTGATTTTTACCAATTTCTTTCCCTTTTTAACTTTTATTTTTATTGTTATAAAAGTACATGTGATCATAAAAAACTTCATTTCTACCCTTTTGGAACATCGAACAAGTTTCTAATAACTTTTGAATTCACGGGATGTCCATTCCCTTCAATATTTTGGATTTAATCCTGTGTAAAAACAATTGATTTTAATATTAGGATCCCGAATAATATTTAGAGAGTACCTTTCCAATCGAGTGAAGTTTTATTTATACATGGCCAATAAATCTTCCTCCTTTTTTATCAATTCAAGGAATTGTTTTTACATTCTATGTCAAACCCTCTTAGGAAAATATTTTTCAAGAAATAGATTCTAAAATTCATCCCATTTTATGGCATCAATCTCTTCTCTTTCCCTGATATTCGTGGGAACACCATTGGTCAGCTTCACCTTAAAAATGATAAATAGAAACACTAGCCTTTTGATTATATGAACTCCCTATAATATCAAATATAGTTTCAAAGGACTCAATTCACCCTTCATCCACAATTGGGACAGAATATCCACTAAAAACAGGAGGGTGATGTCTCATAAAATGTTCCACTATCGTTATTTTCCTTTTTGGTATCCCTAGATTTTCTCTTACATGGAAGCCACTGCCTTCTATATTCTGCGTTAACTGATCCATTACTATAATAAACTACTTGGTTCCAATTCCCACCATACCCAGTTGTAGATTTGGAAATATATCATTCTCTTAGTACCTTCCAACATCATCTTCCCTGTTTCTTCTGTGGAAAACCATTCTGAATAGACATATCTTAGAGGAAGAAATATGGTAATATTAAAATGATATATCATTTCAAATTAACCATAAATTAAAAATCATTTATGGTATTATATCATACTAACCCCTAATGATATCTAAATCATGCTCTGATGCCAACTATAAGGATTCAGCTTTAAACATTACATAATCTAGAAAATTAGACTAGATTTCATATTCATACTTCCTAAAGATCTTTTCAGTTTATAGTTTTTGATAATTAGGTCATAATTCACACATAACAACCCCTAGGCATACAAATTATATAATACTAAAATATTATAAATTTTTTCATAATACAACAGTCTTTAAAAATAAAACATGATTTTATTTCATGAAAAATTGTCACAACATTCATCTCGGCTTCTTCTTTTCTCTTACCCAACATTAAAACCTATGATTTTTTTTAAAAAATTGTGATGACCACAAAAGTCTAATTAGGTTACATAAAAATAAGGAAAGAAACCATTATTCCATGAATACTTATAAAAACGTGAAACATATAATTCTCACCCTTAAAAGTAGCATATACTTACTTTATGAAAATAGGAGGTTTCCGTAAAACATATATAGCATAAACAAAACCATTTAGGTTACACTTAGAATAACCATTACAATCAAATTCAGACAAACCCAATGCATTTTAGGGAAATAATGGACCCACCAATATTTGGTACATAATTTATTCACTCATCATCATAAACAATTTCCAAGAACTAGAACATAATCACGAAACATGAATACATGCATCATAAATACATTCCTCGAGGAAAAACACTTAATTCAAAGGAATATTGTTCACATACAAAGGAAAACACTTTTTTTGAAAATAATCTTGTAATATTTTAAATTAGTCTTAAAAACAATAAGGAAACATGAAACATGGAAAATCCTCTCATGCTGTTTAACTTAAAAAACCAATATTTTTAAATATCATAAAAAGAGACATTTAAGAGGACTTTAAAAGGAAAGTAAATTATTTCAGGTTTAAATTCCTTTAATCATATTCAAACCTACTGTATAATGGTTTAACTTTTTTTATTGATTTATTATAGAACTATATTCATATTTTTAATACCTTATATATTCTTTTTATAACATATTTCTACCGATTTATTAATAATATTTTGTTATTTTCATTGTTCTAGGTGCATTCGTTTCATAGTTTCGTGTTCCATTCATTATGGATTTTTTTGTAAAATGGAAATAATACTCTAGAATAGAGAACACATATATATAGGTCATTTTAAACAATTCTATGTGAATTTTAACTTTCCATGAATTTAGTAATAAGAAACGAAAACTCATCGTCCACGAAGGTGGTGAATTGACACACCATGGATGATAATTTCGTTTTTCAGAATAAAAGGAGAAAATAAGAGTTTTGATGATGGATATGCCATTAAAAAAATTATAGTATATATATATAATACTTTAGTTATCATGAATCTTTGTATAGGGGTGAGGATAAGGTAGAAGTGAGAAATAATTTAAAAGAGAAGGAGGAATTTACCACTAGAATATTTCTCATTGAGAACCTCGTTATGCACTTGGAATTAGTCTTTGTGAGAATAGAAACACTATAATGTGGAAAGGGAAGTGGGGAAGTTAATTTATTAGATTATATTCAAGAAACAAAAGGCTAAATGTGATTGAATTAAGTGAAATAATGAGTTCCATTTTATAAATGAGGTGAGGGGAAATTTCGGAATTACGTAAAATATTAAAATATAAAAAGTCTAATATAGGGGTAAAGACTTATAAAAGGCCTAAAAGGATCAAGGGATTATATTTTAAACACAATATTATCTCATTTGGCTCTATTCAAGATTTTTTATCTTTAAATAATTTAATAATGTATTTTATTCATGAAATATAATTTTTATCAAATTTAACACTATTCAAAACTGTGACTTTAAAAACCTACAAATAAAGGTTCAAATTAGAACTAAATAATTTATTATAAATCATAAATGTCATAGTTATCTATATAATTCATTTATCATCATAATTATCTCATTTTACATTTATTTTAATAATTTTAATATAATTTATATGATTTTTCTATTAAATTAATAATTACTACATCATTGTTGTGAAATTCTTTAATCTATTTATTTGTTAACTAAAAATTAAATATAAATTATCAAGATTAATAAAAATCTTTTATATTTCCAAAAAAAATTATTGTTGATAAACTATTCTAGATAACCCTATATTAAAAAGTTATACGAATTCAAAACCATAGTGTGAAAAACATGAATTTATTTTAAATAAAATATTATAAAGGGATTAAAGTGATCCATGTTGATCCAAAAGGTCCTAAATTATAATTAAAATAATTTAATGGATGAAAATTATTCATAAAAAAATATTTATTAAAATTTTTAGGTCCTTTAATGGTTCTTATAAATTTAATTAAAATAGTTTTATTGATTTTTCTTCTATTTTCACAAGCACTTCATCAGCGTTACACAGGTATTAAAGTTAATTATTGTATATGTAAAAATTAAAAACAAGTTACTATCATAAAAATAACTTAATTAGGTTCAGTATAATCTTTTATATTCATTCATTATGTATATTTTATCATATTCATGTCAAGACAAATTCTTTAATTTGTTAATCTGGCTTTTCTTACCTTGTGCAAGCATTGCACATGCATTTGGATAAGATTAATGTTATATAACTCTAAAATTCAAAAATATAAGAAAAAAACATAAATATATATAAAAATTAATAAAATTCAAGAAAATAATTTTTAGCAATCAATTAATATCTATAAGGAACCAAACTTGACTTTGTCAAAGCTGCACATGCACTACGTCGACACCGACAAAGATTTTTAAACTTATCATGAAATAAATTATAATATAAATGTTATGAATTATTTTTGTACAATGTATCTATTATAATTTCATAATTTAGTTATTACATAGGTTTAATAAATTTTATATCATAATTATTTCTTGATGATGGCACATAAATACCGTGTTTTAAAAAAAACTGTATTTGTTTACTATTCATAAAAATTTGAACTTTTCTAGAAAAATTAAAAAAAAAGTCATACTAAGAAAACTTTGAAATTATGAATTCAAAAATTAAAATTATTTTTTTCAAATTAAAAATATATAATTATAAAATTAATCATTTAAATATAACTGTATTAGAAATTAGTTTAATAATATTATTTACTTTTAAAAATTACTTAACATAATGAATTTAACTTATTAATTCAATAATATTAATAAATATTAAAACAAATTATTCTATTAGTAACTGGGTTGTTGCATCAATAATTATGATTCACTTTATTATACTCGTATTCGAGGGTAAATTTCTTCAGACAAAGTTAAAATATATTTTACTTCAACAGAACTCCCCAAAAAGTTTCACTTATTTCTTTCTTTGGACAACATGAAAGTGTGGTGATAGTTATTTTGAAGCAGATATTGTACTAGCTTTCTGATGATCTCTATAGTAGATACTGAACTTGTTTCTTTCCAAACATGATATTTTCAGATTCCAGCAAAAACAATACCAATATTTTGAAGATTTTCATCTGCAATACCACCAATGAAAACATTCAGAATAATTGGTTTGTGTCAAAAAACAATCCATGGTGAGAAAACTCTTCCAACCATACTAGTAGTATCACTAATAGTAGTTGAAACAATAAGGTCAGCTTATTCACCAAACATGGAAACCTATGGCGGGATGTTTCTATTGGTAACCTTAGATGTAGAAGGAATGGATCCACCATAAAAAAGAAATGGATATTGTATATAAACAAGAAATTTTGTTGTCTCTTCATCCTTTATAGATTTAAAGGTGTGGAAGATAACGAAATGGAATCTTCTTCAATTTCTAGGATGGATCCAATAGATACTGAACCTAAAAGGAGTGTTTTGTTTTATATCCCACTAAATCACTCCCCTAATTCCTCCATAAACACTGACCATGAAAAATATATATGGACCTCCAACATAATATTAAACTAGTATATAGTGACTCCCTTCATATGTATCTGTGAAATAGATACCATTGATTACTTTGGTGTCTAATGAATCTAGAAGTGCAACTCCACACATGTAATCCATCCTTGAGGATCCTACCCATTGAACATACAAAGATCACCACCTCTAGTGGCTATAAATTGATCACTCCTCATGTCAGACACATCAAAAATCTATATTGCATGCATATATTGCATCTCCTTATTGCCTCCTCCATCTGAATGAATGTCGAACTCTACCATAACCCACTATGGTCGGTCATCTTACTACTACGACCTCTTCTCTAGGTGACACATTACACCAATAATGTATTTACTGAATTCTATTTATTTTTTCAACTCTTATTCCCACAGTGACATGTTTTTCACTATTAAATCCAGTTACGATACCATTGCTTTCAAGTGCATCAAACGCTGGTTTTCCTCATAAAAATGAACTTGATTTCACATCACCATCACCATAGAGCTCCTACTGTTCAATCTAGAAGGTTGGACCAAATAATGTGTACCTTGAGCCAATAATAAATATAGAGTGGATTAATTCATTCATATTGAAGTCAGAACGTAGTATAATTATAGTATTATTGAGAATAAGAATGTAAATTGTTATGATTTACATGAGAGGTCTACCCACTCTCCCACCCAAGCCAAATAGCCGACTAAAAGAGAAGAATATTCTCTACCTTCACCTCTCCCAATGACCTTAATTTAATATCCCCTATCTACCACCGGTATCCAAAAAAACATATATATATATATATATATATATATATTTAAATACTATACTGCCCTAGGAAACATGTTCCCACATCCACACACATACATTCCCCACTGGATATAATTCTCTATTCATATCAGTCAAAGTGAACCATGTGGAGAGACAAATCATTTTTTCTAGTTGAGATACAATTACAAGGTGAAATCCTACCAATAACTTTATACAACCAAAACCCACAAAAAAATCTAAAAAACATGTATATTTTAATGGAATTGTACTTTTCATATTCCAACCCACCAGTTATAAACCTTCATTAAAAATCCAATCTTAGGGAAAACATTTTACAAATCAGGTGAATTTTAATTTTGGTATGAATCATTATAATTTAAGGCACTCCACAATTAAACAATTGAGAAGTCCATGGAACTCTACAATTTAATAATTGATAAGTCCAAAATCATCCATACTTAGAGATGTGTGGTTATAGGGCCTCTTTCCTTAAATAAGTGTGTGAAAACATCCTGCCCTTTTATAGGTTCCTGTCTTTTTCACTTGGATAGATAAGCATAAATCGTTTTTGAAAACCTGACTTTATCAATAGTGACATTGTGTTTAGCTTTATGTGCTACTGTGTTTAGAGTAAATGATAATAGAATCCTATGGATCACTTATAACTATTATTTATTTTTGACATCTTATGTTTATGAAACATGGTTAAAATTCAATGGTCTTAGGGTATGTCTAACATAACATATTGAAAAAAACATAAAGAAATTAATACCTATGATAAGAAGTTTGAAAAATTATGTGATGTTTTTTATGTTTCTTAAATAACATATAGTTGAATTCTAGATGAAAACCACAGAAGTAACTGAAAATTACTTTTTCAATAAGAAATCTGGAAACCCTAATATATAAGTACTTATCATATGTTATAAGTGCTATAAGAAGTTTTCCACAAGTGTTTCCCAATAGGCACTTTAGTAGAAAGGCCACTGATATTCCATGGAAGCATGGTTCAAACAATGTTTTGACCATCAAATTGAATTTTTTGGGGTACATTATCTGATGATGAATGGAAGGCCTGAGTATCATCATTCAAATAAAATTGGTTTGAAGTTAGTTTGAATGATATAACTATAGTCTACTCAGTTCATAAAGTAAAATCATGTTGAAGCCTTTCTAAAGGCCACAGAACTATATTCCATGCACCATTGTTCCGACATGGAATCAATTGAGTTTTAGGTTTTATTCCCAGGGATGTTGAGTGGGCTAGTATGAGTCCCATAAAGACATAATCCAAGTGTATATAAATATGTGTTGGGAAAATGGTTTTATAAAATTGAGATTAAATAATGTTACACCATTTAATATAGAAATTCCATTAATTATTTTAGATTTTATTCATGTTATTACTATACACCAAGAAGGTCAACCCATGTTGTCAATGCTTCTATTACCAGTTTAGTCAACAACTATTGGGAAGTATAGATGTATTCTAGAGAATCTAAATCTCCAAAGCATACTTGTATGAAATTGTGGAATAACATTTTATGATTGTTTCTTTGGACACATGTTTATGAAGTTTCTTAACATGAGAAGAACGTATCTACCTGAACCATATATTTAGACACCAATGATCATATGGTTGTGATATCTTGCTAACCCTAATGGGACCTCAGGCTCCATTGGGTATTAATTTACTAATGGAATCGATTGGATTAGAGTGGAGGGGAATGGAGTGGAGTGTAGAAAAAATTACATTTGATATACATTATAAAACATTAATAATTTATTATTTATTATTTATTATAATAATTAAAATATATTTTTATTATTTTGTTATCTATTTCATCATTTCATCATTTTTATTTTTATTTTTTGTTTTTTAATTTAAATGTTTCCAACTTAAGGAATCTGGATTCCTTAAAATCAGATAGTGAGGACTTCTAAATAAATCCATTTTATCCAACAAAATGGACAACATTAAAAGATCATAAGAATTGAACTTTACTTAGTCTGCTATTCCTCGTACCCAAATAGGGCCTAAGGAATACTCTTTCTACCATAATACAATGATTATTTTGGGAAAAAACCTTGAGGCACATGATTTTTAGATTAATTCTACAGTCTAGGAATCCATACCCAGACACATCTAAACCCTTGAAAACATTCAATAGTTAAATTTTGTGGGATTGATAATATTTGTATGATTGGATGGTAGAAACTTTTCAAGTAATTAATAATTTTGATTAAGTCACTATAAACATATAAATTTAAATCATGACTACAATTAAGAAATGACTATAACAACAATGAAATTCTAACCACATTGAAATATATGGTAATAGGGACTTCTTAGGAAACCCATCTTGGACAACCAAATGGAAAAAATTAAAATATCATCAGAATCAATATTTCATTTGAACGACATTACCCATAATAAATGGAACGATGTCCAAGTCTAGAAACCATCCTACAATCATGATTGAGGAAAAAACTTCTTAATGTGTGTGAGTTTCAGATTAGGTATGATGTCTTGGGAGCCAGAACCTAACACATTTTAACCCTTGATAACTTCCAATAGTAAAAATTTTCATTCATAATTATATTTTTATGATCGGATGGATGAAACTATTCAAGTAATTAATAAGATCAATTAATTCACTTTAAAATGTATAAATTTACATCATGGAGGCATTTAAAAAATGATTATAATGAGGGAAGTCTAGCCACATTGAAATATCTAACAAGAATATTATACTCTCCCAATTCCAGAACCATTATATGCAACAGTTCATTAGAGATGATATTTTAATCTTTTCAATAATAAAATCTTGGAAATCATAAATGTAAATAAAATAAAAAAATATAATGAAATTTTAATCACTATAATGATCAGTTAGTGTTTACACTTGAGATGTCCACCCACATAATTTAGAGTTGTCAGTGTCCTAGTTGGGTCAACCAAAATTATAATCAACTAAACTAGAGAACTACGAAAAACTAGAACCAAAACCTAAAATTATAATTAAGATTGAAAATGTTTTGTTGAAATGAATATTATTTTGAGCTATGTTCATTTGGGTTTCTTTACCAATCTCATTTTTTAGTGATCAAAACTTGGACATTATAAATGTGAAAAAAGTGACTAATGTAATGCGAAAAGAACTATTTTTATTTGTTTAATCATGTGTTTACACATAAGAATCCATCCATTTAATTTATTAGCTTCCAATAACCTAGTTCGGTTGAAAAAATCACAATTAACTAACTTTTCCAACTATCAAATGGATTAAACCATAACCTTAACATCAAACTATGATGATTAAGGTTTATTGAGCTAGGTACATTAGGGTTTCACCACCAACCACACATTAATATGATCCAAACATTGAAATTATAAATTAAAATCAAACTGATAGATATAATGAGATCAAAATTAACTTCATGATTGTAAGTGTGTGTCTACACATTGGATGTCCACCCGCAACACTAGGTGTCATTAGTATCCTATATGGGTTTTCCAAAATCATAATAAATTAACACATTCATCAATCAAGGTGTTAGAACCATAACCCTTACATGAAATTATAATTTCTAATTGAAATATATATTCTATTATGCTAATTCTATTAGGCTAAAAATTTCAAAATTTTCTTTTATTTTCTATCTATGTAGAGTCACTCAAAATTGTACATAATTTTTTAAAATGTTCACTTTTGAATAGTAAAGGTGTCACGGAATAACTCATCAAGCCATGTGTTATAATGTCCATGAATATATGGGATTCAATTTTTTTAATCAATTCCATCTAAACCTTCTTTTAGAATTTTTGTCTGTCAAGGACTTGACCAATTCTCTAGGTCTAGATAAGGTATGAAATGATGACTTGATACACGTCTAAATTTACCAAATAAAATATGGAAATAAAATGACCTCTTTTTGAACTAAGAATCTTTCTAGGTTGGCCTCTATAACATAAAACATGTAATGATGTTGGAATAGTGTAGCTAGATCCATTTGGATGAATTTGGGTCAAATACTAGTGGCTCAGACTATACACTAGACTACAACACACATGGCTTGACCTCTATAGTGAGCTCCCTGGGTAGTTGCAAGGGGTATTATGCCCCTAATTTGGGGGCCTAGAGGCCAAAATCTGCTAACCAAAATTTTGGGGGACTGTAGAATTATTGACTCCCTATAGCAGGGATTGTCGATGACATTGAAAAGGAACTATGTAGTGTGAAATTACTATAGCAGTATACGATAGGACAATATAGTATCTCAGAATTGGGAGACAACGGTCACTATAGCTCTGTGAAATTCTTACAACCTAAACGATGGTGGTTTGGACTTGGGTGGCAATGGAACTATAGCACGGTGGACTTACTATGCGATTGGTGGAATAGTTGCCTCATCTCATTTATGAGCTCATTTGAGTTAAGATTTTCGTGTGCTAAAAAATATGTTTGTACACTATAATTATGCTTCGGATCAAAGTGAATTTTCTACCTCTTTGTATACATAGGTATTATTTCCTAAAACCTTTAAATTGTTGTGTCATGTGATCTTCTTCTCATTCTTCTATTTTTTCCATTTTCACTTCTATGAATCGTATTTTAGTTGTTACCCCTATAGTTTCTGTAACAAACCAATATGTCTTAATGATCATAATTGTGTGTATTGTAAGCATTGACATCCATCAAAATCAAGGTTGGTCTCACCCAATGTGTCCATTGGAATCTGGGTCAATCACACTCTATGAAATCTACTCTATATCCATAAATAAATATAAAAAATGTTTCAGTAACTCCTCAATTATTGATAATGATATGAACAAAAACTATACATGAAAACCACACAATAAAGAACAAGAAATTCATATCAATATGGTATAATCATAACAACAGAATAATAAATATCAAGGTAATATAAACAAATTTATCCTAGTGAATCTATATGAATATTTGAATGTATTATCATCCAATAGATCATCGATATATCTTATGACTCTCTTAAAATCTATTTGTGACATGTATCACTCTCTCAATCCAAATATACCATGGATGAATATATTAATGATACTATATAACTTGGACCCCCCACCCCCACAAGGAAATACTTGATAATTCATTATTCTCTATAAATCCTACTTAGTCATAGATCATCCTTTGAACCCATTAAAATTATGTTTTTTAGGCCTTTAATGTGGCATAAATCCTGAGAAAAAAAAACAAAACTCTACATCTACCAAATGAGATTTAGTATAAGTGAAAAGTAAACAAAGAATATACATATTCTCTAATGAATTGAACAATTATCTTCAATGTATTAGATTAATATCGATGGGAAACAATCAAAAGACTTTTGTCTCTACAAATGATCCACTAAAAAATAGATTTGTGGATCATGCCTATAAAATCCTCTTTATTCCTATAGTATGCTAATACCTCTAAAGGGAAAGGGATAAAGGAAGGGAGAGATATTCAGATGGTGTAATATAAACCCATTAGATATCATTACAATGAGCCTTAGATCCATTTTATAATCTTCCATTATTAAATGAAGTAATCTCCAAGGGTTTTACATTTCTCATACATTACTTGTTTAATTACCTATATTAAAACCATTTGTAATGCATGGTGTAATATGAACCAAAGATTCATTGATTGTTTGAAAACAAAAAACAATTACTACAACATAATAAACTCTTCACACATCATCATATGATCTGGAAGTCACATCTATAATGTTGAAAATTATTTTAAATTTATAATTCATGATCATAAATGAAAAAAAACCTCTAGAAAACCATTAGTGTTACTTATACATAAGAATTTAGAAATATCTCCATCAATCACATTCATCTCCACATGAGAATCCACTGAATGTATTTCCATGCATCACATTCATACTCATCCAATATCTGTGTCCAAGATATCAAATATATCCATGAGACATGCGATATATCAATGTCATGTAGTTCATCTCATCCATTATATATTCATTTATTAGACTATGAAAATAGATGAAAATTTGTTGGGAAAAAATCCCTCATTGTGAAGAGTTAAGTTTTTTTGATTGATTGCATTTGTTGACAAAGATAGTTGATAATGTTCTGATAGATTTTCTGCAAAAATTGGTGTATTGAAGGTTTCTTAGTTTCTCAGTACTTTCCATATTTTTAGCATGAAAATCATGATTTATTTTATAAAAGAGGATGGATTACCACAAAGAAAAACTGGTGGACCAAATATCACCTAAATGACTTCATGATGGATTTTTGACAAAATAAATTTGATCGTATATAAGCATTTCTATGAGAATCATAATGAATAATCCACAAAAGAAACTCAAATAGATAACAAAAATGTTATGTAAACCATAAAGGGTGGTCACCATTTGATGTTGAAGGAGGTGATTTAGAGGTCACCACAAAGGGTGTTCATCATCTTCATAAATACATTGTTCCAAAGACCTCCGAAAAGACAATTATGCGCTATGCTAACCTCATAGAGAGTTTATTTTTTAGTGAAGGGTAATTCAAAAAGGAGTTAAAATTAATTATGATTAGTGGGTTTTTAGGGTTTCTCTGTCTATATAAAGGACCCATAATAACTTCATTTGAGTGAGTGAATTTAATTATAGTGAATCATTGATGGAAAATTTTAGCTAAGTCTAAATGTGGTTCATAAAGGTTCTGGTTGGAGAATGAGCTTAGTTTGTAAAGGAAGTTCAGTTTATGAAGGAAGTTTAGTTTGTAGATAAGTTCAGTTTATGGAGGAGTTTATTTTATAGTGAATTTTATATTGAAAATGATTAGTGGTTCGCAAGGAATCATTAGTGTGTAACAGAAATTCAAATCACGGTGCACCCACAATACACAGTATAAGGGATTTTCAAAGGTTTTAAAGCAGTTTGTAAATGAACAAAAATAGTTCACAAAAGGACTCTCCAGGTAGAAATTTCTACACAGTGAAGTGGATTTAATCAATTGATAAAAAATTGAGCTTCATGATACACTTGTATATGTGTGAAGATAGTATGAGGTGATTCATGTTAATAGAAGAATATTTTAAAAGAGTAATATGGAAACATCAGTTGACATAATATTGAAATTTTAGTTTGTGATTGGTTGTAAACTAGGAGAGATAGTGAGTCCACTATGAACCTTGTAATATTATTTCACTTCAGTTTATTTGTTACATTGTAACATTCTCTTAATACTCTCCTTGGACATATCCTAGTGGGGGCGAACCAAGTAATTTTTTTTTGTTCTATGCTTATTTTAATTTCCACATATTCTTTGCTACGGGAGGAGAGAGAAGTGAGTTTTTCCTTATAATTGAATAAGATCCACAGGAGAAGTTTTTTTAATATGTCATACCATGATTCAATTCCTACAGGGTATTTAAACTAGTTGTTCTAAAAATTGGTATCAAAGCATAAGGGTAAAATCAGTGTTTCTCTCTCAGTAAAAGAAACTGAAGTTGTTAATCACAAAGGGTTTATGATCTTTGATGGAAAAAAATTTCAGCTTTGAAAGAATCATATGTAGAACTAATTTTAATCATTAGGTATGGATTTTTTTTATAGCTACAATTCATGGTATTTCAACCAATATGGAAAGTGGAGCTTTTTCAGAAGTATACTGAAGATAACTAGATGCCAATTCCAGAGGAATCAATGCTTCTTTGGGAGCCTTATCCAACATAATATGTATAAAGATGATATTTTGTAATTTAGTACATGTCCTGTGGGAAATGTTTCTAAAAATATATGAGGGTGATTCAAAAGTCCATGAAGAAACATTCTAGGTACTATGTGACAAGTACGAGGACCCAAAAATTCACTCTAATGAGTTAGTTGATGTATTCTTTAAACAGGTAAATGTTATTGTAGATGATATGTGTGGTCATATAGAAATATTAAATGATATAAAAATCATCAAATTCATCCTAAAAAGGATACCCCCTAGGTTTTATCTAAAAGTCTTTGTACTGGAGGACAAATATCCAAAAAATTTGACATTGGAAAATAATCATTTCACTCTTACAACATGCGAAATAAGAAATGATGATAATGAGGTTATGGGAAAAGGTAAATACAAAGGGCTGGAAATCAAGTCCATGAAGAGGCTCACCCAGGAGCATGACCCAAAAGAAAAAAGGTGGATGAAATGACGCCATTTATTTACTCAAATCTATAAATAGGAAAAGATAATTTTAAAGGGAGACTTCATCTCACATGTTTTTGTTGTGGAAATGTTGAAATTTTATTAAAAAGGTTTCCCAAGAAGTTCCAAGATGATGATGAGGATAATGATGAAACTTCTGATAGGACTTCATATAGTTTGAATGGAAAGAAAAATACTAAGAAAAATTTCTTCAAAGATAATAATTTGGTTTACTAGAAAATTATTGTTCATAAGAATCTGAGGTAGAAGAGATAGAAAACTATAATAATCATAGAGAAAATGAAATGGTGGAAGTTGTGTGCAATTCCTACACCAGGAAAGAAAGTGGAAATGACAAAGGATAAGTTAATGAAAAAGTGAACCCTTATAATGAAATATAATTTTCTATTTGATAAGATATAGGATTGGGGATCCAAAACTAAGAAATCAAACCAAGTAGTTCATGATGCCAAACTCTATATGTTGTATCCAGAAAAGAGATGTCTTGGATGAAGAATGAAATTAAAAATCTTGGATCAGAAAATCTAGGAAACTTGATAAAAATTCATTGAGTACAAGATCAAGGTTGAATAACAGAATAAGGTTTTTTGTAGTTTGACTAACATATTAAAATATTGAGTCAGAAATATCTAATAACTTGTGGAGGAATTCGTCAGCCTAATAAGAAAGCTAAAATATTTAGAGAAACTCTTGACTCTAGTTATGATATCTAGAAATCATGTCACCTAAGATATAAAAAAACTGAAATTGGAGTACCTCTAGAAAAATAGTGGATGGAATGTTAATAGAAAAAATAGACACATTTGAATGATAAAACTTGTATAGGGATTGATCACACACAGAAAGAAGTTATTATTGTTTCCAGATCACAAGTACTCACCATAAGGGTAAATATTGATATGAGTATTCATTTGGATCATAATATTCAAAGAACCCAATGGAAAATTTGTAATGTAGAAATTACAAATAGGCGTTCACCTCATATCAGATTTTATTATCATGGAAAGATGTGAAATTATTAAAATGTATGTTTCATAACCAAGAGGTATCGATGGGCCCAAATGAAATAGAGGCATTAATTTAAAGTTCAAAATTTAATGAATTATTTTGATAGTCACTATTTTTGGTTTATAGGATTTATAAACATGGCCAAATATTTCTCATCAACAATATAGTGGAATATTTTGAAACAAACCCAAAGTGTTTATAAACAAATAATAAAGGAATCATTGAATGATAATAAAATGTAAAAAATTATTTTAAGCTCTACAAGATGTAGTTGGTCCATCATACTCTGAAGAAGATCATGAATATCATTAAAATTCAAGTATTAAGTTAAAGATAAGGATTAAAATTAAAAGAGTTGATCAGTAAGTGGTTTCATATATTTCCTTAAAATCATCAGATCACACTGGAATATGGATCATTGATAGAGGATTCACGTCCCATATGATAATAAATAAGTATATAATGATAAGATTCAAGTATGATAGGGAAGTTTTTATCAAATTTGTAAATGATGTAGGCCTAAAGATTATTGGTTCTAGAAAATCCATGTTTGAGTGGAAAGATATGATACGTGATGATGTCTTGATTATTGAAGGTATCAGTCACAAATTATTAAGTTTTAGTCAACTTTGTGACTCAAGAGATGAAATAATATTTAAGAAGGTGTGTATCATTAAGGTAAAATATGTTGTAGTTGTTTTTTAGGGAAATCACATGAAAGGGAATCCCAAACTTATGAGTAGAGAAGAATATATGTCTTTTCTGTCCAAGGATGACAAAAATAGGTTGTGGAATAAATGACTTGTTTATCTAATCCAACTATCCATGGAGGATCTGGTGAAGTGTGATACTGCTCGAGATATCTCTAGGTTATCACATGAATGTACTCATATGCGTGATGCTTTCCAACAAGGGAAGATCACTCGAAATATGTATAAGATGAAAGAGGGAAGGTCAATAAGAGTTCTTGAACTGATGCATATTGATTTTTGTGGACCTATTTCACCAAAATATTTTGATGTGAAGAGATATTATGTCCTCTTCGTTGACGATTTTAAAATAATTACATGGATTACAATTATCAACCCCATGTATGAGGTGTTTAGTTTCATAACACATTACCATAGGGAAGTTGAAAATATGTTGGGTCAACAAATCCAAAACATACAAACTGATAATGGAACAGAGTTCACAAACATCCAAGTGGAGTATTATCATGAGAAACATGGGATAAGGTACCAAGTTTCACTAGTAAGAACTCTTCATCAAAATCGAGTGGTTGAGAGAAAAAATTAGATTATAAATTACATGGACAGAATGATGCTCATTGATAAATACCTTCTAGATAAGTTTTAAAAAGAAGTTGTGTTGACATTAGTCTACATTTCTAAAAGATTCTAATTGTTTCCAAATGAAGAAAATAATTCATATGATTCGTGTTAGGGAAATAAGCCTACATTAAAATACTTTTGAGCCTTCAGAAGTAAGTGTCTCATTCTCAGTAAGAAGAAACATAGGAAGTTTGAATCTCATGGAGATTAAGGGATATTTCTTATCCAAACAAGAAAAATAATAACATATTAATGCTTTAATAAGTGAATGGGAAAAGTAGTAGAGAACAATGATGACATTGTGGTTGAAAATAACCATAATATTCAGAAAAATCCATGAACATTATTAGCATGATAATGATGAAGTGATGATAAGACAAGGGAGAGTAAAGGTACCTAAATAAGATTTATAATAAGATTCAACTAATGATAAGGATGAACCTAGAATTGTATCATCATAGAAACTAAAGAGCTAAGCTAAATTTTTTGGCAAAACATAATCAGTGATCATATATCACTAGAAAAGATAGGGAGGATGAAAGAGATATATCAAGTATCTCTCTTATCACATGTAGAGATAAAGTGTTTTATAGAGGTTTCAGGAGATGATAATTGGGTTTAGATGGTGAAAAAAACAAGGGAGATTGACCAAATTAAAAAGTTTGACCAAAATGAAAAAAAAACATATGATATTATTTCACGATTGATAGATCCAAATGGGTCTAACGGAATAAATAGAATTATTAAGGCACTATAATTCAAAAAAAATCACGATTGGTTTGCAAGGAATACCCTAAAATTGAGGGTATCTATGTAGATGAACATTTTCATATGTAGCAAGGCTGGAAAAAATTTGATTATTCTTATCCATAACAGTGCAAAAGAAATTCATTTTTTTTATAAAATGGATGTAAAATAAACATTTATGAATGGGGTTCTAGAATAAGAAGTGTATATTGAATAGACAGGTGGTTTTATAATCATGAAAATGTGAAAAAAAATTGTTGAATAGGGTGCTATAAGGGTTGAAGCAGGCACCAAGATCATGGTATTCATGACTTAATCAGTATTTGAAGAAGATCAGTTTTTAGTGTGGTAGATTTGATTACAATATTTATGTTAATAATGAGAGTAATCAATGGATTATGGTGATATTATATTTTAGCAATATAATATTTGGTGGATTGAATAAAGCATGGTGTAAATAGTTTTCAAAATCCATGAAATGCGGGTGTAAAATGTCAATGTTTAGAGATTAAATTTTTTCCTTGGTATAGAATTAATGTAGGTATGGTTTGGGACATTTAATTGTCAATTAAAATATGATAATGTGGTTTCTATGAATATTTTGAATGGTAAATTCCAATGATATGAAAACTCTGGTTGCTACATGGATGAAATTATAATGAGATGATGATGGTAGAGCAGTGAATGTCAAAAAATCTAGGTAGATCATTCATAACCTGTTGCACATAATAATAACCCAACATAATATTGTTTTTTTAATTCCAAGAGATATGATATCAATCTAATCCCAAAAAAAAAATCAATTACTTATAATGAAAATAATACTTTGGTTTATCAAGAGCATGGTATATTTTAGTTTTTAGTACAATGAAAAATATAAGAAAGAGTTATTGGGTTATACGAATGAAGATTTATCCATTTAAGGGGATGATAGAAAATCAAAGTCAGGTGGTGAATTCTATCTTAATGGATTGTGTATTTCTTGAAAGATCAAGAATAAACATTTCATTTCAGTGAGCACTATAGAAGCTGAATATATTGTAGCTACTCAACCTTGCACTAAATTATGTTGGATGAAGTAGTAGCTTGATGATATGGGAGTTGAAGTGAAGTCTCTGATCAAAATACATTATGATAATAGATGTTCTATAAATCCTAGAAAAAATACATTATATCACTCAAGGATGAAGCACATTGAAATTAAATATCATTTTATCAAGGAGAACGTGGGGCATGTCCTTTTGAAGTTGGAGTATGTGACTACTGAACTACCGGTTGCAAACATCCTGAAAAAATCCTTACCCAAATAAGCATTTGAACGACATTGATTGGATTATTGAGTTTAGTTGACTTCCCACACTTGAATAGTATAGATGTGGATCCCCTTATCCCTATGATATGGTTTGTTTTCCCCAATTTGTTGATATATTTTCTATACCATGTTTCAAATCATAAAGAAGTATCCATTGGGTTCATTGATAAAGGGGTAGATTATGTATTGAAGAAAGGGGGAGAAGTTTATAGGGGAGAAACGAAACATGGGGAGATTCAAAACTAATGATGTTGAAGATGTTCATTAAAAGATAACATATCATGATAGTTTTCAAATGAATTTTGTGATGAAAGTAAAAACCCGGTATAGTTTCCTAGTGGGGATGAAGAGTTGGTCTTCTCGAGCACAAAGTTAGAGTTCCATAAAGTGGTGTTTTTAGAATGAATTAATTCATTGACAAAAATTTCTTGTTAATTTTTATTCTCACATTGATCATGGATCATGTAGGATTAGAGTGCATGTTGATTAAATATCTAATTTGTTTTGGTGTTGCAAGGTGTGAGTGGTGGTTGAAGTAGGTAGTGTGTAAGGGATGGAATCCCAATCATCCATTCCTTTGATAGTTTTGGGTGTTGGTGGTTCTTGGTTGTGGAACCAAGATATTTGGAGGATTTTTGGAGGAAAATGGGAGTGTCCCTGCAAAAAATGGCACGGTTTCAACATAGAGGGATGCACTGTATCATAATGCTAGTGGTTGTGGTGTGGTGGATCCCATCTACCGTATAGGGGATCTCTATGGAGGATTTTAGGGATACTAACTTTTCAAGCATGGATTCATAGTGTAGTTTGGTTGTGGTGAAGTCTATTCTATGTGGTCGTGAGGTTGTGGTGTGGAACAAGTGGCTTAGGTGTAGATGGCTGTGAAAGCTACTACCTTTTTAGGGGTGGCATTGGTGTGGTGCTTCAAGAAACACCAGATCCCCCATATCCACTTTTATAGGAACTACCCATGGAACTCAAACACAATATTTCCTGAGGGTGGTTGTGTTGTCCCTCATATTGTATTGTAGAATACCTTGTGTCATCCAATTATACGGCACTGTCCCTTGGTTGTGTCGTGGTCTTCTCTTTTCCAGTGGGTCTATAAATACCCCAACCCCCATTAGAAATCGATTTTCTCCCATTTCCTCCACTTGAACCCTAAGTAACTTAGGGTGTTATTTGAGGATATTTGAATCCCCTTTAGAAAATTACTCATCCCAACTTCCTGTGTTCGATCCATGGTGATTCGTGGTGCATTCTATCTCCTTTTTCTAGCAATTTCTCCCCATTCGATCTTGTTTTCCTCCCATATTATCATGATTTTATGATTGTTCTTCGCTATTATTATGATGTTTTCTATAAAGTTTTTTGGTTAATTTGTGGAATGATGTACTTGGGAGATCATATTTTCTTATGGAATAAGTGATCGTAGATCCGTGACATTGATTGTTCTCATATGAAAAACGTTAATGCTTTTGATGTAAGGGATTTATTGCTTCTATTTCATTTACATGAAAACATAAATTGACTAAGTTTTATCCCTTTGGATGGAATTGGAATTAACCTAATAAATATTGAACCATATTAAATAATTAATTCGATAGTGATTGCATGTTGATGTTTTATACCGTGATAATGTTTTTCCTTTTGATTTTCCAGATAGTGTGTTATCAATATTTTGATTTGGGCGGAATGCTTTCAGGCTTGGTTTAACATGTTGAATTTGATGAAATTGGTAAAGAAATTAATGTCATAATATTTGTTGGAGGTCTATGGAATTAAAGAAGAGGCATGTTTAATAATTCGATATTTCTAAAAAATTGATGATAATCATGTCGATGAAAATTGCATGTATAATTGAATATGTTATTCCAGGAGGTGGTATAATTAAGATAGAATGTGAAGCATGTTAATTTTTGTTGATAATGATAATAAAAGGAATGTTAATTGAGAAATTTTCTTCTCACAGTTTTATGAAATCGGTTTTATGCTAGAAATCATTTGTAACAATTTAGTAGCTTATTGTAGCTGATGTCTTAGGGTGTTCATAGTCAGAACCTATGAATAATTAATTGGTTAATTCAAGATGGAACAAAAATGATTTCTTGATAAAGACAAATCTTTGGGGCCAAGAGTACGTGATTTTTTATAATGTTTGGATGTCTTGTGTTTGGGGCCATGATAGCCCATTTATATGTGAAAGTTAAATGCCTTTATTAGGGCTAAGTTCCCCCCCATTGATTTTTTGTTTGTTTACAAAATTTTTATGATGTGATATGAGCCTAGTATGGATGCACCTGGGATGGATGACGAGATATGGGTGGGAAGGCCTAGATTATTTGGGCATAGTTGACATCTGTAATAGTGAGATGCATCAATATATGCATGTGGGTGTCAAGGATGGAACTATAGATGGTGGAATGGGTTGAAGCTGGGTATACCCATTGCTATGATTTAGTTGGATTCACTCTTGATATGAATCTGTTTAATGGTCTATGGATAGGTTGCTTGTGTATCTGCATTCAATTCCCCACTATGTGAGGCAGCTAAATGTTCTTGGTTGTATTTCTTATGATTTCTTCCTAGATTTCTTAAAATTATGGAATAAAGTTTAATGATATTTAAAAAATTATTTAACCCATGGGGTTAATATTGTTAGAATGAAAATGATATGTTACCCTTGAGAAAACATGCACTCGGTTTGGATTTTTTGTAGAGGGAAAAGACTTGTCTTGATAGTTAAAGTAATGTAATAGGAATTATATTAATTAATGGATAATGAAATAATTAATGCTATGTGAATTGTTTAAGGAAAATAATGTGATTTAACATAGATCTTTAAAATTATTGTGTGTTTATAGGGTATCTAGTTCTTAGTAGTGGTAGCCATGAGTCTGAGTAATGTTAGAAATAGTTGATTCTAAGACTAGGTTATGGCCATAGTATGGTTGTGAGCTATATTATATTATGTATGTTCTATGATTTCATGTCTTACCCACCCATGTCGATCGGGGTGATTGAAACCCAGTGGACTCTATGAGGGTGTTTTCCCCAACATACCAGTGGGAGGATGGATAGTTGAGTACCACATCTAAACCATCTCTATTCTTTTGGTAGTTTCACAAACTAGTATTCACAGAGGTTACATTTCCAATATATATGTGTGTATAGGGATGTGATGGCTTGTGGTTATTTCACACTTGTATATATGAATATAGTAGCCAATGGATTATTATATGTACGATGGGTATAGTTTGTGATGGATTGAGGTACCTTACTTAGTGTTTGGGTTGTGATGGTCTGAGGTATAATACCTAATGTATGATACACATCATAATAGTTTTGGTGGCTCATAGAAACTACCCAGTTACTATATGGAGATGTTATATGGGATGTTGTGATGATAAGATTAACGAGGCACATGATGTGATACAAGCCTATGTGTTTTCAAGATGTATTACTTTTAGGGAGAGATGGTTCAGGACATGTGATGTTAAGGAAGAATAACAAACTAGTGGGGCAGCGGTAGTGGGGTACCCTTGATGTTTCATTACTATAATATATGAACTCTTGTATGTAATACATGGTGAGAGATAGCCATCTAGGAAATTAGTATACATGTTTAGGTCATGAGTTAGTTTCACTATTGTTCACAATGCTTTAGCATGATTTCTTTACCTTTTTCATTAGAGGATCCAGGGAGGATCCTACTGAGTATATTGTTATGCTCACCCCACATAGATATAAACTATTTTTTAGGTCAACGAGAATAGGTAGGAGATCGGTACTATATCATGGTTTTTCAAAATCGATTTGGGTCTCGTGGTCAATTTTGAGTTTACCTTTTGGGTATTTAGTTTATTTTTTTGTTTTTTTAATACTATATGAAATTGAATGTATGTACTTGGGATTTTTTATGTGTATGAGCATGTTTGGGTTTGTTTATTTGTCTTATATCTATCTTTTTTAATGATTCTATCAGTGGGTAATGAATCCAATTTATATGTATGATATACCCACAGTGTTAGTCTCCAACCTGGGACCTACTGGAAGTTGGACTTGGGTGATCACCATCATCCCCTCATTATTTTCCTAAGAGGGGAACTATTTTAGGGGAGGGGATCATGACACGGTGTTTACATGTCTGTCAACAGAACTATCTAAGAAGTTTTTTAAGTGTCATCAACAAACCCAAAGGGGTGGATTTTTGGAAGAAAATCCATCCTGGTGGTGATTTAAGGTTTTTGGGTTGATTTTGTTTGTTGAAAAATCTAGTTAACAATGTTATAGCAGATTTCCTACCAAAGAAATTATTTTTATGGTTTTTCACTTTTATAGTATTTTCCATATTTTTTGGCATGAAAATTGGAATTTATTTTATGGAAAATAAATGACTCCCATATAGAAAAATTGGTAGACTACATTGAACCTAAAGTAGTTTGTGTTAGCTTTTTAGAAAAGTTAGCTTGCCCACATTGAATCATTGTTATACAAACTGCATATCAAGTATGTGAAACCGAAAAGAAAAATCGATAAAGAAAATTCAATGGCAAAGAAATAATTATATTCCTTGAAGAAATTGGGAGATTATGTTGTGAAGAAAGGGGGAGAAGCTAATAGGGAGGGCAGTGAAAGATAATATAGGGGGAGCAGTGAAGATGATAAATATTTTCATTAAAAGATAATATATCACAGTAATTTTTCTATGATTACTATGATAAAATAAGTTTCCTAATGGGGATGAAGATTTAGTCTTATCAAGAACAAAGTAATATTTCTATAAAGTGGTTTTTTTATAATGAAGTAATTCATTGAAAAAAAATAATCATTCTCTTATTTCTCATGTCGAGCGTGGCTCATGTGGACTTAGAGTGAATGTTGATTAAATATTTGGTTTTTTATGATTCCACAAAGTGTGAGTGGTGGTTGAAGTAGGTGGTGTGTGCGTGTTTTTCAACAGAAGTGTCTTAGTAGTTTCTAAAGAATTGTCAACAAACCCAAAGGGGGAGATTATTGGGAAAAATCTCTCTGAGTGATAGTTATGGTTTTTGGGTTGACTATGTTTTTTGAAAAATCCAGTTGATAATGTTACAACAAATTTGTTTGCAAAGAAATTATTTTGAAGGTTATGCATTTTCCTAGTGTTTTCTATGTTTTTTGACATGAAATTGTGATTTATTTTATGGAAAAGGAAGTGTTCCATCATAGAAAAATTGGTGGACTACATAGCACCTAAAGGAGTTTCCAGTAGCTTTTCAGCAAAAGGAACTCAATCGCATATGATCATTATTATGTGAACCACATAGAAAGTATGTGAAACTAAAAAGAAAAATCAGCCAAGTCAAGTCAACCACATAAAAAGGTTTTTAAAACTACAAAGGGTTCCCATCATTTTTGATTGAAGGTGGTGAGTTAGAGGCCACTGAAAAGAGTTTTTTTTCATTTGTGAAGATATGGTTGTTCAGAGACCGCCACAAAGAGGGTTATGTGCTTTGCGAACCGCATAGCAAGGTCAGTTTGATTTAAAGAATAATTAAAAAATGAGTTAACAGTAATTATGATTAGTGCGTTTTCCATGTTTTTTCCAATATAAATAACCCCTAATCACTTCATTTGATTGATTGGAGTTTATTAGAAAGAATCATCACTGGAAAAAATTTTCTAAGTCTGGATGAGGTATGTGAAGGAGGTGGTTCGCAAAGGAGCTTAGTTCGTGAAGGAAGTTATGTTCAGAATGGAATTCAGTTTTTGGTGAATTGTAGCACAAAAATTACTGGTTTTTCGCAATGAATCATCCTTATATGAAGAAATATGAGTTTATGGTGCACCCATGCTATTTATTGCAAGGGATTTCACAATGGGTTTAAAGCAGTTCCTGAAGGAACAAAAGCAGTTTGAAAAAGAACTCTCCACAGAGTAACTGATACAAAGTGACATGGATTTCATCTATTGGGGTAAAAATTGAGCTTCATGGAACACTCATATATGTGTGAAACTATTCTGGGGTGATTCTGATTAACATAAAAATATTCTGAAGGAGCAATGCGCAAACATCACTTGAGAGAGAAGTGAGATCTCATCTCATGACTGGTTGTAAACCAGGAGGGATAGTGAGTCTGTTCCAAATGTTGTAACAGTAGTGTGATTTAGTGGATTTGTTATATCATCAAATTGTATTTATATGATCCTTAGACATATCTCGGTGTGGGTGGACCAACTAAAAAATATTATAAATTATGCCCATTTTGATTTCCACTTATTCGTTGTTATGTGATGGAAAGAGATGTGAGTTTTGTTTAACGATGATACAAGATCCAAATGGGTAGTTGTTTTCATTTTTCATACCCTAATTCACCCCTAGCGTATTTAACCTGGTTTGAATACTAATATGTCCAATATTATTCATCCAAGTATATGATCACATCACATGTCACTTAACTATGTATAGTCATACATTTTCTCAATCTTCCACAATCCAAGGTCTGAATGTCATACATGTCATACATGAGTAAAAATATCTTATTAGTTGAGAAAAACTCACAACATGATTACCAACATACCCAACCACCCACTATTTATCTTAATCATTATTTATATTTCAATAAATATATCATGGTGTTATGGCTTACATGTAGGATGCATTGTTAATCTTGACTATTGGAGATTAATATGAAATATAAACCCTAAGTATATCAATGAAATTATTTATAACATTCCATGTCATACACTAAAAGTGGGTAAATCCATAAAAATATTTATACTTGTGTCCCACAAGTGAATTTTTTATCTTCATATAAACCCTTATTAATGTTAATCTTAACATATTATCACAACTCAAGTATTTCCATGGAAATCATCAATGAGGGATAACTCAGAAGCCTACCTATGAGGGGTTATTTTTCATTCACCCCTCGTGTTATATTTTTATCTTTTACATCATATGTAAAAATTTAGAACACATATATTGGAAAAAAACATATACATTAAAATTAGTCTTATTACATCTTAACATGTGAAGACTTCAAAAATCTCATATTTAATTGTTGTGTAAGTCACCTTGTTGAAGAACATGCTACATTATTATGTAACACCGAATACATCATCTTGTAACAATATAATAAATCATTATAGCAGTATTCCTACTAATCATTTTAACGAGATGATATTTTCTAAAGGATGAATTTGGACTAATGGTGAGATTGGTATTTTATTCTACATTAGAAACAACCTATAGTTTAAAAAGGAATTTTTAAATCCAAATAACACCATTGACTGCATATAATGTTGTGTTGTAGTTATATTTTCTTATAGAAACAATAATTTTTTGAAACTATTCTAGCTCATTGTTTTACCATACAAAACAAAAACTCTAAAATCATATAGAATAAAGGTAACATTTTACAACAAGTTATTCAAATAAAAAAACACAACCATGATTTTTATTAAGCACCATAAGGATATTCATGATTGGGATTTAGTGTCTCATTGGAATTTGATTGGTAAATAAGCCTTAGTAAAACTCAAATCATGAAATCCTGATAAAAACTCCTTTGAGTTTGACCTGTTAATTTTTTTTAGTAATTTACCCATATGTGGTTATATTCAAACTAAGCAATAATTTATTGATATATCTTTATAGATCTTCACGTTTAATATATAGACTAATGTGTCATACCCTAATATTCAATTGCGACTCCCCTCTCTTCTAATACTCACCTCAGGCTAAGTCATTGTTAGTTTTGTTAGCTCCTCTTATACCTCTTCTACCCCTGTGAGGAACTTGCAGATGCTTTTATCAGATGATCCAATTGTGCATGCTAGGATCATCACTCTATATTTGACCAGATGCTCTTGTTGGTGTTGTGTCTAGATACAATTATAGTACTTACTCATCCAACAATGCTGGTCTGGCCTATATTTAAACCTATTCCAAGAATCATTATATGCCTCTCAACTCTCTACACTAGGTGTCTTTACACACCTCTGTTTCACTAACCAATTAAGATCCTCATGATACCTTGCATGCTTGTTTTAAAACCTTCTTAGATTCCCGAGATGATCACAACATTCATGTGACTCATAGATGAGTACCTTGATTCCACCATATGTCAATGAGTGTAAGGGGATAGTGAATGAGATCTGCAACATGTATCTAAGATATGGGTGTGTCCGGGTTCATTCTAATTGAATAAGTCCTTCTCCAGACAATTTACTTGGATGAGTGTGCGAGAAGGAGGTAGAAATCACGTAAAACCTAGATGTATTCATCAAGGGTGACATAGCCTCCTAGGCTTGGGGCATCTTGTAGGAGGCGTGAAAAGATCAAGTGTAGCCTAGTCATGATAATTCACATTGAAGGTGCATAGGGAGTGTGTCCGGAATCTTTGGTAGTAGGGATGTGTTGGGCACTGGACAGGAGTAGGGAACTCAAGTAGAAGGGCACCTATCCCATTTTTTTCTCAAGTCAATGTGGAAATGGTGCATGTGTAGGCTTCTCATTTAAAAAATTAGCAATACAATGAGTATCCAAAAAAGATATTTCAAATGTCATAATATTTAATCCCGATTTGATTTGAGGTTATCTTTAAACTCTTTATAGGTAGATATAATATGGATTCAATTTTGAATCGTCCTTGTATGTAGATATAATATTGATTCCCTTGTGAAAGATAAAGGAATAAAATAGGTCAATAAAAAAAAATATTAACCTTATGCTAAACATAATTAAACATTAATATTATGCCCGGGTTTTAAAGTATATTTTTAATAAAAATAATTCTACTATGTTTGGATAAAATACTATAGTTTCTACTCTTGTTTACATATTTTTAGAGTCCATAATATGGTTGTGCATGAAGGGTTGAATTTAAAATTGGTGTTTTAATTGTTTTATTGATATTCCATGTTGTCGGTTAATTTTAATAAAGAATCCTCAAAGGTGTGTCAAGTGTGAAACATTTGTTAATTGTTTTGTTTTCCAAAAATGAATATTTCATATCCATTTCAAATAAAAAACTATTTTAAGCTTTTCCATTACACCTATTATTTGGACATTTTGAAGACTTTGAGGCCTTTAGTCAGAATTTTGTTGTTGGAAACCAAATTTCTTGGTTCATGAACTATTACTCATTTGATATCTACACTTTCAATCTCTAAATTTTTCAGTCACTATAATTTGAATTTCATAATCATGATTTAAATCTCATTGATATGTGAAACAATAATACACTGCTACAAATATGGTCTTTATCAGTGCTAGAAAATTCGACTAACAGTGCTAAAAAAGCGCTGTTAATCGAGGTGAGGATAAAGGGGGTCCCATTTATCAGCGCTTCGAAAAGCTTTGATAAAGGCCCCTTTTATAAGCGCTAAAAAAAGCGTTGATAAAAGTTGAAAAAATAGAAATAAAATTGCAATTTTGGGGGGCTTCAATATTTCTTGAAGCCCCTCTTTAACGGTACCCTCCGCCATGGTAGCCCACACATGCCCCAGCCAAGCTCCACCCAGCCCCCCTCCCCCACATTTAACAGTGCTAGTTAATTTCCCTCACCTGCACACGTGACCTGCCTCCCCCAGGATTCGAACTTGATACCTCTTGCCTGCGTGCCTAAACCTTTACCACTCCACCATACTGATTTTCTTTTCATTTATTAATATATCTATTTATTTTTACATATATTTATTCATATTAACATATACATATATTTAATTATATATATATATAGTCATATTAATATATACATATATATTTAGTCATATTAATATATACATATAGTTAATTATATTAATATATATATATCTGTATATTAATATATATTAATATATATTTTATATATATATTTAGTTATAATTTTTTATCTGTATATTTATTTGTATATTAATATATATTTATAAGATTAGTTTTAAATACATTTATAAAATATGTTTTATTATGTGTGTTTTTATAAATAAATAAATACATACATACATACAAACACATATACAACACACACACGCACATGGATATATATATTATAGGTATTTATGTATGTATAATTATACATATTAATATATATTTAAAAATATTATATATTAATATGTATATACAAAAGTGCTAGAAATGGGGTCTTGAAAAACCTAACAAATCGCAGAGTCACTGAAAAAGACATCACTTCTTCTTTGGGTGTCCGTTTCAGCTCCATAAATAGTCAAACTGAATATAATGGAATGAACTACGATAAAACAGGTTCTGGAGGCTGAACAGACACACAGATCAAAAGTTATGACCATTTTAATAAAAATTTGACAAGGGTCCAGACATGGAAACTGAGTTTTGGAGGCTTTCTGGTGGTTTTTTGGGATTTTAGGGTCCCAAAAGTTACTGGGACTACTTCTAAGTAAAACATCTGCATATATATTTTTGGTACCTTCAATTTGATATGTTTTAGAGCTCATACAGACAACCATAGAAAACGTTATGGTCGTTAGAAGTTGAACTTTTTTTTGGAGTGCTATAACTGATATATCTTTAGTTCCTCTGATCTTCTAATGGTTTAGACTAGAAGTGGTCATCACTCATTTTGATAGATTCAATTTTAATTGTCACGACACTCAAATGGACAAATAGATCATATGTTATGCCCGTTTTAGTAAGTTTTTGGTTTCTTATGTTTTTAGGAGATACGAGAGTTGCAAAATTTCAAACGACAATAACTTCTTCTCCGAATGTCCGTTTTAGATCTACCACTTATAAAATCGAAGATTGAGAAACTTTACACACTCTGGTGATCACGAAAACCCATTCTCGTGTTCTTTGAGGTCCAAAAAGGACTAAAAACCCTTGGAACAGCCAAAAGTTTGGCTCCGGGGGTCCGTTTTTCCATTATTTCTGCTCTGGGGTGTCCATTTTGGGTCTACGACACATCAAATTGATATAAAACATATTTTAATGAATATTTATTATATTTATATCAATAAAAATATACTTATATATCAATATATTTTTTTATGATTTTTTTTGAAATATACACATTTATCAGTGCTAGGAAAATGCGCACTGATAAAACCCCCCTTTATCAGCGCTACTAAAAGAAGATGATAAAGGGGGCCCTTTTAACAGCGCTAAAAAAGAGATGATAAAGGGGGGCCATTATCTTCGCTAAAAAAAGCGTTGATAAAGGGGCACCTTTAACAGAGATTTTTTTAGCGCTGTTAAAAGTGTCGTTTAGCATCACTTTTTTTATCACTGTTAAAGCCCCCCCCCTTATCAGCACTTTTTTTAGCGCTGTTAAAGGGGTAGTTCTTCCCTTTCCCCATTCAGTGGTAGTGATAGTTTAAATTTGTTAATCCAATCTAATCCCTTTTATATTTTTTTATTTTAATACTTGTAAATCCAATTAAACTTGTTTTGCAGTTAAAAATGGATTGTGATTTGTTTGTGGCAGATTTAATCAACCTTATATCTATTTTAGTGCACCCATTCCATGCATTTCTCAAACCCCGTAATATTTCATAGGTGATTTGGTTATTTTCAAACCACTCTATCCTGAGGGCATGATATTTATCCCTCTCATGTATTTTAATGAACTGTGATAAATCAATGGAAAATAAATATTAAAATTTTATTGGTTTTAATATAGAATTTTTTAAAATGGATGAATTTTATATGGATGGGATGTGAAAATTTAAATGTACAAAATGAAAAAGAAAAAAAATAAATTCTCATTTTCATATAATATGTCTATGTTTGAGGATGGGAAAGTGTACCAAGAACCAAAATATGTCTGGTTCATCCCCTATCCATGAAATCTTGCAGAAGGGTTTTAAGAAACATTTTTTTGCCCGTGATATTAGGGGTTAAAAGGAAGGTGTGTGCCCACCTTCCAGTAGCTGATGCCCTTGTGGTACCATTATGCCCTTCTTTGGGCGTCCCGTTCTTCGCTGATCTCTTATTTCCACCTTTCCTTGGCATTCTTAAACTTCTAAATATTAGATTCTAACCCTCCAGCCTCCATACCAACAAAGTTCGCTACCTTGACTCTCTCTTTGAAGCGGTGGGATGGGATGGAGATTTCGGTAAATAATCACCGGTAATGGAAATTCAATTTTTCATATGATAGATGTAAGTGGAAGGTCAAAGGACAACATTTTTGGAAAGTATACTATTTAAAATTAGTTATATTATAATTACTTTTATTAATTAATTTTATAATATAATTACTTTAATTTCTAAAAAATATAATTAATTTTGATAGTGTAGTATTATAATTGTATTTATCTCCCTTATCGGGCCCCTGTAAATATTAATCCATGAATCCAAAAAATATAAACATTTATCCATAATTTCATTTACTAAATTAAAAAAACACATCAATGGTATATGAAATTTTGATTAAAATCTCGTGAATTATTATGTCATCATTACAAGAAAATAATCAGACAAATTTGATAATAGGTCAATTACATCTGGAACCATGGAACACGACGTAGTGAATAAAATCATTGTAAGCATACAGACACCAGGATTTGAATTTTGATGTATACAACATGATGTTTGAAAAATAATCATGACATTTCATGGTAATTAAATAAATTGAACACATGTGCCCATGATAGTACATGAAACAATTTCCTATGATGGTTAAAAATTCCACACTAGTTTTTGTGTGTGGAGAAGTGTAGTTTATTTGATTTCGGTTGTGATATTGGAAACCAAGATATTATTATTCACTATGTTATTATTATTCTGAATGTGTGTGTGTGTATGTGATTTCATGTGTGTTAGTACCTACATGTGTGTGATTGTTAATATATTTTACATATCAATGTATTTTTTACATCCATAAAATGTGTTTTTATCATATTGTTGTTTATATGTTAGTCCTCCTTGGAATGGATGGTTAACAGAGGCGTCAATGGGGAGTGCGAGCTAGCCCACATGATAGATCATGCATGCTAAATATTTAGCGGGGCGAGCCAACCCAACCCATGTAGAATGAATTCTTTTAAAATAAGTCACTGGTCCTGCATGGGACATGTGGTCTCATTGGTCTACTCATATCTAAAAAAATTAATCCAATAAAAAAATCAACTCTCACGGATGATAATTACTAACCTAAACTAAATTCAGCACTAAAATTGAACCATATATATATATATATAATGTTATAATAAAATAAAAATATTTTAATAAAATTTAAAAAACATATATTTATAAATTAACTCACAATCTTGGAGTGGTGCGGTGGAGGAGAGACAAAGAAGACTTGGGTTGAAATTGAGTGGATAGAGTTGGGGTTTCTTCAATTAATTTGAAGAAATAAAAAAATAATGTGATTTTGCTATGTGTTATTTCCCTATGCCGATTAATCAATTTCAAATTTACTATGACTTGATTTTTTTTTAAAAATAATGCATAAGATTTATTTACTTTTTATCGAGGTCCATGTTTTTTGGATTATTATTGCAAGCCTAACGGGACCCACAGAGACACGGTGGGATTATTCACCTAGGTTTTTGATTTCACAGAACAAATCATTTGTGTTCTGCACTTATGTGAGCTTAAATATACAAGGCTCTAACATGCAAAAAATCCACGGGCTAGCGGATCAACCCGCGAACTTGTAGGTTTTTTGACAGCTCTAATGGAAAGGGATGTGGATTGTCATCTTAGTTTACGGTTCGAATCCCAACTTCCCAACTATGATTTTGGTTGTTATTTTTCATGTGGCCTCTCAAATGTGCAAAAATTGTCTCCAAAATCAATGTGTAACAATCTCTTTCAAGTATAGTCAAACCTCCCGCATGGCAGCTTGGCCCCAACAATGTTTGCAACCACCTCCTTCAAGTGTAGTTTGGCCTCTTTCAAGTAGTGTGAAACTATATCATAATGGATTTTGATAACTTATAACATGTTTAAATGTAGAAAATACACAGAAATTAAGTTTTATCAAGAAGAGTCTTGAAATAAAAACAAAAAATTCCAACATGTTATTCTCTATTGGTTAAAACATTTTGACTTCATTATATTTGATAACATTCTCTAAGAAATGACCAAAATATTTTTCACATGCCACTGATTATATGAAACATGATTCATAAACATGGGATTTCTCATTTTATGCAGTATACTAATTGTGAAATTGGATATTTAATTTCACATTTTGGATTTTAAAATAAAATTTTTTCTTTTTAAATGATTCCATTTGAAGTTTAATTACCATGATTTTCTATTTTATATCTCGCTATATTTAATCTATTGTAGGACTTATTGTGATGTTGGGCTGGTTTTTTGAATGGTGGGATGCTATTTCCCACATGATATGATAGAAATTTGTGTTTTTCTGTCTGATTCATCACCACCCTTGAAAGCTGGTCATTCATTTTTATGAGCATTCTGTTCGAACCGATATTCCATTACAGGTTGTGGTTTCATGCTTTAACATCATGGTAGTCCTGTATTGGGCATTCAATTATAGATTTGAAGGCTCGTAGGGGGTTTCATTACCCCTGCTTGTCTCTTCCTGATGTCGGGAATCAATTCAATTTCTTAGCCCTTTCTTCAGTATGGTGATCTGATCTTGCTCAACAAACCCTAGCATTGTTTTGGTACCTTGGTTCTTAGTGTAAGGCTCCCTATCAAAGCATGATCGGGACTTTCAATCTACCTCGGCCACATATCAAAGTCGGACCGTGGTGGAGAGAGACATTCTTCCCTAGTTGGAAGAACTGTGGCTTTTTGATCGATGAGACTAGGAACCCTATAAGGAGTAGTGGGCGGATGTGCCAACGGATCCGAGTAGCTATGAATTCGACATCTACATGAAGCGATTAGGATCTCCAGACCAGTTTGACCTGACATTGTGAGTATCATTTTATAATTTCTTTTTCAGTGTTAGATTTGTAAACTTCTTCTTCTTGTTTTCCATTCTTCTAGCTGGTCAGGTCATTGTATTACTTCTATTTTTTTCTTTGAAATAAATAAAATGTGTGTGTGGGTACGGCTTGTGTTCTTATTATGTTGTAGGTCCCGGTGGTACTAAAGCATGTAAATCCATGTGTTATTTCTCTCTTTTACATTTTTTTTTCATTGTATTCATCAATTTGTAATAGTTTTACTATATTGGCAATAAATCAATTGAACTTGGCATTGTTTTTGGGGTTCTATCACTGCACTATTACTGTCCATCACACACAACCACCATAACATGTGGTATCAGAGCTATTTTGAATTTCTTTTGTCTACTTTTAGTGATTTCTTCCCCTAAATTTGTGTAATCTGCCTTGTTTCCCTATTTTGATTTCCCCAGTAGAGACCTTAGGCAGCATGCAGTTGTTAATTTGCGTCTTGGGTTCTGGGGTATGATGGGTATGTGTGAGGTTGGTCTGAGCAGAGCGTATCGGTTACCAGTGGGGTGTGTGTCATGGTCTCTCTATCTAGTTGTTTGGTCTCTTAGTTTTTCCTTTTTCCTTAGGAGAGTGATCTAGTAATTAGCTCAAGTTTTTTGCTTTGGTGTGTCCTGGTTTTGGTCAGGTTTCTCTAGGTTGTGACCTATTATGAGTGGTGATTGGTTATGGGTAGTGTTTAGAGTGTCAATTTCATGTGAATAGGTCTGGTGATGATCAGTCTTCATGGAGGTTTTGTCGATATCTCTTTATCTATGTTAGATGGTTCTTAGATATCGTTAGGAAGCTAGAATAGGATGAGATTTCTTAGTCGGTAGCAGGCTTCCCTTGGATCACCAGTGTTCTCATAGGCTTAGAGTATTCCCTTATGAATCTTCAGACAACATGGGATTTTTAGTGGTAGCAGGTTTTGAGTAACCTCTCTTTTTGTCTTGGTTTTGTTTGTGCTTCTTTCTAGTGTGATTCAGTAGGGTAGATTTGTGGGTACAACTCTAGGTTTTCCTTCTTCGTGTCCTAGGAGAGCTAGGCTTCTCAGGAGGTAACCTGGTGTGAGGATAGAAAGGTGTTAGGAAGTGGTTTGAGAACTAGGTTAATGGGTAGATGTTTGGCTAAACACCAGACTTCATGACGGTACTACTAGTATGTCTTTGTCGACATCAGATGGGGGGTACTTGGGAATTAGGTGCTTGATGTCATCGAGATAGACTAAGATGGGGTTTTCTTGGGTCAGTATCTAGATTCCCTTGATTAATAGGTTTTTTTACTCTTAGATTTGAGTTGGCATTTAGGACTGGGGCTGTATGGTTTATACAATGGTCAAGTTTAGGATGTGGTTACCCCTATTACATGATTCTAGGTAGTGTATTCACCCTATGTGGAGAGTTTTTCTTGGTCTATCTTAAATTTAGGTGGAGTGAGTGATTTACTTTCTTTGAGCTTTGTGTTTTTTTTCTTGTTTGCTTTCATTTGCATGAGATATTTTCTTTACTATTACTATTTGCATATGAACTATTTAGTTTATGTTCATACCTTGTATTTCAATTGTTCTTTGATAATTGATACTATTGTGTTTGCTGCTAGTGTGCATGAACTTGTTTGTAGTATGAGACTTCCACAATTGCATCTTCTTAGTGGTCAGCTAAGGTATGTGAAGGTAATATCAGTTTTGTGTAGTTATGTTTAGAGGTTTTAATTCTAAGCATGGTTAAGTAGTATGATTAGATGTAATTGATTAGGGGAAGTTTTGTATCACATTGATACACATTTTGGAAAAAATCAATGTATAGTTTGACTAGCACTATTTTGTGTCAGTTTTGTTTTTCTTAGGTTGTTTATAATGATTGCCCGATTCAATTGTTAGGTGAGGTGAAATAACATCACCAAATTTTAAATGAAAATGGTTGATATTTGTGAAATTTGATATTTAATTTAACGTTTTAGATTTTCATATTAAAACTTGACATTTAATATGTTTCCATTTGAAGTTTAATTACCATGATTTCCACTTTTATATCTCTTTGGATTTAATCTGATGTTGGGTCGATTGTTAGGTTGGGTCGATTATTATGTTGTGTTGGTTTTTTGAATGGTGGAATACTTTTTCCTACATGATATGCTGGAAATCAATGTTTTACTAGTTGAGTCATTTTGTGTCGTTGATGTATGCGCCTCCCTTAAAAGATGGTCGTTCAATTGTCTTAGAATTATGTTCAAACCGTCATTCTGCTACGGGTTTCGGTTTCATGCTTTGACACCATGGAAGCCCTGTATTAGGAATTCGATTACAGATTCAAAGGCTCATAGGGGGTTTCATTACCCCTTTCTATCGCTTCTTGATCTAGGGAATCGATTTAGTTTCTCGGATCTTCCTTCGGTGTGGTGATCTGATCTTCCTCGATGAACCCTATCTCTACTATGGTACCCAAGTTCTTTGTTTAATCTACCCCATCGAAGCAATATCAGGCCTTTTAGTTTACCTTGGACTCATATAAAGGTCGGATTGGGGTGGAGAGTGACATACTTCCATGATTGGAAGAAGTGTGGCTTCATGATCGATGAGACCAGGAACCCTAGAAGGAGCGGTGGGTGGACGCACAAATAGATTCGGGTAGTTGTGCATTCGACATCCTTATAAAGCGATCAGGACCACTGAACTAGTTAGGTCCAGAATTGTGAGTATAATTTTACAATTTCATTTTCAGTTTGAGATTTGAAAATTGATGATTCTTGTTTTCCATTCTTCTGGATGGTATGGTCACTATACTGCTTCTGTTTCATTTTCTTTGAAAGAAATAAAACACGTGTGTGGGTTTGGGTGGTGTTCTTGTCGTGCAGTAGGTCCTAGTGGGAATGAAGCACATAAATCCCTATGTTATTTCTCTCTTTTACTTTTATTTTCATTGTATTCATCTATTTGTAATCATTTTACTATATTTGAAATAAATCAATTGATCTTGACATTGGTTTTGGGGTTCTATCGCTACACTAAGACTATCCAGCAAATACAGCCCCAATAACCCCAATACTTTGATGGCAATTGAGAATATGAAAATGAAGATGCTTTCAATCATATTAGTCTACATGATTGAACACACACCTCGTTTAAAGACTTAGACCCCCTTAAAATTCATCCTTAATTGAAATAAGGGGACCCCATGTGTCAAAAACATCTAAAACATTTATCCATTAATGATAGTATTCTGTATTTGTATATAACACACACTTCTAATGAACCGAGACTTTATTAATTCATTTGTAACATATATTATTTTTTATTTTAATTAATAAATGAGGATATGATCATGGGTTTGTTTATTAAATTATGTTTACCATTAAAAGGTGAGTATATCCTTAAAATTGTTTATTATTATTTAATTATTGGATTTTTCAGCATCTGATTAATGAAGAATATTCATTTGGAATAAAGAATAGCAATGAGTTTTATTAGTTATTAAGAGATATTATTTTATGTGCATGATATTTTTTTCAATTTGGGTGTTAACATGACACAAGAAATCAAATATGGAGACGGTAACTTCACATGGTTGACTCGAGATTTAGTAATGGACTATTAGAGGATTAAAATGGGGAAAATTTGACTTTGAGAAATTGATGAGGAGATTCCAATTGATAGTGTCATGATGGAATGAGAATTAACACTTCAATTAAAGGATTATAATCATGGGAATGGTTAAAATATATTAAATGGGGTTATTAGAGAGATAAAAAAATGTGGGATGATTAATATGGATTCATGGTGGTCAAGTATATTAAATTGATGGAATAATAAAGGCTTGATTTGGAGTTATAATAGAAAAATAGATAGATTATGATGAAGGGGAATTAAGGGATTTTGATTCAATTATATAGGAGGTTACATATGGTGTATTTATATCGAGAAACAGAGGAAATGTGGATTATAAGTAAAGTATTCATGTCATATTCCTTTCTTTAATCTTTCTCCCCTTATCCATTGGTGGAGGTAAAATATAACAAAGATATGTGACAAAATCATGATGAATGTATGCTAATATCATAAAGTATGTTCACCCTAAAATTTTTTCCATGTGTTTATTGGGGGATGATGAGTTAGATGGATGATCAAAGAAATTTCAATTCATGTTATCATGTAATGTCAAAATGTTAAGAACAAGGTTATGTTTTAAATAATCCATCCCTATGCCCTAAAACCCTGATTTCACTCTTATCTATCTAAAAGGAGAGAGTGTGAGATTTATAGAGTCTAGAATAGGGGTTGTTCCACTCTTTGGATATGAACCTTCTAATTTTTTACTGTAATGTATGTTAGTTACACAGGACCACATCAAATGGAATTAGGACAGTGATATGCACCGAAGGTCATGTGCTATGAATCTAAGATAAACATGGGGATTGTGGAAATAAAGTAGGAGGACATTCCAAATGTGCACATACCATACCGACCTTTCATAAATTGGATGTTTAGTTCTATGGGTTAAATAACTATGGTTTGTGGGAGGATTCGGTTGACAAGGCGAGTTGATTTTCCTCATCATTCTCATTGACTCGGGATCTTGTGGAAAATTAAATGGTAAAAAGATAAGGTGGGTGACTCTTATTCTTTCCTAAAATGATTGTGATTCCATTATCTATGGTTGATGATATTTTCAAGTGATTTATTTTGATGTTCACTAGTGCATGACGAAGGTTCACCAAGAGGGGAGGGGGTGAATCAATGAACATTATTATGTTTCCTCACTTTTTATAATTTCCTACAAAATCAACCTTCATCACTTGTTAGAGTGAATGATCTCACTAATAAACTTATCACATTATAAGGAAAGAATAAAAACAAATACACTCGGTGTATAAGGTTCTCTACTCAAAACAAGTAGCTAAATCCTTTTAATGACATGAATAAACTGAGATCATACATTCCATTAGAATCACTATGCAGATACAACGAGCATAAAATATCCCTGAAATCATATTAATAGAAATATAAAGGTTCTAGGTCATAGAAAAAGTGGTTTTCCAATTCAAAAAAATGGGGTTTCATCAATTTCAATGGATAATATTTGAAGAACGTGACGAAGGAAACCCCAGAATCTCCTAGGGAGTATCTTTAATATTTAATTTATAATTTATTTAAAAATATAATTAACTCAAATAGGATAATTCTATTTTTTTGAGTGAGTGTCCCAAGAGGGGGTGAATGAAGTTCCCAATAAAATTTCTATTTAAAAATGATTAATTTGAAATCCCCCAATTAATTTTAAAACAACCCAATTAATCAATACAACAGATTTTTATAAGTTCTAATCTTTCAAAAGGTTTATTAAAGAGTGACTAGTTCTCGGGTAAGTAATATAAAATATTACTTAGCCCTTTGAAATTAATTTACTTAATAAAACTCTTATAAAAACACTAATAAAGATTAACTATCAAATTATTAGTTATTGTTTGATTAATAAAGTTTCAGTTTTAAAAAAATAAATAAAGTAAACAAAAACACATAGCATAAATTTGAACAAAAAGGTTTAGTCTCATCCCGAGACATATTCATCTCCACTTGGTGATCACTCTCCACCAAAAATTTTATATAAAATAAAAAAGTTGATCCAAATCCTGGATTAGGTTTGACAATAGTTTAAAACTATCCAGGTCACACACAACCTCTTCCATAGTTATACGTGGGAGTAAAAATAAAAATTCCACACAAGGACCTCTACCACTATTATCCATGGGAGTACATGTAAGAAATAGTTAAGAGAAGATATCAACTATCTTCTAGTTCAGAATTGGAAACAATGTGCAAGTAATAAAATATAGTATGCACACACACTGCTCAATATGTAAGAATGATAAACAGAACAGAGTAATCCTAGAGTGTAATGTTCGGAAATTTTTAGTCAATTGTGGTGAAGCTTGTGACTCTTGATTTGATTTTCAATAAATCTTGAGATGGGTTCTCTTCAAAACATCAGAAGAAAATAGTGTTTTAGACTCTTGTTCTTGACTAGAGGAAAGAAACAGATGTGTATGAGCTTCAGATTCCTCAGTCATGTGTTTTCCAAGATGTAGTAGTTCAACAATTCATCTATTTTGGTGTGTTCAGTAAGTGAGATCTTTCAGCTTTCTATCAATCTTATTCACACATCTATTTCATCTCTTTCTCATGAGGGAGTCTGATTCATTTCTTAATAGAAGTATCAAGTATAATATCTACATCCATTCATATATTCTTATTCCTCATACAGTATATATGATATCCTCTTCAATGTGTTATATTGAGAATTTAGGAGAAAATAATTTAAAAAAACTTTATACATTTACTTCAATAATATACTCATTAAAATAGTTTAAATGAAAAGGATTAAGTAAAGAAAATAGTGGTCATGGATTAGTCTAGTAGTGCCTCATGGTCTGGCAGTGACTTGTTCCAAGGGCATGACATTGATGGTGTCTCGCTCTGGCGGTGTCTCAAACATGTACTTATCCAACTTTCATGTATGGAAGTGTGTGGATGATGGTGTCTCATGGATGGTGGTGTGTTGTAATTTTCCAAATTTTCATGTTGGCAGTGAATCCTCTAGTAGTGAGTTTCTGATGGTATTTCATCCTTCTGGTAGTAGGTCAGATTGGCGGTGAGTCATTTTGGCAGTGTCTTAGATTTTACCAAAAATTTCACTCTAGTGGTGTGTTGTTTGATGGTGTCTCAGACTTAGAAAAATTTTCATGCTAATGATGATTCATGGAAAATGGTGACTCATATGAGATGGTGTCTCAGACATTTTCAATTTTCCAGTTTAGCGGTATGACATCCTGACGGTGAGATATCTTAGTAGTGAGTCAGGTTGACAGGGTTTTAACCTCAATGGTGAATCATCCTTAGTAGTGGCTGGTGATGACTCATACATAGACAATTTCTTCACCTTTCTAACATTATAAAATACTTACAGAAAACATGAAACTTAATAATATAATTATAATCATGATTTTTTGATCATTAAAACAAGGAGTTCAACAATATCCCCCCTTTTGATAATCACAAAGCATGGCATAAAATGTATCACAAATATAAAACATGATATCAAGGGTAAGATAAAAAATACAAACTCATACTTATCATTCATAGTCTTTGTAAATGGTATCAAATATAAATAATAAGAAAATAATGTAATGGGATTAAAAACAAATAGTATCAAAGGTAGCACAAAAACATCTCTGTACAGAATCAGAAATAAATGCCATAGTGTTATCCCCCTTTTGGGATTATCAAAAATTTAAACATTTGTAGATGAAAAATAGTAATGTACTAATAAAATATAAATAACATAGAACGATTCATGAAGAATGTTTATCAAAGGTAATGTAAAATGTATCAACCAAAAAGTTAATACAAAACAAGCCCCATCAAAACATAAGATCTAATTTCAACACCATCCTCAAGGCTTGGGTGAAGGATCCATAGGTTCGTTGCATTTTCCCTTGGATTTCCCAAGATTAGAGATAGAAGGATCAGCTTGAGGTAGAGTATATGGAATACCAGTGGTAGTTCCAAATATATCTCTTGTACGATGTTTCTCAAGAACAATAACTAACCTAAGTTTCCTTATATTCTGTACAGGGTGAAGAAAGAAACGTTGGAACTGGGTAGAACGAGGTGCTTGGGGATCCCTGGAAACTCCTAGTATGAGAGAGGCCTCTGGGGTAATTATAATTGATTCCTTAGAAATAAAAACAGTGCCTTGTACATGAATAAATGTATTCATGAGACTAATGATGTATATAATCATTTAGAAACCTCTTTCCATTGCTCTAAATAAGTCACCTTTTTCTCTATAAACTGATTGAGCACTAGGGGAATTTCTTTCAACTGGTGAACTTTCTCCTTGAAGGCCTGAGTAACTGGTGTCATTCTGAAATTTTTTACCAGGAACAAGAAATTAGAATTCATTGCATTCATGGTATAAATCCGAGAGAGATAATATTTTATGGATTTGGTAGTTGTATCTCTGTTAGATTTAATATCATGCATGTATGAGGTTATCAAATCAAGTATACAGTCACGGTTGTGCCTTATTCTACTCAAGCATTCTTCGGGATGATCAGGCAGAACACTTGAAGCACTAACTGAGGTAGTTCTCAATTCTTCATTGACATCAGATCTGATCACTTTAGCATCAAACACTGGAGTAGGAGGAGAACTTGAGCTAGAGGCCACTGATGTAATATTTTAAACTCAGTCGAGCAGAGCATCACGATAACTGCAAATGAAGATTGTATTCCTTCAAGTAGAGACTTCATGGATTCCATCTCACCACTTTCTCTCTTATTTTAAATCTTAAATTCTTGAATGTGATGCATCATATTAGTTTTTATGTGTTGAATGACCAACTCCAAGAGGTATCTCGTATCATTATCACTAAGATATTTCAGAAGAATAGATTGAATTTTCAACATCTTATTGAAGTATGAAATTATCTTTTCACCAAAAGGATTCAAGTCACTTGTTGTTACTATATCATCTAGAATAGTAGGAGGATCCAGAGAAGGTTCAGGTGCTCAAACATAAAATTTTTTTTCTAATAAACCACCAAAGTCAACTTGATCAATCACAGATCCCTTAAGATCTACTTTATTCTGAAACTCAGGTTGACCATCCTTTGGTGGACTCCTTACATCACTTCATAACTTTCCTCATTCTTCCATCATTGGATCTACCCATTTTTATTGAAGGAGCAACTGAAACATCAATATTAGATTGTACGAAAAAGGTAGAAACAGTTACAAGAGGTACACTAATAGGTGTAGGTATAATGATAGAAGAGTCATCAGTAGTTGTCCCAATACATTGGGTAGGAATAGTCTATTCACTAACTGAAACTTCTTTCATTTGGATATCATATTTCTAAACCCTTGAGCTCAGTAGATCAACTTTATGTCCAAGAGAAGGTTTAAATTTTACATGACTATCAAATAGATGCTCATAAAAAGCCATATCAACTAACTGTACATCACTAACTTACTCAGAAGAAGACATCTTGTTTTTATCTTACTCAACCACATGTTGTTCCATAATACCAATAACAACCATCTACTCAACCAAGGATAATCAGAAACTGTATGACCATCTCTATTTGAATTCACTTATGTTCCATCAATATAATTATCCTTTTTGAAGTAATTCTAAGGATGGGGATTTATCACCCCTCAACAAGTGCATCTTTGTCTTTATGTTTTGGATGAATCTCTATATATCTCCTTCTAATCCTTCCATTTGAACCATCTAGATCAAACTCATCATCATCATCATCACTTCCATTTCCATTCTTATCATATCCATTTTCATTTTCCTCATCTTCTTCCTCACCAATGTCCATTATCCTTTTCATCAATAGACATAGAATAACTTTTAATGTGATCCTCTCCTAAAACTTTGGTTTCCTCTTCATCACTTATAACAAACTTCTCTGTTTTTGGTAGTCTCCTTGGTGGACTAGGAGATCTATATGTGATGGGAGAATATTTTCAAAGATAGGCCTGAATCACTTCCTTCATCAACAAAAGGTTATTTTTCGACTTCTCCTTTTTCAACACCCACTTCTTCCTCATCAGAGAATTCTAAAACCTCATCAGGATCTAGACCCGAATCAACAACATCCATCAGTCTGGTAAATTGATCCACCAAGTTAAATTTTACATAATACTTATCACTATCTCCAACCCATTTTCTTTTCCAAGGATTTTAACTAATCTTCACCCTCAAACAAAATAAATTTTGAAATATAGAAACCATCACAATCTATAATTGTTTCTTCATTCTCTTCAATTAGACCCTTGTCCTTTAACATTATCAAAATCAACTTTGGGCAGATCAAAGAATCAGATCTTGAAGTTGACTTTATCAACATTGACATATGATCCCTAGGATACCTACACAGATTGATCTTATGATCTTGTTTCATAAGACAGAGCAGATACACATCTTGATATATCAAGGTGGAAAAATCACCATTATTGGGGAATATCACGTGTTTTATGAACTTAAACAACAACCTACACTCCCCATCTAACTCTGAGGCAATACGAATTCTGGTTAACTCATTTCCAGTAATTTATATAAGAGAGTCTTCAAATGCAAAATACTCACTATGCTTAGGAAAAAATCCTTTATAATCATCATAAATTCCTTCATGGGTTACACCCAGACACTTGGCCTAATATTTTTAAGAAAATAAAACTTTTCATCCAACTATTATGGCTTTCATCCAGTACTCTTCTTAATTATTAAATCCATACTTAACATACTAGTAGAAGAGATGCACTGACCTAGGATAGAAAGGTCTCACATTTGAGGAGAACCAATCTATCCATCCTTGTTTCTATAGCACATTCAATAAAAGATACTTAAAAGATAATATCTACTTTGCTTCAACTTTCCTTTCAACTACTACAACTCTATTTATAAGATCTGGGTTAATTGGTGCAACTGGATCCAGAATACTTGTTTCACCATTTTGTTTCTTAGCTGACCGTGACTTCTATGGAGAAGTATTTATAGGGAGATTCATCTTTGACATGTAGATCAGTTTGGTTTGATAGATTGAAAGCTAAGAGAAAAGTTTCAGGTTTGAAGGTTAGGTGAAGAGAGGTCAATCGGGGCTCGAGAGTATCACGTTGAGATCAATGTGTGTTGGAAATAGACATGTATTCATTTTTGTATCATTTAGGATTTAGGTATTTCAAAAAATCAAAATCAAAATAATACTAAAAAATAAAAATAAAAATTAGTATCATGGAAAAATATGCATCGGTTCTTTAAAATACCATAGAACAGAAGAAAATAATCATGGTGGTTCTGAAATATTAGAGCCAGTGAAAAAAATCATAAAGGCATGAAACCAATGGTGTGACAATAGAACAGTGAGACAACAACAACAGTGAGAGAACTAAATGGTGTTTCACCAAATGGTGTGTCACCCAAAAGTTGGTCATACCAACGGTGTGTCATAGAGTTTCAAACATAATAAAAATTAATCATTCTTAACTCATGTTTGATATAGTTCATTCTCTCTTAACTTAAAGGCTTAGTGAATATATCAGATAACTAATGTTATGTTCCAAAAAATTCAAGAGTGATATCAGCTTTTTGAAAATGGTCACTCAAAAAGGGATGCCTTATATCAATGTGCTTTGTCCAAGAATGAGATACATAATTCTTTGAAATGTTAATAGAATTAGTGTTTTTACAATTTATGGGGACATGTCAGAATTGATATCCATAGTATAGTAAAGTGTGTTTTATCCATAAAATTTGTGCACAAAAATTGCCAACAGCTATGTATTCCACTTCAAAAGTAGACAATTCCACAAAATTTTGTTTATTACTATACCATGAAACTAGAGACTTCCATAAAAATCAATATGTTCTAGAGTTTCTTTTTCTATCTAACTTTTATCCACCAAAATCAACCTCAGAATAACTCACTAAATCAAATTCTTATCCTCTAGGTTAAAATGATCCTAAATTGGTTGTATACTTGAGGTATTTGAAAATTATTTTACCAACATTTATGTGTGACTCTTTGGGGTTTTCTTGAAAGTGAGCACACATACAAGCACTAGACATAATATTAGGTTGGATAGCAGTCAAGTAGAGAATACTACAAATCAAACCTCTATAACTAGTTTGATCCACTGGTTTCTCATCTTTATCAAGATCCAACTTGTAGGTGGTACTCATAGGATTATCACTACTCTTAGTATTATGCAAGTTAAATTTTTTTCAAATATATTTTTTATATTTTCTTTCATACCAAATAATTCCTTTGGTATTTTGAATGTTTTGAAAACCTTGAAATAATTTGAGTTCAACCATTAAACTCATTTAAAATTAATTTTCCATCATTTTAGAAAAATTATCACATAAATAATTTCTTTAGGATCCAAAAATAATATCATCTACATATTTTCGTACTACTAAAACATCTTTTTAAATTCATTTTATGAAAATGTTAGGTTCATCTATACCTTTTTAAAATCCTTTTGAAAAAAGAAAATTTATGAGCCTATCATACCAAGCTCTAGGATCCTATTTTAAAACAGAAAAATCTTTAGTTAACTTAAAAACTTGATTTGGAAAATGATGTTTTTGAAAATAGAGGGGTTTTTCAACAAAAACATCCTCAACTATAAAACCATTCAGTAATGTACTCTTAACATCCACTTGGTAAATCTTGAAATCAATGTGTGCTGCATAAACAAGAAGGATTCTTATGGACTCACATCAGGATATAGGTGAAATGGTTTCCTAATAGTTTATCCCTTATTCATGACTATAACCATGTGCAACATGTCTATCCTTATTTTTAACTATTGGGTCTAACTCATCAACCTTTTGACTAAACACACATTTAGTTTAAATAGTAAAGGTTCCCTTGGGTTTATCTACAAGTTCTCAACCATTGATTCTTTCAAACTGATTTAATTCTTCTTGCATGATCGTTACACAAAATTCATCATTAATGGATGCATTGATGTTCTTAGGTTTAATTTGTGTCAATAATTCTTGATGTTCAACCCCATTCCATAGAGAAACTCTAATTTGAGTACCTATATATAGATCTCCTACAATAGTATCTAAATGGAAGTACTTAAGAAATATAACATCTCGAGAAACAGATGGAATGGTCTCTTTAGGTTCTACAGATTCAGGTTCAGGAAGTTCTATGAATTCTTCAGAACATGATGATTTTTCTAATTATTTGACAGTAGAATATAATGGTTTAGAATTTATGTTCAGAGAAGTAAAATCATCCTCAAGGTTTTATAGGGAGGTCTTAGGCTCATGTGGATTTGTTTCATCAAATTTTTCTTGAACTGATTCTTCCACATTTTTTGTCTTTCTTTTGAAAATTCTACAGGCTTTGATAGTGATTGAATAACTAAGGAAAATTCCTTTATCACTTTTGGAAGAAACTTTGTCCAAATTATCCTTAGTGTTATGAATAAACACATTAAAATTAAAAAAAAATATAATCTAATTAATCATAGGTTTCCTAATTTTCCACATTTCATAAAGAGTCTTCATAAGGATTGGTCTGATCAAGACTCAATTAATGATATAGCAGGCTGTATCGACTGCTTTTGCAAAAAATAGATAGGTAAGTCATACTCATTCAACATGGTCTAAGCTATCTTTTTTAAAGTTCTATTTATCCTATATATAACTCTATTCTATTAAGGGGTCCCAAGAGCAGAGAAGTTATGAGTGTAACCATTTTTTGAGAAAAATGTTTCAACATCATGATTCTCAAAATCACGCCCATGGTCACATCTAAAGGACTTAATTCTAAATCCACTAATATTTTCTGCAGACATATCATACTTGTTAAATTAAGAGAAAGCTTCAATTTTATGAGCTAGAAAATATACCCAAGTATACCTAGAGAAATAATTTATAATAGCATAAACATAGTGCTTTCCATTAATACTACAAAATCTAGAAGGTCTAAAAAAATCCATGTGAACCTACTCGAGAGGTTGAGAAGTTGACACCTATTTCATTAATTTAAATGAAACATTGTGTTGTTTCCCTTTTTGATAGGGTTTAAAGACTTTATCAGTTGGGAACTCAATCTTAGGTTAATTTATAACTAACCCTTTACTAGTAAGCCTCTTAAGTGATTGTATGTTGCAATTACCTAGTATTCTAGTCCAAATCCAAGATTCTTTGTGAAAGGCACTTAAGAATGAAACATTTTTTGAAATCAAAGAATTTAAATCAACAACTTAAATATTTTCATTTCTAAAAGTAGTAAAAACTAAAGAATTTTTAGAATAAAAAACATTAAAAGAATCATTCTAAAACCTTACATAAAATTCATCATCTCATAACTGAGGAATACTAAGAAGGTTATATTTTAGACTATCTATAAATAAAACTTTAAAAATGAAAATTGAATCACGATTACCAATTTGGTATAGGCTGATGATTTTTCCTTTTCCGTTATCACCAAAGGTGACATGAACACCATAGACCTCAATAAGTCTCTTGAATCATGAATAATATCCTTTTATATTCCTTGAACAACCACTATCCAAATACCATAGACTTCTACTGGAAGACTTCAAAGAGCTTTCTTACAAAAAAAGTTTTAAACAATAAATGATTTTGGTACCCAAATCTGTTTGGGTCTAGAAATATTATAAATTAGAGATTTGGGAACCCACAATTTCTTAATGGGATTCCTATACATATATTGTAAAATTTTAGAAATAAAAACTCTATTGGTTCTATTAGAAAAATGATTGGAAGTTGAACTTTCTGGTCCGGACTTAGGTACAATTTTTTTTACAATTATCTTCTGTCCAGGATCATATCCTATCCAGTAAAATATTTAGGTGCAACTTGTTAAACTAAAATTTGGGTAATCTTTTATCTAAATTTTTTAAAATTTTCTAGGTATTTATTTAATTTCTCATTTTACAACTTATGTTCATTTTTTTCCTTGAGCAGTTGAGAATTTTTCTCTTTTTTAATAGTGTTCATATTTTATATTATCTATTAGAGGATGTTGTATTTGTAGAACATTGTATTTATCCTTAGGATCATTAATGGGTTCCTCTATCATATTACAGTACTCAACCAAATATTCTGTATACATTTAATCATCAAATTGAATCATCCCAATTAGTTTCATGCAGTATCAGGTATAACATATTCATCTTCTATAGTTGTCCAAATATGAAAACCTATTTTTTCAATATGAATTCTCATCGTAATTTTCCATTGAGCATAATTTTTTATAGTAAAAAAGGTGCTATGTTTTTATAAGAACCTCCTTAATGATTATCCATTTTAAAGAAATAAATTTATAAATAACATAAATTTAATAGCATTATTGTAAAACTAAAATAACAGTTAAAATGATTTGAAAATTTTAATACCAAAGAAATGAATCCTCTAATACCAAATGATGGTGAGAGTGAGTATCTCAGGAGGGGGGGGGGGGGGTGGATTTGGTACCCAATAAAATTTCAATTTAAAAAGAATTAATTTGAAATCCACCAATTAATTTAAAAATGTCCTTGTTAATCAATACAGCAGATCATTATAAGTTCTAATATTTCAAAAGTTTTATAAAAGAGTGATTAGTTCTTGGGTAAGTAACATAAAATATTACTTAGTCCTCTGAAATAAATGTACTTAATTAAAATCTTATAAAAACACTAATAAATATTAACTATAAAATTGTTATTTTTTGTTTGATTAAAATAGTTTCAGTTTTAAAAGAGAAAATAAAGTAAACCAAAACACACAGCGGAGATTTGAAATGAGAGGTTTAGTTTCAAGATGAGACTTAGTCCTATCCACATGGTGATCACTTACCACCAAGTTGTTTATGTAAAATAAACAAGTTGATCCACAACCTGGATCGAGCTTTATAGTAGTTTATTATAATCCAGGTCACACACAACCTCTTCCACAATTATATGTGGGAGTAATAATAAACAGGACACACAATGACCTCTGCCACTGTTATCCGTGAGAGTATAGGTACGAAAGAGTTAAGAGAAGATATAAACTATATTCTAGTTCATCACAGGAGATAATGTACATGTGATAAAATAGAGTATGCACACACTGCTCAATATGTAATAAAGATAAACATAATAGAGAAATATTAGAGTGTATAGTTTATAAATGCTCAGTTTTCTGTAGTGCAGCTTGTAACTCTTGATTTGATTTGTAGTGAATCTGGAGTCAGGTTCTCTTGAAAACATAAGAAGAACAGAGTGTCGCAGACTCTTGTTCTTAAATAGGGGAAAGAAGTAGATGTGTTTGAACTTCGACTTCCTCAATCACATGTTTTCCACAATGCAGCAGTTCAACTATTCTGCTCTATGTGTGTGTTCAGTAAGTGAGATCCCTCGGCTTTATATATGTATTATTCACCTGTAAATTGCATCTATTTCTCATAGGAGAGTCTACTTCCATTCTTAACAGCAACAACATGAATTATATACATGTGAATTTGGATGTTATGCTTCCTTGTACATCATAGCTGGAATCCTCTTAAATGTGTAATGTCAATCATTTAAGAGACAATAATTAAAATAAAATTCCCCCTTAACTTTAATAATATAGTCATCAGAATTGTTAAAATTAAAAAGAGTAAGTAAAGAAAACAGTGGTAGTGCCATAGTATGGCAGTGTCTCAGGGTCTGGCAGTGACTTGTTTTGGTTGCATGACACTAATGGTTTCTCAAACTTGTACTTTGAGAACTTTCGTTTTTGGTGGTGTGTGGATGATAGTGTCTCATGGTTGGAAGTGTGTTGAACATTTCCAAATTTTCATGTTGTTGGTGACTCCTCTAGTGGTGATTCATTTGATGGTATATCATCCTTCTAACGGTAGTTCAGACCGGCGGTGAGTTGGTTTAGTAGCGTATCAGACATTACCAAAATTTTACTTTGGTGGCGTGTCTTCTGATAGTGTCTCAGACTTAGAAAAATTCCTATACTGATGGTGAGTAATGGACAATAGTGACTCATATGCAATAGTGTCTTAGACTTTATCAAATTTCCAGTTCGGTGGTACGACATTCTAATGGTGATATATCCTAGCGGTGATTCAGGTTGATGGTGTCTTAACCTAAAAAGTGACTCATCCTTAGTAATGACTGGTGGTGACTCATACTTAGGAAATTTCATCTCCTGTATCATATTATGAAATACTTACAAAAAAATGGAACTCATTAATATAATTATAATCATGATTTTTTGGTCTTTAAAACAAGGAGGTCAAAAAATTAATTTTGATCAATTTGGTTTCCTCTCTTATCTTATCATCGTTGCGAAGGAGAATCCAAGTGAGGGTTCCTCTAGTTATATCCACAAGTGCTCTATTAATCCCCAAACCGCACTATGCATATAATGGGTGTTAGTGTGGAAGAACCTAGTGCATTGCATCATTTTTCATAGACCATAATGAGAGGATTCACTTTCTCTCTCTTGATATTAAGAGGGAAGTAGACGGTTTTCTTATCTTTAGGCTTAGAATAATTCTAGGGTTTCTATGTTTTTCATGAAAAAAAAGTATCCTCTAAAATGATATAAATTAAAATGTATACTTAGGGTTAATATTCGATAATTGCACAATGAACCCTTTATCAAATATCTAATCTACGTTATTCCTCATGTTTATAATAATAATAGGAATAATAATAATATTATTATATCTCCAAGCATGCACATATTTATATATCATTTCTTAAATTAATTAATTAATGTTTATTTAAATGATATCAAATATAATATATCATTTCTACTAGGCCCTTAACTCAGCTCATCAATGCTCAATTTTATTTATTGAACCATGAATGACAAAATATTTATTTAGATTAATAAATTAATATATAATTCAATAAATAAATATATAAATAAAAAAATAAAAATTATATTCACTAAACATGAAAATTTATATTTATTTTAATATTCACATAACTAAACAAATATTTATATTAATCTATCTACTAAATTAGTTAATAAATATTTCTTTATTTATTACCTTGTGAGTAATAAACAAGAGGTAAAATTCATCTAAAATATTCTAAAATATAATATCCAGTGATCGATCTTATATAATCAACATAACTTGAATAGTTATTATCCCACAAGTTTAGAATAATATTCATTATATATATTTAAATTTAATATAATTTAATGAGATTCTGGATATAGTTAGTTTGTGACCCTCTAGGCGACTTTCTTAGTGGTATTAGTTGAGCTTACCTAATGTTCAATATCCACGTCTAGAATAATTTCAAGGCACCCATGAAGAAATAATTTCATTTTTCAATGACAATTGTATTCTTACATCGGTAATTTGTAATATAATCCCTTTGTCTTGATATCTCACCATGTATGATGCATACTTGTTTCATCACCCAATGTCTTTGATTTATATTTCTTTGACTTCCTAAAATGAATTCATTTATGTATTGTCATGTAATGTCTCAGTTTTTTTCCAATTAAATATTAGAAATATATCTAGTAATATTTTTATATCTAGACACTGAGACAACATGATATTTTGGTTAATGGTGAGCCCGAAATTGATATTTCAAAAATATTAAATATATTAATATCACATGCAAGAAATTTTCCTAAAAAAGGGGAATAAATCCTAAATGAAGGCTTGAATAAGATATCTAATGCCTCCACTTAGTTCACAACATAGCATTTATGTGGGTTGGGTGTTCGACTTGGGCGCCATCGTGGGAAGATAAATAATTAAATAAATTCATAAATTAGTTAATTATTTATTTAAATCCAAAAAACTAGACTCTCCTATTAATAAGAGGTTATGGCCAATTTTTTAGGGTTAGCCACATAACCTAGAGAATTGAGAGAAAGCGTCAGAGGTTATCATTGGCGAACGACATCAGATCCAAAGATAGAATCGATACTGCAGGGATTATCTATGCCAACAGATTTCATGGATCTCACCAATGACTACGACACAACATCATTATTTATCAATCATCAATTTTTACTTAAGGTAGGATGTTTGATTTATGTATATTCATCCCGTTTGTTTATCCTATGTCAAACATAGATCAATTCCACTAACAAAAAATGATTTCTGCATGGATGATTGATTCTTTTGTTCATTGTTTTTTATTCCTCTTTGTTCATCTATTCTAAAACAACCAACCAAGTTCGAAATGAATAATGTTCTTGGTTCATTCCTTATGTTTATGGTTTATGGTTTTCTCCCCCGTTTCTTCCCATGTTCATCATGGAAAATTTCTTTGTCCCATTGTTTAATAAATACTAGGTATTTGATCATTGTACAACTACTTTTTGGTGAAAAGGATCAATATCATGAGTGTAGTGCATGATTGAGGGGGAGATCCAGGTGTGATAATGATAAAGTATGATCAGAGGTGGATTGGAATTGACCAGTGGTTCCCGTTCTTCCTAGTTTCACATGTGATGTTGGTGTTGGGTGACAGATGGTTTCAAGGAGCAATTTCACTAGTTGAAATAAATAACCCCAATGCTCAATCGTTTTATAGAAGAAAAATGAGACTTCTTTAGTTCAATAAAAAGAGGTTTCCAAATCCTTATGGACATCATTATTCTCATGAATCTATTTATTCATGTACAAGGCACTACATTTGTTGATGAGAAATCCATTCTAATTAACCCCGAGGCGTCTCTCATACTAGGAGTTACCAGAGATTCTCGAGCCCCTCTATCTTCCTAGTTCCAACATTTATCTCTTCACCTTGTACAGGTTATGAGGAAACTTAGGTGAGTTATTGTTTTTGAGAAGCACCCTCCAAGAGTTATAGATGGAACTCCCACTAGTGTTCCATCTACTCTATTTCTAGTTGATCCTTCTATATCTGATCTGAGAAAATCCAAGGGCAAAGGCAAATAACCTATGGATACTTCACCCAAGGCATAAGGATGGTGTTAAAATTAGATCTTCAATTTTGATGGGACTTGTTTTATAATAATTTTTTGGTTGATAATTTATGCATTAAATTTGATAAAATTTCTTCATGAATCTTTCTATGTTATTTAAATTTTATTACTTCATTACTATTTTTCATCTACTAATGTTTACATTTTTGATAATCTCAAAAGGGGGAGAACTCTATAGAATTTATTTCTGATTCTATACAGAGATGTTTTTGTCCTATCTTCAACTTGGGAACCATCGTCGACAGATAAATAATTACATAAATTCATAAATTAGTTAATCATTTAATTAAATCCAAAACACTATACTCTACTATGAATAAGCTATTATGGACAATTTTTTGGGTTATCCACATAACCTAGATAATTGAGAGAGTATGTTAGAGGTGATCATTGGAGAACAACATCAAATCAGAAGATCGAATCTATGCTGTAGGGATTATATATGCCAAAAAATTTCTTGGATCTCACCAATAAATACAACACAAGATCATTCTTCATCAATGATCTATCTTTATTAAGGTAGTATGTTTGTTTTATATAGATTCATCCCATTTTTATCATGTGTCAAACATAGATCAATTACACTAATAGTAATATATTTATGCATGGACGATTGATTTATTTGTTTATTGTTTTTATTCCTCTTCATTCAACTATTTTACAACAACCTATTAGGTATATAATGAATAAAGTTCTAGGTTAATTCCTCATGTTTATGGATGATGATTTTCTCCCCCATTTCATCCCACGTTCATCCTGGGAAATTTCTTTATCCCATGGTTCAATGAATTCCAGGTATTTGATCATTGTATAACTTCTTTTTGATGAGAAGGATCAATATCACGAGTGTGGTTCAAGATTGATGGTGAGGTAGAGGTGTGATTATGACAAAGTATGATTAGAGGTGGATTAGAATGGACTGGTGGTTCCCGTTCTTCCAAGTTTGACATGTGAAGATGGTGTGTGGTGACAGATGGTTTCCTGATCAAATCGAGTGGCCAGAATCAGATCTATGATGATAGAGAACCTTGAGTGGATGTGATATGCAATCTATGTACAAGATTGGTGGAAAATCCAAAGGTTATTGGGATTCTAGCGTATGTGGAGAAGAACTGGTGGTTTCTAGAAATCCCACGGTACTCATCATGTAATCCAGAGACACATGCCATGTGGGGCCCTAGTTTCAATGCTAGGGTTTCTTCAAAGAAAAATATATAAAATTTCATGTGACATGTGTTAGAGTCCATGTGATCTGATGTTGGAATCCCAATGTATACTCTTAGAGTACACAAACACGGACAAGTTAGGTACATATGCACATGTAGAGTACACGGTCATGACCCGATACCAAGACAAGACCAAGTACATGGACATGAATAGGTGTACACAAGAATGAATAGATGGAATAGGTAGGGTACCAACCATCATCTATACATTGTGTACACAATGGGAATCATCGTGTATGTGGAGGTTTACATGTCATGTTGGATAGCGAGACACAGGAAGACTGTGGTTTGGAAAGACACACCGTGTATGCCTAGTAAATTCTGTGTTCTACCTCTTAGAGTGTTTTAATCCTTTAGTTTATTTATTTTTGACCAAGTTTAGTTGAGAGAGATACCTTGGATCTTTCCCATGAGGGTATAGTATGAAATTACGTCCTAGAAATAGGATTATGGTCCCCTTTTGGGTTCAATATTGGATAGATTTTAGAGCATCCCCCCAGAGGACTAGGGTGGGATCCTCTATCATTACTAGGTGGGGTTTGTGGTATCGGCATGACCACTATGTATAGGTCATGTATACCCTATCTATAGAGCTGATCTGGTATGGTTTGTGGTTCCCCCCTTCAGGCCTTGGGTGTGATCCCCTACTTGGATGAGAAATTTAGAGATCTAGTGAGTACTTCTTGGGAGTGGCCCAAAAATCATGACCTCTTGGACGAGTGTCACTGATGATAGTATGGATCATGGAGTGAATTATTTTGGAACAAGAATTACCTTGAAGCCTCAATAAATATCCTGTATCAGACAGTATTTGTTGAGACCACTTGAGATGGGTTGTATATTATGAGTATATCTATGTTTGTTGTGGTATTGTTTTTATGAGTTTACTCTTCTTGATGATTTAAGTTTAGTGATTTCAGGGTGTCCTAATAGGTATTATTATACTCACCCTTACATGGATATTTCCTGAACATGTCATGTATTATGTAGATGAGTGACCTTTTTACAGAGTCCTTCAAGGATCAGGAGCAAGCAGAACTTAGATTGGGTCAGACAGACTGAGGTGTTTACCAGTGTTGCATTTTCTAGTAGTCCCCTCCTTTTTAGTAGGTTGTACTCCTTTGTAGTTTTATTTTGGGATTGTATTTGTCCCCCTTTATCCATTCAAGAACTTCATTATCATACTCTTATTTTGGGATTAGAGATGTATGCATTCATTGGTATTAGTTTTTTTACATTTCATTATTTGTATGTTCATGGAGATGTGTGCGTGTATATAGGAACATTAATCAAATTCCTCCCATGCATGAGATATGCATATTCATCACCGATGATCAACCCATGGCCTATTGGATGTGGGCCTAAGGTAGTCACACATAGTTTATCATCGACCAAGCCGCTCTCGGTGGGTCAGGTCTTGACATTTGATGACCATGGATTTAATCAGATAGTTTCATTACAATCAAAGGACCAGAAATATCTTATTTTATTGTCTTTAAAAGTATAAGTCATTTATTGAATTTTTTTATTAATGTTATATCACTTATGACACACCCAACATATTCTACCATGCCATGAGAATATATCCTCATGATTTTTGACCACACATCTAAGTACACAATTCAAGATATATATTAATAACAATATCAATTCTAAGAACCAATACAAGCATTAACAGATAGGAATATTCAATGACAAATAGAATTGTGGAGTTTATATTATTGGGTATATCCGCATAGACTCCCTTCTTGGAGATAACAAAGAAAAACCTCCATGTGAAGAAGACTAAATGATTTATTAGCCTCCACCACCTGATAGTCAAAACATCATTTGTATTTTTTCAAAGACGTATTAACTAGACCATATGAATAATGTTTAAGAATATTGTCATATAATTTCTAGATTCCTATTATAGTGGGGAACATCTATAACCTTTCAATTTGAAAGATACTTTAAGGAAATTATCACATTAATATTTTGTGGAAGAGAAATCTTCATGTGATAAAATATCTATCAATATTCGAGTAATTGAAAGTACATATCTAGTTGGTTATTGGGAACCAACTCTAATAAACTCATAATTTCACTAGATTCAACTACTAAAATCAGTTTTCAACTGGATCTCACATGTTATTCGTTATTCTATTGAAATAATACATTAGTCAATGGGTCTACCATGCAATATTATATGGATACTCTACTTACTATGAAGTTCTTGGGATGTGAATCTAACTTCAAGTGTCGTTATATCCACCAGATGGAGACACCATCAGATGATAAAATGGTATTGAGATATTGGTAGTGAAATATGGGATTATCCAGTATAGGTATCATGTTCAGGCATGGTTTTTGTTCAATGGATGTTCTAGATAACGACCAAATCAATAAACCGGATGGATGGAATGTTCACCAGCTTCAACGATCTGACGTCATATTCTATTGGGTATCTAGATTCATCAGGGGTAAAATGATGGGTTCCCTATGAATCTTGTATTGTGGTGTAACTAGATGACTTATTGGGGCCCACTATAAAAAGTTGGATGGGACCACTATATGAGTTAAGGTAGTGATGAGAAACAAAGTAAACTATTATCAAACATCATTATTTATTGAGTTTTTAAACTTTATAGCATCTCACAGTTGAATTAAAGATGCTGGAAATGTTCTCTTATGGACGTTGGAATTAATTAATCAAACCATGTAAAACCAAAACGATTCTTTGTTTCCTTGTTTGTTTCAATTATCATGATTGATTATTGTTAAGTAGAACGATGTGTGAGTATTTTTTTGAAACATTGTATGGCGAGTATGGTCCTTTGACTTCCTATCTTTTCATACATCAAATTTGTGAGGTATACTTCAATTAATGGAGAATCCTGTGTTTTTCTATCCACCATGCATAAGTTTTAGAGGAAGTGAGTTTTTTAGATCAATGGCATGTTCCAAACCCAATAGTAGTACTAGAGTTTGGTTCAGATCTCGATAGTTCACACACAACAACAACTCATGTAACATTCACTCTACATATGAAGTTTTTCAATTTAGTGGGAGTTTTTTTGGTAATTGGAAGGATTTTGTGAGATTATGGTAAGGTCTATGTTTTGTTTGTTTGATGAAAAAGTCTTTGGCTTTTAGAGAATGCAGATAATGTATTATCACATTCAAAAGGATCCATAATTTCTATTGGATGGAATCAAGCTTGTGAAGATAGATAAATTGGAATGAGAGAGTCTAGATTGAAAGGATATCAATCTCAATAATATATCATTAGCTTGGAATGAATCCTTTAATATCTAGGAGGTGAATACATTATTAGAGTTGATGAAGGTTGTATCGAACAAGTATTAGAATCCCTAAGTAATGATTAAAATGTTCATGATTTGAAGATTGTTCAACATGAGGTTGTTGAAATATAGGTTTATAGAAGATCATATAAATGGTTATAATATGATTAAAAGTATGCTCAAATATGATAATGTGAAGTTCACAGAATATTTTTGGGCATTTCTGTTGTTATCGTCTCTTTTAAAGAGTTATAAAGTGATAGAAAATGTCGTGAGAAATTCTTGTGGGAATTTTGACTTGGTTTTTGAGAATGGTTGGGGGCTTATCTAGAATTAAGAGCTAAGATTTAGAGAGGCAAAATCACCCTTTGATAGTTCTCTCAATATAAATAGAAGAGGTAAATTACTTTATTGAAAGATAAGTCATAGGAAGTTGGATGATAACTCGCACGGACGGAGCCAATACAAGTTGGTTGGCTATATCACAATATGTTAGCATTGTGGTTGGAGACACTATCTTAAGAAGGATTTTAGGGAAAGAAAAGTAAACTTTAGATGGGTTGTGTCTGATAGTACTAGTTCTGTTAATTATGTGACAACTGAAGAGAGTATTAGATTACTACTGAGTGTTCATGTTTTGGTTAAATCATGAATCATTGATTCCAAAGAATCATTCCACTCCATGTTAGAGATGGGATTCATGTCAAATTATGTGTCTAAAAAGATTAATAAGGAAAACTTGGTGGAAAATGTGGCTATTGAAATCATGAAAAAGGGTGATGTGATGGTCTAGATGGAGAACAAAGGTCAATTTGATCTCAAGGTCAATCAAAAATTACCAGGATTACTTGAAAACTAAATTTTCATGGATCTGTAGTATGAGGTAGGGTATAAACTGAGTTTTCCCAAAAACTTGTGGAATAAAACTCGAGGTAAAGTGGTATTGGATAGAGTCATAAAGGATATAACCCATTATTTAACTGAATGATCATATGTAAGGACAATAGTAGGAACTGTAATGTCCAAAAGATTAGAGTTACAACATTATTGACTCTGGAATCTTAGTGATAATAACACGCTGGTTCTAGTGACTAAAGGTATGTGAAGGCTAGATTATAGAGATTTTAGAATTTGGGAGAGTTGAATACTCAGGAAGAAATAAAATGTGTCATTCAACCTAGGTGAACAAACACCTAAGAGACCGATATTCATTGGTGATTCCATGAGGAAGGTATGAGTTTAATTTCCTAAACAATAATCTATTGTATTTGAAATGTTTTTCTGTTATAAGGAAATGATTTAGAATGGGAATTGTTGTAGGTTCAAATTATTAGGATCAGACAATGGTGGTAAGTATAGTATAGATACTCCTATAACTTCTAAAAGCACATAGTGATAATACTTGAGAAGACTATACCTGATACACAAGAAAAAAATGGTGTGGATGAGAGAATGAACTAGACATTAATGAAGAAGAATCAAATTAATATTTCTCACTCAATGATGTCCAAGGATATTTGGGTGGAAATGGTCAACTGTGTAGCATACTTAATCAATTGAATTCTATCGAAACTGATGGGTCATAAAATTTTGGAAGCACTATGGTCTAGTAAATCAACAGAGATAAATCACCTCAATGTTTTTGTAAGGGACCAGATCTGAGTTGATCGACCCTTTGTGTGTTTGCAAAGACTGGGGTTCTCAGAGAAGGCTCAAAAGAGGTCTGGAGGAGTTTGGTCACAAAAGGCTGGAAGTAGCGGGGGTACATGACATGACCATGGGGTACATGACGTGACCAGTTCGAGTTATAGAAAAATAAAATAAGAACTGAGGCGATGATCTGTTTGGAATAAGTCAAACCCAAGGTAGTACACGACGTGACGGTGAAGTACACATCATTTATTGACCCACCACTGTATTTTTAAAAAACATATCAGTCACTTGGGTTTTTCAAACCCTACGGTTGAGGCTTCCTTTCCACTCGTACTAGGTGACCCACCAGACCCCTCTGTGGTGTTTTAGAGTTCTCTTCGGCTAGGATCGTCTCATGCATCCTTATTTGATCGGTCTTCGATCCGATGTAAGATCTGCCTTCGTTCCTTGGGTTTCTTTAATCCATTTTCTCCCATTTCTCTTTTCCATGCTAAGGAACTTGATCTCCATGGTTCTAAGGGAGCTTCTTTTTGTTTTGGTTTAAGTGGTTGTGCCACAACATCCTTGGGTGGATGCAATTGTTGTGGGGAAGGAGATAGTGATCCACTGCATTAATCCATTCTCGAGCGAAGAACGTCGGAAACCATTTGAGGTAGGGGATTCATTGGTTTTTTATTATTTTACATTAAACTATTGTGTTAGCATGTTTTAACCACTGTATCACAATGAAATTGAAATAATAAATATTTGAACTGGACAAATCAATTGGCATCAATCGTATGTTATTGCCTCTTATTTTTCTAGATAGTGTAATATCTATGCTTGTCTTGTTTATCATGTCATTGTTGACAGAAATTGGTAAGTAACGTAAACTGGGATTAATTGTAATTATTTTTGAAAGGTAAAGAGGCATATAAATGAATCTGGTTTTTGTTTTTGTAATTTGATGTTAATCAAATTGATGTAGTAAACATGTTTAATTATTTTTGATAGATTACTGTTTTGGTTTCCCATCATTGGAACCTACGAATAATTAATTAGTTAATTCAATACGGATTAAAGAATTGGTTGTTTTATTAAAGATAATTCCTCATAGGGTTCTGAGTTACCTTATTACTTGTAAAGTCCAAGAACATTTTGTTTGGAGATATGAGAGCTCATTATTTTTAAAGGTTGGATGCCTTGTTTAAGGGAAAAGAGCCCAGTTTATATGAGGTTTGTTTTACTACTTCTTGTGTTGTGATGTGACTCTGGATGGATGTTGTGATATGTGGGGGAAGAGAGGCCGATTGGTTATGGTAGCAGTTGACACCTAGTGTGGTGAGATGCACTGGTTTATGCATGTGGGTGTCAGGGAGGACACCAAAGATGATGAAACAAGTTGGATGTGAATGTTTGGATGCTTACTTAATCTTGTTGGTTGTTTATCTACATTAATTTCCCCACTGCTCAAGGAAGCTGGTCTTGCTTACCCTCTTTCCAAAAGGGGAGAAGAAGCTCAGGGTATGCCACCTGCTTTCTATTTTTAGCTACTCGAGGGAGGATGGGTCTACACTCTTGATATAGGTGGAAAATACTTGACGGGTAGTTCAACTACCAACCATGTTGAGCCCCCTTGTGTTTAGTGGCTTATAATGTTTTTCTAGAATTCCTGAGAATATGGGAAAGTAATAATGTTGTTAATAAATGATTGAATGAATGATGATAACCAATTGGATTGGAGCTTACTAGGATGAAATGTTTAGGTTTCAATTTAAAGGAACAGTGGACTTTGGGTGTGATGCTAATGAAATATAATGTTGAATTATTGATGGTTAATTAATTCTTAAACAATTAATTAACGTAAATTGAAACTGATGAAAAGGGACAGAAGTAATGTGATATAGTTTTTTAAATGGTTGTGTTCTTATAGGATACATAGTTTTAGAAGTGGTGTCCGAGAGTCTGAGAGATTTTAGATGAAATTGATTATATGACTAGGTTATGCCCATAGTGTGGTTGTTAGCTATAGTATATTCTATACTTTTTTGTGTTTCTATATGCTACACCACCCCGTTAGTTAGGGAAACTGACACCCTGAGGATTCTGATCCCTAGGTGTGTTTTCTCCAACAATCTGTTTGGAGGATGGATAACGTACTACCCCGGTTGGCCCCACTCTCTTCTCTTGGTAGTTACATGTGCTGGAAGGCACAACAGTTAGTTTTCCTCTTATATTTGTGTAGATGGCTGTAATGGATTATGTTTATTCACACACATTTTTTGGATATAGTTTCTTATGGACTACTATAGGTGTAACGTGTATAGGTTGTGATGGCTTAAGGGCCCTTACTCGGTGTATGGGCTATAATGGTTTGAGGTTTAATACCCGACGTATGATACATGTTATGGGAGTTGTGGTGGATCCCGAAAACTACATAGTTACCTTAGTTACATGGACATGGTGGTTTTGGTGCACGAGTAGCATGTTGTGGTGTTTCACCCAAGTGTCTGCGGGGAAGCCTTTTTGGAGAGAGATGTCTTAGGATGTGCGACATTGGGGAAAAAAGAAAAACTAGTGGGGAAGTGGTACCGGGGTACCCTTGATATTATTTATTAAATTATTTACTCTTGTATGTGATACTTAGTGAGAGTAGCCAAGGTGAGGCTGGGAACATAATATACCTATTCAGGTGATGAGTTAGTTTCATTTTTTGTTCACTATGATTTAGCAAGACTTCTTTACTTGTGCACGAGAGGCTCCAGGAAGGATCCTACTGAGTATACTATTATAATCACCCAACCTATATATAAACTGGTCTTAGGTCACTCATAGTAGTTTGGAGATCAGACTAGTTTCTACTATCTTTGGATTGTAGGATTTGTTCGGGCTTCGTGGTCACTACAGTTTTTTACTTTCTTTTGGTACTCATATTTTTCCCTTTCAGTTGTAGTAGTTTTGCATGACATTACATATGTGTACTTGATATTTCTTTTATATTGTAGTCTGAGTTGGATTTGGTTGGTGTATGTATTATCTATCTCTTTTTCATATGTTCTCTTAGAAGGTAATGCCTATCATTTGTATGTTTACCATACCCTCGGTGCTTGTTGCCAACTCGGGCCCTTATGGAGGCAGGACTGAGGGGTCATTATCTCCCTTCAGTTCGATCCATGCTCAGAAGGAGTACTGGATGTCTTTGGTTGTGACAATGCTGTGTAGACCAGCGAGGCAGTGGTGGTTCTTGTTCCTTAGGGATCGCGAGGAGTTGGTGATCTCATGGGAGGCATTTCGAGACAAGTTTAGAGTCAAGTTTCTTTATTCGACCACGAAGGCGTCCATTCACCAGGAGTTTCTTACCCTTTGACAGGGGAGATCTAGTGTGAGAGAGTTTGGAATCCGTTTCTGGAACCTTTTATGATATGCTTTGGACCTATTTTCAGTTGAGGAGGCTAGGGAGAGGCATTTCGAGAAGTCTTTGTATCCAGAGATCCAACACAAGGTCACCCCATTTATGCTGAAGACATATCTTGAGGTGTTGGAAAACATAGAGGTTGTCGAGAGGACATTGAGCAGAACTGGATCACCATAAGAGGGGATTTGTCATGATTCCTCACAAAGAAGAGTTGTGGTTCAAGGTTCCTGGTTTTCAGGGTAGAAGAGATTCCATTAGGCTGGAGGTAGGTCCCAGCCCTCAGCATCACGTTTCTCTGGGGGAGGAAGCTCTCAGGCCTATGCCAAGGTATCATTCTCTTTTTTTATTGTAGAGGCTGAGTCCATCTGCAATGAGAGTGCCCGACCTTTCAGAATGATCACTATGCACCAGGTGTTCAGCTTCTGGTTTCTCCATTGAGGTAGTTCCAGCCGAGGAAGCAGCAGCAGGTTGCACTAGATTTGGATCAGTAGAGAGTAGATGGGGCAGGCCGAGGGTAGAGCCAGGATGCTCCCTGTCTTCATAGAGTAGAGATCGGTTGTGGTGGTGGTCATCATCAGGGTCAGAGAGGCCATGGAGGAGGTCGTAGTCAGCTTCAGGCTTTAGCGTTGCTAGAGCCAGGCGAGTCAAATGTTGTTTTAGGTACCCTTTGCTTGTTTTATACTTGGGTGTATGTATTGTTTGATTCAGGAGAGACACAGTCCTTAATATCACCTTCCATTTTCCATGCTTTGGGACATGAGGTAGAGAGGCTTTTAGTGCCCTTGGTGTTGACTACGCTAGTTGGAGGTCGACCAGACTTGTTTGAAGTATATAGAGACTGTGAGAAAGTGTTGGGGCTGCACCACTCTTGGGGATATTTCCTATATTTATAGATACAACCATATGATTTCATCCATAGAATGGATTTATTTTATTCAGTGTAGGATATCATGGATTGCTTTAGAAGGTAGGTGGTGTTCTTTGATGCTGATGGGGAGCCAGCAGTGTTTTTTAGTGAGCGAGACCCTCAGATGGGTCAGAGGCGTGTTTTGTCCTTGTCAGCTTTGATGTCAGAGCTGATTCTAAGCTCTTCAGAGGTTCAGAAGTTGGCGTTCCCCGGGGTCATAGAAGAGTACCCTGATGTCTTTCTAGAAGATTTTGTAGCATTACCCCTCGACGAGAGATCAATTTTGGGATCGAGATACAGCCAGGAACGTGTCCTATCTCTATGTATCCGTATAGAATGGACCCTTCTGAGTTATGGGAGCAACGTATACAACACGATATTCTGTTACAGTTCAGTTTTTTTCGGCCGAGTGTGTCACTATGGGGTGCACCGGTTTTGTTCATGAAGAAGGCTGATGGTAATTTGTGGCTGTGTATCGATTATTGTCGCTTAAACAAAGTGAAGATGAAAATTCGCTATCCTCTTCCATGGATTGATGATTTATTCAATCAATATAACGGTACATGTTGGTTCTCCAAGATCGACTTTTAGTCATGATATCATCAGATGCATGTGAAGGATAATGATATCCTGAAGGATGCTTTCTGTTGTCGTCGCGGGCATTACGAGTTCGTTGTAATGTCATTTGGTGTGACGAATGCTCCAGCTATGTTCATGGGGTTGATGAACACTGTGTTATGTGGGTTCCATGATAAGTTTGTGGTGTTTTTCATTGAATAAATCCTTGAGTACTTCACATCTAAGGAGGAGCATGCAGAGCATCTACGTGTCATTTTGGGAGTTCTACATCAACAGTAGATATTTGGGAAGTTGTTAAAGTGTGATTTTTGGGCAGGAGAATTTCGTTTCATGGGGCATGTGGTGTCTCAGAAAGGAGTAGCTATGTATCCTTCAAAGATAGAATAATTTGTGTCTTAAGTAGCCTCCAATACAATGGAAGAGGTGCGAAGTCTCCTTGGTCTCGCAAGCTACAACATGAGGTTCGTAGCTGATTTCTCTCGTGTTGTGACTCATCTGACGGGGTTGACTAAGAATGATCAGGCATTCATTTGGACTGGTCAGTGTCTAGTAGCATTCAAGTATCTGAAGGAGAAGTTGGTAAGTGCTGCTGTTCTTTGTTTTCCAGTAGGGGGAGTTCAGTTTGATTTTTTCTACAATGCTTCTTATATGGGGTTAGGTTGTGTTCTAATGGAGCAAAGATCGGTCGTTTTTTATGGGTCTCTGTAGTTGCATCCCCATTAACATAACTATGCCACCCACAATCTTGAGGATAGAGTGAAAAACCCAAGAGAGCTACAAATTCAACCTGGAGTGCCTTTGTGGATTATTATAGTGAATCTGATTAAAGAATGGAAGATAATAATGAAAGGGATAATATGTGCATCATGGAAAACACAATTGAGATAATTTATTCTATTTCACTTAGTGATACTCCTCCTGAATCAAAAATTACTATTAAATAATTGGAGTAATATTATTCTATTTTTTAAGGCACTATGAATAAAATGAAAAATAAATATAAATATTTGAAAATTTCACATGTTTTATATGCCAGTGATAAAAGTGTCATGTCTATAGAAAAATAAAACAATGATTATTTGTTAATGGAGAATAAGAAATTTAAAATTTCTAATTTTAAACTTAAAAAATATCTTGAAATATTTACAAATTTAAGAGAAATCATGACCAAGATGCGTAGTAACCAGACCACACCGAAGTACAAAACTGAGATTGGGTATCAACCTGCTAAAAAATGAATTTATAAAAATAAGTCAATTCCTAGTTCAAGATATTCTAGTCATATAAATACTTCATATTATTAAGTACATAGTAAATTTTTTATTTCTAAAAATGATAATTCTACTTATGGTAAAACTATTGAATAAATTTTATTCCAAAAACTCTTGTTGCTAACTTCTTTGGACTGAAAGAATTATGGGTACCAAAATCATTGCTTGTTTAATCTTATTATAAGATACATATATGAAGACTAACAGTAAGAATCTATGGTATATGGGAAATGGATTTTCAATACATGTCATTGGATACTACTCAATATTTTAGATCCATATATATTTTTATGCTGTATATGTCACATTTTATGATAATGGAAAATGAAAAATAATTGGACATGGTCAAATCAATAATTTTTATTCAGTTTTAATTTCTAAAGTCTTATTTATTGATGGTTTAATGTATAATTTTCTTATCATCTCAAAATTGTGTGATGATGGATATCATGTAATGTTTTAAAATAATTATTGTAAAATTTATGATTTGAATAATCCATTAGTTTTTACTGCTTTACCTAATGATAATTTTTATGGAGTTGATTTAGATTCATTATTTTTATAAAAACATTATTTTTAAGTGACATTAATAAAGAATATTTCCTATGGTATAAGCGACTAGAAAACTGTAACTTTAACTCTCTAAGAAATGTGAATAGAAAAGGTTTAGTTAAAGATATTTTAAACAATATTTCCCAAAAGAAAAAATTTGTAACCCCTATCGAAAAGGGAAATAACATAATATTTCTTTCAAACCAAATAAATAAAGTTGTACATTAAAAAACCTAGAGTTGGTTCACATGGATTTTTTTGGTCCTTATAGAGTTTTTAGCAAATGTAAAAAACAATATTTCTATGTTCTTGTAGATGAATTTTCTTAATTTACTTGGGTATTATTTTTTAGCTCACAAATGTATATTGTTACCATTTTCCAAAATTTGAAAAATCTATAGAAAGCCTTAATGGAATTACTATTAAGGCCTTAAGTTGTGATCATGTATGTGAGTTTAAAAATAAATAAATTATGACTTTATACTCACAACATGAATATAATCATAATTTCTCTCCTCCTAAGACTCCCCAAAAAAATAGAGTAGTTGAAAGAAGGAATATAACTCTTCAAGATATTTTCTGAACCATGATTAATTAATATGAACTACCAATCTGTTTTTGAGTATAATTTGTTAATATTACATTCTATATAATAAATAGGGTTTTTATTAGATCACTTTTAAAGTGGACCCATATGAGTTATGGAATAAAATAGAACCAATGGTTAATTACTTTAGAGTTTTTGGTTTCAAGTTCTTTATTCTCAACAAAAAATAGTATTTAGATAAATTTTCATCTAAAAGTGATGAATGAATTTTCCATAGTTATTAATTATCTAGTAAATCATATAATATGTTTAATAGAAGAACCAAATTTGTGGATGAATTTGTACGTGTAAAATTTGATGAAACAAATCCACATGAGCCAAAAACTCCTTTAGAAAACCTTGATGATGATTTTTCAAACCTAGATATCAATACCTCAACCAATACTAGTAATAACCTTATAAAACTTTCTGTAGAAAAATCATACAGTGCTAAAGAAGTATTTGATGTTTAACCTAAATAAGAAAATGAATTATCAAGTACTTATATCCCTAGATCTATTAGAATGCATTGAGACCATCATTTAGATGATGTTTTTTGATATCTAGATATAGGTACTTCGACCAGATACTCTCTTATAAACTAGGTTGAACATCAAGCCTTATTGTCATAGCTTAAAACTAAAAACATAACTAAAACTATCAATAAAGAAATTTTTGTAACAGATAAGTAAGAAGAGTTGAATCGGTATGAAAGAAACAATTTCTAAGAACTAGTGGAAGGAACTAAAGACAACTTAAACATTGGAAATAAATTTGTATTTAAGAAAAAGGTTGATGAGTCTGATAATATATTAAGAAATAAATAATGAGAAGTTGAGAAAGGATATTTTCAAGAATAAGGTATTGAATATTTGGAAACCTTTTCTCCTGTAGCTAGAATTGATGCCATCAGAGTGCTGCTGGCTTATGTAATACATTTGAATTTAAAACTATATCAAATGGATATCAATAGTTATTTCCATAATTGTTATATTTTTGAGGATTTTTTTTATTAATAATCCCTAGTTATTTAAATCCTCATTTTCTAAATAATGTTTTTAAAATTAATAAAGAACTCTATGGTTTAAAATAGGCCCCTAGATATTGGTTTGATAGGATCAACATTTTTATTATTTTAAATGGTTTTACAAAATGTATTATTGATCCTACCTTATTTATCAAAAGGGTTTAAAACGATGTTTTGGTTATATATATATATATATATATATATATATGTTTACGAAATTATCTTTTGTTCCTTAATGAAATTATTTATTTGCTGAATTTTAAAAACTAATGAAAAATGAATTTGAAATGATTTTAATGGGTGAGTTAACATTTATCCTCAATTTTCATATTTTTCAAAATAAGGAAGGAGTCATTTTAAATAAAAGAAAATATACAATGGATATTTTAAAACATTTCCACATGAATAGATAAAAAGGAACTTATAATCTAATTAGTACCACCTATATATTGGATCTTGATGAAACATGGAAACTATTTGACTAAACCATTTAAAGAGGTATGAAAGGGAATTTACATTAGATAACAGTTAACTGACCTGATATTGTGTGTAGTGTGTATATGTGTGATCATTTTCAAGAAAATTCTATATAATCTCATTTTAATGATGTAAAAATTGTTTTTAAATACATCAAGAATATAAATAATTTTTCACTATTTTACAATAGAGGATAAACCATTTTATTTGTTATCTATTTAGATACAGATTCTGGTGGTTTTATGTTAGATAAAAAAATGATCCTCGAGAACATATCATTTGTTAGGAAAATATCTAGTATCATGGTGTAGTAAAAAAGAATAATTATGTTGCATTATCTACTATTAATGATGAGAACATAGTTACTAGCAGTTATGGTGCACAAATTCTATGGATGAAACACACATTACTAGACTATGTATATCAATTTAGGAATGAACTTGTAAAATGTGACAACACCAGTGCTATTAAAATTTCTAAGAATATTGTATCACATTATAGGAAAAAGCACATTGATATAACATATCACTTTTCAAGTTTTCATTTTCAAAAAATGGGATATCACTCTTGGATTCTTTAGCACATAACATTATCTTGCTAACTTTTTTATAAAGTCTATGAATTGTGACAGGTTAAATCATATCAAACTTTAGTTAAGAATGATTTAATTTGTTGAAATTATTTGATATATATATATTAATTACTTTAATAAATATGTAATCATAAGCTCTACTTATGTGTAATATTCAATTAATTTTTTCTTAAAATATAAAATATTTGTATTTAAGTATTTTATGTATATTTTATTTTTGTTTCTCTCATTTTAATATATATAGTGAGCTAAATGATTTTAATATCATAAATAGAATCATAATTTTATATTTCCTTTTCAACTTGCGAAGAAACCTCTTTCAACCATTCTTCCACCAAATTCCTAACCTTTTAACCCTTTAATATCGACTATGAGTAGTCGAGATGAACCGATATTTCAAAGAATATTCTCCTAATGCTTCTGATGTTTCCAAAATATATAAGGCATGAATAAGTAGATACAAAAAAACTCTCAATGATATATATTTTTTCATTTGAAGTCACTCTAGTAATAGAAGTATATGTTGAGTGGTTTAATGAAATTCATTATCTAGTTTGGAGATTAATACTTCAATACAGATGGGCTGATTGGTTCTTGGATGATAATTAACTTTTCTGTCCTTGGTTAGTGAAGGATTTGTATATGAATATGGTTTCTGAAACTAGATATCGATCATATATCATTAAAAACATTGTTTGTGTTCATTAATGTGTGTTTTCTTCAACTCTTTGGGAGGAGAGCTTAAAAAAACTACTTCTAGGTGAGTATAAGGATTAAAAAAGTTCTTTTCATTTAAAACATCTTCATTTTGATATTGGAAATTCATTAGAAGAGTTAACTGATGATAAAAACTATCTAAGTCATAGTGCTAATGAATTAAATAGAGAGTTTAGGCTGCTATTTATGTTTATACCACATTCCATCTACCCTATAAAAGGGGGATTTCAGTACTATTATCCACCAATACCTCTTCCTTTTATATTTTATGGTTCATTGGATTTAGATAAATCTATCCATATTTCTGATGAGACATATGTAAGATCAGAGTAAGTCTTCCTCAAGATTTAAAACACTAATTTACCCCAAGTTTATTTCATCTCAACTTGAATAAAAGAGTATTATTCCTAAGTGAGTAGAAAAGCTGATACTTTGAGGTGGTATTTATCTTAACCAAATAATGCGAATGATAATGAAAATTTGTTGGAATCTATGGAAAATTATGTGGGGAGAAGATGTGGACAATATTTATGAGTGCTTCAATCCTGTAAGAAACCCTACTAGACCAAGGAAAGCAATATATCAAAGCTTGGATCATGACTAGATAATTAAAGATGACTACTCATATGATAATAATGGATTTGAAGATACTCTGTATTTTATCGAAGATTCCAAAAGATCTTATTAAGAGATCATGGACTGCTCTCATGGTCTAGAAGTATGAAAGGATTAAAAAGTCTAATAGAGGTTGAATCAGTAAGGGAAAGATTAGAACCTCATGATGGGGATAAGGCTCACGATTTTATGTTATTTATACCAAAATCCACTAACTTAGGGAGTGATACTTATGAAGATCAAGTTATAGACAATCTTCCTTGGTTTAAAATAGGCCCCCTATTTTTTATTCAAAATCTTCTAGGGAAGATGCATCTCCGGATAACCATTTTTTTATATTGGATCCATATACTGATAATAATGATGATGATAATGGTGATAATGATGATAATGGTTATAGACTACCCATACATGGTGTATTGACTATTTTTATTTTGTCCAGTACCCTAGAGAATGTTTGGTAGGCTCCTTCTTCTCTAGTTCTATAGGATTAGGGTCTCCTAGTTCTTATACAAGAGATATATAGATCTACTCCTCAAGGAAAGACTGTACATTACTATATATGACATGAATTAGAAAATCTATTTCAATGTGATCCAATTTATGAATCTTTACATAGAAATGAGGTTGTTTTTATTGAATATTCATATATTTGAATTAAAAAATTGAGAATATTCAAGATGGACATTTAGATATTGATTGATCTATGTTAAGACCTTTAGAGTTAGGGTTTAGTGACCCAACTCTTAACCCTAGCCCTACCTTATCTACTCAAGCAACCCTTTCTACACCACAACCAGCTCTAATTTCTTATACCTCAACTATTACTTCAGTTGATTTTATCCAAATCAAGAATGATCTTTTAGATGTGTTGAAATAAGTATTTTTTAGTATAAACAATGAAAATAAATATGATAGGTAAGAAAATGATACCTTTATTATTGAAATTTTGGTTTCTCATATATATCCTAATATTTTTCTAAAGTTATATTATATGGCTCATGACCTTGGGATTTTTAGAAATCAAATGGAAGATGTGGACATATTGGAGATCTACAAGAAGAACTGATAGATATTCTTGATAAGATGGATACAATATATCTTTATATAATCACCCGTCCTTTTATACCTTTTTCTTCTAATGATACTAAATATATTTCTATATATGGAGATCTTATCAAAATTATTGTGCAAGATGAAATGAAAATTCTTTTTGAAAATTTTAAGGATATCAAGAACCATGTTAAGATGGATGTTTCACCCTATGTTGAGAAATTCTATGATATGGTTAAGTAAAAATCAATAAAGACTGATATGGATAAGGATGTATTTAATTGAGCTATAAGGTATTATACCATTAGGATTTACCCTAAAGAATACCTAAATACTCAGTTTTGATCTTTGGAAAGATACCTCAAAATTACCCCTCCCCCCCAACAATAGATTTTAAATACATCATGGAGAAGATATTGATTATGAAACCTCTATTAGATCAGTTTGTGTCTGAGAATGATGAGTTCATGTAGTTCATGGAGCGTGGGTCTATGTCTATGGTAGACATTACCGAGATCTTGGATACTTACATGTAAATTTACAATGCTTTGGTTCTCACACTTTTATCACTTCATGTACCCATCATATCCCACTATCCGGTAAAAGTGTCAACTACTACCCTTACTCTAAATTCTAAAGCTACCTGTAAATTAGTTTCCACTACTTCTCCCACACCTCCAACATGACCTTTATATCTCAGACTACCTAAATATCTTCATCAAATCTGATATTTTTCGAAATTTATTATGATCCTAGGAGATGCTTCTACCAATCTCCCTATACCTCCTCATGCTCTAGTTATTACAAAAGAAAAATACCACATTATAAGGACCTGAATATAAACAATACATATTCTAGTGACTTTAGACTAAAATATACTTTATTTTCCAAAATATATTTTAGGATTATAATTTTATAGAATTAGGTCACACACAATACATGAAAAAACAATCCATTACAAGTGAACACTTCCACTTAGAATCCTTTTTCACACAATATTAAGCCTTTAGAATAATACATGAATTACTTTCATAAAAATATTCGTGACTTTCAACTTGATGTATTCTTTGTTATTACCCATCCTTAAAAACCAATTATTTTTAAAAAAACATGGAATGAGCACAAAAAATATCCATAAGGGACATAAAAAGATGAAATATATTAGTCGAGTGAAAAACATACAAAATTATGAAAAGTTTAAATTTACATCAATGATCTTTGAAAAAGTGTAATAAATTATTTTCGTAAGAAAACACAGATTTTTTTACTCAAATAAAACCATTAAAACCCCTAGAAAACAAATAAAAACCCCCTTTTGGAAACTTTGAGAATCACATTCATAACCCTTTTTAAACCTGTATCAAAAATAACTAGAGACCAATTAAATCCATAAAATAAACCCTTCAGTAACTCCATTATTCTAATCTCAAAAGTCATGGTAAATTACCCAATGCGTTGGAGCACCATCTGGAAACACCCATCATATAAGCCATATCTGGCTCACCTAGTACTATCTGTGTGCAGCCATTATATAAGCTATACCAGGATCACCTGTGAGATATAATGAGGATCAAAACATCATATAATAATTATTAGTTTAACTTTTTTCTCATGTATAACTCATAAGTACCATATCAATCATTTTTTGCTTTCACCTTTATATTTTTAAATCACTTATTTAAAAAAAACTAAAAATTTTATAGGGAAATATTTTATTTGGAATGAACCTTTTAAACTTGTAAAGAAAGATCCAAATAAATTATTATTCATGATAGTGGAAAATTTCATTTGTACAATATAAATTAAAAAACACTCATTTCATACTTCATTCAGAAAACTCACAATGTACCTTTTTGGAAAATGAAAAAAATATTCCTTTTCAACCGTTTAGTAAAACGTAAAAAATGGGTAAAAAACTATAAAAAATCCTATGAGAATAGTATAAAACCTCTCTAAATCATTATTTTAAAATATTGATATGGAAGAAGAAGTGATTTTTGAGTGAAACTTTAAAAGATGGTTTTTTAAAATAAGGCCCCTTATGTTGAATCCAACTCATCACATACGTTATTTATCTTCCCGAATAAAAAGATTTATTTAGCTAATTACATGATTATGAACCACTTTGAGGTTTATTGTTCCTTTTTATTTTACCTCTTACCATGCTATATTTATTTTCTTAGTTAATTAAATTCATGTACGATGTTTTGATGATATTCATTTCATAAGTCCAAAAAAATTCATTAGGTTGAATATGGTGAAAGAGTTCCTTACTATACCAAGTATAGAATAAAAATCATGTCATGATTATTATTTTTATATATCAATAACAATTTCAAAACCAATCATAAATTATTGTTATGAAAAATGAACAACGTTATAATCATGGAGACATTAGCTCGTGCATAAGCATGAGTAATGTTTTCATTTTCCAATGATCATTATGGGAAGAAGGAAAATAATATTTTATATTTATATATTGATAAAAATATCATCATTATCATATTAATTATTTAAATATACTTATATATATCATTCAAGTGAGGTGGTGATGAAAAACGAATCACATCGCTTCATGGAGGTGGTAGTTTACACGTACCCACGAACATCGTTATCATTTTTCAGTGAATAGAAATATATGAAGGTAAATGATATATTATATTTTTCATAATTAAAAATATTTCATGAATATCATATAAAAATATTAATTCAATCATTATAATCCTTCCGTGAGAGATGGTTATGGAAAATAAATTACATCAGTTCGTGAGGTTGTAGTCCGCCGTACACACAAATGATGGTTTCATTTAAAATTTTATGGAATAAGAGATGGATATAGGTTGTTTCATCAACATAAAAATACCTAAGTACATCTAAGATATTTTTTATGTATTATTAGTTAATTAGTATTCGAATAAGGTGGAAGAAGAAAGAAAACTGAAATTATCTATTAAATACATGACCTCATCTTCATTCAACCACATTTATTAACACCTTAAGTCCAATAAGGTTGGTGCTATTCCCTATATAAGGCCTCTATAATTTATATTTTATGAAGTCATTAGGGTATTACTTGGATGCAAAATTGCGTCTTTAAGAGTGAAGTAAATGGAATTAGAGATGTACTTTTATAAGAGAGGGGAGGGAAATTCTTAGAATTTCTCAAAATATTAAATTAATATTAATTATTTTATAATTAAAAATGGATGAAAATGATTTATATAAAATAAAGGATAGTTATACATCAATATAAGATATTCCCCTATAATATTATTCATATACATGGGAGACTGGTAGGGTCTCCCATTTATATATTTGAATGATTCCATACCAATAGTGGAGTGATAAATATTATTATAAGAGAATTAAACAAATGTTAAGTGATACTCATATCTCTAAATGAATTCCAATACATTGGATTAAAACATATCATCCAAAAACTAAATGGTTCGTTCTACCTAGAAATCATTTTGGGGGTGAAACACTATTCTCATATATAACTAGGTCCCAAAGGCCTTATACAAACCTCTCCACAATCATGTTGTGAACCAAGAATAAAGTATGGAGATAATATTTGAGTGTACCCCATGAAGTCAGATGAACTATTGAATATATAAGTGACCCAAACTCTCTAATGAACTCAGCTCTCAGATGTTGAGGAAGTGTGTTGACTTGGAAAGTTAATAAATAATCACCCAGATAACATCATTTCATCTCATTGTACATAGAAAAACTATAAAAACCCTTTATATGAAATCCAAAATCTATTTTAAGATCTCAATAGGTTTTCTTTAACCCATTATAACTTGGTGTTCTCCCTTCACCTACTATCACGCGAGACATCAAGAAACAAACTCAGTAACACTTGGCCTCATGTCATCCCACAAAAACTGCCATCGATGGCCATTTTACATATTCTACACTCCATCAAAAATTCCAATGGGGAGGAATGAAACTCCATCAAAATTTGCTCACATTAAAATGAGCTAGAATATGATCCATCTTTAGAAAAGGATAATTTGATACCCACCTTTAGTGAATCCATCAGGTGCATATCCTCAAGATATATGGTTTCCTATAATATCACAATCATTTAATTCTAACCAAGATACCCTCACACATTTAAGAAGTGATATAGTTACCACCATTGACTATGGATATGCTTCTCCTCTCTCCCACACTAGTGTCATATGAAAAGAGAACAACTAATCTAATGCCTCCACCACTAAGTGATAATGATACTTTATACTAAGGGAATCTGTGAATGTGTTTCACTTTCATGTAGTATAGAATATATCAAATACATATTATTTTAGGAATTAAAACTGATGAATTACTATTAGGTTGATTCCCCTCTGGGAAACTATATACCTAACACTCTGGTGATCAAAGAAATTACAAATAACTCACCCAGAAGATAATGCCTCCACGTTTTCTAGGAGAAGACTACTATTTCCAATTCCATGTCATGGTTCATGTAAATATACTTTTGGGGTATCAAATAATTTAACCTATAAGTAATCACCATTTTTATTATGCATCAACACAAATATGATCCCATCTGAAAAAGTATCACAAAACACCACGTAGAATACACCCTTCTATAGAAGTCTCAACATAAGAGTACTATTCAACCTCTACCTCATCTCCTAAGAGACTCTCATGCACTACATAGTCTAAGAAAACAGTTTCCCTTTTCAGGTTAAGGTATTTAAAGCAGTTTCAATCCTAGAAAAGTATAACACAAACCTTTAATAGTACCCAATAAATCCAAGGAATCTCTATACCTTCAATACACTTTTAGGCATCTCCCAAGTGAGCACTACTTCAATATTTGTTCAGTACACTACTATAACATGATCAGAGATGACATGACATTTAATGTAAACCTATAAAATCTAGATCTGACACTTCAAGAGCATCCCATATAATTGGTGATCCCAGAGTATGTCCATAACCATACTCTAAAACTTTTTGTGCTTCTTATCAGTCATAAAGTAAATGAAAATGTCATTGATAAAGATAACCATGAACACGTATAATAAAGAATGAAAGATCCAGTTCGTAAGTACCATGAAAACTATGGTGGAATTTTTCACACCAAAGTAAATCAATATAAAATAATAATATCCTTATTGTCATCAGAATGCCTTCTTTTGGATATCCTAATCGTGAACCCCCAACTGGTGGTAGCATGACTTGAGATCAATATTTAAGAACCATCATGCACATTTTAACTGGTCAGAAGGGTCTAGAATCCACTAAAAACGGTACTTTTCATGATCATCATCTGATTCAGGTGTTAATAATCAATGCGTAGCCTCAAGATCCCATCTTCCATCATGAATAACAACACCAGATCCACCTAGGGTGACACACTGGGTCTGATAAATCCATTCTTATAAAGGTCCTCCAAATACACTCTCAGCTCCCAGAGCTCAGCATGTGACATATGATACGACAAAAAAGTTATCACTGTGGTCATGGTGTGAAATTATATGAAGAATTTGATCACCCCCCCTCAGTGGTAGTCCTAAAAAAACTTAAGGGAAGACCTCCATATAATCCTTCACTACAGCTAGAAATAACATGTCTGAAGAGGTCACTGAACTGATAGAGAAAATTTGAAAATGAAGGTATATATGCTATAGCTTCCTAATAACAATCCCTACTCATTTCCCAAAAGACCATTCCCACCATAAAAGGATAATCTCTCCCCATCACCCTGTAGGCATCTAAATATTCAACAGTGACCATCAATTTGGGTATACACTATAGACAACCAGTCCATACCAATGATGTAATCATAAGGATTTATCATAATAAACAATAGGTCCCATGAGAACCTCTCTCCATTGAGCACCAATTCATATCACGGAAAGATGTGTGAAATAGTGTAATCACTCCTTGTAGGAACCTCTATCCAGTGATAATGGTATAAATACTGTATGTAAGGGAAATTGAAAAGAAATAATGACTTAAAATTGTATCTAAAAGTATTGGATATAATGTTTAAAGGAAACAGATCATACCTCAAATCATCTCACGCACAACTTGGTTATAATCCTCAATATCCTGGAATTAACCACAACCCTAACCACCAAATCATTGATCTTGATAAGGGATAACTAGTAGTGGTGGTTGTGGATTATAATAAGATCCTCCACCTTTAGGTTCTCATCTAGGGGATCTTCCAGACCCTATGTCAGCTCTACCTCCCTAGGACCTTCCATGACCATGTTTGGGAGAACCTTGATCATGAAATTGCTTATATCATGAAGGTCAATTAACTATCAAAACATCATTTTCAGCATGTTAGTCATTAATTCAAGATCCATGTGTCGTTTCCCATCACAATCATACGATAAACAATCTCCAGGACAAATAGATCCCTTGCACAAGCCTTGTGTTACAGATCAATTCTTCTGAGTTTGGGAATGAGTGTCCTCATGCTCCGAGACCTTGATAACTGATTCCTACCATCCGGTACAAATGACTCAACCTCATTATCATCTCCACCCACTACATCTAACCAATACCCCTCTTCTAGTAGTATCTCTTCCACTAAGGCCTACTCTAACACTCCAGTATAAGTGGGAACACATAAAGAGACCATTCTATTTCATTCTTGAAGGTACCCATCTCATGTTGCAGTTCCCTAGCCCTAGTATCCCAGAGATGGTGTCAAATACAATTAAATTGGCATGATTACAAAGAATCAAATACCAAATGACCAAATATTTTAGCAGTCTTGATGAACCGTATAAATACATGAGTCTTCTATTAAAAATGAATACACTAATTCAAACATATTTTTTTTATTTCAAGGATAACTTTATTCCATATATCGTATGCTTTCATATCTTTATTAGTACACTTCTTAGATTCCTGGGAAGGAAAAATATAAGGGTGATCTCAAATTCTTAGTAAGGGAAATTTATAGTGGATGTAATAATGAATCAATGGGAATAATCAATATGGAAAAGATATAAATAAAGACACATGCCATGTAATAAATAAACTAAAAAGGAAGTGTTTAAATGATATGGAAAGGTAAATAACTAAAAACACATTCCATTTAAATAATTGGATAAGGGAAAATCAATACAGAAAGGTAAGAAACTAAAAACACATGCCATTTAATAAATAAATTGGTAATGAAATGCATCCATAGATATTTTGATGAAAAATCTCATGGATAAATAATAACCAAACCAAAATGAGGGAAATTATTAATTATTGGGCATCTTTTCTGAGGAAAATGAAAACTGATTCCATCAAGACCTTTAAAAAGATGGTTTAAAATTATAGGTAGAAACCTATTTAATTTTTGAAATTAAATTTACTCATGAGAACCTGTCTATACATCAAGGGGATATATAAAGTGTATGACCCACACATTACTACATGTCCAAAGCATTCCTTATACTGAGTAATCTATTTAAAAAATATACCTTATCAAATATCCATATTAAATTATAAATTTATCAATAATTCCCCAATGGATGATATGTAAAAACAAGGTTTTTTGACTTTGATGAATGTAAATAACATTGAAAGATCATTAATAAATTCTTCAGGAAAATAATCTTTAAACATTCCAAAGTATCCTATAACACTTTGAAACATTTTAATCATAATTCACCATGATTTAAAAGAAACATAGAATATCAATAGATTAAAAATATTCATGATATACCATGTAAAAGTAAGAACCGTATGTAAAAATGATATACAGTTTAATAAATAATCATATCCATGATAAATTATATGGATAATTAGAGGAAAATCAGTGTCAAATGATCATAAAAAATTGAATATTTCAAAGGGGACTAACAAAGGAATCCAGAAAGTGAATTTAAAAATTATCCTTGTGCAAATAAATCAAAAAACATCCATAGTAATAATAATGATTGTATCAATACAAAATATTCCATGTGGATTAAAATAAAGGGTTATTATCCTTGATGAAATAAAAGAACTTTAAAAACAATCCTGAATGAAATATCCAATTATTTTGAAAAACATTTTAAAAAATACTTTCATAGGAAATAAGTTTTAAAAATATTTCTTCAAAAAATTGACCTTTTAAACTTCGAAAGGAATCTTCAAATATTTTATGGTGGGTAAACCCATACAATTAATACAATGTAAAAAGAATATTCATTTTTCACAGTAAAAGGTTAGAAAAGTTCCTTTTTCAAAAAGTGACACAAAGATTACATTTAAATAATTTATCAAAGAAAAAAAACATAAAAATTTATTCAATAAATCATTCTAGAAAGTTTAAAAACGTTTTGAAAACCTTTTTATAAAACATGGTTTTTTAGAAGAAAATAGGTTCTCTGACTAAAGAGAGAAATGAAGTGTGGTTTTTTTAAAACAATTTCTAAACCATTTTGAGCACCAATGAACGAAAAAATGTTACAAAAAATTGAAAATGGTCCTGAATAAACAAATTATAATAAAATTAAATGGTTTGTTTAATAATTTTCATATAATTTCCTTGAATGTAAATTCACGTGTAAGATATCTCGAATAAAAAAGAGATTGTGAAGTAAACCCTTGAAAAGACCATAATGTTGATATGACAATAAATCAATAAATATATTATTTGTGTAAAATGTAAATACCTATAAAACAATTTTAAATATAAAAAATATATAATAAAAATTTATTACACACATAATTTTAGAATATTAATGAAAATGAGGAATTAATATGACCCAATTAAAATTAATTGGGTTATGAAATTCTTTTCCACTTGGTAAAACTTAATTCAAATACCCTTAGATGAAATAATTAAAATTGAAAATAAAAATATCATGAATAAGGAATAAATCAGGATATTATATATCTATTTTAAAGTATGTACATAATATATAATAAATTATGTTAACAACAATAAATTATGTCTCAAAGAATAGAAATTGAGACAAAGTCCCTTACCACTGTAGTAACATATGAATTGGAAGGCCCAAAAGTAATAATCATCAAATGAAACATTCAGATACAATTAATATAAAATAATTGATTATATATTATATCAAAAGTCTTAGTAGTTACACTACAAAAAATAAGTAAGTGGTGTTAATGGCGTATACCTCATGGAAGGAGAAGCGAGATAAGAATCCCTTACCTTGTGTTTCTTTTCGGGTGAATTTCCTTTAAAATACTATATAAGAGTTTTAAACATGTTATGAACCTATAAAAAATCACAATAAAATTTATAATATCACATATTATCTTCTTATAATATATTTTTACCCCTTTTTAATAATCTTTCATTATTTTCACTTTTCCGGGTTATAATTTCCATGTTTTTCAAGTATGTTTTGACTTGTTATTTGTTGTTCCTCATAAATTAGATCATGGATTAATCATATAAAAATGTAAAACCTGATGAAAATATTATATATATTCATTATATATGTATTTATAATAATCTATAATATTTTTAGATAGGAAATCAAATGCACCGTTCATAGAGATGGTAGGTTGTACGTACGCCTAAACGCTACTTTCATTTCATTGCCGCATTTAAAAGAATGAAAAGTAAATTATATATATATATATATATATGTTATAATTAAGTTGTTATATTTATGTTATATATGTCACATAGGTTTATTGAAACCATCCTTTATGTGTTCCATGTGTAGTATGAATGAATCACATTGCTTCAAGGAGACGACAGTCCACACTTCCACAAACGATCTTATCGCATTTACACAAAATAGAAAGCATGAAGGTATGAGTTATATAAGAATTAACAAAGCATAAATACATTATAAATATCATATATATCATATATAAAAATCATGTACATCATAATTTACAACCATGAAAGGTGGTAAAATAAATACTAACAATCATCATTTCATGAGGCAGTAGTTCTCCGTACACAGATGGTAAGTTCATTACCCATTAGACAGAAGTGTGTATAAGTGTATGTATAACCCTTAAAATAACAAATATCAGTATATTTAGGATACTGGTTTTATTATATAACCGTATTATAAAATTATTCTAGGGGCGTATAATGGAAATAAAACTAAAGAACTTGAGGAAGGATGTTACCTCCTATTCAGGTAACCCATTTTTCTTTTCACCAAAGGGATTCTATGGATGGATTTCTATCTAAGGTGAGGATTATAGGTGTAAGGGAGGTATTTTTAGGAGATATTATATTATATCTTTTTCAATCCAAATTATATTGAGAGGTGCGAGGATTTGAGAGGAGTGAGTGCCTTTTTAAAGTGGAGGAGTGGCATTCTTATAAATCATTGAAAAAAGAATTCGACCGACATTTTTACTAAAACCTATGGCTCAAAAAACAAACAAACTTTTATACAAGGGATTATAGGGTCTAAATATGTATATAAAATTGATTCTGGATAAGTTTATAGATCATTTATTCCCCTAAGTTTATGATTTAGTCTCTTATTAAGATAATTTTCTTCTTAATCGGTAGTTGGGGTTTGGATTAGTGGTAAGCACCCCTTAATCCTACATGAAAAAGTGGGGTTCAAAACCCATTGGGTGAAGGATTCTATAGAATTACTGTAGCGCAATGTATCAGTTGCAGCACTGTAGCAACGTCGGGCACTATAGTGGCAGCAGGTCACTGTAGCGGCGACATGGTACTATAGCAGCGGCAGGTACTGTGCCGTACTATAGCAGCACGAGTACTGTAGAAAGTACTATTCACATGATGGGACTTGGGCCATAAAATTGTTCCTAGGGGCCATGTAATGGTCTAGATGCCCACTGGGACTTCGGGTTATGTAATGGATTCATTCCAACCTTAAAAAAAATAATTTTCCTCTTAATCGTTGTAATTAATTTTAATTACCTACACTAATATTTTTGGTAAAAAAACAATTCTAACTTATTAGACATTATGAATTATTCTTATTATAGATATGGAATCTATTTTTATAAATTCTCACCACATAAGTGTAGGAAATTAATTTAAATTTAATCTTGCAGACATGATAACAATGCATGGTTTTAAAGTTATAACATTCAAATGTCTGCTATGTTTTTATATCCAATTTCAAAGTGAAAATAATTACAATGACATAAATTGGATTAAATTATGAAAAAATCTTCTAAATAATCATTATAACAAATATAAAATATAATTTAACCTTATAAATTAATTAGATAAAAGAGTGGTTTCGAATTAAAATTCGGTATATTTCATTATTCATCAAAAAAATTAAACTTCACAGAACAATAAAAAAAATACCCTAAGCTAATTTTTATATTCATATTTCAAATATTAAGTGTATTTTGACATATATTATGTATAAAAGTTCCCAAAATTTGATTTAAAACAGGTTCTCCATTATAAGGCATTAAAAGTGTCTTTATAAAAATATAGGTTTTAATGGTAATACTCATTTTTTCTTATCATATTCCTATAAAATATATTGGATGAACATAAAAAAAATATTTATTAAATATATAATATATATATTTTACCCTAATATAACTCACTAATTGTAATTAATTTAATTTATTAGGATAAAACATCCTTGTGAGTATAAAAATAGAAAAATTCCCTTTATCTTCAATTGGTTCTTATATTCATTCTTAATTAATTGGTAACCAATGAATTCTTCTATATATTTTCATAATTTAGGTAATAATACAAATAACAACAACTTAACAACTTGTTTATATCTTGTTACATTAAATAATAATGTTTTAATAATATATTTTTCTTTGATAAAATATAATATATTTAAAATATTAATATATAATATATTTAAAATATTAATTGTATTTTAATTTTTTGTGATGATATATTCCCTTATGTTCTTGGTGTTTCGTGTCATACATGCTATCGAATACAATGTTCCTACTTTAGATTTTAAGGGCGTTACATTCTCCCCACCTTAAATAAATTGTGTTCTTTCCATTTAAACTCGATATTGATAATAGATTGTTTAGTATTTAATATTTTGAAATCCCAAATCATGATAATGGTTCGTAAAATATTCTCCAGAAAATAGATAATTGGAAGTAAAAAGGTCACATAGAAATACATATAACTTGGTCTCTAAGTAGGAGATCATTATTGGAAAGTATAGATTTGTTCATGGAGAAAAAGCATAAATATTTATAGGGAGTGATTGAGGTCATAAATAAAAAAAAGTGAATGATTAATGAAAATTTTAGTTCCTCGAAGTAATAACTCTATGATGATTAAAATACAATATCTTCTATATAAATTAAGTTATTAGGATAACATTTTAACTTAAGATTCTTTTCCTAATTTGATGAATTATTTTATTAACCAAGAATATAAAGAAATATATTTAATTTATAGGTTTCAATTTCATGTTAAAGAAAACATATTTTTTTTCATTGATCAAATTATAATTTATCCCTTACTCAATGAAATAGATATCCTAAAATTAAATTAATCCTTAAATAATCATTTAACTAGTGTTTTCAATACAAACTATTTTTTACAGTGTCTAAAAATATTATTTGACTATTAGTATGATGACATTAATGATCATATGAACCCTTAATCTTATCAATACCTTTAAACTTACATCTATAAAATGTAATTTCATTATTCCTCAAATTACTTTTTTTCACTAAAAAATATACATTCTATAAGTTTCTGCAAAATTTCCTTAATCTTGGTTGAATTTGATTCCATAAAACCTAAAAAGTTGTTTAATTCATTGATCTTATTTTCAATCTAAATAACCTGATGTTTAACATTGGTTATTGATTTTCATCATCTACTCAACTTCATCATAATTGTTTGTAAAGAATATTTGAATTATCATAAGTGTATCCCCCCAAAGTGTCAAACTAGGTGTGCATTAAGGCTCATTTTCATGTACCTTGTTACGCTAAAGTCAAGCCTGACCCACCTTGTCAGATTTTTCCCCCTGGGTACATCTGTTGCAGAACCACGTCTACTTTTAGTATCTATATAGGGATGTATTTCTAGGATGATTCACATAATCTCCACCTTACCAAAATTATAGGATGTTCTTCAATGTTTATCATCAAATTATACCTTAGGTCTATGTTATCTAATCTATATTTTTCTAAACCTAGTTCCCAAGGATTCTACTATACTTCCTTTGATACTGACTATAGAGCCCCAACCCTAGTATCCCAGAGCTGATGTAAAATATCATTACAGTGGAATTATTACAAGGAATCATATATCAAAGGACTAAAGAGTTTACTAGTCTTGGTAAACCAAATCCATACATGAGTATTGCATTACAAATTAAACGACTAATTACAACATATGTTTTTTCTTTCGATGATAACTTTATTCTATCTAGAATATCCTTTCATATATTTCTTAATAAACTTCATGGATTCATGGGGAAAGAAGAAAATAAGGGTGAGATCAATTACATAGTAGGGAAATGGTATAGAAGAAATAGTAATGAATCAATGTGAATAATCAATATGGAAAGGTAATAGCTGAAGACACATGTAATGTAATCAATAAACTAAGAAGGAAGTGTGTAAAAAATATAGAAAGGTAAAAAAATAAAAACAAAGTCCATTTAAATAACTGGATAAGGAAAAATTGATATGGAATGGTAAGAAACTAAAAACACATTCCATTTAATCAATAAAATTAGAATGAAGTTCATCCATAGATATGTTGATGAAAAATATAATGGATAAATAATAATTGAATAAAAATACGTAAAATACTTAATTATTAGATGTCATGTCTGAGGAACATGAAAATATATAATGTTACAACCTTTCATAATATGGTTTAAAACTACAGGTCAAAACCTGCTTAATCTTCACAACTAATTTGTCTCATGAGAACCCTTTGATACATAAAGGGTCTATATAAAGTTTAGGACCCACCTATCACAACCAGTCCAATTAATTCCTTATACTGAGTAATAGATTTAAACAATATTCCTTATAAAATATCTATATTTAGTGGGAGATATAGATTTATCAATAAATCCTAAGTAGAGGATAAGTAACAGCAAGGGTTTTTAATGTTGATGAATGGAAATAACATTGAAAGATCATTAAAACTTAACCGAGGAAAAAAATATTTAAACATTCCAAAGTGTCCCATAACACTTTGAAAATTTTGAATCATAATTACCAATTACTTAAATGAAACTAAGAATATCATGAGAATGAGGAGATTCCTGATATAACGTGTCAACGTAAGAACCTTATGTTAAATGATATATGTTTTAGGAAATAAACATATCCATGATAAATGATATAGATAATTAGGGGAAAATCAAGGTCAAATGATCATAGGAAATTGAGTATTTAAAAGGGTACTGATAAATGAATCAAGGAAGTGAATATAAATACTACCCTTGTCCAAATCAATCATAAACTATCTACAGGATGAATAATTATGATATCAGTAAAAAATATCCCATGTGGAGTAAAATAAAGGGGTTTTGTCTTTTTTGAAATAAAATAAGAACTTTAAAAACATTTATTAGGGAAATATCCTTTTTAAAATATTTTTGAAAAATCATTTCATTGAAAATCAATTTTAAAAACATTTTCTTTAAAAAATTTTCCTTTTAAACTTGTAAAGAAAGATTCAAATATATAATGATAGGAAAATCCATTCATTCCATACAATGTAAAAATAACTTTCCTTTTGCACAGTAAAAGGATAGAAAAGTTAGTTGTTCAGAAAGAGACAAGAAGATTCCTTTAAAAATGTTTGTAAAAGAAAAAAAGGTTAAAAATTTCCTTAATAAATCATTTTGTAAATATTACAAACATTTTTGAAAACTGTTTCATCGGGATTTGATACGTTGATGGGATTCCCGGGCTTTATGGTTTGATTTATTGTAGGGTTTCAATGCCTTTCTCACTTATTCACATCAAGATATCAATTTGTTAAGTCTTCCATAGAAACTGAAAACTGTTCCCACATTCATAACTGAGTATGGATCTTCTTTCCAAAGGCCTGTGGTCCTTTGGGGTTTCATACTCAATGATGCATTGGAACTCACATTGGTTGAGAGGATGAGAGGTCGGGCCCATCTCACCATTTTTGGGGGAACTGTTTCCTACTTTGGGACTCTCTTATCGATTTAAGATATGATCATGAAATCCTTCCCAGACCCTGATATAGGATTGGTTAACCCTATGTCAATGACTTTATTATGAACATGTATGGATAAGAACAATTACATATGTATCATGTGTTCTCTATCTCTCTCTTATTTATTTATGATGCTTTTAGTTATGGAAATATTTAGGAACTCTTGGGTTTATTTCCATCTAGGGAGGTGGTTGGTGTCTTGGAAGTGTGATTGAACCTCTACAAGTAATCCTATAAATACTATGAAATTAGTAATCAAAACCGATGTAGTTTGTTTGAAATGGTTTAATTTCATATAACTGGACCCATCCATGCAGTTTAATTCCATAGGATGAGGACATAAATATCAGGATTGGACCTCGATTAGGCGTCTTATGCATCCTGTTTAAAATAAGAATCAGAGTCTACATAGTTGTTGTGATGGGCGTCTGTGTCCTGAGAGATATGAAAATAGAGGCCCTAGGCGGGACTTATGCATATGATACATCCCTAGATTTCTTCCTTGAAAATATGTCCCTTTGAGTGGAGATGAAATGTAATCAGACTTTCATCCCAATTATGATTCCCTGCATGGGGAATTCTCATCATGCTATTGGTATAACCATCACTAGTCTCTAATCCCCCGTGAGGTATGCTCGGTGTGAGAAATAAGGGATAATGTTAGATCAGACACATTTCATTTGAGAATATCCATATGGGGCTCACACATTAAAGTTTCCCTTTGGTGGGGGGTGATTTACCATCTCATGTAGGGTATGGTATAGAGATCAAGCATTATGAAGGCATCCTATGTATCCCAATTATGGTGGGAATCAGATTTTTCATATTTCACTTATCCCTTAACCCATTAATAGGTGAGGGTGAATGATCAAACTCGAAGGTTTTATTGTTATCCTCGAGGTTTTGGGAATTCTAGGGAGTTATACCAGTATGAATTCCTTTTGGTCTAGGCTTACACACTATGGTTTCCCTATTGTTGGGGACATATTATATTATGTCGGTGATTAGGTCTTACACACTGATGCTTCCCACTGATGGGGACATATTATATTATGTCGGTGATCGGGGATTACGAACTGAGGCTTCCCACTTATGGGGACATATTATATTATGTTGGTGATCAGGGATTTCACACCAAGGATTCCCACTTACATACGCATTCACTACCTACTAACAGATAAAGAGAGGTGGTGATGTCCATGATAGGCTTGTTTGAGAGCATGACATTTGCTGGGTTGCATGAGTGTGTAACCCTAGCTCATCACGGAAACATCCCTTATAATGGGGGTGTGCGACCAAAGGATCCAAGACAGGGTCCACATGGAATGAGTCCAAGTGGGTCTTCCAGACAAAGTTGACCTTCCATAAAGGATTTTCCTGAAATGTCTTGGATGCTTGCTAAACATGTCTTGATTGTCTTCCTGATATGTTGGGTCATTAGTATAAAAAGGAAGAAATCTTCATGGGTATATGACTTATTAATTGACGTGTCTTGGGTTTCTTCACATAATCAGAGTGGACATGTATGTGGTCTTGTGCATGATGAAAGCAGACATGACAATTTGTTGTCATATGAACAACCTGAATCGTCTTTAGACTGTCACATGGAAATTCTAACATGTCAAAATAAAATTACTTGATCATCTAAATGCATCAAGTAATCCTTTTCTGGATCAAAATTCATTGTATAGGGTATCTTCGCCTGACCCAAGTGTAAAACTCAAAGGCACTTCTCATGATTGATATGAATTTTCGTAATCTTTCAACTTGATAATGTAGAAATGTCAAGTGGATATCGTGAGACCAATATGACTTTTCTGAGGCATGTCTTATTATCAAAGTGGAATTTCCAAAGCCTCCCAATGGCATTGAGAGTCCCACGATGATCACATACACTTAAACTACTCATGTGGAGGGGTCTAATGGATGATTTTAGGGTCTTTTATTTGTTCGAATACCACAAGTACTCATCCAAATGGACCATTAACTATGTTGAATGAGAAATTATTTTCCTAGGATGAGAGATGAATGGATATTTTAGGGTCTTCTCATGAATTCTCTAGTGGATTGAGTCTATATGCAGACTGGGGATTGTCTGCATGAAGGAGTCGCATAAAACTCCATCATTCATTCTATTTACATGACCTTAAAAAGGTTTTGCGAGGGGTATTATGGTAATTCATGGGGGATATGTATCATAACCTCCACATGAATGGGTAACGGTAGATATTGTATGGTGAGTAGAAGGAGTTAACATCTTAAATCCTTCACAATGAGGCTGATCAAGGGTTCCATCATGAGACTCGTGGTGTGGATTATTAACTCCTTATTACAAGGAGCTACTTTCCCAATCTTTTCATATGCACTATATGGTCGCATGATCACCATGTGAGAATGTGAGATCTAAGGGATCATGAGGGAGACTCTGCAGATGCGTGTTGGGTATGCCTTCCAAAGATGTATACACAGAAAATGGTTCTCACCACAAGGATGATGAGGGGACACTGTGATATCGAGCAAGGGGGAATCACAGGACTGAGAGTGTTTCTTCTTCACATAACCAGGAAACCCTGGGTCATTCATGCACTGAATCCATTAATTCTGAAGCTGTGGATGAAATTCGTGAGGCCAAAGGCATGGAATCACAAGAAACATGTCGTCTAGTATACAATTGAGGACACCTATATGTTCATGGACTTTTCCTACCACGCCGTATGAGTTTCCATCACTCATGAGACTGCATGATCTCAATAAGGGTTGTGAAGGAGGTCATGTGAATGAATGCATGTGGCCTGTAAGTCTGAATAAAGCTTCTTCTTGGTGAAGTCACAAAATCAATGGGGTATGACATGGTCCCATTAATAAATTTCTTGAACTAGGCATCACATGATACTTAGTTCCTCATGTGATCACTTGATCTTCAAAAGGACACTGAATAGGATCTCGGAATAACTTGTGGATGTTCTCTAGGAATTATTGACAATATGTTCCATTCATCCTCTCTTATTTATTCTCAAATATTCATTTCCTTCCCCCACATGTGTTTTTATTGATGGGAGTAGGGTATATATAAGAGAGGTTGGCACGAATCTCCTACTGCTTTGCACAGGGATGATTCCACATGCACCAGCTGAGGCAGTGGAGGTTTTTCCAGATCATCATCACACGACCTCAAGAAGTGTCATGAAATCCTCATTCCCTCAGTTTTCTTATGCAACTTCATATGGCCTGATAACTCTGAATTAACTTGGATGAAAATCATTGAGAAGGAATAAGGGTTATCTGTTGTTAAACATCCCATGAAGACTTCATCATTTGTACTCACATTTATCGCATGATCAATGGATGATCATGTGATGGATTTGAGAATTGGTGGAATCTCTCGTGGCATGAAACTATCATCCTCGGTTGGCATTTCATGACAGCTCATGCTGTTTTTCATGGATTTGCGTGAATATTGGAGAAGGATTGGAGAGATGGAAGTGGTGTTGAATAGGTGTCGGGTGTGCCTCACATTCTTAAACTAGTGGTGCGAGAGAGTGGAAGATGTGTGAGAAGTTGAAGTAGAAGGTCTTGTTCCATGTGAGATCTAATTTGAATTTTCATAGCATGAGATATAATTACTTTGGGTTCACGATGTGGGAGATAAAAGTAGATGGTTGAGTTCAGTGGGAGGCATGATCAAATTACTTTTTCCCTACATGATCCTCTGGTTGAGCATGTCTTGGAAGGTTGTCCTTTATTTTTTAATTAGGTTCCATAATAGGCACTTATAAAATATTCTATATAAAAAGGGATAAAATGCCCACACATGAATCCCCTTAAACCAGAGCCTAAGCCTTCATTCATGTCACTTCCAAGTTCATCATGAACATTAATTCAATGTTTTAGAAGGTCTTTTCACTTCTCAAAATATTCATTGGAAAAGTGTGAAATGCACAATTATGGGTACTAACAAAATCCCCCCCTTAAAATGAGATTCATTTGGAATGAAAAAATTCTTAGTATAAGGTAAATGTAAATCACTTTTCCATATATTTTGACATCGAACAAGAAAAATAATGTATGATGTTATCCATATAATATTTCTAACATTGATGTTTGGATGAATCCATGATAAGAAGTGGATTTGTTTTGGGAAATGAATACACTAAAATTGGAATGTGTATAAATTCCAGAATGGAATAGAGATTGAGTGAAATTGAACTTTTTGCTGGATCCAGCGTAAGGTACCTAGATGTCACTACATATCCCATGAGGATTGAAATCAAGCTACACATAGTTATGAAATATACCATTATGTTGATCAAACTCTTATATCGGTAACATAGGTTCATATATGAAGAACACTATGATGACTTCCATTACGTAGTTCTAGCTCATATGTAGGTAGGGGAATGTCACAATTTTGTGGCGAAATCCTTGGTAGAGATCCACATTCAGGTGGAAATGTTGCTCAAATCATCCATAATAACCATCTTCGTATTAAAGATAAAATAGATCCAAATACCTAGATTTGACTTCCTGACTTACAATAGGCTACCCTTTGAGAAATTCTAATGAATTCCCACTGAAATTAAATTCATAATTGATGCACCAGTTTCAGTAGTCTTAAGACTATCTAATTTATAAGGATACTTTTGGTATGGTATCAATCCTAAAGGGTGAATAATTTAAATTCTTCCTAATTCAAGGTACTTAGCGAGTGTAGCTTTATTTTTTATAAGGACATATGGTGGGCCCCACAGGTTTTTTATCTTTGTATTTTTTTTCCATAAATTTTGTCTCTTATTCATATGGATGAAGACTTAGCGGGAATAGACTTGGATTTTTCTCCGGTCTCCTTCTCACAGGTTTTAGGACTGATAAGTTTTTGGGCCTCTTTCATTTAATAAATGGTCAATATTTTATGGATCACATGAGGTACATGTCTAGTGAGTATAGACCCAAATTTTTTCCAGGATACCATTATCATGTATTTAACTTGGAAAGAATTAAATCTATTCTAGTCATCCTTTTTATATTACTTAAAAATAGACCATCATTATATTGTAGTTTAAAGTCTTTTATCTCACACCTCTGTTGTACTATAGTTTAGGGTATTCTAGTTCAGAACATTATTGTACTATAGTTTAAGGTCTTCTATCTCGGAACTTATTAAGTACGGTGCTGTTAGACCTGGGAGGATTCAAAATAATTTAGGGTGCTGAGTTCTATCATGGTGTTTCCCGGGATCACGAGGATTGGGGTTCCTTTCTTGCAAGGAGGAAATGCCTTTAGTTAGAGGGTTAAATCCCTTATGCATCGATAACATGGCCAAGAAGAGCTAATATATATTCTTTTCTAAGGGCTACATTAGATTTATGGGGTTAATATAATTGAGGGTGAAATACTAGGGTATCTAGGCCCACCTATATAGTTGGAATGTGTGTGATATAAGTCACAATCCAAAAGTATTAGCCAAGTAATATGGAGTGGGGGAGGCATGATGGTTATGTCCCTTAACACTATGCATTGTTAGGTTCTACCTCAGTGTCACCAAGGATCATATGGATTAAAGCTATTTTCATACAAGAAGGATATTCTTTTAGTTGGTTAGTTGAACCCTTTATTCATCGATAGCATGTACAAGAAAATATAATCACCACTCTTTTACGAGGTATATGAAAGATTTATGAAGACTCAGACATCCAAATGATTAAGTTGGGTATGGAAGGAGGGTATTTGGGAAGGGTCCTGGAACCCTTAGGTGATTCAACTCTTATATTTTGAAGCCTGATTCCTACACCCTGTGGTTTCATATCACGAGGTGTGGGCCATCAAAGGTTTGGGAATGAAGTTTCACATTCTCTCCATGAGAAAGGGTAAAAAACATTGTCATGAAACATCTAGAATATTATATCCACTTGGATAGTCTGGTATAGAGATTGTAAATCATAGTCTAAAGTGCTCAGGTCATGAAGAATGTATAGGATAGTCACAACAGGGATATCTTAATACACTCTCAGGTTCTATGTTTTTCTATGATGATTCCAGGATCACATGAATTAGAAATCCCTTTATGTTGGACCAATATGTTTCCAATAGGTGGGTCTTAAGAACTGATGCATCAATAGCATGTCTAAATTGAGAGATATCTTTTTTTTTTTTGGATATGAAAGGTTTACGACGACCAAAGGAGCTTTAAATCATGAATCTTGATTTATGAAAAATGAAATATCCAAGAAGGTCCTGAGCACCATAAAATTTATGCCACCACCTAAAGAACATATTATTTCACTAAGGAAATGTGAAAAATCATTTCTCTATTTTTTTATGGACTAGGGGGTCCAACGAGCATAGCATGGATTTTTATAGGGGCTATAAAGTATATTACCTATGATCTTTATGCCTTTTATTTTCTCCCTAATTTTTTCCTAACCTCTAGAGATGAAGATTCTAGTGAGAGAATACTTGAATTTTTCTCAGGCTACCCATTGTGGGTTTTCAACCTAACAAGTTTTGTGTCTTTTTTTCTAGAATTTTTGGGTCTTGCGATTTAGACTATCATAGGTTAGAGATTAAGGTCATACAATTTTGACCCAAGTGTGGGAATTTTAATGTGTTAACACACATATACTTGACATGGGAGATGTTTTATAATATCCTAATTAGGATACCTTAGTTTAAGAGCATTCTAACATCCTTCTGAGTGGGAGATATAAATTTTGTAAATCATGTCTTGATTTTCTCAGGTCATGAGTAATGATATGGGATAGTCATATGTGGATAGGTATAGACCAAACTAAAGTGATGGGTTCTTCCTTAGTTAAGTATTGATAAAAATAATTAAAAATCTCTTTATATTGGGACAAGATTTCACCGATTTTTGGGTCGCAATCCCTTCTGTGTCGATAGCATGGCCGAAACGAGTGATCTCTTTGCTTTTCCATGGGATATGAAAGGCTTGCAACAACCTGAGGCACTCAAGACATGAAGTGTGAAACAAGGGTTTAAGTGATTTAAAATGATGGGAGAATCTCACTGTACTCTGGTTAACCAAGGTAATTCTCTTATGGCACTTTGATAAGAAATGAAAAATGGGTGATAGTCTGTACAGTTTATCATCATGTAGTGGGAAAAAATTTTATGCAGTTTAACATCATGCAGTAAAGAAATTTTTTGTGCAGTTTTAATTTCATGTGACCAATATATTTTCCTTTAATTTTTACATTATGTGGTAAGGATGTACTTCTATGCAGTTTTATATCATGTGGTAAGGAAATATTCATGTATAGTTTAACATCATGAAGTAAGTACAATGATGAACTGGCGTGGATGGATGGAAATGTTGTGGTTGGGCCCAAGGGTGGAAGTCCATACATCACTACATATCTCATGAAAATGAGAATCAAACCACACATAGTTCATAAGACCCATGCATTTTAACATCATTTGGTGAGGACGTGGACCCCTCGATGTGAAATGATTATATCGTGGCTGGGAACATGAATGAAATTATGGGAATCACTACGTATCCCATGGTGATGGGAATCAAACCACGCATTGTTCTTAATGAAGGTCCTTATGTGGGTCTGACCCATTCTCTAAGAGGGGGGAATTTTTATATTTTATTATTATGACTATTCCTAGAGCTAGTGATTTGAGCATCACTACATATCATATAAGAATAAGATTCAAGTCATACATAGTTCTTGAACCGGAAACTCTTCATACAGGTATGACCCATACAAAAAGGTGGGCATTGTTTTCTTTGATTATTGTAGCTGGACCCAGGATTTGATTTACGGGTGTCACTATGTATCATGTGATGAAAGGAATCAAGAGACACATAGTTCTTGAATAACCATATAGTTTAACGTTATGAAATAAGGATGAAGATGGACCGACATGAAGGGTATAGAGATGTTGTGGCTAGGACCAAAGGAAGAAGTCTGGGTGTATCTACATATCTCATGAAAATGAGAATCAAAACACACATAGTACATAAAGAACCATGCAGTTTAAATTAATTCAGAAAGAACGTGGGTTCCCCAATGAGAATAGGGATTGAGTGGTTGGAGATGTGGTAGAAGACCAACACCAAATGTAGTGGTCCTCTCGGTTGAGGTCCACATAAGTGTGTACTTTCAGGTCATACAGGGGAAATTAACTGTGCAGTTTAAAATCATGCAATGAGGACTCATGTTATGTCTTCAATGGTCTTAGATTTAGGACCAATATGGGCATGTCAAAAGCTCTTATGCCTTGTTTTTTTGGGGAAGAACTTACCAGGACTCCTTAGACATCATAATATATGTTTTGTGTGAGAAATAAGGAATGATAAGGGTTCCTCTCACCATAAAAAGGAATTTAATAGTAGGATAGTGGAATATTATATCATTTGGTGGATAAACCAAGATATAGGATCAAGGAATCCCTACACATATAATTGGAAATGAGAATCAAGACTTACATAGTTCTAAGAAACTCATAGAGGTTGATGTCATGCAGAAAGGACATTTGTGGTGAAATTTAACATCATGCTGTTAGGATGTGGATCACCTAACTTGAAATAAAGGGGATATTATGGGACCATACACTTTAATGTCATGCAGATATGATATGGGTCACCCAAAGTGAATGAATATAGATGTCATGTATACGTGCAGTTTTACATCATGCGTTAAGGATGCATTACTTACAGTTTAATGTCACGAGTTAATAACATTTGATCACTAACATGAAAGGAATGTAATCATATTGATGAGCCTAATAATAGAGGTTCTGAATCACTACTTATCCCGTGATAATATGAATAACTCCATACATAGTTCTTGAGGGACCGTGCAGTTTTATGTCATGTGACAAGGACATTGATCAGCACACTTTAACATCTTTTATTAAGGATGACGACTATGCAGTTTAACGTCTTATGAAATGGATGAAATATTACCTGACATGAAGGGGGAGAGAGGTTGTGGATCTATGTTGTTTTATTTAATGTAGTAAGGACTTGGTATGATATACAGTTTAACATCGTGATGTTAGGACATGGTTGCATTGTTTGACATCATGTATCCAAACAAACCATATTGAGATCCATGTTTTCTGTACTTATTCCAATAGGAATCCAGGAGGCACCATCAAAGCACATCTCCCATGTCCAGGGAGTGTCATGGAATAGAATAACAATTCATCAGAAAGATCGATGTCTTCTAGTGTATTTTCCCTTGTAGGTTGTGCTACGAGGAAATCAACTAGGGATTTCCATTTCAATGACATATATGAAAAAAACTGATTGGATTATTTCTACATAATGACTATGCATAGATCCCAGAACCTAGTCATCATAGGAAGACCAAGGATGTACTTGAGAGGATCATCACAGGAGACCAGATAAACTTTGTGGTGCTACAAGTAATGTCTTATCTTTTTCATTATAAAGATGAGTGCAAGGCAGTTTTTCATGATATTAGAATATCTCTTCTCAGTACATAGAATCCTCCTAAATACCTTCTTGAATCATCGATTCTCATCAAGTAGGCTGAGATAGTTCATAGCCACATTTGGATTCAGTTCAATAATTTCTACGTATTTCTTAGATAACACATATCAGTGTTGCTTTAGAAATTCCATGTACATCTCTTTCTCTTAGAGGGTAATGGAAACACTAATCTGAGTAGGTTTTGGGTCTTCTTCCATTCCTAGATTTAATTTTCTGAGCTCATCTTTGGTGATGAAGACACATTATTCGAATGCTAGAGGGGTGTTCCAAAGATCATCCTCATCTTCCTCTAATTCTAATTTTTTTGATACACTTTCAAGAAAATATTGAAATCTGGGGGCTTCTCCATCACTATTAGGGTGAGAGAGGTTCTTATAAGAGACATCATTATCCATTTCTATTTGAGTTTTTTCAAAAAGATTCTATAGTTGATTTACATTTACACTATCACTGAGGAAAAGAGGGGCTCAGACCTCTGGGATTAGATCTTCTATCTCAATCAAGCTTATGGGGAGTACATAGTCACAGTTGAGTATACTCTATGGATTCATAGGGGCAGTCCCCTAAGCCACTGGGAGTTGTAATCTGTATATCATCATCCTCTATTGGTTTCCTTCCTCTCTTATTATAGAACTATGCTTCATTACATATATCTCCATAGGTCTAAAATGGGGCACTCTCACCATGTATTATATGACCCTTTCCATTTGATGTAGATGATATCTACCATAGATTGATATGTTGTATAGGTTATCAACTTGTGACCGGAGTGTTTCATGTAGTTTTTCATCACGTGGTAAGGATGTGAATATAAGTGGCTGGGCTAAGATATATAATCTAGGAATTCCTACGTATCTCATTGGAAATAATAATCAATCCATAAAAAGTTATATAAAACCCATTCAATTTAGCATCTTGCAATATGGATTTTGGCCGTGCAATTTATGGTCTTGTGGTAAGGACATGATCCATGTAGTTTAACATATTACAGTAAGGATGATGGACATTAAATTTAATGTCTTACGGTAAGTACATCATCCATGCAATTTAATGTATTGTGTTAAGGACGATAGCCATGTATATTAATATCTTGTTGTAAGGACATCAGTTGTGTAGTTTAATATATTGCAGTAAGGATGATGGCCATGCTGTTTAATGTATTATGTTAAGGACATCATCCATGCAGTTTAATGTCTTGTAGTAAGGACGATCACCGTGTAGATTAATGTCTTGAGGGAAGGACATAAGTCGTGTAGTTTAATGTCTTGCGGTAAAGACTATAGTCGATGGTTTATTGTCTTGTATTAAGGACATAAGTCTTGCAGTTTAATGTCTTATGGTAAAGACAATGGCCATGCATTTTAATGTATTATAGTAAGGACATCATCCATGTAGTTTAATGTCTTGAACTAAGGATGATGGATAACCTATTAAGAGAGTGGATTTTATGAAGTAGGTTGGAAAAATATTATGTATATTTCATGAGTTTTAGGATCATTCCACTATATCAAGCCTTTAGATACCTATTCCTCCAACCGATCTTTGAATTCAAAGAAAATTTCTATTGTTTTCCCGAGATGTTTATAATAGTGTAAATAGTTGTCATGGCCAATCAACCCTGCCTCATTTGGATTCAAAATTGTTGGGAGTTTCATCAAACTGTCTTCCATGGTGTAGTAAAAATATTTAGAGACATGATTTTTTGGGAAGGAATAGGTTTTGGTCAATTTTTCATTGAAAGATGATTGTTTATCCATGGCAGGTAGGTGGATCAAGCTTCTCTTCCCAATTAGTTCACCCTTTTGAGAGTGATTAGATGGCTGGAGTAAGGATTCAAGTGTTGGTGGTTCCAATATCCCCATGTCCATCTACACTTGAAGCCAATATTTAAAGTAAAATCAACCTTTTATTGTGTTCCTGATAAGTTTATGGTAGGGAAAATGATTTTCATTACCTACCATCATTGCCTCACTCATCTCTCTCATTTTTTGGATCTTTATCAAACCATTATCCAGGTCATTGATGAAATACCTAGGAACATGGTTGGCTTGAAAGGAATATACTTTTCACTACCCGTCTTTGAGAGATGGGAGACCAGGTTGCTTCTATCGCATGTTATATGTGCCACCATTAGTGAGGGTGCATGGATGAGTCTGGAGTTTGGGGTACATAGTCCTGGTATTTATTGGTCTGGGGGGAAGTGCTATAGAATTGGGGGTCTTGGATGACACAGATTCTTCCCATTGATTAAAATATCCCAACTCTACTGAAGGTTTTATGGAAACATATGAGGTCAGCTGGTTTCTAGAATATCCTCAATGAGGAGGTGGAAAATATGGAAATTCCCCGAACCTTTTTGGATGGGGGTCTTGGAAATATTAAAATTTCCCCTACCCTGTGGGCTACGGTGAGGTGAAATAATATTTAGATTCTTCCAGATGAGGGGACGAAAAATATGGAAATTCCCCAAGCCCAATGGGCTGGGGAACTTGACTACAAGGTGGGATTCTATAAGAATATATGGGCACATCATCCCAAGGTAGAGACCTTAAGAGTATTACCATAATTATTTTACAGATATCCCTATTCTCTTGTTGAATTTGAGTGATCTTCCATTCTATAGAAATTCCCTTATCATCCTTGAGGTACTAGCTAGTAAGAGAAATGAAAACACCATCTCCTCTATCAGTGGCAGGTTGAGTAGATGATAATGGGAGTTCTGACATAGACCTTAGAGACTAAATCCAATACTGCAACTATTTATATCCTCTATTGTTATTACCCTCTGAAATACCATCAAGGTTGACACCACCTTTTGTAGATGATTGAAAGATACTTTTGAGCCTTTCTTTTCGTATGCCAACAGTAAAAGGTAGGCCATCCTGCTGTAAATCATATGACTGTAGGAGGGAAAGGTTTTACTATTCATAAGTGTATTTTTCTGGATATTATGGGGATACTCTAGGCCCAATTGATATCATATTAACTAATAAACAAGCGTGATGATGCTCCTCCTCAACATAGAATCTCGTTTGGTGGGTCAGAGTCTAGTGTATCATTTAGAGGGTCATATCCCATGATACTGTTTGAGGGTTCAGTTCCCATTATACCATTTTAGGGGTCATTTCCCATCTTGAATATGATCCTAGGATAAAATATGATGAAAATTCCCTCTTCCCTATGGGCTAGGGTGCTCCCTGGGATTCTATAGTCACCAAGGATAGTTGTGATGAAGTCAGAAGATTCTAGCTAGTGATGATATGGGATAAACTGGTGGGACATTGTCAAGATAAAATGGTGGTCCTATGATAGATTGGTGGTATCAAGGATATGAGCCTACTCTAGAGATATATTATTTGGATACCCCATGTTGGTTCTTATACTGGGTGCCCCATCTTGGATAGTTGGTGTAGGCACAACCTCTTCTGCAGCTCTTTGGGAAATCATGGTTTCATGTCAGCAATGAAAATAAGAATGGACGGGAGCCCTACTAGGAAGCTCCAAGGTGATATAGTAGTCATGATTACTATCTTAATATATCTCCATGAGTTAGGGAATGTATTCATTATTATGCTCTATGGATAGGTTCCTAGAGTGGTTGAAGTTAGTAACAAGGGTCACTTCCTCTACTATAGACCATCATGGGAAATATGGCAAGTGGGAATTAATCCTCTGATGGACTTCGTGGGTCGATTCCAGAGTTAGGATGGAACTATTTATGGGGTACTCCGGGACCAAGACAATCACCAACTGGTACTAGAAGTGGTGTATTTGTGACAATGTACGCCAGGGCCTTGGGGCCAAATCATCTTTTCTGCTGATCTTGAAATTCGTTGACACATTCAATGATGTAATTTTGATTTCAAGGAATCATGAAATTCATGAGGAATAAACAATACACCTTATTAGTGTAGCATAATATATAATAGCACATGTTCGATCATTAACTTTCACATTTAAAGGATAAAGAGGTGGTCCCTTCTTTTTACACAAGGTTTAGTGCGGTTAAAAGAAACGTGTTGGGTTGACCATTTTGTTGTGAAACGAGTGAAACATAAACTGTCCTGATGGGCAATAGACAATATATCCTTTTCAACATGTTAAAGGGATGATATAGATAATGGATTTCATGTTGGGTTTTCCATTTTGTTTTGTGGGGATTGAAGACATGGATGGGATTCACGGGCTTGATGGTTTTATTGATTGTAGTGTGAGTGGGGGGGGGGGGGTGTTCAATTCCTTTTCCACTCATTCACATTTGGTTTCCCATTTTTTATGACTTCCCTAGAAAATATCAATAATTTCAACATCCAAAACTGAGTACTTAACTACTTTCCAAAGGTAGGTGGTCTTTTGGAGTTTCATTCCCAACAATACTTAGAAAATCACATTGTTCTAGAGGATGGGAGTTCAGGATCATCACACCATTTTAGGGGGAATTTTTTCCTACTTTAGGACTCTCTAATAGATTTAAGATATGTTAATGAATTCATTTTCATGCCTCAATATGGTACTGTCTACACTACAACATAAATTGCCTTTAGTGGTAGTTTACAAAACTGCCACTAAACACCCTTTTTTTATAGTGGCGATGCTTCCCCCCACCACCCGACCCCGACCCCCCTTATCCCCCTGACCCCCACAATGCCATCTTCTCTCCCCGACCAGAACCCTATATCAGCTCCCCACCCGTGCCACCGGTGACCTCGCCGCCCATAAGCATGCCCCACCACCCATCAGTGTGCCTCGCCGCCCATCACCACCGACCCACCGAAGCCCTAGCTCGCCTCCCAAGTATGGTTTCAAAAGTTCCAATTATACATGAAAATAATTTGAAAAATATTTTAACAATTTCATATCATACTCATCACCAGCACTCATCAAACAAGACATATGTGTTGATTCAAGAAAAGTATAAATAGGATTGTGAATTGGATTTAAAAAAATTGTAAAATGAAAAATAATAAAATCTGGTGTTGAGACCACTCTATTTAATTCATCAACTTCAATTGTTGGTTATTCATTTAAGGAATCTTGGAGGATTATGGAATTTTGAAGGAGAGAATTTTTTATTAGTTCAGTTTCCACCTTTGTGATGTTGTATTCAAAGTTAGTATGGATGGGATTTTTGTTCCCCAAACAACTCATTATAGAACATTAAAAATAAGTTGGAAAATTATCTGATTTTTAAAGCTAATGATTTTAGAAGTGGTTTCTTTTTTATATCCTTCATTAAGTCAACAATGTGCTCCTTAAATTCTATCTCTTCACATTTTTATCTCAAGACTCCCCTCACATGCCTAGAAAATAAGTAAAAAATATCTTCCATTGGCAAGGGATAATCAATAAATGGTTTCATTCATTTTATATTTTTAAATTTTAATTGAAATTAATAAAATATTTACAAAGTTAAATGAAGTATTGATTTATTTATTTTCATACTCAGAAATAATGATAATTTTATGATGTTTTTTGCACACGCTCGAAAAATATTTGTGATTTTTACAAAGTAAAACATAGTATTTAACCTATGACATATCTCTTGAGGATATATAATGTCAATCACTCAATATTAAAATGTACTTTATTATATTTTTCTATTTTATATTTTATTCAAAAATGGGAATAGGGGTTTGATTGAGTTACTCTGGAACAAAATGAAGCTAATAGGAAGAAAAATCATTAAAAATGACAATATAAAAATATCATCATGTGATGGACCCGAGTATAAGAATAAAAATTTACTTTATTATATTTTTCTCACCACCCCTCAGCGTGCCTCTCTGCCCATCACCGCCATTGACTACCTTTTCCGCCCCTCCAGGCCGGTTTTTATACCATTATAGTGTGGTTCTGGTATGATTTTGGGTTGGTTTATTTAATTTTGGTTTAATCTTACTTTTTTATTTTCAATCATTATTGTTGTGGTATGTTCTTCCATTTATAGGTTCCCATTGTGGTTAAGATTCATGTGGTTTCAATAATGGTCATCTATGATCTAGATCTTAATTTTCCTCCCAATTGTAGATGATTTTGTAGCATGATTTTTTTCAATATTTTTTCTGAGCAGTACTTTTCATCCTCCGATGGAAGGTCAGATAGAGAGAATGATCCAAATTCTAATGGATGTATTGAAGATGTTTATTCTTGATTTTATAGGTTCTTTGGTGAATCATTTTCCTTTTGTTGTGTTTTATGATGATAATAACTATTGATTAACCATTGATAAAACTACATTTAATAAATCATATGAGTGTTCTTAAATATCTCTATTGTGTTGGAAGGAGGTTTGAGAGTTAATTAATCTTAGACCAAATTTGGTGAAGATAATGATAAAGAAGGTGTATCTATTCTATGAGAAAATAAAATATGATCAAGACCATCATGTGATGGACCCAGGTATTGAGTTGTTTAAGTGAGATGGGTTTGAACCAGTGAACTATAATTCATTTCTTTTTTTATGATTTCATGAAAAATAAACCAAATTTACCTATTAGAGTGAGAAAAATCACTGCTTATCTCACACACACTTTGGAAGAAAAATATAAAAAGACACTTGATATATATGTTTCATCACCCAAATTGATAATTTAACCCTTGGCATGATCTAGAATCACCTAGTCCTATATGATCCACTAGAATCACCATGATGGATGCAATGATAAGGGTATATATTTAACTTGAATTATAACATTAACAACGATTTCATCACCCAAAATATCTCATTATTGTCTTGATATTTAATAAAATATGAATTGTCTGTTTCCCCTATTTAGATTATCTCCTAATAATTATATAGTACTCTCACTCTTAAATGTTAATGCACACTCCACACTCTTAAATGTCTAAGTTATGATCAATGGATCATCTTTATTATATTTTGTTTATGTAATATTACTCTATCGTATATGTTTTTTCATTTTAGATTACATGTACTTATATCATGACATGTGATTAACTCTCATGAATCGATTAAGGTCAATTTCTAATTCACATGGGCCACAAGCTCTCTTACTAGTAACACCCTGAAAAGTGTTTTCAAATGGATTATTCAACTTTCCCTTTTTACCTTCCATAATAAAATCCAATTCAAACCATGTATTCTAATCAATTTATATTTCCATAGTAAGACTTTACAACCATGCCAAGACAGCCCACACTAGGAAAAAGAAATACAAAGAAGACAAATCAACCTCTATATTTCAAGGAAGACATTTATTTTTTATATCCTTGTTATCCCACTTATACCTGCCCACCAATGGGTCAAATAATACATTGTATACTTACCTATCTACTTAGATACTAAAAGTAAAACATCACAGGGCCAACTATAATTTATTTCTAACAGAGTTCCACATTATTTTTCAATCCCTATTGATGTTACAAGATCCACCCCAAATATGAAAAATTTAATCACACACAGGGTCACAACATGTTTCTACCCATAACACTTCACGATGATACCCCCCATGTTCTAAAATTCTCAACCCCAGACCATACCCAACCTTTTGAATCCTAATTTGAGGCCAATAATTAAAGGTAATAGTTTGTTTACATTTCATATTCCTAAATTCTATTCAATTATTATATGATTTATCAAGACATTACCATATTTATATCAATGTTATGACATCATTAGTTTTTCCATCTATTTCAGTGGAGCACAACATAAAAAAACTACATGGATGGGATCCTTGTTCTCATCTTCTTTTATGGATCTTTTCAATTTTCATTCTTTGGTTTTCTAATGGGTGATTTACCATATGTATTTATATATGAAAACCTTATGAAACATATTTATATATTTTTTCAACTAGTATATATGAATATTTTTCCCTATTTATTAGTAACTATGTGTTTTATTTTTTTTTTAAATATTTTGTGGGAACATTGTGATATACATGGATACAAGCTTGATCATTTTACCAAGGAACACACCTTAGTATGTTAAGGGTTTGAGGGATTTTTTAGATTTTTGAATTTCCAATCGATCCGTTGAAGGGAGAATAAGATGTCCCTATCCTAAATGTAAATTTAAAAGATGGTTGAAGAGATATTAAGTTTATAAAAATTTAATACTGAAGCAATTCCCTGGTCAATATTTGTATTGGATTTGACATAGAGAATAGAACGTTGCAGAAAGGTTGAGCACTGATGTTAATCAATAGAATGAGATCCCAAATCCCTTTACAATGGAAAATGAAATTCAAAACATCATAAATGATGCATTCGGCACTGAAACACACCACTATCAACATCAAAACATAAAAGGACAACCAGATGAGGGTGCTATAAATTACTATGTGACAAGTGATGTTTTTGAGACTCTAACACAACCAAATCAATATTGTACCATCTCCCCCTACACCATATCTCACATCCTCTATGAGCGTCCCTTTAGAAGCCGAGTCTCGACTCCCCCTTAAGTAGCCTCAGTAGTGGGGTGGTGGTGTGCCACTTCCAGTTCATCATAAGCATACTGAAGGGTCAATATTATAGGTACAAATTTTAACATAAATAAGTTTATTGCACTTTTTTATACTAATAATTTGTTCATTAAAGATGAAAAAATGAAACTGTATAGAAAAATATATAATGTTCATATTTGTGGAATATGAATGGAGAGAAGATAGTTGTCTTATTTGATTCCTATGGGGTCCCTATAGATGACGTTGTAGGATTACTTGGCCAAATTCTAGGCCAGCTAGCAGCGGAGCCCATTTACCTTCCTATTTCTTATGATGATTGGATACATATGCCTCCAAGTTGGAAAAATAATTTTTTTATTCCCAAATAATGGTAATTTTTATACATTATGGTGTAATTGAATGTCATGTTATTAATATGTTCAAAATGAATTTCTGTATATAGATGTTTTTCCACATTATTTTTTCTGATGTGATAAAATGAAAGTGGACGTTGAAAAATCATGGTAGGAAATGGAAAGAATTAAAATAAAGATTTTGGAGGGATGTTAATGATACTTCTTTGACCATCCAAAAAATGTATGAGAAGCTACCCAATGGGGTACCCATAGAATAGTGGAAAGTTTTTGTTGATATACATCGTGATGATAAGAAGATGGAATTTAAATATATATTATTATATTAACCTCAGTTTACATTTATACATGTATTTGAAGAGGAGATGACTTTGAATATATTACTATTAAATTTAATTTTATTTATTTCAGGATTTCTCAAGAGTGAATGCATCAAGCCAGGCTAAGCAAGTCATCCCTCACACTGCGGGGTCGAAATGATTTTCTAGAAGCCTATCGACTCTGGTAATCTTTTCATTAGTTTAAATATTTATAAGACAATATTATATGTTTAATATATTAAATTGTTGATTTATATTTGTTTAATGTATTCATAGAGTTTAGGGCATGAAGCATCCCGAACTGATGTGTGGTTGGATGTTCACAAAAAATATAATGGAAGTTTTGTTAATGATCCTGCCAATGAAGTTGGGGTATGAACTCATTTTTCATTATAATAACTTATTATCAGTTTTTACTATGTCAATATATATTGATATTTGATTTATAGGTAAAAATTAAAGAACTATGGGATGCCAATCCTTGGAAGTCCTACTCAGTATCCCAGGATGACCTGTTTAATAAAGTCCTTGGGATGGATCATCCTTGTAGAGTGTGTGGGATGGGTTTGGGACTCATACCATCTGAGGTCTTTGGAAGGACACCAGGAATTGCAGTTGCATCTGCTCCTGGTTGTAATCAGTCCATACCCGGAGATGATCAAAAAGAGATTGTTTCTTTACGAAACACAGTTCAAGACCAGGGGGCTCAAATATCCTCTTTATAGAAAGTGTTGACTGATATACGTCAGTAGATGAGAAGATATTCCCTTGGTGGTATTGCATCGACTATTGGTGAGTAGGTAAATCAAAAAAAAATTAAAATCATTTAGTTTGAAAACATTTATTGGTTTTAAGTTTAAATATAAATACGCAACCCTATTTAATTTTCAATATAATATTCTTACAAGTGGTAGCAGGAAGTGGAGATGGAGGTGGAGTGGGTGATGATATGTGTTCATCATCGGACAATGATTAGTAGTATTGTTGATATGTTGGACAAATATGGTAACAATTGGTTTTTATATGTATCATGTGTGGCACATAGTTTCCACCAAAAATTTGTATGGCCTAACATTTTCTTGATTTATCATATTTCCTTGTATGTATTTTATTGATTTCTAATGTTTCCTTTTATGTCTTGATTTCTCGAGTGTGGTAAGCACCGTATATGTCGACTCTTTATTGTGATGATTCATTTTTTATGATTCATTTTTCCTCAATTTATTAGGTTTGTCAGTCCTAGGTGACCATCCCACTTAAAATAATTATAGGATCTCATAAACTCATCTCTCAAGGAATATGTGACCATTACCATGTTATGAACTATAAACACTCCATGTATATCAAAATTGAATCCTGAAATAGTTTCACATTCTTTAAACCTGTCACACATCATGATACACTCTAGAACAATATTCTAACTTGTCTTTACTTGTTTAACCAATGAAGGCATTATCTCTAAGGATACCCACATTGATTCCCATAAACCCTCAACTACACCCACCAATTAGTCTTCCAGTGAAGATAAGATATTCTATTCAACTAATGAAATCAATTCTACCCTATCCTTCATTTTCTTGCCCAATGTATTTACCACTACATTTCCATTTCTAACATTTAAAAATATTGAACATCAAAATTTTCTAATTCCCCTGGTATTCATGATACTCTTGTTCTTTTCTACTTTCCCTAAGACTCATTTCTCTCGATTAATCTTTATTTGAATATGAGATTCTAGCACATCGTCAATGAATGAATATTCTCATTTGGTAAATTGTGTGCTAACAATTATTTTTTCATCTATTCCAAGATACACACAATTCAAGGTAAATGGTTCATGATCATCTCTAACTGTGTTCTAACCATTCCCCACCTAGTATCCTTCTTCAAATAAGCCACATGGTTTTCTAGGGAGAACCACATGGTTTCCCATGACCATGTTCCTATCATGGAACCATTTAGAGGCCTCTATAAAGCTTAAAACCCAAAAAAACAACCTAATAATTCACCCAATAAAATAATTTCTCAGAAACAATTAAAGAAGGGTAGAATGTAAGTCTTAATGCCCCTGGAAAATGTCAAGTCATTATAATCTCCCCCTCTGAGGATTTATCATCCTTGAGTAGTGCCTTTATATTTCACACCCAAAAAACTAGGGCTATTGAGCCCATGCATCATATTATCACTTTTAAGACTCTTCATGCATACGTCCGTGTTCCTATATGACTCTAACAAGTGACATCAGATTTCTTCAAAACATTTTGTCACTATAGTCCATGATTCACACCGAGCACTCCAAAAATGGTGGGTAAGGCTCCAACTGAAATTATTCAAATTTGATCACATAATATTGATTGAGAATGTACAACTAAATATAAGAGACATGTAAAACATCACACATTCCTTGATATTTTGGAAGAAATTCCAAATAGAATTACAATATCAGGACACTCTTGATAATCCTGAACAACCCCATAAACTTCGGTGCCAGTATCCTTTGCTTCTACAATCATTGATTCCCTAATTTTAGAGTTTACCATAATTAAACTCAGTCACCCACAATGAATTACATGTGTTTCCTCATACCATTTTCATATGATCTCTATTTTAAATGATCAGTGATTAAATGCTTCTTGATCTAGTACAATATCACAAATGCCTCTAAAATCATGAACAACCCAAAATTACTACCACCCATACTAATGCTAACATATTAGTGAATGAAACATCCAACCATAAAGAGCATCAAAATGTGTCATTTGAATTGATTTCTAGTTTTATTTGTATGTGAACTCAACCAAGGATTAGATATCAACCCATGTTCCCCTAAAGTATAATATGATGAAAATCATTGTGCAATGTAATTTTGGATTTAATTGTTTTAAAAAATAATAGAATATTGATTTTTTACTACTATATTCTTAATTATAATTTTATGAAAATAAATTGATGCCTAATGCATGTTTATATAATTTTTTCATCAATATGTAAATGGAATTGGATAAAAGGAATTAAGATGAAAATTCATGTGGTTTTTAATATCAGAGGTATATTATTGTGAATTTATTCTCTAAATTTTATTTAAAAAAGAATATTTGAATGTGGAAATTCTAGTTAATTTACATTTTCAATATTAGTAACACATAATAAATAAATTGATTAATCCAAGGCTTTAATTAAACAATTAGTTTGATAAAGATACATTTATGTTGTCGAGTAAGCCCATTTTCTTATGATGGATGGATTTTTATTTTAGGGACTAGATTCCATATTGACTATATTTGATGTTTTTGTATTTTTATTTCTCTGGATTTAGGCCTTTATATATAATGTTGTGTGATCTTGGGATGGCTATTGGTTGATGAGGAATGGGTAGGGAGGCCTGAGTTTTTGCAGTAGTTAACACCAATGATAGTTGGATGTATGTTGATATGAATGGTTATGTCAGGATTGGAACTGGTATAGATGGAATAGGTTGAACCTATTCTTCACATTTTTTTCATGAAATATGACATACATTCTTGCTTATAATTTTGTATAAAGGTCTAATGCCCATGTGATATGTTTATCTGCATTCCTTTACCCACTAAATAATTCATTTGGTTGTTCTTAGTTAAGCATCTCTTTTCATATTAAGTGTTGTATGTATTCAGTTGGTATTTTGGTATTCTTAGAATGGTTTTTAAGGGTACTAGTACAGGGGCTATTGAAACTGGTTCTTTTTTTGTAAATCTGTTTTTAGAGGCAGTTTTAATCGTTGCTAACTATAATACGTATATTTAGCAGTGTTTTTTACTCCGCTAAATATTGTTATTTTTCTATTAGTGGCGGTTTTAACCACCGCTAAGGTCTTAAATTTAGTGGTGGTTATAACTTCCGCTACAATGTCCCATCTTCCGCATGCATTTCACGGCAGTTATAATGTGTTTCTGTGGTGGTTAAAACCACCGCTAAAAAAAGTAATCCCCTACCCAGAAAAACCGCCGCTAAAAACATAATAACTGCCATGAAAATGTGCCAACTATGATGGTTCCCATAAATCACTGCTAAACTGCTTTAACCAATGCCAATACTTTCCTGACACACAATTTAGCAGCGGTTTTCGAAAACTGCTGCAGAAGCATATAGCGGTGGTTTAAATCGGCGCCATATCCAAAAAAAACCGCTGTGCAATTGTAATTTTCCCGTAGTGCTTCTCGTCTATCAATATCATGATTATGACCATGTATCGATAGGAATAATTGTGTTCTTATCATGGGTTCATTATTGTTCTCTTTTCTATTTATGATGCTTTGGGTTATGGCCATATTTGGGAACTCTGGAGTTTATTTCCATCCAGGGAGGCGGTTGGTGTATTGGAGATGGGATTGGACCTCTACGAGGCGTCCAATGTATCTTCTGAAAACATGAATCAAAACAGACATAGTTCATTTGACATAGTTTAAGGTCATATGACTAGACCCATCCATGAAATTTAGTATCATACAGTGAGGACGTGAATATAAATCATGGAATTTAATGATGCATCCTATGTATCCTATTTTAAAAAAAGAATAATAGTCTATATAGTTCTTGTGACATGCATCTGTGTTGTTAGAAATACGACAATATGGGCCCTAGGTGGGACTTATGTAGATGAGAGTGCCTTGGATTGCTTCTTCAGGAATATGGCCCATTTGATCAAAGATGAGATGTAATCATAGTTACATCCCAATGATGATTTCCCATTGGGGGAACTCTTATCATGCTATTGGTACAACCATCACTGGTCTCTAAGCCCACATGAGTCATGCTCGGTGTGAGAAACAAGAGATAGAGGTATATCGGACACATTGCATGTGAGCATATCTGTATGGGGATTACACATTAAAGTTTCCCTTTGATGAGGGATAATTTCCCATCTCATGAAGGTTATGGTATATATCCTGGGCCTTGGGAAGGCATCCTACGTATCCCGGTTATGGTGGGAATCAGAGTTCTCGTAGTACATTTATCCCTTAACCCGCTGATAGGCTAGGGTATATGATCACACTGAGAGATATTATTGTTATCCCCAAGGTTTTGGGAATGCTAGGGACTTATACTAGGATGGATTCCCTTTGGCTGAGACTTATACACTTAGGCTGCCCTATTGTTGGGGACATATTATATTATGTCAGTGATTATAAGGGTTTACACACTAAGGCTGCCTGCTGACGAGGAAATATTAAATTATGTTGGTGATCAGGGATTACGCACCGTGGATGCTCGCTGATGGTGAAATATTATATTATGTTGGATATTGGGGCTTACACACTGAGGTTTCCCACTGACGTACTCATTCTCTACCATTAGACAGATAAAGAGAGGTGGTGATGACCATGAAATGATTTTCTGAGTTCGTGACATTGGTAGGGTTTCATGAGTGTGTAACACTATCTTATCAAAGACATTTACCTTATAAAAGGGGTGTACAGTCAAAGGTTCTTTGGCCAGGGTCCAAATGGCATGATTCCAAGTGGGTTCGCCAGACAAAGTTGACATGCTAAAATGTATATGTCGGACATGTCTTGGAGGCTTGCTGGAAGTGTCTTGATTGTCAGCCCGATATGTTGGGGTATCACTCTAACAAGGGAGACATGTTCAAGGGTGTCTAACTAATTAATTGACATGTCTTGGGTGTCTTCTCGTAATCAGAGCACACATGTCTAGGGTCTTGTGCATGATCAAAGCGAACATGACCATACACTATCACAAGATCAACCTGACTCGTCTTCGGACCATCACATGGAAACACTTACATATCAATGGGTAATCACATGATTATCCAGATGTGACAAGGACTCCTTTGCAGGATCAACATTCTTTTTCGAGGGAATCTTCACATGACCTGGGCAGACAACTCCAAGGTGCTTCAAATGATTGATATGACTTGTCGTAAGCTTGTCACGTGACAATGAATACACGTCAAGGGGCTATTGCGAGAGAAATCTAACTTGAATGAGGCCTATCTCATGATCAATGTGACACATCCAAAGCCGCTCAATGGAATTGCGAGTCCCATGAAGAATCGTGAGATCGCATACACTGAAACTATTCATGCGGTGGGGTCTGGTGGATGAGTTTAGAGTATTGGGTTTGTTCTAATACCAAAAGTACACATCCAAATGGATCATTCCCTGAGTTGCATGGGAAATTATTTTCCTAGGACAAGGGATTCATGCCTATTTAAGGGTCTACTGATGAATTATCTAGTGGGTTGAGTCCATATGCAGGCTAGGGATTGTCCGCATGAAGGAGTCACATGAAGCTCCATCATTCAAGTGATTTACATGATCTTAAAGAGGTCTTGCGAGGAGTGTTATGGTCATGCATGGGGGCTGTGTATCAAATCCTCTGCATGCATGGGTAATGGTAGATACTGTATGGATAGGAGGAGGGGTTAACATCTTAAATCCCACACCACGATTCCAAACAAGGGTTCCATCGTGAGAAGGGTATATATATGCGAGGCCGGACTGATGCTCCTGCCACATTTCGTGGGGAGGATTCCACATGCACAACTGTGGTGGTGGAGGTTTTTCCAGATCATCATCGTGCGGCTGCGAGCAGCTTCCCGTGATCCTTAAATCCTGCATCACCTTCCCTTTGGTTTATATGCCAAGATGCAGCTTTAATATTACTAATTCAAACGTGAGATTTTCCACTCTAGTCTTTGTTCCAAACTTAATATTTGTTTGGTTATGCACTTACAGAATATTCATTTTGTTTGGTTATGCACTTACAGAATATTCATTGTGAAAAAGTGAGATGGCCCACACATGATATAAAATCTCATCCAATTCTCAAAATGTTAGTTGGTGAAGTATAAAATGAAAAATTATATTTTTTGAAGAAAACATGAGATCTTTAGAAGAAAACCGGTTATTTGAGTAGAGAGACATGAAGTCGGGATTTCTTAAATATATTTTCTAAAACATTTTGAGTATAAAAAATGAAAAATAGTACCAATACATAAAAAAATATTTGAATAACCAGATGAGAAGAATATTAAAAGATTTATTGAAAATGGTTATATAATTTCCTTGAATGAAAACTCAAGTGTAAACAATCAGAACGTTGATGTGAGAATCAATAAATAAATAGATTATGTGTTTAAAATTCAGACCAAAATAAAGAAAAGTATATACAAAAATATATAATAAAAATTGACTACACATAATCTTATAAGATTAATGACAATGAGGAAGTAATATAACCCACAGAAAAGATATTGGCAGATGAAATTTTTTTCCACTTAATAACGCTTAAATAAAAATACTATAGATGAAATAATTCAAATTGAAAATAAAAATATCATGAATAAGGAATGATTCAAGATATTATATTTCTAAGTAGATATATGTACATCATATATAAGAAATTAGGTGCACAACAATAATGTATGTCTCAATGAATGGAAATTGAGTTGAATTCCCTTACCATTGTGGTAACATATGAATTGGAAGATCCAAAAGTAATAATCATAAAATGAAACATTTAAATACCATGATGTTAAAAGAATTAATTATATATTATATCAAAAGGGTATGTAGATACAACACACAAAATAAGCGATGTTAATGGCGTATACCTCACAAAAAAGAGAAGGGAGACAAAAATCTCTTACCTTATATTTCCTTTCGTGAGAAAATCTATTAACCTTCAGTATAAAAGTCTTAAACATGTTAAAAACCTATAAAATAACCGAAATATTTTTTATAATATCATTTATGATCTTATTATTATATCTTGTGACTCGTTTGTTCATAATCTTTCATTATTTTCACTATTCCAGGTGTTAATTTTCTAGTTTTTCGAGTTTGTTTTGACTTGTTACGTATTATTCCTATTAATTTGATCATGATTTCATAGTCTCTAGAATGTAAACCATGATGTAAATATTATATATATATTTATTATATATTTATTTACAATAAACCATAATATTTGGTGATAGAAATTGAAATTCACCGTTCATGGAGATGGTAGGTCGTATGTACGCATGGATGCTACAGTCATTTCTTTACCATATATAAAAGAATGAAAAGTAAATGATATATATATATATATTATAATTATAGTATAATATTTTTTTTATATATGTCATATAGGTTTATTAAAACAATCCTTTATACGTTCCATGTATAGGGTGAATGAATCACATCGCTTTGAGGAGACAGTAATCCACACTTCCACAAACGATGTTATCGCATTTACACAAAATTGAAAGCATGAAGTTATGAGTTATATTAGAATTAAAGAAGCACAAATACATTATAAATATCATATATATCAAATATAAACATTGTTTCCGTCATAATGCCAAACCATTAAATGTGGTAAAGGAAAAACGAACAATCATCATTTTGCGAGGTGGTAGTTTGTCGTACACGAATGTTAGGTTCCTTACCCAGTAGATAGAAGCATGCATAAGTGTAGGTAAAAACCTTAACATAACAACATCTTAGTATATTTAGTACACTTATGTTATCATATAATCACTATATAAGAAGAGTTTAGGGGGTGGAGAATGAAAATAAAACTAAAGAGATTGAAGAAGGATGTTACCGCTTATTCAGGGTAACTCATTTTGATTTGCACCAAAGGGATTCCATGGATGGCATTCTACCCAAGGTTATTAATATAGGTTTTATGGGAGGGATGTTTAGGATCTATTTTGGAAGATTTTTTTCGAACCAAAGTGGCATGAGAGGTGTGAGGAAGTGGGAGGGGCGAGTGCCTTTTTATAGTGGAGGAGTACTGAAATTCTTATAAATCTTGGAAAAGGGAATTCCACCCATGTTTTTCCTATTCAATGTGGCTCAAAAAATGAACTATATTCTATAAAAGTGAGGATGGGGACTAAATATGGCCATAAAATGATTTTATACAATTTTTTAGGTCATTTAGGCCCTTATGTTTTAGGTTTAGTCCATTGTAAAGAAAAGTTTTCTCTTAATTGATGTAATTAATTTTAATTACTCTCACTAATATTTTTTGTCAAATACTAATTTTACCATATTATACATTATAAAATATACTTATTCCAAATATTAAATCCATTTTTTCAAGTTTCAATCATATAAGTGGTATAAATTATTTTAAATTTAATCCCGTAGATGGGACAAAAATGCGGGTTTTTAAAGTAAAAACGTTCAAATGTTTGCTAAGTTTTTATATCCAAATTTGAAGGGAAATTGATTCCAATGACATAAATTGGATTAATTGAATCTAAATTTTCATAATTAGGCTTAAAAACCAAGAAAAATATAATTAATCCTTATGAATAAATTAGGCAGAAAAGTAGTTTTGAATTAAAATTCAGTATTTTTCACTATTCATCAATAAATGAAACTTCTCAAAACAATACTAAAAATTTACCCTAAGATAATTTTATTTTTAATATTTAAAATATTATGTTTATTTTGACATATATTATTTATAAAGGTTCCAAATATGAGACATTAAATAGGTTCTACTTTAAAAGGTGGTAAAAGTGCATTTATAAAAATATAGGATTTTAGGTGTAATATTGGGTTTGTTCTTATCTTAAGCCTGTCAAATATATTGGATGAATATAAAAAATAATTTATTAAATAATATATATATATATATATATATTACACTAATATTACTCACTAAATTTAACTAGTTTAATTTATTAGGTTAACACAACTTTATGAGCATAAAAGTAAAAATATTACCTTTAAATTGAATTGGTTCTCATATTAATTTATAATTAATTTGTAACCAATGAATTAAACTATATATTTTCACAATTTAGTTAATCCTATTCATAAAAATAATTTAATGGTTAGGATATATCTTATTATATTAAATAATAATCTTTTAATAATATATTGTTGTTCGATGAAACTCAACGTGTAACGAAACTCATTAAAGAAAGAGGTTTTTGCGTGTAATGAAAGCCAAATCAGTATTGCGTGAATTTCATGATATATCATAGATTTAAAATTTTAATTATATTTTAATATCTTGGGATATTATATTACATTATGTTCTTGGTGTTGTGTTCCATACAGGCTATGAAATACAATGTTCTTACATTAAAATTATGAGGTGTTACACACACCATATTGAGAGTGTAGCATGTGAGGTTGATAAAAATTGATGCATACTTAGAAAATGACATATCAACCTATTGTATCTCATGAGGCTCTTGGATCTATTCAGTGATTAAGCTCAAAGTATAATACTAATTATTGAATAATTATTGAAAGCATATCCATGAGAGCATCCATGATGCTCACAGATTCAGTAGTATGTCTTATTTTTGAGATTTATCAGTTTATTTATTTATTAGGGGATCTTTTGGGAGTTTGAGGATGAAAAAATGTGTTTTTGATAAAGTTTTCCCTAGTTCATGGTCAACGCACAATTTTCCTAACCACACGGATAACTGTGCATGGTTGATGTTTGGGGGGGAAGGGTTCTACACAACTTGAGAATGGTTCGTCTAACTGCATGAGATTTTACAAAAACCGTGAAACTTTTGTTTTGGGGAGATAGTGGCTCCTGCATCGTTAGTGCACAGTTTTCCAAACTTTGTATCCAGGGAATTAAAAAAATGGTATTTTACAATTTTTCCCCTAAGGATTTTTAAGGTATTGCCCCTTATTTTATTCCCCATCATGTACACCCCTCTCCCCTTAGCTTTGGAGATTCCTACCGTGGATTATGATGGATCTCTTACCTCATTTGGTGATTTATTTCAAGGTAATCTTGACTTCTTATTTTTCACCTCTTAATTTCCCCTTAATCTTTTTCTTCTTGTTCTATTTCCATGGATTTCAAAAACCCTAGCTTATGTTTTAGATAAATCTAGGGTTGTTAATTGGGGATTTGTATTTTTTTTATTTACAATTTATGTGTGTAAGGAATTCTCTTGTTTGATTAATGTGGTTTTCATCAACGGTGAAAAGTGCTTGTTCAGTTTCTAGTAAGTGTGTCTATTTAAGGGCTCTTCATATGGATTTACTTTATATATTGATTTTCCTTGGATTTTGTTTATTTAATTTCCCATAATTTGAGTTATTATTAATGGTTTAACCATGATTATGATGATTCTTGGGTTTTTTTGGAAATTTAATGGTTTATTGTGTCTTTTTAAAAGGGAGTTGTCTTTAATGTGCACAATATGTTTTCTAAAAATTAATTAATGATATTTTATGATTTTGAATAGGTTTTTGAAATGTTTTTTAAATAATTCTTGTATGGTGTTAGATTCTTGAATTGAAATGGGAATGTTGGTTTGATAAATTGGTTTTTGAAATGGTTTATGTGATTGTAACTTGTTGATGTTTATATGTTGGGAATTGAGTAGCACATGGGAAACATTGGGTGTGGGTATGTGCATAAATTAGATAATGAGAGTGTTATCCAATGGACCAAGATATCCTTTTAGAGGAAGACCCAGGGAGCTTCCAAATGTGTCCATATGGACAGAGTGTTCCCATAAAATTATTATTGGGATAGTGGATGATCAAGGGAGCTTCCAAATAGGTTATAATTACTTAACTGACTAGAAAACCTTGTTTTAGACTAAGATACGCAGGGAACTTATGGTTATATCCCATTGTTCACATTACTTATAATCTATTGGTTTTTATATGCTTTGCGCATGATTATAGTGGCTTTTACGATTAAGATATTTTATAATTATGCCCTTGATCCTTTATTTGGTTATATAATAGGGTTTATCCTTATAATCATGTTGATTCCATGTGTGGGTGTGTTGGTAATTTTATACTAGGTGTACTTGTGGCTTTGTTTGATCCTTGTTTTCTATGTTTTAGAAAAAGGTGTATTTGAGAAAACCAAAGGGATTTCGAAAGTGCTATTTTTGAGAGAAGTTGTTTTAAAGAGAGAACTTGGTTACGAAAAATGAGTTTTCAAACCAGATGTAATGGTTTTAATGGGTAAAGTCCTTATATAGATTCTTGGTGGTACACTACTGGGATTTGTGCCTCACACCCAACATATTCCCTTACTCATATACAAGCTTGTTTTATAAGACGTAGGTAATTGTAAGTGAACCTTGCAGTTCAGTGGCCATTTTTTATTACTGTTGTCTATGGTGTTTTTTGGATGATATAGACATGGTCTCATGGAGTAAGCTAATGTGGAGATGTTTTGGGATTTTCTATCATTGGGATGATGTATTGAACATTATGTATTTTCCCCATTTTGAGTTGATTATGGATATAATATGTTTATGTATTCTATATGAATTGTGATGTGGTGATGTTAAGATATCTCCAATTATTCATTACTTTGTTTACACAAGTTTGTTTATTTATATATATTGATTATGTTTATTTGGTTGATGTGGATGTCCAATTAATGGATGGGTCATACTGAACCTTCATGGGGAAAACTGTTCCCAAATGGTTATCTATGATGCCCCAGTGCTTATCACCAGCCTCTAGTGACCAGGAACAAACTTTGGGCCTTATGGCGTGCTATATTAGGTGATGGGTTGGGTTGACCTAGGCTGGTTCATTACAAAATGGTATCATATCAATCTAATTATTTGGGTGTTAGTGATATACAAAAGTTTAGATCATTATTATAATAACCCAGACTTTTCATACATTTAAATAATGTCATTTTTGCAGAACATTTCACACATTACACATACTCATGACCTAAGGCTATATTAGTTTTGTGACTTGGGAAACATGGAACAAAAACATCTAGTCCAGTTAAGGAGATTCAATGTTTTCCAGAAAGATATTCCCCTTTAATACCCCTACCTAAAACCTTTATTTATAACTTGGGGAATAGAAAACATTATAATAGGGTGATATTAGATTCTCAGTAAGGGTAAACAAGGAAGATACGTAAGAATAAAAATGAACATAAGGGTATTAAACAAAAAAATAACATTTTAATATAGTACCCTTCATATCAAAGATCATATACATGAGTGATATCATAAAAATTTACAGTTCATAAGACATGATTTATAAGGGAGTCAATAACATATTCCATGAAAGAATATCATATAAATAAGACATGTAATGGTGGTAGACACAAAAATATTTAATATCATTCCCTATAATTGAAGGAACATTTACAATACATAACATGGCACTTCATGGGGACTACACCTACTAGGAGGGACACACCACTATCCCCAGTCATAGTCCATTCCTTGTAATTTATTGGGTTTCCCCATTTTCCTATAGTGGATTGGGTTTTCCCATCTTCCATCATGGATCAAGCCATCGACATGACTTCCATAATTTTCTCATGAGATATAAATCTTTACCCAACACATTTGAAGGAGATATAGGTCCCACATATTACATAATTAAAACCATAAATATGTGTTCTATAAGAACATAAATCTTTCATCATATTAGAACTCATGGTATGAAATAGTTTTCATAAACATCATTCAGACATAACATAGCCCATGGAAAATAAATTGGTTAAATAAACATCATTCCATCATAAAAATAATCCATTATTAGAAAGAGTAAGAATGGTAACATTGAATCATATCCCCAGTAAAACTTAAGTATCATCAAATAATGTTATCTTAGATGTTAAATAATTTTTAAAGATCACTTGAAAACAATTCTTGAGGAAAATATCCTTTCTGCTTTTAAAACATTTTCTTTATTTAAAATGATGTGTAATTTTAAGAAAAAAAAATTCTTTGAAAATAAACCTGAAATATTATAAAGTTAAATTCAAACCATTAGGTAATCATGATAGTGTAAAATTACATTCATGGTGTATAAGTTAAAAAAACATTCAATTCGTACTTTTTCGAGAAAAGTCACAAAGTACCTCGTTTGGAAGACGACAAAAAAGATTACATTCAAACCATGTTGTAAAAAATTTAAAAATGGGTAAAAATGAATTTAAAAATCTAGAGGAGAATAATAAGAACATTTTTTATTTTTTTAGAAAACATGGATATGGAAGATAAATATTCCCCAATAGGGACTTAAAACAAAAAATTTCAAATATTGATGAGATTGTGAAATAAATACTCATCACTTTATAATTAGTAGAATCATATGCCCCATGAAAGAAATAAAATTATATTGATATTAAAATACCATAATAATCTGGATACGACTCAAAAAATACATTCATGGTATGTATATACACTATGTGGAAGAAACATGTAGTGTATAAGGCAAGTGTTCCACAAAAATAAAAGTGAGATAGAAATCACTTACTACTCGAGTAACTTTAGAATCATGATCTCGAATAAAAAATAACATCAATTATATATTTAAATATTAATAAATAAAATAAAATTAATGATATAACATGACATATGACAATATATACACCACACAATATAAGTGAGTGGTGAATATGACATGTATCTCACTAAAATAAAAAGTGAGATGGAATTCACTTACCTCAAGTCTAGAATTCATTAAAGCACATTAAAATATCATGTATAATAAATATAATTTTATAATAAATCCACCACAAAACAATATTAATATAATAAATACCATATATTATTTACTTATGACTTTAAATTACTCACTTATTAAAAATTCCATGTTTAAGTTATGTCTTGGGTAATAACCACTTTGTACTTCATTCAAATTTTGACTTGTTATCCTTGGCCCTCTTACATAGATAATGATATCCTAATTTAAATAATAATAATAATAATAATAATATAAATATAATATATATATATATATATATGTATTCATGGTAATTCATAAAATATATAGATAGAAAATAAAATACACCATTCATGGAGACGATAGACTGTAGGTATGCAAGAACATTGTTTTCATTTTATTTTCAGGTTAAAAGAAAGGAAAGAATATTATATATGATAATTGCAGAATAATATTTATGTTATATATATATCATATATATTCATAAAATCCATCCTTATTACCATACATGTGAAATACAGGTGAATAATGAATCACATCGCATTGTGGAGAAGGTAACCCATATGAACGCTTGAGCAACATTATCATTTTCCCAAAATTTTAGATGGTAAATAGGTAGAAATGATATATATTTCCCAAATTATAATTATGTCATAAATATCATATATAAACATGAATCCCATCATAATTATCACTCATAAAATATGGTGAGGGAAAATGAATTGGATCACTATGTGGAGATTGTAAGTCTTATGTACGCACATGAGATACATTCATTTTTTATGGGAAAGGGGATGTATAGTAGTGTGTTCATAATCATAATAAAATTTAATCATATTTAGGATTCTGAATTTTCTATTTTATTATATATATCATATATTTATAGAAGGTATAGAAGAGTATAAAATGACAGTGATCAGTTAGAGTGATTACCTCTTCTTTGGAACGGATCCTTTAGATATCCTCTAAAGTACTGTAGAATTGGCCCTTTGGAAAGAAGATGAACATATATAATGTGTCTAGTGAAGTAGATAAAATAATTTTGGAGAGTTTGGTTGAGATTTAAGTCTCAATTTGATCTGAATAAGTGAGGGAGGAAGTTCCCTTTTATAATTCAAGTAGAGGCACTTTTGGAATTTCAAAAAAATATTAAATTATAATAAATTAAATCTAAATAAAAATAACTAAAAAGGACATGGATTAAATAATAATATGATATAATGTTGAAATATTATCACACTATAAATTTATATAGGTTCTGATGTAATTTTATAACCCATCTTTTTCATTAACCCTTAATTAACCAATTTTAAATTTAACGATGGTAACCGATTTTTTAATGTTAATAGGATGTGATATTTTTCATATAAAGTGTAAATTGAACCATAATTTGTCAATTTATGATATTATATACCATAAAATATCCCATTTTCCTTATTTAATATTATTATGATTCTTAAATAATTTAATAAAATATTACATTCATAAAATTTCATTAGTGTCAATTTCGACACCATTCAATATTTGTCTTTTTAAAAATATAATAACAATATAATATCTTCAGAATAACTATATAAAATCATCCCTAAAATTTCAAATTCATAAATAAAATTATCATATGACATTAATTATATCAAATTATACTTATTTTAATATTTATTTTATCTTTTGTTTGATATTTTCATTAATTAAATAATTACTCTACCATCATTGTATAAGCCTTTAAGGTGATTATTTATATCCTAAAAATTAAAAATAAATTACCATGATAAAGAAAAAAATTTAATAATTCAAATTACTATTTATTGTCAAATTTATCTACTGTATATCCCTATATTTAAAATGGTATATTTATAAAAATATGAGTATTCCTTCTTTATGTTTTCTTGAAATAAAATATAATAAATGTCATAATATCATCCAAGTGAACTCAAAAGGATATAATTTCTTACCAAGGTTGATTTTGGTCTAAAACAATGCATCCATTTAAATTAGGACATGTGTTAAGGTAATTTTCAAATATTTATAATATTATTGTTTACCCTTAATTACCTGATTTACCATTTACCGTGTTAATTAAAAATTACAAATGTTACCATTCATAATGCCCTAAAATAAAAGAAACCAATTTACATAATCAGGACTCAATGATTCTAAATATGGAATACATTTTTCAAAATTCAAAACACGAAATTTTCTGTAATTAATTTAAAATTAATCCGATTGATGAGGTGAGAAAATAGGTTATTAAAGTTAAAACATGCAAAAGATTGAAACATTTTAATATCTAAATTAAATTTAAACTTGATTACAATGACATAAATTAGATTAAATGATAAAAAATAAGCTCATTATAATTTAAAACCAATCAATTATATAATTATACACAATAAATTATTTTGATGAAAAATCTATTTTCAATTAAAATTCTGTATTTTTCACTATTCATTAAAATATGAAATTTTTCAGAAAAATATAAAAAAGTTCAACCAAAGTGAATATTTATATCCTTTTTTAAAATAAGAAGTTTTTTCATATACAAATTCTAAAAGTGTCAGAAATTAGATTTAAAATGGATTCTCTCTTAAAAGGCGATAAAATTGCCCTTTTGAAAAATATAGGGTTTTATGCATAAAATTTGGTTTGTTCTTATATTATGCCTATAAAATAAATTTTATTAATATAAAAAATATTTTATTCTATAAATAACATATATATTTCTTTAATATCGTTTAATAATTGTAATAAATTTAATTTATTAAGACAAAACGTCTTTGGGAGCATAAAAATGAAACTATTTCCTTTATAATCAATTGGTATATATTTTCATTTATAATTAATTGGTACCAAATAAATTTATATTATAAACCATATAGTTTCATAAGTTAGTTAATACTATTCATAATGGCTAATTTAATGGTCAGTTTGAATCTTATTATATTAAATAATAATATTCTAATAATATACTACTATTCGGTAAAACTTGGTCTTGTATGTAATGAATGATATCAAAAGGAATCAGTGTTATATGTAATAAAATCCAAACATATAGTTTTGTATACCGAAATCTAATCCATGTGTAGTGTGGATCATAATCTCAAGTGGTTGTTGCGTATAACGCATGCCAAAAATATATTTTCCATATAAAAAATCTATATTCAGTATTCTATGAAATGAAAAATATTGAAGAGATTAAATTAAATAGATAAAAAATATTTCACAAAATATCAGGGTGATAAATTCTACCCTCTGTAAAATGGTTCTCACTCTCAAAATTCATCTAGGTTATCAAAGTTTTAATACTTTAAAGTTCCTTCTAAGGAAACCCAAATCTTAAAAATTAATAATAAAAATTCCTTTTTAAATGGAAAGTTAAAATATAATGGTTATCCCAAGTAACTCATAACTAGGTTTCCACATAAGATAACATAGGTGTAAAGTGAAAACATGTACATAAAATAGTAAATTAACTATCATGTTCTGATGGAGAATGTTAGAGAACATGTTTAAGGTAAATATAATAATAACCAATCCATAACCCAAAGAGGCTTGAAAAAGGTCATTGTTATCATTAAAAATGATGAAAACATGACACTATTTATTTCAATACCCTTTTCCCTAATGTTAAATAATTTTTATGAGAATATATACATACTTGATTTCAGGACCACCTCACCCTTTGTTGTGCCTTGAACAATTTCCACTTCATCTCTTATTTCATGAAACAAATTTGAATTTTTCATTCCTAAAGAGTTATCAGATCATGAGATCCATGAATAGAATTATAGGTCATTCCAATAATCTATTTCACAAAAAAAGTTTATCACAAGTTATCTCATATGCATGAATCCCCCTATGGTGAGATAATACATTAATCTCTTAAAAAATATCATCTGAAGTTTAACATAAACCATTCCACAAATGGTTAACCTTTTATGTCTTAAAAAATTAATTTAGAAGACATTATAATGAAGTAAAATAAATAAAATTAACATTTATTCCCCATATATCAAGTGTTAGTTTTTGGTTGTCACATTCCAAACATGTGAATAACTTCATCAAGTATTCTCTTGAAACATTGTAATAACCTAAATTACAATAAATCATTATTAAAAACATACATTTTTTCTTATTCTAAAGTTTATTGGATATATTAATTAAGTCCAAAAAGTTTTAAACTTCGTCTATGATAGCATAAACTACTTTTCAACAATTCCTTAATTAGTTCCAAGGTAATCAATACCATTCATTTTACATATTCACATTCAACATATCTTTATACAAACAAAATTATCTTAACCTAAGTGACATATTAAGGGTTATCCTACCTTAGTAAAAATTTCACCTAGCCATTAAATCACTTTTCCAATCCATCATAAAAATTCAGCATAAAATTGTAAATCCTGAGTGAAATACACAAACCTAAAAATCCTTGTATATTTCACCATTCATGTAACATAATTCTTGAATCCAAATACATGAAAACCTTGATTATCCCACATCATTAATAATCCATAAGAAGGACACATTATCCTATTACTTAATATATATTTCCTTTAATAATTCATATGTAGTATCATCATCATTGGAAATAAAACAATTACTCATACCACCTTAATTATTCTCTTCTTGAGATTTCCACTGGTGACATTGATTTTCATAATGACCATTCATTCCATACATAAAGAATTTTTACTTTTACAATGTATTATGGAGGATATTATTACCATCCATTTCATTAACCAAACTCTTCATTTTTCCTTTACAGTTACTTTCTTTGTGTCCTTATTTTCTATAGTCAAAACATATTCTTATTCCTTTAAGACATTCACTTAGGCGATTCTTTCCACATTCTTGACATAAAGAAAACCAAATATTCTTTAATCCATGGTCACCATTACCTGAAATCTCAACAAAGTTATTCCTTATCTTCCTTGGTGAGTCTGAGAGTTGGTTAAGGTACACATTGTTAATCATGTTCCATGAAAACTGACTAGGCATGATCACAACATCTGTCACTTAAGTGACTATCCCATTTGACTTCTCATCAGAAAATTTCCATTCACATTCAATGTTAAACAAGTTCCTTTTGTTTCCTTCCATTGACTAAAACCATAAAACATTGAGTGGGAAAAAATTATCATAGCGAGGAACCACATAATCATGAAAAACCACTTATAGGATTTCTAAATTATGGAACCTTCCATAATCTAGGAAACCATGGGTTTATTTAAAGTTATTCATACCCGACATCCATTTAAATCCTTCATGGTGTTTTATAAAGAATTTTTGGATTTCCCAAGAATATCACCTAGGACTTTCATACTTTGTGTGTTTCATGGGCCATTGTTATATACCAGGTTTCACTCGAGTCAAACCTGACACACCTTGACAGAGTTGATACTCCTAGGTACAACTTTTATAGAACTATATCCACTTTTAGTATCCAAAACGGATGTAATTCTCAAATCCACTCACTCTATCCTTTACCAAAAAACTAGGAAATTTTCCTAAACATTAACTCATCCCTAGAATTATCCTTAGAGACATACCAAGACATATCCTTAGAAATATCCATAGGGATCTCAAGAATTTTTTTCTCATCCTAGATCCCAAAGGATGAATAAGCTTTTATATGATACAAACTATAATAACTAGGGATTTTAATACATTGAAATTATATGATTTTTGTAGAACATTTCATATATTATGCAAACACACACCCATAGATCATATTAGTTTAGTAAGTTTGTAAACTTGGAACACAAAACTACTAGTCTGGTGAAATATCATTAATATTTTCATAAAGATCTTCCCCTTTAGTAACCCTACCTAAAACATTTCATTATAAACTGTGGAAAAGAAAACATAATAAAAAGGTGAGCTCGGATTCTCATTAATGGTAAATAAGGGAGATATGTAATCATAATCATGAACATAAGTGTTTGATAACATAAAAATAACATTTGAAGATCATACCTTGCATATCAAAGATCATATACATGATTCATTGCATAAAGATTAGAAGTTTATAAGACATGAATCATAAAGGAGTGAAGAGTATAATCCATGAAAGAATAGAATATAAATAATACATGGAATTGTTGATGACACATAAACATGTAATATCATTCTCTATAAGTCAAGGCACATTGAAAAAACATAAGAGGGAACTTAATGGGGACTACACGTACTTGGCGAGACACACCACCGTCCCTAGTCGCAATCCTTTTCTTGTAAGGGATTTTGTTCCCCATATTCTCATAGTGGACTGGGTTTCCACATCTTCCCATAGTGGATTGAGTTTGCCATTCTCCCTATAGTGGATCGGGTTCCCCCATCTTCCATCATGAATCAAGATCATTGACTTGACTTCCATCATTATCTCATGAGATATAATCTTTACGCAATACATTTGAGGGATATATAGGTCCTAACCATCACATAATTAAAACCTTATATGTGTTACATAAGAGAATAAATCATTTATCATATCAGAATTCAGAGAATGAAATAGCTTTCAAAAAACATCATTCAATTATAACATAACCCATGGAAAATAAATATGGTTCATAAATATCATTCCATCTAAAATCGAAACCATTTTTATAAATAATAATAATGGTTTCATTGAATAATATCCCCAGTAAAACATATGTATCATAAAATAATGTTATCTTTTATAAAAAATAATTTTTAAAGATCACATGAAAACAATTATTGAGGAAAATATCCTTTCTAATTTAAAAAATTTTCTTTTCTTAAAATGATGTGAAATTTAAAGAAAACATTTTCTTTGGAAATAAACCTGAAATGTAATAAAGGGAATATTAATGCATTATGGTTTCATGATAGTGTAAAATTACATTCATGATGTATAAGTAAAAAAACTTCCCTTTTATACTTTTGTTGGAAAAGTCACAAAGTACCTTGTTTAGTAGATGGAAAAAATATTTTTTCAAACCGTGTAGTAAAAAAGTCAAAAATATGTAAAAATGAATTTAAAAATATATAAAATAATAATAAGAATATTTTTGATTTTTTATAGAACATGGATATTTAAGGTAGATATTCCCCAATGGATACTTAAAAAGAAACATTCTCATATATTTATGAGACTGTGAAATAATTACCCTTTGATTTATAATCAGAAGAATCATATGTCCCATGAACGAAAGAAAGAAAGAAATATATATATATATATATATATATATATATTAAAATACCATAATAATCTGGATAAGAGTCATAAAATACATTCATGGACAGTATATACACCATATGGAAGAAACAAGTAGTGTATAAGGCATGTGTTCTATAGAAATAAAAGTGATACAAAAATCCTTTACTCCTTGTGTAACATTAGAATCATGATATTCAAGAATGAATAAAATAAATGAAAGCTGTAAATATCATTAAATAAAGGAACATAATGATATAACATCTCATAGGGATGTATATGCACCATACAATATAAGCGAATGGTGAATATGACATGTATCATAAATAAATAAAAAGTTAGATGGAATTCCCTTACCTTAAGTATTGACTTCATTCACACATGTTAAAAAATCCTGTATAATAAATATAATTTTATTATACATCTACCAAAAAAATATTTATATATTTAATTAAATATATTATTTACTTATTACTTTATATTACTTTATTATTAATAATTCTATGTTAAAGTTATGTCCTGGGTAAGGACTACTTTGTGTTTCATTCATGTTTTGACTTGTTATCCTTGGTCCTCTTACATATATCATGATTTCATCATATAAAGAATTATAATAATAATTTAGACATATTATATACATTTATAGTATATATTTATTCATTTAAATTCATAAAAGATAGAGATAGAAAATAAAATTCACCATTCATGGAGATGGTAGGCTGTACGTACGCATGAACATTATTTTCATTTTCTTGTCAGGTTAAAAGAATAGAAATTATATGATATATGATCATTATGGAATAATTATTATTTTATATATATCATATTTGTTCCTGAAATCCATCCTTATTACCATACAAGTGAAATATAGGTTAATAATGAATGACATTGCATGATGGAGATTGTAATCCATACGTACTCACGAGTGACATTATCATTTTCCCAAAATTTTAGATTGTAAAAAGGTAGACATGATATAATAATTACAGAAGTAAAATTATATCATAAATATAATATATAATATTATCATTGTCATAATTATCACTCATCGATGATGTTGATGTAAAATTATTTATATTGCTACGTAGAGAGGGTATTCCATACGTACGGATGAGTGATACTTTCATTTTTTTGTTTGATTGGAAAGGGGATGTATAGTGTTGTGTTCATAATCAAAATAAAATTTAATAATATTGAGTATGATGAATTAATTATTTTATGTTATATATAATATATTTATAGGAGGTTTAGAAGAGTAGAGAAAGAGAGTGATCGGTTAGAGTGATTACCTATTCTTTGGAAAATTTCTTTCAGATCTCTTATAAAGGACTCTAGAGTTGGTTATTTGGGAAGAACATCACCTCTAGAATGTATCTAGGGAAGTAAAGAAGATAATTTTGTATAGTTTAGTTGAGGATTAAGGCTAAAATTATTTCTAATAAGTGAGGGATTAGGATTCCTTTTATAATTGAGTTTGGGGGACTTTTAGAATTTTTTAAAAATATTAAATTATTATAAATTCAATATCACTCAAAATACCAAAAAAAGTAATAAATTCTAATATAATAATATATAATGTTTCAATATCATAAAACAATATATTTTAGATATTTTTTGATATAATTTTAAACTCTATCCTTTTCATTAACCCTTAGTTAACCTATTTTAATTATAACTTTGATAAAAAAGTTTTTAATGTTAAGAGAATTTAATTTTTTACATATAAAGTGTAAATTGGAACATAAATAGTCAATTTATGATATATTAGACCATATTTCATCCCCTTTTCCTTATTTAATACTTTTATGTTTTTCAAATAATATAATAAAATTTTACATTCATAAAATATCATTTGTGTCAATTTTGACACAATTCAATATTTGGATTTTTAAAAATATCATAAAAAAATGATATCTTTATAAAAAATATATTAAATCATAACTAACATGTAAAAGTAATTCATAAAATTCGTGGATGACATTAATTTTATCAAATTATATTTATTTTATTATTTTAAATATCGTTTATTTGATATTTCCATTAATTAAACAATTACCCCATAATCATTATATAAGCCTTAAAGGTAATTATTTTTATCATAAAAATTAAAAATAAATTACCATGATAAAGAGAAACATTTTATATTTCAAATAAATATTTATAGTATAATTTTTCTTTTGTATAAACCTATATTAAAAATGGTATATTTATTAAAATATGAGTACCACATCTTTAACTATTCTTTAAATTAAATATAATAAATGTCATAATCTCATATAAGTGGCTCAAAAGGTTATAATTTCATAAAAATGATGATTTTAGTCAAAACACACTCATCCAATGATATTAGGATAAATGTTAGGGTAATTTTCTAATATTTATAATATTATTTTTTACCCTCAATTACATGATTTACCTTTTACAATGTTAATTAAGAATTGCTAAAGTTACTATTCATAATTCTAAAAAATAAGAGAAATATATTTATATAATTTAGAACTACTGATTCCAAATATGGAATAAATATTTTAAAAATTCAAACCACATAAGTTTCATTAAATAATTTAAAATTAATCTTGTTGATGGGGTGAGAAAATTAGTTATTAATGTTAGAACATGTAAAATATTGAAATGTTTTTTATATCTAAATTCAATTTAAAATTGATTCCAATGACCTAAATTGGATTAAATGATAAATATTTGATCTCGTGACACTTTAAAACTAATCAAATATATAATTAAACACTATAAATTATTTCAATGAAAACGATGTTTTCAATTAAAATTCTATATTTTCACTATTCATCAAAACATGAAACTTATATGAAAATTATCAAAAATTAAAAAAATTAAATTTTGAAATCCCTATTTCAAAGAATAATTTTATTTTTTCATAAAAAATTATAAATATTTTAAAAATTATATTTAAAATGCGTTCTGCATTAAATGTTGGTAAAATTACCTTTTTGAAAAATATAGGTTTTTATGCGTAAAATTGGGTTTTTTTCTTATATTATAACATTAAAATCAATTGGAAGAATATAAAAAAATATTTTATTGAATATGTAACATAAATATTTCATCAATTTAATTAACTAATTTAAATTAATTTAAATTATTAAGAAAAAACAACTTTGGGACAATAAAAAATAAAACTATTTCCTTTATAATCAATTGGTATGTATTTTCATTTCATATTAATTAGTAACCAATGAATTCATATTATACACCATATATTTTCAAAAGTTAGTTAAAACTATTCATAACTACTAATTTAATGGTTAGGTTATATCTTAGTATATTAAACAATGATATTTTAATAATATACTGTTGTTTGATAAAACTCAGTCTTGCATGTAATGCAAGATATTAAATGGGCTCAACATTATTCGGAACACAAGCCATACATAGTGTTGCGTCTACCTCATGTTAATCTTTGTGTTGCATGTAGCACAATCTTATCTTGGTGTTTCATATAACGCAAGACATAAATATTGTTTTCTATATAAAAATGAAATATTCAGTATTGTGTGAAATGAAAAATATTGAAAAGATTAAATTATTTTGAAAAAAATCATTTTAAAAAATTTCAGGGTGTTAAAATCATTTACTGGGAGGTTGGTGTAGATTAGTATCTGAAAAAATCTCCCTCATTCTAAGCCTTGAGATTTCATGGGTATTTGATAATTGTGTTTAGGATTTTAAACCTAGTTCTGGGTTTATTGGATGGTATTTGATGTTTCTCATCTTTGGATATGGGTTTCTAGAAGATTCTATGAGTGGTTTTAAAATATTTTGAGTTTTGAGGTGAAATAGGGGTGGGAAGAAAGGTGCACAATTTAGGTTCATGGTTAGTTGAAACCATTCAAATCAAATTTGGCTAGATCGATAACCTTCTAGTGTTGTTTCACACAGTTAGAACATTGTTTTTCTAACCATATAACAAAACCATTCACAATAGAAAAATGATTAAAATTTTAATTTTTTCACACCTTTTCATTTTAAAATGTTTTTATGTTAATTTTATTTATTTGAGACCTATTATAATGGTTTTTTGTAGGTATTTTATGTTGATTATTATTTTATTTTGTTTTAATTGATATGGCCTCCGGTTTTCTATAGAAAATTCCACCCATAAGGTTCTCTTTTAGATGAACGGAGGGTGTTGTATAGAATTTTACACTAGTTACTCCTCTGGATGGAATTTATTTAGTAGAGTATATGATCCATACAAGGATTCACCACTTAGATATTTAAAGGACATGTTAGGAAGAAATGTGACTCCTTGGTGAATGAAAGGAAGCATGAGGATATCATCTGGGCTACCTTCAAAGAGGCTTTCGATCAGTAGGTTTATCCTGAGACACTGAAGGTGGAAGAGGATTGTAAGTTCATGATGTTGGATAAAGGAAACCATTTAGTAATGGTGTATACCATTATTTTTTTAGTTGGTTCATTTGTCTCTAGAGCTCCACATGAATGGCTATTTTAAGGAGAGGCATTTTGAAATAGGCTTGAAGGACGAAATCAGATCAAGGCCTATCCTTCTTTTCATACTGAATAATGATGACGTGGTAGATTAAGTGGAAATGTTCGATGTTGATTTAAAAATAAATACATATCTTAGTGGAGAATATTTAGCAATGGGTGGTAGATATAGTTCTTCCTCTATCAAGAAAAGGAAGTGGGATGAACCTTGACTGGGTAGTAGCAAGGGTGATCAACAATCATTATGTACAATGGTAGTGGATTCTTCTAGGAATATTCTGATGACTTGGACTTGGTGTGGGATGCCTGAAAATACTGAACCAGATTGACTATAGGATCCAGGGATGTGTCATTTGTTTGGGTGTTCAGTTCATCTTCAGCTCTACATTAAGGCCTCCCTTCAAGGGAGTGGTGTTGGTTCTTCATTGTATAAGTGGTTGCAGATGCATTTTGATTTTTTCTAAGGGTGTGATATATCGCCCTCAATCTAGGGGGAACTCATGGAGCTAATAAGGCATGGGGAGGGTCTCTATCATGACCCATCCTAGTGGTCCCCGCACCACGACTCCCCACACCCACCCAAAATAGGCTAGGGGATGGTGAGTAACACCGAGTAGGTATATCAATAACATGGGAGGCATTGACTAAGTACACACACACACATATCCAAGGAAAAAAATGCTTAAATATAAAAAAACTGAACAACCAATGCATGAAAACATATATATCCCACTACTAGAGTATGATGATAAGTTCATAAAGTAAACAAGGCCAAATACAATCCCACCACAAAGAAGTCTATAACACAAGTCCCACATAAAATTAAAGGTACGACGTCTATTTTCAGAAATCAATAGGAACACACCTCAGACTTTCTGGTATCACTAAGCACCATCTGGTCCTGTTTCCCCTAGGACTCCATCAAAAGGTCGATCATCTGCACAAGACACGACATGTGAAATCAAATCCCATGAAGGGGTGATTATAACAATATTCAGTAGGACACCTTGAGAACCATGAAGAATATAACAAGGAAATACAATCATCTCTACATTGGAATATATCTACAAATTCTATAATAAGAATATCTAGATATACTCAACAGAGACACACAGTATGGAGGTATGTCACAAACATAGTATACCAGCCCTAGGATTTTATCTTGAAGATTCCAGAAAGCACTCATTTGGGAGAACACACTCCTAATAAAAATAGCACTGATGGCATCAATCTGAGAGGTACTTCACATCAGGTCTAATAATGAGAAATAATATACTGATAGGTATGAAGATAATATGATAAATAGATGAGGATCACATCCAGGGATATGGGGTGATACCAACAACTCAATTTGTATTAACCATATAAGTTGTGGATCAGTGCTCGGGTAGTGTTGGTCACATTTATACCAGGAACTCAACCTAGGGCATGAAGATAAATAGAGGATCCCACTCTAGGATTCTTGGGGGGAATCCAAAAACTCTATCCAGTAAGTCTCATAAAGGGTTCGTAGTCCTAGGAGTAGGAAATGATTTATACCAACCATTAGGGAATGTATAAGGGAAAAAACCCTAATAAAATTATTCTATGATATAGAGAACAAGATATAAAAGCTATATAGAAGAGAGTACATGGTGTGTATAGGTGTTAAATTCCATGTCCCTTGACCCCAGGTTCTTCCCATGTAAACAATCCATGTCATAAAAACCATGTATATGTAGAATAATACGTACTATGTAGGCGTACCATGTACTCTACTAGTGTTCCAGTACATGGATCAACCCATGTGCCAATACATGGCTCAACCCGTGTACTTAGCCAACTCGTGTCTATGTGGCGGAGTATGCTCCACGTAATCCACCCCATGCTTGTGTACTTCTCAAGGTACACACCGAGTATTTGGGGAGAGATGACACACCATTTAGGCCAAGGAACATGCATTTTGATACTTATCTCATACATGAAACCCTAGCTGGTACTTAGGGGTCCCACACACCGTGTAATTCTAGATTACACACTGTGTGGATTATAATTTTTCAGAATCCCTGGTTCTTCTACTATACATCCTGGATGATGCTCTGGTATTCGATCTATTGGTCACCTCACCATGAAAAATTAGATCTGGCATCATTGAGTCATTCCATCACCGAATCAACAAGATTTAGACCTTCGATCCATTTAGAAAACAAGATCACCATCGTTCTTCATTATGCACTAAAGAACACCGAAGAACGTGAATTTAGGAATCCACTGTCATCCGATTCACTCAATCTCCATCATCGCACTATCATCAGTCCATGATGATCCCAAATCTATGATATCTTATCATTACACCATGAAATGAGTGCACAATGGTCGATCGATCCGGATTAGTCGAGTCTCAGGTCAAACGAAGAATGCCCATGACGAACGATGTACGGGGGGGGGGGGGGGGAATAAACCAAACCAAGAGGAACAAACCTCAATTAATGTTCATATATATATTGATTCATCTATATTAAAACAAAAATAAAAAAAATAAAGAATCATAAAATAATCCCATAAAAACCCCACAAATAAACCCATCCCGCTATATGTACGATCTGTGAATCAATCTCTTCATTGATTGATTCACAATAATCATAGAAATAATGAACGAGGAAGAAATTAAAATAAAAACACGCACCATAACTTGATTCGATTAGATTTATGATGAAGAACAACACGTCGTTGTCATCTTCATTGGAAATATCCGCTGAATCTGAGGTGAATTGATCATCGATCCACGATCTGTTATTGTCTGCCAATTGGGTCTCCTCCAATGCTCCAATGGACCCCATTATATTCTCATGGTTATGTGGCTACCCCTGTGAATTTTCCATAAGTGTATATTTAAAGAGACAACTGGGTTACTGCATCATAAATTATAAATTAAATAATTTTATTCAATGATTTTACACATTTCCAATCATGATATGACTTTTCTACAAAAATCTCGCACCGAATAATGTTAAGTCAGGCCTAGGGTAAAACCGAAATTCTAATCTCAATGGTTCCCTTAGATTTCTGATTTGGGAACATGTCTGTATGTTATTCCATTTTTTCATTAAAATCATGTGTGCAAGCTATTTAATAAAGTTAATTTATTTCTAACATTTATTACGGGTACACCAGGCCTAATAATCGCACGCCATCTCAGAGCCTGGTCCCAAAATTAATTCATTTAATATTTATAAATAATACATGGAAAATCCAAATCATTACATTATGATCCTGAATGTATTTATGAAACAAATGTGGCACTTAAGGACTCCAAATTTCGGCCAACCACTATGAGAGGTATGATATTTATCACTTATTCCATAGAATTATCCTGGATTGATATTGGTACATCCCATCCATTTATATCGTTAATTTTTCTTAATTCCTTGGGTATGTGATTGATTTTTATACCATTTTTCATGGATCTACTTACCCCATTGGGAGGAAGGAGTATGGTTTCAAGGGCCCAAAGTGTCATGTTTTGGTTCCTAATGTCGAGGTCATATGAGATATCCTTATATTGGAGTAGGATATTTTCAATCTAATCATCTACCTTGGATTGTCAGTTTCAAATCTTAGATTAACTAATATCATATTAGGGTATAATTTATATATTATGATATGAGAAGTCAGTTATTTCAAGGTGGGTGTAATCCTAGGTTAGGGAGGGTAGGATTGATTTCTCCATATGTGGGATCAATCTCATGTCAGTTTTCCTGGTTTTTCATTGAGGATATAGAGTTGGGTTTAGATGGTCATCTTTTAGAAGTTGTGGATTTATACCCCAAGGTGTTTTTGAATTATTTTTCAAGGTTATAACTCTAGAGAGAGTTTGAGTTAACTATCAATATGCTCCTTGGGGTGATCCCCATTTCTTTCCATAATAGAAAATGGATCCTACTAAGTTAAAGGAGTTAAAGGTTCAATTATAGAACCTTGAGAGAAATAGATTTATCTATCCTAGCATGTCATTAAGGGTGTCACAAGTTCTATTTGAAAATAAGGTAGATGAAAGTCTTTGAAATTTCATAAACTATCATAAGATGAATCATGTGACTGTAAATAAAAAAATACCTATTTACTTGAATTTCGATCTTTTTGACAAACTCAAGTGATCTTAATGGTTTTTAAAGATCAACCTAGGGTCAATGTACCATCTTTTGAGGGTCCAAGAATAGGATGTTCCTAAGACCACCTTCAGGAGTCGATATTAGCACTTTGAGTATTTGGTTATACCTCTTGGCCATACCATTGTTCCTACGATCTGTATGGAATTAATGTGATCATCCATTCATCGCATTGTGGACTCCTATGTAGTCATGTTTGTTGATTGAATCTTAGTGTATTTCAAGATGGAGGAGGACTATGGACATTATCTAAGCATTATCTTGGAAAGCTTGAGAGAGCATCTTTTTTATGCCAATTTTTCCAAGTTCCATTTTTGGATCTGAGTGGTAAAGTTTTCAGGCCATGTTATTTCTATAGAAGGGGTTTATATGTACCCCAAGAAGATCCAAGTGGTTATTTATTAGGGGCATCCCAAGAATGTATTTGCGATCAAGATCCTTTTAATCTTGGATGAGTATTACACACTACATCAAAGTAAGCATTTGGGGGTAGTTTAAACAACTGCTAAACTGTTTCGTGACGGTTTTGGGAAACCATTGTTAAATCATTTTACAATGGTGATTTTTTTTAATTTTTTACACAATTAAATAATTTATAATTTATAATTTATAATTTATATATAATTTATTATTACCTTTCATGCGTATTCCATATATGTCACGTATAAATTCATCATATATATGTGTTGGGTGGGATTGAAACCCTCCACCTCTTGGTTATTCTGCAAAGTCTTTACCACTCCCCCAAGCTCTTCATTTGGGGAGTAAAAAAATTTAATATATATATATATATAAATAATAATAATAAGTAATAAAAATCAAAAAACAAATTATACATGATAAATAAGCCTGAAATAAACAATTAATAATTAATAAATAACAGACAAATTATAAATAAATAAATAAATAATATAGAAATAAATAGTAATTAATAAATAATAAAAAATATTTAATAATAAATAAGTAATAAATAAATAATAAATAAGAAATTCATAAATAAGGAATAAAGGATAAATAATAAAAGAATAAATTAATAAAAAAATAAAATTAATAAAATTAATAATTAATAATTAATAAATAATAAATAATAAATAATAAATAATAAATAAAGAATAAATAATAATAATGAAAAATAAAGAATAACCTATAATAATAAAGATATAATTAATATATAATAAATAAGTAATAAATAAATAATAAATAATATGTTTATAATAAATTAATAATAGAATAATAACAAATTAAAATAATTAATAATAAATATATAAATAATAAATAAATAATAATTAAATAACAAACTAAAAATAAAAAATAAGGAAAAAAAATTAAATAAGTAGTTAATTATTAATAAATAAAAAAATAATAAATAAAAAATATATAGTAAATGAATAATAAATAAAAAATAAAAACAAAATCAATATATAATAATACATCAATTATAAATGAATAATTGATAATAATTCAATAATAAAATAATAATAAGTAATAAATTAACAATAAATAAAAAATCGATAATAAATTACAAATAATAAGTAATAATAGATAACAAATATTAATTAATAATTTAATAATATACAATAAATTAATATATAATAAATAAATACTAAACAAATAATAAATTAATAAATAATAAATGACTAAATAATAAATGAATAAATAATATAAATTATATAATATTTAATACATAATAAATAGATACAAATATATATAAATATATTTACATATAATGAAATTTCTATAAATATATATAAATATACATTTATGTTATATAAATATAGATAAACACACACACACACATATATATAATTCTAAATAAATAAATAAATAAATAAATAAATACCCAATTAAATATAAATATCTATATATATTCCCATATAAGATATAAAAAATATATAAACATAAATACATATAAATATTTACAAATGTATATAAATTTAAAAAAATATTCATATATACATATAAATATCCATGCATAGATAAAATTACATATAATTTTAAATAAATTTTGATAAATATATATAAATTATAAATAAATATACATAAATGTATCAAAATACATACAAATATATATATGTCTTTATATATATATATATATTTGATAATAAATCACATAAAGAGGGAAAACCACAACAATTTCAACACTATAAAATTAATAAGAATGTAAATCCATGGAATAAAATCAAATAAAACCGAATAGGAATATGAAGAAACTCTTAAATGAAGTTGGAATCTCATCCAATGTTCAACAAAACATGGTAACTGGAACCAGCAACATAGTGTTTGAGGTCTTATGGCCCTTTTATGACCCCAAAAAATATTTACTAGGGTCCCCATGGGTTAATACATAAAAGATATCATCACAGACATCAATTTCATATGTGGTAGAGTCCAAACGGACTCCCAGATCAAAAGTTTCAGACGTTTGAAGTTAAAGTTCAATTTACAAATTATCTTAAAACTGTAATATATTTTATTCTATTAATTATCATCAAATTATTATAAAATTATATTATGTATCATTTCATAATCTTTGATTTGATTGGTTTTGGAGTTAAAATGGATGTTTCAATCAAAAGTTATCAATATTTGATGTTGAAGTCCGATTTTCAAATTATTGAAAAATTAATTTATGTTTCAAATAATTACTAATTAAAAAATATCAATATTTAATAATTTACACATTATATTTAATTAGAATTATAAATAATAAAAATAAAATTATTATAAATAATAAATAAAATTTATTAATATTAAATTCTAATTAAATATGTAACATTTAATATGTTTTTTGATTAATTTAGTGGTGGTTTTTCTAAAACACCCAAAAAAAAATAAATTAATTTTTTTCAAAAAATAAGAAAATTTTATTAAGAAGTTGTTTTTAAAAAATATACTTAAAAATAAATAAATAAAAAGCAAAAAATACTTTTAGGTGAGGTTTCAAAAACAACGGCTAAAAAACCACAATGAAACAAGACCACCACTAAAAAACTACCTTGAAATTCAATTTTTTTATAGTGAAAAGGGATTTTTTTGGGATGCCTCCAATACAGCTTCTCTCTTGATAGTGTTGACTCTGAAAGGGATGAATCTTAAGTGGAGTGAGTAGTTCCAATGTTATTTTTAGGAGTTTTAGGTTTGTTTAACGTCAACTCTAGTCCCAATTATTCCCAAACATAGGAAGGGATATGCAATGTATTGTGATGCCTTAGGTGGAGGTTTGGTGTGTGTGATGATTAAGTACTATAATTTGGTGGATTATGGATCTCATTATCTATGTCTACATGAGATGAATTATGCCACCCAAGACATGGAGTTGGTAGCCGTGATGCATGTGTTGAAAACTTTGTGTCATTATCTATTCGAGGACGATTTACATAGATCATAAGATCCCGAAGTATATCATTACATAGAAAGACATGAACCGTAGATAGAGGCACTAAGTGTAGTATTTCAAACATTTGATTTTGATATCAATTATACCCTTGATAAGGGGAATGTGGGAATTTTTGGTTTGTGTAGAAAGTTACTGATCTAGGTAGTTAGAGAATCAATAGATGGGTAGAGTTTGAAGGGGTTGTTTGTTGATATATGGCTAGATATATTGTTGGATTTATAGAAGGTGTATTTGACCAGTTTTTAGGACATTCCCTCTCTTTTTGATTGGGTCTGGTGTGAGTAGGAATCTGAAATTGACTTCTAGTATATTAATATATCTCTAAATAGTGGAGAGACCTCAGGTGATTGGTAACTGTCTCCCTATGATACCCTCTTCTTCTAGAAGTGGCTAGTTATTCCTTTGAACTTGAGGTATGAGTCTATTAATAAGGGAGATTTTTCTTTTTGGGAGATTTAATTATGGATACTAAGATGTTTTATTCTCTAAGGATTTGGTACTGGTCACCTTGGATAAGACGGTCAGTTATGAATTTTGTATCCTGATGTTTTACCTATCTGCAGATCAAATCATCACATTTGATGTTATCTGGGTTGCTTCAGCCTATCCCCATTCCATTTTAGAATTGTAATATTATCTCCTTGGACTTTGTGACTGGTCTACCTCATAATCCAAGTGGAATAATTATATTTGGGCGATCCATGATCGGTTGACTAAGTCATCCCACTTTCTTCCCATTAGGCAGTCAATGAAGTTAGAGGAACTTGGGAACCTATATATCTGAGAGACCGTTATCCTTCATGGTTTGAATTCAGAGATTGTTTCTAACCAAAATACATGTTACACTTCTTAGTTTTTTAATATTCTACAAGAAACCATGGGAACCCCATTAATGTTAAACATGGAATATCACAAATATATGGATGGTTAGACTGAGTGGTTCAATTAGATTCCCAAGTAAATGCTTTGTGAATATGTTCTTGACATTAGGGGTTTATGGGAATGGTACCTATCATTGATATAGTTTTCATACAATAATTTTTACCAATCCTCATTTAAGATATACCCTTTTGAGGCCTTATATTGGCAGTTGTTTTGGTCCCAGACGTGTTAGGTTGCGCTAGGTGAGTGTTCCTTGCTAAGACTAAGCCTCATCCAGGAGATGATCAAGATTGGGCGGTTGATCTGAAAGATATTAATAATAAAAAAAAGTATATATAAATAAAATTTTTTTCATCAATAAACTATTGTATTTTGAGGTTGGTGATCAGGTGTTTCTATGAGCATCCATTTGATTGGGTCATCATCACTTAGGGAAGCAAGGAACGTCGGTACCACATTATGTCAAGCCGTTTAAAAATGTAGAGTGTCTTGGGATTTTATTTTACAGGTTTTAATTATTATAATGGTTGGCCTCAATAAACTATGTATTCCATGTATCCTAGTTTAAGAAGTACCATCCATACCCACCTCATGTGTTAGAGTGAGGGAACATGGAGTTAGAGCCTGATTTCACCATGAAGGACAAGCCTATTTATATTATGGATTATTAGAACAAGGTGATTCATGGTAATACTGTCTCATTAGTTTGTGTGATTTGGAAACATAGTGTTTTTTTACATGTGACTTGAGAGTGGGATGTTTTTGTGAGGAAGCAGTGTCCCGACCAAGTTTCTTCTAATGAGCCTGAAATACTTTTAGGGGAATAAGGTGGAATGATAATTAAAATTATGAAACTCATTGGGTCATTAGTATGTTTTATTTTGAGGTTTATTTTTTTGTTTATTTATTACTGTTGTTTTTGGGTGTTTGAGGTTGAAAAACCATGCTTTTGAGGAAGCATTCCATGGGGCCGGGACAACAAACAGTTTGGATAACCATGTAGCTCATCATGTGAGGGAGATGTTTAGTAGATATAAGGGTTTTTTCACATCATGGTAATATTTTTATTTAAACATGCATGATTTTATAGAAATTGTGAAACATTGGTTTTGGGTGACAATGGCTCCCGCATGGTTTTCCTAACCATATGGCCAAATCATGTGGTTTGTACAAGTCATTAAAAAAATGGGTTTGTTTATTTTTACCTTATTTATTTTAAAGGATTATCTCTATTTTCCTCCCCCATAATATGGAACCCTCCCCCATTATATTTAGAGATTCATCTCTTGGATTTTTAAGGATCTCTTTCCTCATTTTGTGATTTTTTTCAAGGTAATCTTGATTTATTCTTGTTTTCTCATCCTTACCCACTTATCATGTTTTTCTCTTCCATTTCCATGGAATGTGAAAACCTTATCTTGAATTTTGGATGAATATAGATAATTTAAGGGGGGGGGGGTGTTGATTGTTTTTAGTGGTTTAAGTGTATGAGGAATTTTCTTTCTTGATTCAAGTGGATTTCATCGAAGAAGACAAGTGTTTGTTTGGTTTTTTTAAGTTTCACTGTCAATGGACACTTTTCCATGAATTTCCCTTAAATATTTAATTCCCTTTTTTATTTAATTTCCAATAATATGAGTTATTATTAATGGTTTAAGCATAATTGTGATGTTTCTTGGATTTATATGGAATTTCAATGGTTTAAAGTAGATTTTTCAAAGTGATATGGCTTTTATTCACTCCATGTGTCTGTTAAAATTACTAAAAGATATATTATTCTTTCAAATTGTGTTTTGAATGGATTTTTAAATATTTATAACTTGGTGTTAGATGTTATCCTTAATTGGGCATGTTGTTTTGTTAATTTTCATTGAAATGGTTTATGTGATTGGAACTTGTTAATGTGTATATGTTTGGCATTGAGAAGAACATGGGAAAACATGGGTTTGGGTATGTGAATGACATAGAAAATGAGAGTGTTGTCTAAGGGAATGAGAGAGTCTTTGGGAGAAATATGAAGGGAGTTTCCAAATTTATCTATGTGGACTAAGAGTTACTATGGAATTATTTTTGTGCCTGGGGAAGATCAAAGGAGATTCAAAAAAATTTATACTTTATTAGTCAATTAAAAAACTTTGTTTCAAACTACGTCACAAAATAACCTTACAACTAGATCTCATGGTACACATTATTTAGACCCATTTTGTTTTTATATAATTTGTGCATAATGATAGTTCCTTGAATGATTGAGATATTTTATGATTATTCTATGATTCTTTATTTAGTTATATAATGGTGTTTATCCTTATTCTAATATTGATTACATGTGCAGGTGTGTTAAGAATGTTATGCCAGGTGGCTTTGTTTCTTTATTTGATCAATTATTTCCAATTTTGATATAATGGTTTATTTTAGAAAACCAAAGGGATTTATAAAGTATTGTTTGTTAGTGACCTTGTTTTAAAATGGGAACCTGATTTTGAAAAATGGGTTTTGAACTAAACATAAAAATTTTCATGGGTAAAGGCCTTACATATATTCATGGTGGTTTTCTACAAGGATTTGTTCCTCACACCTTACATATTCCATTAGGCACATGCATAACTAATTTTATAGGACATAGGTAAGGGAATTGGATACTTGAATTTTAGTGTCCCTTATTGATTATCTAATTACATGGTGGTGTTAGTATTGTAAAGATGTGGTCTCATGGAGTTAGCTCATGTTGATTAGTTTTGGGATTTTATTGAATCAGGCTATTGTATTTACATTTTTATATTTTTACCCATTTTGAGTTTATTGTGGATATCATATGTTTAGGTCTTGTATATGACCTATGATGTGGAGATGTTATGATATCATCTATTAGTGTTTTATATATTTACTCTAATTTGTGTATATATAATTATTGATTAGTCTTATTTGGAAGTTGTGGATGTCAAATTAATTAATGGTTCAGGCCAGATCTTAAAGGAAGAAATCATTCCCAATTGGTAATCCATGATGCTCTGGTGATTGTCTCCAGCTAGTGGTGATCATGAACACACTTTGGACATTCAGGTGTGCCAAATCGGGTCAACCAGAGCTAGTTTGTTATTGCGTCACCTCATTATGGGTTTGAGTGAACAATACCCACTAGTTCCCTATTCCTCTATAAATAATACTGGTTTCAAGTGTAATTATCTGATTGGTTAGAGTTCATAAAATTCAAAAAAAATGAACCAATAACCCGAGAAAAAACTTTTCTGTTTGAAGGTATTTTTTGATACAAAAACAGAGAAGTATCTACCATTGAAACCTGTGAAACATGATTAAGCTCTATACATCATCAACCTAAACTATTGTGGTTGTCAACTGATTAACTAAAGAATGATCATCCACCAAAACCACTAGAGTCGAGTCCATGCGACACTCATTGAGTGGAAGAAATAATACATGATAACTTATATTGAACACCTTAAGAATAGGTCCTTACACCAAGGATCCATCACTCAACTAGACATCTTCATGAACCTCTCTCACAATCCTAGATGGATGTTATCATGGAGGAATCCCAATAATTAACAAGATGTACCATGGTTGGAATTACATATCTACTCAAGAAGAAACTGGATTAAAAGTCTCAATCCTATATGATGTATGTTCCATTGTTTTCTCTACAACTGAAGCCTCAACATTCAAATTTTATATATAGGTAGTCAAAGTACTTATATATGAATATGTTATCCACCACAACATCACCAGGTTCCTTGGTCTGAGAGACAAACATGAGACACCTTAACACCATTTCCCTAAGTTCCCAAAACAATCCTCACAACATATCTATCTCTAATAATGATCTCTAAGATTGACCAGATATGATACCAATCTTTTACAAACCATCCCAATAGGCCCCCTCTTAGGTTGGCCGTATGCTAGGAGTGACACCCTAATCCCACCACTAATAGTATAAGCATTGGAGACTAATGATGAGTAGTCATATCTCACATAATGGGAGGCCTTGGCCTAAAGTACATGCACACACACACATTACCATTGAATAGTTCAAGTATAATAACAATAATAGATACTATAATAAATACAGTGTAATTCAATTCATACATCAAACTATATGCATAAATCAGAGTAACGTAAAAGAAGCCATGTAAAAAACAGGGGGAAAATAAATTCCCAAAAAATAGAAGGTAAACTAACTTAAATAAACTAATGAGGATGAATAATATATCCCTAATCACAATAATGGGAACTATCAATCATATATGTTCATTGTTTCTTTATAAAACTAATCTCCACTAACATCAAGACCACCCAAATCTCTGCTAAGCTACCTGTCATTGGCATAAGACATGATATGGGTGAGAAAATATCATGCATGGGCTAGTATATACATATTTAGAAGATTGACCTAAATAAAATAAAGGGGATAAATAACATGAAGATAGTTATCTCAACCCAAATGAAAAGGGGGAAAATTAATCCCAATATAGATATACTCATAAATAAGAATCCCATGTTGAAGAGACATGAATCTTGATCTTCACAGACATCTAAGAGGGACGTGAATGAACATATCTATAATATATAGTGATTTCCTAATTCTATAAGTCCAAAAAACCTCACTAGAATATAATTGAGGATCCATACCTTACTGGAATATGCCTCAGTCAATGGAGTACTATCTGTAGTGGAGGACCCCCTCCCCACCAGAGTTCGATGAAGGGGGAGAAAAAATTATGTAGATAGAGGTCCCATGACCCGATGATGTGGGGGAGTATTGAATCCACGATATATATTTTATATGGGTGGCATGTACCCTAGAAAAACCCAACCTTTGGAGGAGTTCCGACCCTAACATCACTATGATGATCATGTCTGATCTTTGTTATTTTCCAAGCATCACTGGAAGAAGTGTCCCACTCACATCACCTCACGTCGTATCTCAGATGATGAAATAAAGTCCACTATCATGTCCTACATAGAATTATCCTTAGAATAAAAAAATCAAAAGTCCAAATCAGAGTCGAAAAGAAATATTTATGAGAGTTAGAAACTTATAATAGAAGTATACAACATGTCCCTTGGTGCACCTGGGGTGTATCCCAAGTCCAAGACTAACCATGTACTTCTAATTCACTTGGTGTGTGGAGGATCATATACATGGAATGTGTTAGGAACCACATAATGTGTGGGACCACCTGGGGTCCTACACATATACCCCCTATACATGACTTGGTAATCCAGGTGGGGTGAAATGGCTTGTGGGCCCACCACACAACTGTGTGATATTTATCTCGGTTTGAAACCCTAGCTGCTGAAAAAATTGGAATACATAGATTGATTTATTTTAGAATGCATAATGTGAAACTGAGAATTTCATAGACAATAAGTTACAGCCTCCCAGATATACAAATATCTTCCAATCTCACTGATCTTTTATGAATAAAATTTTAGTATTTTCCAGAAGAATAAAACTTGCATCTACCACCCCTGGATGGTTGATGGCGAATTAGATGAAGTAAATTGGGATATAACAAAAAATAACATCAAAGTTAGAGACATCATTTTCTGATATGGTTCTGAACTACTATCATCATTGTAAAAATGAAGAATGCTGAATAAAACCTTATAAAAATAAAAATCCAATCTATAAATTTGACCAAGCTATAAGAAAATGGAAAAAAACTAGGTTTCATCATAGTTAAATTAACCAATGAAAAAATTCAAGAAGAATAGGAAAATCCATAAGTAACATTCCCTACCTCAAATGGATTCAATTCTTCAGAATAATGATTTCAATTCATCATCATTGGTGAGATAAAAGAACTATATCATTGATGATGAACAATTTTGGAATATGATCTTCAATCCTTGATCCTCTCATGTTCATCTACCAAATATTCTCTCAATGAGATCACTCATTATCTAAAAATATCTGATGGCTATGAAACTAACCTTGAGGATATACCATAACATGATTTAAATAGAGTATAATTAGGTTAGATCCATAAATTAATCAATTTATTTTATTTATTTTATTTCATCTAACATCCACTGATGATAGTACATCGACCCAAGTTCTGATGTGAATGAATTTAATGTCATTATAACGATAAAACCCTCATTCCTAGATACAACTGCAATTCTATTTTTCCCATTTGGGAGTATGATCAATGGGAAAAACATTTATTCTAAAAATTTGTGTGCACAAAGTTTAATATATTTTAATATTTTAAATATATTAATTCGGGGGTCTTGTGATTCCCATAACACTACTCCAACTCTAATGAAAAACATAGATGTTAATATAAAAATATTCAAAGGGTATAATCATGAAAACCAGAGTTGTTACACTTGGTATAGTTGTGGTTCCACTTGTGCATTTTATTTTTTTATTTATTATATATATATGATCATCTAGATGGGTGATGTTTTTCAATGTATGTATGTATTCCTACATTTTTCATTTATTACATCATATGTCCCTGTTTATTTTGTTTTAGTTTTCTTTGAATATAATTTCATACTTTTATACTCTAATTTATGAATTATGGATGTTTTTGGCATTTTATTGTTATTGATGGTTGTTATATAGAGAGTATAGTGTCCCAAATGTTGATCATGTACTCTCACCACAAGTTAAAAACCTCTAGTAGACAGGGAAGTCCACTTGTGCCCAGATGGAGACCTTGATTAGGGTATTATTTTGAAAATTATATCCCAAGAACTATATAAACTACAAAAGTTATAATACCAAAGGAATAGAGTTGGGATTATCCATATAATGGATTAGGTAAATAATTTTTTTTCTCAATTATCTAAGAGTAATATATGATATATTGGAATGATGAACTACCTATATAACTAAACAGAGAGTAAAATGATAAATCAAACTCACTATTTAGTGAAATATGATCTTTATCTATTAATATATATGATTTAAATAAAAAATGGTCATTATTTTAAATGAAATTTTTTATTGAATGCCTATATTAAATTAATGTAAAACATGATAATCATCCGATAAAAGATTCATTTATTGATAAAATGACATCATTATCATCATCCGAAATGAATTTGAGATCAATATTATACAAGGATAAGATAAATATATGAAACCTCTTAGACTAGTATAGAAACATAATAATTGTTCTTAAGAAAGAAGGAAATATTATATATGTCAAAGAAATCCCTTATTGAGTTTTTTATTGAATCTATTAAAAAAATTGATATATATTCTTATATGAAGCAAAATTACCATTCTATTGATGGTTTTATAAGTATTGTTTAAATGAAATATGATAGATGAATCCTTGTCTCCACTCATATAATCATCATGATTGGGTATGTAAATTACTTGAAGAGACTTGAGGTTTCTTTTATGGTTTAATATGTATAAGTAATTAATTATGTGTTTATTTTTATATGGGTTATGATAATATGAATGTTTTGATAAATTTTACCCTATTTAATAAAAGTGTTGCTGATAGATGAAGAAGACAAGTGATGTCAAGGATTTGAAACTATATTAATAATATAGAAGGGTAATGTTTTGATCTAGATGAAGAATATTGGATGGTATAATTATTATCCCGTTTCATTAAAACATGAAAAAGATACCAAGAAGGTGGTGTGTTATTTTTATAGGATGTAATTATCAAGAATACTTGAAGGAAATTGTGAAACTTCATGGATAGTCCACTATAGGTAGTGGTGTTATTGAATATATTGTTTAATTTTGAAGGTTATATGATTCTAAATGTATATTTTAAAATTATTATAAAATCTATCCATTCAAAAATAGAAGAAATTATTGATGAATTGTGATTTAAGTATGCATTAAAATGACGAATCAAGGGTATTATACATTGAGGATTTATATTCAGTGGATTACTTTAAAGCAATGTTGTATCAGAATAACACTTGTGTATTTTTCATCATTTCTATCCACTTATGTGATAATAGATGTTATTATAAACAATCATTGTTATAAATAAATAATATGATGGTGTTGAAACACATGTTTATAATTGATTTAGTTCTATAAAATCGTTTAAAAGTAGATTAGGATAATATTTTTATCTGGGGTAAAATATTTCAACCAAAATCTTAGTGGAAATATGAGAGAAAGAGTTCCCACCACCAAATAATATAACACCTTAAAGAATAAAATATTATTTTCATAAAATTACTTCTAACATATAGAATATCATATAAGATATGGTTATTAATAGATTCTTTATTAAATATTAACACAAATGAAAGTAATTTTTATTTCTTTACACAAAAGAGTTTATGACACTTATTATGATATTTTAGAGATAATATAGTTTCTAAGATGAAAGTGGGAGTATGTTTAGACATAAAAAGTTCAAAGTATAGAAAAGAAATATTAAACTAGAATGATTTGAAGAGATAGTCACTTTATTTCCTAAAAGTGATTAGGGTATGTTGGTAATGAATGATACTTCAAAGTGTTACATTTACCAAAATGATCTCAAAGTCAAATTCAAATAGAAAATTTTCAAGATAATGATAGTAAATTTAAAAAGAGTATTAATTAGACTATAAAATTTATTATAATCATAAAATTTGATGTTGTGAAGTAAAAAAGTTTGAATTCTATGTTCAAAGATTTTAATATTAGGAATATGGCTCATATATCTCACCATTATTCTTATAATATTTCTTCATATATGTTACTTACTAAAGGAGTTTAGTGATATATTTCTTTTAAAATGATCACATAGAGATGTTGTTGGAATTACATAGAGATGTAATGAGTTTAATAAGTCCTTAAAAGTATAGAAAACATAAGGCATCTCTATATTTAAATAATATAGTAAATTATTGGATGTATTCTAAAAAGTGTTTAAGAATATTAAATGCATCATGTTATTTAAAAGGTAGTATCCACTTTTACATTATTTCATATTTTATATATATTTATGAATAAAAATGAAAATTGACCTCTCAATGAATGTCATTGAGTAATCCCTAACCAATTCACCTCATACATTATTATAGGTTCTAATGAAATTATCAAGTTTACATGGGGTGCACTTCATATAGTGATACATAATATGCTCATGAGACATAAAAATATTTTTGTTTATTTTATGGTTAACTAAGAATACCACATGAACTATAATACACATTATATTTTTTTATTCTAGGGATTCATGTTTTATTTTAAATCCCTTTATTTTATGTTGTAAATATTCTTCGCATGAGAGACTTTATACTTTGATACCTTTCTTATTCCAACATTTAGGTTGAGTTAATTAGGGGTGGTTGGGTATGTTGTTGGTCGTAACATTCGTTGAGGCTTAACTAAAATATGATTTGTACTGTCATATGAAAAGTATAAAATTTGATCCCTTAATGGAGATATTATAAGGAATTGTATGACCATACCTATATAATATACATGTGATGTGCTTATATATTTGGAAGAGGATCATGTGATGTAATCATCCACTTGGGTTAATGACATGTGATATGTTAATCCATTTAGATAATCTAGAACTGGATAATAGAGAATATATGAGTTAGATTTATGAGATTAAAACACTCTCTGTCTCATGATCACTTTATTTTTTTGGAAGAATAGATTTAATGAGCATGACTACTTTTATATGATACAACTAGTAGACACATACATGAAGATACACGTGTTTGATAGAGATCACATCATATACCTATATAGTTTGAGTACAATTGATTATTTTCTAAAGGATTATATATTATTGAAAATATGGAATTGAGTATTCATTATTATTTTCAATGTAATAAAGGATCATGGGGCCACACTTTGTTTATGTGTGAATAATAGTTTTTTTTTGTTAGAAAGTGATTGTGTTCAAATTCGAGAGTTACCAAAAAAGTGTCTTGGAGGATATCCAAAAGATGTTTTGGATGGATTTTTCATAGGTTGTTATATATAATATGACATGTAGTGAAAATTAATTATATTGTTTCCAAAAGGTTTTTTATAATATACTCAAAATATTTTTTCTATAAGGTTTAATGATTTGTTATATATTATCTGATATAAGGTGAAATTGCACTAAGACTATGAGGTTTTAGTGAAAGTGGTATATTGATGGAAATATCCACTAATGTTACTTCTATAATGCGGTGATTTAGGCAATGTTGTGGTCTATGATGGGATAGACTATGACATGGGGAATGTCACCATGCTGTAGTTTTATGCATGGAGATTTACATATTTTACAATAATCTGTGGCATAATTGTTCTGTCCCATTATAAATTATCACAATCAGTTATGAATATCATTAACTGATTTTAATTTGAGTGATTGAAAATGAATAAAAACATCTAAAAGTTTAATGTTTTATCATTATTGATCATGTTCTTGTAAAAATTTGTAATATCAACATTTATTATCAAGATTTTGTGAAACTTTTTGGTGTATTGAAGAGGGTCCTTGATTCCTATAAAAAGTAAGATACTGAGATGATAAATAAATCATCATTCCATTTTAAAATATCTTCTTTAAAATATCTCCATTTCCCACTCAATATTTACCTATTTAATAATAGTTCTAGAAAACCATGAAGAGGGGAGGATCCTTCCCTGGTGTCAGGATATTCATCCAGCGCATGGATACCATAGTTGAAAAGATTCTATTGGATCATTCTTAGTGTTCACCACTACAAAAATGTGAAAGATCTTAGAGAGTTATAATAAATGGAGAAAAGGTACATAAATTTTAATTTTATTTATTTCAGTCCAAATTAATAGAGAGATATTATGGAATAATTGTTTTTAATTGATTATTTTTATTATATTTTGATAAGTTCTATCTTCTCCAAAACCGTGCACATAGTTTTTTTGTTTATGCATTAGTATATGTTTAATTACTTCTATATTATGGATGATGACTTAAATTATGGATCTATTGTTTATTTGATAAATATATAGGGGTCGGGTATGTTTGGAAATATGGATTCTTGAATAAGAATTTGTGGATTTTACTATACTTTATTGAAAAAATTTATGAAATTTTAAATTGATAATTATATATTCTTTTCCAAATGGTACTGGTTATATGGTTTATAGTAGATAATACATGGGAACTCATGAGATTTATTTAATTAAATACAACTGATTAAAGTGTTACTAACCCCCATACTCACATCTTAGTGTGAATATAAATATTTTATCACAATGAAGGAAAAGGAAAGTCTACTATATTCATTGAGAATGGATCCTAGAAAATATGTGATAGATATATTCCCTAAATACTATAAATATTTCTTGTTTTTAGGAATATATAATAATATATGACATCTAAAAGTCTTTTTATGGAGACCCAATCCTTTTACACAAATCATTACATGATTTTAAGCATAATAAAGCATCATATTACAGGCTAAGGATTATAATGTCTTGTGTCTTAGAACACTAGGTCCATAAAATTGAAAACATGGGACTAAATAAAACATTTATTTATTTAATATTGATAAAGTGATCCTAACTTACATTATGCACATACATCTTCATATTATTACTTGAGGATAACATAAACAAAGGGATGAGCTAAAAATCCTAGTAAGGGAATAAACGTAAGAATAAAGATTTAACACATGGGTTAGATGACATGACATAATGATATAAAAAGGCATGAAAAATATGGATTCAAAACATATAAACATGGAAACATTTAAGCATGGAGTCATAGTAATGTGGAAGAAAAATAAAACATGACTTTATCATGATTCAAGGCTTGTTTCACATAGAGGAACACAAGTCAAGGTTAACCACCATGATCGTTGCACATGGTAGCACGAGTTAAGGCTAACCGCCAAGACTATTGCACATAACATCTTATAAGACTCAAATTTACCCAATACATTGTAGTGATATCTGAGTGTACCCATCATAACATGTTCATGAATATTCTTTCCACATATAAAATCATACATAATCATATGGGTACCCATAGAAAGAAGTGGTTATCATAATCATGTCATAAAGAATAATAAATGGTATTATCATACAAGTGTCCATGAAATAAAGGAATTAAAACATACATGAACATTAATAAGGGATAATAGGAATATACCAAGGTAAGTGATGTCAAGTATAAGTGACAACATGTCAAAATAGTATTTAAGAAATTTTAGCACTAAAATATTTCAGTGTGGTTTTAAGGAAAATTCTACCAAAAATTTCAGAAAAAGGGAATAATATTTTATATAAAACAGGAAGTGAACCAAGAATATTTTAACAATAATAATAATGATTTTATAAATACAATGGTGGCTTAAAACAGATGGAATAATGCACTTGAAATTGGGTAATAATTTGGGAAGTTCCCTTAAATAGGTTTTTTTATCGGGATATATTGAGATGGGTACCACTTAAAAACATGTATATCCCCTAAAGAGAGTGATGAATGGAAATTGATAAATGAATTTTTATAATGTAATTTTTTTAGAATATTCACATAAAAATAATATATAAATTCATTTGGGTAAAAAGAATGATATAGAAACCTGAATGAATAATGGAGGTTCGGGTAGAATCCCTTACCTTAAGTTCGATGGTGTTCTTCACATGATTTTAATATCCTGGATAACTAAATTAAATTAATTAAATAATAATTAAAGAACCTATTATTCATTTAATTTATTTATTAGAACCTTATTAAGTTCATTCATGACCTTTTGGACGGGTTAAGAGGTTCAATTTTTTTATTTGGGAGCATTTGTTTCCTTGGTTTTCATGATTGGTTTACTAATATATATGTAAGGATAAACATGTAAGATGAGAATGGTTGTACATAATGGAATTTTTAAGTTATTAATAAACATATATAAGATTAAATGGTTATAGTATTGATTATTTTATTGGGAGTGAAGATGAATCATTATATAAAACTTTAAAAATAACCATTTTGGTTAATTGGCAGTTTTTATCACATCAAACACATTTTTATTTATAAATTAATATCATGTGTAAAAAAAGATTTTATAACCTTAAATAATTTATAATACGTATATTATAGTATTTTTCAAACATAAAATGGTTTCATGACCATAATTGAAGACGATAATAGAAATTGAAAACCCGTCATCCTTGAATGTGATAAAGTAACACATCTCAGATGGTGTTTTCATTTCTAGTATAAAATGAGGGGAAAGAAGAGAAGATGATGAATTTTTACATTATCATAAAAAAATTATAGTAAATGTAAGGTATTTCAGTTATCATAACATTTTTATTAAAGGATATGAGAAAAGAAAAATAAAGAGAAGAACTTGTAAGAAAACAAAAGAAAGGAAAAGAGGAATTTACCTCTTGAATATATCTTCCTTGAGAACCTCTTTAGAGGAAATGATTTGGTCTTTTGAAGAGGCAAAGGGATTATGAACGTGGGATAGGGGGTTATGGAGATAATATTTTAGAATTTTTACTAGGCACAAGGCTTGAGATGTGTGAGGAGAGGAGGAAAAGAGGGGTCATATTTATAGTGGGGGAGAGGAGGGGTTTCCCATTATTTTAATAATTAGTTTAATATTTTTTCTCAAGACTATGAATAGTATTAATTATTGTGGCCAAAAATAGTAAAGGGATCATGTGAGTTCGAACCATTTTCCATTTACATCATCCATTACTCAATAATCATGCATAAATTCATTTATTTAGCATTTATCGTAAGTTACCATATTTTACTATTCACAAAATTCAAGTATTTTATAAAAATACCAAAAATTCACCCCAACCATTTTTTAATGTGTATAATTAAAAAATGAACTCTATTTTATGAAAATAATTTTCTATATATGAGAAATTTATTTTATAATTAAAATCATAATTTACTTGAAAAATACAAAATTTAAACTTAAAAATGATTTTCTAACACTTGGAAAAATTAATTAAGGTCTCTTAAAATTATCTTATAATAAGAATTAATCAATATAAATATTTCTGAATACATTTTATGAAAATAAATTTTATTTTAAATTATTAAATTAATCATATAATTTTAATTAAATATACATGACTAACAAAAATACCAACACTTAATTAATAATTTTTAAAATATTTACTTACTTATAATATGATATATTTATATAATATTGTCACTTATAAGATGGATAATTTTTTTTATAATTTCATTAGTGAGGTTACTATTAAATTGGCTGATTTACTATTCATAAGGGTCACATTACTATTCCAAAGGTCAATTTACTATTTCATCGGTATACATTCCTTAACTTCTAGAGATACATTTTATTTTACTTATTATTCATTTATAAGGTTTGTATTGTGTTCTATATTTAATCATATATGATTATACTATAATAAATAATTATAAGAATTGAATTTCATTGATAAAACATTGGGTCGTTAAACATTTGGTAAAACATATCCTAGACTAATAAATATCTTATTCTATTTTTTTCAGGTTATCATAAGGTGGAGTATAAGAGATACCACACAACTACTGAAGTTGGTCATATAACGTGATTGTGTAAATTGTTAGGCATTGCGAGTCACATTATGTGATTCAAATTTCACCTAATATTGATCAAGAAAATTTAATGATATAGTTAAAATTAAAATATATTCCACCAAAGATATAATTGATTTATCATTTCATATGATGAAATGTTTGGGAGTTATATCAGCTGAAGGTAGAAATATTTATAACTTGAATTTAATTTACTCGTATGTTTCATAACATATGAGTAAATTTTTGAGAAGGATTAGGAGTTCCCTGAGGCCTATCTAAGGAGGAAGTATCCATTGTGATGTTGTTTTCGTACTTTCCCAAAACTTCTATAGATTCCCTTTATTTCACTCTTCTCCTCCATCCTATTCCACTCAAGGTACTATAATACCTTGGTTGCAAGGAGGTTCTTATCCATGAATTGGGTGATATGGTCAGTCTTTGGATACACCACAGAGGGAAGAGTCATTTTTAAATTCTATAGTGATATTTACCAATCATATGATTATAGATAGCAATAACAAACTATCTTTAGTGAAAGACACATTTTATTCATTTTCATTATATATGGTTTTGATTTTTCATAGCATAGTGTTCTTGGGTTTTAGTTTTCTAATGACTTCTATTGCATTGAATAAATGGTATGAAATCCTTAGAAACCCTTTAGTGGTATCAAATACTTACCATGATTATTGATTGCAAAAATCATGGCTAAAATAAAGAAGAATTGATATCTTTTTTATATATCATATTTGATATTATAAAAAATGTTATATATTTTATACAGTGGATTATATTTTGATAGGGATATCATAAGTGACGATAAAAAATTTATTATGTTGAATGAAATCAGATATATGATATCACAATCCATGATACATTCACATCATACAATATCGGATATCATAGCTAGTGATTCAGAATAATTTCATCAGTTTAAATATACCACATTGTAAGATATAGCTAGTCCTAGTTAATGATGGTGCCAAATGCATACCATAAAACAAAGTATTGTATGCCCAATAAAATATAGAATATATCAGAGAATATAATAAATAATTCTAGTATTACCTATCATATTTTTCTATCCACTAAATTTTGAAAATGATACAAACAAATGGTTGGACTGTGAATTATGTATAATATATATTTCTAATTATGATATAAATGAAAAAAATTATTTTTAAATATTTCAATTATGAATTGAAATATATTATTGATAAAATGTTTTTAAATTACAGGAAATGGTATTTTGGGATATTTATTTGATTTCTAAAGTTGTTATATGTCAATTAATTATAGAGTGATTATAATTTATTATGAATTACGTTTTGATGTGTTTAATAAATAAATACCTATAATATTAAATGCTAATATTATATACCTTTTGATTTTTATTACCTGAATTTAATTTGGATATAAAATATTTATATGGGAATTATAAGTACAATTTATAAAGTGATAATAAATTAAAAAATAAGGAAATATATAAGGTATTTTATATTTAAAATTATTAATTGTTTATATTTAATAATCTAAAATTATCAAATCAAGGGCCTTATTTGAAATATTATTTAAACCATATCAATTTTTTTGGTAATTGATATGATCAATTTATTTGCAAATTGTTATCTGTTCGCGAACTCCCTTCAATTCCAGGTACTAGAGCTCCCCCTCTACGTACCTCTTGCAGAATTCTACCTCTCACATACCATAGATTCCTCTTATGTGTACCGAGTCTAAATCGGATACAGTTTTCCCCTTAAATCCTTCGATGTAATTTCTTCAGTGAGAACCACTTTAGCCTTCACGGAATCCATCATTATGAACCTCCTTCGGACATTACAAAAATCTCAGACCAAAATTGTGTTCTCGAATGATATTCGATATCAATAGTAATTGGTGGAATTATGGATTATTATAAAAGAAAAGATACCCTTATAATCTGCTGAATCTAGATTTACCAAATCTTAAATCTAGCCTTCACCGCTTACCGATCCTCCAGCCGCAGCGAACCGAAAAACACCTGTGAACCATTTTTCCACACCCTCTATGTACTTTCTTTTTTACTTACATAGTCAATATCCTTCTCCAACATCAATCCATCCATGTACCTCATTGCCTTTGACCACAAACCATTACCGTATCCATTCCTAGTTTTGCGAACCGATCCTGCGTATCATTCATGCCGCTCCGTGTACCATTCTGAGAACATGGTACATAACCCATGAATAACGGTACGAAGTTCACACCATTTTAAAATTTTCTTTAACGTTCTTGATATAGTTCACTCCAAAGAATAAATCCTTCCTTTTCTAACATCAAACTTCCAATTTTGAGGCCATAAAAATTGGAAAACACTGGGAAACTGCGTCACCTTATAAACCTATCTTTGGAAAACACCAACCATACTTATTTGTTTTAGATGGTATTTTCAACAAACAAAACCACACCCAAAACATACCGTGAGGACACCTTGAGGGAGTTTTGCCCAAAAATCTGTCCCTTTGAGTTTTTTGACGAATCTTATCATAAAAATTCTTCACATTTTGATACCCCATTAGAAATCCTTCCATCTTAAACCTCCATTTTCTTTACGTGATTATGATAATGATCAAGGATTTACTCAACACGTACTCTTAGCCCACATGATAAATGACCAGTGTGATAAACAAGAGTAAATAAAAATTTCATCAAAGAATCACTTCATTTATGACACCAATTTTTAATACCAAACTGTTACCAATTGTTATTTGATGGAAGTCTTCTAAAACCATTCCAACACCAATATTCTTCTTTTATCACAATCCTCAGCTATTGTGATATCTATTATTTGATCTATAACTTCTAACATTGTCATATTTAATACTCCCCTATGTTATAGATCCTCTAACAAGCTTCATCATAGCTTCATCTCCCCCTATCATGCTACCCCACTTAAAATCTTCTCCCCATGTCTTTTCTCCCCCTAGAATAGTAACACTTTATGCACTTTTGTCAAAGAACCCAAAGGGCACTCCAAGATTGTCTGCGAAAGGGTAAATAACGCATATATGCACATTAGGGAAAGGCACATCATACATCAGGGAGATGGGGACCCACATACACACTTTTTTATGTGAGGGTATTCAACTGTACTCCTAGATCTAGCTGGTGCCTTTCAAGTGCTTCTTTAGGTAAGGCCTTCATAAGAATATCTGCTACTTGTTGTTCTGTAGGCGCATACTCCAACATCACAAACCCTTTCTACAACTTCTACTTAATAAAATGATATTTTATTTCAATGTGTTTTGTCATTGAGTGATAGATTGGATTTTTGATAAGATTTATAGAACATGAAGTATCATAATGAATTATTATTAGTGATTTCACTTCAATTTCCATATCTTCAGGTTGCTGCTTCATCCACAATAGTTGTGTGCAAGAATTGAGTAGCCACAATGTATTCAAATCTATAGTACTAAATGAAATTCAATCTTGTTTCTTACATAACCAAGAAATACACAACCCTCCAAGATAAAAAGAAACTCTTGATGTTGATTTCCTATCATTTGCTGAAACGGCCCAATCCACATATCTATATCCTAAAAACTATGGCTGATATTTTTCATTATACATCAATCCAAAATCTATTGTACCCTTGATATATCAAAGAATTATTTTTACTGTAATCATGTGGATAACTTTGGGATTGCTTTGATACCTTGATACTTAGAATGTGGAAAATAAAATATCAAGCCCTATCACTGGTAGATACAACAGACTTCAAATGATTTTCCTATATTCAGTGATATTAACTGGCATGCCTTGAATATCTCATGATAGTTTCAACTGGGTAACAACATGAGTCTTCATCTCTTTGGAATTATCCATTACAAACCTTCTCAAAACCTCCTTAGGATATTTATATTTATAAATAAAAGTTCCATTACTTCCTTGTGTCACTTGAAAGCTAAGAAAAAAGGTTATCTCACCAATCATCGACATTTCAAACTTGCTTTTCATGAATTCAGAAAACTGTTTTCACTATGCTTCATCTGATTCAGCAATGATTATGTGATCAACATAAATCAGCCCCACCAAATAATGACCTGGAATTTTAAACTATGTACGACAACCTCTGTTGGTCTTGTTGCCTTTGGTACCTCATTTCTATGGAACATATATTTTTAGAGTGTCCCATATTACCACAAAATAGCATCTTGTGTGAGGTATATTCCTGTGTGTTAATGATGCACAACTAGTTGTGCCTTGGGTTCTCTAAATATTCTGATTCTACTTCTTACCCAAATCAGTCTTCAATCCTGGAGTGGGTGCTTATTGTCTGACTTGAACCTTAACTACTTTCTATTTTAGATCAAGACTCTTTTGTTCTGATGAACCTTTCCACTCAAATATCATCATATCTATTACTTTTATGATCTTCGTTATTGATGTTAAACCAAGAGTTTTCAATCTCTCTTGATCTTCAAATGTTCATCATAGACTGACAACCTCTTCTTCTAAATGCTCGATATGTTTGATTTTATCTTTTCCAGTTTTAGTCAAACATTAAATTTCTGTTTTCTATTCTTCAATTTTGAGTTTGTAATCAATAAATTTTTTTAAGATTTTTGGAATTGAAGACCTCAACTCTTCAGTTTCTGCATTCAGATCAGAATTCTCTTCTTCCTACTACTACATAAAGAGTTTTCCATCATAAATATCTTTATTAGCATTATTTTTTTGGCTCCCAAAATATCTACCTCTTCAAGGGTGGATTTTAGTTCAGCTTGAATATCAACTCTTCTTTTAATTTATCCTTCTTCATTGTCACTTTCCTCTCTTGTTAATGAATTTCTGACAACTGCAACCAAAGAATATATTTTATGGTCCTTGTAGTCCTCCAACTCTTCTGCCTTAGATTCTTCGGAGCTTTTATCATCTTTTGAAAGAATATTATTCTATTTGAAGAACTTTTTCCTAGTACATCTCCTCCCTTTATAATTTTATGAATACTTCTTTTAGAGAGTTTCATCATTTTCTTTATTTTCATCATCAAACTTATTATTAAACTTTGCAGCAAAATTCACAATTTTTCCTCATTGAAATCATGAAAATGAAAGTTTACCATTGAACTTCCCTTTTCCCCATTGCAGATTAGAGGAGAGAAATGACATGATATCATCCATATTTTTCTCCTCAGGAATATCTTGAATAGGGAAATTCTTCATGGCCTTGAATGCCACTTCCTTATACATCCCCTTTTCCACTGCATCGTTATCATCGTTTCTAATTTAATATTCTACAAGGGTACTATTTAGATTGTCTATTGTTAGCCCTTTTGAGTCTTTGTCTTCCAACACTGAAACTTTCAGATTGAACCATAGTGGAAGTTTTCTCAAGATACATTTTACAATATTTATATCTTCAATGAATTCTCCAAGACCCCACCTATCTTTCACAATAATATTTACTTTATCTAATAATCCATCAACAGTCCCATTGGGATTCATTATGAGATCCCCATAGTTTTTCTATAGAAACTACAACTTTGCTTCTCAGAATTTTTTGTCACCATCATAAATGTTCAACAATTTTTCCAACATTACATGTTATTTTTAACAAGACATCACCTTCATATAAATTTTATTTGATAGGGCTCCCCTTAAAGTGTTGATCCCTATAGCATCAGTATCCAAGTATCTTATTTCAACTTCTAATAAAGAACCACTATTAATTTCATTTGATATTCCATGCATAGCTGCTATGAAGACATCCATCCCTACGGATCAGAAGTAGTGCGACATTCGATACTTCCATATTTGAAAATTATTTCTAACGAAAATAGGAATTCCATTATGATTAACCACCTCCATTTCTTCTTCTAATAGAGAAACACTGAATTTCAATCTTTCCCTCTGATACCAATTTTTTGGTGCACTAGGCCGTATACCCTAATAAGGAGGGGGAGTGAATCAGGGTATGAAAGATTAAAACTTTTTTCCTTTTGGATCTTTTTTTCATTGTAAAAAAAACTCAATTCTATCTTCCTCTTGTAGAAATATATGAACAGATATGAAATCAGGCACATGAAACAATGATTTTTACTTGGTTCACGCTCACTGGGCTACGTCTAAGGAGCATACAATGGCGACGCGATGATGTAACAAATTCACTATGTCTAAAGACAAATAATTAGTACAATGTTTAGGCTAGATATTCTATGCCTAGGTTCACTACCTTTACAAAGATAAGGGTCTGCTCACTTTATTCCCAAGGGTCACTCCCTATTCCTATTTCTATGGATCACTGCTGGTGGAAAGGGTCACCATCTTCCACTTTCTTTGCTCACTACTCTTGGAAAGGAATCCACTCATAGTTTATGGTTGTGTTGGTCAAACACAGTTTATGGACATGTAGGTCCCTTCATTTGCATGAATTCGTACATCCTCAATTATTGGTAGATGCTCAGTTGAAGTCCCTTTTTTACCTATTGATGAATTCCACCTTCTCGGTTACTACTAGGTATGAGAAAATCATTTCACAAACCGATTTGAAGATTTCAGAAGATTCCTTGTGCAAAACGTGAACCATGTGACTCTTCTGCATACTGTGTACTGTGAAAGGTACGTAGTCACCTCCTCCACATAAAACGGATGCTGCTATGAACTGACCTTTGTCTGTGGACTTCCTCCAACTTTACAATCATATACCGCTACCACATACCATTCTCGCAAACCTCTACTGTGAATAACCCTCTATCCGCAAACGGTTCTCTGTTCACGAACTACCTTCAATTATGCATATCGGAGCTCACCCTCCGCATACCGCTTACATAATTCTCCCTCTCGTGTACTAAGTATTCCTCTCCCATGTACCAAGTCTTAAGAAGATACAATTTTCTGCATAAATCCTTCTACGAAATATCATCCGCATGAACCACTTTTGTCTTCGCAGAATCCTTCCTCACGAACCTCCTTCTGACTTTGCCGAAATCCTGGACCAAATTTTTTCTCTTTAATGATATATGATCTCAACAGTAATAAATGCAATTAGGGATTCTTATATAGGAAAATATTCCCACTTAATACACTAAATGAAGATTTACCAAATCATAAATCCATCCTTCATCACTTACCGATCCTCCAGCCGCTGCGAACTGTAAACCTTCTGAAAGCCGTTTTTCTTCACCATCTGCATACTATATTTGATCCTTACGAGTTATATCTCCTTCTCTGACATCAAACCATACACATACCACATTTTATTCCACCGTGAACCATTTCCACGACCTTTCCTGGTTTCGCGAACCACTCCCGCATATCATTCCTACTGATCCATGTACCATTCCTAGAATATGGTCCACGACCCAAGAATAATGGTACGAGGTTCACAACCTTTGACAATTTTCTTGAACTATATTCATAAATTTCACTCCTATGTATAAATCCTTCCTTTTCCAGCATTAAAATCCCAATTTTGAGGCCCAAAAATTTGGAAAACACTGGGAAACTACGCAACCTTAAAAACCTGTCTTTGGAAAACACCAACCATACACATTTACGGTTAGCTGGCTTTGTCAACAAACATAACCACACCCAAAACATACCAAGAGGACTCCTTGAGGGTGTTTTTACCTAAAATATTTTAATATTTTGGGAAATTCCAAAAGCGCCCCTCACATCAATTATAAAAGGGCACATACTCCCTTACTTATTCAGACCACATTGAGCCTTCTATCTAGACAAAACCCTACCCATTTCTCTTCCAAAAATACTTATAAACATTATGGATGTGTTGGTATTCCAAAATTACCATCCCTAGTGTCCCTAATATACGATTAAAAGGATTATTCTTTAAGAATAGATAATTATATTTACAAACTCTGTTAGGTTTCTTTATTATTATACTTTCTCTTTATGTGTTGTATCCATAATAAATTAGTAACTCTAGTATAATAAGTATACTAAGGTGGTATTATTTTTATGGAAAAACCATTTTATATCTCTTCTATATCCTATGGAAATCTAAAACATCACACGTGCATACATACGACTTACCCTCTCAACGTTGCGGTGTAATTTGTTTTTCATCACCACTTTACTCGAATGGAGATAAATATAGAACAAATAAGTATATAATATATTTTTGAAATAAATATAATTCTATAAATATTTATTACAATTTAAAATTATTTTATTATATCCATTCAAATATGGAAACGAGATTCACGCGTACATACGACATACCCTCTCCAAGAACAGTGTTATTCAATTTTCTGTCTTTACCTTTTGAGGATTACTATAAATACATATATATTGAATATATATGATATTAATACAATTATTAAAATTATTTATATGATGTATCCAAGACCATTTTACAATGAGTGAGACTTATGAATCAAAACATACATGAAAAAACGAAGCAGTTATCATACGGAATAATAATTTCATAATGATTTGTTTTAAAATGGGTGATAAAATCTATAATTAAATAATATAATAAATTATATATATGAAAATTTTTCAGGAAAAAAATTATAAAAAAAATATATTTATTATATAGGATTGTAATATATATTTGTTGAAAATAAGACCAAAGGTAAGGATATCTCATCTCAATTTTACTTCTATTGGACATATGCCTTAGTCACTACTTATTTATATTGCATGGTGCATATAATTCCACTTTGATGAGTTATATAATGAATCCATTTATCATCATGGTATTCAAATTTTCATTTGATGTTATTTATTTAATGGTGATTACGATTAAAAAGATACCTATGTGGTACGGGTTTATTTCACAATCTCATCTTTTTTCAGGATTGTTTTTGTTTATGAATTCGTTGGGAAATATTTCTCTTCCATGTTTATATTTTCAAAAAATGTTTTAAAAAGGCTTTTAATATTCTCCTGATATTATTTAAAGTAATTTTTACCAATTTATTACCTTTTAAAAAATGTTTTAATGGAATATTCATGTCATTTTAAAAATAATGCTTGTTTGGATTTTATTAATAAATTGAATGTAGAATTTGTTTTAACATGTATAAAATTAATGGAATTTCCAGACATCATGAAAAATCAAAGTTTTTAAAACATATTTTAAAATTTTAAAGGATATTTACATATAAAATAATTTTCAAAAATGTTTTTTAAAATTTTAGGATTCAAAAGTGAATTCTACTGTAAAAAAGAATATTTTCCACAAGATTTTTTTTAAAGATATTTTTATTCATAAATGACATAAAACAATTAATGTGCATGTGATACACTAGGGATATTTTGTCTTGATATCATCTTTATTCTTTCTTAGGATGGTTTATTATTATTTTTACTAGGGATGTACTATTTCGATACCATTCACCATATTAATATGTATGGTTTATGATTATGTTTATTGAATGTGAAAAGTGTTTAATTTTCATATGAATGTTTCAATACGAATTTTTATGTTGATTATATTTTACCCCTTTTGTATTAGGAATGAATTGGACTTAGTAAGTGAAGAGAATGGGCCGCTATATACCCTTGATGTATTGGTATGTATCATGCGACAAACTAGACCAGGTTTTGGATAAGACCTTTCCCATTTATATAGAATTCATAGATGAGGCCATGATGGTATGTTTTAGACATCTAAAATTATGCATTCTATCATTATGGCAATATTTTTTGATATTACCTGAGATTATTCAACTAGTATAATATCCATAATTATGTTTCATTCCTATGTGATTATTTATATGGAATTATTTGATCATCTTTTTTCCTACCATATTTTGATCAAGTTATTGAATAAATCAAATGTGTTTGAATTATTTACCATTTCATATTTTGTAGGAATTATTTACTCATAGGTTTTGAGGTATTATTTCCCTTAATTAGAATCTTAGATAGTCACTATCTTATGTTTTACTTTCCCCAGTATTCGATGAAGATTACTATAATTAATATATAAGGATATGGAAGATGGAATAACGTAATTATTAAAAAATGTTTTAAATAATATTCCAAATTTAATGTAAGAATCATATTTGGATCTAGTTCACAAAGAATAATTAACTGATCAGTTCTTTAAGATAAAATTACTTATATCTTATTCCAATATAATAATATAAGTTATCAACATCCAGATATTGGGTTCAGGGCCTTTACAATGTATACCTTAACCAACTCTCAGACTCACAAAAGAAAAGAATGAAAGATAAATATGAGAGGTCAGGTGATGGTAGACATATATGAATAGATATTTAGTTTCTAATATGTCAAAAATGTTAGAATAATCACTCAAGGTAATGTCTCAAAGGAATAAAAAGATGTCTTATGTGCGATGAAGATGTCCCTAATGTAAGTGATTTTTGAGAAAAAATGAAGAGTTTAGTTAATGAAACGAATGAGAATATTGGTCTCCCTAATGTATTACCAATTGTTAAATGTTTTAAATTTGGAAAGTATGGGAATTATGAAAATAATTCCCTTAGGGGAAAACCTCCTGAAATAAATCATCAAGGTTGTAAGAGTAATGGGTTTTCTATTGATAATTAAGAGACCATGAATGACATATGAAAAGTATGCATTGTTCTAAAAGTATTGTTTCTAGGAATGATTAAATTATGTTTGATAAATTTTAATACATGATTCATATTTCATATTTTAGGAAATAGTTATTGAGGAATGAGATGATGAGTCTTAGTTAATCATTTGAGAAAGAGGTGGGATAATAAAAGTGTATATATATTGGGATTCAAGAATTATGTTATATGAATAATGAAGTACATGTTTTTTATTAAGGATATAAAAAATATATTGAACGATGTTGATGAATTAGAAAATTAATTTAATGGAAAGGTGATTGTTTGATTAAGGGATGATAACCCTTAATGTCTTCCTAATGTTGGGAAAATTGTGTTTAGCTTGGATAAATATATGATTGATATGGATAATGTAAATTAGATAGTACTGATGACCTTAGAACTAATAAATAATTTGTTAAAAAAGTGGTTTATATTATCATTGATGAAGTTTAGAGCATTTTTGGAATTATGTAATATATCCAATAATCTGTTCTCTTTGTAAAGAATAAAGAAGAATGAATATTTTCAATATGATTTTATGGTAATTCAGGTTATTACCATGTTTCAAGAGAATACATGATGAATGTATTCACAAGTTTTGTATATAAAATTAAAGTGGTACATTATGACATATGTGAAATCAATGTTATGCTAATTTAGTGACCTTATTTCTATGGTTTTGTATTTTCATATTTTATAAGGGCTAAGAGATTAACCATTTAAAAAATAGTTTATGTTTAACTTTGAATGATGTTTTAGATATTAATTCATTAATTCTACATAAATATATTTATCCATATTGGATACCATATGTAAACCAATTCGTTGTGATGATGGCTAAAGATAGTTGGAATGATTTATCATTCTATTTACGGTTCCTCTGATCAATTGGTGCTTCTGGCATAAAAAATTATTATTCATTATTAGAGAAAGAGAGGAAGTCTCAATTGATCAAGGAATAATCAAAGGGTTATATTTTGTAAATGAAATGAAATGTAATCATATAATTATATCTTCTTGTGAAAATTATTCAACACTAAGAAGAGGGTCTTGAAATAAAATGGTGTCCTATTATCCTCATTTTCAATGATATCAATGATGTTTTTTGAGCTTCTTTGGTTTATGGATTTGTGATCATTTAATTTATCTTTAACATGTTCTCTATCAATATCCATTAGTATTTGGGTGCTATTTTTTCTCCCATATACATTTTCTACTTCCAACCTCTGTTCTCAATTGTGGAAACCTATTTATGAGTTATATTGCATTATTGTTTTGTGTCTAAGTTTCCCATTTTAAAGGAAGTTTTAGAATTAAATTTTACAATGATGGTTTCTATGAAAAGAACATTAATGTTTCAAAATATTTATAACATAGAATAATTTTGAGGGAGAAATTTATTTTAAGGGGGTTATAATAAAACACCTTGAGTTTTTCGGAATTTTTTTCACCGAAACTAAAATTACTTGATGTCTTTCATTGCATGCTACAATAAGTTATGTTTTCTTTCTATGAAACACCAAAGTAAGAATGTGATACATAAAATAATAAGATTATATTTTGGTATATTCAATACTTATTTTGGATTATTTTACACACCATACCAAGTACCATCGATAGCATTCATTACTAGCAAGATCGAGTTTGATCGAACTATAATATTCTATTAATAATATTGTTAAAATACTATTATAGCCATCACCAAGCTATTAGAATGAAATATATGAATAATATTAACTAAAATTTAAAAATTTGGTTTGCACATTCATATAAAATTAAATATTTTTTTACCATTAAATTAGAAATGAATGTAAAAACTATTTCAAAATAAAGAAATTTCCTTTCTAAAAAAACTATTTTTCTTTGGAAAAACATGTTTTATCTCAAAAAAATTTAATTTTTTTTAATGAATCATATTTATGAAACTAAAATATTTTATATTCAATAAAAAATTTAAAATTCATCTTATGTTTTTTCTAGACAAGAGATAAGAATAAATCCAATTTTACGTAAAAAAATATGTATTTTTCTAATAGGTTGTTTTACCGATTTTTCATGGAAAAATTAATTTAAAATTAAAATTTGACACTTTTATAGTGTCTATTTTAGGAATTTTTTTGATAAATTTTAACTTAGAATTTATCTTACTTTTATTTTTTTTGGGAAGTTTCATTTTTTATAAATAGTCAAAAATACGAAATATTAATTGAAAATTGACTTTTCATATAAATAATTTATAAAGTTAAATTATATTATAAGTTGGTTTTAAAGTGAAATTAGTTAAATTTTATATCTATTAATCTAATTTATTACATTATAATCATTTTTATATTAAATTTATATATAGAAACATAGTAATCTTTTGATGATTTTCACTTTAAAAACCCTCTTTGTCTTACCTTTTGCCGGATTAATTTTAAATTTACTTCTTCCACTTATATCAATGGAATTATGAAAAATGGATTAAATATCATTAATAATCTTATGTTATGTTATAAAATAAGTTCAAATTAAATTTTTACTAGAATTATTAGGGAAACAAATTTAAAATTAATTAATGTGATAAAGGTTAAAACAAGGTTTTGCACATTAAATGTGTTTGTATTAAAATTAATTTTACACACATAAGTTTTTTATTTAGTGAATTGAACATAATATTTAAAATAATTATTCTTAAATTATCTAATAATAATATTTTTAATTATAATTTTAAAGGATAAATTACATAGGTAAATAAAAAGAAACAAGTTACCATGGTAAAAACTATAAAGATAAAATAGAGTAAACATAAATAATAAGGAATAACTTGATAAAAAATGCACTTATTTTGTGTGGTGAAGGTATTTAGAGAAACATTAATCCCTTAAATTTTCTATTTTTCAATTTTTGTGGGACATAAGGTAAGGAAGAGAAGCAAATAGTGTTTACTCTTGAGTATTTACTAGGATGCCACTCCTCTTCTATTATAAAAGAGCATTCAATCTCCCCACTTCTTCACACTTATCAATCCATTTTTCTCAACAAAAAAATAAAAAAATAACATCCCAAAATACCTACTCTAATCCTATAAGCCTTAATTTGGGAATGAATCTATCCAATGAATTGCTTTGGTAAAAACAAAAAGGTGATACCTGAAGAAGAGGTTACAATCATCAACAAAATTTTTTGTTATATTTTTTCCAAAAAACCACTTCGATTATTTTTATATCATGATAATATAATAAAATAAGTATATAAAATATTAGGATACGTTTTTGTGTTATGTTTATGATCTAAAACCACTCCCACTTCTATTAAATGAGTTAAGAAATCATCCTTTGCGTGAACTCTGGATTACCGGCTCACAAACTGATGTCGTTCGTTTTTTACATTACCACCATTCAAGGTTTGGAATAATGATGGAAAAAATTTATTTATTACACCAAAGAATGGGTATTTACATAAATTAAGAGACAAAAAAATATTATAATAAAGGATTTTAAATTTGGAACTGATGATAATTAAGAATGATAATTATGTAATCACAGAAATAATCAAATTGATGGTGTATGCAGTAGTTTCCTTGTGATATTAATATATCAGACACATATTTTTTTATTAAACCTATTAATAATTTATAAATATGTTAGTCTCTAATCTAGGAATATACCATGAGGGAGTGAATTATATAAATTAAAGAATAATTTAATTTAAACCCTTGATCATGATCGTTTTCTCTCAACTTGAGGAACACTTCAATATCTTCCTTAGAATATCTCCAATACAGTTGAAACAGTAAAAAAACAAAAAAATTACTTAGTTAACCCTCGTTGGGATACTCTAAGGAGCTTACCCAACCAACTGATTATAGATCATAGATTTAGAGTGACCTCACTAAACCTCCTGGTTTATAACCATGAATGGATGGAAATCATATTTATACCCTTCACTAGAAAATTCATTAGTCCTCATGGTCATTTATTCTTCTTCACAATATAAAGATTGAAATATACATCATAGATGATGTTTTTATTTTTCACTATTGTGTTAAATTCTAGAGAGAAATGAGACTCCTGGAACACCTCCCGCTTTAACTTCATCCTTCCAGAAGAGATATATAATCCCCTTACTATTAGAACTAGAACTCCCCTTCTCTATAACATGCTATATTTTCTAAGCACTATTATATATATATATATATGATGAAGATTACCTTATTTTTAAATCAATTTTTATGTGCATTTCTCTCTATGAAATTTAATTCTCTTAATGTAGTTTTCAAGATGCACCATTTCCATTAAAAAATCGATTGTTACAACTTCCATAAACCCCTGAATAACTACGATGCATATTCAATATATTTTTCTAAGTTGATCAGTGAAATAACAAAAACAAATGGAATACATTTTAAAACCATGATGTGGTTTGTGCCTCTAGTAAAAATAAACATCAACATGACCATATCCATTGATTGTTGGCCATTTTTACTTCCTCATCGAGAACATCAAACTCTTCTTGTATAAGTCCACCATGCCCATCAAAATTCACAACTTTTTGTGACCATGGTGTAGTGGTCTTTCAAAATCTCATCCAACACAAGACCATTATAGGTAGATTTGTAGAATTTTCAAGCCTTTCTTTTTCTCTCTGGTGATCTTATAGGACAACATACCATGTTAAATGTAATGGTGCACTTTGGTTGTCGTTTTTGTCCATATCACAACTAAAATCATCAATACAACACAATATTATTCATTAATAAGTGGGGATGATTTCCCCTTTGAAAATAAAACAACATACCAAAAAATACATAACCAAATAAACCACTACATGATGCCTAAAAAAATGAAAGACATCTCAAAACAAATTTTTATATAAAAAAACAACTACATAGAGTACCATTACAGAAGACTAAAAAACAACCAACTATATACTAGAAGACTACAAAACCAACCAAACTCAATGATAACTACAACTCCAAAGCTCTAACCTACTCCCTGCTCCACTTCAAAAAATAGCCCAAGTATCCCAAAGAACCACCAGAGAAGTGTGATACTTTTCCTTTGCCTATGTCTCATTAAAAACAATATCTATAAAATCACTAAATTGACAAAGTAGGTCTGAGTAATGAAAATCAGTTGGTTTTCACAAAATTACTTCATTATTCATGCCACTAGGATGAAACATGTTAGAACATTTACATGAAACAATTTATATAAATAAATTTAAAATAATTTATATCATAATATAAAACAATTTCTATATCAAAAAAGTTTCCAAAAAAATCCATTTTTCCATGGAAAACAACCAAAGTATACTTTAAAATTATTCCACAATTTCCATTTTGGAATAACTAATTCCATTACACAAATCCACACATCTAACCATGCATGAAACTTGGACCTCCCAATACTCATGAGCGGTGATTCATCCTTTCACTAAGAAGTCACTTAGTGAACCATTTTGATGGAGAAAAGACTTAACCCTTATCCATCCCAATAATGATGGGGGAGACTTCTTACCCTTATCCATCCTAAATTCACATGAACACACACAACCACTTTGCAAAAAACCAATGCCAAAACAACCTTTCCAAACATTTCAATAAAAATGAACTATTATTGAAAAACCTTTCAAAAAACCATATTAGAAAAACAAATATTGTATTTAAAACACTTTACCATGAAACAAAACCAAAAAATAAATTTAAAATCATCATTTTGAAATCACGTTACCAGTTTCACTTTCCACAAAATCCCAATTTGAATAATTCTATAAACCGTCACGAAAGAGGGTTTCCAATAAGAAATTAAAATCAATTACACAACCCATTTTAATCAAAACAATCAATTTGAAATTAAACATTCAAGTTATAATAAGAGGAGTCTAGAGTGAATCCACATTCCTTTGGATTTTTGGAGAAAATGAAGAGCGACACTAAAATTCCAAAGAAACTGGGTTGAATCTCTAAAAAAACCACCATAGATATCTTCCCCTATCATTAAAAGAGGAAATTATAATAATATTTGGAATAAAAAACATTATATTTATCAATAAAGAAAATAGATCTATGATATTGAGAGAGCAAGAGAAGTAGATCTAAGGAAAACAACCAAAACTATCATAAAAATAAATTACCATGATATCTAGGATTCAAAACACTAAGAACCACTTTTTTATCACTTCCAATTTTATGGGGACTGGTTATCCATACTTTGGGAGGACAAAATATGGAGTTAGGGTTGGGTTGGAGAAAAAACGTGGGAGATAGTGGTGAAAAAGTGTGAGATCAACCTTTCAAGGATCTCACTTTTAAAATGTGCACAATTAGTTACACGGTTAAGAAAACCAAGACCTAGACTCTACCTCAAGGGGGACCTCACAAGTTTGTTCCTCGTGATTAAGAAAACTACGTTCCAATAGTGAAAATCACATTATCCTACTTTGAATAGTTTATCCTAGGTAGCCACATGGATTGGAAAAATAGTGTGCCTACCAGTGCACCTCCCCCTTAGCCTCTCTATCACTATGTTTAGTTTCTTGTAGTTGTTTTACAGTTTCCCCAAATAGTGAACAAACCATGAAGCCTCAGAAAATACCAAAAACATTACAAACCTCTTCCTAAACCTCTGAAACATCACCCAAACACTTTACATACGTAAAAAGAATAAATTAAGGGATACTTACTTGAAACTGATGGTTCTATATTCTCCCCACCATTGTAATTTCTATCCCCATAAAGTAAAAACCCATCATTTCCCAAAAATAGTTCCGTTCATTTCTCTTTAATTTCCTTCTTATGTTCCCAGGTCTCTTCCTGAATCTGAATATGTTGCCACAAAACCCTCACTAGAACGATGCTTTTTTCCTATATGTATTTATATTTACCAACAACAATTCACACTGGAGCATGAACCAACAAATAACCTGAATCATGGTCAAGGTGATCCCATTGAGTCACATCATCATGATCAGGCTGATACTTTTTCAACTAAGATACATGAAACACATTGTGCACCTCATTGAACCGTTTTGGAAATCCCAACCGATATGCCACCACATAAACACGTTCAAGTATCTTAAAAGTGACTAGGTATTGAGGATATAACTTTCATTTATTCCCAAAATGAAAATGTACAAGACTTGGATAGATCCTCAAGAACACATCATTACTCATATCAAATGATAATGATTAACGATGATGATCCACATACGATTTCTGATGACTTTGAGCCATCTCCATCCATTTCCTGATCAACTGAATATTTTCAAATGTTTCTTGGTCAATGATCAGCCAAAACAGTGTAGTTTCACATTTTCCCATCCAACAATGTTGTAATAACCCACTAATTCTCATTGGATTAAGAGTGCAATGAATCATTACTGGGCCTTAAGTGACATCCCCAAGAAGCCAAAGGCTAGAAATGAACACCGAATGGTTTCAAAGTATGTGGGGGATGATTTACCAATTAATGAATAAAACCAATAACCCAAAAAACCGACAACAAGAATCTCACTATATGATACATGAAATAAACTATGTGATTTTAATCATTCTCTTTATATCAACCAACCAAAGTATGTTGTAGCGGAAGACAAACCAATATCAAAGTAAAACATGGAAAGACAAAAAATAAACTCCAAGATGACGACCAGACTCCATGATCCACAAGCTCCATTCTCCAACATCACAAAGTAGTCCAAAGTATCACTATGTGGCGATAAATTAGTGTGATACTTTACCCTTTCCCAAGTCCCTAAAGGTAGAATCTGCAAAGGAACTAATGTCCCAAAGTAAGAGTGAGTATAAAAATTAGTAGGTTTTTTCCAATGAATTACATACTCACACCACTAGGATAGAATGGTTAGAAAATTTTATAAAATAGTTTATATAAAACTGTTTACCAAAACAATTTAAAACCAAATATAAACAAGTTCGAAAACCATTTATAACCAAGTGAAAACAAATGTAAATGACACTACTTTTTAGCAGGTTATTTTTCCAGAAAATAAAAAATCCAGGCTTAAAAACCAATTCTTAATATCATTTTGGCATTCACATTCTATAGTTCAAAACCCCAATATAGGGTCACATACCTTGTGTCCCAATGACACACAACCCCAATTTAGGGTCACATACCTTGTACCATAATGGTACCTATCCCTTATTTAGGGGAACTTTGATCTTGAACTCACACAACCCCATGTATTCCAAACCATTTCAAATCAATAATAAAAAACGTTTCAATAAAACTACATTTTTATTGAAAACCAAAGAACAGAAAAATTTCCAAGTAACCATTTCATTTCAATAAAACATTCCCATTTTTTAAAAAAATATAATCCAAACCATGTTCTACAATTCTAGAAAACCTTTATTTTAAAATCTCTATTTTAAAATTAAGAACACAAGAAATTTTATTCAAATACCCAATTTGCTAAACCATAAAAAATAATGGCTTCCAATGATTGATAAATAGAAAAATCATAACCAATTAAACATAAGATATTTAATTTGAAATCATTTCCCTTAGTTCTACTATGTGGAGTTGAGAGTGAATCCACCTACCTCAAAGGTTTTTGATGAAACTAGACAAAAGATGAAGAACCCTTAAGAAAAACGTGAGTATTCTTCAGGGAACCTCCTTAGATCTCTTCTAATAGCTATATCAAGAACAAATATCAACTTATTTGGAATAAAAATTCATTGATCTACCCATAACAGGTGTATATCTAAGAAACAAAAAGAGAGGAGAAGTGGATCTATTTAGATCTAAGAAACCAATCAATAATAATGAAGAACTATCACATACCTCAATAATCTGGGTTCAAAACACCAAGGGAATCCTTCAGATTAACTCCAAATCACTTTGGAGAGGTTCTTATACCTTTAAGGAAGATAAATCATGAGTTTTGGCTGCTTATTAGTAAAATCAAGCCACTTAGAGGAAATAACATGTGAGATCCACTTTTTTAGGATCTCATTTTAACTATGTTCATGGTTAGTTCACCCTGTTATAAAAACTACGTGGTTACCGTGAATTAGCTATTTCTTAAGAAGAACCTCACATGACCTCCCTAAATGTAACATCCCGGTTCTGGAAGCCACCCATAGGCGCCCCGTACCCGGTTGGTCACATGGACTCAAGCGCATTTCCCTGAATGCCAAAGGTAGCCGACTAGCAGGGAGGTCCTTGGGTGTGATAGTGGGGAAACTATGCCCTCATTGGAAGAGTACACAACAGAAGTAAACAACAGGTAAAAATAGTGGAAGTAGTAAATATCCAATGATAGTAAACAGAGGAAAACTGAATAATAATAAACAACTTGGGAAAATATATAAATGATGCATGATACATATGTATAGGAAAGAAGCCAAACAAATCACATTGCTGGAATAGAATAGTAATAAACCAAAGTAGTAAGAAAAAGATAAATGGATCCTTAGTATCACAAGCCTAAGCTTGGTCCCCTACTCTCTAGCTCCATAGTAAGTCAAGTACCTGAAGTAGAAGGTCACTTGCCCTTATATATACCTGCAACAACATAATCTGTTTAGGCCCAAACGTATGACCCAAACAGGGTGTGAGACTAAATCCCAGTAGGCAACCACCCGAAGATCTGTGCCTAATAGTCAGTGAGTATATGGAAGGTAAAAGTACGGGAACAAAAAATAGGAAGGTAATAAACAATAAACAATCCATAGTTTCAATGCATTCAATTTCATATATCTAACAATAGTTAATCAAGAAAGTAAACACAAACAGGTTACCCTCTAGGAAGTACCCATAGCCTATATCCTTTGGTCCTACCCAGCAACCCAAGAAAGCAGCTAACACAAGGTAACCCTCTGAGAAGTAATCATAGCCTATCCCCTCTGGTCCTACCTCACAAGTACAAGCAACACTGTGGGCAGTACACTCACTCTAACCCCTCTAGTTCACCTTAAGCATAGACTCTCTAAGGAAGCACTCTCCATAAATTCCCCCTATAGTTTTGTATCATAACTAAATTCACTCTAGGGAAGCACTTATGTCATGTTCCCTCTATGTCCCATGTCGAGGAACTACAGATACTCTAAACAAGCACTCAACATCAATTCCCCCTATGGTCTCACATTGTAAAACACTAAAGACACTCTAGATAAGCCCTCAATGTCCATTATCCCAATGATCAATACACTGGGTTCTCACGGCCCTGTGTAAGTCATGAAAGTGTAGAAGTGCGTATCAGCCAAGGTAAACCTCAAGAACTACTTGGATATAATTCTACAATATAATAGCATAACATAACAACAGTCACTCCACCCTACAATACTAGGCATGGAAAAGTAAACAACATCCTAACAGTCAATCAAGACCCAAAGGTCCAAATAGGGAAACATGCATGGGAAAAACATCAAACGCATAACAATCCACCATATTTACAATCAATAATCATCTACTCAGGTATACCATCATAGAAGAGAATCAATAGGGCTAAAAAGGTAAAAGCACAATACCCCATTCATGGGTATTGGGAAAATTTTCACATAAAACTCAAATACTTTCAACAGAAAGGCACAAACCACCTACCTCGATGTTAGGAGATCAATATACATGAATCTCAAAGCTTGATTCACCCTAGAACGACGAAGATCTACAAAAACATCCAAAACATTCAACCCACGATAGCATGAGAAATAAGAGGAATCATGATATGAGGCTCAAGGAGAGGAGATAACATACCGATGTGATACCAACGAAATCGACAACGGTCAAATCAGAGTTAAAATTCTTGTTCGGGGGCTTGGAGGAAGATCAGATCCATACAGAAGCTCTCAACTGAATGAAGTCTAGAAGAAGATGATTATAGCGATTATACATGACCCCAGTATGTTGAATGAAAAACAATACACGACATGTACATTTGGAGTACATGGCTTGTACTATATATTTTCGTACTATGCTTTAGGCAGCCTCCAAAATACCCCACATGGCCATGTCTGTGGCTACTACATGACCAACACACGACCTCCTGCGACAAGGAAGTAAACGACATGTAATAATAAAGTAAATGGAGTGTACTTAGAAAATTTCCATAATTTCCTCTTTTTCTAAAAAACAAACTGAAAGAAAAAACATACCTAAAAAGAATATCTGGGTTCTTACAAACTCCCCCACTTAAAGAAATTCATCCTCGAATTTCCTTAGCACGACGTAGAAGAAGAAACCTTGAACAGCTCCGGCCACTGTGCTCGTACATCGGCCTCCCACTCCCTAGTCACGTCATATACTCACCTGTGCATCCATAACACTCATACCAGAGGAACAGACCAGCCACGAAGAACCTTTGTAATACGATCAACAATCCGAATGGGATTCTCCTCTAATGACACATCCACTTCGAGCTCAACCTCCTTAGGTTGAAAGACATGAGACAGGTCTGAAATGTAATGTCGGGGCTGAGAAACGTGAAAAACATTGTGCATATCCTAGTACCTCTGAGGTAACTACAACCAATAGGTAACCGGACCAACTCTCACCAATACCTCAAATTGTCCGATGTACCTCAGCGAAAGCTTAACCTAACTCCTAATCATGTTGTGTCCCAATCATGGCGTGACATGAAGGAAAACCCGATCCCCGACCTCAAACTCCAGTGGTAGTCTCCGCTAATCAGCATAATACTTCTATCGAGACTGTGTAGTAGCCATCCTTTTCTGAATCAACTCTATCTGCTCTGTGGTCTCCTGAAAAAGATGAGGTCCCATAGAAGCTGCCTCTCCTACCTCCAGCCAATATATGGGTGATCAGCATGGCCTACGGTACAAATCCTCATAAGGTTCCATCTAAATAGTTTCTTGAAAACCATTATTGTAGGAAAACTCTACAAGAGGTATATGATTCTCCAAAGAACCTCCAAAATCCAGAATGCTTGCTCGGATCATGTACTCAAGCACCTGAATCGTATGCATAGACTGGCCATCTGTCTGGGGATGGAAAGCTATACTCAAAATTACCTGTCTACCCAAAGCTTTCAATATCCCCTACCAGACCTGTGAAGTAAAAAATGCATCCCTATCTGAAAAAAATAGAGTGTGGAACTCCATTAATACATATGATCTCATGGATGTACAACCGTACCTGCTCATCAACACTAAAGGTCTCCTTGATTGGAAAGAAGTGAGCAACCTTCGTAAACCTGTCAATGAAAACCCATACCACATCGTTTCGTTGAGGCGATCTTGGAAAACAGGTCACGATATCCATCACAAAATCATTCCACTTCCACTTGAGAATGGGTAACTACAATAAAAGCCCTGCTGGTCGCTGATGTTCTGCCTTCACTTGCTATCAAGTGGAAAACCTCATGACAAAACCAGTAACGCCCCTCTTCATACCTGGCCACCAATACTGACAGTGTAGATCACGATACATATTGGTGACACTAGGATGAACTGCCAAAACTGAGGAATGAAATTCCCATATCAGTTCCTCACGTATGTCTACTAGAACCCATACGTGCCCCTAGAAACGCAAGATATGATCCTCACCTACTATCCATCTAGGAATAGGGTCCTCCCCTGCCACATTCTCCCTTAGGACTAGGTCTTCAGAATCTGATAAATGCCACATTCAAACTCGATCAAGAAGAGTAGAGGTAACAAATAAAGAATATAGAAAAGTCTTCCCCTGTCTGTCATGCACCTACAAATGTATCTCAGAGAATAGAGCCTTAAGCTTCCACTCACTGCTAGACTCCTAAACTGCCTGTATCTGAGTCCTCCTGCTCAACGCATCAGCCACTATGTTTCCTTTCCAAAGCATATAGGAAAGCTTATAGTCAAAGGACTGAAGGTACTCAACTGACCTTCGCTATCTCAAATTCAGATCACGCTGAGTGAAGATGTACTTGATACTCTTGTGGTCGGTGAAAACCTCAAAATTCTCTCCTAGAAGATAGTATCTCCAACTGCGTAAGGCATGAACAAAAACTACCAACTCGAGATCATTCGTCTGGTAATTCCTCTCATGTGGCCTCAACTGCCGAGACCCGTACGCTACGACTCCATCTCCCAGCATAAGAACCGCTCCCGGCCCGATAACTGATGCATCCCAGTAAACCATATAATTCTTCTTCGACTCTATGAAGACAAGTATCAGTGCTGACGTCAACCTCCCCTTCAGCTCCCGAAATTCTGACTCACAAGAATCTGACCATAATAACTTCAAACCCTTCTTAGTCAGTCCCGTCAGTGGCGCTGTTAAGCGTGAAAAGTCATGTATGAAGTGTCTGTAGTATCTAGATAGCCCTAGAAAACTCCACACCTGAAATATGTTATTAGGATTCTCCCAGGAAACTACTACTCTCACCTTTTATGGTTGGACTAATACTCCTGTCTCTAAGATCACATGACCCAAGAAGTGAATCTGATCCATCCAAAAGTGGAATTTTAAGATCTTAGCATATAACTGATGCTCTCTCAGTGTACTCAAAATGAAATCAAGATGGGTGGCATGGTCGTTTTGAGTGTGAGAGTACACCAAGATATCATCAACGAAGACCACCACAAAAGAATCCATGTATAGATGGAAAACTTGGTCCATCAATGCCAGGAAAACTGAAAGCGTGTTCATGAGGCAAAACTGCATAAACATAAACTCGTACAGACCATACCTTCTCCGAAAGGCTGTGTGAGATATATCATATGGTCTAACATGCAACTGGTGGTAACCGGATCTTAGGTAAATCTTCGAGAACACACGGGCTCATAGAAGTTGATCAAATAGACCATAAATCCTAGGCAATGGATATCAGTTATTGACTATCAACTAGTTCAGATTCCGATAGTCCACACAAAGATTGAGGGTACCATCTTCCTTTTTTGTAAATAGGACACTCAAAAACCAAGGATATGAACTGGGTCGGATGAAACCCTTTGCCTACAACCCCTCCAACTGCCTCCTAAGATCCTGCAACTTAGGTGTATCCATCTTATAAGGAGGAATGGACACTGGTGCCACTCTTAGCACAAGATCAATAGAAAATGATACCTCGCGATCTAGAGGAAAACCTGAAAATTCCTCTTGAAACATGTCCCTGAAATGATCCACCACTAGAGGAAAGTATAATTGAGAAGTCCCCTAATCATCCATATATAGACTAGAAATCTGGGTTTTGACTCTTCATAACCCATGATGCTATGGACCAGCTCTGCTCTCCTGGACATCCCATTCGCCCCTATGATGAAATGACCCGCCCTCTAGTGATCTGAAACTCACCCTACAACGATAGAAATCGATTACTGCCTGGAAGGGAACTAACCACTCCATTCCGAGAATGACATCATAGTCTTCCATCTTTAGGACATAGACGTCCCATAAGAAGTGACACTCGCCAACCTCTAGAAGGCACTCCTTACACTGACGCACACTAGATGTTCTCGTTACCAATGGAGTGTCTAGCATCAAGATATCTGCAAAAGAAAAGATACAGATCCCAATGCTATCCACAATGGAAAAAAGATAAAGCTATGGGAAGCCTCTATATCGAAAAGAGTAGAAGCTAAAACTGAGGAAACTAAGATCGTACCTCGAACTGTAGAAGGTATGGGGTCCTGCTCATGCTGGGTCTAGTCTACTACAAAGGTCTGGCCTGCTCCATGGCCCTGTGACCCTGCCTGAACACTCTGAGCTGATCCACCCTACTGTCGGTAAAAACCGAGCAACTGGATACCTTGACCCTAAACTCCACCTCGGCCCGAATGGCCGGTAGAACTCCAGTTTCTTGACTGTTGAGAAACTGGTGGTGCTGCTCTTGATTACAGAGTCATAGAAGAACCCCTGTCACCAGATGTTGGTGAGAATATCTGACAGAAGAGCTAAAGGTGACACATCTTTCCACATGATCGGAACGCCACTGGGTCTTTCGTGCAGTGTGGCCTCATATGCCCGCTCTTCCCACACTGGTAGCACACCACCTGGATACCATAAGAAGTGTCTTTCCTCCTTAGATCATCGTGCGAAGACTCCCAGCGACACTTTCTACTGTCAGTAGGAGGAATGCTAAATCCAGATGCCAAGAAGCCCTGGCTCACAACTCCTGAATCCCTCAGATTGCGATCTATGATCAGAAACTAGTTGATGATAGAATTGATAAAAGTCAACAAGAATATATTCACATTCGATAGGATGTTGTTCTTCAGACTATCCTCGAACTTCCTCACCATGAACAACTGATCACCTTATAAAATAGGCATGAAGTGCTGCAGTTTGGTAAAGTGGGAGGAATACTCCATAACAGAGAGAGTACCCTGCTCCAGAATCATGAAATCCTGGGCTTGATCAGCCCTCAAGGACTCTGGATAGAAGTAGGTAAATAATATGCACAGGAACTTGTCCCATGCCATAACCTACTGGAATCTAGAATTTGAGATCACATCCCACCACCTCTTGGCGGATTCCTGAATAATATATGTAGAGAGCTTGACCCTCATCTCTGGAGGCATCTACAGATGCTCAAAGATCGTTAGAATAGAGTCTATCCATGACTCTACAGCCTGGGGTCCTCCATCCCCTAAGAATGTGGGAGGATGCTGCTGCTGGAAAACCCAGGTCAAATCAGCAATCGACGGGGTAGAAGGCGGTGCCCCCTGAATGGTTTACATCATCCTCATAATGCCTTCCATGAACTGTGCATCAAAACCTATGTTAGGTACAATGGCTGGTGCCAAGGATAGCACAACTGGGGGATATGATGGAAGTCCCAGATCAGCCATGTCTGGTGTCTGATCACCGTTTGGTAACTGGTGTACAACTGGGGGACGTCTCGGTGGCATGACTCTACAAGGTCAAACACACACCTTAAAACAATATTGTCAAGGACTGAAAACTAGATGTTCATGAAGGGAATAGGAGAAAGAAAACACTCAAGATTTATGAAACATGACTACACGACATGTAAAATTCCTACACGGCATGTTCCCTTATGTCATTTACATGGGTGTGTACGTTCTGCCTAAACTGGTCGTGCAAAACCCCAAACACATGGTGTGTTGTCCTGACACACGGTGTGTACTTGAATTCTCTTCACCTATCTGAGTCCTTCTATATGGTCAAGAAAAATGGTTCTCCTAAGAAAATACTACATGGCATGTTCACAGTAGACACGGCATGTACCAGACAAGATTCACCTAGCCCATGTTGTTAATTACACGACCGTCTACACATCTGAAACTACACGGCATGTTCTAGATGGAAACGGCGTGTACGAGAAGGAATAACACCGACCCGTGTTGTTTGTGACACTACCGGGTATCTAGGTCAGACTAGATGGTGAGTTCAATACTAATATGGTGTGTATTGTTTAAGATTTATCCATCCGTGTTGTTAGTTACACGGGCAGTCACAGGGTCAATACTACATGGTGTGCACAACTGGTACACGACGTATTCTCACCAGACTTTCCCCATCCGGGGTCTGTACCCACACAACTGATGACATGGTTAGAGACTACACGGCGTGTACATAGAGTACACGACGTGTACTTAAGAAAAACTATTTCTTCCCGAACCGAAGAACACATGGAGTGTATTATGGGTTTTTCCAGACAGTAATTCTCAGAAACTACTCCGAAACCCAGGAAAACACTGAAATGAACATTGAAAGTTCAAAATTCCAATCCATGAGGGCCCATTCTCCCCGTGAATCAATGTTTTTCATCTTATAAATTTATAAACAGGATAAACATGGAAATAATCCACCAAATTCCAGTCCATGAGGGACCATAAAATCTCAAGAACCAAATTTTGGCATTCATTCAAACAAAACCTTACACAAACAATAACCTATGAAATAATATATATTTTTATCAAGTCATCTATCACAAAAGAATTCATATTCTATACAACATCTATCACAACAAAATGCAATCACTAATGAATCTTGGATAGCATGTAAAGAATGCATGAAATGTGATTTCTAGTAAGTTCCTATATGATTCATGATATGACATACCCTCATCTCATTGGGTTGCGATAGAAATAGAACCTCAATAACGTCAATGGTAAGGGAAAAAAACATGTGAATCACCCAACGATGAAATAAAATCAACATTAAAAACTGAAAAACAAGAAGAATTAAAATCAAACAAGGTATATTGGCTTTTCCCTGTACACGGGTTAGCTACTCCCGCTCACATATTATTACCTAGTACCTATTCCTTCCTATCCCTATCTAAGGCTCCAAACCGTAAGTCAAGAGAAAAGAATTTCTCTAATACCACTTTTTAACATCCCAGTTATGGAAGCCACCCAGAGGCGCCCCATACCCAGTTGGTCACATGGCCTCAAGCGCATTTCGCTGAATGCCAGAGGCTGCCAACTAGTAGCGAGGGCCTTAGGTGTGAGTGTGGGGAAACTATGCCCTCATTGGTAGAGTACACTGTAGATGTAAACAAAAGATAATAATAGCAAAAGCAGTAAATATCCAATGACAGTAAACAGAGGAAAACAGAATAATAATAAACAACTGGAGAGTATATATAAATGATTCATGATACAAATGTATAGGAAAGTATAAAAACAAATCACAATGCTAGAATACAATAGTATTAAACCAAACTACTAAAAAAAGTTAAACGGCTCCTTAACATCCCAAGCCTAATCTTGTTCCCCTGCTCTCCATATCTATAGCATGTCAAGTAACAGAAGTAGAAGGGCGCTTTCCCTTATCTATACCTGCAACAATATAATCTGTTTGGGCCCAAAAGCATGACCCAAACAGGGTGTGAGACTAAATCCCAGTAGGCAACCACATGAAGATCTGTGCCTAATAGTCAATGAGTATATGGCATGGAAAAGTACAGGAAGAGTAAATAGGAAAGTACTCAATAGAAAACCATCCACAGTTCAATGCATTCAATTTCATGTATCAAACAACTGCTAATCAAGTAGGTAAACATAAATAGGCAACCCTCTGGGTAGTACCCACAACCTATCCCCTCGGGTCCTACCCAACTACCCAAGCACGCAGCTAACACAAGGTAACCCTCTGGGAAGTACTCACAACCTATCCCCTGTGGTCCTACCTAATAAGTACATGCCACCCTCTGGGTAGTACACCCAGTCTAACCCCTCTGGTTTAGCTTAAGCATAAACTCTATAATGAAGCACTCTCCATCAATTACCCCTATAGTCTCACATCGTAACTAAAGGCACTCTAAGGAAGCACTTACATCACATTCCCTCTATGGACTGCGTTGAGGAACCACACACACTCTGAGGAAGAACTCAACGTCAATTCCCCCTATCGTCTCGCATCGTAAAACTCTAAAGAAACTCTGGAGAAGCCCTCAACATCCATTCTCCCTATGGTCTATACACTAGGTTCTCTTGTCCCTATGTAAGTCAAGGAAGTGTAGAAGCGCATATCGGCCAAGGTAATCCTCAAGAACTATTTGGATGGAATTCTAGAAAATAACAACATAACCGAACTACAATCACTCCATCCTACAATACTAGTCATGGAAAAGTAAACAGCATCCTAATAGGCAATCAAGACCCAAAGGTATAAACAGGAAAACATGCATGGAAAAAACTTCCAATGTAAAAAGATTCACCATATTCACAAAAAATAATCATCCACTAAGGAATACCAACATAACAGAGAATGAATAGGGCCAAAATGATAAAAGTGTAATACCCCATTCAGGGGTATTGGGAAAATGTGCACATAAAACTCAAATAATTTCAATAGAAAGACACAAACAACCTACATCGACGTTAGGAGATTGATATACATGAATCTCGAAGCTTGATTCACCCTAGAACGATGAAGATCTACAAAAAAGTCCAAAACGTTCAACTGACGATAAATTGATAAAGAGAAAGAATCATGAAACAAAGATAAAATAGAAGAGAGAACATACTGAGGCGATCCCAATGCAATCGACAGTGGTCGAATCGGAGTTCGGATGCTCGGTTGGGGACTCGAAGGAAGATCATGGTCGTTCGAGAGCTCTTGGCCGAACGAGGTCTAGAAGAAGATGATTCTGGCGATTAGACGCGACCCCTGTGTGTTTAATGAAAAAAATACACGGTGTGTACTTTTGGAGTAAATGAAATGTACTTTCTATTTCCATACTCTGATTTAGGAAGCCTCTAAAACACCCCACACGGCCATGTGTGTGGCTACTACACGACCAACAGATGGCCTCCTATGGAAAGGAAGTATATGGCATGTACTCATAAAGTACACGACGTGTACTTAGAAAATTTCCAGAATTTCCTCTTTTTCTCAAAAACGACCAGAAAGGAAAAAAACATACTTGAAAATAAGATCCTGGTTCTTACACTAACCATGCACACACCATTCCAAAGCTCTCTGCCTCAAATTTTATCTTATGTATGGTTTCTACTAGGATTTCCGCACTATTTGGATAAATTGTGTGCAGCCCATTCAGCTCTCCTTTTGTCCTCAAAACTAAGTGAAAGATCACCAAACTCTCCAAATTTACCTCTTACACATTATATCAATAAAAACTAAAATAAAGGGTTACATACCAAAAACCAGGGTTACTAAAAAAGTTGATAATGAAAAAGACCCCCATACAATGCTTCAAAGGGATCCATCTGTATTGAGGCATGACAAGTTTTGTAATATAGAAACTCCACTTATAGTATATCCACTTCCCATGATAAAAAAAATCCATTACACAGGCATGTAACATGTCTTCCAACATTTGTATCTTCTTTTCGGATTGTCCATACTTCCAAGTCTTATATTCCATACTCATTGTCAACTGAGTTCCAAGGTATTTCTAAATAGATTTTGAGGAATGATACATAAATCTTAGATCTCTGTGTGAAAATCGTGAAACTAGTATTCCATGCCTCTTTACCACTTCTCGAATAATGATTTTTAAGAAGTCCTCCACTGTATGAGATTCCTGAAGTGGGATGAAATGGGTTGACTTTCTAAGTTGATCCACTATCACCCATATGGAATCATGTTTCTGAACTGTTCATGGGAGACCTGTTATAAAATCCATTTCTATCTACTCCCATTTCCAAAAAGGACTAGGTAACGAATGAAACATACCTACTATTTGCTGATGCTCTAGTTTGACTTGAAGGCAAGTTAACCATCTTGAAAAAAACTCAACCACCTTCCTTTTCATATCGACCCACCTAAAATGTTCTTTCAATGCCTTATACATATTCTGTATTCTATGATGAACAAACCATCATAAATGGTTCTAATTATGAAGAATTTTTTCTTGAAAAGAAATATGTAAGACCATCTGATTTCTGAACCATGGAACTAAAATCGCATCCAGCCTCTAGTCCTCAATGGTCCCCCCACTATTGAGTTTTGAACTCATAGAAAGACATCCAGAGTCAGACGTTTATGCCTCATTCACCATAACCACCAAATCAATAATGAATTAAACTTGAATGAAAACCACAATATCACCTCGATCTTCACATTCTAATTTATTGATGGCTAGAACCAACATAAACTTCCACACATCTCCAGTTTATTTTTCGTACTAAGTATACCACTTTCTGCTTAATGTATCCAGCACTGAATTTCCCTTTCCAGATGTAACCATCAAGTCAACATAATGCATTTCGAGATACTCCATCCATCTTATTTGTCTCATATTCTAATTGCTTCATGAGAAAATATGCTTCAAGATCTTATGATACATAAACACATTTAATTTCTCATCAAAGAGATAATGACGCCAAGTCTTCAAAGCATGTAATTCAACATCTAACTCCAAATCGTGTCTTGGGTTTTTCTTATCATGAAACTATAACTGACATGATCCATAATAAACAAGAATATTTCCTTTAATGAGAACACATCCCAACCCTGATCTTATAGAATCACAATATAATAAATACCCTTATCTTGATTCTGAAAGTATCAAGATAGGTGCTGATGTAAGGCACACCTTATGCTCTTGAAAAGATTTACGACATTCTTTGTCCCATCATAATGAAACATTATTCCTTGTAAAAGCTATAATAGGTGAGGCTATTTGTTATAAGTCATGAAAAAAGTGTCGGTAATAACTAGATGGATCATGGAAACACATATCCCAAAGCCATTTATTGGAGATTTCCAAGAGATAAGAACCTATGCCTTTTTTGGATCCACCGAAACACCTATTTTAGAAATTATATTGGAAACAATGCATATCTCTTGTATCCAAAAATTACACTTTGATAATTTGGCATACAAATGATGATATCTCAAGATTCCCAACACTGTCGCTATGTGTTGCTCATGATCAGACCTTGTACATGAATATCCCAATATTTCATCCACAAATACCACTATAAAATAATCTAGATACCTCTAAAATATCCAATTCACCAATTCCATAATGATCGTTGGTGCATTCGTAAAACCCAAATCCATTACCGGATACTGGTAATGGATATATCTAATCCTGAATGCTATCTTGTGAATATCATCCTTACGAGCACACAATTAGTGATATCTTGATTGCAAGTCAATTTTGGAGAACCATTGAGCTCCCATCAGATGATGAAACATATCACCAATGTGTGGAATTGTATACTTTTTCTTTATCATAACTTGGTTATGCTTATGATAATACACACACAACCAAAGAGTTACAATAACCTTTTTGAAAAATAAGATCAATGATTTCCATGGAGACATGCTCGGTTGAATGAACCCTTTGCTTTCCATCTCTTCCAAATACACTTACAATTCCATTAATTAAATTTGTGCCATATTATTAGACAAAAGAAAAATATTATTGGTCCTTCAAGAGAGATTAATCTTAAATTCCTTATTACTTATCGGTGGTATCCCTAAGAATTTCTTGGAAAAAACATCAGAAAATGATAAAAAAATCCCTAGAAAAATACCATCCTCAATCTATTCCATAAATTCCAAATTCAAATATACTGTTTGGAATGAGATCATTCTAACTACTAATTACAACAAGAATATTTCACCTATCTTTACATTCTGGTCTCCTCAAAATATATGCTTGATTCCATCATCAGTCATAAAAATGACCCTTTGTGTATAAAATTAGATGTTAGACCTGACTGTTGTCAACCAATCCACACCCAAGATTATTTCATAGAAATCCATTTCTATCATAGAGAAGTCCAATATCATCTTGAATTGATAAAATGTTTTAGAACATGCTTTACACAATGAGGCTCGACATTCTCTTTGACCAAGAGAAGTTTACAATTTTGACATGGAGGGAATCATCTCAACACTTAGATATAGAAAATCAATAGCATGAGAAGAAATAAAAAAATGATATTCACTTGTATCCATCAAAACATTCATAAGTGTAGAATTAAAAATAATCATACCTCTCATAGTTGATGGTCCATACTGATCATTCATAATCAGATGTTCATATCCATATAGTTTCTTGCTTCCAAAATTTTTTCCCCTATTTCGCTGTTGAGATTTACCCTGCTTAGGAGTCAGGGTATTTCTGAAATCACCATGTATAGCTCTATTCTGCTGATGAGAGGTATCCTGCTGCGCTTTCCCTATTGAAGAATACAATGTATGCAAAACCTGAGAAGTGTCCAAAACTCCTGACCATGGAGCACCATCACAATAGTGCTAAAGATTCCCTATATGACTGCAATTATTGAAAACTCTAGGTGGTTCCATACACTGTCACTTCGTATGGTTATATAAAACACATTAAAAACATATCGGATGGATCTTTGGTTTTAGAGGAAGATTTACTGATTCTACTGTCTAATTCTGAGCCATAATCCCACCTTGGAAATAGGTGTTACTCTTCTTATTACTCCCTATATTAGAGTTTCCTATAGTTTCCCATTAGTATCAACATTCTTCCTCCAGCCATATCTCCTGGGATATCTCTTTCTTCTACCATCGCTCTAGTAACCATCATCATATAATTGATTATATAGAGGAGAACAATCTTTGAGAGATTCTCTTGCATCAGACTCGATTCAAAGATGCATGCCTTCAAGGATGCACTGACATCATATTTAGGGGAAAAGTTCACAAAATTCATGAATTAAGATGAATATTCTATCACTGTGAGGCTCTCCTATTTCAAGGTGAAGAAATACATTTTTATTAAAATTCTGAACATATGAGGGTAAAATTTTTTGTTGAAAAAGTCTTTAAAATACTCCCATTCCAGGACTTGTTACAATTTATCCTGAAATTCTAAATCCCACCACTATAATACATGATCCTATATCATATATATTGCCATCGTGACTTTTATTTCTTTTGGTGTGCTAAGGAAATCAAAGATTTGATTCATCTGATTAAGCCCCATATAATCATTTTATGTTTCTAAATCACTCAAAACATATGAGTTGATTATGCTTTTGGAACTAGAAGAAGTGATATACTTTCCTTTATTTATCATGTTAGTTCCCTCTATCCACAAGATAAAAGGATTGGAAAATTCTATAAACTAGTTTCTAGTTCACCTATGGCTTAGGTACAACCAAATTATCAGTATATTCCCCTAGTTTGTTTCTACGACACCTACTAGGTTCCATTTTATGTAAACCGAACAAACATCATAAGTATCAATCTCTAAAAACTGAAGTCTTAAAAATATAAAATTCTACCACATCATACAATCAAAAAATTTAATTCCAAAATTCAAATTTTACTTTGTTCTACCATTTTTGAAAAATTACAACTTATTTTTGAAAATTAAACCATTTTCAAAATACCATAACCATGCTCTTTTTCAAAGCATTCATTTTAAAAATATTTCAATTTTTTTTAAAAATCAACACATTGAACCAAATATTATATCATTACTCAAAATGAGATATGAAATCATAATGGGAAGTTATTTCTATAATGCATTTCATGATCATCTCATTGGATAAACCCATGAAAATGAGATTCCAAATCATATTAGTGTTTCTAAAACACTTATTTACCCAAATACCTGATAACTTATAGTTAAACATAAAAAGGATAGCTATATATTTTTAAGATATTCCTTTTAGTCCCAAAAATCCTACTCCACTCTACAAACCTAACATAAGGAATCAACCAGAATGAATTTCAACTCCAAAACTAAGATAACTGAAGACCAGTTGTTAGCTAATGACCTACCAAGATGATACCACTTGTCAATATGAAAGATGGATCGACCATGACTAATACCATTTTCATCATTCCATCCCACCTCATTGCCTTTAAAAGGTATAAAGATATTACTCGGCCTTAAGATACAACCCCAAGACGCGAAAGGTTGGAAATACATGCCAAGGGGTTCATTAATAGGTGGGGGATGATTTTCCCTTTTAAAGTAAAAAAACTAACCAAACAATCAATAACTAAATAAACCATTACATGATTCATGAGAAAAATGAAATACAATTCAAGAAATTAATTTATATAAAAACCAACTACAAAGAGAACAATTGTATAAGAGTACAAGACAACTAAGTACACAACAAAATAATACAAAACCAACAAAACTAAATGAAAAACACAACTCCAATGCTCCAACCTGCTCCATGATCCACTTCAAAAAACAACCCAAGTATAAATAAGAAACACTAGAGAAGTGTGATAATTTAAGTTTTCGTGTGTATCAATAAAAAATATACAGAAAAAAACCAATGTGAGAAAGAATGGTTGAGTAATGAAACTATGTATTTTTTCCCCAAATTACTTCCCCACTCATGCCACTGGGATAGAACATGTTAGAACATTTATATAAATAAATTTATACAAAACAATTTAAAATATTTTATATCATAATATAAAAACATTTTCATATCAAATAAGTTGTCCAAAAAAAGTAATTTTCCTAGTAAAACAAACAAACAATACTTTAAAATATTCCACAAATTCCATTTTGAAATAACTAATTCCATTCCACATATCCGCACATCCAACAATGCATTTAACCCGGAACACCCTATACTCATGAGTGGTGAGTCATACTTTCACTAAGACATAAATTAGTGAACCATTTTGAAGCATGAAATCTCTATACCTTACCTATCCCACTAAGGATGGGGGAGACTTCGTACCCTTTCCCTTCCTAAATGCATATGAACACTCACAACCAATATTCCAAAAACCAATGCCAAATGAAGATTTTCAACCATTTCAATAAAAATACACTTTTACTGAAAACCCTTTCAAAAATCCATTTAAATAAAACCAAAATTTTATTTAAAACACTTTTAAATGAAATAACCAAACAATCATTATTGAAAACTCATTTTAAAATCTGGTTTCCAACATCCACTTTTCAAAAAATGCCCAATTTCAACAATTCTATAAAATGTCACCAAAGAGGGTTTCCAAAAAAAATTAAAATCAATTAAACAAATAATTTCAATAAAAAAATCAATTTTAAAACAATCCTTCAATCTATAATAATAAAAGTCGAGAGTGAAGCCACCTACCTCAGGATTTATGGTGAAAATGAAGAACGCCACTAAAACGCCAATGAAACCGGGTGGAATCTACAAAAACAAACTTAGATATCTTCCCCTATAATTAGAAAAGACAAATATATTCATATATGGAATCACCAACCTTATAACTATCAAATAAGGAACTATATATAGTAAAATTAGAGAGGGAGCGAAGTATATATAAGGAATAGAAAAAAAACCACCATAAATAATGACTAACCATGATATTCAAGCTTCAAACCACCAAGAAACACATCCGAATCACTTACAAATTGATTTGTAAAGGTTCTCCAACCATTGGTAGGACAAAATATTTATTTATGTCCCATTTAGAAAAACAAAAAGGGAGATAGAGGTGAAAACATGTGAGATCCAGTTTTTTACATATCACTTTTAAACCATGAAGGGTTAGTAATAAGGTTAGGAAAATCATGAAATTACTATGTGGTGACCTCTTACTTAAGGGGGTTATTGCATGGTTGGTCCTCAGAGTAAAAAATAGATGAACCAACCATTAAAATCCCACAATCCCACTTTACACAGATTCTCTTAGGTAGCCACACATTTTTAAAAAACCACGCGCCTACTCATATACCTCCCCCATTGCATTTGTCTCACTGTGAATGGTTTCCAGTAGGTGTTTCATGGTTTCCTTAAACTGTGAACCTACCCTTTACCCCTAGAAAAGCCTCTAAAAATTCCAAACCTCTTCTAAACCCTCCCAAACTTCACCCAAACACTCTATATAATTATAGGGCATAAAATCATGGATACTTACTTGAAACTATGGGTGAAAAAACACCCATTTCAGGCTATGTTATTTCACAGTAGTGATATTCCATACCAATACACCCAGATAAATGCCCTGGACAGTTGAATAAATCTTTACTCCACCCATTAAAAACTATAAAATAGCTTCAAAAAGTTCATCATGATGTGGTCCACGAGGCAGTGAAGACCTACATCACAAGACTGAACAAAACTCCGGATTCTCCATTATTCAAACAACTTCATCTTTATAGGTCATAATTATTTATCAAATTTCTCAATAGACACAACCTAAAAATTACCAAGAGGGTATTTTTTCTAACAACCCCCAGTGGGGGTTTTTAAACTAAAAAAATCCAATTTTGAACCATCACTTTCAAGAACACACAAAAATGATTCACTATTAACCAAATCTAATCCCACCTGATCCATGATCTATGTGAGAAGAATTTTTTTAATGAAATCATACTCATGATTAAAATTTTTAAATTCGAACACATATATTATACCTTGATTCAACATCGAGATACTATCCCCCTTTCAATTATACTCACACATTTTATTTGAAATTTGATAAGGATATTTATCCCCCATTTCAATAAACCTAATGGGATCACTTTTTTGAAAATATTATAGATGATTATTAAATGTATGATAATGAAAAATTATAAAGCGCTCTACCTTTTTCTTAAGATAACATTCCTTTGGTGGGAGTGGGAGTTCCTTCTCTAGTTTTTCTATGTAGATGGATTCAATTATACTCAAAGATCTAAATTATGTCATTAAAAATCAATTTTGGGTAGTGAATTTATTGTAATATCCACCACTGTTTTTTGAGTTGACACATACTCCAATATCTCTAAGAGTTTTTTAACTTTATTCATTTTGAAATGATATTTAATATCAATTTTTATGGTCATAAAATAATGAATTTTATTTTTTCAAAGGTTTATAACACTTGGGTTGTAAAAAATAGGCAATATATGAGATCTAACACCAATTTCAATGCCTTCTAGATGTTATTCATCAAAATAAATGGCACAACATATTTAGTTACAATAAGGTATTTATCCTGAGAAGTTGTTAAATATTTTCAATTGTGATTCTTTATAATCTATGGGATGACAGAACGTCCAAAGTAAAACACACCATTAGATGTATACTTTTATCTATCAACTAAACCTACGCTATATGAATTATTAAATCTCAATATATTATACTATGAATTGATTTTGTAAAAGAGAATATAATTCATAATATTATTGATGAATATAAGATTTATTTTCAAAGATTTTATCTGGCATTAATTGGGAAAACTTTTATATCATATGAATTTACATGTATAGAACACAAAATTTGGTTGAGTTTCTGTCATGTAAATAAAACTACTAACAATTTGTCGATAAATAATCACATCAACCACCTTACCATCTTCATATTTGGATAATTTTACCTAGGAATCTACTGGTGTTGTTATTGACCTTGAATCATACATATAAAGTCTTTTTTGCACTTCCCTTTCATATTTATTATAATAGTTGAAAGTCCCATATTTTCATTGAATTACCTCTAAGCCAAGGAAAAGGGATAATTAACCATTTAATAGAATTTTGAATCCCCACCTCATAATGTCTGAAAATTTAATTCATTGGCTATCATCCATGCTTCCAAAGATAACATCATCGATATATAAAATCAATATTACCTATTGTAATTTTTAATTCTTGATGTAGTGGGTGTGATCACCCCTTATTCTTTGAAAACTAATATTTCTTTTGAGATACTGATCGAACCATGAGTATCATGATCTTGGTTCTTAGTTCTACCTATAAAGAGACTTATTTAACTGACACACTTTATTTTCATCCTCATTTATGGGAAGCCTATTAATTTTCCTAATATATACATCTTCTTTAAGAACTACATTAAGGAATGTTGAATTAATATCCATTTTATAGACCGTGAATTTATTTTTCATAGTCAGGCCTAAGAATAAATGAATTGTTTCAATTCATTCCCTAAGTGGAAATTTATCATTTGAATAAATTCCTTTAATTTTGGAATACACTTTTTTTAAAAATTAATATTATCTCGTTGCCAGATTTACATCCTCATTTTTTTTTTCAGAACACCGATTTAGTTCCCATAAAATTCTAGTCCTTGTGGCCTTGAAATAAATACCCATGTCTTTTTTTCTCAATTTGGCCCAGTTCTATATTAATTGTATTGTCCCAAATTTCATCTTTATCATCATATTTAAAATATTTTTGTTTTATCGATGATAATAGATAAAATTACTACTGATACTTCATCCTTATTCTTTGAACGAGGGATGTTCGGTCTCCCAAAATGTTGTTTTAAATGATTTTAGCACTGTTTGATTGTATGCTTAATCTTATAATCCTGACTATATTTTCATTATAATTTGAAATATTGTCAGATTTGTCTACTAAACTTCAAACCATTCATAATACAAAAATATATTCCTCAATTTCAATTTCAAAAAATGGATAATTTTCATGATAAATCTTCTCACCAAAATTTATAACCCGGTTATATATAGTAGATATCTTCTTATTTTTAACTAGTATGAAATAATTTATTTCAATAATTTTTTTGAGCCTTATATTGAATCCCTTTTAGGATTTTATTTTTGATAAATATATAAGGACGTTTTCTTCACTATAATTAGACTCTATATTTCTTTTCTTTTCATGGTTGAGAATAAGAAACGTACTTCAAAACACCGAAAACTATTTTAAAGAGGGCCTCTTTCTATATAAAATTTTTCAGTGATTTTTATCTTCATTAGGATACAAATATGAATGATTATAGATGTATAACACTATTATAACAACTTCCTTCCAATATTTATTTGGTATGAATTTTTCAATAATTATATTCCTTTCCATGTTTTTGATGATATGAATTCTTCTCCCAATAAATTTTTTTTGATGGGGAGTTCTCACTAATGAAACTTAATGAGTGATACCATTTTTTTCTAGGTATTATTTTCTTGAGGGTATTTATAAATTACATAACATTTTCACTGTATTTTCTTTTTCATTTTTACAGAAACCATTTTTTCATTCTCTCTTCATTATCAAGCGATACAATTAAATACTTCAATTTCATGAGAAATGACCATCAAACAAGACATTCCATGGAATTCATCAATAAAGTAGACATAATATATTTTCAGATTAAATGATTTATGAGTTATTATCCAACAAACATCTATATAAAAAATATATAATACTCTGGATGATTTTCCCTTTATTGACTTATATGTCTTTCAAATAGTTTTAACTTTTTGAAAGGAATCATATAGATGAGTATTGTCACATTTGGGAAAATCATGCGCTCCAAAAATATTCCCCATATTTCCAATGATATGTAGATCATGTGACCAATCTCTTATGCCAAATCATGTTTTCATCTTCTTTGGATAACATGAAAAAAATTTCTTCACTAATTAGATGAATATTCCTCTTTGTTTTTATTTCTTAAAAAACAAGTGAAGACCTCTAGTTTTAAAAATGCACCACTTTTTCCAAATTCAATGGTATGTACTAAGTCACACAATTTATTCACATGTATAATATTGAGGCCAAGTCCTTCCAACAAGAGTAAATATATTTTTCTGATATCCTTAACACCAACCTTGGCCTTCTTAGATCCAACAATTTTATGTTCCCCATCATTTCCAATTCAAACTACACCACCATTTTATTATTTGATACCAATGATAAGATCTTTATTTATGGTCATGTGTTAGGTATACCTATTATCCAAAACCCATAAACCATACCTATAAATTTATCGTAAATATATATATAATATTTTTTCCTTATAATACAATTTTCATTCTTCCATGACTGCTGTGGATTTATATTCTTATTTATTGCATGGTTCTATAATTTTCTCCTCATCTTACAAAACTGAGAAATTATTAAATTTTTTAGTATATTTTTCAACATTACAAATTTTTTTTCCTCCTTTAAGAGTATCATGAGTCACTTATCAATGGACCCTTGAGTCATTATAAGAAACTTTTTTTCCAAACCCTTCACTAAAAATCAATAAACATTAAAATCATAAGAAGATAGTGGAAAATTGTTTCCCTATATTTGTTGTTGATTATCCCTAAAAAATATTTTTTTAATGGAGCACACATATTCAGCATTTCAAAATTTATTATAGTAATAACACATTAATTTTTTCATCATATTTAAATCATTTTTCATAAGATCATAAGCCTTTTGAGTTTCCATATAGTCTTCTTTCCTTATGGGAGTTATTGGTTGTGGCCTAGAACAAGGCATTATTGTCATCAAATAATGATCACGATACGCTATAGATCTCTATTTATTTTTAAAATGATGCCCTAGTGGGAAGGGGATATTCTCTTATATAGTCAGAATAGAGAATCCAATAACTTTAGTTGGGGATATTATCTTGGAGAAAATCGATATCTTTCCAGATGAAATGAGTCTTTCTTGATCCTCAAACTTTAATCAAATATAAATGGATTCTTCTATGAGTACTTCGATTATTTTTAACCCTTTATTTCATAGTATTGGTCAATCCATCTATGATTAAAGAATTTTCATCCTCTTTGATCATAATCATTATTTATTTTTCAACGTAATTAAAAATTATTGAAATAATATTTTTCAATCTCAAATTTTAGTTTTGACTTCACTTCTTTTTATTATCGCATATAAATTTTTTTTTCCTAAACAACTACATTTTCCTTGTTTTTTGTGCCCTTCATCTATCAAGTTCTTTAAGGGATTCTATATTCTCAACATGAAGAGCTTCTCTACCCACAAAATCATTATTTTTAGCATCAATATAATTATTTTATAGTATCTCAATAATAGCTACTAAATTATCTTCACTGAGGTCCATGTAAACCTTATCTTATTCTAGTTTGAACTCATTTGGTCGTTCATGTTCATGAGATAACATATTTTTCATCTTAAAATTTTTTTACTATAGTTTTATCATATTTTTTCACTTTTAAAATGTTTCTTCATAGATTATTCATTCTCATTATTTGGAATATTTTTAAATCTCCTAGAAGTGAGATGTCCTACGTTACCACATTGGAAGTCAGCAAGTGGAAGCTTGCATTTGAAATGTATTTTTCCCCTATAAAGGTCATGGGAAAGGAAATCCATCACCTCATCAACTTCATCATCATTTTAATCATATTTAAAAGAAAATTTCTTCATTTCCTTGAATGTAAATCTCTAATAATTTTTCCTTCACTATACCATCATTAATATAATTTCTCATTTCATATGAAATAAGTGGAAAATGAAGTGTTTATAAAGATATGTCATTGAGTTCAATGTCTTCAAGAAAAAATAACATTTCATTAAACTATAGAGGATTTATCCTCCTGAATAATTTAATAGTTTTAATATCATTAATATTTTTTCAAAGACCACACATGTCTTCTATAAGAGAATTTAGATGGTCATGTAATGTAACAATGGTTCCTTTCAGACTCATAATCAAATATTAAAATATATTCCACACCACATAAAACTTTTCATCTTAATGTTTGGAATCACATTTATAAATATTTAAGATATTTTCCCACATAGAAGAATATTTTTTTAATACATTATAATGGTGTATATTGGGTTATCCAGATCCCCCCCATAAATAATTGATTTCCTTTGAATCCATATCCAATTTACTTTAGTATATATCTAATAAAGCCCCTATTTCCATGTTTTCAAATATATAATGACTAAATTCTATGTAGACTTCCATTCTAAATGACTTTAAGTACTACTGCATTCTGTTCTTACATAACTAAAAATATTTTCCTTCAAGAAATGGCATGCCTATATGATTAAAAACCTATAAAAATACCATTATTTTGACAGAGATTAAAAATCACCCCAAGGAACTACTCAGATACCCATTATTAGACCCTGATAAATTAAAATACCTGGGGGGGTGGTAAAACAACCAAATATTTTCATAAATAAATATCCCATATTTTTAGATAAATATTCATTAACTTTCATAAACAAACTCTAAAAAACCATAATAGTTTAGTATTTGTAGAGAATAGAAACACTATATTCTTATTTAGTGAATGATCTTCAACATATACAATAAATATCTCCTCACAAAATAATACTCTTTGGAATACCATATCTAATCAATTATACATAACATCGAGAAGGAAACAAAAGAAAGTGTGAGATTAAATGATTAGTAAGGGTAATCAAAGGAGATATCAATTCAATAATCATATTAAATCATAACATAAGATTAAGAAAATATGATAATGAAAATAACATACAATGTTCATACCAATCCTATCATAGATCATAAAAATTATTTGTGGAAGAAAACATTGTCATTTCAAAAAACATGGGCCATAAGAGTGAGAAAACATCATAAATCAACCATGAACCATAAACTCATGTAATAAAAGGGTGTCACCATAATAAATATAGAAAATCATTTCACATGTTAAGTTTATCTACGTAGACCATCTAAAAAGTGGATAGTGTATTATCACATATTTCCCTTTGTGGATTAGGATGAACCTATTTTCCATAGTGGATCTGGAAACACCTATTCCCATAATAGATCAGGACGCACCTATTTTCCCTTGAGGATCAAGACCATCAACATGATTCTTATTATTATCTCATGAGATATAAATATTTACCCATTGCATTGGAGGGAGATATAGGTACCACCTATAACAAAATGAAAAAATAATTATGTGTTCCAAAAAATCATCAAACATTCATCATATCCTCACATCATAACCCTTGTAATGAAAACAAGTTTTATAAACATGTTATCAACTCACCATATCATTACCCATGAAAAATAAATGGGTTTCATAAAAATATTATCAATATAAACATTATCCAAAAAGAGACATAATAAAGAATGTATCATTTAATCATATTGTTATAAAAGTATATATAACATAAAATAATCTCATTTTAGTTGAAAAATTATTTTGAAATATCACTTGGAATATTTATTGAGGAAAATGACTTTTCTATTTTAAAATAACTTATCTTCTTAAAAATATGTGAAATTTTAAATGAAAAAATTTGTTTGAAGATAAAAATTAAAACATATTAAGGAAGATTAAAATAATTGAGGAATCGTGATAGTGGGAAAATTTTCTCATTATGTATATATTGAAGAATAATTCCTTTTATATTTTTTAGAGAAGTCGAAAAGAGCCTCTTTCAGAAAAAACAAAAATATTCATTTCAAACCGTTTCTAAAAAAGAAAAAAATCGGTAAAATGGTATTAAATATTTTTAGTAGAATAGTAAAAAAAATTTGAAATCATTTTTATAAAAAATTTCCATCTAAGAGAAATAATTCACAATGGAGATGTAAAATTAACAAATCCTAAATAATGATGAGATTGTGAAATAAACCCTTACCGCTTCAGTAAATTTTGAATCATAACCCTGTGAAGTAAATAAACATAAATGTATATTTAAATCCCTATAACATTCATATTATGAATCATAAATTTAATTCATTTTAAATATACACACCACTAAAAGGAAACAAGTGGTGAATATGGTTTTTGTCCCATATAAATAAAAGTGAGAAAAAAATCCCTTACCTCAAGTCTCACCTTTCCTTGTTCAAGTTAAAAACACTTGTATAATAAATATAGAATTATTATAAATGTATTCCATGAGCATAATAATATATATCACACTTTTTATGATATATTTATATCATATATTCACATGTTTATTCGTAATTTGTTTTATTAAAATCACGTTTTTCTGTGATAATTGCTTCATTTTCCAGGCATATTACAGTTTGGTTGTCCCAATCCTTGTACATTGACCATGGTACAATAATTTACAGAATTTTTATCATGGTATAAAAGTAATATATATTAATTATATACATATTTACAATCATTCATAAAAAATAGAGATTGAGAAATGAATTTCACAGTTAATGGAGACGGTATGTCGTACGTACCCATGGACACTATTTCCATTTTTCGACTGATGAAATGAAAGAAAGGTAAATATTAATTAACCTTTATAGTGAAATTATTATATCATATATATTAATCATATTCATAAAATAAATCCTTATTAACATCCATGTTAAATATAAAATAAAAACCAATCACATCGCATCGTGGAGATGTTAGTCCATACATATGCCCAAACGACATTATCGTTTCCTAAAGGATTGGATGTTAAAAAGGTAGGCATGATATTATCATTACAGAAGTATAATTATTTCATAAATATAATATATAAAAATTTAACACATTATAATACCCATACATAAAATTTCGTGATGATAAATGAATGGTATCTCTACATGGAGAAGGTAAGGCGTACGTACACATGAGTGATAATTTCACTTATTATTTGATGAGAAAGAGGGTTTATAATAGATATTTCATAATCATAATTAAATTTAAGAATATTTAGGACAATTTAATTATTAGTTTATGATAAATATAACATATTTAGATCAGGAAAATATGAATATAAAAATAAAGTGATTGGTTAGAGTGATTACTTCTTCTTCAAAAGGGCTCCTTTAGATCTCCTCTAAAGGTCTGCATGGTTGGTCTTTAATGAATACGAGAACCACTATAATGTAGATAGGTAAGTTTAGAAGATAATTTGGAAGAGTATGGCTGAGATATAAGGCAGAAAATGTTGCAATGAAGTTCTTAAGTAGATGTATTTTTAGAATTTAGGTGACGAGAACATTTGGAATTTCTCGAAAGATTAAAATATATTAAGATTAATCTAGAGACAATTGGCACCAAATGGTATATAAATTAATAGGGGATGAAATTATAGACCATATAATCCCTAAATATTTATTATTTAATATTTTTATGATATTTAATTAATTTAATAAAATATTAATTCCTTAAAATATTATTATTTTTAATTTTGATACAATTCATTACATTGTCATTAAAAACATCAAAATAAAAAGAAAAAGAAAAAAACTATCTTATTATAACATAAAAATGTTATGGTAATCTAGAAAATTCATGGATCACCTTAAATATCTCAAATTATGTTACTTTTAATATTTCTAGTATCATTTATTTGATATTTTCCATTAATTGACTAATTATTGTGGCAATGTTGTTTAATTAATTAAGGAAATTATTCGTTCACTAAAAATTAAAAATAAATTATGATGATTTAAATAAGTATTTTTTATTTAAAATTAAAATTTATTCTCAAAAATAACTTCAGGATAACACCATATTAAAAATATTACAGTTATTAAATCTAGATCATGCTTGGATTGACATTTCTTTAAATAAAATTTTATAAATATCATTATCATATCAAAGTGGCATAAAATGGTCATAAATTATACCCATGTATGACTATGACTGAGATATACTCATATAATAATATTTATTCATTTTTTTCTCTCATTTAATATTTCTTATCATTTTATTTTAAAGCTAAATTAACTGATTACTCTTTACTATGGTAATAAAAATTACCAAGGTTGATATTCATATTGAAAAAATATAAAAGGGACCGATATACTAAATTTATACCTAATTAATTAAAATATTTAACCCATTTTTTTTAAAAAAAAGACAAAAGTGGAGAAAATTAATTTTAAAGTAAGTACGCACAGTGTGACAAAACTTATTTTTAAGAAGAATATATTCTTAAGTATAAAAATAAATTGATTCTTATAATAGTATTAAAAAAATATTTCTTGAACATACAAAACATTTTTTGAATTATATAATATATAAATTTCATTAAAATCATTCACCAATAGGAATTAATTTAATATATTTACATTAAATTTATTTCACGCATAAAATAATTTTTCAGAAAAACATCACTTTTTTTAAATTTTTAAATATATCAATTTTATAACTAATGGTTTCATTTTATAAATATTCATACCATATATTTTTCGAAATATATTTATTACTATTAATACCCACCAATCTAATGACCATGTGATAATGAACTCATAATATTTTAATAATGTTACACATTCTGTTTAAACTCATTTTTCTGTGAAAAATAATCTATCAAATAAATAAAGTTATTTATATGTATAAATTTCATAAAAATAACAGGGTGTTATAAGGGGAGGGGTGAATTTTTTTATTATATAATAATTGAATTTAAACCCTTGATCTTGATCTCATTATCTGAATTTGATAAATACTCTAATATCTCCCTCAAAATCTCTCCAAGAGCATTGACAATATTAAAGAACACGAGACAATTTACTTGGTGCTCCCTCACTGGGATACCCTAATGAGAATACATGACAATGTGACTATACACTAAAAATAATTAATGTCATTTCTTTTAAATTATTGATTTGGAGTGTACACACTCACTATCATAGTTTACAACAATGAACAGAGGTAAATCTCATTTCTCTCCTTCAATAGAGAACTCACTGCTCCTCCTAGCTCTATCTTATTCTTCATAATATGATGATTTAAATGCACAGCATAAACAATGTTTCTACTTTGTACTACAGTTTTGAACATACATAGAGAAAATAGATTCCTAAAACATGTCATACATCATCTTGTACCTTGTAAAATTGATCGATAATCCCCTTTAATATTTCCAGTAATAACATGATTTCCATTTTTATTTTACATGCTCTATTATTTATGTAATGTTATATATATATCACCCTAATATAGAGTCCATCATTTTTAAATATCTTCAATCATGTGCATTTCACTCTTGGAAATTTATGAGGCTTAATAGACATTTAAATATGTACAGTAACCATTTAAAAAAAATGATTATAAATTCCATAAATACCTTAATAACCATGATACATATTCTCTATATTTTTATTATTTTAACATTGAAATGAATAGTAAAATGGATTACTTCTAGTCTCCATAGTATAGAATGTGTATCCCTAGAAAAAATTCCCTTTAATGTGACTATATCTATGAACTATTTTCCATTTTTTTACTTCCACATTTGGAACCTAAAACACTCCTCAGATAGGTTGACCATGATCATCAATGTGTATAACATTTTATCACTTTTTCATAGAGGTTTTCCAAAATTTCATCCAGAAAGTACCATTACGGAAAGCTCCCTTCCCATTTCGGGCCTCCCTATTTCTCATAGGTGGAATTATAGGACAAAAAACATAGTGAAAAAACATGGTACACATTAGTTAGCCATGTTTTCCATCATTAAATTTATATCTCCAATAGAGAGGAACTGCTTGACCATGGCCTCCACTTATGCCATCATACCCATTCTGGGCTATGACATTTCACACAAGTGATCATCCCGACCAAAACACCCATGTAAATGGAATGGTCACTCAAAACAATATCCACTCTATCCATTACAAAAAAAAATTCTTGATCAATTTCACCATGACATGGTTTATGTCATGGTGAAGACCTTCTTCACTAGAATGAAAAAAACCCCCATTCATCTTTTGTTCAAACAACTTCATCTTTTTAAGTATCTGTTTTCAAATTTGTCTATGAACATATTGTAGAAATTCCTAATAGAGGATTTTTAAAAAATTATAGTGTTTTTGGTTTCTTAAATATTTAATTTTATAAAAATAATAAGATATTTAAAAAATTCTCTCACAAAATCATCTTCTTAGACATTATCTAATGATATATAGTTCAATGAACTAGAACTCATGTTCTCAATGGTTCTACCCTATCAACTAATTATAAATTATCTAATAGGTTATAAATTTCTAAATTTTATACACTCTGTCAACATGTACTAAACATATGAAATTGTTATCAGGGAACATGGTCCTATCATGTTAAATATTACTCTTAAATTTACCTTTATTTAGGAATTGTTTTCCTATAGGGAGAACACTCATAATTCAGTTAGGTTGAAAAAAAACCCACAAATAGACTTAGAAGTACAACATCAAAGGAAAGTGAAAAGTCTAATTGGAATTTTTTTTAAAATAATATAAATTCACAAGATGAATTAATTGAGACGAAATTGTGATTCTTATCAATGGACAAGTCTATCCCCTCTTCTAGAACCATCTCAATAATCACAGACTCTAGACTATAATGAGAAAATAATTAAAACCCAAAATTTTTAGATTATTTTTAGGAATTTCAAGAAAAAGGATATAGGTGACATGAATTTAAATATATCCATAAATCATAAAAATATTATAATAATATAAACAATTCTATGTCCTGAGTAGTATAGAACCTTAAATGCATGTGAATAGATTTCTCAGATTTTATGACACATTAATGTATATTGGGGGTGGAAGGTGATGCCATGATACCATTATTACCATTTCTATAATAATTCATTACTAAATATTAGTTGGATATTTTTGACCCATGCACCATATTCACATGGTATGTATTTAAAATAAAATTATTAGGTCGATATTACACAACAATTTTTTTGAAGAATAAGTGATACCTCATATCCTTCTTCCAAACTGAGTAAGAATTATGGGGAGAATTCTGGGAAATATTCAAGTCTAGTTTAAGGATTTTTCCTCATCATGTAATAATGTTGGAAAACTAGTTATAATCTATCATCAATATACTTAAAATAGAGATTAAGTTAGTAGTAGATACAACTACTAACAATGTGTTCAATGAGATGGATTATAAATATCTATACACATTAATTAGAAAAATATAAGAACATAGTTTCTAAGGGTTGAAGTATTTTTTAAGAGGTAAATAATGTGTGCATCGATTCAATTCTCATACATTTATAGTTGAATAATTTGATTCTCTTTATAAAAGGATAGATAAGCTTTTAATGTGTCTATCTTATCAGGTTTATATAGTTCAAGTTAAAACTTACCCACACTTTGGAAGATATCATGATTATTCAATGTTTCCATGTAATATATATATTAAAAAAAATCTGAAGGTAACTTATTTAGATATAATATATTAAATTATGAAAAACATTATAACACAAACTGGTTAAACAATAACCAAAATCTAAACTGGAAGAAACTATTGGGTACTAAACCACTCGACAAGAACATATATTCACACGGATTTCCTACTCAAACCAACATAAAAACTATAGTAAAATTTTAAAGGAATGTTTCTCAATAGAACTATTTAATCCCTCATATTAGAAAAATAATACATAGCTAAAATGAAAACGACAAACTCTGCTCTTATTATAACACAAAGTAAACCTGATTTGAAATAACTCAAAGAAAAATTAATATTTATCACTCAATAAATGTTTGATATTCAAGAGCCATAAATCTAAAACATGAAGAATTATTTGTATAACATTAAAAATTAATTAGGTTATATATCTTCACAAATACATAAATGGAAAAAAAAACTCTTCCGAGAAATACAAGATTCATCCCAAGAAAAGACGGAAAATGAAACACATTAAAAATTGATACACAATTTTCAAAGTGATAAGTTCTTTATTTTCAACTAATATAAGATACAAATGAACCTTATTTGAAGGATTCAACAAAAAAATATATTCAAGTTAAATGAAAATAGAAGGAAGAACAAAATAACATGATGAATCTAGAAAAAGAAGAAATTGAAAGAAGAATAAATGATTCGATGAAAGGGTATATGATCACACACCACCTCATACATTTCCATTAGTAAAAAATAAAAGGAATTTGGATGGTAAATTGGTAAAATTCATGGAGATATTTAATAAAATTCACATAAATAATCAATTTATAGATTTTAGAACACAAATTACTCACTATGATACATTTATCAAAGATATGATGTATAAAATAATAATGATTGATGATGTAAAATCTATTTTAATTCATGATGAATGTTCGATAGTTATAAGCATATCCACACATTACAAACTGATATACCCTAGAAGATTCACTTTAACCTAAAATATTGGAGAATATTAGTTTGGGATAGATATATTTCAGCACAAATATATCATTACCATCATTCCATTTTGAGTTCCTAAAGAACTAATTATCAATGAATTTGACCCTTATAATTCGCATTAAGATCTATTTTTGATAATTAAGGAGGAGAATTAAATTTTAGGGTTTGAGAAAAAATATAACATTTAAAATCCTTAATGATATGGAAAAACCATTAGTGGTTGGATATCATTTCATGGATAATATTGAAAAATGAGACTAGTTATAAAAGTAAGTACTAAATATTTAATATTTTTATTAGGAAAATGAGGATTTAACTAAATCAATTGAAAAAGATGAATTTATCAAAAACATATTTATGTCATTGGATATATAAGAGTTCACATCTCTAGTACCGTCACTTGAGAAACCTCCAACACTTGAGCATATATTTCTTCCACCTAACATGAGATACAATTATTATAAATATTCAAACACCTTAGAAGTCATTGTAAATAATGATATTTCAAGTGAATAAAAAATTAAAATACTCAATCATTCATTGCAAAGGAAGTCTAAAATAGTTTGAATGGTAATTAATTTTTAAAGGTATAATTCCAACCATCTATACTCAAATAATACATTGTATGATACTTACATACCTTTTAGGTAGTCATAATGATGCTTAATACATCCTATGAAAGAAGTATTGGAGAAATAAGTCTTGAAGAAAGAAGTTATTAAATTTTCATTCCTAGATTAATATTTTATATCATTTATAGTCTATGGGTCAGTACATTGTAAGTGGTATATAAATAGGGCAAGACCATAGTGGTTGAAAATAAAAATGTATAATTAAAAACCACTATAATAGTAACTAAATGGAGAGTGCATGTTGACTACCATAAATTGAATTATAATAACATAAAGGGGAACATCCTTTACTATTCATTGAAAAAATTCTTGAATATCTGGTAGGAAGAGATTATTATTGTTTTCTAGATGGACACTCATGTTATAATAAAATAGTTTCCACTCTAGAAGATCAAGAGAAAATAATTTCCACCTATCTATATGGTTCATTATCTTATCAGTGAATTCCTTTTTGTAATGTCAAAAACACCATAAATGTTTTAATGATTCCTGATGGAAAAATTTCATAATATGATTGAAGATTTATTATAAATATTCATGTAAGAGTTATCTATTTATGAAAATTCCTTATATAAATGTTTAAAACATTTAGATAATGTTTTTGAATGATTTTTATAAAAGGGTTTGGTGAAAAATTTATAAAAATGGCACATCATTAAATAAATTGGGATATCTTTAAGCAATAAAATTTCAAATAAATATTTTGATGTCAACCCATAAAAAATCATTAAAATTTATAATCCACCCTTACCTATAGTAGTTCATGCTATCAGAGTTATTATTGGTCATGTGGGAATCTACTTACTCTTAATTAAGGATTTATTAGTTTTTTCCCATCCCATGACCACCCTGTTATGAAATTATATCACTTTTCATATTTTCTTATATGTTATTAAGCTCTTCAATTATTAAGTATTTTATTTGTAGAAGACCTGATAATTATTTTACCATAAAAGGAACAATTATTTGAATTAATGTTTGATGCATGTGACTAGTTGTTGGTGATAATATTGGACAAGGGAAATAATGGATTATAGACCACTCTATTATACTACCTTCACATTGAATGATTCTCCATATAATTACACAACATATAAAAAACCAATGATCTAAGTTTTAATCACACTTTATAAATTATATTTATAATGATTGTTCAAGAAACTCACTATTTATATGGATAAATCTACAATTTTTTATTTGATAAACATGAATTATTATAATCCCAAACTCATTCTGTATATCCTCATAGTCTATGAATTTGACATTGAAATCAAGGATAAAAAGGAAACTAATAATGGAATTATTTATTATTTATCATTCTTATGACGGACCAAAAATGAAATCAATGTTATAATAATAAATGTAACATTTATTGATAAAAAATATATACCACTGAGACCACCACACCATAGTAAGATGATTTCATTAACTTTTTATCATGAAGTGTAGGGAATCCAAATTTATAAAATGGGAAAAGGATATATTTTTCTGAATGAAGCATGCAATTACTACTAGGATAATTTGTTAAAATTCAAATACAATATGGATAAAATGATTAGAATATATAAACTAGGGGAATAAGTTGATTTTATTTTGAATTATTCCATTATGAAAATTTGGAAGACAATATGGAATTCATCATACAATTAGAAAAGTGTTTTAATATGAATTATATTATCCCACCCTATATCAGGATATTTGAGAGTTTATCTTGAACTGTGATAAATTTCGAAGTACAAGAGGATTTTGTTGTAAGCATGATATACCAGAACACCCCATTAAGGTTATTGAAATTTTTTACATATGTGTAATTGAATTCACGGGTCCTTTTCCAAAACCATTTGGTAAATAATACATCCTACTCTACATTGGCTACATGTTAATGTTTGTGGAAGAAAAATCATGTGAAAAACACATTAATCACATTATAATTATCATTTTGTGATATTAAAATTATAATAATTAGTGGTCAAAATACTCACTTTAATAAAAAATATTTCAAAAATTAATGGCTGTCAAAATATTCCACCATTACATGAGCTTCTCATATCATTCACATAAAAATGTAAAATATGAAATTTGAAAATGGGAGATCTAATGCATCGTTGAGAAAAATGTGAATACTTATTGAAAATAATGGGCCACTAAATTTTTTATGCACATTGGTCATACATGAAATCCTAAATTACACTAAAGTCAATGTACCCATACTACATAGTATTTAGAAAAACATATCACCAATCTATAAACCTAGAATATAAATTGTTTTTGGAGAGTAATGAAATTAAACATGGATTTCAGAACTTCCTAAGAAAATTTCATTATATAGATGAAAAAATCAATTGATATATATATATATATAAACATATGAAAATGAAATGATCTATAAGGAGAAAAACCATCTCTTTTATGATAAGAAAATTCAATAATAAAATTTTCCACTGGGTGAAAATTCTTTTTCAACTCTAGAATTAGGGTAATCGATGGAAATATTATATCAAAGTGGTTGAGGATGCACACTATCATAATTATATATCCCTATGGTGTTGTTGAAAATTTTTATGAGAATATTCAACCATTTATGTTGAATTTTTAATGCCTCAAAAATATATCATACATAAGATATTATATTCATCTTTAAAGAAATTAATTTAAAATGAGAGGCCATTAATCATGCTAAAAAAATTAAACCTTTTACTAATTAGGAGGCAAACCGACTTCTTTTAAGATCCTCAATCTTTGTTTATTGACTATTTTTTATTGGTCTAATTAACTCAGATTCATAATTTAAATGAATCATATATGATAGTTTATTATCCTCTTAATATTATGATCATAATTTATCATGAGATTTATCAAATGTATGAGAGGAAAAAGTTTAAAATTCCTTATGAGTGGTTTCCGATTGAAACGTTAGAGAGGATGAACCTAAAAAAAGAACTATCGAGTTGGAGGACACCACTTGAAATATGTAAAATTGGATAACGAGTTCATATAAAAGGGGAAAATCCTAAATTTTTATGTATATTTTTCTATTTGAGTATGTTGAACATAGAACTTTATGGGAGAAAACCCATTACATTTAGTTTTTTAGAAATAAAACTAGTATGTTCATACATTCTTAAAATTCTTTTAAAATTTTAGTGGATTTTTTTATTCTATTTAATATATTTGTTCATTTATGAGATCTCATTATTTTTGGGATAACCTTTTGATAGGATGTGGTTTTGTGTTTTTAATTTTTGATCCTTTTAGGTACATTATCATATAATAATAAATAGATATATGTGGACTATCCATATTTATCCTTAATTACTCAAGTAACTATTACTTTTTTGTTATATTTTATTTACACTTCTAAAGACACCCAATAAAATAAATAGAAAAACATTAAAAAAAGAAAATGAGAAAAACTAACATCTTTTTCATTATTAATCCCACATGAAAAACATTGTATATCTATAGTAACATAGTTGGGGACATACCATATATGTCCTTTTTTAGTTTTATAATATGATTTACGATTAATGATTTGATTATTGATATAATGATTTAGATTATTTTTAATATCATTCTTTTATTTTTTTTTTCTGAAACATGTTTATTTTTTAGAAAATTATTTTCACTCTTGATCGTCCGTGCAAAAAACATTACATTTACATACCTGAGGAAACATTGGACCCTTTTTACATCACTTCATATTTCGATTTGTTTGTGCAATGTTGACTAAATTATGTCTTTCAGAACATTCCATGTTTATCTATCAAACCAATAAAAAAAATTAATGATATAATGAAATGACCAAGGCATTTATTTGTTTTATCTATCCCCTTTGATCTATTGAGAATCCCTTTCATGATTTTTAATTTTTACTCTTTATAATCCTTGAAAAATTATTTTTCGGATGAGAATATAATAGATAACCTTCCATACCCATATCTTAAATATTTTCATGATTATTTTCAATATAAGTGATGAGGAGAGAGTTATACATAGAGACGGCTATTTAAGGGACAATGAATCATTTGATACACAAGGATAAGAATGTACTCATCATTTTATATATTATCATTTTGAGATTAATTCCATTCATTACATTAATATTTTTATATAGAAATATAAAATCATTTTGGTTTCAACAATGAGTTTATTTTTGGTTATTGTGTAGTAACATTCCCCTATAAGGGTACCTATAAAATTTATAACCCAATACTATTTTAGGTAAAGAGTTTTGATATGATCTACTTTCATTATTATTCTATAGATTATGAGAAACTTTTTTACCTTTTTCTATGAGATATAATCTTATATCTAGTTTATGGGGATTTGGATATGGTACCCACATGTTTATCTTCCCATTATATTTGAGTGAGTTCCTCCCCCTATTAATTTTATGTGTATAAATATCTTAATTTTCATGGGGATGAGTAACCATTTCAATGCGGAGAAGTGAGATTTTAAGGGATACATTTTTATTGAAATTTAAAATTTATATTGTATTTATTTCAAGACTCAATCATCATTTTAACCAAAAAAACGTCATAGGTGTTATAACACACAATTTCACAATCTAAGAGAAAATTTGAACATAATGTGAAGTTTTCAATATCAATGAATTATTTTTATTTCCACTAATATAGATATAAAATTCCTGATAAGAATATAGTGAGCATTCAAGCAAATGATGATTGTGCATAACATTGTTCAAAATTGCTCTCAGCGATGAGAGTAATGGAAAGGAAGGTCTCATGATGTATAATTGTAGATTCTTTTCTTGAAACTAATATAACCGGAAGGTATTTTTTTTGAAAATTAGGATATTGAAATAAGTAAGATATTTCTAAGTTAAATGAAACGAAAATTTTTAAACTTCTTATTGCGATGTTTTAATCCATATAGGGGAATTATTTATTTATTTTTTATAGTTTTTCCTAGAAGTGAAATTTTTATATATCGATGGTTTTATATACATGTAAATAATTAATTTTTTTTATAAATGTGATCTTAATTAAAATTAATTAGGTTAACCATTTTTAGTGTTTCACTTCATTTTTATAATGTTGTAGATATTTTGGATATATTTATAATTTTATTGAAATATATTTTAATCATATTTATTTATAGTTATTATCTATACATATTGATTATACAGATTATTTTATATGTAATTTAATATTAAATTTCAATATTAGTGTTATTTTTATTACTAGGGTTATAAGTATTTGTATTTCAATTATTATTTCTAATATATATTATGTTTAACTATTATTATTAGTATTATAATATTATTATATAATTATTTATATTTTTTCAAATAATTTTAAACAAGTTTTTAATCTTAATTATTATCCTTAATTATCTAATTATATATATATATATATTCATTTTTCTTTATATCAGTATTTAATTAGATAATATTAATTGCATCACATGCCTTTTTAGGGTCATGTTTAATGATGATTTTTTAGTTAAATTCATTTTAAATTTTATTATTATCCTTTTAATTAGATTTTTTGTTGAAGATAACATTTAAAAATTATACCTGGAAAACTTAATTATTAGTCAATTAAGTGACAGTGAGTAGGTTATTTGTTTTAACTGATCATATCACAAATGAGTGATGCAATGTTTTGAGAAATGAGTCTTATCATTTCTACAACTCGGTCAACATTCAAGCTAGTCTCCTGACTTATTTATATCCTTAGAGAATGAGACATTAAACAAATTAAGAGATAAAAATAAGCTTCCTAAAATGATTATAAAATTTCAATTGATAATAAGTTTTTATAATAATGATTTAATCAATGAAATAAACAATTTGATGATGTGAGTAGTGGTTTCCTTACATCATTAACAACCTCAAAAAATCACATTTATCGACCACTTATTCATTATTAAATCACATTATTTCTATTGTCATTAGTTTCCTTAATTTTCAATTTTATAAAAATAATAAAATACAAAAATTTCTTTTATGAATTAACTTCCCTTGATATTATTAAAATTTAATTAGTTTAATGACCTAGAATCCATGTTTATTTTGGTTTAACCATGATATACACTTCTAGAGTATATATTTTGTTGTAAATTAATAAATCTGGCATATTGAGATACTTCATTCCATTCATCTTTAGTGAAAGGTACATATTTGTCATTTTTTATACATGGTTTCAGTTTTGGGTATCATGGTGATATTGGGATTATGGTTTCAAATGTCTTTTTTCATTGAATATGTGAGATTAATTCCTTATAAAACACTCACTAATATTATAGTGGAACATGATAGTGTTTGACAGGGTGTTATTAGAGGTATTTTTTTTATCTTGGTTGGATAGTTTTTGTTCATCTACATATGGTTATTGTGTCTTGGTTTGTTTCCTTGTTTTCCACAATGATGTGATACCAAGTTTTGTTAAATATTGTTTTAAATAATTTGTTTTTGAATTAAAATTAATTGACACACACACACACATATATATATATATCAGGATATTTATTTTTTGTTTGGGAAAGTCTCTTCCCATTGATTATGCGGTATCCCTCGATGCTAATTTCCAACATCAGGTGATTGGGTAATGCACTCGATACCATGTGGAAATATAGTTTAGGTCTCAAGATTATATTTCTATTATTGGGCCATTACATTGTTTTGTACTTTAAAAAATAACACAATATGATATAAACCTATTAAAATACATGATCAAATAAGTTTTTAGGAGAGAGTAGCGATATATTATTTGGAATAGGAATATGTATTTTGAAATGGTGTCATATTTTCTCTCGTATAACATGATATCCCATATCAAAAGTCTCAAACCAACATTTCACATAAATAAATATAACACATATCATTGACTATATAATGGAATTTAGTTTAAAAAAATATAATTTAATCACCCACATTCACTTAAATCATTCAGACTATATACATTATTCACATAATGTTAAATCATATGCAATATTTTTTGTTAAACAAGACCCAAAAACATTTTTGATAAAAATACAAACTACTTTTAGATGATGATATATAAAATGTAAACAATTTGGAAGCAAAAATTTAATATAAAAATTAAATCCTTATTCCCCCAAAGAATTTGTAGAATTTATAATGGTTATGAATTTATAATTCAAAATGATAAAGAAAAGAGTGAGATAGAGGAAAACTTCATTTCTACTGAAGCTATAAAGGGATATAGCATGATCACCATTAAACACAGGAATCTTTGTACAAGTTTCTACCATGTTTAGGTCTATAAACTATTCATAATCATGAAATCTATTTATTTTTCACATCAAGTACATTAAAAATTGATGTAAAGACCCATACCTTCTTTGTAATATATCACCCCTCTGCATTGTCTTAGGTCGAGGTAAAATTTATACTTGGAAATAAGTGAAATCCCAAATGTTCCAATGGATAGTAATAAATCCCAAGGGATTCCATAAAATTTGGGGACGATTTTCTCATTGAGAAATTAAAAAACCCAACCAAACATAGAAAAAAATTTCTACTAAATGATGCATGATAACAATACAAAACCAAAAGGCAACAAATAAAAACTACATTATAAACAAAATTAGAGTACCAAAGTGGAATACTAAACCAAAAATATCAAAGGAACGAAGAAAACAATATATACATCTACCCATCCAAACATACTCCATGATAAAACTCCAAAATATGTCCTATGTATCACGAAGAACCACTAAATATGTGCGATAGTTTACCTTTACTAGTATCTCGATAGACAATATCTACAAAATCACCAATGTTCCAAAGTAGTGGCTATGAAATGAAACTCAGTATGATTCACCTAGATTACTTCCCTACTCACGTAACTAGGATATACCCTCTTATCACATTTATAATAAAAAATTTATTGAAAACCATTTATATAAAATCCAAAACCATTCCAAAGAAAAAAATTTCTCATACAAAAATATCATTCCAATTCAATTCCATTTCCAAGAAAAGAAACCAAACAAGTAATTCAACCAATTCTCAATAATCATTTTGAATAACCCATTTCGTTTCACAAAACCACACAAACATAGTCCCAACCACACAATCTTAGTGTAACCAATGATGGTGGAACATCACATCCATAATCTGTCCCTTTGATGATGGTATATCACGACCATTATCTATCCCATTAAACTCATGGTTAATTATTTAATCAAACTATTTTCTAATAAAACCTTTTCAAAACCATTTCAATGAATTCAATAAAAGAGTTCTTTTATTGAAAAAAATTCCAAAAACCCATTTCAATAAAACCAAAATTTTATTGTAAACACTTTTTGATTAATAAAAAACGATAATCCATTTTAAAATCATCATGTTAAAAACATTTTACCAAATTAACATTCCACTAGAACACATAACTTTTCACAATTTCATCAACTGCCACTAAAGAGGGTTTCCATCAAGCATTGTATAAAAATTTCACAATAATTTTCAAAAAAAAATAATCAATATAAAATCAAGCCTTCTATTTCAAGAATTGGGATTTGAGAGTGATTACACCTACCTCAGAGGCTATGATGGAAATGAATAATGACACTAAATTTTCAACAAAATCAGGTTGAATCTCTTAAAACCCTCCATTGATATCTTTTTATAACATTAAAAAAACAAAATATCATCCTGATTTGTTTAAAAACCATATATATTTATATAGACTTTAGACTAGATATAAGAATTTAAGAGAGGGACGATCAGTAAATATAAGGAAAATTTCCATAATAAGAGACTTACCATGGGAATCAGGATTTAATGTACTAAGATTTGCCTTCATATTGCTTCTAGAACTAAGGGAAGAGTCTCCAATTCCTTTTGGGAGGAATAAAAATCAAGTTAGAGTTGAAATGTAGGAAAACGAGCTAATTATGGTTAAAAATGTATGAGATCCATTTTTTAAGATCTCATATTTATACCATGAAGGGGAAATAACATGGTTACGAAAATCTTGTGCTAACCATGCGCTAGCCTCTGCCTCGAGGATAACCTCACACAATTGTCCCACATGTTTATACAACCCATGAACCAACCATTAAAAATCCATGTGTCCCATATCACGCGGTTTATTCATGGTGGATGTAAGTTTTGACCAAACCGTTCACCCCACCATGAACCTTCCCATTAGCACATTTCCCATTGTGCACCATTTCCTATAGGTGTTTCATGGTTTCCACTAAATGTGATCAAATCATGAACCTTTAGAAAATCCCTAAAAACATTCCAGAATTCCTCCAAAATCTAAAAAACTTGACCCAAACATTATACATACTTAAATATAATAAATAATGGGTTACATACTTGAAACTAGGGGTGCTACATTTTCCCAAACATTGTCCTTTTAGTCCAAAAAATGTAGAAGAATGGAATTGGTCTAAATATGGTTGGGTGTTAGCCTGACAAATTCTTTCTCTCGTTTCCAAGTCTATTCCAGATTCAAAACTTGTTTCCATAGAACCTACACTAGACCGATTCTTTTTCCCATGCAAGAATTTTTCATTCCTATTCACAATCCATATTAGCACATGTACCAATGAAGAATCTATCTCAAGGTCAGTGTGATCCCATCTACAAACATGGTCATAATTAGGATGATAATTTTTAAACCGAGATAAATTAAAACAATTATGCACTGCATGGCACCATGGTGGTAAATTTAACTGATATTCCACCTCACAACTCATTAATGTATCTCAAAACATCCTATGTATCTTGGAGATAACTTTCCATGCTTCCCAAAATGATGATGTAAAATCCTTGGAGTGATTCTCATGAATACATTATCACTCATGTCGAATGACAATAGTCATCGATGATGATTCATATTTGATTTTTTTAAATATGTGCCATCTCTATCCTTTTTCCAATCAACTAAATATTCTTCGTTGTTTCTTAAACAAGGTTCGACCCAACTAGTGTAGTGTCACTGATTTCCACAAAACAAATTGGAGAATGAAATGGATACCAATATAATTATTCAAAAGTATCCATATATATCTAGGGTTGGTAACTTTTTTTATACAAGAACTACACTAATGGTATGTGCTTCTCCAACAAGCCCCCAAAATCCATTACACAAACCCACAACTTGTCTTCATATGTTTTTTTTATCCTTTCAGATTTTCCATTCATCTGAGGATGATACACCATACTCATTTTCAACTGTGTTCTAAGGGCTTTCTATAAAGAATTTCAAAAATGAGACATAAAACACGCATCTTTGTCTATAATGATCAAAACTGGTATTCCATTCTTCTTTACACCTTATATAATATATATTTTTGACAATTCCTCCACCATATGGGATTCATGAATATGGACAAAATGGGTCGAATTTGTGAGTTGATCCACTATCACCCATATGACAATGTGTTTCTGAACTATTTTTGGGAGATATGTTAAAAACCCAATGCTATCTACTCCCATTTCCAAATAGTAATATGCAAAGAATGAAAAATACCTACTGGTTCCTGATGCTCGGCCTTAACCAGCTGAAAATTTAATCATCTCGAAGAAAACTCACCCACTTTCATTTTCATACCGACCTACCAAAACATTTCATTCAACTAATTATACATATTTTGTATTCTAGGATCATATGACCATCTAGAATGATGGTAATCATAAAAAATTGTTTCCCAAAGACATATGTACAAACAATCGATCTCAAAACCACAAAACTGAACATCCATCCAGTTTACATCCCTCAATGTTCACCCCACCATTTAGTATAGACCTTAAAGAAACACAATAAAAATCAAATGTATGTGCCTTATTAACTATCACAACAAAATTGGGAACCACTAAACCTGGACGAAAACTACTTACAACCTAATATTCACAATCCATGTGAATTTCAGTTTTCACCAACATTAACTGCCACTGATCTGAAGCCTCCTTTGAAAACTGATCATATGACATTCTACTTAATGCATATACCATTGAATTGACCTTACCTGGGGTATACATAATGTAAAATTCAAAAGTTTAGAGATACACCGTACTTATTATTTGTCTCAGGTTCAAAGACCTTTGAGATAACATGTTTTTCAAGCTCTTAAGATCCTTAAACATTGTAAATTTATCTCTAAAGAGGCAATGACACCATGTTTCAAATCATGGATTGTGATAGCTAACTATAAATTGAGTTTTGGGTAATCTGTCTCTTGAAAACACAACTATATTGATCCCTATAAAAAACATGATATCCTTTCATGAAAACTCATCCCAAACTATATCTCAACGCATCAAAATACACCACGTACCCTTTTATGGATTCCATCCTGATCAAGATTGCTGATGATGTAAAGTAAACCGTAATCTCTTGAAAAAACATATGCCATTCCTCATTCCATTGGAATTGAAATTTCTTCCTTATCAATGATATCATTGGTAAAAATAGTCATTAAAAATCACGAACAATGCCTCAGTAATAACTAGATAGACTAAGGAAATTTAGTATCTCAAGCATACTCTTTAGAAGTATCCATGAGATAATATCCTCTATCTTTTCTAGATAAAAAAACACATCTTTATGATATTATATATCCAAGGAATCATACCTATAATATCCCAAAATCACATTTTGATAATTTTTCACACATATGATGATCTCTAAAAATTCCCAACACTACTACCAAGTGTTTCTCATGCTCAACACTTTTCCTTGAATACACTAATATGTCATCCAAAAACACCACCACAAAGGAATCTAGATACCACTAGAATATATGATTCATCAAATCCTTAAATATTGATGGTGTATTCATAAGACTGAAAGGAATCACCACATACTCATAATGGCTATATCAACTCCTAGAAGATGTTTTTTTGAATATTCTTCTTGATAAATTTCAATTAGTGATATTATGATCACAATTCAGTCTTATATAACCACTAATCTCCCCTTAATTTACAAAAAATATCATCAATTAATGGAAGTGGATACCAATTCTTTATCATAACTTGGTTAAGCTTATGATAATCCACACACAACCATGGAATTCCATCCTTCTTTTTGGAAAATAAGACAGGTGCATCCCATAAAGATGTGCTAGGCTGAATGAACACTTTGTTTTCTATCTCTTCCTTCTGAACATTCAATTACATTAGTTATTTCAGTGACATACTATAAGATATAATGAAATTAGGATTATACCCCAAAATATGATCAATCGTAAACTTCACTTATCTTATGGGTGGAAACCCTGAGATATTTTTTTGGAAAAACTATTGAAATTGATCAAAAAATGCTGGAAAGATTCTATCCTAGAACTCTTACATTGATTAAAATGTAATAAATTCCAACTATTGTGAGATCATTTCAACATCTAGTTCCAATAATCATATTTCACATGGATTTCCACTCCTGTCTCCATTAGAGATATGCTCGATGCCATCATCTATGATAAAAATAACCCTTCATGTATAAATGTCAATGTGAGCATTGAAAATTGAAAAAAAATACATACCTAGGACTATGTCATACAAATCTATATCAATAACAAGGAAATACCATATAAACTCATCTCCATTAAAATTTATAGAATATTCTCTACAGATAAAGGTCTGACATCTTCTTTGAACAAGGGGAGCTTCAAGTTTCAAAATAGAAGGCATCATCTCAACATTTAGACACAAAAAATAAAAAAAAGAGAAATAATAAAGGAATGAGATTCACCCATATGAAAAAATTATAAGTTAGGGTAGAATTCAAAATAATCTTACCTTTCACCCTCAACGGTCTAGAATAGTCATACATAATAAATTTCATAGCTTTATATAACTACTTACTCACCATACTTTGTTCTTTATTTCCTTGTGTGGAGCCATGGTAATCTTAGAATCACCATGGCTAGCTCATCTCTATATACAAGAGGTATTTTGTTGCCTCTTCGCATTGAAGAATACGATGTCTATGACACATGATAAGTGTCCCAAACTCCTGACCTCAGAGAACTATGATAGTAGTACTAAAGATGCCTCATCTGATTGAAATTTTTAATGATCTAGGTTTTGTTATATAATATTTATTTATATGACCAAGAGAACCACATTGGATATATCATAACTTTCTCTTAGGTCTTGGAGTAATATTTTTCAATCCATCCATTCAATTATGAAACATACTCCCACCTTGGAAACAAGTGTCCACCATCCTCTTGTTCCTAACATCAGAGTTCCCACTATTTCCAAAAGGTATAAACATACATATCCACATATTGATTTTGAGATATAACTTTCTACCACAGTCTCTCTACATTCACATCTCTATCTAATCTATTATACATAGCACATCAATATTCAATAAAATATCTTGCGTCAGCCCTAATTAAAAAATTCATGCCTTCAAGGATCCACTAGAAGTAACTTTAGGTGTAAATTGGACTAAATTAATAAATTTATCCACATATTCTATCAATGTGAGGCTCCCCTATTTCAAACCAAAAAATTATCTTGTTCTTGTAATACTGAACATTTTAAGACTACCTTTTTTATTGAAATATTATTAAAAATCCTCCCATTCCATTTTTTTGCCTAATTTAGGAAAAAATGAAAAATCACACCATTGGTGTGTAAGATCATCTAGCATATACGTCACAAACTTAACATTCAGATCTGCTGGCATGCCAAAGAAATAAAAGATCCAATTTATCATATCCAGCCACACCTTTACATTATATGGTTCCATATAACCCTGAAAGATGGGTGGATTCTTCTATTAGAACTGAACAGAATGATCCACTTTCCATGGATCATCCCTTTAGTTCCCTATATCCATATCTTGAAAAGCTTGGAAAATACTCAGAAGTAGCTTTGGTTCACCAATGGCTCAGGTGAAACCACATTCCTAATATCTTCTTCTGGTTGGTTTCTACAGAACCTACTAGGTACCATTTTCTATAAAAAAGGAAAACCATAATTCTACCTAGCTAGAAATATAAGGATTAGCAAATCAAATATGAAAATCACAATTATTACAACATTTCATTCCAATATTCAACATTTTCCATGTTTAATCATTTTTAGAAATTGCACCATTATTTTGAAAATAAACCCATTTAAAAAATATCAATATCAATAATTTTCAAAATATCCCATTTGAAAACAATTTCAACACTTTTCAAAACTCCACATATACACCCCAAAATCAGAAATCATTTCTCAGAATGAAATATGTAATCTTAGTGGGAAGTCATTTCTAAAATGTATGTCATGATCTTCTAATTTACTAAACCCATGAAATTATGATTACAACATATATAAGTGTCTCGAATACACTTATGTACCCAAATCCCTGGCAACTTCAAGTTTAGTACATAATATTTAGCTATTTCCTTTTATGATCATTATTTTATGTTATTACAATCCTACTCATTTATACCATCCCAACACAAGGAATAGACCAAAATCAATTTCAAGTCCAATATTGGTGAAAATGATTTCCATTTATCAAATAACCGAGACTTCTTATAAGTCAACGACCGAACAATATGATACCACTTGTAACATCTTTCCCCTCCTCATTATCTTGAGTCAAGGTGTAATTTATAGTTGGCCTTAATAGACATACCCAAATTACCAAATGCTAGAAATAAATTCCAAGGGCTTCTATACAACTAGGTGAACATTTTTTCTTTGATAAATAAAACAACCCAACCAAACATTCCATAAAAGACAACCACTAAATTATGCACAATTACAATGTAATACCAAAATACAATGAAACAAAACTACATCATAACCCAAATCAGAGTACCATACAGGAATACTAAACCACAAAGATCAAAGACACAAAGACACAAAGACATAACTCCACTACTCCTAACATGATCTATGATCCAACTCCACAAATACAACTCGTGTATCATGAATCATAACTAAAGAAGTTTGATACTTTACATTTACTTATATCTCAATAAAAAATATCTGGAAAAGTACCAACGTTCCAATATAGGGGGGTGAATAATAAAACTCAATAGAATTTATCCAAAATGATTTTACTAGTCACAACATGAGAATAAAACATGTTAGCACATTTATATAATTTTTTATTGAAAACCATTTATAACAAATCCAAAACCATTCCTAAGAAATTTTTTTATCATACCAAAATAGTTTTCCAATTCAATTAAATTTCCAAGGAAAGAAAAAAACAAGGAATTCAAACAATTCTCAATAATCACTTTTCATAACCCATTCCATTTGAAATAATGACACACACACTGTCAACTACACAAGATAGGTGTTACCATTGATGGTAGAACATTATATCCATAACCCTTCCCTTTGATGTTGGTACTTCAAAACCATTATCCATCCAATTAATCTCATGATAACCATTTAACCAATCCAAGTTATAACACAACCTTTTCCAAATCATTTCAACCATTTCAATAAAACTATTCTTTTATTGAAAACCTATCTAACAAAGAATTTCAATAAAACTAATCTTTTATTGAAAACAGTTTTCCATGTATCAAACCAAACAACCATTCTGGAATCATAATTTTAAAATCATGTTACCAAATTCATATTCCAAAAAACACCAAATTTTTTCACAATATCATCAACCGTCACTAAAGAGGTTTCTGTTAAGAATTGAAAAAAAATTCACAATAAATTTCAAACAAAAATATATTTGAAATCAAGACTTACATTTCCAAAAAGAGGAGTTGTGAGTAAATCCACCTACCTTGGAAATTATGATGGAAACGAAGAATGACACCACATATTCATCAAAATGGGGTTGAATATCCAAAAAACCTAAGATCTCTTACCATTACATAAAAATACAAATCTCATCATTATTGGCTTAAAAAACCATAGATATATCAACAGCAGACTAGATCTATCAATTATATACTTGATCTGAGAATCTGAGAGAGGGAAGATGAGTATATCCAAGTAAACTACCACAGAAAGACTTACCATGTGAATTGGGCTTCAACACACTAAGGTTTTCATTAATAATGCATTTGGATAAAAGGGGATAGTCTCCACAGCCTTTGGGAGGAATAAAAATTGAGTTATAGTCCAAATAGAGAAAACATGAGGTGATTAGGGATAAAATTGTTTGAGATTAGTTCTTTTCAATCTCACTTTTAAACTGTGCATGGTTAGTCACAAAGTTAAGAAAACCATGAGCTAACGATGAACCAACATCTACCTTAAGGATGACCTCATTTGGTTGTCCCACATGGTTAGAAAATCTATATTCCAATCGTATAAAATTATTCTATCCAACTTCACATGGTTTCTTTAGTGTGTCCACATAGTTTGGCCAAAATGTGCACATAACCGTGTGCCTTATCATTAACCACTGTCTCACAGTTCACAATATCTTATAGGTGTTGCACGGTCTCCACTCAACATTCTCAAAACATCCACCTTTAGAAAATACCTAAAAACATTCCAAAAGTCCTAAAAAACTCTCCCAGACATAACCTATACACTTTACGTATGTTAAAATAATAAAGAAAGGGTTATTTACTTGAAACTAGTGGTGATACATTCTTGGAATGTTACATTTCATTATTTTGTAATTGTAGCCATTATGAGAAGTTTGGAATGAAGAGGATGGATTCAAAGTTGAACTTTTAGCTAGAAGTATTAATTGAAACATGGAACTTTTCATTGTGACATGAAGAGTGGTTTTGAGGATATGTTTTCTATATATTTTGGTGTGTTGTTCTATGATTTTTTATGTTCCAGTGGTTTTTATGTTAAACTATGGGGTGTGGAGCATGAGTTTTTAGTGTGACATTATAACAAGGTGGATGTTTGGTTATATCATGAGGATGTGTGGTTACAACATGAAGGTTTCCATGTTATTCTGATATAGAATTTCCATTTGGATAACATAACATGATGTTTATTAGGTTTATTTTTCATGAGTTTCATTGCACTGTGAGGGGTAGTATTATGAAATGATTCACATTCACCTATATATTATTTTATTATCGCATGGGGTCTTTGATATTAGTCTTATGTTAGACTTTTTATTAATATTCCACAGAGTATATTGTGGTTCCCATTATAAAATGGGGACATGAGTGATTGGTCTTTCAGCTATATCAATATGAGGACATTATTCTATAGTTCATTCTATTACATCATTCTTTTTTTGGGGTATGTTGGGTTTGAGGAGAGGTGACTGATTATCACACCATGATCCTTAAGAGATTGGTTGTTAAAACATGGTATATTTAATTGCACCATGACTTTTGTTATTAATATTATTCTTAATGTGGTCTAAAACCATTATTTTGGGAGGAAATTCACCCTGATTTTTAGATCATTGTTTAATTGTAGTGTGATAACACCTCTTATGCATAATCCATTATTTTTTAAAAAAATTTATAAATTCAAGCCCTGAATCAAATAATTTGTTATTTCCATGGAATTTTTTAACCCTATGAAACTGGTAGAAAATATTTGGAGTTAGAAACCTTTGGTTATTTTTGAGTCTCATATTCAAAATATCATCTCCCATTTGTCTGAGTTTATTCCTCTTCATATACTTCCCCTTCCACTACTTATTCATTACAGGTAAAAGTTGTAAAAATGGTTTTAATTTTGGTTTTTGGACTTTGTTAGTGGTTTTGATGATTATTTCTGTATTAAAATCTATTAAGGATATTCCTTTTGTTTCCTTAGTGAGGATTTCATCTTCTTATTGTATTATCGCATAATTACTAATACATTGGTTGAGGTATGGGATTAAAAACTTTTCGTTCTCTATTATAAAATTGATGAATTATAATACTTTTTTTATTGGATGGACGGTTATAATTAACCTAATAAATATCTTCTACAGTACCATAGAAATTGGAAGTGAATGGGGGGAATTCACATATTCTTTACTTAATTCCATGTTATTTTTTATGTGATGATACTTCTAATTTATTGTTATTTATGTGAAAAAACAATTTAATATTGATGAAATGTTTGATTTACCTTCAATAATGGGTTACTCACTTAGAGATAGTATAAAAATAGATATTTGGGAAATTTAAAATTATTGACTGACTAAAAATGGATTTTTTATTATTCATGAAGGAAGATAAGTGGAACAAAAGTTCATGGTGGTCTTAAATGGTGAAAATATAGGGAATGCACTTGAATAATATTAGTACAATCTAAAGGAAAAGAATCAAAAATCAAGAAAATATTTAGTTTCTTGTCATAATTACCTTTAAATGCAACAATATCGGCAAACTTATTGCCCTCATTCTAGGTGTGAAGGATCTCAACATTCAAATGAATCAATATTTGACATCACCTGATGACATAGAAAATTCTATAGTGACACATAGAAGAGACAAATAGGTGTTTGACAATCAATAAGGAATTATTTTCAATAATTGAAAGATCATGTTGTTCTGACTTTCAAAGGTTGATTCTAGTGATTAGGGAGAAGGGACTTCTTTTGAATAAAAGGCCAATCACCATAAAATTCTAATAAGTCCCTGAAAACAGAGATTTTTATATCTTGAACCCAGCCACCACTCACATAAATATATCTATCCATGTGACATCTGTGTTGATTTCGAGACCCTTAATATGTGCCTTCTTGCAAACCCACACACCACTATGACTTGGGAGGTCAGGGCATAATGATGACATGGCATAGAGAAGATGAAGCTTGATAGAACATGGAATTTTGTTTTAAATTCATAGTGACATGAGAATAAAAACATGAAATATAGTTCTAAATTTATGGTACACATTACTATGGGTGAGGACATGGTGATTTGAAGTATTCCTAATAAAATAGATCATAGAGAATCCAACTACAATAAGGATACATCGTCCTTGGGAATTTAAGTAACATATATTATGAATGCTCAAAATAGAAATAAGAAACTGTTCAGTATAGTTATAACAGTCAACAAATACCTAAAGAGTGTCCCAAATGAAGAGAGACTAATCACCCTCCACAAATAGGTAAAACACCGACTTGATGTTGACATTTTTACATTGAAATCATTTTGAGGCAGCCTGAATTCTCTTTCATTGAATTTAAAAATCATTCGGGAGTGTATGGTTTTGAAGGAACCATGCCAAAAAATTAAATTTGATAATGATATTCTTACACTATAGGTTTCTACATAGTATGTCATAAGATTAAGTAAAATTAATCAACATATGATAAGATGAACATGTAAATTATCTTGACAAAAATGGAGATAATATGCATTAGCCAAGACAATCAATTATTTCGACACTATTTAGTAGGAATTTCTAGTCATTATTCAAAATTTAATATATAATTTGAGTAAAGATAATATATTTTACAAATGTTAGGTCTAAAATAGTTTATTTAGGGAAATAAAGTGGAGATCCAGTGCAATTATCAGTTCAAAAGGAAATGTCTTCTCTACCAATGATCCAATGTGATTTGTCATGAATGAATTGGATTCTTACATATAGAAAATTCTACAGATGGTAGCTTGTATTTCTATCAATACGGTGAATTGGGATTATTCCATTTATTTAATAACTTAGACCAGATTGAATGTTCAAAAATAGACTCCTAAGAATTATTGTATTTAATTTAGATGATTCTTTTAGTGATACTATTGAGGTTGAAACCCCCTTCTTTAATTAGTATTTCCAATCTGTTCCAAATGAACCAATGATGGTGACCATTGTGATAAAAGTACCAAATGAATGTATTAAGATCAATATTAGTGTTTTTGATAATATTCTTTGGGGATTTTAAAACAAACAAAAATGTATTGAAGTAGGAGAGAGAACACTATAAAATAGTGTAATACATCCTCTAAATCTAAATAATCTACTTTTATAGTGGTTGATTCTTCCCATCATTTTTTTTAAAATATGATTAAAATTATGGAAAATTATATTCCCATTAGATAACGGGGAACCAAAATAGAAATTTGAAAGATCATTTTTGGAATGTAATAGTTCTCCTAAATAATTCCAAAATTCCATTTGGATAATGTTTTAGGGACAAAGAAATTTGTTTTTTATGTGTTGGTATGTTGGACAATAATTATAAAATAATAATTCAAGATCACAATGAAATTATAAAAATATTTGTGTCTATAATTGATAAATAAAATCACATCATCAATGAATAATAAGTTACACATGCCTTTGAATCCATAACAAACTCTATAATGATGCACTAGACCAAGTGAGATGTCTGAGTTAATATTCTTACTAAGAACATATTGGGAAATAATTAAAAGGCTCGGAGAAATATGGTATCTATGATAAAGGCCCATGGAGGATTAGAAAAAAAATCAATTACCCATTAAAGATATTAAGAACCATCATAGGATGAAACATTAGAGAATAAGGTCACAAACCCACTCAAAGAATAAAAAATACATCATTAACTTAATAATGAAACTCCATTACATCATATCATAGGACTTTTTATTATCCATTTTTATCATTATGTTATACACAAACACTCATTTATCCTTATCAGATATCATTAACTATTCCCGACCAATGTATCCTTGAATGTTATTTCTTTTGATAAATATATGTTCTTCATCAGATATGAGTGATACTAGATGTCTAAAAATATTTTTTTTGAGGATCATTATAAGATGTTTTTATGAAAATTTACATAAGTTTATGGGATGAAATTGATCAAATCCATTGGCATAGATATACTTGTGAATGATAAATAGAACTATGTAAAAAGAAAATCTAGGGAGAGGCCCTACTTTAAAGAAGTCTTGGATTATATTTTTAATAATATATTACATAAAATACCCTAAATCCACATTAAAAAAACTAAGGAGTCCATCAGGGCATGAGGCACTTCATGATTGAGACTTTTAATAGCTTCCTTGATCTCCTCCCCCTATAAAAGCACACCAAGTTTTCTGGAATATTAATAAATCTCTAAATGTTAATAAAAATAAATAATTAGATCTAATAATGATAGAATACAATCTTTTTATTTATATTTAATTATAAAATATATATGAAAAATAAGAGACTATAATATGGATGGTGAAATTATAATCACTATAATTTGACTCATCTTTATATGTCATATTTATTTTTCCATAAAATTTATTCTCCCTAGGGATGGTATGAAAATTTGTTGTTTTCCAGCCACCCCATGAAATTTTTTCCATGATATTTCCCTTTCAACCCATTATTATTATAGAAATATCTCCTCTAAGATATTTCATTTATGAGAAAGAATAACAAATGTTTCATTATCCCAATGGTCATACAATTCATTTTCAAGTTGACTAATCTCTTATTAGAGAACATGAATATTGAAATCATCACGTGGTTTCATGTCTCTCCAAATGATAATATCTACTTATATCCTATAACGTATTTTAGAGAATAAACTAAGGTTACCCCTACATCGAGGATGTCCAGGAGGAAATAACATCTCTTTGAATATAGTAACCTCCATGCATCTATTTTTGTAATGTAAGATTTTATCCACCAACATAATCAATTAGATTTGAAGAAGTAGCACCGAATGGTCTATGTGGGAGTGAGTTAGATGTTTGACAATTGAGTAGGATAATGTTGAAATGGAATTAATATTTCCCATAATTCTATCCAATATAAAATAAATTCTTATGCTACCACATTTCTTATTACACCAAGTGAATGTTTTCATAGGGAAGCTTAGATCATGAATCTTATTTTGGGTTAGAGAGGAATAAAAGTCACTAGTGTATCTTCTATATTAATATAAACGTCGCATATTTTTTATCACATATTGAATAGTGTTAAAATAAACTTTATGAACTTCATTGTAGATCCAATGTTGAAGGTGGATAGAGTGTTCCAAAGTAGCTCCCTTTCCCTATCCTCACATCTAGCATAAAAAATAGTTATAAAAAATGATTTTTATATATACTAACCTTGATGGTAATGTATTGGTACGATACAATGATGTAATCCACGTGAATTTTACCCTTATAAAAGATCCATATATAGGAATTACTCAGATAATTAGGCATACTATTTTCCATTCAATGTTTGTTAGAAAAATATCCAATGGAATGAGATTCATGTTTTGGTTCCAAAATGGATAGAATAAAGACTTTATTACTACCAATAATCTTATGAAGATAGTTTATTTTAGTCGGGGAGACAATTCCCCTTTCATTAAGTAATATTACAGATATCATGAAGAGGGTAGGTACATGACTTAAGATCCTAATTCCCTTGGAAATGGGAAGGAGAAGTGACCACATAATGGTTGTTCTTATAATGAGTGGACATGTTTATGGGTTTGTGGTGAGGTTTTATATTCCTTAATTGGATTTGAGGAATGGGTTTGGGGGATATCCTCACCAAAAATTTCTAGATAACTTAAAGAATTATGGGTAGTGATGAAATCCTTTTCCCAATTAGAATATGGTGACCATAATAGACTAGAGGGACATTAAAAGATATAAACCTCAAGAATAAAAACAACATGATTAATAAATTACTTCCCTTCAGACTCAGGGTAGTCAGAAGAGTTCAAGGTTGGCCTTAATACTATATAGGGGATGTATGTAAAGGAGGTGGGGAACCAGTGGCCCGGTTAGTATCAGTATAGGAATTTATCACAAGGTCATGAGCTGATCTTTCTAAACTATGATGTTTACTGTTGTTTTAAACTATATGTGTGGTATTACTTCCTATATAAAATGGTTTGTTGATTAGTTATTATGAATGAATCAGTGGATGAGGTCTGGATTGGTTGTGGTAGTGATCTGTGGGATGTTTTATTGTTATAGTATCAGGGGCATAGATAGTTGTCTGGAATGAAAGTGGTTCATTGGCTGTTATAGTGGTTATTGATATGGATTGATTGGAAGTTTTTTTAGTAATGAGTTTGGTTGTTGAGGGTTAGTGATATTGTTTACTAATGTAATGGAACATGGTTAGTATAATTGAATTTTGTAATTGGAAATGGGAAATAATAAATGAATGATGAGATATAATTGGGATATTGATTATGGATGGAAGAGTTATGCATTGTAAATGGTAACTACCAGAATAAATGTAAATAATTTGAAGAATAAATTGATTAAAATGGAGAGTGGATTAATAAATTTCTTGACATTAAATACGAAAAAATGAATATAACTTAAATGGGGAATGATAAATCAGGAATTAGTTAATTTCATGGTAATATGAGAAGTTAATAATGTTGTTAGGAGTATTTTGTGGTGGTAGAATGGTTGATGGTTGTTTTTTAGTTATATAAATTGTTTTCTGGATGATATGGTGATGTTGTGGTGGTTCTTGTTTGTTGTTGTGGTGTTTCCTTTGAATATGAACCCTTACGTTGATAATGTGTGTGACTATTATAAGCTTTTTTATGTACCATTTATTAAAAACCACCACATCGTTAGATAATATTATCAATGCTTATATGGTTTTGGGTTTTACGTGTCTTCCCCAACATCGAGATTGTATAGGAAACATATTTCTAACTATTCCATCTTCCCCTCTCTCCCATTATATATAGTATAGGTTTTTATGGCTCACGGTCTATGCATACATAAGGGATATAATGGATTGGGGATATAGAATGTATATGTTATATAGTATATATTAGATGTGATGTCTCATTGTAGGTATATAAAATCTATATATGTTGTAATAGATTTAGGTTTTGATTTAAATATATACTACATTTTATGGTTATGTGGTTATAGTGTGGATATATAGTGGGGGTTGTGCATGGAAAAGAGAATGAGTTTTTCCTTAATGTCCATAATACCCTACTATGATGAGGATGTGATGTTTGGTTGTGAAATGGATGTGGTTATGACTATGATATAATATGTAGTTATACAGATACATTCATATAAAATGTATTGGATTATGAGACATATGTCATTGTGGAATGAGAGTGACCATATCATTGGGGAAGTGGATATAGGAAAAATTCATGATATATTATTTGATATTATGTTATTATACCATGGATGATATATTTGGAGAGTAGGTCCTAGAGAATTTGGTTTGAATTTTATCTTATATAGGAATTAGTTTGTTCTACTATTTTTACAGAAAGGAATTTGTATGCTTCTCCCACATTTTCTTGAGAGGATATAAGGTTAATCCTACTGCGTATATGTTCATGTTTACCCTATTATGTGACATAGTTTAGTATTTAATTTGGAGTTTATTTTGTGTCTAAAATTACATGAATTTGTGGGGTAGTAGTTTTAATCTACATTAAATGGAGTTTATTGGTGGTTTATTTTATATTATCTGGATTATGAGGGTAATGTATCCCATTTATGTGTGATATACCATCAATTCTAGTCACTAACATGCGGGCTATTAGAGACAGTTTTTGGGGGTCACTCTTATCATCACTGCAGATGTGGAAGGGGTTTGGTAGAGAATTTTTTTAACATAATTTTAATTTTAATTTCAGTGTTTTAATACCAAAAAAGTGTTATTTTATGGAAAATTGTTATATTTTATGGTTTTATATGTATTTTAATTGTAACTTTTAAATGTCCTGTTTTTGGAATTTTAATTTCTTTACATTGGTTTTGTTTTTTGACCACAAAATTTTCTAAACTGATAAAAATTTAAAAGGTAATTTTTTAGGATTCTATGTTTTTCAGGTGTCATTTATTAAATAGAAAAAATTACTAAATCTATCATTTTGAGGCCCAAAATAAGATCATAAGATATGACTTTGAATCTATGTCCATATCTGGTAAATTATGAAAATGGTTCTATGTCTCTTATATTACAAGCCAAATTGAGTTTAAATTTTATGTAGAGAAAGAATTTGTCCATAGAGAAAAATATCATAACTATGGACCCATGTGATTTTATATCTCTCAATGCCATAAATTCATGGTAAACTAAATATGGGGAATATGAAGGTTCATTTAGGCTAGAATGTGTTTAGAAAGTAAATTGGATGTAAGATCATATACACTAATCAAAAAAAGTTGGAATTTTGTCTGTGCATGAGAATAAAATATTATAAAAACATTTCAGATGATTTTTTTTCACAATTTAGCCATCAATTTCTATACCATTCATGATATTTTAGATGATATATTTTAGTGAATATTTCCACTTTTTTTCCAATAAAAATATACTCAAACAAATTTTCAAGGGGTTTATAATTATAGATATTCCTTTTAGTAGATATGTTTTGTTTCTTTTACATTTTAATATTATATATTTATAATATATATCAGTCTTCTAATTCATCTCTTTCTCTTTCATTTTTATCTCTCTCATTTCATTAATTATTTTCTATTCTTAACTCTACTAAAAATATAGAAATAACCTTAAATATTTTTGAGGGAAGGATAACTGATTTTATCGAGTGTCTTGTGCATTAATGTTTATCAATATTCAATTTTGAGAATTTTTGTTGAGGTTAAATCAATTAGGGTGAGTGATTCCCCCCATTCTCTATCACCCAAGTTCTTCTTCTTGTTTATCTATCATCCTTCCATTCACTATCTAAGTCATGCATATGATGGATACTAGATTGGGTAGTGATGCTTAACGAAGAGATCCATTAGCTAGATTTAGTAAGACTATTTCCTTATATGTAGAAATATTAGTGTGGGGTAATCAAAATAAAATTGAGAGGGTGTAGTGTGATAGGTCTAGATCATAACATTGAATTGAGTATCGATAATATTTTAATAAACAATGATATCAATCACTAAGATCTCCTAAGAATAGTTACCTTCTTTCTTTCGTGTGAAATTAATTTATCATACCATGCAGTTTTTCATTAAAATCTTACATTAAAAAACATTCATTTAAAAAACATCAATATTTATATTTTATAGTTTTATATTAGTTAGAATATAAATTGTGATAATAAAAATTTGGTGTTGTGTGAGATGCCTCCTAGAGATCAACACTATGGTGTCTTCTATAGTATCTTATTATGAAAATAAGAAATAAAATGAATTGGTATTCATGAAAAAACATACACATCAATTTGGCCCCATTTCTGTGGAGGTAAAACACTTTCAAAAATAGTTTTTCATAAAAAATCTCAAAGAAGCATAAATTTAAAAAACTAAAATAGTGTCATTATCTTTGATGTATTCTAATTGATATTATTTTTTATAGAATAACCACTATCTGGTGAAAGAAGATGTTTAAAATGATCTCTATTATTAGATTCAAATGATAAGGGACACATTAGTGCAACAAAAGAGAAAATCGGAATAACATGTTGAATATGTACATGCTTCCTAAGAGAAGAAGATATAGAAATAATCTACACTAATATTGGAAGTAGTTACCCAACACATTTTTCATGTTAAAGAACCTAAGGTGGATTGTTATAAATTAAATGAAGGTCCATTCATCCTTTCTTGTACATTGGTGGAAGAGGTGTTTAAATTATAAATTCTAGATGATATTCATGTGGGAGATTAAATTTATATGGATGACTTTTGGTCAAATAATATAGATTATAAAAGGTATGTGATCATCCTATCTATGAAAATGAAAAATCAGTATCTCTCTACCTCTCTATTTCTTTTGAAGAAGATGATGAAGATGTATTTTTTGAGATAGGTTTTCCAATAGAACTTTCAAAAGTGATAAATTTCAAAGATGTATTACATAAAAAAGAATTTATTTTTGTATTTATTCATGATGTTTCAATCTTATTCACGATTAATTGTTTTCTGACATCTGTGTTTGTGAAATATTTGACAAGACAAAAATGGTTCAGGCCCTAGAAATTAATTTTAAGGAAAATTCCACATAAGTAGTGGTATAATAATAAGATCTAGAGGATCCCATTGTGATGATACTCCCTCCACTATAACAAAATTCATATCATATGGATTATCACACCATAAAAGTCAATAGAGAGTATCCCAATTAAACTTTCCCTCCCCCTATGGACCTCAAATCATCTATTTATTCTTTCTTGCGTATTGTGACTTCTCTAATCTTCTTTCTGGGTTTAAATTATGTTTATATACTCATGGAAACGGGAAAAAGTAACATGTGGTGGTTCATCTCAATGAAACCACATCCACATTCTGATTGGGGATAATCCACAACAATTACATAACTAGGAATATTAAAGACCTATCACATTCTTAGGGGTCTAAACCATGATTTATCCCATTTATTTTCACTTTCACATTATTTTTATCTATTTTTCTATTGTTGTGATTAGTTTATTAATTTCATTTACATTAAATGTTGTATCATCTAGGATCTTAACTCAGGTTTACCACTGAAAAACATAACAGTTTTTGTCTCTTGTTTTCTTTATATTATTTTCATACCAATAAAAATTCTATAAGGTAATCTTCAATGATATGATTTAATCTAAAAATTGGGTAATAAATGGAATAAGTGTGTGTGTGGGGGGGGGGATATGTAAAACTTATTTTGTGTGTTTCCATTTTTTAATTTTTTGTGTGATTTTTTCATGTCTCTATTTTTATTTTTTGGTGTGTTTTTAGGATTCTTGAGATTAAATAAAATACTTTGGAAAATTTAAACCATCATTTTATTTTTTTAACCTTTCCATATTTTATAATTTTACTATTTCAATAATTTATTAATGGATTTTGTTTCATGTTTTCAAATATTTTCAGTTGATGAATTTTTAATGATTGTGAAACTCATGTGTATTAGTACTACCCTAATTGAAAAAATATCCCAACCTAAGAGTTTTCTAAACATTTTTTACATATTATTTACATTTATATATTTGTTTAGAGTATTTTTTAATGTTGTATGATCCAGAAATTTATTTTTTTTTCTCTTTTTTAGAGCAGATATAGTTCATGGAATGTTTCAATTATGATTGAGGCACCACATTGAAATATCTTTTTACATTCAACTCTTATTAGGTCCTACCATTACATCTGACCATTATTAATCCCTTAGTATCCAAAAAATACATTGTTAAGAATCCATATTATAATCCATTTATCCTTTTATAACCTTATCTAGAAGTAATACTCCTGATTATTTTTGAACTAATGTGTGTGTGTGGGGACTTTGGTTATGTTATAATGATTTTAAGAATTTTTTTGAGATGAATTCAATGTGTTTTCATATTTAATCCTTATTTTTATCAATAAATATATGGATGAAAAAATCGATGGGTTTCTAAAAATATCATCAAAAAATGGGAAAGGAGTTCACCAATATATTAGGATAAAAAGGTGATTCTATTTTCCTCAAAAAAATTATTCTCAAGATAAATTGTAGATCAAAATTCATAGTGAAATAATGGTACAAATTGAGGAGAATAGGGAATAAATTTATCATTTATACTCAAATTACAGGTGTGAACTAATAAATTATTAATAGGTGTTTAGAGGTGATTCATTTTTTAACTTATTAACGAGAAGAACATTCTTGAGAGAAATGAATTTCATGAATTTACTTTACTTTATCACTTATCCCTCCTCGTTCTGCCTCTTATCTTTTTACGTTTAAAATATTTGAACCCTTGGCCTCAAAAAAACTGATGTAAATGACCTTAAAATTGACACATATATTCCATTTTAAATTTTATATACTATGTAGATAGTGAATCTATAAACATCACTCATGTTCCGTAAAATGGGAAATACTCCACATTTAAAAAATCTTAAGAGAGAACAAATATTTTTCCAGGGATTTAGAAATGAAATGCTCAGAAGGATTAACTTCATATTGAGTGAATTTTTATGTTTTTGGAGGAGTTAATGAATTTTTATCCATATAGGTGGCATGCTATTTTAATTTTATGTAATATTTGATTAGTTTTTTCATTTATTCTTTGAGATGTTTATTTTGACCTTTGTATTTGATGATGGTCCTAGAGTGCAATGTTTACGTATGGGGAAATTGATAGAGATAATATTTTCAATAATTTTACTTTTAATTTCAATTTTTTAATCCCATAAGAGTGTTATTTTATAGGAAATTGTTACATTTTTTGGTTCTAGAATTATTTTGAGTTTAGTTATGAAAATGTCAAATTTTTGTAATTTTAATTAATTTAAGTCAATTTTTTATTTCCTCCACAATTGTTTTTACACTAATCAATATTGAAAAATTATTTTTTTCTTCAATTTTTGTTGGGATCCATTTAATTCAGTATGTCTAAGATAGAAATCAAAAAGGTTTGATGCCAAAAATATGATCACTATATAGACCATGTAATCTATGCCCATAATTTATGAATTTTGATGATGTACTTATATCACAATAATTAAAGGCCCAATTGACAATAAATTTTAATTTTAGGAAGATTAAACCTTATAAACAACATTCTTATGTAAGTAACCAAGTTATTATACATATTTCAAGTCCATAAATTTATGGTAAAATGAATATGGGGAATAAAATGATTCTTGTAGGCCATAATAATTTTCTAGAGTAAATCATATAACAATTTCTATAATTTTGAAATGAATATAAAATTTGGTGGGCAGATGAACATGAAATATGGGAAAACATTTCCATTTTTAAAATTTTCACAATTCATCCATTTATTGTGTATAACATTCATGATCTTTTTTCGGATAGTTTTGGAGTGAAAATTTTCCACCCTTATGCCTATAAAAAAGTACTCCACTACCTTTTTAAGGGGTTAGAAATTATAGATTTCCATTTTAGTAGCTTTGTATTTTTTTTATAGTCTTATATATTTATAATATATATTAGTATTATTAATCTTCTCTTTCTCTTTGAATTTTATCTTTTTCTTTATTTCTCACTATTTTCTACTTTTCAACTTCACTAAAAATAGATAACTAACATCAGTGATTTTTTGAGGAATTGATCAGTGATTTCATTGAGTTTCTTGTGCATTCATGTTTCTATTTATTCAATTATATTAATTTAGGTGGTGGTTAAATAAATTAGGGTGTGTGATTTCCGCTTTTCTCTATCACAAGAGTTCTTCTCATTTATCTATCAACCATCCCTTCACTATCAAATTCATGAAAACGAAGGAGTATGGATTAGGTAGTGATGGACAGTGAAGAGATATCATATCTGAATTTAAGATGACTGTTACCGCAGATATATAGATCTCAACGTGGGGTAATAATAATTCATTTTATAGGGTATAATTTTATAGATCATGACAACTACATTGAATTGTGTATCAAGAATATTTTAATGAATAATGATATCAATCACTGTGATCTATTAAGAACTTATTCCTTCATTCATTATTATTAACATATTCTATGTGCATGTCAGTTTTTCATTTCATTTTTCTTTTTATGTTTCAATTTAATTAAAAAAACACCCATATTTATGTTAGTTATTTCTATATTAGAGAGAATATAAATAGTGATTTTATAAATTTAGTGTTCTGTGATCTGTCTCCTCAAGATTGACCCTAGTGTATGTCCTATGATATATTCATAGGAAAATGAGAAATAAATTGAAGTGAGATTAATTATAAATATTTTGAATCAAGGTTATTTACAAGGGTGGGTCATGGAACATGTAACATTATAATATAATATAAATTGTAATGTCCAAACATAGAATCCACTATTTGGTGCCGCGAGATTGTTGGTCACAAGGCCTTAAGCACGCCTCCACAAATCCTAGAGGATTATCACTAGGAGTGAGGGTCTAAGGCGGTATGGTGGGTAGACTATAACCTCATAATAAGAGTATAATAGTGGGGAAATTAAAGGAATAAATAGAGGAATGATAATGATAACTTATAGGGAATTAGAAATGAATCATCCATAAAATAATAAGATTAATCATAGCCAAAGGCAACATCATGTTAAAAATGAAGAGCATGTCATGGTGATACTCAAAAAGAAACATGAAGTACATGGAATAAGACATCTTGTATAATATATATACCCATAACTACAAAAATACAAAAAATTATATCTCCATTAGAATCCTGATCCAAGGCTTGGTCCCATTCTCCCATAATCTCATGTTCTAATCTATTAGGCATCCATGATAAGGCTCTTTCCCTTGTCACAACCTATATCCTTGAAATTTGTTCAGTTGTTATGGGAAACCCAATTAAGGTGTGAGAAATAATCAATAGGCCACCAAAAATGTTGTGTATAACAAATCCAACCTGTTAAAATAAACTATAATTCTGTGTAGGTATAAGAAGTGAGTTATAAATTTACGAAAGGCATAAACAAGTCCACGACACAAGCGGTAAAATAAAAGAATTCTATAATAGATGATGATCAATATATACATAAAGTTTAAATGTAAGTTCATAACTATCTCAACATGCACCATGTATGAATAATGTATCAGGCCTACATGGTCCAGGTTGTATGGTGATAACTTGGGTGACCTCATCGAGACCAAGGAATTCATACAATGGCGAGTTAAAAGTAATGTATTAGACCTACATAGGTCAGGTCCTACTGAAATAACTAGGGTGACCGAATATTAGAATATATAATGTACACATAGGTCATAGGTATCATAACTAGATCCCCCTCATTAGTGGCATACCATGAGTAATCATACCTAGGGGTCACTAGTGAAATACATTGATCCCAAGTTAGTGCCATACTGAAATTAAACAAGTTCCATACCTTCATAATAAGTCGCTGGCATAAAAATATTTCCAACATCATCCAAGTAATATAAATATTAAATGGTCTATGTCAGTCTCATTATTGAATAAAATTTTTCAATATAACAATGAATAAGCCACAATAATATCTTTCTAATTTCATGTATCATTTAATTCAACAATTTTACCATTTTAGTAAAATTTCATAACATGGAATGGGAGGAGAGTGCAACACCTCATGTTTTTATAAACCTTTTCCCCTAAAATAAATTAATATTCATTGATGTATTTTATTTCACTTAGTCAAACATTCCATTCACATCGAACCGAATTGGCTTGCATTTCATGTAACACAGACTTGGCATGTGCTACACACAACATCGACTTGGCATACGTTACACCTAACACTGAGTTTCAATGAAACATCATTTCACTAGTATAATTATTTTAATGAAATGATTATGACCTATCCATTAAACATAATAATAATAATAATAATAACTACTTTTAAAATATTTTTCATAAGGATTTTATATAAATAAAACATATGGATAATGAAAAATATAAATATGGACTCTGTTTAATGTCCTTATATAAAAATTTATAAAATTAATTTTAGATACATTTAGGAATTTGATGTTATAAAATAAACTTCATCTTTAAATTTACAATGTTGAAATTATATTGGGGTTAATTTCTAGGATTATTCCAAGATACATCATTTTTGAATGAATAGTGAAAAGTATTGAATTTTAATTCAAAACTTCTTTTTCATCTAATTTATTTATATGGTTAAATTATATATTTAACTTGTTTTAAAATTTAATTAGATTATTTTTTATCAATTAATAAAATTTAGGTCATTATATCCAATTTCACCTTGAAATTGGATATAAAAACATAGTAAACATTTGATCTTTTTACATTAAAAACCAGCTCTATCATCCCGTTTGTGAGATTAATTTGAAAATAATTTTTTGACACTTTTTTTTTTAATTTAGAAAAATGGATTCAAAATTTTTAATCCGAATTATTTATAATTTATAATATTATCAACTTAGTTTTTGACCAAAAATATTAGTGAAAGTTATTAAAATTAATTACAACAATACAGAGAAATATTAGTTTAACAAAGGAGTAAAACTTAAACATAAGACCCAAAACAACCAAGAAAACTATCCAAAATCCATTGTATAGAATAATTTCAACCATTGCATCCATTTTATCGAATTTGGTCCATTATTGGATCCTCTTTATAGGTGAAAATGTGGGTAGAATTCATTTTCCAAAAATTTACAAGAGTGCCACTCCACCTCTACTATAAAATGGGCTCCTCTCCTCTCACTTCTTCATACCTATAAAAACAATTATCTTATGCTAATATAGACTAAAATATAGTTAAAAACCCAAAATTCATCTTTTAATCCTCCCTTTGGGTAGAAATCCATCCAAGGAATCCCTTTGGTGCAATCCAAATTGAGTTACCCAAAGAAGATGTAACATCCTTCCTTAAGCTCATTTATTTTATTTTCTTTCACCACCAAATAAAATATCCTTATTATATGATTATATAATAACAAAATTATCTTAAATACTGATATTTTGTTATATTATTGGTTATAACTACATTTACACACACTTCCATTTAATGGGTAACGAACATACCACTTATGTGTAGGACGAACTACGGCCTAATGAAACAACGAGATTTCGTTCTTCCTTTACCACCACTCATGGTGGGAATTTTGATGAAAAATCTATTTTTATATAATATATAATATATTTATTATTTATTTATACTTATCGAATTATTTTATAACACATATTTTTATACTTTTTATCTTAGGTAAATACACTAACATCTTTTGTGGATGAGTGGACTACCGCCTCCTCCAAGCGATGTGATTCATTCAAAATCTATGTGGAATGTATTTAGGACGGGTTTAGTGAAACTATATGATATATATGATGTAATAATTCTACTTTAATAATTGTATAAATAATTATATTTACATATATGTTATTTACTTTCATTCTTTCAATACGATAACAAAATAGAAACAACATTCATGCATATGTATGTCCTACCGTGTCCATGAATTGTGTATTCCATTTCATAATTATATGTTATATATATTATTATAATACACATATAATTAATATAAATAATATTTATATAATTGTTTACATTATGTAAATCATGATATAAGTATAAGGAAAAAATATATAACAAATTAAGGAACATGTGAAAAACAAAGTAGATATTACCTAAAGTGAAACCTTAAAATAGAATTGTTAATAAAAGGGAAATATAAAGTCATAATAAAACCATATATGGTATTATATTTTAGAATAAATTATATGGATATATTTATAATATACTTATATTTGTTATACTGGAGGTTTAAATGAGTATAATGAGAGTCAAGATACATGGTAAGAGAATATCATCTCACTTTTCTATATCATTTTGATACATGTCATGCTCACCACCCTTTTATTTTTCATGGTGTATATAATAAAAATGTATTTATTATACGATTATTATTATTAAATTTTCAGGTATCTAAATATCCATTATATGGTTTTTATTTTATGGTGTTTATGTTTCAAAAGTTACTAAATCAATAAGATAGTTTTTTTTCTGAATTTTTATATTTTGACACCATGTTTTGTTGTGAACCTATATTCTTTATTCAATATGTATTTGACATGTTATATCGTGAATCTACTTATTTTAATTATATTTTATGTTACTTTTAATTTAAATTTCTTGCACGGAGAGTACTATCCCAAGTTACCTTGTGGTAATAGTTTCTTGAAACAATCTCATCGTTTATTGGGATTGTTTATGATTATTCTTCTGTTGATGAAATATTATGATCCATCACTCAATAAAACTCCTGAATTTTGTTATAATATATTTATTTAATACATATCCATGTATTAATACAATTTCCACTCTTTTTTAATTATGATAAATAATAAAACGTTTTTAAGAATAATCTGAACATATTTTTATCTTCGGTCAGAAATCTAATTTATTTCCAAAATAATGTTTTCAAAGTTTTTTTTAAATTATCCATGAAGATCATTTTCAATAAGAAAGTATTTTAAATTTTTTTATGGTTTTAAAATATTTATTTATATTTTTTTAAAGGTAATTTCAATTAAAAATCTTTTCAAAAATATCTTATTTTTTAAAAAGTGTTTTTCAATGCAGAAAGGATATTTTTCTCAAGAAATATTTTTAAAATATCATTAAAAATTATTTTCCATATTTGATTACATCCCTTGATATTAATCATGATTTTTTTGGGAAATAATTTAATGTTTTCATTCATATTCATTCTTTGAATGATTTATGGAATGATGTTTATGAAACCTCTTTTTCTTTCATGGGTTATATACTTTTGAAAACCACATATTTTCATGGTTTTTTATTTTGATGCAATGATTATGAAACCTGTAAAATTTTACATAGGTTATGACATGATTACATGTTTATGATACCCATTTCATTTAACGGGTTATGATCTGATTGTTTATGATTTTTTTTCACATGTATTTATGATTTCGTTGAGAGATGGGGGGGACCTATTTCTCCCTCCAATGCATTGAGTAATGATTTATATCTCATGAGATAGAATAATATGGTCTTATGAGTGAACCTTGAAAAGTAAGATGGCCATGGGAGTGAACCATGACAACCAATATCGTATAGGGAGTGAACTCAAGCTTCAATGTTTTCCATTAGAGTGAAACATGAATACCAATATGGTAATGGAATTAAACCCATACAACCAAGATGTCCTTGAAAATAATTCCTTTACTACTATGGAAATAATTTTATATGATTATGTGTACCCAACAATTACTTGTCTTATTCCAATGTTATGATTTCATTGATTATTTTCATGATTTTCATATTATTTATGTCTTATAAAATTCCAATATTTATTATTTGATTCATGTATATGATATTTGATTTGAAAGGTATGATCTTATATATTCATGATCATGTTCTCATACACAAATGCTCATGATTATGCTTATATATCTCACTTGTTTACCCTTACTAAGTATCCAAGATCACCTTTTTTATGTTTCCATCTCTAGGTCATGAAGATATGTATTATGTTTGATGTGTGTAAGAAGTGTAATAGTTAATAAAAACTTAGTGGGAGATATTGTATCTCACTTATATACCATTATTTATGTTTCCATGTATCCAAAGGCACTAAACTTGTACGGTCTTTTTTTATCTATTTTTTAATTCATTAAGTATTCCAAAAAAGTTATGTAATGTTAATGTATGATAAGTGAGGGTCACTATAGTTGGTATCAGAGAAAAGTTTTAGTTAAACATTGGAATCTAGGATTAGAAAACCATAGTGAGAACCCTAAGGACTTTTCTAAGGATAAGATTAAGGATAAGGAAAATTATAGGATAATTTAATAGACTTTCGGTAAGGGATAGAGTGATATGTTTCCTTGAAATACATACTTGTGTGGATACTAAAACTGTATGTGGCTCTTTAATTGATGTAACTTGGAGTAACAACTCTGAAAATGTGTGTCAGGCCTGACTCAATGTAACCTGGTATACAATAATGGGCCTTTCTACTCACCTAGTTTGACACTCCCAGGGGATATGCTATGGGAATTCATAAACTCTTCAAAAACCATAATAAATGAGTTAAATAGAGGTTGTATATGAATAACCAAGGATAGACATAATGTGTCATATATTATATAAGGTGTCATAATCTAGACATCATATAAGTTAATTTTCATGATTATGTGGTTCCTTATTATGATAATTGTTTCTTACTCTATGATTTTGGTTTTACTCAATGGATGGAACCCATAAGAACTATTTTAATGGTGAATATGACAGATAATGCAATGATGGTCCTCCTAAGAAACTGAATGCTATGGTCGATGAAATAAAAAATCATGTCTCTATTCTCACCTAGATATCACAATATATTAATCACGATAGACTTCAAAATGAGAAAAAGAGGGAACAAAATTCTATTGAGGCATTAATGAGGGAACACATGCCTTCTTTTAGAGGTTCTTATGATCCACTTATTTATGAACAATGAATTATTACTATTGAAAATATATTCTCTATTCTCTAGTTCTTGGATCATGAGAAAGCCATTCTAGTTTTTTATCAATTCGAAGGAGAAGAGGACCAATGGTGGACTCTAATCAAGAATATGAGGCAGTAAGATGAAATTGAATCCATGGATTGGGAAGTGTTTAAGAACTTATTTTTCATTAAGAAAATTCCTTGTATTATTCATACCAATATGGATAAATATTTTCTTGAGTTTAAGAAAAGGGATAATGAATCTATTATTAACTATGAGGATAATTTTTCAAGTCTTATGATGTCCAGTTTCAGAATTATCATCCAAACCGAAAGTAAAGTTGTTGGGTTATTCAGTTTATTAATAAAAAGTCTTAGAAGGTAATTATACATAAGATACATTAGTATCTATGATGATATTTTGTTTTGTTAAATCAATGTTTAAATAGAGGTTGTATTAACGAATCAATCTCATGTTTTTGATAAGAAAAGGAAGATGGAGTTTGAAGTAAAATAAAAAACTATGAAGAGTAGAAGTTGGGATTTCATTTATTCTCTAAGAGTGCGAATAGGTGTTGAGGAAATTATATTAAAGGGTCTAATAAATGTTTTAAGTGTGTAAGGGAAGTTCATCATGAATTTTATTACCTGTGTGATGGGAAAAAGCTATCTAATGGTGAGATTGGAGAAAAAGTGGTACAGAATGCACCTCACACGCTTTATTGCTACAAGTGTAAGGAGAAGGGGAATTATGATAACCAATGACCAAACCCAAGGGATGATGATGATAATTCATTTCAACAACCTCTTTAGCTGAGGGAAGAGTGTAAATCTCATGTAATCTATATATCTGATGGGGGTTCAATAACAACATGGTGAAAGGTACACTTACCATCCACACTAGAACTCCTAATGTCTTATTTGATTCTGGATCTACAGACTCTTTTCTATCTAAAGAATTTTATTAGGGTTTTAAGATTTAACAAAATTTATTAGAGGTGGAATTAGTAGTGAAAAACCTTAATGGAATTATGATTTCATATCAAGTCTATTATTCCACTCTGGTTGACGTTTATGGGAATGTGTTTCTCAAAAAATATTTCCATTCTTCCTTTTGTTGAATTTGATGTCATATTAATCATGGATTGACTTTCTCAAAAAAATACCACATCAATTTTTGAGGAAGGTAAGTTACATTTGATATTTAAAACCATCCTATGATTTTCCATCAATGATATGATAAATATAAACATATGATTTAGATTACATATAGTGTATGGGTCTTAATTATCATTTAGAAGGGTTGTTTATCTGAAATGGTTGGTGAGAAAACCGAAATTGATGATATGCCTGTTGTTTGAGAATTTATGGATGTATTTCCAGAATATTTTCCATGATTTCCTCCAATTCCTGATGTTTAGTTCTCAATAGAACTGACACATAGTTCTACACCAATTTTAATGACTCCCTTTAGAATTTCCCTGATTTAGTTGGAAGAATTGTAGAGTAAAATCCAAGAAAACCTTGATAAGGGATTCATTCGGTCAAGCGTGTTACCTTGGGTTGAACCTATTCTTTAAAAAAATAATGATGGATCAATGTTACTATGAATTTATTATCATGTGTATAGAAAAATTCATATTCTATAACAAGTATGGTCTTCCCCATATTGATGACTTGTTTGATCGACTACGCTAAGCTCAATAATTCTCCAAGATTTACCTTTATTATGGATATCATCAATTTGTTTCCAAGAAGTTGGATTTACCGAAAATGACATTATGTACAAGGTATTATAACTACCAATATATAGTAATGCCTTATGTTCTTACTAATTCCCATGTTATCTTCATAGATTTAATGAATATAGTCTTTAGAGATTAAATCGATTGGTTTTTGTCAGTTTTTATAGGTGATATTATTATCTATTCAAAGAGAAAGGAAGAGCATAAAGATCACTTGATAATTTTACTAAAGATCCTAAGGAAGGAGAAAAAATAAGAAAAATTTACTATGTCTGACTTTTGGATGCAAAAGGTTTCATTTTTTGGTATCATAATCCTAAGATATGGTATGGCGGTAGATCCATCAAACAAGAAGGCTATTAAATGTTGGCCTCGACAAACCACGGTGATTGATATTCTTATTTTTCTTGGATTAGATAGATATTATTGGGGGTTTTTGGAGAATTCCTCATGAATATATAATCCTCTAACTAAGCTAACTCGGAAGGGTGCCAAGTTCCTTTGGATAAATGAATATGAGGAAAAATTCAAAGAACTGAAGAAAAGGTTGATTAGTGAATCTATGATTACATTAAATTATAGTAGATACGGGTTTTTAATCTATATTGATTCATACATGAAGGTATTGGGATGTTTTCTTATGCAGAATAACATGGTTATGACTTATGACTTATAGATGTTGAATATTCCTATGAAAAATTACCAAACTCATGATTTGAAGCTAGCGGTGGTAAATTTTCCATTAAAGATATGAAGGAATTATAATTATGGAGAAAAATGAGATATATATACCTATCATAAAAGTATGAAGTATATATTCATGTAGAAGGCGTTGAAAATTCGACAAAGAAGATGGTTAGAGTTGATAAAGGATTATGACTTCTCAATGCATTACCACAAAGTGAAAGTGAACAAGGTGGATGATTCTTTTAGTCCAGAGGATCATGATAGCTTATATGTGATGAGGATCACAAAAGATATAATATTTCTTGATTTGCAATGGATGGACCTAGAAATAATTAAGTAATGGGAAAATATTATCTTTCTCAAATTAATGTTAAAACCTCTATCCCAATAAATATTAAGGAGGTGTAGAAAGAAGATACAGAGCTGAAAAAGAAGGCTAGATATATTCATGTTTTTATCCTTGAATAGGATGGAATGATAAGGTTTACTAACTATGTATGTGATCCTTCAATTCCATTATTTAATAAGGATATATTAGATGAAGATCATATTTCTTCATTATCAATTCATACTGGAAGTAGGAAGAAATATATGGATTTGAAATAATACTTTAGGTGGGATAAAATGAAGAGGTATATCAGATAGTTTGTATCTCGGTGCTTGGTATTATATAAATTTAAGGATAAAAGACAAAAGTATAAGGGGATGTTGCATCCATTACCTAAACTAAAATGAAAATGGGAGAACATCACTATGGATTTATTCATTAGACTACCCAAAACCTCTAAATGGTTTAATTGTATATGGGTGGTAGTCAATCTCCTAACTATGTCAGTACTCTTCATCTCTATCATAGAAGAATTGTGTCTTGATCATATTTCTAGGAAATACATTAACTGGTTAGGTTTCATAGACTACCGAATTTGATTGTATCAGATCTGGATCCTAGGTTTACCTAAAAGTTCTGGTGAAGTCTTCAGCAAGCACTTGATATGGAACTGATTTTTAACACTGCCTATCATCCTCATTCAGATGGTCAGAGTAAAAGAAAAATTAAAACCCTAGGGGATATGCCGAGATCTTATTCTCTGGATTCCAAAGCCTATTAGAATCAACATCTTCCTCTTGTTTAATTCACTTACAAAAAAAACCTACACTCAAGCATTCATATGGAACCTTATGAATCCCTCTATGGGATGAAATTTATATCTCCAATATGTTGGAATGAAGTTAGAGAAAGAAATATATTGGGACTTGAGATCAATGAAGAAATGATAGAGAAGGTTAGAGATATTCAGAAACAAATAAATGTATCTCCAAGTTATATGAATAGTTCAGCTGCTAACTTTCAGAGTGATCTAGAATTTGAAGTCGGTGAAAAGGTGCTTCTATGAATCTCTCCCTAGAAGATGGTTAATATATTTTTTAATAAATGGAATAAAAGCCCTAGGAATATCAGTCCCATTGAAATTATTTATCATATCAAGGAAGTAGCCTATCTCTTGGAACTTCCTCCTAATCTCTCTTAAGTACATGTTGTGTTCTATATATCTCCCCCATGGAAGTACATACATAAATCATCACATGAACTGAAATCAGAGGTCATACTGTTGGAGCATGATCTTTTTTATAAGGAAATACTAGTTGAAGTTCTTTATCATACATAGAAAGTTCTACAAAACAATACCACTCATCTTCTCAATGTTTTTTTGGAGAAATCCCTTGTTAGAAGAAGCTATGTCAGAACATTTGGATATGATGAAACAAAATAATCTTCATATTTTTTTCACTAGAATGATGATTTTCAAGTGATAAATTTATTTTAAGGGGGGTATAATGTTAGAACCCATGTTTTTATGAAATTCTTTCACCGAATTAATTAATTTTCATTGACGTATTTCATCGCACTAAGTCAAACATTCATTTCACATGAAATCGACTTTTCTTTCCCTACATTAAACACTGACTTGGCTTCTGCTAAAAGAAACATCAAGTTTCTAAAAAACATCATTTTATTGTTATAATTATTTAAATGAGATAATTATAAATTAGTAATTAAATATTTTTATTTGAAAATTAATAACTACTTTTAAAGTATTTTTTATAAAGGGTTTATATAAATAATTGATATTGATAATGAAAAATATAATTATCAACTACTTTTCATGTCCTTCCCTAAAAAATAATAACACTATTTTTATTCATATTTAGAAATTTAATTTGATAAAATAAAATTCATTTTTTAGTTCATAGTTTTGAAATTATCATAGTGTAAATTTTTGGTATTTTTCTCAATAAAATCATTCTTGGATGAAAAGTTAAAATTACTGAATTTTAATTCAAAACTATTTTTTCATCTAATTTATTTATATGAATGAATTATAATTTTAAATTGTTTTAAAGTTTAATTAGATTATTTCTTATCCATTAATACAATTTTGGTAATTGGAAGAAATTTCACACTGAAATTTGATATAAAAATTAGAAATCTTTTGATCATTTTTACTTTAAATACCCGCAGTGTCATCCCTTATATGAGATTAATTTTAGATTAATTTCTACCACTTTTGTGTTTAGAATTTAGAAAAATGAATTCCATATTTTTAATTATCATAAATTATAATATCTAACAATTTGAAGTTAGTTTTTATCCAAAAATATTATTGAAAGTGATTAAAATTAATTTCAATGATTTGGAGAAAAAATAGCTTATCAAAGGACTTAAACTTAAACATAAGACACAAAATGACCTAGAAACTTGTCCAAAATCTATTTTATGGCCAAATTATTACAATATCCCCTGGATATAATTTGGTATATTATTGGATCTACATGAAATGTGAATAGCATGGGTGAAATTCATTTTCCAAAATTTTTCAAAGGGTTCCACTCCTCCTCTAAAAAAAGTCCTCCACTCCCCCACATCCTCACAAATCCCAAAACACTTAGTTTCAACAAAAATATAAAAAAATATAATCCCAAAAACCATCCCTTACTACTGTAGTCCTCCCTTTGGGCATAAATACATCCATGTAATCCCTTTGGTGTAAACCAAAAAGAGTTACCCAAAGAAGAGGTAACCTCATTCCTCAAGCTCATTTCTTTTATTTTCTTTTTACACCACCTACACTCTACTTATTCCATGATTATATGATAAAACAATTATCCAAAATATACTGAGATGATTTTATATTAAGGTTTTTACCTACATAGGTTTTTACCTATATATACACACACTGCCATAAAATGGGTAATGAATTAACCGTTTATGTGTACGGTGAACTACTGCCTCATGAAATGATGATTGTTCATTCGTCATTTACCACCTCTCATGGTGGGAATTATGATGGAAACTCTATTTAAATATAATATATTTATGAAATTATTAATTCCTTTATACTTATGTAATTATTTTATAACACATACTCTTAAAATTTCCAAATTGGGTAAATATGATAACATCGTTTGTGGATAAATGTACCACCACCTCCTCAAAGCGATATGATTCATTCACACTCTACGTGGAATGTATTAAGGATGGATTTGGTGAAATTATATGATATATATGATATAATAATACTACTGTAATAATGTTATATATACATATATATACATATATGTCATTTACTTTCTTTAATTCAATATGATAATAAAGCAGAAACAACGTTCATGCGTACACGCAAACAACCATCTCCATGAATGTGGTATTCCATTTCATAATTATATATTTTATTGATTATTATAATACAACTATACTGAATATAAATTATATTTATATAATTTTTTATATTCCTGAAATAATGATACAAGTATAAGTAGAAAAGATATGACATATTACGATGCGTGTGAAAAACAAAGATGATATTACCTGAGGTGAAACCTTAACAAAGAATAGTTCATTAAATGGTAATATAAGTCATAATAAAATCATATATATTATTGGATATAATAATATGGTTCTTTTATAGGTTTATAATAAACATATATTTATTATACATGAGGTTTGAATGAGTACGATTTGAGTCAAGACACAAGGTAAGAGAATTTCATCTCATTTTTTTATATCCTTCAGATACATTCCATGTTCACCACCATTTTCTTTTATGTGGTGTATAAAAAAGCATGAATGTATTCTTGGATTATTATTAATAAATTTATGTCTATTTAAAAATACATTATATGTTTTTTATTTTGTGGGGGTTGTGTTTAAAAAGTAACCAAAGTGTTAAGATAGTTTTGACTCAATTTTCTTTATTTGAGAAAAATGTTTTGTTACACACCTAAATTCTATTTTAGATGTTTATTTAAAATTTTATATCATGAATCACATTAAATTAATTATATTTTAATCTTATTTTAATTTAATATTCTTATATAGAGAATATGATTTCAAGTTACCATGTGGTAAGTGTTTTTTGAAACAATCTCATCATTTGTCCGGATTGTTTAGGATTATGAATGTATTGATGAAGCACTATGATCCATCTATCAATAACACACATGATTTTTCTTATACTATGTTTATTCAAGATATATCCTTGTATTAGTACCATTTTTCACTCTTTGGTACTTAATATAATGAAAAAAATTATTTAATAAAAATATAACCATATTTATCTCTTTAGTTGTAAATATTTTTTATTTCAAAAACAAGGTTTTCAAAAACGTTTTAAAATGATCTTTGAAGAAAATTTTCATGGAAAAAAGATTTTAAAAATGTTTTATAGTTTTCAAAGATTCATTTATATGTTTTAAAATGTATTTTTAAATAAAAATATTTTAAAAAATGGCTTATGTTTTAAAATTCATTTTCAATGTAGAAATGATATTTTCCTCAAGAATTGTTTTTGATAGATCGTCCAAAATCATTTCCAATATAAGATTACATCTTTTGGTGTTAATAAATCCTTCATGGTAAATGATTCAATGTTTCCATTCATATTATTTCTCTAAATAGTTTATGTCTCGATGTTTATAAAACCTATTTACCTTTTACATGTTATATGCTTTTGAAACCCGTTTCTCTTCATAGGTTATGATTTTACTGAAAATATTATGAAACCAGTAACTTTTCATAAGTCATGATATGATTACATGATTATTATGATACCCATTTCATTTCATGGGTTATGATAATATTGTTTTTTATTTTGTGGAAATTTTATGTATGATTTCATTATGATATGGGTGGGACCTATATATACCTAAAATGCATTGGTTAAAGATTAATATCACATGAGATAGACTAATATGGTCATAAGAGTGAACCTTGAATACTAAGATGGCCATGGAAGTGAACCATGACAACCAAGATGGTATGGGGAGTGAACTCATACTACTAAGATAGACATGGGAGTACACCTTGACTACCAATATGGTATGAGAAGTAAACCCATACTACCAAGATGGCCTTTGTAGTGATTCCTTGACTACTATTAGAATCATTTTATTTGATTATGTATCTTCCACAAGTCCATTCCCTATTCCTATATTATTCTTTCACAGATTATATTCATTATTTTCTTATGATTCAATTATTTTGAACGTCCAATATTTATTCAATGATTTAGGTATATAATTGTTTATATGGAGGGTCAGATCATATATTTTAATAATCATGTTCTCATACCCATATGATCATTATTATTCTTACATATGTCCCTTGTTTACCCTTAATGAGCTTCAGAGCTCACCTACTTTTATGTTTCCCTACCCAGGATATGAATATATGTATTATGTTTGATATTTTGAAGAAGGGTTCTAGTCAAGATTAACCTAGTGGGATCTAATGTAGCTCACTTATATACCAGGGTTTATGTTTCCATGTTTCCAATGACACTACACTAGTATATTCTTTGGGAGCATGTTTGTATAATGCATTAAGTATTCTACAAAAGTTATGTAATTTAAATGATTGATAATAAAGGGTCACTATATCAAGTCCATTTTCAATTAACTCATTAAATTTAAAATAGAATCCCACTAGAATATAGTGATCTCGCACACTAAGAGGGTGATTCTAACAAAAGGCTGATAAAAGAACTCACCTTGAAGGTGGTTTGAGTTAAGGTTGAAAACCTAAAACCAAGTCAAGGTTCTATGTAGGCATCATAATAAGGGTCAAATAAATTAATTTATATGTTTAATTAATTAAGGATAAATATACGGAAGGTCCAACATGTGGCACAAAAATGATAAGTAAAATAAAAAAAACCTTCCGGAAAATGCATAGACCACTTACATTAATCCTGTAGAAGAACACTCATCCAGTATCATCCCAGAATGGAAGAAAGTATAAGAAATTAAAAAGACCCAAAAAATAGGGCATATTATCTAACACCAAAATAGCATAGAATATGGTTATAGAAACTAATAAAAGAATGTAATGAATAAAACCTTGTACAAAGAGGAATCCAATGAAACATATGATAGCTCCATCGATGTTCAGATAGAGGAATTATCAAAGAACATATAAGAGGAGGAGAAGGGACACTTTATGTGGGAGGGGTTATTACTTATGGAAGGAGAAAGAAAAAGGAAGGGTGAGTTATAATGAAAATAGAAAAAATGGCCTATTGCCCATAATTTAAAGGGTCACTTAGTTTTATTGCATGGTTGGCCAAACTGTGTGCCAAACGTGTGCCAAGCATAGACCCAAGACAACCCTCACAAAATCTCAATGCATGGTTAGGATAGCCCTATGAAGTCCTTGAGAAAAATATTTGTAATAAGTCTTGTGACATTCATATGACTGTATGACATAAAATTCATGATTAGGTCATACAATGCGGCCTTATGAAAGTCATTGGACCACCCTGCACTATTTAAGAAAACCGTGTAGGCTGGGAAAATTATTTTATACTAACAGTGTGGCCCACATGTTTCCTCCAAAACTCAGGTTCCCATGCCTTGAAAAATCACCGAAGACCCTCGTAGCCTCTGTTCTCATATTCGGTATTCCTATTAGTATAAAACCAAATAATTAAACCAAAATTAAAAGGTTCAATATCTAAAATAAAAATAAGGATATTATAGTACTCCCACTTAAATCAAAGCATCCCTGACTTTCCCTTTCAAGGCTGGTAAAACATTATATGAGAATAACTCCAGCCACTGAGCATGTACATCCTCCTCTTGTTTCCAGATCGCATCATATACATAACCATGCTTCCATAGAACACGTACTGAAGAAACTGATTTGCCTCATATTGACTTCCCACTATGGTTCTTAGAGTATGGATTGTGAGTGAAAGAAAATGGATAAATGGGTGGGTATTTATAACAAAAATAAAGGATTTTTTTATCAAATCCAATTATAGGCCTTGGAAACCTAGGTTGTTGAAAATAAAAAACCATGGGCTTGCCCATGGTATTTTCCCATGGTTTGGCACATTGGAAAATATTATATTTAATTTCAATGTACATGATTCAATCATCATTTTACATTTAAAAAAAATTATTTCACTATTTCCTTAAAATATGATTTATTCATAATATCTTAGTTTATTATAAATATTTTTATCTTTTTTAGAAAGTAAAATATCTATAAAAAATACAATTTAACAAATTCCATCTCACTTTTATTTAGAAAAAATATTATTTTAATGGAATTTATGGAATAATATATTTTATACATTGGAATTACACTTTAGGTAACTAGGGCTGGACAGATAACCTCTTATAACACCCACATACGACCTAGGGGTAAGGTGTGCGATGGTGATAGATTCACAGGGTGGCTTAGATAACATTGAGTAAGTGGTAATTTCCACTAACATGAACATATTCCATAGATGATTTCTTTCCATCTTCACCTATTGAATCTCAGCTTGGGATTGATCAAGAGTGGACCCTAGTGATGCTACATCCCTCCCAAGATCTGAAAATGGTATTCACATGGCACGACCCTACTAGTTTATTCCATCAGTTCTCATTTATGCATTAATTATGCTATGTCATTTATATATATAAATTCTAATTATAACATTAAAATTATTACCATGATTATAGTTCCCAATGTTTATATTTACCAATTATCATAATTGACCAATAGCCATATAATATTTGAATCCAGATGGTCACATTTCCATTTATACATACATAATTATTAAATATATATGGTTATGTTGTGTATAAAATAATATAACACACATTTTTAGGAAATAAAATATCAGTCAAAATGTCTTGGATGTTACATTCTTCCCCCCTTATGAAATTTCTTCTAAGAAATTTCAACTCATTTTCTTATTTACAAAAAGCATTGTGTACTTTTGTTTAATTTTCTCCTTTAGTTCCCACATCGCTTATTCATATTTAGGGTTCCTACACAACACTTTGACAAGTTTGGTTTGTTTGTTTCATTGAACCTTGTCCCTATGGTCCAATATCTCCCCCGACTAATCCTCAAAAGATAGGTCATGTTCCTATTGTACCACCTCCTGATTCAGTACATGTGAGAGGTACGCTATGTACTTCATCAAGAGTGATACATGGAACACATCATGAACAAGATCAAGATTTAGTGGAAGTGAAATCTGATTGGCCACTGCTTCTATGTGATCAAGTATTTCATAGTGGACAATGTACATGGGGAAAAGCTTCCATTTCTTCCCAAACTACATGACTCTCTTCCATGGTGATATTCGAAGGAACACATTGTCACCAACACCAAACTCCAAGTCCCTTCAATGGTTGTCAGCATAGATCTTATTCCCACTAGGAGTAGACATAATGTGTTTTTGGATGGAATGAACCTTTTATATCATCTCTGGCAAAAGATCGTTCCCAAGAAGAATTCTCTCACCAACTTTATCACAACAAGTAGGAGTTCCACATCGATCCCTATATAGATCTCCATAGGGTGTCATTTGAATACTCTAATGGAAAATTATTTTGTATGAGAACTCAACTAATGGGTGATATTGATCCCATGTACCATTAAATTCCATTTATCATGTTCTCAAAATTTCCTCAAGTTTCTAAATAGTCCTTTTAGATTTACCATTAGTTTAGGGATGATAGGTTGTACTAAAATCCAATTTATTATTCATATGATGTGGAATATTTCTCTTGAATTTATTTGTGAGCCTTGGATCACAGTTAGAAATGATATATTGTGACACTCTATTCAACCTCACAACTTAATTTATATATATCTTGGAATGTAGATCAGGAGAGAAATATTCCCAAATAGTGATGAAATGGGTAGTCTTGGTGAGATGATCCAATATAACCAATATCATATTGTTTCCATTGGATTATTTCAGAAGACCAGTGACAAAGTCCATACTGATATTGTTCTTCTTCCATGTTAGTATGGGTAATGGTTGCAATACCACTTTAGGAATATGTGCCTACTCCTCCACTTATTGACAAACCAAGCACAAATCTGCCTATTCATGTTATCCCATCAATAATTATCACAAAATTCCCTTTAAATTTTAGTGATTTGAGGATGTATAGGGAAAGTAGAGCTATGAGCATCATCTATAAGATCCATCTTTATTTTTTGAAAATATGGAACACATAGCTTTGTTTGAAATTTTAGTACACCTTATTGTTCGATTTTGAACTCAAGATACTTCCCATTATTCATGGCATATATCTTCTTTTTTAATAAATGAAATTATATTTGAGAATTATAGATCTTATATAGTAATTATGGTTGAGAAATTTTTTATGATAGGTTTGCTGATGTCCCTTCCCTTAATATTATCATGTCTAGTTTTGTTAAGTCTTTGATCAAATGATCTCCTTGAATCCTCATCATTACCAGCACAACAGGCCCTATCCTACTTAATGCAACATTGACTTTGTTTTCTCTTCTCGGGTGACAATGAATTGAAATGTCATAGTCTTTAATAATTTCCCACCATATCCTATATCTCATGTAAAATTAACATTGTATGAAAATATACATCAAACATTGGTAGTTTCGGTATAAATCACATTTATCCCCATAAAGATAGTGCCCCTATATATCATTGAAAAAATAACCACATGTAGTTATAGGTTATGTGCATGATAATTATGTTCATGAGGATTTCACTGTCGAGATGAATAGGAATTCAACATGTAATTTAATATGAGAAAGCACCCAATACCATTCATAGAGGCATAAATAAAAATAAATAATCCTTATATGATAGTGGGTAGAGTTAACATGGGTTCAGTAACCCATATCTTCTTCATCTTTACAAAACATTCTTCACATTCCTCTGTTAAGGTGAAATTAAACCATTTTCAAGTAAACATGGTTAGTGGATTATAAAGTCTTGAATTATTTTTACAAACCTCTTATAATATCCTAATAAAACAGGGAAACTATGAATATCTATTATTGTGGTAGGATGAGGTCACACCTCCACAACCTTTGTCTAGGCATGGTTAAATGATATTACTTTATTGCGTACAATGTTCCCCAAGAAAGAAACTTATTGTAACCAAAATTAACATTTGATAACGTTTCAAAATAGCCTATCCTTCCTTATAGTTTTCAATATAACCTTTAGATGATCCTCATAATCCTTGATAATTTTTGAATATATCAAAAATATAATTAATAAAAACTACCAAAATGTTTTCCATATAGTCCTTAAAGAACCTATTAATCAGGACCATAAATATAGTAGGACAATTAGTCAATCCAAAATGAATGAAAACAAACTCATAATGTCCATATCATGATGTCCTTAGAATATATTCTTTCTTCACCCTCAATTGATAATAAACATATAGAAAATAAATCATGGAGAATAATTGAGGCCCATGAAGCTCGGAAAATAAATCATCAATCCATGGGAGATGGTATATTTTCTTCACTGTGATCTCATTATGTTATCTATAATCAATTAAAACCCTCATTGATCCATCCTTCATTACAAAGAGAACATGCACTCTCCGAGGAGACACACTTGGCTGGATAAAGCCCTTATGAAATAGATCATGAAGATGTTTCTTTAATGCCTAAATCTCTACAATTTCTATTTAATAAAGAGGTTTTGATATCATATTGGATCTAGGAAAGAGTTAAATGGAGAAATATACCTCTATTTTTGGGGGTGGTCCAGGTAACTCCATAAGAAATATGTCAATTTATTCATGCACAATGGGGAAATTTTCTATTCATACACATTCATTTCCTTCATCATCTTCCCCAATAATTTCTATAAACAAGGACATGAGAGTTTTTTATAGATAAAACTCTGGTCGATATATCTCTTATTTGAAAACAATTGTAGGTTATCCATTCACGACTGATTATATTTCCTTACTTTTGAAGTTGTTCGTACTGTTATATTTTAAAAGACTATCCGTCCCTAGTATAATTTTGAATTCTAGAATGTGAATGACTAATTGATATTCTATGATATTTTGAACACCATACTGAATTTAATTGTTTCTATACAGTATTGATTATTGGATAATACATCTAGGGTTCTTTACTGATAACTCTCGTTTTATTATTTCATGGAACAATTCTATATTCTATGAAAACATGGTGGAAATAAATGAAGATGTAGAACCTGAATCAAAAAAATTACTTTCTATCATTGAAGGAATAATGATAGTACCTACAAAAACATAATTTGGATCTTACAATTCATCTATAATGATATAAAAAACTAATCTTTCACTCTTGGTTTATGTTAAGGTTGATGGAGATTCCCCTAAATTATCTTCTAATTTGGACAGTGATCAGAAAAGTGTCTAAGCTATCCACACAAGAAGAATTGGACTTAAGGCTAGGCATGTACCATCTTCCCTTCCATGTTAGTGTTGAGAAGTTGAGGCTTCCCCTCACTATAATAATTCCAAGCAATATGGTCATCATTAACAGACCTGTAACACATCCTGTTCTTGAGAAACCAGTTCCCTGGATGATTCATCCTGATTTTTTTTCTTGTGGGAAGATTTAATTTATTTCCTCCTCTTCTATGATCAAAGATACTCACTATGTATGGATCCATTTATCTCTTCATTTCATTCGATCTATATGACCATTAACTCTCTCCAAACTCCAGTTTAACCTTCATAGAACTTCTCACCACCTCCTCATAGTTTTCGTTGTCTTGATTGGATAGATTTTCCATATATGGGGTCATAGTCCACTATAGAATCTACCAACATTTCCATTAGGTTCCATGAAAATTCTATAGGTGTAATGAGAATTAATTTTAATGTTAATCTCATAGCTTCCCACAAATTCATTTTCCTTCTACTTTGGCTCTAGAAATTCCTTCTCTATTTATTGTTTGCATTGATCGGGGAAAATATTTTTTTTAAAAATGATCCTATAAACTCTTCCCACTCCAGAGAGTCAATCTCATTTCTTGGATTTGTATTTTTAATTCGAGTCCATTATTGATCATTTTCTACCTTTAAGTGTTATATACCTAGGGTGACATTATCATATTCAAAATAATGGAGTATGGAAAGGATATTTTTTATAGATCTTATCAAATTTTCAGCAATCATTGGGTTGGTAGATCCACTGAAATAAGGTGTTTTCTAATGAATAAAAGACTCAATTGGATTTTTTTTCTCTTTGAGGTTAATCAAATATCTCATATTGATTCCATTTAGTTTCATAACATGAGCCAGTTTTAAATTATTCTCATGAAAATTTCGATTTCGAATTCCATCAGAGGGTTTTCAGTGCATGGTCTATTGCACTCATTTTTTATGCAGTTCCTCCTACTCCACTATATTTTCTAAAATAAGAAAACCATATTGAGAAACATGTTTTTTTAATAATATTAAATTTCTAAATGATTTTTTAGTCTTAAAACACAATGCATAAATATGTTATTCTTTAACAACAATTACATTTTCTAAAAATCATTCATAATTTTTCATAAAAACTTTGTGATTAACCAAACATATCCCCCATGAGTGTCAACTTGGGAGTGAAAAAACACTCGTTTTCCCAAAACAATTCCCATTCGTTCCTATCTCAAAGTGGTATTTTTGGGATTTACTACTTGATACATCTATTCTAGAGCCACATCCACTTCTTCATATCTAGATAGGGATTTATTTTCTCAGAAACCACTTACATTATAATTCCCCAAAATACAAGAGTTTTTTACAATATTTAAAATTTTCTCAAGGGTTATTCCTAAAGTTTTAAAATCTTAATTTACACATATAACTAAATCATCCTTTGAAACCAACTATTGTATCCCACATTTTTATTACATAATTTTTCAGAACATTGTATAAAGAATGGATCTTTTAATGTTTAGATTCTTGAAAAAAGGTACAAAATACATGAAAACATAAAACAAAAAAAACAATACAACTAAAATGATTCTTCATTGGTTCATCCTAAGTATATTTAATGTATCTCATGATCTGGGGTCATTCATCAAAGGAAAGGGTGAGCATAATTTCCACCAAGGAGAAAAAAGGGAAACAGTTTACAAGTGATCTTAAGGAATATCAATAAGAACACGAGGAATGTCATTATGATATGAGAAAGATAACATGGGGAATATCATCATAAAAATGACATTAATCATTACATGAAAATGTGGCTACAATATTAAATGATAAATTCATATGAATATCACAATGGATTGTAACCAAGGTTATGCACTAAAGTATTATAAAACATGTCATCTCTAGAGATTAAATTTTATACCCAATGCATTAGAGAACTATCAGGGAACACCATTAATATGAATTAATTAATGTGAGATACATATATCATAATAAAAAATTTCTAAATAACCCATGGATAATTAAAGAAACAATTTTTATATAAAAAATAGCATTAAAAAAGTTATTAAATAGGATTATTATATCTTTTCTTACCCATGTAATGGAAATGTAGTTTTCATGTATGATAATAACAGAATAAATTAAATAATTTTAACATATAGTGGAATACCTATTGAAAATAATTTTGTTTGGGAATTCAAAAAAAAGAAGAAATAAAATAGAATTTATTGAGGAGAATAGATAAATTTTGAGAAGTAAATTTGGTAACATAATGAGTATAAAGCATGGTTTGAGAAATGGATTAAATTATAGGGGATATGGGTCTCACATTAATAAAAAATAACTATGAATTAAGGTTATGAATTATTGGGTAATAAAATATAGTAATCAGAATGATCAGATGATATATACAAAAATAGTTTCTTGAATTGTAGTGAAAAGAAGAACAATTCCCTTACCTTGAAAAGTTACTCCAAGATCATGAGGAATAGAACCTTATGGGCTTGAGGACCCCTTGGGAGGACTCCTTAGGAGGTAAGAATACCATAGCTTCATAGAGGATGGATTTTGAGTTTATAGAAAAGGAGAAATGGGAGTTTATTTATATAAAAGTTTATTATTTGTTTATTAATTTTCAAATATAGGCCTTGTAAACCTAGTTTGTGGAGAATACAAAACCATGGGCTTTCCCATGGTATTCTCCCATAGATTGGGACACTTGGGGTTATATTTTATGTTATTTTAATCTAAAGGTGTCAATCATAATTTTATATTTAAAACAAGTGTATGTTTATCAAATTATTTCATTAAAATAATTATTAGTCATAATATCTTAGTTAATTATAAGTATTTATAAGTTTTTTGGAAAGTACAATTTCTGTTTGAAAAAATAATTTATCAAATTCCATCTCAATTTTATTAATAAAAACTATTCTAAAAATATAATTTATGAAATAAAAATGTTATTTTTATAATGGAATTATACATTAAGTAACTAGGGCCTCAACACATAACCCCTTATAACACACATATAAAACATAAGGGTAAGGTGTGATATGGTGATAGATTCCTAGGGTGGCTTAGATAACATTCCTAAAGTGGTAATTTTCACTAACTTAAACTTCTCCGATATGAGATTTAATTATAGATTCACTTATTGAAGCTCATCATAGGTTTGGTCAAGAGGGAACCCCAGTGATTCTACCTCCCTCCCAAGCTCTGAAAAATGGGATTCATATGCCATGACCCTACTGGTTAAGGTTATCACTTCTCCTTTATGCATTAATTATCCATTTAAATTTCTACTTATAAACACTAATTATAATATTGAAATTATTAACAAAAGTATATTTTTCAATGGTCATAACTGACCAATGGTCATATAACGGTCAAATCAAGAAGGTCACATTTTCCATTATACATGCTTCATTATTAACGAGATATGGTTATATTGTGTATAGTATAATATAAAACACATTTTCAGGGAATAAAACATCATTCAAAAAGTCCGATTCATTACATTGTTTCTCCTAATAACCTCTGAAATCAACGGTGTATTCTTAGAACATTTACTCTAACAAATGTATCATTCAATATTACTGACCATTGGTCTATGGGTGAAAGGATTTAATCAAGATAACCTTCATTCCCAAATCATTCTGAAACACATTCCATAACCTCAAATTGAAAAGAGAAACCATATCAGATATTATAGTATGAGGGACCTCGTGTAACTGTATAATCTCACAATTTATCGTTTCCAAAGAACACATTTTGAGAATTTATCCTTGATATGTAACAAGTGAGTTACCATTATAAGCTTGTCAAAAATCACCCACACTACATCACTACCTTGAGAGGTTCTCAGGAAACTAGTAACAACATCCATTGTGACATCAACACATTTCTACTCAAGAATTATCATTGGTTGTAGAAGCCCTATTGGTCATTGGTGTCCTACCTTCACCTACCGATAGGTGGGACATCTATTAAAAAAACTATCCATCTCCCTTTTCATGATAGGACCCCAATACTATAGATGTAGATCATAGTAAATATTTTTAAGCCTCGGGTGTTCCACCCAAGTAGAAGAATTAAATACTCAAATTAATTCATCTTCAATGTCTTAATAAACCCAGACATGTCCATGGAAACAGAAGACCTCATCCTTATCAATGATCCATACCTTTGGTGGATCCTCACTTGAAACACTCTCTCTTAGGATTATGCCCTTATGTTTTGATAACTACCTCATATTCACTCTCTAAAGAATTGAAAAAGTCACTACAAAATCTGCAAGGAAATATTATCATTTATTCTATTAGATATATAAGTAAATCTTAGAAAATAGGACTATCAAATGACACTCAGTACTAGTATCCTAAACTACCTATGTCTGAGTCCCTCATCTCACAGTATTTTTTATAGAATTTATTTTTCCTAGTGTATATGCAAGCTCAATATCAAATGGATATAGGTGTTCAACCCCAATTCTCTAACTATGGATCAATTCACAGTATGTAAAGATGTATTTTAAATATTTTTGATTTGTATACACCATAAAATTCACTCCAAAAAAGTAGTTCCTTCAAAATTGTTAGGCCAGAATATGGATGCCAACTTTAGATCGTGCATCGAGTAATTTTTATTGAGAGGATTCAGCTATTGAAACCTATACGGAATGACTCTATATTCCTTCATGAAAACTTCACCTAGAATAATACATAATGCATCATACTATACTTTATATAATCTATCCATATCTTAAAAAATCAGGATCAATACTGATGTTAGTCTCCCCTTCAACTCCTATGAGGTTATTACGCAGGCTTCAAACCATATAAAATTCACAATATTTTTATTCAAACTTGTTAATGGTTCTTAAAGGAATTAAAATTCATATAAAATGTTCCCATAATATAAATATGGAACCACAAAACTCTATATCTTAGAAATTTTATTGGGTTTCTCCTAAGTAACTAAATCTCTCACCTTATCTGGGTTAACTGATTCTCCAACCTTTGCGATGATGTGACCAATGAAGTGAGCCACATCAATACAATATTGGAATATATTGAAAATATCATAGATTTTTTACTCTCTCAATGTATTGAATATGATCAGAAGTTGTTTTACATTTCCATTTAATGTATGAGAATACATCATGATTCCATTTACAAAAACTACCACCAAAGAATCCAAATACGAGTGGAAAAAACTGATTCCTCAAAGCCATTAAAATGGCCTATGCATTAGTGAGACTGAACAAAATAACGAAATATTCATATAGACCATAACTATTATGAAATTATTTATGAGGAATTTTTAGTGTTCTAACTCATACTAGGTGATATCCTGAACACAAACCAATATTTGAGAAAACCCAATCTCCTTGGAGATGATCAAAGAGGCCATCTATAAAATGTAAAGGATACTTGTTATTTACTGTAAGTTGGCTCAAATTTTGGTAATCCCGAAAAATAATGAGGGTTCTATTTAAATTTTCAGAAAATAGGACCAGTGAACCCCATTGTGTAAATATGGTCTATGTAAAACCCTCAACTTAAAATTCCATTAGTTGTCTCTTGAGATCATGAAACTCAGTAGTGACCATTATATAAAGAGGAATAAACACTGGGGAATTTATTAAAACCATATCAATATAGAACTCCACCTATCAATCAAGTGGTAGACCAAAAATTTCATTTGGGATGAATTCCTTGAAATAATCTACTACAAGTATAAAATCATTCCGAATCATTCCTTGATCATCCACATGGAGGCCAGAAATTAGGGATATCACTCCACCAATCCCACGATGCTATGGTCTAGATCAACTAAACTGGACATCCCATTTACACTTTTGAATATAATTACCTCAATTTAGTGATGTAAATAAATCCCCTCAATGAAATAAATCAACATAATCCTGATAAGAAACTAACCAATCCATCTCGAGGATGACATCAAAGCCTGTAATATCAAGAACAAAGAAGTTCCATAAAAATTTATAACCACCCATGTCAAGGGGAACTCACTGTATTGGAATACACTATCAGAATATATACCCAAATGAGTATCATGTTTCATTACCCCATAGATGTAATAATTTTCAAGCATGTGGGTTTCTAAAATAGCCATAGAAGTAAAAGAATTTAAAGGACCTATATCAAAAAAATAGATACAAATGTATATTCTACTAAAAACATTCCTCAATGTTTAGACGGTCTATTAATTTAATCCTCTGTCATATAATGAACTACATAAACCGGGCCCATTTTGTATCCTTGATATATGACATGACTACCCTGAGTAGGATCGCTCTACTAACACTGAGAAACTAGTGTCTGGATCCCCATCCATGACCACCTCCTTAGCCTGATTAGCCTATATCACTCCATCTACCTGCCTGATGTTGAATTTCTAATCCCATCTGAAGAACTAGAGTTATTTTTGATCTCTCTCACTCTCCACTGGTGGCAGTATTCTATAGAAATATTATAAATGGACCATCCTATCATATGATCGACATTCAACTGGATCACTCTCACATTGATTTTTCACATTCCCTTACTTCCTATATTGGTAACAAGCTGTAAAACATCAATTATGTTCATTATTATTGGTACATCCTTCATGAGAGATATTGGAGCGACTCTTCCTGCCACCATATAGTACACCACTTGGTTGAGGTGCTAGTATAATATATTCCTAAACTCTAGATTACCTCAATATATGTTTGGTATGAAGAGCATAGTTTTATATATTAGATCTAATAGTCAACTTTAAAACATTCACCGGATGTCAAATAAGACATCTAGGAACAACCTAAAAACATATTACAGTCAACATATCATCATCTATATAGATCAGTGAAATACATTCAATATCTGTAAAATAATATGAGTAGCCAATAATAAATAGAGAACCCTACTATAGGTTCATGAAATCCATATAATCATCAACCCTCAAGGTTTTAGGGATGAATAAATAATAAAATCTAGATTGGAAATCCCTCCAAATCATTTCCATGCATGGAGCTACATGGTTCTAAAAATACCACCATAGTTTGGAAGATCCTAAAAGTATATACATATAAAACATGACCCTACTCTCTATAAGAATCCCAAGATGATTGAAAATAGATATTATAGTCTTGATCCATAACTATATAGCATAGGGGACAACATACCCTGAAAAAGTATGTGGATGCTACTACTAAAACACTCATGTAAACTCTACCATAGAAGAGGTAGGTCACGAAGCTCCCTGTATAGTCTGCATGAGTTTTAAAATCCCTCTCAAAACAAGCTATTATTTCCCAAATCCGGAACACGAATTGGTTCCTCATGTGGCATTAAATGAAGTAACACTAGTGTCTCAGGACCCACTACCCCAAAGCATCATCATCATTGTCGTCTTAGTTCGCAACTCAAGGATGTCATAGTGGAATTGATCTAAATATTCTAATCACATTCCAAAAAATTTATTTTATAATGGTAAATATTATAGAAATAGTAATAGGATAGGTATAAGCCTTCCAATATAAAATTCACACCCCACCACCTACTCAAAAATCATGGTATGTGTGTTAAGAATAATATATAATAACCAAGAGAGTCACGACCTACTTCCAACTACTAAGGGTAGGTCTAGTTCAAGATCTCTATTTCACTGTAAGGTTCCCAGTATATACCCCATAAATTGAAAATTATAGGCTAAAAAACCCATTATTTGGAAATTGGAATCCCCATTTAGTGGAGACCATATTTAAATAAACATATAAAACTATTTAAATTACATAATAGAAAAGTTGACTAAAATACCATTCAAAATTTATACATGTAAATTATTTATAAATTGAAATTAGTAGTATAAATAACTACATCAAAACCTTTATATTAAAGAGTAAAATATAATAGGTAATATAAAATGATTTGACTAAATGAATCATCATTCCCAATTTAAAGTGGTAAATAGAATCTTTAAATTAAAAATAACTTTCATATATTCAAATTAAACTAACATTTCAGTTTATGTAACCACAGTTACATAATTCAAACATAAAATACTTAGTTACTTAAGGCGGTATCATCAAACTATATGAGAATACACCACTTATTTTGATACAGACACTTTATGTACCAATTATTTAATTTACTTTTCTTACATTAGAAATTTTATATTAATAATATGTAAATCAGTCTAGGAACATAAAAAATATATTGTAACGACCCAAAGATTCATTAATGAAAATCCCTCTCGATCTAGTTAAATGTCTTTTTATGTAAAACGTTTATATAAACTTCTTTGGTTTTATGTTATGATTTGTGACCGTTACTTTTATAGCCGTTGAAAAGTTATCACATGATTAGTATAAATATAGGGCTTTAAAAAATCCAATTTACTCAGACAAAAGAAGTGGTGACCTCATCCAGTAGAATTCCTCCGTACAAAGACCATTTTTCAGAGCTCGGAAAAGAGGTGGCATACTTGGGCTTCATTCTTGACCAATACCAAGGTGAGCTTCATAATGTCAAGCTCGAATGGGGCCGTCTACTGTAGAAGTGGAAGTTGATAGAAATTACCACTCGAGCGATGTTATCTGAGCCACCCCAAGAGCCCTTCACCATCGCACACCTTACCCTTAGGTCTTATGCGGCTGTTTTAAGGGGTTATGTAAAAAATAACTAGTACTATGTTCATGTATATTATTTTTGTATATAATGATAAATATACCTTCTTGTCATTATCGATACATTGTAAATAGTTTTTAAAGTACAAATAGTATTTTTAGTTATTATTTAATTAAGAATTATATTTTATTAAATTAAGGTATTTTTGAATTAAATAAAATTTTAATAAAATGTTATTATTATTATTAAATTAATTTTTATTAAATATAACCGATCTTATAATTTTATGAATGAAATTATAATTTTTATTAAGGTTTGAAAGCCATTTCTATCAAAACCTGTGAATTTTCGATAAATGTCGGTTTTTATTTTAAAAGTGAAAATTAACATATTTATAAAATTATTTAGATAAAATAAATGTTATTTCTGTAATAAGGATGTCGAAATTATCCAACGGTGAATTTTTCATAATTTTCTGAGACTGTCAAATTTTTGGGTAAAAATTAAATACCGTTTAAATATATAATGTGTTTTATGAAATCATAATGACCCAATAGTGATGTAATAAAATACTATAATCTTTATGTTCGGACAATATATGTTTTACCATTAAAATAATGTGATTTTGGGTTTGTTTTACTTACTTTTCAAAGCATGAATGGACCCCCCAAGACTTATTAAACACCTTGTCTTTTTAAATTAATTTCCATGGGAGTATGACTCACCTCCACATACGAAACCCTATTATTTTAAGAATTTCGGACTTTGGCCTTATAAAATATTTTTTTCCTCTTCCATTTTCCAAAAACCTTGGGCAAAAACCATGGGATGGTTTGTGGTTTGGATTAATTTAATATAAGGGGTCCAAAACCTAAATAATAAAGAATTCCCCCAACTTTCCTATATAAACCCACCCAAGATCCCACTTACTCCTCACTCAAAGCCTTCTGAGTTCATCCAAACTCTTAATTACTCTCTCTATAATCCTCCCAAGGTTCCCCAATCTCCCAAGAAGCCTCTAAAAGCCTCTCTGTAGCCTTTGGAAGCGCACTTCCAAGTAAGGTTTTTTTCTTCCTTTCTCATTTTTGTCCAATTTTCTTAAGTTGTTTTTCCATTTTAATTTCAATTATGAATTTTGGGGTATGGTTTTTCACCTCCTTAATACTGTCCTCTTTATGTTTGAGTTATGGGAGACCCTTTCTCTCTCATTAAATTCCTCCCATGTACACCTGTTACTATGACGAAATTCTGAAAGGAACTTCTCTATCCTCATTTACATTCAAGAAATACTTTTGTATCATGAATCTAAATTCCATTACAATTGTTGGGTCAGGTATCTCTATTACCTTCTTAGATTCCATTACATGTAAATATGATGAGGAACCCCTTTCTTTCTCATCAACTGTTTTTATGAATTCTTATGTCATGCCGTTACGCTGCCGAAATCTCACCGATTTTCTAAGCCAATGCCATTGTGTAGGGAATACCATGCCCATTTCTCCATCAAGGGTATTCACCTTTATGACCATTAACTTATTGATTATATAGTTTCATGTATGAATTCCACATTACCTTATCGTGGAATAAATTATTATGTTTTATGAATCCATGTTTTATGATCCATGTGGCACACTTATGCATGAAATGAAATGTTTAAGAAGGGTGTGCCCTTATAGCGCTCCAATGCATTGGGTAAAGTATAGTATAATGATACATCATGTGAAATGATTGATAACTCATTATAATTAAAGTGCAATGAGGTTTTACTCGTGCTTTATGTGCAATGAGGATTTACTCATGCTCCATGTGCAATGGGCCTTGGCTCATGCTAATTCCATGTTAAGTGTTGTTTCCACATTTCCATGTTATGTTTATCATGATTTATCATGCCTTTATGTTCATGTTTCTCTTATGATCTATTGATATTCCTATTTCCTAACATGTATTGTACTACTCATGTTATTCCATGTGTACTCCCTTACTGGGCATTATAGCTCACCCTTTTCTTATGCATGTCCTCAGGTTATCCCATGCAATGCTAAGTACGAGCGAATGTAGTGGTCATGTAAAGGATGTTTTCAATAAATATGTTGTATTTCATGTTTTAAGTTTTTATGTAATTATCCTAATCCCCAAAGACACTAATCCTATTGAACTTCATTGTTGTATCCAGTGATGTTTTATGTAATAAATCATGTTTAAGTTTGTAATAAAAGCAGGGTTGTTATAGTTGGTATCAAGGGATAGGTTTAGTTATTTATGGGATTAGGATTAAAAATCCCTAGTAAAGCCTTAGAGACAAGACTAAGTATAATAAAAACATCCCTATGTTTTGGTAAGTACTGAGTAAGTGGTTTATCAAGCAAATATATCCCTGCCTGGATACGAGCAGGTAGTGGCAGCTCTGGCATAGATGTATCCTAGGGGTAAAACCCGAAAACACTGCTTTGAGCTCGAATCGAATGGTAACTGGTGCACGACAACGGGACTTGTTGCACTCTTGGTTACGAAACTCCTGGGGGATATGTTTTGAAAAATTCACAAGCTTAGTATGAACCGTTATTAAGGGAATTAAAAAAAACTGCCCCTAAGAATATATGTTAGAAAGTAGATCATGAAAATCCTAGATTGAAGCCTATAGACTCATGAGTTAAGGAAATAAAAGTTTATTTATAAGTCATCAACTTTTGTCTTGGGATTATCTTTTATGTGTTACCCCTAACTTTCCTTTTACTCCAACCAATGGCTGGTAATAGGAGGACTCGGACTAATAACTGTTGTGAAGATCAGTGTGATGACTGTACTAATGAGATGTCTAATCCAATGGGAGCGTGAATTGCGAACTTTGTCACCCTTATCTCTCAGCTAACTCAAGTTTTGAATAGAAACATGGGTCAAGGGGAACGTTCAACCCCCCCTAAGAAAGAACAAGTCTCTATCGAGAGCTTCATGAGACAAGGGCCTCCTACTTTTAGTGGATCATCTGATCCCACGATCACTGAACAATGGATCAACTCCATTGAAAAGATCTTATCCATCCTTCAATGTTCTAAATAATAGAAGGTTCTCTTGGCGACTTATCGTATGGAGGGTTAAGCTGGTCAATGGTGGATGTTGATCAATAATACAAAGCCTGAGGGGGAGATAGAGGCGTTGGAAAGGAAATATTTCCGGAAGATGTTTTTCGATAAATATTTTCCGCGCACCCACCAGCTTAATATGGAAAGGGAATTCATTTCCCTCAAGAAAAAAAGATGAAGAATATATTGGAGCGTATGAGGAAAACTTCACAAGTCTTGCATGATACGCTTCTGGCTTTGTCGTTACCCCAGAATGAAAAGTTGACCGCTTTTTGGTGGGTTGAAGCCTAGCTTACAAAAAGCATTAGCAATCTGTGACTTCGACAGCTATGAGAAAATTGTCCAATGTGCCCTCAAGGTCGAAATGGAGATCGGAGAATCACAGGGGTATCATGGGTATAAGAAGTGCAAGGTGGACTTCAATGCTGGTGGTCCGATGGATAAATACAACGGTGCTAAGAAGATCCAGCACCCCACTTGCCAAAAGTGCAGAAAGAAGCACCCTGGAAATTTCCTTAAGGGGACGAGGAAATGCTTCTGGTGTGGAAGAGAAGGGCACCTAGCTATTAACTATCGGCAAGAAAGACCCGTGGCTGCGACATAGGAGAGGAACTCTCTATTCGATCCTCAACGCGTTGTTCAATGCTACAAATGCAAATAACTGGGTCATTTTTCAAATCAGTACCCTAATCCAAGGGTTTTTTGAGGCAACCAACAACCTCCAAGGCAGCAAGGAATAGATTTTTCCATCACTTCTGCCGAAGTGAACCCCGACAACGAAGTGGTGACAGGTACGCTAGTTATTCATTCAATAATAGTGAATGTACTTTTTGATTCAGGTTCTACACATTCTTTTATATCTCGAAAGTTTAGTAGAACAATCCCAGCACCACCAAAAATCATGGAAGTGAAGATGACGGTGAGTACGGAAAATGGGGCAATCATTGCATCCCATGAATATAAGTCCTCCCCTATTATAATCTGTGGATTGAATTTCCCAGAGAGCCTCATCATACTCCCTATGGTGGAATTTGATGCAATTATTGTCATGTATTGACTTTCCTTATATAGAGCCAACATAAATTGTTGGGAGAGGGAAATCACACTCCATATGGAGAATCGACCCCCGATTATTTACAAGTGTCAGGAAGAAATATGAATCTCATTTAGCTCCATCATCCCAAGCATGGATATTACTGCCTTATGAGCACACTTATCTAGCTCAGATGAATGAGTCCAAGGAAGAAACCATCCTTGAAGAAATTACTGTTGTAAGGGAATTCACTGAAGTGTTTCCCGAGGAACTGCCTGCTCTTCCTCCTAGAAGAGATGTTGAATTCTCAATTGAACTTATACCCGGGGATTTACCAATATCCGAGACTCCATATAGAATGGCTATTGTAGAAAATGAAGAGCTGAAGAAACAACTACATGAGAATCTGGATAAAGGGTTTATACGCCCAAGTGCTTCACCATGGGGTGCACCAGTCCTCTTCGTCAAGAAGAAGGATGGGTCAATGCGGCTTTTCATCAATTATCGTGAACTTAAAAAAATCACGATAAAGAAAAAGTATACTCTCCCATGAATTTATGACTTGTTCGATCAGCTGCGTGGAGCACAATACTTCTCCAAGGTTGACTTGTGGTCGGAATATTATCAAGTAAGGGTGAACAAGGAAGATATCCCCAAGACTGATTTTCACACAAGATACGGGCACTATGAATTCATAGTAATGCCTTTCAAACTCACCAATGCTCCAAGAATCATCATGGACTTAATGAATAGAGTCTTTAGAGATTACCTTGAAAAATTTGTGGTTGTCTTTATAGATAATATTATAATATACTCCAAAACCAAGGAGGATCATGAGGAACATTTAAGAACTGTACTGGAGACTTTGCGCAAGGAGAAGCAGTAACATCCCAAGTAAGTAATGAATAATAGATATTTTTATCTATGCCTATTAATGAATTAGATAGTGTTTTAGAGGCTTAAAATGAAAATAAATCCAATCTTAAGCATGGAATACACTAGTATTTTTTAAAAGATTGTTTTACTTCCTTTTAATGGAAAACCATTTTTAAATCTATCTTTTGACAATTTTATAAGCTATGTTTTTCAAAATAAACTTATTCTTTATTATTGGGACATCAAAATTTACTTTGTGTGAATTTTTGTTATTTTTCCGATAAAGTTCATTTTTTAATGAATAGTGAAAATTGTTGTATTTTAATTCAAAACCTCTTTTTAATCTAATTTATTTATATGATTAGATTATATTTTTAATTGGTTTTAAAATGAAATTAGAATATATTTTTACCATTTAATCCAATGGTGGTCATTGGAATCAATTTCACTTTGAAATTGGACTTAAACTAGTGTCAATCTTTTGATACTTATTGTTTCATAAAAACACGCTATTTGCTCTGACAGCGGGAATTAATTATTAAATGAATTAATGTAACTTATATGTTTTGAATTTTGTAAAATAGACAACATTTTTTAATTCAGAATATCAAATATATCTTAGGGTGACGTTTTGGAATTTTTCTGAAAAACTTCAATTTTTGATGAATAGTGAAACCACTAAGTGGTTGTTAAAGAAACTGATTTTTCATTTAAATGAAACTTTTCCACTTCTGGGATTTGATTTTCAAAAATCCGACATACATGGTTGTCATTAAGAAGTAAAATGTTGTTCAATTAGATTAAATTAAATTTTTGGTCAATAGTAACTTTTAAGTTTTTAATTGCGATTAGAGGTAATTAGTGTAGTTTAAGGTAAAAATAATGTTTTAATAATATGAGATGAGCTTGACACATGTCCTACCATCATTTGATGTGTCATGTCCGACCAAGAAAATCTATTGGTAAACTTGGGGACCCCATGGAGCTACTTTGGTTTGGAAATGACATAAATAACGTTTTATTTAATGTTAAAGTAAAAATGACACAAACATGAGTTATTTTACTAAAAAAATTTGTACATGGGGTTATACAAGTCATATTTTTGATTATAAATATTAATTGGAAAGATAAAAATACTTCCTACATCATAGTATTTTTTTTATAATTTTTAGACTTTAAATAAATTAAATTATTTATGACATCATGATGATGCAGCGATTACCTCATTAATAAAGGATTTAAATAAAATGAAATGATAATGTAAAATCTATGACCTACACATGTCCAAAACCTATTGGACGGCTGTATTTCGAACCCTTATCGCCTTAACCTAGAATTATATCAATGTGGGACCTTTTTAATCCGAAAATCATTTTAAAATAAAGTAATATTTCTTTACTTTCCAAGAGTGCCCCTCCTCTCCTCTTATAAAAGGCCCCCAACTCTACCTCCTTACCCACACTTCCAAAGCCTTTGTCTGGGCCAACCCATGACCATTTTGTCTCTCCACTTCCCTCTCTTACTCCTTGAAGCCTAACTTAGGGCATAAGTCTTCCCAAGGAAGCCTTTGAGCTCAAACCAAAGGGAGTTACCCGATTTTAAGGTAATGTCTTCACTTGAGTCCTTTTCTTTTATTTTACTTCTCCAAACCCATAAACTCTTTTTATTCAATTATTTTGTAACAACTCCAGTATCTTAAATATACTAGAATGTTTTTATAAGAAGTATTATAGCTACACTTACACACACCTACATCTAATGGTTAAAGAACATACTGTTTTTGTGGATGGTGAATTTCGGCCTCCCGAAACGATGATTGTACAACATTCTTTTAACACCTTAAAATGTGGCCATTAAGATGAAACTATATTTATATATTATACATAATATGTTTATGTTTTCATTAAGCTTCTGTATTTTTCATTTTGTGCATACCTTTATGGTTTCCATTATGGGTAAACGCAATATCTTCATTTAAGGAAGTGCAGACTACCGCCCCCTCAAAGTGATTTGATTCGTTAATACCATATGTGGGATGTATAAAGGATGAGGTTATGATATTATATATGATATTAAACTGGAATTATAATATACCTTTATATCATTATAATTCCATTCTATAAAATATGAAATACAAATGAAAGTAGCATTCATGCGTACGTACGACTTACCGTCTCCATGAACAGTGCATTTCATTTCTTACCTCTAAATGATTATGTAATATTATAAATGCATGAATGTACTGGATATATATGATATATATGATATCTACATCATGAATATAATTCTGGATATAATGGATACATGAACAACTTGTAATTATAAAGGGTTTATTTTTGACTCAAGTACCAATGACCGTTAAAATGACCGCTATTAACTTAAATAATTACATAGTGTTAATGACATGACAATAAGTGATATAAAAGGAATAATTAACTTTAAAAAGGTTCTTAAACAAGTAGAAATTAACTCTAGTTTATTATTGTGGAGATTAATGAACGACCGAGTCAAGTCGGACCCGAGGTATGGGACTTCGTCTCAATCTCCTTTCATTGAGGCATATTTTGTTTTAAACACAACCTTCTTTTATACGGTGTATAAACCCCTTTGACTTTTATGTTTATCCAAGAAGAATCTTTTTTATACAAAGCGTTTTACTAAATGACAAAATGGAATGTATTTTTCGTATGTATGCGGCGACAACGACTTCTCCGCCGCCGTGACCGTTATTTGAGTTTCAGCTTCCTCTACAAGCCATAACTTTTTTTTAAAAGAAAAATAAATACCATGTTTTACTTTTCTTTTCTTTTGGTATTGAAAATGGTTTTCATAATGTTTTTATATCAATGTGTTGTATTGATATCTTGTGATTGAAAGGTGGAAATGTTATGTTTCCTTTATGCATGTTTTATGTGATACGATTATGTTGAGGTTCTTGGGAATTATTATTAAGATGGGTGGTTCCGTGATAAACTAAGGGCAGGTGAGCCGGATATAGCTCCCCAATGCATTGGGTAACGCGAAGGAGTGAAATGTTAAGGTTTCTCCGAAGAGATTTAGGGAATATACTGTGATGGGTATTCCAAATGTAACCAAGAGGGTTACTCCCTACGTAAGAATGTTATGAATGCCTCAAGTTACCTTTATGTCTTATGATTTCTATGATTTATTCATGATTTGATGAGGTATGTTGATGTGCTTATGTTTTATGGGTAAATTATGATTTCATTCTTATGTATATATGAACTTATGTTTCCTTTCCATATTTCTATAACCCATACTGAGCTTTTTATGCTCATCCCAAGTTTTTTTGAAATGTTTTTCACAGGTCAAGGGAAAGGTACATGATATGATGATAGGGTCAAGGAAGTGTCAAGAATGAATCCATGTCTTATTTTAAATATGTTTCCATTGATGGGAAAAATGAATACTATCTTTATGTAACCACTTTGTTTATATGTGGAATGTAATGCAAGTTTTATGTTCTAATTCTCTAAAACTCTGAACCTGAAAATATCCTCAATGTGTAATCTTGTAATAACTCAAGATTAAGTAAGGTTTAAGGTCGGGGCCTTATAGTTGGTATCAAAGGTCGGTTTAGATAACATTAGGAGTTATAATTCAATTAAATGATTATCCAAAAATATTTTTTTTTGAAATGATATAGAATTTGAAGATTACCATGTGCTTTATCTAAGACATGTTTGTTCAGAATGGTTTTCTGCAGAGGAAATAGGGAAGCAGTGCTAGGAAGGCATATAGAAGGAAATAACCTTCCGAATCAGCATCCTGAGATGGTCGGAATTGGAACTGAATAGTTTTTTGCAGTAATGGAGCAGTTGACTCAAGCGATAAATGGTGATGGTATCCATGCACGAGATCAGCCAGATCAACCGCAGAGGAACATGTCAGTGGTGGAACATTTCATGAGGCAACATCCCCCATCACTCAGAGGATCATCTGACCCAGTGTTAGCTGAATGGTGGATTAAAGCACTGGAAAAGATTTTCGATGTCATGGGGTGTTCAGAAAATCAAAAGGTTAGTCTTGCTATTTACTGTTTGGAGGGTGAGGCAGATTAGTGGTGGTCGATGGTTAAAAATATCAGGGACGCTGATGAGATTGATTCTCTTGACTGGGATGAATTCAAAGGTATGTTTTTTGAGAAGTATTTTCCTAAGGCTATTCGACTTAGGATGGAAAAACAATTCTTGGAATTGAGGCAAGAGGAAGACTCAGTGGCTGCCTATGAAGAAAGATTAACTCGATTGGCAAGGTATGATCCAAATTTTATCTGAGACCATGATAGTAAAATCAATCGTTTTTACTCAGGATTAAAGCCAAAATATCGAAGGGAATTAGCTTCTCGTGAGTTTAAAAGTAATGAAAAGCTTGTTCAATGTGCTGAGAAGGTGGAAATGGAGTTTGCCAAAGACCAAGTGTTCTATAACAACCAGCAGAAGAAGAGACCGAGGTGGCAGGAGAAAGGGAAGAATACTTCAAAAAAGTCTGATGGTAAGAAATCTAAGTTTCCAGTTTGTGATAAATGTGGAAAAAGGCATGCTGGGGAATGTCTTCTGAATTCTGGAAAGTGCTACCGATGTGGTAAGATGGGACATAAGGCTCGTGATTTCACTGAAAAATATCAAGGTGATGGTAAGTTCAAATTTGATTTATAGTTAGTGAAATGTTTTAAGTGAAATGAGATGGGTCACTATGCAAACGAGTGTCCGACAAAGAGATCGAGTTATGGGAAGCAGTTAGACTACAAGCAGAAAGGGGTGGTGAAATCCTTTGAAACTACTTCAGAAGATGTCGGGCCATCAAATGAAGTTGTATCAGGTACTTTGTTTTTTTTTCAGATTATGCCAGTGTGTTGTTTGATTCGGGGTCTATACATTCTTTCATCTCTGAAAACATTTCTAGTAAAATGGGAATACCATCTCAAGAAATGACTCCTGAACTTGTGGTAAAAACACCTAGGGGAAATGTTGAGGCAAAAAGAATTTATAAGAATATTCCTATCCTTATCTGTGGAAAGAACCTACTTGCAAACCTTATTGTTCTACCTCTAGTAGAGTTTGATGTTATCCTGTGTATGGATTGGCTCTCTATTTTCCATGCTAAGATTGACTGTAGAGATAAAGAAGTTTCTTTTCAGAAAGACATTCTAATTGTGTAAAAGAATGAACCCTTACTGTTGATAACATATCAAGAGGCCGAGAAACTTGTAAAAGATGGAAATGAATGTTACATTGCAAATATTGTTGAAAACAAGGGAACTGTTCAGATTAATGATGTGCCAGTGGTAAATGAGTATCCTGATGTTTTTCCTGATGAGTTTCCTAGAATAATACCAGATCAGGAAGTTGAATTTACTGTTGACTTAGTTCCTGATGCTAAGACAATTTCAAAACCCCCTTATCGAATGGATCAAATTGAACTTTTAGAGTTGAAGGAGGAATTGCAAGAATTATTAGAGAAAGGTTTCATTTGACCTAGCACGTCACCATGGGGTGATCCTGTTTTATTTGTTAAAAATAAAGATGGTTCTATGAGACTTTGCATTGATTATAGATCCTTGAATAACATCACTGTTAAGAACAAATATCCTTTGCCTCATATCGATGATTTGTTTGATCAGCTCTAGGGAGCTCAGTATTTTTCAAAGATTGACCTGAGATCGGGGTACCACCAGTTAAAGGTAAAGGAAGAAGATGTTCCGAAGAGTGTGTTTCGTACAAGATATGGCCATTATGAATTTGTAGTAATGCCTTTTGGGCTAACCAATGCACCTGCTGTATTCATGGACTTAATGAATAGAATTTTCCATGATTTCTTGGATAAGTTTGTGGTGGTTTTCATTGATGATATTTTGGTGTTTTCTAAAAGTAAAGAGGAGCATGAAAGTCATTTAAGGGTTATTTTTAAAACCTTAAAAGAAAAGAAATTGTATGGGAAATTCAGCAAGTGTGATTTTTGGTTGCAACAAATTTCTTTCCTTGGTCACATTGTTTCTAAAGATGGGATAACTGTTGATCCTGCAAAAACAAAGATTTTTGAAGAATAGCCAAAACCCACAAATGTAACAGTGATTCGTAGTTTCCATGGTTTGGAAGGCTATTACCGAAGTTTTGTTAGAAATTATTCATGGTTATCTATTCAAATGACTAAGCTAACTCGGAAGGGTGTTAAGTTTATTTGGACAAAAGAATGTGATGATTGTTTTCAGGAACTGAAAAGAAGATTGGTGAATGCTCCGGTTTTGGCACTACCTTCCAGGAATGGTGAGTTTGTTATATACAGTGATGCTTCATTGAAAGGACTTGGTTGCGTCCTAATGCAGAATTATTAGGTAATTGTTTATGCTTCACGACAGTTGAAAACTCATTAGGTAAGTTACCGTACACATTATTTGGAATTATCTACTGTTGTTTTCTCTTTAAAAATTTGGAGGCATCATTTGAATGGAATAAAGTGTGAATATATATATTAATCACAAAATTTTAAAGTATATATCCACTCAGAAAGAGTTAAACATGAGATAGAGGAGATGGCTGGAATTAATCAAAGATTATTATTGTACAATTCATTACCATCCGAGAAAAGAAAATAAAGTGGCTGATGCTTTGAGTCGAAAAAGTAGTGCTTCATTAGCAATGTTGCGGTTGGAACGTGATTCTTTGGTTAAGGATTTGATGAACATTGGCATATAAGTTGTTTGTGAAGGATGTTCTTCTGTTTTGTTTCAGGTATCAGTGAAATCTACTCTATCAGACAGAATCAAGCAAGCACATAAGCAAGACAGTGAGTTGCAGAAAAAGGTAGAGCTGGTTCAAAAGGGTAAGATTCCTGAATTCAACATTTATAATGATTGTGTTTTGAGATTTGGGAGGAGATTGTGTGTGCATTGTGATTCACAGTTGAAGAGATTTTTTATGTGCAGATCATATTTCTCCATTTTCAGTTCATCCTGGCAGTACTAAGATGTACTGAGATCTACGGGAGTATTACTGGTGGGATGGAATGAAAATAGATATTGCTAATTTTACTGTGAAGTGTTTGACTTGTCAACATGTTAAAGCAGAGCGGCAGTTACCGAAAGGGATGCTTCAGCCTTTACCAGTGCCATTGTGGAAATGGGAGAATATATCCATGGACTTTGTTGTGGGATTACCGAAGACATCTCAAGGTAATAATGCAATCTGGGTTATTGTTGATGGCTTGACTAAATATGCTCATTTCCTTGCTATACGAGATACTTTTTCCCTAGATCAACTTTCCCGTTTTTATCTTAAAGAGATATTCATGTTACATGGTGTTCCTCTCTCCATTTTATCTGACCATGATCCCAGGTTCACTTCTAACTTTTGGAAAGGCCTTCAGATGTCGTTGGGTAATGAATTAAATTTTAGTACATCTTTTCATCCTCAATCAGATGGGCAGTCAGAACGAACAATTCGGACCTTGGAGGATATGCTACGAGCTTTTTCGATGGATTATCAGGGAAGTTGGGACCAACATCATTCATTGGTTGAATTTTCATATAATAACAGTTTTCACTCCAGTATACAGATGGCACCATTTGAGGCGTTATATGGGAAGCGGTGTCGAACTCCAGCTTTTTGGGATGAAGTTCGTGAAAGAAAGCTGATGGGACCAGATTTGGTAGAAGAGTTTGCAGAAAAAGTTCAACTGATACAAAAACACATGAGAACAGCTCAGAGCAGGCAGAAGAGTTATGCGGACAACAGGAGAAAGGATCTATCTTTTGAGGTAGATGATCATGTTTTTTTCAAAGTCTCACCATGGAAAAGTGTGATGCGATTTGGTAAGAAAGGAAAGATGAGTCCAAGGTTCAATGGACCATATGAAATTCTGGAGAGAGTTGGATCAGTTGCATACCGGGTGGCTTTACCTCCAAGTTTATCTCAGGTACACAATGTTTTTCATGTTTCAATGATGAGAAAGTACATGCCAGATCCATCTCATGTTTTGAGTCCAGAAGTAGTTCAGCTGGAAGAGAACCTATCATATGAGGAACAACCAGTCCAGATTCTTGACCATAGGGAGAAAGTGTTATGGAATAAGGTGATTAATCAGGTAATGGTTTTGTGGAAAAACCACATGATGGAAGAGGCAACATGGGAATCTGAAAATGCAATGAGGGATAAATACCCCCATTTATTCGATAAGTAAATAAATTGCGGGGACGCAATTTTCTAAAGGGGGGAAGGATGTAACATCCCAAGTAAGTAATGAATAATATATATTTTTATCTATTCCTATTAATGAATTAGATAGTGTTTTAGAGGCTTAAAATGAAAATAAATCCAATCTTAAGCATGGAATACACTAATATTTTTTAAAAGATTGTTTTACTGCCTTTTAATGGAAAACAATTTTTAAATCTATATTTTGACAATTTTATAAGCTATTTTTGTCAAAATAAACTTATTCTTTATGATTGGGACATCAAAATATACTTTGTGTGAATTTTTGGTATTTTTCCGATAAAGTTCATTTTTAATGAATAGTGAAAAATGTTGTATTTTAATACAAAACCTCTTTTTAATCTAATTTATTTATATGATTAGATTATCTTTTGAATTAGTATTAAAGTGAAATTAGAATATATTTTTACCATTTAATCCAATGGTGGTCATTGTAATCAATTTCACTTTGAAATTGGACTTAAACTTGTGTCAATCTTTTGATACTTATTGTTTCATAAAAACACGCTATTTGCTCTGACAGCGGGAATTAATTATTAAATGAATTAATGCAACTTATATGTTTTGAATTTTTTAAAATAGACAACATTTTTGAATTCAGAATATCAAATATAGCTTAGGGTGATGTTTTGGAATTTTTCTGAAAAACATCAATTTTTGATGAATAGTGAAACCACTAAGTGGTAGTTAAAGAAACTGATTTTTCTTTTAAATGAAACTTTTCCACTTCTGTGATTTGATTTTCAAAAATCCGACATACATGGTTGTCATTAAGAAGTAAAATGTGGTTCAATGAGTTTAAAATAATTTTTTTGGTGAATAGTAACTTTTACGTTTTTAATCGCGATTAGAGGTAATTAGTGTAGTTTAAGGTAAAAATAATGTTTTAATAATATGAGATGAGCTTGACACATGTCTTACCCTCATTGTATGTTGCATGGACGACCAAGAAAATACATGGGTCAACTTGGGGACCCCATGGAGCCACTTTGGTTGGGAAACGACATAAATAACTTTTTATTTAATGTTCAAGTAAAAATGACACAAACATGAGTTATTTTACTAAAACAATTTTTACATGGGGTTATACAAGTCATAGTTTTGATTATAAATAGTCCTTGGAAATATAAACAGATTTCCTACATCATAGTATTTTTTTTATAATTTTTAGACATTAAATAAATTAAATTATTTATGACATCATGATGATGCAGCGATTACCTCATTAATAAAGGATTTAAATAAAATGAATTGATAATGTAAAATTTATGACCTACACATGTAAAAAACCTATTGGATGTGTGTATTTAAAACCCTTATCACCTTACCCTAGAATTATATCAATGTGGGACCTTTTGAATCTGAAAATCATTTCAAAATAAAGTAACATTTCTTTACTTTCCAAGAGTGCCCCTCCTCTCCTCTTATAAAAGGCCCCCCAACTCTACCTCCTTACCCACACTTCCAAATCCTTTGGCTCGGCCAACCCCTATCCATTTTGTCTCTCCACTTCCCTCTCTTACTCCTTCAAGCCTCACTTTGGGCAGAAGTCTTCCCAAGAAGCCTTTGAGCTCAAACCAAAGGGAGTTACCCGATTTTAAGGTAATGTCTTCACTTGAGTCCTTTTGTTTTATTTTACTTATCCAACCCCCTAAACTCTTATTAATCATTTCTTTTGTAACAAATATAGTATCTTCAATATACTAGGATGTTTTTATAATAAGGATTCGAGCTACACTTACACAAAACTACATCTAATGGTTAAAGAACATACTGTTTTCGTGGATGGCGAATTTCGGCCTCCCGAAACGATGATTGTTCAACATTCTTTTGATACCTTCAAAGGTGGCCATTAAGATGACACTATATTTATATATGATATATAATATGTTTATGTTTTCCTTAAACTTATTTATTTTTCATTTTGGGCATACCTTTATGGTTTCCATTATGGGTAAACGCAATATCTTCATTTAAGGAAGTGCGGACTACCGCCCTCTCAAAGTGATTTGATTCGTTAATACCATATGTGGGACATATAAAGGATGAAGTTATGATATTATATATGATATTACATTGGAATTATAATATACCTTTATATCATTATGATTCAATTCTATAAAATACAAAATAGAAATGAAAGTAGCGTTCATGCGTACGTACGGCTTACCGTCTCCATGAATGGTGCATTTCATTTATTACATCTAAATGATTATGTAATATTATAAATTAATGAATTTACTGGATATATATGATATATATGATATCTACATCATGAATAACATTATGGATATAATGGATACATGAAAAACTTGTAATTATAAAGGGTTTATTTTTGACTCAAGTACCAATGATCGTTAAAACGACTGATATTAACTTAAATAATTACATAGTGTTCATGACATGGAAATAAGTGATATAAAAGGAATAATGAACTTTAAAAAGGTTCTTAAACAAGTATAAATTAACTAAAGTTTATTATTAAGGAGATTAAAGAACGACCGAGTCAAGTAGGACCTGAGGTGTGGGACTTCGTCTCAATCTCCTTTCATTGAGGCATATTTTGTTTTATACACAACCTTCTTTTATACGGTGTATAAAACCCTTTGACTTTTAAGTTTATCCAAAAGGAATCTTTTTTATATGAAGAATTTTACTAAATGACAAAAGGGAATGTTTTTGTCGTACGTATGCTACGACAACGACTTCTCCACCGCTGTGACCGTTATTTGAGTTTCGGCTTCCTCTACAAGCCATACATTTTTTTAAAAGAAAAATAAATACCATGTTTTACTTTTCTTTTCTTTTGGTATTGAAAATGGTTTTCATAATGTTTTTATATCAATGTGTTTTATTGATATCTTGTGATTGAAAGGTGGAAATGTTATGTTTCCTTTATGCATGTTTTATGTGATACGATTATGTTGATGTTCTTGGGAATTATTATGAAGACGGGTGGTTCCGTGATAAACTAAGGGCGAGTGAGCCCAATATAGCTCTCCAATGCATTGAGTAACACGAAGGAGTGAAACGTTAAGGTTTCTCTGAAGAGATTTAGGGAATATACTGTGATGGGTATTCCAAACGTAACCAAGAGGGTTACTCCCTACGTAAAAATGTTATGAATGCCTCAAGTTACCTTTATGTCTTACGATTTCTATGATTTATTCATGATTTGATGAGGTATGTTAAAGTGCTTATGTTTTATGGGTAAATTATCATTTCATTCTTATGTATATATGAACTTATGTTTCCTTTCCATATTTTTATAACCCATACTGAGATTTTTATGCTGATCCCAAGTTTTTTTGAAATGTTTTTCACAGGTCAAGGGAAAGGTACATGATATGATGATAGTGTCAAGGAAGTGTCAAAAATGAATCCATGTCTTATTTTAAATATGTTTCCATTGATGGGAAAAATGAATACTATCTTTATGTAACCACTTTGTTTATATATGGAATGTAATGCATGTTTTATGTTCTAATTCTCTAAAACTCTAAACCTGAAATGATCCTCAATGTGTAATCTTGTAATAACTCAAGATTAAGTAAGTTTTAAGGCCAGGGCCTTATAGAAGTTCCATGAAAAGTACAACAAGTGTGAGTTTTGGTTAAAGGAGGTCTCATTTTTGGGCCATATCATCACAAGCAATGGGATATTTGTGGATCCCTCCAAAACAGATGAAATTGAGGGATGGCCGAGGACAACATCGGTAACCGATATCCGTAGCTTCTTGGGGTTAGATGGATATTATCGACGATTTGTGAGAAATTTCTCATGATTTTCCAACCCTCTTACCAAGCTAAATTTATAGGGAGTAATGTTTTCTTGGAGCGATGAATGTGAAGAAATCTTCAAGGAGATTAAAAGGAGGCTTATCACTGTGCCCGTTCTCACTTTACCCACAAGTTGGGAAATTTTTGTGGTATTAAATGATGCTTCGAAGAAGGGATTAGGCTGTGTGCTGATGTAGAATGATAAAGTGATATCCTATGCCTCAAGCCAGTTGAAAATCAATGAGCGAAACTATCCAACACATGATCTAGAGTTGGAGGTGGTGATCTTTTCCTTTAAAATCTGGCAGCATTATCTCTATGGAGAGAAATGTGAGATATATATTGACCACAAGTGTCTTAAATATATATTCACACAGAAAGAGCTTAATATGTGCCAGAGAAGATGGATAGATATCATCAAGTATTATGACTGTTCAATCCATTACCACCCTGGGAAAGTGAACAAGGTGGCAGATGCCCTAAGTAGAAAGGATCCAACGATTCTATCAATGATGAGAATTGAGAAGGATCCAATCTTCTTAGACTTGATGAAGATGGAAATGAGAATCATAGATAAGGTAACATCATCAATCCTTTCACAAATGATTGCTCAACCATCTCTTTTGGAAAGGTTAAAGGATGCTAAAAAGGATGATGTGGGAATTCAAGAAAAATTGGAAGCTATCGAAAAAGGGAAATCCTCGGAGTTTAATGTTAATGAAGAAGGAATTGTACCGTTTGGGAAAAGACTATGTGTTCCATCAAGTTCGGAGCTGAAGAAGGAACATTTGGATGATGCACATAGTTCAAATTTCTCTATTCACCCAGGGAGCACAAAGATGTATCGAGATCTCAGAGAAATCTTTTGGTGGGATAATATGAAGAAGGAGATCGCTGAATATACATCAAAGTACCCGATGTGTCAGCAAGTGAAGGCAGTGAGGCAAAAGTCTATGTGGATGATGCAACCATTGCCTATACCAGAATGGAAATGGGAGAACATCACCATGGACTTTGTCACTGGAATTCCAAGGGCATCCAAAGGAAAGAATGCAATCTGGGTTGTTGTGGATCATCTTACAAAGACTGCACACTTCATTTCTATTCGGGGGGATTTATCTTTGGATCAACTGTCACGGATATATAACAGGGAAGTGGTAAGGTTTCATGGAGTACCACTATCTACTGTATTTGACCGAGATCCAAGATTCACCTCTATGTTTTGGAAGAGTCTTCAACATGCTCTGAATAGTGAACTGAACTTCAGTACGGCCTATTATCCTAAAACTGATGGCCAATCCGAGCGGACTATCCAAACACTTGAGGACATGTTGAGAGCATGCCCAATGGACTTTAAATAAGGATGGGATCAACATATTCCTCTGGTTGATTTCTATTATAATAACAGTTTCCACTCAAGCATCCAAATGGAACCATATGAAGCCCTGTATAGGAAAAGGTGTAGAACACATGCATGTTGGGATGAGGTTGGTGAACGTAAACTGCTTGGACCAGAAATGGTCGAAGAAATGGAGAAGAAGGTGAAAACCATTCATCAGCATATCAAGGCAGCCCAGAGTTGACAGAAGAGTTATGCAGATAACCGTCGATGAGACCTTGAGTTTAAAGTTGGAGACATGGTGTTTCTACGCATATCTCCGTGAAAGAATGTCATGAGGTTTGGAAAGAATGGGAAGTTAAGTCCAATGTACATCGTCCCCTTCGAGATTCTTGATCGTGTTGGGGATGTGGCCTGTCAACTAGCACTTTAACCTACCATGGCCAAAGTACATGATGTCTTTCATGTATCCCTCTTAAGGAAGTACATACCAGACCCTTCACATGTACTCTCTTCTAAGGTGGTACAGTAGGAGGATGATCTTTCTTATGAGGAGCAACCATTGAAGATCTTAGATCATAGAGAAAAAGTTCTACGAAATAAGACAATCCGCCTCGTCAAGGTGTTGTGGTGAAACCACAAGTTTGAAGAAGCAACTTGGGAATCAGAGGAAATGATGAAGCTGAGTTTCCCACATCTGTTTTAGTGTGGGAAAGGGAAATTTCGAGGGAGAAATTTCCTAAGGGGGGAATATTGTAATGACCCAAAGTTTCATTAATGGAAATCCCTCTTGATCTAGTTAAATGTCTCTTTATGTAAAACATTTATATAAACTTCTTTGGTTTTATGTTAAGATTTGTGACCGTTACCTTTATAGCCATTGAAAAGTGATCACATGATTAGTATAAATATATTGCTTTAACAGATCCAATTTACTCAGACAAAAGAAGCGATGGCCTCATCCAATAGAATTTCTCCGTACGAAGCCCATTTGTTGGAGCTCGGAAAAGAGGTGGCATCCTTGGGCTTCACTCTTGACCAATCCCAAGATGAGCTTCATCATTTCAAGCTCGAATGGGACAATCTACGTGATAAGTGGAAGTTGATAGAAATTACCACTTTAGCGATACTATCTGAGCCACCCCAAGAGTTTTTCACCATCGCACACCTTTCCCTTATGTCTTAGGCGTTTGTTTTAAGGGGTTATGTAACAAATCTCTAGTACTATGTTCATTTATATTATTTTTGTATATAATAATAAATATACCTTCTTGTCATTATCGATACATTGTAAATAGTTGTTAGTGTACAAATAGTAATTTAATTATTATTTAATTAAGAATTATATTTTATTAAATTAAAGGATTTTTGAATTAAAAAAAATTTAATAAAATATTATTATTATTATTGAATTATATTTTATTAAATATAAATGATCTTATAATTTTATGAATGTAATTATAATTTTTATTAAGGTTTGAAATCCATTTCTGTCAAAACCCGTGAATTTTCGATAAATGTCTGTTTTTATTTCAAAAGTGAAAATTAACATATTTAAAAAATTATTTCGATAAAATAAATGTTATTTCTAGAATCAGGACTTTGAAATTATCCAACAGTGAATTTTTCATAATTTTCTGAGACAGTCAAATTTTTGGGTAAAAATTAAATACCGTTTAAATATATAATGTGTTTTATGACATCATAATGACCCAATAGTGATGTAATAAAATACTCTAATCTTTATGTTCGGCCAATATATGATTTACCATTAAAATAATGTGATTTTGGGTTTGTTTGGCTTACTTTTCAAAGCATTAATGGACCCCTCAAGACTTATTAAACACCTTGTCTTTTTAAATTAATTTCCATGGGAGTATGACTCACCTCCACATAAGCAACCCTATTACTTTAAGAAGTTCGGACATTGGACATATAAAATATTGTTTTCCTCTTCCCTTTTCCAAAAACCATGGGAAAAACCATGGGATGGTTTGTGGTTTGGATTAATTTAATATAAGGGGTCCCAAATCTAAATAATAAAGAATTCCTCACATTTCCTATATAAACCCACCCAAGATCCCACTTCCTCCTCACTCAAAGCTTTTGGAGTTCATCAAACCACTTCCCTACTCTCTCTAGAATCCTCCCAAGGTGCCCCAAGCTCCCAAGAATCCTCTCACAAGCCTCTCTCTAGCCTTTGGAAGCGCACTTCCAAGTAAGGGTTTTTTCTTCCTTTCTCATTTTTGTCCAATTTTCTTTAAGATTTTTTTCCCTTTTAATTTCAATTATGAATGTTGGGGTATGGTTTTTCACCTCCCTCATACTTCCCTATTTATGTTTGAATGATGTTAGACCCTTTCCCTCTCATTAAATGCCTCTTATGTACACCCATTACTATGCCAAAATTCTAAAAGGAACTTCTCTCTCTTCATTTACATTCAAGAAATACTTTTGTATCATGAATCTAAATTCCATTACAATTGTTGGGTCATGTATCTATATGACCTCTTTACTGTCCATTACATGTAAATATGATGAGGAACCCCTTTCTCTCTCATCAACCGTTTTTATGAATTCTTATGTCACGCCGTTACGCTGCCGAAATCTCACCGATTTTCTAAGCCAATGCCTTTGTGTAGTGAATACCATGCCCATTTCTCGATTAAGGGTATTCAACTTTATGAACATTTAATTATTGATTATAAATTTTTATGTATGAATTTCACATTCCTTTATAGTGAAATAAATGATAATGTTTTATGAATCCATGTTTTATGATCCATGTGGAACACTTATGCATGAAATGAAATGTTTAAGAAGGGTGCGCCCTTATAGCGCTCCAATGCATTGGGTAAAGTACAGTATCATGATACGTCATGTTTAATGAGTGTTAACTAATGATAATTCAAGTTCAATGAGGGTTTACTCGTGCTTCATGTTCAATGAGGATTTAATCATGCTCCATGTACAATGGGCCTTGGCTCATGCTAATTCCATGCTAAGTGTTGTTGCCACATTTCCATGTTATGATTATCATGCTTTATCATGCCTTTATGTTCATGTTTCTCTTATGATCTATTTATATACCTATTTCCTAACATGTATTGTACTCCTCATGTTATTCCATGTGTACTCCCTTACTGGGTTTTATAGCTCACCATTTTCTTATGCATGTCCTCAGGTTATCCCATGAAATGCTAAGTACGAGGGAATGTAGTGGTCATGTAAAAGACGTTTTTAATAAAGATGTTGTATTTCATGTTTTAAGTTTTTATGTAATGATCCTAAGCCCCAAATACACTAAACCTCTTGATCTTCTTTATTGTATCAAATGAAGTTTTATGTAATAAATCAGGTTTAAGTTTGTAATAAAAGCAGGGTTGTCATATATATCATGTAAATAGTTAATTCACCTACATGGTATAGAATAATGCATGAAATATTAATCCTATATGGTTGGTAAAATTATTCATGTTCAATGATTCTTTTCCTTACTTGTCTAAGGAATAAAATATAATTCAATATCATCAGAATAACAATTACATCACATCTCATGTTTTTCACCCAAATTGAAATAAAATAACTATAAAATACATAATACAGAACATAAAGTCCCATCCCATGTAATTTATATTTTTAATGTAGCTTTCCTCACTTTTTATAAATGAAAATTTCTTCATTTTATATATAATAAATAATAAATTAAACAAACATATCCTCAAATACCGTATTGGTTTAGTGCCTTCGGAAAATGGAACCAAAAACACTGGTACATAAGTGAGATAAATTATATCTCGCTAGATTATTCATGACTAGAACACATCATAGAAACATCATACATAATATATATCTTCATAACATGGGGAACTATGACATAAAAATGGGTGAGGTCAGATGATCAATAAGGGTAAATATGGAATATATATAAGAATATCATAAGCACAATATTATGAGGATATGATCATGAAATCAAAAGATCATAGATCATAACCAAAAGAGTCATGGAATAAGTATTGGTAGTTCATAATACATGACTCAAAATGGAATCGAGTGAATAATACATGAAATAATAATATAATAACATGACATGGAATTTGTTGTAGACAAATAAAAATTGAACATCATTTCTTATAGGTCAAGGTGCATTGTCAAAACATAATATTGAAATTCATGGGGAATAAAACTATTTGGTGGGACACACCATCATCCATAGTCATAGACTTTTCCTTCAAATATATCATATGCACCCATCTTCCCCTAGTGGATCATGTTTCCCCATCATCCATATTGGATTGTGTTTCCCAATCATCCATAGTGGATCAAGACCATCTACATGACTCCCATCATTATCTCATGAGATATGAATCGTTAACCAATGGATTGGAGGGATATATAGGTCACACCAATAACATAATGAAAAAAATTCATATGTGTTCCATAAGAACATAAATCATTCATAATATCAGAACCCATGGAATGAAATGGGATTCATGAACATAATTCAATCATAACATAACCCGTGTAAAATAAATGGGTTTCGTATATATCATTCAATGATTAAAAACCATTATTATAAAGAATAAAAATTCTATCATTAAATAAAATCACAATTAAAAAATAAGTAACAACAAATAATGTTATCTTAGATGAAAAATAATTTTTAGAGATTATGTAAAAAAAATCTTGTGGAAAATGTCCTATCTAATTTGAAAACATTTTATTTTCTTAAAATGACACGTAATTTTAAATGAAAAAATTTTATTTGAAAATACACCTAGAATATTGTATTCATTTATTCAAATCATTATGAAATCATGAGGTTGGAAAATTCTATACTTGGTGTATAAGTTAAAAAAAATTCTTTTATACTATTGCTGGAAAAGGCACAAAGTACATCATTAGGAAAATGAAAAAAAGATTCCATTAAAACCATGAATTAAACAGTTAAAAATGGGTAAAAATAAAATAAAAAATCCATATGAGAGTATTAATAACATTTTTTAAATTATTTTTAGAAAACATGGGAATGGAAGATAAATATTCCACAATAGAGACTTAAAATGAAACAATCCCAAATATTTATGAGACTATGAAATAAAAACTAATCGCTTTAGAATTGGTAGAATAGTATGTTACATGAAGGAAAAAAATTATAGAGATGTTAAGATACTGTAATATAATATATAATTTTCATAAAATACATTCATGAGATGTATATACACCACATATAAGAAACAAGTAGTGTATAAGTCATGTGCCCCACATAAATAAAAGTGAGACATAAATCCCTTACCTTATGTCTTTAATCTATTCGTATTCATTCAAACCTCCTATATGATAAATATATTTTTATTATACATCTATTATATAACTATTTCCAATTAAATCTTACAATAATTGATTTTCATTTGAACTTATATTACCAATTTTTAACCATTCTATGTTAGTGTTACGTTTCTCGTAATATCCTCTTATTTTGACTTGTTATTCTTGATCATCTTACATAGATCATGATTTAATCATTTTAAAAATGTATGAAATGATATTAATATAATATATATTCCATATAAAAGTATTTATAATAATTTATAAGTAAAATAAATATGAAATGTAATACAAAGTTTATGGAGATGGTAGGTCGTACGTATGCATGAACACTGTTTCTGTTTAATTATCATTTTGAAGGAAAGGAAGATAATAAATGGAATATATATATATATAATAATTTGATAAGAATAAATAAATCATATATATCATATAAAAATATAGTTTCCATCATAATTCCCAATCATGAGAGGTGGTAAAGGTAAAATGAACAACATCGTTTCGTGAGTCGGTAGTTCTCTATATAGAAGAATGGTAAGTTCGTTACCCATTTCATATAAGTTTGTGTTAGTGTAGGTTGAAAATTATGTATAAATTATGTATTATATTTATGATACTTATATTATTATATAATCATGGAATAAGAAGAGTTTAAGGGGTGGATAATGAAAATAAAACAAAAGAGCTTGTGAAAACATGTTAGTTCTTCCTTGGGTAACGCATCATGGTTTTCACAAATGGGATTCCTTAATTAGATTTTTTATGATAGGGAGACTTCTAGGATAAAGGGAGGGATTTTGGTAGGATACTTGGATAATATTTATACTAACAAAATTGATTTTTAAGTTTGAAGAAAAAGTAATAAGAGGTACCCTTTTATATGAGAGGTGGGCACACTTTTCGAATTTCCTCAAAATATTAATTTATAATTAATTAAATCTCAATAAAAATACCTAAAAATCTATTTATTCGATTATAAGATGAGTGAATTTTTAATTTAATAAATAAATGGGTTTTAGACAAGTTTTGTTATTATTTTAAACCCTATCATTCTGTTTAGCCTTTAATTATCCTATTTTAATTTTAACTAAGGAAAAAAATTTCCAATATTAAGAGGTTGAAATTATTATTTATGTGATTTTAATTAAATAAAAAATGAATAATTAGTAAACTTTTATACCATATTATATTTTATTTATATTTTTAAAGATTTTTTATTATTTTTAAAAAATTTGATAAAATTTTATTTTTATAAAATATCATAAATTTCAATTTTGACACTTTTCATTACATTGACTTTAACAAAATCACTAAAACTATATAACATCAAAAAAATAATCTAATAGTCTACTAAAATGTCATATTCACCCATAAAATTTCATTATCACCTTAATTAAGTCAAATTATATTTATGTTAATATTTATAATATCATTTAATTGATTGTTTCATTAATTGAATAATTACTACCTCGCCAATTTCTAATTATTTATGATAATTATTTCTTCATAAAAAATTAAAAATAAATTTGAGGATGTATAAAAAAAATAATATTTCATAAAAATATATATAGTCAAGGATATATACTATTTATTCCCATATTAAAAATAATATACTTATTAAAAGTAAGAGTGTGGTATTTTGTCATTCTATTTTATTTTAATAATATATGAATCATTTTGAAGAAAAAATATCCATTAAATAATTCAATTTAGAATAATTAAGTGATATGGGTTAAATTAAAATCATAAAATAACATTTTATAAAGTGTTAGGGTAGTTTTATAATATGTATAATATTATACTTATCATTAATTACCCGATTTATCTGTACCCGTGGTAATAAAAATTATCAAAGTTACAAATCATATTATCCTAAAATTAATGGGGAATAATTACTAAAATATACCTTATAATGAAAAATTTGGAATAATTTTTCACATTTCAATACAAATAATTGGAAAAAAATAAATTATAATTAATCGCATCGACATAATGAGAAAACATGTTTTTAATGTGAAAACATCCAAAAGATTGAATTGTTTTTATTGCCAAATTCAATTTCAAATTTGTCCCAATGACCTAATCTAGATTAAATTAATAATATTTTATTTTATTATAATTTAAAATTAGTCGATAACATTATTTAACTATTTGTATAAAATTAAGAAAATGTTGTTTTGTACAAAATTTAGTATTATTCAAAATTCGTCAAAACATGAATGTTCTCCAAAAAATGGAAAAAATAACCCAAAGTAAATTTTGATATTTCTATTGAAAAAGGAATTTTTATTATATCAAATAGAAACTATGAAAGTGTAGAAAAAGTTATTTAAAATTGTTGTGCCAATAAAATACGACAAAACGACCTTTAAAAAATATAGAGTTTTTTATGATTAAAATTGGATTTATTCTTATTTTAATAATATAATTTTTTTATGAATGAAAATTTTTTTTAATAAAAATGTTTAAAAATAATATAATTATTACTATTCATTACCATAGATACATAATCAAGGTGATGATGACCACTTATAATTATAATATTAACAATATAATATTTTTCTTTATAACTTAGTTCTTGCGTGCAATATAAGATTTCATAGAAAATAATTGTTGTGAGTAATGAAAACCATGTAAGTGTTTCATGTAGTGATATCATAACATGGTCTATCATATAAACAATAAATCCAAAAGGTTTAATTTATTAAAAAAAGGTTTATAAAAACTCTAGTTGTTACATTTTTCATCATTCCTGGTTTAGTTAGCCCAAGGAACATGCTCGTTACCAAATTATGACACATCTTAGTCTCCTGTATAATAAAAAAAATTCATGAAAATGAAAATAAATTACATGAAACCAATTAGTAACATCCTGATCCTGAAGCCACTAATTAGTGCACTGAGCTGTTTGGTCAAAAGGCCTCAAGTGCATCTCCTTATACGCTAGAGGCTGCAGGATAACAGTGAGGGTCTCAGGTGGTATGATGGGGAAACTATAGCCTCATAATTAGAGTGGAACAATAGTCAAATAAATTAATTAATAGATAAATCATAATAATAAAATATAATGAAACAAAAATGAATCATCCAGACAATAGTAATAGTAATCACATTCAAAAGAAGCATCATATACAAAATGTTGCGTATGTCCTGGAGCTATAAAAATAGAAATTTGTGATACATGCTAGTAGGAATCTAGTACAATACATATTACTAAAAGGAGTAAATACCAAAATTATATATCTAATAGCGTCATGAGACAAGGATCAATCATGTGCTCCCACACTACCATGAAATAATCAATCAAGAATCCATGAACAAGTGCTTTTCCATGTCCCTACCAGCATTAATAAAATTTATTCTAGTGTCATTAGAAGCCCAAACAAGGTGTGTAATATACACTATAATCTCACACCAATAGTTTCTATAACAAATACTGCCTATGAAAATAATATATAACCATGTTCTGGTATAAAAATTGGTCTTTGATTGTATGACAAGTATAAACAAGTCCTTGGAACAAGAATTAAAATAAAAGTAGGCTATAACAGATGACCATCAATATATACATAAAGCGTAAAAAAAGGTAGTAACTGGCTTAGTATATGCCACATATGAATAAATTATCATACATATATGGGAATGTTCCAAAATGGATAACCCAAGACACCTCATCAAGACCAAGGAATTTATCTAGTGGTGAGCTACGAATAATATATCTAACCAATATAGTCCAGGTCCTATGGAAATAACCAGGGTGACTTAATATTAGATGATATAGTGTATATGAAGGTCGTAGGTGCCATAACTTAATACCACTCATATGTTCCATAACATATGTAATCATACCTAGTGGTCATAGGTTCTAAACGTTGATTTCCTAGTCTTCACCATTCCAAAATGAAATAGGTGTCACACCTTTATAATAAGTCAATGTCATCCCAAGATATCAAACATCAGGAATGTAATATAAAAATGACATGGGATATGTTATTTCCCATACCCAATAAAAAATTATCAATATAATAATGAATAGTCATTGAGAATATCCATTTAATTCTATATTTAATTTAATTTAAGAAGTTAACCATTTTAATAAAATTTAATAACATGGAAAGGGAGACATTTCCATTTCCTATTCAATCATTTAATTTAAAATAAGATCCCACAAGAAGATGGTGATATCACACACATAAAGGGGTTGTTTTAACATAGGGATGATATAAGATCTCACATCAGAGGTGGTTTGGGTTGAGTTTGGAATCCTCCAACCAAGCTTAGGTGCTACTGGGGCTTCATAATAAGGTTCTAATAATTTAATTGAGGCATTCAATTAATTTAGGTGCAATGTCCATAAGGTTTGACATGTGACACAATGTTAATATGTTAAATAACGACTAAAACATTTGGAAAAGTTAAAGAACACAATCCATAAGCATTTGGTAGCACAATAATATCATATAGGACCTTTTTAATCCTAGAATATATGATTATGGATGAATAAACAATTCAATGATCCAACTTTTCATGAATGTATGGATCATTCATATTTGAATTTGAATTTTTTTTTAAGAATGGTAAAGCTGTAATATAACCTAAGGAAGGTCACCCGAGTTTTTGGGGATTTTTTAGAGAAAGATGTTCTGGAAAATGGGATAATGAACTATGCTACACAATTGTTATTAAATTGTTCCATCCAAGAGGCAAGTTTAGTTATAACCATGTGGTTGTAGACAATATGAACCTGGTGGCTGCATAGTCTTTCTACAATTGTGTAGGATGAGGCACATAGATTTGTGGGAATTTCTAGTTTTTGGATAGTGGGTTATCATACATCATGTGAATGATTTTCAAACCATGCACCTAAAACATGGCCCCATATTTTTGGGGTGAATTAACAATTATTATCCCACTCAATATTTTAACATTTTTTAATTTTCCTATTCTTCTTCTAGAGGATGAACATGGGTTTTATCCTCTTTAGATATCAATAAGAACTCAATCTTTGAATTGATCTATATCTCCCTTCAAAACTCCAATTAATTATCCATTAGAAGTAGAAAATCATTCTTGGTATGATCCCTTTTATCTTACCTTATAACTATGTTTTCCTCAAATCCATCATGCTATTTATGTTCAAGATCATTTTTCTTATTTTTTGGGTGTTGGACTGTTCCCCTTATCTCTACTAGACTACACTAAATATGAGGTCAATATCTAATTTGGGGTCATCTATGGCCTTGAGGTAGGTGGTCATGTCATGTTACCTTTGTGTTTTTATGCTTTATAATTATGTTTTTGTGTCACACACTAGTTTTACCGAGTGTTCCCTTTATATTGAGTCCTACATATCAATTTTAACATTATACGTTGATATAAAAATAATGATTATTTTTAGGCTGTTTAGTGGTTTTACATACCGTATATGTTTACCTTTCAGGTGTTCCAAGTTAAGTATTCCATAAATAGTCATATGATTAATTCACATAGAATACCTAGTTGGATTTTGGATTAGTTTTTAATTAGAATTTTCATTGAAAAATGTGTATTAAATGGAACCTGGGGCACCCCTTCAGTTTTTGGACCACATATAGTAATAATTTACCGAGTAGGTAATTATCGTGTGGCCCATATCACATCCTATGTGACCCCTTGAGCATATAAATGGGTTTTCTATGTTTTAGGGAATTTAATGATTTAAATGAAACATATCACATGGGTTGCCTTATGCAAGATGGTAGTCTAAAATGAATCAATTTATTTAAATTGAATGAATCTAAATTTTGGTAAGGATATTCCTTTTATTCATTATTAATTGAATAATTTAAAAGAAATGTAATACCTTGTATGTAATGAGACATGGGTTGCATGACTCATGTATTAATTTATAAATGTGTTTTTTCATTTATATATAGATGGGATAAATGAACATTATGGATGGGAGGTAATGACCCATGCTAGTTATAATTATAAAATTCATTTATAGAGGTTGTGATATGATAGTAGTGGATTTATTGAGTATCATGGAAACTCATGCTCTCTTACATCTGGTGTTGAGTATAGCATCTCATACCACTAGTACAATTAGGATGTTGGGATTTACCCAACACTTCCCTTTATTAGAGAGATGAAATGATAGCTCACCCACCATCCGGAGTGTCATGCCTGACATCTCACACTCTTCTTGGGATATAGATAATATACCCTTTGGATTTACCTTATAGGCTCATTAGACTGGTCAAGGATGTCTGAGTTACACCCCATTCCAGCCAGCACTAGTATTCTAGGTATCTTTCCACTCACATCCTCAAATACGTGGTTCATATAGGTGGATGAAATATATATAATTATAATATATATATAAATATGTTATTACAATATATATATATATATATATACTCTATTCGTATAGATACTGATCAGATGATTCCCGAAAATGATTTGATGTAGGTAGAGCTGTCTGGTGTCCCTTAAGAACTTGAGCAGCCCAATTATTATTTTTAGAATTGTTTACTTATTCTATTATACCTACACACTATTTATTAAGGTTAATGGATTAGATTACATGTAGACACTATTGGTGGTGGCATACTGAGATATATATCTCACACCCCACTTGGGATACATTTGGTACCCGAGAATATTATATGCCTCTTGGTATGGATAAGGGAAAGAACCCTTCAACAGGTTGTTAATATGCTATAAATTTAGATGGATCTTAGGATCAGAGGACCGAGCATAGTCTTGGGATTCTTATGGAACATTTTTTTTCCTTTTTGTCTTTTTATACTATTGAATATAATGATTTCATCTTTTTATTTCCCTTTATTTATCATCCTATCATGAATCCATGAATCAGACACTGCCCAGTGTATTTTGAGATATTTATTCAGTTGTTCTATTTTATTACACTTCCACACTTGTCTATTATATTAGTTATTTTTATTCCTTCACTGCATTGTTTCCTTTTGTTTATATTGTGCTTCCATGGTTGATTTTATTTGACTGTATCTGCTATGTAACTCTAATATGAGGGTATTGTCTACCCAATATAACACATTTTCACCCTCGCACCTTGTCAGTAGCATTTTTCATATATAGAGGTTCTCTTGAGGCCATGTTGTTGGGTCAAAATTTTCTTTTTTACTTTTCCATTGCTTTTGTTTTGAAAATCACGAACTGTTTATTAAATACATATTTAACTAATTATTTCATGGAAAAGATATTTTAATTATTTTATCATACATAGAAATAGTTTTAATGTATTCATGAATATAAACCAAAATTATACATTACAATTACTGTAATGTGGATGGATCCGATAATGATCATATTCACCTTATCAAATCAGATTTAAATAATTGTGTCTTATCTTCATACTAAATAAAGTTTTATAATCAGATATGACATAACAACTGATAACATCAAAGTCTTACTCATAATGAAAATCGTAATGAAATTCTGTAATAAAATCCATCAGATTCATCTAAGATTAAATTCATAATATGGAAAAACATATTCTATCATAAAGGAGATATCCTTTTACAATTTATTGAAATGAAAGAACAACTTGGTGATATTTTTAAAAAACCATTACCTTTCAATAGATGTGAATATATTAAATAAATTATATAAATTATTACTGTAAAGTAATCATTAATATCTACTTCTTGTTAAAAAATATCCTTCCATTATGTTAATACTTTTCATAGGGGGAGTAGATATTATTATTTAAAAAAACATTTAGTTTTTCAAAATTTTATTTTTCACAAAATTTTTATCTTAATGGGGTTATCAGACTCAAAATACTTGATATTTTTTTTGCAATTATTTTACAAAATGTTTTTTCAGAATCATTTATTTTTTAACAAAAATTTCAGACACGAGATTTAATTATTTTTTGAAATTGAGTATAATTCAATTGGAATGTGGAAATTTAATATAGTCAGTTTTACCTTTCGATTTTTACTAAAACTATCATATTAAAAAAATTTATTTTAATTTCTTTTTTCTTTCAACTATAGTAATCTATTATGTTATAAAACAAAAAATAATAAATTATCATATCAAATGTTTCAACTCTGAATGGAATTCTTCTTTACTTTTATACTTTAACACTATTCCACTATGATTAGTTTTATCCTTATTTTTTGTTATTTTTATTTACATGTATTTTTTTCAATTTTTTGTATTCACCCAAGAAGATAATTTTTTTTAAAACCTAAAGTGTTTATTTTTATTAAAAAAATATTTATTTGGATATTCTCTCAATTGTTAGATTAGATAGATCAAATCACAAATGATAGATTTTTTTTCAAAAATTAACCATTGCCTAAAATCTCTTATATAAAGTGTACCCCCTCGTGTGTTCCAAATCAGTTATTTCATATTTTTCCCCTCAAATACTACCCCATTTAGTCTCTTATTCTAATTATGTCTTTATCTCAGAATCCTCAATTTCTCATGAAAATATGATTTATCTTGAATAGGATTAAAACGTGTGGTTTGTATTCCAATAAAGGCTAGTCTCAATAAATTTTTATAGTAAGTATGATTCATCCCTTAAAAGGGTTATAGATTTCCAATGTTGGAAATCCTTATGTTTTGAAAAATCAGATCTTGATTACGATTTGTTCTATTTGGATTTTCCAAATGATTTTTATCATTAGGTAATGTTTTTCGTAGTTGATGGTAAAGAAATTTTTTCTTTTTGGATTTTTGGGAAGTCTTACAAGATGACACCTATGGAAGAAAAAACATTCAAAGGTATTTCGGATGATGAAGATACATTTTTCCAATCTCATAAATTATCAGAATCTAAGGGTATGTTTGTTAGAGAAAGATCATAAAATTACTTGTTTAAAAATGTATCAGATGATGAATTAATAAAATTCACTCATCTAATTCTGTATCATATTAATTTATCTATTTGGATACATGGTTTTCTTATTCCAAGAAAGGGAGATCATGACACTCTGAATGTTTTGGATATCTTCATTTTGGATTATCTTTTCAATATGAGGAAAATCAATTTGGCTAGATTTATTCTTTTTACAATCAAGAATATAAATTATGTATCAATCAAGTATGAGATTTTAATTTTTCTAACACTCATTAGTAAGATTATTTAATCATGTAGGATACATTTCAATATTAAAATCATATCTGAGCCAGTCGAAAAAATATTATGCTTATTATTGATGATATTATAAGGTGTTTGAAGTATGTTTTTTTGATCTAGAGTAAAAAATATTTGTTAAGAGTTCCCACGTTTCTTCATCAGAAGCAGAACTTTCCACTAAATCAAAGAAATATGAGAAATTCAGGAAGAAGATAAAGGATGATTCTCTTCCTCCAAGTTAAAAGAAATAAAATAATGGCTCTGATGACCTTTCGTAAGAATGGAGAAGGAGAAAAGATGAAAGAAAGGAATGAGATCCTTAGATTTTATTTTACCTAGCTAAATACCTTTCTATAGTGTTACATGGTAACAAATTTTTTGAGAAGAAAGAAAAGGTAAAGAAATAAAAAAAAGATATCAGAAGCAATGTTGTTTGATAAAATCATAACGGAGTATAGAAATATTATAAAAATATATCATAACAAATACTGATACTAGAATGTTTTTTGAAGAAGAATTTTTTATTCATGACGATACACATGCTGTTTTAGATATAGGAAAGTCTATTATAGTAGAGAAAGAATCGATTCCAGCTCAAAAATGTGACTTAATATCGGAATCAAATCTTCATGTAATAATTCATAAATAAATTAAAGAAGGTGATGTACAATTAGACATTTTTAAAAATGATAATTAAGTAATTGAGGATGATAGTTTGTAAAATAAATGTAAGAGTTTGATGAAGATGAAGAAGAACAATGATAAGATGAATAGGAATAGGAGGAGGAAACCAAATTGCTGATAAAGATGAGATCCATTATGATATGATTTCTATGAGGACTTCTCAAGACTTATCAAAAGAGTTATCTTCTTTGGAAAATTATAAGGAGATATTGATCAATCAAGAAAAAAAGTCTCTATCTTTTAGAGATCTTGTATCTTCATACAGGAGATATGAATAAGAACAAAACCAAAATACTAATGTAATTAAACGAGTTATTATTGATGAAATTATAATTTCTAGTGGTAAATAGAAGTTAGATTCATAGACAGGAAAATGAAAATCAATTCGAGAAGAGATCAAAACCAGTCAAAAAAACAATCGTTCAGAGTCATATTCTCTAAATACGATCACAACTCAAGGTCTTGATTTCATTATTCATACATTAAGAATATTAGAGAAAAACATTCCCTACTTTCATTAGTTGAAGACCAAGGTTGATTTGGTTGTGGAAAATAAGTATAATGTTTTCTATTTATTGAAATGTTTAATAGACATGTTGATATATTTGGAAGTAGATTTCTATATTTATAAAGAAAGTGTTGAGGCTCATAGGAAAAGCTGCAATAAGATGGTCAAATGGTCTCATAATATTGATAATGATATCAAACTACATGGTGAATATTATGAATACATAAGGAAGGACCTAAAAGTATTAGAATACAAATTCCATTTATTAACAGAGGTTATAAATGAAATAATAAACTTTAATAAATCTTTCAAATATAATACTGACAATCATACGAAGATTATAAATGAGTTTTGTGAAAAGTTTAGGTATTTTAAAGATCATAAAATAATACTAAAGAATCGTAATGAGGAATCCAATACTCTCAATAATTAATCTTCCAAAAAAATAAATATCAATGAGAAATTTTTTAGATTCAAGATGAAAATATTTGGATTCAAGAGGAAGGGATTCAAGATTTGGAAAATAAAAATAATCAAAATAGTTGATGGAAATGATTAAAGAAGATAGGAAATAATTCAAGAAGTTGAAGACAATTGTCAGATCTTTGATGGTGAAGAAAAATTAATTTATTAAACCACTTATTTTAATTTTTTTTGATTTAAATATATATAAAAGCGCATTTCATTGACTTGATTTTTTTGAATGTATTCCAATTATTTTGGTTAAATGTTCTTTCATTTATTTTAGATGATCAAGTAATTCAATATTTTGTTTTTTATAGTTGTTTATCTAACTCTTTTTATGTATTTAAATACTTTTCCCTATTCCTTTTTGAAAATAAAATGGGGATAATTTTATTGAAACAAGGATTTTCATTATGTAAGGTAAAAATACCTCTAAAAGAAAATAATATGATCCTTAGGGGATGTTCGTATCCTAAGGGGGAGTAATTTGTATTCAAAATTGTATTTATATGAGTTATAAACTCTGGGGGAGATAAGTTTAAATGCTTAATTCTGAATAATAATTTCCTAATAAGACTAATAGACATTAATTTTTCAAATTTACTTTCTATTTAAGTATTATGGTTTGTCCCTTCCAAAAGGGGGAGATTGTTGAGTCAAAATTTTATTTTTTACTTTTCCATTCTTTTTTTTGGAAATAAAATACTATTTATTAAATACTTAATTAACAAATTATTTTATGTTCAATGTATTTTAATTATTTTAGTACACTTATAAATAGTTTTAATGTATAACTGAATATAAACCATCTTTATACCTTACAATTATCGTAATGAGTGTGGATCTGATAATGATTGGATTTACCTTATCAAATCAGTTTTATAGAATTTATATCTTGTCTTAATATGGAGAATGTTTTATAATCCAACATGACATCAAGAACCAATAACATTAGAGTCATACTAATAAATACAATAATAATGAAATTATGTAATGAAATCCATTAGATTCATCTATGAAAAAATTCTGAATACAGAAAAACATATTCTATCATAATGGAATATATTTTACATTGAAAATTCATTTTATGAAAATGATGTCATTTATTCTATTATAAAATGACCATTGAAATTCTATGTGTTCATTTCCCTGTTATAATCTCAGAGAAAATATGACCATTGGAGGATGAAGATGACCATTGGATGTTTTCCAACAAATACCTGTTCATTTTAAGAGTTCACAACAAAAACAAGAAGTAGTGGAAAACATATATAGAGACACTAATTGAGAAATCTACTGATTTTGCTACTGTGCAAGAGTTATGAAGCTTACAAGGGAGAGCATGTTGTTCTTTGTATTTATAACCATCTTGAGTTCATTTTCCTAATTTATTTATGTGATTCGATTGTGTTATTATTATCAAGGGATTCATAGGATAGGTAGACAGAGGATATGATCACCGTGTTGATCGACGGCTTGTGGGGATAGTAAGAAAAATATGATCATCATATTGAGGGATGCTGAGGAACAGTAGATAGGGAAAATGTGGTCATCGTATCGAGGAATCATGGGGATAACGAGAAAAATAAATCATTACATCGAGGGATTTCCTTGGTAAGGGGAATACATAATTTCTTGTAATCATAAAACAAGGTACCATTATCCTAGGTTGTTGGATACCATTCACTTTGGGTTAAAAAAATTGTATTTGTTTGTATTATTTATTTTATTAAATTGTTTTCATTTTTCCTGAAACTGTAATAGATAGTGAATCCTTTTATATTCATCATTATATTTTTGTCTCATTTATCATAATAAGACTTGATTACGATACATTTACCATGATCACAATTCAATATGATTTAATATAGAATCATTACTTTTATAATAATCTGATTTATCGTAACCATTGCGATTATGATTATTTTGTGAATAAGTTTCAAATTCTTACTAATTACAATTCTATACATTGCCAAGATTGAATATAATTATGACATGTGTATTAATATATCAAAATCTACTTGATTACTTTACTTCTTTTATCGAACACTAGGAGAAATTGTGATTTCCTTTTGAATACTAAAGTGGTATTGCGAGTACAATTATTTTAACACTATTAAACAAATTATCTTTTAAAGTAAAAAAACAATGTTTTTAACCTTAAAATTCACCCCACTCTTTTAGTTTTTCATTATCATATGCATTTCGATCCAACACATGTGACCCACCAGCTCCGGGAACAGGTTAAGTGGATCTATGGTCAGGATATTGCAGACAAAAACCTTGAAAATAGGGAATATTATCTCACAATAAATAGTGGAGAATATGGTGAGAGATATTTCGAAAATAAGGTAAAGGATCAAATCTCCTACCATGAGGAATACAATGAAATAAATGGTGGCTCAATTAGAGTCTCAATGGAGGTATTATAATGGAACCTAGGAGAGGAGGAGGATGAGCTCTTTATGTAGGAGTGGATGTTATGCAAGTACAAAGAAAGAAAAATGAGGGGTGAGTTATAATGAAATTGGGTCAAAATTGTCTATTTTCCCAAAAATTTAATGGTTCACATGTTTTATCCACACAATTGGATAAATTTCTTGCTAACATTTCCCCAAGAAACACCTCTTAGAGAATAAACACATAGTTTGGCTAACCATGTGTAGACTATGTGAAAAAACTCTAAAACAAGTCTAGTAACACTTTCAAGGTCATTCGGCCTGGGATGAATGGTTAGTTGAAACCATGGGGTCATAAGAAGAGAAATGGACAACCCCACATAGTTTAATAAAATCATGTAGACTGGGCCAGACAATCTCTACTAATAGTGTGACCAACCTATTTCCTAAAAAACTTGGGGCTCTTGGCTCTAAACAAGGCCTGGACACCATCAAAAACTTTGTGACTTCATTAGGAATTCACATTAAGAGAAAAATAAGGAATCAAACTAAAATTAAAAGGTTCTGTCCTCAATGAAAAACCAGGATCTTAAATATAACTTATCATTTATTTTGTATTATTTATTTAAAGACTGAATGTAACCATATACATTCTCTATTTTACTCTATCATGAACCAAAGTTTCATACCCATCATATATTTTGAGAAATATCATATTGGTTAAGAAAAATCCATTTCATGTAAATAAACATGATTGAACACCCTCGAATACCTCAACCTCAATGGAGACATAAGAGAGATATCAATTTATAAATATTCACATAAAAGGTACCTTAATGACCTTAGGTAATGTGAATTACTATGAAACATGAATCCTAAGAATAATAATAACATTATGTATGAAAATCTATGTGGAATACTCATGTCAGTAAATCTAAATAACAAGTCACATTTGTGTGACATAAGTGAAATTTTTATCTTAGTATTTGCATCGACTTACCAATACAAATTAAAATCTTAACATATTATCGCATCCCATATCATTAAATGAAAATAATAAATTAGAAATAACTCAAAGGATTACCAATGAGGGGATAATTATCATTAAACTCTCAAATTTAAAATAAATCATAGGTGAATGAATGATTAAGTGTAAATTTCATTAAATGTAATGACAATATACATTTTTATATTTCAATGCTTTTAATATATAGATAACATCATAAAAAATGGATTAAATCATATATATAAGAGTAAATCTAATTTTATTATTTGATATAAGGTCCTCAAATAGACTTTTATTTTTTTATTTTGAAAATCATTTAAAAACATGTTACATTAATATATAACACTCACTTCAACATGAGACACCTACCAAATCATAGTGTATACACCTAAAAATTATCCATACTACTAAAATCATCAGTGTAATGATTTCTTTTTAAGACTATTCTTGGATAATTGCGATATTAGGATTATTAATACATATATTCATCATCTAAACTAACTATCCAAACAATTTTATTTATAACAACCAATGTGACTATGGTTTACTGTCTAGAACATTAACTAAATTGAACTTTTATGAGTTCACAACTTCATTTTTAAACTTAGGATTTCTAATATCTATAGTATTAACCAAAATATAAACATTAACCTAGATTTTTTTGGTATATTTCATAGATATAATTATAAAAATCATATTTTTCATACCAATACGTATCAATGGTATCTCCCAAGATCTTATTAATTACTTAAGAATACTCTTAAAAATATTCTTGCAATATTCATTGAAATGTGATTGGTATTTGATACTTTAAGGTACTTGAATCAAGAGTCACTGTTAAAAACCTTTTCCATTATTAGGAAGCATTTAACATATAAATTTTTTAATAAATTCCATGTGAATTACCATTTTGTAATTTATCTCAAAATGTCCCATTTATATACATAAAATCATTATATATTATGAGTCATTTTTTCAACATCTTCTAAAACTAACTCATTCCCTATCTAAATAACAATGTATATTCATAAGTTATGAACTCTACTAAGTTTCTAATCCACTTCCATTATATACTTTTACTATTAAATACTTCTAAAAATATTTTTAAATTTTAGTTAAAACACATTATGTTTCCAATATATTACTCAAATAGTTACAAATTAATTTATTATGATTACCAAAAAATAAGTAAAAATTCAATAATTAATATTGAACTTTTCAAAACACTTGAACATCATATGTTCAAAATTATAATTCTTCATAAATAAAAAATCAATACATTTATAGTTCATATCTTAGATAGTGTCTTTTATATTCTTTATGTTGGATTTGGTGTCCTAGAACCACCTACATTGCATTTTACAAGAAAATTATATTCATTAATTTGAATATTAATAAATACCTTTTCACATCCTAACTGTTCTTCTATGTGAAAATTCATGTGATAATATCCTAAGGATAGATGTTGTAGTAAAGGGCCATAGCGGATCCTTGCTATGATGAGAACCCAGAAGTGCCATAACACTATTTTTGAATATATGTTCTATGTCCAAAGGATGTTCTTTTAGGGACACAAATAATACGTGCCATTAGGGGTGATTACTCATAAAACATTGAGCCACTTTCTCATGGTGTGTGCCCTTGGTAATATATATGGGATATTATCAGGACGAGACCCATTATTAGAAAATCCACATTTCATAGTGTCATTGAATGTTCCTATCTACGAACATGTTTATTGGTCATTAGACTTTAATATTATCATTAATGGGTATTAAAACTCATAAACATAGATATATTTATGAAAACTATGATGAACCACTATTCCCAGTTTGGTAGGATATGTTCGGTGTGTTATGAGTAATACTGCAATAATAGATAATGCGAGAAAGGATTTGTACCTTCTCTTCTATAATGGAAGTTGATATCTCAGACCCTTTAATGAAATTGATATATCCTAAATAAATCCATGGACATAGTGAGGAATGGGAAAGTTCAATACCCTGAGGTCAAAGAAAGATAAATCAAATGCATGGGTTGATGACAATAGCATTCAACCCACTTGATTCGAGATATCTTGGAAAAGAGATTACATTACACAACATGTATTCATATGACGAGACAAATCATTGCTGAGTTAACTTCTTTCTCTATGGGTAACATGGCATGTTCCAAGACGGTAACCTTGGAATTTAGGTAGCCTCTACCTAATACCACTGAGAAAGTGGCCTTAAGTGTGACACACTATGTTTATCCAAGTATCTAAGATAAATATTCATTTAACAAGTTCAGTAATGATTATTCCCGGTTGTGGTTTAATAATTATTCAAGGGTTCTTGGTCACATTTATTTCGATGGTAATTATTTGATAGGATATATTGTGGGTGAAATAATATATTTATTAGTGAATAATTTAATGATATTTATTTAATGTATAATTAGTAAATTTTCAAGGTTTAATAAAGGTGGTGGAGGAAAGAAAGAAAATGGAAAAAAGTACATGGCATGTATATTAATATACACACCGTGTAGTTTTTCTGGGGATTTGTGTTAAATAAAATTATTTATTTTATTAAATAATATTAGGTGTAATTCATTTGGTGCACGTAAAGTGATAAAAATAGTCAAATGTTATTATTAGACATGGGGACTTGCTAATAATTAAATGAAATGAATAAATGACTGTGGGTAATTAATTAATTTTATTATTCTATGTAATATAAATCCCAATTATATTATTCTCATTTTATATTGCCGTCATCTATAGTTGTGCACTACAGAACTGGAGAAATCTCTCAAGACAAGAGTGAATTCCTTTCCTCTAAGAACATTCTCAAGTTACGGGAGGGATCCCCCTCCACCGGATCAGGGAGAGCACTTTGGAAGTGGCTCTCAAGGCAATTGAAGATGAACATTACAGGAGAAGTATCTTCCACACTAGCAGCTAGAGATCCCTTCGGAGATATCTAAAGATACTTGGAGAATCTGTGGATCACTTCTAATGGAATTCTACACTTGGTTTATGCGACACAATGACAGATCACATTATATTGTGACTAGAAGCATCAAGAGGGATAGAATTCCATTAAGTTAATTCTTGGATTTTAATTAAATTAATTATAACCAATATATGATGATCCTCTCTATGGTTTTGGGACTTCTCTCCTTCCCTTTTCGTTCTTTGTTCAATTCTGAATATCCAGTGTTTTATCATCGTGATGGATCGTAGATTGGTTTTTGTTAACTGTAAAATAAAAGTTGGGTGCACCCATTACACACGCTTCCTCAATGCCCAGAACCTATAAGTGGTATTAGAAGTATCATATCATTGATTATAATTATTTAGTTTTTTCTTGATGATTTATGCATTTAAAAATTTATTTGTTTCAATTCAAGTTAATCGTTATGTAAATTTGAATCTCAAGATCTATTCCTCCTCTTTAATTTCTCGTTCACCATATAGAAATGACCCTTTATTTTATTTTTTATTAAAATAAAATCAAGAGGATATCATCCAGAGGTGCCAAACGATCCCTGTCATAAAACACTAGAACACCCAATGTGCCAATTGGACTCACACGCATGTAGTTGGATTCACACGGTGTGTATTCTTCCTCACATGTCGTGTGGTCAAGGTTCAATGCATCAGGACTATTCCACCAAACCAATCCATGATTTTGAGTTTATCTGAGTCTTTATAACTTTTTTTGTTGACCAGGAATATGTGGCACATGGTTTATGAATTACATGCCATATGGACCAATGGAGACAGTGTGTAGTCCCTTCGGGTCAAAGTTGGACTATGTATCCCATACACGATTTTCCCAACTGGAGACCATGTAACGTTGATTCTACATGCCATGTGGCCATCTGGACCCACTGTGTACTCTAAGGATTTCCAAAGTACATCTACATGTTGTATCTCTATGTGTTTACTTCAGATGGACAGTGAATGACAATACACACTCTATAGTTGGAACTTCACACTGTGTACTCATCCAAATTACACGGATTTGATAAATTTTATTATTATATTATACAAACACTTGAGACAGGTACCATGGTGTGAGTGTAAAGCTAGGGCACAACACGTGATCAGTGTTTTATATATATGTGTTTAATTTTTCATCTATGAAATGGTAATTTCTACTCATTGGGTAGTTTTGAACGGGAATTCACCAGGTTTCCTCCAAGGTACAAGTTAATTACAAATATAATTTTGAATGAATTTATTTGTCTGAAATTATGATGGATGGTAATATTATGGAAATTTAAAAAAGGGTTTAAGATAAAAGGACTGATTAAATAAATATAATATTTAATTGATCCGAGTGGGATTTATCTTAAATAAGAACGATTAAAGAATTGAATGGTAGTTTTATTTATCCATAAAGGTCGTTGCATGTATGGTTGATCATGTGATTGACTAAGACCATTGTACATGGATTCCTTCTTTTAATTTATTTATTTAAATTAAACTTGTTGTCCTACGAGCCTTTAGCTCATTAATATGTAGGGAATGTGTTCCCCAAAATTCTTTCATGTAAAAACCCATTTTACCCATCACCTACATGTCATATAGAGGCATATTAAATGGATGGAGCTTCCATTCTAGTGGAGGTGGCTCAAGTTAAGATCCATGGCGAAATGAATCCAAAGAGATACAAAGGTGGACAGGTGGAAAGATATAATCCCAAAACCAAAAGGTTCTAGCTTTTTTCTCCCCTAGATCATGGGTTAGTTTATCATCTAAAAGATAAAAAAACCAATAAAACAATCTCATAAGCATGCCATTTATTTTATTTCATCTATTTTCATGGTTTATTTATTGTGAGTCTGTTGTTGCGATCAAACAATTAATGAATTAAACAAGCATGCAAGATGGAACTAAAATAAGAGCAGATTATGCATAAATATTATCTTAGACACGGTTAATAACATAATTATACCCCACATAATATTAACAATCATGTAAGAAAGACAATAAAATTGAAATTTATGTATCAGGTTAAAATCCTTCAAAGAAATATTATGTCGGTATAGCCTTCCATAATCTAGGATAGAATCGAACTATAGTTGAAAGTGTTTGACCAACCCTAGTTGGGGTTATTTCAAATATCAAGGAATTCTAATTCTAGGTTTTGTATTGAATTGACTTGTTTGAAATAACGGTTTGACTTCCACAATAGTACTTGGTGTGGAGAGAGGCAAAGGTTGAGGAACACCAAAATAAAATGATTTTGGAATTGGGGAGTCCATTCAAAGGATTAAGAAACCGTGAGTTAATGCAGTTGGAATTTTGAAAGCCTACATAAAACCTTTTATGTTTTTTGACCAACCCTTATTTGGGTAATTTGAAGGACAATTCGGATCTCTACCTCTAAATTATTTTGGCATCATAATACACAGAAGTCAATGGTGTGGGATATTTGATTTCGATAAAATAATGGGAGACTAGTAAGTATTAATTTATTTATTTATCTCAATATTATTATTATAAAATATTAAAACATTGATCATCTTAATTTTTAGAAACGAAAAAAAATTACATCAAAAATATCATTTTGAACCATAATCTATAAATAAAACCTTCTCACCATCACCAATTACAAGGAGTGGCTCAGACGTTTACCTGTCATCCTTCACCAGAAGAGGAAATTGTATGTCTTGGAAGAACATGATCTAGTTGCTCCTAGAGATGAGGTTACTAATGAAGAAATATCTCTCTATATGAAACATTTAGATAATGCCACAAATGTCCAATGTTTCATTCTATTAGCCATGTCTAATGATCTCTTGAAGAAACATGAATGCATGGACGAGTATAAAATAATGTCTCACTTTAAGGATCTCTATCAAGAGAAGGTGAGACCGGAGAGATATGAGATCTCCAACAATTTTTTCACAACTAATATTATAGAGAATTCACCAGCTGAGCCTCATGTAGTCAAGATTATTAGATACATTGAAGGCCTTGATATCTTATGGATCAAGTTCCCAAATGAGTTGTGTATAGGTCTTATCCTATCATCACTTACCAATAACATCTCTAGTTGTATTGTCAACTAAAACTTGAGAAACAATGAGAAAAGTCTATCATATCTTCTGACCTTGATTTTCCAGGTAGATAAGGATATGGGGCATGAAAAACCTATAGTCCTTATGGTGAATAAGAAGAGGAAGAAAAAGGCAAAGGGGACATGGATTTATAAAGGTTATGATGCCCCCAAGCACCATCCCACCAATACGGGGAAGATCTAGAGGTATGTTATCGAATGGGAGGAAATATTTTTTCATGTTGTAAGATAGGCCATTGGAAGAGGAATTTCTCCCAAAAGCATGAGGATGCCAAAGGTGCATTTTTTATCGAGTGTAATCTTTCCATATCTACACATTGGGTATTAGATACAATATATAGGGCCCACATCTATATTAAAACATAGGGAACAAGTATATTTTGAAATATTTATATAGGAGAGGTGGATTTTCAAGATGCCAATGGTGCGTGGTTGGCTGTGTTGGCCAATGGTGATTAGCATATTTCATTCCAACTGGGATGATTTTGGTTTTACATAACTATTATTATGTACCTAGTGTTACCAATAACCTAATTTCTATATCATGTTTGGATATGATGGATTTATTTTCATGTTTATAAATAAGGATTGTTTCTTTTATAAGAAAAAATATGTTATGGTATGAAACATTTAAATAATGGTTTTATGTATTAAATCTTGAAAAACATGTTTTCAAAATCGATAACAAAACAAACTCACATGACTCATACAACACCAAATTTTGGCATCATCGTCTCGGTTAGGTAAATGAGACAAACTTGAAAAACCTCTACCAAGATGGTTATTTAGATTATAATAAGCTAAAACCACTTTATAGATGTCACTCTTGTTTATGAGGGAAAATTACCAAGCCACCTTTCCCTGGATAGGGTGAAAGATCCACAGAGCATCTAGGATTGGTACACACAGATGTGTGTAGACCATTTCCAGTAGAAGCTAGAGGTGGATATTCTTACTTCATTACTTTTACTAGTGATTTGAGTAGATATGAAAATATCTAATTAATGAGGTATAAGTCAGATTCCTTGGAGAAATTTAAGGAGTTCAAGAATGAATTATGGAATTACCTTGGTAAGAAAATAAAGATTATTCGATCAGATCGAGGTAGTGAATATCTGAACCAAGAGTTCATCAACCTTTTACTGGAGTTGGGGATTCTTTCTCAACTCACTTCTCCATATAAACCACAGTGGAATGGTGTTAGTGAAATGAGGACCCACACCTTTTTGTACATGGTGAGGTCGATGATGGGTCATGAAGATATTCAATTATCCTTTTGGGGATATGATTAAAAAACTGCATCATACACATTAAACCGAGTACCAACTAAAGAGGGAAATGAAATTCCATCTGAGTTATGGAATGTAAAGAAAAAAAATTTGTCTCACAGACGTGTATGGGTATGCGAGATGTTTGTCAAGGACTTATCATGAAACAAACTATAACCTAGGGGAATGAGGTGTATCTTAATAGGATATCCCAAGGAAATGAAAGGATATTACCTATATAACCCTTCAGATAAGAAAGTGACTATCGCCAGAAAAGTCATATTTATTGAGAGGGATAACGTCCTTAAAAAGTATAGTGAGAGAAATATTGACTTCAACGTATTTAATGATCAAGATACACAAGAATTGGTACTAGTTCAAGTTCCACAGGTCCCTATGGAAGAGGATCTAGAAACACAAGTACTGCGTTGGAGCGCAAGAGAGGTAAGGGAACCAGAGAGATTTGGTTTCCTCATCACCGAAGATGGTGAATCATTATTGTTAGACAATGATGAACCTATACCCTACAAGGAAGTAGTAAAGATCTCAGAAGATAAAAGATAGATATAAGCTATGAATTTTGAGAAGGATTCCATATTTCAGAATCAGGTCAGGGTTTTGGTTGATGAGCCAGTTGATGTAAATCTTTTTGGATGCAACTGGGTGTTCAAGTGAAATATGGACATGGAAGGTCATGTTATTACATATAAATAAAATCTAGTGGCTAAAGGATTCATAAAATATCAACAAATTGACTATGATGAATCCATCTCACCAGTTGGAATGTTTACATCCGTAAGAACCATACTTGACATAACAACTTACTATGAATACAAGATATGGGAGATTGATGTTAAAAAAAATTCTTTAATGGGAATCTTCAGGAAGATGTCTATATGACACAACTAGAAGGTTTTGTGACACCAGGTGAATCCAAATGGGTTTTCAAGTTGCAGAAATCTATTTATGGATTAAATCAAGCATCCAGGTCATGGAACATTCGATTTGATGAAGCCAAAAATGAATTTGGTTTCATTAAGAATGAATTTGAGCCACATGTTTATAAGTGGCTTAAAAGGGAATGAGGTCATTATCCAAGTAGTATATGTTGAAGACATATTACTTATTGGAAACAATGCACTAGTCTTAAAGTCAGTGAAGGACTGGTTGACCAAATATTTCTCCATAAAGGACTTAGGTGAAGCAACCTACCTTCTAGGGATCAAAATCATTCTTGTGAGATCCAAGAGGTTGCATGGACTATGTTAGGGTACATACATTGACCAGATACTAAAGAGATTTAGTATGGAACAATTCAAGAGGGGATTGGTTCCAGTTTCATGTGGCCTACAGCTTTCTAAGAGAATGTGTCCTCAGACACAACAGGAGAAAGATAATATGAGTAAGATCCCATACACATCGGCTATAGGATCCGTCATGTATTCCATGTTATGTACCAAGCCTGATATTGCCTATGCACTGATCATGGTAGGCATATATCAAGAAGATCCAAGAGAATGGCACTGGAATACTGTTAAGACTATCCTTAAGTATCTGAGAAGAACAAAGGATATGTTCCTAGTGTATGGAGGAGATGAAGAGCTTGTCAATATAGGGTATACTAATGCTAGTTTTTAGACAGATAATAATGATTTGATGTCACAATCAGGACTTGTTTTATATCTCAATGGAGGAACTATGAGTTGGAAGAGTTCATAGAATCTAGTTGTCACTAATTCTATAGCAGAGTCTGAATATATAGTGGCTTTTGATGAAACCAAGGAAGCCGTCTGGTTTTTGGAAAATTTTCCACGAGCATGAGGTGGTGCCAAGAATTAGAGACCTTATCACATTGTATTATGATAATACTATAGTGGTGGATCATTCAAAATAACTAAGGTCACATCAACATAAAAAACAAATTCTTCATAAGTATAACATCTTGAGGGATTTATATCAAAGGGGTGAAGTTGCAGTGAATAGAGTGTTCACGAAAGAGAACATGGCATACCCATTACTAAAGGCCTACCTTAGAAGAATAATGAATATCATGTGAGAGATAGTGGGTTAAAGGTTGTTAGTAGTTTGATCTAGTCTAATAGGTATTTTTTTTGGAGTTGGTGGCCTAGAACCAACTACTTTGTACATTATGATAAACTTTTATTCATGGATTTGAATATTAATAAATACCTTATCACATTTTGATTATTATTCTGCATGACAATTCATGTGATAATGTCCTAATTATAGATATTTCACTAATGATTCATAGCGGATCCCTACTATAATGAGAAGCCAAAAGTCCCATAACACTATTCTTGAATAGATATTCTATGGCTGAATGATGTTATTTGAGGGACACAAATAATACATGTCATTAGGGATTTGGACTCATAATAATTTGAGGTACCTTCTCATGGCGTGAACCCTTGGAAATATCCAAGAGGATATTATGAGAATAAGACCCACCGGTAGGAAATCCATATTTCATATTTTCATTGGATGTTCCAATATGCAGTCATGTGTATTGATCCATAGACATTGAGATTATAATTAATGGGTATTACAACTCACACACTTAGTTGTATTGAAAAAAACTGTGATGACACACTATTTGTAGTGAGGTGGGATATGTTGGGGGCATCATGTGTAATACATCATTAATAGATATTGCGAGAAAGGATTTTTACCTTCTGTTCTATAACAGAAGTTGATATCTCAGGCCCTTTTATGGAATTGATATAGCCTAAAAATATTCATGTCCATGGTGTGGAATGGGAAAGTTCAATACTGAGAGGTCAATGAAAGATTAATCAATCCCATGGGTTTATGACACTAGCATGTAACCCGCTTGATTCGAGATATCGAGATAAAGGGATTAGATTACACAGTAAGTGTTCATATGATATGGCACTTCATTGCGATGTTAACTTCTTTCTATATGGGTGCCTTGGCATGTATCAAGATTCTATAATTGGATAGTAGGTAGGATCCGCCTACTGCCACTGAGAAAGATGCCTAGATGGTTACACACTAAGTGTATCCAAGTATCTCATTTAAATATTCATTTAACAAGATGAATACAAATTATTACCAGTTGTGGATTAATAATTTTTCAAGGATTCTTGATCGAATTTATTTTGACACTAGTTATTCGAGAAAAAATATTGTGGGGGAAATAATATATTTATTAGAAGATAATGCAGTGATATTTATTTAATAAATAAATAGTCATTATTCACGATCTAATAAATATGGTGGAGGAAATAAAGAAAATGGAGAAACAAAAGAACACTTTTTGTATATTAATATACACGCCGTATAGTTTTTCTAGGGATTTGTGAGAAATAATATTATTTAATTAATTATATAATATTAGGTGTAATTCACTCGGTGCATGTCAAGTGATAATAATAGTCAAATGTTATTATTATACATGGGGTCTTACTACTAATTAAATGAAATGAAAAAATAGATTTGGGTAATTAATTAAATTTATTATTATATGTAATATAAATACCAATTATATGTATATATTTATATCCAGATATTCTCTATGGTTGTGCACAACGGTTTTGAGGAAGCTCTCATGCCATGAGTGAATTCCTTTCCTCTATGAATGCTCTCACGTTATGGGAGAGATCTTTGGAAGCGGCTCTCTAGGAAAACAAAGTTATACAACAAAAATGAAGGCTCTTCCACACTAGCACTGAGATAACCCTTTGTAGACATCCAGAGATACGTGGAGCATGTGTGGATCACCGCTAGAGGAAGGCCACAATTGGCTTTTGTGATGCAATTATGGATCACATTGGATCTTGACTGGAAGCATCAATAGAGAGATAATTACATCAAGGTAATTCTTTTCTTTCAATTAAATTAATTATAACAAACATATGATGATCCTATCGATGGTTTTGGGAGTTCTCTCCTTTCTTTTTTGTTATTCGCTTGATTTTAAAGATCTGACGTTTTATCATCATGACAGACCTCATATTGGTCATTGTTAACTGTAAAATAAAAGTTGGGTACACCCATTACACACACTTCCACTACACCCGGAACATATATTTTAAGATATAACACAACTTAGTGAAAATATATAAAATTATATTTTCCAAATAAAGTATGAAATTATTTTACTCTTTTATAATTCCAATTTCCCTTTCTAAATTTGTTAATTTTAATTATATCAGTGTATCTCAATATTCTTTACAAATTTTATTTTATATTTTCTTGTGAACACTTAGAATTATTCAATATTTCAAAAAACATGTATCAACCTCATTAATTTGTACTCATTAAGAAAGATACATCAATATGAAATATATTTAATAACACAAAAAATCCTCATCCTTTTAACCAACAAAATTTTCTTTAATTTTCACTAATAAATCATAATTAAAAGTTTCAAATGATTCCAAATCAAATGATCCCAAAAATCCATATTATGGAATACTTGGATGTATTTATTTTTTATATGACTAAATCTGATTGTAATTGGATTTTTAATTAATAACTATAATATTCTATTTTTTAGGACATATATTGAGTTATCTAGTCCCAAAATATAATTTTTTATAGGGACAATGATTATATTGTTACAATAGAAAAAATACATAAAATATTTTTCCATGAGATATAATGATTCAACTAAATTGAATAAATAATAAATTATGAATAAAACATACCTCATTGTTTGAAGTTGATCCTTATAATCTATACTACATTATTATGATGTAGATTATTTATTATTAATCAAATAAATCCCACCCTTAATTATATTTATGGGCTGAGTAAATCTAATAACACTTAGGATGTATTTTTCTCCTGATCTTTCCCTTCCAAAAACATAGAGTTAAATATACGAGATAAAGTATGAGAGGTTAACCTTGGTGTTTTCTAGGTTAAAGATATTATCATTGTTCATAGTTTTGATAAACTCTTTATGATTCAGAGAAACTTTATAAAAAACTCTTTATAATGCCAAAGATTTCAATAATAATCATCTTATGATCCATTTAATCATCACAAAAATTTCTCAAACATTCAAACTGTGAGAAATCATAATAGTGGTTTTTAATGTTTGAATAAACCCGGAATTTAAACATTTGAAACATAAAAAATTCATAAGCTCCTTTACACATTATTAATTGAAGTTATAATCTATTATATAAACATTAAATGGATGAATCAATATTCATCATTAATTATTGTAAAATGAATACACTATCATTCATATAAATTCAAAAAACCTTGATGTAGTGACCTTCACTATGCAATGATTCCACTGTAGAAAACATTGTTATTCACTTTTAATTTTTTAAGGATTCACAACTATTAAAACCATCAACACATTATTTCATAAAAGATATCAAAAACCACCATGTATATCTATATTAACATGTTTTAACATACAAAAAATTTATTTCATGAATATTTTTAACTTTCCCAAAAAAATTAGAAGCCTTAAAACATTATTTAGTGGTGGGTTTTCACTATATTTATACTGCTTATATAGTGATGGTTTTAACCACCACTAAATGAAAAATAATTTATCATGTAAATAGAGATGGTTATAGAGATGTCTCTAAATACTCTATATTAATATATGGTAGGTGTTATTTTGTGGTGGTTTTTTAATATATTGTGGTTAAAAAATATCTCATAGTATCTATGTATACAAAATATAATAAAATGAAGGTAGTGGTGTATCATTGTACATAGTTGAACCAGAGTATTCAAATCTATTTATGTAATAAAATATCATAAAACGATAGTGCATGTTAATACAATACATGAATATATACAACCTAGTATATAATATATAACAATGTATAAAATATTACAACTTTACATAAGTGAATTACCAAGATTACTTTAATAATAAATTTTAGAAGGAATCAACTTTACCATATTCAAATGGGTCGTGGTGGTCATCACGTCCATGCCTTCTCCCCACCTCCATTATTTGTATTTAAATTAATCAAGTACAAATTAGTTTCAAACAAAATCAAAAAAAAATAAAATACAACTACGTTCATTGAAAATGGAGACACCAAAAAATTTCACATTAGTCATAGAACATTACATATTATATTTATTAGAGAAAAAAATAGTTATTTCCTATTAAAATATTATTGTCACGCTAAGAAAATACGAAATCAATAATTATTAAAATTGAAGACATTCATATAAATAGAACTTCAATAAAACATTACTTATTAAAATAATTATCTGAGAAAGAAATGGATTTAATTATTAAATAAAATGAATTTAATTATTAAACTTGTCATTGAATAAAAAAATATTTTAATTATTAAAATTGATGTTTTTTAATTTTTAAACTCATTATTATAGAAAATAAAAACAATTATTTAAAACAATAATAATATAACTATATCACCTTAAAATGGTATATTAAATTAATATATTTTAACGTAAATACAACATGTAACTATAAATAATTATTAGAAAAGTATAATTTAAGGTGATTTTAAATTATATAGTCATTTACAACCTTAGAAAACACAGAACACTTTAAAATTAATCACAAGACATGTAGTATAAAAACATTACCATATAATTAAATTAGTAAGCGATTTAAAATATAATTTATTGTTGAATGTAAAAAAAATAAAAGTATATAACATGAATTTTTATAACATAAAAATTTCATATAAATAAAATATCTGAGTATGAAAATTTATTAATACATAATTGTTTAACATGAAGCCATTTTATTATCATATATTTAAAACATAATAGTTTAACATGAATCAAAAATCACATTTACATTAATTATTAAAATTTATAAATATAAAAAAATAGATGATGTACATAAATTAGTTCAACAAAAAAACAACTTAAAAAGAATTAATAACATGTAAAAAATAATATAAATAAAAACTATAAACAATGTACTGGTATTTAGTGGGATTTTTTTTTTGAAATTTAGCGATCTACAATTACCTAATAACATTCTTATTTTTTTCAGCAATATTTTTTTCATCCATTGTAAAAAAATAGTATTATGTATTCTACAAACCTCAAACCCAATTATTATATGTTTTAGTAATTAAATATAAATCTTTAACTATATTATTTATTTTATAAACTTCTATCAATGCTTTAGGATCACCAACATTGGTTAGCCCTTCTACATTTTACACTATAAAGAGATAAGTATAGGCCCCACTAAAGTCCCATGATGCGGATGAATCAATAAAAGAATCCTCAAATACTAAAATTTTCTTTGAAGGGTTAGCATCCCAGGAGTATTTAATTTTAAATTAAAAATTAAATATAATTAATTTATAATATAATTTAATTACATCAAATGGTAATTAGTATTTTTTACTAAGTTATATTTAACAAAGTTATTCACATAACTTCCATTATTTTTATGGATATCAAACAACATATCCATCCATTCAATATCTAGGTCTACCTCATTAGCCTATATCTATAAAATAGATTTTTACCATTGATAAAAAAAATTACACAGTGTTATAAATATAAATTTTAATGAATTAATTATTATTATGCAATGTTTTATTCTAGTGAAACCCCATGACTAAATGTGTGGGGAATCATTGGATTCCCCTAACCAGAAATATTTCTTAGAAAAATATCTTAAAATGGTTATTTGTTAGTAAAATATTTAATTTTATTAAAATAGTTCTTTTAATATATTAATATATAATATGATAGCATATATTATTCAACATGATACTGATAATCAGACATCATTCATTGGTCCCTTGTAATGAATTCGAGTACCTTCTTAGAAATTTTTGTCACTGATATAGACTTGTAATTAAATTCATTCCATAGATACCACGTGAAATATTTAAATTTTTTACCTATTTTTAATATATATGCACATGAAATTTCACTAGGCATGTCAAAATGAAATAAATTATACAAATGACACATATAAAATCTATTATATTATAAAAAATTAAATAATAATATTGAATTAAATCATATAAGAATAAAAGAATCGAAATTTTTGTTATTTGGTTATAAAATAACTTATTCTTCCAGGATAATTAAATATGAATCCAATCAGAATAATTTATGGTGAGGGATTCCACATCACATGAAAAGTGACCTAGAATTCATATTATAAATGCCTACAATATCTTCAATGGGTACTACAAATTCCTCAAATAGGTAAAGTTTCTTTATGTTGATGAAATTATAAACATACTGAGTGTTGATGTTTATCATTTTTTCTATTTTTATCCAAATAACTTATAATTTATTAAATGAGTATAACTATATAGAGAATTAATGTTATAATATAAAAATTTGAATGATAGTGGTGACAACACAATATCCTCCTGATGGTAACTGATCCATCATTGTTTTTCAATTCGATGCCACAAAATTCTTACATAAAGCCATTCTTATTGATAGAATCATAGTTGGAGAAGTAAATATAGTACAAAAAATGTATGTAATCTATGTGAATAAGTATACACTATATAAAAAGGGTATAATAGATACCTTAGGTTTTCCCTATTCTCTATATAGAATAGATAGAGTGAATGTCCGATGCTACTAGTGTACTCATTGTAGTAGGGGTGGAATGAATATCTTGAGTTTTCTGTGTAATATATTTAATAGGGGTAGAATGATTATCCTATTCTGTGGTTGAATTATATCATGTAGATATACTCTATAGTGTCATGTGTAAAACATCCCTAATCCACTTTGAGAATGAAACTCCTAAAAAAACATAAAAACCCATATAACTCTATTAATCTTAAATTTCAATTACAAGTCATTACATAGTTATTTATTCAATGAAACAATAAACAAAAAAATAGAAATCACATTGACTAATATTTAAATAACTAACTTGAAGTGACATATTCAATTCATATAAAAAATATATTTATTATGTAATATATAAAATAATTACCAGTCATTACATTCATATATATTCAGTTAAATCATAAAAAAATTAAAAGGCTTCTGATTTAATAATATTAAACAATCAACTTGAAAATCATATTATATTAACATAAAAACATCAAGTATATTGAATTAAATAATGAGAAGTCAATATATACATAAATATTCAATTATAAAGTATAAAAACATAATTTATACTGGATAATATAGTCATTTCCTTTTTATATATCATATTGTTATCAACACCCATTGTTAACATTAATACATTATATTCATTTTCTTCACCCTCCTTTTTTAAATTTGATAGTCTAAATATCACAAGGGATAAAAAGTCACTATCCTATTATGGATTCGTTTCACAACTACAAATTACTTCATCTTTATCACCCATATCATTCATGTCCCTCATTTATATGATGATAACAATATATTAACCATTATTAATTATATCATCAATATAATATTCAATTTTTTCGTCATAAACCAATATATATTGATTGTGTTTTTCACACTCACAAAAATTGATCAAATAAGAGAATTTTTCAGAAGTAAATTACAATGAATATTCTTATATACAATTTTTAATATTAACCAAATTTCATTTGAATAACTCAAAAAAATTACCTTTATAATTTAACTCGACAATATCAACAAACATTCTATATTAACCTCGATCTAATATTGTAAATATACTACTATTTTATAATTTTGGCCTTTTTTATTGCTTTTTGATAACCCCAATTTCAATGGATGAGGGGGAACCCTTACAATTCCTATAGGATTTAGAGATTACATGGTCTATAAGTTTAAGAGATATTACATGACCTCAAGGTCTTATGGAATTCAACCAGACTATAACTAAAAGAACTGACCCCCCACATCATATGCATCATGATGGTATCCCTATGACTTCACATAGTTGTCTAGATAAGCTTCTTGTACAAGCACGGGATCGTCCCGATGGCGTTGTCATACCCTATCATTCTTCAAAATCTATTGGTTCTTCTCTGGTATGTTCACCTTCTCTAAATCCTCATCTAGGGCTGCTCTTTTTTTGTAGTCTTTCTGGGGAAACTGCATTGATCATGTGGCCCAAAGGCCTTGAGGTGGCTTAAAGTCCTTAAATGTGGCCCAATGTCCTTACTAACCCAAAGGCCTAGGTGGCCCAATGGACTTAATGTGTCCAAGACCAGACCAGTGGCCTTTGGTTAATAGTGAACATGAGCCTTAGCCTAGTTGGTGAGCTCTCTCTAACTGCATCCACGGGACCAAGGTTCAGAACCAGGAAAATTCAGGCATTGAATATCTTAGAAAACATCATTGAATAATGAGTTAAAAACATAAAATACTTGAATAGTAAATATTGATTATCATTATTGGTTATCTATAAAAATAAACATAAAATATTCATAATTACATTATAAAATTAACAATATATTTGAAGTATTCATTTGAGTTTAAAGTTTCACAATATAAAAACTAGTAAATAATTTATTTAGTAATAGCTTTTATTATCTCTATATCATTTCAAGTTTTAATAGATAGACACATCTTCATATGTATCCTCAATTATTTTTTATATAGATAAAAACTATCAACATTCCATAGTATATATCTATGTGCTTGTGTTAACTACAAATTTTTTAGAGAAAATAAGAATTTTTTTACAACATCATGACCGATACTATGAAAAATATGTCATTTATTAGTATCCTAAGAATGAATTGTATTATCATTGACACATTCTACCCAATTAAATTCTTTCTCTATCACATACAAATACCGTAAATAGAGTGTTATACACTCTTCAACTAGGTAACCTTTTAAAATAGAACCATCTTATTGAGATTTATTTCTCATATAATACATCAAAAGTAATAAATTATTATTTAAAAAAGTAATAATTTTACAAAATAAAAATTTTAATTATTGAAAAAAATTATAATTTTTTTTAAATGAGAATAAAATTAATGTAATTTATCTTTTTATAGGATATATCCATTAATAAAGAGTCCTCTAACATTAGATTCATCATCCAAGTAAATTGTAAAATGAATCATTACATTGAAAAATGATAATGGAAGGATGACCTCTAAATGAAATAACATCATTAAAATTATTTCATGAATTTTTTGTGCTCAATTGGGTAAAATATTTTCTCATAAGGCTATTCAATGAATGTGTAAAACTCTATTATAATTGATTAAATTTTTTTTAGGTAACAAATAATACATTTTTAATTGTCAAATTTTCTTCATAAATATATTTGAGTCATGAATTTTTAATAAATGTAATTTTTTATTCTTTCAGTCAATGTATTTTTTAATGTTTCTTGAATACAAAAAAATCACTTTAATATTTTTTCATATTAAGTGGGAAAAAAATTTCCTAATTTTTTGTGAAAAAATTTACTTATAGATACTTACCATGACCAATTATAAATAGATCATGTATAATATTCATTTCTTATAGATGGTAAATAATTTAAGAAATCCTTTTATTTCTCCTTCTCATTAAGAAATGAAAAAATCACATTACCACACATATTTCTCTATCCATGCATAATATCAGGATTGTGGTGTAAAAAATGTAATTCATTGTATATAATTTTAAAAATAACATATCTTTCTTCCATTATTGTTTTCCAGATTAATCTGATGGTGTAAAAACTCATTTTTTCATTTATTTTGTTAAAATTATTTTCCAAATTTATATTAACACAAGAAGGTCTATGGACAATTTCCTACTCCTCGCTACACACTTGAGGTTTGCCGAACACCTCCTTTTGCTAGCTGGGTCAAATATAATATGTAAAATACCTTGAAATAGAACCCAAGATTAGTAGTATTTGTGTTAATTTTTAGCAAATCTTCTAGGGAGGTCATTGATTCTAAATATGTTCCTTCTGGATTTTGTTCAACCATAGATTCAGAGATGAAGGGCCTGATAAATTCTGTTTATTTTCTGGTAAAAGGTATATGAACAATATATGGTTTGAGTGTGGCTCGACAACTATTGTCCAAGATATCATTTGTGGGAAAGTTAATATTTCTTGTAATATGACTGTGAAATGGTACAAATTACTTTGCCAACTCTCAAAAATGAATTACATCATTACACATGTCTATAATGAAGTCAACGCTCTAGCGGTTGCACTTACAAACAATGGTGTGCATGAGGAAGCTTACGTTTCTTCTCACATCATTCCTATTAATCTATTTCCTTTATATAAAATTGTAAGGGAATGCTTTATAATTTCAGACTAATGTAATCAATATTTATTTTTAATGAAAGATCCATTGTGCTGACTTTTTTCAAAAAAAATTGATATTTGTGCAACAATTTACAATGCACTTAATAATTTTGGTAGAAGTGTCAAAGTTATTTTTCCATTGAATCACGACATGTTATGAAAAAATATATAAGACGTTTTGAGGAATTGATGGTGAAATATAAAGCACCATTTTTCAATATAAGGTAGTCATTGAGGCCCAAAATCAAATTTACAGACTGGAATATCCAAACTAATGTATGTGATCCAATAGAAACAATTTCCTTGTATAGAAAATCCTTTGATGGTCCATAATAGGGAAGATGAATTTTAATCATTTTAATAGTAGATAAATCATATTTTTCTACTTTATCAGTCCAAAACTATTGAATGTCATAGATAATATCATGGATGTCGAAATCAATGTCATTTATATGAATTTTATTTCTAGGAATAATCATTTATTTGATAAAAAATATTCACTACATGCACATCATGGGAGGTAGATTGTAAGGGATGAGAAAAACTAGAAAATTTTTATAATTATTACTTATATTCGAAAAAGGATTGACTACATAAATTACTAATCAAAATAACATGTTTTTAGAATAAAAAAAATATATTTTTATTTAATGAATTGAAATTATTGCATGATTCTGTGTAAGATCTCATTTTTTCTAGGTACGCCCCTTTTTATGTTTCAGTGAACCTCATGAAGTTGAGTTGTTTTTCTTTTTAGATTTGGTTGGTGAGTCTAATATAATATAGTCTAGTTTTGGGTAAGTGATGATGAGGTGATGTAATAACATGTTTTAGATTAAACTTACACCACAATTCATTGATTTAAAATATAAGATGGTTGAGAAAGGTAAACTTGTAAGACAAGTTTACACCATAATATTTAGGTTTACTATGTATGTTTATCCGGGGATGATGTAATTGTTTAAAACATGTCTACATAGTACGATTTTAAAGATGGAATCCATAAAAACATCTTATGTTGTAAAATACCAATTTATGACATTTGATGAATTTTTATTCAGTTTTTAATCCATGTGGAAGGGTTATCATCATATATTTATATCAAGTTTCTATGATTTAAAATTCATAGTCAGGCTGTAAATATTCAATGATAAGTGTTTTAAGCCCAATTTTTTGATAAAATGTTTAGCATGTTCTCTCTTAACTACAACACTTCTATCCGTGATCCCTTTGATTTCACCTTAAACCAAAAAGTATGTTTTCACGGATCTTCATGTTCTATATCGAGAGTTAAAGTTACTTGGTGTCATTGAAATGGAAGGAAGTACAATTTGATCATTACCTTGGGTATCACATTTATTTTCATCGACTCTTCTTTTGAAGTATGTGGTCTTAACAAATCCATGTTGTCTATTTTGGTTTAACATGATTTTTTCAATATGTTTGGCCATGATGGAACACCGTTCTTGTGCCAAAAAATTTATTTAATAAGTTTTTGTTCATCACATTGTCCTTAGAACTCAATTTTTATCCCATTGGGTCCAGCGGCATTGAAACTAGTCTTTCAACAACACATGAGGTAATACTACCTCATGAAAATTATTTCGAAATTGACAGTTGATGACACAATTTGTGGATTAACAATATTTATTGTTTTTTATCTTACAAGTATTAATTGGCATTACATGTATTTTATGGTGTTTTATAAACAAATAAACACATAGATTAGAAATAGATTCTTGTGGAATGTTTATAGATTTGGGAAAAATTGATAAATGAAATGAAATTGGATGAAATTAGTATAATTATTAGGATCCTAATTTTATTAAATGAATATGGCTATATAAATGGTAAATTGTTAAATTGATAATTTTGGATTTGATGACACGATTGTTGTTCTTAGTATATGGTCGTCTGGTCTTCTGGCATGAATTTTTCTATGATAAATTTGATGTTATTTATTCCTAAGGGATGTTTGTATCATGACCTTTTGAAATCCTATTTAGACATGATGTGTTATTTAGTTTTGTGATTGAGAGAACATACATGACGACCGAGGGAATGGTAGATGGTTATGTTTCTTCCCATGTGTAAGTTTTATGGGATACAAACTACCTCAGTGTATGTTTCATTTTCATTGTATTGTCATGGTGAGATTTCCTGGTTTCTTAAGGGGGGGATTCTTGCAATACTAAGGGACAAGAACTCCTATTATGATCTATTATGTACAATTCATCCTTAATAGGATAATATTTTATTGACTTAGTTGACCCACCCTAATGATGGAGTACCTTACCATAAAAGCTCTATAAGACATGGTTTTGATGGTGGTTTGGCTAGCCTAAATGTCAATCTGAAACATAGGGGGTCAAAGTGTTTATTTTAGGTGCACAATATTAATTAATTATGTTAATACCATGTTTATCTCTATATTTCATGCACCATACATACTTAGGATAGAATTTTTAGACACCATTGGTGATACCCTACTATTTTATACTCACATTATATAGGTCACCATTTGATACCCAAAAAGACTACATTGATATAGGTATGGATAAGGGATACTAATGTTGCTGTTGATTATTTCCTTCTCATTGGAATAAAGTTTGGAGATGGGATTGACATGGGGTTCAGGACTTGGGATTTTAGATTCATTTTTATTTTTTTTTGTTCTATTATTTGTAGGAATTTCATGATTTCATTATGTTACATTTTATCTTGTTGTTACAATGTTTATTATTATTATTGGATTTTTTGATTTATCCATTTATTTGTCCTTGTTACCCGATGATTATTATATGGAATAAACCATTTTACACAACTTTTTTTTTTGTTATTTTATCTGATGTTATTACTATATACTAGAAGGTATTGTCTCCCCAATATATTATTTTGACCCAGACTGCTAGTAAATAGCCTCTAGAATATGGGTAAGTGTGTCTAAGGTCATGCAACCCACACAACATGGTCATGTTAGGGAGTACCAAGATGATATGTTTACAAAGTGGAATTATAGGAATATGATTTATTTCTATTTCTTTACTCCTTTGGGAAATATAGAAAGGATACTTTGATGTGTTGAGACTTGGTAATGAGCTTGTCTATTTGAGTTGCGGACCCATGTATGGGGGAAAATTTGATTTCCCAGGGGAGGGATTATTGTTCATGTTGTTCAATTTTTTATTGTTGATTTTATTTCACCTAGGGTGATTCACTATTTTTTGATGTAACTATTTATTTATTTTTTTACTTGTGGTAAGTTAGGACATGAGGTGACTATGAATACATCATTATTGGAACATATGTATATATGTTAACATGAATTGATCTTGCTAGGGTCAAATTTATTACATGTGACATATCTCCCCAAATGATCTTTGAATAAACTTGATATATTTGATGAATATAAATTATAATAACCCTATTAAACTTGATAAAGAAAACTGAAAAGAAACAGTTATGTTATGCCTATTAACAAGTTAAGACCATTGAAGAGGAACCTTGTACCCGTGGTTCCTTATTGTTTTCACCTATTGAGGTTGATTTTTTGTGTAACCAGTATCTTGATATATGTGATAAATATGTGTATAGAAAATGAATGATTTTCATCTTTTCAATGTCTACTAGGAGAGTATAAATCATGATGCTCCTAAAAAAATGATCTATAACATCCTATAGATATATAGAATTTGATGGACTGTCATCATTTCGATAGCTTCCTGATTTCCATGTAATCCATTAAGAGAGATACCATCCACACCGTACTTTTGATGTCTGTGCTAATGAGAGAGTTCTATCAATTATATAAACCTATATTCATTGGGGTTGGAGGACCCCAAATAGTTGAGTTTTGGATTGAATTAGTATAGAAAATATTCAAGCACCTTAAGACACCCACTAATGGGAGGGTGGCACTTTATATATACATGATTTTAGGAGCATCCAAACATTGGTGAAACATTATGAATCATTAGGGTTTCATAAGGATTTATCCTAGAAGATCTTTGAGGTAACTTTTATGATCTAATTTTATCTATAGATTATGAGAAATGAGTAGTCTCATGAGTTTTTTCACCCAATAATTGGAGAAATATCAGTGATGGACTATTCTGGATGTTTCAATGATCTATAATGTCTTTCTACGTCCTTTGAAGCTGATGAAATTTATAGGGTGAGACATTTTTAGGACGATATTCACTATGAGATTAGTTAATGGGTGAATATCTTTTTCCTAAGAATCTTTATAGATTTGATGAATTGGGATCCCATCATAGAAGATAATTTGAGAGAGGCGCAGGGTGTGGCCTAATAGTTTCATCAAGATGATCAGGTATATTTTTTCTAGAAGAAATAATTACAACTATAACAGTTATTGTCTGAGTAGTAGTGGGAAGAGCATCTAGGGTAGTGGGAATCCATCTCCTAAATGTGGCCCATTTTAGTTATTTCATTATGTCAATTTATGAAACAAGAATCCTTACTTTCCACACTGTTTTATAGAGTTTCCTTCTCAGGGAATGATATATTATGTGATGAAAGAAATTTCAAAAGTTGAGAAATGAAAGTGGATCGATGAAGACACTAGAGTCTAGGAAGGACTTAGATACCCCTCATCAGATATGTACCTAGAGTTCCATTGGGTATTCAAGTTGAGGTAGGGGATGTGTTACCCTAGTGTAGGAGATGTAGTAACAGCTATATGGAAAAACACTAGGGAGTAATACTGGAGTCTAGGGTCGAGGGGTGAGTCAAATATATACTATACAGTATAATACTAACATTAAATTTTTATTCAGATTAAAATAGAAGAGGAATACAATGAAAAAAACCTACAGAGGTAGATCAAAGAGAAATAAAGACTAAGGAGGTCTAATGAAATATATGATGAGGGAAAAATCTTAAATAATATTGAACCATTAAGGATTTAAGGTATTAAAGTTATGAAAAAACTAAATATTTCATTACCAGGAATATCCATGAAATCCAAGTAATCTACCACCTTGTTTCCCTCACATCAAGTATGAGAAACCATGATGTTGTCCCCTATGATTTCACAACATTTACAGATGACATAAAGAATCGACCGAGGTGTTGTACCCAAACAAGAATAGAATTTTACATGAGCATTGAATATGTTTCAAATTCATTAATATTAAATTCCCTTTTTTCTAAAAACATTAAGGCCTTCTAGAATAGCCAATTATTCTTCTTGAAGTGCGTACCCCTATCGAAGTCTGATTGAAAAATCTCACTAAACTAATCCACTATTATCATGAACTACACCTCCAACTTGAATAAAACCAGCCCAATAAGACCCATGACTATTGAAATTCAAACCCTCTGAAGGAGGTGTCCAACATACCCAATTTCCCCTACAATGGTCAATATCCGGAGAAGAATGTATCAGAAGTGTAAATAAATGATGTAGGGATAGAGCATCTCTTCATTTAGCCTGAATCTTGACAAATTTGAGCAGTACGGTTTTAACTTTGATTATAATCAGTCTTCCATCAGATTTTACCCCCTCATCGGTCTTCTTGTTTTCAGCTTTCCAAAAACACTATAATCCTACATAAAAAATCAATGTATGAGAAGATGTATCCATGTTTCCACTACCCAATATAGGGAACCACCAATCCAGTAAAAGTTGATTATCTATCATTGGATTAGAAAATGTACTAAAATCAACCAGATATCCCCATACCTCATTCTAACACTCACACCCAAAGAAGAGATGATATGAGATTTCCTCCTTGTGTTCCTTGAAGCAAACACATCTAGAAACGACACAAATCCCGCACCTCTTAATGTTATCATATGTGGGAAAAGATCTATTTCTTATCCTCTAGGTAAGAAAGTTGAATTTTGTAGTAATATCCTTATTACAAAGAATCTAATTCCATGAATCTACTTGAACATAAATGATCATGGACTTATAGTTATCCCTTATTATAAAATATCCAGTAGGGGACTCGGCAAGTGAATCCAAGAGATCCAGGATGAAATCTGGGTGGAGACATATTTTCTAGGTTATTGTAGCTGTACTTTAGCGGGAACTATAGCCGTACTATAAAGGGCACTGTATCAGGTACTCTTTGGTACTGTAATAACCAAAACAATTAATCCATCTAGGCCTTTGGGAAATCGGTTTTGTCCTTGGGTCCTGCAATCCTTTTGGGCCACCCAAGGCCTTCGGGCCAGTAGTCTCTCAAGGCCTTCGGGCCACCATAAGAGCTTTGGGCCACCCCAAGGCCTTTGGGCCACCCCAAGGCCTTTGGGCCACATGAAGTTTCAGATATACCAGTCAGAATATAATGGAAAAGGCTCCAGATGAAGATCAGAGAAGACACATTCACCAGAGAAAGGCTAACTGGAATTGGAAGAATGAGAGGGTATGGCATTGCCATCGGTACCGGGACTGTGCATCTCTTTACAGGATAGCTAGCCGACTAGCCTTGCGAAGGGGGAGTGCAAATATCATGACACGTGCTGGGGAGGAGCAGTTACAAGTTGTATTGTCTGGGTGATTTCCTCTAAGACCTATGGGTCATGTAATTATCTCTTAGCCATCGGGCCTTGTAAGGGTTCCACCTCACCCCTTGAAAGGTGGATTATCAAACATAATAAAAAAAGGCATTCGGGCCATTCAGGCCAGAAGGGGAAGGAGTAAAGACACATCTCTCTAGATCCGGGGATAGTTCAATGAGGTTACATAAATGAAGTTGTCCCCTATTCAAAACTGCCTTAATAATCATAGGGTAATCCCTAGATTCTTTTAAGGACATATTTGTATCAGGGAAAAATGGATAGACAATGATCTCTCCAGTCATATTATGGTGCTAGAAAAAGATCTCACACATCCCAATTATCCACCAAGAGTAAGGTCTAAGAGAACTAATTATAATCCTAATTTTAGAACAAATAGGAGAAACATTTCCATATAAATAAATATGATCACCCAGAAATAATCCATTCATAGTATTCCCCCATAGGGTCAATTGCCCTAGTACATCCTATGCTAAAATGGCATGTAAGTAGTGCAAGGTGTCCTGAAGGAAGTAAACATTAATCCCTCCCACAATAACCAACTGCTTCATCTTTTTCCATGCAACCCAATATCTTTTACCCTCTATCTGGGAATCCCAAATGAAATTTTCCAGAATTCTATAATTTTTTTTGATAATGTCTTTAGGAACATTTATCACAGATTGGGTGTGAATTGGGCTGGCCAGTAGCACACTATTCACCAATTCAATTCTTTCACCAATGGAAAAAAATGTTTTTCCATTTTAGTACCTTATCAAAGATTCTACTGATGATATAATCATAGTCTCTAATATAAATACATCTAGGGAATATAGGGACACCCAAATATTCAGTAGAAAATTCTCTTCTCTTCATGTCCAGGATGTCACCTATTGGAGCAATCCGGCTCAAAGAACAACTATTGGAAATAAAGAAGTTACTTTTATTTTTGTTAAAAATCTGGCCGCTCTAACGTCAATGAGTATCCAATATATTTTTCAAGATTCTTAATGATCTACTCATAGAATTCATGAATATAAAATATTCATCTGCAAACAATAGATGAGATACTAAAGGAAACTTCATTATTCAACAATACAATAGAATATCTATATTATTCATTATATTGTTAAGAAGACAGATGTGAACATCTTGAGTTGTGACAAAATTACTCAGGGATATGGGGTCCCCTTGCTGAAGACCCCTGGTTGCCTTAAAGAATCAAAAATGTTTCCCATAAATGAGACAACCATAAAATAAGAGGTAAAACAACAAAAAATGATGTCAATATTACAAGGGGAGAATCCCATACCTGCCAAGAGATTATTAATAAAACTCCATTTCATATGATCATATGATTTGTTTATATCATGCATGATAGCCATGTTGGATCTAATGGTTTTGAGATTGATATCCTTAGTCATTTCTTGATCCAAGTCCACAACCCCTTGGATAGACCACCCCTTCACAAAACCATGTTATTTCATGGAAATCCATTAGGGATATGGTTCAACAATCTAGAATTAATTAAACTAGAAAGAATCTTATATAAAAAATTGCACAAACTAACAAGACGAAAATGGAGGAAGGATTTAGAATTCATGGACTTAGGAATCATCACAACTTTAGTAGCACTAGAAACACGAGGCATGTTTCCTACCTGAAATAAATCATTAATGGCCAAAATTAGATCATCTTTAACAATATCCCAAGAGTCTCTATAAAACAAATCATGAATTCTATCTTGACCAGCTTCACTATCCGGATTGAGTTTCATCATAACTTCCAAAAACTCTATATCTTGGTGACTAGTACCCATATCTTTATTATCACTTTTAGAAACACAGTTCACAATCACATCAAAAAAATCTGTAGGCTCCCCCAAATATCCATTGGGCATTTTCAAGTTTTGACCAGCAAGCAGGTCCCTTAGGTGTTTGTTAGCTAGAGCACCTACTACATCCATATAATCTGTAAATGAGCCATAATTTAGCCTAATATTTGGATTAATAATCTGTTTCCTCTCTTTTATACAATCATGAAAATATACTGTATTTTTATCCCCTTATTCCAACCACTTGATCCTCGCATTTTCCCTGTAGATAAGTACCTTATTTAATAGTAATTCCTATAGATAATATTTTTTACAAATCATATCCTCAAAAAACCTATCATCCCGAGTCTCCTCCAGATTCTCTTCAAGATGATGAGACTCATGCATGGAAACATCGAGGTCCCTGGACGAAGAAGATAGATCCATCAACCACTCCGTTAATTTTTTATTAATACACCTTATTTTTTTTATGAAACACCAACTTCATGTGCACTTTGGAGGGTTATTTCCAAGATAAATGAACCATGTCATGATAACAAGGACTAATGACCTAATAGATAAAATATATAAGTTTCTCAGGACTTTAATTTAGGGAATAAATATTAATCAGGAGAGGGGAATGATCTGAAATACCATGAGTTAAGTAAACCACTCTAGTATTTGTATAAATTAAAACTGATTGAATGTTATATAGGAATCCATATAGTTGGCTCCATGATCTAAAAACAACTCTTTGATTATTTCACCACATGAATTTATCACTTGAATATACCAAAACCATATGTCATTTTCCTGCCATGCATTTCATAAACTCTAAACCATATCTCCTAGGAAAAGGACCTCTCCCCCTCCTTTCATCTGTATCTACCACAACATTAATATCTCCTCCCACAAACCATGGCAGATTGTTAGCTTTGAATAAGGAGAGACCATTCAACATGGTATCTCTTTACTGGGGATCATAACTGCCACAAATAAAAGATATAGAAAAAGTATGTAAGTCTTGGGTTACCTTAATAGTGATTTTTTGATTAACCACCCAAATTTGATCCTACTTGAAGCTCCTATTCTAAGAGACACATATATGTATATTTCTAGGATCCATATGCATGTATCCCAACATTTTATATTTTCTTGAAAACTCAACAATTCTTCTTGGATGATGTTTATGTTCCTGAATTCCAACTATCACAATCTTACTCTTTGAAACATTGGAAGCCACAAAGTCTTATTTAACCTGGGCTCCAATCCCCCTAGCATTCCATATAAGGATGGGAATAATTGAGAGAAGAGGGTTTTGGGATTGGCTCTTGAACTCATAGCCTTGTCATAATGGAAGAGAAAACATGCCTTATGATTCTTTAACTATGACTTATAATGTTCTATGTTATCCTTGGGTAAAAAACTGATTAGGGATCAGAAGGAATTTTAGTGAGGATTATTAATCCTTCCTATTTTTCGTAGGGTGTATATGTATTCATTTTCTATACCATTAGAATACCTATAAGAGTAGTTCACAATTATCCCACTTTGTAGAACTGATGCTGGGGTAGGGATCTCAGCTATTATAGTCTCTGAAGAGTCATGACATAGAATCATCTGGTCTTCCTTTCAATCTGAAGAAATTATGCACTTAGGATGTAGCACTGATGAAATATAAGGATGTCAGGTTTCACTTAAAAATTCCATACATAAAAATCCTGAAAGGTTTAATGAATTATCTAATAGAGAGACAACATCATTATACTGGACCTCAGATGTCCCTCTTTGAATATAAGGCACTAATTCATGACACTTCACTTGATCCATTAACAATGGGCCAGGATGCACCACTAGAAAAAGATCACAGAACGAAGACACCTCACAAAACTCATCTTGAACCTTTTTAGGGATATCCTCGAAGGTAGGTATAACCTAGGTCTTGTTGTCTTCAGAAAGAACATGTTTGCATCTAACTCTACCTCCCTTACAATGACATTGGCACACCTGAAAAGAATGTCCCTGTAGGAGAAAATGGGAGAAAAATCTCAAGAATACATGATATTAAATATCTTGATTCTAGTAGAAATAATATTTCACCCTGATCTCAAGCTACTCCGAAAATGGATGAGAAAGATCTAATTCCACACAAATACCAGCCAAAGAGGCATCCATACAGCTCATAGTCCTTATATCCAAGCCCAAAAAACCCACCAAGAGTGTCACTTATAACCTTCAATAAACCTTGGTTTTGGAAAGGAAGAGGATGTGCAAAAATATTAACCCAGACAACTATAACCAAACTTTCTTTACCTCTGTTAACATCCAAAGACCACCTTGATAGACTGAATCTCCATCATCTAAAAAACATGGAGTGTAACAACACTATTGTATAAAGTCCTCCTTATATCTCAGAATAATAACTTATACCATCTGATGTACAAGAACTTCTACTGTCAGAGGTACGATAATTGTATCATCTACCCTTGATTTCATTTTTTTCGATACAAGAGAATCAAATTACGTTTTATCTACTAAGTTTGAAATTATTTTGGGCTTGGTTTTGTTGATATTGTATAGTTTTATGATTGTTGATATCTACTTTGGTGTATGATTAGGGGATATCATATGTTACAAGGAGTGTCATCTAGAAATTGGTGATTACCATTTCCATTGGGATATTTTTTATAGAAAATATTGGTTTTTATTACATTATTGTGTTAGATTGGTTAGTTCTATAACATGATCTTATTTTCTATCTTCAGAGAATAGTTACCTATCTCTCTCTAAAATGGAGTATCTATTCTCACTAGGGTTAATGAGACTTTCAGTCAAGTCATTCATGACTAATTCAATGAAAATTTTATATATTTTCATGGATTATATAGAAGACCTTACTTTTTATGATGGTTGAATGAAGTAGGATACTCTCCCTCCAATGGAGAAACGTTTTTAGGACGTCTCTCCGTATGTGTTATCTGGTTTACCAAAGGAGTGAGAGATTGAGTTCATGATCGATTTGGTTCTAGGATAATCTATTCCAACTTATATAATTGAACCAATAGTGATTTCTATATTGAATTTTCCTTTTGAATATCTATTAAGAAAGGTATTCATAATCCCTAATACATCATAGTGGGGTTCTCTCCTTATTTTCACAAAGAAGGATGATGGGAAGTTCAGTTTATCTGTGTATTATTTGATATTTAACCAGATGAAAATTGATAACTAGTATCCCCTTCCTTAAATCAATGGTTTATTCATTCAACTAAGAGGTTTTAGGATTACATCTTAGATTGACTTGAGGTCATGGTACCACGAGTTGAGGTTGAGAGCATCAAACATAACACAGACTACTTTTAGAAGTAGGTATGGCCTGTAAAAGTTCATGGTGATGCCAATAAGTCTATTTAATGCACTAATAATATTCATATATTTGATGAATCATATATTTCATCCATTAATTGATTTGTTTTTGGTGATTTTTTAGTATATATTAGTGTTCTCTCAATCTACAGTTGATCATGACCTACATATTGATATCATCTTGAGTACTATAAGAGAACATCAATTTCACACCAAGATATCCAAATATTGTTTATAGATTAATAGAGTTCACTTCTTGGTCCATAATATCACATAGGCTGGAGTGTTAGTGGTCCCAGATAAGGTTGTATCCATGGTATCTTTGGAGCGTCCCACGAATGTCAATGAGATTTAGGGATTTTTTTGGTTTAGATAGCTATTATCAGCGGTTAATCTATAACTTTTCCCATATGGAAGAACTAATTTCCGAGCTGACCATGAAATGGGAAAAGATTTTTTGGATATCTTCTTATAGGAGGGATTCCTATTATTTGAAGAGAAGGTTGACCTCAACAACAATCCTCACATTCCAATGTTGAGAAATGATTTTACTACAAACTATAATTCATATTGAGTCATAATTTTAGAAGTTCTTATGTAAGAGGATTGTTTGGTTGAGTTTGGTTAGAGATAGTTGAGACTATATAAGAGGAATTACCTTAATCATAATAAAGTGTTATCAATAGTTTTATATTCCCAGAGATGTGTGAGACACTATCTGATGGGTGAGAGGTTTTTAGTGTACCCAAACCACAAGAGACTGAATAATATCTTTTCTCAGTGAGACATAAACCTTTGGTAGAGGAGGTGGATCATGAATCTACAATTTTTCAACTACATGATAGCATTTACTCCAAGAAATGTAAATATGGTTATTCAATGTTTTAGACAAAATATGCAGTCAGAGGTAGTTTGAGAGTCTTGCGATGAGTACTGATAGTGTTCATTATGGACATGCATACAAGTGTTTAGAAGTCCCATGGATGAGTAACTCCAAATTGATCATCTTTTATACCCATACTTCATGACTAGATCAAGAAAAAATAGTTCTTTGATCCAAAGGGATTAGCTCTAAGGGACAGTTTATGTGGTGGTGACCCAACATCAATATATTCTCTTGGAAGTAGTGGTGCTCTTATTACTTGTGGCTGAGTATGGGTTCCTATGTGTTTATGTGAGGAGATGATGAGGGGGTTCAATAAATAAAAATTTGTGGTACATCTGGGTCTGAAAATTATTTATCATGATCTCTATAGATAATACTGGTGTTGAAGAATGAAAAATGAGATAATGGGATTTATAGAGATAAGCTTAACCTACCTTTAAGTAATGAATGAGAACCAGAGGCCTGCAAGGGTACTAAATCCTCTACCCATTCCATAATGGAAGTGGGATGATGTCACTATGGAATTTGTGATTGGATTACCTAGGATGCCTTGTATGAATAATGTAGTGTGAGTTATAATGGATCATCTAATGAAGGTATCCAAATTCTTGCCTATCTAGGAGACCTTCACCATTGATGATATGGGTATTCTTTACATGAAATAGATAGTTAAGTTGCATGGTTTTTCAATTAGAATCGTTTCTAATCAAGATCCCCATTTTAGATATAGTTATAGTAAGGCCCTTAATAACTATTTGGGAATATAGGTTTTTACAAGTAAAACCTATCATCGTCAAACTAATATCAAATCTATGTGGCCGGTTTAATAATTGGAGGATATGTTATGATCCTATATTTTGGATTTTTGTGGTTCATGGGAGAAACATATGGTGCTCATGGAGTTATCATATAAAATCAACTTCTACACATCAATCCAAATGGTAACTTTCAAGTATTTTTATTGAAGATTGTTCCATTTTCCTCTTTGCTGGTTAGAGGAAGGTGAGTTAGTGATTATATGACCTACTCTTGTGCAGGATATATCTGAGTAGATCCAATTCATCAAAAATCTATTAGTGACCATGGAGAGCCATTAGAAATCATTTGATGACCATTGGAGTTGAACTAATTATTTTTAGTTTTTTCATCATGTTTTCCTTCAGATGTACCCTTGGCTAGGTAAATGACGTATCATGAAACATGGAAAATTAATGCCCATGTTTTTGGGCCATTAAAGATTGTGGAAAGTGTTAATCCAATGGAGTAAAACTTGGAACTTCCATAATGAAACAGTTCGATGTGTGATTTGTTACACTTGTCATAGATTTAGAGATATCACCTTGACCCCTCACATTTGATATACATGGATGACATCGAGTTGGATGTGGATGAATCCTTTGAGAATATTCTGATTCAGATTATGTGTAATGGTGAGAAGAATCTCTAGTGGAAGATCATACCACTAGTACATGTGTTCTAGAAACATGGGTGATTGCAAGAGGATACTTGGGATAGGTAGTTTAATATAGTAATGTTGTGGCCATACATGTTCAAAAATACCCCACAATAATATAGGGAGTTTCTTAGGGATGAGATGTTATATTGATGGGATGACATATTGTCCCATTTTTATAGGTGCATCCCTATTTATGTTTTGGATAACCTGATGATTTTTGGTTGTTTATCTTGTAAGCCTTGGTCTGTAAGTCTAAAACAAGATGGTATGGTTTGGGGTATGTATTTTGGAGGTACTGAAATGATAGACTGTAGATAAAATTTACTCCATAAGTCATTGATTTATGATGTAATATGATTTATCAATCTAAAATTGTAAGATTGATATATATCATATGTTTATATTTTATGTCGTATGTTTATTAGGGGAGACTGAAACCACATAAATCCTATTTACATTGTATGATGTTTTAGTGGTAGGGCATAAAAAACATTAAAATTTAAAATCCCAATTTATGACATATGATTAGGTTTTATTAAGTATTAATCAAAGTGGTGAGGTTCTCAGTGTATATTTAGATTATGTATTTATGACCATAAATTCCTATTTATTCCATAAATATGTGGAAAGTGGTGTTTTAAACCTAGTGTTTTTATGACAAGTTCAACCTCTTCTCTCTCGACTGTAGCCCTTATAGTGAAAATCGATAAGATTTTTCATTGAACTAGTAGTATGGTACCAATGATCTTTTCATTCTAGATCAAGAGTTTCTATTACTTGGTGTCATTGAAATGGAAGGAAGTATAATTTGATCTCTACCTCAGGTGCCTAGTTTTTTATCGAATCTACTGTTTAGGTAGGTGGTCTAAACATATCCATTCTATCTAATTTAGTTTAAAATAGTGTGTGAAATTTTTGTGATTGTGTCTGTACATTGATCTTGTGATAAAAATAAATTGAATAAATACCTATTGATCACTTTATGCATAGACACCCCTTTGGATCACACTGGATCCATTGACGTTGAGACCAAGCTAGTGGATACCCACAAGGTGATCCTAACCCTAGAAAAGTATTCTAAAACCTAAATTTGATGATGTTTTTTGTGGCTTCACAATATTTATTGTTTATGGGTTTATAATTATGAACTGTCATAGAATTTATTTTGTGGTTTTTTCTTGACATATAAACACATAGATTGAAAATGTCTACTTGTGGCATGTTTATATATTTGGTCTTAGTTGATAAATGTAATGAATGTGAAAAAATTAATATAATTATTTGGATCCCAAAATTATCAAATTAAAATTGATATATAAATAGTAAATTATTAAACAGAAATTTTTTTTGATGATATGATTTTTTTGTGCTTGGTGCTTGGTCATGTGGTCAACTCATTGAAATTTTTTTGTGATATCTATGATGTGATGTATGAAAGAGGTATAGTTGTTACATGAACTTTTTAAATCCTATTTTCACATTATATGTTATGGTATTTTTTTCTTGATATCACATACACAATTCTTGAGGGTATGGTTCATGGTTTCATTTACTCTAGAGGGTAAGTTGTATTTGATAAGAAATGCATGAGAATAAGTTGCACTGTCACTTGATTCTTAAGGGTGAGATTACGTAGTTGTCTGAGGGTGATATTATTGCAACCATAAGGGTTGGGAGTTCTTGTTATGATATGCTATGTGTGATTCATCTTTTAAAAGATAATATTCCACCAACATCAGTGATCTATCCAAATACAAGAGGATCTTCCCCTAGATAGAGAAACCTGAAATTGTATCAAATAATTTTTGGTTGGCCCATGTGTCAATATGAAACTCAAGGGTCGGTGAGTTTATTTTATGTACATAATATTAATTTATTATGTTAATAAAAAAATTTATAGTTTTATTTCATGCACTATATATACATAGAAGGAATTTATTTTTGACAATGTGGGTAGTGTCCTACTGAGTTGTACTCACAACCTATTCGGGCCACCATTTAATAACCAAATAGACATCATGGATGTAGCTGTGGAAAAATTAACGGGACCTTGTTATTTTTTGTTTCTTTCTGGTTAGGTAGGAGTTTATAGAAGATACCAACACAGTGTTTGAGACCATGGATTTTATAGTCATTTATCTTTTGAGTTTTGTCGATTATTTTTTTTGACTTTCAACACATTATGTAGGTACATTTAATCTTTATATTTCAAGGTTTATTATTATTAAATTGGTTTTTTGATTTTCCGCTTTATTCTTATATGTTTCTAGAATATTATTATGTGGTTTCCAATATTTTCTTCAACTCTATTATTATTTAAAATGTTTTTATTACTCTATAATACAGTGTATAGTATCCAAACTATATTATTTTGACCCTTATCCTCATCAGAAACCTCTAGATTATTGGGATAAATTCCTAAGGTCACTCAATCCACCAGAGTCGGTCACATGGGGGAGAAATGGGCAAGGGATGTTACATTTTGAATATGTTGGGTGTCACATAAACCCATCATCATTATTATCCTAGGTATGCCACTATATATTCTCTATACTTTTAGATGACATAAATATCGTTTACAATCATGCTTTTAAATAATTTTTTTGTAAAACCATTATAACACATTTCTTTTTTTTAATTTAATAAGTTACTATATTGATTATGAATATCATCATTTTTTTAACATCCATCTGGGAGTGTAATGTCTTTTTCACTATTCTATATTTGAATATTCTACCAAATATAACATACAATCATAGGGAAATGAATGTAACTTCATATAACTAATTATTTGATTAAAGATAACATTTTTCACCTCATAAATGATTCTAGTATTTTAGATTCATAAATTTCGTCATGAAACAATTCTAACATCGTCAAAATTTATATATCAGTAACACCATATAGGAACATAATATTAAATAAAATCATCATAAAGTATAGTTTTGAATACTCGGAACATGCATTAAATAATTCATGATTATAAAATCAACTAATTAAATAATTATTTTTTTCTCAATCAATTTTTCCTTTGTATTAGTCTCTAGAAGATCATCTATTAAATATTTTACCACCTTCATTTGGTTGTCCTTCTATTTTAAAACCATCATTTATCAAGTTAAAATCTATAATATAAATACATGGATACATTTATATGTCAGAAAATTGAGGGTAATTTCTAAACATAAAAAAAGAATCATTTTACAATTTTATTATTTCATTATCCACTACCATGATATTAAATTGGTAATTATGATTGTGGGAATTACTACATAAAGGTTCTGTAACAATCTAATCACCATTAAAAATATTACAAAAATATTGAGCAGGAAATTATTTCAATATCAATTTCTCAAATACTTCACCTCTCTTCTTCAATTGCCTAAATATTAAATTAAGACATGAACATTTTATTATTCTATCCACAAATCGATTTTCAATTATAAAATTTAAATGAATCTCCAAACAATTACATATCATGATGTGTTCCACGTTTATGTAATCCAATGTTTATTGATATGTTATTTATTTTGAACTATATCTAATATATATATATATATATATTATATAAATCAATTTTTTTATGTTTAGTGGGAACCTAAACATGGCCAAATCTTAAAATAAAAAACACACAACAAACAAAAAATTATACAAAAAAAGTCCAACAACAAAAAACCGAAGGCCGACTTGAGTGACACGTGTGGGATAACACCAAACTGGGAATGTTGAATTCAAGATAGAAACATCCAGTCATTATCAAAGTATCAAAGGGATACACAAATCATGTCAATGGAGATGGATTCCTTAGTCCCTGTAATTCATGCTACATGTGACTCTATGGCCAATGATCTCCATTATTGAGGCCGACTAACCTTCAATACCTTTTCATCAACATCCGAGGAGCCAAAGTTGAAACCATTTGGGAAAACATTTATGATTTTCCACTACCATAATTATACATCATCAAGAGAAAAATCCACCACTTTCAATAAGAAACCACACTAAAAAGCTAATGCAATATCAAATGGACTATGTTGTAACCATCAGACTAGGAACTAATGACAAACAAATCTCAGATGTTTCCCACCACCAATGATACACTAAAAAAATATTTGTTTCTAAACAGATAGAGGAAAATCCATCACCTAATGAAAACCATGAGATTGAAATCATAGAAAAGTTCCTTTACAAAAACGTTCATTCCACAATAGATCTCGGTTTTACTAGAATGAACCAATTATCTTTAAAAAGAAAAATGAAAAGAAAAAAATAATTTCATTTAGAAAAAATTATTAACATTTAAATTGCATGTAAAATTTTAACTAAGATATTAAAATTTAAATTGAAATTAAATCTAAAATTTAACTATCAAGGATCTAATATAAGTTCATAAATTACAATTAACTATAGAATATAACAAGTTATCTATCTGTTTTAAGTGATAGCATAAAAGTTTTTATAAATTTAAGAAAAAATGAAATATAGGGGATAAATTTCATTCATAGGGAACTATCCTCAATGAATACATGTGCATGTTTATCTAATATGTGTATGTGTGTTATATAATAATATATAATCCATCCAAAATACCAAAAATAAATAAATCAAAAGTTTAGATGTAATTTCAAATGATAAATGGTTTAAAATAATAATAAAATTATAGAAAAAACTAATCCATATAAAAATGGGTTAGGTCCAATCTACCCTTAAACACTCCCATAATCAATATTAGTTAACAGACAATGATATGTAAAGAACCATAAATTCATAATGGATTAATCAAGTGAGATAATAAAATAAGAAATAGGTTAAAGATTATTATTTTATCTAATTAAACAAAAACATATTAGTTTCATGTCAAATTAATATGGTTAAAATGATCTCCAGGTTTAACAATAATCATTGATATAATGTAAAATTACATGACAAGGGTAATTATATGTAGAGTTCATAAAGTTTATCTAAATAAAAATAAAAAATAAAAAAAGGGATATAGATCAACCTCCCCTTTTGTATTTTTGAATGATAATGTACAAGAAGTCAAATAATGGTTAAATAAATATACAGCCTCGAGGGGATAGTTAGTGATGATTAAGGGGAGGGTGGCTGCGGACAAGGTGAGGGCGATGATGGCGTACCAATACATGGGGTAGTGGGGGATTATGGTGCAATTAATGTCATAGATGTTGGATGATATGGTTTTTAAAATAAATAATAATTTTTTTGTTAAAACCAACACTAATATATTTCTGTAAAACTACTTGTGTAATGACTACTTCTAATCATACTGCTGTCTAGATTGGATGCTTATAGCTTATCAAAAAATTAGGGGTTAACTATGTATAACTCTATGCTTTCTATTTTAGGGTTTATTAGTTAAATATTATGATACTAGTGAAAAGGGATACAACCAAAAGGGAAAACCATGGACACAGTTTCATTCACCATAGATGTAGGCTATGACCCTAGTTACTCATCCTATGTGGGAATAGACCCTAGATTTGTTGCCACATGAATCCTATGGATGCTCTATTACCATGGGATCCATACCATGGTCATAAACTATTACTATGGGTGGTGTACATAAAACTAGTTCCACTACCCTGATAATTTCTCATAACAATGGATCCATGATGATATGAACCACCCTTGGTTATAGCATATGTAAACGTTTAAATTTTTTCTACAAACCAGTTTTGTACTCGACACCTCTGCATTATACTTTAATGACTTCACCTTCTCACCAACCGTGAATTTTATATACATACTATAGATATACATATTTATATAAATACATACATACATACATACATATATATATATATACATACAAAAAACATATATACATACAAACACACACACACAAATACACACATATGTTTAATAATTATATAATATTTATTATTATAATAATTATAATACTTATCATACTTGACATATGGACCTATCACCGTGAGCTATACTACCCATGGGTATAAGATAATAAGAGAATTTCCTAGCTCCATGGGAAACATGGTATGTGGTGGTGGGGCCCCTAGCAAGGCCTAGGGCCATAGGTGTCATGTACCATGGTGGAAGGGGTACCTTGAATAACCTATCACCACTTGACACAATTCTTGTGGCGGTATGGGGTCCCTATCCCTACCTATAGAATGGGATACATGGCCCATGGGGGTAAGGTATCCATCGTGGGACCTATCACTATATGCCATGCTGTCAATGGTGGTAGGGGATCCCCAATACGGCCTATTTATATGAGTTTTGTGGCCTTTTGTGGTAGGGACTTCCTGCATAAACTTCCCCTTTCATATGACAATCTACAACCTAGTGCTCTTTTAGCTATGGTTATATGCTATTCTACCATCATTGTATCATGACTGATGAAAGTAGTGGGTCATATGGCCAAGATCCATTTTTCCCATGTATATATATACCAACATATGACAATTATATTCTAAAGTATGCCTATAGAACCATATCCATAAGGAATTTTTCTAATAATGTGATTCCAAAATTTACATTATTAAATTTTATATACTTTATGCTTGAGATACATTTATAAATGTGTGAATATAGTTTGTTTTTTATTTAGGCCTGTAACAAAGGAAATGAGTTTTTTGAAGAATTATTAACTAATAAGGTTCAAATATGTTTATTTGGTGGAAGGAACAAGGATTCAAAAATAAATCATTAAAACCATGAATACATGTTTAGGGAACAATATGAGATTATATGATAATGGCATAGACCTTTCTAACACATCCCTTTGTGAGTTTCAATTGTCACACTTTCTGGGAGGATTTTATAGGAATAATGGTGTTGATGGGAGATGTAATTTTAGCTAGGAATTAGATATTTTAATATGGAGATTTGGGTTTCAATGTGAGAGGGTTGATTGGGGTGGTGTTATAGGTTTGTTTTTGGAGTGTCACATTGTAGAGGAGGAATCATGAACATGATGAATAGGACACCAGAATATATGTTGGGCGTGGGAGATTGGTTTTAGTGTGAATATGTGAGTTTAATACAGAAAATGTATTATCTGTAGTGAGTTATTTCATAGAATATATATGTGGTGTGGTCGTGTCTATCATGGAAAATATCTTGGTGGATGACATTTATTCATTCTTCCTTGAGTTGCATCATAAATTTGTGATCTATACTATGGTGTGAATATTAATTTTGTTGTATTTTTTTTGGAAATTTTGTTGAATATTCAATGAGATGAGATATGGGGATTCACAACATGATTTTCAGGGGGTTAGTGGACCCAACCCATCATGACATGATGATCGATTATTTCACTACACCACCCAATTTTCTAACACAAGTATAAATTGTGTATCCCCACAAATTTCTCTCAATTTCCTTCATTTTATATTAAAACCCCAAATATTAGAGGTGTGTATTTGGAGATTCTTGGCCACCTTCAATATCTTTTTATCATTGAATTTACAAGATTAATTATTTTTCTATCCAGGGTGAGTTATTCCACTTTTATTATTGTTTCCCCCCTCATTTTTCCCCTGGGAAAGCTGTGATGTATATTTGGGGGTCGGGTTTAATGGGTTTGGGTTTTTATTTGATTTGTATTGATATGTTATATGTAATTGAGGTTACCTTAAATGATTTAGGCCTTGATATAATCTCTTAATCATGTTTTTATTATATGATGATCATTAAATAACCAATTCAAGTAGGGGATTAGATAACTCTCTTTATTTATTTATAAATTGTGAAAGTTTCATTATTTTTCATTCATTGGGTGGATGGTATGGAATATATAAATTAAGGGAATAAATTAGAATAAATAAACATAATAGTAATGATTTGAATCTCTTGTGGTTATATACTTTCTATGACATTGTTCTTGTGATTTATGGGTATTGTTGATGTTTTTTTAAATTGTTGTTACTATTATGACTACTAGACCCATTCTATGATTAAACTATGGAAACTCCATTAATAAAAGTTTAATTATTTGAATATGGAAATGAAATTTTCATATAAGATAAATTACATGGTATTGTTAACTATTTTGAAATACTTCCTTGAAATTTGAATTATGGTTATGTTTGAAGATGAAGTCTATTGATGGGTACAGTTGAGATAATTTTTGTTATAGATGCAACTATGAGGATATTATGGGGATATTATATGATAAAAGGTGAAATATGTTATGGGTTATTGGTGTTGATTTAGAAATGGGGCTATATCTGAATTTCTAGGGTTTTTAAGAGGGGTTGTGGTTGTTCATGTGGAAATGAAAGTGGGACCGATTATATAGTGAAATTGATGAAATTTTGGTGGATATGATGGTTTTATTCTATAATGAGTGTCATTCTATTATATAGTTTCTCTATAGTGAGAAAATTGTAATGGTAATTAAAAACATAGTAATGGTAGTGGGGATAATATTAAATAAACTATGAGTTATGATTAAAATTTTAATGGATGAAATGAACTCGAAGTGTAATGGATATAATTAAACATGGTTAATATCTATGAATGGTTTATCATTAAATATAGTTTTTGAATGAAATTATACATATAGGATGACTGGTAGATGGTAAATATGAAAATGGTGACATGATACAATTTAATATGTAGTTATGGATGTTTTTATCAATACTTTTTCAGGTAATTTTGGGTTGCATTATTTGTTTAGTAAGTGGTGGTGATGGATGGTATGTGTAAATAGTTGTATTAAGAATGTGGTGAAATTATGGTGATAATTGTGGGATGTAGTGGTGTTTGTTATAAATTACCCTTATGTTATGATTATGAGTGATCCTATTTAATTTTATTTTCTTGTGATTTATATATTCACCCCACCTTATTCATATATCCTTTCCAATTACAAAATGCTTTGGGTTATGGTTATTTCCCCCAAACATCTGGGTTAGTGAGGGAACATGTGATTGTCTACTCCCTCTTCTCTACGCTATTTTCATGGGTTAGTAATTACTATGATGTCTTGTGGTAGGTAAAAGCATACTATCATTGTATATGATGTAATGGATGACCCTATATGGTATTGGTGTGATTTTCAGAATTCTCATATAGGTAGAGTATCTGATGTATGGGAAAACCCTATAGGGTATTGATGTGAAAAGATATGGTGGGGGTTATGCTTGGTATGTGGTGTGAAGGAGGTTGATGCCCATCATGTTCAAAATACCTGACTGTACTATATATGTGGGGTGTGGATGAGACAAAATATGTTTTAGTTGAAATGGGATGATGTGGATGATATGGTTATGGTATGTGTTATGGTTTTTATATGAGATATAGTGCGCTGCGAAATGAATATGGAAGGTATTGGTAGCATAAGATGTTTGAATTTGGGGATTGAGAGTGATAGCTAATTTGAAAATAGTTGTGGTGTACCTTCTTGTTATATTATTCGATATTATTATATTATAATTGGATGATATATTTAGGTAAGTGGGCCTCGGCGATGACAAGTGATAGATGACATGATATGTTCTTGTTGATTCTTCTATGTTTTCTTCAGATCATATGTTTCCCTCCCCCACATTTTTATGAGAATATTGAGTATGATTCTACTGAGTATACATGTTATATTATCCCCTATACATATAAATTTTTAAAGGTTTCTATAATGGATTTAGTAGACAATATAGATTTCACTAACTTGAATCATGTAGATATGATCAAATTTTTCTCCTAGGGGTTTTACACAATATGTTATTTTAATAATTTTATTTTATTAACACATAATGAATTATAAATTATTATGGGTTTGGATTATTTATTTTATGGTGTTGATTGGAGGATTTTATTATTATATTCCAAGGATTTATAAGAGTAATTCATCCCATTTGTGGGACTTATAAACTCAATTCTAGTCATCACAATGGGGATTATTATAAGTGGGAATTTGGTTCACACTCATCCTCTGTAATTGTATAAGATACATTCCTAGTGGGGACGATTCATTATTGAGTAGTAATAGTGATTTATTTTAGATTTAGGATTGAGTTTGGATTTAGGAACTGGTGAGGATGTCATAGGCTAGTAGGGAAACAAAATTAGTTTAACTTATTCTATGACATAAGTAAGGGAGACAGACTGAGACACATGATTTTAGAGCCCAAAATTAATCTATCAAAGGAGAATATGTTTTAGAATGTACATGGATAAATGATTTTTCATATGGTGTAGAGGCCTAGGAAAAGTAAATTCATCCTGATTTATTATTCTTGTGTTTGAAATGGGATGGTTTAGGGAAAAAGTAAAATTAATTAAATGAATTTAGTGATACTAGTATTTAGTGTCTTTTTCCTAATTTATAGATATTATAGATTGTCATTTTCCATGAATGGTTCCAGTGGTGAGGTACAACAGGATGAAATAGTTGATCCTAGTAGGGATGACTGAGACACATAATATGGGCTATAGTGGAATATTTTTTGAGTTCCAATATTAGGTCATACTTATGCATGAGGTTAGAATCCATGATCTAGTGACAAGTCACTCGATATAGGAGATTTAGATTTTCCCCAATAATATTCATTATATAGTATAATATCATGTTCTTTTTGACATTAATTAGATTTGTAGGGTAGCGTAAGAGTGGTGGATTTTGAATATGTGGATGAAAATTAGGTTTATATTTCTTGGGAAGATTTTGAGAGGCCGTTTTCAGAAAGAGTTTCAATCATTAACGATGAGGGAGAAAATGGACCACATCCACTCTCTCTACACCAGGGGAGTATGTGTGTTTGAGTGATTAAGATCTATTGAAAAGTCTTCCATGGATTTCCCCTAACCTTTTCCCTAATGAGGAGTTGGGAGAACATCATATAGGGGAGGTGTTAAGATGAATTATTTGGTATATAGTCACCTCATTTATTTTACCTATAAACTTGGTGCTAAAGAATAAATATATTCTCATTAAGAGGATACCTTATTAGACATGGTAATATAGAGATGGGATCCATCAGAGTTACTTAGTGAGAGGATCTATTTGTAAAGGATCTCAGGTATCCAGACTATTGAAGATTTTATTACAATGGAATTAGCCTCATAGATTTCCTTCTCATTTCTTTTGGTTCAATAGTTCCCATGAATCTACCAAGGGATCTGGTCTAATGTGTTTTTCTTGTTGGAGGAATGGTTATCAATGGATTTAGTGCATGGCTAGCCTTAGATATCAATATTGTGTGGGAGGTTAGTTTCTATTCAAAACTTTTCAAAATTCTCCTTAGAGGTCGTATTAGTTGTAGGGAAAACATGCCATCATTCTTTCCAAAGGATATCGAGTTGGAATAGGGTACCCCCATGACGTCACATTAACATAAGGAAAAGGGATGGTTGTGGATAGAGGGTGGGGTTATTTTTAGTAGTGAGTTATAGTTTTCTCACATGGAAAACTTCCTACTATGGTGATTCCAATGAAAAATGTAATACATGTCATATGAGGTATCCTCTATTTATCTTTTAACTTGGTTTTGGATTTGTTCTATTCTATAGATTCACAATAATTAATTTTTAGAGGCTTCGAATGCCAGTTGTGTTGAAAAAACTACTCCATCGTCTCTCAAGAATGCTTGATGTGTGTTGGGGTTGTGAGCTAATGATGAGGAAACATCAGTTTCTTGGGAGATTTTTTCCTTCTTTATTTATAAGTATATGATTTAATTCCTATAATTGAATGGTTGAGTTCTATTAACACACTTATTTGTTGGTTTTGGAGGGGAATTTTATTATCTGATAGTGAGGGGTGGGGTATATTATTCATTAGTGAGTTAGATCATTCTATGGTTAACAAACATTAGTATCTATTTCTATTACATCTAGTAGCATTTGCATTAAATATTGTGGAGGTGAAAGTGGTGTATTTCCTTAGTTCCATGGATGATATTTCATATGTTTTTCTTGAGTATGTTAGGACCCTTCGCCCTTAATGTGACATTATGTTAGAGAGATAGAGTTACACACTAAATTATCTATGATTTTTAAGGATTTATACCTAATGAAACCTTATGAGCTATAGTAATTGAGGATCTAGGTTGATGATTTGATATTTAAGGGCATCATCGAGCCCAATATCTCACTATGGTGTGATCCCATGTTATATTCCAAGAATTCAAATGATGATATGAGGTTTTGTAAAGACTACAAATGGTTGAATTAGGAGAAAATGAAGAATCATTACCCACTCCTAAGGATTGATTATTTATTTTATTAGTTGAATGTATCCAGTTGGTTTTCAAATATAAATATATGGTCTAGGTATCACTAAATGAGGGTGAAAGATGAGGATATCCTAAAGACAACTTTTAAATTCCAATATGAGAACTTAATCTGATACCCAGTTATTTCAATATATCATTCTCTTTTAAATGAATAATATTTTTGATAACATGTTTGATATTTAATATTATGATTAAAAAAATTATGACATACTATTAAAATATTATTTTTAATATATAACCATTATAACATAGGCATTGTATTGGAGGGTATGAATGGGAGTAACCATATTATGATATATATTTAGAGAGTTTTTTCTTAATACAAATTCTCTATTTAATTAAAAATAAATTAGAATCAAAGTTTAAATAATATTATATAATATTAGAGAAGATATTTTATAAAAAATTGATTTATATTCCCAATGTACATCTATAGAAATAAAGTTTATTAATCAATATAAATGAATTATTTTATGGAAATTTCTATATATATTATTTAATAAAATAAATTAACATTCATAGAGTGGTGGTTACACGATAAAGAATGAGTATAAATTCATTTTAGATTTTAGAAATACATTTTATTATAGAAATGTTTTGTTGTATTTTTTTCATGGATATTATGATTAATTTATGAAATATGTAGAAATTGTATTTGATAAAATTATTTATTTAAATCATCATCTCAAAACAATCTTAAGATAATTTTTTGGATTTTTTTAAATGGTTGATTTTTTTATGAATAGTGAGAAATATTGAATGTTGAAAAACTATTATTTCATTACTTTTAATCAAATTAATTTCAATGGAATATTTGGTCTTATATTTTTTTAACATTAAATTATTTTAATTTAACTAAAAATAATATAATTAAATCCATTTGAACCAACATTATACATTGTTTTGGTATAAAATTATTTTCATTCTTAAAACAAGAAGATTTTCTACAAACTATTTTTTATTGCGTTTCACACACACATATATTCCAAATTAATCTTTACTAGTTTATGAAATTAAATCTTATAAAATTTAATCCATATTTTTAATCATAAAATAAAAATTATATAATACGACATATTGCATTTTTAGTCATAATTAATAGTATCCATAGTTAAATTTCTCACCATATTAAACGGTAAAACATGTAAATTATGGTTAAATCCTTTGGATAACGTAAAAAATATCATATTAATTCTTAATGGATGAGATTTCCTATATTATTATCACCTTATCTTTGAATATATTGACATTTTTTATTGGTTTCTTGTGATTATGAAATTTATTTTATTTTAAGTAAAGGGTATTTACAAAATGTCACACACTCTCACTTATTATATTTTCATGATAAGGATATAGATATAAAAACTATATGAAATAATTTATATGATAAAATTGTATATAAATAAACTATATTTGTGAAATTAATTTATTTTTAATTTTATGAGATGGTTTAATTTCATAGAAATCTTACACAATGTCGGCACAACATTTTTGCATGGTGTGAAAAAGAAAGTAAATTACATTAAAAATAATTAAAATAATATATTTTTGATGAAAAATGGTGTTACATGAATTTCATGGATATTTAAAATGTATAAGTGATTTTTAAAATGTTTAAATTATATTATTCCTTTATTATCATGATTCATTTCAAGTCATGATATACGAATAGTCATGGAAATGACATTAAATGATATTTAATGATTAAAATTTATTTTCAAATCATTAAAAAAATCATAAATCAATCAATTTTATGATAAATTTACAAGGATATAATTAATTTTCCTTATATTTTACACTTTATAATTTTTAGAATTACTTGTATGACACAAAGAGATGGAAAAATGCGTTATCACAATTATGGTTAAAAGGGATAACGAGGGGGTTTGGAACATATGGTTAAAAATTCCACATAAACTTTTATAAATATTATTATTTGAATTTATTTTGTTCTTATACTCCTTATTGTGAAATATATGTAACTTTGGAGCCATTTTACATGAGTTAGACTCATATTATATATTAATATTTCACGTGTTTACATGATTTCCACCCTGATCACTTATAAAAGGGAACTACCTCTACTATCTTTATCATAGTTATTGATCCATTTATATTAACAAATAACTACCAAAATACCTTTTAAAAATGTGTACCCATTCTCCCTAGGTTTTAGTCTCACAAAAAGACCAACATAGAAGGATTAAGGTGTAATCCAATTGAGGGTTTTCAAAGAAGAATTATAACTCTTAACTGAGTTTTTTCATGTTTATTTATTCATTCACATCCTTAAAATATTCTATATACATGATGATATGATAACATAATTATATTAAATTTACATAAATTTTATATTTTTATGAAAAATTCCTTTTTTATTCTTTTCCTTCAAAGGGGAAATGAAAACATCGCTTGTGTGTACTTGTGGACAACAACATCCAAAAACAGATGTGTTTTGTTTTTCATCAAAAAATTCCCTGGATTGTTATTATGATATATTTAACAAACATATTAGATATTCATGAAATAATTATTGTTCAATATATATAATAAATTATTTACCTTCTAGCCCTTCCATACGTTGGAAAATGACAACATCGTTCGTGCTTACGTGTGGACTACCATCTCCATGAAGCGTTTCGATTTATTTTTTTATCCGCCTTACATGAATGGTTATAAAATTGTATTTAATGAATAAAAATGATAATTATTTAATGATTAATAATATGGAGATTATTTAACTATAAACCCTTTGATAATGGTCATCCCACCAATGTTGTTTTGGGGATTATGAACCAAACATCCTCAAAACATGCAATGAAAACACAACTGATTTAGTAAATAAATAAGTCATTAATTCAAATGAAATAAAATTAATAATTATTATGTAATGAGAATTAAATTTTTTTATTAATAATGTATGAATCTAAAATAAATTTATTTTTCCTGAGTTAGATAATTTATGAAATGTGTTGAGACTTGAAGTAAGGGATTTATCATCTCAATTTTCTTTCATTGAGACTCATTACATGTTCACTGCATGTTTTTGTCTGCGTTGTCTCCACTGCCACATGGATATATTTTATAATTAATTTAATGAAATTAAATTCCATTAAAAATCCTTTTCATGTTCTCACCTTCAAGGATCATTTGATTCAAAAGTTACCAAAGTGGTAAGGGTTTATTCTACCAACCCATTTTTCTTCATGGTTATTTACGTTTAAATTCTAATTGATGGAAATTATATGATATTTATATTTTAGACTCCATATACATTATTATAATCTATTTTTATATAGAGTTTTCATGATTTAATTTTAATTTCATCTCTTTGATATTTTAAATGATTGGGAAAATGTTTCAAAGAAAGTCACTTTATTTCATCATTGGTCAAAAAACATTTTGTCAAATGTCATTAATCATTAAAATGTTTTGAATAATTTAATTTTCTATGATAAAAAGATCATTTGAATTTATTTTCATCAATATTTTACTTTATTTTAAAAAATTTAAATGGCTTCTACTTGTTATTTTTCAAACAATTAACTTTTAAATTTTTACAAAAAGTGTTTAAGGGAAATTTATTTTGATATTTACTGAATAATTGGAATTTCCATCCATCATTACTTTTCTTTTTATCACGACTTATCCCTTGGGGCATGTGCCCTGACTACCCTAAGCCCGCCTCCCATAGGCCAGAGGATAGAACTAGCACCGAAGATGTATTCCCTAAAACATGGAAGGCATTTCCTTTATAACCTATAACACAAACAACCAAGAACACAACAAGATATGAACTCAAGTAAACTGAATAGTAAACAGAGTGAGTATAGTAAGTAAAAAGAGGCCAAAACACAAAGCCCAACTGGAAAGTATAAGGAAATCTTGAAATTACAAGGATACTGAAAGTACAAGTAACTAGAACAACTCATGTGATCACCCCCCAAGAATCCTACTTGAAGGGTAGGTACAGGTCTCGATCGGTCATCTTTGCAGTACACCTCATCTAGGTCCACCTCCGAGCCACCTCCAGTCCTAGTACCCTCGTCCTCAGTTAGCATTGTCCTTCGTCTACATCCAACACAACATAGTGCGGGCATAACCTGTGCAGGGGTGAGTATAACGATACTCAGTAGGGACCCTGAGACCCTCTAGGTCTCAAAAAATTCACAAAGGATAAACCAAAAAGTATGAAATTCACAGATATCTCTAATTAGGTATATACTCATAAATATACCTAGGTTATCATGTAATCCATATCAATCATGAGGAAACACAGAGGTACCGACTTAGCTCACACCAGGTATATATTTAGGTATAATAGTAGAGATTATTCGATGTAACTACTAAATCATCTTACTCCATTAAGATGCTCTGCTGCTAACCTACACAGAATCAATAGGAGCTGACCCACACGAGATCACTGGAGTTGACCCACACAAGATTGCTAGGAGCTGAACCACATAGGATCGTTGGAGCTGACCCACACAGTATCTCTAGGAGGTGACCCACACAGGATCACTAGGTATTGAACGACATAGGATCGCTAGAGCAGACCCACATTGGATCGCTAGGAGCTGAACCACACAATGATCACAAAGAGCTGACCAACACATGATCGCTAGAAGCTGACCCACACAGGATCACTGGAGTTGACCCACACATGATCTCAAAGATCTGACCCACACAAGATCGCTAAGGACTAAGCCGCACAGGATAGCTAGGAGATGACCCACATGGGATAGCTCGGAGCACTCTTCTCATCAAATCCTGCTACTTGGTTCCTGCATTAGGCTTGCTTGTCTCTAGGAGAGATTGTTCTCTAAGACGCTTGTAGATTCTGAAACTACAAATATGGCCCACAAAGAAGTATGTCAAAAGTTCTCCACAACATAGGGGTCTCAATGTAACAGACAGTGCATCAATCATACGCCCAGTCTGTGAGTTATTACCCTTTTAGTCCTGGGGGCCCAGTTGGATTCGTACTCGATCCAAACTGACAGTTTCCCAACATTATCCAAAACTCCAATGAGGTATACTAAAAGGGACCATCTCACTCCATGATTTCTAGTGCCACGGATGGTTCGTCAAACGGACATCCAGTTCCAAAATTATGGCCAAAAAACTTAAATGGGTCATAGTGGGCCCGGGTACAGTCTGACTTGGTCGAACCAACACAGCCCATGCTGACTGGCCCAACCCGCTGGGCGGACTGACCTGGGTAGTGGCCCGTGAGGGGCCATGGGGGTTGCTGAGGATGAGAGGTCATGGTGGCCACTAGGGGTCCGTAGAAGGCCACCAGAGGTCGTGGAGGCAAGGATGTCTGTGTGGTGCCGTGACAAGGCCGTGAGGCAGCTCAGCCTGGGCAGTGCGTTGAGGCCTCAGTGGTGGTTTGGCCGGGGTGGCGTGGCGAGGCCGGGGTGGCACGGTGAGGCCTCGGTGGCGGTTCAGCCGGGGCGGTTCCGCGAGGCTATGACGACGGTTCGTCCGAGGCGGCACGGCGAAGCTGCAGCGGCAGTAGTTGCAGAGTGGCGTCGTTGTGTCATCGCCTTCATCGTGGCTGGTGGTGGTGCTGGCCGCCATTCTCATTCCCCTTCATGGTTGGTCTCCATCCTCCTCCATCATTAAGAACACCAAAATTCATCATAATAATTACGGAGAGGATCGGCCATGTTACTTTGGCCCACACACTCCGCATTAGAGCTGTAGCAAGTGGCTCAACAAGAACAAGAGTATCAAGAACTGGTAATGGAAAAAAATAATCAAACACCCTCCGTACATTCTTCGCCAATAATTATTCTCAATCCCACAAAATAATTATAAGGGGAGAAAATGGAAAGTGATAATCATATTTTAGTAAACCTCTACCTTGGATTGTTCGTTGACGTTGACATGAGAAGAATTGGAAGTTTCCAACTTTCGTCTTGTCAGCCACAAACATCCAATCCATGGCTCATGCATCAGTTCATCGTACTTGAATACATTCCTCGTTGGAGGGTGTCCCGACAAAGAAGTCAAATTCGGTGTTCATCATTGGAGGATCATTCTTTGTGGATGAACACGTTCTTTGTTGCAGAAGTGTAATCCTCCAAGGGTTCTCCTCTCACAATCCCACCCAAAACTGAAAGAGGTTCCAATATAATTAACTTAAAGGATTAATTATGTTGGCATAACCATGTTGGCGTAATTAATGTACCGCGTTGGAACAATTAATTATCTCTAATAATCGACCCAATTTAATGGCTCAATTTAATGGGGGGAATATTGGGGAGTTGGGAGGTTTCTCCCCATTAAGAGGGGTCAGGTCATCCCTGCCTCTAAAATTCAAATTTGGGGTTTAGGATCAGGTGGTACCCACCACCATAACCTCATATGTGAGGTTTTTTTCTGGTGGACCCCACCGATTAACTTTCAAAGGGTGGTTTAGTTCTGGGGGTCCCCACCTCCCAACATCCACATGGGTGTTTCAAATAAAAATAAATTGTTACACATTTTTTTATTTTATTCTCTCATGAAAAACCCAAAAACTAACTTTCACTCTCGACGAACAGCCATTGAGGTGAATGCCTCTTTAAGCGAATACCGGCGCTGCGAGTTCAACGATGCCCTAAGATTTCAATTCTATGAACCGGTTCATATGTTATAAAAACATGCTCGTACGTTTACTGAACATACCAGAATAAAAGTTTAGAAATTAATTCCGGGCACTTTGGGCCTAAGAATCATGCGCCGTCAATTTTCGCAGACTCGTAAAACTCCCATTTATTAACATAATTACATGGAAATTACGGGTCTTTACTTTATCCTCAACTCAGGGATCAACATCCCCATAAGCCACAACACAAAACTAGGAAAACAAGTGGGGGTACTGAGCATGAATCTGAGCCTACCACTTCCATGTGCTCTCCTGGAGGTTACCATGCTTCCAGTAAATGCGCACCAGGGGTATCGACCATCCATAATGGACTCGCTCCTGTCGATCCTCAATCTCTACTGGGACCTCTGTAAAAGTCTTCCCACCGTCGATGTCCAGCTCTCCATGGCCGATGATGTGAGAAGGGTCGTGCACGTATCGCCTCAACTGGGATTCATGGAAGATGTCGTGCAACCGGTGAAACTGAGGTAGAAGAGCAAAGAGGTATGCCACCTTTCCAACTCTATTGAGGACCTGAAAAGGTCCGATGAATCTCAGAGATAAATTTCCAACTAGGAAGAATCTCCGCAAACCTCATTGTGGTGATACTAGTAGAAAGATGTGTTCACCATCCTCAAACTCTAGAGGTCTACATCTCTTGTCGGCATATGACTTCTTCCTTCCCTGTACAGTCTTCATCCACTCCTGGATGATCAACACCTTTTCTGTGGCAGCCCATACCATCTCTGGTCCCACTAGTGTTGACTCCCCTGGGTCAGTGCAGCAAAAGGGTGATCTACAAGGTCTCTTGTACAACGCCTCAAAAGGTTCCATCCCAATGGTGGAGTGATAGCTTTTGTTGTATGAAAGATCCACCAACAGAATGTTATCCTCCCAAGTGCGTCTGAAGTCGAGGACACAAGCACGCAACATGTTCTCCAGGGTCTTAATGGTCCGCTCAGTCTGGACATCTATCTAAGGATGGAAGGCGGTGCTCAATTGAATCAGTGTCCTAAAAGCCTCCTGCAATCCCTTCCATAGCTGGGAAGTAAAATGTGAATCATGATCGGAGACAATATTCTAAGGTACTCCATGTGGCCGCACAATATTTTTCACATATAGGCGTCCCAAACTCTCTACTGAACCCTGCTCTCTCATCGAAAGGAAGTGGGCCGACTTGGTGAGTCGGTCGACGATCACCAAAATAGAGTCATGACCCATGGATGTACGTGGTAGACTCGTCATGGAGTCTATGGATATCCCATCCCACTTCCACTCTGGGACCTCTAATGGCTGAACCAAGCCTACTGGTATGTGATGATTTTCCTTCACTTGCTGAAATGTGAGGTTCTGAGAGGAAAAATTTGCAACTGCTTTCTTCATTCCCAGTCACTAGTGCTATCTTCGGAGATCCTAGTAAAACTTTTCCACTCCTGGATGTACCTCTAGAGGGGATGTGTGGAAATATCTCAACACTTCTTCCTGAAGTGTCACTGGTACCATGGTACGTCCTCTAAAGAGGATGACGTGCTCCCCACCTTCAGAAAATACATCAAGTGTTTGTCATATGGATAACTTAGTACGTCGTGTATCATAGTTAGTGTCCCCACGCTACACCTCCCTGACTCACTGATGAAGTGGGGGAGTGGCTGTATGAGACATAAGGAAAGTTGCTCCATCTCTACCCACAAAGGATATCTGCAAAGAAGTCAGCTGCTTTGTTGCCTCGCCTAGCAGCTTCATACAAGACATCCTACTGAGTGCATCTGCAACTACGTTCCACTTCCTAGGACTATAGAATATCTCAAAGTCATAGTCCTAGAGGAAATCAATCCAACTTCACTGTCTCAGGTTCAGGTCCTTCAGAGAGAAGATATACCTGAGACTCTTGTGATCATAGTACATTGTAAAACGTTCATCCATTAGATAGTGATGCCACATCTTCAAGGATAAGACCACCACAGCTAACTACAGGTCATGGGTAGAATAGTTTTTGCTCATGTTGTCTCAGCAGTTGAGAATTATATGCGATCAGTACTCGCTCCTGCATCAGGACACATCTAATTCTGGTCACTGATGCGTCGCAGTAGACTATGTACCCAATTCCCTCCTCTAGAAGCCTCATGATGGGAGCTCTAGTCAGCCTCCACATCAGCTCTTGAAAAATCTATTGGAATTTCTACAACCAAAAAAAATGGTTTCCCCTTCTTCATCAATGCTGATAGTGGTGCTGCAACTCTAGAGAAATATATCACAAACCTCTGGTAGTATCCAGGAAAACCCTGGAAACTCCGTACCTCTGTCACACTCCAAGGTGGATCCCAAACAGGTATTGCCTCAATATTCATTAGATATACTGGAACTATAGCCTCCAATATGACATGTCCTAGAAATTGAACCTCTCAGATCCAGAACTGGAACTTCGAGAGATTACCATAAAGATGGTTCCCTTAAAGTGTATCCAGTAATACTCGCAAATGACAGGAATGCTCCTCCTCGGTAACTGAGTAAATCAAAATGTCATCAATTAAGATTACTATAAAGCTATCAAGGTATGGCTGAATGATCCTATTCATGCGTCCCATGAACATTATTGGAGTGTTGGTTAAACCAAATGGCCTAAAAAAGAACACGTAGTGGTTTTACCGACATCTGAAAGTCATTTTATGCACATATTTATCTCGAACTCTGAGCTGGTGATATCCTGATCTGAGGTCAATCTTCGAGAACCATTGTGATCCCTTAAAATGATCAAAGAGTTCATCAATCCTTGAGAGTGGGTAGTTTTTCTTCACTTTCACCTGGTTTAGGTGCTGATAGTCAACACAAAGCGTCAAGATTCCATCCACCTTCTTGGTGAACAACATAGGGGATGCCAAAGGAGAAACACTAGGCCTAATGAATCCCTTTCCCTGCTAGTCCTCAATTTGTACCCGTAGATCATGAATCTCCACGGGAGCCATTTGATATGCTGGTGTAGATATCAGTGTCGTCTCGGGGTACATGTCAATGTAATAGTCCAGCTATCTATGAGGAGGTACACTCAAAACATCATCAGGGAAGAAATCCGCGTACTAGTCCACCAATACAAGATAATTCAGACTCTCCACATCAACTGATCCAAGGGTAAGGCTAGCCAACTAATGTGAAATCTGCGGTACCCTCTTTTGGGTAAGTCTACCCCACACTGCAAAGTCTCTATTCTCGTCGGTGAATGTAAACCTAGTCCCATCCGTGCGGACACACCACACCTTTTTTCCTAATAGAGTCTATCTGATCATGGACTGTAGATAAACAGTCTATACCCAAGATGAAGTTTTAAGGCCTCGACGCCACTACTAAGAGATCCCATCCAAAGCTCTCACCTCCTAGAGAAAGCTCACACTATCAGCAACAGTGCGTAATCATCGAATCCATTCTCGTAGGAGTCTCTAGCTGTAAGGATCAAGCGAACAGATCCATCGGAATCTCTGAGCTCCGAATGAGGGTGGTGGAAATAAAAGAATGTCTGGAACATTTTCTTATTAGTACTATAACTAAGGTGGAATAGACACAGATCGTACCTCGTATCATCTCTGGAGCACCATGATCGTAGGCCTCAGCTTCCTGGAGCTGATATCTCCCCTTTCAACCTGCTACCTACAGTAGGGGTGGACCTCCTAGTGGTGGTGGTGGTAACATCTCGAATCTTCTCCCACCACCAGCTGCACGAACAGCACCTCTGTCACGTCCGCCTGCTCCCTGCGGACCTCCTCGGTCGAACCTCTGTCTCTTCTTGGGCAGTCCTTAAACTGACTGTTGATCATCCGTACAACGGGTTGGAAATTCACGAGCCATGTGACCCTGCCCGCCAGATGTGTAACACTGCCCACTCATGGTATGACTGGCTCCGCCTTGGGTGCCTCGCACAACCGATCCTAAGTCATGTGGTCGTCCCCCTATAGGTGTGGTCCTGTTGGACCTCTGAGACATCCCTCTGCTGGTATCTGTAGAAGACTCTGTTATGTGAAAAATAGTGGTGGATCTCGCTGCTGGATTCTGCTCAGTAAGAAAACTCTCCACTAGGAGGGCTCTCTCTAACACCCCCGCCTCTGGCGGGATGCTGAGTGAGAACATCGAAGCCCTAATCTCCCGCTTGAGCCCCTGCTAGATGATCCAGACCCCGAAGAATGGGTCCTACACCATATCTGTGGAGTAACGTGATAGGTCAATGAACCTCACTGAGTATTGAGCCACAATCATGTTACCCTGCTATAGATGAATTAGATCATGTATGCACACTGCGCGAAGAGTCGCTGGGAAAAACTCTACCCAAAAAAGGATCTCGAAGTCTTCCCATAGAAGTTTCACCTCATCGTGAACCTGGAGCATCAAGCTCCACCATCTACCCACTTCTTCCTGTAGAAGGATGGCGGTAAGGATCACCAAGAGATCAACTGGTGTCCCTACATGTCGGAAAACTATCACTACGGCCTCCAGCCAATCCTCAGCTTCCTGTGGGTCCATCTCTCCCCTGAACCAGGGGGGCCTCTAGCACTGTAACTCATGAAACATGATCAAGTGGCGTGCACTCTCTACAACTAGGGCTCGTGGCATCGGTGGACCAACGGGTAATGGAACTACTGGTGCCTCCACTGGTTCCTCTACTGGAAGAGGGCCCTACACAGAGGCCTCGTTTCTCGGTGGGCTATCAGTGCATACAACTCTCAGAACCCTAGATGGATGTCTGCATGGAGGCATCCTAAAAAGAAACTTGTGTGCCACATTTAATTAGTTATACCTAGTAAGCTAACTCAAGAGTTCACAAAAAAGAATCTTGAAAACACACACGTTATCAATGTTTCTCATGCACTAAGTCAGAAATCAGAAGTCAGGGTCCTGGTGTATGGATATGTCAGTCACCGCACCAACACTAGATTCCCTAAACCAATAACCACACTCACTATAATTAACACTATTTCTGTTAAAAATAAAGATCACAGTCCTATGTTCTATGGTAGAACCGTCTCATTTGATACCAATTTGTCACGACCTGTCCCCCGGGGCCTGTGTTGTGACTAACCCAATCCCGCCTTCCATAGGCCATGGGATGGTGACTAACACTGAAGGCGTATTCCCCAAAACTGGGAAGGCATTGCCTTTATAACCTGTAACACACACAACCAAGCACAAAACAAGATACAAACTCAAGTAAACAAAATAGTAAAATGAGTGAGTACAGTAAATAAAAAGGGGCCAGAATACAAGCCCAACTAGAAATTACAAGGAAAACATGAAAGTAGAAGACAAATGAATGTACAAGTAACTAGAACAGATCATGTAATCACCCACTAAGGATCCTACCCAAAGAGTAGGTAGAACTCTCGATTGGTCATCTTTGCGGTATGCCTTGTCTAGGTCCACCATTGAGCTACCTCCATTCCTGGTACCCTCATCCTCAGTCATCACTATCTGTCATCTGCATCCAACAGAACAAGTTGTGGGATATCCCGTGTAGGGGTGAGTATAACGATACTCAATAGGGACCCCAAGACCCTCAATGTCTCACAAAATCCGCTAAGGATAATCCAAAAAGTATGAAATCGACATATAACCCTACTTAGGTATATGACCATATATATACATAAGTTATCAAGTAATCCATCTCAATCATGAGGAATCCCAGACGTACAGACTCAGCTCACACCAGGATTATCTTTAGGTATAGTAATAGGTTTGATTAGATGTAACTACTAAATAATATTACTCCATTAAGAGGCTCTGCTGCTAACTTTCATAGAATTTCTAGGAGCTGACACACACTGGATCACTAGAGATGACCCACACAGGATCGCTAGGAGCTGACCCACACAAGATCTCTAGGAGCTGGCCCACACAGGATCGTTAGGAGCTGACCCCCACAATATCTTTAGGAGCTGACCCACATAGGATCACTGGAGCTAACCCACACATGATCGATAGGAGCTAACCCAAAGAGGATCGCTAGGAGCTGACCCACACAAGATAGCTAAGAGTTGTCCCACACAAGAGATCTAGGAGCAGTCTTTTCGTCACAACCAGCTACTGGGTTTCCACACTAGGCTTGCTCGTCTCTGGGAGAGTCTGTTCTCCAAGACACCTGGTCGATTATCAAACTTCCAAGATGTCCCATGAAGAGGTATCTCAGAGGTTTTTCATGTCTTTGGGGTCTCAATGTAACAGACGGTGGGTCAATCGGACGCTCGGTCTATGAGTTATTATCCATTTAGTTCGAGGGGCCCGGTTGGATTCGTGCTCGATCCAACCTTACCATTTCGGAACATTATCCCAAACTCTAGTGGGGTATTCTCAAAGGTAGTATATCGCTCCAATATTTCTATCACCACTCTTGGTTCATCAAACTGACGTCCGGTGCCAAATTTATGGCCAAAAGAAAGTAAATGTGTCTTAGTGGGCCTAGGTCCGGTCCGACCCGGCCCGGCTTGCTGGGCAGCTCGTGAAGGGCCGTGGGGGTCACTGAGGCCATGAGGGCACCGAGGCCATGTGGGGGCCTTGGAGGGCCACTGGTTTCTGCGGAGGTGTGGCTGGGTGTGAGGCGGCTCGGCGAGGCCGCGAGGCGGCTCGGCTTGGGCAGTGACTGTTCGGCCGGGGTGACGCAGTGCGGCCGCGATAGCGGTTCGGGCCACGCTGTGCGGTGAGGCCGCAATGGCAGTTCTACTAGGGTGGCGCGGTGAGGCCACAATGGGGGTTCGACTGGGGCAACATGGCGAAGCCACGGTGGCGGTGGTCACTGAGCGACGCTGTTGTGTTGTCGCCTTCGTCGCAGCCAGTGGTTGTGTCGACCGCCATTCTCTTTCCCCTTCGTGGATGGTCGCTGTCCTCCTCCATCACGAACAACACCAAAATTCATCAAAATAATTACAGAGTGGATGGTCCATGTTAGTGTGGCCCGCAATCTCCGCATTAGAGCTCTAGCAAGTGGCTAAACAAGAACAAGACTATCAGGAACGGGTAAAGGAAAAAAACAATCAAACACCCTCCCTACAATCCTTGTAAATCACTATTCCCAATCCCACAAATGAATTATAAGGGGAGAAAATGGAAATTGATAATCATAATCTAGTAAACCTCTACCTTGGATTGTTCATTGAAGTTGGAGCGGGAAGAAGTTGAAGTTGTTGACATTCATCTTGTCTGCCACACACCTTTAATCTCAGGCTCGTGCATCGGTTCATCAATTTCAAAGAAATTTCTCGTTGGAGGGTGTCCTGAGGAATAAGTAGAAGTCATCATTCTAAATTGGAAGAGCATTATTCATGGAATAATGTGTTCTTCGGTGGAGAGGTTTAATCCTCCATGGTTTCTCCTCTCACAATCCCACCCAAAAAAAGAAAGAGGTGCCAATATAATTAACAAAAAGGATTAATTGTGTTGGAACAACCAAGTTGGCATAATTAATGTACCGCGTTGGAACTATTCATTAGCTCAATTAATTGGCCAAAATTAATGGCACAATTTAATGGGAGGGTGGAATATTGGGGAGTCAGTAGGTTTCTCCCCATTAAGAGGGTTTGGGTGGTCCCCGCCTCTAAAATTCAAATTGGGGGTTTAGGCTCGGGTGGTCCCCACCACCATAACCTCACAAGGGAGGTTTAGTTCTAGTGGACCCCACCTCTTAACATTCAAAGGGTGGTTTTTTTATAGTTGTCCCCACCTCGCAACATCCACATGGGTGCTTCAAAAAAATATATAATATTATACAATTTTATTTTATTTTTATTCTTTAACGAAAAACCCAAAATCTAACTCTCACTCTCAACCAACTGCCATCGAGGTGAAAGTCTCTTGAAGCGAATATTGGCACTGTGATTTCAACGATGCCCTCTGATTTTAATTCTGAGCACTGGTTCAATAGTTATAAAAATTCGCCCATACGTTTACTGAATGTACCCGAAGAAAAGATCAGAAATTTAGTACGGGCACTCCGGTCCCCAGAATCATGCGCCGCTAATATTCACAGACTCTTGAAATTCCAATTTATTAAAAACAATTACATGGAAATTCCGGGTCTTTACACTTTTCCCAAAAAATTATTTTAAAATCTTCCATGTTTATATTAAAATAAAGGAATTTTCCTAATATTCTATAATTTTTTTGTTTTAAAATGCTTTCAAAAGAGAAAAACATTTACATTTGTTTATAAAGTGATTTTATAAGGCATTTGTAAAGTATACTTTACTTCCATGTCAACGTCCTTTAAATATTTTTATCATTCACTATATTTATACTATAATGATATTATCCTCATTATTTACCTGGATAGATTATGATCATGTAATTCTAATTATTTGTTGATGAAAATATTGGAAATCAATATGCTAGTATATATATATATTTATGTTTTAAATGTTGGGGAATCCTTTTTAATGAATAAAAGGACCAATTTTTTGGGGTTGAGGAGACCCATTACATGGCTCATAGTCCTAAAGGGAATTAATACCCAATACATAATGTCTCGTAGGACCAAGGATTTAGAATCCCTATTTCAAGGAAAAAAATACCATTTTTTGGTCCAAAGGGCACTCTAATGGATAGTATTGACATAATATTCATGCTTCTATAGAACCTTATACTATAACAATGTTGTAAAGTACCTTATGCTTTTATAGTTCGATCACAGCTATTGTTTTGTCACAACTAAAATTCGGTTATAGTACTTTCACCTAATAATTTTTGAACCCCTAACTTTGACATAGTATTATAGGATGCTTACAACTAAGCCAAACCCAAACTCCAACTACAAATATAGATATTTGTATTGACTATGTATTGTACTAATTATTCACTATATTTATATGATGAGTTCATTATATTTGGTATGTGATGGGAAGATCATGTTCTATCCCCATGATACATTGGTAGATCTCATGATACAAAATAGCATGGGTATTTGGTCATGCCTTACCCATTTGTGTGTGATGTATTGGAATAAGGCATTGATAGAAAGATTATTATTTTCATCATTTTTCATTCCATTGATATGAAATCTATTATTATTATCCTTTTATTTATAATTAATAACAGTGGATTTATTTCATATTTTTGATATTGATGATATCTTATAAAAATATTTTGATTTTAAAAAGTAATAAAATGAGAAAATTATTTAAATGAAAGTTATTGATTTATATTGGTTATAAGATTATTTGTAAAGATCTGTTTTCATATTTTTCAAAAAGAATCTCATAAATTATGATTTTCCATTATTATTTTTTATGAAATGTGTTATGAAATTTTTGGTAAAATATTTTATTTAATGACTAAGTAAGTGTTTATTTTGAGCATATTGTTTTTCACATGAAAATGAAAACTTTTTCAAAAGCTTTCATGTTTTTTACTTCACTATATGATTTAATTTGTTTTTATATCACCTTCCAAGATTTTTCTTCTCCTAAAATTTTTTCAAATTTTTTTTCATAGGGATTTAAATGAGAAGGAACTATATAAAAGGCTATATTTCACTTTTTGCGTCTTTTAAAAGAAGTGAACATGTTTTTAATGAAATATGAGTATAGATTTTAAAACTGAATTTTTATGGAATGGAACCCTTGTTTTGGATTATATGTGATCATATATACAATCCATTTCTTGTGATTTCTATACACACCCCACCTATGTTAGATAGCCTCTCTGATGCCTAATTATTTTGGGTTCTAGGTTTTCCCAAAACATCTAGGTTGGTGATGTAATAGATGGATAACTACTCTATCTTCCCCACTACCCCTTCTAAATATAATATAGGATATGATATCTAAAGGTAGGTATGATAATAAAAGAATATCATTTAGTGTACTCAAAGTCCCTGTGTTGTATTGGTGTGGTGACATGTTTGTTCATACATGTGGGGTATGTTTCATATTGGAAGACCTTATACGGTATCAATGTGATGAGATATGGTGGGGTCTATGCATTTGTCACCAAAAACTCACTTATACATTATATGTTATCCATTTATTGGATTTTACTATATCCTATTTGTTTTAGGTTGTCTTCCCTTGAAATTATTTATGAGTTGGGTGTGTCTTTTCATATCACATTTTTAACGTAAGGTTAATTAAAATCATGTATCAACCATGAAAAAGGACCTGATAATTTAGTTAAATATATTAAAATAGTTAGTTCATGGTTTTTCTGACCATGAATATAAGACACAAAATTTTTTATGCTTATCTAGTGAAGGGTTAATGGTTGGAATATGGTTTGGTATACTATGTGACAACAATGGGATATTCCTTTTTTTCTGAATTATTATTCTATCCTTCTCTAAATAAACCCTGAACCTTACTCACTTATCACATCACTCAATCAATATATATTATAGAGGAACCACATGAACAATATCCCTCACCACCCCTTCAATATCAAATATCTCTCCCTTTGATTTCATGCCAGATTGTACCATGTTAGGTTTCATCCTCAACCCCTTATTTTCCAACTGATTTTCCTTTATCCTCTTAATAATTATCACTTATTATTGAAACCTAGGTGGGTTTCTAGTTGTAAATATATGTGGTTTCAATTTCTAGGGTGTGTAGTGTGTTCTTTAAGGCTTTATTATTTCATAACCAAGGGTTTTTTCACATCCCTACATCATTGAGTTGGATGTTTTCATGATTTTCTCGTAGGTTGGTATTCCATGAAATACATGGGTTTCCAAATTTTATTTCCATATAAATTATATATTTTATATATTATTTTAAATTTAGAAATGTTTTTATCAAGTATATTGGGGTTTTGAATTTTTATTTATATCCTTTAAATTAATTTTTGATATGGGAAATGATTTTTGGATTTATTCTACATTGGAATTCTATGTGTGTTTTAGAATTTTTTTATAATATTGATTGGTTTAAAATATTTTTTAGTGTTTATGCAATGGTTTAATAGTATTACTACTTCGTATAATGGTTACCTCTTATTTATGGAAAAAATATAATTTAAAAATAGTTATTGAGAACTGTTGTTGTGTGATTTCCTATTATTACTAGATGATGATAAATTAAAAGTCGGTTTACAATGATTTTTCCTATAAAATAATATTTCCACACCTACAAGATGTTTTTTAAATTATTTTTGAGAAAAATAGGTTTTAAAATGGATTTCCAAGTGACTTGAAAGAGGAATCTAATTTACTATGTTTCATTGAGTGCATGTGCCCCAAAATTATTGTGGAATGGATGGTTGGATGAGTTTTATTATTTGGGAACATGAGAGACCTTAGGTTAGTGGGTGATAAGACATGTGATTCCCTTGTTTTAGGCTTGACCTAGATATAGGTTATTTTTTGTGATTCCACAATATGGCTAAGGCATTACTACTAATTTAGGATCACCTAGGCCGCCCAATGTTTTATGATCAAGTCCTAGTTTTCGTTGGAACTTATAGGTAATATCTCTTCCCTTATTTCCTATATTATTCTCGTGATTATGAATTTTACTTTATGATCACACTCATAGTTATTTTCTTTCTCATGGTATATCTAATAGTTCACTTCACCATTTATTTAACTTGATTATTTTTATAATATGGGAATTTTTAGGGGAATTGGTTTGCTTCATGAGATTATTTCCAAAAAATGGTTTAGAAAAATGTTTTTTAAGGGATTGTTGAAAAAGGGAGTTATCAATGTGATGTTCTAAATAGAATTATTAAAGGGTTTTTTAATATTTCTCAAAATAATTTAATGAGTTCTAAATTAATATTTTAAAATTTTATTTATTTTTATTTCTTAAAAATAATGAAAAACATGATTTTAGATAATTTAATCTCAAACTAGTTGTTCTATAATGGATTGTAAAGGCAAACACATAAATTCTATGATGATATAAAACTGATTTATGAGCTTATTACCTACTTAAATATTTATATTTCTATAGACAGAGTTGTTCTAACAGGTAGGGACATTGATTTAGAGGAGTTTCACTTTATGGACTCCATCATTTGGGTGTTGAGTTAGTTGGTGAAGTATGAACTCAGGTCACAAGAAGATCTTGATACAAATATGTTGGTTTTATTTTTTGTCTTATAATATTCAACCAAGTATAATTCCTTAACATTTTAATTTCAATGTAGTTGGTATCTTTGTGATCTTTTATTTTTTTTATGTTCAGTTTATATTTTTTATCTCATTTTCAATAGATTCCCATTGTATGGACACACCATTATTTATTTTTAATTAAATTATTATACTGATTAACTATTATTTACATAAGTAAAATGATTCACATGTAATATATATGAATGATATAGAACCTTTCTCCAGCTCATGGGGATGTAAAATTCCCCCTCGACCTCATGGTGAGTTTAGTCAGGTGAAAATTCATGCTTTCATGGGTCTGTTATTACAAATTCTATCAGATCATAGGTTCTTAAAAGAACCTTGTTTTATATAACACATAGTTGTTTTTAAGATTATTTTTCATTGTGGTGATATGATTTTTAGGACTTAAATGTTATTTAATGAGATGGTTCCTGGCGACCAGCATTTGAAATAAAACTTGAGACACTGTGGGTAGTTGAGATTTGAGTCTCGATTTGTAAGTTCTATTCATAATTTTATTTTATGTATTTTGACATTATTTGATGATATGTTGATCTCCCTTGAGTGTAACCATGATTTTGGGGGACCCCTAGATCTGTATGAGTAAAACAGAAGAAGAATCTGACCTGCAATGTTAACTCACATGGTTTAGAAAACCACAAAAATCCCACGAAGATTGGACATGGAACCATTCCATGTTTTTTAAATGGTTGGTTTATTTTTTTCCATACCATGCAGATAAATTATTTACAACTCTTTTCTTTCCCAATCTTGACCATTTCACCTCCCTTGCTTTCTGAATTACTCCAAATGGTGATTATCAATATTATAAGGTTCATTAAGGGAGTATTCTATTGATAATTGATGTTTCTAGGTGAAATTTTATAACACCTTGAGATTTTAAAATAACAGTATGTTTGATATCGTATTAGAATTGAAATACCATGTTTATGAGAACCACAATATACTACTAATATATTTTTATTTAATATAATAGTTACGGAATAGCCGTTGAATTAGTGGGTATGAATTTTAATAACTGAATTCTAAAACATATATATAAATTAACAACAATTTTTTTATGATTAATGATTTGAAAATAGACACTCAAATTTTAGTAAAGTAATTTTATTCTTCAAAAATTTGTTTTCTTCAAAAATGATTTTAATTTCTTTTTTTGAGAAAATAATATAATTAATTTTTTCCCAATTTTATAAAATTTAATAGATAAAAACGAATTAATTTTTGAAATTATGATATGAGAATTATCTTTGGTTGAATGTTTCATATTTTTTATGAAAACATTGATTTTTTAGTGAATAGTGAAAATAATGCTTTTATTGGAAAACATATTTTTGCCTCAATAATGTAGAAATAATTATTCTGTTTTAATATGGTTTAAAGAGAAAACTATATTTATTATACAATAAATAACCCAAATAATTTTATTGGAATAAATTTTAAGTTTTAATTTGGTACAAATATATATTTATACTTAAAAATAGTTTTTTAAAGAAACTAATTTTTCTATTTATTTTCTGATTTTATCTTATATTGATTTCATCCACTTATAATTTTTTTATGTTGAAAAATGTGTTCAACATTTAAAATATTTAAGTCCAAATTTGGAAAATAATTTCATTATGAACTAAATCGATAGTAAAAAATTGTAACAGTGGTAAGTGTCAATCATGTAAATAAGGTTATATATAATTGAATAAGGACCAGGAAATGATCTTAAAACTTGTTTAAATTTTATTGTATTACTATATTTCATCCAAAAAAATCTATTTTCTGAATATATTACATTTTTATTTCATTTATAACTTATTATTACCTTCATTAAATTAATGTGAGAGATATTGATAAAAATATCACTTTTTCTCTTTCAAAATCTATAATATTTGATGATATGAATAAATAAAACTTATGTTTGATTATATATAATAGTAAAAAATATAAATGATTTATTTTTATCATATTAATTTATTTATATTTTTCAGTTATTTAATAATTTCCTTAAATTCATGTGCAATAGTAGTACAATATTTATTAAATTAATAGATAAATATAATAAATGATATTAAAAATACGTAAAGTGAACTAATTTGAATGAATTAATGTGTTCCACTTATTATATATATATATATAAAATTTTAGGTATGTTTTAATGTATTATATTCTAATTCTCCATTTTTTAGGTATTTAAAGTCATATTAAATGAATAGTGTTAAAAATGACATTGATGATATTTAATAATAAATAATATTTTAATAAATGACTTAAAATTCGTAAAAAATATTAAATTCAACCAAATTAATGAGATATGTTTTTAAACATAAACCATGGATCATTTATTGGTCGTTTTAAATTTTATAATAACATTATTAACCCTTAAATGATAAAAAACATTAATATTCAAGTAATTGTCAAAAGCCTTAAAAGTGGGTTAAAACTAAAAGATAAGGATGAAAACATACCCAAAACATGTATAAATATTTTATCAAATTATTTAAACATTTCATCATCATAGATTTGAATTATATCAATTATGATTCATTTTGACATTAAAAATAATTTATATTAATTTATTATTACAAGAAATTATAGGAATTCCCTCCATCAATTATAAAAGGACACTTATCATTTCTCTTATTTAGTCCACATTGAGACATATAGATCTAAAATAATCTATCCTTTACTATTATGAAAATAATTCTACAAGTTATATAGGTTATTTTCCTTCCAAAATACAAACCCTGTGCCCCATAAGAAGATACATGAAAGAATACCACCAAAGAAGAGGTAATCATATTTCCAGACTCCTTAAAGTTTATTCCTTCTTATACATTTTCTTAATGAGTTCTACCCATCCTAAAATAATAACTAAAATCTCATAAATATTTTTTATTTCATTATGATCATGCTAAAACCATAAAACATCTCTTTTTCATCCTATGAATGCAAAAATAGTGCTTATGTGTATGTATAACTCATTGTCTCCCTGAAGTGGTGTAATTCATTTTCATCGCCACATTTCATGGATGGTTAAATAAAGGAACTAATGATTACATATTTTATTTTAGAAGTAAATATTATTTTGGAACTATAATTCCATATATACCTTCTTAACTTCTAATCCATTGAAAAATGATAATGTCGCTCATTCGTACGTGTGGAGTACCACCTCAATGAAGCGATGTGATCCATTTTTCATTTACACTTTACATGTAAGGTGATAGAGATTTATTTTAGAACTATATATGATATTAAAATTATTCTTTAAATATTAATTATTATTCACCATTCTTTCATTCTACCCATCAAAAAGTAAAAATTGCATTCATGTGTACATATGACCAACCTTCTCCATAAACAGTTTAGTTAATTTTTATATTTATATCTTTTAAGGATGAATCTGTCTCTATCTCTCTCTATATATTCCATATATATGATACTTATATTTTGAATATATTTTTGGATATTGTTTATTAAGTACTGAAACTACCAAATCAATACATACATGATGAAGTAATTAACAAAAAAAAACAATTATAATAATAAAAAATTACTAAGAAATTGGTGATAAAATAATATAAATAGATCAAATATGATATTATAGTTATGAATATGATTATTATTTGTAATTATAATAAATATAAATTTATTATACATGAGGTTAAACCACATTCAACTAAAGGGAAACATGAATTAATATTTTTTTGTCTCAATTTCCAATCCATTGAGAAATATTTATTAATATTCACCTATTTACTTTTATGTAGTGTATATGCTACCCATATGAGGTTTTTAACATGAATATATATTTATTCATGATGATTAAATATTAAATTAAATTTAATATTTCAATATTAATGTTAAAAAGGAAATCCAATATTATTTCTCTTATTAATCAAGTATATTTATCTTCAATATCTATATTTTTTACCCTTTTCAAAAGATCAATTTATTGAATAAAATGATTTATTAAGGATATTTTATGTTATCATTTAATTTTTACATGGTTTTTAAGGATCATTTATAATTTTTTACAGAAAGGATCATTTTCAACATTCTTTAAAAAAATAAAAAAGGAATGTTTTCTTTTACGGTATGTGGAGTTAGATGTCATTCTCACCACTATAACCATTTTACACCAATTCACTTATTCTATATGCTTTCAATGTTTTTAAAAATAAAATTATTCAATAAAAAATTATTTTAAATGATTCATTTCTATTTTCATTGATTTATTAAACGAATCATTTTTTTTAAAATATAATTATTTTTATGGCCATCTCTCATATCTTGATTAATCTCATGTACATTCACTTTCTCTTGAAACATTAACATTAATATGATCAATTTAAAATTTATTTCCCTTAAATATCCATATTATTTTTTTATCATGGATATAATTATTCTCTAAATCATATACTATTTATATATTTGTTGTTTTTCATTGAGAGTGATTTGATTTACTGGGGAATTATTGATAATCTCTAATATTTTCTTGATATGGAAATTTTTAATAAGGTACATTATTTACAATTTTAAGTTAATCATTCAAAATATGGGGAATTCATTAGATATGAAGGGTGGATTGGTTTCAAACTTATATATCCCCTCAATGCATCAATAGTTCTTATGCGAAAAATCACTAAGCTAACATTAAATGGATTTCTATGGTATAACTTCTCTTTGATTAAAAAATCTTAGCCCAAGGTTTTGACGGTATTTATATCATGATATCTAAAATCATGAAATCCAATTTTACAAATTTCATTCTATGAGAATTCATTTATTGTTATTTGTGAGATTACCATATTGATATTACCCATTGATGCATTTAATGCTCATTATATTGATTCAATGGAATGTTTTTTAATTTATTTACCATGGTATATTGAATATTAGTTATTTATTAATATTATCTTTTACTATACATAACTCTTATTGAGAATTTTAACACACCCATTACATTTTTCTTTACTCCAGGTTAGGAAGATGTATATTATGAATAATACCAAAGAGGAAAGAATTTTTTTATGCTATGCATTTAATATTTCCCTTATAATGTGGGAATCATGTATGTAACTAGTTCTTTTAGACTACAAATATGATCAATCCATTAGGATGAGATCCTTTATATAGTATACCAATGTGACAAAGTAGACCCAAAATCTAGCATACTAGAGGTAAGGTATAAACTATTGGTATAAAAGGATATTTAGTTGGAACCATATGAAATACATTTTAAGTAATCATAAGTAACATGAGAATTATGATAATCCTATATAGTATTTCATAAATGTTATCACTAAATAGATTTTATTTTATAACTCAATATTCATTATGATTATGAGTTAACTCAGTGTGTTCGATATTTTTGTGATGGAATATAATGGATGAACTAGAATCAACACTCATAAAAAATATAGCAATTTTTATACTAAGAAAAAAATATAGCTAGTGTTGGAATTGATATGATCATGGGTATATTAGGGCTATTAACTTAGGTTATAATAAATAACCTTTCCCATATGGGATAATTTATTGTTCCACAATGTGATGCACTATTTCATTAAAACAAAATCCACTATATATTAGTGGAAAAAATAATCCATTGGTATCCAAGAAATGGATTAAATATATCAAAAGGATATTCCAATCTTTAGGATTTAATGAAAGTGAAATTGTTATTATGGTAGTTTATCTATTAAAAGGATATGCCAATAATTAGTGGACATTGATACATAATTCTAAAGAGGCTAAAGAAAATTAAAGCATGGAATGGAAACATTATAATGTGATTTTCTTGGAAAAATTCATCCCTCATGAATAATGAGATAAAATGGAGTGGATATTGGTTACATTAAAGAAAAAGTTATATGAAATTACGGAATATTATGAGACCAAATTTACAATATTAGACATGTATTCTTCAAACTAAATATGTAACCGTAAAATAATGATTAAAAATTTCTTTGATGGGATTATGTAGAGTCTCATATTGGAACTTCCCTTATAAATTATTTAATCATATCATAATATGGTAACAAGTTTTACCATCATGGGGATATAATTCTCCATTCAATATATTTTTAATGTAAATCATGAGAAAAATATGATGACTAAGAACCAATTAAAATTAAATTATGTGATGGAATATAAGTAAAGGACAGAACTTACCACATGTGATAATTGCTAAAATCAACACCCCAGTATTATATTTTAGGGAATGAGAGTTTCGTTTATGTGTGGGGAGAAAGGACATCAGCAATGTGAATGAAAGGGTAATAATTAAACCTCTAATGTAAAGTATTTACACTATAAGGAGATAGGGTATTATTCAATCTAATTTCGCAAGAATTAATGGAATATATCACATAATAATCCTAGGGGAGAAGTCCATGATTATACTATTACTGCAAATGAAATGGAATTATTAATATGCTAGTGTATTTGGATTGATTATTTTTTTATCAATGATATTTTAATTATAAAAATAATGAAACATATAAGTATTATACTATAGTATGCTAACTTTAAGTATTTGAAAGCATATTCATAATGTTAACTATGACCTGTAGAATTTATTTATTGGTAATGTGGTATTTTATGAATATACCATGATTGATGGATAAAGAACCCTTAATATTTTTCTAATGATGACTTAATAATGTTAAAACGGATTCACTTTAATAAAGTAAATGAGATATTATTTCTAACATTGAAAATGATTACTGATTTGATGACGAATTATTTTATGACGGAGTTACTATATTTATGTATTTACGAAATGAATTAGATAATATGATATTTTATTTAAGGAATAAGGATAAATTTAATTTTTTGAAATAGTTATATTTTCATTCAGGTTTGATGATGACTAAGTTATTAATATGGTTTAATATATACAGTGATCAAGGCATTCAAAAGTTTGGTATGTTATATTTATAGCTATGTTATTTTTTTGAGTTCGTTATTTGGATAGTAAAATAAACCCATGAATTTAGTAAATAGACCTTGAAATAAAAATATTATCAAATTACATTATGAAGAATCAATGGTCTATTAACTCATAAATGATTTATTGTTTTTTGAGGGTTAACTTCATCATGACCATGTTATTTTTCATCCTCTAGTAATCCTTAGGCATTATATTTCTCTTCTATATCATTATTTTAAGTACCTAATGATGTTATACTATTTTGAAACCTAGTTTGGTGGTGAAATTTATATATCCCATTCCATATTTTTAAAAAGATGTTTTAAACCATTTTTATGATTTGGATTTTACAGAAAAGAATTTTTAAATTTCAACCCCTTGAATACCAATAGTAAGTTCAAATTGAAAGGATGTAATTTATTGAATGTGGGGAGAATACAACACCACAATATTTTAAAATAACCCTATTTTTGATAGAATACAGGATACATAACACATTTTTTAAGAGATCAATGATATAATCTTAAAATATTATTATTTAACAGAATATTTGTCTCCTAGATATTGAATTAGTGGTTATGAATAGTAATAACCCAATTATGAAATATATTTATATAAATTAGTTACTGAATACAACTTTATTGGTTAATTATATTGGAAATAAACACTCAAGTTTTAGTAAAATCATTTTATTCTTCGAAAATAAATTTTCATAAAAAATGTTCTTCATTTATTTTCTGAGAAAAAAATATAATTAATTTTGGAGGCTTTTTAAAAATTTATTTGAAAAAATGTACTACAATTTTAAAATTTGATGTATCAAAAGTAACTTAGGGTTAATTTTTTGGATTCTTCTAAAAATATTTATTTTCCAGTGAATAATGAAAAATACTGCTTTTATTGAAAACTATATTTTTGTCTCATGCATGTAGAATGTTCCATTTTTATGATAGTTTAAAAAGAAAATTAGATATATTATATTATAAGTAACCAATTATGTTAATTGGGAGAAATTTAATGTATGAATTTGGTATAAAAACATTTTTATACTTTAAATGCCTTTTCTTAAAAAAAAATCTTGTGTTTTGATCTTTTAAATTAAATTAATTAATTGAATCCCTAAGAATTGAATTTGGAAAAATCGATTCCATATTTGGAATAATGAGGTAAATATTTGGAAAATAAGAAACTTTTATTATTTTTCATTATGAATATTGACCATAGTAAATAATTGTCACCATAATAAGGGTTAATCAAGTAGTTAATGTTAACAAAATATGAAAAAGACTATAAAATTACACAAAAAAAAGAAATGGTTTTATTATATTTGTATACATCATCCATAAAATACATATTTCAAATATATGAAGGATTTTTTCAGTTATCTCTGATTTTTACCTTTATAATATTTAAGTGAGAGATAAGGACAAAAATACCACTTTTCTTCTTTTAATATCTAAAATATTTTATGATTTTTATAAATAGAACATATGTATGATTAAAAATATTAATTGGAAATATAAATTATTTATTTTAGTTATGTTAATTTATTTCAAATTTTTAGTGATTAATTAATTACCTTAAATTCTTGTGCAACACAAATACAATATTTATTCAATTAATCAGAAAATAAAATAAATGATTTTAAAAATACTAAAATCGACATAATTTGAATGAAACAATGTTTCCCATGAATTTTATAGATCTATATGACATTTTAATGAATTTTTAAAGGATTATATTTTAAATCCCCTTTTTCCATGATGTATTTAAAGTCAAATTAAATGAATAGTGTTAGAAATGCCGTTAATGATATTTTATAATAAATAATAATTTATTAAATTATTTAGAAGTCATTAAAATATTATAATAATAAAAATATTGTATTATTTTAAACATAATCTGTAGTACATTTTTTTTCATTTATCATCGTATGGTGAAATTATTATCCCTTAATTGGTAGAAAACATTAATATTACATTAATTACGAGAAGGGTTAATGGGGTTGAAACAAAAACAAAAGCATTAAAACATACCCAAAACTAATTCAAATTTTATTTTATGAAATTATTTAGACTTATCCTAATATTATATTAAATTAATATCATTTTGGATCCATTTGGGATAGAAAAATAAATTATATTTTTTTAATTATTCCATTATAAAAGGACACTTCTCATTTCTGTTCTTTACACCACTTTGAGGCACATTAATCGACCAAACCAAAACCATTACTCTTATAAAAACTCTTACAAAATATTTAGAGGATATTTACCATAAAAATACCAACTTAGTTCTCTTAACAAGATATCTAATGTATGTCTACTAAAAATATGTAAACATCTTTACCTACTCTTTCAAGTTTATTTCATCTTCTACTTACAATTAATGCATTGTACCTATCCTAAAATAATAAATCTAGGGTCATAAATATAATGAGATGAATTTATGATTATGTGAAAAAATTGAAAATCTCTTTTCCATCCTTTGAAAAGAGAATACATCGCTCATACGTACATATAACTTACCATCTATATGAAGTGGTGTAAATTTGATTTCTCCCCCAATTTATTTAGATGGTTAAAAATATTTAATGATTGAGTATATTTGATATTTTTGAGATAAATATGATTATATGAAAATAATATCATATATATAGCTTCATACAATACAATTTTTCAGAAAATGATAATGTTGCATGTGCATATGTGTAAACTACCACCTCCATGAAGTGATGTGATCCAATTTTCATTTAGGATTTACATAGACGAAAATGAGGATGGATGTAATAAAAATATTTTATATATATGATAAAATAATTATTCTAAAAATATTAATTACTATTCACCATTCTTTCATTCCATCCATCAAAAAATTAAAACAGATTCCATGCATACGTACAATCTACTATCTCCATTAACGGTGTAATCCATTATTATATCGCTATCTTTTACGGATGACTATAAATATCTATATATTGAATATATATGATATTTATACCCTTAATAGAATTTTTTAGATGATATAACATGGATCAGAATTATCGAATCAAATCATACATAAGAAACATAGTTGTTAACACCTGATATAATGATAATAATAAAATATTAATAAAAAACTAGTGAAAATGTAATAAATGGATCATATATGATATTATTGATCTGAAAATGGTTCTGTTATATAATTATAATAAATCTAAATTTATTATACATGTGGTGAAATATCATTCAACTAAAAAAAACTTGAGTAATGATATTTCATCTCAATTTATACTCCATTTGAGACATATTTATTAATATGTACCTATTTACTTTTATGTGTCTTATAAATTACCTTCTAGAGGTTCCTAAAATTAATATATTTTTATTCATGATGATTAATGTTTCAAAACAATTAAATCTCTTCATATTAATGATTAAAAGAAAAGATGATCTTATTTCTCTTCTTGATTAGGTATATTTTTCTTCAAAGTCCAATTTTTTTAATTTTTTTGAAAGGCCCCCTTACATACTAAAATAATTTATTAAGAAAATGTTATGTTATCCGTAAATTTTTACATTTTCTAAAAGTAATTTATTTCAAATTTACCTAAAATGGTCATTTTGGGCTTTCATTACAAAAAATATAAATAGAATGTTATATTTTAATAAAGATGGTGTTAGCAGACTTTCCTTACACCATTGTTGTTTATTCCCATTGGATTCTTTTACAAGAATTAAATGTTTTTATAAAAAAACTATTTAACAAAAAATTATTTAATTTATTTCATTTCTATTTCATATATTCTATTAAATAATATATTTTATAATAGAATCTGATTTTTTTTTGTCAGATCTCATATATTGATTAATCCCATGGAAATTAAATTTCTCTGGAAACATTCATTTTCTTGGGATCATTTTACATTTAATTTCCCTTAAATAACCATATTATTTTTATCATTTATATACTTATTTCCTAAACTATATAACATTTCTATATACCGTGTTTTAAATTGAAATCTATTTGATCGACTTGAGAATTATTGATAATCATTATTCTTTACTCGATATGGAAATTTGTTAATAAGTAATATTTTTTATTAATTTAATTTTATCATTCAAAATATGGGGAATGAATTAGATATGCAATGAATGATGGGGCCTGTAATTGTTTAACCCCTCAACTCCTTGTTAGGTCTCATGAGACAAATCAATATACTTTCATTATATGGTTTTATGCTATATACCTACCTATTGATTAAGATATATTGGAACAAGGATTTGATAGTATAGATATCATGATATCTGAAATCATGATGCCCTATATTAATAAATTCATTCATTGTGAATTCCATTATTAATAACTATGAGATTAATATGTTGATATTATCCATGAATTTATTTTGTGATCATGTTATTGATTAAATGTATTTTTTAGTTATTTACCATGCTATATTGATTTTAAATTATTAATTAATATTAGATTCTATTTTACGTAACTCTTACAGGGGTCCTGAGTTCACCCTTTATTTGTTTTCATTTCCCTAGGTTATTAAGAAGGATATTATGAATAACATAAATGTTAAAATAATGTTTTTATTTTATTTAATTTCTGATGTAGTATTGAAATCTTGTATATATCTTGTACATCAAGACTAGTAAAATAATATTTCATCTGGGATGATATCATTCATATCTTATACTAATGTAATAATGTATAAACCATCTATGTTATAATGGAGTGTTGTTTTTTAAAATTTTAGTCAGTATATTTCCCTTATTATTTGGATTTCATCTTCATGGTTTAGTTTAATGATGTGGGAAATTGGTATTGTGCGAGTAAATGGTAATGTTTAAAGTTGTGTTTTTAAAAATTGATTTTTTTGTACTGTAAAAATAATTTTCTTAAGGAGAGGATAGATTTTTAAACCTATATTAATGTTTTAAATATTGGATTCTAAAAAACAATTAAAATATTTCTAAGGATGTAAAAGTAGAATTCAAAAAATTCTCTTTTAGTTATTTTGAGAGGTCTAATTTAAGAAAAAAATTTCTATAGTTGGATTTTGAGTATTTTGGATATAAATGGTACTCATTTATCATATTTTTAGGTGATTTGGAGAAAGTTAACAAGGGTTTTCCATGATGTTTTTTATGTTTGAAATTATAAATTAATTTGTGAAATTTTGGTTTCTAAAATAGTTAATATATTGTTTTTGTAAATAGATATTTTAATTAGTTTTTATATGAAATGGGGTGTTTTATTTGTGCATTTTATTGTGTTTTTGGTTTTAGACATGTTATTTGAAAAATGGTTCAGTCTTTTTAAGGGTTTCTTTATAAAATGATTGTTTTAATTTTGAAAATTTGGAAATGTTTTTTTAAATAGTGATTTGAAATATATTTGTTTTAGTGGGTGTATATTTTTTCCTCATTGATTAGATGAGGGGTTTTTTGTTTGAACTAGGAAACAGGAGTAGATGGGTTTATGTTTTTAATTACTTTATATATACCACTGAAAATACCTAGTTAATGGTGGAGTGTCAATCTCTAAGAGAGATCCTTATAGTACCTTTCTCCATTGTCTTCATGTAAATCATTTTTTGGAATTTGGGATGAATATCTACTTTGTAGTTGGAAATTTGTTTCTTGGGATCATTGATTATAATGACTTTATCATTCAAATCTATTGAGAAAAATCTCGATTGATTTATTCATTAGATTAAGTATTTGGTTAATCGTATATAATTTTATGGCTTTTATGATGATGTTACTTCAAAATTGTTTTGATACTTTATTTTGTTAAGAAGATAGAAATGTGATTACATTCCAATTTTGAGTAATTTTGAATTATAAGTCTTGGGGGTGTGTTTTTAGGAATGAGACAAGTGGAACTCTTATCTTAGGTAATGATTTGGTTAGTGTTATATTATTAGTTTGGGTTTACTATAAGAGAATATTTCAAGGGTGATTTTCCCAATTTACTCTCACTAGACCCAAGTATTGATCCTATATTATTCTTGCTGATATATGTCATTGTGTGAGTATTTTTTAGTTAATTATTTCTTATTCAACCTATTCCATATTGAGTGATTTGTTTAATGAGGTATCTCTTCTATGGTCTTTCTTCAGATGGAGTGTATTTGTTTTTTTGGAATAGTTCATGGTTGATATTTACATGGTAATTAGGAGATATACTCAAGATTTTATTGGATGTTAGTGATTTTCCTTAGGGTCCTTTTATCTTTTGTTGAGTCCAATGTGAAAATATTTCCCCATTTTTATGTTTTAGGAGTATTTTTTGTCTTGGTAGAATCTCAAATATAGTGACATTCATAAATAGTGGGGAGACAAGCATAAATGATTCCCTTTCTATGGGATCCTTCGCCATCCTTTAATGTTAGGTTTATTTGGATATAGGTTGGTGTTGTTTTGTTTCTCAAACCAAGCCCAAACCCATTGATTTATTTTCTTCCTATGGGACATGAATATTTTCTAGTGGATTTATTAGGAGTCATCAGTAATTCTTCAAGCAAGGATAAAATTTGGTTCTTGTAGTAAACCTAACCTTCACATTGGAGAGTTTTGGGTGTTTAAAATTAAGCCATGGTCCTTAAATAAATTAGGATTTATTTTGGTTAATATCAGCATTTTACATAGTTTTATAAGATCTAATTTTTTAATATGGGGTGCAGTCTCGTAATTTTATTGATTTACCATTCTTATTAGAATATTTCTATGCGTAAAAAGTGGTATTATGTAGAGAATTATGATAATTCAATGTCACTAAACCCTTTTAGTTTATCCATTTAATAGATTTTATTATCTCATTTTGGTGTAATCTCTTTGAAAATTCCAATACATGTCTTATATTATCTCAAATCCTATGATGAATTTATAGGAGGACCTATAATTTCAACAAGTTATACAATAGACTATGTATGTCTAGTGAAGGATGAACAGTATGGTAAATCATTCACTAACTGTGAGATATGCCTAGGTTTTATTTTAAAAAAATTGGGTAATTTATATTCTACCCTTCCTTAATTATAACATCCTCCTTACTCCTCTCTCCACCAATTTATATTTAAATTCTAGGGAGGACCATTGTATGTGACCTAACTCACCTCCCCCTTTATCCTCCAGCCTCTCACCCTCTGATTTGATGTCGGATCATTCTATGCAAGGTTTCCTCCTCCTCTCCTCTTCTATTACATATATCTTTCCTTCCCCCTCTCAAAACATCTCAATTAAAAGTGGACCCTGGGTGGGGGTTTAATTTTAAATAAATTTTTCAATTTTTAGTGTATATAGAGTGTTCTTTTGGTTTTGATCATTTTTTAATATAGGGTCTTATTGAATCTTCATGCTATTGAGGTAGGTGTTTCTATATTTTTCTCTTATCTTAGTGAACTATGTCATTCTTAGGAAACTGAATTAATTTCCCCCAAAAATTATTCATTAAATATATTCTTTTAAATTGATAAATGGTTTTATTAAATAAATGATGTTTGGAATGGGTATTTATAGCATTTGAACTAATATTTCCATGTGTAAATTGATAGGGATTTCGAATTCACTAAATATCCATGTATTTTTCAGAATTGTTTTATGTTTTTTGTTGGTTTCACATATTTATATTGTTTTTGTGATATTCTAATAAAAATATGACTTATTGAACTATAGGTTACCTCAGATCTATTGATGAAATATAATTAAAAATAATTATTGGGACTGTCGTATGTGATTTGCTTTTAACACTAGTTAGTGATGGTTGAAATTTTATTTCCGATTGGGTTTCCATAAAAAACAAGTTTCTACACTCTAAATGTGTTAGTTAAAATATTTTAGTAAAGTTTTTTGTTTTAAGATGGATTTCCAAGTTACGTGAAAGGTGAATTTAATATACTATGTTTCTTTGAGTGTGGGAATTTGGAACTTATCAAGGAATTGATTGTTGGACCTATTTTATTCTGTTGTCACATGGGACACCGTAGGTAGGTATGTGACCATATGACTATGACCCTTCTTGGGGTTGTTCTAGTGAGGGCTTGAGAGGCACATAGCTTTACTAATTTTTTATGATCATATAGATCAGCCATTTTTCTATGACTGATTCATAATTTCATTTGGAAACTATTAGTCAAAGCTCTTCCCATGTTTTCTATATTGATATTATGATGATGTATTTTACATTATTCCCGCACTAATATTATTTTTCTTTTTCATGGTATATCTGATAGATCAAAACCCCATTTATTTTAATTAAATATTTGTATAATATTGGAATTTTTGTGGTAATGGGTTTCATTCTTGGGATTCAATCCTAAAATGTTTTTCAAAAAAGGTTTTGGAAGATAATGTTTAAAAAGGGATTTTTCAAATTCATGTTCTAAATTATATTCATAAAGGGAGTATTAATTTTTCTCCAAAATATTGTCTTCATTTTTAAAATTGGATTTCAAATTTCTGTTGTGTTGTATTTCTTTAAAATAATAATAAAAATCTAATTTTATATTATTATATCAATAAATAGTGTTTCTAGAATTATTTTTCAAGGGAAACACGTAGAATCTAAAATTATATCCTATTAAGCGTTCAGCTAATGCCTTACGTACATCACTAAATTCCAATAGACCGATTAGTTATTAAAGGTTTGGGAATTGATTTTGAGGAGTCACTCTTATGGGAATCCTTCATCTGAGTGTCGAGTTAGTAGGTGAAGTGTGACCTAAGGTGACCAATATAACTTGATCTAGGAATGTCGGTTTTGTTTTATTTCTTATATGTTTCATCCATGTTTTATTACATATAATTTTATCATTAATGTTGATTTAAAGATTATTGTTCAACCATTTTATTTATCTTCATTTGAAACTGCTATTTATTTTATTTTTCATAGATCTCAAATACATGGAAACACCATGACATAATTCTTGTTAAATTATGGTACTGATTAAATATTATTTGTCTAGATGAAATCATTCTAATTGAACATATTTGGACACATGCAAACTTGTTTATACCCCTACAGATTGGGAACACCTTTCGATCCTAAGGGATAACAAGGTTAGGTGATGCGATATGTTATCCAAATCCATTTCATTATAATGCATAGTAGGATGAGGTCTTGAACATGATGTCCCTCATATTCACAATACCCTACTATACTGTATATGTGATGTGTAGAAGATAAATGATATGTGGTAGTGTATATGGAATGATGAGGATGATATTTCTATTTTATGGTTTTGATATGAGATATGGTGTTTTGTGACATAAATAGAAAAGTGATTGGGAGCACATGATGTCTGATGTTATGATGTGAGAGTGACAAACTTGTGGGGAATCAGTTTCAGGTTACATTCTTGTTATATTATTTGTTATTTTTTATTCTCAGATGGGATATTTGGGTGAGTGAGACCTAGTGGATATGGGTCACAGTTTACATGGTAGGTAATTTTTGGTTCTCAAATGTATTCTCTAGAGCATTAGTACGATTCCTCTATATTTCCATGAGAGGTCTTACAGATGATTTTTTCAAGTATACATGTTATGAAAACCCCTAAACCTATAATATGTATTATAGGTTTATAGGTGGGATTTTTTGGTTGATATAGATAGTACAATCATTGATCTAGGATATATAGTTGGAATATCTACCTATGATTTTTTTTGTATTTTATTTAGAGACATTTATTTTTCTGACACATCATGAATTGTGGATTTTTGTTGATTTTTCATATTCATACTATTTTGTTTATTGGAATATTTTATTATTATATTCTAGAGATTTATGAGGGTAATGACTTCCATTTCAGTAAATTATATCCCTAGTTATAATCACCACCCATTTTATTTTTGGGTGTAGGCTTCAAGGATCACACTCATCCTCACTACAATATTAGAAGGGGTTCCCAATATGGGATGGCCATGAAAAATATGGTGAGACTAAATCCCCTTTGAATTACAAAGTGTCATATTCATTCCATTGTAGACACTTATCATGAACTCAATGATCCATTTGGGTTGATTCAACTAATGAATGGTTCTCAATGATTATATTTTGTTATAAAATAAAGTAATTATGTGGCTTTAAGAGTTACAAGCTTTATTTTTAGTGTTTTCTTATGGTTACACATATCTAGGAATCCCTTATTAAGGATACCATACGAATAAGGGTTATTTTATCTATATTATGGATTAATAAAAGAGTCATATTCACAACCTTCAAAGATTCATATATGATATGATTAATTTGATGACCTATATATATAGATAATTGGTGAGAGGAACTCAAAATAAGGCATATTTTAGTGTGAATTATATATCTTGACCCACTAATTGATATGTATAAAAATTTAAAGGTGTTATCATTTTAGTAGAAGAATATTTATTAATCATTTTTAAACTAATATTAAACATAACACTCATATAATAAAATAATTTTTTATAGAAAATGACATTGTTATCATTGGAAATTACTTTAATATCAATTTAAATGAAAATAATATCTTTACATAAATAGATTATTATACTGCTACAATATTTAAGAATCATTTTTAAGTAAGAACGAAATTAAATGTGTTAAAGATACACCTTCTTGAGTTGTCAAATGAAGAATTTGTTCAAAAATTGGTTATAGAAGGTTATCATTAGAATAAATGAATTCAAATAACATTTCAAAAGAGATTAAATTCATTATGACCAATGGAACATTAGTCTCCACTTATATACTCAATGTGATTGTGTGTGCTAAAGAATTTATGAGATTGAATATATACCTTAAGAAAGATTTGGGTATGGAAATAATTGTGGAATTAACATTGAAAAATTGTCAATAATAATAAATAATATTATGAAAATTTTACCCACTTTTCTCAAATTTTTTAGGACAAATGAGTATGGAATGTTATGTCAAGGCTATTGTTCTATATTGATAATACAAGTTGGTAAACAGTAAAACTAGGAGAAGAAATGTCAGTTCAAAATTAAAATAATGTTTCTTCAAATATATTGTGTTAAAACTTGGGTGATGTTAAAAAAATTCTGCTACTCTTAATATTCAAAATTATATTTTATAAATTCACATTTTTTCAATAATTTTATATGATTTTACAAATAAATGAAATAAATACGGTTATTTTAACTAATTATTTTTCCAAGTATTAAATACATTAATTTTAAATAAATTTATAAAAAATATAACTTTAACTTTATAAAAACAAAACTCATTTTTTATTTTAGCATATCAAATATTTCTTAGGGTTATTTTTTTTATATTTTTCTGAAAAGATTTATTTTTATGTGACTAGTGAAAATACCGAATTCTATAAAAACACCCATTTATTTTGATTATTTAAAATATAAAATTAAATTTTTTAAAGTCATTATACTAATTTTAGTCCCCTATGACTAAATAAAATATCATTAATTCTATAAGAATCAGTATGATAATTTATTTCTTGATAAATTCATTCTAAAACCAAAAATGGATTTTTATAGGTAAACTATTTTTCATTGCATTTTACATTATTATATTAAATTTAATTTATACCACTTATACATATTTAATATTGGAAAATAAATTTCTTATTTTTTTCATAATGTTCAAAAAAAATAATGAGATAATTTTCATTTTCATGGCCATTATGAATAGTGATCGTGGTAAAAATGTTGTCACCACAGTAAAGGGGTAAACAACTTAATTAAGGATAAAACATTGTGATAATATCACAAAATATCATATAAATTAATATTTTATTATATTATTTAAATTCATATCACCTTATATTTGAAATTTAATTGTTTTAATTCCATATTACCATAATTAAGACACTTATAATTTTTAAAATAAAAAATAATTATAAGTATAAAACTCCCCTCACATAAAAAATGGAACCTCTACTCCTAATTTATACACACCAATTTATAACTATATATTAACCCTAATATTCGCAAATAAATTTAAAAAATTCCTTCCATTTTATTAGAGGTTTTTTTCTCACCGACAGACCAACTTATAATGCTTAATGTATAAGCCAAAGGAGGTTTTGAAAAGAAGAGGTATATATCTAAACTGGGTTCTTTCATCTTTATTTCTAGTTATAACTACTTAAAACCATTTATAAACATGATAATATAATAAATAAAAGTCTCTAAAATATACTTAAATGTTATTATATTTATGGTATAAACCATTTTATCTATGTTCACATCCTATGGGAAATGAAAACATCACTCATTCCTGTGTGTGGACTACTGCCTCCACAAAGTGATGTGTTTCCTTTTTCACCAATGAAATGTATGGATGATTATTGTGATGTATTTAATGATTATATATGATATTAATGATATTATTATTATTTTTAAAAGATAACACACGACATACCTTATTACCCTTCCATCGATTGGGAAATTATAATGTCGGTCGTGTATACATGTGGACTTCTACCACCATGAACTGATGTTATATGTTTTTTCAGGTCATCATTTCATGGATGTATCTAAAATTATAATAAATGTATAAAAATGATAATAATTTAATTTTTTATATTATTTACATAGTGTAACTATGACACATTTCCCCATAATGAACCTACCAAATTTGTTTTGGGATTATGAACCGAGTGACCTAAAAACATCCAATATGAACATAATTGGTTTATTAACTATAAAATACATGGTAATAAATGAAATGAAATTGATTATTATATGGAAATAAAGCTGAATTTTTTTCTTAATCTGGTAAATAATTAATATAATTTTTTTATACAATTGTTAAAGTACGTATATGTGGATTTGAACTCGAGGTAAGGGATTTTCTATAAAATAATGTTTACAATGTTTTAAAATTTTCTATATGAATATTTCTCATCTATATTCATGTTTCTTAAAATGATTTAAGAATGTTACTATTATACTGATATTTTTGTTTAATGTAATTTTAAAACTAGCTTTTACTTTCATTAAATGGTTTTAAAAGTTATCTTTTTAACATCTTTAATAAGGGTTATTTTTTAAAAAGTGTGATGGGAAGATTTTTTTAATGTATGATACATGAATAAAATTTCCTACCATCATGACCATTATTAATTAAAAGTAATACTCTTCATGTTTTAATCATTTTTTATAATATTTTAATTTCAATTATTATGGTAGTTTTTCATTTTAAAAGTTTTAACAAGAAAATTATTTTTATCCCTTTTTATATGAATCCCGAAATTTCCTCTATATATTAGTTGAACATAATGTTTTATGAGATATTATAATGTAAATACAAGATTCTATGTGCTTTTTATATGTTATGGTCCTTCGAAATTGATTATATTTAATAGTGATCCCAATATACCTCTCAAATTCATTAGTTAATGATTTTATTTTCCAGAGAATTATATTGGAATTAACTGATTATGTTATTCCATTTTTTGGGGTTACTATAAGGGTTCTATGAAGGTGATGTCCCAAGGAAAATACATTAATTAAATATTAATGAAGAATCATTTTAATGTAAATTTTTTTATTTCATAAGGTAAGATAACATATTAATTTTTTAATAAAGGTTATAATTCTTTGAATGGTTAATGTTATGTTTTTTGACATAAGTTTTTCTATGGGTTATAATGTTTTATAAAAAATGTATGGATTATGTTTTTTTGTCATTATTTGTTATGAATTTTTTATAAAAATCTGTAAGAATTAATGTAGATTTCATGAGTATGTAACAAAATATTTTTTATTATATTTATTTTGTAAAAGGGAAGAATTTATTTTGGATTTCATCATTTTTAAAAATGACTAACGAGCTCATTTCCTTTTTATATTTTTCATTGATATTTCTTTCCCCATCATAAGTTTTAAAATAATTTTTTCAGGAAAAAATGATGAGTAATAACAATAGAATGGTCCATGTTTCTATATTGGTGGGTCATTTTTAAAAGAATAAAAAGAGATATGAATGAAACATAAGATTAAATTTGAGAATCAGGATTTTTTGTGGACAAATGTACATTGAGAGGGCATATTAACTACATAATTTGTGGGTTTTATGTATAACAGTTTTTTTATAATTTTCTAAAAATATAATCCTAAAATTTCATGACAATTATAAAAAGTGAAATATTTTCTATTAAACTCATAATTATAATTTGTTAAAGGAATTAAACATTATAGTTGGTACCAGAAGAAGGTTTAGATAAATTTATTTGTTAATATTTTATTAATAAAAGACATTTAAGGGATTTTAATCTATAGATTATATAATCATGATAACATTTTGAGGGTCTCCATGATTCTTCATTTAATCTATGATTGTTTTGGAATAGTTTTTTTCAGAGGAAACGTGGTGAATTAAGTGCAATGGTATATAGAGGATAATATCATTACAAATTAGGAACACATAATGGTTGGAGTTAGAAAAGAGTAGTTTGAAGTTATGTTAATTCATTTAAAGAAGGATATTAATGGTGTTTCCCATTCTAGAGAGTGTCTGACCTCTATGTAGAGGAATATTCTTACAATGGATCATTTTATGAAACAAAAACCTCTAGAATTTATTGTATCCTTAGACCTAATGGTAGTCAAAGTATTAATCAAATCTTGGAAAATGATATTAAATTATTCTTGTTATTCTAAAATTCATAAGGTGATTATTTAAATTTATTGTTTTAATATGAATCTGATCAGTGGTGGTCATTGGTTAAAAATACCCATGGGAAAGATGATATTGATTCCATGGATTGGATTGTATATGATAATAATTTCCATGAAAAGTATTTTCCTAACTTTGATCAGATTAAAATGGAATGGAATGTTTTAAAACTGAATCAAAAGGAGGAGGTCTTTTTATTCTCAAATAAATATATTTACATTAGAATGGACGTGTATAAACCAAACTCCATTTTGTAAAATTATAGTAATATGACATTTTTTACTCATGTTTGAAACCAACATTAGAAATTTTTTTGTTCCCTCATGAATTTGAAACCTATGAGAAAGTGGTGTGGTATTCTGAGATACTCCAAATGGAGTTTTTTAAAATTTACAACAATAATGATATGAAGTGGTACATGTGGGAAGATGTGGATAGGAACCAATAAAATAGACCAGATGGTAATAAGACTACATTTCATTCATATGAAAAGTATGGTAATAAGAATCATAGTGGGATTATCATGAAATTAAGGAAGTGTTTTCAGTGTTGTATGTTGGGTCACATAACTCCTGATTGGAAGGAAACAAGTAATGTTAATAGTCATACCAATAATGATAATAAGGAATTAAAGTGATATAATTGTAACAACATGGGCCATTATGAAAATGTTTGTCTAAAGGTAAATATAAAGGATAGAAATCATCATTAATGTAATAAGAAAGGTGCAAAAAATTCATTTTCAACCACCTAGGGAAAATCATGAAAATGGAATGATGTTTTGAAAGGTATGATACTTGTTTACTTAAATTATTTCGATGTCTTGTTTGAATTGGGGTCTAATTACTCTTTTCTTGGGTGAAATTTTATAGAAAAATGGATATATCACATTAAGAAATAGAGATAAAACTTTTGTTAAAAAATATAGTGGAAGAATTAAAGTTACAATGATTTATATGATTATTACTATGATTACCGGTAGAATTAATTTTTCTAAAAATCATTATATCCTACCCATATTTGAGTTTGATGTTATTCTGGTGATGGATTAACTTTTAGTTTACCATGAAATGATATAACGAATTTCAGAGGAAGTTATATTCAATTTTCAGAATGAGTTTTCATAACATCCCAACCCAGAACACTTTGAATAGTAACTAGCCTAATGGCACTAAATGACCTCAAGAACACCTCTCCATACACCAGAGGCTATCAAATAGCATTGATGGTCAAGAGTGGTACTCTGAGGAGACTATTCCCCAAAAATCAGAGTATAAAAATTAATCAAAATATAAAAATATCATGCACATCCATAACATCAGAGTATATAAGATCGTAAAAAAAGTATCATGTAGTAATGAAATGGAATTTAGTTACACAAACATACATGAATGATTGCTCACTAAACTGATCATATAACTAGAATAAACTAATTAAACAAAGTTCAAATGAGGTTTTCATCCCAACAACAAGCCTCACATCAAACCAATATTAATATTTTGATCTATCATACTCAACAATAAGATCTCATGTATCAACCCATCCTATACCTACAATAAGTGAGATCTTCTTTGGTAAACAAGTGCAATGGATTCCCAAGAATGATGAAAGTACATAACTTAATAGGGACCACAAAAATGATCTCATAAATTACCAATAATAAAGTGATATGTGCATATTACATGTTCAACTAAAATTGGTAAATAAACTATTGAAAATAATAGAGAGATAAATCAATAAATCCACAAATAAATAAAACTCATCAAATATTATGCACTAACTTGACACTCGAGGTTGAAAATACATGCTTAATTAAATAATGGAGTGTATCTGGGAATATCATGGTGTCCATTAGAACTGTGGTCACCAACCTTCTCCATGACCATAGATGTTAATCAGCATCGATCCTGGGGACCACATCCCAAATTTACCATATATACTTTGATTAGCATTCGAATGTTTTTAACCATGTAATAGTGACCATTCCAACTATTAGAAAAACTTAGGGGTATTATACATTCTAATATATAGTGATACTGAACTAGTGTTTAAAGTCATTTTGATATACATGATTATACATTCCTTGGAAGATAACAAGCCATAAGTGGGACACCCCATATATCATGGGGTTGATTTTCTAGTGTATTTTTATCTTGAATAAAGTGGTGTTGTTTTTTAGTTAGTTTTGGGATGTAATTCCATATTTTTTAGGCCTTTTGGGAAGGGTTACAGTTAGAACTCACAGTTAGTACTAACCACGTGGTGGACATATGGGTGGGGACAAAGTTGTTTTGAAATATCCTGTACAGTTTCCCATACTATGTGGGGAACCCCATGAGGTTGTGCGGGGTCTAGGTGTGTAAGGGGTGAGACCGATGTGTTTCCCTAATCTTAAAGCCTCTCTGGTGTAATAATGTGAGGTTCTTTCTAGCCTAGAAAATGGCCAACAAAATGTTTTTCAAGTCATTTGGAAAAATAGTGTTGTATTTATAGGAGTTTAATTTTTTTGAAATTCCACAAATATACCCTAAAAACAAAATGGGATTCAACCCCATTTCCTCCCCTATAAATTGTCAAACCCCTTGGTACCTCTTGGAGGAGCTCCAAAATCATCTACTATGGATTCGTTCCCTTCCTTTGATGATTTACATGATATTTAATGTCATATCTTCCTCTCATTCCATCCCTTTTCTGTTCAATTTGGATTTCCCAATAAACCCTTGTTATAATGTGTCTCAATTTTAGGGTTACGGAAGGATCTAATGATAAGGATTTTGTTCTTTAGGGTTTTTAGAAACTATTTCCTATCATGTGGTTGTGGTCATCGTTGAAGGTGACATTTTTAATTGTGTTTCAGATTAGTTCTCATAATTTTTATGTAGGTGTTTCTAGGAAATTTTTTAATTTTGAAAATCAAATAATGATTGTTCTTTCTAAATTTCCTTTTCAAGAATGTAAGATTATATATGATAGCCTTGTGGTGTTTTGAAGCCGTTTCGTGGTATTTTGATCCAGGCATAGTTGTTTATTAATATGAACACTATGTTTTCAATTTTGAAATGGAATGTTTAAATATGTTGATCTCTTATGAGATGAATGTGTATATTCGTGAAATGGTCTCTATGTTTTAAAAATGGTTTTGACCTAGTATTATTATTTAATGAGTAGAAACAATGTTTTAAAGGGAATTTGTTTTGAATTGAGGGGTTGACCTCGATTATTTTTATGGAATTGATTCTTGGGAAAATTTGAAAAATTAATTTTAAATTTGAGTGTGGTTTACCCCTTGTGAAAAGGAATTGTGAATTTTATTAAATTTTTTTATGGGAAATGAATGAACTATAGTACATCTATTTTTTTCAAAGAGGAAGACCATTTTTAAGGGTAACTTTGGAATTTTTTATAAGAAATAGGTGATTTCATCAAACCTATTAGATTTGTTTTTATTGGTGATATAGGAGATGTGTGATAGTAATGATGTCACTTGGACATATTTTAGATTTTCAAAGAGGAAAAACCTTGTGAAAGGGTGAATTTGAAATTTTTTAAATGCCTTGGTGTTTTCCATCATTTTTCAATGGAAGTTTTTACAGATTATATGAAATTTGATAAAGGGATTGGAGTTCTGAAACACATTTTTTAAATGTCTTGGTTGGATCCATGGTTTTAAAATTGTGTTTGTGTGAAGAAAATAATTGACTACCCATTTCTTGAATACCCCTTGTCTGGGTCTCAATGACTATATTATTATTTTTCTCATTTTATGTGGAAAGTTTATTATTAAGAATTGATATTATTTTATTTATGTGTGTGGAATTTGATATTTGGGGGTTATGGGTGAGTGTAGTTACAGTTGTGCCTTTTGGGTAGACTTGGCTTATTGATTATAATCCTCACTTCTACATTAGTCATGGGATGTCAGGTACTATGTGGAAGATCTATCTTATTTCTGTTATTTGTTTACACACTCCTAGTTTCCCACTATTCATGCTCGGTACAAGGGCTAGGTTGGGGTTTGTCATTGCTCCTAGGGTTGTGTGGGCAAGTTGGACGATGGTAAGGAGTTAGTGCATGATGGTAGATAGTTTATGTGGTTATGAAATTATACAGTTATATGCTTCTCATGTTAGGATTCCCAAGGGAGAGACCATGATGCATTCATTTTCCGGGTGAGTAGCGATGGTGGGGAGTTTGATCTAGTCCTCAGTTGCATCATTTCCCATTAAATAATTTTTATGGGACCTTCTAATGTATTCCTTGTATTTAATTTTTATATGATTACAATGTGTATTGATTACTTAATTTTTTTTACACATGTGGGTGTTGAGTCGTTTTCCTTTAAAAATGAGTTTTCCAAGATTTTGTAAAAACTAGTTTTGAATAAAAATGATCTTCTGTGAGAGTTGGTTAAATAGATTTCAAAATGGGTGTTTGGATTAATAATGCGCATTGGCCAGTTAAATATTTTAAAATGGTATCTAATTCATTAAAATAAAACAAGTGTTTATTGTGAAATGATACTGATTTTATGTTTTTTTTATGGATTTTCTTGATCTATTTGTTTTCAAAACATGCATGTTTGGTTATGGGAAATAAATAGGAATGTTTTGTGTGAGATTATGGATAAGTTTGGTTTTTCATATGCATAAATTTGGAAGGTCTATTTTCAAGTTTATTTTCAAAAATTAATCGATGAATTCACTTATGAAACATATTCTATATTTTTGGTGGGTTGTGGTGACCTACTCATATTTTTATCTCATGCATATACATTTCATGTTCTAGGTTCTTAGTTAGATCCTTTTTTGTTTTTCATGGATGTCATGGGGTGAGTTTGGTGGTGGTGAGAAACCAGAGGTTTCATAGAGGTGGTTTGGGCTTGGATCAAGTTATTTTATAGTTTTTTCTTTTTTATTTAGTGTTGTTTCATTTCTACCTTCCTTTATATATATTTATTATGTATACAAAATAGATTAGAACTGTTTAGTTGGTTATGGCATATTTGGAATGTCATTTATTTTTTTATCTTGTTTTATTTTATTACGTTTTATTTATTCTTGTCTTGGGTAAAATAATTCTCAATGGAGTTCCTAAGATGCCATGGAAATTTTTTTCTTCCTATGAGATCAAGAACTCCTTTCGGTACATGTGATGAATTTTGTACTATGCCGGGTAGGATGGGAGCCCAGGATAACTATTGAATAATGGTATTTGAGCTTTGGGTTTTTTATTTAGTTGAAGAAATTTTTTAGTTGAAATTGTAATTTCGGAATCTCCAGGTAGAATGGGGATTATGTTTTTCGAATCTTAAGAGGATATGGTGTAAAGAGTAAATAAATCTCTTTCTCATCCCAAATATCATGATTCTAGAGGAATTTTGGTTTTTATTTTTGAATTTGTGTTTGATTTTAGTTTTTTTTTTGTTTCTGATATGATTGATTTTTTTTAGATCCCCATTTATTGTGTATGTGATATTAGGTATCACTCTATGGTTTTAGGTGATGTAGAAGGGAACTAGAGATGCACAGTTAGGTCACACGGCATAAGAAATTTTTTGGTACCCATAGGGTTGAGTTTTCTTTATTTTTAGGGTGTGTTTCATGGTCAAAACCTAGTATCCTAACCCATGGTTGTTAATGAATTTATAATAATAATTCTTCGTGGTTAGTCAGTATAGAGTATTTTTTATTTTTTATTTATCAAAAAATATTTCTCACTTATTGGATGTTGAATGAAGAGTGTTTTGTTTCCATTTTTTGGATATGTTTATAGTGATATTTTCTTTAATATTTGTGTAGTAATGTTTTCTTGGTTTTTAATACTTTTTCTGCAAAATAAAATGGTTTTTTGAAAACTTTTATTTGAAATCTTGGTTTATGAATAAATGGGAAAAGTGTAGTCCCATGGTTTTTTGAATTATTTTTTAAAGTGGTGTTTTCCCTTTCAGTATTTTGAGTATTTAAAAGGATTCTTTATTTTTCAATAAGGATTTTTTGGGTTTTGAAAAAGGGAAATTGGTATTGAAAATCATTATAGATGATTGATTTTCAAACTAAAATGATATTTGGGTAGGTATTTCATGGCATTATTTGTTTGTTCCCTTCTGTTTGTTACACCAAGGTTTTTTTTTGTTTTAAAACCTATGATGGTTTGGATTTATAGTACACCTTAGTAGAGTATGATTTCAAAATTATTGGGTGAAATTAGATTTTTTAAAATAAATGATTATTTTGTATTGGATGTGGTGTGACTCATTTGAGGTCTTGTTGTTGTGTCCTTGATTACTCTCTTACAGTGTAATTATTTGGGTTTTTATTAGGTACTAGAATTGAGTTAGTTCAATTATTCATGATGATGTTTTATAGAATGGTCCAAAATGTTTCTCAAGTTCCAGTGACTACCCAAAATCCATGTGGAGTGGTTGATGTTGAACCTTCATGGAGTTTTTAAGAATTAAAGTGGTTGGAAGAGACTGAGGTAACCCTTTATTCTCTTGGGAAATATAAAGCTTCCCAAGTGAGAGTTATCCAGATATTTTTGTTCAATTTTAGCTAAGATGGATGGATTTGTATTCCCTTTCGTCTATTGAGAGAAGGCATTTCATTGAAATAGTATACGGTGTCATTCATCCAGGGGTTAATTCCAATGTTGTGAAGAAAGATAAATTTATTGGGTTTCCTTCTATTTTCCCCTATTGTGTACTTGGGGTCATCTTCAGATGTTCATGATAATGGTTTTGAGAATATGTCTTAGTTTGGATCCTTTTGAGGATCAGTTGGTTGTTTTGGGGACTTTTCCATTGGATGTTACATCCTTGGTTGTATGAGATTCAGATTTTGTGGTTGGATTTCGGGGATCCCCCCTTTTAGGATGTTTGTTCTGGATGATTTAATCACAAAATATTTTGATGGATGGTTTCAATACTATTTTATGGAATACCTTATTTTGTTTGTGAAATTATTTCCTCCCTTGTGGGTGTATTTTTTTGTTTATTTGGGTTTTCTCATTCATTGTGGTATATTGTGGGTGCCATAAATATATCCTCATTGTTTGCCTAAACCTTCAGTGATAATTTTGATTTCACCCATTCATTTGTTGAGCTATTTTGGGGCTCGTTTCGTGGACATGAGAAATTCCTTGGGTGTATGATTGGGCATTTATAGTGTGTGTGATTGACTAGTTGAGTTTTGTATACTTGGTTGTGTTGGGATGAGACCTTTCAAATACACTATTTTAGGGTGATCTTGTTTTGATTCTAGGTTATCTACATGTGTTGTGGCCAAAGGTGAGAGTTCATGCATTTTTCTAAAGTATTTTGGGTTATTCAACGTTCTTTGGATTTGGAAGTGCTTATTATTTCTCATTTTTTTATGATTCATTTTTTTTCTTTTTTAGTTCCGTAGTGTTATAGAAACATTAAATATTTTGGAGACCATTTTAGAGGAACTATACATGATGGGGAGACCGTGTCAGTTCTCCCATGTTTTATTGGACATTTTATTTGAGGTTCCCATTTTAGTTGTACTTAGAGATGTTTTCTTCATCATGGTTCATTAGTTCGTTGATTTATATGATTCTGAGTTTTGGAATTAATATTGGGAGATCTTAAAAGTTCATAGAGATTGAGGTCCTTTTTGAATCATCTTTTCTTTCATCTTTTGATTATATCGGGACATTATGGGGGAAGAAAGTGGTATGGGGGGGATTTTTGACACACCACATGTCATGGTGTTTATTTTCAGGTTATTTTTATCATTCCTTGAGTTGAATTGTGTTTTGGTCTATTTTTAACAATAATTAAAACTTTTGGTATCCTTTGGGTAAGGGAACAGTTAGCCCACCCAGTTTCTACTAATAGTGTAATGACCATGTGGGTGGTGACAGAGCCATCTGCAGGGCTCCAACATGGCTTGTCAAACCATAAGGGTAACCCTAGAAGGTCATTCATTGTCTGGGGTGTTCAAGGCATGAGGCCCATAATTTATCCTAACCATGTGGCTCTTAGTCATAATCATGAACGATGATGTCTGGACAAGGTAGTAGTGACAACACAGTTTAGTAAACTGTGCGGCCTTTCTAGGTGTTTAAAAATTTAGGAATTTCCCAAGTTTACCCACTAGAACTGAATGGGTTGTTACCATTATTTCCTCCCCCATGCATCAGGTTATGCCTTGGAATATTCTAGAGGAGTAACAAACTCATACACCTAGGATTTATGACCTTACATTGATGATTTACAAGAGTGTTGAGGTTAGTTATTCCTTTATTTCCCTCCTTCACATTCCCTCCCTCATATCTTGGATTTAGTTTTCCATATAAACCTTAGTTTTAGTATAGAACTATTTTATATGTTTTAGTGGATCTAATGATAGGTATTTTTTTAGGGGTTTTAGACATTGTTTCATGTCATATTGGTGTGGTTAACATTTAAGGTGATGAGTTTGGGGGTGATTCAGATAGGTTCTCCTTTTTGGAGGTATGTGTTTCTATTAAATTGTTTCATTCCAAAAATCAAAGTGTTATTATGTTTTTTAAATTTCTTTTCCATGAACATATGATTATATGTTCCAGTCTTGTGGTGTTTTAAAACCATTGTTTTTTTATTTTGATCTTAGAATAATTCTGTTTTCATGTGAACTACATGTTTTCCAACTTGAAATTGAATTTTTAAAAATAATAATCTTTTTTTGAGTTTCCCACAGGGATTTTTGAAGTGGCTTCCATGTGGTGAAAATGGTTTTAACACATTTTTTGGTTTTAAATTGGTGAAAACAAGGCTTTAAAGGAAACTTTGTTTTGAATTGAGGTGTTGAACTTGAATTATTTTATTAAAGGGGTTCATAGGCTAATTTCAGATGGTGATTTGGAATGTTTTTTTGCATTAAACCTTGTAAAATTCAATAGTGGCTTACTTTAACTGGGTTTATGGAAAATTATAAGCCCTTGAGTATAGTTTTGGTTTTAAAAGATAAAGACCCTTATAAAAGGGTGGGTTTGAAACATTTTATAAAAATGGGTGATTTCATTAAATATCTTAAAATGATTTATGTGGTGTAATATGGGAAGTGTAATAGATATTAAGGATGTTAGCCACAATTTTGATTTTCAAAGAGTATAACCCTTATGTAAGGGTAAATTTGAAAATTTTAAATGCTTGGGTGTTTAACATCATTTTCTAAAGGATCTCGGGAAATATTTTTCTAAAATGTTTGAAAGGCATTGGTGTTCCAAGCCACATTTTATATTTTAAACCACATGATGGCAGTTCGGTTTTAAAATGGTGTTTTCATGAGGAACCTCTTGATTTCCCCTTTCTTTTTTACCCATTGTGTGGGTTTTGATCACTATGTGAGGCATGTTCAATCCCCTAGGGTGTGAATGTCCTAGTTATGTCTTGAGGGAATTTTTTGAGTGTATGGGGATTTTTATCATTGGTTATTAGGGGTGAGAGTATGTATAGTTATGAATTGTGGGTAGCCTTGTCTTGTTTATTCTAAAAATCACTTCTTTATTGGTCATGGGATGTAGGTTAATTATTGGGAGATATGTAATCTTCCTCCAGTTGGTTCATAATCTACTAGTTTCCCACAATTCATGCTTGGCGCAAGGGATAGGTGTTGGTTTGTGATCGTTTTAAGGCTTATGTGGGATTATGGGTTCACAAAATAGACTGAACACATGAAGATATCTATCTCAAGTGGTTATAAAATTATATAATTTGAGTATTCACACATTAGGATTCACTAGGTAGATCCCATTATGCATTATTTTGATTAGGTGAGTAGTGGTGTAGGGTATTTTGATCTAGTTCATGATTGTATCATTTCCCCTTCATTCATTATTATGTAAACTTTACTCAGTTTTATTTAATTCCTTTATTTAATGATTATGATTCATGGTTAATTCTTACTATAGTTGAAATGTGTTTTAGTTGAGTTATTTCCTTTCAAAATGAGTTTTAAAAGATGTTGTAAACCCCTATTTTGAATTTAAATCCTCTTGTGTGTGAGTGATTTAAATAGATTTAAAAATGGGTGTTTAGATTAATAAACGGATTTATATTTTTAAACCTTTTACAGTGGTATCTATATCATTTAAATAAAATATCTAGGGTTTTTTGATAAATAATTATGTTTGTGTGATTTTGAGATGACTTTGGTTGGTGGATTTGTTTTAAAAAACATCAGTTCGATTTTGGAAAACAATGAGGTATATTTTTTTTGTGCAATTATGATTTTTTTCTTATATTTAAATATGGAAATATCATTTTATAGTTAATGTTCAGACTAGAATTGATAAATTTCCTTACGAACCATATTGGATAATTTCAATGAGTTTTGGTGACCTAATGGGTTTTTTAGCTCACCAATATATATTTTGGGTTCCAAATTCTATGTCGGGTCCTTCTTGTTCGTTGTGGCTATCATGGGGTGATTTGGATGGTGGTGAGGAACCAGCGGTTTTCTTGGAGGTGGCTCGGGCTTGGCTCATTTTTTTTGGTACTTTCATTTTTTTAATAGTTTTTTATCTATTTTCCTCTAATCTATGGATGTTGTTTAGGTATATTGAAGTGGGTTGGATCAATTTAGTTGGTTATAACCTACTTTAAATGTACATTATTATGGATCTAATTTTAATTTAGTATAATATATTTATTATTATTTTTTGGTAAATTGTTCCTAGTGGAGTTCTTGTGATTCCCAGGAGCTTGTCGTCGTCCCGTGGGGATCAAGAATGCCCTTTGAGCCTTGTGGAAAATCTGCTCGGGTGCTCAGAAAGATATTAGCTTGGTCTAGTTCCGGATGAGGATCTCACATTGTGGTATCACATGATGTTTACTATCCTCTATCCTAACGATTTTAGGATCAAACATGTCTCATTAGATAGCTATCCCTTAGTGGATTACAGACCATAAGTCCCCACTATAAGGCCCCCATTGGGATAACAGATGAAAGTCACCCCACCAACACATCTATAATATATTGAATGCAAATCAATGGAATCCTGACCAGTATCATCATCTAAACCCTTGGAGTGTGTCCAAGTCATCCTAATCTATATGTCGTTATAGCCTTATCAGGCCCACACTAGTTCTTGAGTCTTAATACTTCACACATAATCATCTAAAATACCCACAACACACACCTTATCAGGGCTAGGCTACCAGTAGGTTACCTTCTGAGGTCCCCTTTATCACTACAATACAAAGGCCCTATACAAGAGGTTGTCTATGTCACCATATCACGTGGGAATCCTAATTCGGGTCTATAATCCAAGTTCCTCCCTCAATGATACTTTATTTTTAACATTGACTTATAGGCCACACAAGTTCAATCCCAACATTATTTTTTTAAGAGATGTCATAATTACCATATCACGTCTTCAGTAATTTAATTAATAGCAAAGACTATAAATTATCTCATTGTTCCATAAATTCTCACAAGGGATAACAATACTATTATACCATCTTCCCTCACAAGGGTAGTCTAACATTTTATATACAAAGGTCCACCATGGATATAAGGGAATCAAACCACTAGTAAATCATCCCCATGTACAAGGAAGGGCTAGGGGTACCTAAAACAGGGTCCCCTATGGCTAATAGGGCCATAAGACTTATTCCTTCCAATACATACATTACACCCCCAAAGAGAATCATCTATCAAGGGTATGAAATTTTATGTATGGACTTTGGAATTTGTAGTTGAGGAACCCAAGCCATCACATTATGTCCTTCATGTCCTTGACACCTTGTGCATCTTAGTTGAGGATATTTTAATTTAAGAATATGATTCATTTTATTTAAAAAATTGTGTTAATTTAATTAGGTAATTATTTTAACTCAACAGTTAAAACACATTAGTGGAAAGACCATATAACAAAATTACCATAATAACTGCATGAATATGATAGGGTATGTACTAATAAACACCCACCATTATTTAAGACAAAACATGTAAACTGAATAAATTGATAGCTCGGCCCGGGCTTTCCACAGATCGACGATGTCCAACTGATCTAATTGCAACTCTACCATCCACTAAGAACCTTCATGTGTCCTTATTCTGAGATACATAATCCAAAATTTTTAGTTATATAATTATTAATTAGTTAAATATATTAATTTAAACAGGTAATATTCATAAAAATTCACCAGGAAGCCTCGCCATATCGAGACAATTACCAAAAACACTCTTCAATGGACTCCCAGTACCGACCTAGGCCAAATCCCTAACCACCAACACCAATTCCACTTCAATTTTAATTTAATTTTAAAATAATAACATATGAATATCCCAGCATTGAGGTACCTTCATTGAATATCTTAGTTATGGCATGCACATGAAATTGTAGGCTGTCATAAATATAGGCTGAGTGAAATCCTATTTCTCCTAGAATGATTACACAATGATTTTTTTAAATCAACTCAAAAATCATAAACAAAAATGAAAAAAATATATGTTGATTAAAGTAGGAGCTAAGAGTAGAATAAATATGGTTGAACTCACCTTGTATCTTCATTAGAAGCCACTAAGAATCACCCATCTTCATGGGGAATCTAAGAAGATCAAGGTGATGGGGTTGTCATCCCAAGAACAAAAAAATAAAAAGTGAAAGGGATATCACCCTATTAAAATTGAGAAGGGTAAAATGGTAATTGTTCCCCCAAAATAACACCTCTGACTAGCCATTAGACCTTGCAGGACAATAGGGCCACTAGAACCTCATTCCATTTGGATTTCCTCAAATGATCTTCTACTACTCCCAAACACATATGGAACCTCATTCCATGCCAAAAATTTCTATTTCAAGGGGATAAAACCTTTCAAAATCCATTCAAAACCATGGTTTAAAATTTATCCCCCTGGTTGGATAAAAACTAAATTTACCCTGAAATTCAAGACCTGTATAGACACAAGATCTTATAGCCTCCCTACCATAATACTTCTCATCCTTCAAAAAGCCTTTATAGTAGTCCAACTACATCACCTAACATACTTCAGTCATCAATTCATTTCCAATGAATTCATTCCATCCTCAAATTCCAAACTCACTTCAATAAAACAACCCAAAAGAAGAAACTAAAAATTCTGAAATATGATCCATCACATGAAATCATCCCTGAAAAAAATATATTTCTCTATGACATATATCCACCAAAAGGAAATATAGTTTCCTCATCTAAATTCATGACCATAATAGTGGTTCTTCCCACTATAGTTTCTTCTGAAAATTTTTAATTCTTATCTATGATGCTACCTCATAATTAGAATATCCTATAAAATCTTGCTTCTCAATTTCTAATGATTCACTCAATGTGGTTTCAAATTCAATGCATCGGAATAGGAATAAAAACACTATTTAAAGTCAGGTATTACTCTTCATTATTGATTCTAAACCAAATCTAATGAGTCTCAGCACCCATGTACATAGCTCAAATACACTGACATTCCCCAAAGGACCCAACTAATCTTTGAATAGCACATTCATGTCCTGAATGATGCTCTTATAATTATTTCAAATGCACTATGTAAAATTATTCAAAAAGCCACTAGTTGGACCTCCTATAGATGATCTACCTTGAAACAATAACATTAATGCAATTACACGCTACTGAACACCCTGTCACAATTCAATGAAAATAGAGGCATACAATGATTATTAAAACACACCCACCAATCTTTATACCTGAATTCTGGTGAGAATCCTTCCATAAATCCTTGTCCAATCCAAAACTCACCTTTGTGATCTATGGATAATCCCTTCTACAATTTACCCTCACGCATTACTAAGAACATACTCTTTATAATTTTATTCGTAAATTAAAATTCACTAAGATCCAAATCAATAAATCATGAGCCACGTTTAAGGGTTATTAGGGCATGTCCCCTATCAACGAAGTTAGATATCACATGAACGTATTAACTCGTGGTATATATTACATTCTCTTGTCTCAAATAATCTCAGGAAGTCATACATTCCAAAATCACCCCAATTAATAGGTCACCCACCCTCTCTGAGAATCTAAACTAAAAAAATACTCCCCATAGGATTAGAATTCATTTAATGGAATATAAAGAGAAATCATCCCTGGATAACCCATATCCTATATCCCATGATCAGGAAATTCGATTAAGTATAGCTCAGTGCTAATATATATTGGATAACTCTATTTGGTTGATAGCTTCATATAAAATATCTGAACATGAGTAATAATAAACTAGAAGGGGATTTTCACCCAGGCATCATATTCATGCATTGACTTACTAGGTCTCCATACATCCCTTACTAAATGGGTTTTACCTTCATCACAACAAATTATCTCTCCATAGAATCCAGATGGCCTATCATAAAAAATAAATTCATATACATGGTGGTCCAATTTAGTAGAATTCAACAAAGAAATTATATGGGAAAACACTGTATGATCTATTTATGACACTTTTAATATTTGGGTCTCCTTATCAAGTGATAATAATCAGACAAGTTTGATTAAATGATATGTGAATCCATACATATAGAAAATGATTCTAATAGACACCTCTTGCCTCCACAGTATAAGAGCTAAAATACCTAATAAAACATAAAAGTATATGTCCATCACATTTGGTGAAATTATATTATCATAACATCACATATCAAGAACATCAATCCCATACCCTGGTAACTTAGTTTTATTATCAGGAAAAGTGTTCATGACACACTAGTACGATATCTATTATAGGCTAAAACACATTCCTATATTTCTTGTTTACCATGACCCAAATAGTATGATAAAAGATAAACACCTTTGATACCACTTAGAAATATACTATCTCTTCTCGCTATGAATAATAATGATCCTAGTGGTGCTAAATGAATATTGGTATATATACCTGTATTTCATATTCTTCCAACTAGTAATGGGTGTCTCTGGTGGTATTGTGACAAGACTATACACACTATATCTGAGTATCAATAACATTGAAAATAAAAAAATATTGTACATATCAATAACACCATATTACATAAGACAATAAAATAGAAACATGTGATAATGAAATGGGATATGTTCATACAAATATACAAAAATAATTTCCCACTGGTTCAATCGCATATATACAGTAAATAAAAGAAATAATTTAAAAATTAGGGGATACTACCAAAACCTAGACTCACTTTATCTCAATATCTAGACTCCATTATATCTTACTTGATGATAAAATCACCTTACCCATAACAAAATTTAATTATAATAAGTGAGTACTTCTCGGGTACCAATGTGAAATGGTCGCCTCAGTAAGGTGTGAGTATATAACTATGTAGAGAACCACCAAAAATGTCTTATACATAGCAAGTAATACATTTATATATGCATGTGACATGGTCAGGTAAAATCAATAAATAAACTATATTAAATAATTGATAAATAAAGAAATCTCATAGATTCTTATGATCTAACATAACACTTGCATTCGATAATACATTTTTCAGTCCGTGATGAAATGTATATTATCATGTTGTAGTGATTATACCAATCGTGGACAGTAAACCCACTCCATGAGTGTGGTTATTAATAACTAACAATTAACGGGACCATGACACTAATTAACCATACCTACATTATCTATTTTGGGAACATCTATGATGATGTTCTGGTGAGCATTCGAACCATTATAAAAATCTGGGGCCTGATGCACTATGGTATAAAATGGAAATGACCAAGTGTATAAACTCATGTCGATATACAAGACTGGCCATTCCTAGGCTGGTAGTAGTCCCATAGAAGACAGAAGGCCATGATCCTCCACTATATGATCTTCACTAAGATAAAATGTGACATTTAATATCCTTTTTTGAACAAATAGTAGGATCGAACCTATCTAAATAGATAGAAGGACCCCAATAGATTGTAGGAAAGAATCCCCCACCATAAGGACATATTGGGATAACATAAGACTCTCACCCACATCCAACATTAATATAATATCTTGGATCCATATATATTGAAGCCCCACTAGTATCATCATCTACACCCATGGAACATATACAAGGAATCCTAATATATAAGACACTACAGACATATCCGGGATACACCAGGAATCAAGTACTATGGTTTCATCTTTAGTTATCTATATAACCAAAACACATGATCTATCAGGTTCAGCCTATCACTGGGGCTGTAATGGATTGTTTCGGGTTTCCATCCATCTCAACAATTGGAATAATTTTCCATAATCTCCAATGGGTGTTATTGATCCCCATAGGCTAGAAAAAAGTGCATGTACATCACAGGAACTCCATTGAGAATATTTTTTATAAAATTATAGATAAAAGGCAGAAGAAAAATAGATAGACGATTAAAAATAAGTGAGCATGTAAGAAGGTTATATTAGATTCCAAACTAACTAGAAAAGGGAACAATCCATGAGAAATAAAGAAAGCTATCTAACTCATGTTGATCCCCAAAAACATCTCTGAAATAACTATCCCTACATAGACCAAGAGGAACAAAATATGATCCATCTATGATGGAGGAACTTGAAACATATAGTTGTGAGATAAAAATCCTATTAGATCACCAAAAATTACTAAAACTATATAATTAATTTTATAATGAAATTCATGAATTATAGTTTGAAATTAAAGAGTGAAAGTAATCTTTACATATATATGATGCATGGAAGAAAACAAAATTCCATAATCCACTTTCAAAAAATTTCTATTAATTTCCCAAAACTGAACACACACATTTGAAAAAAAATCCATCAGACCAATCCCTTTCAAAAATCACACACACTGTAAAAATTCCCCCAAAACAATTCACACTTATTTTTATTCAAATAAAAATGGTGGATTTAGTCATTTTACTAGTTGAGGAAATATTTAACCAAACCCCATTTTTGAAACCGACTTATATAACTAACATAAAAGACATTAAAAACTCAAAACGTGTTTTCTCAAATATCATTTAAAACTCATTTTCAATGGAAACAACCTAAATCATATGGGTTAAGCACATAGAGAATTCACAAAATAGACAAATATATATATAAATAATAAAATGAAACATAATAAAAAAGTTTTGATACTAAATAAACACTATGAAATTATTAAATCAAGCACTAGATCAAACTCTTCATAATCACATACTCTTTGAGAAAAAAATGTCATGGTACTATACAAAGGAATTGACATGCCAATCAGCTGACCATATATTGGTATAAACAAATGAACTAGCTACTAGAATATGCTAATTTATTAAAGTGATCCAGTTATCCCACATAAGAATCATTGGAAGTACAATCCCACTTATCCCTATTTCACACTAAGGGAGGCCATAAAAAGTGTGCCAACCAACAAGAGGAAAAAAAGTATATCTTCAACTTAGTACTTAGCATCCCAAGAAAAATAATGGAAGTGAGTCCTAGTGAAAATAATTCAAGTATACCTATACGGAATAACCACATCTACCATCACCTCTAACAGCTAATGATGAATATCCACAGATTCATAACATGCACACATGGTGTGAAAATCACATTCCCACATAAGGGGGATGAACATGCATCACATTGTGATAAAAAATCCACACAATGGGTACACAAGTAAGGGGAATGTACGAGGTTTATTTCACAACCAATGTTTAAAACTAATGTTCCAAACATGTCTTTAACACCAAATTGTGGCTCGGATTTCCAATTCCTTTCCCAATTCATAAAATATTTTCCAATCATATTTGGAAAATAATGGAAAAAAGGAAATACATTAAATCATTTCAAAGTAACCCATACACAAAGGATATCTTCTTTTAAAATTTGAAACATGTTCAACAGACTTTATTTCCATCACAAATTTCATAAAGCTCTACTTTAATTATTTTATGATGTAAAAAACCATTTCATAAAACATTTCAAAGATATCCTATGCAAAACTAAAACATAGTACATGGCCTGTTAATTTCCATAAAGCCATTTTTAATGAAACCACCATTTAAATTTCATAATGGTTAAAGTACACTCCCCTTCCATACCAACATTTTAAATACATAAAACCCCCTTTTAATTTACATTCAAGTAATAACCTCATTTAAAACCAAATATCCTTTTAAAAATTATTTCCACTCAATAATGACCAAAACTGGGTAAAATCCCTTGACCCAAATCTCAAAAAAATTCAAGAATACCCAATGGTATTTCATAAAATATTTGAATAACTGATCATTCCAATTCAAAACATGAACATCGATTGAACATAAAAACCCAACTATGTTGAGTATAAAACAGACCGAAATGGTTTCCAAAATATCACATGTTTATCATGTATAATAATACTTGGGTAAAAATGAAATTTATAAAGAATTTGATTATTATAATTCCAAAAGAAAATAATTTCATAGTAACACATCAATCTAAGATGTAGAAATTATGACAAAACATCCCAAAACAAATCACCTTTGATGTATACCACAGACATGGGACTATAAATGATTTCTACAACACCTAGACAACAAAATAATAATCTTTACACGCACTTGGGACCCTAAATTTGTACCACATATTAATTAGGGTTCATGGGGGAATTCCAAACCCAGGGTTAAAAGAAAGTGAACGAAGATGAAGGGAAATAGAGGAAGAATGGACCTCAAATCTACATGGAAGAAACCAAAGGGAGGGTGAGAATCCATGATGGGGTAGGTTGTATCTCTTACATGGCTCCAAGAGGGTTGGAAAAAAAATGTGTGGAAGAATAGTGGTGAATTACATCTTAATCTAAAATGGAAGTTTTGGAATTTCCAAAATTTCTTAATATATTTACAAATCACACGGTTTGGCCACATAGGTAGAAAAAATGTGCACCAACCATGTGAGAGCCACTCCCTCCCAATGAACCTTCGGCCACATGGATTACCCTAGGTGTCTGGATAGATTATGAAAACCATGCACCTGACCCTTAACACCCCAAAGACCCCAAATGGTCTCTAGGTGTCTCTGTACAATTCTATAAACAATTTGGAAGACATGAAAAATGGCTATGTCCAATAGATAGGCCAACATGCATGGCCACCACTTGTTTCGAAAAACCATGTGGGCTAATTGTGCACTTCCAAATGGCCTCCAACAACTGAATTTCCAGCCTGCCGACTGCTAGATATCAAACCCTTCTCTATAACAAGATTGAATAATACAAAATAAAAATACCATGACACCATCGATGTAACAAACTCCCAACCATACTAAAATTTTTTCCTACAAAGTCCCAGTCAAAGGAATATAAAAATAAAGAGTGGAAAATACTAAGAGGATATAACCAAAAGAATAACCCAACACAACCCTAACTCAAATCCAACAATTAATATCAACTAAAAAATCAGGACAATCAACCATAAAATCCCAAACTCCTCAAATAATAATTAAGATAATAACCTGTATTAAGAATACATATAAATCATGTGAGACCTAACATAGTGTAACACCCAGAGATTTTTTGTATTTTTCTCATCAAATTAATTTAACCTTTTATTTAGATTTCATTTCACATAACACTGAAAATATTTTATATTATATTAAACCACTATTTTTGGATTGTGTTATATGCAACACCAAGTTAAAAATTCACCACACACAATATGAATTTTAACTTGATCTAAATGTAACAATGAGGTTAGCTTGTGATTTGGCGTACATTACATTAAACACTACCTTTGTGTACACAACACAAAATAATGATTTTTCATATGTTACACACATCACTGATGCTTCGTAGAAACAACATTTTTTTAATAATTATTTAAATGAGATATAACATGGTCGTTAAATTAACCGTTATGAATACTATCAAATAATTTATTAATATAAATGGTTTATAAAAATATAATATGAATTCATTGGATTCCAATAAATTATAAATGAATACAAAACCAAATTCAATGTAAAGAGAAATATTATTATTTTCACAAAGTTGTTTTACCATAATATATTAAATTAAATACAATTAGTGAGTGATATTAATATAATATATATGTTATATATTCAATAAAATATTTTTTATATTCATCCATTATATTTTATATACATAAGATAAGAACAACCTCAATTTTATGATTAAAAAACTATATTATTTAGTAGTATTTTTACAATATTTTGTGATTTTTTTGTTTTAAAAATTTATTTTCTAAGTGGAAATGTTATTTCACTATACCTTTTCTATTGGTTATGATCCAAGTATACCATCCTTATTTCTTTATCTCGAGGGTTTAGGATTATGATGAAGATATTTTTATGAACCCTATACCTTTTCCATTGGTTATTATATTATGAATCGACGATATTTTTCTGAAACCCATTTTTTAACATGGGTTATGATTTGATGAAATTTTTATGAAACCCATTTCATTATCATGGGTAATGATAAGATGAATGTTATATGATCTTTTGGAATACATATGTGTGATTTATATTATGTAATTGGTGGTCCCAAAATTATATATTACTCCATTACATTGTGTGATTATGGATATCCAAAGAGATAAGAAGGATTGTAATGGGGAGTTAAACCAATTAAATAAGGGACTTTTTCCACTATGATAGTCATGGAAGTGATCCTTGTCCACAATTATGGTTTTGGGGAGTGAACCTAATCCAATATAATAGTGTCTCAATAGTAATAATTAACTACCATGGAAATGATTTTATATGATAATGTGTATGCCAAAAATATATTTATTCGGCCAATGATATTGTTAGGACCAAAAAATGCCTAGATACCTTGAGATGGGGGGGGGGTGAATCAGGGTATGGATTTTATTTTCTAAATTATTTCTACCCTACTAGATCTTGACCTCTTTATTATAAGCTTCACTTTGTTTTCAATTAAGTTTTCATGCAGATCTTATAATTTCATTCATTATCAAATGATAATGATTTGATTGTAATTCAGAAAAGAAAGCACAAGGGTGTAATGATTTTTACTCAGTTCACCCTCACTAGGCTACATCAAAAGAGCATAAAACAGATATATGAACATTTTACCAAATTAAATAAGGGTCACTAACAATAATGATGGTTCGAGATAGATCACATCTATGACCAGGACCACTACCTTTAAATTGCCTTGTGTATGATCACTGCATTCCCAAGGTTCACTCCCTATGTCTTTTCCTCTGGCTCACTATAGTTAGAAAGGATCACCATATTCATCTTCCTTCACTCACTCCTCTTGAAAGGGATTCACTCACTGTTTATGGACTTTTAGGCCTCTGAATTATCTCTAATTAATTCTGGATCATCAACTGTATGTAGATGATATGTTGAAGTCCCACTTTTATCAACTAATGAACTCCACATAACAACAGATACTACTGGGAAACACCAATATTTTACACAACCCTAACTACCTCTTTCACAAAACATTAATTCCTTGCACACAAGATTTGACTTTTTCTCATGAAACACCTATTGCAAAAAAACATCAATCTTACATGTAATTCCAATGTTGTGTTCAACTTCTTTAATTTTCACAGAACTCCAATTCATCCGTGCAACTCCTTTTTCATGACATTATTTCGTGTTTCTGAGCTCAGATTCTCTCTATGTGTTGAGGTACTTTGAATGAGTGGGTCACCTCTTATTTATAGGCATCACCGACCCCTATATATAATATTCTATGTGTTTCTAAAGATCCTCCTCAAGCTTTCAAATCCCTATTTGATGACTCATTGGGTTTGTAAGTCTCTTTCACATAAACTCATCTTTCATGCTCATTACCAAATCATTCACGCACTTCATTACTATTCCATATTTTGATGTACTAATCCTAAAACATGTCATCCTTGAATGTATAAAAACCACATTCAATCTTTAACATATCTTCCTTTTTTAAAAACACAGTTATCAATTATCTCATTTTTGAGCCCCAAATATTTAGCACACATTGGGAAACAATGCCTCCTTGTATCTATTAATTTTCTTCTACCTCCATGTCATACATTCCTTTTGTCATGGTTATTTGTCAATATTTATAGTCAATAATATCTTTGGAACACCATAACTGATGAAGGAAACTCTCTTTTTCAACAAACACAATCAACCAAAAAATGCTTCAAAGTTACCTTGAGGAAATTTTGTAGAACAGTTATACTCTCATGGATTATGTTATTTTGTTATTTTATGATTCATGCCTTATGACCTACCGATATTTATTCTAGTATCCAAGATTATTATCTATGATATGTAGTTTATGGTTTTCAAACATTAATCTCTAATTCTGATACACTTATTTTCATGTTATGTTTCTTCAATCATTGATATCTCCCTTGTTTTCCCTTACTGAGCATCTGAGCTTACCCATTTTTGTATTTCATATCCATAGGATATAAATAATGGTTTTATTTATGATATGTATAATTGTGTTTCTAGTTATTATGAACATAATGGGTGATTAAATAATTCAGTTATGATGTATCAAAGTATCCAAAGGCTCTAGACCTATAAAATTTTGCAATGGATTGTTATGTTATGTGATGAATATTAATCTATTATAAAATGAGATGTCATTAAATGAAAAGTATGGGTTACTATAATTGGTATCATAACATAGTTTAATTATCCTTGGTAAACTAGGATGATAACATTTTAGTAAGAATCATAAGGATAGTTCTATGTATAGGGGAACATCAAATGTTATGGTAAGGAAAGGTGTGTGTTTTTATTAGAAAAGAATCACTATCTAGATACTGGAATTGTACATGGTATTCCCCGAAATTCATATAAGGGTAATAACCCAAAAAAAGTGTTGTCCAAGAATACCTCACCCATCATTATAGTACACAGTAAATTTACTCTTACTATGAAATTAATTGTACACTCCCAGATTATATTCATATATTAATTTAAATTTTCATCACATAACATCATTAAGGATTTAAATAGATAATTACCATGAATAACATAGGTTAAATGTAATGTTTCATATATTGAAAATAATCTATCATAATTTATACATCTTATAAATTATTTTTCATGATTATTTGGTTTCTGACAATGATTATTATTTGTATGACTATGGTTTTTGTTTTTAACAAATGGTTGGAACTCAAACCTATCATGTTAATACTTTATGCGATAAACAATGAAATTTATTTACTCTTGAGAACCCAAATATTATGGAATCTAGAATAGAGAATCTCATTTCTGGGATTATGAAAATTTCCCAAGTTACGAATCATGCCGAGATTGTAAATGAAAAAAGAGGTAAGAACATTCAATTGAGTCCTTTATAAAGAAATATCTAACATTTTTTGGATGTCCCACTAATCCACTATTCAATGAGTAATGGATTATCACCATAAAAAATTAACATTCCATTATTAAGTGTATGGATCATGAAAACTTATTTTGGTTGTCTATTATTTAGAAGGCGATGCAATTCAATTGTGGAATATTATCAGTTTTTTGAGGCAAAATGATGTAGTTGACTCCATGAATTTAGATGAGTTTAAAATATTATTTTACTATATGAAAATACTTAATATTCTTCATTTTAAAATGGATAAATAATTACTTAATCTAAAGTAGAAGTATGTTGAATCGATTGATATTTCTAAGGAATTTTTTAGAAGAGTTTTGAGGTAAGATTCAAGTTTTATTATCCAAAATGATAGCAAGGTTGATCAATTATTCGAGGTCTTAAAACCAAGTCTCTAAAATTTGATATCCATACATGACTACAATAGCTATGAAGAAAAATTTTTATGTTATAATAAGGTGTAAATGACAATTTGATTTACCCATAAATATTTCGGTTTTAAAATGAAAAGGAATATGGGATTCAAAGGAAAATATAAAAACCTTGCAGATCTGAAGATCCCTCCTTCATTCTAGAATTGAATAAGTAAAAAAAATAAAGTTCATAAAGGGGGTAGGTAAATGTTTTTATTGTGGAAAGGAAGGTCATTAGGAAATATAATACCATAGTGATTGGAATAAGATATCTAAATATGTGAATAGAGGTAATGCTCCACAAAACAAACCACCAACACATTGATGTTTCAAATAAAAGGATTATGGGAATTATGCTAACTAGTTCTCAAATACAAAGGTCAATAATGAAGATCAACATCAAAATCCTCTTAAGTAGAGATAAGAAGGAAAATCTAATGTGATCACTATTTATGATGAGCGTAATGAGAATGATAAGGTGAAAGGTACACTTACAATGAACTCTATAACTTCTAATATCTTATTTGAATCTATATATACATAATATTTTATATCTAAATAAATTTCGAAGGGTATAAAAATTCTACCCCAACAATTAGAAGTTGAATTAGTAGTGAAAAAACTGAATGGTAGGATAATTTTACCTCAGGTTTATGATTATTCTATTGAATAATTTTGTGGGAATGTTCTACCTATAAATCGCATTATTCTTCCTCTGGTTGAATTTGATGTTATCTTAGGAATGAAGTAACTTTCTATAACTAAGTCCCACATCAATTTATGAGGAAGGTAAGTCACATTTGATATTCCTTTAAAAACTTGTGATAATATATTAGTGTGATGAAAAATTTAAAATTATGTTTTGGAAATCGCATCCATTATTTGGGTCTTGATTCCTATTCAAAAGGGTTATCTACCTCTATGGTTAAGAAAAATATCTATATCAAAGATATACCTATTTTATCAATGTTTATTGATGTTTATCTAGATGAGTTTCCTTGTCTTCCCCTAAATTGTGATGTTGAGGTATCAATATAATTCATACCTAGTGCAATACCTATTTAAATGACTCTATTTATTATGTACCTGATTGAGATGTATGAATTGAAGAATAAAGTGCAGGAGACTCTTGACTGGGGGTAATCTAGCCAAGTTTTTCACCTTAGGGAGAACTTGTATATTTTTTTATGAAGAAATATGGGTCAATGAAACTCTTCATTAATTATCATGAACTAAAAAAGATCAAATTAAAAAACATGTATCATCTCCCTTTATTGATTAATTGTTTGATCAATTCTGTGGAACTCCATACTTTTCTAAGATTTAACTTCATTTAGGATATCGTTAATTGAGGGTCATGTAGGGGGATATACATAAGACCACATTTGGTATAAGTTGTATATACTATGAATATATATTTATTCCATTTGGTCTTATTAATTCCCCTCCTATCTAAATGGATTTAACGAATACAATCTTTAGGGATTACCCTAATGAATTAGTGGTACTCTTTATAAATGACATTTGAATATATTTGAAGATAAAGGAAGAGCTTGAAAATAGATTTATGATTGTAATAAAGAACCTAAGGAAGAATAATCTATATCTACTATATTAAATGTGTGAATTTCAGTTATACAAAATTTCTTTTTTTGGGTCATATAATCTAAAGGGAGGATATATCAGTGGATCCATCAATGAATAATGTTATTGATAATTTGACCAATCCAACAACTGTGACTGAGATTGTATGTTTTCTTGGTTTAGAATGATATTTTTGGTACTTTGTGGATACTTTTTCGCATCTATATAATTTACTCACTATATTAACTCAGAAGGGATCCATGTTTTTTTGTACATATAGATGTAAGAAAACATTACATGAAGAGAGAAAAAATTAGTTATCACACTTTTTTTACATTACCCTATTGTAGAGAGTGGTTTTTTATAATAATCAATGCATCAAATAAGGTAATGAAATGAATTATAATGTATAATGATATGGGGATCTCTTATTCCTCATGAAAAATAATGTTTTTTGATAAAAATTACCCAACTCATGATTTTTAGTTGTCACTAATAATTTTATCCTTAATGATATGGAAGTATAATCTATATGAATAAAGTTGCGATATATATATTGATCATAAAATTTTAACATATATTTTTTAAATATAAAGAGTTGAATGTGGTTCATAGAAGATTATTTGAGATGATTAGGGATTTTAACTTCTCAATACATTACCACACTGGAAAATAAAATAAGGTGGAAGATACTCTATGTTCAAAGGATCATGTTAGATTATATATGATGAAGATCACAAAATATCTAATATTTATGTGTTTTTGAAGGATGTGTATAAATAATATCTTTATCAAATTATTGTTCAACCATATACACATGTGAGGATTAAAGATGGGGAGAAGGAATATATGAACAATAGAAGAAGGTAATAAATTTTCATTAATTTAAACATGATTATGATTGAATGATAATGATTAAGAATCATGTATGTTATTTTACTATACTAGATTTTAAGAAGGAGATATTGGATGAGGCTCATAGTTCATTATTATATATTCATAATGGAAGTATGAAGATGTACAATGACATATAATAGTATTTTTGTGGGACAACTGAAGAGAGATATCACTGACTATGTATCTCAATGCTTGATATATCATCAAGTTAATGTTGAGAGATAGAATCCTGAATTTATTTACAACCACTACCTATGCCAGACTGGAAATGGGAAAAAAACACCATGTATTGTATCATTATAATCCCCAAAACATCAATGGTGTATAATATCGTTTGGGTTGGAATTGGTCACATTATAAATTTATCACACATCATTTCCATAAGAGATAACTTATCTCTTGATCAACTTTCTAGAATTTATATAAAGTAAGTGGTATGTTTTAATAGAGTACCACATTATATAATATCTAATTAGGATCCATGGTTTACCTCAATAATTTGGTGGAGTCATTAGTAGTCTCTAGATAAAACATTAGTTTCACTAATTCTTACCATCCTCAAACAGATGGTCAATATAAGAGAACCGTTCAAACCCTATAGGATACACCGAGTTCTTGTTCTATAGATTTTAATGGTGTTTTGGATCAACACCATAATTTAGTTGATCATTCTTATAATAATAGATTCTAATTGAGAATTCAGATTGCTCTTTATGAATCCATTTATGGAATGAAGTGTTGAAATTCCACACACTGGGATGAATTTAGAGATGAAAAGCTATTGGGACATGGTATAGATGTGGAAATAAAATAGAAGTATAGAGCTATTTAGCATAACATCAAGGAGGATTTGATTCGATAGAAAAGTTATGATGATAATTGTTGGTGTGATTTGGAATTTAATGTTTATGATAAGGTTTTTATGTCAATTTCCCCATTAAATAGGATTATTAGATTTGGTAATAAGGTACATCTAATCACTAGGTATATTGGATCTTTTGAGACTGTTGATCGAGTAGGGTTGGTATCTTACCAATTGGAACTTCCACAAAACCTCTCTCAAATTCACAATTTGTTAAATGTATATCTAAGGAGGAAGTACATACTTTATCATTCACATGTATTGAAATCCAAAGTCATACCACTAGAGCATGATCTTTCATATTAAGAACAATAAGTATAAATCAAGGACCATATTTATAAAGTGGTCTGGAACAAGACTACTCACCTGGTTAAAGTTATCAAAAAGAATTATAAATTCAAATAACCTACTTAGGAAACTAAGGATGTAACTAACTAGTTATATCCTAATTTATTTTATTAGAGTGAAAGAATTTTAAGGGAAAAATTCTTTTTAATGGGGGTAGAATGTATCACCCATATATTTTATGATATATTTCAATTCAAATATTTTTTTTTGAAATCTAATGATACATGCAACCCTCTGTATAAAAAAACCATAATATATCATATCATTATAAAATATCCATTAAATTGGATGTGTGGATAATAATAATCACATTTTGATAAAATTTATAAAGTTTTTAGATAGTGAAATTATATTTTTAGTCCTTATATGATTGAAAAACATAAGTTTTCATTAAAATAGTTTTTATTAATATTTGTGAGAAAATAGTATAAAGAATTCATTTCCACTTTAAAAAAATACATTTTATAAAAATATATCAACATTTCATAATTATCTTAGATTAAATTATTTATAAATTTTGGAAAGATTAATTTTTTGATGAATAGTGAAAAATAATTATTCGTATTAAATAATATCTTCTGATTTAAAGATTTTTAAGATTTCCATTTTATCATAATTTTTTTTAAAAATTTAAATTAGTTCAATTATATTTTTATTAATCTAATTTAGGTCATTGAAATCTATTTTACATTGAATTTGGATATTAAAAATTATTATACTAAAGAAATAAGTTTCATTAGAAAACACATTTTATCGCATCTGTGGTGTCAATTTTAAATTAAATTATACAAAATATATGAATTATTTTTTAGAAAAAAATAGGTTTCTTGTTTCTAATCATCATAATTAATAAAATTTAATATGGTCAACTTAATTTTTTGACATAATTAATAGAAAAAAATAGAAAAAATTCACCACTATAGTAAAAGTGTAAATTATGTTATCCTAGGTTTTAAAAAAAGTGATAAGGCCACAAATTTTCCTCTTCAAAACTATTGGATGATGTTATATATGACCTTACCACCTTATGTATGATTTTTTCTTATATGGGACACTTTCACATTAAAGTGACCTATATGAAGATTTATGCAAAGAAAAAGACAAAATATCACTCTCTTTCTTTTAAATATCTCTTATATGTTCACATAGGGACAAAATATTTTTTTAAATAAATATAAATTGTTTTATTGAGAATATTGAAATTAGTTTCATGATAATATTTTATTTATAATTTTTAGTTATTATTTTTTTACCTTTAAAGCTTACGTAACACCGATACAAAATTTATTCAAATAAAAGAAAAATAAAATAAATGATTTTAAAAATATTAAAAGTAATATAGTCTAAGTGGTTTATAGTGTTCTATGAATTTTTAGGTACATATGACATATTATGTAAATGTGAAACTAATATATTCTATTTCTCTTTTTTTTCTTTTTCATTATTGTCAAATTAAATGAATAGTTCCAAAATTCCATTAAAGATTTTCAATAATAAATAATATTTATTAAATGTTTTAATATTCATAAAAAACCAACTTTATCCATGTAAAAGGAATATGTTTTAACATATCAACCATGTAATAATGACGGGTCATTTATACATTACTGGTACCATTCATAACCCTTTAAAATTGAAATAGTAGATATCATGGTTAAGGTTAAAATAACATAACAAAGCGGTTAAACAAATAGATAATGTCTAAACGACTTAAAATTTTACAAAATTTATTGGTTTATGGATTTCAACTGAATCCTACCATATCCTTAAATATAAAACCATTTGGAATCATTTTACCAGAGAATTAGATTTTTATAATTCAATCTTTTTAGAAATTCCAAAAGTTTCTAACCCCTCAGTTATAATTGGGAATTTATCATTTTTCTTATTCAATCTACAATGAGACTTATGGAGTAACAAAACAATAAAATAATATATTATAAAAATCATTATACACAATCAGGAGGTTCTCGTATTCCCAAAATACCAACTGTATGGTCTTTAATAGGAGATCTATAGAAGTTATTTCAAGATTTATTTTTATTTATTCTTCTACCTCCTTAAAATATTAATCAACCATGATGAAATAGAACACCCAGTGTCATCATTATAATGAGATATTATTATGTTTGTGTAATTTCCTATATCCATGTCCTCTTCAATCAAATGGGAAACAAAATCATCAATTGTGTGTACGACAGACTACCACCTCGTGAACAGACGTAATTTTTTTTCCATCACCTCCATTAATAGATGGATATAAGGATGTATTTAATGTAAAAATATAGATTATATATATTATTTAATGATTCTTATTTAATTATAATATCACATCTTCCTTCATTCCGTCCAATCCATTGGAAAACAATAACGTTGTTCGTGCATACGTGTGGACTACCACCTCTACGAAGTGATGCAGTTCTTCTTTTCATTTTAGTTTTATATAGATGGTAATAAGGATGGATTTTATGAATATATATTATTTATATGATTAAATAATTATTATATAAACCTTAATTATTATTTACATTCCTTTTATTCCATCCTTGAAAAATTAAAACGTCGTTCCTGCGTATGTATAACCTATAGTCTCCATGAATGGTGTAATACATTTTCCTATATATGAAATTCCTGGATGATTATAAATATGTATATAACTAGTATATATTTATATCATGACGAAAATAATGAGGTTTATTTTTCCAATATCAAAGTACATGTACCGACACTTTTGATCCAAAACACACATGAAAACAAAGCTAATATCACCCAAAATAGTGATTTTAATAACAAAATTTTATTAAATGGGTGACAAAAGGATATAAGTAATAATATATGTTATCATATATGTGTTTATGGATTTTTAATATATGTATTATAAATCTTAATATTTTATATATGAGGTTAATCACGTATGGAAAAATTTTGACCTAAGCTAAGGGATTTTCGTCTCGCTTTTATTGTTGTGAGACACATGCAATATTCAAAACTTGTTTTTATGGGATTAATGTATTAAATATGAATGTATTATAAAAACTATGGGTATTTTCCTATCCACATAATGTTCTTTATTTCATAGGTATTATTATTCAAAAGATACCAATGTGGTAAGGGTTATGTGTTACGATCTCTTTGTTTTATGGGATTGTTTATGATTATGTTTTTTAGTATGAAATTTCATATTATTTGTCTTAATAATATTATGAATTTTATTCTCCTATGGTTGTTTATATATAATACAATTTTTCATCTCATTTACCCCTATTAATTACTCAATATTATTAAGGACCATTTTTTTAGAAAACTAACTTTGTCTCTCTATTTGGTCAATTTTTTTGTATTATATTTTTCTACATTCTAAAAAAAATTAGGAATGTATTTAATATTATATTATAATTGTTTAACATAATAATTATCTATTTTTAATTTTTAAATTTTTTTTTGAAAGGAATGTAGTAGTAATTTTTTGAAAGATGTACTTTTTACTTTTTTTTAAATGTTTGTAAACTGTTTTCTTTTAACTTATACAACACGAACAAAAATTCATGCCTTCATGATCACTCAATGATTTAAATATTAATTTTTAAGATTCCATGTTTATTTTGAAGGAAAAGGTTTTCAAAAATAGTCTGAAATGTTATGTTTTAAAAAGTTATTTCCCAAGTATAATGGTTATTATACCCAAAATTGTTTTAATGATCTTTATGGGTATTTATATTCATCAATGATAAGAACCGTTGATTAAACATATGATATACTAGGGATATAATCAAAGGATACCATAATTTTTCATTATTTGTATGGTTAATTAATATGAAAAGATTTTTATGAAACCCATTCATTTTCCATGAGTTATAATATGATGAATTGATGAAATGTTTTTGTAACCTAGTTACTTTCCATGGGTTAGGCTATGATGAAATTTTTATGTAACCAATTTTATATTAACATGTAATTATCTAATGAATGCTACATTATATTATGGTACACATATGAATGATTTTAATTTTGTGATGGTTTGTCTTGGAATTATATAGCCCTTAAATTCATTAGGTAAATATGGATATCTCATGAGATAAAAAATATTGGAATGAGTAGTTTACCCAATTTAGTAAGGGACTCTATCCACTATGGTAGTCTTGTTAGTGAAATTTTATTACTATGATGGTTTTGGGAGTGAAACCAATCAACAATGATAGTCTCAATAGTAATCCTTGACTATAAAAGAGATGGTTTTATATTTTTATGTGTATTTCACAAATCTATTTCTTATGACAATGTTATTCTCTCTTGGATTATTTTCTTTTATTCCTCTTTGATTCATGTAGTATGTTCTTACAAGATTTATTCCATGATTCAGTGTTATGATATATGGTATACATTGTATGGTTTTCAAATGGTATTCTCATACTCTCATAAACTTAAGATAATTTTATATTTAATTTATCATTAATATCTACCCTGTTTACCCTTACAAATTATTGTAACCCACATTATTTTTGGTTTCCTTTCACCATTATATGAATAAAGGTATTATTTATGATATGTATAAGAACGGATATAGTTATGATGAACTTATGGAGAGATGATGTAGCTAACAAATGATCAATTTGTTTATTTTTCCATGATTCAAAAGTCACTATACCTATAAAATTCTAGTGTTGATCTTTATGTTATGTAATGAATATTCCACAATTAAGATGTGATATAAAAGTATGAAAATTATGGGTTTATATACCCTCTGACCCACACAAGGGGTAAAACCAATCATATTGATCCTATGTACTCTAGGGTGAGAACACAATGAGACTCCCTAAGCACAGCCAAGATCATGGGCCACACCCATAAAAAAATCCTCAAATGACTAATGGGACACAAAATGAAAATTAAATCCTACTAGGGTGTCCCAAAATCTCATCCAAAACAAAAGTTATGTCTATCATGATAAATTATATCTATGTATCCCTCAACTAGCTCCAACTAACCCCCAATCAAGAATCTTCCAATATGGGTATTCTTAATAGTACACATATCATCCCCACAGAATGGAAACCCTATGAGAGGATACTCTTCCATATCCAAAATCCAATGTTAAAAATTCCATGAGAGTATCATCCACTAAACACAAACACAAAACAATTTATAATTGATTATTAATGCACCGAAATGTGTATTTAAAATAACCATCATGCGATAAGGTCTTTATCAACCACAAAATATGACATTCATTGATCACATGATGAAAAACTAACCCAAAAGGGAATCTTGAAGATTCCCTCAAACTCATATCAACATAATAACAACATTAATCCCATCCTAATGTGTCATGATAGCATGAAATCTTCAATTGAAATGATTCTACAACACAAGATCAAACACTCTTCCCCTATAACCTCAAGAAAATATTCTCAAAATCCATGTACCATCCAATTCTAGTGTGTATTATTCATTACATAACATAACTATCCACACTAGAATTTTCCATATATAAAGAACATGAATATATTGGATGAAGTCTTTAATTATAATGTATTTATCAGAGGAATGAATAAAAAAACATAGCCAACATTCCATAATAATAAAATATTGTCCATATAGAAAAAACTAGAATATGAAATTTCAATATTTTCCCCAAAAAAGATAAACATAAACCATCCATAAGAATTTATTGGATGTTATCTTTGGATTAAATCCTCAGTAAATCATATTATTAAATAAAATATATAGACATATGTGAAAAAAATTAAAAGGATAATTGGAAAATTTCTTGATGATAATACACCTCTCAATTTAAAATCAGTTATTTAAACGCTCATAAAGTACCAAATATTAATTAAGTCCTTTTTTAAAAGAAAAAAAATATAACAATTTAGTATAATTTTCAAAATATTGAGTGATCATGATGGTGAGAAATTCTATTCATGTATATAAGTTAAAAAACATTCCCTTCACACTATTGTAAAAGAAGTAAAAAAATACCTCACTCATAAAATGAAAAAAATAATCCTTTTATAATTTTTAAAAAAAATTAAAAACGGGGAATTTTTTTTTATTAAATAATTATTTAATAGTAAAAATTTTATTTGAAACATTTTACAGAAAATATGGGCAATGAAATTCTCAATCGAATAGTAAAATATTGGTTGTTTCCTTAAAAACATACCTTCAACCTCTTGAGTAATTTATGTGAGAAACATTATAGAGAAAAATACATTATTTAGAAATAATATGACTATAATAATAATATTTTGCAGTTAATATGAAAATATTGAATAATTTTCGTAGGTGGAGTCTTAAACATAAACTATCTGAAGTAATGATGATATTGTGAAATGAACTCTTACCATTATGGTAGCTTTTGAATCATTACCCACATGAAAGAAATAAATTTTTATAAAACATTAAATACCATGAATAAAATAATAATCATGATATATCTTATCAAATGGGAAAAATATACACAATTTGAAAGATATAAGTGGTGAATATGGCTTGAGTCTCAAAGAAATAAAAGTGATAAAAGCAAACCCTTATCTCATATCTGACATCAATTATACGTCTTCAAAAATATTGTATAGTAATTATAGATTTATTATATGTATATTCCAAAACTATATTGATATATACCTTACCATTTGTGATTTAATTGTAATAACTTATCACAAATTTATTATTATTTCATTGTTGAAATCCCTTTTTTTAGGAGATAACTGCATAATTTTTCAAGTATATTTTGGTTTATTAGTCTTGGTCTAGGATAATTGATTATAGTTATATGACCTATATAATTTTAATAATGATATACGTCATGAACCCCTCCTAACAAAGTGTACCCCTCCTGGGCTGACAATGTGGAAAGGGAGATAATGACCCCCGAGTACTACCTCATGTAGGCCCAGGGTTGGTGACTAGCACCGAGGGTATAATAATCATACAAATGGGAGGCGTTACCCTCTAAGAGAACACATGCATAAGAGAGAGATAAGATAGACACCAACCAAATCCAACTCAAAACTGAAATATAAAAGAATCCCAAGTACATAAATGGAATTCCATGCAAAATTACTACAACTGAATAGGAAAACTACATATACCCAAAAGAAAGTAAAAGAAGTAGCGACCACAAACACGAACAGCTCCTGCAACCCCAAGCTAGTAGAAACCAGCTTGATCTCCAACCTGCTCCATGTGACCTGAAAAATAGTTTTTATATACATAGGGTGACTATAACAGTATACTCAGTAGGATCCTCCCTGAAGCCTCTCATGAAAAAGTAAAGAAAGCATGCTAAAGCACAGTGAACAACAGTGAAACGAACTCGTCACCTAAACAGGTATACTATGTTCCAAACCTCACCATGGCCACTCTCACCAAGTAATGCATACAAGGATATAGCATATAGTAAATAATATCAAGGGTACCCCACTACTACTTCCCCCCTGGTTTGCCACATTGCCCCAGTGACATTCGTTTTGTGCATCTCTCTCCAAAGGCTTGCCCATATAAACTTGGGCAAAGATCTACAATCTGCACCATGTGCACCAAAATGCTTTCCTGCAGACACCTGGGCTAATCACCACACCATCCTCACAACCAAAAGTAACCCGGTAGTTTCTGGGAGCCACCACAGCTCACATAACGTGTATCATACATCAGGTATTATACCTCATGCCATTACGGCCCATACACCGAGTAAGGATCCTCAAGCCATCACAGCCTATACACGTTACACCTATAGTAGTCCATAGGATACTATATCCAGAATATATGTCTGTGAATAAACACAAGCCATTACAACCCTCTACACACATATATGGGGAAAACTAACCGTTGTGCCTCATGGAACTAGTATCTACCACGAGAAGAGAGCGGGGTCAAAGGGGGTATTCAGCCATTCATCCTCCCACTTGAATGTTGGGGAAAACACCCCCTAGGGCCTAGAATCCCCGGGGTGTCAGTTTCCCTTACTGATAGGGTGGAGTAGCGTATAGAAACAGAAAAAGTATAGAATATATTATAACTCACAACCACACTATGGGCATAACCTAGTCATAGAAATGATTGCAGCTAACGTCACTCGGACTCTGGGCTGCCACTTCTAAGACTAGGTATCCTATAAGAAAACAACCATTTAAAAGGTTTTATTAGATTACTTCATTCCCCTTTTTATCAGTTTCATTGTACGTTAATTAATTCTTCGAACATTAATTAACCAAGAACAATTCCACATTATGTTCCATTAACATCACATCCAAAAACCACTGTCCATTCAAAAGTTCTCAACCTCGTCATTAAGTTTCATCAAACTCCAACAACATGGGTTAACCTCATTTATTCAAACATTCATTACAGAATTACTTTCCCATATTCCCAGGCATTCTAGAAATTCAACCTATGCTGCTAAACATAAGGGGGCTCAACACGGTGAGTAGACGTACTACCCATCGAGTCTTTTCCGCCTATAGCAAGAGCATAGACCCATTCTCCCTTGATAGGATAAACATAGAAATCACATGGCATACCCCATGTGTCTTCGCCTCCTTCGGAAAAAGGGTAAGTAAGACCAGCTACCTTGAGCAGTGGGGAAAAGTAAAGCATATAAACAACCAAACAAAGCATCAAGCATCCAACAACCACATCCATCCCATTCCATCATCCCTGGTGTCCTCCCTGACAACCACATGCATAAACCGATGCATCTCGCCACTCTAGGAATCATCCGCTGCCACAACCACGAGGTCTCCCTGCCTCCACATATCACAACACCCCTCCAGGGTCATATCACAACACAAGAACCAGGAAAACAACACCACATCAAATGGTCTTTTATCCCTAATTCACAACAAGAGGGTAACTCTAAACCCTTCATGGAATTCAGTCAAGTTATTTAATCCATATTGAATTAACAAATTCAATTCTTTGGTTCCAGCATCATGAACCAATTCAGTAAGCTATCACCGAATATTAAACATGCTTACTATGCCAAATTTGATCAATATAAAATTACAACAAGAACCAGGTCAGTTTTCGTGCCTCTTTATTTTTATCCAACCAATTATCAATTAATTTCAGCTTTACGTTATTTTTCAATTTCCTCAAGAAAAATATGCTTAACAAGAAAGGCATATATATTAAACTATCTAGTAAACAAGAGGTAATAACAAACGATCAAAGCAATTTCTTTATCCGGTTAAAATATATTTATTAGGTCAATTCCATTACCATTCAGTGGGATTCAACATGCTATCAATACCGTTACACATACAAAAGAGAAGAAACGAATCCCCTACCTCAAAGGTTTTCTAGGAAACCCACAACAGTCGATGCATGCCCAAGAAACCGGGTCGGTTCTCCACGAATCCTCCTTAGATATATTATCCTAACACAACCAAGACAAAAACTCATCATAAACGACATCCACACACTTAGATCTACCCATAACGGGCGTGAATATAAGAAACCAAGAGAAGAGGAGGAGTCGATCTATATAGATCTAAGAAACCAACCAAAAAGGATCACATACCTTGAGAACCAACTTCGATTTTCCAATAAAAACTTCCGGATCACCTCCACAATGCTTGGGAGAGGTTCTTCTTCCTCCAAGGAAGGGTAATCCTGGGTTATGGACAATTAGGGGATTAAACGAGGTGATTAAAGGCAAAATGAGTTAGATCTACAATTTTAGGATCTAACTTTAATTTCCCACATGGTTAGTCTGCACGGTTTAACAAACCGTGCACTAACCATGCGTTAGCTTCTTCCTTGACAACCACTCCTCGCACGGTTAGTCTGCATGGTTAGACAAACCGTGTGTTAGCCAATGCCTCCAAGACAAGCCTTGCACGGTTTAGGAAAACCGTGTGCCTCCCGTGTGAAGGCCATAACCCTTTAGATTTACTTAAAAGCCCACCCAAATGCACACCAAGTCACCTTGACCTCCCCGAACACATCCAAAACCACATTTTCACAATGTAATAGACTAGAGAGGTCTGGGACATTACATCCAATACCTCTCAAAACATTCTCATCCTTGAGAATCCAAAATCCACTTAAAGAGAAAATGAAATATGGTCTGAACAACCACCCGCCGAGATACCTCTCAAAAGAGAGCAATCCACCAAAGCAACAAAGGGATCCATCTTATAAATATGAAAGTTCCACAACCACATCAGTTACAATGATACAAGAAAAGAGTCAAACATCAAACAACTCTAGGTACTGAGCATGTATCTGTGACTCACGTTTCCAAGTACTCTCCTCCATGCCACCATGTCGCCACAGGACACGAACTAAGGGGACGACACACCTGTGCAACACCTTCTCCTTGCGGTCTTGGATCTCCAAAGGTCGCTCCTCAAATTTCGAATCATCATGAACATCGATCTCTCCCCAATTGATGATGTGGGAGTTGTCATGAAGATAATGACATAGTTGTCATACATGGAAAACATCATGAATCCGAATCATCTATGGGGGAAGTGCTACTTGATACGCCACAGCTCCAACATGAGCTAACACCTCGAAAGACCCAAAAAACCGGGGAGAAATCTTACTTCCATGTCCAAACCTTCACTTTCCACGATGAGGAGTCACCTTCAGAAACACATGATCCCTAACATTAAACTCTAAGGGTATCCTTCTTCGATCGGCGTATGATTTCTGATGATCGTGCGCTGCCTTCATCCTCTCATGAATCACCTGAACCATCTCTGTTTTATTCTGCACTGGTTCCAGTTCGAGAATTGCTAACTCTCTGACCACAGTCCAGCACAATAGAGAAATGCAAGGCTGGCCATACAAGGCTTCAAACGGATCCATATAGATGGTGGAGTGAAAACTATTATTATAAGAAAACTCTACCAAGGGTAAGTGCCTCATCCATGACCCTTCGAAATCAAGAACACAAGAGCGTAACTTGTCTTCAAGATTCTGGATAGTTCACTCTGTATGACCATCCGTTTGAGGGTGAAAAGTAGTGTTAATGCATAGTTGAGAACGAAAAGCATGTTAGAGACCCCTCCACACCCTGGAGGTAAAATGATGATCTCGATCCGAAATGATCGTCCTTGGGACTCCATGAAGTCTCACTACCTCCTCCATATACTTCCTCGACAAAACTTCCACTGAGCTTGACTCCTTGATTGCTATTAAGTGGGAAACTTTTGTTAAATGATCCACTACCACCCAAATACCATCATAACCTCCCAGAGCTTGAGGTAAACTAGTAACAAAGTCCATCAAGATGTCGTCCCACTTCCACTGAGGAATCTCTAATGGCTAACGAAGACAACCTGGAACACGGTGTTCGGCCTTCACCTTCTGCCAGACTAAACAACAAGACACAAACTCCAGAACCACATGCTTCATCCTAGGCCACCAAAACTATCTCCTCAAGGATCGGTACATCTTCGTCGCACCAGGATGCACCACTAAAGGAGAACCATGAAACACTCTGAGGACTATCTCGTGCATCACCAAGGGAACAAAAGGCCTTCCATTATACAACACTCTGTGTTTTTCATCTTCAGACCAACCATCTGGGGCCTCACCACAAACAACTAGGTCTCTCCAGACCTCCACCTCAAGATCCCCAAACTGGGACTCTTCCACCTTCTTCATCAGGGATGATTGCACCATTGTCTGAAAGAAAAACCTCTACCTCCGACTTCTCCCATATCAAGATGTAATGCTGACAGTTCTTCCATTACCCTCCAAGAATCACCAGATTCACACACAACATCACTATGTGATTTTCGACTCAGCGCATCAGCTACAACATTACCTTTTCCAGGTGTATACAATATTTCAAAGTCATATTCATGTAAGAACTCTATCCACCGACATTGTCATAAGTTCAAGTAACACTGGGAGAAAACACCCCTCAAACTCTTATGATAAGTGAAAACCACAAAGCGCTCACCAATGAGGTAATGTCTCCACAACTTCAGAGAAAACACCAAGGCTGCCAAATCAAGGTCATGGGTGGAATAGTTGCGTTCATGGGGACGCAACTGTCAAGAGCCATAAGAAACAACTGACCTCTGCTGCATGAGAACACAAACTAGCCTCAGATGTGAAGCATCCAGAAAACATCAAATTGAACTCCCTCAGCTGGAAGACAAAGGACTAGAGAACTTACTAACATCTCTTTTAGATACTCAAAAGCTGCCTGACACTGATAAGTCCATATTAAAGCCTGATCTTTCCTGGTCAAGGTTGTTAGAGGAGTTGAAACTAGGTATAAATTGGCTACGAACCTCTTGTAGTAGCCTATGAGACCAAGGAAACTTTTCAACTCTGACATAGTCTTGGGGGCTACCCAAGACACAACAGATTCTATCATCGATGGATCCACAACTACTCCCTGTTGGGACACAACATGCCCCAAGAAATGGACTTTTCGATCCCAAAACTCGCACTTCGACAAATTTCCAAACAGCTGATTTCGATAAAGAAATCCAAAAACAGCTCGTAGATTCTCTGCATGCTCCTCTTCAGATGTGGAGTACACAAGGATGTCGTCGATGAAAACTACAACAAACATGTCCAGGAACTCACAGAACACAAGATTCATCAATCCCATGAACACAGCCAGAGTATTTGTCATGCCGAACGACATTACAACGAACTCATAATACCCATGACAACAACAGAAAGAAGTCTTTGGGATATCTCCATCCTTCACATGCATCTGATGATATCCTGACTGCAAGTCGATCTTTGAGAATCAACTTGAACCCTTCAGTTGATCGAATAATTCATCAATCCTCATAAGAGGATAGCGATTCTTTATTTTCACTTTATTTAAGCAACGATAATCGACACACAACCACAAACTGTCGTCGGCCTTCTTCACGAACAGAACTGGTGCACCCCATGGTGACACACTTGGTCGAAAAAAACCACATTGCAATAGACCATCAAGCTATATACATAGATCTCGTAACTCAGAAGGGGCTATCCTATATGGAGACTTAGATATAGGAGACGCTCGTGGCTGTAGCTCGATCTCAAACTCGATCTCTCGTCGTGGGGGTAAGTCCACAACCTCTTCTGGAAAAGCATCAGGGTACTCCTCTATGACCTTAGGAAACTCCAACTTCCGAACCTCTGAAGAACTCAGCATCATCTCAGCCGCCATGGTTGATAAGGATGGAAGTCTCCTATGACCCATCCGAGGATCTCGTTCACCAACAAACACCACTTTCTCTCCATCTGCACCAATGAAGATGACCTTATTCATGGATCAATCCACAATATCCTGCACCGAATACAACCAATCCATGCCGAGGATGACATCATATGGCTGTATTCGTAAACATAGGAAATCTCCCCAAGAGCGGTGCTGCCCCAACACTAGCTCACAATTTCTTCATACTTCAAACAAGTCAGCTCGACCTCCAACCGGCATAGTCAACTCCAAGGACACTCGAAGCCTCTCTACCTAAAGTCCCAAATCATGGACAAGGGTAGGTGATATGAAGGAGTGTCTCGCTCCTGAATAAAACTAGGCTTACACCAAGGTAGAAAACAAGAAAAGGGTACCTCGAATAATGTCTGGATCATCTGGAGCTGGCAACACTAGAGCATGAAGCTGACCGTGGCCTCCTCCATGGCCTCTATGACCCTGATGACGACCACCACCATGACTGTACTCTGCTCTATGAGGATGGGGAGCATCATGGGGTTGTCCTCTACCTGCCCCATCTACCCTCTACTGTTCAAAAGCTGGTGCAACCTACTACTGATGCCTTGGCTGGAACTGCCTCAACATAGGAACCTGTAGCGGAGCGCCCGACGCACGATGACTGCTCTGAATGGTCGGGCACTCCCGCTACTGATGAACATGACCACCACAAGAAAAACAAGCACCTGATCCCTTGGCATAGGCCTGAGAGTTGCTGCCTCTAGAGAAACGAGATGTGATAGGATAGGACCTACCCCCGGTTGAACGAAAACTCTTATGCCCTGAAAACCAGGAACCCTGGACCGCAGCCTTGCTTCATGAGGAATCAGGCTGATTCCCTTATCGTGATGATCCGGTCCTATCCAATGTCCTCTCGACAACCTTGTTCATCACCAGCATGTCGAGATATGTGTTTTACATAAATTGGGTGACCTAGCGCTGGATCTATGGATGCAAAGCCTCCTCGAAATGCCTCACCCTAGCCTCCCCATCTGGTAACAGGTCCGAAGCATATCGTAAAAGTTTTCTGAAACGGATTCCAAACTCTCGAACACTGGAGATCCAATGTTGATGGTTAAGAATCTCCTAGAGACTAGCACCGAGGGTATAATAATCACACAAATGGGAGGCATTACCCGCTAACAGAACACATGCAGAAGAGAGAGATAAGATAGACACCAACCAACTCCAACTCAAAACTGAAATATAAAAGAAACCCAAGTACATAAATGGAATTCCATGAAAAAGTACTAAAACTGAATGGGAAAACTACAAATACCCAAAAGAATGTAAAAGCAACAGCGACCATAAACCCGAACAGCTCCTGCAACCCCAAGCTAGTAAAAACCAGCTTGATCTCCAACCTTATCCAAGTGACCTGAAAAATAGTTTATATATACGTAGGGTGATTATAATAGTATACTCAGTAGGATCCTTCCCGAAGCCTCTCGTGAAAAATTAAAGAAAGCATTCTAAAGCACAGTGAACAATAGTTAAACTAACTCGTCACCTAAATAGGTATACTATGTTCCCAACCTCACCATGGCCGCTCTCACCAAGTAACTCATACAATAATATAGCATATAGTAAATTATATAAAGGGTACGCCACTACTACTTCCCCCACTGGTTTGCCGCTTTTCCCCAATGACATACATCTTGTGCATATCTCTCCAAAGGCTTGCCGTATAAACTTGGGCTAAGCTCCACAATCTGAACCACGTCCACCACAAAGGCTTGCCCACAGAAACCTAGGATAAGTACCACACCATACTAACAACCAAAAGTAACCAGGTAGTTTCTAGGAGCCACCATATCTCTCATAACGTTTATCATACGTTGGGTATTATACCTCAAGACATTACGGCCCATACACCGAGTAAGGATCGTCAAGCCATCATAGCCTATACATGTTACACCTATAGTAGTCCATATGATACTATATCCAGAATATATGTGTGTGAATAACCCCAAGACATTACATCCCTCTACACACATATATGGGGAAAACTAACCGTTGTGCCTCATGGCACTAGTATCTACCAATAGAATAGAGCGGGGTCAAAGGGGGTAGTCAGCCATTCATCCTCCCACTAGAATGTTGGGGAAAACACCCCCTAGGGCTTAGAATCCCCAGGGTGTCAGTTTCCCTTACTGAAAGGGTGGAGTAGCATATAGAAACACAAAAGCTACAGAATATATTATAACTCACAACCCCACTATGGGAAAAACCTAGTCTTAGACACGACTGCAGCTAACGTCTCTCGGACTCCGGGCTGCCACTTCTAAGACTACGTATCCTATAAGCGCACAACCATTTAAAGGGATTTAGTAGATTACTTAATTACCGTTCTTATCAATTTCATTATACATTAATTAATTCATAGAAAATTAATTAACCAAGAATAATTCCACATTAATTTCCATTAACATCACATACAAAAACCATTGTCCCTTCAAAAGTTCTCAACCTCATCGTTAAGTTTCATCAAAACTCCAAACCCATGGGTTAACATCATTTATTCAAACATTCAATATAGAATTACTTTCCCATATTCCTAGGAATTCTAGAAAAGAAACTTATACTACTTAAAACAAGGGGGATCAACACGGTGAGTAGACGTACTACCCGTCGAGTATTTGCTGCATATAGAAAGAGCGTAGAACCATTCTCCCTTGAGAGGCTAACCACGGAAAGCGCGTGGCATACCCTGCGTATCTTTTCCTCCTTTAGAATAAGGGAAATCAAGACCAGTTTCCTTGAGGAGTGGGGAAAATTAAATCAGATAAACCACCAAACAAAGCACCAAGCATCCAACAACCACATCCATCCCATTCCATCAACCCTGGTGTCCTCCCTAACACTCACATGCATAAACCGATGCATCTGACCACTCTAGGAGTCATCCGCTGCACAACCATGAGGCCTCCCTACCTTCTCATATCACAACACCCCTCCAAGGTCACATCACAACACAAACAACAGGAAAACAACACCACATCAAATGGAATTTTAGCGCTAATTCACAACAAGAGGGTAACTCAGAACCCTTCATGAAATTCAATCAATTTATTTAAGCCATCTTGAATTAACAAATTCAATTCGTTGGTACCAACATCATGAACCAATTTATTAAGCTATCACCGAAGATTAAACATGCTTACTATGACAAATTTGATCAATATCAAATTACAACAAGAACTAGGTATTTTTTTCATGCCTCTTTATTTTTAGCCAACTAATTATCAATTAATTTCGGCTTTATGTTCTTTGTCAATTTCCTCAAGAACAACTTGCTTAACAAGAAAGGAATATATATTACACTATCTAGTAAATAAGAGGCAATAGAAAACGATCAAAGAAATTTATTTATCTGGTTCAAATATATTTATTAGGTCAATTCCATTATCATCTAGTGGGACTTAACATGCTATCGATACCGTTACACATACAAAAAGAGAAGAAACGAATCCCATACTTCAAAGGTTTTCGAGGAAAACCACAATGGTCGATACACGCCCAAGAAACCGGGTTAGTTCTCCACGAATCATCCTTATATTTCATCTCCTAACACAACCAAGACCAAAACTCATCATAACCGACATTCACATACTTAGATCTACCCATAATAGGCATGGATATAAGAAACCGAGAGAATATGAGGATTAGATCTAGGTAGATCTAAGAAACCAACCAAAAATGATCACATACCTCGAGAACTGGATTCTATTTTCCAAGAAAAACATCACGATCACCTCCAAAACGCTTCGGAGAGGTTCTTCTACCTCCATGGAAGGGTAATCCTGAGTTATGGAGATTAGGGGCTTAAATTAGGTGATTAAAGGAAAAACGAGATAGATCCACAATTTTAGGATCTAACTTTATGTTCTTGCAGGGTTAGTCCACATGGTTTAACAAAATGTGCACTAACCGTGCATTAGCTTCTACCTCGAAAACCACTCTTCGCACGGTTAGTTTGCACGGTTAGACAAACTATGCGCTAACCGTGCATTAGCCACTACCTCCAAGACCAGCCTTACATGGTTTGGCCGCATGGTTTAGGCAAACCATGTGCCTCCCGTGCAAAAGCTATAACCCTTTATATTTCCTTAAAAGTCCACCCAAACGCACACCATGTCGCTTTGACCTCCGAGAACACCTCCAGCACCACATTTTGACAAAGGAATGCACCGGAGAGGTCTGGGCCATTACAAAATAAATATCATATATATTCATTAAATATATCCTTATAACCATCCATGTAAATAATAAATGAAAAACAAATCACATCGCTTCATTAAGGTGGTTTTCCACATGTATTTACACATGACATTATCATATTCCAATGAATTGAATGGTAAGAAGGTATATATGATATTATAATTACAGAAAAAATATTTATTTTATAAATATCATATATATTTATTGGTTCCATTTTTATATTCATCCATGTAAATTGGTTCTGAATCACAAATTACACTACTATATAGAGACAGTAAGGCATATGTACGTATGACTGGCATTTTCACTTTTTATAGGATAGAAAAGAGATAGAAAATTATTTTACCATAACAATAATACAATATTTTTATATTTATGATGTTTTATTTATTATTTTATGATGGTAACAACATAATAATAGTAATTAGAAGAAAAAATAAACCTGAATGAGTCAGTAAAGACAATTACCTCTTCTTCAGTAGTCTTCCTTAAAATCTTATGTTAAGGGTCCTAGGGTAGGTCACAAGGAAGATAAAAAACCTATATAACCTTGATAAGTATGTTTAGATGTGAAATAGGAGACTTTGGTTGAAATTTATTTGTCAATGCTGTGTAAAAAAGGGAAAGACGGGGTTTTCTTTTATAAGTGTGGGGAGGGGAATTCTTGGAATTTATTATTGTTTTAATCTAATATAAATTATTATTATTATTTAAAAATATAAAAAATTGATATAAATTGGATTAATATGAGTTTGTTTTTGAAATTATCCCTTCCAATAAAATTTGGGCATGTTTTGGTTTTTTTTCATCCGTATCTTTTAGTTTTAACCCTATGTTAACCCTTTTGACAATTACCACAACATTAAAATTTTCTACCATTTAAGTGTCAATAATGTTAGAATGAAAATTAAAAATGACCCATAAGTAGACCATGGTTTATATTTTCAATCATATCCCATTCGTATGGTCAATTATAAGATTTTTCTATGAATATTAAATCATTTAATAAAATATCATTTATGCCATTATTGACACTATTTACTAAATTTGACATTAAATACATAAAGAAAAATAGGGAATTAGAATATATATTTTTATCACATAAATAATATGTCATATGTATCTATAAATTTATTATACCAATTTATATCACTATAATAGTATTACTGTTAGAGTATTTAAAAAAACTTATTTTATTCTTTTATTAATTCATTAAATACTATATTGGTGTTGTGTAAGAATTATAGAAAATTATATAATTAAAATAAATTAAGAATAAATTATCCTGATAAAAAAATGAAACATATTTTAGAAAAAAATTTATAACTAAAAATAATATATTTATATCTCTATCATGAAATATTATAGATATTAAAAGTAAGAAAATAACATTTTGTACTTTATATTTTACATATAATGGTTAAAATAAAATAAATAAGGAACCGATTTTCCATATTTTAGAAAAAATAGATAGTAATGGCTAAATTACACTAATACAACAGGATAAACACAAGTGATAAGGTCATTTTTAGTCCTCATCAAATGATTTTTAACCTTAATTACAAAATTACACCTTACTATGGTGAAAATTATTTACCATAATTACTATTCATAATGACAAAAAATAAAAGGGACCTATTTAAAAAATTCATACCTATTAGTAAAAAATATTGAATACATCTTTCATTATACAATTTCTATAAGTGGAAGATATTACTTTTAGACTAATACAAAAAACAAAACGAATAACATTTTTCCAAAAAAAAATTATGCCTAAAAATGTTATATACCAAATTCATCCATAACATTTATTTCAATGTACATAATTGGATTATTAATAACATAGGAGAAATTATTTAATTCTAACTGTTTCAAAACAAAATGGAACTTTGTATCTTTTTCAATGAAAATGTAGATTTCAATGAAAATTATTATTTTTAGTATTCATTGGAAAATCAATCATTTCATAATAATTTTATAATTTTAGCCTAAATTAATTGTGACATGCTACTTTATAAAATTATTTTAATTTTATAAAATAAAATTTCTAATTTGGCCAAAATTAATTATAGTCCCCACACACAAAATGAAAAATAAAACCATTTTTAATGAAAATGTTTTTGAAGTATAAAATGATTTCACAAAAATTTAAGTAATTATTTTATATAAATAAATAATTTACTTTATATAAAATCTTTATACATATTTTCATTATTTGGTTAACCTTATTTATACTATCCAATTCAACCTATAAGTTATTATGCTAAATTTTAAATAATAATATTTTATGGTTCATTTATATTTGATAATGCATGTCGTATATGCAATAAAAAATATTGTTATTTTAAAATATCAAGGTTTTAAATTATGCCCCTTAAATAAATTTCACCCTCACAATTTAAACTTATTATTAATTTTTCATTTGAAAAATTAAATTGTGAAAATACACATCATTAAAAGTATTAATAAAACTTCCTCCTAAAAGAGGGGAAGGGGAATATGAAGGTCATCTAGAATAACACAAAATAAGGTTTCCAAATAAGATAACAATAGTGGGAAGTGAAAATATGGGCATGGTGGAGAAAGATAATTCCCAAGGAATATTGGACAGTGATAGAGATCATGGTTAGATGAAATTGAAAAGTCAAAAAGCCATAAATCTATGATGGGTGGTAATACCATCATTTCATCATAAAAGACTATAATAAGATAACGTTTTTGTTTCAAGATCCTTTTCCAAGAGTTATGGAATTACATTAACATCAAGATAGATAACACTATAAAATATAATTAATATATATCTATTTCATAAGGATAATTTCACCCTTTGGAAATTCTTTGATAAATTTCCACTTCAAATCTTACTCCAAGGTGAGATTTTTATTGCCTGAGAACTAAAATTATCATTTAACACATTATAAGATCCATAAAAGAATGCAAATTATTTCTATTCATCTCTAAATATTTACCAAAACCAAAAAAATGGTTATAATTTTTTGGCCAATATATTTAATTAATCTCTAAAATCTCAATAGTAACACCCAAAGTTCAACTTAATCCATTTCATATGTATTTATCTTTAAAAACCTTCCAAAATACATCTCACCAAACTTTTAATCCAAAAATAATTTAATTAAATTTTTTTAAACTATTAATCCCATGAATAATATAAAATAACTTTTAATAGTGCATAAAAAATATTTGAATGCCTTAATCACAATAATACCTCAATGAAAATATAATTTCTTCCAAAAATTAAGTATATCCTTATTCCTTAAAAAATAACAGATTATCAAATATATTTCATGAATCCAAAAACATAGTAAAATCCATCATAAATTAATTTATAATTTAAATACTAACAATATTCACGGTCATAAATACTATCCAATTTATTTCATGAATTTGAATCATGTACTTTTTTTCCATAAAAAACAATATTACTTCAACATCAATAACATATTAGGGGTTATCTTACCCCCAATCATGTGTTTTTCTTTAAAATATCACTTCTTCTATCATCTTTACCATTATATATATTCTTTTAAATCCTTAATGAAAAAATACTATAGAATAATCCTTAGATTTTTCATGATTATTATTACAAAAATATCATGTAAACAACACTTCTATAACATAATTATCAAATTAAAATACATAAACACTTGAATCCTTCCACATTACTGATTAATATGTAATATATCGTTCCTTGGTCTTGCAGATAAGACTATGGATTATATAATTATCTTAGATACTGACCATGTTCCCCACACATAATACATTGAACTCATTAGAAATTAATTACTCCATGTCCCTCATTTCTACAATGAAAACTTATTCCCCATTGAGTCATTTCTCGGGTTGTCTCTTTCTAAATTTTTGACATAATAGAAATTGATCTTTCCTTTCTTAATAGACTCCACTAACCAATGTTTCAAAAAACTATATCATTCTCTTCTTTGGTGAGTCAAAGAGTTAGTTATGTTGAATGTTGTTAATCATATATCTTGATAATTTATTGGGCATAATAACAATATCATTCACTCCACTATTCATCCCATTTGGTTTCTTATAATCACCACATTATCTATCACATTCAACATTAACACGGTTACTTCTAGTTTCATCTATTTACTATAACTAAAAATAATAGCATGGGAAAGAATAATAATAGTCATAAATCTTGAAATATCATTCATAGTATGTTTAAATTATTACAACCTCTACTAAATCTATGATACCTTGGGCTTAACCTAAGATATCCATTGTTAAAATTAATTCAAATCCTTCATAATTGTTCATAATAGAAATTCGAATTAACTCAAGAATACCCATTAGGAGTATCAAACTATTTTTTCATTAAGGGAACACTCAATGTGCACCATAATGATGGGAAAGCTATACCCGAGAAACATTTTTAATGATTATTACCCCTAGATGCATCAGTACTAAAACCATACCCACTTTTAGTATATAGACTTGGATTTATTTCTAGGAAACCCACATAATATCTAACATACAAAAAATATAGGTTTTTATCCTATACCTAGAATTACTCATAAAGTTATTAATAGGGTTATGTTACCTAATATATTTTTTTTCTATATCTAGTTCTCAAGGATTCTATTAAAGATAAACTACTACCATCTATAAATACCCTGACCCTGGTATCCGAGAGTTGGTGTTAAATTTTTTTATTAGAACATGTTATAAAGAACTATATCTTGAAAAAATGAATAAATGTGTAGTCCTAGAAAACAACACACATTTTTTAAACATACATTACATTTGAAAACATAAAATACAGATCATTGTGATTGTAAATATTATGCATCCTTGAACTCATTCAAAGATTCATTCTTTAAATATTAGGAAATGGAAAAAAAATAAGGGTGATCCCATAATCTCTGTAAGGCTTACATATAGTGGAATGTATCATTATTAAATAAGTAATAATTAGTATGGAAAGGAAAAAACTGATAAAACATGCCATTTAATCAATTACATGGACATAAAGAATAATATTGTAGGAGTAAATCAAGATGCAATGATCCCATAATTATAAACAATTGAGATTGAAACTTATCAATGGATATTATTCAAAATAATTCATGAACATATATAACTGATTTTATAATAATGGAAAGCATAATGTATAACATGTGAAACATCCCATTGAGGCCTTGTACCAAGACAGCTTAAATTATGGGCAACTATACACTAAAACCCCATTTAATAAGGCTAACCAACTAGTTTGTCTAATGATATCCACCAATTCATTGAACTTTCATGTAATTATATCCCCCACCCTTCACCTAATAATTCAAATTCATTCACTATATGAATAAACAACAAAACATAATAAACATTCCTTAATAATAAATAACTATTTCTTTAGAAAAAACTGGAATACAAAATGTCAATACTATCCCTAATAAAAATGAATATAAACCATTAATAAGAATATAATGTATTGTATCTTTGTATTATATAAATGTTAAATCATAATATTTAACAATGGATGTTGAAATAGATACAAAATATTTTTTAATGATCAATGGAAAATTTTGTGAGGAAAATAAACTTTTCATTTTTAAATCATTTATTTAGAATTTAAAAACCTTCAAAAAAATAATGAAAATAAATTTATTTGAAAATATCCTTGTAATAATTTAATGGAATATTAAAAAAATTGAGCTATCAGGATGATGAGATGTTTTTTCATTTAATAAAAGTTAAAAAACTATCCTTTCACAATTTTATAAAAAATTCAACGAATACCTCCTTTGGAAAACAACAAAATTATTAATTTTAAACCGTTATAAAAAAATTTAAACATGGGGAAAAATATTTTTAATAAATCATTTGAGGATATTAAATATATTCTTCAAAACATTTTAACGGAAATATGGGCATATAAGAAAAATATTCCAAACTAAATAGTAAATCCTAGTTTTCCTTCCTTAAAAACAAATTTTCGGTGTCTTGAGTAATTTAATTAAGTAAAATGAAAATAAAGAATGTACTATACATAAATAAAAATAAGATAACAAAAATAGTTTTTTTTAATATATAATTATAAAAAAATTTCATCAGGGATTCTTATACACAAAGAATCTCGAGTAATGATGAGATTATGAAATAAACCCTTACCACTATGGTAGAATTTGAGTCATAAACCCTATGAAAAAACTAACTCTAAATGATACATTAAATACAATTAATATAATAAAAATAATTATATATCATATTACTGTGGAAATATATACACCACATTAAATAAACAAAAGGTTTAAATTTCCAGAGTCTCTAAAAAATAAAAGTGTGACTATAAACCCCTTATAGTATATCCGACATCCTTCATATGTGTTAGAAACTCCTATATAATAAATATATATTTTTTATACATATATTAAATAAAAATAATCATATAAACCATAAAATTGATAATTTACCTTAAATCCTTTTATATCCCATTTATTAATTTTTTTATTAAAATAACTATTTCACATGATAACTACTTCATTTTACATGTATGTTTTGGTTTGGTAGTATTTATCCTTGATCATTGATCATGTTAAATTCATATTAAATATTTTAATAATTATATTAATATCATATATATTCATTAATTATAAACTTATTACCATCCATAATAATTTAAAATGAAAATCAGATCACATCACTTTTTAGAGGTGGTAGTACACTCTTACAAATGAGCAACATTATCGTTTTCCAATGGAATATAAGGTAAGAATGTATATATTATACTATAATACAATAAGAATATTTATTTCATAAATAACATATACATACATTATTTACATATTTCTAACCATACATGGTATGTGGTGACGAAAAAATGAATTACACGACAACATGGATACAAGTCGTACATACACAAAATTAATGATATTGTTTTTCATATTATTGAAAAGAGATAAACTTAAATGTTTTGGTAAATACAATTACCTCTTCCTTGATATAATTTCATTAGATTTCTACTTGAGGGATATATGTTGTATCTTTAGGAATAGATATATCCTCTATAACTTGGATAAGTATTCTTAGAAGGTAATTGGGTAAATTTCGGTCATTCATGGTTGCTCAATGTGGTGTAAAGAAAAGAGAGAATGCGTGACCATTTATAAGTGAGGTGATGGGTATTATTGGAATTTCCTAAAGCATTAAATCAATAGAAATTATTTATTTTTATCCAAATGGATAAAAATGTATATAATAAAAATATAAGATGAGGATGAGTCAAAATAAAGTAATACAATAGAATTTGGAAAAAATTTGGTTATGTTATCAACAATACCTTTTATTTTTGACCCACCATTTTTTCATTTGACATTTTCCAAAATATTAATGTTTTTACCCTTTAATGGCCAATAATGTTACTATAAAAGAAGAAAATTGCCCCTAAATGGAACATATTTTTTATTTTAAACCACATATCATTAATTTGGCTAAAGATAACCTTTTTTATTAATTTTTATGAATTTAGAAAAATAATATTTATTGTAAAATATCATTAACAAATTTTTGGAAATTATTAATTTAATTTGACTTTAAATAAATAAATACAAAGAGTTAATTAGAATATATCTTTTTGAAACATATATAATATGTTATATTTATCTATAATGTTTTTGGGCCTCTATAACATCATAAAAAAATAACTTTTAGAGTTTATTTTTTATATATTAATTGAATAAATACAATATTAGTTGTGCGTAAGCATCATATAACAACTAAAAAATAAAACTAAATTACCTTGAATGAAACTTAATTCATATTTCAAATATAATTTTATTACATAAAATTAGTTGTATTTATCCATACCATAAAATATAATAGATATTAAAAGAAAATATGTGAAATTTTTGACTTTATCTTTTACTAAAATATTATAAAGGTAAAAATCTGAGAAATATAGAAGAGAGTTGTCATATTTTAATAATAATGATTCAAATGGTAGAAATCAACTCATGAAATAGGATAAAGGTATGTTTTAGGGTCGTTTATAGTTCTAATCATAGTTTTTTAACATAAATTACCTCATTTACCCTTACTGTGATGGAAATTATTTACTATGATTATTAATCATAATTACTAAAACTAAAAGAGGTATATTAACTAAATTTGGACCTCCTACATAAAAATATTATTTCAATTTTTCACGAATAAATTTCTATTATTGGAATAAATGAATATAATATTAATACAAAAAACACAATGACAAATTGCCTCATTTCGGAAAAGTTCCTTTTGAAGCATAATAATTTTTTATACCAAATTAAAAAATAAAATTGACTCAAATGGAAATAATTAGATTATTAATAAAATAGTATAACATGGTTTACATTGAAAATATTTTAAAACAAAATTATTCTATTTAAATTCCGAAAAATATATATTTTTTAATGAAAATCAAAATTTTTACATTTCACCAAAAATTAAATCTTATTCAAATAATCCAAAAATAATTTACACTATGTAAATTATGATATTTTGATTTCAAAAACAATTTAATATTATAATATATAAATTCTAAAAGAGGAGGAAATTAATTATAAATTTCATACAAAATGTAAAATAAAACTTTTTTTGAAGAAAATGTATTTTTATGTATAAATGATTTTACATAAAATCAAGAACTTATTTGTTATAAATAAATATATTTTATAAAACATATATAAATTATTTAATAATTTGTTAAACCTATACATGACCACCAATTCAATAACTTGTTAATAACCACCATGTTTATATAATTATATTTTTCTAGTTTGTTTAGGATCGGTGTTTTATGTTGTATACACTGTCAGACATAGCTTTATTTTAAAATCATGGGGTGTTACACCCACACCGAGGGTTATTCTAAGAAGTGGAAACCAGTACTGGTCATGTAACGTTGATGGACCTGTTTTTTTATTATATTAATTTGTCATATTTCCACATATATTTCTAGATACAGGAATCGAGATAACGGGAAATTTCAAGGCCCGACATGGAAAAATAAATTTTCAAAAAAATAATAAATATATTTTATAATGTGCACCTATCTATTCATAAATAAATTGGGATAACTCTGAAATGGTAGCCTATATTATAAATCTAATCCCATGATTGAGTCTTTAATGCGGTGTTTTCCTTAGGTGCGATATAAAATGGGATAGTGTGGGGCATTCAGACTCCTCTATCATTGGTGTAATTTAAGTCGACTAATTAATTATTGAATTAAATAATGAACCCATTTTCACACAATTGATAACTATATAGGAATACTTACTGGATTATTTCTCTAGGGTTACCCACATAACCCCTGGGAGAAATCTAGATCTCTTCCCCCTTCATCCATTAGCAGATCACGTAAGATGATGTTGAAACTTTGGATCATATCAGATCAGGAAGAAATAAATGAAAGGACATATCTCAATCATTAACAGATGCATTCTTCATCGAAAAATGATCCATTATGAAGGTATGACTCACTAGTTTGTGTTTTTACACCCTTAGACATAATTATTGAGCATATGTGACACCTCGAACCTATTTCATGTGTAATAATAATATTTTATGGATTTACTTGGTGTGACTTTCATGCTATCCAAACAATGTTTTCAAAATAAAAACAAGATCTGTTTTATTCAATTTAACACTGAAACAATTAAATTTCAACAAGGTTAAAAGAATCCTACTAACTATGAATTCATACTAAGAGACCTATAAAAATCACTAGGAGACCCTCGAAAAACACAAATAAACCAAGAAGATAATGATTGTCCTTCGGTTCTATCACTATGAAGAACATTATAGCCAGAGCTATGGCGACCGAACTAAGAATCAAGGGAATGTATAGCACTATAGTCACCAAGTTTCTTTGTGTTTATAGTACCATAAACATTTAGTTATAAGGGTATTCTTGACTGTTGGAAAATACACATGAAGATTATTATTTTTATATTCATTAGAGTCATTAGGTTACCGTTGGTGTTTTAGAAGTAATAATGTTTTGTAACTGTTGGGTATATTATGTATCCTGATTATTTTAGGAATACATAATATGATAATACTATAATAATTATAAATATTTTATGTAACTTAATTATTTTATATCTTATGAGTTTTGAATATTTGGAAAATAATAATTTAGTTATATGTTTTCACAGAAATTTAATGTTTTGAAAGAATATTTCTATATGAATAATTATCTAGCCTCTTGATAAAAAATAATATGTAAATAAATATTTCATGAGGGAATATATAGGTTTTACATGAGTTGTAATATTTTAAATCTATAACATAAGTGAAATAATAACAAGTTTTTAAATAAGGGTATACTTTATTATAAACAATTATAACCATACGGGTTATCTTAAAATAAATAAAATCAAATGAGTTGTATTGAAGCTTAGAATAGATTTAAAATAATGTTTTGAAATACTATTAAGGACGAAAAGTTTATGCTTTTAGTAATGAAATAATATATTTTATATGATGGTTTTTTAATTATAATGTTTTAAAGTGTAGACACAGTTGAAATCATGTTTTAATGTAATAAAAATTAATGACATTGTTATAGTTTAATGAAAATTAATTCTTTTTAATAATTCATTTGGAGTTTATGTTTTGGTAATCTTTATGTGAAACCCTTGAAGGCCATCCTATAGGAAAACCAAGGGAGGCAGCTCACACTATATCCCAATGAAGTGGGTGGCTGAACCTGAACACCTCACCCAATACGGGCCAGCCTTCAAGGGAGAACACACCCACAACTGTGTGTGAGGGACCCAAGTGCATAGTCAGGTGGCAGGGCAGAACGCGACACCGAGTGAGGCGGCACAAAGACTATGGTTGGTTCAAGAGCGCTCCAACAGAGACAGGTATGGGGAGGTACCAGGAGGGGGAGGGGGATTTCTGAGTGAAGGTCGGGAGTTCTAGGCTTTTAAATCCGTCCTAGAATCCTTTCTGCTTTAATATGGGGTGAAATTTTTTATTGGAGATCGAGTCTCAGCTGTCCGATCTCATCATGTGGGATCTGGACGGTCCAATATATTTTCCCTATGAATCCACACCTCTGCGGTTTTCATCCACATTTTTATCTGCCGTTTGACCCAGTCAGTATCTAATCTCAGTCGTCTGAGCCTTTTAAAAACCCACATTACGCAGCATCAATCTAATCGAGTCGAGACATAATCTCGACCATTAATTAGTTTTAAACTGCGGACTATACAGAGCCACTGGATCAAATAATGGCTAATCCTAGCTGTCCATTATTTTCCACACCTCTCCTTGTCTTCTTCTTCCACACGTTACACCATTAACATTCACTACACCCACCTTCTTTTTTTTCACTCATGTGACACCTGTTTCTCCATGGTGGCCACTTCTCATTCTCGTTTCCCACAAGACTGAAACACTAGGTCATAAATTTAAACTAAATCACCTTAGATCCCTTGCAATTTTCCCTTAAAATCTATGTTATATACAGTTTATATATATGAAAATCTTGCACTGAGAACCTAATGGGTTTTCCTTCTTCCAGCACCATCCCCAACATATGCTCGACTTAATTTCATCCTTAAATCGTTGTAATGGTTATCTCTTTTCCTTGTGTGTACTTTTACTATACTTATATAAAAAATATTTATATAAACATATAGATGTTCGATCATAAAAACTACTGGGTTTCATGGATGACTTTAGCATGGAAATTCTCGATTTTAAATGAAGTTCTTAAATCCATGTAAGGGTTTTCATTTTTTAGTTTGGATTTGTGTTTAAATTTTTACGAATGTTATATACACATATATATATATATATGTTTTTTCACAAACCAACCAGTTTCTTCTATGATTTTAGAATAGTGAATTTTAGTTCTTAATGATTTTCTTAATTCCTTGTATACCATGCAAGGGGATAGTGATGTTTTGTGTTTGATAAATCTATATGAATATAAGTATGTTTATTATGAAACAAACCAACTCATTCATGTGTTTTTTACTTTTTATATATATAGGTAATAATGAGAATATTCTATTTTTTTATTTTAATTGGACTATATACATATATTTATATGTTTATATGTATATACCGATGGGTTTAACCATAAACCAAATTTTGTTTTCATCAAAAAACATTTTTGTGATTCAATTTTTTTTGGAGTGGTGAACATCTATAAAGGTTTGATAATCTTTGTTTTGAAACCCTCAAGTATACACCTTATTTTTACATGGTTTATATGATTTTTAATCCAACATGTTTGTGTATAAGAACCATAATCACACGAGTGTATGCACTCTTATTCTTAGAGGGATGAAGGAGTCTTTATATTATGCATGAATACATATAGATGTTTAAGCACTTATAGATAAATATGTTTAATTATATGAATGATTCACATGAAATAATTGTTTTCCATAAAACCTAGTGCACTTGAATCTACCACAATAAATGTTTTTAGTTATTGAGGTTTATTTTTGTTAAATATAACCATTTATCAGCATATGTTTAAAATAGTAAAGAAAACTATCTTAAATTAAAAATATGCATTTTAAAATATAAAATATTTAATTTCATAATAAGGACTTTAGAATTTTAGTGCTGTAATTTTATGTGAAAAAACCTGAATAATCATTTATATGCACTTGTTATCATCACATGTGATATAATATGCCTGCCTATCCATAGATGTCCTTGGTTAATTTGTTATAGCCATGCAGTTGTTATTATTGACAATTAATTATTCACTTTATTTTATGTATTTAATTACTAAAGAATGTTTACTAGTTCATGCATGTCATTGAGGAAATTGTTATATAAATGATAACTAACATATCATGATAATTCTTCAAAAAGAACTAAATTATTCAAAGTGTTATGGGACGCCTAGAATAATATGAATGGAGAAATTAAATATTCATAGTGGTATGTAACCCTTTGAATATATGTCCTTGATGGACATAAGAGGAATGTATTGGACTCAGTATATAATGGGTTGGGGACTGGTTAATGAAATCCCTATGGATTGGGGACTGGTTAATGAAATCCCTACAGGTTGGTGACCGGTTAATGAAATCCCCAGGATGCATCGGTAGTTCTCATGAGATAAATAAAGTCATGGAACAAGGCCTTGACAGAGTCTCGCATTATACATTCCCTTATTATGTTTACAATATTTAATTACCTAGTGAATATTCGACTAGTGTAATATACTTGTTTAAGATCCTATACTTATGAGTATCATAAGTATTAAATGAACATGTCATAATTCTTATCAATCACCCATATCTTGAACATTAATGCAGAAAATGGTAGTTCACTAGTTATTTATGATGTTAATTTTATGTGACAAATTAATTGTGGATTTGTTTATGCGCAACTCTGATCATGTACTTTTCCAAGTGTAAATTCTAGACCAGTACCCTTGCATGACCCACATATCATTGTTTTAATAAATCCTAAATAATATATTGCACACCATGCATTTTCTACGAGCATTTTTATGATTTGAACATGTGTTATTGTAGCCATGTTAATGTTCCTTAAAATGATCCCTAGAAACTCTTGGAAAAATATTATGTTATGTTTCATGCATTGAAATTTTCTTTAAGAAACTGTTATATGGATATTTTTAAAGGGAAAGTTTATAAAATGTTTTATTTGAAATATTATATTTTAAAAACCCCCTTAATGGGAATTCATGTTCTCACCCTATGTTTTCAATTTATTTTTACAGGTTTAGTAGATTTGAGTTACACTAACTGGTGATGCTTTGTGGAGTCTTGTCTTTGTAGTTTTGAAGGATTGTAATATTTGTATCTAGTTTTCAAGACCCAAAACCAAAAAGATCTCATCTATGGAAGATGATGTGTAAATCTTCAGCATTTATTTTTATAAAAAAATTACACACCCTGTTTATTAATGCACCGACTCTAGGGATTCTATGGTTGGGGCATGACAGTTGGTATTATAGTTCAGTTTAGGTAACTTTGGAATATTAAAATAACCATAAAAATTTAATTATTTCTTACTAATTAGAATTATTTCTTAATGTTTTCAAATGGAAAATGAAAAAAGTCTCATTTCTCTTCCAATATAAATACTAGAGAATTTAGTTTCCAAGTCCTATTTAGAGGATATAAGACTTTTGAAAGCCTTTTGTTTGTCATGTAAACACATCTATGATGTATCCATCTCTCCTCATGTACTTCAACTCCACCGAGGATCAGGCTTCGACTATTTCCTTATGATTCATTCATAATTTCCATTATATACATGTAATGGAAAGAATTTTGAAGTTTTGTTTAAATGATTCACCCCAGTTGAGATTTCATCATACCTAGAGGACTTCTGAGAAGCTGCATAAGATGGTGTCGTCCAAGCAATGTATCTTTGTCAAATGTTGACTAATGGTCTTTCTGGTCAAGTTATGGATTTCGAAATTCTTGAGGATGATTCTTCCCATTTATTTTATAGACATATGGTTTAGGATAACGTCTCCCAGCTACATACAATACACGCTTTTCTCTCTTGGAACTTTATATGTCCACACCCTAGTGATCCAAGTTGCTCGTGATGCATCTAGACCAAAGACATTGATGATTTTGGAACTGCTTTAGAGATCTACTTAACCGGGAATTGGGGAATCATCAATGACAGTGGAACCAGTGATGAGACATCATGGTGGATGTCAGGAAGTTTTTGTTTGTGAGATTCTGAGAGGGAATGAATAAATATGTAACACAAGGAGTTTCATGAACTTTTTCTTCAATGTATAATATTATATTTTATGATTCAGTATTTTCATAAGATTTTAAAAAATAACATCTCTACTTTTTGATGGTTATGCCTTACTGAGTAAAACATCTACCTTAAAATTTTCAGATGGAAGATGTGGGTTTACCAACAAACCTCTTATCACTCCCTAATGAATTAATTGAGTCCATAATCATAAGGTCATGTTCAGAAGACTACAACCATTTTTAGAACCTACGTCTATCTTGGAAACACCTATATAAAGTGTCCCTTAACCCAAATTTCCTTTGGACCTATCAGGGAGAACATTATGTTTATCACCGCATGGAAACTGCTCAATTTTCAGAGTATATGTAGGGAGGGAAGTAACATGAAGGTCTCTTCCTCTATTTCAGTCTCCCTGAAAATTTCATAGACTTGAGGATATTCTAGGAAGATGGTTTGGAGGGTGACCTTCAAGGAGACTATCTATTCTATGTCCTATGTTTTATTATGTATTGGATATTTTATGACATCAAAACTCTCAGGCATGATGTGTTTTGATGGATTAATATAGAGCGAGTTCATTCAGAAATCTCTAATCTCCACACCTATCAAGCCTCCCTATGGGAACACAAATGTTTTATACATAGGGTTGATACTAACTGATCATAGTGTATATTGTCCAAGGTGGTTTAGGAACTAGAAATTAATCTAGGAATCCACCTGGGGACATCAACAGATTATCCGCAGTGGTGGTCATGGTGAGGGGGACCTCAGGAGTAAAATCTATCTGTTTTTGCTGGTAGAAGTGTGTGAGTATGATAGAATTTTGAGGGCACAATTATTTCAAGGGGGTGATGATGTGACACCCCGAACCTATTTAATGTGTAATAATAATATTTTATGGTTTTACTTCATTTAAATTTCTTGCTATCCCAACAATTTTTTCAAAATAAAAACAAGACCTAATTTATTCAATTAAACACTAAAATGATTACATTAAAACAAGGAAAAAAGAATCCTACTAAACTAGAAAGCATGTTATGGGACCTATCAAAATCATTAGGTAACCCCAGAACATCACAAATAAACCAATAAGATAGTGATCATTATTTGGGTTTGCCACTACAAAGAACATTATTATCGGAGCTATGGAGAGATAACATAGTATCAAGGGAACATAGAGCATCATCTTCACTAACTTTTTTTGATTTTGGAATACAATAAACACGTATTTATAAGGTTGTTCTTGACCATTGTAAAATAAATATGATCTTTATTTTTTTTCTAGCTGTTAGAGTCTTTAGGTGACTGTTGGTGTATTGAAGGTCATAAGATTTTTTAACAGTTGGTTATATTAAGTACCTTGACTATTTTAAGAATACTTAATTTGATAGTATTATAAGAATTGTAAATATTTTATGTTCCTTAATTATTTTACAACTTAAGACTTTTAAATATTTGAAAAATAATATTTTAGTTATATGTTTTCAAGAAAATGTAATGTTTTGAAATAATATTTCTCTATGAATAATTATCTAGCCACTTGATAAGAAATACGATGTAAAAAATTATTTCATGAAGGTAGATATGTGTATTACATGAGTTGTTATATTTTAAACTTATAACATAAGTGAAATAGTAACATGTTTTTAAATAAGGGTATACTTTTCTATAAACAACTATAACCATACAGGTTATCTTAAAAAGAATAAAATCAAAGGAGTGGTAGTGATGATTAAAATATACTTGGAATCATGCTTTGAAATACTATTAAGGATAAAAACGTTATGCTTTTAGAAATGACATAGTATAGTTTTTATGATGGTTTTTGAATTATAATGTTTTAATGTGTAAAAGAAGTTAAAATCATGTTTTATTGTAATAAAAATTAATGACATTGTTATGGTTTTAATGAAAATATATTCTTTTTAATACATCTTTTGGAGTTTATGTTTTGGTAAAATTTATGTGCAACCTTTGATGGTTGACCCATAGGCCAGCCGAGGGAGGAAGCACACACCATCTCCCAATGGAGTGGGTGGATGAGCCTAAATCCCTCAGAGAGCATGGGATAACCATTAAGGTAGAATGCACCCACAGGTGTGTGTGAGGGACCCGATCGTAGGGTAGGGTGGCAGGTAAAAGCATTCCACTGTGCGGGGAAGCATGACGGCAGGGGTGGGCGCATGAGTACGCCTGTAGATACCAGTATGGGGCGGTACTGGGAGGGGGAGGGGGATTGTTTAGTGAAGGTTGGGAGCTCTAGGCTTATAAATCCGGCTTAAGAACCCTTCCCGTTTCGATGTGGGACATACTTTTTAATCAGAGATCGAGTCTCAGCCATCTGATCTCACCATGCGGGATCTAGACTGTCTGATCAGTATGCCCTTTAAATATACACCACTGCTATTTTCTTCCATGTTTTTATCAGTTGTTCCATCCAGTCAGGATATAATCTTAGTCATAAAAACCTTTTAAAAACTCGTGTCGAACAACAACCATCTGATCGAGTCATGATTTAATCTCGACCGTTCCTCTTTTTTTAAACTATGGACACTCCTCAGCTATTGGATCAAATCGTGGCTAATCCTGGTCATCCGTTCTTTTCCACACCTCTCCTCATATTCTTCTTCCTCATGCTGCATGAGTATATTTCGCTACACCCACCTTCTCTTTTTTTCTAATCCTATGGCACCCGTTTCTCCATGGTGTCCCCTTATCTTTTTCATTTTCCATAGGACCGACATAATCAATCTTATATTTAGACCGAATCGCCTCAAATCCCTTGAAATATTCCCTTAAAATATATGTTATATACAGTTTATATATATGGCCATCTTGCACCAATAACCCTATGAGTTTTCTTTCTTACAACAACTCCCCCTGCATCTGTTCGACTCTATCTCTTCCTTAAATCCATGTAAGGGTTCTTTCATTTCATTATGTGTGTATTTACTATACCTATATAATAATTATGTGTATAAACATATATACGTGTGATCATAAAACCTAATAGTTTTCTTGGATGATTTTGTCATGGAACATATCGATTTTAAATGAACTTCTTCAATCCATGTAAGGGGTTTCCTTTTTTTAGTTTGGCTCTATGATAAAATTTTTACGAAGGTTATATTCAAACAGACACACACACATATATATATAAACATTTTTTAATAAACCTATTGGTTTCTTCAATGATTTTATAATGGTGAATTTTATTTCTAAATAATGTTCTTAATTCCTTGTAAACCATGCATGGGGTTGTGGTTTTTTGTGTTTGATAAATATATATATGTATATAGATATGTTTATTATGAATCAAAACTGCTCAAACATGTGTTTTTGTACTTTTTATATATATAGGTAATCATGAAAATATTCTATTTTGGTTTATTTTAATTAGACTATATAAATATATTTATACAGTTATATGTATATAACTAAGGGTTTAACTATAAACCAAATTAAGTCTTCATAAAAAAAAATTTGTTGATTCAATTATGTTTTTGAGTGGTATAACATTTATAAAGTTTTATTAAACCTTGTTTTGGAAACCCCAAGTATACACCTTGTGTTTACATGGTTTATTCAATTTTTAAACCCACATGTTTTTGTACATGAACCATAATCACATGAGTTTATGCACTCCTATTCTTAAGGGGATGAAGTAGCCTTTTTATTATGCATGAATACATATACATGTTTAAGCACTTATAGATAGTTAGGTTTAATTATATGAATTCTTCACATGAAACAATTGTTTTCCATATAACCTAGTGCACTTGAATCTGCCACAATAAATGTTTTTAGTTAATGTGGTTTATTTTTGTTAAATAGACCCATTTATCAGCATATGTTTTAAATACAAATGAAAACTATCTTAAATTAAAAATTATTAATTTTAGTATATAAAATGTTTACTTTTATAATAAAGACTTTAGAATTTAAGGTTTATAATTTTATGTGAGAAAACTTGAATAATCATTTATATGCATTGGTTATCATCACGTGTGATATAGTATGTATTTATATACACCCATTTCATTGGTTAATTTATTATAGCCATGCAGTTGTTAGTGTTGACAATTAAAGATTCAATTTATGTAACAAATTTCTATTGAATTTTTACTAGTTCATGCATGTCATTGAGAAATTTTTTATCTAAATGATAACTAACGTATCATGATAATTCATTAAAAAGAACTAAATTATTCACTGTGGTATTTGACACCTTGAATAATGTGTAATGAGAAATTAAATATTCAATGTGGTATGTGAAAATTTGAATATATTACCTTTTTGGGTATAAGAGGAATGTATTGGACTCGGTATATAATGGGTTGAGGACCAGTTAATGAAATCCCTTTGGTTTGGGGGTCGGTTGATGAAAGCCCTATGAGTTGGGGACTGGTTAATGAAATCCCCATAGTACATTGGTAGTTCTCATGAGACAAATTAGGTCATGGAACAAGGCCTTGGCATTGTCAAGAAATATACATTCCCTCATTATGTTTGTAATATTTAATTAACCAATTGAATATTCTACTATTAGAATATACGTGGTTTAATGAATGTAATTATGAGTATCAAAATATGTAAATGCACATGACATAATGATTATCCAGCACCCATATCTTAAACATTAGGGCATATAATGTTATTTAACCCGTTATTTTATGATGCACATTTTATGTGATAAATTAAGTGTTACTTTGTTTATGAAAATCTATGATCATGTAATTTTTCCTTGTGTAAATTTTGTACCAACACCCTTAGATGATTCACATATAATTGTTTCAATAACTCTTGAATAATATGTTGGACACCCTAAATTTTTTATGAGCATGCCTGTTATTGGAACATGTTTTATTATAGCCCTGTTAATGTTCCTTAAAATGTTCACTATAAACTCTTGGAAAACTATTATGTTATGCTTCATGCGTTGCAGTTTTATTTAAGAAAATTTCTTATGGATATTTTAAAGGGAAAGATTATAAAATCAATTATTTGAAATATTAAATTTCAAAACCCCCCTTACTGAGCATTTGTATGCTCACCCTATGTTTTCAATTTATTTTTACAGGTTTAGTAGATTTGAGTTACAGTAAGTGGTGGCTTCGTTGTGGAGTATTATATGTTCAGTTTTGGAGGATTTTAATATTATTATCTAGTTTTCAAGAACCTTAACCACAAATATCCCATGTATGGAACATGATGTGTAATTCTTCAGCATTCATTTTTATAAAAAAAATTACACATGATGTTTATTAACACACCAGCTCCAGGGATTATGGGGTCAGGCCGTAACAACATATCTTTCCTTATTCTTGGACATGCACTAATTTTTTAACAATTACATGTGCCCATGTACAAAAATTAATATTGTTTTCAATTGTTTTCTTACCCGAGGATCCATGTTTTTGATAGATTGGATAAGAACTATTTGAATTGGAGATTTTATCCTTTGTTATTTTTCCTTTACCCCTTTTTTCTTAATGTTCATCACTAATTGGACCTTGAGGTCCTAGTTCAACAGTTAACTGACAATACTGAGCCTGATTAGACCCCCTATTCATATTAGTTTCGTGAAGAAGAATCAAATCAATGATCTGAATGTAGATATGGTATTTTTTGAGTTTTAGATGATCTTTTTTATAAATATATGTTATTAATTCAAATGTTGAATACAGGGTGGCACGAGGTTCATATAGCGAAACCCCAAACTCAAACTGCAGTCGAATTTTTGTGAACGATGACTAAAAAGAATGAATGATGGAAAGATCTTCTCAAATTATATGGATTCAAGGCGAGATATATGGTATCATGGACTGATTTGAAGCATAATGTTCATATTTAGAAATTTGGAAAATTATGGACTACATGCCATGTTCAAGGATGGACACATGGCATGTAGCTCCCTCGGTAGTGACTACTAGGGATTTAGAAAACATAAGTATGATATTGCATGTAGTCCTCTTAAGTGTTGTTTACCACTATAATATTCTGAGAACCCATTTGATGGATCAAAAGAGAGAGAATCCATGTGAAAGTACCCGGCTAGGCACACACCTACGTACTTGAGTAAACATACACGACTAGTAGGGAATGACTAGATCCTTGTTTGATTAGACACACCATGTATCCCACATACACAACATGTACTACTACATAAGATGGAGTTGTGTGCTATCTTGGGACAAAACTAGTCGTTAGAGTAGGACCACATGCCTTATGTGTACCCTTCCACGCCATGTACCCCTTTACCTCATTCGAGAAAACATAAAATGCTCATGTCTCCTTCATTTGAACTTAGATTTTGGCCCACGAGTAGCCTATCCTGAGTGTTTTTTCACTTAGGACGTGATTGTGCCATTGGTTGTAGATTTTGAGATAGGATATGAAATGTTGTGGGAATAAAACATGATAAGGAAATTCTTGATGATGGAATTGATCAGGAAGGATCACCCAAGACATTTCGAGAGGTACCCTCCAGTTGAGCTGGGAAGTGGGTCCTCAAAGACTTCCATGTGGTACCATACATATGAGCTAAGAAGTGGTTCATAGACATATTCCTAGTGATACCCTCCAATTAATGGGGACAATGGTTCCTATATGTATTTTGAGTGGTGCCCTCCAGTTGAACTGGGTAGTGGGTCCCCCACGCCATCCGAGTGGTACCGTTAAATTGAGTTGGGAAAGGGGTCCATGTGACACCAGAGTGAAACCCTCCATCAATATCAGTGTGAGTACCCTATAGATTATTACAGAGTGGACCCCCCCCCCACCACCCGACAAACTAAAGAATAGGTCCTCTACTTTATCTTTTTACCCCCTTGACTGTGCGGCACAATCATGAGACATGGTTATATTTGGACGATTAATTATAGGAAGAGGTCTGAGATAGAGGGCATCATTCATGGACTTTTGGAACTATTGAATACTTTTATTCATGGGATTAGCTATGAGTTGGAGATCCCCTTACCCTCTGTTCTAGTATTTTTTGAATGAACATATATGTATACACTTCTTCTATAACCAAACAATGGATTTGGTTACTCTTCTTCCAAGAGAGGAGAAGATGTGTGGGGAAGGACACATTTTTTCTATTTTTATATTCTCATAGCTGTAAGAGTATACTCTCCTGATATAGGTGGAAAAGATTCATTAGGTAGTTCATACACTAAACGTCTTTGTCACCCTGTTTGTATGAGCTTACTTTCATTATCTTTTTGCATTGAGCTATAATCTTTCGTTGTACCTTTTACTATTTAATGTATTTCTACTTTATATTGTAGCTCTTACTACTCCCCCTTTATCTTTTAGGGTGTCCTAATGGGTATGTATATACTCATACCATCTTGGAATTTTCTCGCACGTGCCATGTATTTTAATGACGATAGATAGATTGACAGTGACTTTAGAAGAGCTTAGGGATAGTGGGTTATTTGGACTGTATACGGTGGTCGTAACATGGGATTCTGGAGCTAGGATCTCTCATCAGTTTTATCTTCTAGTTTTTTCACATTGGGACATATTTCTAGATAGGTGTTTATTTTTCCACTTAAATTTTCAATCAACACTACCATGCTTTTTTACTATCAAGTGGTTCATGATATATTGGTTTATATTATACAAGTGTGCCATCATTTAATCATTCCCTTTATACCTTTGTATTGAGTTTTTTGTGTGTGTGAATATAGGTACTTTGGAAATGGTCTCCCCAATTTAGTCATGCCATCATCGCATATATCTACCCTCATGGCCTATGGAGGTGGGATTGGGGTTGTTGTGGCTTGAACCCTGCCATAGTTCCGTCATGAAATTTTGGTATCAAAGGTGGTTTGATCCTTTGGATTTTTTTTGGATTAGTCCACTTTCATGGATTTTGGATGGATTTAGGGATGTATGATAGAGTGTCTTGAGTGCACCTCCCAGGATAGGGAGTCTAGTGATAGTGCTATGGATAGTGTATTAACTCACTAGGACCTTGATTACCTTCTTGTCGACTTGACATATCGAGACATTGGTTGCACAATTAAATGGTACATTCATCATATAGGATAATGCTATTGAATTTAATTATTAATTTAGATCCTCATTGTATATATATATTGACACACATATAACCATTTTATATCTTGATAAATATCAGGATGCCTCCACAATTACAGCCGTCCATCACACCAACTCCCGGTTGTGATGACAACCCAATGAGTGATGAGGCCTTAGTTTAGGGTCTATATCTCAATCCATTTCCTCATAATGGGAATTTATCATCACCACCACCTGTAGAGTAGCATATCATTCCAGTATAGCAGGCTGAGGATACAGTCATTCTTAGTATGATCTGTAAATTCCAACACAATGGGCCAACAAGTTTCCAAGGCAAGCTAGATCCTTAGGAATTAGAGCATTGGATAGAGTTATTGGTTCATGTTTTCAGGATTTTTTGGACCTCGAAGGATTATGTGGATGTTCTAGAAGATATCCTTTTTCTAAGGAGAATCTGAGAATGGGTGGATTCTTATTGTGTAGATTCACGACGAGTCGATACCCTCATGGACCGACTTCCAGTAGATGTTCTGTGAGGATTATTACCCATCCTGCCTACATTCAGTTTGGATCCAGTGGCTTCTAGATTCATATCAGTGTGGGATGATGGTTGATGAGTACACAGTTAGGTTCATAGACCGTATAAGGTACTATCTTTACTTTATATGAGATAACTACTTCCAAGAAAGAATGTTTGAATAGAGACTTGGAAGAGAGATCCATGCCATCATAGTGTTCATGAGAATACCCACATATTCTCAGTTGTTGGAGAGAGCACTGGTGATAGAGAGATTTATTTTAGAGGCATACCAAACATCTAGAGATGGCAGTGTGCACCAGAGAGTTGAGTCATATACAGGAGCTAATAGATGCAAGGCACTAGGATCTCAATGTATGTGACCTTTTCATGATCACACTGAGGAATGTGATTAGAATAAGATCAGAGGAATAGGGATTTACAGAGATGGGTGGTGATTCACTTGGGATGGTCATGGTAACATTACATGAGACTTCCGGACCACACGTGTTTACCAGTACAGGCAGATATTTTAAGGACCACCTCAATAGAGGTAGCATCATGATCAAGGATCTCCCAGATAGGGGCAGGGTGGTCCCCAAGGACGAAAATCTAGAAGTGGAGTATGTGGATATATGGTTGGTAGATTATGATATGAGTTAATTCCACCACCACCACAAGTCAGCCCATGTTAGGCTCAGGGAGCTTACACCAGGGGCCTTTAACTACTTTAGTCTATGGAGGCTTATGATCCTACTGTGAATGAGATAATAAGAGGTATGATCAATGTTTTTTATATTCTTTATTCAGTGTTAGTATACACATGTTTCAATTTTTACATTATCTCTATACTCTTGGGGAAAGGGATGGAGCAACTAGTTGATGTGATAGCCCAACAGGTTTATCTTGTGGTTCTTACAGGGAACACTTCTTTAATATGTTTTGTACTTTGGAATTGTGAGCTATCAATAAGTGGAGAGAGGTTCACATAGGACATATTCTTCATCACTATAGATATTTATGACATCATCTTTCTTATGCATTGGTTTTCCATGGCCTAAGTCCAAATTTACTATCACTATATAAAAGTCAGATTCCAATGCACTAATTTGACAAGATTCTCCTTTCTGGCGATAGGGATCTCATTGTAGGGCATATTGGTTCTCCAAGCAGGTTGTTGCATCCAATAACCCATAATTTAATGAGTGTATCCCTTAGTGTACTAGGATTTTTATATATCTATATTCCTTAACTTGTGGAGGATTTTATGGATGTCTTCCCGAAAGTCATTCCCAAATTACAACTGAGGTGAGATATTGGGTTTTTCATCGAGTTTCATCCAGACACAAAAATGATATCTTTTTCGGCATATATAATGGCCCATAATGAGATTAGGAATCTAAAATTATAGTTGTACCTCTGAGGGAAATGTTTCATCATACCCGGTGTGTCCCACTATGGTGCTCCGATGTTGTTTATAAAAATAGTGGACAAGGGAATACAAATTTTTATTGATTATCGTCACCTGAACTAGGCCACGATCAAGAATAATTACCAATTAGTGAGTATTGATGACCTCTTTGACTAGTTTCTAGGCATGATATGGTTCTTGTTGGTTTATTCCAGGCCCAGCTACTACATGTTGATGGTTCACAAGGCTGATGTTCCATAGATGGAATTATGATATCACTACAGACACTATGAGTACCTAGAAATGCCCTTTGGTGTGAAGAATTCCCCAACCATGTTAATGGACATGAAAAAGTAAGTATTACATATATCTATAGACTATTTTGTTATTGTATTCATCAACAACATAATTGTTTATACTTCATCATAGGAGGATCATGCATAGCACTTTAGGATTGTACTAGATTTTTGTTTGAGAGAACCAACTTTATTGGAAGGTTTTGAACTTTTATTTATGGATTCATGAGCTTCACTTTCTAGGAAATATCATTTCTAAGCATGGAGACCAAGGGATCCAGTGAAGATTGACACAGTTCATTCTAGGGATCCACCCAAGAGAACGTCTGAGATGCATAACTATCTTGGTTTAGCGGAGTATTACTAGAGGTTTTTGGAAGACTTGTCTATAATTTCATCCTCGTTTACCACCTTGATGTGGAAAGGTTAGTGATTTAGTAGGTCTGAGATGTTCTAGAGGTCCTTTGAGGAGTTGAGTGTGAGGATGACGAGTTCTAAAATATTGAGGATACCAGAGGAAGGTATGTAGTTTTTATTGTATTGTGATTCCTTAGGTGATGGTATTGGCTTCATGTTGATGCAGTAACATGTAGTTATCACATATGGGTCAAGGATTTTGAGACCTCATGAGAAGAAAAAAGTGAATCACATATTAGAGAATGTAGGGGTAGTATTCAATGATAGGATTTGGAGACAATACCTTTTTTGGGGAGAACATTCTAGTTTACTAAACCACTAGAGTCTACGGTGAATCGTAAAATAGATAGACCTAGACTAGAGATAGTGATGATGGTTAGAGTTCCTACTAGACTATAACATATAGATAATCTATTCTCTAGGGAAGGGAATATTTTTATAATATTACATTATCATGGAGTCTTAGGATCACATAGTGTAGGAGGATTTAGAGAAGATGACCTCCTTGCTGCTAACTCTGAGGGAGCCGGAGGGTACAAATTTTCTACAGTCGATGGTATTGACTCCTTTTCTATCTAATCAAGTGATAGAGTCCCTATATAGAGTAAATGATAGTGAGGTCTTATGAGATCAGATATCTATAGGTTACTCACCAAATGGATATTATTATGGAGGGAATCAAGTCATCTTATTTTAGGGGATAACAGTGGTCCTAGTCATGATATAGGAGGAAATGATGCGAGAGTTCTTCTCTTCTCCTCTAGTTATACATCATGGTGTGGGGAATATGTACAATGACATTGAGAGATAGGTTTGGTGGTCAAAATTGATATGAAGCGTAGGTGAGTTCATTTCTTGGTCCCTCACCTATCAGTTGGTGAAGGTTGAGAACCAAGTTCCCACATGTTTCTTGTAGCCCCTTGAGATTTGGGAGTGGAAGTGGCCCGGAATATCCATGGAATTTTTTTAGGGATTCCATGCATAGAGAATGTCCATGACTCCATATGAGTGATAGTTTAAAGACTCATGAAGTCTATGATCTCCCTTTCAATTAGGGAGCAGTGTTCAGTAGAGATTATATGGGCAATTATACATATGGGAGATCATTAGAATTCATGGGGTGCCCTTTGATATTGACTCTAATTGTGACAGACAACTTACATCATGATTGTGGAGAGTCTTGTAGGAGGAATTCAAGACCCACATGAGGACAAGTACAAAATTTCACCACAAGTCCTATGGGAAGACCAAGAGAACTATCTAGATATTGGAGGATATCTTGATGACTTTCATGTTAGACTTTGGTCAGAGCTGGGAGAATCATATTCTCTTAGTAGTGTTTGCGTACAACAATAGAAAAAATTGTACTCCCAGCTTGGTACCTTTTGAGGCCTTGTATGGGAGACCTTTTAGGTCTCCCTTTTCTTGGATAGATATTTTCATGTAATCTCACATGGGCCCAGAGATGGTGTCAGTGATGATAGAGAATGTCCATGTCATCTATGAGTGGTTGAAGATAGATCATATTAGACATAAATTATACACAGACCTTCGTCGTAGGCCCATGGAGTTCGAGCAGTGAGACCAAATTTTCCTAAGAGTCTCCAATAATGAGGATTGCAGAGGTTCGGCCAGGGAGGAAAGATATCCTCAAGGATCATTGGCCCATTCAAGATTGTTCATAGGTTTTCTACGGTTGCTTACCACCTCTCCCTACCCCCATAACTTGAGCGAGTGGAGAATGTCTTCCACATGAATCAGATGGGGAGATATGTGCATGACCCTATGCATGACATCAACTATGGATAAATGGACATTGCGGATGGAGACACCTTCCTGGAGAACCTAGTGGTGATTGATGATTGACATGAGAGAACTCTACATTGATAGACCATACCCCTGGATCACATGTTTTGGTAGCATAAGAACGTGTGGGATAGTTTATTGGAAAAGGATATCCATGTGTGGGATCAATATCATTAGTTGTTCTCTTAGTTTTTCATTTCAGGGATGAAAATATTGAAGGTGGGTATGATGTAGAGACTGTTTTCTTCTTAGAATACATTGATATATTTATATATATATATATATATATATATATTCAGAGCTTGGTGCTGAGATGATGTGTGAATATAAGGCCCAGTATTCCCATGATTATTTTATAAAATATTAAATTTATATTATATTACATGCATGAAGATTCTTAAAGAAAATGGGATAACTTATAAATGGTATTTCAGATCAGAAATCCAATACCATAGTTGAGTCCAGAATGTGGTTTTTACCCTAGCCTCAACATAAAATGGGTCAGTGAAGGGTGTTAAAACTATTTTATCATTGATAGTATGTTAAATGAATTAATTAATTATTATATTAATTAATTAACTCATTTTAATGAAATAGATATCTCTATAAGAATACTAATATGATGATTTCTCTAGGGTTAATTGCTTAAACCTTAGGATAAATCTATATCTCTTCTCCCTAATGTGTTGGTAGATCACATTAGACGATGATGAAACTCCGAATTTGATTTGTCCAGTACATGGTGAATGCAAAGAATTCTCCCAATCATTAGAATACATGTTCTTCATTGAAGAATAATCCATAATCGATGTTGGACTTTTCATTTGGATTTTTATTACTTTTAATTTAATTATTGTGTATATCTTTCCTTGTTCTTGGATCTACACTAATTGTTGGAACATTTCATGCACCCTTGTAAAAAAATTAAATTTTTTTCAATTGTTTTCCTACCTGGGATCCCCATTCATTATCAATTGTATAATAAAACATTACATCGATCATTATAACAGTTATTATTGTGAATTTACCCCTGTCACTTTTCATTCATCATCGATTGGATGCTGAGGTCCTGGTTCAACAACTATCAGGCAGTTCCAAGACCAATTAGACACCCAAATTTCTAGTAGTTCTCCAAAAAAGGAGAAAATCAAGGAATCAATATTAGATATGTGATTTTTATGAGGTTTCGGTGATTATTTTTATGATTAAAAGTTATGAAATCAAATGTTGAAGCTACTATGACATGCGGTTCGTGCGATGAAACCTGAAACTCAAACCAAATCTGATTTTCTGATGATCAACATTTGATAAGAACGAATCACGGCTTTATCCGCTAATCATGGATGTATTCCAAGAGATATCTATGGTGGTATGAACTAATTTGAGGCCCCATGTTCTATTCTATAAAAGTATATAAATCCTAACTACACGCCATGTTCAAGGATTAATACATGGTGTGTAGAACATTCAACGACAATGGCTAGGGTTTTAGAAAAATTACGGATGACACGACATGTAGTCCTACTAAACACCGTGCTCCTCCTTCTCAGCCGTACAAACCATGTGATGGATCACATAGGCAGTAATTCACTTAAAAGTACACATCTAGGAACATGACCATGTACTCATGTACACAGACATGATGAGCAGGACACGACCAGATCCTGGTTAGCCTGGACACGTTGTGTAGTTCCCATATAGAGAGTTTACTACTACATAGGATGGAGCTATGTTCTATATTTTGACATGGAAAGGTAGTGTATATGGAACACATGTTATGTGGGTCCCATCACATATCGTTTACCATTTTTCTTCTATTAATAAAACTTCAAATTCTACAATCTATTTTGTTCAAACTTGGATTTTGGACGATCAGTATCCTATACTGGGTGTTTTTCCACATAGAAAACGAAGGTTACCTCAGATGCAACATTGGAGATATGATGTGAAATTTTATGGGAATGTAATATGATAAGGAAACAACCAAAAAATACAGTGATCATGTAGGATAACCACATAACCTCTGAGTGGTACCCTCCAGTAGAGATGTGCATTGGGTCCTTGACGTGTTCTGATTGGTATCCTCTAGCTAAACTGGGCATTGGGTCCTCAACATCTTCAGAGTGAAACCATCCAGTTGATTTAGGAATTGGTTCCTCAACTTATTCTGAGTGGTACAATCCCTTTGATATGGGATTTTGGTTCTTGTTGTCTTTCGATTTCTACCTTGAGCTGAGCTGAGCAGTGTGTACTCAAAGCCTTCCGAGTGGCACCCTGCAGTTGAGTTGGGCAGTGGGTCCTTTTGAAATTATTGTGGAACACACTATCACCATGGGAATAGTCCCTATATGGATTTATATAGAGTAGACCCCCCCAAATCACTAGGGTATTATTCCTCTACTTCATGTTTGGTCCCCCTAGACTTTGCGGCACACTGATGAGGCATGGTTGGACTTGGGTGGTTACTTTTAGCATGATTTGTGATATATTGGGAATTATTGTTGTAATTTTGGAATCATTGGCTACTATTCTTCTTGGGATGAGATATAAGATCAATATCACCTTACTCTATCATCTAATCTAATTTTAATGAGCACATATATATTTTCATCTTCTCTATCCACACATTGGATTTGGTTACTCTCCTTCCATGAGAGGTGGATATCTACATGGTATGCTGGTTGCTTAATATATTTATCTTTTTATGGATGGACAAGTCTACTCTCCTGCAATAGGTGGTGAATTCACAAAATGAATTTCATCAAATAACCATGTTTACCCCCCTCTGATTGGACGAGCATACTATCACACTATTTTTGGGTTGATCTGTACTCTTTCATTATAAATTATGCTATCTACTATCTTTCTACTTCCTATTATATCTCTTACTAATCCCCCTTAATATTTTGGGGTGTACTGCAGGGAATGTATATACTCAGCCCTATATAGGATTTTCCCACATATGTCGTGTCTTATATAAATGATGAATAAGTCAACCATGAATTCATAAGAGCTTAGGGATATTGTATTCTTTGGACTGCATACAGTTTTCATAGCTTAGGATTCAAGAGAGAGACATTCCTTGAATTTTACTTTTCCTATTTTGTTAAGATGTTAAATATTTCTATTAACACCCAATGAAATTTCAAATAGACTACAAGAAATGTAGATCAATGCTTTCGAAGTTTTGAGAGTTTAGGTTAATCACTATTGTTGTTGGAGCAGAAATGGGTAGAAAAAATCAGGTAGGGAACTTAATATTTTGAGGTGGAAAAGGGTAAAATCCTAATTTTAATGAGGTGCACAGTTTGGCCGCAAAGTTTTCCAAACATTTCCCCAACCATCTACTAGACCCTGTCTAAGAGGGTTCCAAGTCGCATGAGTACCTGGGGATCCAGCATGGTTTGAAAAAAATGTATTCCAACTGTTTTAAATGACTCTATCTGAGGTCATATGATTTGTTTTTCCCCATTGCATAGATTACTCTAACTATGTGCAAACCATGAAACATGCGAAGGATGGCCTGATTTCCATTTATTTCGTGTCATATACCCCTGTAACACCCCATGAGCTACCTCATTCACCCGGTAAACATTTAATTGGCCAGAATTAAGGGATTCAAACAAAAACTTAAATAATAATGTACCTCTAAAAAGTTTGGGATCTTAAAAATCAACCCTTTATTGTTTTTATGATACCACGGGGATATGTTATATTGATTTTATCCTTATTCTTTCTCTAGATTTTTATGATCAATTTGATAGCGGATGTATGATTTTGATACCATTTATTACTCTGGATGGTTTATGTATACATTTATTGATTTGAGAATGTATTTACATTTGGTAATCTAGTTTAAATATTAATGTTTATGTTTATTTTATTTCCCACCTTTCATATGTGGAATTAATTGGACTTATTATGTGACGGGAATGGCCTGCTAAAACCCCCTAATGAATTAGTAGGTTTCAAGAGACAAACTAGATATGGGTTTTGTCGAGGTATTACCCATTTATATAGATGTCTCAGTACAATCCATGAAGGTAATAGATGTATTGGCATAAGACTAGATGGTGTTAACAGTCTGGGAACATGCCTCGATGATATGGTTTAGATATCAATCATTATGATTTCTATCATTAGAAATACAGTTATTGATATTCTAGGTGATTATTCTCTTAGTTAATTTATTTGGGGTTATGTTTTAAGGCTCTTTTGATTAATGATATGGAATTTTTTTATCATCATTTATTCCTTCTATATTATGCTCAAGATATTAATTAAATGACATGTGTTTTAGTTATTTATATTTAAAAATATCTTATGAATTTTTTATTCATAGATTCCATTAAATGATTACCCTAACTAATCATCATATCTCACCCATTTCTTATGTTTTATTTTACCCAGAATACTAGGAATTATTTTGTGATTATTATACAGGGATACACAAAGGGGAAAAATGTAATTCTAAAATAAAATACTTTGTTTAATTTATGTTTTAAAATATAATATGAATTTTAAGCATGTATATTTCTTACCGAGACTAGTATACTATTCATTCATATGGGATTTAATTCCTTGTATCTTATGACAACGTAATAAAGTTGACACCAGGTCTAGGCGACTAGGGTCGGAGTAGTAAATTTTATTTCTATTTCACTACACCAGTCGATTAAATCTCTTGAAGTGTCATAATAATTTTCATAATAAATTTTATATGCTTCATGAGCCAAAATACAGAGTTAGTTTACTTCAAAAATCCCTCTATATTTAATGTTAACGACTCCATGAAATAGATGATTATGCCACTCTCTCTCAGTATTAAACCAAAAAAAATTAATTATTGTTGCTAATTATATGTAATTATTAGTACTTATTGAAAATTATTCCTAATTATTTTTCAATTATTCCATATTATTGGTAATTATTTCTATTTTTTTGTAATTATTGCTAGTTATCGGTAATTATTAAAAATTACTAGAATTTTCTAATTTATGTTAATTATAACAAATTACTTTGAATGATTATTAATTAGTGGTAATTATTACTAATTACTGGTAATTATTAGAAATTTTTTGTTATTATTGTTAATTATTATTAATTATTAGTAATTTTTACTAATTAATTGTTCTTGTTGCTAATTATAAGTAATTTATAATAATTATGAGTAATTATTATTAATTATTGGTCATTATAAGTAATTATTTATAAAAATTAGTAATTATTGAAAAATATAAATAATTATTACCAACTATTAGTAAATATTGGTAATTATTAAAAAGTATTATAAATTATTAGTAATTATTTGTAATTATTGGTAGTTATTGGTAGTTATTCCTAATTATTGGTAATTATATCTAATTATTGGTAATTTTTTCAGTTATGGATAATTATTTCCAGTTGCTATGAATTATCTCTAATTTCTAGTAATTATTACTAATTACTGGTATGTGTTTCTAATTACTAGTAATTGTTTCTAATTATTCATAATTATGGCTAATTACTAGTAATTACTAGTTATTATTTCTTATTAGTGGTAATTATTTTTGACTGTTGATATTATAAGGTTTTATTACTAAATATTATTTATTATTGGAAATTATTATTGATTATTGGAAATTAATAGTGATTATGGGTAGATATTGGTAATGTTAGTTAATTTTTTATAATTATTCATAACTATAGGTAATTAAGGATAATTACCAGTAATTATTGGTAATTACTAGTAATTATTGATAATTATTGGCAATTATTAGTAAATATTACTAATTAATGGAAATTATTGCCATCATTATGTGATTATTACGAAGTATTGTTAATTATTATTAATTATTACTATTAATTTTAAATATAAAATAAACCAAATAAATTAACAATTTAAAATATTATGTTAAATACCATAAATCAGATTCTATTATTTTAATAGAAATTTTGACACACTTATGGAAAATTTCATGTAAAAATTTAATTATATACAACAGAGAAGTTTGAGTGAAATAACAAGATTTTGAGAAGTAGATTGAGGGGGTACTACATGGGTCCTTATATATGTTAGACTTTTTAAAAGTATTTTTCCATCACAAATACTAATATATTTTATGAAATTTATCATAAATACAACCCGGTATAAAAAGTAATTACTACAAATGAAATGTTATTTAGGACCGATCCAGATCTATTGAAAATGATTTTTTTTTGTTTTCCAAAAATGAATTTTGGATGGGGAATTCTTTCTATCATATATGATGTTATTTGAAAGGAACGTGTATAGACTTTGCCATAATTTTTTTTGAGAATAAGGCTATTTAAGATGAAATGAGGTCTTCTATCGCAAATAGTCATTACCCTCCAAATGGATCTTGTTACTACCAAGAGTATTTGAAATGAAATGATAATTCCATCAAAAATAACATGTTATCATGATTTATTTATGACTAATAAGTTGATATTTGAAATTATTTATGATAGGTTCAAAGTCCGTTGTAAATAACCCATCGCCAAAAAATAGTTTTTCTTATAGTGGTGGCCAAATCAAAGTTTCATGGTTATTTTTATGTAGAGGTTTCCTTGTGGTAGCCTAACATGGGTCTTTATAGGTTTATCTAATGTGATATGTGTTTCACCACATGGGGTATTGTTGTGATGTGTTTGAAATTTACCTTATGTGAGTTTGTTATCACATGGGTTCTTTGAGTTTTCTATTATGTGAAACTTTTTTTCATATACTGTGAAGGTTGTTGTATTGTAACCATTCTCATTGTGACATGGGGACCTAGGTGGTTTATTTTCTAGATATATATCCTTGAGCTCTATTTTCCCATGATTCCGTATATTTTTCCATGGTTTGGTTTAGGGGTAATGGTGTCTTAGGAGAGGAGTTTGAGTATCGCATTATCATCCTTGGAAATTTGGGTGTTGTGATTTTGTAGCTCTGGTTACACCATGACCCTTTTTTTAATATCAGTTATAATGTGGCATGTCTATGAGATTTGGTTAGGTAATGCACTATTAATTTGATATTATAGTTTCATTGTGGAGTGTTAACTTCTATTACGCTGTGATCCTTTAGTTTTCCAGAATTGTTAGAAATCTGGGATTTACCTCAAATTCAATCTTATTTACATATCTTTCATCAATCCCTAGGGAGCCAATAGTGAATATTTTGAGATCATTGGTTATTTTTGACCCTCGGATATGAGAGATCAACTCCTTAGGATATAAGTTCGTTCCTCTTCCTCTCCTTCATCTTCATCTTTTTTATTCATTCTTTTGAAAAGAAATGATAGTGGTTTTTATTTTGTTTTGTTTTTATTTGTCCATGGATTGGATGTTGTCTTCTTTTTTATTGTATGCTACGTATTTTTAATGGGTGTTCATGGAAGGGAGTTCATCTTCTTCATATTTTGTCACATAATTTATAAATCATTGGTTGAGGTAGGGGATTTGAGACTTCTATTTCCATATTATGTTTATTTGGTGAATTATCATTATTTTTTATTGTTTGGATGTTTAGAAATAAAATAATAAATATAAATGATTTGATCAAATAAACAAGGAATAAAAATAGGTAATTCTCATATGCAACTTAATTCCATGTAAGTTAATGTGTTCTAATACTTCTCATTGGACATTATTTTTATGGAAACATTGTTTTCTGTTGATAAATTGTTTGATTTTCCTTCTATAATGAGTGAATGACTTAAAGATAGTAGAAAAACTGTTATGATGACAATTTGGAATTATTTTTCATCTTCTTTATTTCTAAAATATTATATGGATATGGTATGATTATTAAATGAAGTGAATGGAAAAGGTTCATTGTTATGTATATTTTTGAAAAAATGGATGATTAATATATGCTGATGTGATAAATTGAGAACTATCATTGATATGATTTGCAACTTCATAATTAGCTAAATAACACAAAGCTGACAATTAATTCGTCATACAGAAGTATTGAATTATGTATTTGAAGTTACAATGTCATATTCTTATTTAATTTCACAAAATGATTAGGGAGAATATCTTTAATGCTATTTTTTATATCTTTACCCTTGTTTTCTTTTATATATGGTGTTTTTCATTCTATCTAAAAAGGTGGTGTTGGATTATTATTATGGTTGAATTTAAGGATGTGGCGTGGATTAGTTGTTGTAGTGGTTGATGTGTTATTTTTTGGTTACGATAGTAAGGGTATGGATAGTTGTCTTATAAGAGTATATTTATATCAATTTTAGTTATTATTAGTATGGTTTTGGGGTATTTTATGTTGTGATGATTTTGGTTGTTGTGAGATTGTGTTATAGTTTTCTAGTGGCATCGAACATGGTAAAAATAAGTGAAATTGGTACTGGGTACTGGGATAGAATTGATACATCATAGGTCATAAATATTACAATTATTGTGGATGTAAGAGTTGTGTGTGGTAAATGGTAAAGGATTTAATAAATTTTAAAAATAAGAATAACTAAAATCTTGAAATGGATAGTGGTTTAATGAATGACTTGATATTAAATATGAAAAAATTAACGTAAATTGAATGGGAAATTATAAATCTGAAATTTGTAAATAAAATAGTGAAATTGGAAGTGATGAAGGTTTTTGTGGCTATTTTTTGCTGGTATAGTTGTGTTATAGTAGTGGAAGTATTTTTCTATAGGATATGGTGAAATGTGGTGGTTCTATTGGGATATTGTGGATTTTCTTTAAAATGTGAACCCTTAGGATTGGAATGTATGTGGGTACTATATTCTCTGTATTTTCTTATTATTTATTATACACTACCCCCTGAGTTGGATAAGCTTACTGATGCCCATATGGTTTTGGGTTCTGGGTGTCTTCCCAAATATCTATTGTATATAGAGGGAATAGATAGTTGATTGCTCCCTCTTTATAGATCTCCCTTCAGTTGTACTACAAATTGTGATGGCTTAAGGTCGGTATATACATATAGGTTGTAATGGATTTGGTATTCTATATATATATATATATGCTACGTAATATAAATTGATCATGAAATTAACATTTATATAAAAGGGATGTAATAGATTCAGGTTTTGGTGTATATTTGTACTCTCTTTTTTTGGTTTTGTGGTTACATCATGGATAAATAGTTTTTTTCATGAATGTAAGGATGAGGGTACGATGTTATCCTTCATGTTCATAAAACCCTACTATGATGAGTATGTGATTTGTGGTTGTGATATAGTTCAGGTATGTGGTTTTGCATATATTTTTATGTCTATGATGTGGTCTGTATTTATTCTAATATTTAGATATAGAAGGGATTAAAGAATATGACATAGGTTATTGGGGTTTGATAGAGACCATATCAAAAGAGAAGTTCTTTTGGGGTACCTTCTTGATATATTCTTGGATATTATGTTAATATATTTGGATAAGATATTGGTTTGGTGAGGCTTGGTGAGGATAGTTGGCAGTTTATCATATATAAGTGTGACTTGGTATTTTTATTTTTATATTTAGGCATCAATATGCTCCTTCCACATTTAGAAGAGTGGTCTTGAGGATGATTCTATTGATAATAAGTGTACGCTCACCCCATTATATATATATATATATATATTAAATTTGTAGAAGATTGTTGGTGCACATGCTGGACATTAATAGCTGATGGCATTCATAGATGGAGTTCATGTGTTTCTACCATATTATTTATTTTGGTATTTCATCTTGAGTTTATTTTATGTATATTATTATGTGTATTTATTGGGTACTTTCTTTGTTCTACATGGAATTGATTTTATTGGTGTTTTATTTTATATTCATGGTATTATGGGGTCAATTCCTACCATTTATATATGATATTCCATCAGTTCCAATCACTAACCCATGGTCTATTGGAGGTGAGCCTTGGTGGTTACTCTTTTTATCACTCTAGGCTCAAATGTGTTCCCTGTGGGGGAGGATCATGAGACATGGAACATTAGAGTCTCATATAGGCCAAGTCATTCATTATGAATTATCTATGTAACGACTCAATATGAATATAAACATTCTCAGTCTAACTCTATCAATGACCCATGTTTTATGGACATTATACAATAGTAAAAATCGTATATCGGTTAAGAAGAATATATGACATGAAAATAAATATACCCAACCACCCCCAATTATCTCAGCCTCAAAAGTGGAACAAGAAAGATATCAATGTATATGGTTCACATGAAAGGTTCATTGTAAACCTTTGAAAATTAAGGTTACTATAAAATATACACCAAAATCATACTAATAACATCGTCTATGACATTCTAGGTTGTATACTCAAGTGAGACAATCCAATAAATTCACATTTTTTCTAAAAGTGTGAACTTTGTATCCATATACGATCCTATAATCATTCTAATTTTAACATATTGTCTAATACTACATTTTTATTTGAAAATCATCAATTAAATATATATAAAACATCTACCTATGATGGGTTAATAATCATTGATTTCTCAAGTTAAAAATAAAGTATACATTTAAGAATGATAAAGTAGAAATTTCCTTAAATATAATGACATGGTACATTTTTATATTTCGATGCTTTCATTATATAAGTATATTCAAAGTACATGAATAAAATCATATATATATATATGAGTAAATACTACTACATTTTAAAACATAAAAACCTTAAATAGAATTTTGTTTTTATACATTTAATGATACTATCAAAAAATGGCACATCAACTTGTAACACTTGGATCAACATGTAAATACTACCAAATTATTGTGTCCCCACCTAAAAATTAAACACTCCCACTACACTCTTAATTGTAATGAATTATTTTCAAGAATACGGTTATATAATTATAGTATTAGGATTATGAATACTTATATTCATTTTTTTTAACTAACCATGCATATTATTTTTCTTATAACAATCAATGTGTATAGATTTAACTAATTGGAACATTATATACTAAGAAATTTTATAGGTTCATAGCTTCATTATTAACCTTTACATTTCTTAACTCGATAGTATTAACCAAAATACAAGATTTAACTATGAAATTTTATTTTCATAACATTCATTGATATAAATATAAAAACAATTTTTTTAATAACATTAAATATCAATAATATCTTCCAATATCTTCTTTAAGAATTAATAAGACTCTAAATTACAATACATTAAATTTAATATAAAATTGATTGGAATTTGAGATTCTAGGGGACTTGTATCAAGAATCACTATTAAAAACCATTCCTGTTATCAAGAAGCGTATACCTTATACCATTTTTGGTAAAATATTACATGGATTACTAGTATAATTTTTTCCACTGGAAGACATATATATATATATATATATATAATATTTTTATATTATGGGTTAACTTAGTATTCACAATGTCTTGTGGAACTGATTAATTTTCCTTCTGAATGAAAATGTATACTTTTTAGTTAAACCATTACTTAGTCTAAAATTAATTTCCCTTTTATTTATGGACTATAAATTTCTTCTTAAGGGATGCATAAAGAAGATTCAAAAACTTCTTGTGTTTAACATATATTATTCAAATATTAACCCGCTATTTTTTTAGGATAACCAGAAGATTAGAAATCATTCAATATTTGAGATTTAACTTTTTAAATAACGTGAACATCATATATCCAAATTTTTAAATCATAATAAATGAAACAAAAATACCTTGATATTTCATAACTGATATGGAATTTTTCTCTATTATTTAAGATATAACAAAACATAGTGAAAATTCATGTGAAAATATTTCCTAATTTAAGTATGAAACTATTACACAGTTTTGGATGACTATTTTACCTCTATAGATCATGTAATTTTCATTATTCCAATGTATATAAATATTGTTACAAAATGTTAATTTATAATTTCTACTGAACAAATAAAATACTTCAATGGTTCAAAAACCATTTAACCAACACTTTCATTTGTTCTGATTAAGCATGATACATCAATATTAAAAAAAATGAAATAATACACAAACTCTTCCTCCTTTTCCCCAAAAGTAAATTTCATCAATTTTCAATAATAAAAAATAAATAAAAGTATTAACTTATTCAAACCTAAATGATCCCAATAATTCATATTATGTAATATTTTTCTGTATTTTTTATTTATATGATTAAATCTAGATGTAATAGGTTTTAGAATACAAAAACTTTATCTTCTCATTTTTATGATATATACTTATTTATCAAGGTACAAAATATAATTTTTAATCATATTTGATAATAATTATTCATGATTATTGTTTTGGGTTTTAGTATGTAAAATTATTATCATAATTAAAGAGAAAAAAATCCAAAAAAAATTCAATAAGATATATCTATTCATTTTGATTGAATAAAACATAAATGAAGAATAAAACATACCTCTTAGTTTGAAGTATATTTTTCTAATATTTTCTACATGGTCTTGATGGAAATATCGTAGTTTCAATAAAAAGACTCCCAAATCCTAAGGAATACATGGGTTTAGTGAATATCCTAAAACTTTAGATGGGTTTATATCTTTATGAAAACCATCTAACAAATTAGAGTTGAAGAGAAGGGATAGTGCGTGAGATCATGACCATCATGTTTCCTATGTTTCAAATAACTATAATTATTGATAGTTTTGAAAACCATTTTAAGGTGTAATTATAGTCTATAGAAACCCCATAATAATGAAAAATATTTGAAAAATGTTAATCCTTGTGATTTATTTCATCATTTGAAGAATTTATCAAAAGATTTAATCAATGAAAATTTTAAGAATTTTTTTAATGTTTGAGGAAAATAATAATTTGAACATTTAACACATAAATTTTTTATAAACTTTTTTGATCATCATAAAATGATTTTATAACCAATCCCAATAATTTTCAAGGGATAAAATAATAGTCCTCATGAATTATCGTATTACCCATGCATTCCCAAGCACAATCATTCAAAAAACCGTGATGGAGTGACATTTACTATGATGTAGTTTCACTATAAGAAATATAGTGATTATTGATCCTAAGAGGGAGATATCCTTCTAATGGGCTACAACTATTTCAAATAAAGGTGAAACTCCCCCCGAATATGCCATTCGATCTTCTCATCAAGAAACCGAATGTATATCTTTCGTTGAAGCTCTTAAGAGCTCAGATCTTCCAAAAGCCTCCTTATCGAGGACCCCAACATAGAAAAAATTGGATGATGGAGGCTTTGAGGTCAATACAGATCTGGATGAACATCATAAAAGGTCACAAATGTGTAAGTTCTCTATCATTGGTTGAGGTTACAATCTGAAAGGGGAAAAACTGCGGTTGGTTAGTAAGCTTAAGCCCAAAATCACCCACCACTGGGGAACAACCAACTATAAAATTTTTCCAATTGGGAAATCTTAATTTCATTAAATTATCCACTCTTAGGAAGAATTAGATAATTCTTGGAAAATAAGCAGAATTCATCAAAAATTGGGATTGCTTCTCTTATCTGCATGGGATTTTTAGTTTAACCCATTCACCCATAGGAACTCTATGGATCAACTTTGTGTTCAACTTCATGGTCATAATTTGTTTTTTTGCACTAAAAAATATTGAATTGCATCACCAATCTCATTGAAATCCCCATAAAAATTGTCCAAAGTAATATGAATGTAGAATTAGGTATATATGCAAGAGTTATGGTAGAAGATAATAAGGAATCAAAGTTACCACATGTCAACACATTCAATGCTAATGATTATAGAACTGATGTTATGGTAGAATATAGGCATAGGACACCATTTTGTGATTTTCTAAAGAATATTGGACACTCTAATATGAATTGAAGAGTGGTGAAATAACAATTCAATCCATCCAGTGATAAGGATTGGACTGAAATTAAGAGGCATGGGAAGGACAAAAGGATTATTTCTGAGAAGCTCATCCATCCATGAAAGGAAATGAAAAATGGGTAAAAAAACAAGTGACCCATCCACCTAAAAATACCCCCATATACAGTCATGGGATGATTTGGATGAAAATAAGGAGAGTGGAAATCAGGAAAAATTTATTGTTGAGGAAATTTATACCCTTGTTATGGAAACATTGGAACTGCCTAAACATATAATTGAAATTAAAGACTCCACGCGGTACAAAGAGTTTAAAGAAGAGGACATGAATGAAAATCAAGGATATTATATAGGAAAATATTCTCAAATAGAAATTATTGGGAATATGGCCTCTGTGGAAGATGATAACACCTTCCCTAAAGGATGTTTCAGGAATACAAATACCTCACCAAAGCATCCAGGATAGGGATATTCTTTCTGAGATGCTGATGGATCTGATGTTCCCCCTATTGCAGATGGGGTAAAATACTTCACACCAGGAGGTAATGATACTCAATAGTCTACTAGAGAAAACAATCATATTGATAATTCCCCATCAATTTTGACCTAAGAACATAACAACTAGTCTTTCAACATGCCTCTACAAACTCTAAATTGGAATAAAAATAATCCATACTATTCGGGTGGATACACTAACACACATAAAGTGAATTCACTACTTCCCATGGCCATTTGTCACATTGAAAATTAGAAAAATTGGAAATATACCTCTCCTACCTTAATCTGAAGCCCTCAAGTTTTACATTCAAGATATAAGAATAACACACGACCCCCTATTGATGAGAATCCCCTAAAATGAACACATAAACAAGAAATATTGGAAGGAAAAACCTAACATGAATACATTATAATCCCTCCACCATCTGAACAGATGCAAATAGGTGATAGAACCAACTTTATGAAAGGAGTCATGGGTACAAAATCTGACTACAAGGATAACGGTGATAGGTATTTCAATATTGAACAAGAAAGTGGTGAAAAATAAAAGACTCAGATAGAGGACATGATAGGTAAACCCTTATAATATTATTTTTCCAAACCATTCCATAACCAAGACGGGTAGGGACTCCCCTATATCAAGGTAAAGTTTTCCTACCCCTTAGGAAATCCACATGGAGAAGGAATCTAGATGAAAAAAATAAAGGGGGACCCAACCCCAAATATTTTTTTAAATGAATATACTCTATTGGAAATGTTAGGGAGTGCTAACCCTAACACCATAATAACGTTAAAATTATTTCTATTTACTCATAAACCGAAAGTATTTCTATCTTTGAGCCTAAAATTTATTTCACTGGTAGTTTTAATATTTTAGGTAAATATAGTTACAATTTTAATGGTTCTACTTCTAATAATAATTCAGTATATTATCTTTGGTTCTATTCTCACACTTCATTAAGAAATGTTCATGTTTATAACCATAACTGTCATGATTTTACATGTGATTAGATTTTTCAAAACTCACATATATTTTTCTTATTTATTTATACAAATAATATATATTAGGATAAAAGATCTATTTTTCAGAACCTATCTTATTTAAAAAATCACTATCCAAGACCCATGGATCATCTCTGTAGAATTTTATTCTATTCCTGGACCTAGTGAAAAGATGGACCCTTCACACTCAAACATTTCTTCTACATAATATAAAACAATTATTGACGAAAAATATCATTGAGATAAATCTAGTAGGTGGTAAATATACATGGTATAGAAGGAATCATAATAGGATCACTACTAATAAACTTGATATATCTCTCACAAACAATTAATCCCTATATAATTGGAATACTATATCCAGAATCACACTACCTAGACAAAATTCGGATCATCACCCTATTTTAGTTAGTCATAATAATTGGGATTCAAAACCATTCCTTCTATTTAGGATTTATAATTTCTAGATCTCGGTAACTGATTGTGATAATATTTTCAAGGAAACCTAGACCTCGATGAACTCTAATAATGATACATTCTCATGTTTTATGAAATTTAAACTTTTAAGGAAAAATATAAAATCCTAGTGGAAAGTAGAATCAATCAAACTGATAATGGAATTTCATCATCAGAAAACACTCTCAACCAAATTCAGGTTGACTCAACAAACACTGACTTTACTAAAGATCATAACTTGGAATTTGAGATTTTCACTAAGCTAAATTATATTCTCAATATATAAGATAATCTTTGGGAAAATAATTTCATATTTAACTTGGAAAATGAAGTTGAAAGAAACTCCTTGTTTTACAATGCTCTTCAATGAACTAGGAATGATTATAGATCTATTACCTTACTTGAATATGGGGATAACATCATTGATAAGTTGGAAGGTTTGGTCAATCATGTTGTCTCCTAATTCAAAAATATATTTAGTGGTCATGATCTTATTAAGTACATAATGATAGATATAGTTACTAACAAAGTCAGAGACAATGAAAACAATATCTTGACTACTGTTCTTATAGATCATATGATTAAAGATGATATATTTAGCTTAAAAACATCTAGTTCCCCTTGACCTGAGGGTTTCACTAATTCTCTTCTTCCACACTATTAGGATATTGTCTAAATTGATGTTTGTAATTTGGTTGAATCCTTTTTTCTAATTGATAACTTCCTTTTGGAATTAAAACTCACTTCCATTTCCAAATTCCCAATGTGGATAATGCTTCAGAAAATCATCTATTCACACCAATTTCTCTTATTAACATGATCTATAAAATTATTTTTAAACTTTTAGAAAATAGGCTTTCCCCTTTGCTAGGAAACTTGTATATTAGAACAAATTTGGATTCCTCAAGGGAAGAAACATACAACAATGCATCTTCTATGTCTATAATAGTAAAACATTTTAAAGAAGACTCAAAGAGGGGGAATTATTTCCATTAATTATGACATTAGAAATTATTTTGACACCATGGACTGGAGATTTATTTTCATGGTCCTCAACAAGTTTGGATTTAGAGAAATTTTTATTAACAAAATTAAATCCATTTTTGTCTCCAATCACATTTATGTTTTGATTAACAGTACCCCAAAGGGACATTTTAATATTCTCCAATGGTATTAGAAAGAGATACCCTCTATCTTCCATCCTTTTAATTACTATTGAGGATTACCTTAGCAGACTTATCACAAATTTGGTTAATCAAGGTAAAATTAATATCATCAATGCCTCTAAAAACCTTATTGTTCCCTCTCATCTTTTTATGTAGATGATACTATTTTATTACTTAAAGGGGAAAAGGGAACATCCAAAATCCTAAAACTACACTCTCTCTCACTATGAATAAGTTTCTGGTCAATCCATAAACTGCAAAAAATCATCCATTTTCTTTGGAAAACGTTTTCCCACATCTAGAAAATCTATTACTATAAATAAACTTAGTATAAAAGAATAATTGTAAAGACCAGTAAAATTCAAGGAAATTTTTTTTTCTTAATTTTCTTGGGAATTTTACAAGAACGCAGTTTCTGAAGGCACTTGATTACGAGGCCCGGTGTGCCCGGAATCATTTTCCAAAGATTGGCTCGGGTACGTTCAATGAACAAACGAGCGGGTTTTTCTAACTTTTGAACCAGTGCTCGGAATCAAATTCCGAAGGCACCGATGGAATCACAGCGCCGGTATTTGCTTAGAAACGCCTTTTCCGGAGTTGCGTTTTCTCGGGTGTGGTTTTTAATTTTTGGGGATAAGTTAAGCAAATAAAATAAAGTGGTGCGACAACTTTATTTTATTTAACTGAAAGCCACTTAAATCCACATAATCTAAGTTGAAGTGGATGGGGTAGAACCCAAAATATCCTACCCTATTGGTAGGATATGTGTGAGGTGGGGCCCGCACGAGCCCCACCATTTCTTTTCCTCTAAGTAATGCACCTGCGAAAACTCCTCTTTAATGAAATTAAACTGGTGCATTTTATAAAACTCTTAACGCTCCTATTAATTGAACAGTTAAGACGTTACCATTAATTCACCGAATTAATGGTTCGTTTCTTAACTTGTTTTTCAAATTGTTGGCATGTAAATAAAATAAGACCAACGCATGTCTTTCTTGAGGATTGCTCGTTGAGAGGATTTTGAGAAGACTCTAAGGCCTGAGATCTTTATCCTCCTTCGCGAAGAACACGAAGAACGCGAAGAATGCGAAGAACGCCGAACCCTTATAGATCGACAATGCGATGTCGTGTTCCGCGACGCCGACGATTCTCCTTCTGCGACGCTTCTTCCACGACGTTTCTTCCCCGCAACAATCTCCGATCATCAACTGCTTGATGTAGGGGAATACGGTTCTCTAATTCTTTGTGGATTTTATCCTCAACATGGGTTTAAACATGCAATTAAATCTGGTTGTTTTCTTTAACCCTTGGAGATCGTCGACGCGACCCCGTGTACCATGACGACGCGACGCCCCCTTCCGCGACGCGACGATCCTCTTCTTCCACGACGGTCAATCACGCGAAGAACTCACATCCGACGACAACGACGAGGTAGGGGTTTGATTCTTTTAAATATTTGTGATTTATACCCATGGCGTATTATTAAAAATTGTTGGGAGACTTTTTAAACCGCTAACGCGGTGGGTGCAGACTAACGAACAAGTCTGAACCCACCGCCCCTTTCATTCTTGGTGTGCGAAACGGCGGACGTCGACAAAATCATCCGCACGGGTGATGTAAGGTCCTCACAGTGAAGGACGGACCCCGGGAGAGCCTTTGGCGAAGACGACGTGAAATTACGACCACCGGAAGTCGTTTGGTGGTCCGCAGAGTAGCCCGCCGGTGCACCTCGCCGGCACGGCGGCATCGGCGGCAGGAGGCGGCGGCGCCCGGCGTGCGGCCGTAAGGAACCGCCGCGGCTGAAGCTGCGGCGGTAGCACATGGTCCTGCGACCGCGCGGGACCGGAGGAGGACGGGACGCAGCGGCCCGGCCGCGTCCGCTGGCAAGTGCGGCCCCACGCGGGGCCGCGGTTCCCTCACACGGGGGCAGCACGCCCCCCTCTCCGCTCGGCCGTAACCGGCCGAGCCGACCTGTCGGGCGGTCCGGCCGCGCCCGCGCCGGCCGTGCCGGGTCGCGCCCAGGCCGCGCCAGGCCACCCAGGCCGCACCGGGCCGCGCCGGCCAGGTCGGACCCAGACCCGGGTTGGGTCGACCCGGTTCGGGCCGACCTAGGGGGGTTTTTCTGGGTCGGTCCGGGCCCAGACCCCCCGTTTTCGGACCTTTTTGGTCTGTTGCCCATAACTTGAGCTACGGGCCTCCGATCGATATACCGTCAGCGGAGATGCGATCATTGGACCGAGACGGTCGTTTTGATATATCGGACTCAAGGTTTCGGAATACTTTGGGTTTGTCCAGGTTGGTTCGTACATGAATCCAACCTGGCCCTCGGAGCGGAAACGCTCGTAACTTGAGCTCCGGACGTCCGATTGATGTTCCATCGACTTTGATGGATTCCTCTTAGTGAGACGGATCTTTTTGATTACTCCGCCTGAGGTTTGGATGCAAGTGGAGTACGGTCGGGTTGGTTTTGACTTAAAAACCAACCGGGTCCCTCGGACGAAAAAGCCTATAACTCTTAGACCGGGCGTCCGATTGACGCGCCGTCTGCAACATTGAGTTCCTGTTGATGATACAGAACTTTTGGATACATCAACTCCGGACTATGTGTCAGTTGATGTATCAGCCCCTCAGCTCATGGAGCGGACCCTCCCGAACGAGCTTTCCATGTGCGGGAACCTTAGAGCTGGCTGAGTCTGCGACGACAATGAAGACAGTACGAGAATCCTCAGTGGGATCGACAGTGACCACTACGGTACATTTTGGGATACATCAACTCCGGACTACATGTCTGTTGATGCATTGATCTCTTGGCCCGTGGAGTGGACCCTCCCGGAACGAGCATGCTGTGTGCGGAAACCCTAGAGCCGGTTGAGACGTGACGACTGCTGATCAAACGACACGGTGTGTTATTGATAGCCCAGTGGGAAGCACTTGGTTGTAGCAGCAGACCCACGGCAGAGGAGCGCTTGGTTGTAGCGGCAGACCCGCGGTACTCAATAGAAGGATTACCTCTGGAACATATGAGGGGGAGCGCTTGGTTGTAGCGGCAGACCCACGAAGGAGGAGCGCATGGTTGTAGCGGCAGACCTACGACGAAGGAGCGCTCGGTTGTAGCAGCACGGGGAGCGCTTGGTTGTAGCAGCAGACCCACGGCAGAGGAGCGCTTGGTTGTAGTGGCAGACCCATGGTGGGAAGCACTTGGTTGTAGCAGCAGGCCCAGAGTACTTGATAGGTGGAGTACTACAGCAGTCCAAGGTTAGAGGGAAGCGCTTGGTTGTAGCGGCATACCCACTGAACTTGATAGAGAAGGAGATTCCAAATAGCTATGGTTTCAAATTCATGATCGATCCTGTGTGGGTCATTGCGGGGGTTAGTACCTACCGATCCTTTGTGGGTTCGACGTCTTAGATAAATCAGTGGCTACATCTGATCATCTCTATCGTCTTACGAAGAAGTATACCTGTGTGAGTTGAATCCTGTTTTTCTTTCCTTTGTGGATTGTGTTGTGCTATCCTGTGTGGATTGCGTTTTGTTTTCCTGTGTGGACTGGGTTGTATTTTCCTGTGTGGACTGGGTTGTACTTGGGTCGGAATTTGGAGAATACTGGAATTGATGACTTAGGTATATGTATGGGCATATAGCTAAGTAGTGTCGAATGTTACTTTGTGATTGTATCTTTCCTTTGTGGATTTCCCTTTGTGGATTATGGGAGACCTTCGGGGGTCTTGGGGTCCCTACTGAGTAGCTTATACTCACCCCTACATGGGCTATGCCCGCACTACGTTGTGTTGGTTGCAGACGACGGACAACGCTGATCGTGGTTGAGGCTTGCAGAGCAGGACGGTACCTGGAGGTGGGCCACTGGGAGGGACGTACTCGGAGCGGATGGCTGCACCCTAGGAGCTGTGGAAGCCATCTGTACTCACCCTTCAGGTGGGATTTTCAGTGCACAGCTTGAAGATGTGGCTTTAATTTTTAGTTGTTGTTTTTCCCTTTCCAGTTGTACTTTACATTTAGTTTGGGTTTGTATACTGACCCACTTACTTTTCCGCACATACTGTTGCACTCAGTTTTTTCTTAGTGATTACCTCTACTGTTTTCTTGCTCTGTGGTGTTTGTTTACTTTAAAAAAGAAATGCCTTCCCTTTTACTGAGATTTACATCTTGGTCCTAGTCGCCAGCCCCTGGCCTTTGGAAGGCGGGCTTGGGGTAGTCACGGCACGGGCCCTGAGGACGGGTCGTGACAAATTGGTATCAGAGGAGTTCGGTTCTACCGCAGAACCCAAGAATCTGATCTTTTTCTATGTGAAGCAATAGTGTTAAGAGTATTTAGTGTGGTTAACAGTCCAGGGAGTCCGGTGTTGGTGCGGTGGCCGACGTATCCGTACACCAGGACCCTGACTTCTAATTTCCGACTTAATGCACAAAAACATTGATTGATTGAGTATTTCAAGTTTTCTTTGTGATTACTTTGTGTCAGCTCACCAGGTATACTGTTCTGACCGTGGCGCACCTGTTCCCTTTTCATGATGACCCCACGACGGCAGCCAGCTAGGGTTCCGAGAGTTGAGTGTGACGACAGCCCACCGAGCGACGAGGCCTCGGTACAGGGCCCTTTGACAGCTGAGGCACCGACGATACATTTTCCCGCCGAGCCACCGATGCTACCAGCCCCAGCCACTGACGATGCACGTCACCTTAGTGCACTGCACGGGTTTCAATGCCAGTGACTGCCCAGGTTCTGCGGGGAGACAGACCCCCAGGCAGCCGAGGACTGGCTGGAGGCAGTGGTACAAGTTTTCCGGTTAGTGAGGACACCAGCAGACGTCATGGTGATCCTCGCAGCGAGCCTACTGTACGCGGCAACAGGCATATGGTGGAGCTTAATGCTCCAGGTGCATGATGATGCATCTCTTCTCTGTACGGACATTGAGAGACTCTTCCGCTCAGAGTTTGTCACAGCCACCTTCCGTGCGGTGCGCATCCAGGAGCTTTTACAGCTGCGGCAGGGCAACATGACAGTAGCCTAGTACACGGTGAGGTTTACCGATCTCTCACGCTATTCGACGGACATGGTACGATACCCATTCTTCAGGGCCCGAACCTTCGAGTAGGGGCTCAGGAGAGAGATCAGAGCTTCAGTTGTTTCTCACAGAATTCCGACACAGACAGGAGTGTTGGAGCGAGCCTTCTTAGTGGAGAGTTTCCTTGCTGAGCAGTCTCCAGCAGCAGTACACACCACTAGCCGGCATGCGGTAGAGTATTCTGCAGCGGGTAGTAGATAGATGACGCAGGGGTCTAAGAGGACTATACCTACAGGTGGTCGACCGTGTGACACAAGATCCTTTGTGTGAGGCACCCGGGGTGGACAACGACTTACCATGAGAGGACAATGTTACTCATGGGGCGGGGTTGGTCACATGGCTTGTGACTATCCGACCCACCTTACGGATGACCAATAGATGAACTAAGGACCTCCCAGGTAGAGGCAGAGGTTCGACCGAGGCAGACCGCATGGAGCAGGAGACCGTGGCAGGGGAGCTGGCCATGTAGCTGGAGGTGGACGATGCTTCGAGGTGTTGCCACCACCACCACCAGGAGGTCCACCCCGACCGCAGGGAGCTGGTGGACATGGGAGAGCTCAGCGCCAGGAAGCTGAGGCCTACGATCATGGAGCTCCGGGAGCAGATGGACAGGAGCGGGACTAGCTCCAGGCCTGGAGACTTTTTTTTATGCTGCTTCTAGCATTGCTGATGTTTGATTGTAGATGTTTTGTGTCTTTGTACTTTGAGCTGCAGTAATAAAAGACACCTTCCTTTTGGCGTTTACCTTCCTATACTTTCTTTGTGTTGTTACTAAGAGGTCTGTTTTAAAAACCATTGACCTGACACTAACTTTGAGATACCTACTGGAGGAGACCCAGTGACCACACACTGATGCCGACAGTGTGACTCAACCCTTGGAGGCGAGAGTAATGGTTGGATCTCTTGGTAGTAGCGTTGAGGCCTTACGACGTCATCCTTTCTATGGGTTAGTATCATCCATGACGGTATTGACTGTATTAGGCGAAGAACATGGTTCATCCTGGGGATAAGACCAGATTTCTCTTCTCGGCAAAGAAGAAATCTCAGCAGCTCGTGTAGGACCAGAAAGGTCCAAGTCATCCAAGAGCGGATAAGGACAGCTCAGAGCCGTTAAAAGTCTTGTGCTTACAGGAGGCGGAGACCACTAGAATTCGGGGTTGGTGACCATGTTTCCTTACGGGTCACACCTCGACGTGAGTTACGGAGATTTGGACAAGGCGGAAAGTTGTCTCTACGCTTCATCGGACCATTCCAGGTCCTCAGCGGGATTGGCGAGGTGGCTTATCGCCTAGCTCTACCACCTCAGTTGCACTGGGTGCACGACGTCTTCCACATATCTCAACTGAGAAGATACGTGCATGACTCGACACACATCATTGACCATGGGGAGCTGGAAGTTGATGATGGGGTGAAGTTTGCGGAGGTCCTAGTGGAGATTGAGGACCAACAGGAGCGGGTCCTACGTGGATAGTCGATTCCTCTAGTGCGCATCAGATGGAAGCACGAGAACCTCCAGGAGAGCACTTGGGAGCGGGAGGCTCAGATGCATTCTCAGTACCCACTTTTGTTTCCCTAGTTTATGATGTATCTTTACGGGGACGTAAATCCCTGAAGTGGGAGTGATGTAAAGACCCGTAAAATTCAAGGAAATTTTTTTCTCTTAATTTTCTTGGGAATTTTATAAGAACGCAGTTTCTGAAGTCACCTGATTCTGAGGCCCGGTGTGCCCGGAATCATTTTCCAAAGTTTGGCTCGGGTAAGTTCAGTGAACAAACGAGCGGGTTTTTCTAACTTTTGAACCGGTGCTCAGAATCGAATTTCAAAGGCACCGATGGAATCGCAGCGCCGGTATTTGCTTAGAAACGCCTTTTTCGAATTTGTGTTTGCTCGGGTGTGGTTTTTAATTTTTGGGGATAAGTTAAGAAAATAAAATAAAGTGGTGCGACACCTTTATTTTATTTCACTTAAAGCCACTTAAAACCACTTAAAGACACTTAAATCCACTTAATCTAATTTTAAGCGGATAGGGTAGAACCCAAAATATCCTACCCTCTTGGTAGGATATTTGTGAGCTGGGGCCTGCACGAGCCCCACCATTTCTTTTCCTCTAAGTAACGCACTCGCGAAAACTCCTCTTTAATGAAAGTCAACTGGTGCGTTTTCTAAAACTCTTAATGCTCCTATTAATTGGACAGTTAAGATGTTACCATTAATTCACCGAATTAATGGTTCGTTTCTTAACTTGTTTTTCAAATTGTTGTCATGTAAATAAAATAAGACCAACGCATGTCTTTCTTCAGGATTGCTCGTTGAGAGGATTTGGAGAAGAATCTAAGGCTTGAGATATTCATACTCCTTCACGAAGAACGCGAAGAACGCCGAACCCTCAAAGATCTATGACGCGACGCCGTGTTCTGCGACGCCGACGATTCTCCTTCTGCGACGCTTCTTCCACGACGTTTCTTCCCCGCAATAATCTCCGATCACTAACTGCTTGAGGTAGGGGATTACGGTTCTCTAATTTTTTGTGGATTTTATCCTCAACATGGGTTTAAACGTGCAATTAAATCTGGGTGTTTTCTTTAACCCTCGGAGATCGTCGACGCGACGCCGTGTACCACGACGACGCGACGCCCCCATCCGCAACGCGACGATCCTCTTCTTCCGCGACGGTCAATCCCGTGAAGAACTCACGTCCGACGACAATGACGAGGTAGGGGTTTGATTATTTTAAATATTTTTTATTTATAACTGTGGAGTATTATTAAAAATTGTTGGGAGACTTTTAAAACCGCTAACGCGGTGGGTGCGAACTAACGAAAAAGTCCGAACCCACCGCCCCTTTTGTTCTTGGTGTGCGAAACAGCAGACGTCGACAAAATCAGCTGCACGGGTGATGTAAGGTCCTCGCAGTGAAGGACAGACACCGGGGGGAATTTGGAAAAGACGACGTGAAATTCCGACCAACGGAACTCATTTGGTGGTCTGCGGAGCAGCCCGCCGGCGCGCCTCGCCGGCAAGGCGGCGCCGGCGGCAGGAGGCGGCGGCGCCCGGCGTGCCGCCGGAAGGAACCACCGCGGCTGAAGCCGCGGCGGCAGCACGCGGTCCCGCGACTGCGCGGGACCTGAGGAGGATGGGACGCGGCGGACCGGTCGCGTCCGCTACAAGGGCGGCCCAACGCGGGGCCGCAGTTCCCTCACGTGGGGGCAGCACGCCCCCCGCTCCGCTCGGCCGTAACCGGTCGAGCCGACCTGCCTGGCAGCCGGACCGGGCCACCCAAGCCGGGCCAGGCTGCGCCGGCCGGGTTGGACCAAGACCCAGGTCGGGTCGACCCGGTTCGGGCCGACCTAGGGGGTTTGGTCCGGGTCGGTCCGGGCCCAGACCCCCCATTTTCAGACCTTTTCGGTCTATTGCTCATAACTTGAGCTACGGGCCTCCGATCGATATACCATCAGTGGCGATGCGATATTTGGACCGAGATAGTCGTTTTGACATGTCACACTCAAGATTTCGGAATACTTTAGGTTCGGTCGGGTTGGTTCATACACGAAACCAACCAGGCCCTCGGAGCGGAAACGCTCGTAACTTGAGCTCCGGACGTCTGATTGACGTGTCGTTGACTTTGATGGATTTCTCTTAGTGAGACGGATCTTTTCGCTTACTCCGCCTGAGGTTTGGATGCAGGTGGAGTACGGTCGGGTTGGTTTTGACTTAAAAACGAACCGGGCCCCTAGGACGAAAAAGCCTATAACTCTCAGACCGGGCGTCCGATTGATGCGTCGTCTGCGACGTTGAGTTCATGTTGCCGATACAGAACTTTTGGATACATCAACTCCAGACTATGTGTCAGTTGATGTATCATCCCCTCAGCTCGTGGAGCAGACCCTCCTGAATGAGCTTGCTATGTGCGGGAACCCTAGAGATGGCTGTGTCTACGACGACAATGAAGACAGTACGAGAATCCTCCATGGGATCGACAGTGACCACTATGGTACTTTTTGGGATACATCAACTCCGGACTACATGTCATTTGATGCATCAATCTCTTGGCTCGTGGAGTGGACCCTCCCAGAATGAGCATGATGTGTGAGAAAACCCTAGAGCCGGTTGAGACTTGACGACTGCTGATCGAATGACACTGTGTGTTATAGATAGCCCAGTGGGAAGCGCATGGTTGTAGCAACAGACCCATGGCGGAGGAGCGCTTGGTTGTAGCGCCAGACCCGCAGTGCTCAACAGAAGGAGTACCTCTGGAGGCTATGAGGGGGAGCGCTTGGTTGTAGCGGCAGACCCATGACGGAGGAGCGCATGGTTTTAGCGGCAGACCTATGACGGAGGAGCGCTCGGTTGTAGCAGCACGGGGAGCGCTTGGTTGTAGCAGCAGACCCACGGCAGAGGAGCACTTGGTTGTAGCGGCAGACCCATGGTGGGAAGCGCTTGGTTGTAGGAGCTGGCCCACAGTACTCGATAGGTGGAGTACTATAGCAGTCCAAGGTTAGAGGGAAGCACTTGGTTGTAGCGGCATACCCACTGAACTTGATGGAGAAGGATATTCCAAATAGATATGGTTTCAACATCATGATTGATCCAGTGTGGGTCATTATGGGGGTTAGTACCTACCGATCCTTTGTGGGTTTGACGGCTTAGATGAATCAGTGGCTACATCTTATCATCTCTATCGTCTTACGAAGAAGTATACCTGTGTGAGATGAATCCTGTTTTGCTTTCCTTTGTGGATTGTGTTGTGATATCCTGTGTGGATTACGTTTTGTTTTCCTGTGTGGACTGGGTTGTGTTTTCCTGTGTGGACTGGGTTGTACTTTGGCTCGGAAGTTGGAGCATACTGGAATTGATGACTTAGGTATATGTATGGGCATATACCTAAGCAGTCTCGAATGTTACTTCGTGATTGTATCTTTCCTTTGTGGATTACCCTTTGTGGATTCTGGGAGACCTTCGGGGGGTCTCGGGGTCCCTACTGAGTAGCTTATACTCACCCCTACATGGGCTATGCCCGCACTACGTTGTGTTGGTTGCAGATGACGGACAGCGCTGATCGTGGTTGAGTCTTGTGGAGGAGGACGGTACCTGGAGGTGGGCCACTGGGAGGGACGTACTCGGAGCGGACGGCTGGTCCCTAAGAGCTATGGAGGCCATCTATACTCACCCTTCAGGTGGGATTTCCAGTGGACGGCTCGAAGATGTGGCTTTACTTTTCAGTTGTTGTTTTTCCCTTTCCAGTTGTACTTTACTTTCAGTTTGGGTTTGTATACTGGCCCACTTAGTTTTCCACACTTACGGTTGCACTCAGTTTTTACTTAGTGATTTCTTCTGCTGCATTCTTTCTCTGTGGTTTTTGTTTACTTTACTAAGGCAATGCCTTCCCTTTTACTGAGATTTACGCCTTGGTGCTAGTCTCCAGCCCCTAGCCTATGGAAGGCGGGCTTGGGGTAGTCACGGCACGGGCCCCAAGGACGGGTTCTGACAAGAATCATTCTACTAAATTAACCTTAGAGTACCAATCTTTTTGGGGAAGAAAAAAAGAACTCACTTTTACCATATAGTTGACCCAATTAACAATTCAATTTCTTCTTGGAAAGGCAAAACTTTATCAATGGTAGGATGATTTTTTCTTATCAAATATACCATTGAATCTAAAATGGTTGAATTCGTGATGGTTTATTAATGGGATATAAATTTGATTATAAATCATAATAGTATAATAAAAAACTCTTTTGTATTGGAAGCAACATCGTAAGGAATCTAATCATGGTTCCCCAAAATAACTATTGAAAACCCCCGATAATGGTGGCCTTGGTATTAAGAAACATGTCCATTTTAATGAATCCCTTCAAGAAAAACTCATGTGGAAAATTATAAACAATAACTACTTGGCCTTTGATTTCCTTATAGGTGGATTTTATAAAAATCTTTGAAAAGGTAATTTTTTAGACAAGGAATCTTCTTATTTGGCCTTCCATAAAGATCTCTTTTCATAAAATTATTTCTCATTATAGATAAATTGTAACAAAGAATCTTCTTTGAAATTTTGGTTTGATAATTGGAATGGTTACCCTCTTAGCTCTATGACAGATTCTTTACATCCTACTAGTTATATTAAAATATCCATAATGGTCCGCTTGCACACAATGGATTTCTATTCACTTAAAGAGATGAATAACATTATTAAAAATTATCCTTTTGTCAACACAAATGTTTTTTGGTATGGGAACTGACTCATAATGGTATTAAAGACTCTATACATTACATCAATCATAATTTATCTAATAATATCGATGACTTATCTGGGTTAAATATCTTTAACAAAAAAAATGGGTTAAACCCTCCAAATTCACCCTGGTTTAGAGAATAGCCCACAATAGAGTTCCCACTGATTGGAATATTCAATTATTTGGTACTAATTTTTTTTCTAAATTTCACATGTGTAATCAACACAAAGTGGATGATAAACACATATTCATTACTTATGATATTTATTCTACATTATGGAAATATATATGTGAAATCTTTGATCTCAGATGGATAGGTTTGGACTAAATTAGGCCACAACATAAAAAATGCACTACTATGGACACATATCCTCAAATTGAAAAGCTTTTTATTACCTTTGTGGAAGAACTGATTTAGGCCATCTGGTATGGAATGAATTTTATGATTCAAAAAATAAAACTTCAATATTCATGCATCTCATGTGAATATCTTCACTACGATCAAAGAAGATGGAATGATGCAAACAAGTATTTATAAAAACTTCATTAATAATATTATTATTTATTATCAGATCAGAATCAAAGGATAATTCAGTCAGCAGAAAGGAATGTTGGAATTCTTCTAGTGACCGTGCAGGCCCTCTGACATGGTCTGCTTAAAATGGCATGACCCGTCACACCTAGAGGGATATTTTTACTCCAAGAACATTCAGTGTTCAACCATATAATCATTCAGGCTTATTGTGAGTTGAACATGGTGGAAGATGGTCTTTCAAATAAAGGAGTTAACAACAAAAGTACATGGATAGAGAACCTCCCTGCAGATCTGTTCGAGTTAATTGAAAAAGATTATATGAAATTTCCTTCCTCTAGAATGATGTAGACATGTTTTTTATCTATATATATTTTAGTTATTTGGCCATTTTACCAAGGTGTCATCGTTTTAAAAAAACTAGTGTTGGTATTACATTATTTAGTGGTGGTTTAGAATTATATTTATACTATTTATCAACTAGTGGTTTTAACCACCTCTAAATTCATAATAATTTATATTATAATTATCGATAGTTGTAGAACTAGTATAACATATATATTAGGTGTATTTTAGTTGTGGTTTTTTACTCAGTGGTGGTAAAAACCAACTTTCATAGTCTCTTCGTATACAAAAAAATATCAAAAGTAGGAAGATCCAAAATATTCAAATTTACATTCCAAATAAAATTGTATACAATAATAGTGCAGGTTCATAAAACAAATATGTATATAAAACCAATTATATTATTTATAAAAATGTATATAATATTAAAATATCGCAATATAGAACATTCTAGATTCATATAATCATAAATGTTCAGACTGAGTCACCTTCACTCTCTTCGAACGAGTCATTGTTTTTATTACCTCCCTCCATAAATCCCATATCCATTATCGGTTTTGAAAACAATAAAGTGAAAATTAATTTCAAACATATTTAAAATGTAAAAAAATAAAATTCAGTACATTACAAAATAAATTCAAAAAATGATTTCAGATCTAATACATAACATTTTATATTAAAATTATTAGGAACAAAACATTATTCATTTCATATTAAAATATAATTATCACTACAAGGAAATATAAAATACATAATTATTAAAATATAAATTATATATATATATAGAAAACCAATACAACATGACTTACTCAAATCATTATCAGAGAAACAAATCAATTTACTTATTAAATTGAAAATCGTTAATTATTAAACACATTATTATATAAGAAAATAGTTTAATTATTAAAATAGATGTATTTGATTATTAAAATCATTATCAGATAAATTGATGAATTTATTTTCAAAAAATTATTTAATAATAATTTTTAATCTCATTATAATATAAAATATAAATTATTACTTAAATTAATTATAATGTAACTACAACACTTTAAATTTTTTTATTAAATCAAAACTTTTTAACATAAATATAACATTTATCTATATAACATTATCTGAATAGTCTATTTTAACTTAAATTGAAATCATTTAGTCATTTAAAACCATAAATAATGCATATAAAACTATAAAATCAAACCAAAGACATGATTTATTATAAAATTGTTCATATATCCAAAACAAACAATCATTTGAAATAAAATGTTAACATTGAAAGTATAATAATTGAATAATTTAACAGGAATTTTTATAACATATGAAATTAACATGAATAAAAAATCTAAATATAAAAAATTATAGAAAAATAATCGTTTTACATGGAGACATTTTATTATCATATATTAAAAACAAAATAATTTTATATAAAACCCAAATCACTTTTACATTAACTATTAAAACGTAAATCAATAATGAAAAATAAATGATATACGAACCTTTGTTCAATAAAAAACATTAAAAAATTTAATAAAATATAAAATGATAACATAAATCAAAAATATAAAGAAAGTATTTTAAGTAAGTATGAATGTAGTTGGAGGGGGTATCTGAGTTGTTAAGAGACCCCGTAATCAGATAAGAAACCCATGATCAAATCGTTATGGAGTGATATTTTGGGGTAATTATAGCAGAACTCCAATGATAATGTAGGATCCAAAAATATTTATCTACCTAGGCCTATGTGCCATATGGACTTTGTGATACCTTTGGTCTTTGGTATTAGGGCCTCCAGGCCACATCATTCCTATGGTCCATGGGATTTCAGGCAATAAAACCATGAATTATTCCAACCAAACCTTACAGGAGAAGGCCTTAGAAGAGGAATCATGAAAAGTAGTAACCGCCAATGCAAAGCTTAATAGTTTGGAAGAATGAGAGGGTATGGAATTCACCATTGATACCAAGAACCATGAAAATCTACATAGTAAAGTGATAGTCATTCAACTATGTGAGGTGGGGAGGTATTCCCCTTCAATGAATATGATATCAAGGAGGGTTGTTCTAGTATAGTAGGGTATTTGGGGCTTTGTGTCATGTAATGGGAATTTTGGATCTAATACTTCATGTCATGTACTAGGACTTATTCCTCTATGATTATGAGTCATGTAATTTATCCCAGTCAACCCAGTTAAAAAAAGGTATTATCCAAAAAAATAAGGCCTTTGGGCCATTTTTCAAGTTAGCCAATGTGAATTTTTATAATTTACTAGACTGGAATGACCTATTAGGTTTTCTATTTCATTACGAATACTATCGTTCATATAATGAAACACTAAATTTCATTCACTTTCTTTATACAAGACCCTATCATTCTATGTTTTATTAAAGGAATCTATATATTTTATCATACACTTATGTGTATGAATTTCGTTCTACGATTCCAGATCAACAAGAGTTGTTTTCCTAGACACACCTAAAATTGTGATGAAAGATGCATCAACCCATCCAAATACCCATGATGAGGGTGGTTCACAACACATCCCCCTCCAAATCCCCTAATTATCTTTCATTAAGGATCTATCAATTCAATCATACTCAAATATTAAAATTATCTTGGAAGTTTTGATATCCAATGATTCTTTGTTTTTAAAAAGAAAATGTGAAAAATTTTATTTTTAATGTAATTTTTTTAAATAAAATAGAAATCAATATTTTTACCGTGACTTGGAAAATTATTTTAATAAAAACCATCCTTTTTTTGGGATTTGAAACCATATATCCTCCATACAATATAAAGACCTATATTTTTTGAATATATTGAAAAATATATTTTTAACATTTATGAAAACTAAATTACATAGTGTTATAAAAATAAATTGTGAGAAATTAAGTAATACTATTCTAAGACATTTTCTAGAGAAAATAATTTACCCCAATGTATTATAAGTCACTTGATTCCCTGAACTAGAAATATATTATAGAAAAACTCCTAAAATAATTACATATCAATAAATATAAAAATGCTCTCAAAATCATGATATTAATATATTAATATATTATAAAATACCTCATGTGATTCGATATGATACTGATCAATAAAATTATTCTATTGGTCCCTAGGCATGATTATGGGGACCATATTATACTTTAGTGATACTGATAGAGACATGTCATTAAATTCATGACAAAAAAACCACTTAATGTCTTTTAATTTCATGGTCATGTTTTTAGTGTATGCAGACCTAAAATTTACTTAGGAATGTAAAAATATAATTAATTCTAAAAATAAAATACATAAAATTTATTATATTATAAATATATTAAATAATAATGTTTAATTAAATCATATATTATTTTAGGAAAGTCAAGTTTCATTATTTGGTTATTAAACCACTCATTATCATAAGATAATTGAATATTCCTCAAATCAGAATAATGTATGTGGAGGGATTCCACCTCCCATGATGAGTGACCCATAATTTGAATGTAAATGTTTTAACTATCCTCGGTGGATTCCCCAAATTATAAAAGTAGGGAAACTGTCTTTAATTCAATGAAAGTATAATCATCTTGATTATTGATATTTATCATTTTTTTAATTTTATTTATTTTAAATGTAAATTAATATGTGAGATTAACTATTTAAGTAATTTATATTATCACATTAACATATTTACTGATAATGGTGATGAGCCAATATCATCTTTATGGTAACCATGTCATTGTTACTATCCATATTGATACCCCAATATCCTTACATGAATCCATGATTGAAGATGGAATCATACTAGAATAAGATAAAATAGTAAAAAAAATTATAATGTATGTGATTACGTATACTATATGTAGTAGGGGTATAATACATGCCTTATGCTATCAGCATTCTCTATTTTTCATAGATAGAGTGACTATCCCATGTTGATTGTGCACTCTATATAGTAGGGGTAGAACAATTATCCTTAGTTTTCAATGTAATTTTTGTAAGAGGAGTTGAATGACTATCTCGTGATGTGGGTGTATCTTATGATGTTGATATACTCTATTCTGCCAATATAAACATTTCCAAAACACATAAAGAATTAAAATCCTATAAAAAATTTAAGAAACCATATAACTCTGCTAAAATTACTATTTAATTACAAATAATTACATTTATATTTATTTTGTTAAATTCTTAACTAAAAATCGAAATCACATTTATAATCATTAAAAACTAATTTGAAAAGCATGTTCAATTTATATAAAAACTAAAAATTTATTAGGTATTAAATGAAATAAATAAAAAACCTTTCATTCATATAAATTTAATTAAACCATAAACAAATAAAAAGACTTTATATTTACTAATATTAAAAAATCAACAAGTAACTAATATTATATTTTTATACAACCATCAAATATATATATATATATTGAGTAAAATCATTACAATTCTATCCATTCATAATTAGTTATTTATATAATAAAAAATACTTCATATTGGATTATACAATCATTTCCATCATCAAATTTCATATTGTTATCAACTACATTGTCAACATTACTACTTCATTACCTTTTTCTTAACCCACCCTTGAAATATTGATGGTTTCAATATCATCGTATAAAAAATCATTGTCTTTTTGTTGATGTGGTTCACTATCACATATTACATGAACCACATCACCCATATCAAACATATCCCTCAATTTCAAGTTGAATACAACACATTGTCATTTATCTATTATATAATTAACATAATATTCCATTATTCTTGGTATGTCAATATAAATGGATTGAATTTCTTAGGTCACCAATATTGATAAAAAAATTGAATTTGATAGAAGTAAAATGGTGTGGTTTTTTACTTAAACCCCTATTAATATTAACCTACTTTCATTTGAATAAAAATTACAAATTTTCAATGATAATTTATTTTAATAATATCAATCAACTATCTATAGTAACCCTGATCCACTGTTGTAAATATACCTCTATCTATTATTTACAAAAAAAATTCTTAATCAGATGTACGAATCTTGATACCAATACTATTATATGAACTGAATATCCAAACATGTTTTGAAGGATAGTTATATAAAAAATTCAAATAATCTAATATTTTATCTTGAAAATTAGTATTAGTTATCTATAAAAATTTATATAAAAGTTTTCTAATTATATTTAAAAATTATCAACATATTAAAACTATTTATTTTAGTATTAATATAGAGAAAGTATAAATCGGTCAAAAAATTATTTGGTAACCACATTTATTATATCTTTCTCAATTCAGACCTAAATACATAGTTTTATCTATATTTGTCCCCACGATTATTTAATATATGGATCGAAATATCATTATTTAATAATAGATATATATGTTCTTGTATTAACTTTAAATTTTCTAGTGAAAAGATTTATACATTTCCCAATTCATGAACTAATCTTGGAAAATTTTATGATTTAATATTTTCCTATGAATTAATTTTATTATCATTAACATGTTCTACTAAATTGAATCTTAATTCAATTAAATCCAAATAAATTTAATAGAAATATATAAACTCTTAATCTAGGAAACCATTAACAATACATCATTTTTTTGAGATTTATTTTTCATATTAGATTTTAAAATACCTAAGTATCCATTGCAAAAAAGTAACAATTTTAAAAAATAAAAGAATGATTTATTGAGCTAAAAAATATAGTTTTTTATTGAAAGTAAATTTAAAATAAAGTATTTTTATTGGAAAACCCCATTAATTATTTATGCATGCTCTATATTTAGATTCCCTATACAAATTCCTGATCAAACGAATAATTACAATGAAAAATACTGGTGGAGAGATCATCTATAAATAACATAACATCATTAAAATTATTTCTAATGATTTTTATACTCAATTAGAATTAATGTTTTTCCAATAATGTTTTATAAAGAATGTGTAAAACTCTATTATAACCAAATAATTTTTTTAAGGTAAAAAATTTAACATTTACAAACTTAACAAATACTACATCAATATATTTCAATCATGACTTTCAATTCCTATAATTTATGATCCCTTAAAAGTCAAATTATCTTGAAATGATACTACGATACCCATTGAGTACTTTTATATTTTTTTAATCTTTAATGAAATTTTTTTCTGACATTTAGTGAAGAATTTATTCCTATGTACTTGTCATTATAAATTTTTCATAGATAATTCACAATAATCATTTCATATAATACATTGTTTGAATTTAGGTTCTCCTTTGATTTCCCCTAGTCATTAAGAAATTTAAAAAGCACAATGTCACACATATTTTTCATAATGTTCATAATGCCATATGGTATGATCATCTCACTTTTGTATTTATTTTTATTTAATCTTGTGTCATTTTTTTCATGAGTTTCCATTGTTTTTCAGGTGATTCCTAGAGTCCCAGGAAGATGCAGTCATAGACTACAACTATTCACACCATGACATTGGGAGTCATGTCACAACCCACTCCCTAGTAGTGACGCTCAGTTTTGTTGTGTAGTTATTCAAATCAAAAAATATGTGGTAATTCCATAAAATTACCCTATAATTTTCCCCACTTTTGTGGTGGATTCATTAAATATATGAAATTAAGTATCATGCATCGATGGTCCATTGAAAGACTCTCATTTTTATAAAATTATATCTTTACCCCTTATGATTTAAAACCCAAAATTGGGCCTCATTCTCCTCATTCATGTGTCCCAGCCAAGTGATCATGGAGAAAAACCCTCCATCTCCAATTGTTGTATTTTTATCCTTATAATTGTTGATTTCAAGTAGTTTTGACACAAATTGACCCATTGATGCTAGTTTTCAAGGTTGTATGATGAGAGTGCCACCCTAATCCCACCTCAAATATGCTAAGGGATGATGAATACAACCAAGTAATCATATAAAACAAATGGTTGGCCTTTTACTAATTTAAATTTACACATGAACATGTATGTCCATGCATAACAAAGTAATTCATATAAATTTAAAATGAGCTAATAAATCCATTCATAACCTCTAACCACCCACAATAGATTATGATAACAAATAAAAAAGAATTACATGGACAGAAAATACTCATAAAATAGAAAATAGTTCCCACATATCAATTAGTGAAAAATAGTCCCAATAAACAAATACACTGATTGATGACATCCCAACTACCACCACCACCAATCACTACTACACACCACCCACACCCGGTCACCCAAGTATACCATTGAGATTCTTGTTATGTATATAAGACATGAAAAGTGTGGTAAAATCCAACGCATGGGTGAGTATATAAATACCCTTTAGGACTCCATATAATCACTAAATACATAAATCTTCATGAAAATAGAGTCATGTTTAAAGCACAATAAAGAGGTTAATGAAGGAAGAACCCAAATTTTCTCATGGGTGGTAATCAAGTCATAGAGTATGATGATAATATTGACATCCAGTGAAAATAATTTCATAATCCATCCAATATATCCATGTCATGTAAAAAATAAAACAATGTAACCTCTCTGTATTAGTATTGGAGGATATTAGGCCCATGAAGATGAGTTTAAATACCTATTGTGGTGATGGGTCTCAGTCCCATGTGGGTTCTTATCATAGGAGAAAATACCAACAGGACAGATAATGGATCATAATCTCTTTAGAGTTAGTGGAAATATCAACCATATATGATCTGTTGGTAGAGTATCACATGTCTTAGGACAAAACTCCACAATTAAGGTGCATTAATTATTCTAGCCTAAGTAAGGTTATAGAAATTTTTTCTCAAAAAAAACTCAAAGCCATCAAGAAGTGTTTACAATCACCAAGAAGATAAATGGATAATCGTTTCCTTAGTAATGTTTCTTCTCTAACTATACCCTCTAAGTTGGAACCATATCTCTTTGATCAAGTGTAAGGACACCATCATATTCCTTGTATAATTGTACTTAGAAAGGACCACATGAGGGTCTAATTACGGGCCATTGAAAAGTATATGATGTTCTCTAGTGGGGTACATTATGTGTTGCTTCATGTCAACCTCCTTGTTGTGTACAACCATTTAACATGGAATGAGAAATTCTAACTACACAGTTTGTGTAAGGGTACATGGGGTGCATAAAACAAGGTATCCATGTGTGTGTGCCCCCTGTACACTCCAAGATGGTTGGATGGGGTCACACGTTGTGTTGGACATTCACATGGTGTGCAATATTCAATTTCCTCCAAAACCCTTGCCACCACATCTGCCATAATACATGACATGCGTTCTTTTGAACAACAAACAATATATTTTAGATTATTCTAGATACCCAGATTCCTATTAAATATATACTACTTTCTACCTCATTGTTATTAATAATATCAAGATCTTTACATACTATTATAAAAATCATTTTTTTTCACCAAAGGCTGGATTCTGTCTATCCTTAATCTGAAAATCAACCTCATGTTGCCTCATCACATCTTCTATAAACTTTCCTCGCAAAATGTAGTTATTTTTCATCTCCAAAAGTTCCCATTTTTGTTGAAAATAATTACCCATGTACCATACCTTGATGATAAATGCACCAAAATGATTTTTAGTTTTATGATTTGATCATGAAAAGAACTTGGTCTAAGAGTACAGTTAAACCACTGACCAAAATTGAAATCCAGTGACAAAGACATAATAGGGGTTGGAAAAATCCATGGAAAAATAGTGTGTTATGATAATGACCACATGTAACCATCCATTATCTATGATTATTAAAATCAATGAAACCAATTACAAATATAGGTTCTAGGGAAGATTAATCACCAATCAAAAATTCAACATAAAACTATAAGTTCATAGGGTTATACACAATCCTGATCATGGATTTAATTTAGGAAAATTAATCCATTATTACTTAAAAATCATGAAATTGAGGTGAAACCCAATAAAAATATAGTTTCCCCTAGAATAGGATCAATAATTAATGAATAAGAAGATGTCATCATTATTTTTAATTATGTAGGTGATCTTCGATGCATTTGGGATTGATCCTCAATCCCATGATCATCTTCTAATAATCTACACTGTAGTATCTCCCCACAATACTCTCTCTAGGGTGTCTGGATAAACCTAAAGGAGTTTATAGTGAGGGATAAATAGATAACTGTTATGATTAATCAATTAATTAATTAATTAATACCCTATTTAATCCACTCGTGACTGTATTCAATTATGGAATTCAATGAGAATGAAAATTATATCATTACTTCAGAAAAAACGACATTTTGGATTGAATGGAGGTCTCATTTTATCCACTCAAGACTTAATTTGTGATGAAAATATATTATTTAGGAAAATATGTGTGAATGTGAGATAATATATCCAATAAGTTTTTATTATACTGATTTCGGGGTAATGTGATTCCTGAAACCACATACCAACTCCAAGAAAAGCTGTTAAAATATTATTTCCTATATTCAATGGGGAGAATCAAAAAACCTAGCATGTTTTATACTCTCCTAAACTTTAGTGTTTTTATCTCAAGGAGTAGGTCCTTCTCAAATAAGTTAGGGTACATAGTTCACAACTAATTATACTACTCTCAATATATCTCATTATGATTCTTATTCTAATAAAGAACATAAAAAAGGGGAATCCGTGTCATATAAAGAATTATCTCCCATAAATCCAAAATCACTACTAGGCACCTTAATATAACAGAATCATCCTGAATTTCCATCTCACCTCAATTGGTAATGTTCAATGGATATGGAATGTATATCCTTAGATATTATACATGGATGAATTCATGAACCCAATCCAACTTTTTAGGTAAGTCAATGTGGTATAAAACCTTTCCAATCTTTTATAAAATCGGAAATGGGTCAATAAACTATATAGATAAATTTCCACCATAGAAAAATATCTATAAACCACTACAAATTGAGACCATAAAAAACATGGTCTCCCTAAATAAACATAAAATGATCTATTATAAGTCTGCATTAGAATTATGATAGCATTAGGGTGTCCTGATAAACTCATGGATGATCTTCACTTTCACTATAATCGATCAAACTAACTTAGGTCCCATCAGTACTGATTTTCTCAACACTAAGATGCATAGTGGTGACCTATATGGTCTCCCAAAAAGGCACTCAAATAAAAATACACTAATAATATCATGATAGATATTTTTTATGAAAAATCTAACAAGGGTGGGTGATCTTACCATCTTCTTCAAAAGTAAATCATGTAAGATCAGGGTATGTCATCCAGGACCTAAATGGTCTTTATGATTTGACCACATATTTGGGAGTGGAATTATGTTCTCATCCAAAACTAATTCATTGAACACTCTTTCAAACATATCCAAAATGGAGATGTGAAACAAGTTTTATATTCCACAAAAATCATCAAGGGAATACCATGAATCTATATAGACTTTAATAGATACAATTATCCAATGATTGACACAAAACAATGCTACTTGATAATGATGAAGTGGACAGAAATATTGTGTCAATCTACGATCACCTAAATAACATCATTACTCCTTATCATCCAGGGAAACACCACTATGAAATATACGGATATAATATCTTAATTCCATTATAATACCTCATGTGGAGAACCAAACCTGATTAAACCTGATGTTCGGCCTTCAGCTGCTGACATGTGAGTCATTGAGAGATGAACTCCACAACACTCATATTCATCCCATCCACAAAAATTGACACTATAGATCTTGGTGCATCGTTTTTACTCTGAAATATACCAGAAAGGTGGATCTATGGAACTCCCTCAATACCTCCTCATGTAGTGTGATTGGAACCACCATCCATCCTCAAAATAGGAATATTTATTCCCCACATTTAGAGAATTTATAAAAAACATGTTATCTGAAGTTCTTATCTTGTAATACATCATAGTCAACATCATCAATTTTTTATCCCCTCATATACTTAATAATTATAGGATTCCCATACATTGATTAGAGATAAAATAAGCCTACCACACCATAAAAGGATAATTGTAATAGGAAAACTACTCTAATGACTCAATAAATAACTAAAAATATGAATTTATTCAAAAAGAATATAGAAAAATATCCATTCTCAAGAATATAAACCATCTCAAATTTATATTCCATCCAGAACTTCTTCCATTACCTCATTTTGATACCAATACTATTATATGAACTGAATATCTAAACATGTTTCGAAGGATATTTATATAAAAAAATCAAATAATCCAATATTTTATCTTGACAATCAGAATTAGTTATCTATAAATATTTATATAAAAGTTTTCTAATTATATTTAAAAATTATCACCATATTAAATCTATTTATTTTAGTATTAATATAGAGAAAGTATAAATTGGTCAAAAAATTCTTTGGTAACCACTTTTATTATCTCTTTCTCAATTCATGTCTAAATACACAGTTTTCTCTATATTTGTTCCCTCAATTAATTAATATATGGACAAAAATATCACTATTTAATAATAGATATATATGTGCTTGTATTAACATAAAATTTTCTAGTGAAAAGATTTATACATTTCCCAATTCATGACCTAATATTGGAAAAATTTATGATTTAATATTTTCCAAGGAATTAGTTTTATTATCATTAACATGTTCTACACAATTGAATCTTATTTCAATCAAATCCAAATACATTTAATAGAATGATATACCCTCTTAATCAAGGGAACCTTTAACAATAAAACGTTTTTTTTTTGAGATTTATTTTTCATATTATATTTTAAAATACCTATGTATCCATTTCAAAAAGTAATAATTTTAAAAAATAAAAGTAAAATTTATTGAGCTAAAAAATATAGTTTTTTTTAGAGTAAAATTAAAATAAAGTATTTTTATAGGAAAACCCCATTAATAATTTATGCATGCTCTATATTTAGATTCCCTAGACAAATTCATGATCAAATAAATCATTACAATGAAAGATAATTGTGGAGAGATCATCTATAAATGACCTAGCATCATTAAAATTATTTCTAATGATTTTTATACTCAATTAGAATTAATATTTTTTCAATAATGTTTTATAAAGAATGTGTAAAATTCTATTATAACCACATAATTTTTTTAAGGTAAAAAATTTAAAATTTAAAAACTTAACAAATACTACATCAATATATGTCACTCATGAATTTCAAATCCTATAATTTATGATCCCTCAAGTCAAATTATCTTGAAATGATACTTGGATACCCATTGAGTACTTTTACATTTTTTTAATCTTTAATGAAATTTTTTTCTGATATTTAGTGTACAATTTATTACTATGTACCTCTCATTATAAATTTTTCATAGATAATTCACAATATTCATTTCATCTAATACATAATTTAGGTTCTCCTTTGATTTCCCCTGGTCATTAAGAAATTTAAAAAGCACAATGTCACACATATTTTTCACAATGTTCATAAGGACATATGGTATGATCATGTCACTTTGGTATTTATTTTTATTTAATCTTGTGTCATTTTGTTTTTTTTCATGAGTTACCATTGTTTTTCAGTTGATTCCTAGAGTCCCAGGAAGATTTAGTCATAGAATACAACTATTCACACCATGACATTGGGAGTCATGTCACAACCCACTCCCTAATAGTGACACACAGTTTTGTTTTGTATTCATCCTAATCACAAAATATGTGGTAATTACATAAAAAATCACAATATTTTCCCCCTATTTTGTGTTTTATTCATTCAATATATAAAATTAAGTATCATGCATCGATGGTCCATTGAAGGACTCCCAATTTTATAAAATTCTATCTTTACCCCTCATGATTTAAAACACAAAATTGGGCCTCATTCCCCTCATTCATGTGTCCCTGCCAAGTGATCATGGAGAAAACCCATCCCTCTCCAATTGTTGTATTTTTATCCTTATCATTGTTGATTTCAAGTAGTTTTGACATGAATTGACCCATTAAGTCTAGTTTTCAAGGTGGTATGATGAGAGTGCCACCCAGATCCCACCTCCAATATGCTAAGGGATGGTGACTAAAACCAAGTAAGAATATCAAACAAATGGTAGGCCTTTTAATAATTTAAATTCGCACATTAACATGTATGTCCATGAATAAAAAAGTAATTCATATTAAATTAAAATTAGATAATAAATCCATTCATAACCACTGACCACCCACAATAGAGTATGATAACACATAAAAAATAATTACATGGACAAAAGAAACTCATAAAATAGAAAATAGTTCCAACATATCAATTGGTAAAATATATTCCCAATAAACAAATACACTAATTGATCACGTCCCAACTAACACCACCACCAATCCCTACTACACACCACCCGCACCCGGTCACCCAAGTATACCATTGAGCTTCCTGTTATTTATATTAGACATGAGAAGTGTGGTAAAATCCAACGCATGGGTGAGTATATAAATACCCTTTAGGATTCCACATAATCACTAAATACATAAATCTTCATGAAAATAGAGTCAAATTTAAAGCACAATAAAGAGGGTAATGAAGGAAGAACCCAAATTTTCTCATGGGTAGTAATCAATTCATAGAGTATGATGGTAATATTGACATCCAGTGAAAATAATTTCATAATCCATCCAATATCTCCATGTCATGTAAACAATCAAACAATGTAACCTCTCTGTATTAGTAGTGGAGGATATTAGTCCCATGAAGATAAGTTTAAATACCTACTATGGTGAAGGGTCTCAGGCCCATGTGAGTTCTTATCATAGGTGAAAATACTAACACAAAAGATAATGGATCATAATCTCTTTAATGTTAGTGGAAATATCAACCATATATGATCTGTAGTTAGAGTATCACATGTCTAAGGAAAAAACTCCAAAAATAGGTTGCATTAATTATCCTAGCCTAAGGAAGGTTATAGACAATTTTTTCTAGAAAAAAAACTCCATGCTGTCAGGAAGGGTTTACAATCACCAAGAAGCTCAAAGGATAATCTTTGCCTTAGTAATGTTTCTTCTCTAATTATACGCTCTAAATTGGAACCATATCTCTTTGTTCAAGTGTAAGGACACCATCATATTCCTTGTATAATTATACTTAGAAAGGACCACATGAGGGTCTAATTATGGGCCACTGAAAAGTATATGATGTTCTCTAGTGGGGTACATTGTGTGTTTCTGCATGTCAACCTCCTTGTTGTGTACTACCATTTAACATGGAATGTGAAATTCTAATTTCACAGTTTGTGTAAGGGTACATGAGGTGCATAAAACATGGTATCCACATATGTGTGCCCCCTTTACACTCCAAGATGGTTGGATGGGGTCACATTGTGTGTTGGACATTCACATGGTGTGTAATATTCAATTTCCTCCAAAACCCTTGCCACCACATCTGCCATAATACATGACATGCATTCTTTTGAACAACACACAATATATTTTAGATTATTCTAGATACCCAGATTTCTCTTAAAGCTTCACTACTTTCTCCCTCATCGATATTAATCCTATCAAGATGTTTACATACTATTATGACAATTATTTCTTTCATTAAAGGGTGGATTCTGTCCGTCCTTCATCAGAAAATCAACCTCATGTTGCCACATTACATCTTCTATAAACTCTCCTCACAAAATGTAGGAATATTTCATCTCCAAAGGATCCCATTTTTTTTGAAAATCTTTACCCATGTACCATAACTTGATGATAAATTCACCAAAATTATTTGTAGTTTTATGATTTTATCATGAAAAGAACATGGTCCTAGAGTACTGTAAATCCACTGACCAAAATTGAAATCCAGTGAAAAATAGATAATGGAGGGTAGGAAAAATCCATGGAAAAATAGTGTGTTATGATAATGAACACATGTAACCATCCATTATCTATTATAATTAAAATCAATGAAACTAATTACAAACATAGGTTCTAGGTAAAATTAATCACCAATCAAATATTCAACATAAAACTACATATTCATAGGGCCATACACAATCCTGATCATGGATTTAATTTAGGGAAATTAACCCATTATTACATAAAAATCCTGAAATGGAGGTGAAACCTAATAAAAATATAGTTTCCCTGGGCGTTGGATCAATAACTAATGAATAAGAAGCTGTCATCATTATTTTCGATGATGTAGGTGATCTTCGATGCATTTGTGATCGATCCACAATCCCATGATCATCTTCCAATACTCTACATCATAGTATCTCCCCACAATACTCTCTCTAGGGTGTCTGGATATACCTAAAATAGTTTATAGTGAGGGATAAATAGATAACTATTATGATTAATCAATTAATTAATTTATTAGTACCCTATTTAATCCATGCGTGACTGTATTCCATTATGGAATTCAATGAGAATGAAAATTATATCATTACTTCGGTAAAAACTACATTTTGGCTTGAATGGAGGTCTCATTTTATCCACTCAAGACTTAATTTGTGATGAAAATATATTCTTTAGGAAAATATGTGTGAATGTGAGATAATATATTCAATAATTGTTTATTATAAGGATTTCGAGGCAATGTTATTCCTGAAACCCCATACCAACTCCAAGAAAAGATCTTAAAATATTATTTCCTATATTCAATGGTGAGAATCACCAAAAATAGCATGTTTTATACTCTCCTAAAATTTAGTGTTTTTATCTCAAAGAGTAGGTACTTCTCAAATAAGTGAGGATACATAGTTCACAACTAATTATACTACTCTCAATATATCTCATGATGATTCTTATGGTAATAAAGAACATAAAAAATGTGAATCCCTGTCATATAAAGGATTATCTTCCATCAATACAAAATCACTACTAGGCACTTTAATATGACATACTCACCCTGAATTTCCATCTCACCTAAATTGGTAATGTTCAATGTATATGGAATGTATATTCTTAGATATGATACGTGGATGAATTCATGAACCCAATCCAACTTTTGAGGTAAGTCAATGCGGTATAAAACCATTCCAATCTTGTATAAAATTATAAATGGGTTGATGAACTATATAGATAACTTTCCACCCTGCACAAATATCTATAAACCATTACAAATTGAGACAATAAAAACACATGGCCTCCGTAAATAAAAATAAAATGATCTATTATAATTCTGCATTAGAATTATGATAGCATTAGGGTGTCCTGATAAACTCATGGATGATCTTCACTTTCTCTATAATCGGTCACACTATCTTAGGTCCCATCAGTACTGATTGTATCAACACTAAGATGCAGAGTGGTGACCTGTATGGTCTCCCAAAAAGGGCCTCAAATAAAAATACATGAATAATATCATGCTAGATATTTTTTATGAAAAATATAACAAGGGTGGGTGATCTTACCATCTTCTTCCAAAGTACATCATGTAAGATTAGGGTATTTCATCCAGGACCTAAATGGTCTTCATGATTTGACCACATATATGGGAGTGGAATGATGCTCTCATCCAAAATAATTCATGAAATACTCTTGAAAACATATCCAAAATGGAGATGTGAAACAAATTTTATATTCCACAAAAATCATCAAGGGAATACCATGAATCTATATAGACATTAACACATGCAATTATCCAATGATTTCCAGAAAACAATTCTACTTGATAATGATGAAGTGGGATGACATAGTGAGTCAATCTATGATCACCTAAATGACATCATTACTCCTTATGATACATGGAAATACCACTATGAAATATACAGATATACTATCTTAATTACATTATAATACCTCATGTGGAGAACCAAACCTGATTAAACCTGAAGTTCGGCCTTCAGCTGTTGACATGTGAGTCATTGAGAGATGAACTCCACAACACTCATATTCATCCCATCCACCAAAATTGACACTGTAGATCTTGCGACATCATTTTTACTCATAAATATACCAGAAAGGTGGATCTAAGGAACTCCCTCAATACCTCCTCATGTAGTGTGATTGGAACCACCATCCATCATCAAAATTGGAAAATGCATTCCCCATATTTAGAGAATCCATAAAAAACATGTTATCTGAAGTTATTATCATGTAATACATCATAGTCAACATCATCAATTTGTGATCCCTTCACACACTTAATAAGTCTAGGATTCGCATACATTGATTAGAGATAAACTAAGACTACCACACCAAAAAAGGATAACTGTAATTATGCCAACTACTCTAATAACTCACTAAATAACTAAAAATAAGAATTTATTCAAAAAGAATATAGAAAAATATCCATTCTCAAGAATATAAACTATCTCAAATTTATATTCCATTCAGAACTTCTTCCATCACCTCATTTTGATACCAATAATATTATATGAACTGAATATCCAAACATGTTTTGAAGGATAGTTATATAAAAAATTCAAATAATCTAATATTTTGTCTTGAAAATCATAATTATTTATCTATAAATATTTATATAAAATTTTTCTAATTATATTTAAAAATTATCAACATATTAAAACTATTTATTGTAGGATTAATATAGAGAAAGTATAAATCGGTCAAAAAATTATTTGGTAACCACTTTTATTATCTCTTTCTCAATTCATGTCTAAATACACAGTTTTATCTATATTTGTTCCCTCAATTATTTAATATATGGATAGAAATATCACTATTTAATAATAGATATATATGTGCTTGTATTAACATTAAATTTTCTAGTGAAAAGTTTTATACATTTCCCAATTCATGACCTAATCTTCGAAAAATTTATGATTTAATATTTTCCAAATAATTAGTTTTATTATCATTAACATGTTCTACTCAATTTAATCTTATTTCAATCAAATACAAATACCTTTAATAGAATTATAAACACTCTTAATCAAGGTAACCTTTAACAATACAACGTTTTTTGAGATTTATTTTTCATATTAGATTTTAAAATACCTATGTATCCATTGCAAAAAGTAACAATTTTAAAAAATAAATGTACAATTTATTGATCTAAAAAAATAGTTTTTTATTGAGAGTAAAATTAAAATAAAGTATTTTTATTGGAAAAACCCATTAATAATTTATGCATTCTCTGTATTTAGATTCCCTAGACAAATTCATGATCAAATGAATCATTACAATGAATAATAATGGTGGAGAGATCATCTATAAATAACATAATATCACTAAAATTATTTCTAATGAGTTTTATACTCAATTAGAATTAAGGTTTTGCCAATAATGTTTTATAAAGAATTTGTAAAACTCTATTATAACCACATAATTTTTTTAAGGTAAAAAATTTATGATTTAAAAACTTAACAAATACTACATCAATATGTGTCACTCATGAATTTCAATTCCAATAATTTGTGATCCCTCAAGTCAAATTATCTGGAAATGATACTTGGATACCCATTGAGTACTTTTACATTTTTTTAATCTTTAATGAAATTTTTTTCTGATTTTTAGTGAAAAATTTATTCCTATGTACCTATCATTATAAATTTTTCATAGATAATTCACAATATTCATTTCATCTAATACATTGTATGAATTTAGGTTCTCCTTTGATTTCCCCTGGTCATTAAGAAATTTAAAAGGCACAATGTCTCACATATTTTTCACAATGTTCATGACGCCATATGGTATGATCATGTCACTTTGGTATTTTTTTTTTATTTAATCTAGTGTCATTTTGTTTTTTTCAGGAGTTACCATTGTTTTTCAGGTGATTCCTAGAGTCCCAGGAAGATGCAGTCATAAACTACAACTATTCACACCATGACATTGGGAGTCATGTCACAACCCACTCCCTAGTAGTGACGCCCAGTTTTGTTGTGTAGACATTCAAATCACAAAATATGTGGTAATTCCATAAAAAATCCTTATATTTTCCCCCACTTTTGTGGTGGATTCATTCAATATATGAAATTAAGTATCATGCATCGATGGTCCATTGAAATACTCTCAATTTTATAAAATTCTATCTTTACTCCTCATGATTTAAAACCCAAAATTGGGCCTCATTCCCCTATTCATGTGTCCCTACCAAGTGATCATGGAGAAAACCCATCCCTCTCCAATTGTTGTATTTTTATCCTTATCATTGTTGATTTCAAGTATTTTTGACACGAATTGACCCATTGAGGCTTGTTTTCAAGGTGGTATAATGAGAGTGCCACCCTAATCCCACCTCCAATATTCTAAGTGATGGTGACTAAAACCAAGTAAGCATGTCAAAAAAATGGTAGGCCTTTTACTAATTTAAATTTACACATTAACAAGTATGTCCATTCATACAAAAGTAATTCATATTAATTTAAAATGAGATAATAAATCCATTCATAACCACTGAACACCCACAATAGAGTATGATAACACATAAAAAAGAATTACATGGACAGAAAAAACTCATAAAATAGAAAATAGTTCCAACATATCAATTGGTAAAAAATAGTCCTAATAAACAAATACACTAATTTATCACGTCCCAACTAACACCTCCACCAATCACTACTACACACCACCCGCACCCGGTCACCCAAGTATACAATTGAGCTTCCTGTTATTTATATAAGACATGATAGGTGTGGTAAAATACAATGCATGGGTGAGTATATAAATATCCTTTAGGATTCCACATAATCTCTAAATACATAAATCTTCATGAAAATAGAGTCAAATTTAAAGCACAATAAAGAGGGTAATGAAGGAAGAACCCAAATTTTCTCATGGGTAGTAATCAAGTCATAGAGTATGATGATAATATTGACATCCAGTGAAAATAATTTCATAATCCATCGAATATATCCATGTCATGTAAACAATCAAATAATGTAACCTCTCTGTATTATTAGTGAAGGATATTAGGCCCATGAAGATGAGTTCAAATACCTACTGTGGTGAAGGGTCTCAGGCCCATGTGAGTTCTTATCATAGGTAAAAATACCAACACAATAGATAATGGATCATAATCTCATTAAAGTTAGTGGAAATATCAACCATATAGGATCTGTAGATAGAGTATCACATGTCTTAGGAAAAAACTCCACAAATAGGTTACATTAATTATCCTAGACTAAGGAAGGTTATAGACAAATTTTCTAGAAAAAAACTCCAAGACATCATGAAGGGTTTACAATCACCAAGAATCTTAATGGATAATCTTTGCCTTAGTAATACTTCTTCTCTAATTGTACGCTCCAAGTTGGAACCATATCTCTTTGTTCAAGTGTAAGGAAAAAATCATATTCCTTGTATAATTATACTTAGAAAGGACCACATGAGGGTCTAATTACGGGCCATTGAAAATTATATGATGTTCTCTAGTGGGGTACATTGTGTGTTAGTGCATGTCAACCTCCTTACTGTGTACTACCATTTAACATGGAATGTGAAATTCTAATTACACAGTTTGTGTAAGGGTACATGGGGTGCATAAAACATGGTATCCACATGTGTGTGCCCCCTGTACACTCCAAGATGGTTGGATGGGGTCACATGGTGTGTTGGACATTCACATGTTGTGCAATATTCAATTTCCTCCAAAACCCTTTCCACCACATCTGCCATAATACATGACATGCGTTCTTTTGAACAACACACAATATATTTTAGATTATTCTAGATACCCAGATTCCTCTTAAAGCTTCACTACTTTCTCCCTCATTGATATTAACCCTATCAAGATTTTTACATACTATTATGACAATTATTTCTTTCACCAAAGGGTGGATTCTGTCCGTCCTTCATCAGAAAATCAACCTCATGTTGCCTCATTACATCTTCTATAAACTCTCCTCAAAAAATCTAGGCATTTTTCATCTCTGAAAGATCCCATTTTTGTTGAAAATCATTACCCATGTACCATTATTTGATGATAAATTCACCAAAATGATTTCTAGTTTTATTATTTGATCATGAAAAGAACTTGGTCCAAGAGTACAGTAAATCCACTGACCAAAATTGAAATCCAGTGACAAAGACATAATGGAGGGTAGGAAAAATCCATTAAAAAATAGTGTGTTATGATAATGAACACATATAACCATCCATTATCTAGGATTATTAAAATCAATGAAACTAATTACAAACATAGGTTCTAGGGAAAACTAATCACCAATCAAAAATTAAACATAAAACTATATATTCATAGGGCCATACACAATCCTGATCAAGGATTTAATTTAGGGAAATTAACCCATTATTACTTAAAAATCATAAAATGGAGGTGAAGCCCAATAAAAATATAGTTTCCCCGGGTGTTGTATCAATAACTAATGAATAAGAAGCTGTCATCATTATTTTTTATGATGTAGGTGATCTTCGATGCATTTGTGATTGATCCTCAATACCATGATCATCTTCCAATACTCTACATTGTAGTATCTCCCCACAATACTCTCTATAGGGTGTCTAGATAAACTTAAAGGAGTTTATAGTGAGGGATAAATAGATAACTATTATGATTAATTAATTAATTAATTAATGAATACCCTATTTAATCCACGCGTGACTGTATTCCGTTATGGAATTCAATGTGAATTAAAATTATATCATTACTTAGGTAAAAACTACATTTTGGATTGAATGGAGGTCTAATTTTATCCAATCAAGACTTAATGTGTGATGAAATTTTATTTTTTAGGAAACTATGTGTGAATGTGAGATAATATATTCAAAAAAAATTTATTATACTGATTTTGAGGCAATGTGATTCCTGAAACCCCATACCAACTCCAAGAAAACCTCTTAAAATATTATTTCCTATATTCAACGGGGAGATTCACAAAAAATAGCATGCTTTATACTCTCCTAAAATTTAGTGTTTTTATCTCAAAGAATAGGTACTTCTCAAATAATTAGGGGTACATAGTTCACAACTAATTATACTACTCTCAATATATCTCATGATGATTCTTAAGGTAATAAAGAACATAAAAAAGGGGAATCCCTGTCATATAAAGGATTATCTCCCATCAATCCAAAATCACTGCTAGGCACTTTAATATGACAGACTCATCCTGAATTTCCATCTCACCTCAATTGGTAATGTTCAATGGATATGGAATGTATATCCTTAGTTATGATACATGGAGGAATTCATGAACCCAATCCAACATTTTAGGTAAGTCAATGCGGTATAAAACCATTCCAATCTAGTATAAAATCAGAAATTTGTTAATGAACTATATAGATAACTTTCCACCCTAGACAAATATCTATAAAACTTTACAAATTGAGACCATAAAAAACACATGGTCACCCTAAATGAACATAAAATGATCTATTATAAGTCTGCATTAGAATTATGACAGCATTAGGGCGTCCTGATAAACTCATGGATGTTCTTCACTTTCTCTATAATCGGTCACACTAACTTAGGTCCCATCAGTACTGATTGTCTCAACACTAAGATTCATAGTGGTGAATTGTATGGTCTCCCAAAAAGGGCCTCAAATAAAAATACATGAATAATATCATGCTATATATTTTTATGAAAAATATAACAAGGGTGGGTGATCTTGCCATCTTCTTCCAAAGTACATCATGTAAGATTAGGGTATGTCATCCAGGACCTAAATGGTCTTCCTGATTTGACCACATATATGGGAGTGGAATGATTTTCTCATGCAAAACTATTTTATGAAATAATCTTGAAAACATATCCAAAATGGAGATGTGAAAAAAGATTTATATTCCACAAAAATCATCAAGGGAATACCATCAATCTATATAGACTTTAACACAAACAATTATCCAATGATTGCAACAAAACAATGCTACTTGATAATGATGAAGTGGGCTGACATAGTGAGTCAATCTACGATTACCTAAATAACATCATTACTCCTTATCATCCATGGAAATACCACTATGATATATACGGATATACTATCTTAATTACATTATAATACCTCATGTGGAGAACCAAACCTGATTAAACCTGATGTTCGGCCTTCTACTGCTGACATGTGAGTCATTGAGAGATAAACTCCACAACACTCATATTCATCCCACCCACCAAAATTGACACTGTAGATCTTGTTGCATCGTTTTTACTCTGAAATATACCAGAAAGGTGGATCTATGGAACTCCCTCAATACCTCCTCATGTAGTGTGATTGGAACCACTATCCATCCTCAAAATAGGAAAATGTATTCCCCACATTTAGAGAATCCATAAAAACATGTTATCTGAAGTTCTTATCATGTAATACATCATAGTAAACATCATCAATTTTCGATCCCTTCACACACTTAATAAGTCTAGGATTCACATACATCGATTAGTGATAAACTAAGCCTACCACACCAAACAAGGATAACTGTAATTATGCCAACTACTCTAATGACTCAATAAATAACTAAAAATAACTATTTATTCCAAAAGAATATAGAAAAATATCCATTCTCAAGAATATAAACTATCTCAAATTTATATTCCATTCGAAACATCTTCCATCACCTCATTTTGAGGTTGAGTTATATAAGAGAGAAGATGTACCTGATACATTTATTGTTGAAGGATACAATAAACTATTTCCGAAGAAGGTAGTGTTATAAAGTCTTTAGGGGAACACTATAACTAAAACATTTGAGTCATGGGTTGTATAATTATATTCTTTAGGTTTTACTTATGGTGATACATAATAAATAACTCCCTACCACAATGTATAAAATATCCATTCCTTGTTCTAGAGGTATCACAAATCACCACACATTCAACTCCCTCCTATTGTAGTCTTAAGATAGGTGTGATGGTAAATATCTACCACAAATCCACAAAGGCCTCTAATAATTTCTCTAAAAATGGTTTTCCCATTTTAGGTAAAGGTATTCAAATGTTCCACAATATTATAGAATTTGACAATTAATATGTTGTAATACCAAGACAAACTCAATAAAGCTCTACATCTCTATCACACTCCTAGGTGTCTCCCAAGTTATCATTTTCTTTATATATATTTTGGGTCAATAACTACTACCTCCACTGAGATAACATGACCTAGGAAGTGGACCTCTCAAATCCAAAACTAACATTTTGAGAGTTTTCGATAAAGCTGATGCTCTCAATGTACGTCAAGTACTATCCTTAAATGATCAGAATGCTTGGAATTTTATAACAAGTAAATGAGGATATCATTTAGGAATAATACCACAAAATCTTCTATGAAAGGTTGACAGATTTGGTTCAAGAGTCATATGACCACCATAGGGGAATTATTCATGCCAGAGGGTATAACCAAGAACTTTTAATTACCATAGTGACATCAGAATGTTATCTTCAGTATGTCCTCCTCTAAAACCTGTAGATTGTGATAACATGCATCGAGGTCAATCTATGAGAATCACATTACCCCATTTATCTATTCAAAGAAGTAATCAATTTTATAGTGGATATGTATTCTTGATCAGCACATATTTATAGGCGATGATAACCTACAAACAATATTAGGCTCTCATATGGATTATTTGACAACAATATTGGAGCTACTCAGGGGGCACAATAGGTCAGATAAAAACCATTATAAAAAGGTCCTCCAACTGTACCCATAACTATCAAATATTTTCAAGGGATATAAAATATTCTATTGAATATTTTTTATCATTCCTTATTTGAAAATAAATGACAAATTCAACACCCTGATGAGAATATAAACTAGGAACATCATTAGGGAAGATATTTGAGTACTCTTTTATTTCTAAAAGGAACAAAACATCCAATGAGACTAATAAACCAAGGATCATTCAAGAAAATATATCGGAAATATGCAAAAAATTATTACCTGAAATCATGGATGATTCAACTAGAAAGAACTTATCGCTAATACAAGAAGACCTCGATTAATTTGTCCAAAATAATATCACCCTCTAATTGAAATAATCAATCAAATAATGGAATAAAAATAGCTATTCTATACAATGAAATACATCATAATTTTTCATCACAACTATAAATATATCACATATAAATCTCTCTCCCATGAGATCCAAGTCACATTTTCAGTAAAAGAGAGTGATTGTAGAAACCCCTCTAGTAGGAGTTTCCAAATATATAGATCAGGTTTGGGATGCACTAGAATATACAGTTCTCGTGAGAGGTATAAGTTTTGGAAGGAATTTATCACACCTAGATCTACTAAAATTGAACCCAATGTTGAAAATACACACATCATACCTCAAATCATGTCAAGGTCCTCTAGGTCATGAGTGTCAACTACCTACAATTAACCACACCCCTAACCATTAAACCATTAAGCCTGATGTAGTCCACTATGGGGTAGATGTGGTGGTATCAAGATATAATATTGACCAAATCTTATAGACCATTTGAATCCACTACCATAGATTCCTCCCTTAGGATCCTATTTGGATATGAATCCTTATTTTAACCGTAAAAAGTTCATAGAATTATTTGTTCAAAGAATTGGTACTTCAAGAATTAGATCTTCATTCACCAAAAAAATTATCATGGGTACATTCTTGGTCTTGGTGTGTAGGAAGTGACAATTCATATCTTCAGTGGTACTTAAATCATCTGAGGTCAACAATGTTATGGGTGATCACTAGTGAGATTCTATTTGGAGGTTTCTCCATGAATACATGAAAGTTGGGTGACCTAGACCATCATCTGAGTTTCCTATATAAGTAAGTTAGGTCCAACATTGTATTTTTTATTTATATGTGGAATAATCAATTTGATTCTTTTGTAGTACATCAAGGGTTTATAATGTGTTAATTTCCCTATAATGAAATATTGGTAATGGGTTTATTAGTTGGCTGTTATTATTTAATACTTCTAGTAATACAAAGAAGTTAAAATGGTTTCTCCCATGTATGTAGGAATTTTTTTGAAGAATTTATATTTTATTGTAACCATTTACTATTTTATATACTTCATTTTCATGTCAAACCATTACTAGTATTTGAGTTTCATTTGTTTTTTATGAGGTGTTTGATTTTAACAGTATATTGTGGTTAGGGTTTAATAACCTCCCACTTATGGCACACTTATTTAAAGGTTGGAGTTAACTTTAATACATTCCTTTTTCTGCTATGCCTCTACAACTTTTCAATATATAGTTGATCTATTGATCAGAATTTTTGTGTTCTATTGATAGCATAAATGATTAGTTTGTAAGTCTAACATTACTCACCAAACAAGTTCTATCTAAATCATTTTCTTCTAATCACATGTTTTAAAAATTAATGGTATAAATAGGACTGCAATCAGATGAAGGGAAGATCCAGATTGAAAAATTATATGGAACAGATTCTGGATTATGGGGAATATTGATTAGAGATCATCTAATTAATATACTTTTGGAGATTCCGGTATCAGGAAAGATGATAGTTTCAATAGAGAAAGAAGAATATGAATGATTGGATATGTAATAGTATGCACTAGTAAAAGTTCCTCTATCAATAAATATTTCTTTTATCATTCATGATATGAAGAAAAAAATGGGTGTTTTGAAGGTGTTGGTAAACATGTATGAAAAAATGAAAGCCCTAAACAATGTTTTCATTTTGCAACAGTTTTCTGGATTATGTGTACAGGAAGGAATTCCAATTTAAAATCATTCTAATTAATTTAACATGACTTGTGGATACCACTAATCAATATAGGTAACATTTATTAATGATTTGATGGAATTTTTAGAGTGATATTCACTTTCAAATAGAAAATATTCAATGGTAACTATAGTTGATAACTCTTTTATAAAAACTAATCTTGTTTTTAATGATATCAAAAAATTATTCAATGATAAAAAAATATGGTGGAGGGAATTTTAGATACAGATCAATAGTCTCCTTAATACCAATAGAAGGGGCAGGTCACTCATCAGAAATATAAAAATAAATCAGTAGACTAAAATTATCATCAAATAAGTCAATGTAAGTTAGATGTTGCTGGTCCAACATACTAGAAATATTAGAATAAAGGATATTTCAAGAATAAATACAAGACTCAATGTTATAATGGTAGAACAACATCAACATCTGGTAGTTCAGATTCTATCAAATTAATGGAATAAAGAAAAGGCTATATATGTAGTTTGAATACACCAGTAGAAGTTTGATTGATTAACTCTAGAGAGTCCTTTAATTACAATATAGATTAGATATGCATAGTTAATTATGTACATGGTGTGTTTGGAAAATTCTATCTAAGAAATTGTGAAGTCCTTTTTGTTATTGGAAAATGATATGTAAATATCTTATTTAATAATGGAAGATTAATGTTGTTAAGGAATGTTCATCACAATTTTGACCTTAGAAGGAATCTAAAATCTAATAGAAAAATGATGATGTTGGATATGAAACTAGATTTATAAATAGGGTATGAAAAGTTAATTAGAGACCCGTGGTGATTGTAAATGGTGTAAAGGATGGGACCCTTCATATGACTAGAAATTTATATGGGAGTAAAATTGCTATAAGTACAACATTTAATGATCTAGATGTATGACACTGAGGTTTGCTCACCTTAGTGAAAATAACATGATAGTTTTGAAGGAAAAAGTAATAATGAATCTTGATCACACATAAATTGGAAATTACAAAATATATGTACTAGTAAAATAGAAAAAACGTCTTTCAACTTATTTGGTCTGAATATAATGAATTAAACGATAGATATTGTACACTCAGTTGTTTAGGGACCTACCCATATTCAATTATATAGTGTTTTACCATTATTTTTTACATTAATTTATGATTCTATATTGAATGTATGGATTTAATTTTTGGAGAAAAATTATTATTTATTTTAGGTAATTATTTAGTGGAAACCATTGGTAGAAAGGGAATGAGGTCAGAAGGTGAAGGGAATTCTAATGGAAAATGGTTGTGAGTACAATAATTATAACTTTCAAATATTTTACAACAAGAAATGGATAATTCATGAGAAGTTTATTCCTAGAACTCCATATTATAATGGATTTGATAAAATGAGGAATTATACCTTGATCAATAAATAGAGATGAATAAAGTGGCACATGGGAAGAGGAAGTCAACAAAGTGACATACCTCGTTAATGAAATTCTAGCATCAAAAGTTGTGTAAGAACATCCAAAGGGGATATGGTCTATAAATTGACCTGAAGTTTGCATCTTAAATGTTTTGTTAGTTTATAATATATACAAGAAAATTATTTGGACCCTGATAAACTTGAATCTTGATCCGAAAAATGCTTTCCCCAAGGATATGGAGATGTAAATGTTGGATGTCACTAGTGAGTTTTGATAAGAAATAGATCATTATAAGTATAGATGTTTTCTTAAATGAAAAGGTTTTGTGAAAGGACTGGATCTTTGTGGTGTAATAATTGTAAGTATAATCAACTATATAAATCTATGTTTATCAGAGTACTAGTAGTTCAAAAAACAAGAGAACTCATATGTAGACGCTAAAGGAATAGAAAGTTCAAATATAAGACCATTAGAATGTTCATAAGGTCCATGTGTAGCTAAATATCAAGTGGGAACCAAATAATACATATATTAGGAGCTCTAATACTATAATTTATTATACTTAAATAATGAGAATAATTGAGTAGTTCAGATATTCCAATTTATTTGAGGGTATCAAAAATAATTTTGAGACTAGTGTAGTAGTTTGGGAATGATCTAACTCTCTACTCCTAATGGATGATGGGGAACCTAAAAATATAGAGGAGGAAGGTTCACTTAGTGAATAAAAGTAATTGGAATTAACCATGGATGAGGATATGGATTCATTAATGATTAATAGAACTTAGGAAATAAATTAATGGTTGGATGGTAAGAAGGAACATGCAAAAAAGTGGGTTTACTCGTTGGGGTATGTGGTTGATAAAAAGAAAAGATATAAAGTATATATAGTAGAAAAATGGATTCAATATAAGGAAAGAGTATATTTCCTAGAAATATTTTCACTAGTAGTTAATCATTTACTACTATAATAGTACTAAGTGTTTTGGAATTAAAATATATATATCTAGAGTATGTGGATGGAAAATAAGATTTACTTCATAGTTAATTAGATGTGGAGATTAAAATAAATCATCCAATAGGTGTATCAGAATTTGGGTAACATAATTTAGTATGAAAACTAAGTAAAATCTAGTATGGATTAATGAAATATCCATGAAAATGGAATCATATGTTTGGTGGGTTTATAGTAGAAGAAGGATTCAAAATATATAACATTGATCATTGTTGTTATATGATGTAATGGGATTATGGGAACTTCATAAATTTCATATGGTATTTCCATGACATGTTTCAGGTTAGAATAGATGTATAAAAGATTAAAAAAATTAAAAATAATGATGTATTAATGTTTCAAGATTAAAGATCATTGGAATGTAAGGGAGATATTGAGGATGAGGATATAAAGAGATAGGAAGACCAAATGTTTTGTTCTATCTCAGAAGGAGTATATATAGGAAATAATTAAAAGGTTTTTCATGGTTAAATATAATCTAATTTCAACCCCACATTTTGGAAACTTCACACTATCCAAGGAATAATAACCCACAACTACTGATGACCATCATTGTATAGAGAAAGTTCCATATGCTTCACTGGTTGAAATTTTGATGTTCATAATGATTTATACCCTACCAGATACAGATTTTTTAATTGGATTTGTATATTGATTTATGTATAGCCATGTAAAGGAACATTTTTAAGCCTTCAAGTGGATACTTTTTCATTTTAACGGATTGGACAATCAAGGGCTTTATTTTTTGGAGGATGATTTTTTATATATTTTTTCTACTAACTTATTGAGGAATCTAATTGTCAAAAAAGAATAAAAGTTTTAGTACATACTTATAGGTAATAAAAATTAGTTATATTTCATGTAATATGAAGATTTTCACATTGAGTACATCTAAAAAATATTATATAGTGACAAAAAAATCTGTGAAGAATATGGTTTGGTTGAAGAAGTTGTTGAAGGAATTGGGAAGAAAATAGGAATGAGGCATTCATTTCTATGACAGCCAACGTACAATCCACTTGGATAAAAATATAGTGTTCCATGCAAGTATAAAGAACATATACTTGAACCACCACTTCATAAAATGTATACTATTTTTGAAAGTGTTAGATCATAGGAAGATTACCAGTATCCAAACTCTAGTGGATATGTTCGATGAGTCTTTTTTATAACAAATTCATAGGCATCATCATTCCACAAAAGTTATTGGGTGAACATAAAAAGGAAAGGGTGGAGGAATAATACTAATAAATAAGAAGGATGGAAGGATTCTCATGATGGTTTCAAAGGTTTTCCTTGAAACAATTCTTCAAGTGGGTGATAGTTATGATGTAAAAGTTTGTTCTAACCATCAAATGTTCATATCATCGGATGTTTATACCATTGGATGTTCGATCAATATATTTAAAATCACTAAAAACATGATCAGTGAATGATGATGGGAATTGATCTGTAGGATGTGGAAATTAATGTCTTAAAAAATATTTGGATCATCAGAAGTCAGTATATTTTATGTCATCCTAGAAGGTTTATAATATTGGTGAGTCTTCTCAAATAAATTGTATGGAATGAATAATATATAATTTTTTACTGAGGAAAGTAGTTTAGGTCTATAGTATTATGGGTTATCACAAGTGAAATTCCATTTGAACGCTTCTCTATGAATATTGTAAAGAGGCATGACCTTGAAAACCAGATATGTTTCCTATAAAAGTAATAGGGATCTATCCAAAGATATGTCATCTATGAATATGATGTTTACACATTACTATAGAGGTTTAAAAATATTTAATCAATATATATTGAAATATTACCAATAGGATTGTTAGTTTATTTTAATTTTTTTATACTTCTGGAAATATAAATATGTTTGTATTGTTCCTCCCATGTATATAGGAAAAATGAATAATCCAAATTAAATTATAATGTGTTAATTTACTGGTTTATATATATTATTTACATGTATTACCATTTCCTATATTTTGTTTTTTCTACTAAGGAGTGTGCTTGGTCAATTTTTTGTAGTGTGTATGGTGTTGTTAATTACTACTTTAAATACTCTTTGAATAATGGGGGAGTGGTCTTATAGAGATTCAGTTTTTTTATGATGATAAAATTTGTGTATTTCTAGTGGATCTATTGATCATACATATGGTGGTCTATCAATAGTATAGATGATAATTTTTTCTGGCTATTTTCTATCCACCAACAGACCTCCCTATCCTTTCCTAGAAGGTCCCTGGTCAAACTGTTCTCTCTACCTTGTAGGCTCAAACACTATATGTCCATATTCTACATCATAATTGGTTGTAAAATATTTCACTATACGAACCTGACCATAACAGGTGTGGTAATACCTCTCCCTGATATGACTAGATACCCCATGAGACCCCTATCTTACTGAACCCTATATCTGAGTCTAAACCTTAAATGCATCAGGTGTCTTGATCTTGAATCCCATCACTAACTACCTATTGTTGAAGACTCCTCTCCATGGTGTCCAGTAGCTCTACCTTCCACCAATTTACCTTTTTTCTATAAATTTCTCCACACTATATCTCTCTCCAAAACCCAATTATTTTATTGGATTCCTAAAGGATCCACACTAAGTCAAATATCTAAAAAAATCCCTCACCCAAACATATATTATCAGAAGTAACTATCATAAATCATGTTAAAGGAGTAAAATGTGAGCTCTATAAACCTCGACACAAACCTATAGACATAAAAAATCCCCTATTAAAACTGAAGAAGTTATTGACTTTGCAACAAATACAAGGTTGAGTGGAAATAATCCTCCCAATTTTTATACATGACTCGGCCCTTGGTAGTATCACCTTATCATGTGTCATATTGATGATGATTCACTAGTTACTTATTATACCATGAGAAATATTGGATTTGGGAACCACAAAAAAACTAGGAGTGGTCTAAACTAGATTAAAACATGAACTATAGACTCCATTTGGATCTATGCTTCCTACGGATCTAGATCACCATAGAACATGTGTGTCCTCTCCCTTTGCAACTCTTACTGTACATTTTCCTTGCACACATCCTCACAATAAATTTCTAGAATGACTTATTACTTACACCAGAGAGGATTATACACCTAAATAATTGGAGGTGGTTCTGATATTTGATCAATGGATGGAAGTGATTCTTGTTTTCCACACAAAGGAAATATCTCATAAACCAAAGCCTGAACCTAGGCCTCATCACTATGTTGGTTTCATCACAATAATATTGTAGAATAATAAATTCTTATTTATGTGGAGGAATAATAATATATTAAAGATGTTCCATGGTTAATAAGACATGTTTAGGGTGCCTAACACAAGAAGAATACAGAAACCACAACCCGTTCCTGTAGGATGCATGTACCATTTTCCCTTGTAATTTGTATCTTTGTGTACTAATATAATTATACAAATTTTTTAAAAGTTTTTTGTTTCCTTAAAATATGTTTTATATTATTTTACAATACACAACCATGCATCTTTAATAATAAAGTAGTATTTATAGAGTATTAAATTATATGTGACTATCAGGTTTCAACTATTATATGAGCTTTAGTGAAATATGATAGTTGGATAACATGACCATCTAAAACAATACTCTTGGTAAACAATTTAACATTACAATTGGTGTTTATAAGTAGAAATGATAAAGGAAAATTAATGAATAAAGGATAAGTAATGGAATCACTACACATCCCATTAGGGCCCATACCGCAACTCCCTAATCCAACCTCCAGTAGTCCAAGGGCTAGAGACTAGCGTCGAGTAGTTATATCAGTAAAATGGTAGGACTTGGCCAAATTACATGTAAACTTACACAAATATGAAATCATATAAAATGAAGAAATGTAAAAACTAATCAACCTTGAATGAATACATCTAAATCCTACAACTAAAGTATGAAAGGTTGTAAATGAAAGTAAACCTGGCCAAATATAATCCCATCATGATGAACCTGAAACAGAAATCTAACCTAAAAAGGGATTGTCGTATTAAAGTTGTAGGAACACACCTCTCTTTTTATGGTCTCAATACACACCATCTGGTCCTGGTCCATCTAGGACTCTGTCAAGAGTTCGATTGTCTGCACAGGACATGACACATGTGGGTAAACCCAATGCAGAGGTTATTATAACAATACTCAGTAGGACACCCCCAAACCCCAAATCATACATTAATGGAAATATAGTCATCTCTACATAAGTTATATGTCTACAATACATATAACAAGAATATCCAGATATGAACAAAAAAAGACGCATAGTCAAAATGTATTTCAGAACCATAGTATACCATCCCTAGGATTCCATCTCAAAGAATCTGCATTGACCTCCTCTAGGGGAACACACTCTTGAGTCTGATAGCATAGATGATGTCTATTTGAGAGGTGCCAATCTTCAGGGCTCATCGTGAGAAATAAAGAACATGCTAATAGTTTAAAGATATATGATACTCATATGAGGAACACTACCAAGTCCATGGGGTGATACCAAAAAACTCAATATGGATTAACCCTAAATATAGGATAAATTCTATCATAGTTTTGGTTACGTCAATACAAAAAACTCCACCTAGGGCATGAAGATAAATAGAGGATCTCAGTCTAGGCCTCTCGTAGTGACTCTATCCAAATATCCTCATGAAGGGATCATTATCCTAGTGGTTGGAAATAATTACCTAGAAGCCTTTAAGGAAATGATATGGGGAACAAACCATAAAGAAACATTCCCAAGTCACTGAGTAAAATAGTTCTATCCCATACATAAATGAGTACATGACATGTAGTAGTGGTCACAAGACGTGTCCCTTAACCCTGTGTCCTACCCATGTAAACGGCTCGTATCCCATGTCGTGTCCATGTAGGGGAGTTCGCACTAAATAGGAAACCATGGTACTCCACCCCTTGTAGGTCTACTTTCCTATGTACATTAACAAGTCTATGGGGTGAGGCCACATGTATTTTAAATTTATCCATACACCTCATAATACATATCTCAAACCTAGAACACTATCCCCCAATCAGAGGGCCCCGTAGACTTTTTAATCCCAAATTTCAAGTAGTGTGGATTATATTTTCTAGAATCCCATTTCTTTGATATGCATGTATCATCTATCACTTCGGACATTGATTCTAGATGAACATTACTATAAAATCTTGGATCATGAATTTTTGAGCGTAGACATCAATCAATCCCCTTTGAATCAGGTTGTTCTTCTTTGTTAATTGTGAACAGACTAACACTAAAAATTAGGAATCTATATCCTTCAATTCATCATTGATTCCATCACTACACCACTTTTTCATTGTTCCAATCCCATATCTATGATTTTAGATCTTTTCACCAAGAAATGGGTGTGCAATGATCAAATTAACAGTATTTTTTTGATCCATGGACCAAATGAATAATTCTCACGATGAACAATGAATAGAGGGGGGATAAAAAGACAAGAATAAATTTGAGGAATGACCCTAGATAAGTGTACATGTCAATCTCGACTCATTTACATTATAGTGAAAATTAACTAAATAAATAAACATATGTAATCCTCCTAATAAAACCCCACAACCATACCCATCCTACAAGATGATCAAAAAAATCAATCTATTCATTGATTGGTCTATGTTTTTCCTATAAAACATGAATAATGGGAAAAAAATCAAAACACATGCCCTGAATCGATTCATTTCGATCGCTAATGAAGAGAGAAGCAGTTTCAAAGTCATTAAAGAGACCCATATAATCTGAGGTGCGTCGATCGTTGATCCATAATCTCATCATCGTCTGCCTGAGATAATTCCACCAAAAATCTCTTAACATATCTTAAATGGCTCTAGGGTTATGTAGATAAACCAAGTTATTTTCCATTGTAGTCTATTTAAAGACAAAAAAATCATTGTGTGAAAAAAATTATTTTATATAATTTATTCAATTATTTGATTCATTTCAGCACCCATGTGGACTTTTTCCAAAAATAACATGTGACGACTAATGTTAATTCACTACTAGGGTAAAAATCAATGATTCCATCATATTTATAATATGGGAAACTGTTTAGAATTTATTCCAATTTTTCAGGGAATTTTAATGCATGTGATATTTGATATATTTAATATATTTGAAACATTTATTCTGGGAACATCAAGCCTCATAATTTCACACCATCTTTGTAAATAGTATAAAAAATATTCCATATAATATCCAAAAATAATATACTTAAATAAGAGACATTAAATTCATCTCACCTTGGGTCTTTTCGTCCTAAAAATCCAAAATAAGGGATACTAAAAAAGATGTGGGCACTGAGAATGAATAAGAGCCTCACACTCCCATGTGCTCTCCTAAAGATTCCCATGCATCCATTAAACATGTGCTAAAGGAATCTATGACCCTTGAAGGATCCTCTCATGATGATCCTTGATCTCCATTGGGTACTCTGATAAGGTTGATTCATCCTTGATGTCCAGCTATACCCAGTCGATAATGTGTGATGGGTCATTCACATAACTCCTTATCCACAACACATGGAATACATCGTGAAATAGATTTAACTACTGAGGTAGAGATAAGCGATACACAACCTCACCAACTATATATAGTATCTAGAAAGGGATAATTAATCTCAGAGAGAGCTTTCCTCCCTGAACATATCATTATAATCCTTGTTGAGATGAAATACAGAATAATAGATAGACTCCTTCATAAACCTCTTAAGGCTACCATCGCTTATCAACATAAGACATATGATTTCTTTGTAAATACCTCATCAGATACAGGATGATATGCATATTCTCTATTGTAGCTCACACGAATTTTGGACCAATGAGTGTTGACTCTACTAGATCAGTCCAACAAAGTGGTGACCTACAGGGTCACCTATACAAAGATTCGAATGGTTCCATACCAATGGTGGAATGGTAGATGTTTTGTATGTAAACTAAAAAAGTGGTTTGTGTTCCTCCCAACTCTAAAAAAAATCCAAAATGAATTCTCACACCATGTCCTCTAGAACCTGAATGGTCCACTCATTCTGGCCATTAGTTTGGGGGTGGAATGATGGGCTCAAGCATAACTGGGTCCCAAACACTTATTTTAATCACTTACACAAAAACAATGTAAATAAAACATCATGATTATAAACAATAATTGATGGAACTTCATGTATTTGAACAATATTATGAACATAGAGGCATCCCAAGCCCTCTGCTGAAATCTACTCTCATAAATCTAGGAAGTGGCCAATGTGGTTAGTTGGTTTAGAATCACCTAGATGGCATAATGTCCTATATATGTACGCGGTAACCCCATCATGATTTCCAAGGATATCCAATCCAACTTCCATTTTGGTATCACAAGGGGTTGAGATAAACCCGCTAGAACTTGGTGCATAACTGTACCTTTTTGACAAGTAAGGCATCAAGAGACAAACTATGCAACTCATTTTCTCATCCCTGGCCACCAAAAATGACATCATATGTCCTGGTAAATCATCCCCACAACTGGGTGTACCACCATAGGAGATGTATGAAACTCTCTCAGAACCTATTCCCAAAACATCACTGGCGCCATTATTTGTTCTATGAAATGAATGAAATGCTCCCCACATTTTTAAAATCCATCAAGATCATTCCCTGGGTATATCTAAGAATGTAAGATCTCGTAGTCATTATCCCACTACTAGAGAAATAGATTTTGAAGCCCCTGACATGGGAAAACACCTTTTGGCGGTCTCAATTGGTGGCCTATAGCAACCGGCAAAGGCGGTCGCTGGGATTTTCCAAAAAAAACCCTTCGGTTCCCCTCACCCCGCAATTCCCTAACCTGACCCCTTTCTTCCACCTTTCACCTCGCCACCCTCCACCCTCCGCCTGTCCCGTGTCCCTCGTCCCCTCGCCACCCTCCACCCCCTCGTCCTTCCCCCGTCCCCCTTCCCCTCGCCGCCCTCCACCCCCTCGATGCATGTCCCCCATCCCCTCGCCGCCCTCCGCACCATCTCCCCACCATCCACCATTCCCTCTCTCATTGCCCCCTCCCTCACCGCACCACTTCCGCCCGCCCCCTCCCTCACCGTCCCTTCCCTTGTAGCAGCGCCGCCGCCCGATCCCCTCGCTCCCCGCATGGTCGCTGCCGATCCCCTCACCACTGCCGTCCATCCGCCCTGGCTCCCCGCTATCATCTGTCACCTCCCTCATCATCCAAAAATCACTACATCATCGCCACCTCACCGCCTCCTCCTCCGGATCACCACCACCACTTCCGCCCATCCCCTCCCTCACTACACTGACCCCGACTCCAGATCCCCTCCACTACCTCTCCTCTCCCTCACAGCACCGCCTTTGGCTCCCCTCCCATCCAATTTTATAGCGCAATCAGGTATTCCCTAATTTCCATTTAAGAATTTTTATTTTGGGAAATTTACAACAAAAATTTGGAATCCATGAAGATTATATGAATATTTTGTGTGAATAAAACATGTGGAAATGGAAGTTCGTGTGTATATGGGATTCTATGCATATGAAACAATGTGTCTTCACATTTTGTGTATGAGAGACATCAAATTTTACTTGAGTTTTGGAAGTTACATTAAATGCTTGAGTCCATGTATATGTTGACTGAATTAATAATAAGTTGTGTTATTATTTGATATATACCATTTGTGAGCTTTATCTCATGTCTATGTGTGTGTGTATCCCATGAGAAAATGTTAGAGGTTTGACCACATGTGTGTTCTTGCATAGCCCATGAGACAAATGATTGAGTTTGATCACATATGTGTGTTTCGATACTATATGATATTATTAATATTATATGTTCTTCAACTATATGATATTCCATGTTTTAATGTGACGTAATTTGTATATATTTTATATTTTGTTGTTCTATGAATGGTACAAATGTTACTAGAGTACTCATAGTGGCTCAGTAGCCCTTAAGGGGGAGCATGATAAGATGATGTATGTTCCATGAAGATTGGACGGAGATAACACAAGTCATGATAGATTGGTATTTTTTGGTTCTGGAATTGAATATATTTGATGTCATCCTATATATATATTAGTTAGTTTTCCATAAATTAGATATTGATTGTTATCATTGATGGTTACTCTGTACTGTCTCTGATGGCACAAAGGTTTTGTGAATCCAAGAGGAAGTGAGACATTATTTCTACAAAGATACAGTTTCTCTATGTTTGAGAAGACTGTACATATTCTTGCGTGAAGTATTCACCATTTGATCAAAATATGATTAGGGACTCTTGAATATAGAATTTTCATTAGATTTTCCATACAAAATGATGATGATGACATGGGATTTCACTTACATTCCATTATGTATTCCCTTTTTTATTATGCATAGATATAATTTGATTATTTTATCAATGGTCCACAAGAAATTATTTAGAATTTATTTTAAATATAACTGATATGAAAAATGCATGTAATAAGTCTTGTGTAAATGTTTGTTATATAGATATTGTTATGGATAAAAGTTGGATTGATCATCCACATCGAACGTCTAGAGAATATTTCAACGGCTCTATGATGTTTATTGAGTTCACTGGAGGATTTCAAAGTGACTATATTAGTTATACATGTAGAAAATGTGCTAACAGATATCAATTCACATGAGATATTGTGAGGGAGCACCAATTATTTAACGGATTTCTGATAAATTATAAGAGTTGGAATCATCATGGAGAATAATATGTTCGTTTTCAAAATACGGATGCAGTTCAGATGGATGTTGAGGTAAGGATGAATGATACAATGCATGATATTCTTACTGAAATGGTGTGTGGGTTGGATCCTAAAGGAATTGACATCCAGAATCTTGAGATCGGTGAGATAAATCTTTGATCTGGTTCAGATCGTGATTTGAGGAGTTTTTATGAAGCACCTAATGATGTAAAAAAATAATTATATCCTGGATGTAATTCATACAATAATTTGTCATTTATTGTGGAGTTTTTTCATTTCAAGACATTGAATCAGTGGTCAGACACATCATTCGACATGTTGTTGGTGTTATTGAAAAAGTTTCATCCTGTCGATGGTAAGATTCATGAGTCATATTACCATGCTTGTAAGATTACAGAGAACTTAGGTTTAACATATTAGACCATAGATGCATGTGCAAAAAACTGTATGTTTCTAGAAAGAAAACTGCACATTTTGATATTTGTACGGTTTGTGGTGCTTCCAGTTTGAAAGAGAATAGGGTAAATCAGACTCATCAAAGTCAAATTGTGATACAGGGGAAACCAATTTTCTTAAAGAAAGTGCGTTAGTTTCCCCTTAAACCGAGGTTTAAAATATTTTTTATGTCATCTAAAGTTTATAATATAATGAGATGGCATGTATAAATAATTCATGAAAGTGATATGTTAACAGAATTGGAAGACTCTCATGCATGGAAGGATTTTGATAAGAGACATACCTAATTTTCTAAAGATGTTCTTAATGTCCGATTTGGGTTGGCAGCAGATGGTTTCAATCCATTCAAGTCTATGGTCAATGCAACTCATAGCACGTGTCCCGTGGTGTTGGTTCCATATAATCTTCCACCATGGCTCTGTATAAAGCAGCAATTTATAATACTTTCCACTCTTATTGATGGACCTATATGTCTGGGGATAAGATTGATGTTTACCTTCATCCATTGGTTTTTGAGTTGAATGAATTTTCGGATGATGGTGTGATGACTTATATAAGACCCTAGCCTTAAACCTTACTTAATCTTGAGTTATTACAAGATTACACATTGAGGATCTTTTCAGGTTTAGAGTTGTAGAGAATTATAACACAAAACATGCATTACATTCCACATATAAACAAAGTGGTTACATAAAGATAGTATTCATTTTTCCCATCAATGGAAACATATTTAAAATAAGACATGGATTCATTCTTGACACTTCCTTGACACTATCATCATATCATGTACCTTTCCCTTGACCTGTGAAAAACATTTCAAAAAAACATGGGATGAGCATAAAAAGCTCAGTATGGGTTTTAAAAATATGGAAAGGAGACATAAGTTCATATATACATAAGAATGAAATCATAATTTACCAATAAAACATAAGCACTTTAACATACCTCATCAAATCATGAATAAATCATAGAAATCATAAGACATAAAGGTAACTTGAGGCATTCATAACATTCTTACGTAGGGAGTAACCCTCTTGGTTACGTTTGGAATACTCATCACCGTATATTTCCTAAATATCTTCGGAAAACCTTAACGGTTCACTCCTTCACGTTACCCAATGCATTGGAGAGCTATATCGGGCTCACCCGCCCTTAGTTTATCACGGAACCACCCATCTTCATAATAATGCCAAAGAATCTCAACATAATCGTATCACATAAAACATGCATAAAGTAAACATAACATTTCCACCATTCAATCACAAGATATCAATACAACAAATTTATATAAAAACATTATGAAAACCATTTTCAATACCAAAATAAAATAAAAGTAAAACATGGTATTTATTTTTCTTTTAAAAAAAAGTTATGGCTTGTAGAGGAAGCCGAAACTCAAATAATGGTCACGGCAGCGGAGAAGTCATTGTCGCCGCATACGTACGACAAAAACATTCCCTTTTGTCGTTTATTAAAACACTTCGTATAAAAAATATTCCTTTGGGATAAACGTAAAAGTCAAAGGGGTTTATACACCGTTTAAAAGAAGGTTTTGTACAAAACAAAATATGCCTCAATGAAAGGAGATTGAGACGAAGTCCCATACCTCGGGTCCGACTTGACACGATCGTTCATTAATCACCTGAATAATAAACTTGAGTTAATTTCTACTTGTTTAAGAACCTTTTTAAAGTTCATTATTCTTTTTATATCACTTATTGCTATGTCATTAACACTATGTAATTATTTAAGTTAATAACGGTCGTTTTAATGATCATTGGTACTTGAGTCAAAAATAAACCCATTATAATTACAAGTTGTTCATTTATAAATTATATCCAGAATGGTATTCATGATGTAGATATCATATATGTCATATATATCCAGTGCATGCATTCATTTATAATATTACATAATCATTTAGAGGTAAGAAATGAAATGCACCGTTCATGGAGACGGTAAGCCGTACGTACGCATGAACGCTATATTCATTTCTATTTCGTATTTTATAGAATTGAATCATAATGATATAAATGTATATTATAATTCCAGTTTAATACCATATATAATATCATAACTCCATCCTTTATACGTCCCGCATATGGTATTTAACGAATCAAATCACTTTGAGGGGGCGGTAGTCCGCACTTCCTTAAATGAAGATATCGCGTTTACCCAAAATGGAAACCATAAAGGTATGCCCAAAATGAAAAATACTGAAGCTTAAGGAAAACATAAATATATTATATATCATATATAAATATAGTTTCATCTTAATGTCCACCTTTTAAGGTGTTAGAAGAATGTTGAACAATCATCGTTTGGGAGGCCGAAATTCGCCATCCACGGAAACAGTATGTTCTTTAACCATTAGATGTAGGTGTGTGTAAGTGTAGCTCGAATCCTTCTTATAACAACATCCTAGTATATTTAAGATACTATAGTTGTTACAAAAGAAATGAATAAAAAGAGTTTAGTGGGTTGGAGAAGCAAAATAAAACAAAAGGACTCAAGTGAAGACATTACCTTAAAATCAGGTAACTCCCTTTGGTTTGAGCTCAAAGGCTTCCTTGGGAAGACTTCTGCCCAAAGTGAGGCTTCAAGGAGTAATATAGGGAAGTGTAGAGACAAAATGGGCAGGGTTTGGCCGAGCCAAAGGCTTTGGAAGTGTGGGTAAGGAGGTAGAGGTGGGGGCCTTTTATAAGAGAAGAGGAGGGTCACTCTTGGAAAGTAAAGAAATGTTACTTTATTTTAAAATTATTTTCAGATTCAAAAGGTCCCACATTGATATAATTCTAGGGTAAGATGATAAGGGTTCGAAATACACCCATACATTAGGTTTTGGACATGTGTAGGTCATATATTTGACATTATCATTTCATTTTATTTAAATCCTTTATTAATGAGGTAATCGCTGCATCATCACGATGTCATAAATAATTTAATTTATTTAATGTCTATAAATTATAAAAAAAATACTACGATGTAGGAAATCTTTTTATCTTTCCAATTACTATTTATAATCAAAAATCTGACTTGTATAACCCCATGTAAAAAACATTTAGTAAAACATCTCATGTTTGTGTTATTTTTACTTTTACATTAAATAAAAAGTTATTTATGTCATTTCCCAACAAAAGTGGCTCCATGGGGTCCCCAAGTTGACCCATGTATTGTATTGGTCGGACATTACACATCCAATGAGGGTAGGACATATGTCAAGCTCATCTCATATTATTAAAACATTATTTTTACCATAAACTACACTAATTACCTCTAATCGCGATTAAGAACTTAAAAGTTACTATTCACCAAAAAAATTATTTTAATCTCATTGAACCACATTTTACTTCTTAATGACAACCATGTATGTCGTATTTTTGAAAATCAAATCAAATAAGTGGCAATGTTTTATTTAAACGAAAAATCAGTTTCTTTAACTACCACTTAGTGGTTTCACAATTCATCAAAAATTGAAGTTTTTTAGAAAAATTCCAAAACTTCACCCTAAGCTATATTTGATATTCTGAATTCAAAAATGATGTATATTTTACAAAATTCAAAACATATAAGATGCATTAATTAATTTAGTAATTAATTCCCGCTGTCAGAGAAAATAGCGTGTTTTTATGAAACAATAAGTATCAAAAGATTGACAATAGTTTAAGTCCAATTTCAAAGTGAAATTGATTCCAATGACCACCATTGGATTAAATGGTAAAAATATATTCTAATTTCACTTTAAAACCAATTAAAAATATAATATAATCATATAAATAAATTATATTAAAAAGAGGTTTTGAATTAAAATACAACATTTTTTACTATTCATTAAAAAATGAACTTTATCGGAAAAATACCAAAAATTCACACAAAGTAAATTTTGATGTCCCAATCATAAAGAATAAGTTTATTTTTACAAACATAGCTTATAAAATTGTCAAAAGATAGATTTAAAAATGGTTTTCCATTAAAAGGCAGTAAAACAATCTTTTAAAAATATTAGTGTATTCCATGCTTAAGATTGGATTTATTTTCATTTTAAGCATCTAAAACACTATCTAATTCATTAATAGGCATAGATAAAAATATCTATTATTCATTACTTACATGGTATGTTACATCCTTCCCCCATTTAGAAAATTGCGTCCCTGCAATTTATTTACTTATCGAATAAATGGGGGTACTTATCCCTCATTGCATTTTCAGATTCCCATGTTGCCTCTTCCATCATGTGGTTTTCCCACAAAACCTTTACCTGATTAATCACCTTATTCCGTAACACTTTCTCCCTGTGGTCAACAATTTGGACCGATTGTTCCTCATATGATAGGTTCTCTTTCAGAAGAACTACCTCTGGACTCAAAACATGAGATGGATCTGGCATGTACTTTCTCAGCATCGAAACATGAAAAACATTGTGTACCTGAGATAAACTTGGAGGTAAAGCCACCCGGTATGCAACTGATCCAACTCTCTCCAGAGTTTCATATGGTCCAATGAATTTTGGACTCAGCTTTCCATTCTTAACAAATCACATCACACTTTTCCATGGTGAGACTTTGAGAAAAACATGATCACCTACCTCGAAAGATAGATCCTTCCTCATGTTGTCTACATAACTCTTATGCCTGCTCTAAGTTGTTCTAATGTGTTTCTGTATCAGCTGAACTTTTTCTGCCATCTCTTCTACCAAATCTGGTCCCATTAACTTCCTTCCACCCACTTCATCCCAGAAAGCTGGAGTTCGACACCGCTTCCCATAAAATGCCTAAAATGGTGCCATCTGTATACTGGAATGAAAACTGTTATTATATGAAAATTCAACCAAAGAAATATGTTGGTCCCAACTTCCCTGATAATCCATCGAACAAGCTCGTAGCATATCCTCTAAGGTCTGAATTGTTCGTTCTGACTACCCATCTTATTGAGGATGAAAATCTATATTAAAATTTAATTCAGTACCCAACGATTTCTAAAGGCCTTTCCAAAAGTTAGAAGTGAACCTGGGATCACGGTCAGATACAATGGAGAGAGAAAATCCATGTAACCTGACTATCTCTTTAAGATACAAACGGGAAAGTTGATCTAGGGAAAAATTATCTCGTATAGCAAGGAAATGAGAAGATTTAGTCAAACGATCAACAATAACCCAGATTTCATTATTACCTCGAGATGTCTTCAGCAATCCCACTACGAAGTCCATGGATATATTCTCCCATTTCCACTCTAGCAGTGGTAAAGGCTGAAGCATCCCTTTCGGTAATTGTCGCTCTTCTTTAACCTTTTGACAAGTCAAACAATTCACTGTAAAATCAGCAATATCTCTTTTCATTCTATCCCACCAGTAATACTCCCGCAGATCTCTGTACATCATAGTACTGCCAGGATGAACTGAAAATGGAGAACTATGAGCTTCACATAACAACTCTCTCTTCAACTGTGAATCACAAGGCACACACAATCTCTTCCCAAATCTCAAAACACAATCATTATCAATGTTGAATTCAGGCAACTTACCTTTCTGAACCAGCTCTACCTTTTTCTGCAACTCACTGTCTTGCTTCTGTGCTTGCTTGATTCTGTCTGATAGACAAGATTTCACTGATACCTAAAACAAAACAGAAGAACACCCTGCACCAAAAACTTCTATGCCAAAGTTCATCAAATCCTTAACCAAAGGATCACGTTCCAACCAAAAAATTTCTAATGAAGCATTACTTTTTCGACTCAAAGCATCAGCCACTTTATTTGCTTTTCCCGGATGGTAAGTAATTGTACAATTATAATCCTTGATTAATTCTAGACATCTCCTTTGTCTCATGTTTAACTCTTTCTGAGTGAATATATACTTTAAACTTTTGTGATCAGTATATATTTCACACTTTACTCCATACAAATGATGCCTCCAAATTTTTAAAGTGAAAACAACAGCAGCTAATTCCAAATCATGTGTAGGGTAATTTACCTCATGAGTTTTCAACTATCGTGAAGCATAAGCAATTACCTGATCATTCTGCATTAGGAAACAACCATGTCCTTTCAATGAAGCATCAATGTATATAACAAACTCACCATTCCTGGAAGGTAGTGCCAAAACTGGAGCATTCACCAATCTTCTTTTCTGTTCCTGAAAACAATCATCACATTCTTTTGTCCAGATAAACTTAACACCCTTCCAAGTTATCTTAGTCATTGGACTAGATAACCGTGAAAAATTTCTAACAAAGCTTCGGTAATAGCCTGCCAAACTAAGGAAACTACGAATATCTGTTACATTTATGGGTCTTGGCCATTCTTCAACAACCTTTGTTTTTGCAGGATCAACGGTTATCCCATCTTTAGAAACAATGTGACCAAGGAAAGAAATTTGTTGTAACCAAAACTCACACTTGCTGAATTTCCCATACAATTTCTTTTATTTTAAGGTTTTCAAAATAACCCTTAAATGTCTTTCATGCTCCTCTTTACATTTAGAAAACAACAAAATATCATCAATGAAAACCACCACAAACTTATCCAAGAACTCATGGAAAATTCTATTCATTAAGTCCATGAATACAGCAGTTGAATTAGATATCCCAAAAGGCATTACTACAAATTCATAGTGGCCATATCTTGTACGAAACGCAGTCTTTGAAACATCTTCTTCCTTTACCTTCAGCTGATGGTACCCCGATCTCAGGCCAATTTTGAAAAAAACTGAGCTCCCTGGAGCTGATCAAACAAATCATCGATATGAGGAAAAGGATATTTGTTCTTACAGTGATGTTATTCAAGGCTCTATAATCAATTCAAAGTCTCATAGAACCATCTTTCTTTTTAAAAAATAAAACAGGAGCACCCTATGGTGACGTGCTAGGTCGAATGAAACCTTTATCTAATAAATCTTGAAATTGCTTCTTTAACTCTAAAATTTCAATTTGAGTCATTCGATAAGGGGGGTTTCAAAATTGTCTTAGCATCAGGAACTAAGTCAATAGTAAATTCAACTTCCCGATCTGGTATTATTCCAGGAAACTCATTAGGAAAAACATCAGGATACTCATTTACCACTGGCACATCATTAATCTGAACAGTTCCTTTATTTTCAACAATGTTTGAAAGGTAACATTCATTTCCATCTTTTTCAAGTTTCGGCCTCTTGATATGTTATCAACAGTAAGGGTTCATTCTTGTACACAATCTGAAAGTATTTCTGAAAAGAAACTTCTTTAGCTCTATAGTCAATCTTAGCATGGTAAATAGAGAGCCAATCCATACCCATGATAACATCAAACTCTACTAGAGGTAAAACAATAAGGTTTGCAAGTAGGTTCTTTCCACAGATAAGGATAGGAAGATTCTTATAAAATCTTTTTTCCTTAACATTTCCCCCATGTGTTTTTACCAAAAGTTCAGGAGTCATTTCTTGAGATGGTATTCTCATTTTACTAGAAATGTTTTCAGAGATGAAATAATGTGTAGACCAAGAATCAAACAACACACTGGCATAATCTGAAAAAAAAACAAAGTACCTGATACAACTTCATTTGATGGCCTAACATCTGCTGAAGTAGTTGAAAAGGATTTCACCACCCCTTTATGCTTGTAGTCTAACTGCTTCCCATCACTTGAGCTCTTTGTTGGACACTCGTTTGCAAAGTGACCCATCTCATTGCACTTAAAACATTTCACTAACTATAAATCAAATTTGAACTTACCATCAACTTGATCTTTTTCAGTGAAATCACGAGCCTTATGTCCCATCTTACCACATCGGTAGCACTTTCCAGAATTCAGAAGACATTCCCCAGCATGCCTTTTACCACATTTATCACAAACTGGAAACTTAGTTTTCTTACCATCAGACTTTGTTGAAGAATTCTTCCCTTTCTCCTGCCACCTCGGTCTCTTCTTCTGTTGGTTGTTATAGAACACTTGATCTTTGGAAAACTCCATTTCCACCTTCTCAGCACATCGAAAAAGCTTTTCATAACTTTTAAACTCACGAGAAGATAATGCCCTTTGATATTTTGGTTTTAATCCTGAGTAAAAATGATTGATTTTACTATCAAGGTCTCGAATAAAATTTGGAGCATACCTAATCTAGTGAACCTCTCCTCATAGGCATCCACTAAGTCTTCCTCTTGCCTCAATTCCAAGAATTGTTTTTCCATCCTAAGTCGAACAGCCTTAGGAAAATACTTCTCAAGAAACATACCTTTTAATTCATCCCAGTCGAGAGAATCAATCTCATCAGTGTCCCAGATATTTTTAACCATCGACCACCACTGATCTGCCTCACCCTCCAAACGGTAAATAGCAGGACTAACCTTTTGATTGTCTAAACACCCCATGACATCGAAAATATTTTCCAGTGCTTTAATCCACCCTTCAGCTAACACAGGGTCAGATGATCCTCTGAATGATGGGGGATGTTGCCTCATGAAATGTTCCACCACTGACATGTTCCTCTGCAGTTGATCTGGCTGATCTCGTGCATGGATACCACCACCATTTATCGCTTGAGTCAACTGTTCCATCACTACAAAAAACTGTTCAGTTCCAATTCCGACCATCTCAGGATGCTGATTCGGAAGGTTATTTCCTTTTGTATGCCTTCCTAGCACTACTTCCCTGTTTCCTCTGCAGAAAACCATTCAGAACAAACATGTCTTAGATGAAGCAACATGGTAATCTTCAAATGCTATATCATTTCAAAAAAATATATTTTTGGATAGTCATTTAATAGTATTCTAACTCCTAAAGTTATATAAACTGACCTTTGATACCAACTATAAGGCCCCACCCTTAAACCTTACCAAATCTTGAGTTATTACAAGATTACACATTGAGGATCTTTTTAGGTTTAGAGTTTTAGATAATTAGAACACAAAACTAGCATTACATTCCACATATAAACAAAGTGGTTACATAAAGATAGTATTCATTTTTTCCATCAATGGAAACATATTTAAAATAAGATATGGATTCATTATTGACACTTGACACTATCATCATATCATGTACCTTTCCCTTGACCTGTGAAAAACATTTCAAAAAAACATGGGATGAGCATAAAAAGCTCAGTATGGGTTATAAAAATATGGAAAGGAAACATAAGTTCATATATACATAATAATACAATCATACTTTACCCATAAAACATAAGCACTTTAACATACCTCATTAAATCATGAATAAATCATAGAAATCATAAGACATAAAGGTAACTTGAGGCAGTCATAACATTCTTACGTAGGGAGTAACCCTCTTGGTTACGTTTGGAATAACCATCATAGTATATTCCCTAAATATCTTCTGAGAAACCTTAACGTTTCACTCCTTCGCGTTACCCAATGCATTGGAGATCTATATCGGGCTCACCCACCCTTATTTTATCACGGAACCACCCGTCTTCATAATAATGCCCAAGAACCTCAACATAATCGTATCACATAAAACATGCATAAAGGAAACATAACATTTCCACCTTTCAATCACAAGATATCAATACAACACATTGATATAAAAACATTATGAAAACCATTTTCAATACCAAAATAAAACAAAAGTAAAACATGGTATTTATTTTTCTTTTAAAAAAAAGGTATGGCTTGTAAAGGAAGCTGAAACTCAAATAATGGTCATGGCGGCGGAGAAGTCGTTGTCGCCGCATACGTACGAAAAAAACATTCCCTTTTGTCATTTAGTAAAACTCTTTGTATAAAAAAGATTCATTTTGGATAAACGTAAAAGTCAAAGGGTTTTATACACCGTATAAAAGAAGGTTGTGTATAAAACAAAATATTCCTCAATGAAAGGAGATTGAGATAAAGTCTCATACCTCGGGTCCGACTTGACTCGGTCGTTCTTTAATCTCCTGAATAATAATCATGAGTTAATTTATAATTGTTTAAGAACATTTTTAAAGTTCATTATTCCTTTTATATCACTTATTGCTATGTCATAAACACTATGTAATTATTTAAGTTAATAACGGTCGTTTTAACGATCATTGGTACTTGAGTCAAAAATAAACCCTTTATAATTACAAGTTTTTCATTTATCAATTATATCCAGAATGGTATTCATGATGTAGATATCATATATGTCATATATATCTAGTAAATGCATGCATTTATAATATTACATAATCTTTTAGAGGTAAGAAATGAAATGCACCGTTCATGGAGACGGTAAGCCGTATGTACGCATGAACGCTACTTTCATTTCTATTTCGTATTTTATAGAATGGAATCATAATGATATAAAGGTATATTATAATTATAGTTTAATATCATATATAATATCATAACTCCATCCTTTATACGTCCCACATATGGTATTTAACGAATCAAATCACTTTGAGGGGGCGGTAGTCCGCACTTCCTTAAATGAAGATATCGCATTTACCCATAATGAAAACCATAAAGGTATGCCCAAAATGAAAAATACAGAAGCTTAAGGAAAACATAAACATATTATATATCATATATAAATATATTTTCATCTTAATGGCCACCTTTTAATGTGTTAAAAGAATGTTGAACAATCATCGTTTCAGGAGGCCGAAATTCACCATCCACGGAAACAGTATGTTATTTAACCATTAGATGTAGGTGTGTGTAATTTTAGCTCTAATACATCTTATAACAACATCCTATTATATTGAAGATACTTTATTTTTTACAAAAGAAATGAATAAAAGGAGTTTATGGGGTTGGAGAAGCAAAATAAAACAAAAGGACTCAAGTGAAGACATTACCTTAAAATCGGGTAACTCCCTTTGGTTTGAGCTCAAAGGATTCCTTGGGAAGACTTCTGCCCAAAGTGAGGATTCAAGGAGTAATAGAGGGAAGTTTAGAGACAAAATGGGCTGGGTTTGGCAGAGCCAAAGGCTTTGGAATTGTGGGTAAGGAGGTGGAGGTGGGGGCCTTTTATAAGAGAAGAGGAGGAGCACTCTTGGAATGTAAAGAAATGTTACTTTATTTTAAAATGATTTTCGGATTCAAAAGGTCCCACATTGATATAATTCGAGGGTAAGGTGATAAGGGTTATAAATACACCCATCCAATAGGTTTTGGACATTTTTAGGTCATAGATTTTACATTATCATTTAATTTTATTTAAATCCTTTATTAATGAGATAATCGCTGCATCATCATGATGTAATAAATAATTTAATTTATTTAAAGTATAAAAATTATAAACAAAATACTATGATGTAGGAAATCTTTTTAGATTTCCAATGACTATTTATAATCAATAATCTGACTTGTATAACCCCATGTAAAAATTGTTTTAATAAAACATATCATGTTTGTGTTATTTTTACTTTTACATTAAATAAAAAGTTATTTATGTCATTTCCCAACCAAAGTGGCTCCATGGGGTCCCCAAGTTGACCCATGGATTTTCTTGGTCGTCCATGACACATACAAGGAAGGTAGGACATGTTTCATGCTCATCTCATATTATTAAAACATTATTTTTACCTTAAACTACACTAATTACCTCTAATCGCGATTAAGAACTTAAAAGTTACTATTGACCAAAAAATTATTTTAATCTCATTGAACCACATTTTACTTCTTAATGACAATCATGTATGTCGTATATTTGAAAATAAAATCACAGAAGTGGCAAAGTTTCATTTAAACAAAAAAACAGTTTCTTTAATACCACTTAGTGGTTTCACTATTCATCAAAAATTGAAGTTTTTCTGAAAAATTCCAAAACTTCACCCAAAGATATATTTGATATTATGAATTCAAAAATGATTTCTATTTTAAAAAATTCAAAACATATAAGATTCATTAATTAATTTAATAATTAATTCCCACTGTCAGAGCAAATAGCGTGTTTTTATGAAATAATAAGTATCAAAAGATTGAGACTAGTTTAAGTCCAATTTCAAAGTGAAATTGATTCCAATGACCACCATTGGATTAAATGGTAAAAATATATTCTAATTTAACTTTAAAACAAATTCAAAATATAATATAATCATATAAATAAATTAGATTAAAAAGAGGTTTTGAATTAAAATACAACATTTTTCACTATTCATTAAAAATGAACTTTATCGAAAAAATACCAAAAATTCACAAAAAGTAAATTTTGATGTCCCAATCATAAAGAATAAGTTTACTTTGACAAAAATAGCTTATAAAATTGTCAAAAGATAGATTTAAAAATGGGTTTCCATTAAAAGGTAGTAAAACAATCTTTTAAAAATATTAGTGTATTACATGCTTAAGATTGGATTTATTTTCATTTTGAGCCTCTAAAACACTATCTAATTAATTAATAGGCATAGATATAAATATCTATTATTCATTACTTACTTGGGATGTTACAACTTATGACTATGAAATGAATTAAATGTTTAAACTGCATGCTACTTTATTGTGGACAATAAAGGACTTCTTGGCTTATGAAAGTTTATCAGGCTGGTGTACGAAAGGGGAATTTTCTTTCCCTTGTTGCAATAAAAGTAAAAAATATGTATGGATTAAACATTCCAAAAAATGGTCATACATGGGTCACAAACGTTTTCTCCCCCCTTAGCACAGGTTCCGAAAGGACAGAGTGGCATTTGATGGTTCTAGAGAGTTCAGCCGAGCACCCAAGATCATGATAGGAGTCAAAATGTTATCGCATATCGAGGAAGAAAACATCCGCACAATATATGAAATTCCGGATTTTGTGGCTCATCCATTACGTAATATTCATGCTGCGGGTAGGCAGTGCAATCATAATTGGAAAAAGAAAAGTATTTTTTACAGTCTTCTGTATTGGAAAACTAACATGCAAAGGCATAATTTGGATGTCATGCACATTGAAAAAAATGTTTGTGATAATATATTGTGTACGATTTTATTTGTCAATGTCAAATAAAAGGACCATGTTAATTCATGTCATGATTTGGGAGAAATGGGTTTTAGGAAATAGTTTCATTTATAGTTAGCTGAGGGAAACAAGGAATATATGCCTGCTTCACAATATACAATCAATAAAAAGGAAAATGAGACATTTCTTTCCATTATAAATATGCTCAAGGTGCCTAATGGTTACTCTTCTAATATTTTAAGGTGTGTGAATCTAATAAGCAAAACATTGCAAGGATTGAAAATTCATGACAATAACATACTACTTCAGCAGTTGATTCTAATCGTAATTTTTGATTGTTTATCCCCCAATTTTGTTCAGCCATTGATTGATAAGATTAAATTTTTTGGACAGATTTATTTAAGAAATCAATTAATGAGCGATTTAAAATGTTTGCTGGACCGAATTGTACATTCGTTTTTTCACTTTGAGAACCAATTTCCCCCTCATTTTTCGATGTTATGGTTCAGTTGACAGTGCACCTAACTGATGAAGTAATGGCTACTGGTCCAGTTTAATTCAAGTGGATGTATCCTGTAGAGTAGTATTTGAGTACATTGAAATGATTTGTACCCAACAGAGCTCGTCTGGAGAAATCAATAGACAATGGTTATTTGATGGATGAGTGTACTACATTTTGGGCAGAATATCTTATGGATTTTGAAACAAAATTAGATAATCCCTCTTGGATTCATGATGTTCCCATTGGAGAAGCAACCATATTTTATATGGACAACATCGAGGGGATACAATCACATCGATGTGTCTTGTTCAATACTCCATCAGTTCCACCATTAATGCAGTAAGTATCTTATCACTTTTATTGTTTAACTTTTACATGTTTTGTTTACATAAGTTGATCATTTAAACATCGTGTTATCTTTTGCAGGAAACACATTAATGAGATAAAATAAGATATGTATCGTGTGACTAAGTATCAAATTCAACAATCTCATTATGCTTCATTTTATGATTGGTTCAAGGATTTTGTATGTATAAATTGACTTTCATTATGAGTGAAGTATTATAATAGTTTATTTGTGCATAAATCATTATTTAATTCTATGAAGTATATAGGTTCATAAGATGAGGGAGTTAGGGGACCCTACACTAACTGAATAATTTATCCAACTAGCTGAGGGTCCATCTATAACGGCTCTTCATTATAAATCTATAGATGCTAATGGTTTTTGATTTAACATTAAATAAGTTGACGATAAACGAGAAACACAAAATATTGGCATTGGTTTCCCATTCATCGATTTTGGTTATTACTATAGTCAATTGATAGATATCAATGAATTTTTATATGCGCATGGGTTGAAGTAAAAATTGTTAAAGTGTAATTGGGTTTATCAAGTGCGTGGATGTAAAGTCGACCAATATCAGTTTCCATTGGTGAATTTTAACTATATGTTATGAATAAATGAACTAGTTGAAAATGAACATTTCATTTTGACATCACAAGAGGAACAAGTATTCTTTGTTACTTTTCCTTCTAATCCAATATGGCATGTTGTATTGAAATTGTCCCAGTGAGGAGTGTATTTATTTGAACAAGATGATCCCGAGACTGTTCCCTTTGTTTCCCAATGGCATGATTAACATACCATAGTTCAACGTGAAGAAGATATTTATTGGATCATAGAGGTCGTTGATGTATAAATTGTCGATTTTCTTGTTTAATGAAAAGTATAATTTTTTCACTCTATTCAGTATTGAATTTCCTATGATATCATAAATTATCTAACCATTTTATAAGTCCATGTAAGTTTTAATCCACACTTTTGGAAATTTACTCATTTATAAATATTAAGATTTATCTTTTGGTATCGTCATGTTATATTCGGTGTATCGTCCCATTGAGGTATTCATCATTTGGTTCATGTCCTTCTTGAATTTTTATTAATTCAATCTCAAATTTGGCTAGGTATTGATTGGTTTTGTACATAATTTTATTTCTGTTTTGTTAAGTTTCAGATTTTATGAATTTAATTTACAACTAATTATTCAATACCTTTTTGATTGATTAACAACTGTACACGTTTTATTTTCTTAAAAACAAACCAATTTATCTTTTGGAAACTTTGGATAGTCCCCATACTACTATTTTCTATGATTGCATGCATGTCAGGGGAAGATGCAACAGATCCAAATCATCCATCTGAGCTATCTATGTCTCAGGGTCGAGGTATGATTGAATGTAATTGTGTTTATTTTTTATGTAATGGAGAAACATATATATATATATATATATATAACATCTATCAAATTATATATAATTTTTTTTCAACAGGATCAGACTTGACCACTTCTTCCTCTCGCTAGAGAGGCCCTGGTCGTGGCATTTTATCATGGAATTCTGACACGACATTTGATGTTTCCTTTGATGAAGTATTTCATCATGTGCGATAGAATGGAACTGCATTTATTCATCAGCTAGTTCATATCATACGTGACCCAAATCTATTTCCATTGACCACACGTGACTAGGCATCTATCCCTCAAGACAAATTTTATCATCTTTGTAGTGAGGTTCAGGTAAGAATACCATTTTAATTTATTCCCTATGTATAAAAAATACTAACATATGTGATTTTTTTTCTTAAATAGAATAATACGAAATTATTCCTCGATGAGTTTTGGCATGTTTGTATGAGAAAATGTCGTTATATGTAGAAATATTATAAAGGAAAAGTCAAGAGGGACCACTGGGTACCAAATGTGGGTGCCCCAGACATTCTGGAAAAAGTCCCGAGAGGTGTTCTCCGAGCTCAGTGGCATGACTTAGTTTCATATTGTTCTACTAAGAGTGTCGTAGTTTGTATATTTATTTTGGTATATATATTTTCAAGAATTTGTGATTTGTTTGAAATTTTAATTAATTGAATGTAGGAGGTGTCAGCACGCCATTATGAGAATCGAGCATTACAGGGACCACCTCACAGGCTCAGGACTCGTCACATGTCCCAGATCTAAAATGAGGTATTTATTATTCATTTGGTAATTTATTAATTAATATGGTTTTGTGTTTATATTCTGTTCGAATACAGTTATGGGAGTTAGGTGCACCAACTGATAAAATGATGGTGTGGATGAGGACTCGTGATCGAAAGGATCCAAAGGCTGCAGCATTGTTAGTAAGTGATTGTACTCATTACCAATACTCAGATAAATCTGTATATTAACATATATATTTATATATATTTAAATATTTCACATGCACAATTTGTAGCTGAGTTAGAACAGCTGCCAGAGGACCAGCAACAACATCCCATGCGAAGGGATGAGATCTTCCATCGCATTATTGGTCGGGATTGGAATGGATATAGTTTGACATATGAAATAGGGATTCCTCATTCTGTAGTATCACACACTTTAGTTGTTAGTCCTTCTGTTTCTCAGATGACAAAGCAATTTTCATATTTCGAGGCACGGTTGCACGCTTCCGAGGAGGTAAATGATCAATTGATAGCTGAAGATAGAACACTACGGGAATATGTGTGTCCATGTGATGGTGCAAGGGATCATACGACATAGGTTTATAATGCATTTATTTATTTACTTTATATTATTTTTGTTGTGAAAATCTTCATAATTTTTATTTTTTGTACATCCCTAGACCACTAGATGGAGGTGGCATTCATGACGATGCATGGCACATCATATTCACGATGTGTGTTTCTTTTTTTATTGGTGGGGTTGTTATTGATGTTTCAAAAGTTAAATTTATTTTTTTTGCTGATGATCTAGAAGAACTTAATGTTTTTAGGAAGTGAAAACTTTTGGTGAGTTTCAAGTTAATTGATGTGGTTGAATATGTATTTAGAGTCGAGATAAGAAAGGACACTCATGGAAATTCTGTCTGGGGGTGTTGGGAGCTATCTGGGGGGTATGGAGTGGGTTGTTCTAGTGGGTGGGGGCTTGGGAGCTGTCCTGGGGGTATGGAGTGGGTTCTTCAGTGGGTGGGGGTTGGGAGCTGTCCAGGTGGGTTGGGGGGGACTCTTTAGGGTGGGCACTATTGGGTTGTGTTGGGAGTGGGCTGTCCGAGAGGAGGGAGGGGGTGTTTAGGGGGGTTGAGAGTGGCGGGGGTGGGAGGGGGGCTACAGATTGGTGTTGTTCGGTGAGAGGGGGTTGCAGAGGGGGCTGTCCGGTGGGAGTTTTTTGGGAAAATTATCCATTAGGACACTAGGTTAATTTTACATTAGGTCATTGGAAATTGTTCCATTAGGCCTATTGGCCATTTATTCATTATTCCATTATTCCATTAGGCTAATTGGCTAATCAGACCATTAGAAAAATTTCCCATTAGGCCATTAGGTCATTGGATTTTTGTCCATTATGATATTTATTAATTAGTATAGTTGTCTAAGAGACTATTAGATTGATTGGAGATTATATCCTTAGGCCATTTTTATAAAAGATCATTATGACAATTGACCATTAGTTCATTAGGGAAATTGTTCATTACGCTGTTAGGCCATTAGGGAAACTGGCCAGTTGGCCAATTATCCAATTAGATGTTTGGCCAAATGGCCATTAGTCTATTATGCCATTATTCCAATTTTACAACTCGACAATAGGCCATTATTCTAATTGTACAACATATCTGATGTGCGTGGTATGACCAAATATGTTGTTTTTAACAGTTTTGCGTGCTCTAAAAGGGCGTGTTGGGAGGTCAAAACTAGCTTAACGACCTCAAAATGTCATGAACTCATACGACAACAATCGTGGTGTGAATTTTGAAATGGTCGGCTAGATGGTATGTCAATCGTAGGTGTTGTTTGACCGTGGGGACCAGAAAAGCATTTCTAGAGTCATAAAACACCAAAACGACGTGTAATGGTAAAATTTAGAGAAAACTTTCTCAGAATGACTTTAAATCACATGAAAACAATAGAAAATATTATTTGTGACATGTAACAGGAGACGACACGTCAATCGGACGTGCAGTTTGCGCGGTACGACCGAATATGTTGTTTTTAATAGTTTGGTGTGCTCTAAGAGGGTGTGTTGGGTGGTCAAGACCAGATGAACAAACTTGTAATTCCATGAAATCATTCGACAACAAACGTGGTGTGAATTCTGAAATGGATGGGCAGACGGTATGTCAATCGGAGGTGTCTTTTGACCGCGATGACCGCAAACACATGTTCAGAGTCAAAAAACACCAAAACGACATGTAATAAGAAAATTTAGAGAAAAATTCCTAAAAATTACTTTAAATCACATTAAAAAATATATATATCATTTGTGACATGTAGGAAGAGATGACACGTCAATCGGACATGCGGTGTGCCCAGTACGACCAAATATGTTGTTTTTAACAATTTGGCGCACTCTAAAAGGGTGCGGTGGGCGATCAAAACTAGTCGAACGACTTCAGAATGTCATGAAATCATACAAAAACAATAATGGTGTGAATTTTGAAATGGTCGGGCAGACGGTATGTCAATCGGTTGTGTTGTTTGATCGCGGTGACGAGAAACGTATTTCACGAGTCATAAAACAACAAAACAACGTGTAACGGTCAAATTCAGAAAAACATTCTGAGAATGACTTGAAATCACATGAAAACAACAGAAATATTATTCATGACATGTAAGAGGAGACGAAACATCAATCAGATGTGCGGTGTGTGCGGTATGACATAATATGTTGTTTTTTACAGTTTAGTACGCTCTAAAAGGGTGTGTTGGGGGGGCAAAACTATCCGAACGAACTCGGAATTCCATGAAATCATACGAAAAAAACCGTGGTCTGAATTGTGAAATGCTCGGCTAGAAGGTACGTCAATCGGAGGAGTTGTTTGACCACGGTGACTAGAAATGCATTTCGGGAGTCATAAAACACCAAAAGGGCGTGTGACAATCAAATTCAGAGAAAATATCCTCAGAATGACTTGAAATCACATGAAAACAATAGAAATATTATTCGTGACATGTAGGTAGAGACAACATGTTAATCATAATTGTGGTGTGCTCAGTACGAATGAATATGTTGGTTGTAACAGTTTGGCACACTCTAAAAAGGTGTGTTGGGTGTTCAAAACCAGCCGAATGGCCTCGGAATGTCATGAAATCATTTGACAAATACCGTGGTGTAAATTGTAAAATGGTCGGGTAGAAGGTATGTTAATCAGAGGTTTCATTTTACCACATTGACCAGAAATGCATTTCTGAAGTCATAAAACACCAAAACGACGTGCAATGGTCAAATTCAAAGTAAACATTCTCATAATGAACTGAAATCACAAGAATACAATAGAAATATTATTCGTGATATGTAAGAGGAGAAGAAACATATATCAGATGTGTGGTGTGCACAGTATGACTGAATATGTTGTTTTTAATAGTTTGGCTCGCTCTAAAAGGGTGCGTTGGGTGGTCAAAACTAGCTGAACAACCTCAGAATGTCATGAAATCATACGACAACAACCGTGGTGTGAATTAGGAAATTTTCATGCAGACGGTATGTCAATCGAATGTGTCTCTTAAGAGCGGTGACTAGAAACACATTTCCTGAGTAATAAAACACCAAAATGACATGTAACGGTGAAATTCAGATAAAACTTTCTCAGAATGACTTGAAATCACACAAAAGTAATATAAATATTATTCATGACATGTAGGAGGAGATGACATGTCAATCAGACGCGCAGTGTGCGCGGTACGATAGAATATGTTGTTTTTAACAGTTTGGTGTGCTCTAAAATGGTGTGTTGGGTGGTCAAAACAAGCCGAACAAAATTAGAATGCCATGAAATCATATGAAAACAACTGTGGTGTGAATTGTAAAATGGTTGGGAAGACGGTTTGTCAATCGGTGGGGTTGTTTGAATGTAGTGACCGGAAACACATTTTTGGAGTCACAAAACACCAAAATGATGTGTAACGGTTAAATTCAGATAAAAATTACTCAGAATGACTTGAAATCACACTAAAAAGATATAAATATTATTCATGACATGTAAGAGGAGACGACATGTCAATCGGACTTTCGGTGTGCACGATACGACCGAAAATGTTGTTTTTAATAGTTTTGCACGCTCTAAAAGGGTGCGTTGGGTGGTCAATACCAGTGGAATGACCAAGAAATATCATGAAATCATAAAAAAAAATGGTGGTGTGAATTTTGAATTGTTCAGCTAAACGGTATATCAATCAGTGGTGTCGTTTGACCGCGGTGACCGGAAACGCATTTCTGGAGTCATAAAACACTAAAACGACGTGTAACGTTCAAATTCAGATAAAAAATTCTCAAAATGAATTTAAATCACATGATAACAACAGAAATATTATTTGTGACATGTAGGAGGAGATGACACGTCAATCAGACGTGCGGTGTGTGTGTGGTATGACCGGATATATTGTTTTTAACAGTTTGGCACACTCTAAAAGGGTGTGTTGGGTTGTCAAAACCAGTCGAACGAACTCAGAATACCATGAAATCATACGAAAACAACTGTGGTATGAATTGTAAAATTTTCGGGTAGATGATATGTTAATCAAAGGTTTCATCTGAACACGGTGACTAGAAACGCATTTCAAGATTCATAAAACACCAAAATGACATGTAACGGTCAAATTCAGAGCAAAAGTCCATAGAATGACATGAAATCATACGAAAACAATAGAAATTTTATTCGTGATATTTTGGAGGAGACATCACATCAATTGGACATCCAGTGTGCGCGGTACGACCGAATATGTTGTTTTTAACAGTTTGGTGCACTCTAAAAGGGTGTGTTGGGTGGTGAAAACTAGCCGAACGACCTAGTAATGTCATGAGATCATACAACCACAACTGTGGTGTGAATTGTGAAATGTTCGAGTATACGGTATATCAATCAGAGGTGTTTTTTGACCGTGGTGACCGAAAACGCATTTTCAGAGTCATAAAACACCAAAACGACGTGTAACAGTCATATTCATAGCGAACATCCTTAGAATGACATGAAATCATAGGAAAACAATAGAAATATTTTTGGTGACATTTAAGAGTAGATGAAATGTCAATCAGACCTACGGTGTGCGCAGTACGACCGAATATGTTGTTTTTAACAGTTTGGCATGCTCTAAATGGGTGTGTTAGGTGGTCAAAACCAGCTGAACGACCTCGGAATTCCATGAAATCATACAACAAAAACCGTGGTCTGAATTCTAAAATGTTCAGGCAAATGGTATGTCAATTGGAGGTTCCATTTGACTGCGGTGACTGAAAACGAATTTCCAGAGTCATAAAACACCAAAATGATGTGTAATGGACAAATTCATAGAAAACATTTTCAGAATGACTTGAAATCACATGAAAACAATAGAAATATTATTTTAGACCTTTAAGATAAGACGACACATCAATCAGACGTGCAGTGTGCGTTGTATGACATAATATGTTGTTTTTAATAGTTTGGCACACTCTAAAAGGGTGTGTTGGGTGGTAAAAACCAGTCGAACGACCTCATAATTTCATGAAATCACACGCCAACAAACATGGTGTGAATTGGGAAATGTTTGGGCAGACGGTACATCAATCGGAGGTGTCTTTTGACCGAGGTTACTGAAAATGCATTTCAAGAGTCATAAAACACCAAAACGGAATTTAATTGTCAAATTCATGGAAAACGTCCTCAGAATGACTTGAAATCACATGCAAATAATAGAAATATTTTTCATGACATGTATGAGGAGACGACACTTCAATCGGATGTGTGGTGTGCACGGTACCACCGAATATGTTGTTTTTAACAGTTTTGTGTGCTCTAAAAGGGTGTATTGGGTAGTCAAAACCAGCTAAAAGACCTCAGAATGCCATGAAATCATACGACAACAAACTGTGGTGTGAATTTTGAAATGGTCGGGTAGACGATAAGTCAAACAAAGGTGTCAATTGACCACATTGACTAGAAACACATTTCTAGAGTCATAAAACAACAAAATGACGTGTAACAGTCAAATTCACAGCAAACATCCTCAGAATGACTTGAAATCACATGAAAAACAATATAAATATTATTCATGACATGTTGAAGGAGAAGACACATCAATCAGACATGCGGTGTGCACGGTATGACCAAATATTTTTTTTAACAGTTTATCATGGTGTGCGCGGAGAGCATTCCTTTTTAGACCACAAAACACTTACCCAGGCTAAACCAATGACTCCAAAATAAGAAAAAAATCCTAAAATGAAAAAATTTCTTAAATGGGGGGTTTTAAATTATTATACCACCCATGATTTGATGTCAGACTTAATATATATATATATATATATACTAACTGAATAAATATGTCTAATTTATGTTTGTTTTGATCAGTTGTTTTTTTTGTATCTTATTGTAGGTTTATTGAAGCAGAAGATTGAAATGGATTGGACCTGTTGGGATCATTGAATATGAAGCGAGTCTGTCATTTATTGTTTATGAGGATCCCGATGTTTATGCTATTTGGAATGTTTTTTTTTTTGTGATTTTTACCATGTTTTTGCTATTTGGGAACCATTAGTGAATTGTTTTTTTTAAATTATGTAGGACAGAGACCACCATTCGTAATCCCTATAGGTTGGCCGGGTAGTAGGACAATGACCAACATTGGCAGTCACTCTAGATTGGCCGAGCAGCAGGTTAGTGACCGCCAATGGAAGTCTCTATTACTCGGCCAAGCTGGAGGTCAGTGACCACCTGGCTATCACAGTTGGCCAAATTGTTGGGCCCCTTCAGAGATCGCCATTGGGGGTCACTATAGGCCTACAACGTCGGGCCTAAAGCGACTGTCATTGGCAGTCGTTGAGCGGTCTCTAAAGATAACTAGCGACCGCCAATGGAGGTCGATAATGTCGAAAGTTTTAGTAGTGTCTCCATGTTGTGCCTCCCTGAATTACTGCAAAATAGGATGGGTAACAACCATCAATTGGAGGTAAGATACTCCATCTAAATCCATAAAGGATAACTGCAGGAAGGCTGACTACTTTGATGCCTCGTTCAACAACTATGAACAAGATCTCATACTGAGATCTTCAACTACAATGTTCCCCTTCCCAAGTGTATATAAAGTCTCTAATTCATAATCCAAGAGGACTTCTAGCAATAGGTTCTACCTCAAGTAATGATCTTCATAAAGAAGATATACATGAGACTCTTGCAATCAGAATAGCTGATACACCTCTCTCCCATCAAGTAGTGGTGCCACATCTTCAAATAGAAGACTACCAATTCTAACTCAATATCATGTGTAACATAGTTCTCCGCATGTGGAATCAACTGGAATGAACCATAGGCAATCACTTATTTCCTCTGCATCATTCCATAACCAAGATTGATTCATGATGCACTGCAGAACACTACATACTCAACACCCCCACCAGAATTCTTAATATGTGAGTGCTCGTCATAATTTTCCCCAACATCTAAAAAAAATATTGAAATATATCTATCCACATGAATGGATACACCTTTTGAGTCAATGATGTCATGGGTACTGATAGTCTATAAAAATTATTAATGAATCTCATGTAATATCCCACCAACCCAAGGAAGCTCTGTAAATATGTCACACTCTTAGGTGGCTCCCAAGATTATACCACCTCAACCTTGGCTGGGTCCACTGCCACTCCATCCGCTAAGATAACATGTCCCAAAAAGTGGACCTCATGTATCCATAACTAAAACTTCATGATATTTCCATAAATATAGTTCTCTTGTATTTCATCAAGAACCATCCTCAGGTGTATCATGTACTCCTCCTAAGACGTCGAGTATACGAGGATACCGTTGATTAAGAGTACCATGAATCTATTTATGAACTTATGAAATATCCGGTTTAGGAGTCCCATGAACACAGATGGGGGATTTCATCATTCCAAATGGAATCACCAAGTATTCATAGAGACTATATCACCATATGAATGTCATCTTCGTTATATCATCATCTTGTACTCACAGCTAGTGATAACCTCACCTGAGGTCAACCTTTGAGAATTATAATTCACTTTTCAACAGATCAAAGAGTTCATTGATCCTCAGTAGTGGATATATGTTTATCACGATCATCTGATTAAATCAATAGTAGTCCACACATAATCTCAAGCTCTTGTGTTTCCTTTTAGAAAAAAAAATTAGGGCCTCCCAAGGTGAAACAGTAATTCGAACAAAGACCGTCCTCTGTAAGTCCTCCAAATGCATGCTCAAATCATGATGCTCTATAAGATCAATATAATATTCTTTTGTAGATATTGGTGTCGTCTAGGGGGTGTAGATCAATGCAGTAGTCTACCTATTTCATCGAAGGTAAACCTAGAACATCTTCTAGGAATATGTCTTCATACTCCACCACCACTGTAGGAAACTGGAAACTCATAACATCCACTCTATGAAGGGTTATGATAGAAAACCATGAGTAATTGGATGCACCCTCCAATGCACGAGTACCTCCTGCACTGTCTGGGTTTTCATTTCATCAAAAAAATAAAACATGGTTCCGTTACTACATACACACCTCACCCTTCACCTAAAAAAGGAAATATTGGCATGGACTGTAGATAACCAATCCAGACCAAGAATGAAATCATAAGGACCCAACACTAGTACCAAGATATCCCAAATGAAACACTCACATAAAAGATTTGAGTCACACTATTGGGACAAGTGTATGATCACCAAGTATTTTTCCATTAGGAGTCTCCCAGCGTAAGGGTCGAGTTAACGATTCAAACACAATCTATAATTATCAAACAAGATATGTGGACATAATGTAATGACTAGAACATGTTTCTATCATTACATTAGCTAATATAAAATGATATAGATCATATATAAATCATTTTCCATGCCTTTGGGTCATATTAATCGACTACCTATAGTTGTCATCTTCCCTATCAACCATATCCATGAGCACAGTGTGGGCCACATGAGGGTGCTGGTGGTATCATGTAAAAGTAATGAACATCTCCTACTACCCTCCCAACACCTATACAACATATTCCAATATAAAATACTTACTTCTCCTACCACTACCTCTTCCTTTATGGGCCATTGATTATCTATATGTCAGCTATACGATGCGTCAACCAATCTTGGGTGAGATGTCCCCTTCCATCACATGAGTAACATCACCTCTATCTAGGCTGATTGCACCCACCCTATAAGCCATGAACTGTAGATCCTTTGTCATGTGACCTCCCCCTGAAACATTTTCCATGTCTATGTCCATAAGATTAATGTTGGATTCTGTCTATCCAAGTCTCTGCTCCTACTTTCCCACTATTGACAACCTCCAGTTTTATATGCTATCCTAGAAACTCTCTACCATAAAATCTCTCTATAGTACACCATCAAGGTTGGAATTCATGGAGGTATAAAACTAGCTTGTTTATCTATACGCAAAACTCGTTCGATGGTATAAGTCCTAAATAACTTATCTCAACCCATATCCATTGAGTACCAAGAGGGGACAGTAAACCACTATAAATACACATCTATTGTCATGCTACCCTATCAGAGCTGCAAAAGCTCCTAGATATGTACATCTCTCAATGTAGATGGAGAGAAATCCTCTTTGGAAATCCTATAATACTATTTCTATGAAATAGTTTCCTCATTATATGTATGGGTCACTAAACCCCACCATCTCCATATTGATCCATGATGACGACATGCCTCCAGGACCACCATCTCATTTGCTGGTGTCCTAAACAAACAGAAAACTCAGGTCACTACCTCAATCAAATCCATAGCCACTGATGGGTAGAGATCACCTTGTATATTGGGGGGTTTAAGTCTCTGAAACATGTGAATCATGTTCATCATATTCACCTCATCCATAGGTACAATGGGTACCAAGTGTTTCTCTTAACATGTTATGGATGGTACACCAACTGGAGGTAAAATCTAGATAACTATTCCTTGTATTCACTTAAGGGATCATCCTCATGATTATCATGATAAATCCTAGATGGTATGAATCATGGATGCTTCCTATAAGTAAAAAATATGTACCAAAATCAATGACTATATCTGGAGAGCTAACTCAATATGGGCATGGAAACACAACTGATTACTATGTGATGTATGTACCATTATTTCCCGTATTACTAGTGTTCTTGTATATCAAGTTGAAAGATGGAAATCATTTTTCTATAGTTTGAAAACATCGGCCACCACACAAACATTGGATTACCTGGCCGAAAATCCCAACTCAAAACACTTAACAGTATTTACATAAACCAAAACTACTAGTAAAATGACCTATATCCATGCATCTATAGCCACTGTTTTGTGATATAAGGCTACATGTCAGTTTATAGAAACAATTTTATTAAAACCTATGGATATATGGTTGCTAAACCCATTAAGAATCTATCAATTCTGAACCCCTCATGACCCACCATACCCGTGACCTATTCTCTCTCGGGGTCCTTCTCTTCTCTGTGACAACTTATCCTCTCTACCACCCTACTACACACTCGCAACTTCTCCTCTCTCAGCAGTGACCTCTCATCTCGGTAGCGACCTCTCCTCTCAGTGGTGAACTTCTTCCCCAACATCCATCATAATATCTCCTCTCCCTAATCCTCTTCCCCCAACGGTTCTTGGATGGCCTTCTCGATGTTTCTCCATCCTCATCCCCCTCACACTGATGCCTGTTGCTGCCACCGAACGAGGCAACCCCACAGTGAGCTGTCATCTCTGACCCACCTCCGAGACGCTGCCACAGAATATGAGGTACCTCACCTCCCCCCTCTGATGCTGCTTCGAGGTGACCCCACACCTCATTCTCCGATGCACATCCTACGTGGCCACCCCCCCTCCTGGTGATCTTCATCTTCATTGGATTCCATTACATCAATTCATTTCATGTTAAATTCCTACTGTGATTGAGTGAATATATCAGTCTGTTTTGAACCAATTTGATCCAGTTTTATGAATTAATGTGAGGATTTCTTCATAAGTCTCAATACATTAAATGGTTGGAGTTTTCATTATATGGATTTGGTTCTACATATGAAATTTATTAGTCATACAGCCACTGCATACACAATGTTTTATTAAGATACCACAATATTGTCCTTCACTGAGCAATAAACCTAGTATCCCAATTCCATATCATTATGTATTTCCATTTTTCTTTTTCAGTATATCCATTACATGTTTTCACTATATTATTTGTCATTTAGTATTTCTTTTATAGTTTTCCAGTATTTCTAGTGCAATTTTACAGTGTAATATGTATAACTACATATAATTATAAACTAATAATATATCAATTAATATTCCCATAGCATTATTATGATTTCAATTACAATTGATATAAAATATTTAATATCCTGGTACAATGAAAGAAGGTCAAATATAATTATTTCTCAATTGTAACTGGCATTTAGAGTTTAAGGTAATCCAAAAATCTAGGTAAAAATATATTTATGTCCTTTTTTCTAAGTGTGTTTGATAACAAATTCTGATATTGTATATTTTAATGTCTATGTTATAAGTTTGTTTTAAACACACTTAAAAAATAATTGTTTCTAAGTCTGTATGATCACCAATGGAAGATATCTAATCCTAAGTGTGTTTGATAAAACTTTCATAAAAGAAATAATAATATTGAACTTACTTAGAATCCAGTGAAAGAAAGAAATGAATTTGAACACATTTAGAATTTTTATAGTTTCAATAGAATAAATAAAGTTATTTAACTAACAAAGAAGTTTCTTTTTATATACCCATTGAATAAAATATCAATTTTTCTTTGATTGAAATTTAAAAAATACAGTTAGGGGGGTCTATAGGGGGTGGGTGTCTTCAAGGGGTGGGGGTGTCCATAAGGGATGGTGGGGTTGGGGTGTCTATAAGGGATGGTGGGGGTCCATAAGGGAGGGGGTGTTCGGGTCATGTCTAGGAGGAAGGGGGTGTCTAGGAGGGGGAGGGTGTCTAGGAGGGGGAGGTGTCTAGAAGGGAGGGGGTTTTATGAGGGGTGTCTTGGAAGGTGTCCAAGATGGTGGGAGGGTGTACAGGAGGGGGGGTGGTGTCAAGGAGGGGGAAGGGCATCTAGGAGGGGGGGTTTCTAGGAGGGGCTGTCCGGGAGGGGTTTCAATTAGATAATTTTATAAAAAAACATAATAGGTCACTGATCAAACACTTATGTTTTAATGTGGGTATTGGAAGTACACCAAAATAGTCTTATACAGTCATAGAAAGGTGATTTAACAATCCACATATTGTCCAAAGGTTTGAATTGATTAGAAGTATTTGGTAAAATATTAATCATGTACACTTCTATAGTTAAAACTTATACTCAATAGGTGTTGGGCCACTCAACGATTGCAAGAAGGACTCAAAATCACAAAAGAATATTTTTATTCATGTGCCCATCAATTTTATTCTATTGGGGTGTTTCCCTAAATGTAGAGATTTTTCTATACCATTGGATATGATGATCTAGATAAACTTAGTAGATGAGTACTCTAATCCATTATGTATTTTCATGACTTTAATCATAATTATATATTGGTTTTGGATAAGGGTTTTACATTATTTAAAGGGTTAAAAACATCAAATTTTATTTTTGGTATGTTGATACGTACTTTTATGAAGTATTCATATATTAAGGTAACATAATAGGATCCTCCACCATGAGATGAGGTTCTAGAAGTTCCCTATAAATTATAAATTACATACTATAATGATACAGAATTATTAAAGTAATACCTACAAAAACTTACCACCATAAAGTCAAAGATCATTTATTGTTCATAAAATAAGATATTTCTTGGTGTTATGGTTTCTAAAATCCCCTATTTACCAAATTCCCCTAATTTTATGTAATTTCATACCCCAATATATTATTATATTATAGGGTGTTATCATTATTACTCACATTCACCCTTCCTAGATTCCATGAATAGGTCTTCCCATTTAACACATAAATTAAATTTACTAGGGATTCTGTGATTATATTCTTAGAGCCCTTGCTGATCTAACATCTATATAATTAAGATCTAAGATATAATATTTTTTTCTTCAACATCCAGGTAAATAATATTTCATTAACTTTCAGGAAAAAATCTAACATTTAGGAGTGTTAGAAAAGAATGTTCATCTAATTATATTAGAAAAAACTCATCCTTAAACCTCACACTTCATATTGTCCCCTAATAATAAATACTCATATACCCTCTCAACTCACTCAAATAATGATTCTATTGAGGGAAACATGTGAAAAGTGTATCCTAAATCAATAAACCACTCATTAGTTAGTGTATTCCATGATACAATAAAAACATATGAGGTATCATAACCATAATAAAATTAAAGGGAATGGTAAATAGGTTCTTCAACCTTATGATTTTGTTTTTGTTTTCTACACTCAGGTCTTATTTTCCTATTCTTTACACATTTGTGAAAAAAAATATTCATATCATTATACATAGGACTAAATTTGGGTTGTTCATTGATCATTACCATTTTCACCCTGATGCGGTTTTATACTCCATGAAGGAAAATCAATAATGGAATGGTGTACTTAAACAAAATATGGTATATTGGCATTCTTCTACACACTTTGGTATATGGTAAGGTTTATATTTTCAAAAAGCCTCTAAATTCCAATAAATATTTATAGAATTAACATCACAATTCATTGTGGATCCATCCAAAAACTTTTTGTAATTGATTATTATTATGTCATAGATTTCATATAAACACTTTTTACTATAATCAATCCTCATTCTTGGAACCTATTTGAGACAATTCATGATTTTTTATAATTTAAAACATTTATGAATTCCCTGAACCATAATATTTGTTATGATTTTTTTATTAACATGTTATTGATGGTTACTTATTATCTTATGAAATAATACATATATTTTTAAGTCGTTTTCTATAATATTTATTTAATGTATGTTTAGGGGGGATATCTAAGGGGACTGTTTGGTTTATGCTATTGGGTTTTTTTGTTAAAACTGTGTTTTTTGGCGCGGGGGGGGGGGGGGGTCCAGGAAGGAGGATATGTGCGAGTGATGTGCCTCCCATGTGGACTTGGTGATGATTTTAGTGCAAATCTTGGTTCTATTTATGGTATTGGGGGGTTTTTAACTCTATTTTATCAGGCATTCTTGATGATTCATGTGTTTTGAGGTATTTAAGTAGTAAAAGGTGTTTATCTCAATAGACCATTAACCATTGCAAATTTTTTAGTTAAAAATGATGTATTTTATATTGTCCTTTTCCCCATTTCCATTTCCAAAAAATAAAAGATTGTTAAAACTATGCTTTTTTGGCAGGAAGATCAAGAAAACAAGTCATAATTAACAACATATGATTATCCACATGTATTTTTTTTACTATTTGGATTTTTCCATTCTTCTAAGTCATTTTACTATGCTATACATTCTACATTTTCGAACTTATGTTTTTTTATTTTCAGTGACATATGGATCAATTGTGTAGTAATTGTTTTTATTTTGGGATTTCTTATTGTAATTTCATGAACCTGTTTTTAGTGGTAGGTGCATCATGTGGGAATGATTTTGATGATCATGAAAATGAATGATGGATTATGTGTCCTTAAAAGATAACAATGCAGTTTTTTAATAGTCTTTAATATATAAGGTATCAATATACATTATGATTACTAGGATGGGATGCTTGAGTGCCTCAATTCAAGGATTTCTTGTATCTATTAATCATGTAATAATTTCTACATTTTCAAAAGTATTTTTTCTCTATTTGAAATGGCATATGGGTAGTAATTTTTTATCTTTTGTAATTTAAGAACACAATTTCCTCCACCTTTCCTGAACCTATATTGAATTAATCATCCTTAGTTAGATGAAAACTGCTTCATAAAATTTTATACTTGACTAATCGTATTGATCATTATGTTGTTTCGTGGAGGAAAGTAAAAGTAGAGAACCTTGGAGCTGGGCCAAGTGAGAGAAATCATATCCCTGGAGTAAGGCGGAGGGTGTAGGGGGGTCTATAGGGTAAATGTGTCTGCAGGGGAATGGGGGAGGGGGAGGGTGCATATGGGGTGCAAGAGGGTGGGGTGTAGGCGTACGGGGGGGGGGGGGGGGTGCATGGTGGTCTGCATGGGAAGGGGGAAGGGGAAAGAACAAGGGAGAGGGTGCAGTTGGGGTAAAAGGTGGGAGGATGTAGGGGTAGGATGGAGGGTGTATAGGGGGAAGGGTGAGGGGGATGGGGTGAATGGGGTAAGGAAAGGTTGAAAGTGGTGCAGGGGGTCTGCAGGGGGTAGGGGTGGTGGTGTAGGGGGGTCTGTAGGGGAAGGGGGAGGGAATATAGTGCATGTGGGGTGCAAGGGGGGAGGGTGCATGGGTGTCTACTAGGGTATGGGTAAGGGGAAGTAGAAAGGGTAGGGTGGATGTGGGGTGCAAGGTGGGAGGTCTTAGGGGTAGGGGAGGGGGAGGGGAGGGTGTATAGGGTGAAGGGTGAGGGGGAAGGGGGTGCACGGGGGAGGGAAAGGGTGAAAGTGAGGCAGTGGGGGTGTACAGGGGGTGGCGGGGTGCTGGTGTAGGGTGGGGGCCTGTAGGGGCTGGGGGAGGGGGGATGGTGCAGGTGGGTTTGCAAGGAGGGAGGGTGCAGTGGGGTCTTCAGGGGTAGGTGGGAGGGACAGGGGTAGGGGGAGGGTGCAGGTGGGGTGCATGGTGGGAGGGTGCAGGTGCAGGGGGAGTGTGTGCATGGGGCAGGGTGGGGGTGGGTGTGCAAGTGGGGTGTGTATTGAGGAGGGGGAAAGGGGTTCTACATCAGAAGGCATATTTGTGGCATGTACTTATTTGAATTCACAACTACAATTTATCCTATGACATGGTGTCAATATGTTTATCATTTTTCAATTACACTGATAGTTTTTTATACACTCACTTATTTTATTGCCTATAATTCTTACACTATTAATTCTACACATATTTACATCAAATATAAAGAGTGATTGAAATGGTGATTGTTGCAACTATTTAAAATAAATCATGCATGATAAATATTGAAATTGTAAAAAAATTATGCACTTGGAGAATTAGTTACTGAAAGCATTGAATTAGTTGTTCCATTGTTTTATTATTTTATGTTAATTTCTCATTGAACCCATGCGTTCACGTGAAACTATGTTTACTTCAACATGATAGTGTTTTCCCGATGTCATAATCATTCTGATGATGTTTCAGGTTAATAATGTTATAATCATCACACATTCTATTATTGCCTTTTTCACTAATCAGGTTCCTCCCTCTGCAATGTTTACGTTCAATTATTAACAATTCATGAGATCGCTTTCATTTTGTTGAAGTCTCCCAGGACCTTTTCATGTGTGTTGCGGAAACCAGAGTTAATAGTGACTCATCGCATATGCATATGTAAGCATATATATGATAAGTTCTCCCATTATATGTATATCTTCCCATGGCAATGCAATTACATATAAGGTTATACATGTGCTTATGTATATATATAGAAAATTCATACGTGTGTGGGTGAGAATAGGCTTATGCATGAGAGCATATATATATATAAGGATCCCCTTTTGCATGTTCAAGGCTATGAAAACACGTACATAGGGGTTAGGGTGTCCTTATGTGTATGAAAAGGTGCATATGCCTGGAGGATAGATTAAGAAGCTTCAAGTTGTTTCTAATAAAATTGTCAAGGGCAGAGTGTGGCTCGTCTCATTTGAGGTAGAGTCCCTCTCCTAACCTCTTTAATTTCGGAATCTTTTAAATTTCATTTAGTGGCCCTCTTAATTATGATAGTTTATATTAAATTTCAATTATTAAATAAATGTTAGTTAATATAATTGTTTTTTTTTTCTAAACAAGTCATGGTTTTGTAATAAACCCCCCCCCCCCAACGGAGGTGTGTTGTCTATGAAAACTCACAGTGGTATACCTTGCTTGATATTATTGCATTGATTTTTTCCTTATATATGATGGTGTTGTTAGTCGTAAATCACACATCATACTTGAACCTTTTTATATCCAAGTTGGGGGTTTCCATCTTTTTATTAATATGGTTGTTTGAACCAAAAAACCCTTTAAGTGTCATTAGACATTAAAGAATGAATTTACCAATTAGGCAAGTGTTGTAATGACCATTTCACCACTATGTGAGCCCACTTGGATCATAAAAATGGAATTTCCATGTCTTAATGAATTAAGTGAGTTAAATGTAACTGAACACGGTTATGTTGGCACCTGAGTGGTATTGCCTCATGCAGTGAATAATGTAATGACTATTCCTCCTTTATAAAGTTTAATTGGATGTCATTAAATAAATAGAGTGTCTTATTAATGGTGACTTTCACTCCACTTTTTAAATTTATTAAGAGAAAGTGGTAAATGTCCAATTATAACCAAACACCTCCACTGCAGGGGGTGCATGTGGTGGGAAGGGGGTGTGAGGGGGCAGTAGGGGGTGTGCAGGGGAGGGGTAGGGGGCAGGGGGTGTGCTGGGTTATGTTTCAAGGGGAATGGAGAGGGTGCAAGGGGTAGGGGAGGGTGCAAGGGGTGTGTAGGGGGTGTGTAGGGGTTTGTGGGGTGTGTAGGTTGTAGTTTTAATCCGACATATGAGACTATATTGTTATATATTCTTTGATCACATAGTCAAACAAAGTCATATTTTATATATTTGAATAATTTTATGAAAGTATTATGCACAACATTTTCATATGACATTATAAGTCATATGATCATCAATGTTATACAACATAACCAAAATTTCCATATCATTTCAAGTGCTTCTTAAGACTTCACTCCTAATGAAATACCCTTATTATTAACACAATATCATTGAGTAGTTAATCATCAGGAAAAAAACCATCTCCATGGCCACATAACTATTTAGTGATCCACCTCCTAAACATATATTATCATCTTTGAAAACTCTAATATTTCCACCAAAATTCCCATAGAGGGCTTCTAGTTTCTCACAATTTTGGTATAATGTTTTCTCCAAATGTTTGAGGCTCTTTATATGAAGATAATATCTAAACAACTTTGTATCATTTCAGAATTATTTTCAAAGATTTGAATAAAACCTATGATTCATACGTGAATGTTTTAGATTATTGTAAATATGCACCAAAGTATATGGCATGATTTAGTAAAAGTCATCATGTTGTGGTTTGTGTTATCTTGTGATTCATCATACCACTATGTGGTGTATGTATTGGATGGAATTGGATATCATTTGAACAAAAAACTTTTATTAATGATCATGTTATTTAGTATTGTGATGTACATATCAATATAAACCTAAAATCAAACAATAAGGCATGCATGCACACCTAGGCCGCTATGACTCCCTACACCTGAGGTCTCCATGTGTTAACGAGGATACCATGACACCTAATCATTCCTTCTTTAGTGTCATTCCAAAATTCCACATATAAGGGGTGTGAAGGGGGATTTTAGGGGGTAGTTCAAGGTTCGCGAGTGGTGAATGGGATATGTGTGTGGGGGGGAGGGGGGTTTTAGGGGGATATAAAGGGATGTGTAGTGGCTATGTGTAGGGGGGCACAAGGGGGTGTGTGTAGGTGTGCAGGGGGGTTATGCAGGGTGGGGTGAAAGGGGGATCTGTAGGGGTGTTCAAGGGGAGTGTCAATCTAGGGGAGGGGGTATGTCTAGGGGGTGTGCAGTGGGGGTGTCCAGTATAGGTGGTGAAAGGGGTGTCCAGTAGAGGTGGTGCAGTGGGGTGTGCATGGGGGTGTGCAAGGGTGTGTGTGCAAGGGGACATGGGGGGCATCTATCTTGGGGGGGGGGGCTGCTGTCCAGGGGTTGGGGGTGTCTATCTGGGGGGATGGAGGGTCTTTCTAGGGGGTGCAAGGGGGTATGGGTGTCAGGGGAAACTATCCGGGGGTGCAAGGGGGTATGGGTGTATGTCTAGGAGCGGAGGTCTCTGTAGGGGGTAGGGTGGGGGATTTGTCTATTATTGGGTGGGTATACAGTGGGGATGTCTAGTAGGGGTGGTGCATGAGGTGTCCAACATGGGTGGTGTAGGGGGTGTGCAATGGGGTTTGTGCAAGGGGGTATGGGGGAGTGTGGGGGGGGAGCAAGTGGCATGGGTGTGCGGGGGGGGGGGGGGGTGTATGGGGGTTGTACAGGGGTGGGGGTGTGGGTGTCTTTCTAGGCGGGTATTTATGTAGGTTAAAATGGGGGTGTCCAACAAGGGTGGTGCAAGGGTTGTGCAGGTGTGCAAGGGTGTGTTTGGAAGGGGACATTGGGGTGTGCAGGGGGGAGGGCTCTTCATGGGGGGAATGGGTGTGAAGGGGGGTGTCTATCTTGGGGGATGATGTCTGGGGGGTCTATCTAGGCGGTGTCCAAGAGGGAGGGGGTCTTTCTAGGAGGGGGTATGCTCTCCAAGGGGGCCAGGAGGGGGTTGTTTAGAGGGCCCAAGGGGGTGTCTAAGACGTGGGTGGGTCTGTCCATGATGGGGGGGTGTTGTCCACGGGGTCCAGGATAGAGAGTCTATCCTGGGGGTGTGTGGGGTCTACCGAGGGGGTGCAGGGGGTCTATCTATGTGGGTTTGTCTAGGGGGTGGAGGGGGGGCTTTGCATGTTGGGAAGGTGGGCTGTAGGGGATTGAGGGGATATGAATGGGGGATGGGTGAATGGAGGGGGGGCTTTGTAAGGTGTAGGTGGGATGAAAGGGGGAAAGTGGTGGGGATTTGCAGGGGTGGTGGGGAGGATGCAAGGGGCCAGAACCAGCTGAATGATACTGGTTTTTTAGGAAATGTGAAGGCCTATAGCCAAGGTTCAAAACCGTGGTTATAGGTCTATATCCACCATTCCAAACCATGGATATATGTCTATAGGACTGGTTTGTAACTGTTTATATAAACAATGAGTGAATTTAGCCTATACAGTGGTTTTCAAACCGTGGCTGTAGGGGTGTTTACTCTGTTGGAATTATGTCTATAGCACTATAGCCACACCAATACCATCCACGATTGAGCAAAATGTGGCTATAACCTATAGCCACAGTTTTAAACAATGCGTATATCCTTATTTTTCAGTAGTGATATCTCATAGACTCTTGGTGCTAAGGTGCAAAAAAATAACTTTTATACCACTCTGTCACGAACCGTCCTAGTGGGGACCATGTTGTGGCTCCCCAAGCTCACCTCCAATAGGCCAGGGAATGGTGACTAGTTCTGAGAATGAATATCATAATCATGGGAGGCCTTAGCCTATATACCTACACACTCACACACATCCAATCCTATAAAATTTAAAAATTTAGAAACAAAAAAACCATGCATACATAAATATAAATCCCATAAGCAGAGTATGAAAAGAATTAAAATAAAGTAAACAGGGACAAATACTGACCCTCCATGAAGTGTCTGAAACATAGGTCTAACCTGAAACAAAAAGTGACGGCTATCTAAAATACATAAGAACACACCTTAGTCTATCTAGTCTCACTATGAACCATCCGGTCCTAGTTCGATGATGAATTTTTCAAATGGTTGATCATAATCACAATACATGACACATGTGTTCAAATCCCCTGAAGGGGTGAGTATAAAAATACTAATTAGGACACTCCAAAACCACAAATCATAAAAAAGAAAATAAAGTCATATCTACATAGGTATATGTCTACAATACATATAACAAGAATTTATAGATATAATCAATAAAGACACATTCTATAGGTAAGTCACAACAATGGTAAACCAGTCCTAGGATTCTGTCTTAATGGTTCCACATAGAACTCATCCAGGAGAAAACAATCTTGAGTCTAATAGAATTGATGAAGTACATCTAACAGGTGATACTCATCAGGTCTCCTCATGAGAAAGAAAGAACACACTAATAGTCTGAATAGATATGATACTCAGACAAGGATCGCGACTAAGGACTTGTGGTGTTACTAACAAACTCAATCTAGATTAACACCCTATGTAGAGGATAGATGTCCGTGTAGTGTTGGTCATGTGGATACTAATAAATCTTCATACAGAATGAAGATGAATAGAGGATCTCACATCACTCCTCTTAGAGGGATTCCAATGACTCGATCCATGAAGTCTTGCTGATGGGATCACTATCTTAGGGGTATGAGATGATTCCATACTAACCTTTAGGGAATAGATTCTGGAAAAAATCCTAACAAAACATGAATGAGTCATTGAGGAAAAGAGTTCTAGTACATGTATAAATGACTACAGGACTTATAGCAGGGGTCATATGTCGTATCCCTTATACCCGGGTCCTTCCAATATAAATGGACATTGTCTTAAGTTCTGTCTGTATAGGGGAGTACGCATAGTGTAGGAAACCCATGTAATATATTCTATGTCCGTGTACTTTCCAAAGTACTTGGTGAGTCTCTAGGGAGATGTCATATTCCATGTAGGTTGAGCCACACATCATGTGATACTTATCTCCAAACCAAAACCGTATAATCCACTCAAGGGGGTGGGGCACACTTCCTGTAATCATAGATTACATTCCATGTGGATTAGGATTTTTTAGAACCCTAGGTTTGAGATCTACACATATCCTCCATCACTTGGACCTCTAAATTTAGATTCAACTTGATAGAAAAATATGGATCGGGCATCCTCGAGCCTAGCCATCACCGAGTGAACAATATTTGGGCCTTCGATCCCCTCATAAATTAGATCATTCACCATTCTTCATTACAAGCTGAAGAACACATAAATCATGTATCAACATTGTCCGATTCATCACCACATCCATCATTTCAACTCCGAAGATTAATTCTGACAACATATATATGATTCTGGATCATTTCACCAAGAAATGGGTTTCCAATGATCGATCAATCAATATTTTTCAAGTTGTGGGAAAATGTAAAAAACCCATTGAAAATATTTATTCCATAAATAATTGGGTGCGCATGCAATTCGATATATTTAATATTTTTCAAAAATTTATTTTGGGAATACCAAGCCACATAATCGCATGTGGTAATTGCGCCTAGTCTAAAAAATAATCCATATAATATCCAAAAATAAAACATGGAATATTTAAGACATTACAAAAGGACTCAACCAGTAGAGTCATATAGTATGAAGCCCATTTTTCATAACATAGAAGGGATGTAACATCATTGGGGTTCTCCCTTTACCATGCCCAAGATGAGCTTTATCAATTTAACACTAAAAAAAATCACCTATGGGAGAATTTCATGTTGATGTAAATTTCCACACAATCGATTTTAGCTGAGACACCCTATAAATCTGTCACTATCACACACCTTATCTTTAGGTCATACATGGGTGTTATAATGGGTTATGTTTCGAGGCCTTATTTACATAGTTTAAATATTTTTTATAAATAAAATATTTATTCTATAAATTTCATTTTAATAATACATTTTCTTTAAAAAAAATTAATTGAGATAAAATTGGATCATTTGTTTTTTCAGACCCAAATTGTACTTTTTATAAAATATAAATTTTTTATAAACAAAGGTATTATGAATGATATTTCTTTTAATAAAATAATATTAATTAATTAGCATTATTCAAATATAAATGACAAAATAATTTTTTTTATATCTGTGAAATTTTTTAAGTGTCTGAAATTTTACTATTCATTTCAACCAATTTTTTTAAATAAATAATGTTTTTTATAGTTAAAATTTAAAATTATCATGTTTATATAATTATTATGATAAAAGAAAAATCATTTATTAAAAATATTTTAAAAATTAGGTTAGGGTGAATTTGTAAAATAAATTTAAAATAATTTATATTTCAATGAATAGTAAAAACATTGTTTTGATATTTTGGTATGTTTGATGAATTTATAATTTTTTAATGATGATGTAATAATTAATTATCCAAAATTTATAAATTAAAATATGTTAATTATTAATATAATGTATTTTAATATATTTTAATCAATTTCCAAACATATAATTTACTTTCTAAAGTCCAAAATGAAAACGTTGACATTAAAAACATTATGTTTTTTAAAATTTTATTTTACATGAAAAAAGAATTAATATACCATGATTGTCAGTTATTTTAGGTTAAAAGAACTTAAAATATATCCGAAATTTCCAAAACCATGGGAAAAATATATCGTCAAGGCAATGGTTTTTTACTTTCCAAAACCACAATTTCCATGGATTATAGTTGGATATTATTAAACAAATCCTCCAGTTTTTATATAAATACCCACACATTTCTCCATTAATATTCACTCACAATACATCCTCCATGAATATATGGTAGAGTTTCCTCCCATTGAGTCCACCCAATATGTCCCTAATCCCATAAGGTTCTATTCGTCCAGATTTAGGAGTAACTCATTAAGGTAAGGGAATTATTCTCCCTTTCTCTTCAATTAAAGAACATATTTTCATATATGACTTCTAAATGATATTTGTAAGTTCTAATATTAATATTTTTATCATAACCTTACTTCCAATATTATTTTTTATCATTGGGAGGCCCTTTCACCATCTCATTTTACGCTGTTCTAAAACCACAATTTATACCCGATATGATGCTGAATTTACTTCTCAAAATTTTTATCTTCTCCTTAGGAAATTATATTTTATTATATTTTCCAAAAAAAATTAACTTCTTGTAGTATTATCCTAGATGTAAATATAATTTTTTTGGTGATTTATAGACATGAACCTTACACTCCCTTTTTATGGGATAACCATGACATAGTGATCTTGTGTTTAAGAACTTTTTAAACACCATGGTTTTGATAAGAAACCCACTGTTTATTCTCCACAAACTATTTATGATAGATTTTATTTTGATCTATATGTATCAAATTAATTAATAAATATTAAATTTGTTCCCTTATATCACTCTAATTTATTGGGTAAGGATTTTAATATCTATATATGACACGTTTTACGATACATTGGTGAATAACCTTGGTAAATTTCATTTATGAGACCTTGGTGACTAAAATTGGAGATATGATTATGAATATTTTAAATTTAATGTTGTATAAACATTTCAATTTTTCATGTCATGTTTATTAATATATACCTTATTTTTCTTTTCTCATGACTTAATGAAATTACTCTCATGTTTTTATTGATATTTTTTATGATCACCTGAAAAAACTTTCCCCTTACTGGGCCTCACGCTCACCTCTTTCTTTTTTATGTGTGCCTATAGAATATTAGATATGGTTAATGTACTTTATATGGACGCATGAGTATGTATTTAAGTGGATTTAGAAGTATTTTATATGTTTTCATTTATTATGTACCTTATTTAAAGGAAACTAAAGATTAAAAGATCCTTTGTATGCACCATGTAATGAAAATTTATTTAATAAAAGGCTGGATTCCAAAGTTGATATCAAAATATTGTCTAGTTATTTGTGGAAATTAAGATTTGAAATATTTATGAACAACCCTAGAGAAAATTTTAAATATAGGAAAACATCCTGGTATTTTGGTGAAGTATTATGAAATAAGTATTCAAGTAAATAAATCCTTGTCAAGACACATAAAGTGGATGTGGTAATGGAACATATGAATTTATGGGTAACACCGAAAAACCCTTCTTTGAGATACACTCAAGTAGAAACTGGTGCATGATAATTGGTTGTGATGCACTCCCGGTTTGACACTCCCAGGTTAAATGTCAAGTTAATAAAAAAAATATTATGAACCATTATAGTAGATTTATATAAAATTTACTTGTTGTTAAGGTATAATATATATAAGAATAATGTTTTAAGAGATATAACTCCTTCAGAATTATATGATTCTTAAAATAAAAAATTTTATAACTGAGGTTTTCTTATTTTAGAAGTGATAAGAGACAAGATGAAGCACTTAAATGATGATCGCAATGGACCATGCACTGATGAACCTCCGATGGAAGCTATAATAGAAAAATTCATGTGAAATATGAATCAAATAACTAAAGTTATGAAAAATAATGTAAATCATGTCAATATATTAGATTCACCTTGAATAGAAAAAACATATTATTGAGTCCTTTATGCATCAATGACCGCCTTCTTACAGTGGATCTACTGACACATTGATCACTAAGAAATGGATATTCTCTATATAAAATAACTTTACTGTACTGCATTTTTCAGATAAGATAACATTACCCTTGTTTTATACCACTTTGGTGGAGAAGATGATCAATAGTGGACACCGATTAAAAACACAATGACAGTAAGGGATATTGATGATATAGAGTGGGAAGAGTTCTATGGAATTTTTTCAATAAATATTTCACCTATTTGATGAGATCAAAAAGGGATAAGTCATTCCTAGAACTGAAGTAGAAGAAAAATGAATCAGTGGTAATATATAAGATGAACTTTACAATACATTCTCATTACATCCCAAGATTTTGTAAGGTCCCCAATTGAATGGTTGATGGATTCATAAGTGTAATAAGACCCCATCTAGAGTGGAATCTATCTAATTGAAATTTTTACAACTATGATGAGATCCTACAGAGTGCTATAACGATTGAGATGGAGTTTAGAGGGATGTAGTGGTCACATAAATCAATTGTAAAGATGTGATATTTTGAGCCAACCATGGGGAGGAACATTGATCACAGAAGAGGTGGTAATAATGTGAAACTTACCACATGATTGAAATGTGGGAAGAATAATTCATGAAACTACTTTAGTAGGTATGGAAAATGTTACAAGTGTTGAATATATGGTCATATAACTCATAACTATCATAGTGAGGTGAAGCCTAAACTTCTCAACACTAATGAAAAATGGTAGCTGGTTTAGGCCCAATGTGAAGTCCAACGCTTTAATTGTATAAATATTTGGATCTTTTCCAATTACTGTCTAAATCCTAAGACAATGAATTGAAGTCACCATCAACATCAGTATAGGTCAAGGCATCAAGTTCCAGAATTTTCTATCATGAAGACTGAAGTGGAAGATCAAATTGATGTGGTTGTAGGTACACTCATTGTTATCTCAAAGCTAGAAAGTACATTTATTGATTATAGTTCTACTCATTTGTTTATTTAATCCCTGCTTTCAATGAATATTGAATCAATCCCTGAACTCATAGAAGTATAGTAATCACTCAAGACTTCTAGAGAGAATAACCAAGTATCAACAACATATAGAAACTCTAGTATTAACTTTGGAAAGAATAGTCTCATCGAAAATCTAGTAGTCATTCACATGTTATAATTCTACACTATACTAGGGATGGACTGGCTCTCAAAGTATAATTCTAATATCAACTAAAGAAGAAAGGAAATATCAGTTGTCTTGAATGGATAACCTATAGTTATTTTTAATGGAGTGTTACCTAGACTTAATATTTTTATAGAAGGACCTCTATTAGAATTATTTATAGATATTTATAGTGAAGTGGAAGAAGTAAATTAAATTATAATAATGTAAAATTTTCATTTCGTTCAGGAATACATTGACTTATTTCTATAGGAGTTACCTAGAAATACTTTATAAAGATAGGTAGACTTATTCATTGAACTCATTCCAGGATCCAAAACAATATCAAAGACTGTGTATATAATAGAAAATGTGGAGCTAGAGGAATTAATGAAAAAACTTCAAGATCTTTTAGATAAGGGATTTATCTAAACAATTGTGTCTCCTTGGGAAGAACCTATACTCTTTGTGAAGAATAAGGAAAGATCAAGGCATCTAGGCATGCAATATTAACAACTTAATGAGATCACATTAAATAACAAGTACTGTCTCATAAGAATTAATGATTTATTTTACTAGCATCGTGGGGCTCAATTATTTTCCAAGATTAATCTTTGAAATGATTATCATCAATTAAGGGTGATGAAAGAAGTTTTTATAAACACTTCATTTCGATCAAAATAAGGGAATTATGATTGTATTTTTATTCCTTAGTCTTGAGTAAATCTCCTGCAATATATATATTGATTTCATGAATATTGTCTTTAAGGAATACCTTTATACATTTTTGGTAGTTTTCATTAATATTATTCTAATATATTAAAAAAATCATGAGGAGACTGAGGACTATTTATGGGTTATATTGAAAACTCTAAGGAAGGAGAGGCTATTTGGAAATTTCAGTAAATGAGAATTTTGGGTACAAAATTTGGTTTATTTGGGAATATTGTAACCAATTAAGGAATATTAGATGACCCTACCAAAGAAAAAAATTTTGCAGAGTGGCCTCAGCCTAAAATAGTAACTATGAATTTTTTATTCTTTGTTTTAGCAGGATATTATTGGAGGTTTGTGAAAAAAATCACAACTTTCTAACACAATACCCAAGTTAACTAGAAAAGGGGATAAGTTCATAAAGCTAAAGGAGTGTCAAGAAAATTTCTATGAATTGAAGAAGAGATTGGTTACCGCACCTATGTTAACTCTACCATAAATCAGAGAAGGATTCATTATTCTTATCGAGGAATCTCTTTAAGGGATTGGGTGTGTACTCATAAAAAATGACACGGTGATTGCTAATTCATATCGATAGTTAAAGCCTAATGAGAAGAATTATCCTATCGATAGACTAGGAGATATTTGGTTTTTTATTCTCTACAAATATGGATTCACTATCTTTTTGAGGAGAAATGTGATATATACACATACCACCATAGTTTGAAGTACATATTAATGATAAAGAAATTGAAAATGAGAAAAAGTAGACTGTTGGAAGTACATAATGACTGTGAATATTAAATTCATTATCACCTCATAATAGAAAACAAAGTCGTTGATGAATTAAGAAGGAAAGACCCTATTGTGCTGGGTGTGATGGGGTTCAAGGGTATCCATTGATCAAGGACCTCATAAAGTCATACATGGGATTCATGAGGGAAGGGACATCATCAATCCAATCCCAAATGATTTTACAACTATTATTTCTAGATAATATCAATAAATCTCAATGATAAAATTCTTGGTTTCATAGAATGATATAGGATGTGAAGAATGGGATGTTTTATATGTTCGATATTGATCAAGAAGGTGTACTAAAATTTCATTCAAGGATATGTGTTCCATCTATTCTAGAGATAATGAAATAACTAATAGATGAATCATATATATCTACATTCTCTATACATCATGGAATCATGGAAATGTATAGGGACCTTCGTGATCATTATTGGTGGAATAATATGAAAAGGGATATTTCTAACTACACTACAAGGCCCTTAGTATTTTAGTAGGTGAACGCATAGTGAAAAATTACTAAAGGGGTATTACAACCACTATCGATACCAACATGGAAGTGGAAAAATATCACTATGTAATTCATCACTAGTCTCCCAATAACATCAATATGAAACAATTAAATACTAGTTATAGTAGACTGACTCAGCAATACTTCCCATTTTATCACTATTTGGGAAGATTTCTCATTTAAACGAACTTCCAAGATATACATAAAGGAAGTTGTGAGGATTCGTGGGGTGCCAAATTTTGTTATTTATTATCATGATCCAAGGTCCACATCAAAATTTTAGAGAAGTATTCAATATTCTATGAATAAAAAATTGAATTTCAATTCGATCGGTCACCCTCGAATAGATGACCAATTTGAAAGGAATATTCATACACTCAAGGACATACTGAGAACATGATTAGTGGAAATTAATGGTGTATGGTATAAACACAACCCATTATATGAGTACTCATACAATAATATCTTATACTCAAGTATTAAAATAGAAACCTATAATGGTATTTATGGGAAGCAATGTAGAACTCAACCTTTTTTGGGATGATGTTGGTGAGAGAAAGATGCTCGGGCCTGATTTTGTAAAAAAGATGATAGAAAAGGTTCTTTTCATCCAACAACACATAATCAAAGCTCAGAGTCGATAGAAGATATATGCTAAGCTAACTACATTGGCCCCTATGAAATCATTGATCACATTAGGGCAATGGCCTATCGTCATTCACTTCTACCAAATCAATCTCAAGTTCATGATGTATTCCATTTATCTCTCTTGAAGATGTAAACAGAAAACCCTTCACATGTAGTGAATATGGAGGTGGTATAGCCGGATCCTGACCTCTCTTATCGGGAGCGTCCAATTGAGATCATGGATTACAGAGATAAGTTTCTGTGCAACAAGACTAACCACCTTATCAAAGTGTTGTGGATGAACCATAAATATGAAGAAGAGATATAAGAACCAGATGAGACAATGAGATAGAAGTACCCACACCTTTTCTAAAATGAGTGAATGATTTTGAAATTTTGGGTATGAAATGTCATAAGGGGGGAGGAATGGTACTATCCAGACCATTTAAATTATTTTATTATCATAAAAATGTGTGTTATTTTGTTTTACACAACAAAATAATATCTCCTTAATAATGAAGTAGTGTTTTTAGAGTATAAAGAGAAGTGTGACCATCATGTTTTGACCATTATATGAGAATTAGTGGAATATGAAAATTGATTATTATTTCAATTGGAAAATATACTATTGTTAAAAATTTTAACATTATAATTACTATTTCTAAGTAGAAATCGAAATGGAAAATTAATGGTGAAGGGGGAAGCGACATCCTCAACCAGTAGATTCATGTCAGGTAGCCCATTTGTTAGAACCTGGGAGGGAGGTAGGATAAATGGAATTTTCCCATGACCAAGACCAAGTCAATATTCAACAGGTGAAAATAGAAGTAAATCTCTTATAGGATAAGTTCATGTTAGTGTAAATTACCAGTCGGTCGATGTTAGTCGAGCCACCCCATGAATCTATCACTATCACATACATTACTCTTAGGCGTACATGAGTGTAATTATAACAACCCATACTTTACATACATTGTTAATACTTCAAAATTGAAGCATACTTATTACAACATATAACAAAAACCATGAAAGGACCGTATAGGTATAGTGTCTTTAGAAACTGGGAAACATAAACAACTAGTTCATAAAGCATCAACTTTTCCTCCCACTTATTTCATCATATCTAGAGTCCCTTTTTGGTATATCCTACTTAATAACCTTCTTCCTGACCTGGGGAAATAAAACATACAAAATAGGGTGAGCTCAAATGCTCAGCAAGGGAAAATAAAGGAAATAAAAATCATATCGTGTCTTTTTGAAAATCATAACCTGCAAAAGAGATCATAATATCTTAACATGGAATAAATCATAGAAGTGAAAATGAGATCCCCATAATCATAACATAAAAATTTAAACTTTGTGGCATGCACACATAATCATGGAAAATCATTTCTCGTTAGTCATGACTCATTTCCAAGACTATCTTAGCGGACAAAGTCCATTTCTGAACCGAGTTCACTCCTTGTTTCAGTCCTGTATCACTGAACCGAAATAACCTTCCGTTCCAGCCATGTCTATCTCATTAGATATAAATCTTTACCCAATTCATTGGAGGGAGATATAGGTCCCACCCATCTTATAATGAATCCTTTCTTATGTGTGCCACATAATCATAAATCATACATCATCGCATAACACATGTAACAAAAATGGGATTCTTGAAACATCATGACATCATAAAACAAATCATATAAGGTAAATGACTTCATAAAAATAATTCCCTCAAAACATAATCAAATCAATGTAATAATAGGGATAAAAACAGAACCCTTTATTATCTAAGATGGAAAATAATTTTGATAAAATACTTGAACTCCATTCTTGAGGAAAATATCCTTTCTTCTTCAAAAACATTTTTCCTTTCTTAACATGTCATACAAATTTAAACTTAAAGAAGTTGATTAAAAATAATCTTGAAAACTTGTAAAGGAAGCTTCTTGGAAATAATTATTTAAAAATACATTCATGCCGTATAATTTAAAAAAAACATTCTTCGTACTTTTGTCGGAAAAGTCAAAAAGTACCTCGTATGAAAAACGACAAAAGATTCCTTTCATATCTTTTACTAAAAACACACCGAAGGGTAAAATTGGATATAAAATATTGTAGAAGGATGGAAATAATATTACATATTTAGGGAACATGGATGTGGATGATAAAATACACCCCAGTAATTACCAAAGTAAAAACAATCTCGCATAAAAGTGAGATTGTGATATTTTCCCTTACCTTAGGTCTGATTTGCTTTGTACGTGTCTGAAGCTCCTGTATAATGGTTTAAATAATGTTATTGATTTATTCCAGAATCATACATATTTATATGATATCATATATGGTCATATTCTTAGCTTCTTATTAGTAATATTTCATTGTTACTTGTTACTTGGGTCTTTATTGCCTTTTGTTCTTATGCGAGTTTTGCCGAATAAATTCTTATTCTTATTTTAAGGTTATAGATACCTTATATCCAGAATGGTATTAGTGTAACATATATCATATTTATTCATTCAATTCATTTATATAATTACTATGTAATGATGATCATGTAGAACGAGTCGCATCACATTGTGGAGACGGTATTCCGTACGTACGCATGAGCGATGATATTGTTCCCATGATCGTGGAATTGTATTTAAGTGTATTTATACTATTTCAGTATAAATATCACTTTATAATAATCATATATAGTTACTCATTACACCATTATACCCATCCTTGTAAGGTGATGGTGGAAAATAGATTACACCACGGCGTGGAGACGGTATTCCGTACGTTCGCACGCGCGGTGATTTCATTTTTCCGTAGGATGGATAGAAGGTGAATTAGGTTTGTTTCATATTTATAATAAAATATCAGTATGTAATTAATACTGATGTTATTACTTTATCATGAAACAACTAAAGAAGAATAAGTTGAAGAAGAAAGAAATTGAAAAGATCGGTAATGGATATTACCTCTTCTTTGAAACGCCTCTTTGAATCCTCCACTTAGGGAACTAAGATTGGTCTTTGAAGAAGACCAGGACCTCTAGGATTATTCTAGGGAAGTGGAGAAGGGATTTTGGTAGGGGTTGGCCGAGCTTGAGTTCTCAAATTGGTGTGAGGAGGAGGGGGAGGAGGTGCCCTTTTATAAGGGAGGAGAGGGGAACCTTAGGAATATCTCAAAATATTATTTTATATTAAAGTCAAAATCGGTTTATAATGGTTCCAAATGGTCTTATTTCGAAGCTAAAGTGGGGATGGGTCTAAATCCTATCAACCAATAGGATTTATACAAGTTTTGGTTGTTATTTTAACCTTATCAATTAGATTTAACTCTAAGTTAAATAATTTAACTTTTACCGTGTCTTTTTGTTTTCTTACATTATATGGTTAATACACATACTATAACATGCCAAACGAACCCAAAATTGTTTATTATTAATATATATATCTTTATATAAGTCATGTGGCCGAACCTTAGATTTTTAGTAATAAAATAACAATTAATAATATAATATTTGATTTAAAAACTATTTTGTGTCAATTTTGACACTATTTGATATATGATTTTTGTGAAAGTCATAACAGAATTATATGTTCTAACCAAGTTGATTAAATAAACACTAATATATCATAGTAACCTATAAAATTAGTGTAATTCATAAAAAGTCTCAAATTACATTTATTTTAGCATTTATAACATCAATTATGTTAACATTTCCTTAAAAGGGAAATTACTGCATCATCGTTGTGTCATAAATAAATTAATTTATTTAAAGTCTAAAAATTATAAATAAAATATAATTATGTAGGAAATATTTTTAGATTTCTAATGAATATTTATAGTCGAATTTATCTTATGTATAACCCCATATTAAAAAAAATTTAGTTATTAAACTTTGATTTTAACTATTTTAACAATTCATTAAATAAAATAATATTAAATGTCATAACCTAATCCAAGTGGACCTAAATAGTCATATTATATTCATAAGGTTGTTTTTGGTCGAATTACACTTATCCAATAGATTTAGGACATGTGTTAGGGTAATAGTAATATCATATTTACCCTTAGTTACCCTATTTACTATTAACCGCGGTAAAAAAAGTAAAAAGTTACTATTCACCAAAAAATTATTTTTATCTCATTGAACCACATTTTACTTACTGATATCAACCGTGTCTATCGGATTTTCGAAATTCCATTCACAGAATCGGTAAAATTATGTTTTATGCAAAATTCAGTTTTTAACCTACCACTTAGTGGTTTCACTATTTATCAAAAATTGAAAGTTTTCCGAAAAATTCCAAAATTTCACCCTAGGCTAATTTCGATATTCCGAATCCAAAAATGAAGTCCATTTTGAAAAATAAAATTTATAAAATTTCATAAAGTGGTTATTACTATTCATAATGGCTAGTTTTAATAATATTTTAATAGCATATCGTTGTTTAGTGAAACTCGGTATTGAGTACGACGCAAGCTATCGAGGAAGGTCGCGATTTCGTGTAAAACAAGCCAAGCAAGTGTTGTGTAGAAAAATATTCCTTTGATGATTTATATAACCTAAAAGTATCGGGTGTTACATTCTACCCCCCATAAAAAGAATTTCGCCCTCGAAATTCGTCACTTTGTAACAAACATATGAGGATACTTTTCCCTCATCATATCCTCAAGCTCCCATGTAGCTTCTTCAAGTTGGTGGTTCCTCCATAAAACTTTCACCAATCAAGTGGTCTTGTTTCGTAGGACTTTTTCGCTACGATCCAGAATCTCTATCGATTGTTCTTCATAAGAAAGATCTTGCTCCAGCAGTACAACTTCTGAGCTGAGTACATGTGAAGGATCAGGTATGTACTTTCTCAGGAGAGATACATGGAACACATCGTGAACTTGAGAGAGATTCGGTGGAAGCGCCAATCGGTAAGCTACCTTTCCAACACGATCCAGTATTTCGAAAGGACCGATATATCTAGGGCTCAACTTCCCCTTCTTTCCAAATCTCATAACCCTCTTCCAGGGAGATATTCATAAGAACACTTTATCACCCACTTCAAACTCTAGGTCTTTTCTTCGGTTGTCGGCATAACTTTTCTGTCGACTCTGAGATGCTCTTATGTGTTGTTGAATAGATCTGACCTTTTCTGCCATTTCATCAACGAGATCAGTTCCTAATAGCTTTCTTTCCCCAACTTCATCCCAGCAAGTTGGAGTCCTGCATTTCTTTCTATAGAGAGCTTTATAAGGAGCCATCTGAATACTGGAGTGAAAGCTATTATTATAAGAAAATTCCACCAAAGGTAGGTGTGGATCCCAACCTCCTTTGAAATCCATAGAGAAAGCTCTCAACATATCTTCTAGGGTTTGAATTGTTCTCTCAGACTGACCGTTTGTCTGAGGATGATAAGCAGTGCTGAAACTCAACTCTGTATCCAGAGTATGCTGAAGACTTCGCCAGAAATTCGAGGTAAATCTCGGATCCCGATCAGATATAATAGAAAGTGGTACTCCATGCAATCTTACCACTTCCTTTACAAAAATCCTGGCAAGCTGATCCAGAGAGAAATCCTCTCTAATAGCAATGAAGTGTGCAGACTGTGTAAGACGATCAACTATGACCCAGATAGCATTATTTCCTTTTGGATGTTTTAGGAAGTCCTGTGACAAAGTCCATAGTGATGTTTTCCCATTTCCATTCGGGTATGGGTAATGGTTGTAACATCCCCTTAGACTTCTGTCTCTCAGCTTTAACTTGTTGACAAACCAAGCATCGAGAGACATATTCAGCAACATCTCCTTTCATTCCATCCCACCAGAAGTACTCTTTCAGGTCCCTATACATCTCCGTGCTTCCAGGATGAATAGATAATGAAGAACTATGAGCTTCATCCAGCAGCTCCTTTTTTAATTCGGGGATTGGAGGAACACAAACCCGATTACTAAACTTTATTATCCCATCACAATCAAGGTTGAATTCAGGAACATTTCTCACCTTCTTTTGTAACTCGACATCTTCTTTCTGTGCCTATTTAATCTTCACATGTATATATGGTTGAAGATTCATTTGAGAAAGATAAGATTTTCCCCCTTCCATTATAATTCCAAGATACATCCTTTGTAAATCCATAAATATTGGATTTTTGTGATCCTCATTGTGGATAAACTAGCATGGTCTTGTCGACTTAATGCATCTGCCACCTTGTTTTCTTTCCCAGGGTGGTAATGGATTGAGCAGTCATAATCCTTAATCAGCTCCAACCATCTTCTTTGACGCATATTCAGCTCCTTTTGTGTGAAAATATACTTTAAACTTTTATGATCAGTATAAATATCACACCTTTCACCATAAAGGTAATGCCTCCAAATCTTTAATGCAAAGATTACCGCAGCTAACTCCAAATCATGTGTTGGGTAATTTTGCTCACGGATTTTCAACTGTCGTGAGGCATAAGCTATCACCATATCATTTTGCATAAGAACACACCCCAATCCCTTCTTGGATGCATCACTGTAGATCACAAACCTTTCTCCACTACAAGGAAGTGTGAGCACAGGTGCACTGGATAACCTTCTTTTCAACTCCTTGAAATTCTCTTCACATTCCTCTGTCCAAACAAACTTAACTCCTTTCCGAGTCAACTTGGTGAGTGGATTAGATAATCGTGAAAAATATTTACAAAACGTCGATAATATCCAGCCAAACCAAGAAAACTTCAGATCTCAGTTACTGTTGTTGGTCTCGACCATCTTTCGATAACCTCTGTTTTTGCTGGATCCACAGATATCCCCTCTTTTGAGATTATGTGACCCAAAAATGCAACTTTTTGAAGCCAAAATTCACACTTGGTAAATTTGGCATAAAGCTTCTCCTTTCTCAGGGTCTTCAATATAATTCTCAAGTGATCTTCATGATCTTCCTTGCTCTTTGAATAGAAAAGAATATCGTCTATAAAGACTACCACAAGTTGATCAAGATAGTCTCTAAAGACTCTATTCATCAGATCCATGAAGATAGCAGGGGCATTAGTAAGACCAAATGGCATCACTATAAATTCATAGTGTCCATACCTTGTACGGAAAGCCGTCTTTGGTATATCCTCTCTTTTGACCCTTAATTGATGATACCCTGAATGAAGATCAATCTTGGAAAATTATTGAGCTCCGCGTAGTTGGTCAAATAAGTCATCAATGCGTGGGAGAGGATATTTTTTCTTGATAGTGATCTTGTTAAGTTCTCGATAATCAATGCAGAGTCTCGTTGATCCATCTTTCTTCTTAACAAATAGAACAGGTGCTCCCCAAGGTGACGCACTAGGGCGTATGAATCCCTTATCAAGACTCTCTTGGAGTTGCTTCTTCAATTCCTGCAACTCAATTGGGGCCATTCTATAAGGTGTCTTTGAAATAGGCAAAGCACCCGGTACGAGTTCTATTGAAAACTCAACTTCACGATTTGGTGGAAGACCCGGTAATTCCTTCGGAAAGACATCATCAAACTACCGTAACATGGGCATATTCTTAATCGCGAGTTTCTCACCAACCATTTGAGATAAATAACTTTCGTTTAGTGGAATCAATACCCATAAAATGGAAGAAATTTCCACTGGAAGGTTATGTTCATCCTTGCATTGATAGACGATCATAGATTGATCTGGAATATGAAATGTGGCTTCCCTTCTTTGGCAATTGATATGAGCTCTGTATAAAGAAAACCAATCCATGCCAAGAATCACATCGAATTCCACTAAAGGAAGGATCACCAGATTTGCAGGAAGAAATTTCCCACAAACTTCGATCGGAGAAGAATTATAAACTTTTGATGCGATTGATGTGCCATTAGGTGTTGTCACAGCTAACTCAACATCTAATTTTTGATGTAATATAGTGATACCCTTAGAAAATTCTTCAGAAACAAAAGAGTGGGTGGATCCAGAATCAAATAAAACATTTTCTACTGTAGAGTGGATGGTAAGTGTACCTTTCACCACTTCGTTATCATACTCCACATCGCTGATAGAAATTGCATGTGACTTTCCTTTGTCTTTATCCTTAATAGTTTGTTGACGCCGACCATCATCATCAACCCTTGGATTTGGGCATTGATTGGCATAATGCCCCATCTCCTTGCACTTGAAACATTGATGTTTAGTAGGTTTATTCTGTGTATCCCTTCCTTTGTTTGCATCATTAGACATCTTCTTCCCATTATCGCGGCATTCAAATGCCCGATGACCTTCCTTTACACATTTGAAACATTTACTTGTCCCTTTAAGACAACTCCCTCCATGTTTCTTTCCACACTTTGATCATAAGGGAAAGCTCATCTTCTTTTCAGTGTGCTCTTTAGATTTTCCTTTGAATTCCATTTTCCTCTTCTTATCAAACCCATATGACTGATGGGTTACTCCAATCTCCATCTCGACTTTGAGAGCACATCGAACGATTTCCTCGTAGCTATTGAAGTCCCTTATGGCTAATGCCCTTCAAAGACTTGGTTTTAAGCCACTAAAGAATCGATCGATCTTACTCTCTGGTTGGATAAAAATACCAGAAGCGTACCTTGCAAGTCTTGTAAAATTTGCTTCATAGGTACCAACAGATTCATCATCCCTTTGCTTTAGTTCAAGAAACTCTTTCTCCATCTTTGTTCGGAGAATACGAGGGAAGTACTTATTGAAAAATAATTTTTTGAACTCATCCCATTCCATGGACTCAATTTCATCCCATTGCCTCGTATTCTTAATAAGATTCCACCATTGATCAGCATCTCCTTCCAAACGATACACTGCTAGGATGACTTTATCATGTTCAGAACATTGAAGAACTGAAAATATCTTTCTAGTAGTACTAATCCATTGTTCAGTAACTAATGGATCAGTAGACCCGCTGAAAGAAGGTGGACGATGCCTCATGAAGGATTCAACATAATGTTGCTCCTTCCTTTGCTCATTTGGAAGTCCTGCAAGATTCATAGCTTGAGAAAGTTGTGTGAGCATGGCTACAAGATTTTGCATTCCGGCTCCCATGTCGTTTGGTTGCTCAGGGGGACAATCATTGCATTGCCCATCGCATTCCGCATTAACACGGTTCCTTCAGGTTCCAGCCATTGACTAAAACCAATAAGAATAGTGTGAGAAACACTGATTATAATAGGAAAACCACATAATTCAAGAATAAAATTTTCATGCTTAAGGTCTTATCCTCGATTATTCATGGCCATTTCTAAAACACTAATATTGTGTTCTATGCTTAGACTTATCCTTAGGGTTCTTACTAAGGCTTTCACATCCTAGTTTCCAAAGGTTGACTATACCTTTCCTCTAATACCAACTATAACGACCCATACTTTACATACATTGTTAATACTTCAAAATTGAAGCATACTTATTACAACATATTACAAAAACCACAAAAGTACCGTATAGGTATAGTGTCTTTAGAAACTGGGAATCATATACAACTGGTTCATAAAGCATCAACTTTTCCTCCCACTTATTTCATCATATTTAGAGTCCCTTCTTGGCATATCCTACTTAATAACCTTCTTCCTGACCTGGGGAAAGAAAACATACAAAATAGGGTGATCTCAAATGCTCAGCAAGGGAAAATAAAGGGAAAAAAATCATATCGTATCTTTTTTAAAATCATAACCTGAAAAAGATATCATAATTTATTAACATGGAATAAATCATAGAAGTGAAAATGAGATCCCCATAATCATAACATAAAACTTGAAACTTTGTGACATGCACACATAATCATGGAAAATCATTTCTTGTTAGTCATGACTCATTTCCAAGACTATCTTAGCGGACAAAGTCCATTTCTGAACCGAGTTCACTCCTAGTTTCAGTCCTGTATCACTGAACCGAAATAACCTTCTGTTCCAGCCATGTCTATCTCATAAGATATAAATCTTTACCCAATGCATTGGAGGGAGATATAGGTCCCACCCATCTTATAATGAATCCTTTCTTATGTGTGCTACATAATCATAAATTATACATCATCGCATAACACATGTAACAAAAATGGGATTCTTGAAACATCATGACATCATAAAACAAATCATATAAGGTAAAGGACTTCATAAAAATAATTCCCTCAAAACATAATCAAATCAATGTAATAATAGGGATAAAAACAGAACCCTTTATTATCTTATATGGAAAATAATTTTGATAAAACACTTGAACTCCATTCTTGAGGAAAATATCCTTTCTTCTTCAAAAACATTTTTCCTTTCTTAACATGTCACACAAATTTAAACTTAAAGAAGTTGATTAAAAATAAACTTGAAAACTTGTAAAGGAAGCTTCTTGGAAATAATGTTTTAAAAATCCATTCATGTCGTATAAGTTAAAAAAACATTCTTTGTACTTTTGTCGGAAAAGTCAAAATGTACCTCGTACGAAAAACGAAAAAAGATTCCTTTCATATATTTTACTAAAAACACACTGAAGGGTAAAATTGGATATAAACTATTGTAGAAGGATGGAAATAATATTACATATTGAGGGAACATGGACGTGGATGATAAAATACACCCCAGTAATTACCAAAGTAGAAACAATCTCAAATAAAAGTGAGATTGTGATATTTTCCCTTACCTTAGGTCCGATTTGCTTTGTACGTGTCCAAAGCTCATGTATAATGGTTTAAATAATGTTATTAACTAATTAAATAATCATACATATTGATATGATATCATATATGGTCATATTCTTAGCTTCTTATTAGTAATATTTCATTGTTACTTCTTACTCAGGTCTTTATTGCCTTTTGTTCTTATGCGAGTTTTGCCGAATAAATTCTTATTCTTCTTTTAAGTTTATAGATAACTTATATCCATAATGGTATTAGTGTAACATATATCATATTTATTCATTCAATTCATTTATATAATTACTATGTAATGATGATCATGTAGAACGAGTCGCATCACATCGTGGAGACGGTATTCCGTACGTACGCACGAGCGATGATACTGTTCCCATGATCGTGGAATTGTATTTAAGTGTATTTATACTATTTCAGTATCAATATAAATTTATAATAATCATATATAGTTACTCATTACACCATTATACCCATCCTTGTAAGGTGATGGTGGAAAATAGATTACACCACGGTGTGGAGACGGTATTCCGTACGTACGCACGCGTGGTGATTTTATTTTTCCGTAGGATGGATAGAAGGTGAATTAGGGTTGTTTCATATTTATAATAACATATCAGTATGTAATTAATACGTATGTTATTACTTTATCATGAAACAACTAAAGAAGAAGAAGTTGAAGAAGAAAGAAATTGAAAAGATCGGTAATGGATATTACCTCTTCTTTGAAACGCCTCTTTGAATCCTCCACTTAGGGAACTAAGATTGGTCTTTGAAGAAGACCAGGACCTCTAGGCTTATTCTAGGGAAGTGGAGAAGGGATTTTGGAAGGGTTTGTCCGAGCTTGAGTGCTCAAATTGGTGTGAGGAGGAGGGGGAGGAGGTGCCCTTTTATAAGGGAGGAGAGGGGCACCTTAGGAATATCTCAAAATATTATTTTATATTAAAGTCAAAATCAGTTTATAATGGTTCCAAAGGGTCTTATTTCTAAGATAAAGTGGGGATGGGTCTAAATCCTATCAACCAATTGGATTTAGACAAGTTTAGGTTATTATTTTAACCTTGTCAATTAGATTTAACTCTAAGTTAAATAATTTAACTTTTGCCGTGTCTTTTTGTTTTCTTACTGTATATGGTTATTACACTTACTATAACATGCCAAACGAACCCCAAATTGTTTATTATTAATATATATATCCTTATCTAAGTCATTTGGCCGAACCTTAGATTTTTAGGAATAAAATAACAATTAATAATATAATATTTGATTTAAAAACTATTTTGTGTCAATTTTGACACTATTTGATATATGATTTTTGTGAAAGTCATAACAGAATTATATGTTCGATCCAAGTTTATTAAATCAACACTAATATATCATAGTAACCTAGAAAATATTGGAATTCATAAAAAGTCTCAAATTAAATTTATTTGATCATTTATAATATCAATTATGTTAACATTTCCTTAAAAGGGTAATTACTACATCATCGTTGTGTCATACATAAATTAATTTATTTAAAGTCTAAAATTTATAAATAAAATATCATTATGTAGGAAATCTTTTAAGATTTCTATTGAATATTTATAGTGGAATTTATATTATGTATAACCCCATATTAAAAATGTTTTAGTTATTAAACTTTGATTTTAACTATTTTAACTATTCATTAAATAAAATAATATTAAATGTCATAATCTAATCCAAGTGGACCTAAATGGTCATATTATATTCATAAGGTTGTTTGGTCGAATTACACTTATCCAATAGAATTAGGACATGTGTTAGGGTAACAGTAATATCATATTTACCCTTAGTTACCCTATTTACTATTAACCGCGGTAAAAAAAGTAAAAAGTTACTATTCACCAAAAAATTATTTTTATCTCATTGAACCACATTTTACTTATTGATATCAACCGTGTCTGTCGGATTTTCGAAATTCCATTCACAGAAGCGGTAACATTAAGTTTTATGCAAAATTCAGTTTTTAACCTACCACTTATGGTTTCACTATTCATCAAAAATTGAAAGTTTTCAGAAAAATACCAAAATTTCACCCTAGGCTAATTTCGATATTCCGAATCCAAAAATGAAGTCCATTTTGAAAAATAAAATTTATAAAATTTCATAAAGTGGTTATTACTATTCATAATGGCTAGTTTTTATAATATTTTAATAGCATGTCGTTGTTTAGTGAAACTCGGTATTGCGTACGACGCAAGCTATCGAGGAAGGTTGCGATTTCGTGTAAAAAAAGCCAAGCAAGTGTTGTGTAGAAAAATATTCCTTTGATAATTTATATAACATAAAAGTCTCGGGTGTTACAGTAATAATGGGATATTTCAAGGCCATAGTAACTTATAGTTTAATTACAATTTATAAAAACATTTTTTATCCCATCAACAACATTTCAAGAATAGTTTTTCTTAAATAAAATATAGGTTTAATTGAGGGGAATTGGATAAATTTATTTTTCAGACACAATTTGTTCTTTTCATAAAAGATATAAATTTTAATAATAAACCATGGTAATCAGAATTTTATTTATTTTAGTTAAATACTTTGATAAAAATACCATTATTTAATTATAAATGATAAAATAATTTTACTAAGTCTATGAATATTATTATGTGTCAGAAATTTTACTATATATTCCAAACTGTTATTTTTTATAATAAGATTTTTTATTGTTAAAAGGTAAAATTATCATATTTAGTGAATTATTATGATAAATAAACAATATTTTGGAAATAAATTTTTTTTAATTATGTTTGGGTAAATTTTTGGTAATTTTACAAAATACATTACTTTTGCGTGAAGAGTAAAAATACAGTTTTGGGTTTTTCACTTTTTTTAATCTCTTCAGAATTATGTCGTAATGATGTAATAATTAAATCACCACAATCCATCACATAATATATATAATTTTTTGAATATCTAGTATTTTAATTTATTTTACTCATTTTCCAAAACTTTAATTTACTTTCCAATGTATAAAATGGAAACTCTAACATTAAAAACATTAATTTGTGAAAGTTTGTTTTTCCTTGACAAAAGAAGTAATATAATATTATTCTCCATTCTTTTTTGTTAAAATAACTTATAATATGACCCAAATTTCCAAAACTATGGGTAAAAACCATGGTCAAGAAAATGATTTTTCATTTCCTACAACCTTGATTTCCATGGCATGTATTTGGAACTTATTAAACAACTCCTCCACTTTTTAATTAAACAACCACTAATTTATCCATTTAATTTTACTTAGAATACATCATCCACAAATATCTGGTATTTTGTACTCCCATGTACTTCCCCTAGTGTGTCCTCAATCCCACAAGGTTTTATTCCTTGATATCTAGGATTAACTCTTCAAGGTAATGGAATTATCCTCCCTCATATATTCAATTCACGAACCCATTTTCATATATGTATTCTAAATGATATGGTTCCTCTCTTATATTACCCTTTTTATCATACCCTTATATCCATGTTATGTTTTATCAATGGGAGACCCTTTCCCATATCATTTTACTGATTTCTAAAAAACATGTTTTATACCCGTTATCCATCCGAATTTACTTCCAAACAATTATCTATTCTATTTAAGAAATTCACTTTTATTTTATTTTTTTGAATAATAAAACCCTTTAATTTCAAGTATTATTTATCTATATGTAATTTTTTTTATTTTTTTTTAGTTTTATTGACATAAGAATCCCACACTCATATTTTTTGAGCTAAAAATTACATAATGATCATGTATTTGATCACTTTTGAAACACCATGATTTTGATAAGAAACCATATCTTTAATATACAAGGGTTATTTATGAAATTTTTGGTTATGAAATATGTGTATCACACTAATTATGACTTATTAATTTTGTTTTATAATCATGCTAAAAATTATTAAGTAAATAATTTTATCAATATAGATGACATTTTTTACGATACCTTGGTGAATAACCTTGGTAATTTTCATTGACGACACCTTGGTGATTTACCTTGGTGATATGACTATGAATTCCTAAAATTATATATTTTAGCCTCATTTACATGTTATGATTCATGTTCCTATTATTATTATATTTCTTATTTATCTTTTCTCATACCTCAATGGCATTCCTCGAGTTCTTATTGACCTTCCTCATGATCAAATGTAAACTATATTCCCTTATTAGGCCTCATTATCACCCCTTTATATTGATTTATTTCCATAGGATATGATATATAGTAAATTTACATATGATGAACCCTTGAGGTTTCATTCAAGTGAATTCATAAAATGGTTTTAAGTTCTTATGTATAATGTACCTTATTTCCAGGAATATAAATTTTAAAATAACCTCTATAAGTAGCATGTAATGAAAATTTATGTAATAAAAATTCAGGATTCCATGGTTAGTATAAAAGTATGGTTTAGTTATTTGTGTAAATTAGGATTTTAAAAATATATGAAGAAACCTATAGAAAAGTTTAAATATAGAAAAAAATAATGGTATTTTTGTGGATTATTAATTAAGTGGGTTTTAAGAAAATTAATCCATGTATGGATAAGAAAAGGTGGATTTGAATCTATAACATATGTATCTAGTGGTAACACATGAATACACTTCACTGAGAAATACAAAAATGGGAAATAGTACATTACGATGGGCCTAGCTACACTCCCAGTTTGACACTCTCGAGAGATATGTTTGATTAATAAAAAGATTTTTATGAACCAGTATGAAGTATTTATGGAAAAGTTATTTGTTGTTAAATAATAACATATTTATGCATGATGTATTGAGACTTATAATCCCCTTAGAATTATATGATTATTAAAAGGAACAACATTCTCACTAAGGTTTTCTTTTTTTAGAAAATAGAGGGAAATATGATCATCCATGTAAATGATGAGCACAATAGACCATATGTTGATATCCCTTGGATGGAATCCATAATGTAAAAATCATTAGAATGAGAACCAACTAACTCATGTTATAAAAAATAACTTAAATACTGTGGAGAGACCATATTCACCTCAAAGGAAAAAAATTATGTTGAGTCCTTTATGTCTCAAAGACTTACTTCTTTCAGTTGATATACCAACAAATTGTTTGCTGAATAATGGATAAGATATGTAGAAAAGTTATTTTCTATAATCCATTTTTCCTAATAAGAGAAAGTCACCCAGGATGTATACCACTTATACAGAGAATCTGATTAGTGTTGCATACTAATTAAAAACACCCAGCCAAGAAGGGAGATTGAATCTATGGAGTAGGAAGAGTTCATGGGATATATTTTAATAAATATTTCCCCTATTTTATGAGAAAAAAATTGAGATGTAATTATTGTAATTTAAGAATAAGGAAAATGAATCAGTGGGTACTTATGTGATAAAAATTTCAAGAATTTATCGTTACAACTCTGGAATTGTTATGGATCTTAATGGACATCGTGATATAGTATTTGTTGTCTCAAGACCCCACCTATAGTGGAATCTTGGAAATAAAAACTATTAAATATATGAAAATATTTTCTAGAGTCCTATGAAGGTTTAGATAGAGTTTAGAGAGATGTAGTTGTCAAATAAATCAAAAAACAACAACTGATACTTGGATCCAGATGTAGGGAGAAACTTCAATAATGGATGAGAAGGAAAGATAGTTCAGTTTACCACATGCTAAAAATTTGGTATGAAGAATTTTGGAAAATTATTCCTTGGTATTGGAAAATGTTAGACATGTGGAAGAGATGGCCATATATATTTTAACTATCTTGGATAGGAAAAGCCTCAACTTCTCAACATTAATGATAAAGGGAATATGGTGAAAGCAATGTCTGAAGTCCAATGCTTCATGTGGGGATATCTCAAGAAAATTTCCTATAATTTTAAAAATTAGAAGATAATAGATGAAAATCACTATCAACCTCAGCACATGCTAAGGGAGTAAGGTTGGGCATTTTATATCAGGAATACTAAAGTAGAAGCTCCAAATGTTGTCGTATAAGGTACTCTAGTGGTTCTCTAAAAGTTATAATGTACTTTGTTTAATTGTGGTCCTACTCATTTCTTTATTTGATCATAGTTTTCCAAGAATATAGAATCAATACCTGAACTTATAGAATTATAGTTATCATTCAAGACATCTAGAGGGATTATCCGAGCATCAATAGTATATTGAAACACTAGTATTTATTTTGGAAAGAACAACCTCATCATAAATAATGTAGTCATTCCAATCCTGGAATTCGACACTATACTAGGGATGGAATGGGTAAAAAATATAATGATAATATCAACTACTGAAGTAAGGAAATATATGAATAATTCAATGAACATACAACATTTATTTTCAAAGGCTATATATCATGGATTTATAATTCTCTAGAAGCACTTATTTTAGCCTTCTTTATGGATATGATCACTAGAGAGGAAGAATTAAATGAATGTGTAAGAGTATAAAATGTCCCCATCATTTAAGAATTCATTGACGTATTTCCTAAGAAGTTACCAGGAACTCCCCTAGATAGATAGGTAGAGTTCCCCATTGAACTCATACATAGATCTAAACTGATATCAAAGACCATGTATAGAATTGAGAATGTGTAGCTAGAAGAATTAAGATATAACATCACGATCATTTTGAGAAGGGATTTATCCAATAAAGTGGTCTCCTTGGGGAGAACCTGTTCTATTTTTGAAGAAGAAGGATGTTTAAATAGGATTATGAATTGACTATAGAGAACATAATAGGAACACATTGAATAAAAAGTACCCCCTCTAAAGGATTGATGATTTATATTACCCATTTTTGGGGATTAATTATTCTATAAGATTGATCATCGATCTAGACATCATCTTTTCAGGGTGAAGATAGAGGATATTCCAAATAATAACTTCCAATTATGATATTGGAATTATTATTTTCTTGTTATTCCCTTTGTATTGAATAATTATCCATCAATATTTATGGATTTTATTAATAGTGTATTTAAGGACTACCATGAACATTTTTTGGTAGTTTTTATTTATGATATTATGTTATATTAAAAAATTCTCAAGGAGCATAAGGATCATCTCAGAGTTATATTGAAAATTACGAGGAAGGAGAGTCTCTTTAGAAAAATTTAGAAAATGAGAATTTTTGGTTCAATAAGTTTCTTTCATAGGTCACATTGTAACCAATATAGGAATATTATATTACTCTATCAATATAACAGTTGCAGAGGAGTGGCCTCATCCTATATCAATAACTATGATTCATAGTTTTTTGTTTAACATTCTATTATAGAAGTAGAAGGTTTTTTTATAAAATTTTCATTAATTTATAATCCTATAACCAAGTTAACTCCAAAAGGGGGTATGTTTATCTGGAAAAAGGAGTGTGAAGAAATATTTGAAGAACCGGATAAGAGATTGGTTACCACACCTATTTTAACAAAAACCTCTATAAGAGAAGGATTCATTATTTTTAGTGATGAATATCATAAAGGGATTGGGTGTGTCCTCATGAAATATGAAATAGTGATTGCTTATGAATCTTATTTGTTAATTCTTCAGGAGTAGAATTATCCAACACATGACTTGGAGAATGGTTCGGTGAATTTTTCTCCCAAAAAATGAAGGTACTATGTTTATGGGGAGATATGTGATATATGCATAGACTGCCAATGTATAAATTATATATTCATGAAAAAGTAATTGATCATGACAAAAATTAGATGGTTGGAACTTCTTAACATCTATGACTATTCAATTCATTGTCACCCCAGAAGAGAAATCAAATTCATTAATTCATTAATTAGGAAAGTCCTTGTTGTGCTGACTGTGATTAGGATTCAAGGAGATCCATTGATCTAGGGCCTATTAATGATCAACATGTGAATCATGAGGGATGGGAAAATGTACATCTTATCCCAAATTATTTCCCAAACATATATAATATAGAATATAAATTAATCTCAAAAAAAGATCCTTTCTAAAAAAATAAGATAGATGTTGTGCAGAATGGGAAGTTTCCTAAGATAAATATTGATCAAGAAGGTGTAGTAAAATTTTCTACATGGATTTTTATTCTATCTACACAGGGGAAAAAGAAAGAACTTATGTATGAGTTTGATAGATCTATATTCTACATACATCCTGGAATCATGAAAATGTATAGGGACTTTCATGATCATTATTGGTGGGATAATATGAAAAGGGAGACTTCCAACTACACTACTAGGTGTTTGGTATGTCTACAAGTGAATGAAGAGTGAGAACTACATGAATGGGTACTGCAACCACTACCCATACCAACATGGAAGCAGATAATGTTAATGTTGAATTTTCTATTGGTCCCCACAGAATATCCAAAGGAAATAATGAGATATGGGTTATATTGGACCAACTCACCAAGACTGCCCATTTTATCACTATTCAGGAAGATTTATCTCTTCACCAACATTCCAAGATATATATAATAGAAGTGGTGAGGCTTCATGGATCACTGTTTCCTATCATTTCGGATCTTTATCCAATGTTCACATCTAAATTATGGATAATTCTTCAACATGAACTGAGTAGTTGAATTGAAATTTAATAGGGTCTATCACCCCCAAACTGATTGACAATCTAAAAGGGATATTTATATAGTTGAGGACATTCTAGTAACATGATCAATAGAAATTAAAGTTGGATGGTATCAACACATAAAATTATTTGAGTTATCATACAATAATAGCTAACACTTTAGTATTCAAATGGAACCCTATGAAGCAATATGAAGGAAGCTATGTAGAACTCATACTTGTTGGGATGATGTTGGTAAGAGATAGATTCGTAGGCCTAATCTTGTCCAATAGATGTTAGAAAAATAGCATTACATCCAACAACATATAAAAACATCTTAGAGTTAGAAGAAGATATATGATAACAACTTTATAAGGGGATTATAGTTTGACGTTTTCAAAAAATATTTCATTAGAATATCACCATGGAAAAGAGTCATGTGGTTTGATAATAAAGGGAAGATTAGCCCTAGTTACATTTCTAACATCCCAAGAAAGTAATTAATAATATATATTCTTATATATGTCTATTTATGAATTAGAGAGTTTTTTAGAGGCTTAAAACGAGAATAAATCCAATCTTAAGCATTGAATATACTAATATTTTTAAATGATTGTTTTACAACCTTTTGATGGAAAACCATTTTTAAATCAAACTTTTGACAATTTTATAAGCTCTATTTTTCAAAATAAACATATTATTTATAATTGGGACATTGAAATTTACATTGGATAATTTTTTGGTGTTTTTCTAACAATGTTCATTTTTTAATGAATAGTGAAACATACTGCATTTTACATCAAAACTGCTTTTTCATCTAATTTAATTATATGGTTAGATTATATTTCTAATTGGTCATAAAGTGTAATTAGAATATATTTTTACCATTTAATCCAATGGTGGTCATTATAATTATTTTCACTTTTGAATTGGTCATAAACAAGTGCCAAACTTTTCATAGATATTGTTTCAAAAAAACCCGCTATTTGTTTTGACAACGGGAAATATTTATAAATTAATTATTTCAATTTATATGATTGGAATTTGATAAAATGGATTCCATATTTTTAATCAGAAGTTCCAAATTATGTAATTAAGACTCTTGTTTTTTGGACATTATGAATTGTAACGACGGTAATTATCTTTAATTATCGTGATTAATTAGTAATCGGGTAGTTAAGGATAATAAAATAATATCATAATAATAAAAAATGACACCAACATGTGTCCAAATACTACTTGTTGTTTCATGGACGATCATGGAAGGCCTTTTTCCAAACTTGGGGACCCCACGGAATAAATTTTGTGTGATAATGACTTTTTATCTTTTTATTTTTTAAAGAAAGTAAATATAACAAATAATGTATCACCTGGGTAAAACATTTTTCATTTTTTCTAAATAAATGATCTATTGGAATATAAATATTCATTGGAAAGCTAAAAATATTTCATAAATCATAGTATTTTTTTTATAATTTTTAGACATTAAATATATTAAATTATTTATGACATCATGATGATGCATGGATTACCTCATTAATGAACGATTTAAATAAAATGAAACTATAATGTAAAATCTAAGACTTACACTTACGAAATACCTATTGGATGAGTATATTTCGAACCCTTATCACCTTATCCTCGAAATAAATTAATGTGGGTCCTTTAAAATCCGAAACTCATATGAAAATAAAGTAACATTTTATACCTTTCCAAGAGTGTCCCTCCTCTCCTCTTATAAAAGGCCCTCGCCTATACCTCCTTACCCACACTTCTCAAGTCATTGGCTCAGCTACGCTCTACTCATTTAATCTCTCTACATCCCTCTCGTCATCCTAGAAGCCTTACCTTAGGCAGAAAGCTCTTCAAGAAACCCTTTTGGTTCTAACCAAGAAGAGTTACCCGATTTAAAGGTAAAGACTCCTCTAATGTTCTTTTGTTCTATTTTGCTTCTCCAACCCCCTAAACACTTTTTATTCATTTATTTTGTAACAAAACCAGTATGTTAAATATACTAGGATGTTTTTATAAGAATTATTCAAGCTACACTTACTAACACCTACATCTAATGGTTAAAGAACATACTATTTCCGTGGATGGCGAATTTCTGCCTCACGAAACGATGATTGTTCAATATTATTATAAAAAATTAAAAGGTGGACATTAAGATTTCACTATATTTATATATGATATATAATATTTTTATTTTTTCCTTAAGCTTCTGTATTTTTCATTTATGGCATACCTTTATAGCTTCCATTATGGGTATACACGATATCTTCAATTTAGAAAGTGCGGACTACCGCCCCCTCAAAGTAATTTGATTCATTAATGCCATATGTGGGACGTATAAAGGATGGAATTAATGATATTATATATGATATTATACTGGAATTATATTATACCTTTATATAATTATGATTCCATTCCATAAAATATGAAATAGAAATGAAAGTAGAGTTCATGCGTACGTACGGCTTACCGTCTCCATGAATGGTGCATTTCATTTCTTACCTCTAAATGTTATGTAATATTGTAAATGCATGTATATAGTGGATATATATGACATATATGATATATAAATCCTGAATATAATTTTGGATATAATGGATATTTTACCACATGAACAACTTGTAATTATAAAGAGTTTATTTTTGACTCAAGAACCAATGATCAACAAAACGACCATTATTAACTTAAATAATTACATAATGTTCATAACATGGTAATAAGTGATATAAAAGGAATAATTAACTTGAAAAAGGTTCTTAATCATGTATAAATTAACTCAAGTTTATTATTCAGGACGTTAAAGAACGATCGAGTCAAGTCGGACCCGAGGTAAGGGACATCGTCTCAATATCCTTTCATTGAAGAATATTATGTTTTATACACAAATTTATTTTATATGGTGTATAAACCCCTTTGAATTTTAAGTTTATTCAAAAGGAATCCTATTTATACGAAGTGTTTACAAAACAAAAAAAGGGAATGTTTTTTTTCGTACGTATGCAGTGACAATGACTTCACCGCCGTTGTGACCATTATTTGAGCTTCAGCTTCCTCTATAAGCCATAACCTTTTTATTAAATGAAAAATAATTACCATGTTTTACATTTCTTTTATTTTGGTATTGAAAATGGTTTTCATAATGTTTTTATATCAATGTGTTGTATTGATATCTTTTAATTGAAAAGTGGAAATGTTATGTTTCCTTTATGCATGTTTTATGTGATACGATTATGTTATGGTTCTTGGGGATTGTTATGATGATGGGTGGTTCTGTGATAAACTAAGGGTGGGTGATCCCAATATAGCTCTCCAATGCATTGGGTAACTTGAAGGGGTTAAACATTAAGTTTTCTCTGAAGAGATTTAGGGAATATACTGTGATGGGTATTCCAAACATAACCATGAGGGTTACTTCTTATGTAAGAATGTTATGAGTGCCTCAAGTTACCTCTATGTACTATTTTGTTTATGATTTATTTATAAATCTTATGATTTCACGAGGTATGTTAATGTGCTTATGTTTTATGAGTAAAGTATTATTTCATTGATTCTTATGTATACATGTACTAATGTTTCCTTTACATATTTTTATATCCCTTACTGAGATTTTTATGCTCATCTCAAGTTTTTAAAATGATTTTCACAGGTCAGGGGAAAGGTACATGATGTGATGATAGTGTTAAGGAAGTGTTAAGAAATAATACATGTTTTATTTTAAATATGTTTCCGTTGATGGAAAAAATGAGTACTATATTTTATGTAACCACTTTGCTTAAATGTGGTGTATAATGCATGATTTATGATATAATTCTCTAAAACTCTAAAACTGAAAATATCCTCAATGTGTAATCTTTTAATAACTCATGATTAAGTAACGTTTAAGGTTGTGGCCTTATAGTTGGTATCAGAGGTCCGTTTAGATAACATTAGGAGTTACAATTCTATTAAATGATTATCCAAATATATTTTTTTTAAGGTCAAATTGAAATGATATAGAATTTGAAGATTACCATGTTGCTTCATATAAGAAATATTTGTTCAGAATGGTTTTCCACAAAGGAAACAGGGTGCAGTGCTAAGATGGCATATAGAAGGAAATAACCTTCTGAATCAGCATCCTGAGATGGTCAGAATTGGAACTGAACAGTTTGTTGCAGTAATAGCACAGTTGACTCAAGCGATAAATGGTGTTGGTATCCATGCACGAGATCAGCCAGATCAACCGCAGAGGAACATGTCAGTGGTGGAACATTTCATGAGGCAACATCCCCCATCATTCAGAGGATAATCTGACCCTGTGCTAGCTAAAGGGTGGATTACAGCACTGGAGAAGATTTTCAATGTCATGGGGTGTTCAGACAATCAAAAGGTTAGTATTTCTATTACTGTTTGGAGGGTGAAGTAGATCAGTGGTGGTCGATGGTTAAAAATATCAGGGACACTGATGAGATTGATGCTCTCTACTGGGATGAATTCAAAGGTATGTTTCTTGAGAAGTATTTTCCTAAGGCTGTTTGACTTAGGATGGAAAAACAATTCCTGGAATTGAGGCAAGAGGAAGACTCAGTGGCTACCTATGAAGAAAGGTTCACTCGATTGGAAATGTATGCTCCAAATTTTATCTGAGACCTTGATAGTAAAATCAATTGTCTTTACTTAGGATTAAAGACAAAATATCGAAGGGCTTTAGCTTCTCTCGAGTTCAAGAGTTATGAAAATCTTGTTCGATGTTCTAAGAAGGTGGAAATAGAGTTTGTCGATGATCAAGTGTTCTATAACAACCAGCATAAGAAGAGACCGAGGTGGCAGGATAAAGGAATGAATTCTTCAAAAAGGTATTATGTTAAGAAAACTAGGTTTCTAGTTTGTGAGAAATGTGGTAAAAGGATTGCTGGGGAATGTCTTCGGAATTTTGGAAAGTGCTACTGATGCAGTAAGATGGGACATAAGGCTCGTGATTGCACTGAAAAAGATCAGGGTGATGGTAAGACCAAATTTGATTTATAGTTAGTGAAATGTTTTAAGTTCAATGAGATGGGTCACTATGCAAACGAGTGTCCGACAATGATCTCATGTGATGGGAAGCAGTTAGACTGCAATTAGAAAGGGGTGTTGAAATCCTTTGCAACTACTTCAGTAGATGTCGGGCCATCAAATGATGTTGTATCAGGTACTTTTTTTTTCAGATTATGCCAGTGTGTTGTTTGATTCAGGGTCTACACATTTCTTCAACTCTGAAAACTTTTCTAGTAAAATGGGAATCCAATATTAAGAAATGACTTTTGAACTTGTGGTAAAAACACCTGGGGGAAATGTTGAGGCAAAAATAATTTATAAAAATCTTCCTATCCTTATCCGTGGAGAGAACCTTCTAGAAAACCTTATTGTTTTACCTCTAGTAGAGACTGATGTTATCATGGGTATGGATTGGCTCTCTATTTATCATGCTAAGATTGACTATAGAGCTAAAGAAGTTTCTTTTCAGAACGACTTTCAGTTTGTGTACAAGAATGAATCCTTACTGTTGATAACATATCAAGAGGCTGAGAAACTTGTAAAATATATAAATGAATGTTACCTAGCACATATCGTTGAAAACAAGGGAACTGTTCCGATTAATGATGTGCCAGTGGTAAATGAGTATCCTGATGTTTTTCCTGATGAGTTGCCAGAAATAATACCAGATTGGGAAGTTGAATTTACCATTGACTTAGTTCCTGATGATAATACAATTTCAAAATCCCCTTATCGAATGGCTCAAATTGAACTTTTAGAGTTGAAGGAGCAATTGCAAGAATTATTAGAGAAAGGTTTCATTCGACCTAGCACATCACCATGGGGTGCTCCTGTTTTATTTGTTAAAAATAAGGATGGTTCAATGCGACTTTTCATTGATTATAGAGCCTTGAATAACATCAATATTAATAACAAATATCCTTTGTCTCATATCAATGATTTGTTTGATCAGCTCCAGGGAGCTTAGTTTTTTTCAAAGATTGACCTGAGATCGGGGTACCATCAGTTGAAGGTAAAGGAAGCAGATATTCCAAAGACCGCATTTCGTACAAGATATGGCCATTATGAATTTGTAGTAATGCCTTTTGGACTAACCAATGCACCTACTATATTCATGGACCTTATGAATAGAATTTTCCATGAGTTCTTTGATAAATTTGTGGTTGTTTTCATTGATGATATTTTGGAGTTTTCTAAAAGTAAAGAGAAGCATGAAAGACATTTAAGGGTTATTTTGCAAACCTTAAAAGAAAAAAAAATTATGGTAAATTCACCAAGTGTGAGTTTTGGTTGCAACAAATTTCTTTCCTTGGTCACATTGTTTCTAAATATGGGATAACTGTTGATCCTGCAAAAACAAAGGTTGTTGAAGAATGGCCAAGACCCACAAATGTAACTAAGATTCGTAGCTTCCTTGGTTTGGCAGTCTATTACCGAAGGATTGTTAGAAATTTTTTACGGTTACCTAGTCCAATGACTAAGCTAACTCGGAAAGATGTTAAGTTTATCCGAACAAAAGAATGTGATGATTGTTTTTAGGAATTGAAAAGAAGATTGGTGAACACTCCAGTTTTGGCACTAACTTCCAGGAATGGGGAGTTTGTTATCTACAGTGATTCTTCATTGAAAGGACTTGGTTGCGTCCTAATGCAGAATGATCAGGTAATTGCTTATTCTTCACGACAGTGGAAAACTCATGAGGTAAATTACCCTACACATGATTTGGAATTAGCTGTTGTTGTTTTCACTTTAAATATTTGGAAGCATCATTTGTATGGAGTAAAGTTTGAAATATATACAGATCAAAAAATATTAAAGTATATATTCACTCAAAAATAATTGAAAATGATACAGAGGAGATGTCTAGAATTAATCAAGGATTATGATTGTACAATTCATTACCATCCGGGAAAAGCAAATAATGTGGTTGATGCATTGAGTCGAAAAAGTAATGCTTCATTAAAACTGTTGTGTTTGGAACGTGATACTTTGGTTTAGGATTTGATGAAATTTGGAATTGAAGTTGTTGGTGTAGGATGTTCTTCTGTTTTGTTTCAGGTATCAGTGTAATCGTCTCTATCAGACAGAATTAAGCAAGCACAGAAGCATGACAGTGAGTTGCAGAAAAGGGTAGAGCTGGTTCAGAAGGGTGAGTTGCCTGAATTCAACATTGATAATGATTTTGTTTTGAGATTTGGGAAGATATTGTGTGTTCCGTGTGATTCACAGTTGAAGAGAGAGTTATTATGTGAAGCTCATAGTTCTCCGTTTTCAGTTCATCTAGGCAGTACTAAGATGTATAGAGAACTTTGGGAGTACTACTGGTGGGGTGGAATGAAAAGAGATATTGCTGATTTTACTGTGAAGTGTTTGACTTGTCAATAGGTTAAAGCAGAGTGGAAGTTACAGAAAAAGATTCTTCAGCCTTTACCAGTACCAGAGTGGAAATGGGAGAATATATCCATAGACATCGTTGTGGGATTTCCGAACACATCTCAATGTAATAATGCAATCTCGATTATTGTTGATCGTTTGACTAAATCCACTCATTTCCTTTCTATACGAGATACTTTTTCTCTAGATCAACTTTCTTGTTTGTATCTTAAAGAGATAGCCAGGTTACATGGAGTTCCTCTCTCCATTGTATGTGACCGTGATCCCAGGTTCACTTCTAACTTTTGGAAAGGCCTTCAGAAGTCATTGGGTACTGAATTAAATTTTAGTACGACTTTTCATCCTCAATCAGATGGGCAGTCAGAACAAATGATTCAGACTTTGGAGGATATGCTACGTTCTTGTTCGATGGATTATTAGGGAAGTTGGGACCAACATCTTTCTTTGGTTGAGTTTTCTTATAATAACAGTTTTCATTCCAGTATACAGATGGAACCATTTGAGGCATTATATGGGAAGCGGTATCGAACTCCATCTTTTTGGGATGAAGTAGGTGAAAGGAATTTGATGGGACCAGAATTGGTAGAAGAGTTAGCAGAAAAAGTTCAGCTGATACAGAAACACATGATAACAGCTCAAAGTAGGCTGAAGAGTTATACGGACAACAGGAGGAAGGATCTCTCTTTTGAGGTAGGTGATCATGTTTTTCTCAAAGTTTCACCATGAAAAAGTGTGATGCGATTTGGTAAAAAAGGAAAGTTGAGTCCAAGGTTCATTGGACCATATAAATTCTGGAGAGAGTTGGATCAGTTGCATATCGAGTGGCTTTACCTCCTCGTTTATCTCAGGTACACAATGTTTTTCATGTTTCAATGTTAAGAAAGTACATGCTAGATCCATCTCATGTTTTGAGTTTAGAGGTAGTTCAGCTGGAAGAGAATCAATCTTATGAGGAACAACCGGTCCAGATTCTTGACCACATGGAGCAAGTGTTTTGGAATAAGGTGATTCATTAGGTAAAGGGTTTGTGGAAAAACTACATGATTGAAGAGGCAACATGGTAATCTGAAAATGCAATGAGGGATAAATACCCCCACTTATTCGTTAAGTAAATAAATTGCAGGGACACAATTTTCTAAAGGGGGGAAGGATGTAACATTCCAAGTAAGTAATGAATTATAGATATTCTTATATATGTCTATTTATTAATTAGATAGTGTTTTAGAGGCTTAAAACGAGAATAAATCCAATCTTAATCATGGAATACACTAATATTTTTAAAAGATTGTTTTATTGCCTTTTGATGGAAAACCATTTTTAAATAAAACTTTTGAAAATTTTATAAGATATATTTTTAAAAATAAACATATTATTTATGATTGGGACATTTAAATTTACATTGGATAATTTTTTGGTATTTTTCTGACAATGTTCATTTTTTAATGAATAGTGAAAAATACTGCATTTTACATCAAAACTGCTTTCTCATCTAATTTAATTATACGGTTATATTATCTTTCTAATTGGTCTTAAAGTGTAATTAGAATATATTTTTACCATTTAATCCAATGTTGGTCATTATAATTAATTTCACTTTGTAATTGGTCATAAACAAGTGCCAAACTTTTCATAGATATTGTTTCAAAAAAACCCGCTATTTGTTTTGACAACGGGAAATATTTTTAAATTAATTATTGCAATTTATATGTTTGTAATATGGTAAAATGGATTCCATATTTGGAATCAGAAGTTCCAAATTATGTAATTAAGACTCTTTTGTTTTTGGACATTATGAATAGTAATGACGGTTATTATCTTTAATTATCGTGATTAATTAGTAATCGGGTAGTTAAGAATAATAAAATAATATCATAATAATAAAAAATGACACCAAAATGTGTCCTAATACTACTATTTTTGTCATGGACTACCATGGGATTCCTTGTGCCAAACTTGGAGACCTCATGGAATAACTTCTGTGTGATAATGACTTTTTATCTTTTTATTTTTTAAAGAAAGTAAATATAACAAAGAATGTATCACATGAGTAAAACATTTTTTATTTTGTCTACATAAATGATATATTGGACAATAAATATTCATTGGAAAGATAAAAATATTTCCTACATCATAGTATTTTTTTTAATTTTTAGACATTAAATAAATTAAATTATTTATGACATCATGATGATGCATCGATTACCTCATTAATGAACAATTTAAATAAAATGAAAATCTAATGTAAAATCTAAGACATAAACTTGTCAAAGACTTATTGGATGAGTATATTTAGAACCCTTATCACCTTATCCTATAAATACATCAATGTGGGACCTTTAAAATCTGAAACTCATTTGAAAATAAAGTAACATTTTATACCTTTCCAAGAGTGCCCCCCTCTCCTCTTATAAAAGGCCCCCACCTCTACCTCCTTACCCACATTTCTCAAGCCATTGGCTCGGCCAAACTCTACTCATTTAATCTCTCCACATCCCTCTCTTCATTCTAGAAGCCTTACCTTCGGCATAAAGATCTTCAAGAAACCCTTTTGGTTATAACCAAGAGGAGTTACCCGATTTAAAGGTAAAGACTCCTCTAATGTTCTTTTGTTTTATTTTGCTTATTCAACCCCCTAAACTCCTTTTATTAATTTCTTTTGTAACAACACCAGTATGTTCAATATAATATGATGTTGTTATAAAAATTATTCGAGCTACACTTACACACACCTACATCTAATGGTTAAAGAACATACTGTTTCCGTGGATGGCAAATTTCTGCCCCACGAAACGATGATTGTTTAATATTCTTATAACACCTTCAAATGTGGCCATTAAGATGTCACTGTATTTATATATGATATATAATATGTTTATTTTTTCCTTAAGCTTCTGTATTTTTCATTTATGGCATACCGTTATGGCTTCCATTATGCGTATACGCGATATATTTCTTTTAGGAAGTGTGGACTACCGCCCCCTCAAAGTGATATGATTCGTTAATGCCATATGTGGGACGTATAAAGGATAGAATTAATGATATTATATATGATATTATAATGGAATTATAATATTCCTTTATATCATTATGATTCCATTCCATCAAATACGAAATAGAAATGAAAGTAGCGTTCATGCGTACGTACGGCTTACCGTCTCCATGAACGGTGAATTTCATTTCTTACCTCTAAATGTTATGTAATATTGTAAATTCATGTATATACTGGATATATATTAAATATATGATATCTAAATCATGAATATAATTCTGGATGTAATGGATATTTTACCACATGAACAACTTGTAATTATAAAAGGTTTATTTTTTACTCAAGTACCGATGATCGACAAAATGACCATTATTAACTTAAATAATTAAATAGTTTTCATAACATGGTAATAAGTGATATAAAAGGAATAATGAACTTGAAAAAGGTTCTTAAGCAAGTAGAAATTAACTCAAGTTTATTATTTAGGACGTTAAAGAACGATCAAGTCAAGTCGGACCCGAGGTAAGGGACTTCGTCTCAATCTCCTTTCATTGAGGCATATTATGTTGTATACACAACTTTATTTTATATGGTGTATAAACCCATTTTACTTTTACGTTTATTCAAAATGAATCTTTTTTATACAAAACGTTTACTAAATGACAAAAGGAAATGTTTTTTTGTCGTACGTATGCGGCGACAATGACTTCTCTGCCGCCGTGACCATTATTTGCGCTTCGACATCCCCTATAAGCCATAACCTTTTTTTAATGAAAAATAAATACCATGTTTTACTTTTCTTTTATTTTGGTATTGAAAATGGTTATCATAATTTTTTTATATCAGTGTGTTTTATTTATATCTTGTGATTAAAAGGTGTAAATGTTATGTCTCCTTTATGCATGTTTTATATGATATGATTATGTTATGGTTCTTGGGGATTGTTATGAAGACGGGTGGTTCTGTGATAAAATAAGGGAGGGTGAGCCCGATATAGCTCTCTAATGCATTGGGTAACGTTAAGGGGTTAAACATTAAGGTTTATCTGAAGAGATTTAGGGAATATACTGTGATGGGTATTCCAAACATAACCATGAGGGTTACTCCCTACGAAAGAATGTTATGAATGCCTCAAGTTACCTCTATGTCTTATGTTTTTTATGAGTTATTCATAAATCTTATGATTTCATGAGGTATGTTAACATGCTTAAGTTTTATGATTAAAGTATGATTTCATTGATTCTTATGTATACATGTACTAATGTTTCCTTTACATATTTTTATATCCCTTACTGAGCTTTTTATGCTCATCCCATGTTTTTAAAATGATTTTCACAGGTCAAGGGAAAGGTACATGATGTGATGATAGTGTTAAGGAAGTGTCAAGAAAGAATACATGTTTTATTTTAAATATGTTTCTGTTGATGGGAAAAATGAGTACAATATTTTATGTAACCACTTTGCTTTAATGTGGTGTGTAATGCATGATTTATGATCTAATTTTCTAAAACTCTAAACCTGAAAAGATCCTCAATGTGTAATCTTGTAATAACTCATGATCATGTAATGTTTAAGTTTGGGGCCTTACAACATCGTCCAATACGAAATCCATGATCTCATAGGTGAATTGTTCTATCGGCTTTCAAGTCTATAAAATCTAGATCATTTTCATGATATATTCCATGTATCTCTCTTGAGTAAGTACATAATTGTCCCTTCACTTGTACTAAATGCAGAGGTGGTACAAATGGAACATGACATCTCTCATGAGGATACGCTTATGGAGATCTTGGACCATAGGTACAAGGTTTTATGAAATATGGCTACCCACCTTGTAAAATTCATGTCGATAAACAATAGATATGAAGAAGTGATGTGGGAACCAGAGGAGATAATTATATATATGTACCAACACCTTTATCAACTGAGAGAACGAGGTGAAATATCAATAATGAAATTTCAATATGGGGGTAGAATGTAACTGTAACTACTTGGCTTATAATACATGGATATTACATCATTTTTTATTAATATTCATCATATTATAAGTATATATGCTAGGGGACCATATTTTTTTTATAATCCTTCAAAAATTGGAACAAAATCATCTAACTTGGTGAAAGATATTCATTGTCTCTAGTAAATATCATACCCTATAGAGCTTCTTAATATAATATTCCTTCATAAGATTGGGAATGGAAACATATGAAATAAGTGATCCCAAATTCACAGTAAGGGTAAATAAATGAAATGTGTAATCATAAAATTAACATAAGGGTATTAGAATGTGATCATACCATTTTAGGATCATAACTTTCAAATCAAAGAACATAATCATGGGTCATGAAATAAATATTGGTGGTTCATAATACATGAATCATAAGGGAATAACAAGAATAATCCATGAAATCATAACATATTAATAATACATAGAATTTGTGTCATATAAAAAATCATATAAAATGATTTCCATTGAAGTTATGGAATCACTGCCAATTCCATCTTAGTAGTATAGATTCACACCTTATATCATATTAGTAGTCATGGTTCACCACCATTACCGTCTTAGTAGTATGAGTTCACTACCCATGCCATCTTGGTATTAATAGTTCACTCTCATTGATATCCTGGTAGTCAGGCTTCACTCCTAGGACCATATTAGACTACCTCATGAGATATGAGTCATTCCCCAATGAATGGGAGGGAGATATAGGTCCCACCAATCTCATAATGATATCATACATATCTGTGAGTATAAATCATAAAAATTAATCATATCATAACCCATGAAATAGAATGGGTATCATAAACAAAAAATCATAACATAAAATGTGGAAAAATAAAGGTTCTATAATCATTTAATCAATAGAAAATACATTTAAATAAGTGAGATTCATAAGCATAAATCCTATGAAATAGAAACTTGTTTCATAATCATATAACCCAAGAATGATGAATTGGTTTCGTAAACATCATGACATTTACAAATAAAACATTGAAAGAAATAATATGAATGGATCCTTTGGATAATTTCCCATAAAGACATGATTAAAACCAATGGATGCCATCTTAGATGGAAAATAATTTGGAAATATCCTTTTAAAAACATTTTTTGAGAAAAATATCCCTTATTCCTTTAAAAAAATTATTTTAAAACATACAACCTTTTGAAAACCATTTTCAATGAAAATAAATTGGAAACCAATAAAAAAGGATTGAAATCATTTATAAAACCTTTTCCATTGAAATATTATAAAATAATATAGTAAAAATATTTAAAACCTTTTTCCTATAAAATTTATAAAATAAGATTTAAAACGTTTTGAAAACCTTTTCTTTGAAAATACATTGAAAAAATAAAAAGAAGGATTGAAATAATTTTCAAACTATTTTCCATTGAAGAATAAAAAAATATTAAAAACAATTATAAATTGTTTTTCATTGAAAACCTATAAAATAATATTGAAATATTTCTAAGAACCATTCCATTGAAAATAATTTAAAAACATATAAAGAAATATTGAAAATTTTTAAAATAAATTTCTGAAAACATAATACATATTTGAAAACCATTTTCATGGGAATTTTTTATAAGAAAAATTAATTTAAAAAATATTAAGAATAAAAATTTACATAAAAATAAAATTTTTGGCATACAATGGATGCTTCAATGAAATGATGGTCATGATAGTGGGCATGTCCATACTTGTCAAACATTCCATTTTTATAATAAAAATTTACAAAAATATCTTGATTGGAAAAAGAAAATAAGACACTTTCTTTTGTAAAAGGATAATAATGGGTAAATAAGAAATTTAAAATCATAGTAATTAAGTAAATCTTTTTTGAAAACATTTTTAGAAATCCCATATTTTGAAAGACAACAGATTTCTGACCGAAAGAAGAAACACAGTCAGTTTTTTATAAAAGAACCTTTTTCTTAATTATAATAATTAAAAAAGTGTTAGAAAATTGTAACATTGCTTATATATAACATTAATATCAATAGGGTAAGAATATTCATGTGTGTTATTGAGATATGGGTCATAATATTTCATTAGTTTAGGCATAATCATAAACAATATCGATAAATGTTGAAATCATAGTCATTAAACCATCAGAACTTTGGTAACATTGAATCATAATATAATGAAAATAATTACATTACATGAAGCATAAGATATCATTAAAATAATTATATTTATTATATAATATTTCCAAGGCAGTATATGCACATTAAAGAAAAATATATCTTCATAACAGGGATTGTGTCTCAAAGAAGGAAATTTGAGAAACAATTACTTTATAGATTTGGTAACTTTGGAAAATTAAACCCCATGAATGAAAATCATAAAATGTATATGTAAATATTCATATAATATTCATATAATACATTCATGGTTATTATATTCATCACACAAAAAAATGAGAGGTTAATAGGGCATGTTTCTTCCCTAAAATAAAATTTGAGATGAATTTCCCTTTCCTTAAGTCATTAATTTCATTTTACAGATTAAAACCCCATGTATAAGAAATATATAATTATTATAAAGAAATCATATAACCAAATTATTATATGTCATACCATATATTTTTTTATTATTACATTTCATCATCCATTTATTAACAATTATATGATAGTTTTTCACTTCAAGTAATATCTGCTTTCTTCTTCATACTTGTTTTGACTTCTTATTATTGATCGTATTAAAATTATCATGATCAACTTAATTACATAATGTAAAAAATATATAAATTTCATATATATTCATTATATATATATTAATAATAATCAATAAAATATAGAAAGTTAAAATGGAATTAAATGTTCAATGAGACGGTAGGCCGTACGTACGCATGAACGTTGTTTCTCTTTTGTTGTCGTATTGAAATAAAAAATAGAATACACACACACATATATATATAATATCATTAAATAATAATAATTATGTTATATATCTCATATATTTTCCCAAAAACCATACCAAACATATTCCAGGTAAAGTGTGAAGGAATCGCATCACTTTGAGGAAGAAATAGTCCACACATCATCAAACGATGTTATCATATTTAAACAAGATTGATATTATAAAGGTATATGTTATAAAATAATTTAAGAATAGTAAATTTATAATATATATCAAATATAAATATAATTTTCATCATAACACCCAATAATTATTGGTGGTAAAGGAAAAATGAACAATCATCGATTCATGGGGTGGTAGTTCACCATACACAAAAACAGTATGTTTGTTACCCATTATATCAAAGTGTGTGTATGTGTTGGTAGAAACCTTAGCATAAAAACATATCAGTATATTTAGGAAATTTTGTTTCTTTTATAAACACTAAATATGGATTGTTGTGGGGATGTATAATGGAAATAAACCTTAAGATCTTGAGGGAAAATGTTACATATTCTTTGTGTAACTGCTATTGGTTTCATTCAAGGGAATTTTCTGGATGGATTTATTCCAAAGGGGAGGATTCTAAGATTATGGGAAGTATTTTTCCGAGATATTTTTGTAGCTATTGTTCTACAAAAAGTGTCTTGAGTGGTGTGATGAAGTGGGAGGAGAGGAACCCTTTTTATAGTAGCGGAGGAGTGGCGCTATTATAAATTTGGAAAAGGGAATTCCACAGACGTTTTCCCTTTAAATATGACCAAATAATAGAAAAAAGTAGATAAAAGTATGTATATCATTTAAATATGGATAGTAAATAGATTTTGGAAATGTTTATAGGTTATTTGGTCATTTAATATTAAGTTTTAGTACCTTGTAGATCTTAAATTTACCTTAATCGTTGTAATTAATCTATTTTACATTCACTAATACTTTAGATCAAAAAGTAATTTTAGCATATTATATAATATAAATTATAGTTATTCGCAAATACTAAATCACATATTTAAAATAAAAATCCCATAGGTAATAGAAATTAATTAAAATTTATTCCTGGTAATGGAACGACAATGGAGGATTTTAAAGTAAAAATATCCAAAACATTACTATGTTTTTATACCCAATTACAAAGTGAAATTGATTAAAATTACATATATTGGGATAATTTATATATAATTAATATAATTTTAATTGAAAAATAAATTAAAATATAATTTAACAATATAAATAAGTTAGATGAAAAATAACTTTTGAATTAAAATTCCGTATTTATTCACTATTCATCAAAAAATAAAACCTCATTGAAAAATACCAAAAATTAACCCTAACCTAATTTTTATGTTTCTATTTAAACTATTAAGTTTATTTGAGAACATATAATCTATAAAATTTTCATGAATTTGCTTCAAAATAGGTTATCCATTAAATTGAAGTATAATTTCCATTATAAAAATATTGATTTTAATGGGTAATATTTGGAATGTTCTTGTATTTTTTTTATAAAATCTATTGGATATGTATCAAAAATATTTTATTGAATATATAATATATAAATATCATTAATATTATTCAATAATTGTAATTATTTTAGTTTATTAGGATAAAACACCTTTGTGATCATAAAAAAAGTTTGTATAAAATCATTCCATTTATATTCATTTAGTAACAATATTTATTTATAATTAATAGTTATAAAATGATTTAGACAATATTTTTTCATAAGTTAGTTAATAATATTAAAAAATAAAAATTTAATGGGTAGGTTATATCTTATATGATTAAATAATAATATTTTTAATAATATGTTATTTTTTTGGTAGAACTCAAACTTAAGTGTTACACAAGCAATTGATGAATGTCATTTTTCCATATAATGAAATATAATCCATATGTTCTATATAGAAAAGGATAAAATTTATGCAAAGTATAGTGCATCATTAACTTGGGTTTTTCTATAACGCAATTTAAACATAGTGCTTTAAAATAAAATAATAAATTTTCAATGTTCTGTGAAATGTAAAATATCAAAAAGACTAAATTAATTAAAAAAATATATATTTCACAAAATCTCAAGGGTATTTCATTCTACCCCTATAATATGAGTTTCAACATTATCATTTTTTTGGTTTATCAATGGTTTAATACATGAAACTTCCTTTCATAGGAACCCACATCGTAAAAATGAATACTGAATATTCATTTAAAAATAGAATGTTAGAAACAGAATGGTTACACAAAGTAACATTTAATTCTATTTCCAAATGTGTGAACATAGGTGGGAAGTTAATATCTTTACATGGAAGAAGAGTGTAAATAGGTCATCGATCACAAACAAGTATATGATCATTGAAATTTTTTGGGCTTCAATATCATAAATCTATGATCATTTGAAAGTCCATTCATTGAAAAAAAATTATGGTATTAGGAAAAATTTGATTTCTAGATCATTTTACTAAACCTATATAATATTAAAGAAATGATATACTTGCATAATTTCTTGACAACCTATACATATGTTGTTCCTCGATATATTTAACCAATTTATCCAGAAAGGAAGGTGAATTTTTCATTCCATAAGAATTAATATATCATGAGACCCATGATATTCCATCCTATCTATCATCAGTTATCATAAAAAACTGTTATTAGAATAGGTTATCTAAAATACATAAATCCTCATGTTGTGAGAGAATAATTTAATCTCACAAACATTATCTGAATTGTAACACAATATTTCAAAAATAGGTTAACCTAATAACACTTTTGAAATGTGAAAATTGAAAAAAAAAAATATAATGAATGTAAATAAATACTCTTAATATTTATCCCCAATATATTACCAAGTTTATATTAGTTTTAACATTAAAAAAATGTGAATACCCTAATCATATATTCTTTTGAAACATGTAAATAACTTAAATTACAATTTATTTTATATAAAACATGTATATTTCCTTATTCCAATGATTACTAGATATATTCTTTAAATCCAATAAGTTTTAAACTTCATAGACTAATTTTTAAACAAATCCTTTATCAGTTCTATGTTAATCAATACTGTCCTATTTACTAATCCATATCCAATATATATTTACCCAAACATCATTATATCAATATCATGAATAAAATAATATTTACCTTCCATTAATAAAAATATCACCTTCCGAGTCCATCAGAGCCATTGATCATACTCTTATAAATCCTTAACATAAATTGAAGAATCCTTATATATTACCCCATTAATAATATGTAATTATTGAACCCTAAAACATAAAAAAATCTGATTTTTCCACTTAATACTAAAGCTATTAACACTCCCACCTCATCATATTACATAATACCTATTTCATTTCACATTTCATCTATATTCTCATCATCATCAACAATATAACCATTACTCAAACCACCATGATGATTATCCTTTTGAGCATTCCAATTTGTACATTGATTTTCATAATGTCTATTCATTCCACGCTTAACGAATTTAACCTTTGATGAAGTCTTAGAGATGCCAATATTTCCTTCCATTTCATTAGTTGAACACTTTATTTTTCCATTGTTGTCTCTTTCCCTATGTTCTTTTCCACAGTCAAAACAACTTCTTGTTCTTCTAAGACATTCACTTGGGCGATTATTTCCACACTCTCAACATGTAAGAAAATGAATCTTCTTTATTATGTGGTCTCCACAACTCGAATGTTCAGTTAAATCCTTCCTTCTCTTCATTAGTGAGTCCAAGAGGTGTTTAAGGTACACATTTTTAATCATGTTACATGAAAACTAATTAGGAATTATCATAACTTTCTTTACTACTATGATCATCTCATTTAACAGATCATTATAAAAGTTTCTATCACTTTCAATTTCAACCCTATTTTTTCTTGTTCCCTTTATGGACTAAAACCAGAAATCACAGTGTGAGGGTCACATACCATTGTTGAAAACCACATAATCATGAAAAATAATTACATATAGGATGTCAAAATTAAGAAACCTTAATTTTTCTATGACACCACAATTTTATCCTACATTATTCTTGACCAACATATATTTAAATCCTTCATGGCGGTTCCTGAAGAGTTTGTGAATTCACAAAGCATATGCCACTAGATTTTGAAAACAGGTGTGCATCAAGCCCCATTGTCATTAACCAGGTTACTTCAAGTCAGGCTCGATGCACCCTGTCAGAGTTGTTACCCCTAGGTACAAATGTTTTAGAGCCACATCCTCTTTTAGTATAGGGAGATGAATGATTTTATAGGAAATAAATCGCTCTATAATTTACCAAAATTCAATTACATTTTCCAATACTTTTCTTCATCCTTAAAATTACCTGTAGAGACATCCCTAAACATATCCATAGAAATATTACAAGGTATCTCACTAAACTTTTCTCATACAAGTTTATTATGGTCGACTAAACCATTCCTTTGAGACCACCTATAATGACCCTTTCTTAACATACAAAGAAATTACAACATTTTTTATGAATAGTGAGTATATTACAAGAGTACATTCCTTGGGACCATATTATTTTAGTGTCTTCTGAAACATGTAAAAAATATTCTAACATGGTGAATGATATTCAATGTATCTGGTAAAGATCTTCCCCTCCATTAATTCTACCTAAAACCTTCCTTAAATTACCTAGGTAAGCGAAACATTAAAAATGGGCGAGCTTGAATTCTTAGTAAGGGTAAATAATGGAAACATATAATAATAACATGAACATAAGAAGATGAGAATGTGAGCATAACACTTTAATGTCATACCCTTCAAATCAAAGATCACAATAATGAAACATTGAGAATATATTGGAAGATTAGAGGACATGAATCATAAGGGAATCAAGATCATAATCCATAAAATCATAATATAGGAAAAAGAAATATAATTTCTTGCATACAAAGGATAATATAAAATTATTTCCACAGTAATCAAGGCATAACCTCCAAGGCCATATTAGTTTTATTGGTTCACTCCGAATAACAACTTGATAGTCATGGTACAATATTGTGTCCATCTTAGTATTACGAGTTCACTACCCATTCCATCTTGGTAGTCGTGGTCAAATCTCACGAACCACTTAGTGGTAAATAGTCACTCACAAGACCATCTTAGTCCATATCATGAGATATAAATCACTACCCAATGCATTAGAGAGAGATATATGTCCCACCAATATCTTATTTAAATCATACATAAGTGTTCCAAAAGATCAAAAACATTAATCAAAACAGAACCCATGAAATGAAATAAAATATCCTAAACACATAATCATATCATAACCTATAGAAATAGACTAGTTTCATAACCATTTCATCAAAACATAACCCCTGAAAAGAAGCCGATTTCGTAAGAATAAATCTCATGGAAGAGAAACATTTTTCATAAACATATAACTCATAAAATATAAATCAGTTTTATAAAAATTATGAGATCAATACATTAAATATTAATAGAAAGAATATTAATGGAACCTTTGGATCATTTCCCATAAGGTAATGAGTAACAGAAATTGATGTCATCTTAGCGGGAATATTTTTTGTAAAGATCATTTTAAAAACTTTTGTTGAGGAAATTATAATTTATTCATAAAAAAATTATTTTAAAACAAAAATACTTTTTAAAACCATTTTCTTTGAAAATAATTTGATAACCAAGAAAGAAGAATTTAAATCATTTAAAAAATTGTTCCCTTGGAAACATATAAAATAATCTAGAGAACATTTTGAAAAAAAATTTGTTAAAGAATACATTGAAAACATAGAAGGAACGATTGAAATAATTTCTAAAATATTTTATATTTAAAAATTTTAAAATAATCTAGAAAACTTTTGAAATCCTTTTTTCCTTGAAAACATATAATAGAATATTGAAACTATTTTCAAAACCATTTCTTTGAAAATAATTGTAAATCATAGAAAGAAGGATTGAAATCATTTTGAAAATATTTTTACATGAAAACATATAACATAATATAAAAATCATTTTGAAAACCCTTTCCCTCGAAAACCTTTAACAAAAGAATGAATTATTTTTAAAACCCATTTCATTGAGAATACTTTGAAAATAGATAAAGAAGTATTGAAATCATTTTGAAAATATTTTCCCATGAAAACAGATAAAACAATATAGAAAACATTATGAACACATTTATCTATAAGAAACGATAACAGAATCATGAATTTTTTTTAAGATAATTACTTTGAAATTAATATGAAAATAAATAAATAATGATTTAAAATTATTAAAATAATTTTTTAAACCCACAAAACATTTTTGGAAACCTTTTTCAAAAAATTTTTTTTGAAAAAATTAATATAAGGAATATTAGTAAAAAAAATTTACTCGAAAGTAATTCTATAGGAGTAAAATGGAAGCTTGAAGGAATTGATCGTCAAGATGGTAGGCATGGCCGTATGTGTTGGATATTCCTTTTTTACCATTAATGTTCAGAAACATTTCTTGATTAGAAAATGACAAGAATATTCCTCCTAAAAACATTTTAAAAACGTAAATCATGGGTAAATGTAATGCCCCGACCCTAGTTACCAAGAGTCTGTGCATTATTACATAACATTGGAATGATCATAATAGATCCAAGTCCTAAAAGACCAATCTGTTTAATAACCTTTTAAGTACTAGATATATACATATGTTTTACACAACATTATACAATGAAAAAGAAACATTACGTCTCCATTGAACACACTTTTATCCCTTTGCCTATCTTTAAAGGTCAGTCATAATATACTTCTTCTCATCTTTGGAAAAGTTAAATAGAATAAAGGGGTGTGCTCAGATGATCAGTAAGGATAAATATATAGTGAAAACTATCATAAATAAGAATATACATTTAATCCAATCTATATGTCCAAAACAAAAGACTTTTAATCAAATTATTCATCATGATATGGAAAAGATAAATCAAATAATTACATTTACATATTCACATGGATATTCTACTAGATAAATAATCACAAGTAATATTAATATCTAATCTCATAATTATGGAATTCATAATGCCAGACATCTTCACCACAGAGTCAAGGCCGCGTTCCAAGACCCTAAATATAAATTTTGTCAAGGCCTTGTTTCAAGACACTAGTTTCTTTCATGAAACCAACTAATGCATCGAGGGGCTATAGCGATCCCTGCCCATCACTTACTATGTCCAATGCATTCTTCACATGAAAAGGGTGAAACATAATCTAAACATTCATATTAAAAGAAGCACATGAAATGTCAATACTTTAACCACAAACCATGAATGGTATAAAAATAGAACTTCCACAGTAAAACATAACTCATTAAATACAATATGAAAGATTTTATTATAATAAATCAACTTCACTAAAGAATAAAATACAAATAAGTATATTGACATAGAGGATAATCATCAGTAAAACTATTTGAGAGACATATCTCCTTTTTCTTGAAAACATTTAAAAGCCACACTATTTACCAAAGAAGTCATTTATATGATATTTTTTAATCAAAGCATCCCATACCACTTTGAAACTCTTTAAAGTAATTTTAATTTCAAAAAACTCTTGTCTATATAAATAAATACTTAAAACCATTTTTTAAAACATGGAAATTAATGAGAATGATTTAAAAGAATAAATCATTAAAATGATATTTTAGTTAAAGAGTTTCTGACCAAATGAGAGATGCTTGAATACATATAATTGAGGAATAAAATTTAATCAAAATTTTATAATATCATTATAATAAAGGAAATATTTCAAAGGAAATTATATACACCATATAAAAGTGAATTGGCGCATAACAACAACGAAGTCTCAATGGAATGTAAATTGAGACGAAATACCTTATAAGGACCATATCCTTAGATTAATGATAAATCAATGAAAAATTATGTGTAAAAATATTAATACACTCAATATGATAGGATATTCATTTTAAATAAATCATAGGACATTCACACATGTTCTTTAAAAAACAAAACCAACGACTTGGATGTTTAACTCAATGAATGGAAATTGAGTTAAGATTACCCATATCAATTTCATATCAATGACTTGAGAATTTATCAATGGAGTGATTATGTGTATTAAAAGTATATCCACACAAATGGGAGTTTACATTAATACATAAATAAATAAATAGTGATTCCACACATAGTCATAGAGTAATGTAATCAAGGTATTATGCATAAAACCCAATGACTGGAAATTGAAATTTGAAATTCCTTTACTGATTTGGTAACTTATAAAACATACACCCCATGAATGAAATATAATACAATGAAGATGTAAATACCCATAAATTAAATTATATTTCACAAATAATAAAATCATCGGTAGTACATGCACCACACAAAATAAAATAGTGGAAAATATAGCATGAATCTCACGGGAACAAGAAGTGAGATAAAAATACCTTACCTTGTAATTTTCCTTAGTTAAGGGTACATTAAACTCATTTATAATGGTTAAATAATTGTTATTAAATTATACATGAACTGAATACATAAATAATATATCATATATGATCCTCTAATATTGCTTTGCTAATAATATTTCAGTAGTATCATTGTTTCAGGTGTTAACAGAATCATTTTTATAAGTTTTGTTATGTATGTCATGTTTGTTATGGATATGATGTATTTGATTCATATACATAATGATATTAAGTTATTAAAAATTATTTTTAATCATAAAATGAAAATTATTCTTGAATGGTTATGATGGGAAATGAAATCTCATCGTGGTGTGGAGACGGTAAGCAGTTCGTACGCACGAGCGGTCATGTTATTCTATTGATGATAAAATAATATATAATTTGATATTATATTATATATAAATAAAAATTTACATGTTATATTTATTATTTACATCAATTATAATCATTATTATACCTATCGAAATAATGAAGTGTTGAATAACAAACTACACCACGATGTGGAGACAGTAAGCTGTACGTATGAATGTATGGTGACTATGTCATTCATAGGATGGTTAGAATGATGAATATGGTTGTAAAATATTTAAAATAACATATTACTATGTATAAGGTACTGGAGTTATTATTTTAGTATGGAAATACCAATGAAATATGAAGTTTAAGTAGAAAATAACTTTGAAAGAGGCGATGAAATAATCATCTCTTCATCGTGTGATTCTTTTTGATTTGAACAAAAGGGGTCCTTATATTGGATTTATGAACAAATTAAGGCCTCTAGGTTGAATTTAATGTATTTGGGAGAATATTTGATCAGTTTTTTGACAATCCAAATGGCTTTGAAGGTGTGAATTTGAGAGAATGGGAAGTAACCTTTTATAAGAGAGGTGAAGGGTACTTTAGGAAGAGCTTGAAATATTAATTTAATATAAAATCATCTTCTATTTGTAAAAGATCCATATGGATTTATTTCAAGGATAAGAAAGTTATGGGTAGATATCCTCTCAACCAATAGGTATTATACAAGTTTAGGTCACCATATTATCCTTATATTTTACATTCAACTCTTAGTTAAATAGTTTAACTTTTACCATGTTTTCTTGTAGTTTTATATTACATAGTTAATATATTTACTATAAAATTACAAGAGAACCTCAAGTGGTTAAGAAATGAAATATATAATATTATATATTTCATTTGGACTAATCTTATATTTTTAGGAATATTATATCATTTAATAAAATATTATTTTTTAAAAACTCATTTAGATCAATTTTTGACACTATTTAGTATTTGGTTTTTGTGAAAGTCATAAAAACATTACTTCTTAGAAAAAAAATATTGAATCATCCCTAACATGTCATATTCGACTATAAAATTATTATATTTCATCAAAAGATTAAATTTACATTTATTTTAATATTTATAACATCAATTATTTTATTCTTTCATTAGTAAGGCAATTACTCCACCATCATTGTGTCATAAATAAATTTAATAACGTAATTTATAAAAATTATAAATAAAATACCATGATGTATAAAATATTTTTATATTTATAATTAATATTTATAGTCGAATTTATATTTTGTATAACTCTATATAAAAAATGTTTTAGTTAATAAAAATTGAATTTAGAATTTTTAACACTTCTTTAAATAAAATATAATAAATGTCCTAATCTAATCTAACAGGATCAAAAAGGATCATATTTTTTTAATAAGTTTTTTATGGTCGATATACACTTATAAAATAGTGTTGGGACATGTTTTGGGGTAATTTTATATTATTATAATATTATTTTTACGTTTAATTACCCTATTTACTTTTAACCATGGTAAATAAAAATCAAAAGTTATTATTCACTAAAAATTATTTTCATGCTATTGAACCACATTTTACTTACTGATTACAACCGTTTCAGATGTATTTTTTAAATTCAATTCACAGAAGTGGTTAAATTACATTTTATGAAAATTTGCAAATGTGCTTAGAAGGTGGGTAAAAGACGTTAAAAAGTTCAATAAAATTTTATATAAATAATCTTGCTAGAAAATGAATCCAATGAATTAAATTGGATTAATATATGTATTATGTAGCTATTTTGAATTTAAAATAGTTTTAAATTTAAAATAAATTATTTAAATAAATTTCGGTTTTAAACAATAACACAATATTTTTCACTATTCATCAAAAATTGAATGTTTTCAGAAAAATACCAAAAATTCGCCCTATGATAATTTTGATCTTCCAAATTAAAAAATGAAGCCTATTTTACCGAATTCAATTTTTATTAGTGTCTTAAATTAATATTATTATTGTTTACAAAAGCACATAAAAAGTAGTTCTTTTAAGAAAATAGTTTTTCTAAATATATAACTATTTTAACAAAACATAAACATTTCATTATAAATATGTTTTATTGATGTGGGAACATTATAAATAAAATTTAAAATTTATTTATTACTATTAATATTACAATATTTAATTGATAAATAAATATATCATTTAAATAGTTATAATACTAATTTGTGGTTTTGCAGAAACTCAATCTTGTGTATAACACTAGCCAACTAGAAGTAACGTGCAATATAAGATATTAAATTACTTTAAAGTGATAACATAATATGAAATCCTGTGGTGTTACATTATCCCCACCTTCAATAAATTACATCCTTGCAATTTAAATATGGGATTGAAAACTAGGGTTTTGACATTTCAAAATATCTTTGTTGAAATCCCACATCAAAAAATGGATTAATGAGGCCTCTATTTTAAAATAAAGAAAGTTGAGTATGAAGGTTACTAGAAATAACACATACTAGGGTTCCATGTAGCAAAACATGGATACAGAAGAGAAAACTATCCATCAAGTTCTAATGGAGTGCGATAGAGAATATTATTAAAAGAAAGTTAACAATCCAAAATCCATAAAGTTGTGATGGGTTAGATGGTCTTTGATTACCTAGTAAGAATAGTAAACAGAAAACGTTTTAGTTTAAAGTTCCTTTTCATAATTTTGAGGAATTTATGTATGATACTGACTAGGAACATAAGGAGATATACTTTACCAGTAGATTTTAATCCTTTAATAAATTTATACCCCAAAATCATCTTTTCTCCAAACGATGGGTATTCAAGATGACATGGTAACACCTGAAGCCCTAGAATCGACTTATAGAGAATCACATAATCCACAAAAGATGAACTATATATCTTCCTTTTCTTTAGACATTTACCAAAACCAAAATGGTTAGTACAAGATCAGATAATCCCCAAAAAGAACAATCCTTTAGAGAATGAAACACTACACTTAATCTCTAAAATTAAACAAACAATACCCAAAGTTCAACAAATACCATTCAATAAGAAATTTCCTTAGAATTCTTAAAAATAATCCAAACTAAGTTTGAATACAAAAATTTATAAGGATTTGATTACATAGTCTTAAACGATAAATCTTAACATTTATCTCCAAATAACATCCACTACTCTTAAAGACACATACTTAAAAGTAATTAACCTAATCACATATTCTCTATGATAGGTTAATCATTTACATACATAAACAAAATTTCTATAAGTCACTAAAAAACATAGATTCTTCCAAAATAAAATTCCATCCTTACTTATCAAATGAAATCTCATAGTATTCTATTTTCCTTAGGCATAAATTGATCCCAAAAGAGCGAACGTATTTCCAAAAAACATTTATCACTTGATAACAAAATCATTTTCCTATACTATGGATATCCATTTGATAAATCATAAGTTCCCAAAATAAATATATTCTTGATCCATAAAATAATTTAACTAAAAATAATTAGTCATACTAACCAGGGACTTCACGTAGTCTAGTGGTAGGTGATAAATCTCAGCCGCACTTTGGTTGGGGGTTCGATTCCCCTAGCTTTGTCTGAAATGATGGGTTGTCACACTGTCTGCATGTTTTCCTTTCTAAAAAACTATATAATTTTATAACATTCCAAAAAATGAGATAAATTCAAAAACAATAACCATAACATATTTTAACAATAAATGTTATATCATACCTCACATTTTCATCCAAAAAAGTAATAACCGATAATTGTATCAAATTCAAGGTATATAAAAAACCCAAATGGTTCTTTATAATTATATCCACAAAAGAAAATATAATTCGTCCTTAAATAGTATTTTTACATAAAAAACTATAGGGTTACACATATAAGAGAAAAGTCTTCCAAAATAATCCCATCAACAAAAAACATTAATAAAATTAATCAGTTATCCATCCATTTACTTCCACATAGGTTATTCCTTTACCTAGAGGTTATCTTATTGAATAAGGCATTGAATCGGGTAATGCCCAGGTCCCCTACAGTTACATAAAATTACTGTAAATTAATTCTTAGGATTTTTCTTATTTTCCTCCATAGTACTCATCATTTTTCATATGAAATTGTTTAATTCATTTTCTCTCTTTGTTCCATTGAGATACTTTCCTGGGTGTCTCCTTCCACATTCCTGCATGATATAAACTGAAATTTATATTTTTCATGGTCTCCACGACTATAGCTCTTATCAGTCTCCAATTATATCTTCTTTATTAAGTTAGGGAGTTGGTTAATGTATATATTGTTGACCCTATTTTTGGAAAAATGATTTCGCATGGACACGATATCTTTTACACCTATCAAAATTCCATTCTGTTGCTCATTTGCACCATCGTTCCTACCTTGTACATTATGTTCAATGTTACTATGACTTCCTCGGAATCCATCCATTGACTAAAACCAGAAAGCATTGTTTGAGTAACAATAGTCATAAAATAATTTAGAGAATATAATGACACCATATTTTTAATCTAAAACACCTTAGGATTATCCAATGTTATTTATTCTCATATTATATTATAATCCTTCAAATTGGGTTGTAATGAAAATGTGAATTATCCTAAGAATATACCCCGAGAGTGTCAAACCAGGTGCGTTGTAGGGTATGTTGTCATGTACCAGGATACCCCAGGTCAAGACCAAAACTCATTGTTAGAGTAATCACTCCTAGGTACATGGATATTCACATGGATATTCTACTAGTCGAATAATCACATGTAATATCAATAGATAATCTCATAATGATGGAATGCATAATGTTGAACATCTTCACTACAAATTCATGCCCTCGTGCCAAGACCCAAAATATAAATTTTGTCAAGGCCTTATGCCTAGAAACTATTTTGTCTCATGAGACCTCCTGATTCATCGACGGGATATATCGGGCACCGCCCATCACTTACTAAGTCCAATGCATACCTCATATGAAAAGGGTGAAACATAATCTAAACATTCATACTAAAACTTACACATGAAATGTCAATACATTAACCACAAACCAAGAATGGAATAAAAATAGAAAATCCATAATTAAACATAACTCCTTCAATACAGTATAGAAGATTTTATTATAATAAATCATCCTGGATCAGAATTAAAATACAATAAAGGATATTAACATAGATGAAAATAATCAGTAAAACTATTTGAGAGAAATATTCCCTTTTTCTTGAAAAAATTTAAAAGTCGCACTGTTTATCAATTAAGTCGATTACAAGATATTTTTCAATCAAAGGGTCCCATACCACTTTGAAACTTATGAAAGGAATTTTAGTTTCAAAAAATTCATTTCCATATAAATACATCCTTAAAAGAATTTGTTAAAACATGGACATTAATGAGAAATATTTAAAAGAATAAATCATTAAAATGATATTATAGTTGAAGAGCCCCTAACCAAATGAGATATTCTTAAATACAACTAATTTAGGAAGAAAATTTAATCAAAACTTTATAATATCATGATAATTAATGGAATATATCAAAGGAGAATATTGACACTATATAAAAGTGAATTGGTGCATAACAAAAACAAAGCCTCAATGGAATGTAAATTGAGACGAAATACCTTATAAAGACCATATCCTTAGAGTAAGGATAAGTTAATGAAATAATTATGTGTGAAGAATATAAATATAGTCAATATGATTGGATATTCAGTGTTAATCAATCAGAGTACATTCACACATGTTCTTGTAAAACCAAAACCAATGACTTTGATGTTTAACTCAATGAATCGAAATTGAGTAAAGATTACCCTTATCAAGTTAATATCAATTAATTGTGAATATATCAATTGAGTGATTATGTGTATCAGAAGTATATACACACAATTGGGAGTGGAAATTACTATATAAATAAATAAATAGTTATTCCACACATAATCTTGGAGTAAAATAATCAATGAAGTATGCGTAGAACCCAATGAATAGAAATTGAAATTTGAAATTCCCTTACTGATTTGGTAACTTATGAAACATATACCCTATTAAATAAGGATCATAAAATTAAGATGTAAATACCCAAAAATTAAAGTATATTACACAAATAATACAATCATAGGTTGTACATACAACACACAAAAGGAAATAGTGGAAAATAAAGAACAAATTTCATGAGAATAAAAAGTGAGATGAAAACACCTTACCTATTACTTTTCCTTAGTCAAGGGAATGTTAACCTCATGTATTATTATTAAATAATTTTTACTAAATTATAAAATAACTGTATACCTAAATATGATATCATATATAATCATCTAATATGGATTTTTTTATAATATTTTAGTACTATCATTGTTTCGAGTGTTAAATGATTCATTTTCCTTTGTATGTTTTGTTATGTAAGTCATGTTCATTTTGGATGTGATGTATTTTAATAATATAAATAATTATATTATGTTATTAAACAATATTTTTAATCATAAAATGAAAATTATTCTTGAATGGTTATGATGGGGAAGGAAATCTCATCAGGTCGTGGAGAGGGTAAGCCGTACGTACGCACGAGCGACAATGTCATTATATTGATTGTGAAATTGTAAGTAATTGGATGGTATATTATATATAAATAATAATTAAAGTGTTATATTAATTATTTAAATCAATTAAACTCATTATTATACCCATAAAAATAATGAAGTGTTGAATAACAAACTACCCCACGATGTGGAGACATTAAGTCGTACGCCCACACGTATGGGGACTTTGTCATTCATAGGATGGATAAAATATTTAATAGGGTTTTAGGATATTTACAATAACATCTCTGTTTGAATAAGGTACAAGATTTTTTATTTTAGTATGGAAACAACAAATAAAGAGAATGTGGAAGAAGAAAATAAATTTTAAAGAGGTGATGAAATAATTACCTCTTTTCTGGGTGCTTCGTTTTGATTTGAACAAAATGGCTCCTTAGGTTGCCTATATGATAAAAGTAAGGGCTCTAGGATAAAGTTATAGTATTTTGGAGGATTTTAGAGAAGGTTTTTTCCAATACAAATTCCATTGAAGGTGTAAATTTGAGAGAAGGAGAAGTACCCTTTTATAAGAGAGGCGAGGGGTACTTTAGGAAGAGAATGGAATATTAATTTATTATAAAATAATTTTCGGCTTCTAATATATCCAAATAGATTTATTTCATGGATAAGGTGGGGATGGATCAAAATCTTCTCATCCAATAGGTTTTAGACACGTTTAGATCTCCATATTTACCTTGTATTTTAAATTTAACTCGTAGTTAAATAGTTTAACTTTTAACATTCCTTCTTGTAGTTTTATATTACATGGTTAATATAGTTACTATAAAATTCCAAGATAACCTAAATTGGTTCGTTAATGACATATATAACGTTATATATGTCATTTTACTAATCGGATATTTTTATGAATATTATTTCATTTAATAAAATAGTATGTTTTTTAAAAACACATTTAGGGGAATTTTGACACTATTTAGTTTTTTTTTTGAAAGCCATAAAAACATTATTAATTAGAAAAAAATAAATTTAATAAACTTTAACATGTAATATTAAATTATATAATCCGTTAATGGCATCAAAAGTTTCAATTTACATTTGTTTTAATATTTATAACATCAATTGTTTTTAGATTTCATTAATAAGGTAATTAATGCACCATCATTGTGTCATAAATAAATTTAATTATTTAATTTCTATAAATTATAAATAAAATCAAATAATGTAGGAAATAATTTTATATTTATAATGAATATTTATACTCAAATTTATCTTATGTAAAACTCTATATTAAAAATGGTTTAGTTAATAAAATTTGAATTTAACATTTTTATCCCTTATTTAAATAAAATATAATATATGTCCTAATATAATCCAAGTGGATAAAAAAGGATCATATGTTTGTACTAAGGTTGATTTTTGTCAAAATAAACTTATCCAATAGAATTTGGACATGTGTTGGGGGTAATTTTGATATTATTATAATATTATTTTTACCTTTAATTACCCTATTTACATTTAATAGGGGTGAATAAAATTCAAAATTCACGATTCATCAAAAATTATTTTCATTATATTGAAAAAAATTTAACATTCTGATTACAACCATGTCCACCATATTTTTGAAATTCAATTCACAGAAGTGTTAAAATTATGTTTTATGCAAATTTTCAAATGTGCCAAGAAGGTGGGTAAAAGATGTTAAAAAGTTCAATAATATTTTATATATATATTCTTGTTATAAAATGAATATATTAAACTAAAATGGACTAATATTGTAATTATGTATCTATTTTCTAATTTAAAATAAATGTAAATTTAAAAATAATTATTTAAATAAAAAGTCAGGTTTAAACAACAACGAAGTGTTTTTACTATTCATAAAAATTGAATGTTTTCAAAAAATACAAAAAATTCACCATAAGTTAATTTTGATGTCCGAATTAAAAAATTAAGAATATTTTACCAAATTAGAATTTATTTAGTATCTAAAATTAATTTTATTTTTGTTCACAAAAGGACATAAAAAGTAGTTCTTTTAAGAAAATAGTTTTTCTAAATATATTATTATTTTAATAAAATTTATACATTTCATTAAATATATTTTTTATTTATGTGAAAAAATTATAAATAAAATTATAAATTTATTTGTTACTATTCATATTACAATATTTAAATGATACATTAACACATCGTTTAAATAATTATTAAACTAATGCATCGTTTTGAAGAAACTCAATCTAGCGTATAACGCAAGCCAAGCCGGTGTTGTGTCCAATATAAGCTATCTGATTAACATAAAGAGATAAATTAATATGAAATATTGGTGTGTTGAATTAAAAATTACCTTTAACATAATAGTATTATAATAAAATATTGTTTAAAACATTTTTAGAAAACAAGATTTTGAAATAACATAGATTTCTAACTGAAAGGGGAAATAAAGTTGGATCATCATTAAAACATTTTCATAATTATATTATGTAAAAAAGAGTGAAAATATGGTACCATTACATGAATATAACATGAATAACCAGAGAGTAATAATATTAATGAGTGTTTAGGATAGATAGATCATAAAACTTCATTAATGGAAACATAATCATAAACAATCGTGAAAAACAATGAGATTGTAGAAATTAAACTATTAGCAATATGGTGAAATTGAATAGTAATATAATGGGAAAAATAAAATTAAATTAAGAATAAATTATCATTAAAAGAATGAGATTCCTGATATAACATTTAAAAGGTAGTATATACAACTCATAGAAAAATATTGGTCCATAACATGGAACGTGTCTCAAAGAAGGAAATTTGAGAAAAAAATTACATCACGAATTTGGTATCTTTTGAAAGATAAATCCCATGAAAGTAAGATCATAAAATGGTTATATAAATAACCATAAATTTAATTATAATATTAATATAATTATTTTAAAGTCCTAATAATTTCAAAGAATTTTTTTTTCTTAAATACTTTTGAATTTTACGAGTCTGTGGATTTTGACAGAACTTGATTCTGAGGCCCGGTGCGCCCGGAATCAATTTCTGAAGTTTAGCTCAGGTACGTTTAGTAAACGAACGAGTGGGTTTTTATATCTTTTGAACTGGTGCTTGGAATTTAAATCTGAGGGCACCGATGAACTCGCAGTGATGGTAATTTCGTAAGGGGACCTTTACCGCAGTCGCGTTTTATGCGGCTTGGAAGTTAATTTTTTGGGGTTGAATCTTAAACTAAATAAAATTATGTGGTTTCCAATTTTATTTTGTGAGTTGGTTATTTCCTCCCAGGTGTGGATATTTGTGAGGTGGGTCCCACGCGAGCCCCAACCCTCATCTTCCCATAACTCCCCTCAACTCCCCATTAATACCCCTTATTTATTACTTTGACAACTCCACATATTCATTATGGTGGAGCCTTCCTACCTCCCATGTCCCATTAAATTTGTCCACCTATCAATTTAATATCAGCGTTCAATTAATTGGTACCGCTTTAAAAATAATATGAATTACATGACAATTCTATTAATTGGGAGCCTCTTATTTATTTTTTTTGGAAAATAACTTTTGGGAAAATACTCTTGGTAATTAAAGGATAGGTGATCCTTCATCGACAAAGAACACCATTATTCAACTAAGAACACCCCCGGCGAAGAACGTGAAGAACTTCTTCCAACAACGCATCTTCATCGGACGCACCTCGGTGTTAAGGAGCCTACGTCGCCTACAACAATGACCCTTCCACCATCGTTGATGGGACAACACCGTTATTCCGTGACTCCCGTCTACCGCGACCATCATCTTCCGTGGATCGACGACGTATGACAACAACATCGCGGTAGGGGGAATTTTTTTGTTATCTCCACATATGTGTTTGATACTCTCGAACATGGCGTTTAATTGTTGGGTGATGATTTGAACCACTAACTTGGTGGGTACGGACTAACGAACAAGTTTGGACCCACTGATATTTTGTTCTTGATGCGCGAGGTGTTTGGCGATGACGAAACGGGACCCCAACGACGATTTGGGGCATTCGCAGTGGAGTTGAGATACCGAGACGATCGCAGGCACAGACAGAAGCAAAAACGGGGCACCGGAATGACTCTGGTGGCCCGCGGAAGACCATGGTGGTGCGGGTCACCTACTGCCGGAGGCGGCGGCGCCCAGGCGTGCCACTGGCAGCAGACCGTCGGGGCACCGGCTGCAGCGGCGAGCAGTGGATCCCGCAGCCGTGCGAGATCTGGGGAGACAAGCGGCACCAACCTGGCGCCGCGTTCGCGGAACCCCCCCCCCCCCCCCCCCCCCCCCGCTCGACCAGCTGGCCCAGCCGGAACACACACCCCACCCCCGCGGTTGGGTCGGGTCGGGTCACGCAGACAGGGCCGCACCTAGCCGGGCTGGGCCATGCTCTACTAGGCTGGACCCGGACCCGGGTCGGGTCGACCCGGTTCGGGCCGACCTAGGGTGGGTGTGGCCGGGTCGGACCGGACCCAGACCCCCACTTCGGACCATTTTTTTGGTCTTTTGCTCTTAACATGACCTACAAACATCCGATTGACACATAGTCAGTTGTGTAGGAATCCTTGGATCGAGACGGTCGTTTCGATATATTACACTCGAGGTTTCGGTGAAGTTTGTGTATGTCCGGGTTGGTTCAAACTCGAAACCAACCGGGCTGTTGGAGCGAAAACACTTATAACTTAAGGAATGAATGTCTGATTGACGTGCTGTCAACTACGTTGAATTCCTTTTGATGGGATGGTTCTTTTGTAATAATCCACATGAGGTTTGGATGTTGTTGGAGTATGGTTGGGTTGGTTTTGTCTTAAAAACCAACTAGGCCCCTAGAACGGAAAAGCCAATAACTCTCGGACCGGGCGTCCGATTGACGCATCATCTATCGCGTTGGGTTTCTTTTGATGAGACGAAACTTCGGGATACATAATCTCTAGACTTCATGACATTTTATGTGCTGACCCCCTTGGCTCGAGGAGCGGACCCACCCGGAATCGAGCGTGTTGTGTGCGGGAAACCTAGAGCTAGCTGCGACTGCGATGACTACCGTGCTGGGATCCTCCGTGGGTTCGACAACGATGATGAATGTACTTGGATTTTCTGTGTGTTCAACAGCGAGGAAGACTGTACTTGGATCCTTTGTGGGTTCAGCAGTGAGGAAGACTATACTTGGATCCTCCGTGGGTTCGGCAGCGATGGTTACTGTACTTGGATCCTTTGTGGGTTCGGCAGTGATGACTTCTGTACTTGGATCCTATGTGGGTTCAGCAGAGGAGATTATTTAGAGGCTACATCTTATCATCTCCACCCCACTTCGTGAATAGTATACATGTGTGAGCTGAGTCTTGACTTTCGATCATTATCTTTGATGTGATTGTCTATCTGTCCTGTGTGGGATGGGTTTTTCTTGGGCTCGAGAGTTGGAGTTGAACTAAGATTGATAACTTAGTTATATGTGTGGGAATATACCTAAGTAGAGTTGGTTGATACTTTGTGTTTGTATCTTTCCTTTGTGTTTTATCCTTCGTGGATTCTGGGAGACCTTCAGGGGTCTCGGGGTCCCTACTGAGTATTTTTATACTCACCCCTGCACGGGAAATGCTCGCACTACGTTGTGTTGGTTGCAGACGACGGACGACACTGATCGTGGTTGAGGCTTGTAGAGTTGAACGGTATCCGGAGGTGGGCCACCTAGCGTGATGTACATAGAGCGGACAGACGTACGCGAGGTACCAACGAGACTATCTCTACCCACCCTTCAGGTGGGATTCCTGGAGCACGACTCAGTGGTTTCTGCTTTACTTTACATCTGTTGTACTTTCTCACTTGTACTGTACTTTCAGTTGGGATTGTATACTGCCCCATTTAATTTCTAGCACTTACTTTTGTACTCAGTTTCACTTAGTGCATACTTCACTTGCATACTATGTTGTGTTTTTTTACTTTTATAAAGTCAATGCATTCCCTTTTTACAAGGATTTACTCCTTTGGTGCTAGTTTCCTGCCTCTGGCCTATGGAAGGTGGGATTGGGGTAGTCACGGCACGGGCCCCGAGGACGGGTCGTGACAAATTGGTATGAAAGGAGTCGGTTCTACTGCATAACTTGGGACTCTGATAATTTCTTCTCTGTGAGGAAATAGTGTTAAGAGTATTGAGTGTGGTTTTCAGTTCAGGGAGTCCAGTGTTGGTGCGGAGGCCGACGTATCCATACACTAGGACCCTGCCTTCTGATTTCCGACTCAGTGCTCGAATACACTGATTGCATGTGTGTTTCAAATTTTTTTCTTTATGATTACTTTGTGTTATCTCACCAGGTATGCTGCTTGACCGTGGCACACCTGTTTCTTTTTATGATGGCCCCATGATGGCAGCCAGCTAGGGTTCCGAGCTACGTGCGAGATGGAAGCCCACCGAGCGACGAGGCCTCGGTGCAAGGCCCCATTACAGCGGAGGCACCAGCGGTACCACTACCCGCGGAGCCACCGATGCCACCATCCCCAGCAGCGGAGAGTGCACACCGCTTGAGTGCATTGCATGAGTTTCAGTGATATAGTCCGCCCAGGTTCTGTGGAGAGATAGACCCTCATGCAGCTAGGGATTGGCTGGAGGCTATCGTTGGATTCTTCAGATTAGTAGGGACTCCAGCTGACTTTATGGTGATCCTTTCTGCAAGTCTCTTGCATGCAACAGTAGGTAGATGGTGGATCCTGATTCTCCAAGTGCACGATGAGGCATATCAACTTTGGACAGACTTCGAGAGTCTCTTCCGCTCGGAGTTTGTTCCAGCCACTCTCCATGCGGTGCGCATCTTGGAATAACTTCATCTGCGGCAGGAAAGTATGAAAATACCTCAGTATTAAGAGAGATTTACAGACCTATCACGCTAATCCACGGACATGGTACGAGACCCATTATTCCATGCCTAGACCTTCGAGCAGGGATTGAGGCATGATATTAGGGCTTCGATGATCTCCCTTAGTATTCTGATGCAGGCAGGAGTGCTGGAGCGAGCCCTTCTTGTAAAGAGCTTTCTTGCTGAGCTGATGCTAGCAGCAAGACCCACCGCAGGGTGACACTTAGTGGAGTCTTCTGTAGCCGGTAGTAGACAGATGTCGTAGAGGTCCAAGCAGAACATGCCATCAGGTGGGAAACCCCATGATTCTGGTTCGGATGTGCGGGGCACATGAAGCAGAGCCAGCCATAGGAGGGGTAGGCAGTGTTATGCATGCGGTGGGCAGGGCCACATGGCTCGGGACTACCCGACCCAACATGAAGACGAGCAGCCGACAGTGGAGGGACCTCCTAGTAAGTGGTAGAGGCTTGACCGTGGCGGTCCACAGGGAGTAGGTGGATGAGGCAGAGGAGTCGGCCGAGCAGCGGGTGGTGGACGATATTTCGAGGATCTACCACCACCACCCCCAGGAGGTCCACCCCGACCACAAGGAGCTGGCGGATAAGGGCAGGCTCAGCTCCAGGCAGCAGAGGCTTACGACCATGGTGCAACAGAGCTGATTCAAGGTACTATATGGGTCTACTCAACCCTTGCTGTAGTTCTTGTAGACACAGGTGTGAGTCATTCTTTTATTGCCGCTACCCTTGTTCGGATCTCGGAGATTCTGACAGAGTCGTTGGCTCGATCCTTACGGCTAGATACTCATACGGAAGCAGACTCGATGATTACGCACTGGTGCCGGTAGTGTGAGCTTACTATAGGAGGTGAGAGTTTCGGCTGGGATCTTGTTGGATTGGCGTCGAGGCCTTACGACTTCATCTTTGGTAGGGACTCTTTATCTACAGTCCATGCCCAGATCGACTGTATTAGGCACAAAGTGTGGTCTGTCCACACAGATGGGACCAGGTTCACCTTCACTGGGGAGAAGGGATCCTTTTCAGTGTATGATGGACTTATGCAGAGGAGAGGGCAGCCGATCACACATCATTTGGGTAGTCTCATCCTAGGAGCGGTTGATGTGCGGATTCTGAGATTTCCTGTTGCGGTGGATCAGTATGCGGATGTTTTTCCTGAAGATGTTATGGGACTACCTCTTCGAAGAGAGGTAGACTTCGACATAGACCTGTACCCCGGGAAAACACCGATATATACTCCAGCATATTGGATGGCTTCCGCCGAGCTTCGTGATCTGCGGGTACAGCTGGAGGGACTGCAAGGGAAAAGATTTATCCGACCCAGTGTTTCACCCTAGGCTTCTCCAATTTTGTTCACCAAGAAGGAGGATGCGAGATTGCGACAGTGTGTCAACTACCATAACCTAAACCAGGTGACTATAAAGAACAAGTACCCACTTCCAAGGATTTATGACCTCTTAGATCAGCTCAAGAGAGCACGATGGTTCTCGAAGATAGATCTCAGGTCAAGCTATCACCAGCTCAGAGTTCGAGACAAGGATGTGCAGAAGACGGCTTTCAGGTGTCGGTATGGACACAATGAATTCTTGTTTATGCCCTTCGGTTTGACCAATGCTCCAGCAGTGTTCATGAGTCTCATGAACATGATCTTATAGCCTTACCTCGATCGGTTCTTCGTAGTCTTCATTGACAACATACTGATTTACTCGGCTACTTAGGAGGAGCACGCCTACCACTTGCGGGTTGTACTGGACACACTCTGAGAGAACCAGCTTTATGGTAAGCACTCAATGTTCCAGTTCTAGATTTGAGAGGTTCACTTCTTGGGACACATCATCTCAGAGGTGGGAGTTTTAGTGGACCCAGCGAAGATCGAGACGGTACTTGCTTGGGATCCAGCTAGGAGCGTGACGGAGGTGCGGAGTTTCCTAGGTCTGGCTAGGTACTATCAGAGATTTGTGCCAAACTTCTCCATAGTTGCAGCACCTCTTTAAGCATTGAAGAATAAGGGGACACCCTTCGTGCGGTCAGATAGATATTATTAGAGCTTCCAGGAGCTGCGGCAGAGATTGACCAGTGCTCCCATATTCAGGCTACCTGAGGTGGGAGTAGGGTACGTAGTTTACTACAACGCATCAGGGACCGGACTCGGGTGTGTCCTCATGCAGGAGAGAGCCCTGATCGCTTACGTTTCATGGAAGTTGAGGCAGCATGAGAAGAACTACACTACCCATGACATGGAGTTAGCAGCAGTGGTCTTTTTCCTAAAGATGTGGCAGCACTATCAGATGGGTGAGTGATTTACAATCTACTCTGACAACCAGAGTCTCAAATACATCTTCTTGCAGAAGGACATGAACCTGAGACAGCGGTGATAGCTATAGTTCCTCCAGGACTATGACTATGATATAGTATATACTCCTGGAAAGGGGAACATAGTAGCTGATGCTCTCAGCAAGAGATCGGGCATACAGGTTCTAGGGGAGGTGACAGAGCAGCTATCTGCGTTAAAGATATCCTTCGTGGATAGAGATAGGGCAGCCATTCTACAGTCTCTCATAGTCACTCCTCCACTACTTCAGTGGGTTAGATAGGCACAACATGGTGACATTGACTGTGAGACGCGACATGCTCAGATTTCCATAGGGTCGGCACCTGATAGATTTTCTGAAGGAGGAGAGCACGTTATCCTTTTCAGGGGATATAGAATGGTAACAGTTTCACTATAGGAGGAAGTGCTGAGGGAGTTTCACACTTCCCCTCTAGTGGTACATCATGGTGTGGAGAAGATGTACCAGGACCTCAGACGACAACACTAGTGGCTGGGTATGAAGAAGGATGTAGCAGAGTTCGTTTCACGATGCCTCACTTATAATCAAGTGAAGGCGGAGCACCAGGTACCAGCAGTCTTAGTACAACCCTTAGAGGTTCCGGAGTGGAAGTGGGATGGGATATCCATGGATTTTGTGACAGGGCATCCACATACTTCCAGAGGAAACGACTTCATCTGGGTGATCTTAGACCGACTCACCAAGTCGGCCCACTTCCTTCTGATCAGAGAGCACGGCTCAGTAGAGAGCATGGGACGCCTATACATTCTGGAGATCGTACAGCTTCATGGTGTTCCATCATCTATCATCTTCGATTGAGGTACTTGCTTTACTTCCCGGTTTGGAAGGGGTTGCAGGAGGCATTTGGGACGCAACTACACCTGAGTACCGCCTTTCATCCTCACACGGATGGCCAGACGGAGAGGACCATTAAGACACTCAAGGACATGATCCGTGCATGTGTCATTGACTTTAGTTTTAGCTGGGAGGATCACCTACCCTTGGTGGAGTTTGCGTACACCAACAGCTACCACTCCACCATCTGGATGGAACCTTACGAGGCACTGTACGACCGACCATGCAGATCACCTCTATGCTGGACTAAACCTGGGGAGTCAGCACTTGTAGGACTATAGATTGTTTAGGCTATGATGGAGAATGTACAGATCATCTAGGAGTAGATGAGGACTACACAGAGCAGACAGAAGTCCTATGATGATAGGATACGATGACCACTGGAGTTCAAGGATGGTGACCGCATTTTCTTATGAGTCTCACCTCAACATGGATTACAGATATTTGGTTGGGCGACAAGTTATCTTCGTGCTTCATCGGACCTTTCTAGGTCCTCAGTAGGGTAGGCGAGGTGGCTTACCGCCTGGCCCTTCCACCTCAGTTGTGCCGGGTGCATGATGTCTTCCACGTATCTCAGTTGAGGAGGTACGTGCACGACCCGACCCACATCATTTATCATGGGTATATGGGCATCGATGACGGGGATAATTTTATAGAGGTCCTAGTAGAGATCGAGGATCAAAAAAATCAGGTCCTACATGGACAGTCGATTCCTTTGGTGCACATTCATTGGCAGCACGGGAACCTCTAGGAGAGAAAATGGGAACGGAAGGCTCAGATGCGTTCTCAGTACCCTCATTTGTTTCCCAAGTTTATGTTGTAGCTTTATGGGGAAGTAAATCCATGGGGTTGGAGTAATTTAAAGACCTAGGAATTCCAAGGAATTTTTTTCTTAAATACTTTGTAATCTTACGAGTCTGTGGCTTTTGAAGGCACTTGATTCTGAGGCCCGATGTGCCCAGAATCAATTTCCGAAATTTAGCTCAGGTACGTTCAATAAACGAATGAGAAGGTTTTTCTATCTTTTTAACCGGTGCTTGGAATTGAAATCTGAGGGCACCGATGAACTCGCAGTGCCGGTAATTACTTAAGGGTACCTTTACCGCAGTTGCATTTTATGTGGGTTGGAATTTAATTTTTGGGGTTGAATCTTAAAATAAATAAAATTGTGTGGTACACAATGTTTTTTTGTGAGTTGGTTATTTCCTCCCAAGTGTCGATATTTTAGATGTGGGGCCCACACGATCCCCAACATTGATCTCCCCATAACTCCCCTCAACTCCCCATTAATACACCTTATTTATTACTTTGACAACTGCACATATTCATTATGGTGGAGCCTTCCTACCTCCCTCATCCCATTAAATGTGCCAACCTATCATTTTAATATCAGTGTTAAATTAATTGGCACCACTTTAGAATTAATTTGAATTGCATGACAATTATATTAATTGAGATCCTCTTATTTCTTTTTTTGGAAAATCACTTTTGGGAAAAGACTCTGGGGAATTAAAAGAGATGTGATCCTTCATCGACGAAGAACACCATTCTTCAATGAAGAACACCCCTGGAGAAGAATGTGAATAACTTCTTCCAATGATGCATCTTCCTTGGACACACCTCGACGTCAAGGAGACTATGTAGCCTATGACAACGACCCTTCATCCATCGTTGATGGAACGACACCGTTCTTCCACGACGCCCATCTACCGTGAACCTCATCTTCCACAAATCGACGATGTATGACAAAAAATTCTAGGTAGGGGGAATTTTTTTTGTGTTATCCACATATGTGTTTTATACTATCGAACATGGAGTTTAATTATTGGGTGATTATTTGAACCACTAACGTGGTGGGTACGGACTAACGAACAGTCCAAAAACACCACTATTTTGTTCTTGATGCATGTGTGTTTGGAGACGACGAAACGGGACGAAAATGGAAATTTGGGGCCTTCACAGTGGAGTTCAGATCCCGAGATGATCGCAGGTGCAGACGGAAGCAAAAATAGACCACCAGAATGACTCCAGTGGCCCGCGGAAGACCGCGGCAGCACCGGTGGCTGACCGCTTGGAGGCAGCGGTGCCCCGGCGCACTGCTAGTAGGAGACCACCATGGCACCGTCCATGGCGGCGAGCAACAGATCCCATGGCCTCGTGGGATCTGGGGAGACTAGCGGTGCCATCCTGGCTCCGCGTTTGTGGAACCGGGGGTCACGCCCCCCCGCTTTCCCACCTGGACGAGCCAGCACACCCCCCCTGGCCGGGCTAGGGTGGGTCACGTGGACCGGGCCACTCCGGTCGGTCCAGGAAAGACCTGGACCTGGGTCGGGTCGACCCAGTTCGGGCTGACCTAGGGTGGGTTGGGCCGGGTCAGATCGGGCCCAGACCCCCAACTTCAGACCGTTTTTTGGTCTTTTTCCCTTAACATGAGCTACGGACCTCCGATCGACACACTGTCAGTTGCGTAGAAGACTTTGTATCAAGACGGCCGTTTCATTATATTACACTCTAGGTTTTGGCGATGTTTGGGTACAGCCGGGTTGGTTCGAACCTGAAACCAACCTGGCCCTTGGAGCAGAAATGCTTATAACTTAAGGACTGGACGTCCGATAGGCGTGACGTCAACTACGTTGAATTACTTTTTATGGGAAAATTCTTTTGTAATACTCCACTTGAGGTTTGGATGCAGCTGGAGTACGGTCAGGTTGGTTTTAGCTTAAAACCAACCGGGGCCCTTGAACGGAAAAGCCAATAACTCTCGGACCGGGAGTCCGATTGACGCATCGTTTGTCGCGTTGGGTTTATTTTGATGAGATGGAACTTCGGGATACATCAACTCTGTACTTTGTGATAGTTGATGTACCGACCCCCTTGGATCGAGGAGCATACCCTCCCGAAATTGAGCGTGCATTGTGCGGGAATCCTAGAGCTGGCTGCGACTATGACGACTACCGTGATGGGTTCCTCCGTGGGTTCGATGATGATGACGACTGTACTTGGATCCTCCGTGGGTTCGGCAGCGATGGTTACTATACTTGGATCCTCCATGGGTTCGGCAACGATGACTTCTGTACTTGGATCCTATGTGGGTTTGGTAGAGGTGATGATTTAGAGGTTACATCTAATCATCTCCACCCCCACGTCGTGATTAGTATACCCGTGTGAGCTGAGTCTTGACTTTCAATGATTATCTTTGATGTGATTGACTATCTTTCCTATGTGGACTGGGTTGTGCTTGAGCTTGAGAGTTGGAGCTAAACTGAGATTGAAAACTTAGGTATATGTATGGACATATACCTAAGTAGAGTTGGTTGATACTTCGTGTTTGTATCTTTCCTTTGTGGTCTATCCTTCATGGATTCTGGGAGACCTTCGGGGGTCTCGGGGTCCCTACTGAGTATTGTTATATTCAACCCTTCATGGGAAATGCACGCATTACATTGTGCTGGTTGCAGATGATGAACAACACTTATCATGGTTGACACTTGTGGAGCTCGACAGTATCCAGAGGTGGACCACCTGGCGGGACATACATGGAGCAGACGGATGGACCCGAGGTACTGATGAGACTATTTGTACCCACCCTTCTGGTGGGATTCCTGAAGGACGACTCGGTGGTTGCTGCTTTACTTTACAGCTGTCGTACTTTCCTTCTCACTTGTAATGTACTTTCACTTGGGTTTGTATACTGGCCCATTTACTTTCCATCACATACTTTTTTACTCAGTTTCACTTAGTGCTTACTTCACTTGTGTACTCTGTTGTGTTTGTTTATTTTTATAAAGGCAATGCCTTCCCTTTTTACCAGGATTTACACCTTTGGTGCTAGTTTCCAACCCCTGGCCTATGGAAGGTGGGCATGGGGTAGTCACAGCACGGGCCCCGAGGACGGGTCTTGAAAATTAATTCATTCTATGTATATATACTACACAAAAAAAATGAGTGGTGAATGAGGCATGTATCTCATGAAAATAAAAACTGGGATCAAATTCCCTTATCTTAAGACTTGAATTTATTTATACACATTCAAACCTCCTATATAATAAATATAAGTTTTCTATAAATCTACCATAGAACCATATTATTATTTCTATTTCCATATATGGTTTGATTATGACTTTATATAACATTCTTATTAACAATTCATTGTTAAGGTTTCACTTTGGGTAATATCTTCTTTGTTTTTCATACATGTTTTGACTTATTATTCACGATTGTCTTACTTAGATCATGGTTTACATAATTAAAAAAGGTAAAAAATTATATAAACAGCATAAATATTATGTATACATGTATTTATAATAATATATAAAATATATAATGATGAAATGGAATGCAACGTTCATGGAGACGGTAAGCCGTACGTACGCATGAACGTTGTCTTTAATTTGCTCTCGTATTAAAATAATGTAAGTAAATTACATATACATATATATATTTATATATGTATATAATATTATAAAATTTTAATAATTATGTCATATATATCATATATGATCACTAAAACCATCCTTAACACATTCCATGAAAAGTGTAAACGAAACACATCAGTATAAGGAGGTGGTAGTCCACATGTCCACAAACGATTTTATCATATTTAATCAAGATGGAAAGTATAAATTTATTTTGTATAAGATAATTATATAAAAATAAATACATAATATATATAATATATAAAAGGTGTGTACATTCTAATTACCAACCATAAATGGTGGTAAAGTAAAAACGAAGAATCATCGTTTCAGGAGGCAATAGTTCATCGTACACATAAACAGTATGTTCATTACACATTAGATGTAAGTGTGTGTATGTTTAGGTCAAAAAATAGACTAAAAATCTCAGTATATTTAGGGTACAATTTATCTTATATAATCATGTAATAATGATATTTGAGTGGTAGGATAATGGAAATTAAACTAAAGAGTTTGAGAAAATATTTTACCTCTACTTTGGGTAACTCCTTTTGATGTTCACCAAAGGGATTCCTTGGAAGTATTTCAGAATAAATATAGGATTATATTATTAGGGGAGTTATTTTTTGGAGAAATTTTTCATTGCATGGTCTACTGAAATTTTCTTGGCAGGTGTGAGGAAGTGGGAGGAGAGGAGACATTTTATAGTGGATGAGGAGTGGCACTCCTGTATTTTTGGAAAAGGGAATTCCACCAACTTCTCTCCCCTAGAAAGTGTCTCAAATAATAGAGAAAAGGTAGATAAAAGGGATTATGGGGTCTAAATAGGACCAAAAATGGATTTTGGATAATTTTATATGTCATTTGTGCCCTTAAGATTAAGGTTTAGTCCCCTATGAAGCTTGATTTTTGATTAACTGTTTTAATACATTTTAATTTCTTTCACTAATCATTTTTGTAAAAAAATAAGTTGAACTTATTATAAATTATAAATTATGATTATTCAAAATATTTTATTAATTTTTCCAAATTATAACAACTTATGTGGTATAAATTAATGTAAATTTAATCCCACGGACAGGACGGAAATGCAATTTTTTTGAGTAAAAACATCCAAAAGATTGATAAGTTTTTATACACAATATCAAACAGAAATTGATCACAATGAAATAAATGGTTTTAATTAGTATATTATATATATAATGTGACATTATATCTAAATTAAAATATATTTTATCACTATAAATAAATTATTTGAAAAAAGCAGCATTGAATTAAAAAACATTAATTGTTCACTAATCGTCAAAAAATGAAACCTAATAGAAAAATACCAAAAATTTACCCTAACATAATTTTTATGTTACTATTTATAAGATTAATTTTATTTTGATGTATATAATTTACGAAAATTCAAAAAATTGGATTTATATTTGTTTCTCCAATAAAAAGCTCTAAAACCGCCTTTAATTTTTTTTATGGGTAATGTTACTTTTGTTCATATTTTATGATTATAAATTATATGGGATAATTATAAAAATATTTTATTTAATATATAATATATAAATATAATTAATATCATTCGCTGTATTAATTATTTATATTTTTTTAAGATACCACACCTTTGTGAAAAAATAATAGTTTTTTATAAAATCATTCCCATTATATCCATGTGGTATAAATATTAATTTTTAATTAATAAGTATCTAATGATTTAGAAAATATATTTTTATAATTTAGTTAACACTATTACAAAATAACAATTTATTGGGTAGATTATATCTAAAAATCAAAATTAATAATATTTTTAATAATATATTAGTGTGTGGTAGAATTCAGACTTCCATTATAAACATGCAATCGAGGAATGTCATTTGGGAAGGTAACACAAGCTAACCACAATTTTATAGGTAGATAATTCTATAATTTATCCTATTTTTAGTGCATGATTAACTTTGTTTTGTTCATAACTCAAGACAAACATAGTTCTTAAATATAAAATAAACTATTTTTAGTGTTACGTGAAATGTAAAATATCAAAAATATTAAATTAATTTGAAAAAGATATGTCCCAAAATCATGGGGTGTTATGGAAACAACACAACCTTTTCAAATGAAATTTTTTTCCTGAAAATGTATGTTATTTTATTTCACACAATAGAACCATGTCTCTTTAATAATGAAGTAATATTTACAGTGTATAAAGGGAAATGTAACCATGTGTTTATTACTGTCATATGACTATTGGTGAAATATGAATATTGGTTAATAAGACCATTGAAAACTATACTATTGTTAATAATTTTAATTTTATATTTAGTGTTTATAAATGGATATTTATAAGGTTAATTGATTTTGAAATGAGAAGCGACAACCTCATCCAGTAGTGTCATCTCGTATGAATCCCATTTTTCAAAGCATGTGAGGAAGGTAGCATCACTGGGGTTTGACCTTGACCAAGACAAAGCTGAGAATAAATAGGGGAATCTAGAATGAAATCACATATCGGATAATTTCAAGTTAGTGTGAATTACCACTCGATCGATGTTAGCCAAGCCACCCCATGAATCTATCACTATCACACACCTTACCCATAGGTCGTTCGTGAGTGTTATAAGGGGTTATGTGTCATGGATTCAGTAACATAAAGTGTAATTACATGTTATAAATAAAAATATTATTCTTTCAAATCTATCTTAAGAATAATTTCACTAAAAAATTGTAGGTATAATTGATATTGAAGGGGATAAATTAATTTTAATAAAAAATTTGTACTTTTCAGAAAGGATAATTTTTTAATAATAAACTAAGGTATTTTGAACGATATTTATTTTAGTCAAATAGTATGATAAAAACACTACTATTCAAATACAAATTACAAAATAAGTATATTATTCCCTTCAAAGTTTTTATGTGTGACCAATTTTTCTAGGAATTTTAACCTGCCATTTTATAAATAAATAAATATTATTATAATTAAAAGTTAAAATTACCATATTCAAATAATTATTATGATAAAATAAACACAATTTTTGAAATCATCACATAAAAATTATTTTAGGGTGAATTTATGAGAATTTTCTAGAATAATAAATTTTTCTAGGAATATTAAAAAAACAGTTTGGGTTTTTATATTTGTGTAATTTCTACATAATTATTTCATCAAGATGTAATAATTAATTAACTAAAATACATGAACTAAAATATGTTATTATATTAATTAAAATAATTATAATATATTTTCTTATATTTTCATACTTGTAATTTACTATCTAAAGTCTAAAATGAAAACACTAACTTTAAAAATATTATTTTGTAGAAACATTGATTTTCCATACCAAAATAATTAATACAATATGATGATCAATTATCATGGGTTAAAATAAATTAAAATATGACCCAATTGTCAATGAAAATGTGCAAATACATTATGAAATACAATGTTTTTGTATTTTACACAACCTAGATTTCTAAGGACTATAGATGGAAATTATTAAACAAATTGTCCACTTTCTCTATAAACAGTCACCCATTTATCCATTTCCAATTACTCAAAATCTATACATCAAGAAACTCTATATTGTTTTCCTCCCATTGAGTCCCCCAAGCTATCATTAAGCCCAAAATTTTCCATTCCAAAAGATCTAGGAGTTACTCTTCAAGGTAAGGGAATTATCCTCCCTTTATATTCCATTCAAGATCCTATTTTCATATATATATATATATATATATATATATATATTCTAAATGATATGGTTACTATCTTATACTACCATTTTTTTCATAACCATACTTCCAAATTATTTTTTATCATTGGGAGACCTTTCCCCCATATTATTTTACACTATTCTGAAACCACTCTTTATACTAGTTATGCTGCCAAATTTAATTCTCAAAATTTATCTCGTCTCCATAAGATATTCTATTTTCTTTTCTTTTTCTGAATACCAAAACCCCGTTATTTTCTATGATTATTCCCCTAGATGTAATTTTGATTTATTTAATTTGTTGATTTACATATGAAACTCTCACTCCAGTTTCATTGGATAAAAATGACATAATGATCGTGTATTTAAGCACTTTTGAAATGCCAAGATTTTGATAAGTTAACCTCTCTTTATCCTCGATGAGTTATTTATGAAATTTTTGGTTATGATCATTTTGGTTCACATTAATTAATAAAAATTAAGTCTATTCCCTGATAGTGCTATAATTCATTGGGTAACTAATTTAATATCTAAATATGCCATGTTTTATGATACCCTGCTGAATAACATTGGTAATATTCATTTACAGCACCTCAGTGACTGACAATGGTGATATGATTATGAATGTATTAAATTGAATTTTGTAGCCACATTTCCATGTTATAATATATTTTTTATTATTATATGACTTGTTTTCCTTTTTCTGTGCCTTAGTGACATTCGTCATGTTTTTATTGATATTCCTCATGATTCCATGTAAATTTTTTTCCCTTACTGGGCCTCATGCACACCTCGTTCCTTTGATATATGTCCCCAAGATATAATATGTAGTAAATGTACTTAGGATGAACCCACAAGGATGAATTCCTGTGGATTTAGAATAATTTCTTATGTTTTCATGTATTATATGCCTTATTTCCAAGAAAAAAATTTAAAAAACCTCTGTATATACTATGTAATAAAAAGTTCTATAAAAAATAGGCAGGATTCCATAACTTTGTTCATGAGAAGGTTATGAGGGCCTCGATTAATGGATACACCATCTACAAAAGAAATAATGAGATCCCTAGCACGAGTGAGAAACTCGAGACAGTTTAACACCTTTTCTAAAAACCCCATCCCAATCATCACTACTATTCTATCTCTGAAACCCATCATGGGACACTCTAGGCTCTGATACCACTTTGAAATGACCCAAACCACCAAGGACTATCTAGATAGTGGTAAGCCAAGACTTTCACCACAAGAACACCTTCAAAGGTCCAAGGGTGAGTAACTATATTTTAGTAGGCATATCACATACATGGGTGGACTTATCCCAATATACATAAACCTAGACAGACACACACCCACATGTATCTCCATTCACACTAGAGTAATGTAGTGTAATGGAAATTGGGAAAATAGGTACATGCATAACCTCTAAACATGAATAGTAGGGCATGAAAGTACATTAAGAATGTGGAAAAGGTTAAGATAATATCCTACTAAAGAGAAAATAGTTCCAACCTATCAACTTGTGAGAAAAACATTCACAATGAAAAAATAATGATTTTAATCACTATCCAAATAACTTATTCACCAATCACTACTATGAATCATCAGTACCTGGTACACCTAGAACACTATCAAGCTATCTTTAATCTGCATAAGACATGAAACATGTTGGAAGATCCCATTAGGGGGTGATTATATACATACCTAGTAAGACATATAATGATTTAAATCATAAAGAAAATAGATTCAACCCTAAACCACAAGAAAGAGGGGAAATAATGAAGAACATAAAAATTATCATAGGATGTACTCAAGCCACAGAGTACACTCACAATGTTCACAGGCAGCCAAAATATTTCATAAGCCTTCCAGCATATCTATTTCAACAAAACTATTGACAATTATATCATATCCTGATTAGTAATAAGGGATCCCATTATCCTATATATTAGTGTAAGTACTCACATTGGTGGAAGATACCTATCTTTTTTGAGCACTTATAATAGGAGGAGATATTAAAACAATAGATAAAAGATTTCATGTTTTTATAGTAGAGAAGAAATATTAACCTATATGATCAACATGTAGATGATCCTATGCCCTGGGATAAAACATAACAACTAAGAGGAATGACTAATCATAGATTCCATACGGTGAGTGGAAACTATGCTCAGATAACACTCTAGGTCATTAGGGAGGGTTTACATCCATCAAGAATCCTAAGGTCCAATCGCATCCTTTGTAATGATATTATGATCAGTCTCACTCTCCTCTTTAGGAACCACAAATTTATCATCAAGTGTAAGGCCACCATAATGTTTCTCATTGTTTTTACATAGAATGTTTTACTCGAGGTTCATATTCCAATCCATATAAATGTTTAAATTTTACTACATGGGGTACATGACATGTCACCCTAAATCGACCACCTATAAGTGTATTTCCATAAAACATGGCATGTTAATGTCTAATTACATGGAATGTGAAAGGGTATATAGAATGTACAAAATGTGTGATCCTAATAAATTCACTACTTATACAAGAGAAGCTGGATGGATGGGGTCACATGACATGTGGGTCATCTAAACGACTTGGGATATTTAATTTCCTTTGAAACACTAACCACCACATACTTTGGAATACACAATATATTTTATTCTAAACTACATTTTGTATAGTTAATAGTTTTCCAGAAACATAATATCCTCTATAAGATTCTTTATTTCCTTCATCTTCTCTATAAATCACAGCAAGATTCTTAAAAACCTTATTTACCGAGATCGTTTTACCACATGATTCAGGATTCTATGAACCCATCATTATAAAATCAACCTCTCATTTTCCCTATTACACCTTATACATTCCCAACTCATGAAAATTATCCACTGTACATATCCAAAATATCCTACCATTATTAAAGATCACCACTACATTGAATCCATTGATGATTAATGCACCATAATGAATTTGAAAACAATTATTCCATCAAATAATGGGATCAGTCTATGGTTATAGTTAAACCTCCAAATAAAATCATATATCGGTGATGAATAAATGAAAAATAGTGGAATAAATCCATGAAAACATATATTTTTTTTACAAAAATGGACACATGGAATCAGTCTCTATATAAGACATAAAAAATAAAGAAACCAAGAATACACATAAGTTACAAGTCTAATAATTCACCAATAACTAAACCAACCTAAAAATATAAATTGAAAGGCTCATGCACAATACCGATTATGGATTCTAGTTAGAAAAATTAATATATGATTTAATTAAAATCAAAATCATGACTAAAATACTATAAAATGATGTACTATCATATAATTGGATCAACTGCGGAGGAAGTAGAATCATGTGTCATTGTTAATGATAACATGGGATATCTCCTACATGTTCATGATTGATCCTCAATCATAATATTTTCCACTAATTCTCTTTTCCACAATATCTCCTCTCAAGAATCTCTCTTGGTTTTATGTTTAACCCTTGTGGAGTTAATATAGAGGGATTAAATAGATAGATGATATGGTTAACCAATTAATTAATTAATCCCAAATTTAATCTACTCATTATTGTGCACCATTTTGGAATATAATATTAATTAATAATAGGTCATTCCTATTGTAAAACCCCTAATCCAAATTCAATGAAGGTTTTGGTTTCTCTACCTAAGGATCCATTTAGGACGAAAATCCATTATTTCCTAAATTATATATATGAAATACATAATAAATTATATATTTTTGATATAAAAATATCATGGATCTGAAAATACCAACACATCTTTCTAACTTTGTGACTAGAAACGAAAATATGATTTAGTATTTTTAATGGGTACACTAAAAAGCCAATTTTATTACATGTTTCAAGGTAAATTAATCCTTTCGTCTTCTCCCCTTATACCTTTATCTCTTCCCCTTGATTTTAAATTTTTTTGGTGGACCCAAATTATGGTTTAGGATGAATTTAGTGGTTGAGATAGCTCTAATTAGGGGGCATTGGCTAAGTAGGATTTAAAGGGCCATCTTCTTGTTTATCTTGGAATCCATTTGAGAAGCTGAGTGGTTTTTAATTGATTTGAGGTTGGTGATTTTGGTAACCTCTATTAAATGGAATATAATATAATTATTTATGGGTTTAATGCATTAACTTCTTAAATTAAACCTATATCAGATAGTTTCTAAAATATTACAAACATTTGAAGGGACAGATTAATTGGATTAATGGGAATTTCAATTGTTTTCAAATATTTTAAATCTGGTTGGAATTTCACATGTTTTTGAAATATTTATATGAAATGTATGAAATGGATTTTGATGATTAATGGTATTTGAACCAATTTTGGTCTTGATAATGTAAATTTCGTTTTTTTGTTCAATTATTTAAAATAGAAAATATTTGGATGTATTTAATGGTTTTGAGTTAAGGAGGGTTCTATTTTAAACAGTTTCTAAGTGTGGCCTTTAATTATTTGATTTAAAAGAATATTAAATGTGGGTTTTAAAATGAAGTAATGTGGTCTAACAACTCAAGTCAAATTTTAGACAAAGTCCCTTTCAATGTCTTTATGAATGTTTTCAAACGTTTGTGTGACCATTAATTGAGCCCCATGTTTTTATGGATATTGTGGTTTGTGACACCATGGTGAATGTATAATGTTTTCATATATTTTTTTGGTAAATATGATTAGATAAAATGAAAAGGGTACATTTCATATAAGGTAGTAGTAGGTGAGAGGAGTATCATTTCAAATTATTGAAGATTTTTTATGTGATGATCTCCTTTCTGATTGTTTTTCACCACCACTGATTAAGATAATTTGAATCCTAAGAAATTAGTAAAGGAAACAGATGAGAAAAATACTTTTTATAGATTTTGTAATAAATAGTGAGTTTTTCTAATGTATTTTGAGTTCTTCTGATAATGAGTGTGGTTCATAGATGTTTTGTACTTCAATGATGGATTATGTATCCTAGATACATCGATGGGTCTACCAGTGCTATAGATAGGTTCTTTAGTGCTAACCTAGGGTTCCAGTTTATATTTTAGCTTCATGTTAATTGAGTTTTAGAGATTTTCCTACAATTCATAGTTTCTATTGAGTTTATTTATGAGATCCCATTATATATATTTTTTATTTCCCCTAGATATTAAATGGATTTATAGAACCATTTGTTGGTTTTTGTTCTTTCATTATTCATTATTGATATATTAGTTCTTATTAAGGAATATATTTTTCATCATTTATTGTCTTGATCTATTTTATTCATTCTATTTTGTAAAAATTCTTCTATTTTTTTAATAAATTAATTTTTTGTGTAATTAATGACATAGAATTCATGATTTTTTTGAAAGAGGAAAGGGATAGGTTTTTTTCGTAAACAAAATAAATGACCCACTTATATGATTTTTTTATAACATTTTTTTGTAACATTTGTTAATTAATCAAATAAAGGAGGATGTTTGTAAAAATCAAATATTTATTGTTATTTGGTTTCCACATACCTATATGTGAAAACCCTATTTACACATATATTTCAAAACATTAATTTATGAGAAGGATTTTGAATGTAATTTCATAAACTCTTTGGTTAAACCCTACTAGAAATGTTTATCACACACATTCCATACACTATTATTTTAATGTTTCATCCATTTTTTACATTATATTCCAAAGTTCTACCTCATCGGATATAGCTAAATTTGGTATATTTTCTGATTTTATGGAAGTGGTGAGTGGTTGTGGGGAAAATGGAGATGTTATGGTATTTATTAAGGTTGTTTTAGGTTTTTGAATTAGTGTTTTATTGAATAATATGACCATGTGGTTTTCTCATATCATGCTTCCATTATATATTTAATGATCATGTTGGTTTTTTATTATTGTTATATTTAGTGTATGCATTATTGGGATTGTTTTATTATGTTCTTTAAATTTATTTATATGCATGGGAAGAAAATTTTTTGATTAGTCATACTGGTTTTTCAATAGATTCTTCTTCTTTATTTATTATTTATCAATATATTATGGTTATTTATTTATTATTATGGGGTTGAAAATGTTCCCACACGTGTGATATTGATACCAATATACTATTTTCTAGTCTCTAGGGACCATAAAAACACAACAGACCTAGTAGGTGACTAGGTTAGGTGATTTGTCGAGTCATCCTAATCTAATTTGTAAAAAATTGTATCAGATACTAGAATCTTAAGATGATCCTAGGTTCTAGAATAAATCTATTTTCCTTTGGTATGATTTTTAATACAGAGATAAGAATGTAAGAACTTGATATGTAGGATCAGGGAGAGTCTAGATAGCACTTTCTTAGCTTGATCCTTGAATTTGAAAGGGTAGTTTTTTTACTATTCATGTTGGATTAATGTTTAATATTTTCAATTTGTATCAGCATTGGAATTTTACATGTTACCAGGGGAAATCCACTTTATTTATTTCAATAAAAATAGAAATTGAATCATACGTGTGAGGATATATTTACAGGGCTAAAAAACCAAAAAATTACCAAGGGATTGATTATAGAAATGTTCCACTAATTATTCCATGATTGGACCATGGATCACTAAACCATGCATCCAAGTCAAGTATTGTTATGTATCGTGATTGGTATTTTTTATTTAGACCTCCATCTTTATAGATCATTTTTATCTGATTCTTAGTATGAGAATATAATCAAGGTGGGTTTATATATGTTAGTGATATTGGATCATATTTTGGTTGAGTATTTTGGAGTGTTTTTATGATGAGACTATCAGGTAATTGGTTTTGTGTGGAAAAAATTGATTTTGTAGAAAAAAAATTTAATTTGGAATGATACTCTGTGGAATATTTGTAAAAGGGTTTTATTCATACATAATGTTTCAAAAGTGTTTGTGTTTACCGTGAAATGTGGAAATAATATTTAGTTTGAATACTAGTTGATTATTTTTTTGTGATGTATTTTTTATTTTCACTAATGTGCTTAAAGGGGTTATAGTTTTGAAATTAAAAATAGGTTTTGTTTGAAAAAAAATTAAAGGATCAATCAATTTTTAGTAGATTGAGTTCCTTGTCTTAAATGAAATTTATTGGTATTCAAAATCCATGGTATTTCTTGTTTGGTTCTTTCACCTTTATGGGTATTAAAATTATTTCTGGTTTTGAAATTGTATTAAATTTTGTAGTGTTTTGAGATGGAAAGGGGGTATATGAAAATGTTTTAGATTGAGAAAGTGGTGAAGTTTACCTATAACTAAAATTGTTAATGTGATTCCTTTTTATTTTTCTAAAGTAATTTCTCCTTTTTAAAATCCTCTATTATTTTTCAATTATTCATATTCACATAAAATGATTTTTGAGACTCTTTTCCAAGTTGAATGTGGTTTCAAAGGAGATAGTTTTTGAAATCTATTTTCTTTCATTGGTGAATTTTTGATTTTAATTTTTCATAGATTAATATTAGGATAATTTAATGTGATGTAGGAGATATAAATAGGTTGATTATATGTGTTCTGTTATTTAATGTAGTCCTCTTGGAATGTTCCTGAGTGATGGCAGGGTGATTGCCTTTGAAAGAGTTACTTTCCTATATTTTCCTCTTACCAAAATCATAATGGAATGGAAGTTGTTACTTTCCCCTCTTATTGGTATAGCAAAGTTACATGAAATTATTCAACGTGGTTCCCATATACAGGATTTATTTGGAATCATATAGATTGTTTTGAGAATATTAGGCCTATGAACCATGGTTGAATGGTAGAATAAGTGAGGATTAATGTTATTTTAATTTTAGAATCCCCCTAGAGGAGGGTAATCTTGGGGTGTATGAGCTGATTTTGGAGATGATCCATTTTGGTATTTTTTTTATACATGAGTTTAGTGTATTATGGTTTTACATTAGCATCTATGTGGTGTGTTCTTTGATGTCTTTTTGGATTATTTTTCACTGTTAGTTGTTTTTTTTAATATTTTAATTCCTTATTGTTTAATGATTATTATTGTTTCCTGTGTACATTGTAGGTCAAGGGTTGTGTTTTGATTGGAAGGGAAGGATAAGGTAAAATATTATGGTTATGATTTGTGTGTCCAGGATGAACATAGAACTAATTGAGACTATACACTGACAAGTGATAGTTTAGATCTTAATATCATCACAATGAGAGGGTGATCTAGGTATGAGTTCATATATTTCCCATTCCACACAGTTTTGTGACGCACGGTTAGAAACAATTTCATTTCTTTCTGTATATTTTTTTGGTTTATTCCCCCCTTCCATGTGATTGAAATGAGATAGTGAAATTGATTAACTGATTTTATAATGTTTTTTCCTCCATATTTTGTGCTTATTTTAAAGATTCGAACCAATATCCTATTATATGATTACAGTTGTTATAATTTCTGTTATTCCAATCTATGATTTAAGGGATTATGTTTTTTATCGTGATGATCTATCCCTCTAAAATAGAAATTCGGATGCTTCACCAATTTTGATTAATTCCAAATGGTTGGGAGAAGTATTGTAGGAATATATTTTCTTAGAGATTTGTATTGTATGGTTATTATTTAGGTTATTCTAATGATGTTTTGATTGTGATTGTGAATTCTTCCAATAGGTTTTGATGAATAGAGGTATGACTAGCTTATACTTATTGTAGATTCTCTAGTTTTCTCTTGACCTCTTACATTATTTGTTTGGGAGTGGAGATTTTAGTATTCTATTATGTTTACCTATAAAAATTTATTTCTAGTGGAATAATGTAGAATAAGGGAAAGAATTGTGAGGCCCCCATTCAACTATGGTATTTAATTTTATTTAATCTTTGTTCTATTAATCCTTTAGATATTTATTATAATTTTTTGTGTGATTTAGGGAGTTCCAAGATGTTTTGGTTCTGGATTGATCTATTCACATCATGACATGGGGAATCATGTTGTGAATAAAATTCTAGCAGTGATGCCCACTTTTGTGTTGTGCTTAATCACACTATAGCTAGAGTGGTCACACCAGGAAGGACTCCCTAGAAGTGATACCCAGTTTTATTATGGTGTCACTCATTCTGGGACACAAGGTATCATGATTTCATGAGCCTTTGAAAGACTCTAAATTTTAAGAAATTACAGCTTTGTCCCTCTTAGTATAAAATCCAAAATCTAGTCCCTTTTCCTCGTATTGATTAATCCCAACATTGAGAGAATTGGGAACGACTCTCCCTCACTTACTTTTGGGATATTTGACCTCTAATTTGTGGTTTTCAAAACTATTTATTGTAATTTACTCATGTATTCTTCTCCCCTTCCACCTTTTTTCATTTTCATTGGATTTCCATTCTCCTGTGAGCCCTACTTGTGGTGTGGGAAGAATGTAGTGTTCAAAGGAAGGAACCCAGAGCATATCATAAGTTGGAAAAATGAAATATATAACTTTAAGTATCAAATTTTTTTTAAACACACTTGATGCATAAAACCCCTCAAATGGATTTCTCAAAGGATCACATAAAATTAAATTTAAGCATGAAAAACAACAAAATGTAATCCAAAATGGAACCTTCTACATTTGAAATTACTGATTTTATTCACTAACTGTCAAAATGCTATGGTCAAAAGCACCAATATATGCTTCTTTAATATCTTCCACTAGTGCACCAAAACTCTTGGATTTTAAATCTTTTATTAAGGGGTTCTAGCATGGAAACTGAAGAGATTTATAACATTCCTTCTTTCATGTGAGGAACACATACTCAATCAAGAAGAGGGGATCAATTAAACCTTAATATTTCTTTGGGTTTTCACTCTAATAATAACATATAGAAATGAATATCTCTAAAATTAGAGAAAATTATGTTTTACAACATTCAAGCGGCTAAAATGTCTTTTTATACCTAGTTTCTATATTATAAAATTTCACTTTGGTCCCTAAAAAGTAATAACGTACATTTTACACCCTTGTGCATGCTTATGACCTAATTAAACTTTTCATGATTGTAATAAACATATTATCAATAACATGATAAAATTTGACTTGTTATGTGATAACATATGAAACATTAACTTGACAGTTAAGTTTACCAAGTAATTTATTGAATCGTGAATGAACTTTGTTCGTTCAAAAAAGTATATATTCTAATATTCACTTCATTGATAAAAAAACAGGTGAATTATTTGTGAAATAAATTCAATAAAAAGTATTATAAATTGAATAATATAATTGAATAATTATATTGATGATCATTCATATTCATACATTCACTAGCCCCCACACATGGGTCTGACATGCCCAAAAAACCTATTCATCTGAATAGGTTGAACTTATGGATACATTTAGTGTGTGACCATCAAGGTAATTATCTCAATAAAAGTGTGTCAAATTCATAAAACAAGAGTAGATTCAAGAAACACAACATGGAAACTACATAGAAAATTAATGTCATAGCTACAACTACCTCCTATGAACACACTCCACATAATATAATCTATTTATCTCATGATATCTCATAATATAGGATGCACAATTGGTTCATCATCCTTTTGATGATTTAAAAATTTTATTTCCTTAACATATAGACTAATATTCTGGAACCATAGCCAAAAAATTAATTAATTTACCAGCATCATCTTCAACTTGGGTCTATGAGATGTATCCTCCTTGACTCAGAAGTAAAAAATTATATCATACTCATATAACCAATTTTATAACACCAAAGACTCACCCAACACAAGCTACATCACCGTGAATTTAGTGTCAATGTTTTTTTATATCATCAAAGTACACATTCAAATGATACATATTGATAATTATCTCAATCCTAAAGACTAAAACACATGTTTATAGATAGGAACACCCAATGAAACTAGTAACATGTGGTGTTTCTATTGGTGGGTCGGCCATAGTGATCTCATCTACATGAGATCACCCAATGTGAACTTCAGGAGAAGAGGTATTAATTATTTTGACCCCCTAAATATGACAGTTATACATCATCTATGTTATGTCAGTATAATGTATTTATACCATTGGGCATAAAATAAATATTACTACCATAGTATCTGGAGGTTCTGATTATATATTCATTCTTATATAACCTTTTGATATTGAAGATAATCTATGGAAATTTCCATTAAAATAGTAGCTACATAACTATCAAAATTATTATAGTAATAATAAACACGTGTATATATCAAATTGTATACATGTAATGCAAAAAATTGCATATATAGGAGTTGGGTATAAGACACTCAGTCATAACACTCCCACTTTCACAAGACACAACTGTTAATAATTCTCAATCCTCTATCTCTCACATTATTTCATTATTATTTTGAAATTATTCCTAAAAAATGGTCTGATGGGAACTAGAATATTAATCCTCCTTTTCATGCTTATGGGGTGTCAAGTTGAGTATTTTACATCAAGATCCATTTTTTGATTCATTGGGTTTTTGATATCCTTGAAACTCCCAGTGGTTCCCCCATCTGTAGCTTGGTACAAGCCTACTTTCCTATGGTTAGACTGGCATATGGGTTTTCAAGCCTAGCACATCTTAGGGACTCACATTGCTCGAGAGGTTAAGAGGTCGAGCTCATCACACCTTTTTTTGTGGAATGGTTTCATACTATGGGACCCTCTTATTGATTTAAGATATGATTGAGAATCTCTTACTGATCTATATATGGGATTGGAAACCCTAACAAAATGACTATAGGTTAATCATCATTCATGTGAAATAGATTGAGATCTCGTTAGAAAATCCATCGGTATGTATTCGAGGTACTCCATCATTTTCCAGTAATGGGAAGGTTCATATATATGCTAAATCCATATAATGAAGTGCTTTAGAATATGATCCCATGTAAGGAGGTGGTTAATATTTCAAGGAGGGTATTAATCCATTATGAGGCATCCGACATATCCTGGTTATTTTAGGAATCAAAACCCACGTATTTTGTTAATATTTTGCAGTTTAGTGTCATACAGAGAAGACATATTTTCGGGTACTGAGACACAAAATATTTGATCTATGGCCTCAAAGAGACATCCTACATATCTTGGTTATGGCAGGAATCAGAGTTGGTATAGTTCAATTTATGTTGGTTCTAACACACTGAGGCTACACATGCCCTGGTAGAGGCTTGTAATGAAAATGATATGTTCATTACACCTCCATAAGCCTATTTGATTTATGCGCAATGTGAGAAAAAAGGGATGGAAAATAATCAGTCTCATTACCTATCTCTGTAGGGATTATGTACTAATATGGACATTTGGGTGGCCAATATGGAGCTCGAGCCTCAGAGAGGAATCCTATATATCCTGGAAGAGAGGCATCCTATATATCCTGGTTATGCGAAGAATCAGATTCCTAGTAGTTCACCATATGATGGGTCTGACACACTGAGGATTCCCAATTAGTAAGGGCATACACGGTGTAGATAGACAATGTTTTAAATTCATAATATGCCCTTATAATATGGAAATTATGTTTTGAGGATTCCATATAACCTAGTTGAACTATCTATAAATCCATCACATGACCTGGATGACTTGTTTAGGAAGTGTCACATGACCCAACTGAAAATCCTTGGTGTTATTCGAAAGATTCATCTTGATACATATAGAGAGTGTCTCCAGAGTATGCATGATGTGGCAAAAAGTTTGTTGAATATCGTTTCCAACATCTCTAGAATACATTGTGAGACCTGGCCATCTTGTTTGGAGGGTGTCGCGGATCTCATCTGAATTTTCCATAATACATCGTGAGAGCTTAGGTTTCATGCCTATATGCTTTCACGAGACTCAGCTGATGTGAATGGGCTCCATTATATGAGTCTGAATATATATCCAAAGTATTTCTAATGTCATGGGTGATATAACCTGAGGGTTCATGATATTGAATTGGTGTCCCTTGGGGTCTATATGACTTGTTCTAACTTGTCTTGAGAATGTCACATACCCTAAAAAACATGATGAAGGAGCATCATGAGATCTTGGTGACGTGGTGTAGTCACATTTCATTGGATGAGTCATGTGAAGTACATGAGGTTCATCAATAATGTCTTTCACTTATGTCTTCCACTTTTAAGCTTTGCTCTAACCCTTGCATTGAGAAGGCCTTAGGTTTACTCGGTATTAGATCCTTTGAGTCTTGCATGATCTGGAATACACAGATTATATTCTCCACACACCTTATAATAAGTCCTTCACATGACCTATGATTGAACACATGATGTTCTTCATGCCTATTACATGACTATTCTGGCTACCCATTGTTATATTACCTGACAGAGGGATGTCTGGTCATGTGATCGGTTTCTCCAAGAAGTCCGCAGAGGTTGAGAGTCATATCATCCAGAGTCCAAGAATCTAGAATCTTGGAATCCAACCCTTTATTCATGTTTGGGTGGGGAATTTATAGGAAATACCGCCCCTATTATTTGGATCTTTTTTAGTAATATCTATTTGGAGTCTATGCTGGAGTCGGCAAAGGGGCCTGGCTCCATGTTTTATAGTGAGTCTATATCATGGACTACTCTAATGGAGTTTCTTAATTTATAATTATTGTGAGTCCCTCTCATACCCTCCCTTTGTATCTACTTTGTTATATTTTTCAATTTTTATGGATTATGTGAGTTTTTAAGAGTGATATCTAGGATTCTTAATTGATTTTTTGATGTTTCCTCACATGTCTTTTAGAGATAGAAAACACCTATTGCCTCCTCCCATTTATCTCCTTTTTTATCCTAAAATGGATGGGTGGTATTGTGAATTTTCTTGGATACATCATGGAATTATTTCTTCCTAGCATGGATGCATCACCTGAATTTATGACTAATGAGGGCCTCTACCTTTGGATATCATTTCTCCTTATTTTCAAATTATTTCAGATGGTTTGTTAGGAATTGTAAAATGAAAAACCATGTGGACCATGGAGATCATTTGGCAATTGGTTTTCTAGAGAGACTTTGCAAGAGCTGTAACATTTATTGGAGGGGGGATCTATTGGTCATTCTATAGATTATGTGCTATATTTGGAGTCATTGCATGACCATGAAATGGGAACACAATCGCAATTACCCTAGAGGATCATGTGATCAAAATTCTTGGTTCCTTTTCTTTGATGGGGAAGGTAATACCTATATTCAAGTATTTATTTATTTTTAATTTCAATGATTCTAATTTGTCAAGAGTCAACAAATTCCCTAGCATAGGAGAAATGTACGAGGGGACATAGACTCGGTTATGAGAAAATGAAATGATCTCTGAAGTCTTTGGTGGTGTCATGAACCAGTTTCTTAGGAGATGCTTGGTTTACTGGGTGATATTTAGTATTACATGAAATTTCCTATATATTGGGGGTGGAGAGAAATTCATTACACTAGCCACCACCACCACCCCCCCCCCTCTAGAGTTCTCTCTCCTTATCCTCCATAAAGTGCTTTTTCTCATAAGACTGTTCTCCAAACCCTGGTTATGAGCCCCATTCACGAGTCTCCATTGTGAGTCGGTTTGTCATAGCTCTTCTACGATACTATTTCATGGTCATATGCTCATCTGAATCAATCACAAACTATACTTTGGTAAATTCTCATTCTTTATCTATGAGGGTTATGGTTGTCTTGAGGACTTCATGGGATCTGTTGGCCCAATCATTCAATTGCTTGTGACTAACATGACCATAATCAGGTCATCTATTAGAGTCCTAGGGTGGTTGTTCCCATAGAATGACACCCTATGGGAGTTATGTACTCTCTATGTACTCTAGAGGTTAGAAGATATGGGAACACTATATACAATTTGAGAATCTCTTACTGAGTCATGTGATGTTCTTGATTTGACAGGTACATTCAAGCCTCTATTTTTGACAAGATTCTATGTTCCCTTTTTCTAACATGGCACACATAATTTTTTTAGATGGATTTTTGTTTCCCACCAACATGCCTCGATGACAACCAATCAAAGGGCCATGATTTCTAGATATTCTAATGTTGATCCCCATTACCACATGTATACTGATTATAAGAGTATAAGGGGATTCCTCTCATATGGGCTTCCAGACTACCCCTTGTCTCATTGAAAAACTTTATAAGAGTTTTATTTTCTAGATGACGCAAACATACCTCCCCCAGACTTTAATCTCCCATATTGATGGGTTTCCAATTCTCCTAACAGTGTTTAGTCAAATATTTCCATGGGTGGTCCACTTGATACAACTCAATCCTAGGAATTGGATTATTTTTTGGCCAAATCCCCCATAAGTCCGTACGGTCTTGACTTCACTCAACAACTTATTTACAAATGTTATTTCATTATACTTTCTTCTTTTCTAAATGCTTTAAGTGGCAGATGGTATTCAAATTGGGATCTTCATCCTCGTGGAAATTTTTCTAATGATTGGGAAAGCCCATTTTGGGTGATGTGAAGCTTCTTGGAGTGTGATGATGATCTATATAGGGTTAATCTTTATGAATACATGTGGATCCCTCAGTTATTCATTTATCGCCAGCTTGACCATATCTATGAAATGATTAGTCATTAGTGTCCTAGGACCAAGAAATTCCATATTCCTCATAGTGAAGTTTATATTAGCTGATGGGATATTCATTATTAGGGAGATATTCCTCCACTTGGAGAGATATATGATATATTCCTTCTTACTATAGATGACTTGGATGATCCTTCATAGAACCCAATTACGAAGGTGTAGATTCTTGTTATTGTTAAGGATAAATTGAAAATAGAGATGATAGTGCACTCGACTATTTATTTCACAGATTGGATCAGTAATTTTTTTTGTAAGTGGGGATAGACCAACTATTATTCCTCCCCATTGGTGACCCTAAAAAAGTATGTGATAGCATTGGATCATATTGGTTGATTCTAGAAGCTGGTGACTACACCTCATGGGGATATTAGGTGAACCCAGAAGACTCTTTTAACCTTAGGATGGAAGGTTTTTTGTATATGTTCTTGAATGGTTGTCTTTTCCCGTCAGGGAAAACACACTCAAGAATTTGTGTTAGTACAATTGTGATGGAAGCAAGACTTTCCGAAGGTATCACCCTAACCTATCCATAATAGTCCTTTCACACCTCTTCCAAAATCAGAGCCATATCCTATAGGGAAACACCGCATACATTATCAGTGGTAATCTCATGTTATTATCCCATACAGGGGAAGCGAAACACCCCTTACGAGTACTATAATGATTCATGGATCCTGGATACCCCATACCATATTAGATTTGTAAACATATCTAAGGTTGGATCTATATCTTTAATCCCTCCTAAGGTAAAAGGTGATCTATGTCCATCAAATATTTTTGACTTTACAACTTTTTGCGCACCGAGTGGTCCGATTATCGATGAAAATAGTGGTTCTCTTGAAGTTATATCTTATATGATCTCCCTTTAGTATGAGATCCTCATAACTAGGGTGGAAAATATGATTATATGTGACCTAGACATACCATATCGATTATCTTGACAGTTTGGCTAGGTTTAGATAGTTTCCCCCATCCCTTCGATTAAAATTTGAGTGGAACAACATTTTAGAGTTATTCAACAATTCTGGAAGATACTATCACGTGATGTTACTGGAGCCAAGTTCATACTTCGTCTAAATGATGCATTCACCTTCCTTACATAGGATTATTCCCATGCTTGGGTATTATCTTATCCAAATATTGTGTTAATCCAGCTGGTCTGTCATGTGGAAAGGCCTTTTCATCACCAAATCCTTTATCTGTGGTGTTGATGGATTTCATTGTTGACCTATGTGAGGCTCTAAGAAAGTGACCCTGCTCTAATGATAGTCATCTTAAATGTGGCTCTAATTCTGTTGAGGAGATCATTCCTCCAACACAAGATACTAAAGATACTCATAATGAGGGAATTTCTTATGTGTCTTCTTATCCTACTTTTTCATTAATTTAACAAATTCTACATCCAAATGTTTTTCATACTCCATAAGTTGTAGAGGATCAGGTTATATGTAGGCTGATCTTGAAAAGGATTCATGCCTTGATCAATGAGACCCCCTTTGAGGTATTTCTTGACCGCGGGGAATGAATTCATCAATTATTTCATGAATTAGGGGTGGATGGGTTTGTTCGACAACCTTTTTATGAAATCATGAAATAATTCATCTTGAATCGAAGAGTATTTCCCCTACATGAAAGAGAACATCATTATATTGTGAATATGGCCTATCTTTCCTAGAAAATGAGGGAGAAGATGGAGGCATTGGATAAGTGACATTAGTTTTTTTCCAAACTAAAAGCTGAAATGGATTCTTGGAATGTGCAGGTATCGAGACATGAAGATATGATTGCTCATATTAGGTCCTACATTTCAGAATCATCAACATCATTGGACATTACTCAGAGAAGGATTGTAATGTTGAATAATATGGTCTAAGATCTCTATCATATGGAATATGTGGATAAAGATGGTAGAGTGGCACTCCAACATTCTATTGATTCCTCTCATTACACTCTTTTCGATCATTCCAACCTTCTAAACATCTTTTATAGTGACTCAACTTTTGTATTGTACCCTAATTGTTATGATGATTTATAGGGACCCTGAAATGTGTATATTCCTCCCTCTTTTTCATACTATGAATGGATGAATTTTCTAACCATTATATGATATAATTCAATTTTCATCCCTTCATGATGTGTATGATATCGTTCTTCTCTATTATTTTAGAAATTTTCATCGATACCCTTCCCTTTATTTATGATGAATAAACACAAATTTCTGGAATTGAATGTTGAAATTCTAACAGATTCCCTCTTAAAGGTGCTCATGAATTTCAACCCACATGATATTTTATGTTGGTAATCTATTCCAGCTGACATGAGGTCACATGATCTACCGATGGATTAATTGGTAGAAGATGTATAAAAAAGGGAGAGTGATCCGTTATTTTCTGAAGATGACAAGCATTGTGTGATTAGAATGATTTTTCAATGCCTATAAGGTGACCCTTACAAGATCTTATAGATAGAATTGTTGTCATTCTTTAGTTTAAGGTCTTTTTCATGGACCTAATATTACATTAGTTTAAGGTGTTTTATCTTGGACCAAGTATTGTTTTAATTTAAGGTCTTTTAGATTGTACCTAATATTTCATTCATTTAATTTCATTTAGATTTGATCTAATATTTCTTTCGTTTGACTTTTTTTAGCTTAGACCAAATATTTTTTTAGTTTACGGTATTTCTGCTCTGACCTTGTATATCTTTAGTCAACATTTTTTTTCTCGAACCAAATATATGATCATGGGATACGGTGTAGACATTCCAGGAATGATGTAAAACACTCTGAGGTACTTAGTTATATAGTGGTGAGGCATAGGCTTGTGAGGATCGAAATAAACTTTTTTTAGAGTGACATATTTGGTTGATGGACAGAGGCACATATACATGAGAAATGGGAATCTGTGCATTATCAAGCGAAGAGTCCTTGAAGCTGGGTACCTTTTCTAAGGGATATGGAAGATTTATGGAGGAAATATGGACAAGGGTGAAATGTTAGTGGTACTATGCCCTCTTGGATAGTTCGATTGGGGGTGATGTAAATCATTACTCGAAAGTTTCAGTCTGTGGATATGAGATGGTGCATACATTCCATGTATGTCCTATGACACTTTAAAATTAAAGGTTCCACCGTACTGTTGCTATGGATAACAAGGATTGATGTTTTTTCTAGAAATAAGAAGTTTCCTTTAGTTTGTGGGATAATTTCTTTATGCCTCAATAGAATGCCTAGATAAATACGATATAAAATTATCTCTGAGGGATATGAAAAATTTTCAAAGACTCAATCACCTGGATAATGAAGTTGGATGTAGGAAGAATGAAATATAGGAAAGGTTCTACAACCCTATATAAATTATCCCTTATATCATAAAACTCAATTCCAATGGAATGTGGTTTCAAATCACTTGTTGTGGGATATTGAAGGTTTGAGAATGTAGTGATGCATTCTATCCTTGAGAAAGGGTAAAAACATAGTGAAATAACATCATAGATTTAGAATTTTCTTGGATAGTTTGGTGTGGGGATTGTAAATCACAACCTACATTGATCAAGTTAGGATATTGATATGGGATAGTCATACATGGAGTGGTTCAAATAGATTGAGGTGTTGACTGCTTCTGCATTGGTCTTAGGGATCACAAGAATTGGAATGTATTTTTTATAGTGAATCAATTTTTGAAATCCCATATGTTCATATGTAGGAGCCATGTGAATGTATTCATAGTCAGGGAAATGGTCCTTGAAGTTGGATATACTTTCCAAGGACTATGGAATATTATGGTGATTATTGACACCCCAACTCCTGATGTGTGATGTGGAAACTGTAAAATCCAAGGAGGGTTTGAGTACCGTAAAAGTTTTTTCACCACCTAATGAGCTTAGTCTCATAGCATAGAGATATGAAAAACATTTCCATAACTTTTTCCTAGACCAGTGGGTCAAGTGAGCATATATTGGATTTTACTAGGGCTAAAAAGAAGAATTTATTTTCTTTGTGACTTATATTTTGAGGCCTTAATTTTTTCCTAAACTCTAAAGATGAATATTTTGGTGGGAAGAGACTCAAATTTTTCGCATGTCTCCATTTGTGGGTTTCTGACCTGACATGTTTTTTGTCTCTTTAGTTTGCAGTTTGAGGCCTTTTGATCAAGACCATTATGGGGTGGATTTTATTATCATGGATGTTTGACCAAGAAATGGGTAGTTTAGGTTCATGAATCACATGGATTTTCACACACGTATTCTTTTTTATATATATATTATTTACTTTATTGCTTTATTGGACATCAGACAGTTCGGGTCAAGGCCCGACATAAATTTCTTTTTTCTTCAAGTTCCTTGTGTTTTGGTCTTGTTTGTGTCCAGCGCAACGCGGTCGAAGCTGCGCGGCCTCACTTGGGTCGTCGGGCTGCCCCGCCCGGTTAACCGCACGCCTTGCCGATCTTTAATTAATGAAAGAAAAAATTGAATTAACAATTGTTTTAATAACAATAATCATAATAATTTCATTTTAGATTATTATTATTATTATTATTATTATTATTATTACTATTATTATTATTTTTATTTTTATTTTTATTTTAGTTTATTACAATTATTATTATTTTGGTTTTGAGTTTTGTTTTAATTTTTTATTTGGTTTTATTTTTTTTATTATTATTTTATTGAATTTTGTTTTAAGTTTTTATTTAGTTTTATTGTTGAGTTTTCTTTTTCTTTTTTTTCTTTTTTTGGCTTTCGGACCCTCCCTCCTACCCCTTCTCGTCGCGCTGAACCCCCCCCCCCAAACCCTATGCAGCGCTTTCCCCCCTGCTGCAACCCTTGGACACTTGCCCTCCTTCCCATTTCACCCCAACTGGAGCGTGCCGCACCCCTGCTCCCTCTACAACCCGCGCTCCGCCTATCCGGCGGTCGCCCCCTCATCGGCTCGAGCCGCTGCACGAACCCCCGCCTCACCCCTAACCAACCCTCCTCGACCCGCCGACCTCCTATCCCCGGCGACCGAACACCCCCCTTGGCCGAGCCTTTCCGTGACACCCTCTCCCTATGGTATACCCTCTTCTCATCTTTTCTAGTGTTTTGGCCCTTGTTTTTTTGGGGTTTTTTTCCTACGGGTTTAGGTTCTGATTTTAGGGTTTGATCTTATTTCATATTGGTTCAATTTCATGATTTATGGTTCACCTTTGGTTCTTTTATGGTGCGCATTAGGTGTGGTTGAAGAATTGAATAAATTTCTGGGTTAATTCTTGATGTTTTGGTTCAATTGTTTTTTTAGGATCGATTTGGTTTTGTTTGAGTTGCGGTTGACGTGCGGCGGTCATTGCGCACCACAGTTGTGAAGTCTGCGATGACAAGGTAGGTGGTTCCACATATATATTATTGTTTGACGAATTAATTTGCGATTTTGATTAGTTTAACATATTTATTTATTATTTTTACTGTTGCGAATTGGGTTTTCTTTGAGATCTAATGCATATTTGATTTGGTAGAATCTTGTTTATGATGTTTGTGGAAAACCCATAATGAACAATTTAATAGTGGTTTATAAATTACGTGGATTATTTGTTAGGATGTGAAAAGGGTGAAAATGTTGTTTTATGCATAGCATCTTTTTGTGTGTTGTCATTAATGAACATTGAACATTTTTGTGGCATTTAAAGGCATGCGGTGTATTTTAAAATGGGTTGCTAAATTTTGCTGGCAGTCCATTTAGTTATAACAATTGTATTTTTTTAATGGAGTGGGAGATTTCTTTAATTGTGTGTGTGATGCGGATTGTGTTTCTGGGGTGGCGAGGTGTGTGTATGGTCATGTAAGAGGGTTTTTCTCTGTCCAGTGTGTAAAGCATTGTTTTTCTCTCAAAAATTTATTTATGAATGAAATTGGGTTGTTTTATTAAATGAGTAATAAGGGTGAAATTTTGTTTTTGATTAAATTGTGTGAATATTTTGGTGCTTAATGTCAGGTGGCACGTGCGGAGTTTGTTTTAAAAATTTTGTTAGTGGCGTGTTTGATAATGAAAGTGTTTTCATTGACCGTGCAGTTGCTTTAATTGGTCAGGTAAGAAATGCATATTGAGTTTTGGAACATTTTGGTGTGCGTATTATTTCAAATGTCTTCTATGTGTGCGAATGGTGGCTTTTGGTGTGTGTGATGCCTTGCTTGGTTTGAGTGTATGATTATGACACGTGGCATAAACTTTGAATTACTTGAGCACAAACAGGAAGCCTGGGTACTAGGTGGGCGGACTAGACTAGAGACCACTATGGTAGGTGGTGTTTCCCTACCAGTGGCTCGTGCATGGGAATGTGTGATACGGTTCACCGAGACGTGAGGTTCTAGGGTCCCACTTATCGCTAGTATCTTTAGGGTCTGCCGTGTATTGTGCTCTTCCTTTGCTTGCTTCTCACCATCGGCACACAGTGTGACGTTGGGGTTACCATGAAAAGTGTGTGTGTGTGTGTGTGTGTGTGTGTGTACTTGTGTGTGTGTGTCTGTGTGTGTGTGTGTGTACGTGTGTGCGTGCGTCTGTGTGTGTACATGTTTACATTTGTGCATGCGTGCATGTGTGGGCGTGCGTACGTGTGTGTAAGATAATTTAAGGTGTTTTCCTTTTAGATAAATTCCCCTTAAAAACTGTTTTCATTAAAATTCTTTAAACACATGTTTATTTTTATTCTGTTAAATTGAAAATGTATTTGTCTTTTAATAATTATGCATGGAAACTTTTCTTGGTGGCATCCTACCGGGATTTCAGCTCACACCCTACATACACCCTTGGGTGTATGTAGATTCTGTTTCTTCTGCTTTCCAGGTTGTGACTTCATGCTCAGTGATGGTGGTTCGGGTTGCAGTTGGTCTTTTCACGGTGATTTGTGTAGTGTGGCCTCTCTTTTGCCAGGTGGTTTGAGTAAGAGCCTTAGTTTCCAGTGTCTTCCTTTCTTTTTAGTTCTTGGTTCAAGTTGTAGACTTTAAAAATGGTCATAGTATAAAGACGTGTTTGTTTGTCTTTTTTTTTCAGTTTGAGTTTATTTATCTGGATAGTTGTTTTTCTACCTTTTATTTCGGGTAAAATCATTACCACTTGTTAATCTTGATACCTGGGCACTTGTGCCAGCCCGTGGGAATCGGGAATGCCCTTCGGGCCATGTCGCGGACCGGGTCGGGCACCGGGTTGGATGGCGACCCGGCCTGGTTCGTGACAAAATGGTATCATAGGAGGTTTTCTCTCTTGGGTCGTGTTCTTTTGAGATAGAGTCGGTGTAGAGAAACGTTAAGGTTGTCGGGACTCAACGTCCTGGCTATGAGTAAGGTGCCTGGCCAGCACACCTCATGGCGGGACTCAAGTTACCAATGTAAGTTGAGGGTTGTCTGAGTTTTTGGTCCTTGAAGATAATCTTGTCTAAATGAAATGAAAAGGGGTAAGGTCAGTGGTACTAGTGAGCTCGCAGGGTCTGGAAAGCCATGTGGAGCCAAGGATGCTGTCCTAGAATACCCTCCGTGGTAGTGGCGTGACTAGCGTATGGCCGCAAACCATACGTTCCAGTCACCCGCTGACACAAGTTTTCTCATGCGTTATTTCTCGTCTCCTTGTTTTGGATTCGTGGGAATTTTGTTTTTAAGTAAAAAAAATGTTTTGGTCTTGGAAAATATTTTCAAATGAAACGCATTAAAAAGAAAATGATGTGAAAGGTTTGGAAAGTGTGGGTTGGATGTTTTGGTTTTGAAAAAAAAATGGAAAGCTTTGGTTTTTATCCTTGGCGCTCTTATGGGAAACCACATGCATGAGTGTATACAAAAAGGGAAATGGTTAACGGCACGAGCGGATGAGTGCCTGGATGGATACAAGGTGGGTGTCGGTGTGGCACGAGAACATGAATGTGTGAGGCCCATGAGACACCATTTCTATTTGTGCAACCCACTGGATTTCTTGTCTTCAAAATGTTTTGTTAAATGAAATTTTGGTGTTTTAGTAACCGACGTTTGCATGGTTTGTCCTTGTGTTTTGAGATGTTGGATGTGTGGCGTTTTGAGCTGAGTAATCTTTCTGAATGGTTTGTGTATTGAGTTTAAATTCGTATTTAGAAGTTGGTATGCAATCATGTAGCTAGTAAATTCTTTTGAAAAGTACATCGGGGAGCCCTTGTAGTAGTTTCCCCTGCACGTTTGGTGTTCACCTGCAGTATGTCTTGACCATTGGACCAGTTTGATTTGGGCCCATGTTTTTTTATTGATTAGTGTACGCCCCCATAAAGTGTTGACATGTGATTTAAGTGTGGCCACGGGAAATTAGTCGTTGGTCTACCCTCCATTTGATCAGAGGAATATCTTCTTGAATTCTAGAATTGAACCCACCTCTCCTTTTTACAACAATTGGATCCTCCCATAGCGGGATGACAGATGCGAGGGGAGTTGAACAGAGTTTTGGTTTCTTTATGTTGTCTGATTCGTCGGATAGGAAATTTAACGTCGTTGCATTTGAAGGTTCCCCTGGAAATGACAAAAGGAATTTCAGCGGGGAAGGGTGAAGGAGGTTCATAATTTTCAGTTTTGACCAGTGTCTTGAAGGGCCTTGTAGTATTCACATCGATTGCAAGGGTCATGTTCGGTGATGTCATGCATCGTGATGTCCCTTTGGAAGTGGTAAAGGACACCCTAGTGCGGAAAAGGTGGAAGAAACCCTATGTTGCTGGTTCGGTCTATCGTTCTAAACAACCTCTGGTCTTTGGTTTTTTTCGTTTAAGGAATGGTTTGTGTTAGGCTACTAGTTTTGCAGACCAAGTCATATGAGGCTGCTATGGTCATTCGCAGGAATCACGTGTTGTTTAAGATGCGGTTTAAGGTCTTTCTCAGCGTAATGATCCTCTCAATAGCAACGTTCATGTTCAGGTGACGATTGGTGGTGTCGTGTTCTCATTTAGTGTGACAAAGGGTGATGCGCATGCACCATTTCAACTCTGGTGTTGGTGAATGTTCCGCGTATGATCAGTCAGATGTTGTAATGTGTTCTGTTGCTGGGGTCGTCTCAGTTGCAGTGAGGTTGTGTGTGACACCAAAAAGAGAAGCTTCGCACGGGAGTCCTCAATACCTGACTGCGAGGCATGGGATGCTTCAAACATTAGGGCTCGATCCATAGGCCTCGGAGTAAAGCTGGCACATGGTCAGGAACCCTGGGAGTGTACGGGACCCCAACCTGATTTCTGTCATCGGTTTCGAGAGTGAAAGCAACATAAATTGTTTTCTATGGTTGTTCCTCTTGGAATGAGTTTTCTGGTTGCATAAGGTTTTCGCAACCACGTGGAGGCGTGTTCGTCTCATGATCTAATGTCTTGGGGGTTGTGTTCCACTGGATGTAGTCTCTTTAGTGGTCCTTATGAGAGTCTGTTGGGTAACTCAGTCTCAAATCTGAATGGTGTTCATCCAGGAAATTTTGAGATGTTGGTTGTGGTCGGCCGTGGTTTTGACGCCTAGTGGTCAGGCCCCTCCCTCCTCGCCCATTATGGTGGGCTGTTTGGTCACTATCGAGAATTTTTTTCAAAATTCTATATACTCTGTTAGTTCTAGCGGTGGCGAGACCCACGATGGGTCTCGCACAAAGGTCTCTGGAATAAATCAGTGTTGTACTTTCTTTAATGGTGGGGAGTCCACTCGAACCTCCCCGTATCGGTTTTCCAGACCCGTCTTGGGCGTTAGTAGGTTCTTAATGGTGGGGATCCCCTCGGACTTCCCCACGTTAACCTTTTTGGTTCTATTTCTAAAGATAGGTTGGAAATAAGTGATAAGAGTGTTTCGTGGATGTGGTATGACCTTGTTGTTCTTTCTAGCCAAATGGTGTGGTTTTCATTTAATAGTGCTTGAGTAAATTTCGGCTTGTAAAGATGATTTCCGTGGGTGTGAGGGCTCATCTTATTAAACAATAAACTGGAGTTTTTTCAGCTCTTTGGGGTGGGAAACACATATCAAAAATTCTTTTTATGCATTTATTGATGTTGTCTTTGAGTCACTCTCGCTGAGTATGATGCTTTTTCCTCTCTTTTCTTGATGTTTGTGGGGATCCCCTTTGAATATAAAGGGAGTGTGGTTTTCTACTTTGGGGGTTTGGTTCTGGTTGCGACTTTCCGGGGACGGAAAGCTTTATGGTCGGGAGAATTGTCACACCCGTATTCTTTTTTTATATATATTATTTACTTTATTGCTTTATTGGACATTAGACAGTTCGGGTTGACGCCCGACTTAATTTTTTTTTTCTTCTATTTCCTTGTGTTTTGGTCTTGTTTGCATCCAACTCAACGTAGTCGAAGCTACGCGGCCTCACTTGGGTCGTCGCGCGGCCCCACCCGATTAACTGCACGCATTGCCGATGTTTAATTAATTACAGAAAAAAAATTGAATTAAATTTTTTTTAATAACAATAATCATAATAATGTCATTTGAGATTATTATTATTATTATTATTATTATTATTACTATTACTATTATTATTATTATTATTATTATTTTAGTTTATTACAATTGTTATTATTTTGGTTTTGAGTTTTGTTTTAATTTTTTATTTTTTTTTATTATTTTTTTATTTTTTTATTGAATTTTGTTTTAAGTATTTATTTAGTTTTATTGTTGAGTTTTCTTTTTCTTTCTTTCTTTTGGCTTTCGGACCCTCCCTCCTACCCCTTCTCGTCGCGCTGAACCCCCTCCCCCCCAAACCCTATGTGGTGCTTCCCCCCTGCTACAACCCTTGGCCGCTTGCCCTCCTTCCCATGTCACCCCAACTGGAGCGCGCCGCACCCCTGCTCCCTCTCCAACCCGCGCGCCGCCTCCCTCTCCGCCTGTCCGACGGCCGCCCCCTCTTCAGCTCGAGCCGCTGCACGAACCCCCGCCTCGCCCCTGGCCGGCCCTCCTCGACCCGCCGACCTTCTATCCCCGGTGACCGAACGCCCCCCTCGGCCGATCCTTTCCGTGTCGTGACACCCTCTCCCTATGGTATACCATCTTCTCATCTTTTCTAGTCTTTTGGCCCTTGTTTTTTTGTGGTTTTTTTCTGCGGGTTTAGGTTCTGATTTTAGGGTTTGATCTTATTTCGTATTGGTTCAATTTCATGATTTATGGTTCACCTTTGGTTCGTTTATGGTGCGCATTAGGTACGGTTGAATAATTCAATAAATTTCTGGGTTAATTCTTGATGTTTTGGATCAATTGTTTGTTTATGATCGATTTGGTTTTGTTTGAGTTGTGGTTGACGTGCGGCATTCGTTGTGCACCACAGTTATGAAGTCTACGATGACAAGGTAGGTGGTTCCACATATATATTATTGTTTGACGAATTAATTTGATATTTTGATTAGTTTAACATATTTATTTATTATTTTTACTACTGCGAATTGGGTTGTTTTTGAGATCTAATGCATATTTGATTTGGTAGAATCTTGTTTATGTTTTTTGTGGAAAACCCATAATGAACAATTTAATAGTGGTTTATAAATTACGTGGATTATTTGTTAGGATGTGCAAAGGGTGAAAATGTTGTTTTATGCATAGCGTCTTTTTGCGTGTTGTCATAAATGAACATTGAACATGGTTGTGGTGTTTGAAGGCATGAGGTATATTTTAAAATGGGTTGGTAAATTTTTCTGGAAGTCCATTTAGTTATAACAATTGTCTTTTTTTTAACGGTGCGGGTGATTTCTTTAATTGTGTGTGTGATGTAGATTTTGTTTCTGGGGTGGTGAGGTGTGTGTACGGTCATGTAAGAGGGTTTTTCTCTATCCAGTGTGTAAAGCGTTGTTTTTCTCTCAAAAATTTATTTATGAAAGAAATTGGGTTGTTTTATTAAATGAGTAATAAGGGTGAAAAATTGTTTTTGATTAAATTGCGTGAATATTTTGGTGCTTATAGTCAGGAAACACGTGTGGAGTTTTTTTAAAAAAAAATTAGTGGAGTGTTTGATCATGAAAGTGTTTTCATTGATCGTGCAGTTGCTTTAATTGGTCAGGTAAGAAATGTAGATTGAGTTTTGGAACATTTTAGTGTGTGTATTATTTCAAATGGCTTCTGTGTGTGCGAATGGTGGTTTTTGGTGTGCATGATGCCTTTCTTGGTTTGAGTGTATAATTATAACACGTGGAATGAACTTTGAATTACTTGAGCACAAACGGGAAGCCTGGGTACTAGGTGGGCGGACCAGACTAGCGTGCTAGTGATACGGGAGTGGCCTCGGCCCAGTTTCACTTAGCGGGATTGACGCTTACAACACTAACTAAACATTGGATGATGACTGGATACCACTATGGTAGGAGGTGTTTCCCTACCAGTGGTTTGTTCACAGGAATGTGTGATACAGTTCACCGAGACATGAGGTTCTAGGGTCCCACTTCTCGCTAGTATCTTTAGGGTATCCCATGTATTGTGCTCTTCCTCTGCTTGCTGCTCACCATCGGCACACGGTGTGATGTTGGGGTTACCAAGAAAAGTGTGTGTGTGTGTGTGTGTGTGTGTGCGTGTGTGCGTGTGTCTGTGTGTGCACGTGTGTACGTGTGTGCGTGCGTCTGTGTGTGTGCATGTGTACGTTTGTGCGTGCGTGCATGTGTGGGCGTGCGTACGTGTGTGTAAGATAATTTAAGGTGTTTTCATTTTTGAGAAATTCCCCCTAAAAACTGTTTTCATTAAAATTATTTAAACACTTGTTTATTTTTATTCTATTAAATTGCAAATGTATTTGTCTTTTCATAATTATGCGTAGAACCTTTTCTCGGTGGCATCCTACTGGGCTTTCAGATCACACCCTACATACACCCTTGGGTGTATGTAGATTCTATTTCTTCTGCTTTCCAGTTTGTGACTTCGTGCTCGGTGATGGTGGTTCGGGTTGCATTTGGTGTTTTCACAGAGAGTCGTGTAGTGTGGACTCTCTTTTGCTAGGTGGTTTGAGTAAGATTTTTAGTTTCCACTATCGTCCTTTATTTTTAGTTCTTGGTTCAAGTTGTAGACTTTAAAAATTTTCATAGTTTGAAGACGTGTTTAGTTGTCTTTTTTTCTAGTTTCAGTTTATTTATCTGGCTAGTTATTTTTCTATCTTTTATTTTGGGTAAAATCGTTCCCCCTTGTTAATCTTGATACTCGGGCACTTGTGCCAGCCCGTGGGGATCAGGAACGCCCTTCGGGCCATGTCACGGACCGGGTCGGGCGCCGGTTCGGATGGCGACCCAGCCTGGTTCGTGACATGCACCTAATATGGAAGATGTGAAACATGAGCATAATTATGATACCCATGGTCAAGAGCACTCCAAAATAATCCCGAGCAGGTGATACAGATTTTGTAAACTATGGATAAAGTTTCTCAGGTCATGAGTAATGATATGGTACATCCATACTAAGAGTAGTTCAGACACACTGAGGTGTTAAGTGATTCTACAGTAGGGTTTGGGCTCATGAGGATTAGAATGTCCTTCTTATAGAGTGACACATTTTTTCAATGGCCATAGGCGCATATGCAGGTGTCATGGGCATGTATGCATAGTAAATAAAAGGGAAACTGAAGCTTAAAAACCATTATAATGGAAATGAATGATTATGGAGACCTGATATTCTCATGTCATGAGGTTTTGTACATGGATTTTAGGTGATCTTGAAAGATGGTGGAAGCACCTCGTACTCTGGTTGACTGAGGTAAGTATATTTTTGTTGTTTGATATGGAATTAAAAATGGGAGATGGAATGAATGATTATTGCCTTTTAGTGTGGAATTTTTTTCATTATGTTCAATGTCATGCGGTAAGGACATACATCCAGGTAGATTAACATCTTGTGGTAATGACATACTTATTTGAATTTTAAAATCATGATGTAAGCCTGTATTTCTATATAGTTTAATTTCATATGGTAAGGATGTAAGAAAAGATTTGAAATTGTGGTAATTATGCAGTTGGGATCAAAAAATAGAAACTTTAAATCACTATGTGTCTCATGACGATTATAATCAATCCATACATTGTACTTGAATGGGTAATACTCTATATAGTTCTAACCAATTTGAATATGTAGGCATTATTTCTTTTATCTATTTTAGCTGGGAAAATGACTGGATATCTAGGAATAACTATGTTTCCTATGATTATAGGAATCAAATACAAATAGTTCTTGGTGTTCCACACAGATTAACGTCATATGTCGAGGATGAAGGTTGACTGATGTGAATAAATGGAAATGTTGTGACTGTGCTTGGAAATGGATGTTCCATAATTGATAGGTATCTCATAAAAATTGAGAACCAATCCACATGTAGTTTTCAAAGTTAATTCTATCTAACATCATGCACTAAGGACGAAGGTGAACCAACATTAATTGATGAGAACATTATGGTTGGGCCCAATAGTGGAAGTTTGAGAATCACTATGTATCTCATGATAATGAGAATCAATCCACATGTAGTTATAGGATAATTATTTAGTTCAACATCATGCGTTAAGGAAATTGACTGTGTGGTTTAACATCATATAGTAAGGACTCATGGTTTACCTTTCATGGTATTACATTCAAGACAGTGATAGGCTTGTTGTGAGGACACGACCCTAGAATCCCAAAGTTAGTGCCTAAAACATCGTGTGTAATTTTTTTTATAAAAAAATGATGATAAAATTACACATCATATTCCATCAGAGATAATCATCCCAGTCTAGGTTCTGGAAAACTAGATACAGCTGATACATTTTTTCAAAACTGAATGAGATGAGATTCATAAATCAGCCACCACATGGAAGAACTCAAAGATGAAAAATCTACTAATCTTGTAGAAAAAAATTGAAAATATAGGGTGAGAATTTAAAACATCCAGTAAGAGTTTTTAAAACCAATTAATGAAATTCCTTTCTAAAAACAACCTTCTGAAATAATTATAATAAATTTTCTAAATGAAAACAAAACTTCTTCCTACACATCATCATAATTTTTTGAAGGTTACATGAAATACTTTTAGAGAAATATATTACACAAGAACCCATATATTTATTTAAAATCAAAAAATAAAACAATTTTCAGAATAACCATACTAGTACAAAAATGCATGGAATGCTGCATAATATCCAGAAGTTGATAAAACAAATTTAAGGGTGACATGCAATAACGCAGGTACACATGTAATAAAACTTTATTAGAATTTATAAAGTAACAAAATCATTATTCACTTGTCACATAAATTTAAATTCATAAAATTATACATGTATTACTAAATTCTCTATCAATGTTCTAAAAATAGGTGCAACACTTTCTTTATATGTGACTTTCCAAGTACATACTTCATTATGCCATATGCATTTATTACCATTATCATAAGTAAAAGATTATTAACCAATGATATTCTACTATTCTAATTATCACATGGTTGTTTAAATATTAATCACATATTGAGGAAAATTCTTATGTCGGACAATCCTAAACATTCTGTCGTGGCCTTGTTCCAAGACCTTATATAATCATTCTGTCAAGGCCTCGTGCCATGACCTAGTTGGTTTCATGAGACCGACTGATGCATCGAGAGGATATATAGGGTATCACCTGTCATATAATATGTCTAATTAATTATTCATATGTCTCAAAATCTTTAAATAATAATTTCCCATACCACATTGATTTATTAAATTATTCCACTTAGTCAAAGTGTCCCATACCACTTTGAATAATTAAATTATGTCTCTTATTCAAATTTTCCCATACCACTTTGAATAATTAAATTATATCTCTTATTCAAAGTGTCCCATACCACTTTCAATAATTAAATTCATAATCCATAAATTACCATAAGTGTTAAATTAATAATAGAGTGTTTGGTTTTTTCTATATAAAATAAACACTCTTAAATCCCTTGTTCTATGAAAGTAAACATCTAATGTACTAAAATACATGTTTTCGATTTCATGATAGATATCGTTCATATTTTACACAGACTGATAAATATTAGATCCAAACAGATTAAATAATAAACTTTAATAACTAATAGAATTCATTGTGGTGGATTCATCATGAATTGAAATATATTAAGTATAAATGTTAAAAAAAAAATTTATGTGAGGTTTTCCTGCATAAGAAAATAAATAGACACATTTCACTACATATATTAACACATGTATATATTTTTATGTCTAAAGATCAAAATATTTTTCCAACCTTCTATCCTAAAATTATAAATTGGGGTTGCATGCATGTAATATAAAGGTGATGACTTCTAAAAATTTTTAGGTACACAATGATAGAACAATGTTTTGTTATTGTCATCCAATATAAAATTTATTTGTGATCACTTAACCAAGTAAGACATACATTATGTAATTGTGGTACTTTCATATATACATGTGGGTTTTTAAATTTAAAGAATGCATATAAGGATATGGATCACCATTAAAAATAATTGTTTATCTTTAGATTATATAAGCTTAATTAGGTTTGGATTAAATCTATATTCATACATATAACCATATATACACACATATGGTTTTATATGTTTAACAACTCAAAAATAAAACACTCTTAGTAATCCCTTTTCGCAAGTAATACGTGCATAAAAACATCACTGACAATGACCACTTGGAAGACCCAAAATAGATTAGGTTTTGAAGGTTATATAAAACCGTGTATACTCAAAGTGTATACATGTGATTTTTATAACGAAAACAAGGTTTGATAAATCCTTTTAAGTATCATACACTTCCAAAACAATATTTAATCACTAAAATCAATTTTATGAAAACATAAATTAGTTTATAATTAAAATCTATATATATAAATTTACATATAACAGTATATACAGAAGGTTTATATATGAGTTTTACATATCAAATCCAGAGTTAAAATAAAAATCACATGTTTTCGATGGGTAATGAACATCATACCAATATTCATCATTTGAAAAGTATGAAATAGTATAGTTTTGTCATAAATATAAACGTATATACCAATATATGTATATAAGGGATAACCAAACAACAAAGTTAAAATAAAACCCTTACATGTATTACTTGCATTAAGAACATCATTTAAAAATAAATATTCATCATTCGTAAATCATAAAAATAGAATAGGTTTGATTTATAAATAAAAGTATATACATATATAAGTACATATATACATTGTTTAATCAAACAAAAAATATAATAAACCCTTACATGTCTTCAAAGGTAGGGTGGATCTAAGCAAAGGTTGGAGAGGAGATGGGAGTAGAAAACCCAATAGGGTTATGGTGCAAATGATGGTTTAAATAAGCAGGTTATATAACTATTTATATATATTTTATATATAAAATGGATCCACATAAAAAATAAACAATGAGACCAAAATAAATTTGAATACAACTATTTAGGCAAAAAAACCATAATCAATGAAAATATTAAAAGGATAGGTCATTGATATATATATATATATTATGTAAAATTTTCCTGATACACGAAAGGGTTTGTATTAAACTACTACTCCCTCGGTGGAATTTTGGAAATAAAAAAAGGGTTAGGTCTGAGGAGTGGGATAGGAGAGCTCACACAAGGAGAAAAGAACACTGGAGGGGAGGGTGATGGCTACTGGTGTGGCACGAGGAAGAAAAAGAAGAAAGGTGAAGTTGTGGAAAATAACTGACGACCCTAATCAACCGAGCTTGATTGGATGGCTATAGAGGCTTCCACGATTTTAAAAATAAAAGGATGCTCTAGATCAATTGCGGCCTTGATTGGATGGTTGTGGGAAACCATGAGTTTTAAAAAAGGATGAGTGTCCAAGATCATCCATGTACCGATCAAATGGCTGATGAAAAATATGGTTATAAGGGAGAAACAATAGAGTTTGAAAGCTAGATCAGATCAAACAGTCGAGATCTCACAAAGTGAGATTGAATGGCTCAAATTTGATCCCCTATAAAAATATGTGTCCCAAATCAATACAGAAGCAGTTTCAAGACCACCTTATATACCACAATGTTCTGGCCCTATGCTAATTAACTCCCTTCCCCTCCCTGGTACTTCTTGATACCGGTTCTCTTGCAGGCATTCTCTACACCCAACCTTTTTCTTCCGTGTTGGCCCACACAATGGTACCACCTTGGTTCTTCCTTTCACACCCTGTGGGCTTGCACTAGCGTTCTACATGGTTGGCCTATACTGGCTAGCTGGGGAGTTGAGGCTTGGTCGGCCCACTCATAGTGGTGTGTGCTGCCTCCCCCAACTAGCTAGTTGGCATGGTAAGCCAAGGGCCATTTTTGGTAGAAACCCAAAAAACACATGGAAACTAAAGGAGTAAAAAAAGTGGATTCCCAATATGTCATTAATTTTTTTAATCAAAAACATGATTTTAAAGTCATTTTATGTTTTAAAACATTATAATTTCAAAACACATCTTAATTTAAAAACATTTCATTGCTTATAAAAACTTATATTCATTTTAAAATATACAACTTGCTTATTATATTTTTAAAATAAATTATATCATTAATTAAAACTATGATATTATTTAACAAATGATATAATATTTAAATCATATTAAAAAAATTGAAACATATATTTCTCATTATAAAATAATTTATTACATTTCATTTCTATTAAAATCTAAAGAAGTATACACTTTGAATACATAGAAAGGTATTATTTCAAAAAATTGCATTTACTTAAAAACATATTTTTCTTAACTAAAATATTACTTTCAAACAATCAAAACCCTTAAATTTCTTAATGTACTTAAAATAATTAAGATACTTTAAATACATACAATATTTAATATACCAATATACTTATAATAGTTAAAATAATAAAAATACTTAAAATACCTAAAGATAATAAAATTTTATGACTATCACAAAAAACAACGGTCTTATAAAGACCCCAATGGATATTAATAATCATATTTATCTTCAAGGCCTTATAAATACTTGTTTAGGGCATTCCAAAATTCAAAAACCAAATCAGTGTAGATGGTGCTCTATATCCCCTTGATGCTTAGTATGATTTCCACCGTTCTTTTCTTAATTTTTTTCATTGTGGAAAACCCTAATGACTTTCAATATTTTCTTGCTCTATTTGTTGTTTTTGGTGGTCTCCTGGTGATTCTTATAGGTCTTCTAGTAGGTATTCTATATTTGTTACGATCTCTTTGCCTTATTTTAAAAGGTATGGTTTCAGTGTTCCTGTTGAATAAAATATATTTAATTTTTATTTTGAAATCATTTATTTTTGATGGAAGAATTATTAAAAAAAATAATCATAATAATACTATTAATTAACAAATATTATTATTACAAAAAGAAATATGTTTGAGGAATCACATTTTCCTCCCACAAAAGAATTGACTCCTCAAAATTCCTTTGTACTCCTAGACTTCTGTAGCACAAACTCACTACATCAACTTCAATGTCCCTACAAGATATTATTTAAATATTATTGATTAACAAAATTGATGGATAAAAATTAATTTATACCTTCACTAGGACCACCATTGTCGGATACATTCCTGGTAAGTTCTTCCAGATTTGTTGATCCCCAAAACATTTTTAAACTCTTCAATTTCATTTTCCTAGATACACCATGCATAGCCAGATTCGAACTAATGTGGGAAACAGTAGGTCCTTGAGAGGGTGGCATGGGGAATGTAGAGTTCGGAGATATCAGAATGGACTTGGTTTTGATAGACCAGTCAGACAAATTAGTTTTATAAAAACCAAATATTATAAAGTCTTAAATACATGTTGAAGCTCAAAATATGAAACATATTGGTTGCACGGGGGTCACCCGTGCCTACAACTTATTGGAACTTCTCTAGGGCATGATAAGACTCATTTAGGTTGAATCATAAGAATAGGCCTTCTTAGTTACTTCCTTTATGTTCATAATATTCAAGTTGCGCTTGCAATATATGGTAGTAGACATGACTCTGTCCTTGGTGAAGTTAAAGGATATTTGGGTTGTTTAACACCTAGTAGAGGTGTTTGGGGGTCAAACGCAGGTTCACAAATGGCGGTTGTGATTATGAACACGACTTGACAATTATTTTCTCAAGTAATTCAGTAGGGATAGAAAAGAGGTTTTTTTGAACCCTCACCTTCCATATGAAAATTTTAACAAATGGTTCTCTACAGAAAAGCATAGGTATATTTTGTTTTATTCTTATTTTATAGAATTTTCTAGACAATTTTTTTGATAACAACTTTGAGGACACAAACCTAGGATCCTGGAGTCGGTGCCTATAACTTTATGTGTAATTTCTTTTAAAAAATTTATGATAAAATTACACAACAAATTACATCAAAGAGAATCTTCACAGTCTAGGTTCTAGAAAACCAAATATAGCTTATAGCTTTTTTCAAAACTCAACGAGATAAGATTTATAAAGTATCCACCACATGGATGAACTCAAAGATTAAAAATATATTAATCCTATAAAAAATTGAAAACATAATGTGATCATTTAAAATGCTCAGTAAGGGGTTTAAAAACCAATTAATGATATTCATTTTTAAAAACAACCTTTTGAAATAATTATATTTCTTTTTCTAAAAGAAAAGAACATTTCCTATAGCACATCGTTATCATTTTTCAAAGGATTCTTGAAATCATTTTAGGGAAATATATTACACAATAATTCATATATTTATTAAAACCTACAAAAAAACACTTTTCAAAATAATAATAGTAGTACAAAAATGCATGGAATGCTGCCTAATATTCAAAAGTCGATCAAAATAATTTAATGGTGACATAAAATAATATAGGTACACATGTAATAATAGTTGCTTAGAATTTCACATGTAACAAAATAATTATTCACTTAATAAAAAAATTCCAATTTCTGAAATGATATATGTATTACTAAATTATGTATCAATGTTCTAAAAATAGGTGCTACACTTTCTTTATAAGTGAATTTCCAAGTACATACTTCATTATGCCATGTGCATTTATTACTATTATCACATGTAAAAGATTCATAACCAAGGATATTCTACTAGTATAATAATCACATGGTTGGTTAAATATTAATCACATATTGAGGAAAATTCACTTGTTGGACAATTATAAACATTCTATCGTGGCCTCGTTCCAAGACCATACAAAATCATTCTGTCAAGGCCTCGTGCCATGACCTCATTTGTCTAATGAGACCCTCTAATGAATAGAGAGGATATAGAGGACCTAAACCATCACACAATAAGTCCAATGCATTCCTCACATGTCTAAAATATCTTTAAATCAATTTTCCCATACCACTTTGATTTACTAAACTATGTCTCTTATTAAAAGTGTACCATACCATGTTGAATAATTAAATTATGTCTCTTATTCAATGTTTCCCATACAACTTTGAATAATTAAATTATGTATTTTATTCAAAGTGTCCCATACCACTTTGAATAATTAAATTCATAATCCATAAATTATGATAAGTGATAAAATAAAAATATATTGTTTTTTGGTTTTTTACATAAAATAATAACTCTTAAAACCCTTGTTCCATGAAAGTAAACATCTAATGTACTAAAAGACACATTTTTTTTATTTCAAGATAGATATCATTCATATTTTCCATACATTGATAAATAGTAGAACCAAATAGAATAAAGCATTAACATTAATAACTAATAGAATTCAATGTGTAAGATTCATAATGAATTGAAATATAACACGTATAAATGTAAAAAAATTATTTCATGTGAGGTATTCATGTATAAGATAATAATTAAAAAGTTTTCACTACATGTGATTATGTAGAATATATTTTCATGTGTAATAAAAAAAATATTATTACAACCTTCCATCCCAAAATAATAATTTGGGGTTACATCCATGTAATATCAAGGTGATGACTACTTAAAATTTTTAGGCACACAATAACAAAACAATATTTTCTTATTTTTTCCAATGAAAAATGTATTTGTGATCACATTACCAAGTAAGACATTCATATATGTAATTGCTGTACTTAGATATATACATGTGGGTTTTGAAATTAAAATAATACATATAAGGATAGAGATCACCTTTAAAAATAAATGCTTATCTTAAGAATATATAAGCTTAATCAGGTTCAGATTAAACCTATATTCATATATATATATAACCATATATACATATATATGATTTTATATGTTTAACAAAAAAAATTAAAACACTATAATTAAACACTTTTTTCCAGTATTTCATGCATTGAAACATTTCTAATAATTATCACTTGGAAGACACAAAAGATATTTGGTTTTGAAGGTTATATAAAAATATGTATACACAAAATATATACATGGGATTTGAAAAACCAAAAAAAGGTTTGATAAGTCACTGTAAGTATCATACACTTCAAAAACATTATTTAATCACTAAGATAATTATTATGAAAATTTAAATTAGTTTAGAATTAAAAAATATACATATAGTCGTACATGCACAAGGTGTATATATATGGGCTTTACATATCAAATCCGAAGGTAAAAAAACCCATACATGTTTTACATGAGTAGAGAACATCATACCAATATTCATCATTTGAAAAGTATGAAATAGAATAGGATTATCATGAATATAAATTTATATACACATATATGTATATAAGGGTTAACCATACACCAAACTAAAAATAAAACCCTTATATGTGTTACATGTATTAAGAACATCTTTTAAAAACAAACGTTCATAATTTATAAATTATAAAAATAGAATAGGTTTGTTTTAAAATTAAATTTATATACATATATAAGTACATATATATGTGGTTTAATCAAACAAAAATCAAAATAATCCCTTACATGTCTTCAAATGTAAGGTGGAGCTGAGCAGAGGTTGAATGGGAGTTGGCAGGAGAAAAACCTATAGGGTTATGGTGAAAATTATGCTTTAAAGAAATGGATTATATAACTGTATATATATATATATTATTTATAAAACTATTCAACATTAAAAAATAAACAAATAGAGCTAAATAATTTTGAATCCAACTATTTAGAAAAAAAAACCTTACTCAATGCAAATCTTAAAAGGATCGGTCGTTGGTAATATATATATATATATATATTATTTAAAACTTTTATGCTACACTAAAGGGTTTTTATTGAACTACTATACCGTTGGTGGAATTGTGGAAAAAATAAAATGGGTTGGGTTTAAGGATATTGATAGGAGAGCTCATGGGAGGAGAAAAGAAAAGTGGAGAGGAGGGCGATGACTACTCATGCGACATGAATAAGAAGAAGAAGAAAAGGAGAAGATGTGGAAAATAATGGATGAACACAATCAACAGAGCTTGATCTGACTACTATAAAGGCTTCTGCAATTTTAAAAATAGATGGAAGGTTGAGATCAACTGTGACTTTCATCTGATGGTCGCGGGAAACCATGAGTTTTTAAAAAGAACGAGCCACTGAGATTAGTTGTGTTCTAATAGAATGTTTGAAGAAAACGTGGTAATAAGAAAGTGGTGGTGGAGTTTGAAGGATAGATCAGATAGAACTGTCGAGATCTCACATGGTGAGATTGAACAGCTCAGATTAGATCTCTGGTCAAAGTACACATTCCACATTGAAATAGAAGGAGTTTTGAGACTGCCTTATATACCTCGATGTTCTGGCCCTATTCCAATTAACTCCCTTCCCACTCCTAGGTACCGCCCAATACTGGTTCTATTGAGGTCACACTCTATGCCCAACCTTTGTCGATGTTCCACCCCACATAGGGGCACAACCCTGGTTCTTCCATGCCCCCCCCCCCCCCCCCGTGGGTGTGTACTAGAGCTGTACATGGCTGGCCTAAACCTGCTGGATGGGGAGTTGAGGCTCTATCGCCCCACTCACAGTGGTGCATGCTGCCTCCCCCGATTGTCTAGTTGGCTTGCTCAGCCAAGGGAATTTTTTTGTAGAAACCCAAAAAACACATGGCAACTAAAGGATTAAAAAAAGTGTTTTCTCAAAATGTAATTAATTTTATTAATTGAAATCATGATTTTAATTTCATTTTAAGTTTTAAAACAATATAATTTCAAAAAAATACTTCATTTAAAAAGATTTCAGTACTTTTAAAAACATTATATTCATTTTAAAATAAAAATCTTGGTTATTATATTTTTAAAATAAAGGACATCCTTAATTAAAACTATGTTATTATTTAAACAATTATATAATATTTGAATCATTTTAAAACATTTGAAACCTATATATTTCTTTATAAAATATTTGATGGAATTTCATTTCTATTAAAATCTAAATAAGTATGCACTTTCAATACATAGATAGGTATTCATTCAGAACATTAAATTTACTTAAAAATATACATTTATTAACTATAATCTGACTTTAAAACATTAAAAACCCTTATAGTTATTAAGGCATTTAAAATAATTAAGAAACATTAAATACATAGAATATTTAAAATACTTATATATTTAGAATACTTAAAATAGTCAAAATACTTCAAATACCTAACGGTTATTAAATTTTATGACCGTTACAAAAAAACAGTCTTATAAAGATCCCAAAGGGTATTAAAGGTCATATTTATCTTCAAGGCCCTATAAATACTTGTTTACGGTGTTCCAATATTCAAAAACCACATTAGTGAAGATGGTTCTCTACATCCCCTTGATTCATAGTACGGTTTCCATAGTTATTTCCATAATGTTTTTCATTGTAACAGACCCGAATGAGTTTCCTATTTTCTTGGTCTATTTGTAGTGTTTGGTGGTCTCCTAGTGATTCTAATATGCCTTCTAGTATGTACTCTTGGTTAGTTACGGTCTCTTGGCCATATTGTAAAAGGTAATGTTTCAGTGTTCCTATTGAATAAAATATATCTAGTTTTAATTCTACAATCATTTATTTTGTTTTGCACCATTATTAAACAAAACAAAATAATCATAATACTATTAATTAAAAAAATATTATTATTAAAATAATAAATATGTTCGGGGAGTCAAACATGTTGTGTATCATTATTCATTTCTTATGAGGGTGCATCCCTATCGTAATTATTAATCTCATGTGAGCTATGCTTGGTGTGAGAAACAAGGAATGATGTGGGTTTCCCAATAGTTCAGAGATATAATGTGGTACAACAAGGGCATTTTTTATCATGTTCTGGAGGGACTAAGATATATGATTGAGGCGTGCCTATGTATCTCATTGGAAATGAGAATCAAGCTATATATAGTTCTTGATTAACCGTGACGTTTAGAAAAATGTGGTAAAGAAATTGGTAAATCAACATGAATGGAGTTGGATATCAAAGATCCACGTCGTTTTATGTTATAGAATAAGGATATTGGGTCACCCATCATAATGGGGAAGTTCTAAATGCATGTAGTTTAGTGTCGTGTGGTAAGTACACTGGATCACATGATGTGAAAGGAAAATAATCCAATGGTCGACCCAAGGAAAATTGGTTTAGGAATCACTACATATATTGTGGTGACATGAATCAATCCTTGCATAGTTCTTAAGAAACTGTTTTGATTAACATCTTTCTGAAAGTATGAGAGATTCCATGCAATTTAACATCCTGCTGCCAGGATAAAAGATGTTGCACAGTTTAACATCCTTATACTAGGATGAAATATGGTACATACACGAATATTTAATCCCTCATGGAGATATATATTCAATGTATTTATTGAGAAATATTACATTGGTGGTTTGTTTGACATGATCTCCATTGAGTAATATCAATAATGATATACCATATTTATTGTATATGGTCCTTCCCATTTGGGATCCAATTGTAGGGGCCTCTTTCCCAGTATCATTGGGGTTCTTAGATCCATCACAAATTCACCTTGTATGAATGAACATTGGTTGAACTTTTTATTAATGTCTTGAGCTATCCTATTTTGGTGTATTTCCCAATTGTGCATTACGTGCAACCTCTTCTCATCTAGTCATTCAAACTCATCCTTCCACTTTTTCAATTGTTCTTCATTTGAAAGCAGTCTGCAAATGGATATTTGGAGTGAGGGAAGTTGGAATTATATGGGTAACACTACCTTGATCCCATACACTAGTGAGTATGGTGTTTCTTATGTAGTAGTATGTGTGGTGGTACAACAAGCCCACAAAGCATGGAGTATTTTTTCCGGCCAAGACTTTTTATCCATTTTTCAAAATATTCTGGAGTATATTTTATAGAGTCTTATTGAAGGCCTATATCTATCCATTTTTTGCTAAATGATAGTTAGATTGGTGACTAGACTCAATGTTTTTCTCCAAGTACAACTTCTTCAACTATATGGAACAGAAGTTAGTGTCGTTTCCACCAATAGTTTCTTAGGGACTTCGAATCTGGTGATGATATAAGACATCATGAATTTTTTGATATTATTCATATCAACATCCTTTAGTGGTATTTCCTCATCCCATTTGTAAAGTAAGTTTGTAGCAGTCAGGATATACTTGAACTACATAGCGGTTTGCTAGGGGATATGGACCAACAACACATATCCCTCAAATGAAAAGTGGCCACGAATATTAATATATAAGTATCAATTCTAGGGGCTTATAGAGGAACTTTTCATGAATATGGAATGCATGAAATTTCCTGGTGAATTCCATGCAATCCGGTATCATGGTTTGCAAGTAATATCACAACCTCTTGATTTGGTGATAGAGCCTGGTTCTAGATTGATGGGTACCGCAGGAGCCTTCATGTACTTTTTACATGATGGTGATATCTTCTCCTCATACTATTCACCAGAGGTTAATTCCAACAAATCCAAATTTTTAGAATACTTTTTTCTCATTTGGACCACCTTGAGTAGTAATGTTTGATACCCAGTGCCTAACTTGTTCCTTTACAGCTTGATCTGTCAAGAGGGTCATGTCTCAGAGATAACTGATTATAGGCTCTATCCATCTGGTGGTGGTCATTGGTTCATCATGCTCTAGGGAAGTTTTTACCTCATGGATTTATTCCATATCGCATAAAATGATCGATGAGACTATTATTTGATGTGTAATATGGAAGGTTACGTCCTCCTAACCAGGGTCATCCATGATGAAGGATGCATTAGCCAATGTGTCGGCACAATAATTTTGTGATCGGGGAACATAATTTAATGCGGTCTCCAAAAGGAACTGTAGGACCCAAATATTTATTAATGAAAATTCTACTTGATATAATTAAATGTCCTATTATGTAAAATGGTTATATAAAACATATTCACTTCCTTGTTTTTATGTTTTTGGATATCAAAATACCATTAAAATTTGTTACCTTTTCTAATATAGTTGTTGAATAATGATCACATGATTAGTATAAATATAGGGATCTAACAAGTTCAATTTACTCAGACAAAGGAAGCGATGGCCTCATCCAGTATATTTTCTGCATACAAACTCCATTTGTTGGTGCTCGAAAAAGAGGTAGCATCAATGGGCTTCAATCTTGACTATTCCCAAAATGAGGTTCGACACATTATGGTTGATCAGAACTGTCTATGGGGGAAGTGGAAGTTAATAGAGACTACCACCCAAACGATGTTATCTGAGCCTCCCCAAGACTCTGTCACCATCGTACACATTACCCTTCAGTATAATGATGGTTTTATAAGGGGTAATGTAACAAGACCCTATAACTATTATTATTTTCATTTTTTTGAATAGAATAAATAATATACATTCATTTCATTGTTACATTTTAAATTGTTTTCAAAGAAAAAATAGTATTTTTTAGTTAATATTCAATTAAGAAATATATTTTGTTGAATTAATGGATTTTTGAATAAAATAATATTTTAATAAAATATTATTACTAATTACATTTTATTAAATATAAATGATCATATAATTTCTATGAATAAAATTGTATGTTTTTTAAGGTATGGAAGCTGTTTTTCTCTAAACCCGTGAATTTTCAATAAATGTAAGTTTTTATTTTAAAAGTTAAAATTAATATATTTAGAAAATTATTTATATAAAATTAATATTATTTTTGGAATCAGGATGTTGAAATTATCCAATGGTGATTTTTTCATAATTTTCCGAGACAGTCGAATTATTGGGTAAAAATTAAATACCATTTAAATATATATTGTATTTTATGATATTATAATGACCCAGTAGTGATGTAAAAATAATATAAAAGTATTTTTGGTCAATATATTATTTACTTTTAAAAAAACTTATTTTAGAATTTTTTTTTATTTATTTTACAACACTTTAGTGGACCCTCCAAGACATATAAAATATCTTATCAATTTAAAGTGATTTTCTTAAGAGTGGGACTCACATCCAAATAAGCAAGCATAATATTTTAATAAGTTCGTACATTTTAACTAAAAAATGTTTTCAACTCCCCTTTTACAAAAAACAGGGGCAAAAACCATGGGTTGGTTTGTGGCTTTGATTAGTTTAATGTGTGGTGTCTAAAACCTAAATAATAAAAATTTCCCTCTCTTTTCCTATATAAGCCCACCCAAGCTCACACTTCTCACCCCTCAAAACCCTTGGAGCACATACCTACCTGGACGTCCTCTCTCTAAAATCTTCCCAAGGTTCCCCAAGCACCCATTAAGCCTCTCTCAAGCCCCTCCCAAGCCTTTGGGATCACACTTCCAAGTAAGGGATTTCTTCATTTCACAATTTTGTCCAAATTTCATTATGTTTTTATAACATTTTTTTCAATTAAAATTTTTTTGATATGACTTATCACCTCACCCATACTTCCCTCTTTATTTTTTAATAATTATAGAACTCATTATCTATCTGTAATGCCTCCCATGTACACCTGTTACCATGCTGAAATTTCATATGGAATTTCCCTCTTCAAATTTACATTCAAGAAATTATATTGTATTATGAATATATATTCGATTACATAAGTTGGTTCATGTATCTATATGACCCCTTACTATAAAGATAATGTAAAAATTATGAGACACCCCTTTCTCTTCATCAACCATTTTTATTAATTCTTATATCTCGTCCTTATGCTGTAGAAATTGCACCATGATTTTCCAAGCCATAGTCATTATGTAGTGAATACCATGCCCATTTCCCGATCAGTGGTATTCACCTATATACACATTTAATTATTGATTATATAGTCTTATATATGAATTCCACATTTCTTTATCATGGAATAAATGATGATGTTTAATGAATCCATGTTATATGATCCATGTGGCACACTTATTCATGGTACACCCTGATAGGGCTCCAATGAATTAGGTAAAGATTAGTATCATGATACCTCAAGTTTAATAAGGTTTTATTTAGGGTAATTGAAGTGCAATTTGGGTTTACTCATGCTCCATGTTCAATGAGCCCTGGGTCAAGATAATATCATGTTAAATGCTGATGCCATGTTTCCATGTCATGATAATCATGCTATATCATTCCTTTATAATCATGTTTATCTTAGGCTCCATTGATATTCCTCATTCCTAACCTATACTGTATTTTTCATGTAAAGCCTTGTTAACCTCCTTACTGGGCATTATAGATCACCCTTTTCTTATGCATGTGCTCAGGTTATCCCATGAAATGATAAGTACATAGGAATGTGTGTGGTCATGTAAAATATGTTTTCAATAAAGATGTGTATTTCAAGTTTTAATTTGTTATGTAATGTTCATAAGCCCCAAATACACTAGACCTATAAATATTTTATGTGATATCATGCTAAGATTTTGGTTAATAAATTATGTTTAAGTGTAAAATAAAGAGTAGGGTAGTTATAGTTGGTATCAGGGGATAGGTTTAGTTATTTTTGGGATTATGATTAGAAAACCATAGTGAAATCCATAGGGATAAGACTATGTATAATAAAAACATCCCTAAATTTTGGTGAGTATTGAGTATGTGATTTGTCAAGAAAATGCATCCCTATCTGGATGCGAGTTAGTAGAGGCGGATATGGCATAGATGTATCTAGGGGAAAAACCAGAAGACACCACTTTGAGATAAACTCGAATGGAAACCGGTTCACGACAATGAGCCATGCTACACTCTTGGTTATAAAACTCTTAGGGGATATGATTTGGTAAATTCATGACTATAGTATGAACCATTATTAAGAAAAATAATTTCCCCTATGAATATATGTTGTGAAGTAGATCATGGATAGCATATATTGAATCCTAGAAATTCATAAGTTAAGGAAATAAATGTAATTTTTATGTTATTGCTTTTTTTCATTGGGTTCCTATTTATGTGTTACCCATAAATTTCCATTTATTCCAGCCAATTATTGGTAATAGGACTTGATCTAACAACCGATTCGAAGATCAATGTGATGACTGTTCTAATTAATTTCCCAATCTGATGGGAGCAGGAATCGTAAACTTTGTCACGATACTCTCTCTGTTAACTGGTGTTTTGAATAAAAACATGGGTATAGAGGATTTTTCAACACCCCCCCCCCAAGAAATAACAAGTCTCAATTGAGATATTCATGATGCAAAGGAATTATTCTTTTAATGGATCATCTTATCCCTCAATTACCTAATAATGGATCAACTCTATTGAAAAGATCTTCTCTATCCTTAAATTTTATGAACAAGAGAGTGTTCTTCTGGCTGTTTATCATATGGATGGTGAATTTGATCAATGGTGGAAATTTATCACAAATAAAATGCCTGAGAAAGATATCCAGGCATTGGAATGGATAGATTTCTAGAAAATATTTTTTAAAAAATATTTTCCTTCCACCCTCCAACTTAACATCAAAAGGTAATTCCTTTCCATAAAAAAAAGATGATTAATCGATCATATTGTATGGGGAAAACATCAAAAGGCCTCCATGATATCCCAATGGATTTTTCATTAACCCATAATGCAATGTTTATTTCTTCTTTTGTGGGCTAAAACCTAGCCTACGGAAATCCTTAGTGATCCGTGTCTTCAGAAGCTATAAAGAAATTGTCCATTGTACCCTCAAAGTCAAAACAGAGATCGGGGAATCTCAGGGGTATCATGGGGACAAGAAGTGTAATTTAGACTTTAATACTAGAATTCTTATGGATAAATATAATAGTTATTTGAAAATATAGCACTCCACTTTTCAAAGGTACGGAAATATGTACCCCAAAAATTGCCTGAAGGGGACTAGCAAATGCATTAGGTGTGGAAGAGAAGGGAACTTGGCCATTAACTCCTAACAAGAAAAACCAATGGCTATGACAGAGGAGAGGAATGATTCATTATACCCTCAATGTGTTGTTCCCAACTTCAATTATGAAGAAACAGAGCACTTTGCAAACCAATTCCCTAAGTCAAGGGTTTTCGGAGGCAACCGACAACCTCCAAGGTAGCAAGAGCGAGTTTTTTCATCACTACCACTGAATTGAACCCTAACAATTAATTGGTGACATGTATGCTGGTTATACATTGATGAATAGTGAACATACATTTTTATTCTGATTGTACACATTATTTTATATCTCAAATGTTTAGTTGAACAATCCCAACACCACCCCAACTTATGGAAGTAAAGATGATGGTGATAATGGTAAATGGGAAAATCTTTGGAATCATGAATATAACTCCTACCCTGTCACAATTTTTTGATTAAAATTCCTAGGGAACCTCTTCATACATTATCTGGTGTAATTTTAGGCAATTCTTGGCATGGATTGTCTTTCCCTATATAGATCCAACATAAATTGTCGTGAGAGGGAAATCACTCTTCATATGGAGAATCGACCCTCGATTCTGTACAATTGCACGGAGGAGGATGAATCTTCTTTAGAAACATCATCTCAAGAGTTTATATTACATCCCTATGAGCATGAATATCTTTCTTATATTATTGATTCCAATGATGCTACCATCCTTGAAGATATTCCTATTGTGAGGGAATTCACTGAAGTGTTTCCTAAAGAATTGTCTGGTCTTCCTCCTAGAATAGATGTTGAATTCTCAATTGATCATAAACCTAGGTCATTTCAAATATTGAAGACTCCATATAGAATGTCTATTGCATAGGATGATGAGTTAAAGAAAAAAATACAGGAGAAACTAAAAAAAGGGTTTATTCACCCAAGTGCATTAATATGGGGTGCACCAGTCCTCCTCATCGAGATGAAGGATGGGTCAATGCGCATTTTCATTGATTATCATTATATCATCGAAATCACGATAAATAACAAGTATCATTTGCCCTAAATTGATGAATTGGTAGATCATCTACATAGAGCACAAAACCTCTACAAGGTTGATCTTGGGTATGGATATTACCAAGTATGGGTGAAGAAGGATGATTCCCCCAACACTGCTTTCTATACATGATACGAGCACTATGAATTCATAGTAATACATTTCAGACTCACTAATGCTCGAAGAATATTCATGGACATGATTAATATAGTCTTTAGAGATTACCTCAAAAAAATTATTAGTATTTATTGACGATATTATAATCTACTCCAAAACCAAGGAGGAGCATGAAGAACATCTAAGCATTATACTAGAGACCTTGCGAATGGAGAATCTATATGAAATGTAAATAAAGTATGATTTCTGGTTTAAGGAAGTCTCAATCTTGGGTCATATCACCACATGAAATGGGATGTCTGTGGATGCCTCCAAGACAGCTATAATTGAAGGATGGTTAAGGCCAACATCTGTAATGAATATCCGTAGCTTCTTAGGTTTAGCAGGATATTATCACCGATTTGTGAGAAATTTCTCACAAATGTCAAACCCTCTTACCAATCTAACTTAAAATGGATTCAATTTTTCTTAGAGTTTTGAATGAAAATAGAGCTTCTAGGAGTTGAAAAGGAGTCTTATCACTGCACTTGTACTCACACTACCCACAAGCGGAGAGATTTTTGTGGTATTTAGTAATGCTTAAAATAAAGTAATGGGTAGTGTGTTGATGAAAAATTACAAATTCATTTCCTATTCTTGAAGGAAATTTAAATTTATTGAGAAAAATAGTCCCACACATGATCTAGAGTTGGCTACAGTAATCTTCACTTTGAAAATTCAGCATAATTACCTCTTTGGGGAACAGTTTGAAATATATACGGGTCAGAAGAGCGTCAAGTATATATTCAAATAGAAAGAGTTGATTATGTGCCAATGAATATGGTTAGAGATGATCAAAGGATATGACTAATCAATCCATTAACACCCTGGGAAAGTGAACAAGGTGGAATATTCTCTAAGTAGAAAGGAATAGCGATTCTATCATTGACAAGAATTGAAAAGGATCCAATCTTTTAATATTTAATGAATCTGGACATGGGATTCATAAAGAAGGGAACATCATCAATAATTTCATAAATTATTTCTCAACAATTTGTTTTGTATAGGTTAAAGGATGCTCAAAATGATGATGTGGGAATTCAGAAGAAAGTGGAAACTGTCTAAAATGGTAAATACTTAATGTTCAATGTTAATGAAAAAGGGATTGTGAGATTTGGGTCAAGACTATGTGTTCCATCAAATATGGAGTTAAAGAAAGAATTTTTGGATGATGGACGTAGTTATAATTTCTCAATTCACCAAGGAAACAAAAAGATGTATCGAGATCATCTAGATCATTATTGGTGGGAAAAAATGAAGAAGGAGATCACTGAGTATATATAAAAGTGCCTGTAATGTTATCATGTGATGTCTGAGAGGCAGATGTTTATGGGGATGATGAAACCATTACCCATAACTGTATGGAAATGAGAGAACATCACCATGAACTTTGTCACTGGACTTCTGAAGACATCCAAAAGAAGCAATGTTATCTGGGTTGTTGTGGATTTTCATAAAAAGACTACACACTTCATTGAAATTTGAGAGGATTTCTCATTGGATCAATTGAAACAAATATATATCAGAGAAGTGGAGAGGCAACATGGATTACCACTATCTATTGTATCTAATCAAGATCCAAGATTCACCTCTATGTTCTAGAAGAGTCTTCGACATGCTCTAAATACTAAGTTGAACTTCAGTACAACTTATCATCCTCAAAGTAATGGCTAATATGAGTGGACCATCAAAAAATTTGAGGACACGTTGAGAACATGCTAAATGGACTTCAATGGAGTATGGGATCAAAATATTCCTCTGGTAGAGTACTCTTACAATACCATTTTACACTCAAGAATCCAGATGCCTCCTTATGAAGCCCTTTTTGGGAAGAGGTGTAGAATAATAACATGTTGGGATGAGGTTGGGGAATGAAAAATCATAGGTCTATAAATGGTTGAAGAAATGGTGCAGAAGGTTAAGACCATCCAGCTGCACATTAAATCTCTTCAGAGATGAAAAAAGAGTTACGCTGAAAATCATCGATGAGGCCTAGAGTTTGATGTTTGAGACATGGTATTCCTCTTTATATTTCCCTGTAAGAGAGTAATTAGATTTGGGATGAATTTAAATCTTATTCCAAGGTACATCGGACCTTTTGAGATCCTTGATCGCATTAGAGTAGTGTCCTACCAACTAGCACTCCCACCAAACCTATCTCAAGTACATGATGTATTCCATGAATCACTCATGAAGAAGTACATACCTAACTCATCTCATGTACACAATCTAGAGGTGGAACCACTGGATAATGACCTATTGTATGGAGAGAATATTATGAAGATCTTAGATCATAGAGAAAAAGTTCTATGAAATAAGAGAATTCCCCTCGTCACAGTGTTGTGGCAAAACCACAAGTTTAAAGGGGCAACGTTAGAATCAGATGAAGTGATGAAGAAGAGTTACCCTAATCTGTTTTAGTGTGGGAAAAGGAAATTTCAAGGGTGATATTTCTTAATGGGGGAATATTATAATGACCCAAACATTTATTAATGAAAATTATCTGTGATTTAATCAAATGTCTCATTATGTAAAATGTTTATATAAAATATATGCACTTACTTGGTTTTATGTTTTTGGATTTCAAAATACCATTTGGAATTGATATCATTTCTAATATAGCCATTGAATAATGATCACATGTTTAATATAAATATAGGGCTTTAAAAAGTACAAGTTACTCAGACAAAGAAAGCGATGACCTCATCCAGTAGAATTGCTCCACACGTAGCCCATTTTTCGATGCTCGGAAAGAAGGTAGTGTCACAAGGATTGTCTCTTGACCAAACCCAAGTTGAGATTCGACATGTTAAGCTTGAGTGGAACCGCCTGCCAGAGAAGTGGAAGTTAATAGAGATTACCACCTGAAAAAATGTTATCTAACCCTCACCAAGAGTTTGCCACCATCACACACCATACCCTTCAGACTTATGGGGGTGTTATAAGGGGTTATGTAACAAGACCCTAGAACTATTATTATTTGAATTATTTTTGTATAGAATAAAGAAAATACCTTCATTATATTGTTTATTTTTAAATAGTATTTAAAGAGAAAATAATATTTTGTTAGTTAATATTCAATTAAAAAATTTATTTTGATGAATTAATGGATTTTTGAATTAAATAATATTTTAATAAAATATTATTACTAAATTAATTTTTATTAAATACAAAGGATCATATAATTTTTATAAATACAATTATAATTTGTATTAAGGTTTGAATGTTTTTTGTCCAAACCCATGAATTTTCAACAAATGTAGGTTTTTATTTTAAAAGTAAAAAATCCCATATTTAGACAATTATTTAGATAAAATGAATATTATCTTTGGAATTAGGATGTCAAAATTATCCAATGGTGAATTTTTCATAATTTTCTGAGATAGTCGATGTTTTGGGTGAAAATTAAATACTATTTAAATATATAATGTGTTTCAGGACATCATAATGAAAAAATATTTATGTAATAAAATACTATAATAATATTTTTATGACAATACAGTTTTTAACTTTAAAAAAATTGTGATTTTTTATATTTTTTATTTTACAAAACCTTAGTGGGACCTCCAAGATATATAAAACATCTTATCCTTTAAAAGTGATTTACTTGAGAGTGTGACTGACCTCCACATTAGAAAGACTAATATTTTAATACATTAGTCCATTGTGATTATAGAATAATTTTTTTCACTCCCCTTTGTAAAAAACCATGGGTTTGTTTTTAGTTTTTATTAGTTTAATGTGTGGTGTCCAAAACCTAAATAATAAAATATTCCCTCACTTTTCCAATAAAACCCACCCAATCTACTACTTCCCTTTACTCAAAAACCTTGGATCACATCCCTACCCTGCCCTACACTCTCTAAAATACTCCCAAGTCGCCCCAAGCTCCCAATAATCACCTCTTAAGAACCTCCCAAGCCTTTGGGATCACAATTCCAAGTAAGGGATTTATTCCTTTCTCATTTTTTACATATTTCATTATGTTGTTATACTCTTTTTTTCAATTAAAAATTTTGGGGTATGATTTATCACCTACCCCATACTTCCCTCCTAATTTTGTAATGACGATATACCTCTTTCTCTTTCATTAATTCCTCCCATGTACACTCATTACCATGCTGAAATTATGTATGGAACTTTTCTCTTCTCATTTACATTCAATAAATTATTTTGTATTATGAATCTAAATTACATTAAATATGTTGGTACATGAATATATATGACCCCATTACTTTTTATTTCATGTAAATTTTATTATACACCCATTTATCTCTCATCAACAATTTTATGAATTCTTACGTCACACTGTTATGCTGTCGAAATCGCACCGCGATTTTCCAAGCCAAAGTCATTATGTAGTGAATACAATGCCAATTTCTATATCAAGGCTATTAACCTTTATGCACATTTAATTATTTATTGTAGTGTGTCATGTATTAATTCTACATTCCTTTATCATTTAATAAAAGATAATTTTTAATGAATCCATGTTATATGATCCATGTGGCACACTTTTGAATGAAATAAAATGATTAAGAAGGGGGCACCCTGATAGAGCTCCAATGCATTGGGTAAAGATTATTATCATTATAAGTCAATGGAAATGAGGGTTTAATAATGATAATTAAATTTAAATGAGGTTTTACTCATGCTCCATGTGCAATGATACTTGGATCATGCTAATATCATGTTAAATGTTAATGCCACATTTCCATGTTATGATAATCATGATATATCACGCCCTTATGATCATGTTTCTATTATGCTACATTGTTATGCCTATTGCCTCAAATATATTTTATTATTCATGCTAAAACTTTTTTACTCCCTTACTAGTCTTTATATCTAACCCATTTCTTATGCATTTCCTCATGTTATCCCATGCAATATTAAGTATGGAGGACTGTGTGTGGTATTATAAAAGAAGTTTTCAAACAAAGATGTGAATTTCATATTTTATGTTTTAATGTAATGTTACTAAGCCCCAAAGAAACTAGACATATCGATCTTATATGAGGTATCAAGTGATTATTTTATGTAATAAATCATGTTTCAGTGTGAAATAAAGAGCAGGGTTGTTATAGAAACTCTTCCATCAGTCCCCTGATGTAGCCGGTGAGGGGGGATAGTTCTTCCTTTTTAATTGATTATTCACCATTGATCTTCTTTATATATACTTACTATTCCCCTTTGATATTCAGGTAGTATATGTGTCACTATATGGATAGTTTAAATCATGTGATGTGGGATTGGTACTCGAACTCATTATTTGTACAGAATTCGAATAATGTGAAAGTGTAGTAAAAAATAATTTTTTATGGAGAGAAAAATATGATCCATAGACCTACCTGATTTACCATTGAGTTCTCCATTATTGTGATGACTGGTCTCTAGGATGTTCCATCAAAGTACATCTTTCATGTCTGAGGAGTTTTATGGGAATATAATAACTCTTCATAGAGAGCTCGGTGTCCTCTGGTGTATCTTCCGTGGTAGGATGGGATGAGAGGAAATTAGCTAGTTCATTCCCTTTCACCAACATTTAAGAGATAACCTAAGTGTCATATTGTTATATAATGGCCGCCCATGGATCCAAGCCCCCAAGCCCCCAACCAACATACAACATCCAAGGATGTTCTTGAGCATGTCAATACAAGAGACTGGGTGGACTTCATGATGTTGCAAGTAATGGATCATCTTTTTCACTGAAAAGATGAGTGAATGATAGTTAATTTTTACATCATAATATATCTTCTCATGTCCTACCATTGTCTGGATGAGGTAGTAGAGACTATTCTCACTTCCTGTATCATTCTTCTATGTAAGGAGGGTTCCCAGTGAGTGTTCCATGGTGGCCACATATATGATGAGTGGACTCCCTTCCATTTGGGGCATCAAAACTGGTGTCTTCAACAAGTATTTATTTAGACACTCAATGTATTTTTTAAATTCATCCACCCATTGGTAGAAGACTCCATTTTTCATTGGCATAGTGAAAGGGAGAGCTCTACCGGTTTGTGGGATATGAATTGGAAAATGTAGGCAAGGTTCCCTTGGAGTTCACTCAGTCATTTAATATTTCTAGGGGTGACATTCCTACAATAGAACTAATGTTTTTTGGGTCCACTTCAATGCCATGGATTCATACCAAAAATCCAAGGAACATTCCTGATGATACTCCAAAAGAATAATCTAGTAGATTATTCTTTAGAATATGCTTTCAATTCTTGTCAATGATTTTTTGGAGATTTGTGATGTGATCTCATCACTGTCGAGACTTAACAACCATTTCATTTACATAACATTTGGATATTATCCCCAAAGATGTCTTAATTATTCTATGCATGTAATGATAGTATATGGGGTGCAGAAATTCTATAATCCAAATTTTATGACCTGATAGTAGAATATCACCTGAGTTATTCTGATGGTGGATTCTTCTTCATCCTTTGAGTCCATCTTGATCTAATTGTACCCTGAGTAACCATCCATGAAGGAAAGGTCTTGGGAGCCATAATTTGTGTCGATCAATAGTTATGTGATCGGAAATGTGAAATCTTCTTTCATGAAATGTCGATTATGGTCTCTGAAATCAATGAACACCATAGACTTACTGTAATTCTTCTTGATGGGGATGGTGTTGGAAATACAACTTTGTTATTTCACTTCTCGGATGAAGTTGACATTGAACAAATTTTCAAATTCCACCTATACATATGTGTCATGAGAGGGGTGCATCCTCCAAGATAGTTGTTTAATGCCTCAATGCTCATCTTATAATCCGAGATGGTGCATAGCCACATTTGGATTCTGTTCGGTATTTTCAGTATAGTTCTAGGAGAACATATATTAATACATATTTAGAAATCCAAGTTATATCTATTTATCTTTGAGGAGAATGGAGACACTAATCAGAGTAGGCCTTGTGTCTTCTTCATTTCCTAGATTAATTTACCAAAGATCATCTATGGTGGTGAGAAACCTTCCGTGAATTTTTGAGTGGAATTCTTGAGATTATCGACATCCCCTTCCATTTAGGAGTCTATGGAGACATATTCAATAGAATATTGAAATATGGGAGCCTATCATTCTGTATCAAAGTGAGGTAGGATATTAGAAGAGACATTTCCCTCCCTTGTTATCTTAGTCATTGCATAGGGATTTCTAAGCTATTTGTATTTTAAATTGACACTAAGGATAGGTGAGGTTTGGATGTCTAAGATTATATCTGCTACTTCATCCTAGTTTATGGGGATCACATAATCACCATCGAGCATGTGCCTATGATTCACATGGGTGGTCTCTAATCCATTGGGAGTTGAAACCTGTATATCATCATAATCCATTAGTTTCATACCTCCCTTATTGTATAAATATGCTTCAACATATGTTCCTCTACATGTTTTAAAGGGGTAGTTATCTCTATGTATTATTACAAACCTTCCATTGATGGGGCACTTCTGAAATTGATAGAATGTTGATGGTACATCCAAATGGATTTGGATCTTGGACATTATGAGTAGGACATTATATATAGTGTATTGGTGGATAACCATGAACTCATCATGAGATGTGAGTTCCCTAAATTTAGCCTCGATCTTGATCTTCCCGATCTCTCTTTGATCACTCTAATTATATCCCTGAATGGTCATCATTATAGGGGTTAATTACCATTCTCTATACCATAAACTTCAAATAGTTCAAACTAGGATTATATTGATCCCAGATCTATTATTTATTAGCACCCTTTATACATTGACATTATTGAGTATTCTTAATAAGTATAAGGGCATGTTGTGACATTGGATGGCCTCTTCCTAATATTGATCAGTGAATGAGATGATGATATGATATCCTAAATACATAGTCTCTACTCAATATACCTCGACTGCAATGTCTTCTATCTCAAATTTCAATGGGCTCTAGAGGGTTTCAATAAGTGCCTTTGTGAGTTCTTTTGAAAGTTGGAGTGCATCGATGATAGAGAGCTTAGATGAAACTACATCGAGATGTTTAAAAACATCATACTTTTATTCTAGATGTTACTGATTTCTGATATGGGAATTCTCATTGCAGTATTGTTTAGGATTTGAAGAATATTAGGCAAATAGATATAATGTTTGAGTTGAGGTTGAGGGAGTTTCTACTGCCAGTGGAGTAGGTCGTACCGGCCTTCTCCATTAACAGTATTGATCATATTAAAACCCTGATAAGAGGTCATCCAAGATAATCAGATGTGGGTGAATACTGGAGGGATCTAAGGCACCTCCTTTCCTCCTTTGAGAATGTTGTAGGGATTTCCCATGTTTATCAGCTATATATATTTCATCATAGTTGGGGTTTGGATTAGTGGTAAGAACCCTGTAATCTTACATGAAAAAATGGGGGTTCAAAACCCATTGGGGCACAAGTACTGTAGCAGTACTATAGTGGTACTGTAGATCGGCGGTACTGTAGCGGTGGAAGGGCACTGTAGCAGAGGCGGTACTGTGCGGTACTGTAGCAGCTGGGTTACTATTCATAGAATGGTAATTGGGCCAAAAAAATGGGCATATGGGCTATGTAATGGGCTACAAGCCCACTGGGCCTTTGGGCTATGTAATGGGTTTCCCTCTACCCAGTTAAAAGAGGTCTTTGATTTTCTTTAATAATAAAATGAGTTTTCGGCCCCAATATTTTAAAAAAACATTTCATCCATGGGGATATGAACAAAATATTAGAACCTACCATATCCACAGTGTACTATGTGTGCTTGGATTCGGTGCATGCAGCCTCCTGTTCCACTTTTATATGAACAAAAACCATATTCTTAGGCATATTCATCATTAGATAAGGAGTATTCAAAGTATATTATGTTGACATGACTGAAGATGAACTCTTCATTCGACGAGGATTCCATTTGGTGCGGGTGGTACCCATGATCCAGATGTTAGAGGGAAGAAATCTGCAAGAGATATGTCTTTACATTTGAGTGGTATATAACTCTTCCTCCTCTGTCTCTTCCTGCTTCATATGGTAATGACTACCTATGGGAGGAACATATGACGTATCCATTTTCGGTGGTGGAGCAATCAAGAGTTAGAACAACTATTCTTTCAAAGCGGTATGAGCTCGATCATCTATTTTTCGTGTCATCCTATTTTTAAACATTTACACTAACCTGGTCCAAATTTATACCAATTTTCCTCTTCTACTAACTAGCAAAAGGTTATGTAAGACACATGTTGTGGGGAATTGTCTAGAGATACTTATCTAGAGTCATAAATACCTTGATGGACGTCCTTGAAGATGAATAATTCTAGATATTATGACCCAACCTTCTGTTGAAAGCAAAGTATTCAGGATGGTCAGTGAGGTTGACTTCATCAGACCTTCTAGGATATGGGAGTGTGATTAGGTTATTATCCATGGCTTCCAAGAAATAACTAGGGACTTGTTCATTTTTGAAAGAGAATACTTTGTTCATCCATTCCTCAAATCCTTGGTGACCTTGATTTCTTTGTACCTCTGGCAAAGAGATATTCTGTAGTTTCCATCCCTTAGTAGGAGTTTCTGGGTGGTTTGGAGCATGGATGGGTTCTTGGATGGTTACCATTATGATCTTGAGAGTGAATGTTACAAATTCTTCCCTTCCTAGATTTTTCCTCTAATTTGTGAGCATGAGTCATGACTTGGATCAGGTTCACTGAATATCCTCTTCAAGATGTTGTTTCGTTTCAATAAACTCTCAGAACCTACCTGGATATTTCATGGGGATTAGGGGTGTCTCTAACATGTCCCTATTATTTTAAAAATAGAGTTCTAGTAGTTTATCCAGTTATAGGAGGATTCTAATCAAATAGGTTAAACCTTTACACCTTTATATGAAATCATACACCCAATTGTTCTTACGTTTCATGCAATTCATCATGTCAATGATCATCATTTTTCTCAATGTTGAACTAAACTAATACTATACCTAATGAACAATGTATTCCTGTCATGAAACATATCCCACTAGTAGACTGGTGTACCAAAAAATGATGGCCCAATCAGAGTCTGTACGAAACACCTCAGTTTTTTTGTCTCCTATTGATCTCGAGGAACCATCATCGGACCACAATTGGATATGAAATGTGTGAGTTGTTGTTCAGGGTCACCTTCACTATTAAAGGTAGAAATAGAAGGTCTTTCGATGTTATGTGGAGGTGGATTATCATCCTCCCATTTAGGATATGGATTCATATTAGGATGCACAAGTGTGCGGTTCCCATCCATGACTTCCATTCGAGTAGCCAAGGACTCAATGGAATTATGTATCTATGGGTATAATGTTGTCTTAGACACATCCCATCCACAAGGAGAGGGTTAGGGATGTTAATGTGGCCCACTTTTGTCCATCTATGATCCTCGATTCATCCAATGAATAATTGATTAACCCAGAGAGGAATATGTTGTCACTGTATTCAAGGGATGTCCTAATCATGTTAGGATTCCTCATTTTGGTATACTGGTTTCTAGATCAGGATCCAATCAGATACTCATATACCACTCTTGATGGTGGATTAGTTAGAGGGATAATATTTGTCTCTGGCTGGAGATGATACCCAGTGGGAATATGTCTCCCATGTAGTTCTACAAGGAGTTTCTAGAGAGCTCGTATTTCTCTCTTATATTATGAAAAATATTCATCTATGGATAGAAACTAATATTTATTTTCATCTTTCACATTTTCATTTCTCGCATTCCACTAAAGAGGTTGGATCTCTTTATTCAGAGTTTCCATGTTGTGAATCCTTCTTTGGTTTCTGGTGCGCAAAACCTTATTTGGGGCATCCAAATCACCCTCCTCCTCAGGTAAATTTCCCTTTTTGTGACCCTATTAATTTTCATTTTGATAAATCTCTACCCTGTTGATAGTGAAGACATTCAAAAATGAATATTGGGAAATGGTGGTTGTTCCATTACTTTCTATGCAATAAGCTGATTCTACACAGCTTCCATCAGGGTAGTTATTTGAACCCTTGTCCATGTTGGGTTGTTTTGTCTTATGACCTTGAGGGGGTCTGATTGCCTTTACCATATGCGCCTCCCATCTTGTCTTATGAAAATTTACTTTGAGGGAGTTTCCGGTCATGATTGAAAAATGTTCCCCAAACAGTATAGGTTTGTATTGTAGTTGGAGGAAAATTTTGGATGATGACCATTGATGTCTTCCTACAAACCTAGAAAAGAATGATTCCCTCTATGGTGATGATAATGGTGAAAATATCCCCTATCTTGTGAGGTGGGGTTCATTTGGGGCCTCCATTGGCATTGGGTGGTCCTGGTTTTGAGTATCCAATGACTCCACTGGGGTACTTGATGATTACCGTGATGAATGTGATGATATAAATTCCACGAGCCCAGTGGGGTGGGGATAATCTAGAACAATCATTGATTTCTATAGGGTCATATTAGGGGATAATGAATAATGTGGTGATGATTGAGATATAAATGCCACCACCCCATCAAGTTGGGGTTCACCTGGGACTGATGAGGGTATGTACAAAATCCTATTATGAATTAACCATATGATGGGTGGAGGTGGTGGTAGATATTATCCTATCCCATAGGGATTAGTCTACTCCTAGATGATTTTTATGGTAGCTTCCATTATGATCTGTGTGATGCGGTTAAACTATGCTCATGTGGGAGCTATGTGAGATGTAAGACCATAATGATAACTGTCTCTAATGAGATGTTTTCTGCATCATCACAACTTTGATCTCCATGTTTGGAATGTCCTCTTATATTCTTGATGGGCCCAGTTTTAAATCATTTTTTCTATCAAATTTCCCCATATGTGATGTCTGAGCACTGTTAAATTGGGGGAATTTTGATTTAGTGACCAACTACCCTGAGAATTACATGGTCCCCAGAATTCATCGGAGGCTATAACATTGCAGGATGTCGTAGATGAGGGGTTATTATGTTCCATGGGACTAGAAAAGTTTAATGATTCATACTGTCCCCATACTTGAATGTGGATGCGTGACATGAATTTGGATATTAGCTGATGAAGCATTATAATGATATGGCAGAAAACATGTTTAAAATTTGTGCTGTTCTTTTCGGATTTTGGATCTCGGTGTATGAAGATAGAAGCTAAGTCAAGCTAGAAATATAGTATCATGACTGTCTCATGATGACACTTATATCATGGATATGGGATATATCTATTCTTCAATCACAGATGAGTATCACACATATTCTGGCATAGTAATGGAATTCACTCCTTTTGTATCTCATATGGGATATCACAGATGGAAGTTGAAAGCATCCAGAACATGATTTGGTGGTTGTTTCCATATAACTATTTCCATATATCAATATCCTCCTCCTCCTCGTCAGACTTATGTGCCTCTATCTGGTCATACCATTGAAGATGGATCTGATGGTCGCCTACTGATGGGAGTGGAGCATTTCTGGATGTTTATGGGGAATTTTATACCATTAAACCAGGTGTTTCAATCACCTCTCTATATTAAGGTTTCATATTTTGGTTCACCTATCTATATAGAAGTGTCAGGAAAAGGGGAATATTTCAATTTCCCTGGGAGATATCACTTTGGGTAGGTTGACCATGGTGGATGTCAGGAGTAGAGTCCCTATTATCCATCTCCTCACTACTATGAGGAGGACTATTGTGGTAATGAATTCCTTCTACATTTTCATTGATAGAAGAGTCAATTGTCCCTTGTGGGACTGATAATTTTTCTTGAAAAATATCAAGGAGTCTGGCATTGATCAAAGTTGGAATATGGGCCATGTTCTTGTCATGGTATAAATATGTGGACCTGGATTTTGTGATTGTTCTAGAATATTAGCTTGTTTTTTGAGGTTTGTCAAATTATGTCAATAATTTTCTAGTTCTACAGGAGTATGAGCTCACTATTGAGAAGCTATTGGTATTTTATAATAAGTTGTATCATTATTTTTGGGGATATGAGCCTTCCCTAAGGCATGTTCCACTCTCACATGTTGATCCACAGTGAAGATGGGAGTATGAGCCTAATCTTGATCCATTGGGATATGCCAAAAGTATTTCATGAAAGGATTATAATACTACCTCGAGGCATGTGCTTCTCTCACCTAGTGATCCTCGGTTGGAACAGGAATATGATCCTGAACCAAATATGCATTCCCTGCCAAAATATGTTGATATACCTCTAGAATGGGAGATGTAATATGAGCCTCCTTCTATATTTCCTTGGAATGATGATGGTGCAGTTTTTCATTGCTGGAATTAAGAATATCTACATTTCTTCCAAGACCTATTGGAGTATACCAGGAAGATTATTTTATGAAAATATGTGCTTTCCTAAGGCTTGTTCCATTCTCACTTCGTATGCCTCATCCAGAATGGGGATACATGCCCGATCCTGGGCCTTTGGAGTATGATGTTGGACTTCTTTGATAATAATATAAGAATGTCCCAATGGTTTTGACCCTCCCACATGTTGATTCCCAACCATAACAGGGAATAGAACCCAATCATGGGCCTTTGGAATATTCCGTAAGGATTTTTTGATATGCATATACCCCTATCGCAAGGCATGTTCTACTATTGTCGGGTGATCCCCGATTGCGATGAGAGTATGTGCCCAGTATGATGCATCTCCATTTATATAAATATGATGATAATTATTTTCATTAAGAGATTTAATATACCCTTTCCTTGGTATAACCATTTATTCATGATTATCTGAGTGTTCAGTTGTCCTGGATGTAGGTATAAGAAAATGCACCAACCCCTTCATCTGCAACTGTTCTAGAATATTCTAGTGGAGCTCTTTAGTTGTTGGTGAAATATATTGACATTTTAGAAAAGCGTGTGAAGGGATATAAGCCTACACATTTTTCTTCTGCATTATTATTTGTTAGATTTCTTTTATTGATGTAGGGATATACCCACACTTCTATCCCTCATGCTCTATCAGAGTATGATGATGAACATCATGCATGGGGGTAGAAGTATAGGCACACCCATTCTTATTGTGGGAGCATGCCCATATACTTGTTCCGATTTAGTGGTGAAGTGTGCATGCCTATGGGTTCTTGTCAGAATATGATGGTATGAATCATTAGCAAGGGAAATTATATGAACCATCTCCTACAAATCCAACACATTCATCCTCTAATGTGCCTTCCTTATAACCCATGAATGGGCCTCAGAGCCAACTATGTGTCCGATGGTACCCTCATAAGATGATTTAAAGTTACCCATGGGATGGTTTTGGTGACAAAAATTAGTAGGTTCCCACCATGGTGTAACCTGAATCAAAAGGGATCCATATTAATCTTTCTGGTCCTACCTTATTATATATGGAAGGTGGCAGTTTTCACACTCTAGGGATAAGATCCTAAAGCGATTTGTTGTAGCAATGAGGGATATTGGCTTAACAGTGGCCTTTATTGGGCGATGCAGATTCACCGAATGATGTTCTTGGAGAATATCAGGGGAAAATTATATGGTCATGATTGAACTGTGTCAGTGTAACTCACATACCATCGTTCCTGCCACCTAACATTTGATCTTTCAAGTATGTTTGTTCTCTTTGTGACCTGCAGGGGTCACAACAGCAGATGAGTTAATGTATTGAATGATGGATGATGAAAACATTGTCTCAAAAATGTATTTTTCTATATATACAACCAATCAGATAACAAGGAACATGGTTACCAATTAGTGAAATATCGTAGGCATAATGTGCCAAATCAGATATTCATGGTTAACACAATTTTCATAATATTCCATGATTTGGCCATTATACTCATTTGTACATGTCAAAACAAGGATGGAAATATTTATAGAGAACCCTAGATACATGAGATCATATATGAAATCATTTCGGTCTTAATGTTTTGTTTGTACATGGTTTTCAAAAAAATGTGATCTGACTAATGGTTAACTGATCGTTCTATTATTAAAGAGATTCATGTCATGCTTACCATTTCTATTTTGGAGGGATTTTTAAATTATTCCTCAAAAAAATGGTTTGATGGGGACTAAACAATGTATCCTCTTTATATTTCTAAGGAGATTCCATAGTTGAGTTTTAACATCGACTTCCATTTCTGTATTTTTGGGTTTTCTATATCCCCAAAACTCCCAATGGTTCCCCCATCTGTATATGGGTATGGAGCTACATTCCAAATTCCTACAATCACCTATAATTTCAGGCCCAACAACTATTGGGTAATTTCATTGGTCAAGATGATGGGAGTTCGGGCTTATCACACCTTTTTTGGGGGAATTGTTTCATACTCCGGGACACTCTTATAGATTTAATCTATATTCATGAATCTATACCGAATCCCGATAGTATATTGGTTACCATAATAAAATGACTATATGTTAATACTCATTAATTTCCAAGAGATTGAGATCTTTTTAGTGAATCTATCTATATGTATTTGAGGTTCTCCATCATTTTTTCGGTAATGGGAAGCTGATTATATATATTGAAGCCGTATAACCAAGGGATTAAAAATATTTTCCCATGTAAGTATATGATTAACATTCCAAGGTGGAATTGAGAAATTATGAGGCATCCTATGTATCGTGGTTATTTTAAGAATCACAACCCATGTAGTTTTTTAATATTTTGTATTTTAGCATCATGCGGATAGAAAATATGTTTAGGGACTAAGACACTAAATATTTTTGCTCAGGTCCCAAGGAGATGTCATATGTATCCTAGTTATTTCATGAATCAGAGTCATAATAGTTTAGCTTCTTTTAGGTCATATAGACTAAGGCTTTATGTACCTTGGTAGAGGATTGTGTGGCAAATGATATGATTATTGAATCTCCCTATGACTATTGGAGCTATACTTAGTGTGAGAAACAAGGGGTGGAGAATGACCAGGGTTACAACATATATTTGTGGGTCTTATGTATTGAGATGACCATTTTGGTGGCTAATATAGAGATCGGGCCTCAAACAGGGGTCCTACATATCCTATTTATTGAAGGAATCATAGGTCTCGTAGTTCCCATTACATTGGGTCTTACACACTGAGGTTTCCCTATTAATCATGGATTACATGTTTAGGATGGAAAATTTTATCAAGTACTGGGATTCCATTTTAATCTGGACTTCTTGTCTGGAGGGTGTCACATAACCGAATCGATCTATCCTTAAAGCCATCATATGACATGGTTGACTTTTTCATGGGGGCGTCACATGACCAAGATGACATGCCATATTTTCATTAACATGAGTCATCTTGATACATATGGATTCATTCGCAAGAGTTAGCATGACATGGCATGAAATATGTATCATATATTGTACAAAATACTTGAAAGACATCATGAGACTAGACCTTCATATATGGAGGGCATTGTAGGTCACATTTAACATACCTAGAAGGCATTGTGATAGCTTGGTTGTCATGACTAGATGCTTTCGTGAGACTCAACTGACATGATCGAGCAACATTATATGAGTCAAGTGATATATTCAAATGATGTCTCATGTCTCAAATGAAAGACCCATAAGGATCACAATATCAATGTGGTGTCCCAGGGGGGGCTATATGACTAGTTGAAGCATGTCTAGAGGATGTCACATGTCCCAAATATCATGCTGAAGGAGCATCATGGGATATGGGTGATGTGTTCGGGTGCTTTCGCATGTCATTGGATGACTCAAGAGAAGGTAATTATGGAAAGAATTAATGTCTTTCACATATTTATTCTAATTTTAATCAAGGTTCTAACCCATGCGTTAGGAAGGCCTTAAGTTTATTTAGTATATTTTACTTTGTTTCTTGGGTGATCTGAAATATACGTGGTATGTTCTTCACACTAATTTCTAAAATTCTATCGCATGGTCTATGAATGACCATGAAAAGTGATTTATGCCTAGAACATGACTATTCTGACTACCCGCCAGTATATTAACTGACGAAGGGTTGACTAGTCGTGTGATCGGTTTCTCGGAGATGTTCACAGAGGTTGAGATTCAAATCTTCTAGATACCACGCATCTACAGCCTCAGAATCCAAACCTTTATTCATGTTGGGGTGGATAATTTATAAGTTTCTCCACCCCTATTATTTGGAATTTTAGGCATCGTATCATTAATGAATCCAGGTCAGAGTTGGTGAAGGTACATGATGCTATGAAGTTTTGTGAGTCTCTATCATTGGCTACTCCGAGGGTATTTCTTGATTTCTAGTAACTATGAGTCCCTCTCTTCCCCTCCATTTATATCTCCTTTATTCTATTTTGCAATGCTCTGGGATTATGCGAGTTTTTCTGAGTGAAATATAGGTTTTTTAATCGACTCTTTGATGATGCTTCACATGACCAATATAACTCATATAGAGAGTGTGTAAGAAGGTTAGGGATATATCTATTAGTTTTTCCTTAGAGCACCATTGAGTTTCCTGGACATGCCCAAGGAATTATGTGTAGTGAGATTGACAAGAGAAATGGATTTTAAGAGATGAGTCAGACAAGTTTCTGAGGTCCTACGGTGTATTGGGTGCATGTCACATGTATTTTAGCTACTGAAAACACCTCTCACATCCTACCCTTTATCTCTTTTTTATCCTACAAAGGTTCTGGGGCCCTATAAGTTTTCGTGGATAACAACAAGGAATTTTAGTCTTCCTATCGGTGGGGCATCACCTAAAATTTTATACTGATGAGGGCCTCCATATTTTGATATCATTCCTACTTATTTTCAATGTATTTTTATGGTTTTCAGACATTTTACAATTAAAAACCATGTATCCCTAGGAGATCATTTGACCATTGGTTTTCTGTAGAGATTTCCCAAGATATGGAATGTTTGTTGGAGGGGCTAAGCAGGACTTTCCATTGGTTATTCACTATGAGTGGAGTCATCACATGACCTTGAAATGGTCATGTGATCATAAGTCCCCTAGAGGCTCATGGGATCAAAGTCTTGGTTCATTTCCTTTGACATGGAAGGTAACACCCATATTCAGGTATTTCTTCTTTTGTGATTTTTTCAATTCTCATTTTGTGGGTGTCAACTCACATGAGTATCATAATTTTTATAAGATATGGATTTAGTATGGGGGTCTGCCATTTATCCTCTTTGAGTATTCCATTAACCATGAAATCACCTATCTAGAGTAAAATACTCTGATAGACGAAACTTATAAATTATAAACATTATCCTCTCGTGGGTCTTAGTCTATTTATAAATCACCAATGCCATAATATTATAACATTATACTATAATAGGGTCTACACTGCTAGGTATAACACTAATATTGAAAAAAAAGTGACATATCCAAACAACTTCATAGGCTATATCAGAAGCCACTATATACTCATATTCTACTCTAGAATCAGTAACAACTAACCTATTTGTGTTTCTCTAACTTACTACACAACCAATTAGGAAAACAAATTATGTCCACGATTTCAAATCATCTTTATATATCGGGAATCTTGCATCAGTGTATACCCTAACTCGTATCTTCTATTCTTCTCCATACAGTAGGAAAATTTCAATTATTTGTTTCAATTACATTATGATTGTTTTTTACAACTAATCAATGAATATCTATTGGATTGGATTGATAGATTCATTCTATGATTATATAAAAGGAATAATCAAACCATGTAAATTTCATGTCATGCATGATAGATCCCACTACTGAAGCATATGGTATTACACTCAACCTTTCAATCTCCTCCTGTGACTATGGACACTTCTCTTGGAGAGATTAATTCCATGTAATAGTAGAAAAAAATATGCTCCTGTATTTTTCTATATTATAACTTTTGAGTACCTTGTCAATATTTTTACATTGACTTATCCCAAGAAGCCTTTGAGATCTATATCGATAGATCTTGGTCCCTTGAATGTAGGACACTCCACCAAATTTTTTCATGGAGAAGAATTCATTTAAAAAATTATTCACTAAATATAATACTTTCACATCATTTCCCATTAACAATATATCAAAAAAATATAATACTAAGAGAATAATTTCACTCCCACACCCTTATTGTAAACACAAGGATATCATTCATTAAAAATGAAACCAAATTCTCTTATATCATTATCAAAATGAACATTCAATGATCATGGTTCCTACTTTAATCCTTAAATGGATCACTATAGTGTTACCACTTTTTAGTGCTATTTGATATGACAAACTCTTTTGATTGTGTCATATATATGTCTTCTATTAGGTGAAAACTTATGTCCCACATCGTATTACAAAAATTATGGGGTCAAACATATATTATTGGATAGTAAATTCTACCTATAACATATGTGTTTTAGGATAGAACCCCATAAGGGATTATGTGTTGAGCTTGGAAGACCTAGGGCTTGAGGAAAATGATCCTAACAAGTGGTATCAGAGTCGTGGTGTAGCCCATGAGTGATGTAGGTCAGATTATTCCATAAACATATTTGAAAATTATAATATGGGATCATTTGATGCAAGTAGATACATGGTGTCTTATGTTTAAATATTTCTTGATAGTAGTGGTAATACAGGTACCTTATGTCAAAAGTCTTCCCAATATTAGTAGTCATGTGGTGAGTATTAGTGATGAGAAAATGGTAGTGCATTATTTTTTTATCTAGTGATTTATCATTGATGGGGAGGCTCAATTGGGTGGTCATTTGATTGAAGGGGGGTTTTTGGGTGAAAACCCAAGTCCCATTTCAGATTCCATAGTGGATAAAAATATAATTGGATGGGAAAGACCTCCCATCACCCATTGGTTTTAGGATGGAACACTAGAAAGGCTTATGCATAAGTCGTAGAATATCTAGGGCTAGAGGAAAATGATCCTGACATATTCAACAATCATTCTATTTAGAAAATAATTTTTTACATCTATTTTCTGAATTTCATAATCTTTGATGGATGTTATTGTATGTAATATTTTTATGTAATAAAGAATTTTGAATGGTGGGAAGGTTTTTTCATAGTCAATTCCATGATGTTTCATGAAACACTATACTAATATTCATTGCTTGTAGTCACTCTCTTGATAATTTATTTCCAGATTTTTCTTGAATACCCATTTACACACAATAGGTTTTACATTAGATGGAGGGTCTATAAAAATAAAAACTGCATTTTGGTACATAGATATTATTTTAGATTACATTGATTCTATCCATTTATTAGCATCCTTGAAATCAACTTATTCCATATAGGATAAAATTTCATCATTATCTAGGATTAATGTGTCAATAGACTCAGTGATAGAAAATATAAATGAAATTGGTTCATTGACATATCTATTAGTTCAATGCAGTACCTTCATCTTGGAACACGAATAAAAAATGTGCTTTATCAGCACTCAAAATGGGATTCAACAATGCTAGAATGTACTGTAAAGCTTAGCACAGATATGGGGGTCCCCTTTAACTGTGCTTTTTTAGCACTGATAAATGCCCTGCCTGCTGTAACCTGAAATTCTGCAGCATCACACTTAAACAAGACCTGCAAAAAAATCAACATATCAAACAAGTTGTTCACAGAGATAAAATATGTAGTGGTATTCAATTTGGGATAAAACGATGGAAAAAAATCCATACATAATGTGATGTACTAATTATTCATCATGATTATCAAAAGGTATAATTAAATACTATCTCCTCCAAATTATATCTTACATTGCCTCAGATAAAATATATAGAGAGATTTCAATGTTAGAACCTTGAGAAAAATTTGACTAAGGCATGCATGCGAGTTATTATTCATGTTTTTTGTAGTTAAGATTTATGTCAATCTTGGATATAGAATTTGTTTATAGATTTTGAGTTCCTTTTAGGATATGTTGCCTTATGAATTAGAGCATTTCCCCTATAGCTTCCTCATGGTAGATGGATTTGGGTGTTTCATGGGACACTTAAGGAAATGTTTTCTTGTGGTTGATTCCTTTATCTGATGGTGTGTTGTCTTCTTTTCATGCCATTTATAAAATTTATAAATGGTGGGAAGATATATGATTATTCTTTTTCCATCCAAGACTCTTTATTCGTATTCATGTATTGCTTTTATTGGGGGACAAAATTTAAAATAACCCATGTGGGTACACATTCATGGGGAAGTTTCCTATTCATTTTGAACTTTTACTATTTTACATACAAATGAAAAGTATGGGTTGTATGAGTCCAAGTAAAAACAATGCAACTTACCTTTTTGAGGGAGTTGTTGGGAACACGGGTTATTCACGGTTATAATAAACCATGTGGTATGGATCTATAGTTTAAATAAGTCATTTTGAACGATTGGAACACAATTAGTTAACTGTTTGTCCAAACTGTGCAGAAGAGGGTTTCTTATCCAATGGCTCCCAAAAAGTTGGTGAACAGTTTGGAAAACTACCCAACCAGACCATGAAATTTACTGATGATATGGCATAATTTAAGGGATCTTCACCTATTTCCCCCCATCCCCTACCCAAAACATAGCCTAAGAGACCTTTATCTTGAATATTTATCCAATTTAAATCCTCTATTCTATTTTCTTTCCCTTTCTTTCTTCTCCCTCTCCCTTTCCTCTTTTTTTCATCCCTCACCATGAACTCTGGGGATAACGGTTTATATTTAGGGTGTGTGATGAATTATTAATGGGGTTTTATTGTCTAAGGACTATTCAGGACTATATTAGGCTTCTCTAAGTGTCTTATGTCATAAGAAATGACTTTGGGATTGTTTTACATACATTAGTTGTTGTTTTCACTTATAAATTATGTCCATTTTAAATAAAAGAGTGAAAATTCGAGGGATATCGGTCACACTGTGCCTCAATTTGAGGTAGGGTTGACTCTTACATTACACAATGACCAATAAATCATTATCCTAAAGTATCAACACAATCCAAATACGTTTGGTCAGTTTTCCGTATGTCAGTTGTTGTTTTCACTTAAAATTCTGTCCATTTTAATCAAAAGAGAGACACATTGAGTGATACTAGCCACACCATGCCTCATATTGAGGTAGGGTTGAATCGTACACGTCACACGTGATTCATGGATCATTGGACTAAAGTATCAACACAATATGAATGCATTTGGTTGGTTTTTCGTATGTCAGTTTTGGTTTTCACATAAAATTAAATCCATTTTAAATAAAAGAGAGACACTTTGAGTGATACTGGTCACACCATGCCTCGGATCGAGGAGGGTTTGACTTTTACATGTCCCAAATGACCCATGGATCGTTCTCATAATGTATCAACACAATATGAATGCATTTGGTTGGTTTTATGTATGTCAGTTGTTGTTTTCACTTAAAATTATGTCCATTTTAAACAAAAGAGAGATACTTTGAGTGATACTGGCCACACCATACCTCGGATTGAGGCAGGGTTGACTCTTACACATCACTGTTGACCCATGGATCTTTTTCATAATTTATCAAAACAATACGAATATGTTTTTTTGGTTTTCAGTATGTCAGTTGTTGTTTTCACAAAAAAAATTATGTCCATTTTAAACAAAAGAGAGAACAATGAGTGATAATGGAAAACATGTGCCTCAGATTGAGTCATGTTTGACTTTTACATGTCAAAAAATGACCCATGGATCTTTCTACTAAAGTATCAACACAATCCGAATGCGATTGGTCAGTTTTCGGTATGTTAGTTGTTGTTTTCACTTAAAATTATGTCCATTTTAAACAAAAGAGGGATACATTGAGTGATACCAGCCACATTTTACCTTGGATTGAGGCATGGTTGAATAATACAAGTCACACATGACCCATGGATTGTTGACCTAAAATATCAACTCTATCTTAATGCATTTTTTCATTTTTTGTACGTCAGTTGTTGTTTTCACTTAAACTTATATACATTTTAAACAAAAGAGAGAAACTTTGAGTGATATTAGTCACAAAGTGCCTCGTATTGAGGATTGGTTAACTCATAAATGTCTCAAATGACCCATGGATCATTCTCCTAAAGTATTAACACAATATTAATTCATTTGGTTGGTTTTCCGTATATAAGTTGTAGTTTTCACTTAAAATTATGTCCATTTTAAACAAAAGAGAGACTCTTTGAGTGACACCGGCCACACTGTGCTTTATATTGAGATGAGGTTGACTTTTACACGTCACATAAGAACCATGGATCATTGGAATAAAGTATAAACAAAATTATAATGTTTTTGGTTAGTTTTCTGTATGTGAGTTGTTGTTTACACTTTAAATTCTGCCCATTTTAAAGAAAATAGATACATTTTCATTGATACCGGTCACACCATCCCTAGGATTGAGGCAGAGTTGACTCATACACATCAAAAATGACCCATGGATATTTCTCCTATTGTATGAACACAATCCTAATGCGTTTGGTCAGTTTTCCGTATTTTAGTTTTACTTTTCACTTAAAATTCTATCCATTTTAAACAAAGGAGAGACACTTTGAGTGATACCGATCACATCGTGCCTCAAATTGAGGTGGGGTTGAAAATTACACATTATAAATGACCCATGGATAATTATACTAATGTATCAACACAATATGAATTCTTTTGGTTAGTTTTCAGTACCCCAGTTGTAGTTTTCACTTAAAATTATGTCCATTTTTAATAAAAGAGAGACACATTGAGTGATATCGGTCACACTATGCCTTAGACTGAGGCGGGTTGACTTTTACATGTCACAAATGACACATGAATCATTATAATAATGTATCAACACAATCTGAATGTTTTTGGTCGGCTTTTTGTACGTTAGTTGTTGTTTTAACATAAATTTTTGTCCATTTTAAACAATGGAGAGAGACATTGAGTGGTACCGGTCACACTGTGCCTAGGATTGAGGCAGGGTTGACTCATACATGTCAAAAATGACTCATGGATCATTTTAATAATGTATAAACACAATCCAAATGCGTTTGGTCAGTTTTCCATTTGTCAGTTGTTGTTTCACTTAAAATTCTGTCCATTTTAAACAAAAGAGGGACACTTTGACTGATACCGACCACAACATGCCTCGGATCGAGGCTAGGTAGACTAGTACACATCTAAAATGACCCATAGATAATTCTACTAAAGTATAAACAAAATACGAATTCATTTGGTTAGTTTTTTGTATGTCAGTTGTTGTTTTAACATATAATTCTATCCATTTTAAACAAAAGAGAGACACTTTGAGTGATACCAGCCACACCATGCCTCATATTGAGGTGGGTTTGACTCATACACATCATAAATTACCCACGTATAGTTCTAAAAAAGTATCAACACAATCCGAATGAGTTTGGTCAGTTTTCAGTATGTCATTTGTCGTTTTCCCTTAAAATTCTATCCATTTTAAACAAAAGAGAGACACCTTGAGTGATACTGGTCACACTGTGCCTCAAATTGATGTGGGTTTGACTCATAGACCTCAACAATGACCCATATATCAGTGTGATAAATTTAAAACATGGATGTGTGGGGGGAGACTCTATAGAGGAAGGAGGTTCCAACAATATTCATTTTTATATTATAGATAATTAGAAAATATATAATTTCTACCAATGAAAAAGTTCAACGCATGGGAATCTATTTGGAATATTGATTCTTATACTTCAATAAATTTAGGTTCGAGACTTTTACTCATTATTTATTTGAATGTGAGTGGGAATGCATGATTTGAAGTTATTTTTGAGATTTTACTGGTTTTTTCTAATCCAAATCCCAAAGAAAAGTTGTTCATCATTCTTGTATGTTGATGGTGAATTTCATTTATTAAAATGGATAAATGAATCATTCGATAAAGGATTTTTTATTTAATAAAAATTACAATTTTCCTATAAACATTTACATACAATAATGTTTCATCTTTTTATCTCTGTGAACCCCTTTGAAAAATGTCTGCCAATTGTACACGTCCCCAAGTCATATCTTCATGCTATTTGTGTACAATCTTCCATCAGGTATGCGGCCCACTCATTTCTGAACAAAATAGATATTTTCTTGTGAATATGAGGATTTTTGACAGTTAGAGTAGTACTAAAAAATATTTAAATAGTTAATTAATAAATAATTTAAATTAAATAGAATTTGTTTTTGAAAATACCTCTTTAGGGATGCTAGTTTGTTGATAGAAAATGATCTCTCTGAAAAATTTACAAATATAATAACCGTAATCTTTATCATTTGTTTATTTTGGACACTGAAAAAACATTGATCATTAGGAGAATAAGTAACTTTCTTTATATGTGTTTGGATAGTGAAATTTTATTATATATATCCTGATACTTTTTCAAATGTAGTACTTTCTCATGTCTTTATGATTAGCCCCTATCCTCATTGAATTTTTTATATGATATTGGTAGACCGCCATATCATAATATAATCCTTAGTAACAGATAATATAAATTATATAACTTTATGTTTATAGCTAAAACGTAGGATATAGTTTCCTACATATTCAAAAACATTATCATGTGTGGTCGGTTTTTTGGATATCCTTGCATTGAATCCAGAAAATAAATCTTTGGAGTATCCAAGTTCACCAAAATTAGCATCCAATGTTACCTAAGATCACAAAAAGAAATATGTAATTAATGAAGAGAAAATATAATTGATATTCATTAATTATAGCATTTTACTCTTGCATGGTTGGTATTAGGATGAGTCTGTCATCTGTAATCATTCTTTCAAATGTTTTCAGCAATCCGTTCACTATTTCATCCGTTTTTTATGGCTCTAATTTCGTTTGTTGTGTTGATGTGGTATGAAGACTAATGAGTCCAAATTTTGGCTCATGGTAAAATCCCTTCACATTTTTTTCATATATACGCCTTCCAATAATATAAAATGCATTTAGTCATAATTAGCACATTATATCAGCTTTTAGAAAATCAATTCATGAAAACATACCTCATATATAAATTTACAACTATGGTGCCTAGCCAATCATATTAAAGGATGTCATTTACAATTTCAGTAGCAACAAAATATTCAATTTCCTCTCCATATATATTTTTTTCAAAATCAACTATATGAATACTACAACTTTTTAGCTTCATATCCACATGAGTCTTCAACGCTAATAAATATGGACAGAGAATAGGCATTGCAATTGTGCTTTCAGTAGATCTTTTGGATTGGTTGGTCAATCCTTTAGATGCTTTTGATACCATGTTTCTTGTCACCCCTTCCCTTTCTCTACTATAATAACATTCATTGGTTTAGACCTTTTTTCATTAATTTTGAAAGGTTTAGCTTGAGAAAATGGAAATAAATAACTCTTTTTCCACATGTACTCTTAGAAGTTGTGACAGACATGCAATTAATGTCCCAATATCCTGTTCAAATATATGAATATCATCGTCATCAAGTGGAATAGGTAGCTCTGCATTTGGATTATGAGCTGTAGTAATCATCACATTCAGATGATCTGTTGGAAGTGGTCTATTATGTAGCTTGACCTCTAGTATGTTGAACATTGTAGCCCTCACTAAAAGATGATTGGTGGGTGTTGAAAAATATAAATCACAGTCATTATCACCCTATAGAAGATCTGTATAGGAAAAGTACCAGTGTTTTTCTGTTTCACATTTCATGGGAACAATTATTAGAATATTTATTACCACGTCTAAGACAACTCTTTGAGGGGAATGGCTCGCCTCAAAGATGGTGGGGGTGGGGCAGGATATTCACGCGCTAGTTGTTCCTGAGTTGTGTCTTCTTCTTACTTCTCAACCATAAAAGTTTCTAGAAACTATCCCTACCATTGAAATTGTTCTTCAATAGTTTCCAGTATTTCACTCATTTTATTCATTTCTTAATTTCTATCATTTGTTTGTTTTTTTTTTCTCAAAATATTCTTAGGGTGTCACCCTAAACCCCACATCTCTTACCCGACTGTATTGTTCTGGACGCTTCAAAGATGTCGATAATTGGTCTACATCTGCTATAGGAGTAGCTGATTTCTGTGACTGTCACATATATGAAAATAAGTAATTATTATTATGTAATAGAAATTTAAAACAAAACATGTTATCATGTTGTACATACACATATTCCCCACACTTTTTCTGTTTTTTAATCTATTATCTTCCCTTAATTATTCACACTTTCCTCCTTCCATAGCACATGATGTGGGATGGAAGTGTGTTTGGCTTTAGACTCGTCAATCTACATATAAATATAGAAAGATAATTATGATTTTATTTCTTAGAAGATAAAAATATTACTGTAAATCTAAAATACATATGATTGTCTTTTCTAGTGAAGTGTACCCCATCCTAGATTTACAATAGGGGTGTGTTGGTTTTGATGCATGTTCCTTATTTTCAGTACTGAGTTGTTGTTTCATAAATGAAATGTTGACAATCAAAGTGATGAATACACGTATCCTCAAACAATTTTTTATCAGCCACAATGTGTCTAAAACTTATCATCCCCGCCGAAGCCAATAAATGCATCCCATGCTTCTTGGGATATCAAGTGAGCATAGAAAATGGGTGGGTGCAGGTTTATTTTACCGTTGGAATCTTTTAGGTGAAAATTTGATATAATAGTTTGAATACCATGATGAATCCTTCCTGCAAGACTTAGTACATAATTCTTCTATGAACCATCTACTATACTGGAACTCTTCATGGGATTGAGAAGAGTAAGACATTGTTTCATTATATTATTTTCTTGTAAATTAAAGAAATAATATCATTATGTTACCATAATCTCTTCTTAGATTACAGCCTTTAGGCTAGACACAACATGGTTCCATGAATCATTGTCAATCTACACAAGTTACTGAGTGACAATTCCAATGTATCTACTAAACATTTCCTTGTTGGGATTCACATTTTGGCCTTCTGAATTCCATCCAACATCAAATTTGATGCCTTTGCGTTTTACCTTATGAACTTTGGCTAACACCTTCAAACTAGGAAGCACCTATGTTTTCTGCGACGCCAGTCCCCCATCCCTGACCATTTCATTGATATCAACACCATCAATATTTTCATCTGGAATGGTAGCAACGACATGTGCTGATGGTTGTTGGACCTCAACACTAGGAGTAGCAAGATGTTCAGAAACTTTTTGTTGCCCTGCACTGCGAGCAGAAGCAACAGTAGTAGCTTGAGAGACTTGTTCATCCTTGAGGTTAGGTTCACCATAAAGTGAAGAAGTCTTTATCTACAAAAGTGGTTGAATTTTTAATTTAGATTACATAAATTCATTAATGATATGATCATAACATGAGATGACAAGGTCTATATTTCAAAAAAATATATAACCTGTTTATTAAAATCTCTTTATTTTTTTCAAATGCATAAAGGATTTGAAACCTCTATCGATTATCCAAATCCCTTCATTGTGATCTCCTATAACAAACAAAATGTCATCTACATTGGGACCACTACATAATGATTGTGACATACCACTGAAAGGATGATCCTCAATTTATTTTCCTCATACCCTTAGTAGTTTTGGACGATAACAGAACAACTGAACACTTTATGTTTGTGGGATCTGGAACATAAAATACTTATACCGGTTGTGATGCCATTATAAACTATTCATCTTTGTACCCTTCATTACTATAATCAAATTTCACAAATCCCAATTCATCTATTTTAACACCATTGCTTTTATCAACCCATTTAAATTGAAAAATCAGCAATTGTAATGTCTTATAATACAACTCTCATATTTGTTTGATAATGCCAAAGTACGACATATTCACATATATTGGATTTCTGTCCTTACTACCAGAAACATTCTTCGATTTAGCCACAAGTGTAACTCCACTATTTTCCACGGTACTATATTCATCATGTTCATAAGTATAGAATGTGTACCAATTAATTACATAATCATTGTAAGATAATACATACACACTTGGTCCGATGGGTATCCATCAAAGTCGTTCTGAAATTCAATTTAGATTTTCATATAACTCCTTAAAAATATGATCCTGAAACCATCTTGTAAGCTGGTGATTATGTGTATTTGATATCCATTTTTCAGCCCTTAATGGATTCAACTTCCAAAGAATTTATTTTTGAGTTTCAAGATATGGATAAACCTCCCAACTATTATGAAAAACATTAATGTGGTCCTGCTTCCAATCTCTAATATTGATTATCACAACACCACTTCTAGAAATTTCCTCACCCTCAATGCATCTAGTTTGATGTGATTTTGGGAGACCAATGCTTTCCACATTAGATAGGTATTCAGTACAGAATTCAATGGCTTCCCCAACAATATATCTCTCAACAATACAACCCTATGGCTGACTTCTATTTTTGACATACTCTTTTAAAATATTCATATACCGTTCAACGGGGTACATCTATCTATAGTGCACAGGACCACAAAGTTGAATCTCTATCACCAAGTGAACCATAAAATTAACCATCATATCAATGAATGATGTCATGAAGAACATTTCTAAATCACAGAATATAATGACAATTTATCTTTCCATAGTTGGAAATTTCGCTTGGTCTAAAACATTGATGCATATAGCTCTGAGAAAGAAACAAAGTTTGGTTAACTTATGATGAACATTCTTGAAAAAAAATGCAACATAAAGCTATAGGAATTAAATATTTCATCAACACATGGTACCCATGTGATTTCAAACCTTTTAACTTCAAATAATTCATTGACACAATGTTCTTGATATTTGATGAATACTCCTCTAGAAACTTTACATCATTGAAGAAGTTACAAAACTGATATATCTCCTCCCTGGAAAGAGTGTAAGTAGATGGAGGAAGAAACATTCAATTTTCAACCTTCATGGGAGCCAACTCTTCTCATATTCCCATGTCAACCTTGTCCAACCATGCCTTAATTCCATCCTTTATTTTTTCAGGGTCGTTTAACAACATTATGATAACAGTATCACATACATTTTTTTCTACATGAATCACATCCTGAAAATTTCTAACATACATACAATTCTAGTATTGTAATTGTAAAAAAATTGATCTCTTTTTTCAACATATTTTCATAAGGTTTTTCAAAAATGGTTTACCAAAAACAGTGTTTACATCTTTTTATTTCTCAAACAACTGATCACCTATTAGTGAGATAGTTTTTTGCATTGTTCTGAACATCCATTGAATGATGTCGTCAAAGATTGGTACTTATGATAAAGGGTTAGAAATTTATAATTTCCTAGAAACACAGATTTTGATGAATGTTTCAAACTAATTGATTCTGTATCTTCATCACACATGGGACACCCTCGAGTTCCCTTAATTATATAGCCTGAAAATTTTCCATAAGAAGGGAAATAATTTATCATCCCATAAAACATCACTCTCAATGTGAAGTAATCACTTTTATAAGAATCATATAACATAACACATGAATACCACAATAACATCAAATCCTCGATCAATGGAGCCAAATAAACATCAATATCATTAACTGGTTGTTTTGGTACTAATATAGGCATGGATAACATGATGAATTTCCATTTCATGAATAACTAGGGTGGCACGTTATAATTTACCAACATAATAAGCCATGTACTATGAGTGGTGGTTTGAAAACCAAAAGGATTCACTCCATCTACAGATAACGCAAGATGAAGGTTTCTCGATTCATTTCCAAATTCAGGATACTCGTGATCAATTCTCTTCCATTGAGGAGAGTCAGTCGAGTGACATAATTTCCCATCTTTATTTCTTTTATTTTCATGCCACAATAATTGTCTTTCAGTTTCTTCACTTCCATATAGATGCCTAAACCTTGGAGAGATTGGAAGGTACCATACAACATTCATAGGACAAGATTCATCTTTCTTTTATCAAGAAGCACCACACTTTGGGAATTATGTAAGTGATTTTTTCTCCTTGGGAACCAATATACAGTCTTTTGGGTAGGCATATATTCTTTAATAAATCATACCCATCGATCATAGCATTCATTTAGCTTCGTCTGTCCGACTTGGTAGCTCATTATCTTCCAAGAGCATGTTATTCATGAGAGAAATCAGTTCCGTAAAACTGAAAACACTCCATCCATTGCCTACATTCAATTTATACAAATTTAGTACAACTGACAATGCTATATATTTAGTGCAATCGGCATACGATGATGTCTTTTCATAACTCTTTAACTTCTCAAACAATTTTGGGCAACCACGAAGTTTATCTTAAACTATCCTTGTTATTTCATCAATACAATCTTCATCATCATTTCTATATGTCATCACACCCTCCATATGATCTTCATCATTATCTATATTTTTAATCATATCTGATGACCCATAAAATGTAGTTTTATCCCATCCAGTAGCTATATTCACTTTTTCTCCATGTTTATTCTAACATTTGTAACTCCGATCTATTATTTGACATATCAAATGTTCTTACAACTCTTATAGAGTAATTATTCCATAATAACTACAACGTAAACACAGAAAAATGATTTGAGAAGGATTATTTTCGTGATCCTTTGCAAACTTGATGAACTCTTTCACTCCAATCTCATACTCTATTGTCAAACGATTAGAATCCATCCAATATTTATTCATCTCCATCCTATTTGATTCTCAAATATTATTATTTATGATTCAAATACACAAAAAATACTTCCAAATATAGTATAAGAGAACCAATTCCTTATAAAACTAGGGATTAATAAAGCCTGGCCATTTCCAATAAATATTTGGAAATTAACAGAACCAGGATAGACCCCCCATCAAAATCAACACACTTTTCGTCCCCCTTACCAATAGTTCTAGAACCTACCACCCTTGCAGGAAAACATTAAACATCCTTTTAACCAACCCTACCAGCCACCTCATTCATAATAAAATAATCACAATAAACATCCCAAAACTAGTGACCAAACTCAAATAAATGAAAACAAGGATACTATTTTGATGAGAAAACTAATATAGTAGATACATTTACAAACACAAAGGGGTTCGTGGGGGAGACAAATTACCTAGGTTTATCCAAAATTAGTATGGAATATCATAGTTTATGTAACCCAAATTAACATATGAAATAGAAAATTGAGGTTAGTGAACATAAATTCTATCGTGAACATCTAAAGGATATGAAATAACTCCCCCTCACCTTCACCATACTTGTAACTAATATCCATAGGAACGTCTTACATCTATTCTATAAAAATTCGCATTCCCATAAAAAGGGATAAAAAAATCCCTTAGTGTTAAAAAAATCACACATGAGGGGATAAAAGTATCAAATAGTGATAAAAAATCCTTCACAAAGGGGTTAATGGTTCAAGGGTAAATGAAGGGGGGAAAACAAGATTTAAAAGATACACTATATAAAGTATAATCAAGAAATTTACCGTAAACAATATAATAGAATTCTAATATAGTTCACACATCATAAATCCTCTCGTGATATAAATTTAAAATATATTATAACCACAATCACACCATAAAAACATTTCCAATACATCATTTAAATAATTTTCCTTTCTTATTGAAATATGAAACAATACAAATAAGGATCTATGAACCCTAATACTCAATAACTCAATTCATAGAATTTCAAGGAAATCTCAATTTTCAATAAAGAAAACTATTTTATATTTTTACTCACACCAAAACCCCTTTCGAATAAATTTTTCATTACCCACACATTAGAAAAATTCCATTTTTATGAAACAAAAGAAGATCATAATGTTAATAAACCAACTTCATGGGAAAAGCCCCTTGAAAAATCAAAAATAAACCAAGAATAATTTCCTAACATGCCTTTCATAATTTTAGCAACTTACAAATCATATTTAAAAATTCACAACAAGCCAACAATGCTAAATTATTATGATTCCTTTTTAAAACATACACACAAACCCATTCTCATCTCTAGTTCCTTTGAAAACATATTTCACACCTTTTAAACAACCCATAATACCCTTTCTAAGAATTATTAAATTACAAATCACAAATAACATAACCATTACCTTAATTAAAATTCATTTCAAACACATAGGCATGAGAAATAATAGAACCAACAACACCTAAATAGGTCAACTATCCACCCCAAAACTCACCAAGTCACATTCACAAAAAAATTTATACCATGTAATACAATATGAATAGATGAATATTGATAAAGGGTACACCACACCACTTTCCTGCTAGTATTACACTCTCACACCCAAATGTCAAACATCCTGGTGCTTTCATCTCTTTTATATACCACATCGACCCACAAGCATGGTAATATCACATCTCGCTCATAGACCCTAGGGCCATCAAATCATAATCTCTATCAGAACCAAAGTATTAGGGTATTGTGAACATTTATGATAGAAATGTTTTTCCCTCCTCCTACCATGTAAGGACCCCACCTAAAGCATCCCCATAAGAACTATAATTTCACACCTTTCCCAAAAACACCTGGGCCACCGCCCCACAAGCATGGTCACATCTCGCTGAAAAACACATGGGCCACCACCCAAAAATTAAAGTCACATGCCCCAAAAAAACATGGGATAATAAAACCACTATATAATGAACTAACAAACCTTTATCCATCACATCCTGTGAAATACCTCCCTATCTTGGAAGAGAGAGTGGGAAATATAAGGTCCACAAACATCTATCCTCCTCACTGGATGTTAGGAAAAACACTGGTCACATGACTATTTGGGTTTCAAAACATAGTGATTGTCATGTGTAGGGCTCTTACATAAATCATTAATAATATACAAGTATATACATATAGCCACACACACAAGCCTAACTGATGGGTTTACAACCAAACACAAACCAACTCAAGAACATTGCCACTATTGTTTCCATCACTAAATGACTAAAACTACAAAATAATCCACAATAATCATTACATATTTCTAAAAAAATCACATTATCTAACCAATTAATTTAATTATTTAGCATCAACCACATTTAACCACACAAACCACCATTTAATTAATTATCATTTGATTCCATCCCATTAACCAAACCAACCCATTCCATTTAAATCATTATTAAAAAATTGTTAATTCCATCACTACCCTATCATTTAGCACAAAGAAACCATCACCTCACCCCCTCAAAAAGAATAGTCAAGCAAACCACCTAACTAACCAAAAAGCACATAAACAAACCACCTCACTGCCCCAAAATCACAGCCAACAACCATCATCCACACATTTCCCAACCACACATTGCCACCCTACAAGCATGGCCACACATCACAAAAAATCAATATCATTTTACAGATTTAAAACGTGTCTTTGATCACATCCAACATTATTTTTTAGGGGTTTATCAGAAGAACCATAATCCAAGGTAAACCCTTTTATTATCCGGATGTAAGTTGTTAGCTAATTTTCATATTAGGGTGATATCACAATAATCAAAACAAAATCAGAAATCACATAGCATATGATTGAGTGTAAATAAATACCATAATGTCCATAATTTTTAGTGGAGAATATATCTTGGGGAATAATGTCATAAATAATAATATGGCTATAAAACATGAAAATAAAAATCCTTTACCCTTTAATTTTAATTTGTAACTTTGTTATCTTTTATTAAGCCATCACAACCATATTTTATAGATTAGCATGAGAATAAAACCCCCTGCATGATACACAATAAAGAGAAATGATAGATTCCATAGCTCAATGAAGCTTTACAACACATTACACAACGCATGGTGAAGAAGAAATGTCATCCAACCGCAACTGCACCATGTGAAACCACTAATCAACCTAGTGAACCAAAGAATCATCAAAACGTAGCCAAAACACACAACACAACCAAAATAAAAATAAACCACCATAGTGAATATTAGAATAATAACAAAAGGAAATAGATTAGGATGAGTGGAGAAATCACCAAAGATCAAAGACGGGAAGCCGAGAATCGAACCTTGTCGAAAGGAATCCCAAACACTTGAAGTAGGGTTCACAGGGAGTAGGGTCTAGCAGGGGGAGGAGAAGTAGGGTTCGTGGGGAGAAGGATCTGAAAAATGGTTTCAAGTGGGAGGTTAAGGAGTAGGGTTCGTGGCGGCGCTGGGATAGCGGCATAGGTCGGGCAAAGAGATGATTGGGGGAGGGGAGTTGTCGAAGGGGTACAATACCGCGAGAACTTGAGGGTGTGATAAACAGAGGATATTGTGCACTACATTTTATAAAATGGGACTACGGTTTTATCAGCTCTTGAAAAGTGATATTAAATAATCTCTTTATCAGTGCTTTTATAAAACTGATAAAGAATCCCTTTATCAGTGCTAAAAAAGCGATGATAAAGGCACCATTTATCAGCGCTAAAATTTTAGCACTGATAAAGGGATCCTTTATCAGCGCTTTTAATTATCACTGATAAAGAATTAGATTTATCAGCACTTTTTTCTTAGCACTGATAAATGGTGGTGCTTCCCTTTCCTGTTTTTGTAGTAGTGGGATCATATTCATCTCCTATTGTCTCTTATAAATATCATTTTTATACCAACTCTTTTTCATTTTTATAATTAACATTATTGAAGTAATTTTTTCTCCAACTATTTTTATTATAAATGTATTTCAAATCTAAAAATATTGAATGAATTTCCATAATTAATTTTATATATGTATTTTTATATAAGTAATATACTCAATTATTTTTAAAAAAAAAATATAAAGGTAGAATCCATTCTTTAAGATGATAATTTTTCAGTAGGTATAGTCATAAAACACAACTCACATCACCATAAAAATATATACCATAGATATAAACATACTAACCCCAGAAGACTAGAGTCTGTTGTTACTTTATTAAATTATAATAAGATACAATGAATCAAATCCCAAAGGATTGAATAGTTTAGTAGTCGTGGTTAACTTGATATGTACATGAAATTAATATCACATTATATAACATAAATTATGAAAATAATTTTCTTTGAGAATGTAATTATTCCCCATAGTTTCACTGTGCATATCAATCACAACAATACTTCCTTGTATATTTGGGGAAATAGAAAAAAATAAAGGGGTGAGCTAAAATGCTCAGTAAGGGTAAAAAATCATCAAAATATATGAATAAATATGGAATGATCCAAATGTAAAAGTAAATAACTAAAATAATTTTCATTTAATCAATATCTTTCTCATAATATGGAACGAATAAATGATTATCAAATAAGTTCGTATAAAAAATCACATGAGAGAAAAACATAACCATGGATATTATACTAATTGAATAATAAAAGGGAATATTCATAACTAGTCCCATAATGAGGGAGTTAATAATGAGATACATCATAAACATACCATCAAGCCTTAGGCCAAGACACTATACATAAACCGGTAAGGCCTGAGACAATATCAAAACAAGTTTGTCTCCTGAGACCTACTGAAACATTGAGGGGATATATCGGATCCACCCATCACTTAATAAGTCAAATTCATTTCTCAGATGAAATGGGTGAAACATAATGAACATAAATATTTTTATAAAACTATAATATGAAATTTATATATTTTCTGAATTCAACAAACAATATCATAAACCTTCTAGATGAATATGGTGAATAATATAAAAAACATATCAATAATAAAACTGATCATAAACCATCCATAGAAATAATAGTGATGAAATTAATAGAACATTTCCCCAATGGATCACAAGTCAATTATAGTTTTGATTTCATTTAAGAATAAAAATATCATTAAAAATGTTATTTAAGAAAATATTGTTTTCCATTTTGAATTTCACTCTTCAAAACTAAAATTTCAAAAAAAAAAATGGGAAATATATTTATTTTAAAATATAATAAGAATCATATAAAAAATATTTTAAAATTTTTAGTTTTCATAATGGATATAATTTTTTTTCATTCCATACACATTAAATCAATGATTACATTTTTGGTAAAATTCAAACATGAATTGTTTGGAAAATGGTATGTACATTCCTTTCAAAACATTTTTTTTAAAAATAAAAAATGGTTAAAAATGAATTTAAACAATCATTACAAAATATTAAAAAAGGTTGAAAACATTTTTATAAAACAAGGACATGAAGAATAAATATTCCTCAATGGAGACTTAGACATTAACGATATCGAATAATGATTATATTGAGAAATAAAATCTTACCACATTGTAATTAGTTGATTAAAATTACCCATAAATGAATAAAATTTAAAAAACATAAAATACCATTAGAATAAATAAATTCATGATATATAATTTTTAAGGTTAATTATTTACACCTCATAAAATAATATAGGTGCATAATACCAAAATGTTCCTCAATGAAAGGAAATTTTGATGATGTCCCTTACAAAGATCATATCATTAATGAAATCAATTTATTATTTTTATCAACTATAAATAAAAATAAAAAAAGTTGAAATAAAATATAATATAATATAATTAATTTCACACATAACCTTATCATGACATAATCTTTGAAATGGAAGTTTAACCCATTGACTAAAAATTTTGTTAAGATATCATATACCTCAATTCTTGCTTCTATTTTTTAACATTAAAACATACTTTATAACAAATATGAATTTATTATATATTTATTCTAAAAAAATAATTCTATAATACCATGTATTATTTATTTTTATCATCTTATTACCCTTTTATTTATAATTTGTTATCAAAATCACTGTTTTGGGTGATAACTGCTTCGTTTCCAAGAATGTTTTGGTTTGGAAGTCTTGGTCCTTATACATTGAACTCGTTTTTGTAATTTCAATAATTCTAATCATGGTATATAATATAATTTTTTATAATTATTCATAAAAATTATATATAGAAATATTAATTACACCATTCATGGAGACGGTAGGTCGTACATAGTCATAAACACTATTTTCATTTTTTGAATTATGAAATGAATGAAACTAAATAATAATTTAATTTAACCTATTATTGTTATATAATATATATCTTATATATTAATTAAACCAATTGTAATACCCATAGATAAAATATGGTGCTGGAAAAGTAATTTTATCGCTACGTAGAGATGGTAACTCATATATACGCACGAGAAATACTTTCCCTTCTTACTTTATGGGAAAGAGGTGTATTATGGTGTTTTAATATTAAATATAACATATTAAAATATTTATTATAATGAATTTATTATTTTATAATAAATATACTATATTTATAGGATATATTAAAATGTATAAAAAAGTGATCGGTTTGAACGATTATCACTTCTTTGAAACGTCTTCTTTATATCACCTCTAAAGGGCTCTAAGGTAGTACTTTTGGGAAGATGAGAACCTCTATAATGTGTCTAGGAAATTTTATAAGACAAATTGGTAGGTTATGGTCTATATATAAGGACCAATGTGTTGCAAGGAAGTGAGAGAGAAAGTTTCCTTTTATAATTTAGGTGAGGGGAACTTTTGGAATTTTTTAAAACACTAGATTATAATAAATTCATTTTCTATCCAAATACAGCCAAAATGATAGTGGATTAGAAGATATGATAACATAAGTTTGTAATATAATAAACCAATATATTTTATTAAATATTTTTTGTTATTTAAATAAATATCTTTTTGATTGACCCTTAGTTAAATTATTTTAATTTTAACTATGGTAACAATTTTTTTAATTTAAAAAGTTTTTAGTTTTTAGGTATACGATTAAAATTTGAGGTTATAAAAAATATTTATGAAATTTTATACAATTTAATTATCATTTTTATTATTTAATTATTTTATGATTTTTAGATAATTTAATAAAACTATAATCTCATAAATTATCATTATTGTCAATTTTGATACAATTCACTACTTTGACTTTTAAAAATTTCCAAAAAAAATAGTAAAATCTAAACCAAATAATTTATTATATCCATAACATGTGAAGGTAATCAATATAGTTCTTGTATGACCTTAAATATCTCAAATTATAGTACTTATAATATTTTTAATACAATTTATTTGATTTTCTTTTAGTTGGATAATTATTCCATCGGTTTTGTATAATCATTAAGGGTAATTATTTATTTCCTATAATTTATTAATAAATTACCATGATGAAGATAAATAACTTATATTTCAAAATAAAATTTATTGAATAACATATCCTCTAGTTGAAACCATAATAAAAATATTATATTATTAAAACAATAGTGTGACATGCTTGTTTTTTCTTTAAATAAAATAAAATAATATTCGTAATCATATCCATGTGGAAAAAATCCCTAAAAAATTTATATAATAAATATATATTTATTATGTTCAAAATGGATACTTATATTAATTGATAACATAATTGTTTCCCCTTTTTACACATAATAGATATTTAAGACATAAAAAAGTTACATTTTGTGACTTTCTTTGATTTAAATAATAAATAAGACATTTTCATTGAAAAGTGTCCATTAAACAACTCAAATTCAAATATAATGTGTTATGTGTTGAATTAAATTCATAAAATAATAAATATAATGAAAATGTATGACCTTATCACTTATTTCTTATACATATTAACTCATTTTACCCTTTACTAAGGTAACAATTTTTTACACAGTTACTATTCATATTGATTAAAAATATAAGGGGCGCAACTAAAAAATATGAACCTCCTAATTATAAATATATAAAATAATTAGAATTAAAATTATAGATGTTTTAAAATTTAGTTAAAAATAATATCAGAAAAATGAAAAGAAAAACATTTTATTGGAAAAATTCCCCTTTTAAATAGAAAATGATTTTATAATAATTTAAATTATAATAACAATTAGAAAATTCACAATTGAATAATTTTAAATCAAAATTTACAAATGAAAATTAAAAAATCAAATTTTTCCCTTTAAAAATCATTTAAATAAAATACATTTTTCAATAAAAATAATTATTTTTAACTATTCCTTAAAAATTAACTATTTTCAAAAAAATCTAAAAAATAAGTTTAAGATGAATATGATGTTATGAATTTAAAAATTAAAGTATTTTTTCAAATAAATTTTCTAGAACTTATATAAATTTTGATTCAATTATTAAAATAAAGAAAACTCATTTTTGATGAAAACGTATTTGTGAAAAAAAATTATGTGGTGATTTTCAAAGAAATTACCAATAAATTTATAATGAGTTGGATATTTATTTCATAAATTGGTTTTTTCTATTTATTCCAACAAAATTAATAGCAATATTATAATAGTCACATTTAAATAATAATATTTTATGGTTCAATTATGTTTGGTATAGAGTATCTTAAACTCTATCAAATATAGTTTTTAATTTTAACATCTCAGGATGTTGCATTCTCCCTCCCTCTAATAAATTACACCCTCAAAATTTGAGCTTGGTGTCGATAGATAGTGGTTTAATGATTTAAAATACCTTTTGTAAAATCCCACATAAAAATGGATTATTAAAACTTCTTTTTTAATAGAGATAAATAAAAGTATGATGGTCGTTTATAAAATTCATTGATCATATTAATTGTCTCAAATTAAATTCATTTTAATTTTTTTAATATCATTTATTTTATTTTTCTGCTAATTGAATAATTATTGCATCATCATTGAGTAAGCATTTATGGTAATTATATAATTACTAAAAATATAAATAAAATACCATGACGAGGATAAATATTTTTTATTTAAAAATATATTTATAGTAGGATATATCCTCTCGATAACACCATATTAAGAATAGTATAGTCATTAAAACAATCATATTACATGTTTGATTTTTAATTAAATAGAATAATATAAATGTCATAATCATATCTAAGTGGACCCAAAGAGTCATATATATATTAATATAATGATACTATGTTTATTATGTTAAAAATGGATACTTATATTCGTTCATAAACTAATTTTTTCCTAATGTGGAAACATAAGAGATATTTAAGACAAATAAAGTGACATTATGGGAATTTATTTAATTTAAATAATATATAAGTCATTTTCATAGAAAAGTGTCCATTAAAAACACAATTTCAAATCTAAGTTGTGACGGTTTGAAGTAAATTCATCCAATAAAAAATAGGTTGAAAATGTATGTCCATATCACTTCTTTTTTATCCATATTAACATGTTTTACCATTTAATCTCCTAATAAATTTTACCAAAGTTACATTTCATATGGACTAAAAACAAAAATGTATTTACTAAAAAATTTGAACCTCTTGATTATAAATTCATAATCCAGTATTAAAAATTCAAAACATATTTTTTATATCATTTTATTTAAAATTAAATCTGAAAAACACAATAATTTTATTTTTCGGAAAATGAAATTTTTTAACATAAAATGGTTTCATAAAAAATTAGATTATAAAATCCACTTAAAATATCATAATTGTATTAATTTAAAAAAATAATTATTTTAAATTTAAAACAAATCCATAAAATAATTTTACCTTGTAAAAACTTTAAAATGAAATATAGTTTTCCAATAATAATAGTATTTTCCACCATTCCTTGAAAATTAAATTATTTTAAAAAATTATTAAAAACTAATTTTAAGATTATGTTCAAAATATAATTTAAAAATGAAATGAAATTTTTCAAATAAATTTTCAAGAACCTATGGAAATTATTATTCACTAATAAAAAGAAATAAAACTAATTTTTGCAGAAAACATCGTTTTGAGAATAATATTTTTGAACATTTTCTAATAACATGCCAATAAATTCATATTTATATGTATATTAATTTCATATATTTTGTATTCTAACTAATTCCCTCCAAATTAATTGTATGGTAATAATTGAAATAAGTTAATAATAATATTTCATGGTTCATTTATGTTTGGTGTTGTGTATCTTGCATGCTATCGAACATAGTATTACCTTTTAAAATATCAGGATCATACAATATAGTGGGTTTATTTCCAAACCATAACTAATTTGGAATCCCATACACTGATTTATTTGTTACTCAGTTTAGCGTATATGTTGTAGTCTGCAATGCATATCCCAAAAATGATAAATGTAGAGTTTCATGACTCACCATCGATCTGACCATCTCAAGAAAAGTACGATTCACCATTTAACTAACACCATTCCACTAAGGTGTCTAATAAGGAGTGATCTGTAAAACTATCTCACACCACTTTAAATTATCTATAAAATATTGGTTAAGCAATTAACCATCATGGTCTTATTATAATTTCTAAATTTTTTTCCATGTTGATACTTTACTTCATTCTGGTATTCCTTAAACATGCTAACAAGGAATGAATTATACCTTATTAAGTAGATATATCAATATCTACTATAGAAATTATTAAATGTAACAATGTAGGAAAAAATAATTTTATGTATTTGAAATGGGACACATACATTTGTATGAACCATTTTCAATCATTCTTTGGTCCTTTATCCTTTCCCATTGAAAGATGATTTATACATTTTCCCTTGTGAACAAGCATGACAATAATCAAAGTTTTTTAACTCAATGTATTCTAAATAACATTCCTGATGTTTTTTTCATCAAAATTTATAACTTAAATCACCTATCTTGATGTTCCATATGCATATAGGATATGATTCATTCTCACTGGATTTGTCATTGACCGGAAAAAATAGATTTTATAGCTCAAGTATATATAATCCATTATTAAGATATGTCATATCATAAGATATTTTTTCCTTATGCATAATAAAACATTTATTTCTAATCATGAAAAAAAATCCAATAGTTTATAAACATTAAACTGTGATTATGTTTTATTTAATAGATTGTACATAATAATAATTATTAATACATGAACCATTCCGCTAGGAAGTGTAAGATGATAATATCCCACTGATAATATTGTTAGTCATGTACCATATTCTTCTTAGAGATCCACCTCATCTTTATTAACCATCATGAATATAATTTGTTCTTTTATTTGAATAAAAATTTATGAACCAAATGTAATATCAAATAACCAGAATGTAAAAATAGATAGAATTAATTTAATGATGAAGAAACCCAAAGAAGAAGCATCACCTTGCTTCTTCTTCCCAATTGTAAAACTCTTACTCCAATGTCCTTTTTTCCACAAGAAAATTAGACCATCTCATTTTAATTAGACTCCCTTTATATCATTGGCTTCTTGGAAGGGCGGTGCAATGGTTACTTTGACTTAGACTTAGCCCTTGACACTTTAGACTTTCCATTTTATTTCATTCTCACTGTAAGAAATGAAGAATTGGATTTATTCATATCCTTATCTACTTAGTGAACTGAAATAAAAAAAAATTGATACTGACTTATTCATGTTATTCATATTATAATTAATAATGAATTTTTATAATTTATGTGTTAAATAGTAATGAATGAGATCATTTTCTAGTTCATGGTTTAGTTTGAACCCAACTGAATCTAATATATCAATGTACCAAATCATATTGAGTACATGATGTCTTGTTTAATTCCCTTTTTCTAGTATGTATCTTTATAGAGAAATATATATCTCATATATTTCATTCCTTGAACTATCCTTTTATAACTCTTTGAAATGATATTGAATTTGGAAAGCATCTTTTTCCCCATGAATTTTTCATTGAAAAACATACATATATTATAACATAAAGTGTTGAACATCTAGAAAATTGTCTATATGTTTATTGTATTTATATTAATCCACCTTTTTCACTCCCTAAGGAGGAATATAAGGCTGTGTGTATTCTAGGAAATAAATCTTCCTTTCTTGGTGTAGTATTATGTGTAAGGACATGTACCACTTCTGGAAGTTTTGGATGGTCACAACATTTTAATAATCCAATATATATCGAAGTAAAATTGAATTGGTGGTTGTTTCAAATTGATCTATAAAAAATAACCGTATAATATTAGTAACTTATCTTGATTACTAATAGGGAATTTTTAATTTTTAATTTTAAATGTCGTTAACTATTTTATCAAATACTATAAGCCCTCAACTACGAGATTCATAATACTTAGTCACTTGAGTATTGTAGTGGGAAATATACTTAAACCCCTTTTTATAGATCGATCGATGACATCACCACTACATTAAGATTATAAGGTATGATTTTGAATTTGTAACTACATTAACTAATGACTTATTGATTTTTTGGGAGTTCCATATTTTTAAATGGAATACGATAAAATGCTCAACACATTGCTTCTAAAGTTGTAATAATCTATCTACGAACACTTACTAGATTCTAATTTATTTATTTTCTCTACTTTATCTTATAAGAACACCGTAGTAGTAGAAGTCACGCACAACTAGGTTTGATGAGTACCTTGAACAATCATTTGTGTTCAAATTCAAGCGTGGTAAGGCATTTAGGGAATTAATTTTGGCTTTAAGGTATTCATTAATTTATATTGGTAAATGAAATATTTTTAAATTTTACATGAATTTTTTATGTGATCATACACACAAAAAAAAATATTTATTTAAATAGAAAACATTGACCTCACATATTAATTTTATCTATGAAATATTTTTTATTATTATACAATTTGATCATGGATAATAAAAACAGATTCAAAAAATAATAAACATAGAATATCGTGAAATTAATAAATAATGATTCGATCATGAGACATTAACTATTGACTAATTAAAATATTGAATAATGTATTAACAAAGACCCTAGAGGGATTTCCTCCAGTCAATACCTGACACAAATTTTAGAATACCCAACTCCCAAGCTCTTCAATTATTTCATTTAGAATAGCTCTTGACTATAATTTTTCACCTAAAACTCCTTAAATATTTATAATAAATACTCACACACAAGTGGGGAGTACTCATTATATGAAATTAAAATTTATCATTTAGATGTGGACACACAATAACTTATAAAAATTAAATATGATGGAATAATTCTTATATCACCAAAATGAGAATAATTATTACATTTTAAAATTTTGAATGCAATAATTATGTTACATAAATAATAATCCAACTATTACTAGGTCGGCCATGGCACATAATCCACCAAAAAGAAATTATATTTCATAATAAAAAATAAATTTACAAAAATTAAACATGAGTGAATTTTTAATACGATAACTTGTATTAAAATAATTTAAATTAGTTATCCATATGAGCCATGATATATGAAATAATTTCATTAAATCCAAAACAATTAGTTAAAATTCATGAATTCCTTTCTATAATTTTTTGGTCCCATTTGGTCCTAATGTAGATCACTGTATATTAATTTAGGGATTCTAACTGGCTTGAAAAGTCAGGCTACATGAAGCTGGACCAAATTAGTCCACTTCAAGATGGGGTGAGGCCAAACATCCCAATTTTTCATGTCAAATATAAAAAATCAAACTATGAAAAAATTATATATAATAATAAATAATATATATAGGTGCCACCCCAATAATGACGTCTCTTAGTGTTAAAAACCTCCCATAAATGGGAGGTCCTAATAAATTTTTCTACTCCTATTGAAGGGGACATAGAAATGATATTTTTTTATTTGTGTTTCATCACGAAAATAATAACATCATATTTTTGTTTTTAATACTTTTATTTTAGGATAACAAAACAAGACATGATGATAATAGATAAAACAACTGAGCTACAAATATTTCCAAGTAATAAAAAAATGCTTGCATTGTCTTCCAACTAAAATACAATCACACTGGTTTCTATAATAGATGAAAAAAATATATGTTTTTATATCCCATCACAATTAATACACAAAACCCTTAAATATTCAACAAAACATATCTTAATGACACAAACTCAAATTTACATGTCATTAGTTTCATTGGGACCATATTGAAACCCTATTTCCGAAACAGAAAATATATTTTCATATCTATAATTTTTTATACATAAATAATTGTATGTTCACATTGATATCAATTATTGGAATCCATAGTGTAGGAAAAGTAGAGGAATAATGAAAATTGAGATGTTATGTTCAGATTCATGTTAAAGGATAAAAATCCACAAAACCCCTTTTCCATATTTCTCAAAGGATCAATTATAAATCAATTTAATAACAAATAAAAAACTAAACAAAATATTAATAAATAACTTTTTATTTTGAAAAATGGGATTTCATTCACTCAAATTTGATATCTCATATATCAGAGGAACAAAAATATGAATACTTTATGATTTCCATATGTTCACTACGGCTCCTAGATCATCAATATTCAATTATTGGGTGCTATCATAGTGAACCAAAGATCATTATTACATCTCTTAAATCACATGAAGAACAATGAATTAGTCAAGAAGATGAAACTGATCTATCCATGTTATTTCATTATTTTCTCACTCTAGACTTCAAAGAGAGGAGGGTATAACTCTAAAACTCAAGAAAATAGTGTTTCAAAGTACTAATGTGAAAAATGAGATTTTATACCAAGGTTACTCTTTCTAAGATTTCACTTTTCCATCTAGAGAGTAATATCAACCATTTTAAACCCTTGTGAATCTTTAAGACGTATTTAAACTTTTCATAAATATCAAAAAAAATTACCACTCATAGGTAACACTTAATCATGTTACATGATAAAATATGAACAATTAATTTAGAACATAATCTCCCCAAATAATTAAAATAACCATGAAAAAACTATGTTCATTAAGAAAAATTACATCATATCATGTTAACTTTTATGATCAAACAACTTATGGATACCTAGAAAAATAAATTCAATATTAAATATATTAAACATGAATATTATAATTGAATTATATTATTTTTTATCAATAATACTCATACACGCAATATCCCACACATGTGTGGCGATTTTCTCTATAAATTTATATTAATCTAAATAGGTAGAACTTGTGCATACACATAGTGTGTGACAAACTAGGTCATTATTTAGATAGTAGTGAGTCCAAATAATAGACTAAGAGTAGAATTTAGTAGCCCATAATAGGCCCTTAGGTGATAAGGGATGTCATATAATTGACTACCACTTATGAACATTATTTTCGTAATATAATCTATAATGTCCCAGACCTCTCTCGTCCATTCCTTTATGGATATATAGTTTCCCAAACATCTCTTGTCCATTACTCTATGGAAATATAGTGTTTGAAAAGTTTTAGGAGGTCAATGTGACTTATCCCATACACTTTCCCAAATTTCTAATTCTATGAACATTTCCATTAGTGAGACTGTTGTGAACAGTTCCATCGGTGAGACCGATGGTAACAGTTCCATCGGTTAGACCGATGCGAACAGTTCAATCGGTGAGACCGATGAAAAGAGTTCAATATGTGAGACCGATGTGAACAGTTCCATCGGTGAGACCAATCTGAACAGTTCAATCAGTGAGACTGTGTGAACAGTTCCATTGGTGAGACTGATTTGAACAGTTCCATCATTGAGACCGATCTGAACAGTTACATTGGTGAGACAGATGTGAACCTTTCTATCAGTGAGACCAATGGGGATAGCTCCATCAGTGAGACCCTTGCGAACCGTTCCATCGGGAAGAAAGATGGTAATAGTTCCATCGGTGAGACCGATACAAACCGTTCCATCGGTGATATCGATGTGTATAGTTCCATCAATGAGACCGATGGGAACAGTTCCATCGGTGAGACCGATGTGAACCTTTCCATCTATGAGACTGATGCCAACAGTTCTATCGGTGAGACCAATGCGAACCATTCCATATGTGAGACCGATGTGAACAATTCCATCGGTGAGAATGAGGTGAATATTTCCATCAGTGAGACCGATGGGAACAGTTCCATCAGTGAGACCGATGGGAACAGTACCACCGGTGAGACCGATGGGTACAGAACCATCGGTGAGACTGATGGGAACAGTTCCATCTGTGATACCAATGGGAATAGTTCCATCAGTTCATTGTGTTGTTCTTTGAACAATACCATCGACATCGGTTTGTCTTTCTGTGAACAGTACCATCGGCATTGGTGTGTCTTTTTTAGAACAGTACTACGATCGGTGAGTCCAAGATCAGTGAGTCATTTTCTGAACAATGCTTCCAGGATCGGTGACTCTAGGATTGATGAGTCATTCTCTGAATAATGCTTCTAGGATCGGTGAGTCCAGGATCGGTGAGTCCACGATTGGTGATTCATTTCATGTATAGTTTTTCTAGGATCGGTAGGTGTATAGTGTTTCCAAGATCATGAACAATGTTTCCATCTTCCTACAGTTTCACCCCCTTTGACGTTTTCATTCACGTAAAACAAATTCAGGTCCTTTTTTAAGTTATTTAATGCCGAATCAAATCCGAAAACTTCTATATTTATTATACTATGGCCCGAGATGTCTTTACTTGGTCAAACCATGTGGTTTAATGTGATCCAATTTTATTGGAAAATCCAACGTATCTTAAACCGTTGCTCCATAAATCTTCTAAAGGGACGAGATATCATCCTCCCTTGTTCTACCTTGTGCATGACACTCGAACCTTTCCTTCTTCCCATAGGAGCGGTGTTATTGAACCTTAATCCTCATATAGTTTCCCCTTGATGTTTCATCTTGTTGCATGTGCACCCCCTATTTTTGTGCAAGAATCAAGGGCCGATCTTTCATCGATATAAGGTATGTTTTATCATGGTTATTTTCGATCTCATGTTTCTCCTTTATATGTTATGGTATGTGATCTCCATGATTCTAATGGAGTTTTATCGGGTCTCGGTTGGTGTGGTGGTACCGTGGAATCCTCGGGTGGATGCAGTTTTCACGAGAGGAGAAGATCATTATCCTTTTTGTGGATAATTCTCATATAAAGAACGACAATATCTGTTTGAGGTAGGGGATTCGTTGCTTCTATATTCATTTACGTGCAACTATATATTAAGTATTTTTTATCCCATTGGATCACAATGGAATTGACATATTAAATATTTCAACCGAATAAATATATTGATATCGATTGTATGTTATTGCCTCCTATTTTTCTAGATAGTGTGATATATATTCTTTCCTTGTTTAAGTTTTCATTCTTGATGGAAGATGGTAATGAAGGTAAAGATGGAATTAATTGATAATGGTTTGGCTAATGATAAAGATTCTTGTAAATGAATCTGGTTTTCGTTATTGTAATTTTATGTTAATCAAATTGATGCAGTTAGCATATTTAATCAATTGGTGATAGATTACTATTTATTTTTCCCAATGTAGGATCCTATGAATAATAAATTAGTTTTTTCCAGATGGATTAAAGAACTGGTGGTTTGATAAGATATAATTCTTTGTAGGGTTGTTAGTTACCCTCTCCCTTATTTAAGGGCCAAGATCCTAGTTGATATGAAGTTTGTTTTCCTGCTACCTGTTTTGTGATGTGATACTAGAAGGGTGTTGTGATATGTGGGTGCAGGGAGGCATATTGGTTGTGGTAGAAGTTGACACATAGAGTAGAAAGATGCATCATTTTATGCATGTGGGTGTTATGGAGGACACCAAAGATTGTGAAACGGGTTGGATGTGAAAGTTTGGATACTTGATTAATCTTGTTGGTTATTTATATTCTTTACTTCCCCCACTGCTCAAGGAACCTGTTTTTCTTACCCAACATACTAAAAGGGGTGAAGACACGCATGGTATGCCACGTGCTTTCTTTGTTTAATTTCTCTAGGGATGATGGGTCTATGCTCTTGCTATAAGTGGAAAAGACACAACGGGTAGTTCACCTACTCACTATGTTGAGCCCCTTATATTTAGGAGCTTTGAATGTTTTTCTAGAATGCCTGGGAATATGCGAAAGTTTGGCTATTAATAAATGTTATAATAAATGATGTTATCCCATGGGGTTGGAATATGCTGGGACGCAATGCTGATGTTTCAATTTAATGGAACAGTAGACTTTGGGTGTGAAGCTACTGAAGTATAATATGGAACACATTAATGGTTAATTAATATTTAAATAATTAATTAACATAAAGTGAAACTGATAAAAAGTGAATGAAGTAATGTAATAAGTCTCTTTAAATGTTTGTGTGCTTATAGGATACCTAGACGTAGAAGTGGCAACTGGGAGTCAAGGAGACATTATCTATAGTTGATTCTAAGATTAGGTTATCCCCAAATTGTGGTTGTGAGCTATAGTATATTCAGTAATTTTTGTGTTTATATATGCAAAACCACCCCATCCATTAGGTAAAATAACACCCTGGGGATTCTGATCCTGGGGGGAGGGGGTGTTTTCCCAAACATTCTGATGGGAGGATGGCTGGAAAGATACCCCCATTGGCCCCACTCTCTTATATTAGTAGCTACTTATGCTGGTATGAACAATGGTTAGTTTTACCCATATATGTGTGTAGAGGGCTTTAGTGGCTTGTGTTTATTCAAAGACATATATTCTGGATATAGTTTCCTATGGACTACTATATGTGTAACATGTATAGGTTGTGATGGCTTGAGGATCTGTACTCAGTGTATGGGATATAATGTCTTGATGTTTAATACCAGATGTATGATATACATTATACGAGCTGTGGTGGATCCCAGAAAATACCTAGTTACTTTACTTATATGGATTTTTTGGTTTTGTTGAATGAGGTGCAGGTTGTGGTGCTTCACCCAATTGTCTTCGTGCAAGCCTTTTTTGAGAGAGATTCTTAGGATGTGCGACGTTGGGGAAAAGTGGAAAACCATTGGGGAATTAGTAGCGGGGTGCCCATGATATTGTTTACTATATTATATACTCTTGTATTTGTTACATGGTCAGAGTAGCCATAGTGAGGCTAGGAACATAGTATACCTGTCCAGGTGATGAGTTAGTTTCACTTGTTGTTCACTGTGTTTTTGGCATGCTTTCATTACATTTGCACGAGAGGCTCTGGGGAGGATCCTACTGAGTATACTGTTATACCCACCCTATGTATATATAAACTATTTTCAGGTCACTTGGAGCAGGGTTGGAAATCAGGATGGTTACTACTAGCTTTGGGTTCCAGGAGCTATTCGGGATTTTTGTTTGCTGTCGTTTTTACTTTGTTTTTGAACTTGCAGGTATTCGGTATAGTTGTAGTAGTTTTGCATGAAATTACATATGTGTACATGGTATTTATTTTTCATTGAATTCTATGTTGTAGTTTTCTAGTTTCTATCTTATCTCTCTCTTTCTCATGTGATATATTATAGGGTAATGACTCTTATTTGTGTGTTTACTATACCCTCAGTGCTAGTCGCCAACCCGGGGCCTACTGGAGGTAAGACTCAGGGTCATTATCTCTCTTCTCACATTACTGGCCTAGGATGGGTACACCTTGTGGGGAGGGGTTCATGATAGAGTGGTATCAAAGGGAGATTGAGGGATAATATGGAGTTTGGTGTTAGGCACAAGTGAGGTTGCATGGGTTGGTAGTGAAATAGTATCAGTCGGGTTTAGCATGTGATGTAAACACTGGAGACCGGCTGAGACATAAGTTTTTATAGACACCTTTGATATAATGCATGGACCTTTATGATTTCAGTGGCTACTAAACCAGGTGATACTAGTTGTAGGATAGAGACCTAGGAAATTATCAGGCATAATTCTTCTTTATTTCTGTTTTTGAATGGGTATACCTTGGGATAGGTTAACCTAAAATGAATAAAAGAAAAAAATTAATTAATTAAAGTTGATTATTCCATATTTTATGTTTCAGAGCTTTTAATGTTTGTTATTTTATAGGTATGGCTCTAGGTTGATGTCATTGTCAAGATCACATAGATTATGTCCAGCAGGTTGTGCCAGTAGATTGCCGCATTGTAGAGGTCGACGATGACGACACTTGGGGGAGGACACTCTAAGATTTCTTGCTCCAGAGTCTGAAGAAGTACGAGGGAACTGTTTCAGATGCAGCCATAGAAGACTGGTTAGAGGAGGTCGAGATAGGCTTTATTTCGATCCGGGCTCAGAAGGATAACTGATTCTATTTGGTTTTGATGATGCTACATGGAGAAATGAGTCAATGGTTGTTCTTGTTCCTCGGGGATCATGAAGAGTCGACGATCTCATGGGAGGAGTTCCAAGACTAGTTTAGAGTTGAGTTACTTTCTTTGACCGCGAAGGCATCTAGTCACCAGCAGCTTCTTACCCTTAGGTAGAGGAGATCTAGTGTGCAAGAGTTTGGAATCTATTTCATGATCCTTTTACAATATGCTTCAGATCTGTTTCCAGATGAAGAGGCCATGGCGTGGAATTTCGAGGAGTATTTGTGTCCCGAGATTCAGCAGCAAGTCATCCCATTTATGGTGAAGACATATCTTGTGGTGTTATTGAGGGAAGAGTTCATTGAGTGTACATTGTCCAGAACTGGATCGTCGTGATAGGGGAGTCATCATGGTTCCTCGTGATGTAGAGTTATGGTTCGGGGTTCCTGGTTTTTAGGGCAGATGAGTCCTTGTTCAGCTGAGGGTAGGTCCTAGCCATCAACATCTCATTTCTCTAGTTGAAGCGGCTCTTAGGCCTAAGCCAAGGGATTTGGCTCTTTTTTTCATGTGATGACCAAATTCATCAGTAGTAAGAGTGCCTAGACATTCAGAGAATTCATCATGCACCAGGCGTTCCTCTCTAGTTTCCTCCTTTGAGGCAGTTCCACCTGAGGCAGCAGTAATAGGTTGCACTAGATTTAGATAGACGGAGGGTAGATGGGGAATGCAGAGGACAACCCCATGACACTCCCCATCCTTATAGTGCAGAGCGTGGATGTGTTGGTAGTTGTCATCAGGGTCTGAGAGGCCATGGAGGAGGTCGTGGTCAGCTTCATGCTTTAGCGTTTCCAGCTCTAGGTGATCCAGATGTCATTCAAGGTACCCTTTTCTTGTTTTCTACCATGGTTTATGCCTTTCTTGATTTAGGAGTGACAAAATCTCTCATATCACCTACCATTTTACATGATTTTGGACTTGATGTAGAGAGGCTTCCAGTTCCCTTGGAGTTGACTACGCCAGTTGGAGGTCGAGCTGGCTTGTTTGAAGTATATAGAGACTGTGAGCTAGTGTTGGGGAAGCACCACTCTTGGGGAGATTTCCTATGTTTACAAATACAACCATATTATGTCATCCTTGGCATGGATTGGTTGTATTCTGGGCAGGCTATCATGGATTGCTTTCGGAGGTAGGTTTTGTTCGTCGATGTTAATGGGGTTCCAGTGGTGTTTGTTGGCGAGCGAGACGCTCTTATGGGTCAGAGGCATGTTCCGTCCTTATCATCCTTGATGGTTGAGCCAAAGTGGATTTATTTAGAGGTTCATTAGTTGAATTTTCCTTAGGTGGTAGAAGAGTACCCTGATGTCTTTCTAGAAGAGGTTGTAGCATTACCCCCTCGATGAGATATTGAGTTTGGGATTGAGATACAACCAGGAACATCTCCAATACCTATGTATCCATACAGTATGGACCCTTCTAAGTTGCGAGAGATAAGTATAATGCTTGATGGTCCTTTATAGTTTATTATTGTTTTGCTGGGTGTGTCACCGTGGGGTGCACTAGTTTTTTTCATGAAGAAGGCTGATGACAGTTTTCAGTTTTGTATCGATTATCATTTCTTAAACAAAGTGACATTGAATAGTCACAATCTTCTTATAGATATTGAGGATTTTTTTCGATCAAAGGAAGTGTCCAAGTTTGTTCTCAAAGATCTACTTGTGGTCATGATATCATCAAATGCGTGTGAAGGATGATGATATCTCAAAGACTACTTTCTATTATCGATATGGGAATTGCGAGTTCATTGGAATTCCATTTGGTGTGGTGAATTCTTCATCTGTGTTCATGGGATTGATGAACGCGGTGTTCCTTGAGTTCCTGGATATATTCTTGTTGGTTTTCATTGATGACATCCTTGTATACTCTATATCTGAGGAGGAGCATGAAGAGAATATACACATCGTTTTGGGAGTTCTTCATCAACATCATCTGTTTGGGAAGTTGTTGAAGTGTGATTTTTGGGGTTAGGAAGCCCGTTTCATGGGGCATGCGGTGTTCCAGAAAGGAGTAACTATGGATCCATCAAAGATAGAAGCTGTTGTGTCTTGGGAAGCCCCCAAGATAGTGGTATAGGTGTGAAGTTTCCTTGGCCTTGTAGGCTACTAAAAGAGGTTCATATCTGATTTATCTCGGGTTGTGACTCCTCTGATAGCATTGACTAAGAAGGATTAGGTGTTTGTGTGGACTAATCAGTGTTAGGAAACTTTCGAGTATCTAAAGGAGAAGTTGGTAAGTGATTGAGTTATTTTTCTTATAGTAGAGGGAGTTTAGTTTTATTTTTTCTATGATGATTCACATCTAGGGTTAGGTTGTGTTCTGATTCATCATAGATCAGTTTTTTCTTATGGGTCTCAGTAGTTGCGTCCACATGAATGTAACTATGCCACCAATGATCTTGAGTTGGAAGCTGTGGTGCTTTCTCTGAAGTTATGGAGACATTACCTCATTGGATAGTTCTTTGTGGTTTTCACCAATTAAAAGAGCCTGAGGTATGTTTTTTCCCAACAAGACAAGATTTTGTGGCAGTTTCGGTGGATGGAGTTCTTACAATAATACGACTTTGAAATATCATATCCCCCTAGAAAGGGGAATGTTGTAGTTGATGCACTGAGTAGGAAGTCACGTAGTGATGTAGTGCATGAATATAGTGATACCTAGAGAGTAATGGGAGAACTATCATCATTACATCTCGAAATGGGAGAAGTTGGGGGGAAATGTTATCTTTTTCAGATGACGGTGTTGTCATCTCTGGTGCAGTAGGTGGAAGAGTCCGAGTTGGGGGATCTTGAGGTGGATTTCTGGAGAGACTGAGTTGTTTTTGGCAAGGCCCCTGATGGTTAGTCTGAGGATGAACAACACCGAGTGTTGTATCATGGAAGGATATTTTTTCCTTTGGAGATGTGCGAGATGGTTCTTAGAGAGTTCCATATTTTTCCTTTAGAGGTGAATCATGGTGCGACAAAGATGTGCTAAGCCTTGAGGAGTCAGTTTTGGTGGCCTGGTTCAAAGTTTGTAGTTCTGGAGTTTGTGTCTCAATTTTTGGTCTTTTAGAAGGTCAATGATAAGCACTGTGTCCCTAAAAGTTTTCTCCAGCCACTAGATATTCCTTAGTGGAAGTGGGGGGACATATCAATGGACTTTGTTACTAGTTTACCCCGAGATCAAGGAGGACATGATGGTATTTGTGTGGTAGTGGACCATTTAATGAATTCATCCCACTTTCTAGCAATCAAGGATTTGAGCTCAGTTGATATTTTGTTGAGGCAGTATTTGGGGGAGGTGGTGAGACTCCACAGAGTCCCGAGGATGATCATTTCCAATTGAGATCCTCATTTTAACTCTAGGGTGTGGAGAGGTCTACAACATTATTTTGTTTCTCAACTATTCCTTAGAACTACTTTTCATCCATAGATGGACTTTCGGATAGAGTGGACTATCCAGACTCTTGAAGACATGTTGCACTCTTATGTCCTGGATTTTGGGGGTTCATGTATGAGGCACTTACCCTTGGTGGAGTTCACTTTCAACTATATTTTTCACTCCACCATCGGTATGGATCCATTTGAATCCTTGTATGGTTGAACTTTCCATTCTTTGTTGTGCTGGAATGGGGTCAGAGAGTCATCAATTCTCATATCGGAACTAGTGCAGAATACAACAGAGATGGTTCAGGTGATTTTTGAGACGATTAAGATAGCGCAAGATCATCGAAAATCATATGTCGGTCAAACGAGGAGACATTTGGAGTTTGATGTTGGGGATCATGTGTTTCTGAAGGTGACTCCCCATCATGGGCAGCAAAGGTTTGGTTGTGGGAATAAGATTTCTACCCAGTCTGTTGGGCCTTTCGAGGTGTTGGATCGTGTTGCAGCGATGGCGTATCGAGTAGAACTTCCACCATAGATGAGCTAGATACATGATGTTTTTCATGTGTCAGAGCTTCATCGTTATCTTCATGATGACTCTCACGTCATTGATTGGGGAGAAATCGATGTTGATGATGATGTGACCTTTGAGGATCGGCATGTGGAGATCCAAGACTGCAAAGAGAAGGTGTTTCACATGCGTTCTATTCATTTGGTACGTGTCTTGTGGTGACATGGTGGTGTGGTGGAGAGTACATGGGAACGTGAGTCACAGATACGTTCTTAGTACCCTGATTTTTTTTTATGTTTAACTCTTTTCATGTGACAATGTTTGATTTTTGGTTTTAGACCATTCGTGTATATGAGATGGATTTCTTTGGTTGCTTGTTGTGACTTGATCTCTTTTGAGAGGTATCTCAATGGGTGGTTGTTTGAAACCCATTTCTATTTCCATTTAGGTGGGTTTTGAATTCTCAAGGATGATAATTTTTTGAGAGGTATCTAATGTAATGGTACAAACCTCTCTGGTCCATTCCTCTACATAAATCTAGTGTCTCGGACCTCTCTCATCCATTCCTATACTGAAATCTAGTTTTTGAGGAGTTTTGGGAGGTCAATGTATCTTATCCTCAACATTTTTCCAAATTTACAATTCTTTGAACAATTCCATCGGTGAGACTGATGTGAACAGTTCCATTCATGAGACCGATGTGAATAGTTCCATCAGTCAGACCGATGCGAACAATTCAATCCATGAGACCGATGTGAATAGTTCCATAAGGGAGACCGATGTGAATAGTCTAATCATCGATACTGATGTGAACTGTTCAATCGGTGAGACTGATCTGAACAGTTTGATCAGTGAGACAGGTGTGAGAAGTTCCATCGGTGAGACCGATGTGACCAGTTCCATCGTTGAGACTGATAGGAATAGTTCCATCGGTGAGACCGATGCAAACCGTTCCATTGGTGATAGAGATGGGAACCATTCCATCAGTGAGAACGATATGAACAATTCTATTAGTGAGACTGATGTGAATAGTTCCATCAGTGAGATTGATGGGAACAATTCCATCGGAGAGACCGGTATGAATAGTTTCATCGATGTGACCGATGGGAATAGTTCCATCGGTGAGGCCAATTTGAACCGTTCCATCGGTGAGATTGATGCAAACAATTCCATTGGTGAGACCCATATGAATAGTTCTATGGGTGAGACCGATGGGAACAGTTCCATTGGTGAGGCCGATGTGAACCGTTCCATCGGTAAGGCCGATGTGAAAAGTTCCATCAGTGAGACTGATGTGAACAGTACCATCGGATCAGTGTGTCGTTATTTGAATAGTACCATGATCATCAGTGTGTCATTCTGTGAGCATTACCACCAGCATCGGTGTGTCCTTTTGTGAACAGTACCAGAATTGGTGTAAAGACATGGAATTTACGTGGAAATTTTTTTCTTAAATTCATGGGGACTTTACAAGTCCATGAAAACTATCAGTGCTTGATTCTGAGGCCAGTTGTTCCAAGAATCAATTTTTGATGTTTTTTTCGGGTACGTTTAGTAAACGTACGAGTGGTATATTATAACTTTTGAACCAATTCGTGGAACTAAAATCTGAGGGCACCGTTGAACTCGCAGCGCCGGTATTCGCTTAAGAGGACATTCACCTCGACGGTAGTCGGTCAAGAATGAATGTTAGTTTTTCAATTGTTAAGGAAAAAGTTAAATAAAAATAAGTGTTAGATTATTTTTATTTTTTCGGTGGTTAAAACCTCCAAGAGGTGGTTAGGGGTAGAGCCAACCACACCATAACCTCCCATGAGAGGTTATGGTGGTGCGGCCCACCCGAGGATTAAACACCACTTGTCAATAAACGATGTGGGGACCATATGGGCTTAAAACCCCCCCATTAACTCCCCATTAATTATTTGAACACCTCTCTTCATTTAATTGAAACACTCCACCTTCCCTAATTTGGAATTTGAATCAATTCCACCCCATTAATTAAATGAGTTGTCTCATTTAATTAAACACAACTATTTCTATTATTGTGCCATAAAATAATAGACAATTTCTATATTATTTTTGGCTTAGTATTTTAGTAGAGCTTGGGGAAGAGAAGAACTCTCCAATAAAGAACTATCTCCCACGAAGAATGCCTCTACCACCAATGAATAATTAACTTCAACCGGGGAAATAAAGCGAAGCAACACCCACGAAGAATGCCAACGTCATCTTCGACTTCATCTTCTCTGAACTATCCTTCCATAGTCAACGATCGACAAACGAGGTTGGGGATGTTTTATGTATGAGTTTTACCATCCATTCTTCATCGTATGTTATTCTCTTTGAGGTCGATTTTTACCACCCTAACACGGAGGTCGTGGGCCGAATAAAAACGGCCCGACTGCCCTCCATTTTTCTTCGCTTGTTGACGCCGACGGGGGCACAACGGCACCGCTGGAAGATAGGACCATAGTGGAGCAATGGCAGCCAGCGATGGGCCGACCGTGAAGGAAACCGGCGGCATAAAGGCCGCCGGGTCACCAGAGGGGAATGACGTTGTTGTGTCTCGTGGAGAACCAGGCCACGGCTAGCGTGGTCCGCGGTGGAGTAAGGTGGCCCACCGGGCCACCGGAGGGCCGCGGATCCATCGTGCCTCGTGGGTGGAAGGGTCGCGGTTAGGCCAGCCGCGGCGGTCGAATGGAGCAGCACGACACTGTCACGCCATGCGGAGTAAGGGAGTCGTGGCCAGGGCGGGCCACGGTGGAGGAGTTGGAGTGGCTGGTCGCTCGGCCAGACCCAGCGCAGGCCGGGCTGCCCAATAGGGTCGGGCCGCCACTGAGCCGGGCCGCAATTGGGCCAGGCCTCCCTCGGGCTAGGACACACCCATGGCCGGCTCGAACCATCGGGCTGGGTTGGACCCTCAGGTCGGGTTGGACCTACGGACCGGGTCAGACCCCAGTCCGGACCCGTTTGACATGAAAACACATTTTTTGACCATATCATGGTCTACGATTGTCTGATCGACGAACTGTCTGTGGAAATGGAAAGCTTAGAGAGAGATGGTTTTTTTGGCATACACCACTTGAGGTTTGGACACATTTGGGGTATAGTCGGGTTGGTTTGAACCAAAAAACCAACCGGGCCACTAGAACGGAAATGCCAATAACTCACAGATCATGCGTCCAATTGACGCACCATCTATTTAATTGAGGTCCCTATAACGAGGCGGGCCTTTGTGATACTATTTTTTGGGACTTCATGAAAGTTGGAGAATCGACTTGTAGTTCGTGGAGCAGATCCTCTTGGAGAAGAGCGAGCAGATTATGGAGACCTAGTAGGTGGATAAGACCTGACGACTACTGACATTTTGATTCAGAGTGACTTGAATGGCCTAGTGGGAAGCGCCTCTGTGTGAGTGTAGCAGAACCACAATGGGGAGTGCCTTTGTGTGAGCGCAGAAGACCCACGGTACTCGATAGGAGGAGTAACTCAGCAGGCTATGAGGGGGAGCTCCTCTATGAGAGCGCGGAAGACCCACAGTGGAGAGCGCCTCTGTGTGAGCACAGAAGATCCACATTACTCGATAGGAGGAGTACCATAGCAGTCCATGTATAGTGGGAAGCACCTCTATGTGATGCGGAAGGCCCGCTGTACTTGATAGAGGAGGATTATACCATCATCTGAGGTTCTGACAGTGTGACTGGGATTGTAACTGGATACTACACCCTAGAATAAAATCCTGGTTTGAGCTAAGTCAGTAACTTTGTGTATTTTTCATGTTTGAGAAGGGTTACTATATAACTTAGGTAAACGTATGGGCATATACTTATGTAATGGTAATCTTTTGGCTTCATACTTTGTGGTTTATCCTTGTTGGATTTTGTGAGACCATGAGGGTCTTGGGGTCCCTACTGAGTATCGTTATACTCACCCCTGCATGGGATATGCCCGCACCTCGTTGTGTTGGTTGAAGATGATGGATAGTGCTAACTGAGATAGAGAGTAGTAGGACTAGATGGTACCCAGAGGTGGACCACTCGGAGTGATGGTACACGGAGCAGACAGACAGATTTAGAGTTCTGAGGAGGCCATATTTATCTACCCATCAGGTGGGAACCCCAAAGGATGACCTAGTAGATGCTTTACTTTTCTGCAGTTGTACTAGCTTTCAGTTTTACATGTACTTTCCTGTTGGTCTTCCCCATTTACTTTCGAGCACTTCTTTGGTATACAATTATACTTAGTGGTTTTGCTACCAGTTATGTACTCTGTTGTGTGTGTAACAGTTTATAAAGGAAATGCCTTCCCAGATTAGGGATTTTCGCCTTTGGTGCTAGTCAATATCCCCTGGCCTATGGAAGGCGGGCTTGGGGTAGTCATGATACGGGCCCCTGGGGATGGGTCGTGACAATTCGTATCTGAGGGCTTGGTTCTACCGCAGAACTTAGGACTCTAATCTTTCATTTTTGTGAATCAATAGTGTTAAGGGTACTAAGTGTGGTTTTTAGTTTAGGGAGTCCAGTGTTGGTGCGAGTGGCCAACATATCAATACACCAGGACCCTGACTACTGATTTCCAACTTAGTGAATGAAAACATTGATTGCGTGCGTGTCTTTAAAAGTATTCATTAAGTCATATCAACCAGGTCAGCTCACTAGGTATAATCATTCAACCTTATTGCATCTGTTTATTTTAGGATGCCTCCCCATAGAGCCTCGAGATTCATACGCTTTGATAGCCCACTGAGCGACGAGGCCTCGGTGCATGGCCCTTTACCAGTGGAGGCACCAGCGGTACCACCTCCCGTTGGGCCCCTTATGCCACCAACCCAATCAGTAGATGATGCACGCCGCTTGAGCGCATTGCATGAGTTCCAGCACCATAGGCCACCCAGGTTCCGGGGATAGATGGACCCACAGGTGACTGAGGATTGGCTGGAGGCTATGGTGAGAGTCTTCAGGATAGTAGGGACACCAGCAGACATCATGGTGATCCTTGTTTCCATCCTCCTTCAGGAACTAGCAGGCAGATGCTGGAGCCTGATGCTCCATGTGTATGATGAGGCGACCCTGCACTAGGCAGACTTTGAGAGCCTGTTCTGAGTGGAGTTTGTACCATCCACCCATCATGCGGTGTGGATACATGAGCTACTACATCTACAGAAGGGTACCATGACTGTAGATCAGTACTCAGTGAGGTTCACTGACCTCTCACGCTACTCCACGGATATGGTATCAAAACCATTCTTCAGGGCCTAGACCTTTGAGCAAGGGCTCAGGCGAGAGATCAGGGTATCAATGATCTCTCTCAGCATCCCAATGTAGGCGGTGGTGTTAGGGAGTGCCCTCCTAGTAAATATTTTCCTAGATGAGTAGTCACCAGCAACGAGACCCACAACTAGTCGACATGCAGCAGAGTCTTCTGCAGCCGGCAGTAGACAGATGGCACAGAGGTCCAAGAGGACCATAACCACGGGTGGACGACCGCATGACTCAGGATTAGATTTGTGGGTCACCTGAGGCAGTGACTTACCTTCCTTGATATATAAGTGTTACGCATGCGGTGGGTAGGGTCACATGGCTCGTGACTGTCTGACCCTCTATTCAGATGATCAGCAACCAGTTGAGGGACCTCCAAGGTAGAGGTAGAGATTCGATTGAGGTGGTACGTAGGGCGCAGGAAGACATGGTAGTGGATCTGGTCGAGCAGCTAGTGGTGGAATACTTTACGAGGTGATACCACCACCACCACTAGGAGGACCAACCCGACCACAGGGAGCTAGAGGATATAAAAGAGCTCAGCTTCAGGCAGCTTAGGAATACAACCATGGAGCTCCGGAGATGATTCGAGGCACTATATGTGTCTACTACACCTTATCTCTAGTTCTTATAGACACAGGTGCCAGTCAATCTTTCATTACCACTGCCCTCATTCGGAGCTCGGAGATTCTGACGGATCCGTTGGCTCGATCCTTACGGCTAGAGACTCCCATGAGAGAAGACTCGACGATTACACAATGGTGTCGGAAGTGTGAGATTACTCTATGAGGCAAGAGCTTTTCTAGGGATCTCCTCATAGCGGTGTCGAGGCCTTACGACATCATCTTGTGTATGGACTGGTTATCTATAGTCCATGCTCAGACTGACTGTATTAGGCGCAAAGTGTGGTGTTTCTGCACGAATGGGACAAGGTTCACCTTCACCAGCGAGAAGGGAACCTTTGCAGTGAATGACAGACTTACTCAGAAGAGGGTGTAGTCGATCACTCACAAGTTGGTTTGCCTTACCCTCAGAGTAGTTAATGTGGAGAGTACGATTTACCCTGTAGTGGTGGACTAGTGCGTGGCTGTTTTCCCGGACGATGTTTCAGGACTACCTCCTCACAGAGAGGTGGACTTATGCATTGACCTATGCCCTAGGAAGACACCAATATCTACACCAGCATATAGTATGGCTCCTTCTGAGCTTCTTGAGCTTCAGGTAGAGTTGGAGGACCTGTAGGGGAAGGGATTCATCTGGCCCAGTTTTTCTCCTTGGGAAGCCCCGATTCTGTTCTCCAAAAAGTCAGATAGGAGCTTTAGGCTTTGTGTTGACTACCGTCACCTAAACCAGGTGACCGTAATGAACAATTACCCACTCCCGAGGATTTATGTCCTCTTTGATCAGCTCAAGGGAGCATGATGGTTCTTGAAGATAGACCTCAGATCAGGCTATCGCCAACTCAGAGTTCGAGATGAGGATGTGTAGAAGACGGACATCAGGTGTCAGTACAACCACTATGAGTTCTTGGTTATTCCCTTCGACATAACCAACTCTCCATTAGTGTTCATGTGTCTCATGAATAAGATCTTCCATCCTTACCTCGATCACTTTGTCGTAGTCTTCATCGACAACATTTTGATCTACTCGACTATTGAGGAGGATCAAGCCTACCATTTTCAGGTGGTACTGGACACACTCTGAGAGCACGAGCTTTTTGGTAAGCTCTTGATGTGCCAGTTTTGGATTTGAGTGGTTAACTTCTTGGGACACATCATCTTGGAGGCTGGAGTTGTAGTTTATCCAGTGAAGATTGATGTGGTACTTGCTTGGGAGCCACCCAGGAGTGTGACGGAGGTACAGATTTTCCTGGGCTTGGCTGGATACTACCATAGATTCGTTCCAGACTTCTCTATAGTTGCATCACCACTATCGTCCTTGACAAAGAAGGGGAAACCCTTCGTGTGGTCGGAGAGATACGATCATAGCTTTCAGGAGAGGAGGTAGAGGCTGACTAGTTCCCCTATCTCGATACTTCCAGTGGAAGTTGTAGGGTACGTAGTCTACTGCGACACATTAGGGACCGGAATCGGGTGTGTCCTGATGCAGGAGTGAGCTGTGATTGCGTATGGTTCTTGTCAGCGGAGACAACACGAGCAGAAATATGCCACCCATGACCTGGAGATAGCAGCAATGGTCTTACCCTTGATGATGTGGCGACACTATCTTATGGGAGAACTTTTTACCATGTACTCTGATCACAAGTGTCTCACGTATATCTTCACTCAGAAGGAAATGAACCTGAGACAGAGGTGATGGCTTGATTTCCTCCAGGACTATGAATTTGAGATAGTATATTCCCCTAGGAAGGGGAATGTTGTAGTAGATGCTCTCAGTGGGAGGACTGGAATACAACTGCTAGGCGACGCGACAGAGTAGCTGGCTGCCTTACAGATATCCTTTGTGGATAGAGATGAAGCAGCCATTCTGCAGTCTCTTACAGTCACTCCTCCACTTCTTTAGCGAGTCAGGGAGGAGCAGCCTGGGGACAATGACTGTGACACACGACGTGCTTAGATATCCATAGGGTAGGCACCTGATGGATTTTCTAAAGGTGGGGATCATATCATCCTCTTCTAATGACGTACCATGGAACCAATTGCACTTCTGGAGGAAATGTTGAAGGAATTCCACACTTCCCCTCTAGCGATACATCCCGGAGTGGCGAAGATGTACCATGAACTTCAACAATAGAACTGGTGGCTAGGTATCAAGAATGTGGTTGCAAAGTTTGTCTCACAGTGTCTCACTTTCTAGCAAGTGAATGAAGGGCACCAGGTACCAGTAGGATTGGTTCAGCCCTTAAAGGTCCCAGAGTTGAAGTGGGATGGGATTTCTATGGACTTCATGACGGGTCTTATACGTATATCCAGGAGTCATGATTCGATTTGAGTGATCATAGAACAACTCACCAAGTCGTCCTACTTCCTAATGAATAGAGAGAAAGGCTCAGTAAAGAGCTTGGGATGCCTCTATGTACATAATATTATGCGTTTTCATGGAGTACCTACTTCTATAGTCTCTGACCGTGATGAACTGTTTACTTCCCATCTATTTAAGGGGTTGCAAGAGACTATTAGGACATAGCTACATCTGAGCACTGCCTTCCATCCTCAGACAGATGGCCAGACCAGGCGGACCATTCGGACCCTCAAAGACATGCTTCGTTCTTATGTCTTCTACTTTGGTCGTAGCTGGGAGGATTACTTACCGTTGGTATAGTTTGCATACAACAACAGTTATCACTCCACATCGGGATGGAACATTTTTAAGCCTTGTATGTTCAGCCTTGTAGATCACCACTATGCTGGATAGACCCAGGGGAGTCAGCACTAGTGGGACCATATATGGTACAGGTTACCACGGAGAAGTTGCAGATCATCGAGGAGCAGATGAAGATTGCAAAGAGCAGACAGAAGTCATATGCAGACAAGAGATGGAGACCTCTGGGGTTCTGTGATGGAGACCACGTCTTTCTATGGGTATCACCTCAATGAGGTCTACGGAGATTTGGCTGAGGTGGAAGGTTATCTCCACGATTCATCAAACCTTTCCAGGTCCTCAGCAGAGTAGGAGAGGTGGCTTACCGCTTAGGTCTTCCACCTCAATTGCATCAGGTGCACAATGTCTTCTACATATCTCTGCTGAGGAGATATGTGCATGACCCATCCCACATCATCGACCATTGGGATCTGGACATCGATGATGGGGTGACTTTCACGGTGGTTCCAGTGGAGATTGAGAATCGACAGGAGCGGGTCCTACGTGGACGGTCGATACCTCTGGTGCACATTTGCTGGCAGCATGAGAATCTTCAGAAGATCGCATGGGAGTGGGAGGCTCAAATGCTTGCTCAGTACCCCCATTTATTCCCATAGTTAGAGTTGTAGCTTACGAGGATGTAAATCCCTGAGGTGGGGAGAATGTAAAGACCCGGAATTTACATGGAAATGTTTTTCTTAAATTCATGGGGATTTTACGAGTCCACGAAATCTTTCGGCACTTGATTACAAGCCCCGATGTGCCTAGAATTAATTTATGATGTTTTTTTTGGGTATGTCCAGTAAATGTACGAGCAGGATTTTATAACTTTTGAACCGGTGTTCGCAACTGAAATTTGAGGGCACTGCTGAACTCGCAGTGCCGGTATTCGCTTAAGAGGACTTTCACCACGATGGCAGTCGGTCGAGAATAAAAGTTATTTTTTGAGTTTATAAAAAAAGTTAAATAAAAATAAGTTTTATCTTATTTTCATTTTTGCGGTGGTTACAACCTCTAAGAGGTGGTTAGGGGTAGGGCCCACCACACTATAACCTCCCATGAGAGGTTATGGTGGTGGGTCCCACCCAAGGTTTAAACACCTCTTGTCAATCAAAGAGGTGGGGACCACATGGGCTTAAAACCCCCCTTTAACTCCCCATTAATTATTTGAACACCTCTCTTCATTTAATTGAAACTCTTCACCTTCACTAATTTTGAATTTGAATCAATTCTACGACATTAATTAAATGAGTTGTCTCAATTCATTAAACAAAACTATTTGTGTTGTTGTACCAACAAATAATAGACAATTCCTATATAATTGTTGGCTTATAATTTTGGTGGAGCTTGAGGAGGTGAAGAACTCTCCAATGAAGAACTGTCACCCACAATGAACGCCTCTACTGCCAACGAAGAACAAACTTCAACTGGGGAAAGAAAGGGAAGCGACTCCCACGAAGAAAACTGACGTCATCTTCTACTTCATCTTCTCAAAACTATCATTCCACTGTCAATGATTGAAAAACGAGGTAGGGGTTGTTTTATGTATGAGTTTTACCCTTTGTTCTTCATCGTTTGTTGTGCTCTTTGAGGCCGATTGTTACCACCCTAACACGGAGGGTGTGGGCCGAACAAACACGGCCCGACCGCCCTCCTTTCTTCTTCGCTTGTTGACGACGACGGTGATGGAGCAACTGCGCCACCGAAAGAGAGGACCATTTCGGAGCAATGAAGGATGGCTACGAGCAATCCGTGAAGGAAACTGGTGGCACAAAGGTCACCGGGTCGCTGGAGGGGCGCGCCGCTGGCGCGCCGCGCGGAGAACCGGGCAGGGGCGGAGCAATACGGCCTGTCGGGCCGCCAGATGAGCGTGACGCCGTCAAACTATGCAGGTGGAAGGGTCAGGGCCTAGCGGGCTGTGGTTTTCTGATGGAATAGTGTGGCACCGTCGCGCCACACAGAGAAAGGGAACCGCGGCCGGGGTGGGCCGCGATGGAGGAGCTGGAGCGGCTGGCCACTCAGCCAGCCAGGAGGAGCAGCACCCAGCGGGACCCGCGTGTTCTTAACCGGTGCCAGTTTCATCTCACACCTGAATAGATTTTCCATTTGGGAACCAGGGGGCACGTTGTTCCCCACCTGTACACGGCTGAGGCGGACCCCCCGCGGGCAGCTGGGCTGCCGGGCCACTGGGCTGCTGGGCCGGACCCAGCGCGTGCCGGGCCGCAACCGGTCTAGGCTGCCCTCTAGCTGGGCCGCCCCCATGGGTGGGATGGACCCTCGAGCAGGGTCAGACCCTCGAGCAGGGTCGGACCCTCGGGCTGGGTCAAACCCTCGGATCGGTTCAGACCCACGGACCGGGTCGGACCCCAGTCTGGACATGTTTGACCTGAAAACACATTTTTTCGCCCATATCTTGGGCTACGAGTTTCCTATCGATGAACTGTCTATGGAGACATAAATATTAGAGCGAGACGGTTCTTTTGGAATACCCCACTTGAGGTTTGTAGATATTTGGAGTACGTTCGGGTTACTTTGAACCTTAAAACCAACTGTGCCCCTGGAACGGAAATTCCAATAACTCACAGACCGGGTGTCTGATTGACACACCGTCTATTGCATTGAGATCCCTATGATGAGGCAGACCTTTATGATACTTTTTCATGGGACTTCATCATAGTTGGAAAATCAACCTGTAGTTCTTGGAGCGGATCCTCTTAGAGACGAGAAAGAGGAGTACGGAGACCTAGTAGGTGACTGAGACCTAACGACTGTTGACCTTTCAACTTGGAGTGACTCAACTGGCCCAGTGGGAAGCACCTCTATGAGATCATAGAAGATCCATGGTGGGGATCACATCTGTGTGAGCACAGCAGACCCACGGTACTCGACAGGAGGAGTACCTCAGCAGGCTATGAGGGGAGCGCCTCTGTGTGAGTGCGGCAGACCCATAGGGGAGAGTGCCTCTGTGTGATCGCAGCAGATCCACAGTACTTGACAGAAGGAGAACCACATCAGTTCAAGGATAGTGGTAAGTGCCTCTGTGTGATGTGGAAGGCCCACTGTACCCGATAGAGGAAGAGTACACCATCAGTCGAGGTTATGACAGTGTGACTGGGGTATTTACTGGATACTATTCCTAGAATAAAATCTTGGTTTGAGTTGAGTCAGTAACTTTGTGTATTCCGAATGTTTGACATGGGTTACTTGATAACATACGTATATGTTTGGGAATATACCTAAGTAATGGTTATCCATTGGCTTCAAACTTTGTAGTTTATCTTAGTTAGATTTTGTGAGACCTTGAGGGTCTCGGGGTCCCTACAGAGTATCGTTATACTCACCCCTGCACAGGTTATACCTGCACCTCGTTGTGTTGGTTGAAGATGACGGACAGTGCTGACTGAGGCAGAGAGTAGCATGACTAGACAGTACCTGGAGGAGAACCAATCGGCGTGACGGTACACGGAGCAGAAGGATAGACGTGGAGTGCTGAGGAGGCCATCTGTACCTACCCTTCAGGTGGGAACCCCAGAGGATGACCTAGTAGTTTCTTTACTTTTCTTGAGTTGTAATTGCTTTCAGTTGTACTTGTAATTTCATGTTGGGCTTGTATTTCTGGCCCCTTTTACTTTCCCACACTACTTTTTTATATAGTTATACTTAGTGTTTTTGCTTCCAGTTGTGTACTCATTTTTGTGTGTATCAGTTTGTAAAGGCAATGCCTTCCCAGTTCATGGATTTATGCCATTGGTCCTAGTCGCCAACCCCTGGCCTTTAGAATGTGAACTAGGTACCACTTTTGATACCAAATGTAACAAATGGGTCCCGGTGATAGCACAACCGCCCTGGCATAAAATGTTCATCGGTTCCTGGCCCTCCAGGTACCACCAGTTGCCCCGCAGACACGTGGTCCCCACCTTGGGGTCCACCCACATGCCCGAACGGGTCATCTAACTAATGAAAGTCCCCACATGCCAACACTATTCCTTTCAAGTGTGTTTTTTCCTCACTCACACACACCCTGAGAATATTTCCAAAATTTCACCCATCCTGATCACTACTCAGGGCCAAGCACGCTTAACTATGGAGTTCTAATCTGGTAGGCTCCCGAAAAGGAAGATGCGCCTTGTTTACATGTGTCGTATCATTTATTCATTTAACCCTTTATCATTCTAGGGTGTTACAATCACCCCCCCCCCCTTTAGAGCACAATATCCTCGTTGTGTGCCCTACATCTCAGCACAGGCAATGCACCGCACTTAAGGCTGGGTCCCACCTTTGATACCAAATGTAACAACTGGGTCCCGGTGAAAGCACAACCACCCTACTTTAACATGGTCGTTGGATCCTGGACCGCCAGAAACCACCAGTTTCCCCACAGACATGTGGTCCCCACCTTGGGTCCCACCCCACGTGCCGAAACGGGTCTTTTAACTAATGACAATCCCCACATGCCAATACTATTCGTTTTCAGTGTGCTTTGTCCTCACTCATGCACACCATGGGAATCTTCCCAGAAGGTCACCCATCATGATCACTACTCCGGGCCATGCATGCTTAACTATGGAGTTCTAATCAGGTAGGCTCCCAAAAAGGAAGGTGCACCTTGTTTACATGAGTTATATCTTTTAATCATTTAACCCTTTATCATTCTGGGCTGTTACAATTGGTGAGTCCGAGATTGTTGAATCATTCTGTGAATTGTGTTTCTAGGATCAGTGAGTCCAGGATCGGTGAGTCATTCTATGAATATTGTTTCCAGGATCGGTGAATCTAGGATTGGTGAGTCCAGGATCAGTGACTCATTCTATCAACAGTGTTTCTAGGATCGGTGAGTCTAGGATCAGTGAGTGGTTTCGTGTATAGTGTCCCAAGGATTGGTAGGTGAACAGTGTTTCTATGATGGTGAATACTGATTCTAGCTTCCTACAATTTCTCCCCTATTGACATTTTCTATGACATAAAACACATTTAAGGCTTTGTTTTATGGGATTTAAATTCCATAACTCCTATATTAATTTTCCTAAGGCCCGGGATGTCTTTACTTGGTCAAACTATGTGGTTTAACGTGATCATCTTTTAATGGAAAATCCAGCATATCTTAAACCGCTGCTCCGTAAATCTTCTAAAGGGACGAGATATCTTCCTCCCATGTTCTACATAGTGTGAGACACTCGATCCTTTCTGTATTCCCATTGGAGTGGTGTGATTAAACCTTAATACTCAGATCATTTCTTCATGATGCTTCTTCCTACTGCATGTGTACCCCCTATTTTGGTGCAAGTAGCAAGGGTCGTTCCTTCATCAATATAAGGTATGCTTTATCATGGTTCTTTTGGGTTAAAATTCTCCTATTTCTCATTACCATGTAATGGTATGTGATCTCCATGCTTTTAATGGATTTTTCTTGGGTCTTGGTTGGTGCGGCCATACCACGGAATCCTCGGGTGGATACAATTTCCACGAGATGAGGTGATTGTGATCCTTTGTGTGGATCGTTCTCATATAAAGAACGATAAGAACCATTTGAGGTAGGGGATTTATTACTTATCTACTATATTATTTGAAACTGTAGAGTTAGCATGTTTTAGCCCACTAGATTACAATGGAATTGACATATTAAATATATGACCCAGATAAATAAATTGATATCGATCGTATATTATTGCCTCTTGTTTTTCTAGATAGAGTGATATCTATGCTTTCCTTGTTTAGATTTTCATTCTTGATAGAAATTGGTAATGCACATAAAGATGGAATTAATTGATAATGGTTTGGACCAAGATAAAGTGGCATGTAAATGAATCTGGTTGTTGTTGTTGTAATTTGATGTTAATCAAATTTATATAGTAATCATGTATAATCAATTAGTGATAGCATACTGTTTAGTATTCCTAAAGTTAGAACCTACGAATAATAAATCGGTTATTTCAAGATGGAATAATGAACTAGTTGTTTGATAAATGATAATTCCTTGTAGGGTTTTGACTTACCATATTTTTTTTAATGTTCAAGAGACCAGTAGGTATGATGTTTGTTTTCATGTTACTTATTTTGTTATGTGAGCCTAGATGGCTATTGTGATATGTGGGGGTAGGGAGGCCCAATGGTTGTGGCAGAAGTTTATACCTAGAGTGGTGAGATGCATTGATTTATGTATGTGGGTTTCAGGGAAGACACTAGCAATGATGAAACAGGTTGGATGTGAATGCTTGGATACGTGATGAATCATGTTGGTTATTTATATTCTTTACATTAACCACTGCTCATGGTAGCTGTTTTTCATACCCTCCTTCCAAAAGGGGGTGAAGATGTGTGGGGGTATGCCATGAGATTTCCGTGTTTAGCTTCCCGAGGGAGGATGGGTCAACGCTCTTTCTATAAGTGGAAAAGATTTGATGGGTAGTTCACCTACTCACCGTGTTGAGCCCATTGTGTTTAGTAGCTTAGAATGTTTTTTTAGAATGCCTGGGAATATGTGAAAGTAATGTTGTTAATAAGTGTTTTAATTAATGATGTTAACCCATGGGGTTGGAGATTTTTTGGATGCAATGATGATGTTTCAATTTAAAGAAATAGTGGACTTTGGGTGTGATGCTAATGAAATATAATGCTGAACTTTATAATGGTTAATTAATGTATAAAGAATTAATTAACGTAATTTGAAACTGATAAAAAGGGAATAAATGAATTTAATAAAGATCTTTAAATATGTGTGTGCTTATAGGATACTTAGTCATAGAAGCGTCTGTCGGGAGTCCGAGAGATGTAAGAAGTAGTTGATTTTATGACTAGGTTATGCCCATAGCGTGGTTGTGAGCTATAGTATATTCTATACTTTTGTGTTTATATGATCTATTCCATCCATTCAGTTAGGTAAATTGACACCCCGGGGATTCTGAGCTCTAGGGGGGTGTGTTTTCCCCAACATTCATGTGGGAGGATAGATGGCTGGATACCCCCTTTGGCCCCACTCTCTTCTCTTGGTAGTTAATTTTGATGGTAGTCACATCAGTTATTTTTTCCCATATATGTGTGTAGATGGATGTAATGGATTATGGTTATTCACATACTTATATTATGGATATAGTTTCCTATGGACTACTATAAGTGTAACATGTATATTCATTGATGGCTTCAGGATCCTTACATATTGTATGGGCTATAATGGATTGAGGTTTAATACCCGATGTATGATACACATTATATGAGCTAAGGTGGATCCTGGAAACTAACTCATTACTTTTCTTAAATGGATATGGTGGTTTTTTGCACAAGGTTCATGTTGTGGTGCTTCACCCAGGTGTCTGCGGGAATGCCTTTTTGGAGAGAGATGCTTAGGACGTGCGATGTTGGGGAAATGTGGCAAACCAGTGGGGAAGTAGTAGCGGGGTACCCTTGATATTATTTATTATATTATATACTCTTGTATGAGTTACTTGGTGAGAGTATCCATAGTGAGTCTAGGAACATAGTATACCTATTTAGGTGACGAATTAGTTTCACTTGTTGTTCACTATGCTTTATCTTTCTTTCCTTACTTTTGCACGAGAGGGTCCGAGGAGGATCCTACTGAGTATACTGTTATACTCACCCTATTTATATATAAAAAAAAATTTGGTCACTTAGAGAAGGTTGGAGATCAGGCGGGTTACTACTAGCTTAGGGTTGTAGGCGCTATTCAGGCTTTTTGGTTGCTTTGGTTTTTTACTTTGTTTTAGTAGTTGTAGTTTTTTGTATAGTTGTAGTAGTTTTGCATGAAATTTCATATGTGTACTTGGGGTATCTTTTATATTGTAGTATGATTTGGATTTGGTTGGAGTCTATCTTATCTCTCTCTTTTTCATGTTTTCTCTTAGAGGGTAATGCAACCCATTTGTTTGTTTACTATTCCCTCGGTGTTAGTCCACAAATCGGGGCCTATTTGAGGCACGACTCGGGGTCATTAAATCTCTTATCACATTTCTAGACCATTAGGGGTACACATTGTGGGGAGGGGGTCGTGACATAATCCCATTATATTGAGATATCAAAAAAGAAGAAGAACACTAGTTCCATTATCCTTTTGAAGATTTAGATATTTCATGACCTTACTTGATGGGATCACCTTCATATACCATGAAAATGGATTTAATGATGGTACCACTATCCTAGTAAACATGGGTCCATGAGATATGTATTCCTAAACTCATATGTGACAAATTCTATATTGATCATCCAATTTCATACCACCAAAGATGAACCCAATACAAGTAATCATGTCATGACATGAATGTCATGGATTTTTACATGAATCAATGTTCTTAATCAAATGGTACACATTAATAATGATCACATTTTGGGAGACAAAAACACATATTCATAGATATTAATAGATAATTAAACCTAAACCATATGGTGTTCCTAATGAAGGTTCATTATTCATGATCAAAAAAACTCAAGATCACCATGAGAGAACTTCATGAGAAGAATTATCAATGTTTATGGGCCCTATCACTAGATACTTAGAAATAATTTATTTCCCATAAGTATGAAGTTTCTAGACCAAATGAAATATTTGATGACTAAATAAATAGTATCTTGATATTCCTATTATAGCTAGGAACTATTATAACCTTTTTATATGACACAAAAGTGTACGGAAGTTTCCAAGTAAACAATGGATGAAAATGTAGAAACACTATTATGGTAAGAATAAACACATTTATATATCAAAATATATACAAGTAATGGTAATATAATTACATAAAGGGTTCTGGTCTAGGGAACCCACTCACAAAATCAGGATGGTTCTAATCATGGGGATTTTGTTGATTAGGGTTTGGAGGGGTTTTATTTTTCTTTTCTTGGATTCTATTATTGAAATCCAATAGTTTGTTTTTTATTTGAGGAAATTGACGTTTTCTTCTATAGATTGTGATATCATACAATTATTAATGGTTTTAGTTATTTATATTTTTAATATATAACTATATATGATAGTTTTTATGTATTTTAAAAATATCTTATGGGTTTTACTACTTGTATTAAAGATAATTTTAAGTGTTTTATAATATTTTAAATGGGGTTTTAATTCCAAATATTTATGAAATGTTTCTGGGGATTTTATTTAAGGGGTTTCTTTGATAATGATATTTGAATCTATTTTTAACTTAAAATGTGAAATTATAGTTCTACATGGATTTATTTGGAAAGAGGGAATCAATTCGATTTCGATAATTGTTTTGCATAATTGTTTTCCAATTTAAAATTGTTTTCTTCTATGACCATGCATGGTTTGATTTTAAATCATTTTTAATATGTGATTTAAAATGGTTGAAGGTTTTTAAATATCTGGAGGTTGATTTTATATAAAGTCTTATTTATTACCTTTAATAATGATTTCTTAATGTTTTTATGACCCTCAATTAAACCCCTATTTTTCATTGATTAGTATTTTGGGTTTTGAACCCTTGGAGATGTTTAATTTTTTCCGGTGTTCTCTTGGTTCTAGTTCTTGGATGAAATGTATTGGGAATATTTATTATGAAGGAGTATGAGGTGCGAGGGGTTTTATTTCAAAATTCCAAAATTATTTTTTTATGATATCATATAAAATTATTTATCACCTCCTTTGATTAAGGTTACGGGAATCCTAAGGGATTAGAATATTACCGATATATATATAAGAACTAGTATATATAGTGTAATAACTTGGTAATATTTATCATGGATGTTGTGATCTCTTGGGATAGATTGTGGTCAATTAAAATTGTGCACTAATTCGATAGATTATATGTCTCAAAAAGTCTGACGTGATTATTGGGGCCATAGATAGGTTTTTATTAATGACATATGGTTTCAGATGCTAATTCAGGTTCATCATACTTCATTCCTTGTGATTTTCCCATGAAACTTAGTTTCTATTGTGATTTTTTATGAGATCTCATTCATGCCTCATTTTTTCCCCTAGCACTACATTGAATTTATAGAACGATAATTTTTTTATTGTACTTTTTTTATGATTTATTGATATATTAGTGTGTTCTAATTCATATATTATGATTCAATGGATTTATTGATCTATTTTATTCAAAAAAATTAGTGAAATGTTTATAAAATGACTTTGAAAAATAACGCGATATGTAATTCATAAAAAATTTCAATGATTTTTTTTGGAAATATGAAAGAGTTTTTTTCTATTTATAAACATAATAAATGATAATGTTATGTGGTTATAAATGTTTTTATGAAATGTTTTTCAATTTTCAATTACTTATTCTATGAATGGTAGATATTTAAAAAAATAGTTGATTGAATGTTATTTGGTTTCTTCATAATTACATGTTAAAAACCAATTTTCAACTCATATTTGTAAAATATAATTTATGAGGAGGATTTTGATATGAATTTCACAAATTCATTAGTGAGACCCCTCTGAGAAAGTTTATTTCAAAACCTACATACACCATTGGTTGTATATAACTTCAATGTTTTAACTTAGGCACCTAGGTTAGACACTATATGATATGTTTTTTTGGTTATGTTGTTAGACATTATGGAAGTGGTGAGTAGTTATGGGAAACACGATGATTTTCTAATATTTTTTAGCATTTTTTTATGTTTTTTGATTTGTTGTTATATAGTTAAATTCATCTTCGTATCTTTCTTATATTATATATCCTTTTACATTTTATTTACCCTAGAGATTGATTATTATTGTGATAATTTGTTTATGATTCATTTATCTTGTTTTACTACTTGTATCTATTTATTTATATTCATGGGTATCCAATTTATGGATGGGTGGTGTTGGTTTCTCTCTATATTACATTTCCTGATTTATTATTACCATGGGGGTTAAAACATTACCAATAAAATATTTTTGATATAAAATAACCAGTTTCTTGCCTATTGGGGTTGTGAATTGCCTTTGGATCAAGTTGTGGATAGGTCCAGGTGACGTGTTGGGTCAACCCGAGCCTGTTTATTACGTGTTTTGATTTTGGTGTAAATAATTGAATTAATAAGATGAATTTTTTAAAAATATGCTCCTCTCTTTCTATTATTTCATTCTAGTTTTATATTTTGGTGTAAAAATAGTTTTCTTTTTTTCATTTAGTTATAAAAACTTCCAAAAATTATACTAATAATTTATAATTATTCTATAATTTGGATGAATTTATTAATTTTATTAGAAATATAAAATTGTTTTTACCCTTAAATCAAGGGATGTGATGCCAAAATCTATAACATGTATCATGAAATTGATGATAATACATGAATCACTATTTTCCACACTACGGAAATCAGTGAAACTCCAAATTTAAGTTACAAACTGTACACGAAAAACTAATGTACATGTTCCCACTAAAATAATTTCATAGTATAGGGAAGTCACTCATGGTCCACAGTAGGTATATACTCGCTTTTGACATTTTCATAGTATATACATCAAGAATTTATATTCCATCATTATATAACTCTTGAAAATAATTTATAAGATGTTAAATTTAAAATTCAATGTAATTTACATGAATTTTTTTATAGGAATACTAATTTATATGGTAAATGATGTTTTCTACAAAAATGTTTTGGGAGGTAGATTGTATGAGATCAAAGTAACTAAGAAAATATTGTAATATTCAATTAGAGTCTAAAAAATATTGAATACATTCATTTCTAATGAAAATGAGAAATTTATTGAATTAGAAGAAAAATGTGGATGTAATGAATCGATAATATTCTATGATTTTGAATCCATTGGACGTTATATAAATCCAACACCATTATTATCCAAGGTATGACATTACATATACTTAATATTTTTTTATGTCATTAATTTCCAGTGTAGTTGTTTTTTTAAAGAAAAGTATTGTAAAACCATTAAATTGTTTTCATTTTCTTAATATTCATGTTAGTATACTAATTATGATTTTCATCATTATTTTTTAACTTCTATCTTGGAGTATATTATATTTTCATTATTATATTTTCTAATATTCTCCCAAATATAGAATAAAATATTTGGGATATTAATGTATCTTCATATAACAAATTCCATGATATGCAAAAACAATTATATCACATAAATGATACAAGAAACAAAGATTCAAAAAAATCATCATGTAATAATCCCAATATCATATAAATTAATTTATCAGTAATACCATATGTGCACATAATATAGTACAACACAAACATAAAAGGAATTTTTGAATACATGAAACAAAATTCATATAATTTTTTATTTTTTTCACTAAAATAATTTAGGAAATGAATTTTCTTAGTCTACTAATTTTTCACTTGTATTACTCTTCATAAATTTTTTTAATACAATTCCTCCTTGATCCGATATTCTTTTAGTTTTATATGATTCATATATCAAGTTAATATTTACAAGACCAACACATCGATTAATTGGTGTGTTTTTATGTTGATATTATTTCGCAAATTTTCCAAAACAATCATTTTAATTGTTTTGGAATTCATTTTCCACTATTGGGGCATTAAATTCTTCATTATGATGGTGGAAAAAATTATTTGAACATTCTGTAATGATCGACTCACCATTCAAAACCCACCCCATATATTCAATTTGAAATTATTTCAACATCAAGGGCTCAAATAATTCACCTTCCTTTTACCATTATCTATATTTACAATTAGGAAATGAAAATTTTATTCTCCCATCTATAAATCAATTTTCAATTGAAAAATTTAGAAACATCTATAAAACCATAACATACCAAGATGTGTTATATTATATTTTAATCTAACTTTTATTAATGTGAAATTTATTTTTACTCTCTATAATTATTTTTTTTTATTTTTATAAAAGAAATTTTCAGGATTTAGTGGGAACCTGAACATGGTTATATCCAAGAACAACAGACACACAACACACTAATCATTATACAAAAGAAAATCCATCCACCAAAAAACCATGTTTGACAAATGAATCATGCATGGGGCAATACAATATTGGGCACCTAGAAGATTCTATGCAAATTTATAAAAGTGTTAAAAAATCATTTCAATGAAGAAACAAACCTCAATCCCTTTAATTAACACCACATGTTACTTGAAAAATGAGTAACTATATCACCATGGTCAACCGACCATCATGACCTTATCACCGACATTAAAGGAGAGAGATTCTTCATCTTTGAGGATAGATATTTACAAATTATTAAAACAATAATAATATATAAACAAGAGAAAACACCACCAAACAAAGTAGAAAAACAAATAAATTTCTAAGAGAATAGGTTTCCACTATCAGAGCACGAAACAACACCAAAAAAACATATGATGTTTCGCACCACCGTCGATATGCTAACAAACTGTTTTTTCTAAACTAATAATGAAAAATATATCACCTAGAGCTAACCATGTTATGGTAATCATCAGAATGTTCCTTGAGTTTCTTGTCAAGGAAACCACATTTCTCACTCTCACTAGCTTTATATTTTTCTCATCGAAAATGAAAATAAATAAAAAATAACAAATTCAATTTGAAAAGCTAATAAAAAATGTTATATTTTAAATAAAACCAAAATATTAAGTAAAATATAAATTGATATATTTTAATTGACATAGATATGAAAACTAAAATTATTATTCACAAGGTTCTAGTAATGGTTTGTATGAGCCCCAAACCACAGTATATAACATGTCATCCAAGTGTATAAAGTGATAGTATAAAAAATGTATAAATTGAAGCAACAATGAAATATATGTAATAAATTTCATACATAGAGAACTATCCGTAACGAAGGAATGCATGTAACACCCTGTGATTTTAATATATTTTTACCATTAAATAATTCAACGTGTTTTATAGCTTACTCTACACACTACACAAAACATAAATAAAACAGTGATGTATTTAGATAAAATATAAATATTTACATATGATCATTAAAAAAATTCTGTTGGATTAATGAGAATGCATATGGGTAACCTCTTTATGAAATATTTATATAAAGGAATATTATTGTTACACTTAATATCTATGAAATTCAATTGATATAGCTAAAACAAAAATGTGATCATTTTATTCAAGGAAATGTATCTTTCTGAATATTTATTTTTTATATGATATAAATTTCTATTCCAAGAAAATTATGAATAATGAGTGAAAAATATATTTTATATGAATAATTGCACAATAAAAATTTAATTATTAAATGATAGGTAATATGAATGGGAACTATTAATATATTAAAAAATATCATTTTCCTATAAAAATAGTTATTCATTATTTCTTAACTTTTAATATAAAAGTTAAATTTATAAATATTATAATTTGAATTTTACAAATGATCAATATTTTTTTATTAATAATTGTAATATTTTCTTAACAGTTATTTTGGAATTTTTCTATAAATATTGATTTTATAGTGATTAGTTAAGTATAAAGGTTTTACAAATACCATCATTTAATAGAATTATTAACATATATGTATGTTATTAAAATTTTTGAAGCATTATTTAAAAAAAATTAAATTATATCTGAAATTAAAAGAATAAAAATATTAATTCTAGTTTACAAATGAATATTTAATATTTTATATTTGAATTGAAATTTTTCATAAAAAAGTTAATACATTATACATTTATTATTTAAAATTAAATGATATCACTTCTATAAAATTAATATAATAAACTAGATTTAAAATTTTAAATAATTATGTCAAAATTGTGTAATAAGTACCAATTTATTTTCATGAATAAAGGATAAATTAATTTTGTAAATACTAGTTACCACAATAAGAGTCAATTAGGTTTAGTTATTTGCAAAAATTTAATCCCTTTTCAATTATAAAAATTTTACTTCTCTCCTCATTTACCCGCACATCAAAACCATCTTATTTAATGGAAAAATTTTCTTACCTATATACCTTAAAGAGTTTTTACTTTTCATAAAAGACCATACCAAAAAGTGTAAACCCCCTTTTCAAAGGATATAAACTGATATGTGATGTCTAAATTTGTCATGACCCGTCCACAGGGCCCGTGTCGTGACTACCCCAAGCCTGCCTTCCATAGGCCAGGGGCTGGCGACTAGCACCAAGGCGTAATTCCCGAAAAAAAGGGAAGGCATTGCCTTTTGTAAAGTAAACAAACACATAGAGTAAGAAAGAATAAGTAAACACTAAGTAATAACTGGGTACAAAAGTAAGTGCGGAAAAGTAAGTGGGCCAGTATACAAAACCAAACTGAAAGTAAAGTACAACTAGAAAGGGAAAATAGCAACTGAAAGTAAAGCCGCAACGTCGAGCCATCCACTGGAAGTCCCAACTGAAGGGTGGGTACAGATAGTCTCCACAGCTCCACGGGTCCAGCCGTCCGCTCCGTGTACGTCTCGCCTAGTGGTCCACCTCCAGGTACTGTCTCGCTCCACAATCCTCAACCACGATCAACGTTGTCTGTCATCTACAACCAACACAACGTAGTGCGGGCATAGCCCATGTAGGGGTGAGTATAAGCTACTCAGTAGGGACCTCGAGACCCCCGAAGGTCTCCCAGAATCCACAGAGGATAATCCAAAAGGAAAGATACAATCACGAAGTAACATCCGACACTACTTAGGTATATGCCCATACGTATACCTAAGTCATCAATTTAGTTCCAACATCCGAGACCAAGTACAACCTAGTCCACACAGGAAACATAACCCGTTCAACATAGGAATTCACAACCCAGTCCACACAGGAAATCATAGCATAATCCATACAGGATATCAAGTCAATCTTATCGAAGATAAGATTGAAAGTCAAGACTCAGCTCACAAGGTATACTTCTTCGTAAGACGATAGAGATGATCAGGTGTAGCCACTGATTCATCTAAGCTGTCAGACCCACACATGATCAATAGGTACTAACCCCCACAATGACCCACACAGGATCGATAGGTAACTAACCCCTACAATGACCCACAAAGGATCGATAGGTAACTAACCCCCGCAATGACCCACAAAGGATTGATAGGTAACTAACCCCCGCAATGACCCACACAGGATATGTAGGCGCTAGCCCACACAGGACCGCTGAGCACTAACCCACACAGGATCTGACCCACACCGGATCGGTAGCACTGACCCATGTAGGATCGCTGAGTGTTGTAGTCGTCATCGTTGAATCCACGGAGGATTTCTGTACAGTCGTCATCGTCGTCGCAGTCGCAGCCAGCTCTAGGGTTCCCGCACACAGCAAGCTCGTTCGGGAGGGTCTGCTCTATGAGCCGAGGGGCTGATACATCAACTGACACATAGTCTAGAGTTGATGTGTCCAAAAGTTTTGTATCGTCAACAGGAACTCAACGCGACAGACAGCGCGTCGATCGGATGCCCGGTCTGAGAGTTATTGGCTTTTTCGTCCTAGGGGCCCGGTTGGTTTTTAAGTCAAAACCAACCAGAATGTACTCTAACTTCGTCCAAACCTTGAGAGGAGTAAGCTAAAAGGTCCGTCTGACTAAGAAAAACCCAACAAAGTCGACGGTACGTCATTCGGACGTCCAGAGCTCAAGTTATAAGCGTTTCCGCTCCGAGGGCCCGGTTGGTTTCGTGTTCGAACCAACTCGGCTGAACCCAAAGTACTCTGAAATCTTGAGTGTAATATATCTAAACTACCGCCTCGATCCATGGATCGCATCACCGCTGACGGTGAATCGATCGGAGGTCTGTAGCCCAAGTTATAGGCAAAATACCGAAAGAGGCTTGGGAGTGGGGGTTTCGGGCCCGGACCGATCCGGCCCGAGACCCCCTGGGTCGGCCCGAACCAGGTCGACCCAACCCGGGTCCGGGTCCGGCTTTCTTGGGTGTGGCCCGGCCCGGCGCGTTGGCACTGGCCAGGTGGCTCGGCCAAAACAGTCGAGCATTTGGGGTGCGGGGGGGGGGGGGGGGAGCCACCCCCGCCTGATCGTAACTACGGCCCCCATGTGGGGCCCGCTCTTGTCCGGCCAGCCGGGGGTCGTAACCCCTGGCTCTTCCTCTGACCGGTAGGCCCGCTCCGGCCGGCTGGCTGTTGCCGCCACGGGACCTGCGCTGGCCGGTCCCCCTGCTCCGACGCTGGCGGCCGGAATCCCGGCCGCCGCTCCCTGCTCCGTCACGGCCTTGGTCCATCCAGCACGGCATGATGGCGCCGCGCCCCTCCGTCGTGGCCCCGCTCCAGCCACGGTGCCTTCGAGGTTCTTCGGCGCGGCGCGACGGCACTGCGACCTTGTTCGATTCAACAGCGCGGCGCGACGGCGCCGCGCATTCCTCACCGCATGACCCCGCACGGAGTCGTTGCACCGCACCGCTTTCCTTCGAACCACAACAACACAACATACAAGGGAGGAGGGTCGGCCGTGTTTGTGCGGTCCGGCCCCCTCCCGTTAATCGATAGCAAGCAGTCCAAATGAAATGAGGAATGACGACGAAAGCATTCACGAATAATAACAACAATAAAATCCCCTACCTCGTCGAATTCGTTGAGCGAGGGTTCGTCGTGGAATTTATCATCGCGGAAGAAGGTGTCGTGGAAGGAGAGGGTCATTGGCATCGCGGTACACGATGTCGCGTTGTCGATCTCTGAGGATTCTGCGTTCTTCATCGAAGATCAGTGCGTTCTTCGCGTTCTTCTCATTCTTCGACGAAGAAGATGAAGATCTTCAAGCCTCCCCATTTTCTCCCAATCCCCTCTCAACACAACTAGTCCAACCAAAAATAAAATAAGTGGTTCACTTATTTTATTATCATGACTTAAGTTTTAAAAATTCAAAAATTGAATTTAAACCAGTTAATTATAATTTTTCATTAAAAGGAGGTTAATGGGGGTTAGGGAAAATGAAGGGGTGGGGTTCGTGTGGGCCCCACCGCCCTCATAACCTCTCTTGGGTGGTTACCCAACTTCCACCCAAAGTTTAACCACTTAATAAAAATAAAAATTGTAGCTCAATTTTTATTTTTAAATTCCACAATTTTTAACAACTCCTCCCGTGTAAATGCAACTCCAGAAAAGGTGTTCCTAAGCAATTATCAGCGATGTGAATTCATCGGTGCCCTCGGAATTTGATTCTGAGCACCAGTTAAAAAGTTAGGAAAACCCGCTCATTCGTTCATTGAACGTACCCGAGCTAAACTTCGGATAAAAATTCCAGGCACACCGGTCCTCAGAATCAATTGCTGTCAGAAACCGCGTTCTTGTAAAATCCCAACGAAAATTAAGAAATAATTTCCCTTGAATTTTACAGGTCTTTACAATACTCCCACCTCAGAGCTTTACATCCCTGTAAAGATACATCATAAACTAGGGGAAAAAATGTGGCTATTGTACATGCATATGAGCCTCCCGCTCCCAAGTTCTCTCCTGGAGGTTCTCGTGCTTCCATCTGATACGCACTAGAGGAATCGGCCGTCCACGTAGTACCCGCTCCTGTCGATCCTTGATCTCCACTGGGACCTCTGCAAAAGTCTCCCCATCATCAATGTCCAGCTCTACATGGTCATTGATATGTGTCGGGTCGTGCACGTATCTCCTCAGCTGGGATACATGGAAAACGTCGTGCACCCGGTGCAACTGAGATGGTAGAGCCAGGCGATAATCCACCTCGCCAATCCAGCTGAGGACCTTGAATGGTACGATGAAGCGTGGAGACAACTTTCCGCCTCGTCCAAATATCTGTAATCCCCGTCGAGGTGAGACCCGCAAGAAGACGTGGTCTCCATCCTCGAACTCTAGTGGGATCCGCCTCCTGTCAGCATAAGACTTCTGCCGGCTCTGAGCTGTCCTCATCCTCTCCTAGATGACCTGGACCTTCTCTGTCATGGCCTAGACCATCTCTGGTCCCACAAGTGCTGACTCCCCAGGGTCTATCTAGCACAGAGGAGATCTGCAAGTTCGGCCGTACAACGCCTTGTATGGTGCCATCTCGATGGTGGAGTGGTAGCTGTTGTTGTACGCGAACTCCACCAAGGGTAGGTGGTCCTCCCAGATGCGACCAAAGTCAAGGACATATGCGCGGAGAATGTCCTCGAGAGTCTGAATGGTCCTCTCCATCTGACCATCTGTCTGAGGGTGAAAGGCGGTGCTCAGACGTAGCTGCGTCCCGAATGCCTCCTGCAACCCCTTCTAAAGCTGGGATGTAAAGCGAGCATCTCGATCGGAGACGATAGATGATGGCAGACCATGAAGCCGTACAATCTTCTGAACGTAGAGGCGTCCCAAGCTCTCCACTGAGACCTGCTCTCTGATGGGTAAGAAGTGAGCCGATATGGTGAGTCAGTCGACAATCACCCAAATGGAGTCATGACCTCTGGAAGTGCGTGGAAGTCCAGTTACGAAGTCCATAGATATTTCACCCCACATCCACTCCGGGACCTCCAAGGCCTGTACCAATCCTGCTGGTACCTGGTGCTCTGCCTTCACCTGCTGGCAGGTGAGGCATCGAGAAACGAACTCTACCACAACCTTCTTCATACCCGGCCACCAGTGCTATCGTCTGAGGTCCTAGTACATATTCGGAACTCCTGGATGTACCGCTAAAGGGGATGTGTGAAACTCTCTCAGCACCTCCTCCCATAAAGCAACTGGTACCAAGGTACGTCCTCTGAAAAGGACGTAGTGCTCTCCTCCTAAAGAGAAACCATCAGGTGCCTGTCCTGAGGATATCTGCGCACGCCACGTCTCACAGTCGACATCCCCACGTTGTGCCTCTCTGACCTGCCACAGTAGTGGTGGAGTGACTGTGAGTGACTGAAGAAAGGATGCTCCATCGCTATCCACGAAGGATATCTGCAAATCAGCTAGCTGCTCTGTCGCCTCCCCGAGTAGATGAAAGATAAGAGCGATGGTCAACCTCTATCTCAGCTCCTGGAAGCCCTGCTGACATCTGTCTGACCACACGAAGGGTTGCCCCTTCTTCCTTAACGTTCTTCAAACCTGCAAAGATTTTTTCCTTTGCCGAAAAGAGAAATCTGGTCTCATCCCCTGGATGAACCACGTTCCTTGCCTAATACTGTAAATCCGGTCATGAACAGTTAAATCATGCCATGGATGACATCATAAGGCCTCGACGCTGCTGCCAAGAGATCCAACTGTTACTCTCGCCTCCATGGTTGAGTCACACTGTCGGCATCAGTGTGTGGTCACTGGGTCTCCTCCAGTAGGAATCTCGTATGTGAGGGTCAATTCAACAGTTTTTAACTTGAACCTCTTAGTATTAACATACAAAAGACAAGAAAGAAAATTTCACTATTGAAAGAGTCTTATATTACATCATCCCAAAGTACAAGGACGCAAAGCAGCACAAACAACGAAGCTCGAGGAATTATGAAAAAAGGCCTCCATGCTTGGAGCTAGTCCTGCACTTGTCCACCCGCTTCCGGAGCTCCATGATCATAAGCTTCAGCTACCTGAAGTTGTGCTCTCCCCTGTGTTCGGGGTGGACCTCCTGGTGGTGGTGGTGGTGGTAGAGCCTCAAAATGTCGTCCACCACCTGCCACTCGACCAGCTCCTCGACCTCGTCCGCCTGCTCCCTGCAGACCGCCACGGTCGAACCTATGCATCTGCCTGAGTGGTTCCTCAACCGTCTGCTGCCCCTATGCATGGCGGGTCGGGTAGTCACGAGCCAAGTGGCCCTGCCCGCCGCATGCATATCACTTTCTTCCACTCATAAGAATGGTTCTGTTGCGTGTGCCCCGCACCTCCGAGCCAGTATCATGTGGTCGTCCGCCTGATGTCCTAGTCTGCTTGGACCTCTGCGACATCTGTCTACTACCGGCTGCAGAAGACTCTGCTACGTGTCGCCCTGCGGTAGGTCTTGCCGCTGGTATAGACTCAGCAAGAAAGCTCTCGATGAGAATAGCTCTCTCCAGTACCCCTACCTGTGTTGGAATGCTGAGGGAGATCAGTGATGCCCTGATCTCATGCCTCAATCCCTGCTCGAAGGTCCGGGCCCAGAAGAATGGGTCTCGTACCATGTCCGTCGAGAAGCGTGAGAGATCAGTAAATCTCACCGAGTACTGGGTGACTGTCAAGCTACCGTGTCGCTGTTGTAGTATCTCCTGTATGCGCACTGCATAGAGGGTGGCCGGGACGAACTTCGAGCGGAAGAGGCTCTCAAAGTCCGCCTAGCGGAGAGATGCCTCATCGTGCACCTGGAGCATCAAGCTCCATCATCTGCATGCTGCGGCATGCAGGAGACTCGCTGCAAGGATCACCAGGAGGTCTGATGGTGTCCCTACCAAATGGAAAACTCGTACAACTACATCCAGCCAATCCTCGGCTGCCTGGGGGTCCGTCTCCCCGTGGAACCTGGGCGGTCGCTGATGCTAGAACACGTCCAGTGCACTAAGGTGACATGCATCGTCAGTGGCTGGGGCTGGAAGCATCGGTGGCTCGGCGGGTAGAGGTACCGCCGGTGCCTTCGCGGTAATAGGGCCCTACACCGAGGCCTCGTCACTCAGTGGGCTACAGTCACACACGAAACTCGGAACCCTAGCTGGCTGCCGTCGTGGGGCCATCCTGAAAAGAAACAGGTGTGCCCTGGTTAAACAGTATACCTGGTGAGCTGACACATAGTAATCACAAAGAAAACTTGAAACACACATGCAATCAATGTTTTCGTACATTGAGTCGGAAATCAGAAGTCAGGGTCCTGGTGTACGGATACGTCGGCCACCGCACCAACACTGGACTCCCTGGACTGATAACCACACTCAATACTCTTATCACTATTTCTTCACATAGAAAAAGATCAGAGTCCTGAGTTCTACGGTAGAACCGAACTCCTTTGATACCAATTTGTCATGACCCGTCCTCGGGGGCCATTCCATGACTACCCCAAGCCCGCCTTCCATAGGCCAGGGGCTGGCGACTAGCACCAAGGCGTAATTCCCGAAAAAAATGGAAGGCATTGCCTTTTGTAAAGTAAAAAAACACATAGAGTAAGCAAGCAGAAGTAAACACTAAGTAATAACTGGGTACAAAAGTAAGTGCATAAAAGTAAGTGGGCCAGTATAAAAACCCAAACTGAAAGTAAAGTACAACTAGAAAGGGAAAACATCAACTGAAAGTAAAGCTCCAACGTCGAGTTGTCCACTGGAAGTCCCACCAGAAGGGTGGGTACAGATAGTCTCCACAGCACCACGGGTCCAGTCGTCTGCTCCGTGTACGTCCCGCCTAGTGGTCCACCTCTAGGTACCGTCTCGCTCTACAAGCCTCAACCACGATCAGTGCTATCCGTCGTCTGCAACCAACACAATGTAGTGCGGGCATAGCCCGTGCACGGGTGAGTATAATCTACTCAGTAGGGACCCCGAGACCCCCAAAGGTCTCCCAAAATCCATAGAGGATAATCCACAAGGAAAGATACAATCACGAAGTAACATCTGAAACTACTTAGGTATATTCCCATACATATACCTAAGTCATAAATTTATTTCCAACATCCGAGCCCAAGTACAACCCATTCCACACAGGAAACATAACTCGTTCCACATAGTAATTCAAAACCCAATCCACACAGGAAAGCATAACGTAATCCACACAGGATATCAAGTCAATATTATCGAAGATAATATTGAAATTCAAGACTCATCTCAAAAGGTATACTTCTTCGTAAGACGATAGAGATGATCAGGTGTAGCCACTGATTCATCTAAGTCGTCGGACCCACACAGGATCAATAGGTACTAACCCCCACAATGACCCACACAGGATCGATAGGTAACTAACCCCCGCAATGACCCACAAAGGATCGATAGGTAACTAACCCCCGCAATGACCCACACAGGATCAGACCCACACAGGATCTCTAGGCGCTAGCCCACACAAGACCGTTGAGCGCTGACCCACACAGGATCTGACCCACACAGGATCGGTAGCACCGACCCACGTAGGATTTCTGATTGATGTAGTCGTTGTCGTTGAATCCATGGAGGATTTCTGTACAGTCTTCATTGGCGTCGTAGTCGCAGCCAGCTCTAGGGTTCCCGTACACAGCAAGCTCGTTCAGGAGGGTCCGCTCCACGAGCCGAGGGGCTGATACATCAACTGACACATAGTCCGGAGTTGATGTGTCCAAAAGTTCGGTATCTTAAACAGGAACTCAACGCGATAGACGGCGCGTCGATCGGACGCCCGGTCTGAGAGTTATTGGCTTTTTCGTCTGAGGGGCCCAGTTGGTTTTAAGTCAAAACCAACCTGAACATACTCCAACTACGTCCAAACCTTGATCGGAGTAAGCCAAAAGGTTTGTCTCACTAAGAGGAATCCAAAAAATTTGACATCACGTCATTCGGACATCTAGAGCTCAAGTTATAAGTGTTTCCGCTCTGAGGGCCCGGTTGGTTTCATGTTCGAACCAACCCGGTCGAACCCAAAGTACCCCTAAACCTTGAGTGTGATATATCTAAATGACCATTTCGATCCAAGGATCACATCTCCACTGACGGTGCGTTTATCGGAGGTCTGTAGCCCAAGTTATGGGAAAAAGACTGAAAGAGGTCTGGAAGTGGGGGTTTCGGGCCCGAACCGATCCAGCCCGAGACCCCCTAGGTCGGCTGGAACAGGGTCGACCCGACCCGGGTCCGGGTCCGACCCGCTTGGGTGCGGCCAAGCCCGGCTGGTGCGGCCCAGCCTGGCCTGGAGGACCGGCTTGCCATCTCGGCCCGGCGCGCTGGCGCTGGCCAGGTGGCTCGGCAGAAACGGTCGAGCATTTGGGGTGCGGGGGGGGGGGGGGGGGGGCACTGCCCCCCGCATGATCTTAACTGCGGCCCCCATATGGGGGGCCGCTCTTGTCTGGCCAGCTTGGGGTCTTAACCCCCGACTCCTCCTCTGACCGGTCGGCCTGCTCCGGCCGGCCGTCTGCTGCCGCCACGGGACCGGCGCTGGACGATCCCCCTGCTCCTACACTGGCGGCCGAAATCCTAGCCGTCGCTCCCTACTCCGCCGCGGCCTATGGCCGCGGCCTTGGTCCGTCCGGCACGGCGCGATGGTGTCGCGCCCCTCCGCCGCGGCCCCGCTCTCTCCGTGGTGCCTTCGGGGTTCTTCGGCGCGGCGCGACGGCGCCGCACATTCCTTTCCGCATGACCCCACGTGGTCCTGTTGCACCATGCCGCTTTCCTTCAAACCTAAACAACACAACATACAAGGGAGGAGGGTCGGCCGTGTTTGTGCGGTTCGTCCCCCTCCCGTTAATCGATAGCAAGGTGTCCAAATGAAATGAGGAACGACGATGGAAGAATTCACGAATAATAACAACAATAAAATCCCCTACCTCATCGAATTCGTTGAGCGAGGGTTCATCGTGGAATTTATCATCGTGGAAGAAGGTGTCGTGGAAGGAGAGGTTCGTTGGCGTCGCGGTACACGATGTCGCATAGTCGATCTCCAAGGATTTGGCGTTCTTCATCGGAGATCGGTGCGTTTTTCACATTCTTTGCGTTCTTCGCGTTCTTCGACGAAGAATATGAAGATCTTCAAGCCTCCCCTTTTTCTCCCAATCCCCACTCAACACAACTAGTCCAACCAAAAATAAAATAAGTTCTTCACTTATTTTATTATCATGACTTGTGTTTTAAAAATTCAAAAATTGAATTTAAACCACTTAATGAAAAGTTTTCATTAAAAGAGGGGTAAGGGGGGTTATGGAAAATGAAAGGGTGGGGTTTGTGTGGGACCCACCGCCCTCATAACCTCTCTTGGGTGGTTACCCAACTTCCACCCAAAGGTTAACCACTTAGTAAAAATAAAAATTGAAGCTCAATTTTTATTTTTTACTTCCACAATTTTTAAAAACTCCTCCTGTGTAAACGCAACTCTGGAAAAGGTGTTCCTAAGAAATTACCGGCGCTGCGAATTCAACGGTGCCCTCAGAATTCGATTCTGAGCACTGTTTCAAAAGTTAGGAAAACTCGTTCGTTCGTTCACTGAACGTACTCGAGCTAAACTTCAGATAAAAATTCCGGGCACACCGGGCCTCGGAATGAAGTGTCGTCAGAAACCGCATTCTTTTAAAATCTGAAAGAAAATTAAGAAAAAATTTCCCTTGAATTTTACGGGTCTTTACAAACTTTCTAACCACTCATTTCTCATTTTTATTTCTTTATGTGATCTTATTCTTCCTGAAATTCCATTACACCATATTAAATTGATAAAATATGTTTAATTATCGTAATGATAGATTGTTATAATTATGGTAAAGAATCAACCACCTTTCCCTTTTCTACTTAGAAAAGGAAACTATTATTCATGAATTGTGCAGAGTATTGCCTCCATGATGCAACATGTTTCATTTTCCTTTTCCACCATACATGACTGCTAATAATAGGGAATTTAATAAATATGTATGATATTTATAACATATTTTATATTTTGAAATGATAAACCATATTACTTATTTACCATATTCTATGGAAAATAAAACAAATATCCATGTGTACATGTGGACTACTGCCTCCATGGAATGATTGATTTCCATTTTTCATTTCATGACCACCTCACAAGGATGGGATTGATAATTTTTAAGTGGATAAATATTATTCTTATGAAATTATTAATTATTTTAAATACAAATTATAAAATCTATTAATAATATGAAGAATACACAATCGTGGTAAATTCAATCCTCCAAAAGATTATTCTAAGAGAAACAACTATTCTATGAAATAACATTATCTAGGTTGTATTATTCTTATTATTAATTATTATCTTGAAATATCAAACTAATGGAAACTAAATAAAATCAATATATTTTGGTATAATGATATTACAACTAGATCACTTCATTATCATCCATTAATTATGGTATGTTCTTATTTTGGTTGGTTTAACCACCAACTTGAATGATTTTATAAATATATTTCATCGATGACTATAAGAAATATATTTTTTGTAATACATTATATAAATAAGTAAATAATTTGTTTTTTTTTCATATAATGTTAAAATTATTATTAAACACATTGCTTAATAAAACACATTTCCTTCAATAATAATCATTGATACCTGATCATTGTTGATTTCATCTTCTTGTTTTGTAACCAAAAAAACCATGGGATGAAATTACACCTTTATAAATATCATTTAAAATATATTAAAGGTCCTTTATTGGTCTTTTAATTATGATCATTCAATCTAAAATGAACTATAATAATATTTTTATGAAACTATTTCAAAATTATAAAGATTACTTACACCCAATATTGAAAAGACATAAAGAAAAATATTTTGGAATTTATATAAAGATGACTATATATGGGGAGTATGAATGAAAATGGATATTATTAATTATTTTTATTAATATAATCATATATATATATATATATATATATATTTGATACTTGAGGTTACAGTAAGTTCATGGGAGTCAGGACAAGAAGAAAGAGTTTTCGTGGTTTCAATTTTGATTCTTTGAGACATAATACATTTTATACACTATGTTTTTTAAGGTGTACTTAAATACCATAAATATATTTTTTATCATTATTTTTTAATTTAATGGTATTTATCAGCTATATATTTTTCCCTTATTCAAGCATTTATCAATTCAGTTATTTTCCCAGTAGTAAGAATTTTTAGAAACTCAACTTTCACTTATTGAGTTATGATCATTATCTGGAAGTTATTTTATATAATTTGGGTGCATTATGACCTTTTATAATATAATGAGGTATTATCTAATTGATTTATATGGATATAAATTCCTACCACATAAACCCTTTGAAAAATACTTGTCACTTCTCAACATATGTTTTCTATGAAAAATATTCATAACATTAATCACTTTCATTGAGTTATATTGTATCAAATTGAACTTTTATTTTCCAATATAGGGTTGTCCCACCATATTATTTTATTATATGGTATTTTATCATAATATTTTCTAAAATGGATTTTTAATTCAGAGAATATTTTATTTCCATTTTTACAATGTGATTTTTCAGTAATGTTAATTTCAATGTATTAAAATCATACCTTTCATAATCAAATTTTTTATCCTTGGCTCCATATTTCCTATAGAAAAAAATATGTTATTTTCAAGTATCCATTATTTGAGATTATTTTAAAAATTAAATGTTTCAAAAATAATTCACTACACCTTTTCACAAGATAAAATTTAATGTGAATTTTAATTTTGTATTTTAGGGAAATGATAAAAATGTTTTCTAAAAGATTTTTTATGTTTTTACCTTAAATTTACTTTTCATATTAAAATTGATTTAAAATCATGGGATATAAGTTACATGATTTATTATCTATTGTATATATAATTTAGGGGATTTAACTCATGGTATAAAATAATTATATTCTTGATCCCATTTTTTGTGGTACTATTAAATGAATTCTTCAATATGTGTGTTTTTCATATTTTTAGAAAACCCTCTAATATCCCTATATTACACTAGGGATACATTATTTTGAATCAAATAATATTATTTATATAGATAGCTTGTGTAATTTTCTTTTGTATTAAAGATATGATCAACCACATCCTTTGTCATCCATAACCATGTGTCATGAATAGTCATAACTTTTCTTCCAATACCATTGCTTTATGATTACCCTAATTTACATTAAATTGAGTGAAAGTGTTCCACCAAGATTCCATATGTTAATTAATTGGAGAAAGTATTGACTTAACCATAAATTATTACTCCATGTGATTTTAGGATGAGGTATTCTTATATAGAAAGCGATTCCATTTACTATTTGAGGAACTATTGAAAATCTGTATATTTCTCATTATGATACGAATGTTTATTGACTAGTTATGTATGTTTAATATGTAAATTTTAACCATCCACATCTATTATCTTGGTGGGTTATAGTTATATTTTATCTTTTATTGAAAAGTATAAAAATATTGGCATTCAAAATATTGTTATTCCAATACTGATGATTATTGGAAAAGTTGAATATGTATATTTTACTCATTATCTCATATGATGAATGCATTGGAACTAAAAAGTAAGGGATGGGACCTAGAATTATTTATCCCCTCAATTCATTGGAAGGTCTCATGATACAAACTTGTTTGGGTTTTTGGGGTATGCCAACCCAATTTAGAATTTTTTTCATAACTGTTGTCTAAATGAAAATAATGATGTCTTAACAGAGGAGTTAATGGTGAGATCAATATGTTAAAAAAATCACTCCATAAACCAAATTTTAATAATTATTTTCCATGTTTTCATTTAATATTCATTTAAATAGGTTGATATTATATTCTCTTAGATCCAGTTGATTACAATATTCTGTTAATTACTTTTTCCTACCATAATATTTATGCCATGAATGCCTCAGTTGTATTTTTTTAATTATTGATAATTTTTATCACCCCTTATTATGTATTAATTTACCAATATTATGAATAAAATTATTACACGCGATATATTTTGTAGGATAGATTGTGTGGAGAGATTGTGGGAGGTGCTGAAGAATTAATATGGATTAATTAGTTTCTTATATAGTGAAAGAGGTTTAATAGTTGAGAAAGACATGAGATTTATTATTTTTCAATTTTTCTTAATTCCATAAATCTCTAAACCTAATAGGTACTGGGAATTTATTTATCATTATATTTTTTTCATACCAGCTAAATATTTGATAGTTATGTCTGAGAATCTGTAGTTGTTATCAATACAAGTATGTAAAGTTTTTTTATAGGACTAGGCTCAAGAGTGTAGATTTTGGGGATCACTGTTGGTATTTGGGTCGAGTTTAGAAAACATTAGAGGTTAGGATGCCTATTCAGTATAATTTAATGGATTATAAGTTAATTTTAATCCTAATTTGAAAGGTATAGATAAGCCTTTAGGTAAATTGTAATAATACTACATATTTTAGTGTTTAGTATAAGAATACTTTACTAAAAACCCTGGGTAAAATTCCAAGAAAGAATTTTGTTTATAGGATATCATCATGATACTTTGATAAAGTTGATACTATGTGGTTCTACTAGAAATGAAATCTATTTCTGGATACAACAAGTTCATGTAGGCTCTAACATAGATGTACCTAGGGGTAATAACCCTGAAAAAAGAGGAATGGGTATTAACATGATTGACCCATGGTGCATGTCAAAGATAACTAAATACACCCCAAGTCTGACACTCCTAGTGGATATTATTTAGTTAATCACATTCTATTGTTAACCAGTATAAAATATTCAAGTATTATGTTAACTAATTAAGTTATAGACCATTATAGAAAAATGAATACGGATAACCTAGGATAGAACATAGTTATAGGTTGAACTCAAAATATCACATGTTATAGACAAGGGTTTCATAGGGGAATAAATAATCATATTTATGTTTTCATATTCATATTTTGGATATTATAAATTCTATTTTGGGTTTAGTATTTGGTTAAAACATGACCATGAAGATAAAACTAAGAAAGTTTTGTATCTTGAAACCATTATATCATTTCACTGAATAAGGAAACATAAATGAATTGTTGAAAAATTTATTATATACCTATTATGATAGATAAAGTGGGTTTTATTGTATTACTATAGGTAGTGAGATCGATATTTTTATCAAAATTAAATCTTGAATAATTTTTATATTTTCATTAGTGAGTGATTTTTGTTGATGATATTAGAGTATAATTAAAATTTTTTGAGGATTATGAAAAATGTATTAGGATTTTTATTAAGTAGTTTTTTATTAATGTTTTGAAACATATATGAAATATTACAAATAAAAGAAAAAAGTGATTATTTGAAACATGTATGTTGTTATGGAAACTATTGATGGACATATGATCTCGGTGTGAATAACCCTTAGGTTTAAAATGATTATTGATTTTGTGAAAAGTAAGGTAGGTAGTATTTATTTTCTTAAAATTGATTATTTATATAATAAATAAGTCATCCACATTATTTTTGATGAATTCTATCTAATTTTTTGGATTATGATACATATTGACTACTCTGTGAAATTATGAACTAGATATTGTAGATAAGAGTTAATTTTCGGTGGAATAAATGATTTCACTATTGTCTAATGTACTTGAGATTTAGATGGTTTTGGGAAAGGTATATTTTAGATAATGAATTTTTTTGTTATATGCATATCTCTATATTTATTTGTATGAATGATTAATATTGTTTGATAAATTATAATTAACTTAATCAGGCCTAAGATATTATGGTAGATTCCATATTAGATGTTACATACAAAATGATAAAAATGTTAAGAATACCCTCACCTAATTCCATCAATGAGTGAAAATTAATATTGGGAGGATGCAATTTATTTAAGGTGGGATAATGTAACATGATATGATTTTAATATATTATTACCCTCCAAAAAGTCGTTGTATTTTATAACATACACTACACACAACATTAAACTTAAGAAAAATTGTGATATATTTAGATAAAATTAAAATACAATAATATGACTCTTAAAAGAAAGTTATTGAATTAATATGAATGAATAAGATTAAAAAAAATTAAAATATTTATATAAAATAATATAATTGTTTTATTTAATACCTATGAAATTAAATTGATATAAATAAAACAACCAATACAACCATTTTACATTTAGAAATGTATTTTTATGAATATATCATTTTTATGTTATATACACTTCTATTACAAGAAATATGTAAATAAAAATGATAAAATATATTTTATATGAATAATATATCATTACTTATTGAATTAGTAAATTATAGTTAATACTAATGAGAATGGATAATATTATAATAGGGATATTTTCTTATAAAAACAATTTTCATTATATATAATAATTTTTTTATAAGTTAAATTTATAAATTTTATAATTGAAATAAAAATAAATGAACATTATTTTTTGATTCATTCTATTAATATTTTTATTAAAAAAAATTGGTATTTTTATGGAAAGATTGATTTTAAGGTGAACAGTGTAATTTTCAGTTTTTTTAGATACCGTTATTTAATGACAATATTTGTATAAAAGAATGTCAATCAAATTTTTCGAACATTTTTCTGAAAAAATATTATTTTTATAACTTAAATTATAAATCTAAAAATATTGGTTCTAGTTTACCAACTAATATATAATATTCTAGAACTTATGTGATATTTTTAATAAATTATTTTTAATATATTATACATTATGTGTTGAAAATTATTTTTTATCACTTATATAGAACTAATCAAATAATATTAATTTCAGTTTATTATTTTTTAGGTCCAACTTTTTTAATAAGGAAAAAATTATTTTCAATCATAAAGAATAAATAAAGTTTTTAAAAACTAGATACCATGGTAATAATATATTTGCATTAATAGTGTTTAACCATGTGTAAAAGATAAAACATGTTAAAAAATGTGTTATAATTTGGGTTTGAGGAATTTATAAAACTTATATCCATTCCACTCCATTATTTGTCAATTTTTGGGAAACATTACATGATATTTACATCCCATTGTTGAATTTGGTTTTTTATTTACAAACACATCATTTTATTTAACTTATAAAAGATACAATCACATCCTCAATTACCGTACCATAAAAAACTACTTATTTTAGAAATAAATATTCCCAAAAATCTCCTAAAAATTTATATCCACATTAATATTGTTGTATTCATCTAAAATTACCATTTGTTAAAGGCTTAACACCCATTGCAAATGAGATAATCCAAGAAGTGGGGTATAAAATTTGAACCGCTCCATGATAATTTTTATTTACTTATGTGAACTTATTCTTCCACAAATTAAATAACACAACAATAAAATGATAAAATAAGTATCATTGTTATACTAGTATTTTATTATTTTGATATTACAAGCATTAACTACCTTTCCGTTTTCTTTTAAGCAAAAAAACCTTCATCTGTGTGTTATACAAGCTTCCACCTCAATGATACAACATGTTATGTTTTCCACACTAACATAAAAGTATGGTAATAATGGGTAACTTTATATATAAGTTTGATATTTATGGCATATTTCAAATTCTAAAATTATAAACCACATTTATCATTTTCTCTGTTCTATGGAAAATGAAATCATCATCCAAGTGTACATGTGGACACCCACATCCCTGGAAGGATTGATTTCCATTTTATTTTCATCATTTCCTAACATGGTTGTTTATGATAATGGGTTTAATGGATAAATATTATTCTTATGAAATTATTATTTTTTTTAATGAAAAATTAGAAACCCTAATAAGAACATGAACAAAAAACAATTGTGGTAAATTAAACAATACAAATGTGCATTCTAAGAGGAAGAAGTGGTTTATTTTTTTAATATTAAATAACATCATATAGGATATATTGATTGTATAATTATTTTAAATTATAATAAATCGCAATAATAAATAATAAATTAGAACATTAGTATTCTGTTATAACTATATAAATATTAAATCACTTCATAATAATCTATTAATTATGGGATGTTCTTGTTTGGGATGGTTTAACCACCTACATGAACAATGATATAATTTTATATCATGGATGAATATGTGAATTTAATTTCCAGTAATATTTGATATAGATTAGTAAATAATTTTTTTAATGAATGGTAACATTATTATTAAACACATTAAATAATAAAAGACCTTTTATCCATTAAGAATCATCTAAAGAAGATCATCTATGATTTCATCTTCATGGTTTTTAATGAAAAAAACATGGAATGAAATTATAATTTAAAAAAATATCATGTAAAAAATATTTAATTTCAATTAATGATATTTTAATTAGTAACTTTCTAAAAATAATGAATAAAAACACGAATTTTATGAAACTAGTTCAAAAAAATAAAGTCAACCAACAATTGATATTGAATATTGGTAAAAAACTATAATTCATATAGAAAATGATTATATTTTACGTGTATAAATGAAAATGGATATGGGTATGTTTATTAATTAAGTTATTAATATATAAATGTTTTTGATATTTGAGGATGAAGTAAATTCATGGAATTCATATAAGATGTATGGGTTTTTATGGTCTTAATTATGATCTATTAAGACATAATACATTTTGTGCATTATATTTTCTTTACATGGTCTTTTTATTACTCACGGATGTATTTTTTATATGAATTTTTTTATATATAAAAATTTACATGAAAAATAATTTTACCTTGTTCATATTTTTATTGATTCAGTTATTACCCAAAGAGAAATAATTTTTGGTAACTAAACTTTCATTAATTGAGTTATGGTCATTCTCTTAAGCCTATTTCTTGTAATATGAATAAATTCTACCATTTGATTTTATTATTTTTTATCCACTAATTTTTTTCCATGGGATATATATTCCCCCACATAAATCATATTATCAATGTTTCTCACTTATCGTGATATGTTTCCCATAAGGGATATTGGATACTAAAACCTCTTTCCTAGAGTTATAATGTTTCATCTTAATTAGTATTTATCCAAACATGGTTTCTATTACTAGAATACTTTATTATATGGTATTTAATAATCCTATTTGATAAAATTAAGTTTTAATTCAAAAATGTTTTTATTACTCTTTTTAAAATGTTTCTTTTCTGCAAGGGTAATTAAATGTATTAAAAAGGTTCCATTTATTATCAAATATTATACATTTGGGTCCACATCTCATATAGAAAAAAATTATTTCATCTAATTGATCCATTTTTTGGGATTATTTTTAAAATTAAAGGTTTTAAAAATAATTCTGTTTATATTTTTAAAAGTTAATTTTGAAAGTGATAGAGATGTTTTTATTATATATCAACATTAAAAATGTTTTCTATAAGATCTTTTAGGTTTTCACCTCCATTTTCAGTTTCATATTCAAAAGTATTTACTATAATGGGATTCATATTACATGATTTATTCTATAATAAATATATTTATTTATAATTTGGTGGATTGAACTCATGGTATCAATCCATTTGATTCTGGAACCCTTATTTTGTGATATCGTTTGAAGCATTAATTATCAAGGATGTTTTTATCTATATTAATATCCTTATATGTTTCCATTATTTAACTAAGGATATGTTCAATTTCCACTATAAACATTCATTATTTGAATATACTATTTAATGTTTTTTACTATCAAATATTAGATCCATCATTTTCTTTTTCTTTCCAAACCATCCCCTTTGAATAGACATACATTTTCTTCAAATTACTTTTCTTTTTGAATACCCAGTTTTCCATTCCTTTGATTGATATGGTGTTCATAAATATGTCTTATGTTGAATTTTAGGGAAACTATTGACATAAACATATTCCATCTCTCTATATATTTTTATATCATGGGATGATACATAGAAATAAATTCTATTTGATAACATGTAAACTATTGAATGTGCATATATTTTTTATTCTGATAAGTTTGTTTATTTATTACTATATAAAGCTGATTATGTAATGTTTATCAATCCAACTTCATTATCTAGATGGGTTATGATCATTATATCTCTTTTATTGGTATAAATAAAAGTATTAGTGTTTCTAATATTATTATTCCAATATAGATGATTATTGGAAAAGTTAATTTTGTATTGCTCAGCAGTTATCTCATATAATTAATGCATTGGACTTCAATAATTAATATGTGGGGATCAACATTATATACTCCCTCAATGAATTAGTAGGCCTCATAAGAAAATCATGGTTTTCTATTTTGTGTTTTCTCTCCCAATTTTGTAATATATCTTTACTATGGTCATGATAGCATGAATGATAAGTTATTTGAGGCCTTGATAGTAAGATCAAGATATCTGGAATATACATTTCATTATTATGAATTCAGTTATTATTATCTAGGTGATCTATATATTTTCATTGCTATCCATGGATTTATTATGCTCTTAGATTCATTTGATTATGTTATTGTGACGATTACTTATTATCTTCATAATTTTATTCCATTTTTATGCCATAATTTCCTATATTGTATTTTTCAATCATTTAGTTGTTGTTTTTACCCCATTTTGTTTCCATTTCCCTAGGTAATGAAGAAACATATTACAGATGGTATGCCTAACATGATATCATGTGGGGAGACTTTGTGGGATATTTTTAAGACTTATTAATGATTAATTAGTTTTTTTTAGAATGAAAAATATTAAAATAGTTGAGAAAGATATATTCCTTATAGTTTTTTAAGTTTTATAATTCCCTAAAGATATAAACATTAAAGATCTTAGAAAATTATGTAATAAAATATGTGTTTAGGTCATGTAATAATGGGATAGTTATATTAGGGAATCTATAGTCGGCATCAATTCTAGTATGTTATGTATACGTTTATGGCATAAATCATTAGATTGAGTGTATACACCCTTCGATTTAAACCAATTTAAAAAAATATTACATTCATTACACCCTAATATAGGTAAAAACTATTTTGGTCTAATTCTAATAATTGATAAAAAATAAAAAATACTACAATGTTACATCAACATAGTATTTAAAAATTTTATATATGTATAATGAAATAGATGAGAGGGGATACAGTTCGGCCTCCCCTTTTGGTTTTTTGAATGATAACAAATGAGATGGTAGATAATGGTTCAAGCAGTGTACTAGCCCATGGGTATGGTTGATGATGATGGAGGGGAGAGTTGAATTGGAGGAGGAAATGGAATATATGTCATAAATTTGTAAGAGGATAGGGGAGAACGATATTTTAGGTAGTGTCATAGATGAGGAGTGTAGGGAGAAATATTCTAAATTTTTTAAACAATTAAACATTTTTTATTAAAATCACTTCAAATAGAATTATTTTCGATCATTGTATAAAAAATGATACTGATCATATTTTTAAGGCGAGGTTTTTGAAACCGCTTCTAAAAAATAATGAAAATTTGTTTTTTATGGTTTAGTGGTGGTTTTATAAAACAATGTAAAAAATACATTAGAAGTTTATATAAATATTTTTTTACTTCAACACAAATAATAATGTTGTTAATTACACCACATCCTGATTTTTATTTAGTGTATATTTTTATCAATACCTTTTTATGACTAATGTTTTATAGACATAATGAATTTTAAAATTTGGTCACATAATATGTAACAAAATGTGAAACCATAACCTAAAATCCTTTTAGTGTTCTTCCAAAACTCATTCTGGATCACTATCATTATATTCACAATGTTCATAAATAAAACATTATAGGAAAATTAATCCTCATCAATAGAACCACTAAGTGTGACCCAATAAGACTTTCCAGAATTGAAAACAACTATATATTATCCAATATATAATTATAATAAAAAAGAGTCCTTTAGAAAAGAATTGATTCTACTCAAAATATAATGGAGTCTAGCATGATCTCATCCAAACCCAGGTACATTCATACATATGTCCACCTCTCATAGAACATATATCTTACATAAACATATAATATATTTATAAAATACAATAAGTTACCATGACACACATAATATTTAAATCTCAAATAAACTATCATATGTTCTTGATTCTCTGATTAAGGATTAATTAAAATTTATGAACACATTGATGTTTTCTGGGGCACAGATGAAGCATCGAGTGGAATCCTAATTTTATTAATCCTAAAATTAAATATGTAAAACCACATTATATGTATAATGATCCTCATAATGTTAGAGAAAAAATAATTAATAATTAATTTAAAATTAATTCATATATAATTAACTCAGTTGTGGTATTATTCTTGATCAATTCATAGATGTCAGCACTCAATTATGTTATATTTGTGTTAGAGAATATAATATAGCATCTCATTATATTAATTTATATGTACTCTATAAAGCTCCAAATAAATTTCTTGATCTCATAGGTGTTATAGTGAGATGAAAAACATCTTAACGACATGCATTGTTGATCATAATAGGAATATTTTGATTTTTCTCTTGGATTCTAAAAGATAGGGGAATAAAAAAACTTTCTTTGGGGATTAAAGTAATATTGTATGAATCCTATTGTTTCTATAATTTCTATATTATAAAATGATATTAATTTCAATATTTTCTTAGATTTAAAAATATATTTTCATAAATACCCATATCCATTTATTTTATCCAAGGCATACCCCATGTCACATATAATGAAAATAATAACATTATAATTTTCTAATGTGTCATGTGTTTCTTAAATATTAAATAATAAATTGATAAATTAATATTTATTTAAATTATATTAAAGTACTATATATGTTCCATTGGATCAGTAAACATCATCGATATTCTCCCATAAAATTTATCAATTCATGAATAAAAAATTATATTTTTTGATAAAATAATATAAATATTATAATCACCAAAATTGAGAATATAATTTTTTTAATATATATATTCATGTAAATTGAATAAAACATTTATTTCCAAATATTCATTGAACATGTTAATAAATAAATATTATATACATAAAAATATCAATAAATAATAATTATATAAAATTTAACTCACATATTCTAAACCTAAATATATCAAGATTGAACATAATAATAAACATAAATTGAATACATATTAATCCATAACATTGAAATAAATTAATTCTTAAACATAAATTCAATAGAATATAATTAAATTATTGATAAAATTAATGTGTTACTATATTGGCCACTTTCTCACTGGAAATAGGTAGAACATACCTTAAGTCAAGGATTAGAGTCAAATAACACAACACAATGCCCATATAGAAAACATTTAGTGTATAAACAATAATAACATTCTTAATAAATATACTATATAATATAATCTATTTGTCAGCTGATATCTCATCAACTAGGATGCATACCCTATATGATTGATTTATCATTATTTGAATTTCTAAAATGATCTTTTTTTAAAACTAAAGTGGCCAAAAAAAATTGTAAGATACCTCCATCTTAATAAATTAAGAAGGCACATCATCTCCCAATATCTCAAAAGGGACAAGTCCCTTATTTAACATTCAATTAATACCATATCGCTTATGATGAATCCAAAACATGATACCTCATTGTGGTCAAATGTTGTCATATTTTCTCACCATGTATAAAATTTAATAATTCATGATACAAATTAATAATGATCTCATGTATAAGGACCAATACAAATTCTTATATTTAGAATATATAATGAAAAATATAACATGTGTCATCACTATTTGAGGATATGTCCTCTTGAAATCCCTTCATGGAGATCATGAAGTCCCAAATTCATGAGATTAAGTCTCAATGCTTATAGTCTCCCTCCAGTTGATAATTATACATCAAATATGTCCCATAATACTTATGTATCTTGACTATAAGACATATTATTTAATAATATTGTCCTAAATAACTAGGTTATCATTATTGAGGAAAGTAGTAATAACCCTTTGAGTTTGAAAATTTTCCAACGACATTATCACAATATTAATGTATAGAATAATTATCACTATGAAATTATATAATATAATCCCCCTCTGAGAAAACTCTAGGGCCCAGAAATAATATAAAAATGGAAGGAAGGAGTTTTACAAATATTAATAATTAATATAAATCAAAAGACTCTAGAAATATCTTAGACTATTAACTAGACCCTAAACCCACCCTCATGTTGGATAATAGGTATGAAATAATATTACCTTCCTTAAAAATATGTGAACAAAAAAAATTAATTTTCTCACAAAACTCCATGAATCCTCCCATGTCATCAACATCCTCTAGGAGGGTGGGAAGATATTAATCTAGATGGCATGAAAAGGGAAAGTAAAGTAGATCTCAATAGATATGTTTCTCCAATTATTAAACCATGGAATTTGGATCTATAAAATTAATCATCATAGCTTAGCCTCATAAGAAATAACTATTTCATAATAATTATAAAAAAAGAGAGATATCTTCTATTAGAGTTCCTAAGGATACCAAAAAAACAAGGTGGTATTCGATTTCCTCTTGATTCTCTGTCTATATTGATCTCAATATAACCTGTAATATGGGTTTTAATAAAATATTTAATAATCCATTATAATTTTTATACCAACCTTTGATATCTAGATTTTTAAATATTGAATTGTAATAAACCAACCCGGGTCAACTAGACAAGTCGCCATGAATTTTCACTACACGGTGAAGAAAAACATAGAGGTAATAACATGACTCATGATAAACCTAATTAAGAGGAAAGAATTGGGAGCATAGCATAAGAAATAGAATATATCCATGAGATCTAAAAATATAAGCATAAGAGGCTAAAATATAATGGTAAAACATTACAAGTCTAAAAAAGTCCCTCTATGACCATACATCAACACCAAACTATCTCGAAATAAAGGAGACAACAAACAAGGGAAGCTAACATGATACCCAATGACATTAACTTTTGCTGAGTACTGAAAAAATATCTAACAAAACCCCTAGTAAAAAAATTAATTTGTGAGAAAATTTACCAATAGGATACCACCATGGAATTTATACAAGTAGTTATATCAACAATGATTTAGCAATAAATTTAAAACAAATCCAGTTTATAATGAATTTTCTTAAAATAAAACCATTTTATAAAAAATTACTTGGGTGTTTATAAAATAAATAATTATTCACCATAAATAGTAATATATTAGGTATTATGGAAATTATTAAGGAACCATGGATGCACTATAAGATAATCACATGTGAAAATGGCTTGGAAAGTACCATCATGTGATAAACCAATAATAAATGTCAATGAACACAGTTCAGGATATAACCTATTGGTATTAATGCAAACATAAAATAAAAGTCTCAATCCATTCATAAGGTGTATCTAAATAATATAACATCTAGTGGAATTAGACTCACTAATGTGACATAAAACCTCTTGTGGAATTTCATACACATAGTAAAAATACTATTTCTCGATGCACACATGGTCACTGAATCAGATATGTTTATGAAATTCCATTTAAAAACCATGGTCACATTCAATGAAACGTTTTTAAATAAAATAAATTATTATTTAATACGTGAAGACCCATTTAAAAACTAGAAATATAACTTATATCATTTAATCAAACACTTGGTGTGCACATAACACTTTTTAAATAAAGCCCATTTAAAAACATTAATACCTTCCAAGAAAACCATTCCAATGTTTGTTCATGTTTTTTTATTGAATAAACCAAATTAATTAATAAAAAAATATACAAATTCAATAATTTAACCCTTATGTAGAGACACCAACCTCAAGAATATAGGAAATGTAGTCATCTTTGACATCGATGTTAGGAAATTAGATGATAAATCTCTAAAAGAAAAATCATGAGCGAAAACTAAAAAAATCAATTAAAAAAAACTAATAACAATATCATCCATAAACATAGCCATGTCCACTTTTTCAATAAATGAAAATTAAGAATATGAATTTCTACTTACTAGGTAGAAGTGACTCAATTTCTACGGGGATATAATAAAAATGTATTTATTTAGAAGGAAGGAGATCACCCAAAATTTCCCAAAGTCACCCTAAGGTTTGAAAGGGAAGTGTATACATAGAATGAGGGAAGATTCATGTGTTAATCTTAATAAAAATTACAGGAGTATTAAAATTGATGATCTGAATCCATTTTACAATATGAATTCCCTGAAATAAAAAATACATAGAAAAAGGAAACGCCTTGGGATAAAATACCCATAATCGATGATTTCATGATGTGTAACAATTTCATTGATTTTATTTATTCATTATCTAAACCATTTTAATATAATATACCCCATTATAGATTCATTCCATGAATCAAAATAATATCATGAATTTTTCCTGTATCTTACAACTAGAACAGATTCTGTAAAAAACACTTAACAACCTCCATCTCAATAGAGACCCAAAGAAAACCCTCTAAAATGTTTGAAATATTAATACAAAAATCATTTAATTAAATAAACCCAAAAAAATTTTATCAATAAAATGGTAAAGAGATACATAAAATAAGGCAATGGGATGTTTTAATTCCTCCCACTATACAATCTTTATATCCCTTGAAAATCCTTAAGATGTTTGAGTAAAAAATATGAAGTCTACTGCGACCTTATCAAAAATTACCACTCCAACATCATGTGGTTATCCAATCCACACAATCATAATACATTGATGAAAGGATTTTTTTTAACATGTAGTACCTTCTCTTGGTGATCCATAGTAATAACATGTTTCATAAAAATAGTGGTGTCAGGATCATGATCAATATCATTCCACTCAATCACATGGGAAAGAATTGGTTGATACGTAATTAGCTAAGAAAAATGAAACAAATCATTGATTGAATTTAGAAAATATGTAAAGTAAAAATGATATTCCACCTTTATGATATTATTCAACGTCTCAAATGGGCCAATAAACCATGCTACCAACAAGCCCTACTTACCCAACTAATGATGTCCCAAGTGAGGTTAAACTCTTAGAAAACCCCAATTACCAACCTCAAACTCTAAAAGTTGATGATAGTGATCCATATATTATTTTTGATTAATGTGTGATGATATAAATAACTTCCATTACAAATTACCATTTTCAATCATCTCCTGAAGAGGACTCAGTGCAACCATGGACCGTTCTCCAAGATCGTCCCAACATAAGACGGATCGATAAGGCCACCCTTATAATTCATTAAAGGTTTCAATTTTAATCGAATCCTGATAACAATTATTTTAGGAAAAATAAACCAGATAAAATTACATTTCCCATTAACCATAGAAATTAATAACACATGCCCGGAGTATATCATCAATAACCTAGATAGCCATCTATGTATGCCCATCCATGTATGAATGACATAATATACTCAATTTGAACTGGTAACCCATTTCCTATTTCAAACCATTTCAAAAGAAAAATGTAAAATGTGGGTCCCTATCATAAATAATCACATAAGTTACACCATGAAGTCTCACAACCTCTTCGACATGAAAGTCCTCGAGATACCCCACTTTCATCATCTCCTTGATTGCGAAAAAATATGATAATTTCATGTGTCAATCAATGATCACCAAAATTAAATCCTTCTTAGTAGAAGTCTGGGGTAAAACAATGATGAAGTTCATGAATATCTCATCCCACTTCCATATCGAAATGTGTAAGGGGTGAAAAAAACTAATTTGTTTTTGGGGATCTTCCTTAATTAACTAACATGTAAAACACAGTGATACAAAATCTTTAATTGACCATCTCATCCCCGACCAAAAATAACAATGTCTCATACCATTATACTTCTTATTATTCATAGGGTTCGTGGACCAATAGGAATGGTGTCCACTATCCACCAACTCTTACATCATAGAAATCAGAACTACCAACCTACTTTGGAAACACAATACACCATTGGGGGATAGAGACTACACACCTAATGTCTCCCAATTGGTTAGGATTTCACTAAAGTGCTAGAACTTAGAGTTAGGAACCTGCACTATCCAAACACACTCATTAAACTATGAGTTATCATTTTTCAAATACAAGTATACATTATCACCAGCTTCTTCCACTCCCAATATCATCTCAATAAAGTTTCTCATCAGAGACAACTCTTCCACTGATTCATTCACATCTTATGTTAGTAATTTTTTATTAAATGTATAGGTGACCACATTACCATTACCAAGAGTATATTTAATATCAAAATAAAAATTATAGAGGTACATAACCATGTATTTCTCTTGCATGTTTAGATCCTTCTAAGTAAAAACATACTTCCGGATTTTGTTATCAGAATAACATATAATACTCTCCCTAATGAAACTAATACAAAATACAGATTGCAGGTAGGGTAGTTATTCTCAAGATTGACTAATTGGAAAGAGCTATACAACCACACCAATATCCATTACATCAAAAATCACCCCAAAAATATACCATAAGCATCACATAAAAGATCATAACCCCAATTTATTCCTAAGAGAATCAAAATAAAAGATAAATTCACCTCCTTCTTAAATTCAATAAAATATCTCTAAAGTTTTTCATTCTTATCAATCCTTATACCCTTATGGGCTAAATGTGTCATTCACTACTACAACTTGGCCTCTTATCAGTGCTAAAAACCGACATTAACAGTGCTAGAAAAGTGATGTTAATGTCGGCATAGATAAAGGGGGGTCCCCTTTATCAGCCCTCTAAAAAGCTCTAATAAAGGTCGCCTTTATCAGTGCTAAAAAAGCACTGATAAAGGGGGTCCTTTATCAGCGCTTTTTTTAGCGCTGATAAAGGGGGGAATTTATCAGTGCTATCTTGAGCGCTGCTAATGGGGCCCTTTATCAGCTCTATTTTAATGCTGTTAAAGAATCCTTTATCAGAGCTCAAAAAAGTGCTGATAAAGGAACCTGCCCCTGCACCTGCACAACCCGCACCTAGACACCTGGACACCTACACAAAATAGCACCTTCACACAAACGAATAATTGAAAGACAACATAGTGCACACAATATTTTGACAAACAGTGCAATATATATTTACTTAACATCATGAATACAAAAAAACATACTGTTATATACATTTCAAACAATGTTTTACATGGTTACAATTATAATTATCCAACAACTGTTATAATCATTAATGTTTCATCCTTTGATATTTGTGATCCCCTCTCAAAAATTGTCATCCATGGTATTTGTTGCCGAACAAAGCATCCTAACTCAAGGAAAAAAATTCACCTATATAAGAAAACAAATATTATGTTAGTAATAAAATAATGAAATTAATTAAAACATTAATATGAAAGAATACATTAATACAGAAATGTGAAACTAAAATATGGAAATGATAAACTCAAATGTTTTCATTCTGATAACAATGAAAGGGAATAATGTAAAATCAATATGTTTTTGGATGATTTATCTCATTTAATAAATACTGATTCATTATCTAATTAAAAGATTTACTGGTAACACCATGTGTTGTATTGAGGTGTGGTTGATTTGTACACATCACAAATGACTCATGGATCGTTTTCCTAATGTATCAAAACAATCCAAATGTGTTTTCTTGGTTTGTCGTATGTCACTTGTGTTGTTTTATAAAGTTAATGTCAATTTGAAATTGATATCACACACTTTTAGCCATACTAATCACACTGTGTATCTGATTGAGGTGTGGTTGATTCGTACACGTCAAAAATGACGCATGGATCGTTTTCCTAAAGTATCAAAACAATCCGAATGTTTTTTCTCAGTTTTTCGTATGTTAATTGTGTTATTTTCTAAAGTTAATGTCAATTTGAAACTTATATCAGACACTTTTACCCATATAGGTCACACCATGCGTCCAATTGAGGTGTGGTTGATTCTTAAAAGTCAAAAATGACTCATGGATAGTTTCCTAAAGTATCAAAACAATATGAATGCATTTGCATAGTTTTTCCTATGTCACTTGTATTGTTTTCTAAAGTTAATGTTAATTTGAAACTGATATCAGACACTTTTAGCCATACCGATCACATTGTGCATATGATTGAGGAGAGGTTGATTCATACACATCACAAATGACTCATGGATCTTTTTCATAAAGTATCAAAACAATACGAATGCATTTTCTCAGTTTTTCGTATGTCATTTGTGTTGTTTTCTAAATTTAATGTCAATTTCAAACTGATATCAGACACTTTAGCCATATCGGTCACACCGTGCATCAGATTGAGGTGTGTTTGATTCGTACAAGTCAAAAATGACTCATGGATCGTTGTCCAAAAGTATAAAAAAAATCTGAAGGAGTTTTCTTGGTTTTCCGTATGTCACTTGTGTTGTTTTCTAAAGATAATGTCAATTTCAAACTGATATCAGACTCTTTTAGCCATACCAATCACACCATGCATCGGATTGAGGTGATTTTGATTTGTAAATGTCAAAAATTACTCATGTGTTTTTTTTCTAAAGTATCAAAACAACCCGAACGCATTGGATCTTTTTTTCATATGTCACTTGTGTTGTTTTCTAAAGTTAATGTCAAATTGAAACTGATATCATGCACTTTTAGCCATACCGGTCACACCGTGCTTCCTATTGAGGTGCGGTTGATTCGTACACGTCAAAAATGAATCTTGGATCGTTGTCCTAAAGTATGAAAACAATATGAATGCAATTTTTCATTTTTATGTATGTCACTTGTGTTGTTTTCTAAAGTTAATATCAATTTTAAACTGATATCTGATACTTTTAGCCATACTGGTCACACAGTGCGTTGGATTGAGGTGAGGTTGATTTGTAAACATCAAAAATGACTCATGGATTGTTTTCCTATAGTATTAAAACAATTTTAATGATTTTTCTTGGTTTTCTATATGTCACTTGTGTTTTTTTCTAAAGTTACTGTCAATTTCAAACTGATAACAGACACTTTTAGCCATAACGGTCACACAGTTTGTCAGATTGAGGTGCAGTTGATTCTTACACGTCAAAAATGACTTGTGGATCATTTTCCTAAAGTATTAAAACAATATGAATGGATTTTCTTGGTATTTTGTATGTCACTTGTGTTGTTTTCTAAAGTTAATGTCAATTTCAAACTGATATCAGACACTTTTAGCCATACCGGTCACACCGTGCATTGGATAAAGGTGTGGTTGATTCTTACACATCAGAAATGACTCAAGTATCATTGTCTTAATGTATCAAAACAATCCGAATGCGTTTTCTCAGTTTTCCATATGTCACTTGTGTTGTTTTCTAAAGTAAATCTCAATTTGAAACTGATATCAGACACTTTTATCCATACGTGTTACACCGTGCATCGGATTGAGGTTTGGTTGATTCATACACATTAAAAATGACCAATTGATCATTTTCATAAAGTATCAAAACAATCCGAATGCATTTTCTCAGTTTTCCCTATGTCACATGTGTTTTTTTCTGAAGTTAATATCAATTTGAAATAGATATCAGACACTTTTAGCCATATCGGTCACACCGTGCATCAGATTGAGGTGAGGTTGATTCGTAAACGTCAAAAATGACTCATAAATCATTTTACTAAAGTATAAAAACAATCTGAACGTGTTTTCTCAGTTTTCTGTATGTCACTTGTGTTGTTTTCTAAAGTTTATGTAAATTTGAAATAGATATCAGACACTTTTAGTGATACTGGTCACATCGTGCATCGGATTGAAGTTCGGTTGATTCGTACATATCAAAAATGACTCATAGATCATTTTCCTAAATTATCAAAACAAGACAAATGAATTTTCCCATTTTTTCGTATGTCACTTGTGTTATTTTCTAAAGTTAATGTCAATTTGAAACTGATATCATACACTTTTATCCATACCGGTCACATCGTGTGTTAGATTGAGTTGAAGTTGATTTGTACCCATCACAAATGAATCATGGACTACTTTCCTAAAGTATCAAAACAGTCTGAATGCGTTTTCTCAGTTTTTCTGTATGTCACTTGTGTTGTTTTCTAAAGTTAATGTCAATTTGAAACTGATATCACACACTTTTATCCATTCTGGTCACACTGTGCATCATATTGAGGTGTAGTTGATTCGTACACATCACAAATGACTCATGGATCATTGTCCTAAATTATAAAAATAATCCAATTGAGTTTTCTCAGTTTTTCATATGCCACTTGTGTTGTTTTCTAAAGTTAATGTCAATTTGAAACTGATATCAGACACTTTTTTCCATACCGGTCACACTGTGTGTTAGATTGAACTTTGATTGAATATTACACGTCACAAATGACTCATAGATCATTTTACTAAGGTATCAATACAATCCGAAATCGTTTTCTTGGTTTTCCATATGACACTTTTGTTGTTTTCTAAAGTTAATATCAATTTCAATCTGATATCAGACAGTTTTAGCCATACCGGTCACATCATGTGTAGAGACCCAAAGCTTGAACTACATGGACATTACATTACTTTAGTGGAATACTTAATATATAACAAAAACAGACACACAAGGACCGTAATAGTTTAGTGTCTTTGGAAACTTGGGACGTAATCTTCTAATCGTGGTGAAAGATCTTCAACATCTCCGATAAAGATCTTCCTTTTTTTCTTACCTAAAACCTTTCTTTATATCCTGGGGAAAATAAAACATAAAAAGGGTGAGCTCAAATGCTCAGTAAGGGTAAGAATGGATAAAATAAAACATACCATAAACATTTGAACTTAAAAACATGAACATAATGTTTAAACATCAAAAGCATGAGAAATGACACAAAACATGGAAGTATGTAAGGCATAGATCATAAAGAAACATTAAGAATGATAAAATATCATGGGAATAAAACATGTAATTGTGGAAACCATTAATCACATGATATGATTTCCATAGTAGCCAAGGCATTGCTGCCAAGACCATCTTAGTGGAAAAAGTCCCTTTCTGAATCGAGTTCACTCCTCATTCCAGTCCTGTATTACTGAACCGGTTTAACTTGTCGTTCCAGCCATGTCTATCTCATGAGATATAAATCTTTACCCAATTAATTAGAGGTAGATATAGGTCACACCCATCTCATAATGAAATCATTCTTACTTGTTCCACAAAATAAACATACATCATTCATAAAAACCCAATAAATAAAATGGGTTTCATAAACATCATCCCATCATCACATAATCCATATAAAATAAATGGATATCATTTCATAATAAGAGAAGTGAAACCATTTAAATCATAGAGACATTATACTTGAAACATACACATATGAAATAATGTCACTTTAGATGAAAAATGGTTTTGATAAAACACGTGAAATGAATTCTTGAGGAAAATATCCCTTTTTCTTCAAAATCATTTTCTTTTCAAAAAATGTCATGCAATTTTAAAAGAAAAGGATTTTGTGGAAAATAGTCATGAAATATTTTGGAGGAAGCTTCATGAAAACAAGGCTTTATAAAACCATAAAAATCTGTTCGTGTCATATATGTTAAAAAAAACAGTCTTTTCGTACTTTTTCCGGAAAAGTCAAAAAGTACCTCGTAACATAAAAAAATAAAGATTCCTTACATACCATGTATTAAAAGTCAAAAATGGGTAAAAAGGAATTTAAACATACATTAAAACACTTTTATAAAATATGGACATGGATGATAGAAATAATCCCAGTAAATACTTACGAATAAGCAATCTCGGATAAAAATGATATTTGCAAAATTATCCCTTACCTTAGGTCCAATTTGCTTTGTAAGTGTCCGAACCTCCTGTATAATGATTTAAATAATGTCATTGACTTATTCCAGAATCATACTCATTCTTATGATATCATATATGGTTCACTTATGACTTTATATTACCCGTTCTTTTGTAAATTCCATGATAAAGAGCATTTTGGGTAAAATCGTTTCATTTGTCGTCCGTGTTTTGACTTGTAATTATTCATATGATTAATTAGATCATGATTAATTAATTCCAGTATATAAAACATGATTTATATATAATATATATTCAGAATATACATATATATAATAGATCAGTAAATGGAACGAAATACACCGTTCATGGAGACGGTAGGCCGTACGTACACATGAACGCTGTTTTCGTTTCCTTATTGAGTTGAATGAAATTAAGTAGACGACATACATATATATACACATAAATCTAGTATCATTATAATGTCATATATTTCATGATTACTTATTATATATACTTTATAATCATTCATGAATGGTTAATGTGGAGAATGAATCTCATCGCGTCGTGGAGACGGTAGTCCGTACGTACGCACGAGCGATGATATAATTCTCATGATCGTGGAAATGTATTGGAGTGTATGTATACTATTTCAGAATCAATATCACTTTACAATAATCATATATAGTTATTATGTACACCATTATACCCATATAAGTATGGTGGTGGTGGAAAATAGATTACACCACAGCGTAGAGATGGTATTCTGTACGTACGCACACGCGGTGATTTCATTTCCCGTAGGATGGATAGATGGTGAAATATGGTTGTTTCATACTTATAATAACATATCAGTGTATTAGTGATACTGATGTTATTACTTCATAATGAAACAACCTAAGAAGAATAAGTGGAAGAAGAAATAAAGTTGAAAGAATCGGTAACAGACATTGCCTATTCTATGAAGCGCCTCTTTGAGTCCTCCTCTTAGGGCACTAAAATTGGTCTTTGAAGAAGACCAGGACCTCTAGGATGTTACTAGGGAATTGTAGAAGAGAATTTGGAAGGGGTTGGCCGAGCTTGAAGGCTCAAAGTGGTGTGAGTAAGAGAGGGAGGAGGTGCCCTTTTATAAGGGAGGACAGGGGCACCTTTGGAATAACTAAAAATATTATTTTATTATAAAGTCATATTCGGTTTTTAATAGCTCCAAATTGAGTTATTTAGAAGCTAAGGTGGGGATGGGTAGAAATACTCTCATCCAATAGAATTTGGACAAATTTAGTTTACTATTTTAACCTTATCATTTAGTTTTAACTTTAAGTTAGATAATTTTACTTTTACCGTGTCTTTTTGTGTTCTTACACTATAAGGTTAATAAACTTACTATAACAAGCCAAACGAACCCCAAGTTTTTTATTATTAATATATATAACCTTATCTAAGTCATTTGGCCGAAACATAGATTTTTAGGAATAAAATAACAATTAATAATATAATATTTGTTTTAAAAACTATTTTATGTCAATTTTGACACTATTTAGTAATTGATTTTTGTGAAACTCATAACAGAATAATTAGTTAGAAAAAAGTTACTTAAATCAATACTAACATGTCATATTAACCTAAATAATTAGTGTAATTCATATAAAGTCTCAAATTACATTTATTTGGGTATTTATAACATAAATTATGCCAATATTTCATTAATAAGATAATTAATGCATCATCTTTGTGTCATAATTAAATTAAATTATTTAATGAATAAAAATTAAAAATAAAATACCATTATGTAGGAACTTTTTTTATCTTTCTAATTAATATTTATAGTCAAATTTATCTTATGTATAACCCTATATTAAAAATGATATACTTATTAAACTTTGATTTTAACTATTTTAACCCTTCTTTAAATAAATTAATAATAAATGTCATAATCTAATCCAAGTGGGCCTAAATGGTCATATGTTATTCCTAAGATTGTTTTTGGTCGAATTAAACTTATCCAATAGAATTAGGACATGTTTTAGGGTAATAATAATATCATTTTTACCCTTAATTACCCTATTTACTTTTAACCGTGGTACAAAAAAGTAAAAAGTTACTATTCACCAAAAATTATTTTCATCTCATTGAACCACATTTTACTTACTGACATCAACCGTGTCTCTCTGATTTTTGAAATTCCACTCACAGAAGCGGTAAAATTAAGTTTTATGAAAAATTCATTTTTTTAACTACCACTTAGTGGTTTCACTATTCATCAAAAAATGAAAGTTTCCAGAAAAATAAAAAAAATTAGGCCTAAGCTATATTTGATATTATGAACTGAAAAATGATGTCTATTTTACCAAATTCAAAATATATCAGTTGCATTACTTAATTTAAAAATTAATTCCCGTCGTCAAAACAAATAGCGTGTTCTTAAGAGATAATAACTATCAAAAGATTGACACTTGTTTATGTCTGGTTTAAATGTGAAATCACATCCAATGACCAAAATTGTATTAAATTGTTAAAATATATTCTAAATATACTTTAAAACCACTCAAATTAATAATTTATCACTATTAATTATTTCTATTAAAAAGGTTGTTTTTAATTAAAATTTAGTAATTTTCATTATTCATCAGAAAATGAAAGTTATGCGAAAAGTACCAAAATTTCACCCTAAGCTAATTTCGATATTCCGAATCCAAAAATGAAGTCCATTTTGAAAAATAAAATTTTCAAAATTTCAAAAAGTGGTTATTACTATTCATAACGGCTAGTTTTAATAATATTTTAATAGCATATTGTTGTTTAGTGAAACTCGTTATTGTGTACTACACATGCTATCGAGGAAGGTCATGATTGCGTGTAATGAAAGGCAAGTCAAGGATGTGTGTTGTGTAATCTCATTTTGGTGTAGCGTACAACACAAGACATTAATGAAACTAAAAAGAATATTTTTCATAAAATCTTGAGGTGTTACATTCTACCCCCCTTAAAATGAATTTCACCCTCGAAATTCATCGGGGTTATAAATGGTTTACTCCTAGAAAGTTTCTTTAATAGAAACCCACATCGTAAAAAGGAATAAAAAAACCAATCTTTAAAAACAAAAGTATGAAACGTAACGGTTACCCAAATAAACTAATCACTGGGTTTCCACATAGATGAAAATATGGATATGGAAGAGAAATCTAACCATCATGTTCTGATGGAGAGTGGTAGAGAACATGGCTATGGAAAATCCTGCAATCACAAATCCATAGATTTGTGATGATCTAAGGTATCATCTGATTCATCGGATAAAAGGTCACCAGGACAACATTTTTGGTTTTCAATATCATTTCCCTAAAGTTGATGAATTAAAAGAAATACTTACATGATTTTGGTACAATCTCACTGTTCGTTAATTGAATAATTTCCACTTCATCCCTTAATTAAATGAAGTTGAATTTGTTATTCGTGATGTGTTAGCAGATCATGTGATAGAATGATGGGTCATTCCATATGTCTCAAACAAAAGGTTATAAAAGTTATCAAAAATACATAAGTCCATCTATAGTGAGATTAATCATTTATGGTTCCTAAAATGGACTTATACTTCATATATCATACTGCTTAACAGAATAAAACTAGTTTCTACTAAACAGGGACTTCTTGTAGGCCAGTGGTAGGCGATAAAGGCCAGTCGCACTTCGGTTGTGGGTTCGATTCCCACACCCTTGTCCGACGCGATGGGTTGTCGTCGGTCCTGCAGGTTGTCCTTTTCTAAAACTACATTACTATAACATCCCATAAATATTATCAAAAAAAAAGTTCTATCCTTAAACAATACTAACTTATGTCCAACATAATCCATTCCAACCTTTAGGCTTATCTAAAATAATTCGGTCCAAGATCATAGTATAAAGAAAACGATTACTTGAAATGTCATCAACCAAGCATGTGAATACCATCATTTATCCCCCATATATCTTGTTGGTCACATTCCAATCATGTGAATACCTTAGTCATGTATTCTCTTGAAAAATGAATACCCATTAAACCTTAGTGAAAACATGAATGCTGTCAAAAGTTAACTCTTTCCACAAACCAAAATCCAAAAATTCTATATACTCAAACCATGATATAACCTTCTCCTTATATCAGTCATGAGCTCATGAATACTATAAAACATTTAATTTTCTCCTTATCCCTTCATTATGTGCATATCATCTACATTCCAAAAATATCTGCATAACCTTTCATGGATACTGGTACCATTAATAATACACTTTCAAAACTCAAGGAAAGACAACAGTGTAACCATCCTTAGATGTCTCTTTATTCCATAGTACCATGAGATTACTTATACAACATTACACATGATAAACATGTAATCATTCCACTACATTCTTAAACCATTGACCGAGCTTCAACAATTCTTTCATCTCACATATCATTTGTAGTCTCTTCATCATCATCAACATAAATACTACCCATACGACCATACTGATTCTCTTCATGAGACTTTCCCTTAGGGCATTGGTTTGCATAATGCCCGTACATTCCACATTTAAAACATTTAACCATTGTTGATGTCGTAGCAATACCATTATCCTCATACCTGGTGTTAACTGAACCTTTTCCTTTTCACTTACTGGCTTTGTGTCCTTATTTTCCACACCCAAAGAATCTTCAAGTTCCTTTGAAACATTCTCCTTGATGCCTCTTCCCATATGATTTACATAGGAGAAATTGAACTTTCTTTCCTCTATGATCATCATGGAACTCCATCTTTCTCTTATTAGTCGAGTCAGGAAACTTACCAAATTTTACTTTATTGATCATATTATGAGATTGCTTATTCGTCATAATAATGATGTTTGGACTTCCAAATCCCATTTCATTTGGTTTCTCATGAAGAATATCATTCCATTGTCCATCATATGCTCCATTATCGTGAATCATCTTGTTTCCAGCCATTTTCTATAACCCAAAAAGAATAGTGTGAGAGGAAAAAATCATAATAAAGGGGGAGTAACTTCAATATCTAGCATCTTTGTTTTAATCTAATATCGTTTCCATAGTTCTAGGACTATATCATATACGTATATTTATCCTTAGGGACATCCCTATACATACCTTAGAAATATCTCTAGGGATCTCACTAACGTTTTCGCATCCTAGTTTCCAAAGGTTGACTAAACTTTTCCTCTGATACCAACTATAGAGACCCAAAGCTTGATGTTAATGGACATTACATTACTTTAGAGAAATACTTAATACATAAAAAAACAGACACACAAGGACCGTAATAGTTTAGTGTCTTTGGAAACTTGGGACGTAATCTTCTAATCATGGTGAAAGATCTTCAACATCTCCCATAAAGATATTCCTTTTTTTCTTACCTAAAACCTTTCTTTATATCCTGGGGAAAAGAAAACGTAAAAATGGTGAGCTCAAATTCTCAGTAAGGGTAAGCATGGATAAAATAAAACATACCATAAGCATTTGAACTTAAAAACATGAACATAATGTTTAAACATCAAAAGCATGAGAAATAACACAAAACATGGAAGTACGTAAGGAATAGATCATAAAGAAACATTAAGAATGATAAAATAGAATGGGAATAAAACATGTAATTGTGGAAACCATTAAGCACAAGATATGATTTCCATAGTAGCCAAGGCATTGCTGTCAAGACCATCTTAGTGGACAAAGTCCCTTTCTGAATCGAGTTCACTCCTCGTTCCAGTCCTGTATTACTGAACCGGTTTAACTTTCTGTTCCAGCCATGTCTATCTCATGAGATATAAATCTTTACCCAATGCATTGGAGGGAGATATAGGTCCCACCCATCTCATAATGAAATCATTCTTACTTGTGCCACAAAATAAACATATATCATTCATAAAAACCCAATAAATAAAATGGGTTTCATAAACATCATCCCATCATCACATAATCCATATAAAATAAATGGATATCATTTCATAATAAGAGAAGTGAAACCATGTAAATCATAGAGACATTATACTTGAAACATACACATATGAAATAATGTCATCTTAGATGAAAAATGGTTTTGATAAAACACGTGAAATGAATTCTTGAGGAAAATATCCCTTTTTCTTCAAAATCATTTTCTTTTCACAAAATTTCAGGCAATTTTAAAAGAAAAGGATTTTGTTGAAAATAGTCATGAAATATTTTGGAGGAATCTTCATGAAAACAGGGCTTTATAAAACCGTAAAAATCCATTCGTGCCGTATAAGTTAAAAAAACATTCTTTTCATACTTTTGCCAGAAAAGTCAAAAAGTACCTCGTAACGTAAAAAAAAGAAAGATTCCTTACATACCATGTATTAAAAGTCAAAAATGGGTAAAAAGGACTTTAAACATACATTAAAACACTTTTATAAAACATGGACATGGATGATAGAAATAACACCAGTAAATACTTACGAATAAGCAATCTCGGATAAAAATGAGATTTGCAAAATTATCCCTTACCTTAGGTCCGATTTGCTTCGTAAGTGTCCAAACCTCCTGTATAATTATTTAAATAATGTCATTGACTTATTTGAGAATCATACTCATTGTTATGATATCATATATGGTTCACTTATGACTTTATATTACCCATTCTTTTGTAAATTCCATGTTAAAGAGCATTTTGGGTAAAATCGTTTCATTTGTCATCCGTGTTTTGACTTGTAATTATTCATATGATTACTTAGATCATGATTACTTAATTCTAGAATATAAAACATGATTTATATATAATATATATTCAGAATATACATATATATAATAGATCAGTAAATGGAACGAAATACACCGTTCATGGAGACGGTAGGCCGTACGTACGCATGAACGCTGTTTTTGTTTCCTTTTTGAGTTGAATGGAATTAAGTAGACGACATACATATATATACACATAAATCCAGTATCATTATTATGTCGTATATTTCATGATTACTTATTATATATATTATAATCATTCATGAATGGTTAATGTGGAGAATGAATCTCATCGCGCCGTGGAGACGGTATTCCGTACGTACGCACGAGCGATGATATCGTTCTCATGATCGTGGAATTGTATTGGAGTGTATGTATACTATTTCAGAATCAATATCACTTTACAATAATCATATATAGTTTTTATGTACACCATTATACCCATCCAATTAAGGTGGTGGTGGAAAATAGATTACACCACGGCGTGGAGACGGTATTCCGTACATATGCACGCGCGGTGATTTCATTTTTTGTAGGATGGATAGATGGTGAAATAGGGTTGTTTAATACTTATAATAACATATCAGTATATGAGAGATACTTATGTTATTACTTAATAATGAAACAACCTAAAAAGAATAAGTGGTAGAAGAAATAAAGTTGAAAGAATCGGTAACGGACATTACCTCTTCTTTGAAGCACCTCTTTGAGTCCTCCTCTTAGGGCACTAAAATTGGTCTTTGAATAAGACCAGGACCTCTAGGATGTTTCTAGGGAAGTGGAAAAGATAATTTTGTAGGGTTTGGACGAGCTTTAAGGCTCAAAGTGGTGTGAGGATGAGAGGGAGGAGGTGCCCTTTTATAAGGGAGGAGAGGGGGCACCTTTGGAATAACTAAAAATATTATTTTATTATAAAGTCATATTCGGTTTTTAATAGCTCCAAATTGAGTTATTTAGAATATAAGGTGGGGATGGGTCGAAATTATCTCATCCAATATAATTTGGACAAGTTTATTTTACTATTTTAACCTTATCATTTAGTTTTAACTTTAAGTTAGATAATTTTACTTTTACCGTGTCTTTTTGGGTTCTTACACTATAAGGTTAATAAACTTACTATAATAAGATAAAAGAACCCCAAGTTGTTTATTATTAATATATATAACCTTATCTAAGTCATTTGGCCGAACCATAGATTTTTAGGAATAAAATAACAATTAGTAATATAATATTTGTTTTAAAAACTATTTTATGTCAATTTTGACACTATTTAGTAATTGATTTTTGTGAAACTCATAACAGAATGATTAGTTCGAAAAAAGTTACTTAAATCAATAATAACATTTCATATGAACCTATATAATTATTTTAATTCATAAAAAGTCTCAAATTACATTTATTTTGATATTTATAGCATCAATTATGTCAATATTTCATTAATAAGATAATTAATGCATCATCTTTGTGTCATAAATAAATTAAATTATTTAATGTCTAAAAATTAAAAATAAAATACCATTATGTAGGAAATCTTTTTAGCTTTCTAATTAATATTTATAGTCGAATTTATCTTATGTATAACCCTATATTAAAAATTATATACTTATTAAACTTTGATTTTAACTATTTTAACCCTTCTTTAAATAAATTAATAATAAATGTCCTAATCTAATCCAAGTGGGCCTAAATGGTCATATTTTATTCCTAAGGTTGTTTATGGTCGAATTACACTTATCCAATAGAATTGGGACATGTTTTAGGGTAATAATAATATCATTTTTAACCTTAATTACTCTATTTACTTTTAACTGTGGTAAAAAAAGTAAAAAGTTACTATTCACCAAAAATTATTTTCATCTCATTGAACCAAATTTTACTTACTGACATCAACCGTGTCTCTCAGATTTTTGAAATTCCACTCACATAAGCGGTAAAATTATGTTTTATGAAAAATTTATTTTTTTAACTACCACTTAGTGGTTTCACTATTCATCAAAAAATGAAAGTTTCCAGAAAAATACCAAAAATTAGGCCTAAGCTATATTTGATATTATGAACTAAAAAATGATGTCTATTTTACCAAATTCAAAACATATCAGTTGCATTACTTAATTTAAAAATTAATTCCCGTCGTCAAAAGAAATAGCGTGTTCTTAAGAGATAATAACTATCAAAAGATTGACACTTGTTTATGTCTGGTTTAATTGTGAAATTACATCCAATGACAAACATTGTATTAAATTGTAAAAATATATTCTAAATATACTTTAAAACCACTAAAATTAATAAATTATCACTATTAATTATTTCTATTAAAAAGGTTGTTTTTAATTAAAATTTAGTAATTTTCACTATTCATCAGAAAATGAAAGTTATCCGAAAAGTACCAAAATTTCACCCTAAGCTAATTTCGATATTCCAAATCCAAAAATGAAGTCCATTTTGAGAAATAAAATTTACAAAATTTCAAAAAGTGGTTATTACTATTCATAACGGCTAGTTTTAATAATATTTTAATAGCATATTGTTGTTTAGTGAAACTCGTTATTACATACTACACACGCTATCGAGGAAGGTTGTGATTGCGTGTAATGAAAGGCAAGTCAAGGATGCATGTTGTGCAAGCTCCTTTTGGTGTAGCGTACAACACAAAACATTAATGAAATTAAAAAGAATATTTTTCATAAAATCTCGGGGTGTTACATTGTGCATCAGATTGAGGTGTGGTTGATTTGTACATGTCATAAATGAATCCTGGATATTTTTTCTAAAGTATTAAAACAATCCGAATGCATTTGCTCAGTTTTCCATATGTCACTTGTGTTGTTTTCTAAAGTTAATGTCAATTTCAAAATGATATCAGAAAATTTTAGTCATACCGGTCACACTGTGTGTCGGATTGAGGTGAGTTTGATTCATACACATCAAAAATGACTCATGGATCATTTTTCTAAAGTATCAAAACAATACAAAAGTTTTTTCTTGGTTTTTCGTATGTTACTTGTGTTTTTTTCTAAAGTTAATGTCAATTTCAAACTAATATCAGACACTTTTAGCCATACCAGTCACACCGTGCATTGTATTAAGGTGAGGATGATTCTTACACATCCAAAATGACTCATGGATCTTTTTCCTAACGTATCAAAACAATCTGAAATCTTTTTCTCGGTTTGTCGTATGTCACTTTTGTTGTTTTCTAAAGTTAATGTCAACTTCAAACTGATATCAGACACTTTTAGCCATAATGGTCACATTGTGCATCGAATTGAGGTGAAGTTGATTCATACACCTCACAAATGATTCATGGATCATTTTCCTAAAGTATCAAAACAATCCGAATGCATTTTCTTGGTTTTCCATACTTCACTTGTGTTGTTTTCTAAAGTTAATGTCAATTTGAAACTGATATTAGACACTTTTAGCCATACCGTTCAAACTGTGCATCAGATTGAGGTTTGGTTGATTTGTACACATCACAAATGACTCATGGATTGTTGTCCTAATGTATCAAAACAATCCGAATGTGTTTGCTCAGTTTGTTGTATGTCATTTTTGTTGTTTTCTAAAGTTAATGTCAATTTGAAACTGATATCAGACACTTTTAGCCATACCGATCACACCATGTGTCAGATTGAGGTGAAGTTGATTCTTACTCATCAAAAATGGCTCATGGGTCATTTTTCTAAAGTATCAAAACAATCTGAAGGCGTTTTCTCAGTTTTTCGTATGTTACTTGTATTGTTTTCTACAGTTAATAGCAATTTCAAACTGATATCAGACACTTTTAGCCATACCGGTCACACCATTCATCGGAATGAGGTGCGGTAGATTCTTACACATCACAAATGACTCAAGGATCGTTGTCCTAATGTATCAAAACAATTTGAATGAATTTTCTCGGTATTCTGTATGTCACTTGTGTGGTTTTCTAAAGTTAATGTCAATTTCAAACTAATATTAGACACTTTTAGCCATACCGGTCACATAGTGCATTGTATTGAGGTGTGGTTGATACGTACACGTCAAAAATGACTCATGGATCATTTTCCTAATGTGTCAAAACAATCCGAATGCATTTTCTTAGTTTGTTGTATATTTCATGTGTTGTTTCCTAAAGTTAATGTCAATTTGAAACTGATATCAGACACTTTTAGCCATACTGGTCACACCGTGCATCAGATTTAGGTGTGTTTGATTCTTACACGTCCAAAATGACCCATGGATCATTTTCCTAATGTAAAAAAACAATCCGAATGCATTTTCTCAGTTATCTGTATGTTACTTGTGTTGTTTTCTAAAGTTAATGTCAATTTGAAACTGATATCAGACACTTTTAGTCACACCGGTCACACTGTGTGTCGGATTGAGGTGTGGTTGACTTTTACACATCAAAAATAACTCATGGATCATTTTTCTAATGCATCAAAACAATCCAAACGCATTTTCTTGGTTTTCCATATGTCACTTGTGTTTTTTTCTAAAGTTAATGTCAAATTGAAACTGATATCAGACACTTTTAGTCGTACTGGTCACACCATTCATCGGATTGAGGTGCAGTTGATTCGTACACATCAAAAATGACTCATGTATCATTTTATTAATGTATCAAAACAATATGAACACGTTTTCTAGGTTTTCCGTATGTAACTTGTGTTGTTTTCTAAAGTTATTGTCAATTTCAAACTGATATCAGACACTTTTATCCATACCAGTCACACTGTGCATTGGATTGAGGTGTAGTTGATTCATACACATCACAAATGACTCATGGATCGTTTTACTAAAGTATCAAATCAATATGAACGCATTTTCTTGGTTTTCCGTATGTCACTTTTGTTGTTTTTTAAAGTTAATGTCAATTTCAAACTGATATCAGAAAATTTTAGCCATACCGGTCACACTGTCCATGGGATTGAGGTTTTGTTGATTCGTACACATCAAAAATGAATCATGGATCATTTTCCTAAAGTATCAATACAATCCGAACCCGTTTGCTCAGTTTTCCATATGTCACTTGTGTTGTTTTTAAAAGTTAATGTCAATTTCAAACTAATATCAGACACCTTTAGCCATACCAGTCACACCGTGTGTCCGATTGAGGTGAGATTTATTATTACATGTCACAAATTAATCATGGATCATTTTACTAATGTATCAAAACAATATGAATGCATTTCCTTGATTTTCTGTATGTCACTTGTGTTGTTTTCTAAAGTTAATGTCAATTTCAAACTGATATCAGACACTTTTATCCATACCAGTCACACTGTGCGTCATATTGAGGTGTAGTTGATTCATACACATCACAAATGACTCATGGATCGTTTTACTAAAGTATCAAATCAATATGAACGCATTTTCTTGGTTTTCCGTATGTCACTTTTGTTGTTTTCTAAAGTTAATGTCAATTTCAAACTGATATCAGAAAATTTTAGCCATACCGGTCACACTGTCCATGGGATTGAGGTTTTGTTGATTCGTACACATCAAAAATGACTCATGGATCATTTTCCTAAAGTATCAAAACAATCCGAACCCGTTTGCTCAGTTTTCCATATGTCACTTGTGTTGTTTTTAAAAGTTAATGTCAATTTCAAACTGATATCAGACACCTTTAGCCATACCAGTCACACCGTGTGTCCGATTGAGGTGAGATTTATTATTACATGTCACAAATGAATCATGGATCATTTTACTAATGTATCAAAACAATATGAATGCATTTCCTTGATTTTCTGTATGTCACTTGTGTTGTTTTCTAAAGTTAATGTCAATTTGAAACTGATATCAGACACTTTTAGCCATACCTATCACACCGTACGTCGGATTAAGGTGAATTTTATTCTTAAATATCACAAATGAATCATGTATCATTGTCCTAAAGTATCGAAACAATCCTAACTTGTTTTATTGGTTTGTCGTATGTCACGTGTGTTGTTATCTAAAGTTATTGTCAATTTCAAACTGATATCAGACACTTTTAGCCATACTGGTCACACCGTACATCTAATTGAGGTGCAGTTGATTCGTACACGTCACAAATGACTCATGGATTGTTTTGCTAATGTATTAAAACAATCCGAACATGTTTTCTTGGTTTGATGTATGTAAGTAGTTTATAAGAGTCTCTCATTAAGTTATTCTTTAGTAGAAACTAAAATCATTTCAAATCCATTCTTCATAATCTAAGGATATGAAACATAACATAGGGTGATCATATATTCTCAATAAGTGTAAAATAGGGAGATAGAAATGATCATATAAAGATAAAATAAGTTTTAGGAGTTCACCTTCATTGTTCAAATTGTTTACATTCTTCCATCAGGTATGCTACCCATTCGTTTCTAAACACATCCATATCATCTTATGAATAAGAGTTTTTGTGACAGTCATAGTAGTGCTGAAAAAATATAAATACACAAAGGATTAATAATTATTTTAATTGAACTAGTAATTATTTTCAAAAATACCTCTTTAGGAATGCTAGTTTGTTCATGAAATATGATCTCTTTCATAAATTTACAAACATAATAACCTCTATCCTTTCTGTTTGTTTATTTCAGACACTGCAGAAACATCGAGAGAAAAAAATTAATCTATTTTGATTTGTATTTGGATAGTAGAATATAATTATATATACACTGATACTTCTCTATTTGTATATCTTGTGTGCCATGTCATCCTTAGGCCCTGGATTCATTACATCCTTTAGATGATATTCATACACCGCCCTATCATAAAAGAATCCTCATATAAAGATAATATAAATTATATAACTAGATATTTAGTTCTAAAATGTTGGATCTAGTGTATTACAAATTTACAATCTCCATCATGTGTGGTCGGTTTGTTGGATATCCATGAAGTGAATCCAGAAAATAAATTTTTGGGGTATCCAAATTGACTGCAATGAGCATCTAATGCTGACTAAAAACACAAAAAGGAATAAGAAATGATAGAAATGAAAATATAATTGATATGATTAAAATGTTGAGTTTTACCCTAGAAAAATTTGTATTAAAAAAGATCATATTAGTCATAATTTTTCATTGAAACGTTCAGAGCAGGTTTGACATTAATTCAGCCTGAAAATCAGATTCAATTTCTTTTTGTTATGTAGACATGGTGTGAGGACTAACGAGTCCAAATTTTTGTTTATGGGAAAATCCACTCAATTATTTTTCATATATACACCTGCGAAAAATATGAAATGTATTTAGCCATAATTATGATAGTATATCAGCTTTTGTAAATGAAGCACTTGCCTTGTCGGGTTTTGTGGTAGTGATTACATATGAAATATTGTAGAAACCTTAAACAAAACAAATATAATTACCAATCCCTTAAAAACTATAGATATCAAATGAATTTATGATCCATTCCTAGAATATAACCACCTGTATACTTTCATGATCCACAGAGATGTCCCCCTTAGATATAAAATTCTCTACAAACACTAATTCTTCAATATAAAATTCAAACTTCAAATGATTACCATAAAATCTATGTTCCCTCAATATTCTAAGAATAATATCAAAATGTTCCATGTGATCCTCCTCTAACTTGGAGTACACAAAAATATCATCCATTAAAAAACATCAAATGTGTCCAAGAACCAATGAGAGTTATGTTTCATTAAATCCGTATATACAACCAGAGCATCAGAGAGACCAAATTACATAATCAAAAACATACAACTCCAATACCAACTCCTAAATGTTGTCTTAGGTATATCCTATACTCAGACTCTCAATAGGTGGTACACTAACCAAAGGTTAGTTTTACAAACCAACAAGACCCTTTATGATGATCAAAGAGATCATCAATCATGAGAAATAGATATTTGTTCTTAACATTCACCGGATTTAACATTTGATAATCCACACAAAGTCTAACACTCAATTATTACCTGTTATAAAAGAGGATCTGGGAAACACATTGTGAAATAAAATATTAATAAATCTCTAATCCCCATGGTTTGAAACATGAATCTTAAGTTCAAACAACTTATGAAATTCCATATGATAAGATGGAATAGAAATGGGAATTGTGTCAGGTTGTAGATCAATAGTAATCTTGACCTCTCTCGATGGTGGTAAACCAAAAAATCATCTGGAAAGACCATGGGGTATGAACACACCTCCCCAACCAATAGACATCTCAAAAAGGAATAATACCATAATTTAACATCTCCAACAACTAACATGATAAAACTCAAACTTAGGTAAGAACATGCCCCCACTCTCTTAGACCTACAATCCCACTCACCCTGAAATACATGAGTTATTCCATTGGGATATAAAAAATAAAAATGAAAATGATATCAATAAATCTATTACATGATAGTGATTATCTAATCCATTTCAACAATAAGGTTAAAGATATCAAAATCAAGCACCAAGAAGTCCCATACCACATTGATGCCAGCTATCATCACCTAATAGGTAGGACATTTGAAACCTTGTTCATAGCTATTTCCCAAAAGTGGTTGAATGATCCAACTATAATAACATAAGATCAAAAAGATAAAATAAAAATTCAACAACTTTTAAGATATAATAAAATTAATAGCACCTTTATCAAACAAATCATTCACATAAGAAGATAAAAGAAACACCATACCTCTAATAGTAGTTGGTCATACTTTATATTCCTTTGGTGCATAATATTCCATATAAACTCATCTATTCTTAACTCCTCCCAAGGAATTCATAGACACGTATACACCACCCTTTTCCTAAGGATAACATCCACAACCCTTTTATGAATCTTAAAATACCTAAAAACTGTAGGTGATAATGGATCCATCCATACTACCTTAGGATATCCTTCCATAAAAACACGTCATATGGACAGATTTTATACAATAATGAAAAATATTTGGAGCCTCTATACAATTAGTTTTTTAGGACCAATACATCCACACTAACATAAAATGATTAACTAATATCCTAATAAATCCAATGAAACCAGTCCTAAAGAAAAACTAGCTACCCTTGTGCTTTATTTTCAGTCCAAAGGACACACCCTGACTAAGAACCACATCACCTAATCTCTATCCAAACCTATTATCTAAACTATGACTAATAGTACCATATCAAATTTATTAACCACCTATAAAAAAATTTATAGGAATATGTGAAACAAAATCACAAAAATAGAAACCTTCATCCCCATCTTAGGTCCCTAAGAATTTAGTTAGTCATTGGTATAAAAAATTGGTGGCAAGAGCACCAACTCAGAAAAGTGAGTAGAATAATGAAGAATAGTATACTACCCTTTCTATAAGGATATAAAATCACAGGTCATTCCTAAAATTAACATGTCATGATAAAACTATAGGTTGAATATTTTCTTGAAGAAAGTCTAGGTAGTATCCTCATGAAAATTAGATTAGATAATAGAGTTCCAAAACCTACCTTATGGTCCCTAAAGAATATACCTATAAAGCCACATGTTAGAGTCCTCAAGAGTCTTTTGAATGTTGAAGATCCTATCAATGTGCTCAAGCCACTCCTTATATTCATGGCATACTCTTATTCAATGAAAGATGAGTGGATTCCTCTTAGTAAATTATTCCACATGATCCACAACTCATCATAGGTTCTCAAAACCTTCTTGACCAAGAGTTTAAATAGTGAAAATTAAATCATCCATTAAAGAAGGGACCACCTAAGGATTCACTTAAAAAACTATATCATAGCTTCCTCTCTCTTATTCTGAAGAGATCTCCTTGAATGAATAATCTATTGATCATAATACAACGACCCAATTAGCTGTGAGAAAATTCCAAAATCATATGACCAACTTATGGTATCTATGTTAATGATTTCCAATTATAAGGATTTAAAGAAGTTACAGATTTCATGAATAGAATACTAAAATAATTGAAGTAACGTGTCATTTTAAATAAACCTCATATCTGGATCATTGAAATTACCTCAAACACCAAATCATAAACTAGGAAAAAAATACTTAAAAACCAATGATAATATGGATTTAGCCATGGTTGTGAGATGAATAGTCACCCTCACATTCTTACTATACAATTATTGATGACCCTCAATATTTTATACCAAGACAACAAACCCAACCTATGATGTTTCACAAAACTTCGTTCTACGAAATGGATCTAATTAATTTTTTAACAAACCAACCTTGGTCAACAACAAAATTTACCCTAGAAATTTTTCCACATAGTGAATAAAACAAAGAGATAACAACATGTCTCGTGATAAACTGGAACAAGTAAAACCAAAAGGGAACATAGTGGAATAAAGGGAACATATCCATTATAAATATAACATTAATCCAAAAAAGATAAACTAGAAAGATAAAGTATGATAATCCTAAAAAATTATATTTTTGACCATCCATCACCACCAAACAATCCAACTATGAAGGAAATGAACAACAAGGAATGATAGAATACTATACAATTTTTTCCCTATTCCCATTTCTTACAAAATAACATATTCAACTACAAAGAATAAAAATTAGTATGTGAGCACAAATCCCAATAAGATACCCCCAAATAATATTTAAATGTTCTAAAATCAAGAATTCATTAGCTCAATATTTAAAACAAATATAGTTCACAAAGTATTTTCATAAAGTGAAACCATTTTATAAAACATTCCTTTGGGTTTGATAAAAGAATACCATATTCACTAAATTAGGGAATATATCAAATGCTAATGAAAATATGTAATAAACCATGGATACATGATGAGACAAGAATGTGAAAAAATTAAAATTAAAATACCATCAAGTGATAAATCAAAAATAAATGAAAAAGAACAGAATTTGGGATTTAACCTATGGGTGTAAATTCTAGGAATGAAAGAAAAGCCAAATATAGGACTTGGTTGGATCCAACTAATATATCCTCTAATATAATTACACATAGTAAGGTGACAAAAACCCACTTGTGGAATTACACACATAATTAGTGAAAAGTATACTTTCGAACTCAACCAAGGTCGCCCAATGTGCTATATTTTTTAAAATACAATTATGAACCATGGCTACATTTAATAATACATTTTAATTTCAAAAAAAAATCATTTGGTATTAAAGCCTCATTTCAATACCAAAAACTGTATTAAAATCATTTAATCAGGCACTTGGTGTGTTTGAAATAATTTTTAAAGAGATACTATTTGAAAAAATTAATCTCATTCAAAAAATTAAACCCAACGAAAATCATATAAATTTCATTTAATAATGAAATGGAATTGGAAATAACATAAATCAACTCAAGAATCAACCCCTTGTATAGAGAAACCTTCCTCAAGAATTGAGGAAACCTATTTTCCTTAAAAATAGAGATTGATAACAATAAGATAAGCCTCTAAAAAGACATAGAATGAGGGAAATTTGAAAAGTATTGAAAAAAACATAATGTGATAAAAATATAATCCATAAACATAGCCAACACCATTACTGTAATCAATATAAATGATAAATAAGAAAGAAAAGTTACCTGGGTGAACTGACAGAACCACCATGGGGATCATACATCGAACATAGCAATATGAAAGGGGAAGATCAGCAAACATCACACAAAACATCCCTATGGTTTGAGAGGGAATAATATATGTTGAATGAGGGAATTGTAATTCATATAGAATAATAAAAATATCATACTCAAATAATTCACATAGTGAATCCCATTTAATATGTGAATGCCATGAAATTAAAAATAAAATAAAAAAGGCATCACATCAAGATAAATTTCCCATGATCTACATTTTCATAATGAGTAAAATTTAATGGATTATAATTTTTAATGCTCTAAACCATTTTCATAGCATTAACCATTTGATAGATTCACATTATGAATCACATTCATGGAATCAGTATTTCATATATCTAGTGACACAAACTGGTTCTGCAGAAAACACCAAACTACCACCAACTCAAACTAGACCCTAAAGGAACCTTCAAGAAACATTACCACATTTATACCAAGACTCCATTAAATATAATATACATATTATCATAAAATTCAGATCAAAACAAGGGATTATAAATACCTAAAACAATGTAACATGATGTTAATGAATTATCATAAATGGTATTCCTTTGAAGAAAAATATTCATAAATGTATCCATATTAATAGAATAAAATATAATCATTAGATCCATATACATATTGAAAATATTAACCTCATGCCTATTATCATTTATTTTCCACAAAATCGTGTTCCAATCCTTATACATAATAACCCTAAAGATATTCGTAAACTGTATTAATACATCCATCCCATAGTAACAATTAAGGAATCTAGTTATGTCTATTTTAGAGAGTGGATCAGCATCAAATAGGATAAATAAATTTATCCAAAGAGCCTTGGAATAATGAAATTGAAATAAAATATGATCAATAGAGTCAAAACTAGATTTATCGGTGCTTTATGTAGTGCACATATAAGTTCTTAATTTTATCTGATCTTCATCTGTTGGAAGCCAATTGTAAGATGAACACAAAATGGGGAAATACCTTGAAAGAGGATTACAGGACCTGATAAAGTGAATCAGTTTGTTGGAAAAAATATAATGCGTCCCCTTGAAGATGTTTTTACATAGTTTACAAGTAAGGAAACCATTCCTCACTATAACATATACATGCAAATCCTTATTGAATAGGAAATGGTACGAGAAGTTGACATCTTTGATGTAATCAGGTAAGTGATTCAAGGAGGATCTGATTTTATATTTGATACTCACATGGAGATATTTAATATGATCTAACTAGTGCTCAAAAATTGGTGAACCATTCAAATTATTAAACCAAAAAATGATAATAGAGTTAAGATAATCTCTCTATATACTAGTATTTATGATCCAAAATAAATTCTGATGAAATAGGTCCAAATAGAGGAGACCAAAATTATTTTTAACAGATTAAGTCTAATTAATAAGTCTATTTATCTATAAAATATTTATTTTAGAACATTCATTTTTAATTAACCATAGTTATTGGTACGACAATGCATCAATGAATAGAGACATGGTTTTTATTCCCATTCCACCCTCCTTAATATGTTTACATGATGTGTTCTATTTTACTATAATATACATCCTCTCAAATGGGATTCCACTAAAAAAATAAGTTTCTAATAATTTCATTAAGAATTTTAATCAAGATAATCAGCTATTTATAATTCATTAATGAGTATACAAATTTAGTATTTTTTATTCACTTGAGAGGGGAAATTCATCCAGAAAAAGAGTACTTTCCCTACCAAGAGTATATAATTTTTACATTGAAATCATTAACTATGTCAATAAAATATATCGCCTTGGGTACACCCAAGAATAATAGACCAACCTAATTAATTAAAGGCACATTTTCTTCGGTAAATATCTTTATTATATTGATTTATAACACTATTTGGTGGCTGAAATTATGACTAAAATTAAGAGGATATGGATCAATTAATATGGTGAATAGATACTAAGCCATAATTATCTATAAAATCATTAATATGATCATACATGACACGATGACAAAAAAATCTTTTCATCGTCATAAAAGTGGTCATATGGAACTATGAGACACCTCCCATATTAAAGATTCATTATCTTTCCATTAATTGTTAAATTAGCAACGCATCCACTTATGTAGTATTTTTCGATGCTAAAAATGATGACATATTGAAGGTCACCATGTCTAATATGATAATATAATTAGAAAAAGCCTTTTTTAGTTCCATTTACTAAGTACTATGTACTAAAAAAGTCAACAAAATGTAAAACCATATCTTTGAAATTATTAATTAAACCAAATTTTTGTATGATTTCCATTATAAACAGACAATTGAGGGTATAAAATTCCTCCCTAACATCCAATTTGAGGGAAATTACCCCATTCAATCTTGGAGTACTTAATATATTGAAAAATTTAGAGGTATATAAGATAAAATATTTAATTATTTTTTCCTTGAACAAAACCAAAATAGATATAAGAAACCATAATGTTTATGATATTTGAAATCATTATATCCTAAATAATATTAAAAATTCTATAGAACATGTTAGTGAGGTCCACTATTTTAAATTGTTTAAGAGAATCTGCAACATAAAATTTATTCTATAGTACCAAATATTGATATATTATCCACATCATAAGAATACCATTTCTGAAAAAGAAAATATCATCATCATCAATTCACCTTTAAATATATTGAAAAATTTCTAGAAAAATATTTTTATAAAACCATTATATTTGAGTGTAGTCTACAGACTAAGAGATAAAAAATATTCATAACCTCCACTAGGGTTGGATACATTATTATCATGAAATGGAATGACACATCCGTAATAATGGTAATGAAATTTTCCATTTCATTGTGATTATCATTGGATAGATTGTTTAATAGTTCCTGATAATATCTAACAATGTGTTCCTAAATTTTATTGTAAATCAAGATAAGTTCACTTTCATTTTTAAGATAGGGAATGAGTTTTTATGGTTTCCTAACCATTTAAATTTGATAAATAATGTAGTGTTCCTATTACATTTTCTTATCCATTTGGCCCTAAAGTTCTATTTCTACATGGTTTCCATCAAATTTATTTTCTCATTAATCATAGTAGAAATATCAACAAATATTTTGAAAATTAATATATAAAAGACCGCTTCATGACTATTTTTAATATATTCGAGGTCCCTTTCATGTATAAATTTTTATCCCATCCACTCATTAGAATAATTCCATACTCCATGCTCCTAATTGATATTTTAAATTCTTGATATTTAAAATTGAATCATGATGATCATCAGTTCATTCATTATTTTTCCCTATTTCGTGGAAAATTCTCCTAAAATATAGATAATTAACCTAATAATTTTTCAATACATTAGGTAAGGGTACCCATTCATTATTCTTAATAACATAGGTAATAATTGGGTGATTAAAAAAGTTAATCATCAAAATGATTCAAGATTTAACCTCTACCCATTACTGAAGGGAACCAAAAATAACAAAAAAAATTATCCAATTTTTGATCAATAACTATGGTCGTCGATTTCCTATTCCAAGTGTATTTTCCCCATGTAAGGATACATCCAAAAATTAATTAGGATCATATAATTCCCTAAATTAATAAATTTTAATGGTAATAGAAATATAGACTCTCTTTTCATGCATTCCCATAGTGACGTTAAGATCCTCTATGAGAAACCATGGGTCTTTCATATTATACTCGTGATTTCTCACATCATCCCATAAAAACATTTACCTTAAAAATTAATAAGGGTGTATATAAAAGATGGACACAAATATATATCATTAAAATACACCATATTTTTTATCATCTATTGGTTCATATGAATCACATAGAGGTTGGTAATTTCTACAAACACTAAGACCCAATGGTTTTAAACCATGGTTGAGTGATGATTGAAGAAAAAAACATATCAAAGTGAGATGAAATAAATAAAATTAAGGGAGTTTAAATTAAAATTTGGGTCTAGAAATACCAATAATCATAGATTTATTTTTTTAAATGATGTTATTTAAATAGGTGGTTATTATAGATTTATCAAACCCCTTGCAATTCCAAAATAAAAAATCTGCTCTTGATGGTTTTTTATTTTAATTTCATTCCACTAGAGTGTGTAATTTTCATTTTAGAAGATCCCTTAATCCCAGCATTCATTTAAAACATCATAAAATAAAAATAGGGATCCATATCTTTAGAATTTAATCACTAGTAGTAGGTAATCCCCCAAATCATCCTCAACACCATCAATCTAATATAGAATATTAGAGGTGATATAACATGCATAAACAACAATGTCATTAGGATGCTCTTCTATAGTTTGAGGAACCTCCTCATAATAAAAAACTCCCCATTCCTTCCCAACCATATATTTATACATTGCAATGTGATCCATATTTTTAATAGGTCATATTATATAAGGAATGAATTTAGTTTTTCATTTTCAATACTTTTAGGGTTTAGTTAAATTTTCATAATCATCCAAATAAATCTCTTTCCTATTGATAAAATTATTTGGTATATTTATAACAAAAAAATATTGATACTATATAAAGATTAATTATTCATCCATTAGATACTTATCCCTGGATTCATGAGGCGTTGAGGATGTTATAAAACCTTTTTTAATAGGAAGACTCATATCAAATATCCATACTTCATTCAAATTAACTTTTTTTAATTGTTAGCATCTATAAATGTATGAATATAGAAATATCTTGTCCAAAAAGATTTCAAAATTTATAAAATGATTTTATAAACTCATATGAAAATTCAACTTAAATTTTATCATATTTGAGAACTAGTGTAACATTTTCATGGTAAGGATTAAAAATATCCACACCCACCAAAACTCTAGAATAGAACCCAAACATTCCTTTAATAGTTATTTCATCCATCTTGATATGTTCTCCAATGCAGGAGGGAAAATCCTTCAAGATCCAAGGGTTATATGACACCAAAAAATACTATAAAACCTAACTGAAATTTTAGTATTCGCGCAATTTTGATGATGATGATTGAAATTTATATCCAATTATAAGATCATAAAATACCCAAATTTGGTTTTTAGAACTAGGATTCCAAGGTGGTATATCATCGGATTTACATTTAGAAAACTATGTTGACGTATCCTTTTAAAGTAGGGATAATATTTGAGCATTCAAATCCCAAGATTTGATATAGTTTCAATTTTAGTTCTACTGTATTTGGCAGTGTATTACCTTTTATAATGATTATCCTTTCAATTAGATAATATCTATAAGAATCAAAAAAAAAATTAGGGCCAAATTATTATAAGTAATTAATAACATCCCATACATGAATCAGTAGAGGAAAAAATTATGTAAATATGGCGCCTCAAGTTCCCTATCTCATTAGTCCATCTTTTATAGAACCTCTATGGAGGATAATAATTTTATAAAATATGATATAATCTTCCTTTTCTCTTCCACCTACACTCAGTTCAATTTATCTATAACCATGGTTGATCAGTGGATTAGGGATTGAATATTCATGTTTGAATCACTAGAAAACCATCACATCTACTCTCTCTAAGGACATACATCTACAATCTCTACTATGAAATAATAATAAATATATATATTCAAGTAATTGAAAGTATTGATTTAGTTAGATTAAGGGAACCAACTCTAACAGTCTCCCACTTGAACATGTGAAAACTACTAATAATATTCATCTCACTTAGTCAAATAATACTCATAGATATATATTTATAAATCTAAATCACAATGATATAGACCTCTTGACCCATTTCATTTATATAAAATCATTTATTTAACCAGTTATTAAGTGAATATAAGATTTTCATATCATTTACTATTAATAATATATCACCAATATATATCATTATTAAAATAAGGGCACAACCATTAACCATCTTACTGATACATGACTAACTTTTATTCATTATGATACCAAATTATCTTATGGGGTCCTTAAAATAAAAAAAAATGATCTTGAAACATTATTTAATACATAAATGAATTTTTTTTAACTTGTATAAATTATTGGATTTGTTTTTTTCTTAAAACCCTTCTGGTGTGTCATATGGACATATCCCACAAGTCTTCCATTTAAGAAATTGATTTTTATATCCATCTATAAAAGTTCATAATGATTTTGAGCTCCTATATGAGGAACTATTTTCTTGGATTTTTTGCGTTATAGTTGGGGAAAAGTGTTATTTATAATCTATACATTAACATTACGTATAATCATCAGCTACCAATCATACATTCTAGATACTAACTTTACCATACATGTCTATTTCCATCATGAATAACCATTTACATTAAAAATTATTTACATCAATTGAACGATCTACCAAAATACAAACCTGATTTTAGTACATGGAGTCCATTTGAAAATTCATATATTCCTTCCAATAGAAACACTTAATATTTTTACCACATATTTGTACGAAAAAGGTTTGTTATTATCAATGGAAAATGTTTCACCTTCCATGTTAATAATAGAACTGAATTACGTCATATTCTCTAACATCTATAGTGGTTATATAAAATATGTATGTCTCTTCAATAACTTCATACATTGAATAATTAGGTATTTTTTTCTTGTGCCCAATCCTATGAATCTTGATCCACAAATTATCTTCATCCCACAATTACCTTTAGAGATGTGATCACTTTATAGAATCATGTAATGTATTTACACAACTAAATTTCTATAAAAGGGATCGTATAAATAATATAAAGATGTATCTTTAGGATATATAATAAATTTAAAATCTTTCCCTCATGATAAAATATTGTTTCTAGAATTAGACCTAACCAAATCTTCACAGCCACATACATGAATATATGAAAAAATAGATTTCAACCCATAACATTAATCAGATGGGATTATACATTCTACATTAGTTGTAACTTGGTATAGTGAGCATGTTAATTATTGTAATGAAAATAAATAAAAATATAATAGAATATTTTCCTAGAACATTATTAATCTCACCATATCTAACAAATTTTGATTCACTATTTCACATAAACTATGACATTGAGTTTTATAAATAGGAATTGGTTGCAATAATAAACCAAAATAATTTATATAATTGATGATTTTTTTGTTTGGATATTCTCATCTTCTATCCAAGGGAAGTTGATTTATTTTCTTATCAAGATGATTCTATAATTTATTTTTACATTCCTTAAATTTTTAAAATGATTTATAATTATACGTCATCATGTATACATATCCATATCTATTCAAATCATCAGAGAAAGTAAAACAAAACATTGAAAAATCATCTCTAGACTCTATTATAAATCATCTATAAAATTCTATGGGATCTAATTCTAGAATATTTGTCTCAATTTAACCTTTTTAATAAAAAGTGTGTTTTCCATTTTACCTTGTAAATGAGCATGACATGTATCTAAGGGTTCTAAGACAAAATAATATGAATACCCTTCTTGATATAATTTAATGATGATAAAAATTCTAGTGTAGCTATATATACTCCTTGCAATTTTATAGGGTCATGAAACAAACAAACTGAATTTTTCCACATGTCATATACATATAGACATAAATTTAAATCCACAACTCAAATATATTAATGTGAATATTAAAGTGAAAAAATTTGTGGAGTTTTATTTGAAATGAATACAAAATATCACATGATAAAAAAAATTTAGAATCAAGAAAACATGAAATATGATAATAGGAAAAATGAAATAATGATTTTGTTAATCATATGAGAAAAAAGGGGTGTTGGGATTGGTTTTATTTCTTCTTGCTTATTATGAAATAATTCATCAATTCTTTCCTTGAACATTCAACCTTACTATAAGGTCTATCTCAATCCACTCTTTAACTTTATAGTGAAATTAAAGTTCCTCATAATGTTTAATATTATAACCCCACCATGAATATTTGGTTCATTTAGTATGTGGTTAAACTGTTCATAATCTTGTTAATACATTGTCATGCTTTAGATATATGAGTCCCAAATTCAATCACACGTTATGGATTTTTACACTCAATCATTCACTATCACCATTGAGTTAATAAAGTATTTTATTGGGATAATAGGTAAATAAATATATAATAATAATAAAGATATAATTATATCAATTATTTAATAAGAAACAACAACAACTACACTTTTCATGAACCCCACTAGGCTTTTATCCACACATTCTTATTCTAGAATAATAAAAATTGAATAAAGATGAAGAATATTCTTTGATGATAGTGAGTGAAACTTCCCCCAATATCAATGTCTCCAAATCATGAGTCCATATATCCCATTGAATATAATTTTCACTATTATTTTTGATCCCCTTATTCTATGAATTGTGTTGAGACCACTTTGTGTGTGTTGTAATTTTTCTTAATGGATTCCAATGAATTTTTAATACCAATTATGTGTGATGTCAATATATTGAAGAATAATTGGAGGTGTCAAGAAGATCTTTAGAATATGATCATGGATGTTGTTTGGATTGGTTTGAACTAAGTTGGTGGGATGATTTGATGTTCCATTTAAAATTTATATTGAACATTATTTTATCTCTATGGTGAAGGTATTTATGGATCTCCATACATAAATGGTTTGAGAAGTATAAAATTATAAGGATGGTACTGAGGAAACTGAAATAAGTTATGTGATGTTGATATGGTACGAATTTTTGTTCTTGTGTATCTTCAGTTATAATATAATGTATTTTTGAAATGAAATATAATGTATTTAAAGTGAAAAAAAATTCCCATAAAATGTCCAAACAAACACAAGAGTATCAAGGATATCCCAAATAGACTTATTTTCCAATCCTGAATGTGATACATCCATCTAGGGTCACTAGGGGAATGGGTGGAGCCCATGTATGGGGAGAGATGGAATCAAGAGGATAAGAGTCACATGTCTGGGGTGGAATAGTGACATGTTTGTATAGGGAGGTACCTGAGGGATTTTATGAGGACAAATGGAGTGTGTTGAGTAATTAAACATCACACTCATGAACCATAAACTAATTTTTCATTCAGTTGTAGGTATACTATTCATCACTTAAAATACACGTGATAATGATTGATATCTTATCGTTTACACCATTAACATACTCTTGTCATGACTATTTCAAATCGGTTCCACTAACTATGTTCACTCCGCGACCATGATAGAGTTGTCATATGCCAACTGATATTATGAGAATCTCATAACATGATTTGAGATAATTTTTTTGAAAAGATTATTTTTAGATAATATTGAATTTTTTCATTTCCGTAGACCACTAATTGGTTCTTGGACCGATGGTTGGTATTGTACCTTAGGTGTGCCTCCTCTTATGCTAAAGGCTTCACACTGGTAATGGGATTTTAGGATGGTTCCATGGAGAGGATATACCCTATGAATTAGAGTTAGAAAGAAAAGAAAAATAACTAAACATCAAGTATGTGAGAGTAAGAATAAAAAATAAATGAACTATTCATGTTGTAATAGATAAAATGCTGACATATGGGAATGCAATGTATACAACAATGATCACCTATTATAATGATCATATAAATAGATTGTACAATGGAAATAAAATAAAAATTAGCTTCCACTACATCAAAGATCTATACCTCCTCCCAAGATACTATCATACTCTAGTTTCTCCTGCTAAATCATACAAAAATTAGTCCTATGTAACACCCCAGGATTTCATTTTACATTATCACTTTAATGTAATTTAATCACTTATGTAGCACGCAACACCAACTTGGCTTGAGTTTTATGCAAGATTGTGTTTATTCGAAACAACACATTAGTATTTTAATTATTTAAACGATATATTTATTTATCAATTAAATATTTTAAAATGAATAGTAGAAAATTTATTTTAAATGTTATTTATAATTTTCTCACATAAATAAAACATATTTTTAATGAAACGTGTATGTTTAGTTAAAATAGTTATATATTTAAAGAAACTATTTTCTTAAATAAACTATTTTTTATGTCTTTTTGTTAACAATAATGAAATTATTTTTAGACAATAATAAAAATTATATTTTGTAAAATAGACTTCATTTTTGAATTTTTAATATCAAAATTAGCTTAGGTTGAATTTTTGGTATTTTTCTGAAAACATTCAATTTTTGATGAATACTGAAAAGCACTGTATCGTTGTTTAAATTTTTTTTATTTAAATAATTATTTTAAATTTCAATTTATTTTAATGTCAAAATAGATAAATTATACCAATATTAATCCAATGTAATTCATTTGAGTTATTTTATAACAAGATTAGATATATAAAATTTTATCAAACTTTTTAATGTCTTTTACACACCTTCTAGGCAAATTTGCAAATTTGCATAAAACATAATTTTACAACATATGTGAATTTAATTTCAAAAATCCAGTAGACATTGTTGTAATCAATAAATAAAATGTGTTTCAATATGATGATTTTTTTGTGAATAGTAACTTTTGATTTTTATTTACCACGATTAAAAGTAAATAGGATAATTAAAGGTAAAAGTAATATTATAATAATATAAAATTACCCCAACACATGTACCAATCCAATTGGATAAGTGTATTTAGACTAAAATAAAGCTTATGAAAAAAATATGATCCTTTTTTGATCCACTTGGATTAGATTTGGCATTTATTATATTTTATTTAATGAAGTGTTAAAAATGTTAAATTCAAATTTTATTAATTAAAACATTTTTAACATAGAGTTATACTTAATATAAATTCTAATATATGTATTAATTAGAATGAGAAAAATATTTCCTACCTAAATTTATTTTATTTATAATTTTTATACCTTAAATATTTAAATTTATTTATGACACAATGATGATATCGTAATTACCTTATTAATGAAAGATTAAAATAATTGATTGTATAAATATTAAAATAAATGTAAGTTGAAACTTTTGATCCCAACCATAAATTTTATAGTTTATTATTACATGTTATGGTTTATTTATTGTATTTTTTCGAAGTAATAATGTTATTATGACTTTCACAAAAACCAAATACTAAATAGTGTCAAAATTGACCTAAATGAGCTTTTTAACGAAATACTATTCTATTAAATTATATAATATTACTAAAAATATAATATTAGTCCAAATGACATATATAAGGTTATATATGTCATTAATTATCCACTTGAGGTTCTCTTGTAATTTTATAGTAACTATATTAACAACGTAATATAAAACTACAAGAATACATGGTAAAAGTTAAACTATTTAACAAGGAGTTAAATCTAAAATATAATGTTAATATGGTGACATAAACTTTTCTAAAACCAAATTTTTTGATATTATTTCTACCAATCCCCCCATTATCCATCAGAAAAATCCATTTGGAGCTATTATAAACTGAAAAAGATTTTATAATAAATTAATATTTCAAGCTCTTTATAAAGTACCCCTCACCTCCCTTATAAAAAGGTACTTCCCCTTCTCTCAAATTCACACCTCAAAAGCCATTTGGATTGGAAAAACCCTAATAACATTTCCTCAAAACTACCCTAACATATCCCTAGAAGAATTACTTGGATCATAAATCCAACCTACGTAGTCCTTTTTTTCAAATCAAAAGGACGAACCCGAAGAAGAGGTAATTATTTCATCACCTCTTTCAGTGTTCTTTTCTTCATCCAAATCCTCCTTCTTTGTTGTTTCCATACATGAATAATAAATCCATTACCTTCAACATAATTATATGTTATTATAAATATGGTACAAAAATATTCATTATTCTATCCATTCTATGAATGAAAAAGAAACCATACGTGTGTACATACGACTTATCGTCTCCACATTGTGGTGTAGTTTGTTATTCAACACTACATTATTTGGATGGGTATAATAATGATTATAATTGATTTAAATTTTAAATATAACATTTTAATTATTATTTATATATAATATACCATCCAAATATATTGGAGGTTATCATACCCTCGACAAAGGAAAAGTACAAGGTAAGGGGTTTTCATCTCACTTTTTATTCCCATAGATTCATGCTATATTTTCCACTACTTCCTTTTGTGTGGTGTATTTACTACCCATGGTTGTATTCTTTGAGTAGTATAATTTAATTTATGGTTATTTAAATCTTCATTGTATGATCCTTATTTTATGGGTTCTATTTTTCGTATGTTACCAAATCGGTAAGGGAATTTCAAATTTCATTTTCCACTCATTGGTTTTATGTATACTTCATCGATTATTTTACTCCAAGATTATGTGTGGAATCATTATTTATTTATTTTTGTAGTAATTTACACTCCCCTTTGTGTGGATATACTTTTGATAAACATAATATATCCCTTGATAAATTCTCAAGTCATTGATATGAATTTGATAAGGGTAATCTTATCCCAATTTCCATTCATTGAGTTAAACATACACGTCATTGGTTTTGTTTTTAAAAGAACATGTGTGAATGTAAATTCATTGATTTATAGATAATATCTAATCATATTTATTGTATTTATATTTTCCACACATAATTATGTCCTTGATTTATCATAAATATAATGATATAGTCTTTATAAGGTATTTCGTCTCAATTTACATTCCATTGAGACTTCATTGTTGTTATGCACCAATTCACTTTTATATAGTGTATATAATATCCTTTGAAATATTCCCTTTATTCTCATGATATTATAATGTTTTAACTAAATTTTATTTCTCAATTATTTGTATTCAAACGTCTCTCATTTGGTTAGGAACTCTTTAACTAAAATATCATTTTAAAGATTTATTCTTTTAAATATTTATTATAAATGTCATTTTTTAAAAAAATTGTTTTAAGAATTTATTTATATGTACATGAATTTTTTTAAATTAAAATTAAATTCATAAGTTTAAAAGTTTTATGGGAAACTTTTATTTAAATATATCATTTAAATGACTTATTTGATAAATAGTGCGACTTTTAAATGTTTTCAAGAAAAAGGGGATATTTCTATCAAATAGTTTTACTGATTATTTTCATCAATACCAATATCTTTCATTATATTTTATTCATGATTGAGGATGATTTATTATTATAAAATCTTCCATATTGTATTTAATGAGTTAGGTTTGACTGTGGGTGTGCTATTTTTTATACCATTCATGGTTTGTTATTAAAGTATTAACATTTTGTGTGGTAGTTTTAATACAAATTTTTAGATTATGTTTCACCCTTTTCATAGGTGGAATACATTGGACTTAGTATGTGATTAACGGGGCCTGCTATAGCGCCTTGATGCATCTATACATCTCATGAGACAAACTAGTGTCTTGGTACAAGGCCTTGACAAAATTTATATTTCGGGTCTTGGCACGAGGCCTTGACTTTGTGGTGAAGATGTCTGACCTTATGAATTCCATCATTACGAGATTAGTTATTGATATTAAATGTGATTATTAGACTAGTAGAATATCCATGTAAACAATTAAATGGAATTATTTGATTTATCTTTTCCATATTATGTTGATGTTTCTATTTTAAAGGCTTGTGTTTTAGACTTATATGTTGGATTAAATGTTTATGATTATTTATAATAGTTTATGCTATTTTGTTATCCTTACTGAGCATCTATGCATACCCCTTTCACAAGTTTAATTTTTCCTAGGAGGTGATGAAGTATATTTTACTAACCTCCAAAGATAGGGGAAGGGATATATGTGTGTTCAAAGGAGACACAATTTTGCTTTTAAATTTCATAATGTAATATAAAACTTATGTATGTATCTATAACATCCAAGGCTACTAAACTAATCCGTCTTTTGGGACATGATCTCTGGTGATCATGCCAATGTTCTATAATAATGCACCAATTCTAGTTAACTGGGGTCAAGGCATTACATCAGATACCTTACTTGTAACTATAATCAAGTGATAATCTACTCGCATACCCAAGTGTCAGGTCCACTCATGTAGGGTTTGAGTAAGAAGCATAGTATGTGACAACTAGTGTTACCATCAAAATAACCTAATAATCCTAGCACATCGATAACCATGAAGATATTGAAACAGTTGAATGGAAATCCTTATCCCCATTGGATGGTGACTACCAAATAGCCATCATAAAATGGTGAGAGGGAATGAGTTTTCCACAAGAATAATCAACATATATAGAACCGAAAAATATAAAACAATAAATAGTCAGTGTGATAAACACTCCTCAAGGAGAAGAATACCACATAGAGATAGATAATGATCCCAAAATAGGACATCATCGAATAAAGAACATAACATCCAATAAGAAAAATCCCTGAATCTCTATATGATGAGTGGATCATAACTCCATTGACCACCTCCATTTCCAAAGGCCCCACTTGTTAAGCACAAATGCCACATCCAAGTTGTAATTTCCCTTTTAATGGTTCTTATATTGTATAATATAAAAATTCCCAAAGGTAAGGGTTTGGTGTGGGAAATTAAAACTAATATGATATCACCAAACATTCTATAGTAAATTCTATAAATAATTAACAATTTATGCTTCATTTTAAATAAAAACAAGGCCTGGTAAATAATTTTCACATTTTATATCAAACAATCATTCAAATCAAAAATCCATTCTGCGGGGTCTGAGTCCTATCATGTTTTTCTTAGTCACTTAGTAACTACATAGGCTAACATGTACATTTCATCAATCAATAAATCAATCAGGTTAAAATAATTCTTTTCAATTTAATTTGTCAGTTATAGGTTAATTGCACAATTTCAAGTTACAAAATTCCATTTTCACTTCAAAACTAAATCATTGGATTTTATAAAGTCCATTCCATTAATAATCATGATTCATTTAAATCCATTTTTCTCCAGAGTAAACATGAAATCATTTCATTAAATAAATTTTTATTTCAATCCATATTTTTTTTAAATTCAATCCAATTTTTTTAATTCCTTCAAAAGGGATTTATTTTACTACAATATTCATTTTAGAATTGATGAATAAAATATTATTAATCCAATGTATGATAATTAATTTAAATTCTATTTTATATCAATAATGAAATAAAGGTTTATTATATAGGGAAAATCCTTATAGAACCATCTACCTATAATCAAAAAAAACCTCACAACCCTAACAGACGATCCATAAATGAAGATTCTAAGGGAATAATGATAAATGGAGAGTCGTAGTTCCATAAATTGACAAATTTATATCTAGTTCCATCAACATCATGAAGATTAATCACTCCTAAAGGAATAGAAAATGGATGAAAGTGGAATTCCAAATAAAAGAGGTTACATTTTCTAGAGAGGGATCAATATCATCCACCAAAACTTATGATTGTTCTATGAACAATGGAAGCTTGAAGGGATGGGAGACATATTAAAATTTCTTTAATAATCATTTCCCAAAAAAAAGTTTGGATATTTCACCTGAAAATAATAATTAATTTATTTAATATTTGAAGAAATAAATACTTGGTCTTAGGAACATTCTTCATTGGTGAATGTTGATCATCAAAAAAGGCCCTTTCGTATTACCTTCATTATATTGTAAGGATCCAAGGATAGAATCCCTCTATCATTGATCCAAACATTCTCTAATGATATTTGAGAAACACATTTCGATCTCCAAGTCCTAGTATGGTAAGCCAAATGAATTTTGTTTCTCATTATGGATATCTCCTTCTCCGGCCTTGATGAAATCACTCCTGAACTTATGCTTATTTAGAGGGAGAGATAAGGAGGATTTGAGAGAGAATTCATTTTGCACAACAAATCTGATTCTCAATTTTATGATGCACTAAATAATATAAAAAATCATTTATTTATAGTGTAAAGATTTAAGATAACATATTATTTAATTTCATACCAGCCATTAAATTACAAATAATACCTTTAATAAAGCCCATGAAACATAATAATTATTATTATTATTATTATAATTTTGCGGTATATGCAAACATGGGCAATAAAAAATATTAAGTAATTTTCATGTTAATTAGTATTTTTCACCAGACTCGATCTCGGTCCATTCAAACTCCAATATAATTTGTTAGAAAATATAATAAATATTTTATCCATAAATAAATATTTTATTCACAATATATAGAATTAATATATATTATAATATTCTATATATAAAATAAAATTTTTATTCACAAGCCAATAAATAAATATTTATTTTATTTATACAATCAATCTAAATTGAATAAAATTATTCCTCATATTTGGGATTCATATTTATTTCATTAATTAAACTCAAATATAATTTAATCAAGATCAACATAAATACTTAATGTGTGACCCTATACGATTCATTCTCGGTGTCATTAGGCGGGATTTCCTAAAACAAAATATTACTTTCTAACAATGGGTGAAGAAACCCAAGATAAAGAACTAAATATTGCAATGTCAAAATACACATATGAATGATCACTATGTAGTATAATCTATTTTTCACAATATATCATCATGTTGGTTGGGAATCCATGTCACCAACCTATATAATCGATATATATTTCTTTGACTATCTAAGATAAACACATCATTACACAATGTCCATGAAATTTAATGTAATGATTCTATTACAATTAAAGGGATAAGATATTAGCTTCCATAAATTTGGAAGAGAAAAATCATTCCTTAACTTATTCAGTAATGACATGTTACTTATGACGTACACAAAAATTAAAATTCTCCATGAATAGTTATTATCATGGTTTATTATATACATTTATGTAAATGAGTTGTAACATGCATTAATAATAATATTAATGTATTAGGACCACCACAAACCCATAGAAAGGAATATATGATGACACAAAAACATGAGTAATTCCTATGAAATGGTCTATTCCCATTTTCTTCCATTTGGGGATTTCCAAGTAAAAACATCATAAGAAGAAGCCTCATATACTTACAAGAAATTACACCAAACAGTCTACGTATTATGTGTCCCATCATATTATGTTATCGAGATGTAGAACATTATTTGAGAATATCATCATAGCACATCAATGTTCCTATCATAGAGGGGAGTTGTTATGACATTATCAATATGATGTATATTCTAGGACATTATTACCTTATATTCATGAAAAACAATTAAATATATGCAATAAGATGTTTTATTAATATTAAATAAATCTAATGTACACGTAATAAAATTAAAAATAGTTGGTTCAATGACACAAACTCTAAATAATCATAAATAGACGAGATCAAACTACCTATTACCTTCAGTCTTCTAGACCTCATATGGTAGTCATGTTTCTAATGAGTCAATGGATTATTCAAATGGTTTACCATGTTTTCATCAATTTAAATACCACTCACTGAATCTTCAGATTTCTAATAAAAATCACTTATGAGATGATAGTTCTAAAGTATATACGTCATCAGTTAATGTGACCTTAGCTCTTTTTCAAGAGCCACCACTACAGTATTATGACAATTGAGTGTGATTGGATATTTACTATTTGATACAACATCAAGATCATCGGCAAAGTTTCATATATATACTACTTCTTTAGCTTCCTCAGAAGCCAAAATATACATAGAATCTACTATAGAATCTATAAGCACAACCTTCTTTGAGCACTTTTAACTCCTAGAACCTCCATTAAAATTGAAGATGTATCCCTCTTCTGAATTTATATGACATTTATTAGTTTAGAAACTAGAATATTCATATCCTATGAGGACTATATCCTCATTTCCTCCATAAACTAGGAACATATCATTATTACACCTCAAATACATAAGGATAGTCTTGACTGCCTATGATGTGGGAAACAATCCCCTCTTGGTTTATTATATACTGACTCTAATCAGTACCTTAACGATTTTTGTACTTTGACATAGCATGAGAAACAAATTGTATCTATCACGATGGATCTTGATCCTAAGAATATATGTTACATTTCCCAATTCCTTCATAGAGAATCATTTATTCAATAATGCCTTAAATAATTGTAAGATTGGTATTTCATTTCAAATGAGTAATATATCATCAAATATATACTATTAATAAAATTACTACCATCCCACTAAACCATTTATAGACACATGACTCTCATTAATTCTTTATGAAACCAAATTACATTATATCCACACTGAAATTAATGTTTCATGAATTGGTGTCTTTCCTTAATTGATAAATTGATCTTTGCAACTTGCATACCCTGTTGGAATCCTTTGGAATCATAAACCCTTTAGGATATGTCTTATAGACATCTACTGAAGGTTTATGTTAATTGAGGTTGTTTTGACATCCAATTTCCAAATATCATAATCATGAAATTCCACATTGGTAATTATGATTACGATATATTTCAGCAGTGAAACTCATTAAAATGTTTTTTTTATTCAATGCATTCAAGCTACATAAACCTTTTTGTAACCATTCAAACCTTATTGGTATCGCATTTTCATTCCATGTACAGTTTCATCATGAATAACCATTTTCAACAAATGATATTTACATATACAAGAGGGTTTCCCAAAATCCATACTTGGTTTTGGTATATGGAATACATTTATGAATTTATGGATTCTTTCCACTTTGAAACATCAGTTCCACTTACTACATCCCTATAGGTTAGAGTGTCATTATAAATAAATAATAATGAGTTATAATCCTCAGTTACTAGAAAACCATACTATTATGGTACTATAACCTCTCTAGTACTCGTATTCAGTGATTATGCCTTCGTAATAATTTTGTCTTCCATTTGGATTTGTGAAATTTTTTCTTATGACAACTCTTGTCTGCATTGACCATAGACTTTATAGAATTCTATCTATCACCCACTATATCATTTGGAGATAACATCCTCTTCATGAAATCTTGGATTTCTTTCAACCACAACCTTTTTTCTGAAGGATAGTATAGGTAGTATCCATTTGATTCTTTGGGATATCCTATTAAGATAATATGTGTGCCTTAGGGATAAATATTTTCACCTAAAGAGGCCTTAAGAAATTCCTTGAACCCCCAAACATGTAATACAACATAGGTTTCCTTCCATTCCATAATTGGTATGGTATACCATTTGTTTTATTAGTTTCCACCCGGTTTAGTATGTCTGCTTCTATTAGAAACATGTATCACCAAAAGGTAAATGTAAGGCTTGAATGACTCATCATTAATCTCATCATGTTCAATAAGGAGTGGTTACTCATTAATCATACACCATTCCACTAAGTTGAATAAGGAAGAGTTTATTGAGATAAAATCCCAAGCACCCATAAATAATCAATGAATTCATGTTTAAGATATTCTCCTCCATGTCCTGAGTTATGTTTCATAATCTTGTTACAATGATGGTTTGCAAATTCATTCTCATATTCCCTGAATTTATAAAAAGAATCTGAACTATGACTCATTAAGTATACATATCCATATCTATGAAAATTATCAGTAAAATTTATAAAGTATGAGTACTCACTCCTTTATTCACCATGAAATTGTCCATAAAAATCGTTATGAACTAATTAAAGAATTTATTTATACCTTTAACCATTCCCACTAAATGTGGATATATTCATTTCTCATTATAAAAATGTGTGACATACACCAAGGGGTGTTAGTTCAAATGAATCTAAATTTCTGTCTTGATGTAATTTAGTCAAAAACTTTTCATTTACATGAACAATCTGGTGTTGCCAGTGTTGGGTGTAATATGAGTCATGTTAAGTTACTTTAATATCAATTTCCATTGTTTGGTTCATGTAATATAACTCAAAAAGACCTTTTTTAAATGTTCCTTACCATAAAAAATTATATCATTCTAAATATGCAACATTTATTAAAAAATTTGAAAATAAAACCATCTCTACCAAGTATGGATACAGGAATAATTTTTTTTGTAACTGAACGAACATAATAAGTATCCTTTAAGAAAATATCATTCCAGGTAGAATCATCAGGTGTTAGTCCCTGATAGCTACAAAAATAATTTAATTATGTTTGATGCTCAAAGATCTAGATCTCCATGGTCAACCATTATGAATATTCTCAGTTCCTATATTTTAATACATATATGAGCACTACAAGATGTATCTAATACACAATTTATAGATATATACAAATTTCACTTGATATAAGACACAATTGAAGCATCCCCTTACTTCTTTGAATGGGTGTATTTTTTCTTATAGTGGCCCTTATTTCCAAATAATAAATAGGAAACATCATGTTCCATTTCTTTCCCCTTGATATTACTCTTCTTGAATCGGTGTGAAGAATCATTGGTCATAAAGATATTTTCTTGTCCGTTACATTTTTTTCCATAAGGACAGATGGTTTTTTATGCATCATGTCCTTGTGAACATGGAAAAGAATTTTACAAAGATCTATTTGAGGCTTATCAATTTTGTTCATATTAACATTTTCAACAAAGATGGAGAAGCTCTGAGTTAGGGATGCTATAATGAGTTTGGTGCCTAGTTATTCATGAATTTAAAACCCTAGAACCTATAAGCGCTCAATTTAACCAATGATATTGACAAAGGGAGTCCCAAATAAGTCACCCTCTCTAATATTTATCTAAAAAGGTGCCTTGAAAATATCAAAGCCTTTCTATCTAGATCTCTCCAAGTAAATACCACGAAGGTTCTCAATCATGCTATATAAATCCATGTTATTTATGATTTCATTAGTTCACTAGAAATCAATGAAATCATAAAACATTGATCATTGATTTCCTCACTCAAATGTATTTCATAGACATAGAACTCATTATAACTTACCTATTTAGCAATCAAATCAAACATTAAGAATTAAATCATGTAAGATTTCTTTTCATGGAGTAGCATATCCCAAAGCTGTCTAAACCACTCCTAGAAGTTTTTACAATTTATGAGATTATCCATCTCCAATATTGATCATAGGGATTGTTTTCTTAATGAACATTTTATTTTATCCTATTGTTTAATAGATCATATTATTATTAATTTTCTTGATTACAAAATAAGTGAGAAATAATAAATTATTATTATTTATTTATTTATTAAATCTCCCACTATTTTATCAATTATCAATAACACTCACCATTGAATTTAGAATATATATTTTCATTAAAATTATAATTGAAACAATCCCCATTAATTTTCTTAATGATACAAACTTTTTCCATGTAAATAATGATAAAGTAATTAGGTAGGTAGTCTTTACAACTGTAGACTTGCTGCCCCTTGATCCATTTAGTGGATTCCCCCATCCTGAAATCCCAAAATGGATTTTCTCAAAACATGCCTGATAATTTTTGTTGAACATGTTTTGGATGTTAAACTCATTACAATTTCAGTTATGTCAACCCAAAAATGTCATGATAACTCCCCAAAAAAAATTAAATTTCCAGACATTGGCTATGTATTACACTTTGTTCTAAGGTTTCATTACCAATCAAGTAACGGAAGGATTAGTCTAGTTTAATATTTATTCGTGGGATTTTAATTTATTATTCATAAATTCAATATTTTATAATCTTGTACATTTATTGTTAATATTAAGTGGATTTTACAAAATTAACTAACCTTTTGGATAAAACATTTACATGTAATCCATTTATTTAATTTCTGTATATGTACAATTATTCATTAATTTATGTGAAAATGATGTTGCATCCATAAATAAAATAATTTAAAGGAAGGAAATAAATTATTAATTAAATTAACCATTCATGAGTTTTATTTAATGGTTGATTTAATGAGAGGACATTAAACCAGCCTTTGACCAAGGGGAAATAACTCAATTTTCATGTGTTGGAATGAGTTATAGTATTCCACCTATCCATCTATCAACCCATGCATCACCTAGGTTAGCATGATTATCATTCTTTCTTGAACTACCTCCACACTCCTTGGGATTCTCCATTAATTACAAATATTTTTTACTCACACATGGGTTAGAGGAACCAAAGGATTGGTTAAAGGGGGGTTGTGTAAATATCATTAGACATGTAGGTCCAACATAATAATGGAGGGATAGATGACTCACAAGCCATCAATTAATATAGTATTAAATAAATGAAAATTCATGCAATAGATTAAATTAAAACATCCAAAACATACATAGGTCGTGGTAATGCTAATTAATGTTCTTACATGAAATGAATATGCAAAAGTAAACAGAAAAAATTCATTTCATTATTATTAATTTTATTATTTAAGATAAATGAGTTTGAATTAATTAATTAATTAATTCCCTTTCATCTTATTGATCATCTGATATAATTTGGATATACACATCATTAAAGTAATTAGTGGAAAATAAATGGTAGAACCAATAATGACATATTAATTACAGTAAATTAATTGAGAATTTAAATTTCTATAAAACCATTATTAAATTGTCAAACACACAATAATGTGCCAATAAATAAAATATGGTTTTAATTCTATAATTTACAAATTTAATGTAATTTTAATTTTTTCCATTAGTGGAAGAGTAAATCGCATGTACGTCCCACTACATGCCATATAACTCGATAGTCGTATATCACAGTCACACAACTAGGGCTTAATCATGTTAACTAAGCAAACTATGCACTATGAACATGGTAGCCACACACCCTGTATCCACATTCCTTGCCCTGGGTTGGCCCAGTCAACACATGGTTCACAATAAAAGTAAACAATGTAAATAATTTATCATGACATCTTCATAAAATGAGCATGGGCATATGGCATGTGATCTGACTCCACGTCGTTTAACCCAGTTTTACCATCCAAAGATTTAATATTTCTTGATAGCATCTTTGGTCGTTCTACATTTTTTCTTAAACATTTAGGAAAATGAATCATTGAAAAAATATTATTAATATGTTATTAACATGTTCATTAAAATCTGATTAACAAATGAATGACATGAAATTAAAATCTGACCACAATTGTACATAGATCAATAATCAAATAAATAATTTTAAAATTAAACGTGACTCCTATGATACATCATGATGGTTCCTGGAACAGTGGAAGTATGTAGAGGTGGGAGATATGTTAAAATTTATTTTAATAATCGTTGCATGAAGTCGATAGAGAGGATATTTCACAGAAAATTCATAATTAATTTATTTAATATTAGAAGTTATAAATACTTGTTCTTAGGATCATTCTTCATTGGGTAATTTTGATCATCAAAAAATACCCTTTCATATCACCTTAATTTCACTATAAGGATATAAGGATAGAATACCTATAGTGGTGATCCACACATGCTCCTATGATCTATGAGAAATACCACTCAATCTACAGGAGCTAGCATGGTGAGTCAAATGGTTTTAATTGTTCGTTACTGAATGAACTTTCTTCGACATGGAAGAAATATTTCTCGAACTTGTCATTATTGACTGAGAGTGAGAAGTAGGAATTGAGAGAGAAATCATCAAGTAAAACAATTTTAATTCTCAATTTTGGGATTCAACACACAATATCCATAATTTTATATTTATAGAGTTTTAATTTGAGTTAAAATTGTATTTAATTTCATAATGAAAATTAAAAAAAATTATTACTTTTTCTAAACCTCATTACAAATACTAATAATTATATTATTATTATTATTATTATTTGGTGTGTACAATCTTTCACAATAACAAATATTATTTAATGTATTGTTAATGTTGAGTCAATAAGGTTTCCTTATGAATTTTCGATTCCTTCTTGTTCTGAAAATCACAAACACATGTTAAGGAAAAATTTATTTTCCCTATGTTTTACATTTATAAGAAAATTTTCCTTTCCCAAGGAAATTTATCCTTACCATGTTATTTTTTGTTCATGTTATAATCTATATCATATTTTATTTATAAGTATAAAATTATGTTTCATATCTAAAACCTAGGAATATTATAAATAATTAGACATAGAGAATTCTATTTTCAGGATCCAAATTCAGGATCCGAATTCTCTTAATTCAGACTCCAAACATTCTAAGTTCAGACTCTGAACTCTCTTTATACAGACTCTGAACTTTCCATGTTCATACTCAGAACTTTTTAAGTTCAGACTTCGAACTCTCTGAATTCAAACTCCAAACTTTCCAAGTTTAGACTCCGAACTCTCTGAATTCAGACTCTTAATTTTCCATGTTCAGATTCTAAATTATTATAAATTCAGACTCCAAAATTTAGACTTCGTAATTCAATTGAATTCAGGGTCCGAACTCTTTAAGAAAATAGAATCCGAATATTCATATATTATAGACACCAAATTTTTTTATTAGACTCCATACTTTTAGTTTTTCCTGACACTCTGAAAAAATGGATTTGGTTAAACAACTATATTTTTTCTTACTCTTGTTACAGTTATAAAACTATTTCAGGCTTTCTGTTTCTAACCAACCGTTGTTTGAGTGACACATGTACAGTTCCCTCTGAGATATAAGGAAAAAATATGATCATTGGAGGAGGGAGATGACCGTTGAAGATTTGCCAATAAATAGGAGTTCATTTGAATGAGATCAATACTGATCTAAAATGTTGATCAATCTAGATATTATATGCTACAGAAGTGATTTCTAGAGAGAGATACTTTCATGCTTTGTGCGTATTGAACATCTTATTTAGAATTTCTTCGTGTGACTCCAAATGTTGTTGAGTACATTCAAGGGCTTCTGGGGATAAGACGACAGGGGTTCCAACAACCATAAAGTTTGAGTACTTCCTTACTGAGGAAGAGAGAGGTGCCAACTACCTTGAAGTTCGAGGGCTTTCAGGGATAGCAAGAGAGATTCTGATATTTGTATCGAGGGATTATCCGGGTGTGGGTAAGACATACATTCTTTAAAGTATAGATCAGGGGATTTTTATCCAAGGTTGTTGGATACCCTCCTCATTGTGTTAAAAGATTTACTACTTATTAGATGTATTTTTTCAAGTTTTTTTCTTCATTTTGGTTGTTGAGAAAAGTTTAACTATCTTATACTTTCTTATACATGTACTCTGATTTGTAAGGTTCTATATGCTTTAAGGTAGAATCTATATCATTGTAAACTTTTCTTAAGTTTCATTTCCAGAACCATATTTCTGGAATCAAGAAAGTTTGTAGAACATAGAGGCCTTGTGAATTTACCTTGTTTAACTTTATTAAAAATTACCATCTTTAAATGTTCCAAAGTAATTTTTAAAGTGTACAATTCACCCCCCCTCTTGTATATTGAGCATCTAAATCATCATTTCTATCCTGTAGTTAATCACTATTTTCACCAGGCCTAATATTTGTCCATTAAAAATCCTCTTGAATTTATTGAACAACCAAATAAATATTTTATTCATAAATAAAAATTTTATTCATAATCTAGTGAGTAAATATTTATTAAAATATTCACGAGAAAAAATAAATATTTTATTTTGATGTCGTTGAATAAATATTTATTTAATTTATGTGAATAATATAACATGAATAAAATTATTCCTCAAAGTTGAGAATAATATTTATTCCATGAATAAATCTCAATTAGAATTTAATTGAGATATATTGAAACACTTACTATGTAACCCTCTAGGATTATTTATCATTGGAATTGGGCGAGCTTTCCAAATGTCCATGAATACTATATAGTCATAGGTCAAGGGAACCAAGAGACATAACATAATGTTGCAACATCGAAAACCACATATGGATTCTTATAGTGTAATATAATCCCTTTATAATAATATCCAATCAACTAGGTTTCACATACATGTCACCAACCTATATGCTCGATACGCCTTTCCTTGACTATTTAAAATAAACTGGTCATTGCAACATGTCCATGGAACATAATGTGACAGTTCTATTCAAATCAATGGGATGAGACATAAAATTCCATAAATATGGAAGATAACAATTTTTCCTCTACTTATTCATTAACTACATGTCACTCGTGACACAACCAAAGTATCAGAGTTCTCCATGAACTTTAGTAATCATGGTTTACGAAATACATCCATGTACATGAGTTGTAACATTCATTAATAATAATATTAATAAGTACCATCACACAAACTCGTATATAGGAATATTTGATGACCCCAAAACATGGGAAATTCTTAATTTAAGGAATCTTCTCATAATTAGTCTTTTAAAAGATTTCCAATTATGAACTTCATTAGAAGAAGTCTCATCTACCTACAAGTACTCATACCTGAGATTCTATGTACTATGTGTCCCATAATAGTACACTATCAAACCTTAGAACATTATTTTTAGAATATCATAACAAAAAGTCAACATTTTCATCATATCAGGGGATTGATATATCCTTATCAATGTGACGTATAATCCAGAAAAGTATAACACTAGATTCATTGAGAACAACAATCAATATGTAACTAGATGTTTTATTCATATTCAATACATCGAATATACATATAATCAAATAATGAAATGTTGGTACTTGTACACCAACTCTAAATATATCAATATGATAATAAAAGATGTTGATGGAACAAAAAATTCTTCTAGAGATCTTCCAAAACTAATTGGGATGGATTAAAATTATGATGAGAAATTTATAATTTTAAATGGGGGGTTTTGGGACAATAATTTATAATTTATTAGAATTAAATTCCGATACCATGGTTTCTAGTGTTAGTCCTCACAGTTAGTAATAACTATGTGCCTAACCATTTGACCTCACTAGTCTTCTAGAGAGAGTTTTATGGTTTGGAAACATGGTTTGAAAAACCATGTGCCAATTGTGAACTCCCACCTAGGCTACTAGGAAAGGGTGAATAGCTTGGACATATAGAATGAAAAACTATGCACCAATGATACACTTCCCATTATCCCATGATGCACAGTTTGAGGTGGAGACCTTATAGTGTGATATTACCATGCTCCCCCTCTATAGTCTCAAAACTAGGAATATAAATTATTGGGATAAACATCACATTTTTTCCTAACTGTGTTCCAATAACGAATAGGCCGAAAAAAATCATAAATCCTCCAAAAAACTACAAAAATAACCTAAAATTAGATCCATACAAAATATGTTAAAAACAAGCGACAAAATACTAGAAAGTTGGTAAAGAGATGTTACAATCTCCAAACCAAAAATGATTTCTTTCCCCAGAAATCCTATCAAGAAGGCTCCATATAAAATATTTGAGGTCCCTTTTCTCTCATTGGTGAAGGAATGGCCTCACGAGAAAAATAGGGATAATAGGGTTGGTGAGGGTTAGATGACGGCATGGAATTTCATTAGGATCTGGGAGAATTGATCTCTACTGATGCAACTTAGGTCGTGATGATGGGTTGCAGTCGGTGAGGGGGCCCTGAAGACGGGTGTGGGATGATAATCTACATCGGATGAGAGAAATCTTTTAGTGGCCGGCATGGATATGTTGGCCAGTGTTGATGGGGTTTTCTAGTGAAGACATATGGATCATGGGTTGACCTCGAGATGTGGGGCCTCGGGACACGATATATGTGGTATATCCTATCTATAACATCGGTGTTGTGGGAGAAGAGGGTTTCCATGGGATTCTAGATTGATGGATGAATTTAGGATGCACAAAGTCAAAATTGTCTATAGTGGTTGTTTTGGAAATGGTGTAGATTTTTCCATTTTTAATTTTCTTGGCCTACTATCTTCCGGTGTTGCGCATTTTTTTTTTTTTGTAATTCAGTTCAAATATTATTGGTCTTTGGGTTCAGGGTCATCGAGTCACGATGTTGTTGGGTTTTGACATTCCATTTCTATGTTTGGGGGTGTTGGGAGAACCCAATTGTTGTTCTTGTTGTAATTTATCGTTTTTAATAAAATTTGGGGACCATGAGCTAAAACTGATGGTTTATACAGTTTGGTACATTTAATATAGAATTATTATATATATATATATATGTGTGTGTGTGTGTGTGTGTGTAATAGTTCATAAAATATGATTTAGGTTATACAAGATATTTATTATTTTATTCATATATTTATTGTGGAATGGTTTATAATTAAAAATTAATATTAACTTAAAATATTGACTAATTATGTGGATTAATAGTCATTTTATTAAATGTCATTTTATTTTACAATTTATTATATATCAAATGTGTATTACATTTATTTCACACTTAAATATATGTAATTGATATATTTTAAATACAATGCGCACAAAAATAATATTGATGTTTTTTTATTAAATATTAAATATTTATTTTAGAATTATATTTATTATCATAATATATTTAATATATATTATGATTCTAATCATGAAATTTTATCATTTTCTATATTTTTACTCAATATATACTATTTGTTAATTTTTTATGTTTCTGAATTTATTCATTTTTAATATTTATTACTTTTTAATATTTTTTCAAATCTTTTCGTTTTTGGAAATTCTTAAATATATTAATAAATGTATTTTTACTATATTTTTAAAATTATATATTTTAAATTATAAATAAATAAATAATTTTTGAAATTATATATATAATTATAAATAAATAATTATAAAATTATAAAAAAATATATTTAAATAATGAATATATTTAATATATTTATAATTATAAATATATATATTGAATATATATATATATAATGATAAAAATACAATTATAATTAAATACTAATATTTCAAAATATATCTAGAAATATATTTATTTATAATTATAATTATAAATCCATTATCATCGCTAAAGTTTTAACACTCATAAGGATGACTTTTATCTAAGATTCAATATCATAAATAAAGATACACCTTTATCATCACTAAAAATGTGCAGATAAAATCAATAAGTCATATGTGATTTGTAGGAATCATTCGAACCTCAATCTGAGACATAGTTTGACCGAAATGACATCAAGTGTGTCTTTGTAATGCAAATTGACATTAATTTTAGTAAAAAGGAAATGTGACATACTAAAAACCAATAAAATAGATTGAAATTGTTTTTATACTTTAAGAAAATGGTTTATATTTCATTTCTGATATGTATGAATCAATCACACATCAATTTGATGCACTGTGTGACCGGTATGACTCCAAGTGTGTCTTTTTATTAAAAATTGACATTATTTTTCATAAAAGGACAAGTGGAATACTCAAAAACAGGGAAACACATTCTTATATTTTTATACTTTAGAAAAATGATCTAGAAGTCATTTTTGATGTGTGTGAATCAGCTGCACCTCAATCTGATACACGATGTGCCTAGTACGACACAATGTGGCTGTTATTATATTAAAGATGACATTTCAATTCAAAATGTATGTCACTCAATGAAAATTGAGAAGACATATTGGCATTGTCTTGATATTTTTTCAAAATTATTCACAAGTAATTTTTGATGTGTTGAAATTATTCTCACATCAAAATGATATACAATGTGATCGGTATGATTCAAAGTGCGTGTTTCCAAACTAAAATGTTATTTTAGTAAAAAATAATGGTGAAATACTCAAAACCAAGAATTTTTTTGATACATTACTAAAATGGTCCATAAGTAATTTGTGACATGTAATAATTATCCACACCTCAATATGATTCATGATGTTATCGGTATGAATCCAACTGTGTCATTTTATTTAAAATTGAGATTTTAGTAAAAAATATTTGTTACATTATTAAAAATGGGGAAACACGTTTTTATTTTTTTATACTTCAGAAAATGATCCATATTCATTTGTGAAATGTTGGAATCATCGTCACCCCAATACGACACACAGTGTGACCTGTGTGACTCATTTATTTATCAAAAATTGACATTAAATTTAGTTAATAGGACAATTGACATACTCAAAAATGAGAAAATACATTCCTAATGATTTTATACTTCATAAAATTGATCTATAAGTAATTTTTGACATGTAACAATTAACTTCACCTCTATTTGATACACAGTGCGCCTGATATGACTCAAAGTGACTATTATCATTTTAAATTTAATATTTAATTTCAAAACATGTGTCGCTCCATAATAACCAAGAAAAAATGAAAATATCATGATAATTTAGGAAAACGATTAAGTCATTTTTTATTTTTAGTGTTCAATCTCACATTAAAACAATACATGATGTGACCAATATGATTCAAAGTTCATGTCTCATGTTTAAAATGACATTTAAGTAAAAAAAATAAGTAACATACTCAAAATTTAGAAAAGACATTCAGATTGTTTTTATATATTTGTAAAAAGATCCATAACTAATTTTTGATGTTTAGGAATCTAACACCCCTTAATCCAACACATGGTTCAACCAGAATGACTCCAAGTATATCTTTTTATTAAAAACCCCATTTTAGTAAAAAAGACAAGAGGAATAATCCATAAAGAGAAACTTCATTTGGATGGATTTGATAATTTAGGAAAATTCTATATATTTTTCAGTTTTGATATGTAGGAATTATACTAACCACAATACAATGTATGTTGTAAATGGTATGACCCCAAGTGTGTCCTTTTATTGAAAATTGACATTAATTTTAGTAAAAATAACTAGTGACATACCGAAAACAAGAAAACGCATTTTATTTATTTTTCATACATGAAAAAATGATCCATAAGTCATTTTTGAAATATTGGAATCATCTATAACTAAATTATATACACATTACTCCCATTATGAATCGAAGTGGCAGTTATCTATTTGAAATTTATATTTTAGTTCAAAACGTGTATCACTCACTAATAAATGAGTAAACAGACTCAAATTTCTATGATAATTTAGTACAAAAATTTATATGTCTTTTTTATGTGAAGGAATCAATCTCATGTCAAACCAACATATGATGTAATGAGTATGACTCAAATTTCTTTTTTCTAGTTAAAAATTCCATTTTAGTACAAAAACATGTGACATGCTCAAAATCAAGAAAAAAAAAATTGATTGTTTTTATACTTTAGGAAAATTGTCCATAAGTCATCTTCTATATGTAGGAATCAAAATCACCTCAATATGACACATGACGTGATCAGTATGACTCCATGTTTGTATTTTTATTGAAAAATAATATTAAATTTAGTAAAAAGGGAAAGTGTCATACTCAAATCTGAGAGAAAACATTCATATTATGTTGATAATTTATAAGAATGATCCATAAGCCATTTTTAATATTTATAAACCAACGTCACATAAATCAGATACATGGTGATCTAGGTATGACTCAAATTGAGCGTTGACATTTTCAAATTGACAATGTAGTTCAAAATTGGTATTACACACTGAAAAATGAGAAAACATGCCCACGTTTTCTTGATAATTTAATGAAATGATTCATATGTATTTTGTCGCATATAATAATTGGTCACACAAGAAAATGACATATGATGTGACTAGTATGACATAATGCACGTGTTTCTAGTTTAAAATTACATTTAAAAAACACATTTGACATACTCAAAATTGATATAATGCATTTATATTTTCTTGATACATTAGGATAATGATCCATAAGTCATTTATGACATTTATGAGTCATTTGTGCCTTAATTTTCTGCACAGTGTGACCATTATTAGTCAAAGTGTGTTTATTAAATAAAATTAACATTTTATGAAAACAGAGAAGTGACATACTGAGAAAAGATAAAATGAATTCAGTTTGATTTTTTACTAGAAAAAAATTATACATAAGTTATATTTGATTTGTAAGAATCATCCGTACCTCAATAAAATGTATGGTGTGACTAGTATTTCACAAAGTGTCCTTTATCAATTAAATAATTAAATTTTAGTTCAAAACTTGTGTAACTCAATAAAAACTATGAAAAAATTCTTGGATTTTCTTGAAAACTTATTACTATAATTCATTAGTAATTTTTGATGTATAGTAATTAGTTTCAAATCAAACCAATAAACGATCTTCCTGGTATTACTCAATGTGTGTTTTTTTGTTTGAAATGACATTTTAGTAAAAATATACAAGTGATTTACTAAAAAACTAGAAAAACCATTCTTATTGTTTTGATACTTTAGGTAGATGATCCAGAAGTCATTTTTTATATATATAAAATAGCATTACCTCAACCTGATTCATGGTGTGACTAATATGACTCTAAGTGTGTTTTTTTATTTAATATTGAAAATTTAGTAAAATAAAGAAGTGACATACTCAAAACTAGGAAAACACATTTGGATATTTTGAATTATTTATGATAACATTCCATATGTAATTTCAGACATGTAGGAATTAGCCGCACCTTAATCCGACTAACAGTGTGGTCTGTATGACTACAAGTGTATGTTATTAGTATAAAATTGACATTTTAGTAAAAAGGACAAGTGATTTACAGAAAAAATATAAAATGAATTAGGGTTATTTTGATACTTTATGATAATTATCAATAAGTCGTTAGTGATGTGTAGGAATCTTTCACACCTCAATTTGATACACAATGTTCCTGATATGACTCAATATATATTTTATTAGTTTAAAATTGACACTTTGTGTCTAATTATTTCTTTATAGTATTCCTAAGATAAGAATTATTTTTCTTATATAATTGTATTATTTTACTTGAGTTGAGGTTGTTTGTTCAAAAACTAATAGGATGATCAGGGTTTGGGGGCTAATGATAACATAACATTGATGTTTTTAAATTTATATGATCATTGTTACTTAGTAATTAAATTATACAAACCAATATTAGAAAGGTCTATAATACTATCATTTTTTCATGTAATTGTGTTATAAATTTAATATAAATTAAATTTTTTATTTTTTTTATTTTTTATTCTTTTAATGTATTCTGATTAGGTTTTATTTTATAGGGCTGATTCATGGCTACTATAAGGTCGTAATAATTAACCAATCGTCATAGCCTTTATCATTGATTGAAGAAGCACTAATAAAGGTTTCTTTTATCTGCACTTTATATGGCACTGATAAAAGTTCCCTTTATCAGCACTTTATCTAGAACTGATACAATATTCCTTTATTTTCACTTTTTTAAGTGATAATAGATGTTACCTTTATCATTGATTTTCTAACACTAATAAAGTCCAATGGATTTTAATATTTCATAGGCATTCATCACTTTTAAGCACTGACAAAGATAATTTTTTGTGCAATTAGAATCTCATTTTTTAGTATTGATATATCGGGTCCCACATCATGTTATTCTCATCTAAAGAAATGAGCTAGGTCATAGTGATTCTTCTTAAGATATGAAAATGAAATACATCATGGATAATTATCTTCTATGGTGGAAATAACAAATAGTAAGCCACCTTCCTAGCCTACATAATAGTATCAAAAGGACTAATGAATCTCAGTTCTAGATTTCCCTATTTTCTATTCAATTAGTTACCCCGCTGAGGTGAAACTCTATAAAACACTTAGCCCCAAAATAAAAACTCCAATGGGTGAATATGTTGAATAGAATTTTATTTATACCATATTTGATTAATTAACATTATTTTGTGAATAAACTAAATCATTTTCATTATCTATTGGAATAAACTTGATCCAAATATAGAATCTTCACAAATATTTGAAAAATAATTGGATATCGACAAGGTTGTTCATGAAAGGCCTAAAACGGATCCATTTTAATTTATATCTAGTAACTGTTGTTAAAGAAAAATTAAACATGTCCCAAATGGTCATTTTATGCTCCTATAAATCCATGAATGGAAGAAGAAATCATATCTTCATGAATATGTATAGCTTATTTCATCTAGCCATCCATCTACATATGATATTCCATTCTTAGTCAAACATGGGATCCCAACGACCCCAATATGCTTCTCGGAAAAAAAAATAACAAGGAATATATGATCCCTATCAGATTCTATAGTAGATGGAACTCCATGAAATATGATGATTTCTTTCACATAATGACTTCTTATATCCTCAACATTGGCTAAATCATGAATATGAATATTGTGAGCTAATTTGTTCATATGATATGTCACTACCCATATTAAATTTTCCCCTCAAGGGGTATGTGGAAACCCACCCATGGAATCCAAATAAATCTATTCCCACATCGAAGTCGGCACATAAAGGGGTTGATTAGAACCTGATGGTGTATGTGCTTGGTCTTGATGTGTTGAATTATATAACATTTTGAATCAAAAAAATGATATCTCACCATATAATTGGTTATTAGAATCTTGTTTTATATCATAAAATATCTTCATTATATTAGGGTGTACCACCCATTGATAATTAAGGAAACCCCCCTTCATAAATTTTCTCATAGGAATTAGTCTGACAAACTGGCTATGTAATTAATGGATACCGTCATATGATAAAGAAAACTCATTTATGGTCTCCCCACCATAAATAGAGTACATAATTCTAGAAAAGTCAGCATTGAGATATTTATTCAGAAGAATCATTTCAAGATGAGAGTAGTTCAACAAAAAAATTTGCAATAAAATTACTACCTCATCCTTTTGAATTCCCATATGCATATAAAAAAAGTGATCCATAAAATTATACTCTTTGGATGATTCTTTTATTGAATATATTTGATGATTCATCTTTACAGAATCATTAATGAAATTCCTCTAACAAGGGGTGTAGTAAATGTTGAAATCAAAATATTTTAGGTATTCCACCCATTTTCACTAACAAAGATTAAAATATTTTTTTTAGAAGATATAACTTTGTTTTTATGTGATTATAAAAAATGGAAAACAATTTTTTGAATAATTAAAAATAAAATATGTTTAATGCAAGCATCATAGTTGTGAGTTTGATATCATGAGATAATAGTTATTATCACATATAAAAAACTATCAGGAACCATAATAATCCATGTGATCACCTTGAATCATAACTCAACCCAAAATCAAACTGTATGGATCATAAAAGACAACACAACCCTATACAAACTCAAAAAGAGTCAACACAAGAGTAAAAGTAAAATTGATCTTTAATACACCAACATAATTTTGAAATATCAATTTCCATAACAACTTTACTTCATTTTTGAGTGAGAGTGGTCATAAAATAATATTACTTTTAGATATCCTTAACAAACCACTAGTAATACCCCACTAGTCCTTAAAAGTTATTAACCATGAAAACATTGTACATTTTTTCCCATGTCAAAAAATATGTCACTATCTCTAGATCAACTGAAAGACCATATTTTGAGACCACGTGTCCTATGAAATACACTTCTCGAATCCATTATTTATATACTGATAGATTGGGGTAAATTAAATGATATTATAAAATTTATATAACTCCTCTTAGATGACACACATTATCTTCATCATTTTTAGATTAAACCATGATTGCATCGATAAATTTCCACTATAAACAAATCAAGAAATTCATGGAATATCCTCTTTGTCAACACTATAAAACTAATAAGAGTATTTATTTGAACCAAAATCATAACAACGTACAAGTAATTGACATACCTACTCTAAAAAGAATTCTTCACGATATCAGACTCTTTGATTCTATGTTGGTGATAACCAGAAAACAGTTAAATCATTGAGAACTACATTACCCATTTCAACAGATTAAATAAATCATCAATCTGAGCCAACTAATACTTGATTGTTACCATGAATTGATTGATTTTATGTTTATCAACAAAAATTTTAAGGTTTCAGTCATCATTCTTTATAAATATCAAAATACTGCCAAAGGAGATACACTTGGGTCAATGAATCCTATATTCTACAAATCATCCAACTGGGACGTTACCTCCCCAAATTATGTTTCTTCTATACAATAAGATGGAATAGATGTAGAATAGGTACCTTGTACCTATTCAATAAGGGAATCCACCTCTTTTACTAATGGTAATCCAAAAATTTAGATGGAAACACATTGAAAAACATGATTTCCACTATAATAAGATCATTATTCAAAGATTCCTACTCTAGGTAAAAGGTAGAAATAAATATCATCCTACCCAACTCCAATATAGTTGGTCTAGATCTACTCTACCTCGGGTCCCATTCTCCCTAGAAAACATGGAACAACCCATTTGGGGTAGTAAAAGAGAACCATAAAAGATAATAGTGAATTTAGGCATTATATAAAATTATCCAATCCCATCAATTAATGAAATCCATTGGTTTCATATCAAGAATCCAAAAATCCTATATGTGCTCTATCTCTGATAAAGAGATAGAACAAGCGGGTTATTAGAGGCTCTACTATCTATCAATTTTATGGGTCATAGAAATATCCATTACATAGGACATAATCTCTATATGAAGTTTTAATAGATTGATAATGTTAGTCGATATAAAATATTGATATGCACAATTATCAAATAGAGAATTCCCAAAAGATGATGCTTTGGTGATTTTACCTCATACTATCATGGGGGTTGCATTAGCTACCTATGGAGAATTTTCCACTACATGAAGATTTGTTTCAGATGCCTATTACTAAAACACCTTATATCTAGAATCATATAACTATATTGTAGTGCCTTTTATTTTGGATTATCATTGGCCACTTTGTGGCATAGAAAATACATGACATAACTTATATAGGTGTCCTGAGAAACCGTATGAACCAAAAATATTTGTTTCCTATGTAAAATATTTCATTAATTCCCAATCTTTACACATTGAAAATAAACCAATGATCCTTTTATAGATGATACAGAAGGTCTAAATGATTTATATTGTCGAAATATTCCATGACACTCATCCAGCTTCCTCTTTCACTTAAAGGTACTAATAGAACTGCCACAAGTAGTATGAAAAAATTACTCTAACCCGAACTTATAAAATAATCCATGCTCATCCATAAAATAACTAACTAGTAAATATTCATTAGATTTGAGCTTCAACACGAAATCCTGAAATAGTATATCATATCAAACACTCGTCATTAATAATTAGGCCCGCATCATCTCATTCATTACTACCTCAGTGGAAAACTGAAAAAGTTCATTAAAAATAATTTCATATCATGTAATGATTCTATTGACTTTTTGGAGGCTAATAAATTTTATAGACATCAAGAAAACTAATGATTCTAGATAAAACAACTTTTTTAAAAAGAGCTCAAAATTATTTCCCCGAAAAGCATGTATGTTTCTTCTCCATAACCACCAAGTTCCGCAACATCATGTTAGGCCTTTCAAACATAATGGTTTCAAATTTCACATTTATGAAATCATGAATTTACTAGAAAAAATAATGAATATAAATATGTTTCATCTAATCCTCTACGTCATAAGGATCATTTGATCATTGGAATGATCATGGTGTTTGCTGAAGAAACTCCTAAGAATGATCTCTAGATTCATCCCTTTGAGGTTCCACTGGTGAATATTGAATGAGAATGAGTGAAGATACCTATCCCAAATCTTAAATCTTATAAACAATAATGACCCAGGATTTTCATTCAAGTAAATTACATATTTTTAGATGAATATTGAAATCATTACATAAATAAATACATGAGGACAGTACTTTTTAGTGCCTTTGGAAACTTCAACAAAATATTATTAATTGGGGAATAGTTATTCAATGTCCCCAAAAAATATATTAACATTTAGTACTCTTCACAAAGGTACCCTAAATAAACCATTATTTATAACCCAGGGAAAGTAAACATAAGAAAGGGTGATCGCAGATTCTCATTAAGGGTAAAAAAGGGAATATGTAAGTATAAAATGAACATAAGGGTGTGAGAAAATTAGAATAACATTTCCAAATCATAACTGGCATATCAAATATCATAATACTGATTCATGGTATACACATTGGTAGTTTAGAATAAATGAATCTTAAGGAAATAAAAGAACAGAATATATGATATCATAACTTTGGCATAAGACATGGAATTGAGGCATACACATAATAATAAAAAATATCATTTCAAGGATAACTACCAAGAACTTAATAACATATTAGGATTGGGATAACATTCCATGTAAATTGTGAGCTTATATAGCATTTATCATTACCCAATCCATTGGAGGTATATATATGTACTATTAATCACAGAATAAAAACAATATTTATGTGTTCCATAGGGGCATAAAATTTATCATATCACAACCAATGAAATGAAATTGGTTTCATAAAAATATAATTATATCATAACCTTTGTAAATGTGATAGGTTTAATAATCATTTTTTCATAGAATAACCCATGAAAGGAAACATGGTTTACTTGTATTTCCTCGGGGTATGTCCTATAGAACAGGAATGGGTTTCATCAACATCATGACATAAAAACATAAACCATTCAGAGAATGAATATGAATGGTATCCTTAGATAAAACCTCTAGTATGTGATATATAACCACAATTGTGGTAATAATATATATAAAATAATTTTAAAATATTATTTACAACATTTCTTGGGGAAAATATATTTTCTTGGAAAATCATTTCTTTAAACATTTAACCCTTTTTAAATTTAATTTATTTGAAAATAACATTGAAATATTATAAAATAAGAATTTAAAAAAATTTAAAACATTTATTGAGGAATTTACAATGTCCTATTTTAATAAAAAACTTTTTAAGGATTTTTTGAAAAAAAAATTAGAAAAAATGGTTTTATAAGAAAATAGTTTTCTTCCAAAAAGTTGTTTTTTAATAAAAATGTTTTTAGAACTATTTAGTACATAAACAGTGGAAAATGAATTGTAAAACATTTATTCACATGACATGAGTATAGTTGAAGACAATTAATGATTTTCTTGAGATTTATATATAATAATATTTCAACATTAGATGAATGATAGAAAACAATCCTGATAAATGATGAGATTGTAACATAAAACTCCTATCACTTTCGTAACATTGAATCGTTGGCCCCATAAAATAATAACATAAAATTAATCTTAAAATCTAATAAAAATAAGGATATTCATGATATAACTTGTAAAATACTCTTTTTATACACCTCATATGAGTGTAAAGGGGCATAACATTACAAAAATCCCAAATAAGAAAGTTGAGGCAAAAACCCCTTATCGATTTGTTAAATTTTTAACCATATGAAACATGAATTAAATATCCTCATATGGATATGTAAATGTCAATAATTTTAAGTATAATAATCATAAAATATATTCATTGGTATTATATACACCATGAAAAATAAATTGGTGGTTCATGTGACATGTGTCTCACAGAATTAAAAAGTGAGACAAAAATCTCTTTCCTTAAGTTGTGACTTCCAACGTACATGTTAAAACAAATCTATAATAAATATAATTTTATTATAATTATATTATATATCATTATTTACATTTTTAATACCATATATTATTTTCTTATTAATGTTTATTACCTTTTTATTATAAATTTCTTGCTAAAATTACTTTTCGAGCAATAACTTTTATTTTCACGTTTGTTTTAACTTGTTATTTATTGATACTAAAATTTTAATCATAGTTTCATCATATCTATAATGTTAAAATTGTTATATATATCATATATATATATATATATATTATTTATTTATATTAATCCCTAAAATATACTAATAGGAAATTAAATACATCGTTCATGGAGACGGTGGGTCGTACATTTTCATGAACGTTGTCTCTATTTTATTATTAGAATGAAATAAAGAAATGTAAGTGATATATATATAAATATATATAATCATTATAGAATAATATTTTTCATATATATCACATTTGTTCATTAAACCCATCTTCATTACCTTCCATGTAAAGTGTGAATGAATCACATTGTTTCGTGAGGTGGTAGTCCATAATACACCCAAACGACATTATCGTATTCCCCCAAAATAGAGTGTTTGATGTTATGTATTATATAATAATTAAATAATCATAATAAAATCATAAATATGATAAAATTTATATATAAAATATAAATTCATCATTATTTCGAATTTTGATAGGTGGTAATGGAGAAACATATGAAGACAGTTCGATAAAAGATAGTATGTCATACACATGAGTGTGGATTTCATAACAAATTTTATGAAATTAGAGATGGATTAAGATCATTAAAATTACATAAAAATATCTTATTATATGTCATATACTGAGGTTATTATATCATTATGTCATAATAACAATTGAAGGGTGTGGAGGAATAATAAAACAAAAATGATCCTTGATGAACTTTACCTCTTCATCAGGTATGCTCATTAGGATTATAGTAAATATTTCATTGGAAGGATTTATTACCAAAATAAGGCTTCTAGGATGAGGGTATTTGTGTTTGGAAATGATTTTGGAAGTGTCTGGTTGATAAAAGTGGTATGAGAGGTGTGAAAAAGTGAGGGGAGTGAGTTCCCTTTTCTAGTTGAGGGGGAGTGTTATTATTGTAAATAACCAAAAGTATTCATTATTTTGATGTCAATATTACCTCAATTGGATCATTAATTGATAATTAAGTGGGTTTAGGTATGATATGGTCAATAAAATACCCCACCACATAATAAAACCTATTTTAGGAATCTTCTTCCCCAACATCAATGTTTCTGCATTTTTACCATTTTGGGGTTTCACTATAAACTTGTTCATAAACTATTTAATTTATACTTTAAGACTAAATTAATGTGATAATTATTATATAATTTGGACCCACTAATTCTAAATATTAAATAAAATTTATGAGATAAAAACATATATCTATTGAAAATTAATTTAGTCATAAGCACATGTAACGTGAAGAAACACCAATTTATCCTCAATAGTGATAATTTATTTTTTACTAATTAGGGGTCAATATATTCATTATAAAAGAATACTTGGTCCATTAATGGACCATAGTTTTTAATTAATAATTTTATAATTAAATTGTAATAAGATAGTGTTTTATCAATTTTAAAACATTGACTAAAATATAATTTATTATAAAATAACATTAATTCCAATTTTTACATCATTCAGTTTTTTTAAATGTTAAAATATCAGGTTTATCTTATTATAAATTATAAATAAATTTAATTGTTTTAACTTTTCATTTTTTGTCAAAAATTAAGTTAGACTTATCATCAATTATAAATTATGATAATTTCATGTAAGAAATCCATTATTAAAAATTCAAATCGAAGCAGAGAAATGTAACTTAAAATTAATTAGGAAAACGCGGTGATAAAATGGGTTTTTAAATAGAATATATTTGAAATTTTATAATGTTTTTATCTTTAAATTAAATATTAAAATGATTAAAATGAACTCAATTGGATTAATATATATAAAATTGAACTAATTTTACCTTAAAACCAATTATAAATAAAATTTAACATTGTAAATTATTTTCACAAAAATGCAGTTTTCAATTAAAATACATTATTTCTAACTATTCATCATAAAATTTAGTATTCCGGAAAAAGAAAAAACATACACTCTAATATAATTTTGGTATTAGGATTTATAAAAATGAAGTTTATTTTTTCATTTAAACAATATAAATGCCTCAAAAAATAGTTTTATAATAAGTGTGCCATAAAAAGGTGACAAAACTGATTTTTAGAAAAATCTAATTTGTATGTGTAAAATTGAATATATTCTTATCTCTTTTATAGAAAACATGTTATATTAATGTTAAATAGTTTATTTAATATATACTATATACATTAGATTAAAATTATTCCCTAATTATTTTATTATTTTATTTAGGTAGACCGCATTTGTTTGTATAAAATAGTTTTTAGGAAAAAGATTTCGATTATTTTTAAGTAGATGTTATTTTAATTTCAAATTAATTATATTAAAATGAATTATTTATATAAATACATGTGTAAAACATAATTTCATTAATTATATAACCCTATTCATACCATCCATTCTAATGTCTAGGTGATAATTATCTTATTAAATAATAGTTTTTTAATTGTATGACATGTTTCATTAAACTCATTGTTGCATGTAACACAAGATAAGATTTGAATTGTGTGTAACAAAAGCCAAACATAGTGACTCATGTAACAGAAGATAAAACCGGTGTTACTTGTAATTCAATAATAAAATCAGTGGTTTATTCCACAAAAATATAGAAAATGAAAATTTATTTGAAAAAATAATTTCACAAAACCTCGATGTGTTACATTCAAACCCCATTAAAGTAAATGTCTCCTTTGAAATTATTCTTGATCAACAAGGTTTTATTATTTTAAAATTACTTCATATAAACCCATATCGTATGAATGAGAAATAAAGCTTACCTTAAAAGGGGAATTTTATAAGCATAATGGTTAACTAAAGAAACTCATTACTAGGTTTCCACATATGATAACATAGGTGATAAGTGAAAACATGGACATAGAAGAAAAAATTAACATCCAAAAATAGATAGAGAGTAATATAGAACATGGTGTGGGGAAATTTAATGACCAAAATCCATAAACAAGAGAATTCTGACAAAGGTCATTGATATCATCAATAATGATGATAATAGGTCAACCTTTTATTTCAATATAATTCTCCTATTGTTCATGAACATTACTTATTTTATTCATTTCCATAATAACAATATCATCCTTTATTTATGCCTTGTTAAATTTACACTTCATCTTTAACTCTAAGTGAGTATTTTTTTCGTGACTGAAGCACTAAATACGATCCATAAAATAATGAAAATTCATTCCTTACATATCTTGTTATAAAAAGGTATCACTGGTAATCTAATATGGTTAAATATTCATACAGTGAAGTAATATATTAACCACCAAAACCTTATCCAATTTTCATCTCAAACCATTCCATAAATATTAAACCATAAAACCCTTCCAAATTTTACAATTTACAGTGATGGTCGCTAATTTTCTCATGATCAACATAACATTAATCCCCCATAAATCACAAAGTGAATCTTGATTTCCACATACCAAACATGTTAATACCTTCATCATGTATTATTTTGAAACATGGTAATGAACTTAATTACCATAAAACCCTATTTAAAACATACATTTCTATTCATTATATACATAAAACATAGTTAATTGAACATATTATGTAGATCCCATAATGATGTAAACTCAATGACACACGCCTATCATGGGACATGGAAAGTAATATTTAAATTACCTAATAATGGTATAACAGTTAATCATAGGATGTATCTTGAATAAGAGTGCACACAAAACAAGTTCATCACTTTTTATTGGTTTTCTAAAAACAAATGGTTTTAATTAAAACTGAATAATATGAGTTAAATAAAAAATTTGATTTTATTGGTTTTAAACAAATTAGAAAGGTGATTATTATAGAATTTTTGGCTAGATATACTGTTGTGTTATCATGGTTTCAATGTTTTGTACCTTTTTCTTCCACTAACTAGTAAGAGAGATATTCATCTAACAAGTAATTTCTATCCCATGATCAGATAATTATGATGAGAATATTCCAATTTGAATCCTCAGGTAGGTCAATTATACTTCTCATGTGTGTAACATTGCAATAGGATTTCTTGATTAATTGGGAAAATAGTTGACCAAGGGTTTTTTATTTATTGATAAACCAATATTCCAGAATAAAATATTACACATTTGTTAATGACCATAAATAACTCATCAACCAAACCTAATTTGTTCCACCACATACAGAAAAGAATTCATTGGAGGAAGATATATATCATTGAGAAAAGAAATTTTAAATAACAGAATTAAAACATAATACAAAAAAATTTGGATTTTAAATCTGAATTATAAATTGAATAAAAATTTTGAAAGAATAATGTATATTATTAATTTTAATCACAATAATTTATGCATAGAACATTGGTTAAACCTCCCTCTTTCTCGACCACTCAATGATATTACCCCTCTATGGATTGGGAAGTCGAGATGATGCGGGAGAGGGGAGAAATTACTATAAAAGAAATAGAAATAATATAAATAAATCAATTTAAGGTTGTTATCCAATGATTCCCTCACTAGTCAATTGGATGGTGTTGGGATGGATTTTAATGGAGGGTTTCACCTCATTTTGTAGGTAGGGAGGGAGAGTTTTGGTTCCAAAATATGTCCTCCTAATGTTTTCATGTGTTTAACCAAATAAATAGTAAATTCACAAAAGCACCCTGTAATGAAATTTGTTTAAAAATAACATTCTTATATCTCTTAAATATTTAAACATCATTGTACACAAGATGAATTATTTGTGGAATAAATATTGAGATTTAATTTTTTGGGACAAGAATTGAAAAATTATTTCTTAAATTTATAACATCAAATGGTCCCCTTAATGAGTTGAAACCTTTATCAAACTAATTTTAGAACTAAATTCGTTTTTCCTCTTTCACATACATTTAAAATCCCCAAAAATGGAGTCTTGTACCCTGAATTATGTTTCCATTATATAGGTGGGGTTCACACCATCTTCCCAAATAATTGTCCAACATGATTGACTCTTTAAAGCCAAATGTTACTCGAATCACCTCTTGGACCTCCATACAAATTTGAATAAAATAAATCATGGAATCCAAAATAAATTATAATCACTAAAATCAGATTAATATTTTTAAAATTAATTCCAAAATACTCTTCATATTAAGATCTATTAAATTCCCAAAACTAAGCACTTTTCAAATTTTATCCCAAAACACCCCATAAATCCAAAATTATTTTAAATAATCTCAAAATGATAAATTAAGAGGATTTTAATATTTTAATTACATAAAAAATGAAGAAAATATTATCTATATCAATTCCACCACAGTTGAATAATGATTTTCCTAAAGCAAAAAATATAAAAATTGAATTCATAGGGAACCAATGTTAGCAATATTCGCCTTTCAAAGTAATTATGAAAAAAATTCAATGTCAAATGAAATTTTCAAATTCCAAATACAATATAAATTTATTTTCAATATATTCAATGAAATAATAAAATCATAAATTTTACTTTTCCCTTGTAAAAATGATGTATCTTTTCATTCATTCATTCATTTTCCTCAATTCATTATTATTAAACATGACAAATCATGATTTGTCTTACTTGAATATTTTCTCTCATATCCAAAGATATAATTAAGGTTGAGTTATTATCATATCTTGAAAACATGGTCCATATCCATCATCATGTAAAGGAACTACATTCTCCATAAGTCAAAAGACACATTAAATCATAGGGTCTGGAAATAAAGGTTCAAATGAATATGAGGTTTAAGGTTGGTAGGATTTGATGTTTTAAAAATAAGCGCTCAAGGAGGATGTTTACCACTTAATTACAATGAATTATATCATAAATAAAAGTGTAACTAAATTCTACACTTCAATATAGAAACTCCTACTTCCGCCAAACTCAATGTATTGTCATGATCAAATTAAAGTACATTTAATGATTTGTGAAACCAAATTTATTTTTTAAGTTTTTATATATTTTTTAATATATTTCTCCAAGAACCTTTTCATTTGTTCTTATTTTTTTATAAATTGAACATCATAATAATACTCACATCCACAACCTAACCGCGTAGGAAAAAAATAATAGGTCTAATGATGGTGATTTTTGGTTTCCAAAAATTACCACCCAATTTCATCATTTTGTTATATTTTTTTATTCAAGAGGGGTAACAAATGAAGATTACAATTAATGCATAAAATGAAAAATATAGTTACCCAAAATAGAACCCCCACACTTCTTCCTTAAAATGTAAGTCATCCCTTCCAAAATGATTTCATTTACAGCGACACATCAACTTTAAAATATAATGAAAATACTAAGAGTAGGGTAAGAATGGATAAAAATGACTTGAAGCATAGCTCATCCCTATAAATTCCATTCATAGACTCTATTGGATAAATATGGATTAATGTAAAGGTGTTATTTTAAGGACATATGATTTTCCAAAGATTCCTCAACAATTTAAAATGAGTTTTTTCATATTCATAGCTTTCAAAAGTTCCAATACATGTTCTGGTAGCTGACTTGTCCAAAGATCACTCAAGAAATATGATCAAGAATAAATGGGTAGCACATGGTCTTGAAATCCTCCTAGGAATGGGAAACATGATATTGTATAATCACTCAAGGAATGATTAATAATAACAAATCAATTCACATGAACTCATTAAATTCAAAGAATTATAAATGGTAGGGAAATTTTATTTACATGAATCAACTAATACCCTAAAATCATGAGTCATCTTATCAATATTCATTCTTCACTTTAAGCATTCAATTTTCCATTTCACCCATTCAATTTCATTGACATTGAAATCTCAAACATGGGATCACTGGTTTCCATAAATAACTTATGTATTCTAGATAAGTCATGTAAAGAATTAATTCAAGCATTTCCATGTAATTTTTTACTTTATAACTCGAATCATGATTTGGAAAAAAAATTAAGGAGTTTATAAGATAAAAGATTAATATAATCTCTATTTATTGATAAAGAGTTATCCTTTTTCCTCCTTGGCTATTTGGGGATTCCTTGTGTCATCATTAACCTAAAAAATAAAACTACTCGATTATGAACAAGGATCATTTAATTTAAACTCAAAAATATAAGAGTGAGGGGGTTTCATGACTGGATAATCCAAAAAAGAAAATTTAAATTTATATTCATAGAAAGCATTTAAATATATATCTTGGTATGATCCCCCAAGTGGGACTTGAATTTTGACTTCCTGAAAAGAAATTTCAAGTTATTACCTAATGTCTAATGGTGGTTGAAGTTGCTTGGATTTGAACAAACACATGTGGTTCCTTCTAGGTTGGACTTCTTCTTATCTATTGAGTAGAACTACATATATAGAGTATAATAGATCCTTCAACTTCACAATTTGGTACAACATGCATAATGGGGGAAGGATTGAGTATAGAACCACTTACTCCTTCATTTATACTTATAAACCATTATTTTTCTCTCTATGTACTACATATAGTGAATATTCAATGTTTTCTAGGAGCTCTAAGTAGTCCACAATAGGTGAAATTTATTTTTCCTTCATCATCCTCCATTGATTAATAAGATTTTTCCAAATCCTGAGTCAGTTTAGATTTAATCCCCACTTTAATTGAAAGTTCCCCTTTGAGTCGATCTTCACTATATGAAGGAAGGTATTTGGGATCCTCCATCTTTTCATATAATTCTACCAATTGGGTGGGTTCTTCTTCCATATATAGGGATATATGCATTGGTGGTGTCTCTTCTTCCTTTAAATGTTTGGATAGATCAATTAGTTCCTCACATTCATCCCAGAAGTCATCCAATTCATGTGGATCTACCACATGTAGATCATTAGGAAAGTCATTTTCATCTATCTCTCCTAGAAATGGTTGATCGAGTATGAATGAGACTTCAGGTACCTTCACATTTTACCCCCTCAGGTTCATCAATTTCAATTATGAGTGGAATTATTTCTTCCACCAGTTCCTCTCGTTCTTGTTCTTACTAAGGGTCATGTTGATCCATTAATTAACAATAAAATTCAAATACGATTTCATATTTTCTAATCATTTGTTCTACAGTTTCCCTAGGTTAATTCATCTAGGATCTATTATATACTTCGTGAGAGTGTCTTATTATTATTATTATTTGTAGTAGTTTTTTCACCTATGAGTAATCTAACCATGCAAAATTATTTTAATTTGTATACATCATGAAAGGAGTTGTTTTTATATATTTTTTTTAAAATAAATAAAAAAATGATAAAATATTCACAAAAATGTGAATTTAGAAAAAGTAATGGAGATAACTATTTATCTCCCCATAAACGACCCTAGTTTTGACACACACCTATCATGGGGAATGGAAAAAATATATTTAAACTACCTAAGAATATTATAGTAGTTAATACTAGGAAGTCTCATAAAGATATGTGCACACAAAACAAGTTTGTCACTTATTATTGGGTTTCTAAAAAATTGGTTTTAACAAATTTTTAATAATTTGATAGAAACAATCATTTTTTTTAAATTGAATGACGGTGATCAGAGAAGGTTTGGATAGACCTAGTGTTTTGGTATAACGTTTTCTAAGTTTTTTCCCTTTTTCTTCCCTTGAATGGTAATAAAGAGATTCAAAAATAAAGTTATGTATTTCCATTGGCCAGAATATTATGATAATAATGTTCCTATTTGAAACATTAGGTAGGTCTATTATCCTTCATGTGTGCATAATGTTGTAGTAAGATTTCTTGATTAATTAGGAAAATACATTACAAAGGGTTTTTATTTTATAATTAACTAATATTTCTACATAAAATTTTACACATGCGATAAAAACCATCAAGAACATATAACCCAAACAAAATCTATTCCATCGTATATAAAAAAGAATTTTCTAGAGAATATCCGGATCATCGAAAAAAGAAATTAAAAATAACAGAATTAAAAACTAATGTAACCACTTTTGTAAATCAAAACTGAATTATTAATTGGAACCATATTTATAAAGAATAAGGGATCTTATTAATTTGAATTACATGAACTCATGAAAAATACATATGTACAACATTCCTCTTTCTCGAACACTTAATGAAACTACCTCTCCATGGATGGGGAAGTAGAAAATATGTGGGATAGGTGATACATTACAATAGTTGAAAAATAAAAAATAGAAATAAATATGTAGAAAAATGTAATCCTATTCTCCCCTAACCATTTTATTTGATGGTGTGGGGATGGATTGGAATGGAGGGGTTCTCCTCCCTTTATAGTTGAAGAGGGAGAATTTTGGTTCCATAATCTATCCTCCAAAAGATTGTGCATGTTTGAAGAATTAATTTACAAATTCCCTCATGGAACCCTTCAGGAATATTGTTTTAAAATATCCTTCACATATATTCTCAAAATAATAATGTCATTCGTCATCAGGTGAAGAATTTATTTAATAAATAGCAATATTGACTTTTTCAGATGAGGATTATATAAATATTCCTTAAATGTATAACATCCATTGGTCATCTTAATAAGGTAAAACCTCCATAAAATTCATATACGAAGTGTGCCTACTTGTCCTTTTTCACATCCACTTGGAATCGTATCAACTGGAGGTTTGTATCCTGACTTATGATTCTATTCAGAAGGTGGATTCCACACTGTTTGGCTGAACAATTTTCCAACATGATTAATTTTTTAGGCCTCATGTTGTTTGAACCAGCTCTTAGTCCTGGAGAAAAAGTTGAAAAAAATAAATCATGAAATCCTTAAAAATAGAATCACTCAAATTGGATTAAAATTTAAATATTTATGCCCAAAATACCCTTGAAAAAAAAATATGTTAAATTTATAGAATTAATAACTTTTCACATTTTATCCCAAAACAACCAATAAATTCAACAATGTTGTAAATAATCTCAAGTAGATACATTATGTGGATTTAAATAATTCAAATACATATAAAAAATGATGAAATTATTTTCTCTATCACTCCATCAAGGATCAGGTAAACCACCTAATCCTAAAATCATTAATCGGTTCCAAGGTAATCATTACTATCCAATTTTCTTTAACTTTATAAATCTTCTCTTTATCCTCATATCATTATCTCCACATCATGAAAATATTATCGGTATTTAACTTAATCATGTGTTTTTTGTTAAATATCACCTTAATATTAAATAAATCTTCAAATCCATCACCAAAATTCATCATATTCTTTAAAATCCATAACAAAAAACAAATACTAAACAATCCTTATATATTTCATAGTTTTTGACTTTTAATAAATAAAAATATAAATCATTCAAATTTCTTCAGACAATATTAAAAAGGTTTTTCTCTATTATTCCTTAATAATTATTTAATTATATATGTCATTCGATGCCTTTTCATCATCAATAATATAATCATTACTCATACCGCTATCCAAATTCACATCACAAGCCTTCACATTAGGACATCAATTTTCATAATGCCAAAACATTCTACATTTTATGAATTCAAAAAATGATGATATATTAGGAAGACCATTATTATCATCTATCACATTAACCAAACATTTCATTTTTCCTTTGTAGTTAATTTCTTTGTGTCGTTATTTTTCATAGTCAAAACTTCTTCACAATCCACTATCAAATCCACTTGGGTGTCTATTTACTAATTCTAAACACATAGGAAACTCAATATTTTTTTCACTATGGTATCCACTACCAAAACTCTTAAGGAAATATTTCATTTTCTTATTTTATGAGTCTGGGAGTCAGTTACGGTACACGTTGGTAATCATGTTTTGTGAAAACTGATTAGAAATTATCACAACATCCTTTAATCCACTCATCATCTCATTCAGCTGATCATAAGTATATTTTACATCACATTAAATTTTATACCAGTTCCTTCTATCTCCCTCTGTTGACTAAGAAATAAAATAATAGAGTGGGAAACACTAATCATAGTTGAAACCCAAATAATCATAGAAAATCACTTGTATAATATCTAAATCATGGGACATAATTTTAAATCTATGACAAATGAGGCTTAACCTAGGTCATCTATGATCATCACTTATTAAAATAATTCATAACGGTTCATAATGAAAATGTTTATTATTAAAATAATATCCTGCATGAGTTTGAAACTAGGTGTGAAACAAGGATTATAGTCTTTCACTTTTTCTTGATCGATTATATATTAATATGGGGATTTCAGGGTTGTTAATAATATGTACATCTATTCTAGAACCACATCTAGTTGTTGTATCCTATTAGGTATTTCTTTCTAGATAAACCAAATAATGTATTCCATACCAAAACATTAATATTTTATCCAATACTTAGGAATATCTTATGGGTTATCACTAAAGTGTTATCATCCTAGTTTCCAAAGGTTAACTAAAGCATTCCTTTGATACCATTTATAGCGATGTAAGATTTTAATATACGTATATTAAATCTATTTATATGAATATTAAAAACAATTACACAAACAAATGTAGAAGTAACGTAATAGTTTAGTGCAATTGGAAATGTGGAATGTAGTATTCTAAATTTAGTGAAAGATCTTAAATGTTTCCCCTAATGATATTTACCTTTAGTAATCTTCACAAACATACCATACTTAAAATATTAATCATTACCTGAGGAAAGGATACATAATAAAGGGTGAGATCATATGCACAGTTCTGGTAAAAAATAGCAAACTTTAATATGATCATGAACATAAGGGTTTGAGAACCTGATCATATCATTTGAAAAGAATACCCCACAAATAAAAGATCATAAATTGAGTCATGGAATAAATATTGGTAGTTCATATGAAATGAATCATAACAAAATCAATGATAATGATCCATAAGAGAATAAAACTGGAAAAATACATGGAATTGTTTCTTATAAATAATCATATAAAATATTATTTTTTAAGTATACCAACCAAGTCATTAATAACATGTTCGAATTTGGCTAACAACCCATGTAACTTTTTTGAAATTAGAATGACCACCCATATACCCTCTTTTTTTTCTTGGGATAACCACACATGTACCATACTATCTGGGATTGGGAAAACTACCCATTTATCTCATATAACATATATCATTTCCCAATTCATTGGATGGAAATATATGTCCCACCCGTCACTTGATGAAAATAATCATTATATGTTCCATAAGATCATTACATTCATCTTATAATAACAAATGAAAGGAAAATATATTCATAAAAATTTCATCATATCATAACATTTGGATAATATTAATGTTTCATGACCATATCATCATAGTATAACCCCTGATGGAAGGTGGGTTTAATAATAATTTCATCATGGTTTGTATTGTGGAAGAGAGACGAGTTTTATGAACATCATGAAATAAAGATAAAAAACCATTCATGGAAAGAATAAGAATAGATTAATTGGATAATATCCCTTGTAATTAATAGGTATCCTTAACAAAGATCATATTATATGAAAAATAATATTTAAATATCATTTAAAACAATTCTTGAGGAAAAAAAACTGTTCTTTGAAAGTAATTTATTTAAAAAATCATCGCCTTTGGAAAAAATTGTTCTATGAAAATAACCGTGAAATGTTATAAAGTAATATTTTAAAAATAATTTAAAATCTGTAAGATCCGAAATTTCCATGAATTGTTTTAATTAAATGGAAATTTTACAGGTCCGAAAAATCTGACGGCGTGCGATTCTGAGGCTTGGAGAGCTCGGAATGATCTGTCGAAGTTTTTATTAAGATTAAGTTAACACGTGTAAGTAGTTTTCCTGAAAAAGTGTAATAACTCTTAAATGGTAATTTAGATCAGAAATACGAGGTCACCGTCGTGCTCAAGATGGCAGGTATACCCTTGGCACGACCTAAGATTATTCGGCGCGGGCCTCCTGTGAGGAAACCCAAAAATGGAATAATCATAAATAAAATAATTAAATAAATTATTTTATTTTTAAAATGCTTATAGCTAACAAATGGTAACTCAGATTAAAAATCGGAGACCACTGCTAAAGTCATGAGTGTAGGCTTTCTTTAAGTAGATACTAACTTTGGCCGGCACGGGCCACCAGAGAATGTTAGTTTTTTTCCGTAAATAAAATAATTATGTGGCAGTTATTTGATTGTAAAATTTATAACTTCTAAACAATAACTTGGATTGAAAATCCAAGAGTAATGTTGGGTTATTTAGGGCATGGTTAACCTAGAAAGAGCCTAACCTTGACCACAGTGAGTCGAGGGTGACTAATAATAATTTTCTAAACTTTTTTTGGGTACGATCAGTAAATGTGAGAGCAGCGTTTCATAACTTTTGAACCAGTGCTCAGAATTGAAATATGAGGGTACCGTTGAACCCGTAACACCGGTATTCACTTATGGAGACCTTCACCTTGACCGCTATGGGACGAGGGTGAAAGATAGATTTTGGGTTTTTTGTGAAAATAGAAATAACATAAAATAAACATTTATTTTATTTTTATCCTTGAAACCTCCCATGTTTAGGTTGTGGTGGTGGTGACCACCTGACCCTAAACCCCCCAATTAAATTTCTAGAGGTGGGTACCACCTGAACCTCTTGAACTCCCCTTTAAGGGGATATAACCATTGGTATTCTACACTTTAATGGTGCCACCTCCCATTAATTAATTTTGTCAATTAATTATGCCAAGCCAATGATTAAATGTTTGAGACACAACAATTTGGCTACTTTTCTTTTTGGGAGGATTTGGGTTGGTGAAGGAGAATGGGAGTTCTTGGAAGAACTTAGAGAAGACTCTCCAACGATGAATGTGAAGAATTCCATCTTTGACTTCGTCACCTCTGGATGCTCATCCTCCAACAATGGATATCCTCTACTTTTTTTGACACGCGAGCTTAAAATTAGAGAGCGTGACAAATGCGGCGAATGACGAATCGATGCCCGCCTTTCTGCGACTTCTTCAATGATCATCAAATACGAGGTAGGGGGATTCGAGTTGTTTTTTTTTCGTTCTACGTCGTTCAATTTATGGAATGTGAATTTACTTTTGCTATAACCCAAACGTGGAGGGCCCGGGCCGAACAAACCCGGCCCAAAAACCCTCCATTGGTTCTCATTCTTTAATGGGTGTGGCACTACAACGGCGCCGCTGGAGGAATAGGCCATGGCTGATGAGTCACGACGGTACACGTGATGACCGACAACGAGCAGGCTGCAGAAGAATCCAAGGGAGCTAGGGTCGTCGGGCCGCCGGAGGGGTGTGGCGCCATCGTGCCATGTGGAGAACCAGGACGCGGCGGTGCCGGAGGGGAGCGGTGTCGTCGCACCACACCAGAGGAAAGAGTCCCAACCACGCAGGCCGAGGTGGTTGGACAGGCTAGGCGCGGCGTTGTCGTGCCGCGCTGGAGATGTACCATTGCCATGGGCCACCGCAGACAGAAGAGGGTGGCCGGCTGAGCCGACCGCCGGCGGGTGCGCTAAAGGAGGGACCCTAAGTGTCCCGCGGTTACCGGGCCGGAACCACGTGCTGACCGTTGTAGAATATGGGGGGTGGTGTAACCCCCCCCCCCCCCCCCGTGATTTCTAGGGAGGGCCCTGCAGGGCACCGCCCCTCGCTGGCACCCCATCTAGCCAAGAGGACTAGCTGGGCTGGGCCACCGTGCCCCCTCGGGCCACACCACCGCGTTGGGTTGGGCCGCTGCCGCGGGGTTGGGCCACCGCCGCTGGGTTGGGCCCGTTCTGGCGGACCGGGTCGGACCCGTGGGCCGGGTCAGACCCAAGTCCGGATCCGGACCCGGGTCAGGTTGGGTCAATCTGACTGGGTTGGACCGGACCCAGACCCACTTTGTCCTCATTTCTCCTTTTCGTCCATATCATGGGCTATGGGTGTCCGATTGACGAACCATCTATGGAGATGGAAATCTTAGAATGAGACGGTTATTTTGGCACATCCCACTTGAGGTTTGGACATATTTGGTAAATGGTCGGGTTGGTTTGAATCTAAAAACCAACCAGGCCCCTGGAATGGAAATGCCAATAACTCATAGACCGGGCGTCTAATTGACGCGTCGTTTGTTGCATTGAGACCCCTATGAAGAGGCTGACCTTTGAGATACTTCTACTTGGGACTTCGTGATAGTTGGAGTATCAACCAATATCTTGTGGATCGGATCCTCTTGAAGATGAGAAAGTGGAGTACGGAGAACTAGTAGCTGGCTGATACCTGACGACTGCTGACCTTTTGACTCAGAGTGTTTCGACTTGCCCTATGGGAAGTGCCTCTGTGTGACACCGCAGACCCACAATGGGGAGCGCCTCTGTGTGATGCAATAGACCCACAATACTCGATAGGAGGAGTACCTCAGCTGGCTATGAGGGAGAGCACCTATGTGTGACGTGGTAGACCCATAGTGGAGAGCGCCTCTGTGTGATGCAGCAGACCCATGGTACTCCACAGGAGGAGTACCACAGCAGTCCAGGATAGTGGGAAGCACCTCTGTGTGATGCAGAAGGCCCACAATACTCTATAGAAGAGGAGTACACCAGTAGCCAAGGTTTCATCAGTTTTATTAGGAGTGTTACCTATTACAACCCCTAGAATAAAATCCTGGGATTGAGCTGATTCAATGACTTTTGGAGTTTTCCTCTTGATTGAGATGGGTTACTAGATAACTGAGGTAAATGTATTGGAATATATCTAATTAATGGCTATCCGTTGAATCCATGCTTTGTGGTTTATCCTTGTTGGATTTAGTGAGACCTGGAGGGTCTCAGGGACCCTACTGAGTATCGTTATACTCACCCCTGTATGGGCTACACCTGCACCTCATTGTGTTGGTTGCAGACAATGGACATCGCTGACTGAGGAAGAGAGTATTAGGACTGGACGGTACCTGGAGGTGAATCACTCGGCGTGACAGTACACTGTAACACCTCGAGATTTTATGAAAAATATTCTTTTTAATTTCATTAATGTCTTGTGTTGTACGCTACACCAAAAGGAGCTTGCACAACACGCATCCCTGACTTGGCTTTCATTACACGCAAGCGCGACCTTCCACGATAGCGTGTGTTGTACGCAATACTGAGTTTCGCTAAACAACGACATGCTATTAAAATATTATTAAAACTAGCCGTTATGAATTGTAATAACCACTTTTTGAAATTTTTTAAATTTTTTTTTCAAAATGGACTTCCATTTTGGATTCCGAATATCAAAATTAGCTTAGGGTGAAATTTTGGTACTTTTCGGATAACTTTCATATTCTGATGAATATTGAAAATTACTAAATTTTAATTAAAAACAACTTTTTTAATCGAAATAATTAATAGTGATAAATTATTAATTTTAGTGGTTTTAAAGTATATTTAGAATATATTTTTACAATTTAATACAATTTTGGTCATTGGATGTAATTTCACATTTAAACCAGACATAAACAAGTGTCAATCTTTTGATAGTTATTATCTCTTAAGAACACGCTATTTATTTTGACGATGGAAATTAATTTTTAAATTAATTAATGAAACTGATATGTTTTGAATTTGGTAAAATAGACATCATTTTTGAGTTCATAATATCAAATATAGCTTAGGCCTAATTTTTGGTATTTTTATGGAAACTTTAATTTTTTTGATGAATAGTGAAACCACTAAGTGGTAGTTAAAAAAATTGAATTTTTCATAAAACTTAATTTTACCACTTCTGTGAGTGAAATTTCAAAAATCCAAGAGACACGGTTGATGTCAGTAAGTAAAATGGGGTTCAATGACATGAAAATAATTTTTGGTGAATAGTAACTTTTTACTTTTTTTTACCACGGTTAAAAGTAAATAGGGTAATTAAGGGTAAAAATGATATTATTATTACCCTAACCCATGTCCTAATTCTATTGGATAAGATTAATTTGACAAAAAACAAGCTTATGAATAAAATATGACCATTTAGGCCCACTTGGATTAGATTAGGACAATTATTATTATTTAATTCCAAGAAGAGTTAAAAGAGTTAAAATCAAAGTTTATTTACTAAAACATTTTTAATATAGGGTTATACATAAGATAAATTCGATTGTAAATATTAATTAGAAATATAATAATATTTCCTACATAATTATATTTTATTTATAATTTTTAGACATTAAATAAATTAATTTATTTATGACACAATGATGATGCAGTAATTACCATAATAGTGAAAAATTAGAATAATTGATAATATAAATACCCAAATAAATATAATTTCATACTTTTTATGAATTACACTAATTTTCTAGGTTAATATGGAATGTTAGGATTGATTTAATTAAGTTTGGTCGAAGTAATCATTCTGTTTTGAGTTTCACAAAAATCAACTATTGAATAGTGTCAAAATTGACATAAAATAATTTTTAAAACAAATATTATATTATTGATTGTTATTTTATTCCTAAAAATATAAGGTTCGTTCAAGATACTTATATCATGATATTGGTATCATTAATGGACCACTTTGGAGTCTCTTGGATGTATATGGTAAGTTTATTAACTATATAATATAAAAATACAAAGTTACATGGTAAATGTCAATCTAATTAACTAAGAGTTAAAACTAAAAGATAATGTTAGTATAATGACCTAAACTTGTCTAAATTCTATTGGATGAGTGTATTTAGACCCATCACCACCTTATCTTAGAAATAAATCAATTTGGAGCTATTTAAAACCGAATTTGTCTTTATAATAAAATAATATTTTTAGTTATTCCAAAGGTGCCCCTCTCCTCCCTTATAAAAGGGCACCTCCTCCCTCTCTTCCTCACACCACTTTGAGCCTTCAAGATCGGCCAACCCCTGACCAATTCACTTCTCCACTTCCCTAGAAACATCCTAGAGGTTCTAGTCTTCCTCCAAGACCAATTTTAGTTTCCTAAAAGGAGATCTCGAAGAGGCGCTTCAAATAAGATGTAATGTCCCTTACCGATTCTTTCAACTTTATTTCTTCTTCCACTTCTTCTTATTAGGTTGTTTCATTATGAAGTAATAACATCAGTATCACTCATATATTTATATGTTATTATAAGTATGAAACAACCCTATTTCACCATCTATCCATCCTATGGAAAATGAAATCACCGTGCATGCGTACATACGGAATATCGTCTCCACGCCGTGGTGTAATCTATTTTCCACCACCACCTTACTTGGATGGGTATAATGGTGTACATAATAACTATATATGATTATTGTAAAGTGATATTGATTATGAAATAATATAAATACACTCCAATACAATTCCACGATCATGAGAATGATATCATCGCTCGTGCGTACGTACGGACTACCGTCTCCACGACGCGATGAGATTCATTCTCCACGTTAACCATTCATGAATGATTATAAAGTATATATAATAAGTAATCATGAAATATATGACATAATAATGATACTGGATTTATGTGTATATATATGTATTTCATCCACTTAATTCCATTCAACTCAATAAGGAAACGAAAACAGCGTTCATGCGTATGTACGGCCTACCGTCTCCATGAACGGTGTATTTGTTTCCATTTACTGATATATTATATATATGTATACTTGGAATATATATTATATATAAGTCATGTTTTATATTCTGGAATTAATTAATCATGATCTAAGTAATCATATGAATAATTACAAGTCAAAAGACGGACGACAAATGAAACGATTTTACCCAACACGCTCTTTAACATGGAATTTACAAAAGAATGGGTAATATAAATTCATAAGTGAACCATATATGATATCATAACAATGAGTATGATTATCGAATAAGTCAATGACATTATTTAAATCATTATAAAGGAGGTTCGGACACTTACGAAGCAAATCATACCTAAGGTAAGGGATAATGTTGCAATCTCAATTGTTTTCTATCCGAGATTGCTTATACGTAAGTATTTACTGGGGTTATTTCTATCATCCATGTACATGTTTTATAAAAGGGTTTTAATGTATGTTTAAAGTCCTTTTTACCCATTTTTGACTTTTACTACATGGTATGTAAGTAATCTTTCTTTTTTTTACGTTACGAGGTACTTTTTTTACTTTTCTGGCAAAAGTACGAGAAGAATGTTTTTTTTAACATATACGGGACGAACGGATTTTTACGGTTTTATAAAGCCTTATTTTCATGAAGCTTACTCCAAAAGATTTCATGACTATTTTCAACAAAATCCTTTTCTTTTAAAATTTCATGACATATTTTTGAAAAGAAAATTATTTTGAAGAAGAAAGGATATTTTCCTCAAGAATTCATTTCAAGTGTTTTATCGAAACCATTTTTCATCTAAGATGAAATTATTTCATATGTGTATGTTTCAAGTATAATGTCTCTATCATTTAAATTGTTTCACTTTTCTTATTATTAAATGATATCCATTTCTTTTATATGGATTATGTGATGATGGGATTATGTTTATGAAACCCATTTTATTCGTTGGGTTATTATGAATGATGTATGTTAATTTTGTGGCACAAGTAAGAATGATTTCATTATGAGATGGGTGGGACCTGTATCTACCTCCAATGCATTGGGTAAAGATTTATATCTCATGAGATAGACATGGCTGGAACGGCAAGTTAAACTGGTTCAGTAATACAGGACTGGAATGAGGAGTGAACTCGATTTAGAAAGGGACTTTGTCCACTAAGATGGTCTTGGCAGAAATGTCTTGGCTAATATGGAAATCATATCATGTGCTTAATGGTTTCCACAATTGCATGTTTTATTCCCATGCTATTTTATCATGATTTATGTTCAATTATGATCTATGCCTTATGTACTTCCATGTTTTATGTCTTTGCTCAAGATTTTTAATGTTCATTTTTTTAGTACAAATGTATATAGTAAGTTTTATCTTATCCATGCTTACCCTTACTGAGCATTTGAGATCACCGTTTTTATGTTTTTTTCCCCCAGGATTAAAAGAAAGATTTTAGGTAAGGAAACAAAAAGGGGAAGATCGTTATGGGAGATGTTTAAGATCTTTCAACATGATTAGTTGTTTATACTCCGAGTTTCCAAAGACACTAAACTATTACGGTCCTTGTGTTTCTGTTTTTGCTATGTATTAAGTATTCCGAAAAAGTAATGTAATGTCCATGTATGTCAAGCTTCGGGTCTCTACAGTTGGTATCAGAGGAAAGGTTTAGTCAACCTTTGGAAACTAGGATGCGAAAACGTTAGTGAGATCCCTAGATATATTTTTAAGGTATGTCTAGGGATGTCCCTAAGGATAAGTATACGTATAGGATATAGTCCTAGAACTACGGTAACGATATTAGAATTTAACCTCAGTTGTTAGATATTGAGGGTACTCCCCCTTTACTATTTTGTTTTCCCTAGCATGATTTTTTCCTCTCACACTATTCTTTTTGGGTTTTAGAAAATGTCTCGAAATAGGAAGATTCATGATAATGGAGGATATGAAGTACAATGGAATGATATTCTTCATGAGAAACCAAATGAAATGGGATTTGAAAGTCCAAACATCGTTATTATTCCTAATCAGCAATCTCATAATATGATCAATAATCTCAACTTTGGTAAGTTTCCCGACTCAGATAATAAGAGAAAGATGGAGTTTCATGATGATCATAGAGGAAAGAAAGTTCAATTTCCCTCATGTAAATCATGTGGGAAGAGGCATCGGGGAGATTGTTTCAAAGGAACTGGAAGATGCTTTGGGTGTGGAAAAAAAGGACACAAAGACAGTAAGTGCAAAGGAAAAGGTTCAGTTAACATCAGGGATGAGGATAGTGGTATTTCTACGACATAAACAATGGTTAAATGTTTTAAATGTGGAATGTACGGGCATTATGAAAACCAATGCCCTAAGGTAAAGTCTCATGAAGAGAATCAGTATGGTCGTATGGGTAGTATTTATGTTGATGATGATGAAGAGACTACAAATGATATGTGAGATGAAAGAATTGTTGAAGCTCGGTCAATGGTTTAAGAATGTAGTGGAATGATTACATGTTTATCAAGTGTAATTTTGTATAAGTAATCTCATGGTACTATGGAATAAAGATACATATAAGGATTGTTACACTATTGTCTTTTCTATGTTGTGAAAGTGTATGATTAATGGTATTAGTAACCATGAATGGTTATTCAGATATTTTTGGAAAGTAGATGATATGAGCATAATGAAGGGATAAGAAGATAATGAGATGTTTGATTGTATTCAGGAGCTCATGACTGAAATAAGGACTAAGTGATATTATGGTTTGATTATATAGAAATTTTGGGATTTTGGTATGTGGAAAGAGTTAACTTTTGACAGCATTCATGTTTTCACTAAGGTTCAATGGGTATTCATTTTTTTCAAGAGAATACATGATTAAGGCCTTCAAATATTTCTAATGTGTCCACCAAGACATATCTTATGATAAATGATGGCATTCACGTGATTGTTATGTGACATTTCAAGTAATCATTTTCTTTATACTATGAGCTTGGACCGAAGTACTTTAGATAAGCCTAAAGATTGGAATGGATTATGTTGGACATAAGTTTGTATTGTTTAAGGATAGAAATTTTTTTGATATTGTTGATGGGATGTTGTAGTAATATATCTTTAGAAAAAGGACAAGCTGTAGGACGGGCGACAGCCCATCGTGTCGGACAAGGCTGTGGGAATCGAACCCACAACCGAAGTGCGACTGGCCTTTATCGCCTACCACTGGCCTACAGGAAGTCCCTGTTTAGTATAAACTAGTTTTATTATATTAAGAAGTATGATATATGAATTATAAGTCCATTTTAGGAACCATATATGATTAATCTCACTATAGATGGACTTATGTATTTTTTGATAACTTTTCTAACCTTTTGTTTGAGACAGATGGAATGACCCATCATTCTATCACATGATCTGCTAACACATCATGAATGACAAATTCAACTTCATTTCTTTAAGAGATGAAGTGTAAATTGTCCAAAGAATAACCAATGGTGAGACTATACCAAAATCACGAAAGTATTTCTTCTAATTCCAATTTCATCAACTTTAGGGAAATGATCTTGAAAACCAAAAATGTTGTCCTAGTTCCCTTATATCCGATGAATCAGATGGTACCATAGATCATCACAAATTTATGGCTTTGTGATTGTTGGATTTTTCATAGCCATTTTCTCTACCACTCTCTATCAGAACTTGATGGTTAGATTTTTCTTCCATATCCATATTTTCACCTATGTTCTCCTACGTGGAAACCCAATGATGAGTTAATTTGGGTAACCGTTACATTTCATACTTTAGTTTTTAAATCCACGTTTTGGTATTACTTTTTACGATGTGGGTTTCTATTAAATAAACTTTCGAGTAGTAAACCATTTATAACCCCGACGAATTTCGAGGTCGAAATTCATTTTAAGGGGGGTAGAATGTAACACCCTGAGATTTTATGAAAAATATTCTTTTTAATTTCATTAATGTCTCGTGTTGTACGCTACACCAAAAGGAGCTTGCACAACACGCATCGCTGACTTGGCATGCATTACACGCAAGTGCGACCTTCCACGATAGCATGTGTTATACGCAATACCGAGTTTCGCTAAACAACGATATGCTATTAAAATATTATTAAAACTAGCCGTTATGAATTGTAATAACCACTTTTTGAAATTTTGTAAATTTTTTTTTTCAAAATGGACTTCATTTTTGGATTCGGAATATCGAAATTAGCTTAGGGTGAAATTTTGGTACTTTTCGGATAACTTTCATATTCTGATGAATAGTAAAAATTACTAAATTTTAATTAAAAACAACTTTTTTAATCGAAATAATTAATATTGATAAATTATTAATTTTAGTGGTTTTAAAGTATATTTAGAATATATTTTTACAATTTAATACAATGTTTGTCATTTGATGTAATTTCACATTTAAACCAGACATAAACAAGTGTCAATCTTTTGATAGTTATTATCTCTTAAGAACACGCTATTTGTTTTGACGATGGAAATTAATTTTTAAATTAATTAATGAAACTGATATGTTTAGAATTTGGTAAAATAGACATCATTTTTGAGTTCATAATATCAAATATATCTTAGGCCTAATTTTTGGTATTTTTCTAGAAACTTTCATTTTTTGATGAATAGTGAAACCACTAAGTGGTAGTTAACAAAAATGAATTTTTCATAAAACTTAACTTTACCGCTTATGTGAGTAGAATTTCAAAAATCCGAGAGACACGGTTGATGTCAGTAAGTAAAATGTGGTTCAATGAGATGAAAATAATTTTTGGTGAATAGTAACTTTTTACTTTTTTTTACCACGGTTAAAAGTAAATAGGGTAATTAAGGGTAAAAATGATATTATTATTACCCTAACACATGTCCAAATTCTATTGGATAAGAGTAATTCGACCAAAAACAACCTTACGAATAAAATATGACCATTTATGCCCACTTGGATTAGATTAGGACATTTATAATTATTTAATTCAAAGAAGAGTTAAAAGAGTTAAAATCAAAGTTTATTTACTAAAACATTTTTAAGATAGGGTTATACATAAGATAAATTTGATTGTAAATATTCATTAGAAATATAATAATATTTCCAACATAATTATATTTTATTTATAATTTTTAGACATTAAATAAATAAATTTATTTATGACACAATGATGATGCAGTAATTACCATAATAGTGAAAAATTAGAATAATTGATATTATAAATACCCAAATAAATATAATTTCAGACTTTTTATGAATTACACTAATTTTTTAGGTTACTATGGCATGTTATGATTTCTTTAATTAACTTTGGTTGAAGTAATCATTCTGTTATGAGTTTCACAAAAATCAACTATTGAATAGTGTCAAAATTGAGATAAAATAATTTTTAATTACAATATTATATTATTGATTGTTATTTTATTCTTAAAAAGCTAAGGTTAAGCCAAGATACTTATATCATGATAGGTGTATCATTAATGTACCACTTGGGTGTCGCTTGGATGTATATGGTAAGTTTATTAACTATATAATATAAAAATACAAAGTGACATGGTAAATGTCAATCTAATTGACTAAGAGTTAAAACTAAAAGATAAGGTTAGTATAATGACCTAAACATGTCTAAATTCTATTGGATGAGAGTAGTTCGTCCCATCCCCACCTTAGCTTCTAAATAAATCAATTTGGAGCTATTTAAAACCGAATTTGGCTTTATAATAAAATAATATTTTTAGTTATTCCAAAGGTGCCCCTCTCCTCCCTTATAAAAGGGCACCTCCTCCCTCTCTTCCTCACACCACTTTGAGCCTTCAATCTCGGCCAACCCCTAAAAATTTATCTTCTCCACTTCCCTAGAAATATCTTAGAGGTTCTGGTCTTCCTCAAAGACCAATTTTAGTGTCCTAAAAGGAGATCTCAAAGAGGCGCTTCAAAGAAGAGGTAATGTCTGTTACCGATTCTTTCAACTTTATTTCTTCTTCCACTTCTTCTTATTAGGTTGTTTCATTATGAAGTAATAACATAAGTATCACTCATATACGGATATATTATTATAAGTATGAAACAAACCTATTTCATCATTTATCCATCCTACGGAAAACGAAATCACCGCGCGTGCGTACGTACGGAATACCGTCTCCACGCCGTGGTGTAATCTATTTTCCACCACCACCTTACTTGGATGGGTATAATGGTGTACATAATAACTATATATGATTATTGTAAAGTGATATTGATTCTGAAATAATATAAATACACTCTAATACAATTCCACGATCATGAGAACGATATCATCGCTCGTGCGTACGTACGGACTACCGTCTCCACGACGCGATGAGATTCATTCTCCACGTTAACCATTCATGAATGATTATAAAGTATATATAATAAGTAATCATGAAATATATGAAATAATAATGATACTGTATTTATATGTATATATATTTATGTCATCTACTTAATTCCATTCAACTCAATAAGGAAACGAAAACAGCGTTCATACGTACGTACGGCCTACCGTCTCCATGAACGGTGTATTTATTTCTATTTACTGATCTATTATATATATGTATATTATGAATATATATTATATATAAATCATGTTTTATATTCTGGAATTAATTAATCATGATCTAAGTAATCATATGAATAATTACAAGGCAAAACGCGGACGACAAATGAAACGATTTTACCCAAAACGCTCTTTAACATGGAATTTAGAAAAGAACGGGTAATATAAAGTCATAAGTGAACCATATATGATATCATAACAATGAGTATGATTCTGGAATAAGTCAATGACATTATTTAAATCATTATACAAGAGGATTGGACACTTACGAAGCAAATCGGACCTAAGGTAAGGGATAATGTTTCAATATCAATTGTTTTCTATCCGAGATTGCTTATACGTAAGTATTTACTAGGGTTATTTATATCATCCATGTCCATGTTTTATAAAAGTGTTTTCATGTATTTTTAAAGTCCTTTTTACCCATTTTTTACTTTTACTACATGGTATGTAAGGAATCTTTCTTTTGTTTACGTTACGAGGTATTTTTTTACTTTTCCAGCAAAAGTACGAGAAGAATGTTTTTTTAACTTATACGGGACGAATGGATTTTTACAGCTTTATAAAGCCTTATTTTCATGAATCTTACTCCAAAAGATTTCATGACTATTTTCAAAAAAATCCTTTTCTTTTAAAATTTCATGACATTTTGTGAAAAGAAAATTATTTTGAAGAAGAAAGGATATTTTCCTCAAGAATTCATTTCAAGTGTTTTATCAAAACCATTTTTTATCTAAGATGAAATTATTTTATATGTGTATGTTTCAAGTATAATGTCTCTATGATTTACATTGTTTCACTTTTCTTATTATGAAATGATATCCATTTCTTTTATATGGATTATGTGATGATGGGATTATGTTTATGAAACCCATTTTATTCGTTGGGTTATTATGAATGATGTATGTTTATTTTGTGGCACAAGTAAGAATGATTTCATTATGAGATGGGTGGGACCTATATCTCCCTCCAATGCATTGGGTAAAGATTTATATCTCATGATATAGACATGGCTGGAATGGCAAGTTAAACCGGTTCTGTAATATAGGACTGGAACGAGGAGTGAACTCGATTCAGAAAGGGACTTTGTCCACTAAGATGGTCTTGGAAGAAATGCCTTGGCTAATATGGAAATCATATCATGTGCTTAATGGTTCCCACAATTACATGTTTTATTCCCATGCTATTTTATCATGATTTATGTTCAATTATGATCTATGCCTTATGTACTTCCATGTTTTATGTTGTTGCTCAAGATTTTTAATGTTCATTTTTTTAGTACAAATGTATATGGTATGTTTTATCTTATCCATGCTTACCCTTACTGAGCATTTGAGCTCACCCTTTCTATGTTTTTTCCCCAGGATTAAAAGAAAGATTTTAGGTAAGGAAACAAAAAGGGGAATATCGTTATGAGAGATGTTGAAGATCTTTCAACATGATTAGTTGTTTATATTCCGAGTTTCCAAAGACACTAAACTATTATGGTCCTTGTGTGTCTGTTTTTTCTATGTATTAAGTATTCCTCAAAAGTAATGTAATGTCCATGTACCTCAAGATTCGGGTCTCTACATACACAGAGTGGACGGACGGACGTGGAGTGCTGAGGAGGCCATCTTTAGCTACCCTTTATGTAGGAACCCCAGAGGAGGACCCTATAGCTGCTTTATTTTTCTTTTTTTGTACTGGATTTCAGTCGTACTTGTACTTTCCTATTGGAATTTTATTTCCGGCCCCTTTTACTTTCAGCACTCCCTTTTGTATAAAGTTTTACTTATTTTTTTACTTCTAGTTGTGTACACTGTTGTATGTGTTTCAATTTATAAAGGCAATGCCTTCCCAGATTAGGGATTTATGCCTTTGGTGCTAGTTTCCAGCCCCTAGCCTATGGAAGGTGGGCTTGGGGTAGTCACGATATGGTTCCCCAGGGGATGGGTCATGAAAAATTGGTATCAGAGGACATTCGTTCTACTACAAGACTTAGAACTCTAATCTTTTCTTTGAAGCAATAGTGTTAAGGGTACTGAGTTTGGTTTTCAGTTCAGGGAGTCCAATGTTGGGGAGACAACCGACGTATCCATACACCATGACCCTGACTTCTGATTTCGGACTCAGTGCATGAAAACACTGATTGCATGTATGTTTTAAAATTTTTTCCTTAAGTTAGCTCAACCGGTTCAGCTCACGAGGTATAACTTTTGACCATGTCGCATCTGTCCAAGATGCCTCTATGTAGACTTCCAGTTAGAGTTCTGAGAGATTTCTCGATGACGGCCCACCTAGAGACGAGGCTCTGGTGTAGGACCATCTTTCTATGTTGTCACCTTCGGGTGGTGTACCAGAAGCACCACCACCTGTTGAGCAGCAGATGCCACCAGCCGCACTGGAGGACGGTGCATACCGATTGAGCTTGATGCATGAGTTCCAGTGGCAGAGGCCTCTGAGGTTACAAGGCGAGATAGATTCCCAAGTAGTAGAGGACTGGATAGAGGCAATTTCTAGAGTTCTCCATCTAGTTGAGACACCCGTGGAGAAAATAGTGATCCTAGATTCTACTGTTTTTCATTGAGTGACCATGAGGTTGGTTCGCATAGTGATGAGGCTTTGGTACATGGACCATTGCCCGAGATTGTACCTTGAGGTAGAATGTCATCTATATCACTTTCTAATGGTCAGTAGTTACAACCGGAAGTACCGGTAGATGTCACATGTAGGCCTAATGCCTTACATGTGTTTCAGCATTAGATACCCCTCAGGTTTCAAGGGGAGCCCGACTTACAGGCAGTTGAGGACTGGCCTGAGGAGGTGGCTGAGAGTTCTCTAGAACTTCTATCGCTTCAGCAGGATGACATGTCAGTAGCTGATTATTCATCGAGGCGTACTGATCGTTCCTGGTACTCGATGAATATGATACGATCAGTGGTTCGGAGCTTGGACCTCTTAGTGAGGTGTGTTTAGGAACATCTGAGCCAGCACTTTTTCCTCTATGAATTCCTACCTATGTTAGGATGCTAGAGATAACCATTTCGGTTGAATTTTATTTGGATGAGCGGATACAACCAGTGAATGTTATTAGCGGGAATGCAGGAAACTAGCACTAGTATTAGAGACTTGGGCATGTAAATTTTTTCGGAAATAGTAATTGTTAAGGACATATGAATCTACAGAGCAGCAGACGTGGAAGCAGAGCTAGGAGAGCAGCATGAGGTGGTGTACATTTCGACATGTTACAACCGCCCCCTTTTGGTGGATCCCACCAGGCTCACGGAGCTGGAGGACAGGGGAAGGGAGTAGCTGCATGTGGTCAAGGAGTGTGACCCAATGTCTCTAGGAATGATTTTAGATACGGTCTGTGTCTAATACTAGCTATCGTATCAATAGACATAGGTATTAATCATTCATTCCTTCCACGAATCTTGTCCAATACCTATAGTTTCTGATTAAACCATTGACTTGACCCTCATATATGTAGATACCATTTAAAGGAGACTCGATAATCACAATTATGCCGATGGTGAGATCTGACCCTTGAGGCGAGAGTTTCGGTTCGAACCTTTTGGTGGCAGCGTCGAGGCCTTACGAGGTTAGATTGGGTATGGATTGCACATCCTCAGTTTTTACTCAGACTGATTGTATGAGGTGAAAAAGTTTTGGTTTCTCTACAATGTTAGAATGGGGTTTTCTTTGGTCATTGAAAAGGAAACCCAGGAAGCATGGGTTAAAATCATGTGTAGGATTTTTGAGTTTTCAGCAGAAGTGGTAGAGTTTGGGGACATCCTTTAAAAAAATAATTCCAGGTTTACCTCCCCGAATGGATATGGAATTATGTTTGTATAGTTATTGCTGGAGGTTCATTACAGACTTCTCCAGAGTTGCAGCACAACTATCAGACTTGAAGAAAAAGGGGAAACCCTTCGTGTGGTCGGAGAGATGCTAGAAGAGCATTCAAGAGATGAGGGAGAGGCTCACTAGTTCCCCATCTTGAGGCTTCCAGAGAAAGTCATAGGGTATGTAGTTTACTGTGACATGTCAGGGAAAGGAATTGGCTGTGTTGTGATGTCAGAGAGAGTAGTGATCGCATATGGTTCTTGGCAGCTGAGACAGCATGAGCAGAACTGAGTTACCCATGACCTGTAGTTAGCAGCATTGGCCTTTTCCTTGAATATGTGGCGACACTATCTGATGGGCGAACATTTTACCATGTAATCTGATCAAAAGAGTCTAAAGTATATCTTATCTTAGAAGGACCTGGACCAGAGACAGTGGCGTTGGCTAGAGTTCCTCTAAGACTATGATTTTGAGATAGTCTATACTCCTAGGAATGGGAACGCTGTAGCAGATGCACTTAGTTGGATATCTGGTATACAACTACTAGGCGAGGTGATAGAGCGGGTGACTTCTTTACATATATCCTTTGTGGATAGAGATAGGGAAACCTTCCTACATTCTCCTACAGTCACTCCCCCACTTCTTCAGCGACTCAGTGAGGCGCAGGGTGGGGATGCTAACTGCGAGACACGACGTGCTCAGATATCCACAGGATAGGCACCTGATGGATTTTCTAAAGGTGGGGAGCACGTTATCCTCTTCAGAGGACGTACTATGGTGCCAATTTAATTTCAGGAGGAAGTGTTGAGGGAGTTTCACACATCCCCTCTGGAGGTACATCCAAAAGTGGGGAAGATGTACTAGGACCTTTGACGACAGCACTGGTGGCCATGTATGAAGAAGGCAGCAGCAAGGTTTGTCTCTCGATGCCTCACTTGTCAGCCAGTGAAGGCGGGGAATCTGGTACTAGAAGGCTTGGTTCAGCCATTAGAGGTCCCAAAGTGAAAGAGGGATGAGATATCCATGGACTTCATGATAGGTCTTCCATGTACGTCCAGGAGACATGACCCTATTTGCGTGATCATCGACCGACTCACCAAGTCAGCCCACCTCCTAATGACCAGAGATGGTACGGGATACCATAGAGAATGTGTAGATCATCTAGGAGCGGATTAAGACTGCATATAGTAGGCAAAAGTCAGATGCTAACAAGATACGGAGACCTCTAGAGTTCGAGGACGGTGACTACGTATTTTTACGGGTCTCACCTCGACGAGGTTTACGTAGAATTGGCCGAGGAGGAAAGTTATCTATGAGATTCATCGTTCCTTTTTTGGTCCACAATAGAGTTGGCGGGGTGAAATACTGCTTATCTCTTCCACCTAAGTTACATCGGGTGCATGACGTCTGTTACGTATCCCAGCTGAGGAGATTCGTGCATGACCCTTCCCACATCATCGACTATGGAGAGTTGGACGTTGAAGATGGGGTGACTTTTACGGAGGTTCCAATAGAGATTGAGGATCTACAATAGTAGGTCCTTCGTGGATATTCGATACCTCTGGTGCGCATTTTTTGGCATCATGGTATCCTCTAAAAGAGCACATGGGAAGCAAGAGGCTCAGATGCGTGCTCAGTACCCCCACATGTTCTCTTAGTTGTGAGTTGTGGCATACAGGGACGTAGAGCGGTGTGGTGGGGAGAATGTAAAGACCAAAAATTTCCATGTAATTTTTTTAATTAAATGGGAATTTTACGGGTCCATGAAATCTCACAGCGCACGATTCTGAGGCCTGGAGTGCTCGGAATGATCTGTCAAAAAAAATTAAGCTTAAGTTAACGCGCGTAAGTAGTTTTCCTGAAAAAGTGTAATAACTCTTAAATGGTAACTTGGATCAGAAATCCAAGGGCACCGTTGCACTTAGGATGGCAGGTTTACCCTTGGAAGGACCTCATATTAGTCAGCACGAGCCTCCTGTGAGGAAACCCAAAAATGGAATAATCGTAAGTAAAATAATTAAATAAATTATTTTATTTTTCAAATGCTTATAACTAAAAAATGGTAACTTGGATTTAAAAATATGAGACCACCGCTGAAATCGCAAGTGTATTCTTTCTTTAAGAAGATACTAACTTTGGCCGGTGAGGGCCACTAGAGAAAGTTAGTTTTTGGCCATAAATAAATTAATTAAGTGAAAATTATTTCATTGTAAAATTCATAACATCTAAACGGTAACTAGGATTGAATATCGGAGAGTACTGTTGGGTTCTTTGGGGCGTGTTTCACCTAGGTAGAGCCTAACCTCAACCACAGTGGGTTGAGGGTGACTGATTATAATTTTCTGAACTTTGTTTTTTGTGTACATTCAGTAAACGTGCAAGTGAAGTTTCATAACTTTTTAACCAGTGCTCATAATTGTAATCTGAGGGTACCATTTAACCCGCAACGCCGATATTCTCTTATGGAGACCTTCACCTCAACTGCAGTGGGTCAACAGTGAAAGATATATTTTGGGTTTTTCGTGAAAATTGAAATAAAATAAAATAAACTTTTATTTTATTTTTATCCTTGAAACCTACCATGTGTAGGTTGTGGTGGTGGGGACCACCCGAGCCTAACCCCCCCCCCCCCAATTAAATTTCTAGAGGTGGGGACCACCCAAACATCTTGAACTCCCATTTAAGAGGAGATAACCATTGGGATTCTCCACTTTAATGGTGCCACCTCCCATTAATTAATTCTGTCTATTAATTGTTCCAAGCCAACAATTAAATTGTTGAGACACAACAATTTGTCTACTTTTATTTTTGGGATGATTTGAGTTGGTGAAGGAGAAAGGGAGTGCTTGGAAGAACTTGGAGAAAAACTCTCCAACGAAGAACGCAAAGAACGCCATCTTCGACTTCATCACCTCCGGACGCTCATCCACCAACAATGGATATCCTCTTCTTTTTCTAACGCGTGAGCTTAAGTAGCGAGAGCATGACAAACGTGGATAATGAAGAATCGACACCCACCTTTCCACGACTTCTTCTATGATCATCAAATATGAGGTTGGGGAATTTGAGTTGTTTTTTGTTCTCGTTCTATGTCATTCAATTTATGGAATGTGGATTTCTTTTTTCTATCACCCTAACACAGAGGGCGTGAGCCGAACAAACACGGCCCGACAACCATCCATTGGTTCTCATTCATTGATGGTGGCGGTGGTGCAACGACACCGCTGGAGGAACGATCCACGGCCGACGCGTCGCGGTGGTACACACGGAGACCGGCAACGAGCCGGACATGGAAGAAGTCGGCAGCGCTAGGGTCGTCGGGCTGCCGGAGGGGCGCGGCGCCGTCACGCCGCACAGAGAACCGGGGCAAGGTGGTGCCGGAGGGGCGCGGGGCCGTCACACCACGCTGTAGGAAGGAGTCATGGCCACACAGGTCGTGGAGGTCGGACAGGCTGGTTGTGGTGCCATCGCACCACGCCGGAGAAGTACCGCGGCAGACAGAAGAGGGCGGCTGGGTGAGTGGGCCGTCGGGTGTGCTACAGGTGGGACCCAAAGGGTCCCGCGTTTACCGTGCTGACGCCACGTGCCAACCGTTGCAGAAGACGGGGGGTAACCCCCCTTGATTTCTAGGGTGGGCCCCGCAGTGCGCCGCCCCTAGCTGGCACCCCCGATGGCCAAGCGGACTAGCCGGGTTGGGCCACCGCGCCCCCTTGGGCCGCGCCACCATGCTAGGTCGGGCCGCCGCGCTGGGTCGGGCCGCCGCTGCGGGGTCGGGCCACCGCCGCTGGGTCAGGCCGGTTCTGGTGGGTCGGGCCAATACCGGCGGACCGGGTCAGACCCGCTGGCCGGGTCACACCCAGTCCAGATCCCGACCCGGGTCGGGTCGGGTTAGTCCGTATGGGTCGGACCGGACCCTGACCCGCTTTGGCCTGTTTTCTCCTTTTCTCCTATATCATGGGCTATTGGTTTCCGATCAACGAACCTTCTGCGACGATGGAAAGCTTAGAGTGAGATGGTTCTTTTGGAACACCCCACTTGAGGTTTGGACACAGTTGGGATATGGTTGGGTTGATTTGAACCTAAAAACCAACCGGGCCCCTGGAACAGAAATGCCAATAACTCACAGACCGAGCGTCTGATTGACACACCGTCTATTGCGTTGATACCCCTATGACGAGGCAGACCTTTGAGATACATATACTTGGGACTTTGTGACAGTTGGAGTATCGACCAGTAGATCGTGGAGCGGATCCTCCCGGAGACAAGTAAGCGGAGTACGAAGACCTAGTAACTTGCTGATACCTGACAACTGATGACCTTTCGACTCAGACTGTTTCGACTAGCCCAGTGAAAAGTGCCTCTATGTGATGCAGTAAACCCACAGTGGAGATCGCCTCTCTGTGACACATCTGAACCATGGTACTCGATAGGAGGGGTACCTCAGCACGCTACAAGGGTGAGCACCTCTGTGTGACGCGGCAAACCCACATTGGGGAGCGCCTCTTTGGGACGCAACAAACCCACGGTACTCGACAGGAGGAGTACCACAGAAGTCCAGGATAGTGGGAAGTTCCTCTGTGTGACGCGGCAGGTCCACAATACTCAACAGAGGAGGAGTTCACTAGCACCCAAAGGTTTCTTTAGTTTGAGTGGGATTGTTACATGTTACCACCCCTAGAATTAAATCCTGGTTTTGAGCTATGTAAATGAATTTGGGAGTTTTACTCTACTGTGTGTGTTTCAGTTTATAAAGGCAATGTCATCCCATATTAGGGATTTACGCCTTTGGTGCTAGTCGCAAGCCCCTGGCCTATGGAAGGCGAGCTTGGGGTAGTCACGACATGGGCCCCAGGGGACGGTTTGTGACAAAATTTTTCTTGAGGGATTTATTTTTTTCATAAAAAAGACACATTTGAAGTCATTTTTGAAAACACTTTTAGAAAACATGGTTCTAGAAGAAAATATTTTTCAAATGAGAAAATGATTTTTAATAAAAACATTGTTTTGCAATATTTAGGACATAATGAGAGTATAATGAATGTGAAAAAATGTAATATCATAAAATAACCATTGGATAATAAAATTCATGATTTTCTTGATAGGTAGATCATAATCTTTTTTCATTGAAATCATAGTCATAAACAATCCCGTCAAATAATGAGATTATAACATAAAAATCGTACCAATTTGGTAACAGTGAATCATAATTCCTTTGAAAAAAATATCAATAAATAAATATAAATATATCATGAAGATAAGGAAATTTATAATATAACTTGTAAAATGGGTATTATATGCACCTTATATAATATTATAGGTGCATAACATAATTTATGTTCCAATGAAGGAAAATTGAGACAAAAATCCGTTATCGGTTTGTTAACTTTTGAACTGTAAGAAAAATTAAATAGATATTATCATATGGATATGTAAATCCTCATAATTTTATTTATAAGGATGATAAAATAAATTTATTTTAAGTAGATACACTACATAAAATAAATATGTGGTGACTATGGCATGTGTCACATAGATATAAAAAGTGAGACAAATATCAACTACAATAGGTCTTGAACCCCATCGTACACATTGAATATTAATTTATAATAAATATAATTTTATTAATAATCAATTAAGGTATAATATTTATATATATCATACCATATATTATTTTCTTATGACCTTTAATTACCCATTTATTTACAATTTCTTACTAAAGTCACTTTTTAGGAAATAACTGCTTTATTTTTCGCATATGTTTTAACTTAATATATTTTGGTCATTTTAATTTAATAATGGTTTCATAATATCCAAATTGATGAAAATTATATATATATATATATTATTCATTATATAGATATTTATATTAATCCAAAAAAATTAGTGGTAGGAAATGAAATACACTTTTTATGGAGACGGTAGGTCATACGTATTCATGAATGTTGTTTCCATTTTCTTGTTGAATTGAATGAAAAATAAGTAAGTGGTATATATTATCATTATAGAATAATTTTAATTTAATATTCATTACATATTTTCATTAAGAACATCCCTAGTAACTTCCATGTAAAGTGTGAATGAATCACACCACTTCGTGGGGCGATAGTCCGTCGTACACACAAACAATGTTATCATATTCTCACAAAATGGAGAGTATTTAGATTTTGGTGATATAATAATTAGGAAATCATAATAACATAATAAATATCATAAATATTATATATAAACTATAAATACAACATTATTTCAAATTATGATAGGTTGTTATGGAAAAACGAACGAGACCAGTTCACGATGTTGTAGTCTTTCATACACATGAATGATGATTTCGAAACCCATTTGATGAAAGTGGTGATTTTTTAAGTTAATTAAGTTAACATAATAGAATATATGTATATGGAATATACATAGGGTATTATATAATCAATTTTTAATTTTAATTGAAGCTGTGGGGGAATAAATAAAACAAAAACACTTGTTGATGAATGTTACCACTTCATTGGGTATCCTCCTTAGGTTTGTACTAATTCCATACATTGTTGGATTTAAGATAAAAAAGGATTATAGTATGAGTGAACATAATTTTGGAACTTATTTAGGCCAGGGTTTGATGGGGAAAATGGCTTGAGAGGTGTGAATATTTGTGGAGATTAAGTTCCCTTTTATAGCTGAGGAGAAGTGGTATTCCCGTACATACCCAAATGTATTCACTATTGGGAGGTAAATATTACTCAAGTGGATTAAAGAATTATAATTAACGTTTTTCAGGGATTATATGGTCTATCCAAGCCACCATAATAAAAAAACACATTAATAATCATTTTGTCTCTTAACGTCTATGTTTCCACATTTGTAACCATTTTTTCACTATGTTAACCAGTTTCCTAACCTAGGCAGTTTATCCTTTAAGACTAAATTAATGTGATAATTATTAGATAATTTATACCCACATATTTTAAATATTAAATAAAATTTTCCTAAATAATACTTATGTGTTTAAAAAATAAATTTAAACACCATCATTTGTAATGTGTAAAAACACCGCTTTAACCGTAACCGCACTAAAAGAGTTTCTACAAATTATGGTTAAATATATTCATCATAAAAGAAAATTGTTTTCATGAATTGATTTTTAATTTATTTATTACATTTTACAAATCAATTTTAATAATATATTATTTTTTAAAATTTTAAATCATTTAATAAAATACCATTTATTATAAAATAACATTAAAATCAATTTTGAATTTATTAATTTAATATGAATTTAAATATATTGAAAAAAGGATGGGATTCAAATATATTATGTTAGAACCTTTTTATAATGATATAATAATCTTATAAATTAATGAAAAATAATAATTCATTCAATTTGAATTACAATTAATATTTTTAGTAATATTTATTTTAGTTAATTATTGACTAAACACTTTATGTATTGGTGTTTCTTAAGCTTTTAAAATTAATTATTTCATCTCATAAATTTAAAATTAATTTTAATGAATAAAACATATTTATAAATAATATTTGTAATTTAATATATGTTTTCCCTATCCCAAGGCTTTATAGATATTTAGAGTTAAAAAAGTACATTTTTTATGATTTTCATTACATAACGTGTTATGTATGTCATATTCATTGCCGAGTGGAAATTAATTTCAATATTTCAGAGACTTTTAGGACCAATGTATAAATAAAATAATTAAATAAAATTAGTTAAATATTTATAGGTCATTTTACTCATATCATTCTAGTTTAACTCAACGATAAATAAGTCTTTACATTAACCATGGTAAATAATTTTTTCTGTATTCAATATTCATTTTGGTTGAAAAATATGTTAAATTAATTAAAAATTAAAAACAATTATTATTTAAAATATGGAATCCATTTTTAAAAAAATTTTACATCAAAGTGTAAAATTTTAATTTTAAATTAATCCCACAGACGTGATGTGAAAGAGGGTTGTTATAGAAAAAAAACTCAAATATTTTCAATGTTTTTACATCTAAATCCAATATAATTTTTTTTTAAAATGACCTAATTTGGATTAATTTATGTAAAATTGAACTAATTTTACATTAAAACCAATTAAAAATATAATTTAACATTATAAATTATTTAACCACAAAGTCAGTTTTCAATTACAATCCAATATTTTCACTATTCCTCGAAAAATGAACTATTTAAAAAAATCCAAAAAATTAACCCTATGATAATTTTCGTTTTCAAATTTCCAAAATGAATTTTATTTTTAAAAATAATAAATTTAAATTTTTCATAAATTAGGGATAATATAAGTGCACCGTAAAAGGTGACAAAACTGCTTTTAAAAAACAATTTTTAAGCATAAAATTTGATTTATTCATATAAATTTTATATAAAACATATAATAAAAATTTTAAATAGTTGGTTTAATATATAATATATTCATTTCATTAAAATTATTCAATAGTAGTGTTTTATTGATTTTATTGAGCTATAACACATTTGGTTTCCAAAAAAAATGTTTTTCTAAAAAAAAATCATTTATATTCAAATAGATTTTACTATCATTTCTAAATAATTGGACTCCAAATAATTATTTATATAAATAAATGTGTAATCAATATTTTCAAAATTTAATTAACCATTCTCATACCTTCCAATCTAATGACTATGTGAAAACTATCATATTAAATAATAATATTTTAATAATATTACACATTTCGTTAAACTCAGTCTTTCCTGTAATGTGAGATAAACTCGATATTATTTATAACATAAGATAAACTTAGAGTTAAATATAATACATGTTAATCATTGTGTTACTTGTAATGAAAAAAAATAGTTTTATGTGCCACAAAAATATAGAAAAAGACATATATATTTGAAAAAATAATTTCCCAAAATCTTAGTATGATGCATGCACCAAAATCTAAATATGGTTCTGGTCAATAAGATGATTCGATTATTGTGGTTACCCATTAGTTTCCTCCTAATACATATTTAAACATCTTCCTTGGGGAATAGAACTATACAACATCAACATGAAACATTAAAAAATCAACAAGGATATTCAGAGCATCAACTTGATCAAGAGATATTGGAAAATCAATTCCATAATAAAGAATTAAATATTTTGTATTTCAAAATACTATGATCAATTTTAGAGAAAAACCAGAATCATGTATGTTTTTTCCATAAAAAATATTTTCAAAAAACCTCACAGTAACTCACGGTTCTCCATGATTAGAGGTGGATATGAAATCACTTCTAAACTACCCCTTATGCCCTAGGAATCTGACCTCATATCAGATATGAGACCCTAGACAGTGTACTGTCATCAAGAAGTGACTCAAAAACCTCTCCCTTTGATACCAATTTTCCATTAACTAACATGAATAAATTGGTACACCAGTACCTGATCCATCACTTATGTGGCCCAAAGGGCATTTTTAATCCCCACTCGATGATTACTAGCATCTTGGCATCAAAAAAACTAATAGGGAAAAATTTCAACATAATAAATATCAATAAATATAGGGAAATGAATTATAAATTAGTTAATAGATGGTATTCCAAAAACACATCAAGGAGAAAAATACCTGAAGAATATTGATAAATTTCTCGAAATATTATATCATTAAATAAATGAAACATTATCCATCAAAAAAATATCCTTGAATCTTTGTGTAATGAGTAAATAACATGTCCATTGGTCACCACCATCACCAAAGATTGCATTAGTCATACAAATCTCCACCTCTATGTTAAAAATTACTATTTCCTAGACCAATTTATAAAATGATCTGTAAAAAAATGGAAATGGTAGTGTGTGAGAAAAATATTCTAATAGGATATCACCAATCGTTCAATATAAAACTCTATGATAAATAAAACATTTATTCTTAAATATAAATAAAAACATGGAATGAAAAATGATTTTCACATTTTTAGTCAAAAAATATTTCAAATCAAGTGGATGGAATATATATCTATAAAAGTATTAAATGAACATTTTTATAAAATATATTGTAATGAATAAATCTATTCAATAAACACTAGAACGTTACCATCAAATCAAAATAAGTAACCATGGTTATATTACTTGAGGTTTACTAATTTTGTGATCTAAGATAATCACACTACTCAATCAATCATTCAAGACTCAAGGTGTACACACGTCTCTAAGGCTAAGGTCACTAGGATATAATCAATCAACAACCCATTATGGAAAATATAGTCATATTTTATTTAGTTTGAGTTTTCATCATCAATACATTTCTAGGGTATCATATTTCTATCATGTTTGTCCTAGGAACCAACTAGATACTCAGTATCACATGTACATCAAATCAATAAATCTTGGGGAAACAATTCTTTTCAATTCATTAATAAATCAGAGTTCAAATTCCCAATTTTCAAGTTTCAACATGCAATTTCTACTTCAAAACAAAATCGTAGGTTTTTATCAAGTGAAACACTTTCAAAATCATCATTTATTTAAAATAAATTTTTCTCAAGGATCAACATCTAATCATTTCTTCAAATCACTTATCCTTTAAATCTATATTTTCTATAAATACACCCAATATTTTTGAATCTGTCAAAAAAATTATTCCATAATTCCATTCCATTTTGAAATCAATCATCAAATCTTCTCAATTGGAGTTCTGAAAATCAATTAAAAAATTATTTGAAATCAAGAAAGTAGTATAGGTTTCACGTATAGGGAAAATCCTTATAGAACCACCTTCATAAAATCAAAACAACATCACCACCCCAAAACGAGATCCACAAATGAATATTAAAAGTAAATAATGATTAAGAGAGGGTCCTATTTTGATAATTAAACACAAAAGTATCTAGATCCATCAATAACATGAGGATTAATCACTCCCAAATAAGGATAAAAAAATAAGAAAGTAGAATTCAAAATCATGGAGGTTACACATACTCGATAGGGATCAGTATCATCCACTACAATAGTATAAAAATAGGCTTCAACATCGGAGCTATGATATTGGTTTTTTATATATCAATGCATAATTTAGCTGCATTGAATTTTTTGTGTCAATTTTAACCTAAAATGACATGAAATATTTTATAGAATAATTTTTTGCGGCGTTTTTTTTAATAAGACACAAAAAACTCTATAAAGAATGATATTAGGCATCATTTTTTTAATAAACAACAACATAAATTAATTTATGGTATCTATTTTTTAAAGAATAGACATAGAAATTTTTTAAATGGGACTTTATGGAATCAGTTTTTGTAAAAACGGATACCAAAAATCTTGTAAAAAAATGAGCTCCTAAAACACTAATTTTTTTTGATCTACGATACTTTTCTCTTGACTCACAATGACTCTGAAGGTGAACTGTAGATCATCAATGACCATTGGTGTTATTTTTATTTGATTTTTACAAATTTTTTCCCTAATTCAACTTACTCTTTCATTGTTTCATCATCTTGGGAATTATTTTATCTATAGAAATAATTTTCTTATAGATAATCCACCACAGTTTCATTTTATTTTATTTTTCTTTTTTATTGTTCATTTTTACAAAAAAAAATTGAGATCATGTTGTTTTTATTCTTTAAAATCTTTTGATGGAGTAAATACCAGATTAAGGATCCTTTTTTTTATTGAAATTAAAATTTTGTATGTTTTTTTTCAATTTTAAAGATTAATTATTTACCTTTCATTTTATAATTGGATTCCTTGTTTTAATTATTTGTATATAGTTTTTATTTACCTAAGATGAAATTTATATTCTTGTATAAATATATAGGACCACAATTTATTAAATCTAATGGAAATTCATGTCCATTACTTGATAAGTTACATGCAATGTGACTATCTACCTATATGATTGACATGTGATGTATTCTTTGAGATTGTACTATCTAATGAGAGATTCAAGAATTTATGGTTTCTTCAATACTATATTAAAATATTCCATTTCTAGTGGTCAATCTCAATGTATTGGATATATAGATTATATTATTATTCATATAATATATGGATATACATATGGCAGACATGTTCATATAGAGATATAAGTTTTATAAATAAATATCATTCCAAATCATGTGTCGTCTTTAATAATATAATGTATTGATAGGGGGTTTTCTTGGGTTATGGTTGTGAATTAAAGAATTCAAAATCAGTTTTATTAAAAGATTTCCCATAAGTTCACACAATTAAACTTTGGATTATTGATTGATTTTAGTACAATTTTTCCCAAATATGAGCGTGTTTATATGTCAAATGAACCTAATGTAGTTTGGAAAGAATAATAAGAGTCTTTAGATTTTTAATAAAGTCTATAATGATTTAGTGAATATGGATTATTGTTGGTTATATGGACTAAAGGGTCATACCATGATTACTAATCAGTTTTATTAAATTTTTTGTTTACAATATATATATATATATATGTAAGTATTTACATTTAAATGTTTATTTATTTTAATATATTCACCTATTAAATTTTGATATCAGGTCTTTAATGAATTGTAACAAGATAAATTTATAAATAACCACTACTGAATAAGAAAATGGAGTTGATCATTTCAAGGAGTTTTCTAAACAAAATATGCGAAACATAGATTTGATTTTTAGTCCCTGTGTGAACTGTTGGAATTTGAGAAAGACAAACTCCAATGAAATCAAGGATCATCTCATTTACAGTAGTTTTATCCTTAATTATACATGTTGGATCAATAATAGTAAAATAAATACAAATTCAACATCTAATGTTGATGACACTATTAATAATGAGGTAGAGGATCATATTGAAAAATTAATTAATGATTTAGGTGTTGAATACATCGAAAAAACAAAAATTGTTGAATGGTTGTATGAATATTATAAGAGATCATTATTCCTAGGTTGTAGGAAATATATAGTTTTATCAACAATTTTGAGATTAGTTATCTTGAAAGAAACAAATGGGTGGAGTGATAAAAGTTTGTCCAACCTACTTGATCTCTTAAAAGATATACTTCCATAAGGCAATGAGCTTACAGATACCAATTATGAGGAGAATAAAATATTATTCCTAGTGGGATTAGGGTATAAAAAGATACATGATTTACCCAATTATTGTTTGTTTTATATGAAAGAATATGAATATTTAGAATGCTATCCAACATGTGGGACATCATGATATAATATGGCTGAAAACGTTATCTTATATTCATTCTCAGGTACTAATATATAACCTCAAGAAGAAATAATTTTGGAATTCTTAATGATATCAACCAATAATTCTTTCATAAAATTTTGATAATTCAACATTGATTGATTCTTAGGTACTAGAATCGAAGCTCTTACTAAATCAATTTGGTACCTTCTAATAATTCCATATTTTTAGTGTCTATTTGAAAATTCAATTGACGCAAGAATATTAAGATTTAATTCAGATGAGCACATCTCTAATGGTAACTTACATCACCCAACTAATTCATCATAGTGGAAGTGATTTGATAAAAAATTCATGATTTTAGAAGTGAAGTTAAGAATCTCATAATGTGATTGTGTACTAATGGAATGAATCCATATACGAGCCTAAATAGTTAACATATTTTATGGCCAATTTTTTTGGATGTTTACAAATTTTCCCCACATATATGTATAATGAAAAATATGTTATGATGATATTGATGATTTATGGACCAAAAAAAGCTAGGAAATGATATTGATCTCTATCTTTCACCATTTATTGTTGATTTGAAACTTCTATGGGAGACATGTGTTAAATTTTTTGATGCATACAAGAAATATTATTTTCTTTTCAGTGTTATGATATTGTTCACTGTAAAAGAATTTCCTAAATATGGAAACTTATATGGATAAAATGTTAAGGGACATAATGAATGGCCAATTTTGGAAGAGGAGACTTCATATTATCAATTTCAGAATGAAGGAAAGACATTATATATAGTACATAAATGATTTGTGTGAATTGATAATCATTTTCACAAATTGAAAAAAAAAACATTTTAATGGTTTAAAAGAATAAAATCATCCCCCATTACCATTTTTAGTTCAATAATATTACAATAGAGTGGAAAATATTGATTCGACATTTGGAAATAAAAGAAGTTTTGGTCTTCAAAAATAATATATGGAATAAATGGTCTATTATTTTTTAACTACCTTATTAGAAGTTTTTATAGATAAAACATAACATTGATGATATGCATGTTCAGAAAAACATATGTGAAAATTTTATTGGAACTATTTTAGGCATAAAAGCAATGACACAATATGGATTGTATTCAAGATTTTACTTGATATCAATAGGTATATTTTCAATGATATCTCCCAATATTAATGGAAACTGAACATATTTACCTTTGGCTTGTCAGACATTAAGAAAGATTGAGTAGTTGAATTTTTCTCACTGTCTTCATAGTATTAAAGTACCCATGGTTATTCTTCAAAATGGGAAAATTTAGTGTCACTAAAATATTGTAAATTAATATGTATGAAATATCAAGATTTTCATGTATCGATGATACAACTTCAACCAATATCACTGTATGGTATATTTACAATAAATGTTATAAAAAATATCACCATGTTATGTAATTTTTCCAATTCCATTTATAGAAAATTTATTGATCCAAATTTTTTAGATTTGTTGGAGAATGAATATCCTCTTATTCTTTATCATCTAGAAATGTTTTCCCCACCTATATATTTTGATATAATTTTCCATCTGGTGATTCATTTGGTGTATTTGATAAGAATATATGGGCTTGTATATTTATGATGGATGTATCCTTTGGAAAGATATATGAAATTTTTGAAGGGATACGTTAAAAATCCCTATCAACTAGAGGCCTCTATTTTTTAAAAATATGGATCAGAAGAGGTGATAGATTTCTGTAGTAATTATTTGTATGAATTGTAGCATATTGGTCTCCCTATATCTCATCATATGATATTTGATGGTGAAGTTATATGGATTCAAGGATTAAAGGTAAAGTTCATTCCATATGATGATGTGATGCATACACATTTATAAATTTTGAACAACATTTACAAGGTTCAATCATATATATCATCACATATTGTAGAATTGAAGTTATGATATACAAAAATAAATGAAAATTGGGTGATGATTGAGAATAAAAATTCATTTGTTTCATTTTTTAAATACAAATTTACCAAAAATATATCTATATCAGAAACATTGAAATGTTTGGTAGGGGGACCATCTCTTTATTTTATCACATGGTCTGGTTTTGATATTAATGGGTACACATTTTACACAAATAATCTGGGTGATAAAAGTACCATTCAAAATGGTGTTGTAATAGTCATCATTGAAGCACTTCATTTTTAAATAACAAATGATAAAAACCCAATTTCTTCTACAATTCCATATTTTGGAGTTCTTGAAGACATATGGGAAATTTATTATTTTAAATATCAAGTCATCGTGTTTAATTTTAATTAGTATGGAAGTAATAGTTGTGTGATGCATAATGAATATTGGTTTAAACTAGTTGATTTGAAAAGATTTAATTGCAATGAGGAACACTTTATCATGGCCACCCATGCAAAGAAATTATTTTATGTCATTGATTCATCGAATGACCAGTGGTCTGTCAATTATTCAAGGGAAAAGAATCTAGTTGGGTGATGAGGATGATGATGATGATGTTATTGATTTATATGGTACATCTTCATCTATTACATGATTTCTGGATAACAATGACTATAACACAGATATAATGCATGTAGTACAAAATGATCATGCTGTAGGGATATGTGAAAACACCAAATTACTATCCTAATTAATATGGTAATTATTTAAATAATATTTATTTTTTTGAAAATTTCATTAATAAAAACTGTATTATTTAGAAAATATTGTCTATTTAATTATGTTAATTTGATAATTTATATGATTTTTTGTGATATATTTTGATTTTCTACGGTTTTGGTTAAACATTTTTCCGTTGAGATACCTGATGTACATTATAATATTTTAGTTTACTTTATGCATATGATAATACCTTTTAAAACTTTTATATTAAAACTTTTAAATGTTTATATCTCTATAGAATTAATGCTTATATTTAATAGTTCACCTTGTTTATTTTTTTGATAAGATTCAAAACATCATTATTATTTTTTAAAACATACACATCTATGCCACTTTTTTACTTCTAAATTTATGTTTTCCTATTTTATAATTACATAATTGTCTAATTATATTTTGGTACACAATAATTTCATTATGTATTCCTATTACAATGACAGATATTGATACAGAGACAGAAGAACTTCTACCGAGGTATTTTCTTTTATTAATATTATTAAATATCCAGTAATATAATTATTTACTAAAATCAAAAATTTAATTTATGAAAAATAATTTTTGGACTACTGATCAGACTTTAACTAGGGAGTCTTCTCCTTTTATTATTTGAAAATTGAATTATCAAGTTAGTAAAAATTTCATTAAATATTTACCAAAACTATCAATGGATCATGGATATGACAAATTACATATTAGTTTTGATGATAATAATAATGCAACTGGCCCAAATGAAATTCATTTTATCTAATAAATCAGCATGCAGAGCTGTTGAGGATTATCATTTAATATAATCATAAGAAGTATATCGACAATGTGGTGATAGATCAGATTTGGGAGGTCGTAGAGTTAAAATATCTCAATTTATTTATTTTACCTTATTTTTGTAATATGATATATTTTTAATGACTCATTTTTATTTTAGGCAATTACAGATGACATTAAATTTTGATGAAACAAAAGCGGTCAATAAAAGTGCCTTACTTTTGTGGTAGTTTGATGGTGGGGTTTCCAAACAATATTGATAAAAAATTATGTGTCCGGAAGGAGAAAAAATTAAAACTCATGCCTCGAGTATCCATTTTTAGATGAAGACACATAGAATAAATTTTTTCCCACCTGACATGATAAAAAATTTCGAGTGTGATAATAATATTATATTATATCATTAATTTTATTATATATCTAAAAAATTAAATATTTTTTTACTTATTCTATAATAGTTCTTGAGGAAATCCCATCAAGACATCCAATTATAGAACGTATACCCTCAAACATAATCATATTGAGGGTATCATTTAGTAGAGAAAAAAAATAATTGGGGAAAAGTATGAAGCACTAAGATCTCACTCCACAATTGGTTTTGGTTAGGTCCAGTTCATTCCTCTATCTCCACCCACCCACTAAGAGAAATAGAAAAGGGCTAGAAGAAGGAAAACTGTAAACTATCTTACAGATAATTATAATGAACTTGCTGAAAGAATTGTAAGTAAACCTTTTTTATTTTTCATGAATTTTTCTAATTTATAAATTAACAACCCTAATATACCATTTTTATTTATCATTTTAGGATGAATATCAGGATGAATCAACATAGGGAAATTTTATGCATGAGGGAAGGATGGAAATCTTAGCCACTACTTTAGGAATGCCAGAAAACCTCATCCATATAAAAGGATATGAGGCGGGTGATAGTATTTGGAATGTTTTTTGTCATAAAAGTAACCAATCAAGAAGTGAAAATATAAAATTCTTAAAATATCAGCTAAAAGAGATGAAACAATCCATGGTAGATGAAATTCAAGAAGTTTTGGAGCTGTAAAGTCCCAGATTTTTCTATGTAAAATATTTAAAAATTATATTTGATTATTTTGAGACCAAGCACTAAGACGACACATGATTCTGAGGACCAGGGTACCCAGAATAAATTTCTGAACTATTTTTAAGTTTATTAATAATTTTGGACATCCTTGGTTTTAGTAACTTTTATAGGAGTTCTAAGATTTGAAACATCAGGGCACTATTGTGTAAAGTGTAGTGGGTATTTCTTAGGTAGGACCTAACTTCGACCATTGTGGGTATACTGTAGAAAATCTTTTTCAGATGATTTATTTAAGAATAACTATAAACTCCAAAAGTTTATTTTATTTTTCATTTAATGTTCCATGATGACTTAACCATGCAGTGGTGCGATGACTCAGCGATGCTCCAATGCAGTGTCGTGCCAATGATGAAAATCATTAACGCATTTCCACCATTAATTAGTGGAAGGGACCAGTATTAGAATTCATAATGCCGAATAATTTCCCTAGATCCAAGAAGGTTCCATGAGGAAGGATATTGAAGCTCTCTTACCAGCGATGATGGATGATGAACACCGATGAACAACGAACGCTGATGAATGACTGATCGAAGTAGTTCGTGGATGGATCGCCATCAACGATGATTAATCTACTTCAACTGATCCTATTTCTAGGTAGGGGGTGTGTTTTTATTCATTAATTATTTACCCATCCTTGATTACAATAATGAATTCAGACCAACCCATGAACAAAATGATTTGTGGTTCGATCATTATTATCTGACGGTGAAAAATACAGTTTTTAAGGGGTTGAATTATTAAATATTATTTTTTTCCTCTTTCATATTTCTAATAACATGAACAAAAAAAGGTCGGCATGAAAATGGAAAAGGTCAATTCTATGGGTTTTATTGTTCCTAACTCTCTTCCCCGTTCTTTCATTCTTTGTCGGCGGACCCTCGTGGTTGCGGTGGGTTTTGCGGGGTGGTTCCGAATGTGGTCGGACCCCCTGGATTGACAATGAGAAGAATTGGAGCTCATGGAGATGAATAAAATGACCCAAGGTTCGTTTGTGTGCTTCCGTTTTGAAAAACGGAGAACATGAGTGTGACTGGAAGCCTGTAGAAGGAGAGCCACCAGCGGCAGTAGAGCCAACGGGTAGTAGACAGCCGACGACAGAGGGGCCCGATGCGGTACGATCGTAGGTAGTGGTGACAGGACACAACAATGAGCTATGGCGGTGAGAGGACGCAGCTCCCCAAGCCGCGTCGGCTGAAGGACTCCCATCCAAACCACTGGTGGAGCTTGTCACCTAGACCAGCCATGTGAATCATAGTCTGTCTGTGTTGACACGGGGAGACACGTCCTGCGGGCCACGTGCAGCGAGAGTGGATGTTATAGACACCATGTTTGGGAAGACCGAACCGACCCACATCCAAGAGGGTCTAGCCTAGCCGGGTGGTCTGGACCGTGCAGGCTGGGTTGGACCCGGTGGGTCTGGTTGAACCCAGGGAGTTGGGTCAGTTCGACAAGGTCAGTTTGGACCCTACCCCAATTGTCCCCTTTTTTGTTAAATTCCATTAACTCTCAAACTGTGTGCCCATTTGATGAGTCGTTTAAGGTTTTTTCACCCTCGTGATGAGTAGATACTTTTGAGACACTCTATGTGTGTTTCTATGGAATATAACATATGACCTTTTGGATTAAGAAGTAGGTTCTCTTGGAACAAGCATGATAAGCATAGAATCCTATGGATTGAAGCGACCTAGAATCTATTTGATTACCTAGACTTCATTTCTTACCAAGATTATGTGTCTTACCTAGACTTTGTGTACTACCGAGATGGATTTGGTACTCCCCATTCCCACAAGGGTGTGGTTCCTCTAGTATTTTATGACACTACAGGTGTTACCTATACTCCATGTGTTATAAAAACATTGTGTGTTACCTAAAATCCATGTGTTACCAATTACCCTCATCTTACTACCTGAGGGTACTATGGATTCTTTTGATAATCGTATTTTCATACCATAGACCTATAAATGGCGTGATCTTACACTAGTGACTCTCTTGATTATACATCTTAGTAGCTACAATTCTTGTACCATGTTGGCTGTCTACTTGGTGTATTCCTTAGTGATATTCATTGTGATGTACTTTGTGTGATTACTTGTGGTTTACATTATAGATTTAATTTTTGGTTTGGGTTCTCTATTGAGTATTGATTTACTTAGCCCTACACAGGCTTCGCTCACATGTGTTGTGTCTTGTACAGAAGATCGAAAGCTTTGAGGGAGTCCTTGGTGGGCCAGAAAAAGGGTTGGCCCAGGGTGACCCGAAGGACATGGTATGATTCCAAAATATTCAAAATACTTACTGTACCTACCCTTCTGGTGGGGTTTTCTACAGATGAGATCCAAGAGCTTGTACTTTTCCATTTTAGTTGGTCTTGTATTCTGGAACCTTTTTCATTCAATATTGTACCTTACTCTATGTGGATTTTCTTAGTGGGTTTCATCCTTGTTTACATAGTGTTTTTAGTTTCATCTTTAATTTGGATACGGGTTCGTGCATATAGTTACTAGGTAAAATGCCTCCCACTTATGGGATATGCCTACTCGATGCTAGTTTCTAGCTCCATGCCTATGGGAGGTGGTCTTGGTGTAGTCACGGCCTGAGCCATGGAGGATGAGTCGTGATAGAGTGGTATTAGCGGGAAATCAGTTTTACTCTTGTTTTGGGGAAATAGTGTTATGTTCATTCAGTTTATATTTTAGGCCAGAGAAGCCATTTCTGGTACTATAGTTGACGTATCCATACACTAGGACCGTGAATTCTACTTTCGGACTTAGTAGATATATAAAAACCCTTCTATCTATCACACACTTAAACATGATTTATTACATAAAAACTTAATTTGATAAAACAGAGAAGATAGAGAGTTATAGTGTATTTGGGGCTTATTAACATTACATAACAACTTGAAACATAAAACACAACATCTTTATTGAAAACATCTTTGACATGACCACACACATTCCTTCGTACATAGCATTGCATGGGATAACCTGAGCACATTCATGAGAAAAGGGTGAGCCATTAATCTCATTAAGGGATTAAAAAAGGCATAAAATGTATAATACAATACATGATAGGCAATAGGCATATCAATTGACCATAAGAGAAACATTAACATAAAGTCATGATATAACATGATTATCATAACATGGAAATGTGGAAACAAAATATAACACGATCCAGGGATCATTTCGCATGAAGAATGAGTAAAACATCATTGTACTTGAATTAGAATGATTAACCCCTCATTTCAGTTGATGTTTCATGATTCTATTATTTACCCAATGCATTGGAGCGCTATCAGGGCGGACCCTTCCTGATCATTTCATTTCATGCATAAGTGTGCCACATGAATCATATAACATGGATTCATTAAACATCATCATTTATTAAATGATAAAGGAATGATGAATTAATACATGAAACAATATTATCTATATGTAAATGTGAATAAATTTGAATACCCTTGATAGAGAAATGGACATGGTATTCACTACACAATGACATTGGCTTGGAAAATCGTGGTGCAATTCCGGCAGTATAACGAACTGACATAAGAATTCATAAAAATATATGATTAGAGAGAAAGGGGTGTACATAATATGTACGTGAAATGTAAAGTAAGGGGGTCATATAGATATATATCCCAACCAGAGTTATGGAATTTAGATTCATAAAATAATAGAATTTCTTGAATGTAAATGAGGAGAGAAAATCCCTTACGGAATCTTAGCATGGTAACAGGTGTACATGGGAGGAATTAATCAAATATAAGGGGGTATATAATCATTAAAACATAAGTTTGGAAGTATGGGGGAGGTGAGTAATCATACCCCAACATTTTTAATTTAAAACAAAATGGTATAAGAACATAATGAAATTTGGAAAAAATGAGAAAGGAAGAAATCCCTTACATGGAAGTGTCATCCCAAATGCTTGGTAGGGGATTGAGAGAGGCTTATTGGGATATTTGGTCACCTTGTGAAGATTCTAGAGAGGGGAGGGAAAGTTAGGGACGTGATCCAAAGGTTTTTAGTGAATATAAGTTGGATCTTGGTTGGGTTTATATAGGAAAAGAGATGCAATTCTTTATTATTTATGTTTTGGACACCACACAATAAACTAATCAAAACCACAAACCAACCCGTGGTTTTTTCCCATGATTTTTGAAAAATGGGAGTAGAATTAATTATTTTATAAGCCTAATGGCCGAAAATATTAATATATTAGGCTTTCATATGTGAAGATGAGTCGCACTCTCAAGGAAATCATTTTTAAAAGTTAAAATGTTTTATAAGTCTTGGAGATCCCACTAATGCTTTGTAAAATATGCAAAACAAACCTAAAATAAAATTATTTTAATGAAAAAACATATATCTGCAGAAAATACCATTTATAGTATTTTTTTTACATCACTATTGGGTGATTATTATGTCATAAAACACATTATATAATTAAACAGTATTTAATTTTTACCCAAAAATTCGACTATCTCAGCCAATTATGAAATATTCACTATTGGATAATTTCAATGTCCTGATTACAAAAATAATATCCATTTTATTTAAATAATTTTCTAAATATGTGAATTTTTAATTTTAAAATAAAAATATACATTTATTGAGATTTCATGGGTTTTGACAAAAGCAACTTTCAAAACGTAAAAAATCACAATTTTGTTTTTAATATTTATAAAATAATATATATTATATAAAAATTAATTTAGTAATAATATTTTTTAAAAATATTATATAATTAAAAAAATCCATTAATTCATTAAAAATATATTTCTTCATTGAATATTAACTAAAATTTCTATTTCTACTCTAAAAACTTTCTACAAAGTAACAATAATAAAATGAATGTATATTCATTATTCTATAAAAACATAATTTCCATAATCATAATGATAGGGTCTTGTTACATAACCCCTTATGAAACCCGTGTATGACCTAAGGGTAAGGTGAGAGATAGTGAAAGACTCTTGGGGTGGCTCAGATAACATCGCTTGAGTGGTAATCTCTATCATCTTATACTTCTCCCGTAAGAGGTTCTGTTTGATCTTAACATGTTGATGCTCAACTTGGGATTGGTCAAGAGAGAAGCCCAGTGATTCCACCTCCATTCTGAGCTCCAATAAATGGGCTTCATACGAAGCATTTCTACTGGATGAGGCCATCACTTCCTTTATCTGAGTAAATTGGATTTTTTAATGCCCTATATTTATACTAATCATTTGGTCACTGTTCAATGGATATATTTGAAATGGTAACAATTATTAATGTCTTTTTAAAATCCAAAAGACATAAAAACAAAGAAGTGCATATGTTTTATATACCCAATTTACTTAATAATAAATTTAAATATATCTATAGGAATTTTCATTAATAAAAGTTTGGGTTGTTACAAACATCCCACCTTAAGAAATTTTCCCCTTAAAATTTCCTTTTCCCACACTAAAATAGATGCGAGTAACTCTGCTTTATCACTTCCTCTAATTCCCATGTTGCTTTTTCAAGATTTTGGTTTCTCCACAACACTTTTACAAGGGGCATTGTCCTATTTTGTATAAATTTTTACCTATGATCTAAGATCTTCAACGACTTCTCTATATAGAAGAATTCATTATCCAATGGTACCACCTCTGGATTGAGTACATTTGATGGGCCATGTATTTACTTCCTCAAGAGTGATTCATGGAATACATAATGTACTTGATATAGGTTCGGTGGGAGTGTTAGTCGATAGGCCACTGCTTCAATGTGATCAAGGATCTCAAAAGGTCCAATGTACCTCGGACTAAGCATTCCCTTCATCCCAAATCTCATAACTCTTTTCAACATAGATATGTGGAGGAGTACCATGTATCTGATATCAAACTCTGGGTCACGTCGATGATTTTATGCATAGCTCTTTTGTTGGCTCTGAGCAGATTTAATGTGATTTTGGATGGTATTAACAGAATCCACCATTTCTTAGACCATTTTTTTTCTAGGATTTTTCACTCACCAACTTCATCCCAACATGCCGGTGTTCTGCACTTCTTCCCATAAATGGATTAATAAGTATCCATTTGGATGCCTGAGTGGAAAATGTTATTGTAAAAGAACTCAACCATAGGAAGATGTTGATCCCATCCTTCATGGAAGTCCATTGAGAATTCTCTCAACATGTCCTCAAGTGTTTGGATTGTCCTCTTAGATTGGCCTTCATCTTGAGGATGATAAGCCGTACTAAAGTACACCTCCATATTCAAAGCATGTTGAAATTTCTACCAAAACATAGAGTTGAATCTTGGATCTTGATTAGATACAATCGATAGGGGTATTCCCTGAAGCCTTACCACAACTCTGATGTATATCCATGCCAGTTGATCCAATGATAAATCCTCTTAATTAATGAAGTGTACTGTATTTGTATAATGATACATGACAACCTAGATAGCATTATTTCCTTTGGATTTCTTCGAATGACCTGTGACAGAGTCCATAGTGATGTTCTCCCATTTCCATGCTGGTATGGGTAATGGTTTCATCATTCTCTTAGACTTATACCTCTCAGCCTTCACTTCCCAACATACCAGGCACATTGATGTATACTTAGAGATATCCTTCTTCAAGTTATCCCACCAATAATTCTCTCATATATCTCAAAACATCTTTGGGTATCTTGGGTGAATGGAGAAATTCAAACTAATCCCATCATCCAAAAGTTCATTCTTTAACTCTATATTTTATAGAACCCATAGTCTTGACCAAAATATCACATTTACTTCTACACCAACATTGAACTCTGATGATTTCCCTTTTATGATAGTTTACACTTTCTTTTGAATCCCCACATCATCTTTTTGAGAATCCTTTAACATTTCCAAATTAAATGGTTGAGAAATCATTTGGGAAAGGATTGATTATGTTCCATTCATTATGATTCCCATGTCCATCTTCATCAAATCTAATAATATTAGATCATTTTCAATTATCATCAATGATATAATCTCTAGGACCATTCTACTTAGAGAATTTTTCACTTTTTTTATCCTAGGGTGGTAATCAATTCAACATTCATAGTCTTTGATCAGCTCTTTCCATCTTCATTGGAGCATATTAAACTCTTTCTCTGTTAATATATACTTGAGGATTTTATTTATCCATGAATATTTCACACTTCCACCCAAAGAGTTAATGACACCAAATTTTTAATGAAAAGATTACTGTATCCAACTCTAGATCATGTGTTGGATTGTTTTTCTCATGAACATTCAATTTCCTTGAACATAGGTAATGAATTTTTCATTTTGAATCAACACACATTCCCAGACCTTCTTCGAAGCATCACTAAATACCACAAAAAGTTATCCACTTGTGGGTAGTGTTATTATGGGCACAGTGATAAGCCTCTATTTCTGCTCATTGAATCTCTCTTCACATTCTCCACTCTAAGAAAACTTTACTCCCTTCTGAGTTATATTTGTTAGAGGGTTCGAAAATTGTGAGTAAATTCTACCAAATTGGAGATAATATCCATTTAACCCCAGGATGATATGGATATCTATTACCAATGTTGTCCTCGTCCATCCCTTAATTGTTCCTATATTAGAGGGATCCATAGATATCCCATTGCTTATGATGATATGGCCCAATAATGAGACCTCCTTCAACCAGAGCTCAAACATTTTATACTTTTCATAGAGCTTCTCCTTTAACAAAGTCATTAGTATAGTGCTTAGATGCTCTTCATGCACCTCCTTGGTTTTGGAGTATATTAGAATATCTTCAATAAATACTACCATGATTTTGTTGAGGTAATCTCTAAAGGCTCTATTCATCAATTTCATGATTATTGCTGGTGCATTAGTGAGTCTGAAAGGTATTACTATAAATTCATATTTCCTGTATCTTGTACAAAAAACATTTTTGGGGATATCCTCCATCCTCACCCTTACATTGTAATATCCCGACCGCAAATCCACCTTGTAGAAGTACTATGCTCCACATAGATGATTGAACAAGTCATCAACTCAGGGAAAAGGATACTTGTTCTTTATCGTGATTTTTTTGAGCTCATGATAATCAATGAAAGGGCGCATTGACCCATCCTTCTTATTGAAAAATATGACTGGTGGACCCTATAGTAAAGCACATGGGCGTATAAACCCTTTATCCAGATTCTATTGTAGTTGTTTCATCAGATCCTCGATCTCCACAACATCCATTCAATACGAAATCTTGGATATTGGAAACACCTAGGTATAAGATCAATTGAGAATTCAACATCTCCTCTCGGAGGAAGACCAAGAAATTCCTCAGGAAACACTTCAGCGAATTCCCTCATAATAGGAATGTCTTGAAGGATGTTTGATTCCTTAGACTCAATAATTTTATTAAGATATGCATGCTCATAGGGCATTAATATCCATTCTTGATATGATTGTGCTAAGGAAGATTCATCCTCCTTGCACTTCTATAGAATCAGGGGTTGATTCATCATATGGAGGGTGATTTCCCTCTCACAGCAATTTATATTGGCTGTATATAGGGAAAACCAATAAATGCCAAGAATTTCTTCAAATTACACCAGAGGAAGTATGGGGTGGTTCACTAGGATGTTAAATCCAGAAATTATTATAGGGGAGAAGTTATATTCATGGGTTTTAATGGTTTCCCCATTTTATGTTCTCACCGACATCTTTACTTCCATGAGTTGTGGTGGTGTTGGGATTATTCTACTAAACATTAGAGATATAAAATAATGCATAGAACCCATCAAAAAATACATTCTCTATTATTTAATGAATGACTTGTGTACCTATCACCACTTCATTTTCGGGGTTCAAATCAGAGGCAGTGATGGAAACATCTCTCCCTTGCTACCTTGGAGGTTGTTGGTTGCCTCTGAAACCCCATAACTTAAGGCACTAGTTTTCCATGTGTCCTGGTTCTTTGCAGTTGAAGCAATATACAATGCATTGAGGGTCGAAAGGAGTGTTCCTCTCATCTGTCGTAGATTTAGGTTTTTATTGTTGGTAGTTAATGGCTAGGTTCCCTACTCTTACACACCTAAGGAATTTCTATGTCCCTTTAGGGAATTTCTTGGGTGATTCTTTGCACACCTTTGGCTAGTTGGGTGCTGGATTTTCTTATCACCATTGGATTTATCCATCGGACCGATAGAATTAAATTATACCTTATGCTTCATATCCCCATGATACCCATGAGATTCGTCGATCTCCATTTTTAATTCAAGGTAACATTGGATGAATTTCCTTATAGCTATCAAAGTCACAGATAGCCTGAGCTTTCCATAGGCTAGGTTTAGCCCACCAAAGAAGTGGTCAACCATGCATTCAGGGGTAATGACAAAGCCATAAGAATATAGTGAAAGCCTTGTGATTTTTTCCTCATACGCTCCAATGGATTCATCATATTTTTTCTTTAGGGAAAGGAAGTCCCATTCCATCTTAAGTCGAGGTTGTGTATAAAATATTTATCAAAAACATTTTCCAGAAATCCTTCCATTCCAATGTCTCTATATCTTCCTCAGGTTTTTTATTTTTTATCAATGTCCACCATTGATCAGCTTCACCCTCCATATAATAATGATCCATAAGAACCTTCTCTTGTTTATATCATTGATGTATGGAGAATATCATTTCAATGGAGTAGATCCATTGTTTGTCGAATGAGGGATCAGATGATCCATTAACTATAGGAGGCCTTTGACTCATGAATCTCTTGATAGTGACTTGTTCTTTCTTAGGGGTGGTTGAACGTTCTTCTTGACCCATGTTTCTATTCAAAACATTAGTTATCTGAGATATTATCATGACAAAGTTTGTGATCCCCACTCTCATTAAATTGGGCATCTCATTTGAATAATCGTCACATTGATCTTCGTGTTAGTTGTTAGACTGAGTCCTCCTATTACCATCCATTGGCTGGAATAAAAAAAGTTAGGGGTAACACATAAAAGGGAATCCAATGAAAAAGGGTTAACTTATAAATTACATTTATTTCCTGAACTTATGAATTTCGAGGCTTTAATCTATGTTATCCATGATATACTTCCCAACATATATATTTAGGGGAAATTTTTTATTCCATTAATAAAGGATCATATTAAGCTTATGAATTTACCAAAGCATATCTCCTACTAGTGTTGTAGCCAAGAGTGAAACAAGGCCCATTGTCGTGCACCAGTACCCATTCGATTAAAGCTCAAAGCGGTGTTTTTGGGTTTTACCCCTAGATACATATGTGCCAGAGCCTCCTCAACCTGCTCATATCAAGACAGGGATGTATTTTCATTATAAATCACTAACTAAATAATCCCCAAAATTTAGGGATGTTTTTATTATACTTAGTCTTATTCGTAAGGCTTTCACTTGGGTTTTCTAATCTTAAACCCAAAAATAACTAAACATATAATCTAATACCAACTATAACAACCCTGATCTTTATCACAGACATGAAAATGATATATTACATAAAATATTCACTTGATACTATATAGAATATCGATAGGTCTAGTGTCTATGGGTATTAGGATCATTACCTAAAAATATAAAACATAAAACACTGTATCATTATTGAAAACATATTTTACATGACCACGCACATTTCTTCGTACTTATCATTGGATGGGATAACCTGAGGACATACATAAGAAAGGGGTGGGCTATAAAGCCCAATAATGGAGTAAACAAGTCATAACATGAATAATGTAGTACATGTTAGTCAATAGTAATATCAATAGTCCCTAAGAGAAACATGAATATAAAGGCATGATATAATATGATTACCATCGCATGGAAATGTGGAAACAACATTTAACATTATATTAGAATGAGAAAGGGTTCATTTCACATGGAGAATTAGTAAATCCTCGTTGAACATGAATTATCATGATTAATCCATAATTTTACATGAGATATCATGATACTATTATTTACCCAATGCATTGTAGCACTATTAGGGCACACCCTTCCTAAACATTTCATTTCATGCATAAGTGTGCCACATGGATCATATAACATGGATTCATTAAACATAACCATTTATTATATGATATAAAGTAATGTGGAATTAATTCATGTAACTCTATAATCAATAAGTAAATGTTCATAAAGGTTAATAACCTGGATTGAGAAATGGGCATGGTATTCACTACACAAGGACTTTGGCTTGGAAAATCGCGGTGCAATTTCAACAGTATAACGACATGACATAAGAATCCATAAAAATGGTTGATGAGAGAGAAAGGGTTGTCTCATCATAAGTACATAAAATGGACATTAAGGGGGTCATATATATACATTTCCCAACATATGTAATGGAATTTAAATTCCTAAAATAAAATAATTTCCTGTATGTAAATGAGGAGAGAGGAATCTCTTACAGAATTTCAGATTGGTAACAGGTGTACATGGGAGGCATTAATGAGAGATAAATTGGACTATAATAATTAAAACAGATGCAGTAAAGTATGGTGGAGGATCAAAATCATACCATAACATTTTTAATTGAAGACAAATTGGTATAAGAGCACAATTAATTTTGGAAAAAATAAGAAAGGAATAAATCCCTTAATTGGAAGTGTGACCCCAAAGGCTTGGGAGAGGATTGTGAGAGGATTATTGAGAGCTTGGGGTTCCTTGGAAGGATTTTAGAGAGAGGAGGTAAGGGTAGGGACATGATTCATGTGTTTTGAGTGAATAGAAGTGGGAGATTGGGTGGGTTTATATAGGAAAAGAGAGGGACTTATTTATTATTTAGGTTTTGGACACCACACATTAAACTAATCAAAACCAAAAAAACACATGGTTTTTTACCATGGTTTTTTCCAAAGGGTAGTGGAAAAAATTATTTTATATGTAAAATGGACTAAATTATTAAAATATTAGGTTTGATTACGTGGAGGTGATTCACACACTCAAGGAAATCATTTTAAAAAGCTAAAATATTTTATAAGTCTTAGAGAGCCCCCTAAAGCATTGTAAAATAAATCAAACAAGCCTTAAAAATCAATTTAAATTAATGGTAAAACATATATTGGCCGAACATACCATTTATATTATTTTATAACATCACTTTTGGGTCATTATGATTTCATAAAACAAAATATATAATAAGACAGTATTTAATTTTTACCCAAAACATCGATTATCTCAGAAAATCATGAAAAATTCACCCTTGGATAAATTCGACGTCTTGATTCAAAAAATAATATTCATTTTAGCTAAATAATAATCTAAATATGAGAATTTTTACTTTTAAAATAAAAACTGACATTTATCGAGAATTCATGGGGTTTGACAAAAACAGCTTTCAAACCATAATAAATATCACAATTTTATGCATAAATATTATATAATAATTTATATTTAATAAAAAGTAATATAGTAATATTATTTTATTAAAACATTATTTAATTCAAAAATCCATTATTTCCTCAAAATATATTTGTTAATTTAATATTAACTAAAAGTACAATTTATGGTTTAAAAACCATTTACAAAGTAACAATAATAAAATGAATATATATTATTAATTCTATAAAAAAATAATGCACTAATAATAGTGCTACAGTCTTGTTACATAACCTGATATGACAGCCACATATAAACTAAGGGTAAGGTGTGTGATGGTGACAGACTCTTGGGGTGGAACTGATAACATCGCTCAGGTGGTAATCTTTATCAAATTCCACCTATCTTGTAGGCGGTTCCATTCGATCTTAATGTGTTGAAGCTTAGTATGGGTTTGGTCAAGAGAAAATCCAAGTGATGCCACCTCCTTTTTGAGCTCTGACAAATGGGCTTCATACAGAGCAATTCTACCAGATGAGGTCATCACTTCTTTTGGATGAGTAAATTGGATTTGTTAAATCCCTATATTTATACTAATCATGTGTTAACTATTGAACAACTATATTAGCAATGGTAACAATTCTTAATGGTATTTTGAAATCCATAAGACAAAAAACCAAAGAATTACATAGGTTTTATATAACCATTTTATATAATAAGACATTTCTATAGATCTAGAGTAATTTTTATTAATAAATGTTTGGTTCATTACAATCTTCCCCCCTTAAGAAATTTCAACCCCAAAATTTCCTTTTTCCCATTCTAAAATAGATGCAGGTAACTCTACTTCATCACTTCCTCCGATTCCCACATTTCTTCTTCAAATTTCTGGTTTCTCCACAACACTTTCAATAGGGGCATTGTATTATTTCGTAAAATGGTTTCCCTATGATCTAAGCTCTTTGCCAACTTCTATTCATAGGAGAGGTCAGTTTATAATGAAACCACCTTTTGATTGAGTATATGCGATGGGTCTCGTATGTACTTCCTTAAGAGTGATACATGGAATACATCATGTACTTCAGATATGTTTGGTTGGAGTACTAGTCGATAGGCCACTTCTCTAATGTGATCAAGGATCTTAAAAGGTCTGATGTACCATGGACTAAGCTTTACCATCTTTCAAAATCTCATAACTCACATCCAAAGTGATATGAGGAGGGATACTAGGTATCTGACATCAAACTCTAGGTCTCATTGATGATTATCAGCATCGCTCTTTTTTAAACCCTGAGAAGATTTAACGTGTTGTTGGATGGTCTTAACCCTCTTCACCATTACGTTGACCATTTTTTGACCTAGTAATTTTTTCTCCCCAATTTGATCCAAAATTTAGGGTGTATTGCACCTCTTCCCATAAAGGGATTCTTAAGGATCCATTTGGATGCTTGACTGGAAACAGTAATTGTAAGAGAACTCAACCATAGAAAGATATTGATACCATCCTCCTTTGAATTTCATTGATAATTCTCTCAACATGTCTTCAAGTTTGTGGATATTCCCCTCAGATTGGCCCTCATTTTGAGGATGATAAGCCATACTGAAGTTTAGATTAGTATTCAGAGCATGTTGAAGACATTCAAAACATAGAGGTGAGTCTTGAATCTTGATCAGATACAATTTATAGTGGTACTCCATGCAGCCTTACCACATCACTGATGTATATTCATTCTAGTTTATCTAATGATAAATACTCTGGAATTTCTATGAAGTGTGTAGTATTTTTAAGAAGAGCCACAAAAACCCAGATATAATTTTTTCCTATGGATGTCTTTGGAAGTCTGGTGACAAAGACCATGGTGATCTTCTCTCATTTCCATGCTGTTATGGGTAGTGGTTGCATCATCCTCTTAGAATTCATCCTCTCAGCCTTCACTTACTAACATAGAGAGCACTTTGATGTATACTCAGCGATCTCTATCTTCACGTTATCCCACAAATAATACACTCATATATCTCAATACATCTTTTTGTTTTCTTTCTGAATGGGGAAATTTGAACTATATGCATCATCCAAAATTTATTTCTTTAATGATTAGTTTTATAAAACACATAGTCTTGAACCAAATCTCACAATTCCTCCTTCATTAACATTGAACTATGAGGATTTATCTTTTCTGATAGTTTCCACTTTCTTTTGAATTCCCACATCATCCTTTTGAGCATCCTTTATCCTTTCCAAAAGAGACGGTTGTGAAATAATTTTTTAATGGATTGATGGTGTTCCCTTCTTTATGATCCCCATGTCCATATTAATCAAATATAATCATATTATATCCTTTTAAATTCACATCAATGATAGAATCGTTGGGTCCTTTCTACTTAAAGCATCTTCCACCTTGTTCGCTTTCCCATGGTTGTAATGGATTGAGCAGTCATAGACATTGATCAGATCTATAAATATTTGTTAGCACGTATTCAAATCTTTCTGTGTGAATATATACTTGATGCTTTTTTGATATGTTTATATTTATTACTTCTCCTCAAAGAGGTAATGCAACAAATTTTTAAAGTGAATATTACTGCAGTCAACTCCAGATCATTTTTTTGATTGTTTTTCTCTTTAACATTCAATTTCCTTAATGCATAGGAAATTTATTTTTCATTTTTCATCAACAAACAACCAATGACCTTCCTTAATTGATGCTTTCTTGGATGGATCCACAGATATCCCATTAATTGTGATCACATTAACCAATAATGAGTCATCCTTCAACCATAACTCCCACTTTATGTAGTTTTCATAGAGATTCTCCTTTCGCAAGGCCTCTAGTACAATTCTTATATTCTACTGATGATCCTCCGTAGTTTTGGAGTATATTAGAATATCGTCTATAAAGACTACCACATATTTGTTGAGGTAATCTCTAAATACTTTATTCCTCAAGTCCATGAAGATTTCTAGATCATTAGTTAGTCCTAAAGGCATTAAAATGAATTCATAGTGCCCATATCTGGTAAGAAAATAAGTCTTGAGGGTATCCTCCTTCTTCACCCTTACTTGGTAATATACCGACCACAAATCCACCTTGGATAAGTATTGTGCTCCATGAATCTGATCAAACAAGTCATCAGTTTGGGGTATAGGATACTTGTTCATTATCTTGATTTTTTTTAGATCAAGATAATCAATGCAAAGGCACATTGACCCATCGTTCTTCTTGACAAAGAGGACTGGTGCACCCAATGGTGAAACACTTGGGAGTATAAACCCTTTATCCAGATTCTCCTGTATTTCTTTCTTCTACTCCTAAAGCTCCACAACAACCATTCTATATAGAGTCTTGGATATTAGAAACCCCCAGGTATAAGATAAATTGAGAATTTGAAATCTATTCTAAGAAGAAGACTAGGCAATTCCTTGGGAAACACATCGGCTAATTCCCTAACAATTGGCATGTATTCAAAGATGGTTGCTTCCATAAACTCAATTATCTGAGTAAGATAAGAATGTTCATAGGGAAGTAATATCCAAAATTGTAGATGATGGTTCTATGGAAGATTAATCCTCCTCCTTTTACATGTATAGAATCAGGGGTTGATTCTCTATTTGGAGAGTTACTTCCCTCTTATAAAAATTTATGTTGGATCTATATAGGTAAATCAAATCCATGCCAATAATTTCATCAAATTACACTAGAGGAAGTATGACATGGTTTTATAGGAAGTTCAATCCACAAATTCTGACAGGGGAGGAGTAATATTCATGGGTTGTAATGATTACCCCATTTTCTTTTCTCACTGACATCTTTACTTCCATGATTTGTGGTGGTGTTGGGACTTTTCTACTAATCATTCAGGATATAAAAGAATGCGTAGAACCTAAATCAAAATGTACGTTCACTTTTCTTGAATGAATAAAAATCATACCTATCACCACTTCGTTGTCGGGGTTCACTTCGGTGGTAGTGATGGAGAAAGATCTCCCTTGATGCCTTGGAGGTTATTGGTTGCCCCCAAAAACACTTCTCATTGGGCATGAGTTTTCAAAGTGCCCCGGTTTATTGTAGTTGAAGTAATGAAATGTGTGTTGAAGGTCGAACAGACTGTTCTTCTCCTTTTTTGTAGTTTTGGGTTTTTCATGTCGGCATTTAATGGCTAGTTTCCCTTCTCTTATACACCTAAAACATTTCATCATCCCCTTTGACAATTTTTGGTCTATTTCTTTCCCCAACATTGGCAAGTTGGGTGCTAGATTTTCATAGAACTGTTTGATTTACCCATCGGACCACCTGAATTAAAGTCCACCTTCCACTTTGTATCCCCATGATACCCACAAGATTCCTTGATCTCTATTTCGACTATGACGGCACATCAGACAATTTCCTCATCGTTATTGAAGTCACGGATCGCCAGGGATTTCCGTAGGGTAGGTTTTATCCCACCAAGAAGTGGTCAACCATGCAATAGGGGGAAATGATAATGCCATAGGTGTATCATTCAAGACTTTTGAGGTTCTCCTCATATTCTCTGATGGATTCTTCATCTTTTTTCTTGAGTTCAAGGAAGTCCGATTACATATTATGTCAGAAGGTGCATGAAAAATATTTATCTAAAAACATTTTTAGAAAATCCTTCCATTCAAAAGACTCAATATCTTCCTTAGGCTTCATATTTTTGATCAATTTCCTCCATCAATCATCATCACCATTAATATGATAAGCATCCAGAAGAATAATCTCTTGTTTGTATCATTTAAGGATAGATAAATTATTTTCAATGGAGTTGATCCAATGTTCGTAAATTGAGCGATAACATTATCCATTAAAAGTAGGAGTCCTTTGTCTCATGAAACTATCGATTACAACTTTATCATTCTTAAGGGGGGTTTAATGTTCTTTTTGACCCATGTTTCTATTAAAAACTTGATTTAACGAAGAGAATATCAGGACAATGTTCATGATCCCCGCTCCCATCGGATTGGGTATCTCATTAGAACAGTCATCACATTGATCTTCGCATTGGTTTCTAGCGTGAGTCCTCTTATTACCGTCCATTATCTTAAATAAGAGGAAAGTTAGGGGTAACACATAAAGGGAAATTCAATGGAAAAAAGGGATAACTTATAAATTACATTTATTTCCATAACTTATTAATTTATAGGCTTTAATATATGTAATGCATGATCTACTTCCCAATATATATTCTTAAGTGATTTTTTATATACCCTTAATAAATATTCATAATAAAATTATAAATTACCAAAGCATATCCCCCAGGAGTCTCATAACCAAGAGTGCAGAAAGGCCCATTTTTGTGCACCAGTTCTCATTCGAGTCTACCTCAAGGCATTGTTTTCAGTTTTTACCCCCAGATACATGTGTGCTAGAGCCACCTCTACTTTCTCATATCCAGATAGGGATGTTTTTTCCTGAAAAACCACTTACTCAATACTCACCAAAATTTAGGTATTTTTTATTATACATAGTCTTATTCCTAAGGCTTTCACTAGGGTTTTGTAATCCTAATCCCAAAAATAACTAAACCTATACTCTAATACCAACTATAACAGCCCTGATCTTTATCACACACTTAAATGTGATTTATTACATAAAATATTCACTTAATACAACATATAATATTGATTGGTATAGTGTGTTTGGGTCTTAGTAGTATTACATAATTTCTTAAAACCTAAAACGCGACATATTTATTGAAAACTTATTTTTCATGACCACACACATTCCTTTGTACTTAGAATTGCATGAGATAACCTGAGGACATGCATAAGGAAAGGGTGAGCTATAAATCCCAGTAATGGATTAAACAAGGAATAACATGAAGAATATATTACATGTTTAGAGATTGGCATATCAAAGGAAAATAGGAGAAACATGAACATAAAGGCATGATATAACATGATTATCATAACATGGAAATGTGGCAACAACATTTGACAAGATATTAGCATGAGACAAGGATAATTGCACATGGAGCATGGGTAAACACTCATTTCACTTGAATTAGCATTCTTAAAACCTCATTTCACTTTATGTATCATGATACTATTCTTTACCTAATGCATTGAAATGCTATCATGGTGCACCCTTCCTAATCATTTCATTTCATGCATTAGTGTGCCACATGGATCATAAAACATGGATTCATTAAACATAATAATTTATTACATGATAAAAGAATGTGGAATTAATACCTGAAACTATATAATCAATAAGTAAATGTTCATAATGTTTCATACCCTTAATAGAGAAATGGGCAAGGTATTCACTACACAATGAGTTTGGCTTGGAAAATTGTGATGCAATTTCGGCAGCATAACGACGTGACATAAGAATTCATAAAAATAGTTGATGATAGAGAAATGGTTGCCACATAATATGTACATGAAATGGATAGTAATAGTGTCATATAGATACATTTCCCAACCAATTTAATGGAATTTATATTCTTAAAATAAAATAATTTCGTGAATGTAAATGAGGAGAGAGAAATCCCTTACAGAATTTTGGCTTGGTAACGGGTGTCATGGGAGGAATTAATGAGAGATAAAGGGGTATATAATCATTAAAACATAAGGAGGGTAGTATGGGTGAGGTGAAAAATAATACCCAAACATTTTTAATAGAATAAAAAATGGTATAACAATATAATCAAATTTTGAAAAAAAATGAGAAAGGAAGAAATCCCTTACTTGGAAGTGTGGTCCCAAAGGCTTGGGAGGGGCTTGAGAGAGGCTTATTGGGAACTTGGGGAACCTTGGAAGGATTTTAGAGAGATTAGGGAAGGTTAGGGACGTGATACAAGGGTTTTTAGTGATGATAAGTGGGAGCATAGGTGGGTTTATATAGGAAAAGAGAGGGACTTCTTTATTATTTAGGTTTTTGACACCCACATTAAACTAATCAAAACCACAAACAAACCTATGATTTTTTCCATGGTTTTCGCATAGGGGAGTGGAAAAAAATTATTTTATAAGGCCAATGTGAAAACTTATTAAAATATTAGGCTTTCATATATAAAGGTGAGTCACACTCAAAAGGATATCATTTTTAAAAGTTAAAATGTTTTATAATTCTTGGAGAGCCCACTATAGCTTTGTAAAATAAATCAATAAAACCTAAAATCAAAATATTTTAATGTTAAAACATATATTGGCCGAAAATCCCATTTATAGTATTTTATTACATCACTATTGGGCTATTATGATGTCATAAACCAGATTATATAATTAAACTGTATTTACTTTTTACCCAAAACATCAACTTTCTAAGAAAATCATGAAAAAATCACCATTGGATAATTTCAACGGCTTGATTCCAAAAATAATATTTAATTTAGAAAAATAATATTCTATATATGTGAATGTTTTACTTTAAAATAAAAACCGACATTTATCGATAAATCATGGGGTTTGACAAAAACAGCTTTCAACCCTTAATAAAAATCACAATTGTAAGAATAAATATTATATGATAATTTATATTTAATAAAAATTAATTTGGTAATAATATTTTATAAAAATATTATTTAATTAAAAAATCCATTAATTCATAAAAATTGATTTCTTAATTCAATATTAACTAAAAGTTATATTTGTGGTTTAAAAACTATTTACAAAGTAACAATAATAAAATGAATATATATTATTTATTCTATACAAAAATAATGCACCTAATCATAGTGTTACAGTCTTGTTACATAAACCCATATTAAAACCACATATAAACTAAGGGTACGGTGTGCAATGGTGACAGACTCTTGGGGCGGCCCCGATAACATCGCTCATGTGGAAATCTCAATCAAATTTCACTTCTACCATAGGCGATTCCATTCGATCTTAACATGTTGAAGCTCAGCATGGGTTAGGTCAAGAGAGAATCTCAATGATGCCAACTCCTTTCTGAGCTCCAAAAAATGGGCTTCGTATGGAGAAATTATACTGGATGAGGCCATCACTTCCTTTGACTGAGTAAATTGGATTTGTTAAAACCATATATTTATACTAATAATGTGGTCAATATTCAAAGGCTATATTAGAAATGGTAATAATTCTTAACGGTATTTTAATATCCAAAATACATAAAACCAAGGAAACATTTTACATAATAAGACATATAAATTGATCAAGATGAATTTTTATTAATAAAATTTTGGGTTGTTACAAGATGAAAATTGTAGCTATGTGGGAAATTAATGGTTCTTGAATCATATAAGAATTTATTGTGTTCTCATGTCCTTATTGAGTTAGAGTTAACTCACCAGGTATACTCTATTGACTATGGTATATCTTGTTCTGTTCTAGGATACCTCCCTAGAGGCCGCTGGCCAGGATTTTGGGGCTTGACCACAGGGATGGTCCGCTGAATGCCGAGGAATCAATATAGGGACTGTTTCTAGAGATATCACCTTCTGGGGGTGTACCAGTGTTACCACCACTTGAAGAGTAGTAGTTACTACTGATGTTACGGGTATAGGATTCATGCAAGCTTAATGCATTGCATGTTTTCTAATGGAAGCTAACTCATAGGTTCCTAGGTGAGACAAATCATAAGGTATCTAAAGAGTATTTGGAGATGGTGACATGATTCATCCTCTTTGTGAGGAAGCCTATTGACCAGATGGTTTTCCTAGCCGCGAGCCTTCTTCAGGGGTCGATAGGGAGATGGTGGAGCCAGATGATCCAGATGCTTGAGGAGGTGACCCTCTAATGGAAAGACTTTGAGTGAATCTTCAGGGAGGAGTTCATTCCATTGATGTTATGATCTGTGTGTATACATGAGCTATTGCACATCCAGTAGGGATGCAAGTTAGTATCAGAGTACTCATTTAGAATCATGGATCTTTCTCGCTACTCTACAGACATGGAACATGACCCATTACTCAGGGCACATACCTTCAACTAGGAAATATGCTAGGAGATCAAGGTATCGATGATATCCCTTAGCATCTATATCTGTGATGGGGTACTGGAGAGAGCACTAATGGTAGAGAGATTTCAGGCCAACTAGAAACCAAAAACGGGAGATACCATCAGGTGATATGAAGTGGATTCTTTCGTAGTTGGTAGCCGACAGATGATGTAGGAACCCAAGTACATAATTTATTCCAAGGGATTACCCCAAGAAATGGGGTCAATGGTGCGCGCATCCCAGGGAAGAGTGAGTCAGTTGAATGATAGGATGTGCTACTCATGCAGCGGTCAGGGACATGTGGCTAGAGATTTTCTAACCAGTCGTACAACTGGCTGGGAGAAGGTCATGGGACCGTTGGGGAAATGGTAGAGGCACAAAAAGGGTGGTCCACTAGGCATATGATGTAATATAATAGTGGGACGAGAATAAGGAGGTGGATGGAGGTTCAAGGCACTACCACCACCACCCCTAGGTGGTCCACCCCGAGCTTAGGGAACTTGTGGACATTTGTGAGGCCATCTCCAGGCGATGGAGGATTATGATCCCAAGACTTTCGATATGACTATATGTATGATCTGTGTCTTCTAAAATATATCTATAATTTTTAAGAACATAGGTTCTAGTCACACTTTCCTTACCATGGACCTTTTTAGGATCTTAGATATTCTAGTGGACTTGTTGGGTTGATCATTATGTTTTGGGACTCCTATGGTAGGAGATTTGTTGATCACACACTAGTGACAAAAGTTTTCTCTTACCCTTTTGGGTAAGAGATTTGGATGGGATATCCTAGTAGTGGCATGGAGGCCTTATGACGCAATTATAGTTATGGAATTATTATCTATATTCCATGATCAGATTCATTATTTTAGGTATAGAGTTCGGTGTGTCTGTGGAGATGAGATCAGGTTTTCCTTTACTGGATAAAAGGAAACACATGTAGTGTAGGATGGACTCTAACATATGAGGGTGCAGCCGATCACACACTAGTTGGCTGACATCAACCTTAGTGTAGTGGATGAGATGAGTCCTCAGATTCCTATAGTGGTGGATGAGTATGAAGAAGTATTTATCTAAGATGTTCAAGGACTACCTCTTTGTAGGGAGGTAGATTTCTATATTGACCATTACTGAGGGATGGCACCAATATCTACACCGAAATATCAAATGGCTCCTTCTGAGATTTGTCAAATAAGGGTATAGTTGAAGGACTTGTAGAGGAACAAATTCATGAGACCTAGTGTTTCACCATGGGTAGTCCTAGTATTGTTTTCTAAGAAGGAAGATGGGATCCTGAGGTTATATGCGGACTACCGATGACTGAATTAGGTGACCGTGAAGAATAAGTATCCACTATCAAGGATTGGTGAACTCTTCGATCATCTGAAGGGACTGAGATGGGTCTAGAAGATATACCTCAGATCAGGCTATCAACATCTTCGGTAGCGGGATGAGAACATCCTAAAGGTGGATTTAAGATGTCACTATAGCCACTACAAGTACATAGTGATGCCTTTTGTGGGATGAACACCCCAATAGTTTTCATGGGACTCGTGAACATGACCTTCCATCCCAACCTAGACCGGATTGTTGTGGCCTTTCTTAATTATATGATTCTATACTCGGAGTCCAATGAGAATCATGCGATACATTTTAAGATGGTATTGGACTTACTCTGGGAGCACAAACATTATATGAAACTCTTTAAGTTTTAGTTTTGAATAAAAGAGGTCCACTTTATGGGACACATCATTTTAGAGGCAAGATATGTTGTAGATCCAGCAATGATAGATGTGGTTCTTTCTTGGGAGCCACCCAAGAATGTTACCGAGGTACAAAGATTCCTTAGGATGGTTGGGTACTATTAGAGCTATGTGCCTAACTTTTCCAGAGTACCAGCAGCCATGACAGCCTTATCACAAAAGGGGTAACCCTTCATGTGTGTGGAGAAGTGTCAGGAGATATTTCATCAGTAGAGATATATTTTGATTAGTTCTCCCATCCTAGTATTTTCAAAGGAGGGTGTAGAGTATGTGGTGTTTTGAAACACATCAGGGACCAGGATTTTTTGTGTCCTGATGTGGGGTTAAGCAATAATTGCCTATGATTCACAGTAGTTGAGACCACCTGAGAAGAACTACATAACCCATGATCTGATTTTGGAAACATTAGTCTTCCTATTAAAGATGTAGTGAAACTATCTTAGTGAATAATGGATTATCATCTAATCTTACCAAAAGTGTCTCAAGTATATTTTATTTTAGAAGGATTTGAACATGAGACAGAGAAGATGGTTGAATTTTTTCTAGGACTATGACTTCAATATATTCTGCACTCCTGGGAAGGGGAATGTGGTGGCATTTGATTTCAGCTTGAGAACAAGTTCACAACTACTGAATGAGGCCTTAGAGTAGTTTTCCTCACTTCAGATACCCTTCTTGGATGGAGATAGAGAATTTTATCTCCAGTCAATGGTGGTTACCCCTTTAATCTTACAGTGTGCATGGGAAGTACATGTCAAAAATATCAACTATGAGGCTAGTCATTCTTATATGTCCATAGAGAATTCCCCTGATGGATATTTGAATGGTGAGGAGGATGTCATCCTTTGTGGAGGACGCAACGTTATACTATAGATTTATGGGAGGAGGTGTTGATGGAGTTCCATAAATCCCCTTTGGAAGTACATCCAATTGTATCAAAGATGAACCATGACATTTTACATTAGTTTTTGGGTCAAGGGATGAAGAAGAAAGTGGCTGAGTTTGTCTCTAGATCCCTCAATTTCTAGTAAGTAAAGGTTGAGCACTAGGTTCTAGAGGGTTTGACTCAACCCCTTGATGATCCATAGTGGAAGTGGGATGGAATATCGATGGAATTTGGGATGGGTTTACTATGTACATTTAGGGGGGGTGATACCATCTAGGTGATCATTGATTGACTCACCATGTTGGCCAACTTCATAGAAATTTGGGAGCAGAGTCCCATAGAGAGATTTGTGATGCCTCTACATGTATGAGATAGTTAGGATCCACTGTGTCCCATCGACAACAGTATTGGATCAAGATACATGATTTAGATCTCGATTGTTTAAGGGATTAAAGGAGGAATTTGGGACTCAATTGTGCCTAATCCCATCATTCCACCCATAGACAGACGACAAGACAGAATGGGCTATTAGGGTCCTAGATGACGTGTTATGTGCTTAAATCATCGATTCTGTCCATAGATGGGAGGATCACCAACCCCTGATGGAGTTCTCCTACAACAACAACAACCTCGACTCCACCATCGGTATGGCACTGTTCGGGGCCATTTATAGGAAACCCTATAGGTTTCCACTTTCCTGGATTAACCCTAGAGAATCAGCACTCATGGGCCCGGAGTTGTTACAAGCCACTACATCGAAGGTATAGGTCATCCAATATTGGATGATGAAAAAATAGATCCATTTGAAGTCCTATACTGATAGGTGATGGAGACCCTTGGAGTTAAAGGAAGGAGACCATGTGTTATTTCAGGACTCTCCTAAATGTGGGATATAGAGATTTATCATCGGCGACAAGTTATATCCAATGTTCATAAGACCTTTTCTAATTCTATGTAGAGTGTGTGAGGTGGCGTACAACTTTTTTATGCCTTTACCGTTAGAGTGGGTGCACAATGTATTCCATGAATCACAGTTTTTGAGAAACATATATGACCCTTCACACGTTGTTGACTGGGGAGAGATGAACATTGATGATGGGGCGACTTTTTTAGAGTTCCCAGTAGAAATCGAGGATCAATAGTAGAGGACACTCCGCAAGAGGTGGATTCCTCTAGTGCACAATCGGTGAAAACATAGGAATCTCTAGGAAATCACATGGGATTGGGAGGCTCAGATTCATTCTCAGTATCCCCATTTGTTTGTTTAGCCCTTGTAATGGATTCCAGGGACGTAAATCCTTATGGTGGGGAGAATGTAATGTCCCAGATTTTTCCACATAATTTTTTTGAAAATTATATGGGATTATTTGGAGACTTTTCTATGATATGGAATGTGATTCCAAGGCTCAGGGTCCCTGGAATAAATTTTTGAACTATTTTTATGTTTATTAAAAATAGTGTGCATTCTCAATTTTAGTAACTATTAAACATGTGTTCGGATTTGAAATCTAATGGCACCATTATGTTCAGTGCAGCGGGTTTTTATTAGGAATGACCTAACATTAACTAGTGTGGGTTGACTCTAGAAAATATTTTTCAGATGTTTTAAGGAAGAAGAAAGATAAACTTAACATTTTTATTTTATTTTTCTTTTAACATTTTTTGATTATGTAGCCATACTGTGGTGTGGAGACTTAGTGATGCCGCAACGCAACATCATGGAAATGATGAAACACGTTAACATGTTTTCCTCCATTAGTCATGGGTAGATAAAAACATTATAATTCATAACATTAGAGAATTTATCTCAATCGTAGATGTTTCCCTGATGAAGGATAAGGAAGCTCTTTCACCGGCGATGATGAATAATGAACGCTAATAAACTACGGATTAGGGACGTTCATGGAAAGATCACCATCAATGATGTATTATCTCCCTCAACTGATCCACTTTCTAGGAAGGGGCTTTATTTTTCTTCATGAACTATTTCCCCATATGTGTTTTCATTGAAGAACATGGACCCACCCATGAACTAGTTGATCCACAGTTTGATTGTTCTTGAGGGATTGTTAAAAATGTAGGATTGAAGGGGATGAATTATTAAATATTATTTTATTCCTCTTACGTATTTTCCAATGACATGAATGGACCAAGGCTGACACAAATAAGGATGAGGCCCATTCTAAGGGTGCTCTTGTGTGTATCTCTCTTCCTCGTTCTTCTATTCTTCTTTGTTGGACCCTTGTGGTCACGACATGTTTTTTCAGGTGGATCTGATTGTGGTGAGACCCCCATACTGACGGTGAGAAGAATTGGTGATCATGGAAACGAAGAAAAAGAAAAGAGGGTCACATGAATTCTTCCGTATTGAAAAATGGATCACTGTAGTGTGACCGGCGACTCGCAAAAGGAGAGTCGCTAGCGTTGGCATACAGTGGCATGGCCACTCAGTAGGAGACGATTGTAGGCTTGATGGATGGTGGAGGAGGGGCTTGTGGCGGCGCAACCATGGTCAGTGGTGGTCGGTCATGGTAGCGAGCCATGACTATGGGAGGATGCAGATCCCAGAGCTACATGAAACGAAGGACCCACAACTGAGATGTGGGTGGAGCTGGTCACGCGGACCAGCCGCATGAAATGTCATCCAGCCGCATTGACCTACAGAGACACAGCTAGCTGGCTGCATGAAACTGGAGCAGACACAGTAGTTTCCATGTCTGGGAATACTGAACCATACCACCTCCAAGCGAGCCAGGTCCTACTGGGGAGGGGCTAGTGGGACCCGGCTGGTCAGGTCAGGTCAGACTCAGACCCAACCTTCCCATTTTTACCTAAATTCCAATGAATCTCAAACCATGTGTCTATTTAATGAGATATTTTCTGATTTGGGACCCACATGATGAGGTTTTCCATTTGATATACACTAAGTGAGATTCCATGGATGTTGGTGTATAGACATATGGCTCGAGGAGTAGGTTCTCCCGGAATGAGTGTGCTAAGGATAGAATCTCGTGACTTTCTATGACCTAGACGATATTTGATTACATAGACTATGTGTCTCACCAATACTGAGTCAATATTCCCATATCCCACAAGGGTGATGGTACTCTATTCTTTAATGAAACTATGTATATTACCTACACTCCGTATGTTACAAACACTTCATGTGTTATCTACACTATGTGTGTTACCTACACTCCATGTGTTATTGACACTTCATGTTTTACCAAAACTCTATGTGTTACCAATGATCTTCATATTACTACTTGAGGGTACTGTGGAATATTTTGACAACCCGGTTTATGTACCATAGACATATACTTTATATGAGATAACTCTAGATACTCTATTGATTATACATCATAGAGGCTACACTTTCTGCACCACTTTGGTAGTCTAGTTGGTGTATTTCATAGTGATCTTATTTGTGGAGTAATTCATGTGATTCCTTATGGTTTACTTTGTGTAATTCCTTTGTGGTTTGGGGTCCCTACTAAGTATTGTTTTACTCATTCCAACAAGAGATTTTCCCACATGTGTCATGTCTTGTGAAGACAATTAACAACTTTGACAGATTCCATGTTGGGCTGGAGATAGGGGTCTATTTAAGGTGACTTGATAGAAGTGGTACACATCAACGATATTCATGCAACTAACCGTACCTATTATTTATATAAGGTTTTTTTCAAATGAGATCCAAGAGATTGTACTTTTCCATTTTAGCTGGTCTTGTATTCTAGGCCCATTTCATTCAATTTTGAACTTTACATTGAGTGGATTTTCATCGTGGTTCTCATCCATGTTTACTTAGGGTTTTTTGTTTTATATTTTTCTTGGAGATGGGTGTGTGCGTACAGGTACTGGGAAAAATTCCACCTACTTATGGGAAATGCCTATTCGGGGTATGAGTCATGATAACAACAGGCTATATTAGAACAATTGACAAGATAATCACAGTCTGCATAGCCTGCCTAGCCTACCAAGCATGCCTACTCAAATCCTCCACCTCCTTACTTGTACAAAACCTTATTCTATGAGTTTTATGAAGTAGATCCTGATGTACATATTTTCTAATTTGGAGTCATGATTTCTTTTAGGGATTCTATACATCACCAGACTATTTATATGGTTCAGGTTAGAGTGTTGGTACATGATATTATTGATCCTACTACTCTACTACCATTCCTTACCGTGGAGGATACTATATTTGGGGATTGTATGGTTCATTTTTTTACATTTTCCATCTAGACTTATTTATCAAATTTCAAATGACACTACCAGAAAAAGGGGTTTAGAGGCCCCTAAGACAGGTGACCGCCATTGTCGGTCGATAATGGTAGCCTATAGCAACAGCCAAAGGTGGCCACAAGGCTTCTTAAAATAACATTTCCCCCATGTCCCTCACACTATCCCAATCCTAAAACCCTATGTTGTCCATGCCGCCACTGTCCCCTCCCTCGCTGCACCACTTCCACCACTTGTCCCCACCCTCTTCGAAGAGTCGAGGTTGTACCACCTCTTCTACACCGCCTCTGCCTCCAGCACCCCGCCGATGCCATCACCCATCCCCTCCCACATCGCACAGCTGCAACACCTCTTCCATAGTCTCCCCATCTCCGATTCCACCCATCCCCTCCCTCGCCACCCCGCCTCCACCTTCAGATCCCCTCCACTTCCCCTCCTCTCCCTCACATCACCGCCTACATCTCCCCTCCCTTCTGGAGATTCCATGCTATCATGTATGCCCTAATTTCTATTTTAGGGTATTGATTTTTGGAACTTTACAACAAAAATATGCATGCATGAAGATTATATGAACTTTGTGTGTGAATAAAAAGTGTTGAAATGGAAGTTAATGTTTATACGGGCTTTATTTCATGATGAAATATGAAACAATGTGTGTCGACAGTGTGTGTGTGAGAATACCTCACACTTTCAAGAAGGTGGTGTGAATCCAAGAGGCAGTGAGACATTATTTATACTAAGATACAGTTTTTCTATGTTTGAGAATACTATACATATTCTTGTACGAAATATTCACTATTTGATCAATATTGAAAAAGGAACATGGTTTGAAAATGTATAATGCATAATTATTTAGGTTAATGTACAAGAAAGAGGTTATGCTCACATAAATGTAAATGTACATTGAAATTTTTAAGTGGAAAATGTGTGCATATAAGGTGTGTGTGTGAAGAAATTATTAAGTTGAAAATGTGGGTGAACAAGGTGTGTGAGTGAATAAAATAAGAAGTGAATAGTGTATTATACACACCCTGTGAAAGTTAAAGATTTGTATTGAACATACATAGAATACACATACCTATGAGGACATGTATACTTGAAAAATATAATTTCCATCATACATGTATTAATGTCATACAATGTACATGTATGTAGAAATTTAAAATTGGTACTTTCATCACCAATTAATTTTTTCCCTTTCATCACAAATTATATTTGTTGATTTATTGGTAGGAATTAACATAGACTCTAAGTTTGATAGTTCAAGATTGGAATTTGATGATTTTTTTTGTACCCCATGCATGTAGGTTATTATGTTTTGCTTCATTTTTTTTATTTAGCATTTGACATTCTATATTTATAGTTTATTTATATGTTTTGATTATAGGGTATCAAAATTTATGCATTATGAAATTTGTAGACCATGAATTCCTTATTGAACATGTTGGTTTTCTATTTTTATTATACCTAATAAAATATATTTTGTTTCTTAACTGATTGAAACCCCCCTCCATCCGATCAAATGAGTTAAGTAATCTCATTATATATGACCCATGATCTATAAAAATCCATATTATGAAGAAACATATATAGAAGGGAACCAATGATCATGTTTATAGGAGGATAATATGATAAGTGTGAGTCACTTTATGGAAACACATTTGTGAACCACACCTGAAATTCACATCTCAATGCTTACAAGATTGTTGTGGATAACCAAATCAGTTACCTTAGGATAAAAATTAACCATTAATTTTGAAAAATTAAACATTTGTGAAGAAAAAATACTTTAACAGATGTTTGAGTAATCAGCTTCCATAGCAATAATATTCTTTTCCTTGAAATTTTTTACTCTAGGATTTATAGACCAAATTAAATCTCAATATAGTTTCTTTATTATACATATTTTTATATAATCATTAAGGAGTTATGAAATATTTCATTTCCATTTTTTTAAAAAATTATTTATCAAAATATGATTATGGACTTTTGAATATAGAAGCATCATTAGATTTATCATACCAATACGGTGATAATGACATGGTCTTTCACTTCCATTCTATTATCTATTCTCTTATTTATTATTCAGAGATATAAATTGTTTATTTTATCAATGGTCCACAAGAAATTGTCCAGTCATTATTTTAAATAAATTTGATATGAAAAATGCATGTAATCTGAAGTCTTGAATAAATGTTTGTTATACAGATATTAATATGGATAAGAGTTGGATTGATCTTCCAAATCGAATGTCTAGAGAATATTTAGAGGGAATTATGCAATTTATCGAGATCACAAGAGTATTTCAAAGTGACTTTATTAGTTGTCCATGTAGATAATGTGAAAAAAGATATCAATTCACATGAGATACCATGAGGCACCACCTATTCTTGAATAGATTTATGAAATATTATAAGAGTTGGACTCATCCTGGGGAATAATATATTCCTTGTAAAAATAAAAATGTAGTTTAGATGGATGTTGATGTGATGATGAATGATCCAATTCATTAAATTCTTATTGAAATACTATGTGGGTTGGCTCTTGAATGCATTGACATCCAAAATGTTAAGACCGGTGAGATAAATCTATGCTCTGGTGCAGATCATGATTCAAGGAGGTTTTATGAAGTAATTTATGAAGTAAAAACTAAATTATATCCTTAACATACTTCTTACAATAAATTTTCAATTATCATGGAGTTGTTTTATTTGAAGACTTTGAATAAGTGGTTAGACACATCGTTCGACATGATGATGGTGTTACTGAAAAATGTGCATCCTGTCGATGCTAAGATTCCCAAGTCGTATTACCATTCTCTTAAGTTGATATAGAACTTAGATTTTACATATGGACCATATATTCATGTGCAAACAACTATATATTTTTTAGAATGGGCACTATCCGTTTGGATATTTTTACGGTCTTTGGCACGTCATGGTGGAAAGAGAACAAAGGAAATCAGACTCATCAAAGTCAGACTACGAAATAGGGAAAATCGATTACCGTAAAGAAAATTTCGTACATTCCCCAAAATACCAAGTTGAAAAGAGAGTTTATTTCATATAATTTTTCTAATTTAATGAAATTGTATGTGAAAATAAATCAGGAAAGTGATATGTTAACCCACCCAATAGACTTTCTCTCATGGAAGGATTTCAATCAGAGACATCCTGACTTTTCTAAAGATGTTTATAAAGTTTGATTGGGGTTGGATGCAGATAGTTTCTATCCATTAATTTCTACAGTTGGTGCAACTCATAACACATGGCCCATGATGTTGGTACCATATAATATTCCTCTATGGCTTTCCATGAAGAAAAAAATTATATTACATCCCACTCTTATTGATGTACCTAGAGGTATGGGGGATAAAATTAATGTTCACCTTCATCCATTGATTGATGAGTTAAATGAATTTTGTGGAGATGACGTGATGAATTATGACTGTGAAACAAATTAATTGTTCAAACTATAGGCTGATTGATTATGCACAATCAATGAATTACCGGATTATGAAAATTGATAATACTGGATACAAAAGGGGAATTTTATTACCCTTTTTTCAATAAAAGTAAATTTTTTTATTTCTTATAAATTCCAAAAAAATGGATATATATGGGTCATAGATGTTTTCTCCCCCCTCACCATATGTTCAAATAGGACCGAGTGACATTTGATGGTTCTAGAGAGTTCAACTCAGCACCAAAGATTATGAAAGGAGTAGAAATGTTATCACAAATTGAGGAAGAAAACATATTCCCAGAAAATGAATTTCAGGATATTTTGGCTCATCTATTAACTAATATTTGTGGTGCGGGTAAACAACACTGTTACAATTGGAAAAAGAAAAGTATTTTTTACAATCACCCCTATTGGAAAACAAACATTCTAAGTAATAATTGGGATGTCATGCACATTGATTTTTTTCTGTGATAATATATTGTGGACCATTTTTGGTGTCAATGGAAAATCAATGGACCATGTTACTCCACATCGGGATTTAGAAGAAATGGGTCTATGTAAACAGTTTCATTTACATTTTGCTGAGGGAAACACATCATATATGCCTGTTTCACAGTATACAATGAAAAAAATGAAAAAGATACATTTCTTTATATTCTAAAGATGCTCAAGGTGCATGATGATTACTCTTATTATATTTCTAAGTGTGTGAATCTAACAAGAAATACATTGAAAGGGTTGAAAATTCATTAAAATCACATACTACTTCAATAGTTGATTCCGATCACAATTTTGATTATTTATCCCATAATGTTGATTAACCGTTGATTAAAATGATTAATTGTTTTAGATATATTTTTTTACGAAATCAACGAATGAGTGATTTGAAATTTTTTCCGGACTGAATTTTACTTACGCTTTGTCACATTGAGAAAATATGTTCCCCCTCATTTTTGGATGTTATGGTTCCCTTGACAGTGCACCAAACTGATGAAGTAATGGCCGATAGACTAGGGTAATTCAAGTTTATGTATCCTATTGAGAATTATCTGAATACATTTAAATGATTTGTATGCAATAGAGCTCATCCGGAGGCATCAATATTGAATGATTATTTAATGGATGAGTGTACTAATATTTGTTCATAATATCTTATGGATTCTGAAAAAATAGATAATCCCTCTCAGACTCATGATGGTCTAGTTCAAGAAGGAACCATATTTGTTATGAACAACATGAAGTGGATACAATCACATTGATATATCTTGTTTAACACACCATCAGTTGCACTATTAATGCAGTAAGTGTCTTATCAGTTTTATTACTTAACTTTTACATGTTTTGTTTGTAGAATATGATCATTTGAACATTGCATTATCATTTTTAGGAAACACATTAATGATTTAAAAGAAGATATGTCTCATAAAACTGATTACCAAATACAAAAAACTCATTATGGGTCATTTCATGATTAGTTTAATGATTTTGTACATATAAATTGATTTTCATTATCAGTGAAGTATAATACGAATTTCATTCTTTAGAAATCTATCTAGATTCTGTAAATTATGTAGTTTCATAACCTGAGGGGGTTTGGTGACCCCATTCTAACTGAAGAATTTAACCAACTAGCTAAGGGTCCATCTAAAACCACTCGTCATTATAAAGTAATAGATGCTAATGGTTTTTTATTTTTCATTAAAGATGTTGAAGACAAACAAGAAACACAAAATAGTGGAATCAGTTTACCATTTGTTGATTCTGGTTATTACTATGGTCAATTTATAGATATAATTGAAGTTTTATTCACACATGGGTTGAAATACATATTGTTAAAGTGTAACTGGGTTGATCTACTGTGTGGAAGTAATGTCAATCAATATCAGTTTACATTGGTGAATTTTAACTATATGTTATACATAAATGAATGAGTTGGTAATGATCCTTTCATTTTGACATCATAAGTTGAGAAATTATTCTTTGTTACATTTCCTTCAAATCCTTGTTGGCATGTTGTTGTGAAAATGTCCTGGAAAGGAGTGTTTTTATTTGAACAAGATGAACATGAAACTGTTGCCTTTGTTTCCCTATATCTTGATCAACATAAAATAGATTAATGTGAAGAATATATTTATTGGGTTATAGTTTCTGTTGAAGGAGAAACAGTTGGTTTTCATGTTTAATGAATGATATAATTGTTTTCCCGCTCTTCAGTTTAAAGCCTTTTGTTAAAATTATTTAACCTTTTATGAACTGTTAACATTTTTTAAAATTTATAACTTTAATGTTTTACATAACTATTACAAAATCAATCAGTTTTTTGGTTAATTTTTAATAAAACATCCCACAACTAATTTTTTATATATGAATTTTTATTTATAATTAGTCAGAATCAACCAAAAAATAATCTGGTATATAAGATTCTTTATTTTTTAAGGTGGTAACCTCATTACTAGTGTTCTAGGGTTGGAAAAATTTCAAATACTGAACCAAATGCTTGTTTATAGGTTTCAATTTTTCAAATAGTTTCAACATAAGATACTCTTTATCATAGTGAAATTGTTAAAGATAGAACTATCTACTGGATTTGTTCCTAATAGTTTCTATACCCAATATTTTTTAGCATTCCGAAAATATTTCATTTCAAAAATAGTCTTCAATTATAATTTCACATGATTAATCAACATTATATCATTATATATTATTATCATACCATCAACATATAATAAAAAATTTAAAAAATCATTCTTAACATATCTAACATAAACACATGCATCAAATCTACTTCAAGAAAAAAAATTGATGGATTAAGAAATCAAACAATTTAAACCATTCCCTAAAAGATTTATTAATACTATAAGAAGAAATTTGTAAATTGTAGTATTTTTCAGGTTTAATTTCCTTTGAAAATAATTTATGTGGTTTCACATAAATTGTTTCATCCAAATACCTAGGATAATGGAATTTTTGACTATTATTGTAAAATTATAATGATGTTTCTAAAGGAAAATCTAAGAATTATTCAATTATATGAATGTCTAATAACAAGGTAAAATAGTCCATTATATAAAATCACTTTATTCTGAAAGAACCCTCTAGATACAAGATATTTTTTAACATAATTTTATTTCTTTTCTGTTAACTTATGGGTTTTTTAAAATCCATTTACAACGAATTATTCTATCCCTTTTTGTTTTATTAACAACTATACAAGTTTGGTTTTTTTTTAAACAATCCAATTTATCTTTTTTAAACTTTGGATGGTCCCTTTACTAATGTTTTCTACTACTGCACATATGTCAGGTGAATATGCAGCAGATCCATATCATCCAGTAGAGCCATCTACGTGTCAGGGTATAGGTATGATTGAATGTAACTCTACATATTTTTTATATAATTGATAAAAACACACACACACACACATATATATATATATATATATATATGAAAATTCATCTAATTATGTATAAAATTGTTTTCAAGAGGATCATGCGTGACCGCTTGTTCCTCTCACAAGAGAGGCCCTGGTTGTGGCATTTCATCATGAAATTCCTACACGACCTGAGATGTTTCATTTGATGAGAGATTTCATCCTAGGGGCCTAACCTACCCTAAATTTATTCATCATCTGGGTCATATCATACATGATCCACATCTATTTTAGTTGACCACATGTGACTGGGCTTCTTTCCCTCATGATACATTAGATTGGCTTTGGAGGGAAGTTCAGGCAAGAAGACCATTTTATTTTCTTCACTGCGTTTTAAAAAACTAACATGTGTGATTTATTTTCTTAAATACAATAACCAGAAAGAGTTCCCCAATGAGTTTCAACCATTTTTTATGGGAAAATGTTGTAATATGTGGAAATATCATAAAGGAAATGTTAAGAGGGATCACTGGGTACCAAATATGGGTGCCCTAGATATCCTAGAAAAAGTCTGAAGAGGTGTTCTGCCGTCTTAGTGGCATGACTTAGTTGCATATTGGTAAACTGAGGCCATTACAGTCAGTATATTTATTATGGTATATATATATTCAAGAATGTTTGACATTTTATTTGTTTGAAATTTTAATTAATTGAATGTATGAGGTGTCAGCATGCCATTACAAGAATCGAATGTTGTAGGGACCACCTCACCGGCTCGGGACCCATCACGTCTCTCAGATCCAACACGATATATTTATTATTAATTTCCTAATTTATTAATTCATATGGTTTTGTGTTGTATTTTCATATTTTATTGGTATATAGTTACAAGAGAAAGGTGCACTGACTGATAAAATGTCGGTGTGGATGAGGACTCATGATCGAAATGATCAAGAAGCCAAAACTCTTATGGTATGTTCTTGTACTCATTACCAATACACACATGAATCTATATATAAACATATATATATATATAATACATAGGTTCAAATTGATGTTGAGTTAGAACATGTACCATAGGACTAGTGATAACTTCATATTTGAAGGGATGAGATATTACATCGCATTATTGGTCATGACAGGAATGGATATAGTTTGACCAATGGAATGAGGATTCTTCATTATGTATTATCATGAAATAAGGATGTCATTCTTTTTGTTTCTAGGATGACAATATAGCTGTCAAATTTCTAGGCATGGTTGCGTGCTTCTGAGGAGGTAATTGTGAAACTGATCGCTGAGGTTAGATCACTACGGGAATATGTGCGTCCAAGTGATAGTGCAGGGGATAATACGCTTCAGGTTTATAATGAATTTATTTATTTACTTTCTATTATTTTTGTTATTAAAATGATTATAATTTTTATTTGTTGTAGGCGCTAGGCACATCAGATAGAGGTAGCAGCCATGGCCACGTATGACACATCATATTCACAAGGTGTGTTTCTTTTATATTTATTTTTGAATTAATGTTATATATTGATTTAGAAATTAAATGTATAATTTTTTGAGATTAGAACAATTTAGGTTTTTAAAAACTTCAATGCTTTTTAATTTTATGATTATGATCAGTAATTGGATACTTTATTGTGGGAGAAATTTTTTTAGAATCCCCACTATAGAATGATCAGATAGTTTTCATTATTGAATATTAGTGGTTTGGTTGTGTAAACCCTCATGTCGCATATAATTCCCTTGGGGGTGTTAATATGGGTGGGGGGATTTTCAGTTGGGGAGGGGTAGGGGTGGAGTTGTTCAGGTGGGGGGGATGTGCAAGTGGGAGGGGGGTTGTCTGGGGGGAGGAGAGGGGGTGGGAGGCTGTGTAGGTTTTGGGGGGTGGGGTTGGGGGACTGTGTGTGATATAGTGGGGGGATAACTTGGGGGTTTCCAATGGGGTGGGTGCTGTCCGGGGGGTGGGGGATATCCAAGGGGGTAGTGGGGGCTGCCCGGGGGCTGTCCTGGGGTGGGGGCTACAGGGGTGGCTGTTCAGGGGGAGTTTTAGGGGGGATGTCAGGAGGGGGAGTGTGGAAGTTGTAGGGGGTTATTAGGGTGGTTGTCCAAGGGGGAGGGGTTGGGTTGGGGGTGTTTAGGGTGGGGTGGGGGCTATAGGGGGTTGGGAGTGGGGGCAGTCCAAGGGGGGGATATCTTGGGAGGCTGTCCAGGGGGGGTTGGTAGTGGGGAGCTGTCTGAGGTGGCTGTCTCGGGGTGGGGGGTATTCTGATTGGTAGGGTGTGGGGTTGTTCAAGTGGGGTGGGTATTGGTGGGGCTGTGTCGGTGGGAAGGGTGTGGGGGGCTATGTAGGTTGGGGCTGTCTGGGGGGGGTATTCGGGGGGAGTGTGAGGGTTGTAAGGGGTTGGGAGGGGGATTTGTAAGGGAGAGGGGTGGTAGGTATTCAGAGTGGTGGTGGGGGCTACATGGGTTTGGGAGTGGGGGATGTTCAGGGGGGTGTTATCCAAGGCGTGTGGGGAGTGGGGATTTTCTAAGGGGGAGGCACTACTAGGAATGGAGGCTTTCCCAATGCTTCTTTACCAATAGTTTGCTTAAACTATTGGTAAAGAAGCGCCAGGACACCCATTCCCAACGTTTCCTAAAAACATTGGTAAATGTTAACCCCAAATACAGTTGGTCGCCGATCCTCTCCCCCATTCGCGACAGAACCCTAAATCTGTAGTGCTCGGCTCCTCTCACAACTCCCCCCATCCGAAACGCTGAAACTCCATCGGATTCATCTCAAATCATGTATTTTCTTCTTTATACACATAAAATATTTAAGTTCTACCTTGTTTTTATTATTATTCATCCAATATTTTAGTTTTTAAGTTTTGATTTTGATGTGTATATCATTTTTTTTTGTTTTGATTTAATCTAGACTTTCTCCATTCCAATCCATTTAATTAATTAAATCTTTAACCCTCCATCGAAGAAGAAACATCTCAAATTCATTGCGGTTGGATTCCATATTTTCTAAGTATGTGTTTTTATGATTTTTCTTGATCTTGTAATTAATTGTTACATGGAAATTTATTTATATGTGTTTATTAATTTTTATAAATTTTTTTATGAATTTTTTCTTTAAAATTCATTGAGGAAAGTGTTTTATTAAAATGAATTTTTTTTAATAAGGATTGTGTAATGTAATTTGTTATAGTACACTATGTGACTATGTTTGGTATTTAGTAACACATGAGATAAATGGTGTGTGAGAATGTATTTTTAAAGAGATTCCATGGTTGGTTCAAGATTATATTTACGTTTTGAGCCTATTAATGAGTTTTTTTAAAGATATTTTGAGATATTTACCTTATGTTTATTGGTGAAAACTGGGAGTTGTAGAGTTGGTTCATGATTAAGACATATAATTACTACTAAAAATGTGGATAAACCATGCATAGTAGTGAATTCTTGAAATTTTTGATGTTTTTAGTCCTTTTTTATGGAGTTTCTTTTGATCATTCTGTTAAATCATTATGCTTACAGAGCCTATGCAACCTCTACCATCATTTAATCAGTGAACTCAAGTAATTAATTCAAGACTTCATTCTCACTAGCATGTAATAAATTAAATGATGTAAACCCATCCTCACATGATTTCTTACCTTATATAGTGTCCAACATAGGGAATATGAGCTTTTGAATTCATCAGTTAACCAGGATCATATATTCCATTTTCCCCAAGATGACTGTTCTAATATAACATTAGGGCTAATTAAATATGGTTCTCATTGTACGTTGTATATTATGTGTCCTTCTTGGCCAATACTCACTTTTATGAGGGTGGTGTGATTTTCACTACCCATGCTAGCATGTGTAGACATCCATAAAAATGTTAGATAAGTCAAAAGTTTAATTCATTAATGTTGTTATCATTGACATACTTTATTATTAATCTCAAATTTAAAAATAAATGTTTTTGTCTATACTTAATGAAATTAAATATTTTTACAAGCCATGAACAACCTATTAGTATAGAAGCCTAAAATTTATTCACCCATGGGGTGCGCTTGACTTGGGGAAGTAATTAGGTAATGAAAGGTATGGATATAGAGGTGACAATAATGAGTTATTGAACATGAGTGAATGATTTGGGATACCTATAACACATAATGGGACCTAAGGCATGTTCATCTTATAGACCTAATGAAAATGAATATAAATAAATTTTAATTTAATTTATGATTACTTATTCTTTACATTATTTTAATAGTTCACTACATCGACTAGAAACTTCTTCCTTTATCGTTTACTTAAATGTATTTTATATTAAAGTTTAATCCTATTGAATTGTTTATGACAAAATGACTTATATAAATTCTTTTTACAGAATGGACAAAAGTTGGATGTTTGAAAGTGATCGGATCTCAAGAAATTTTCAAAACAATTTGGAGAGCTTTATAGATTTTTCATTTCATAATGCTTCAGATAGTGGTCGCATACACTTCCCATGTTCCAATTGTGTTGGTAGACCTTGGTTGATCCGTGAAGAAGTCAGCTACCACATAACCAAAAATGGTGTTCAAGCAAACTACTTTGTGTGGTATCACAATGGGGAGAAAATGAAATCTCAAATTGGTGATGATCGAAATGAAAGGATTCGAATGGAGAATTTGGTAGATGATTGGTTTCCATTTATTCGTCATCATGAAAAAGAAAGGATTTTGACTTAAGAAGACTTCTATATGAGGACTGCTGATGCATCTAGTGAAAATGATAATATTGATAGGGTGAAAAAATTGAATGATGCCTCTATGACTCCAGTATATCAACAATGTGATAAAATGAAAAGGCTGGAATTTTTACTCCGATTGTTTCATGGGAAAACTATGTGTGGGATTTCTAATACAGCAAGTGATTACATTCTTACCCTCTTGAAGGATTTACTTCCAGATGATGAAGATATTCCCTCAAACCACTATATGGCATGGAAGTTAGTTGAGGAACTTGAATTTTCAAGAAACAAAATTCATGCTTTCCCACAAGATTGCAGTTTATTCTGGGAGGAAACCGCTGAACGAGATGATTGTATAAAATGTGGCACATCCTGTTTGATGTCAAAATCTGATGGAACACTATCCCGCATTCCAAATAAAGTAATGTGGCACTTTCCATTGATCCCCAGACTCCAGAATATTTTTATTTCTGATGACATATCAATAAAAATGAGATGGCATGATACCAAGAGAAAGAAGACTAATGATGAGTTGTTTCATCTTGCATATGGATTTGCATGGAAGAGATTTGATGCTCGACATCCTGATTTTGTAGCTGATGTGTGTAATGTGAGGCTGGGTCTTTCATGTGACAGTTCTAATCCGTTTGGGAATATGCTTACTTGGCACAGAACATGGCCAGTTTTTATACACATTTATAATCTTCCCCCATCGTTGGGTATGAAAAAACCTTTCACTTTCATGAGTATACTCATATTTGGTCCTTCTGATCCCAACATTGATATTGATGTATACATGAAACATTTAATAAAAGAGTTTAAACTTCTATGGGATGTGGGTGTGTTCACATACGATGCATGTTCGAAAGAAATATTTCAGATGCGTGTTGCGCTTATGTGGACGATCAATGATTTTTCAGCTTATGTAATAATGTATGGATGGAGCACGAAGGGAAAACTATCATGCCTAGTTTGTATGAAGAATACACGATCCAGAAGACTGAAACATCGTTGTAGTTTCAATTTTATGATACATCGACGATTCTTGCCAAATGATCATCCATATAGAATGAATCGTCGAAGAATTAATAATACCATAGAGACTAATGATCCACCTCAGCGTATGTCTGGAACTGATGTGATTAATGAATTGAGAGATTTCAGTTTTTCATTCGGGAAGGGTCAAATGAAATCTGGAAAGATAAAGATTTCATTTTTTCATTAAAAATGTGTTGATGCTTTAGAAAAACGATCCATGGGTCATATGTGACGTGTACGAGTCAACCCCACCTCAATCCAAGGCGCGGTGTGGCCAGCACCACTCTAAGTATCTCTCTTTTGTTTCAAAAGGATGTCTTTTTAAGTGAAAACATCAACTGGCATACGAAAAACTGACCAAATGCATTCGTATTGTGTTGATACTTTAGGAAAATGATCCATGGGTCAATTTAGATGTGTAAGAGTCAACCCATTCAAAATCAGAGCCACGGTGTGTCCGGTACCACTCTAACTGTGTGTCTTTTGTTTAAAATGGACAGGATTATAAGTCAAAAGAACAACTGGAATACGGAAAACTGACCAAACGCATTCTCATTCTTTTGATAATTTATCACAATGATCCATGGGTCATTTGTGACATGTACGATCCAACTCGGGCTCAATCCGAGTCGCGGTGTGGCCGGGATCACTCTAAGTGTCTCTCTTTAGTTTAAAATTGACAACATTTTAAGTACATACAGAAAACTGAAAAAACGCATTCGGTTTCCATTGAAACTTTAAGAGAACAATCCATGGGTCTTATGTGATGTTTATGAGTCAACCTCTCCTCAATACAAGGTGCGGTGTGGCCGACACCACTCAAAGTGTCTCTCTTTTGTTTAAAATAGAATTCATTTTAAGTGAAAACAAAAACTAGCATACAGAAAACCGAACAAACGGATTATGATTGTGTCGATACTTTATCACAATGATCCCTGGGTCATATGTGACATGTACAAGTCAACACCGCCTCGATCTGAGGTGCGGTGTGGCCGACACCATTCATAGTGTCTCTCCTTTGTTTAAAATGGAAATCATTTTAAGTGAAAACAACAATTGAAATACGAAAATCTGACCAAATAAATTCGAAATGTGTTAATTCTTTAGGACAACGATCCATGGGTCATATGTGATGTGTACGCATCAACCCCACCTCAATCTGAGGCATGGTGTGGCCGGCACCACTCTAAGTGTCTCTCTCTTTTTTCAAAAGGATAACATTTTAAGTGAAAACATCAACTAGCATACGGAAAACCGAAAAAACGCATTCTTATTGTGTTGATACTTTAGTAAAATGATCCATGGGTCATTTGAGAAGTGTAAGAGTCAACCCTGTCTAAATCCGAGGCACGGTGTGGCCGGTACCACTCTAACTATGTCTCTTTTGTTTAAAATGGATAGGATTATAAGTGAAAAGAACAACTGGCATACAGAAAACCGACCAAAAAAAATTAGATTCTATTGATAATTTATCACAATGATTCATAGGTCGTATGTGATGTGTATGAGCCAACCCGGGCTCAATCCGAGTCGTGGTGTGGCTGGGATTATTCTAAGTGTCTCTCTTTTGTTTAAAATGGACAACATTTTAAGTACATAAGGAAAACTGACAAAACGCATTCGGTTTCCATTGAAACTTTAGGAGAACGATCCATGGGTCATATGTGACATTTACGAGTCAACCACGGATTAATCTGAGGCACGGTGTGGCCGACAGCACTCAAAGTGTCTCTCTTTAGTTTAAAATGAACTTCATTTTATGTGAAAACAACAACTAGCATACGAAAAACCGACCAAAAAGATTCTGATTGTGTTGATACATTAACACAATAATCCATGGGTCAAATGTGACGTTTATGAGTCAACCCCACCACAATCCAAGGAGTGTTGTGGCCGAAACCATTCATAGTGTCTCTCTTTTGTTTAAAATGGACATCATTTTAAGTGAAAACAAAAAGTGACTTACGAAAAACTAACCAAACGCATTCGACATGTGTTGATGATTTAGGAAAACTATCCATGGGTCATATGTGACGTGTATGAGTCAACCCCTCCCCAATCTGAGGCGCGGTGTGGCCCAAACCACTCTAAGTGTCTCTCTTTTGTTACAAAAGGATATCATTTTAAGTGAAAACATCAACTATCATACAGAAAACTGACCAAACGCATTTTTATTGTGTTGATACTTTAGTAAAATGATCCATGGGTCATTTGAGATGTGTATGAGTCAATATCATCTAAATCTGAGGTGCGGTGTGGCTGGTACCACTCTAATTGTGTCTCTTTTGTTTAAAATGGACAGGATTATAAGTGAAAAGAACCATTGGCATATGGAAAACTGACCAAAAGCATTCGGATTCTATTGATAATTTATAAAAATGATAAATGGCTCATATTTTACATGTATGAGCCATCCCAGGCTCAATCCGAGTTGTGGTGTGGCCAGGATCACTCTAAGTGTCTCTCTTTTGTTTAAAATGGACAACATTTTAAGTACATACGGAAAACCGACCAAACGTATTCGGTTTCCATTGAAACATTAGAAGAACAATCCATGGGTCACATGTGATGTGTAAGAGTCAACCTCACCTCAATCTGAGGCGCGGTGTGGCCGACACCACTCAAAGTGTATCTCTTTTATTTTAAATGGACTTCATTTTAAGTGAAAACAACAACTAGCATACAGAAAACCGACCAAACAGATTCTAATTGTGTCGATACTTTAGCACAACGATCCATGGGTCATATGTGACATGTAAGAGTCAAACTCGCCTCAATACGAGGTGCGGTGTGGCCGACACCATTCATAGTGTCTCTCTTTTGTTTAAAATGGACATCATTTTAAGTAAAAACAACAAGTGACATACGAAAAACTGACCAAACGCATTCGAAATGTGTTTATGCTTTAGTAAAACGATCCATGGGTCATATGTGATGTGTATGAGTCAACCTCGCCTCAATCCGAGGCGCAGTGTGGTCGGAACCACACTAAGTGTCTCTCTTTTGTTTCAAAAGGATATCATTTTAAGTGTAAACATCAACTTGCATTAGGAAAACTGACCAAACACATTAAGATTGTGTTGATACTTTAGGAAAATTATCCACGGGTCATTTGAGATGTGTAAGAGTAAACCTTTTCTAAATCCGAGGTGCGGTGTGGCCGGTACCACTCTAATTGTGTCTCTTTTGTTTAAAATGGACAAGATTATAAGTGAAAAGAACAATTGGCATACGGAAAACCAACCAAACGCTTTTGGATTCTATTGATAATTTATCACAATGATCCACGGGTCATATGTGTCATTTATGAGCCAATCTGGGCTCAATCCGAGTCACGGTGTGGCTGGGATCACTCTAAGTGTCTCTCTTTTGTTTAAAATGGACAACATTTTAAGTACATACATAAAACTGACCAAACTCATTCGGTTTCCATTGAAACTTTAGGATAACGATCCATGGGTCATATGTGACTTGGACGAGTCAACCTCGCCTCAATACGAGGCACAGTGTGGCCGACACCACTCAATGTGTCTCTCTTTTACTTAAAATGACCTTCATTTTAAGTGAAAACAACAACTAGCATACGGAAAACCAACTGAAAAGATTCTGATTGTGTTGATACTTTAGAAAAATGATCCATGGGTCATATGTGACATGTACGAGTCAACCCCGCCTCAATCCGAGGTGCGGTTTGGCCGACACCATTCATAGTGTCTCTTTTTTTTAAATGGACATCATTTTAAGTGAAAACAACAACTGACATACGAAAAGATGACCAAACGCATTCAAAATGTGTTGATGCTTTAGGAAAATGATCCATGGGTCATATGTGACGTGTAAGAGTCAAAATCACCTCAATCCGAGGCATGGTGTATCTGATATCACTCTAAGTGTCTCTCTTTTGTTTAAAATAGACAACATTTTAAGTACATATGGAAAACTGACCAAACAGATTCTGATTGTGTTGATAATTTAGAAAAACGATCCATGGGTCATATGTGATGTGTATGAATCAACTCCGCCTCAATCTGAGGCACGGTGTGGCTGTCACCACTCAAAGTTTCTCTCTTTTGTTTCAAAAGGACATCATTTTAAGTGAAAACTTCAACTGACATACGGAAAACCAACCAAACGCATTCGGATTGTGTTGATACTTTAGGAAAATGATCCATGGGTCATTTGAGACGTGTACGAATCAACCCCATCTAAATCTGAGATGTGTTGTTCCCAGTACCACTCTAACTGTGTCTCTTTTGTTTAAAATGGACAGGATTATAAGTGAGAAGAACAACTGGAATACGAAAAACCAACCAAACGCATTCGGAATATGTTGAAACATTAGTACAATGATCCATGGGTCATATGTTACGTGTACGAGTCAATAGAGCCTCAATCCAAGTTGTGGTGTGTCCGGAACCACCCAAAGTGTCTCTCTTATGTTTAAAATGGACAACATTTTAAGTACATATGGAAAACTGACCAAACGGATTCTGATTGTGTTGATATTTTAGCACACCGATCCATGGGTCATTTTTGACATGTATGAGTCAACCCCGCATCAATCTGATGCGCAGTGTGGCCGGCACCACTCAAAGTGTCTCTTTTATTTAAAAATTACTTCATTTTAAGAGAAAACAACAACTAACATACGGAAAAACGACCAAATTCTTTTGGAATATGTTGATACTATAGGAAATCAATCCATGGGTCATTTGTGACGTGTACGAGTTAACCTCGCCTCAATCTGAGGCATGGTGTTGCCGATATCACTCCAGGTGTATGTATTTTGTGTAAAATAGACATAATTTCTAGTAAAAACAAATGGTATACGAAAGACCGATCAAATCATGAATTTAATTCTAGATTCCACATATAATTATCATGTAAATTTTAAATTGAATTCTAAATGAATTATGTATGTTTATAATTATGTTATGAATTCTGATTTAATTCTGGATGTGTATAGTTCGAGGATGCATTATATGTTAAATGTGTATGAATTTTTTCTCTATATGTATGTGTTAGTTGGTTATTGCAGGTAAAATAATTTTATATGTATGTGTTAGTTTATTGCAGGTACAATAATTGGAAATGATTGAAAATGAGAGGGAATGGACTGGCTACTATGCAAATTGCAGGCTGTTGTCCAATTTTCACAGCATAGGCTATGCCAACGGTTTGAAACTGTTGTCATAGAATTCAGAGTATATTTTTTACCAATGGTTCATAGAACCGTTGGTAAAAATCCTTTCCCAACGGTTTAGAAACCATTGGGAAAGAAGTCTTCTGCTTGGTTTTCCCAACGTTTCAAGACAAACTGTTGGGAGAAACTATTCCAACGGTTTGGCACAACCATTAGGATAGGTTGATTTTTTCTAACCTATCCTGAAGGTTCAGTGTAAACCATTGGGAAAAGCTTTCCCAACGGCTTACTTCCCAACAGTTCTGCAACCTTTCCCAATGGTTCAGAACCGTTGGGAAATCCTACATTTCCAGTAGTGAGGGGGGATGTCCAGATGGGGAGGGGTCTACAGGGTGGGGAGGGGGCTGTAGGGTGGAGGGGGTGGGGCTGTGCAGGTGGGGGTGGGGGTTGTACAAGTAGGATAGGTTGGGGGTTGTTCAGGGTGGGGGTGGGGGCTGTAGGGGGTTGGGAGTGGGGGATGTCTAGGGGGTTGGGAGTGGGGGTTGTCTAGGGGGGGAGGTTGTCTGGGGGTGGGGGGCTATTCAGATAGGGAGGGGGTGGGGGCTATGGATGTGCGGAGGGGGGGGATGTCCAGGTGGAGAGTGTGGATGTTTTATGGGGTTGGGGGTATGTACAAGAGGGAGGGGTTGGGGGTTGTTCAGGGTGGGGTGGGGGTTGTAGGGGGTTGTGGGGCTATCCGAGGGAGGACATTGGGAGTGGGGGCTGTCTAGGGGTGGGTGGGGGTTGTTTAGTTGGGGAGGGGTGGGGGACAGTGTAGGTGGGTAGGGGGGTATAGGGAGGAGGTGGGTGCTACATGGTGGAGGGGTGGGGTTGTGCAGCTAGGGGGTGGGGGGCGGGGGGGTGTCCGGGGGGTAGTGTGGGGGCTTCATGTAGTTGAGAAGGGTTTTATCCAATGGGGAGGGGTGGGGTGGGGGTGTTCTAGGTAGGGGTGTGGGTTGCAATGGGTTGGGAGTGGGGGTTGTCCAAGGGGGAGGGGTGGAGGTTGGAGGTGTGGGCTGAAGGGGGCGTTGTCCCAGGGGTTAGGGAGAATCAGGTGGGGTGGAGCCTATTCAGGGGGTTTTCCGAGGGGAGTTTGGGTGGGGGGGTGTTCAGGGTGGAGTTGGTGGATGTAGGGGGTTGGGAGTGTGTGGTGTCCAAAGGGGAGGGGTTTGTAGTGATTCTGGTGGGGGGGGATGTGCAAACAAATTCTATTTAACATGAAGAGTTTTGAAAAAAATTCACAAATCATTTGTGGTTTATTTAAATAAACTGGGAATCAATCCAATGTTGGGATTGATCGGTAAAATTGATTGATCGGTACAATTAAAAGTTTATTTTCTAATTTATTATAATTATTGTAATAATGAGAAAATAAAGTTTCTAGGGGTTAAAACCAAACAAACGATCACGGATTGACATGAAATCATTGGAAAAAAATATTTAGATATTTATATTTTTCTGGAAGAATTAGTACATGGTTAATATACATGAATTGCTCAGTATGATGAAAAGTGGTGTTTTCCCCTCAAATTAGGAGTTAACTAACAAATCATGGGAATGATTTAAATCAAAACCTAATGCAGTTGGGTTGTAATGAAATCATAGGAGAACAACCATCGGTACATTTTGGATATTTTGGAATCAACGCTGCATCAATCCGATGCTCGTTTCTCTTAGTATGAATAAAAACAAAAAGTAACATTGCTTAGTGTTGTTAAAATGATGCATCTCCCATAAAGGGGTAAAAATGCGAAAAATCCTTCTATTTGGAATGTGATGTTAGGAGAACATTGATCAAAGAATTTTTGGTCTATTGAAATCAACCACGCATCAATCTGATGCAGGGTTTGATCGGTACAATTGAAAGGTCATTTTCAAATTAAATATCATTGTTGTAATAATGAGAAAATTATGTGTGTAGGGGTAAAAACCAAACCAATGAGCACCAAATGACATGAAATATTAGTAAAACAATTTTTAATACATTTATATTTTGCAGGATGAATCGGTATGTGTATCAGATACGTGAATTCCTCGGTATGATCAAAAGTGGTGTTTTCCCCTCAAATTCGAAGTTAAATGATAAATCACACAAAAGTTTTCAATACCGACCTAATTCACTTTGGTTGTAATGAAATTATCAGAGAATAATCATCGGTACATTTTGGATATGTAGGAATCAACACTGCATCAATTAGATGTTCGTGCCACTCGGTATGAATGAAAACAATATGTAACGTATTTTAGTGGAATTAAAATGACACATCTCCTGTGAAGGGGTCAAAATGAAAAAAAAACCACTTTTATTTGGAGTGAGAAGTTAAGAGGGAATTTCTCAATTAATTTGTGGTCTATTGAAATCAACCACACATCAATCCGATATGGGGATTGATCGGTACAATTAAAAGGTCATTTTCAGATTTATTATCATTGTTGTAATAATGATCAAATCATGTGTGTAGGTCTCAAAATCAACCAAACGAGCAATGATTGACATGAAATATTAGTAAAATGATATTTATGACATTTATATTCTACATGAAGAATCAGTATGTGGATTAGATACATAAATTTCTTGGATTGACGATTATACAACAACTTGATTTACTTATAAAAGTCATTGTTTAACTATAAGTGATGAAAAAAGATATTTGATGCTAGAATTGAACTCATTTTTGTAAGTAATAAATTATAAACTATTTTGATTCTTCTATATATATATAACAACTGAATAAATATGATCAATTTTTATTTTTTTTGTTTAGTTGTATCTTCTGTATCTTATTGTAGGTTTACTGAAAGGAAATATTGGAATGTATTGGTGCTGTTTGGATCATTGGATATGTGAAAAATTATGTTTTTCATTTATTGTTATTGAGGATCCTGGTGTTTGTGCTGTTTGGAATTGATTTTTTTGTGATGTTTGCACAGTTTCTGCTTTTCAAAAAGCAGAATTGTAAAAAAGAATTTAAAAAAATATCCAGGTTAGCAACCGCTATAGGCGTTCGCTAATAAGTATGAATTATTTCACTACAACTAATTGTAGAGGTGGTTACTCTATGTCAATTTTTTCAATACCTATAGAGACTTCCTTTTGATGTTTCTATAGGTCGACGCAATAGCAAACACTATTTTGTTGCAAGGTAGAGTACCTACAACCACTTCCATTGGTGGTTGCTAATGGCCCTATTTCTAGTAGTGGTAGGAATTTTTTTAAATATTAATTACATATAATAGAAAATTACTTATAATATTTTGTGATATTTAACTTATATAGGAGTATCTAAAATCCAAATAAATCGAACAAAGGAAACAAAATGTTCAATAACAAATAACTATAGATTATTCTGATATTTCTAATAGGATAGAATGATTATATCAAGTTTGTTCTTCCTTGGAAAATATCTATGAGTTTTGGATGTCTTATGACATATGTGGAAGAGAATTTCCAAATAGAATATTCAAAAATTATAATATGTATCTAATTAATTTTTATGAGATCAATGTTTCTTTTTTTTTAGTTGGTTTCCATGTATGTAAATTGATTTTTTAGTTTATATTTTTTAAAATAATGTTGTTTTAACATGACTAACAATATTACTTTTTAATTAGGTATCTAAAAACACTGATTTTTCAAAATGAAACTGCATGTGTATATGTTTTTATAGATCCACAATTCATTTAAATGGTTATTCTATATGTTTCATCTAAAAATAGAGAGACATATATATGTGGGAGGTTATTAATGATGAATATTGGGTGGTGGTTTTTTCCATTTCTTGATGGGTGAGAATGGGAAAATAATTTTTCAATAATGTTCATTATAATTTCATTAAATACGAACATTTTGAATAATAGGTGGTATTGGATGTTAGGGGTACTCTTCCCAAGGGAAAAACATTATATTTTTTATTCTCTTCATTAGGTGGTTTTCCTAGAAAAATTTACACCATATTAGACAAGAAAGATTATTTGTTTTTGTAATCTTATTATTTTTAATTATCATTTTTATACATGTATTATTAGTTGATATATATGAAAATTCAGGTCATGGAAAACATAGTTCAATGTTAACTTGTCAATGTCGAATCCAAATGCAATCAACTATGTGAAAGTAAATGAAATTAATTTTTTATTAGATATGATTTTTATTTTTTGATATATATTTATATATATTGGATTTCATTATCAAGTAAATGTTTTATTAACTGAACTTTCATCTTAAAAAAGGGAATGTAGAATGTGGTTATTATGTTCCATGATTCATGTATGAGATAATCAAAACTGGGGTAATAACTAATTTTGATTAGGTTAGTCATATTAATTATTTTATATTTTCTTCATAGTATTATTTTTTGAATCATACACCATTCAACGTTATGATAGATATTCAATGATGTATATTTGTACAAGAAAGACAAACTTGACCATCTTCGATCATTTTTTGTGAACTATTTGTTATGTGTGACTACGATTTATGGTATGTATATTCTAATGTTTCTTATTAGAATTACATTTTCATAATAACAACTATTCATAATTGAATTATTTTTTTGTAATAGGTGTTTGAAAATAATTATTTCAAATGAATTCTTCAACAATCAAAAGAAATGATCATGTTGTAAATTTCAGGAATGTTTCTTTTAATTCTACTATACAATACAAATACAACGATATCTTTTTTGAAAAACTTGTCAAAATAAAGTATGTTCTTTAGTCATTGATAAATGTTGTTAGATGGATTTATACTATATTTCTATTTCAGGGTGTAAGAACCCAGTTTTTTCTGTGAAAGACTTTGGAATATTCTTGATGATATTCTAGAGCAGCGCCTTCAGACGGCGTGCGATTCCGAGCCCCGGAGTGGCCGGAATTAATTTTCAGTGTGTTCATACTGGAAACGCCAAATAAATAAGATAACTCATAAACAGAGTTTCGGATCAGGGATCTGAATGTACGGATGGGTCCGGAATGGGGTGTTTACCCTAGGAACGACATAAAACTTGTTTGCGCGGGACGTTTGGACCCCTCGCCCGCTTCTGGAGCGTTAAACGGATTAATTAATTTATTTATTTATTCCTTTAATGGCGAAATGCTAGTATCTCTTAAATGGTGGCTCGGATTGGAAAACTGAGGGCATCGTTGAGTTCGGAGCGTGCCGTATACCCTAGGAGGGGTATAAATTTCACGGGCGCGGGCCGTTTGTGAAAAATGGCCCTAGGGGTGTTTCCGTAATTTGGCGGCCTCGGGCGCTACGTTTAGTAACTTTTGAACGGGGTCTCGAAATAAAATTCTGAGACCGCAGTTGCGCTCAGAGCGTGGTTCTTATCCTAGGGGAGGCTAAATCCCGACCCCGTCGGGAGTTCGGTTTTGGGGCTGTCGGGCGGACGTTTAAGTGATTTGTACTTAAACTCCCCCACCCCCCTTCTTCTTCTTCTTCTTCTTCACCCTCTCCCCTTCCCTCCTCCATTCCGGTGAGCTCCGGCGAGGCGAGCTCCGGCGATTCAACTCCGGCGAGGCAACGGCGCGGGGCGGATCGTGCGGGAAGCATCGGGCGAAGCCCCACGAGGTAGGGTTATGTTTTTGAGTTTTAATTCCCAAACCTCCTTTTGAACCCCAATTTTAGAGTCGGTTTTTTGTTTTCTCTTTGATAAAATCCCATGAATGAATATTAATGTAAATTCCCTATCCAACGCATCTTTCGGATTCAAATTTCGAGCTCTGTGGCATCCGCAATGATCCGCCGAACTTTGCGGGTTTTCAGGTTCCGGCGAGTTCGAGCGGCGACGCGGCTCGGCGGAGGAGGCGGCACGCGGGGCGGCGCGGTGCGGAGCAGGGCGGAGGCGGTCGGCTGGGGCTTCGGTGGCGGCGGCGCTTTCGGGAGGCGGCGGGGGCCTTCGGCGGCGGCTGTCGGAAGCCGGCCGCGGGCGCCGGCAAGCAGAGGAGGGGCCGCGAGGCGGCGGCCCCGTGCAGCACAGCATCGACCCGTGCTTTGCGGGTCGTTGCGTGGAATAGGCGACCGGCCCTCGTGGCCGGTCGGTGGGGAATCCCGCGCAGCGGGCGCCCGGGTGTGAAGGGAGAGCGGGCCGCAGAGCGGCGGCCCGCGGCTTGGCTGGACCGGGTCGGCCGGCGCGGGCCGGCCCAAGCAGGGCGGACCGGCCGGTTCGGGCCGGTCCGACCCAAGGGGCTTTGCCCCTCAGTCTTCGGACGCCTGTATTTCGGGCTACGGGCGTCCGTTTTGCGCTCCGTCTGTGGCAGCGCGGACCTGACGCATAGATGGTCTTTTTGAGATGGTTTCGGGAATTTTTAATTCCCGAAACGAGGTGTCGTGGAGGTGTGGCGTGTCTTTAAGTAGACGAGCGTTTCTCCCGAGATTCTTGTTTTGGACGGCGCGGACGCGTCCGACGTCCGTTTTGAGCGCCGTCAGCGGCGTTGGGGCCCTGGCACTGAGTCGGAGGTTTCCAGGGCGGTTTCGGGCGTCAAAACTGGAGTTGAGGCATGGGCCCCACGGGCCGACTCTTGAGCTGCGTGCGGCATTTCACGCCTTTTTCACCGGACGTCCGTTCGGGGCGTGCGAGTAGTCGATGTTGGGTGTTTTTACGAGGGCGTCACATTGGCGCAGTCTGCCTGCTGTAACTCGGCACGATGGTGCGGGGCCCACGAGGGCCGTTTCGGGAGTTGATAGTGATTTCCAGCTTTATCACCGGGCGACCGTTTTGGACAAGTGAGTAGTCCATCTTGTGTACTTTTTCGAGAGGATCGCAACGGTGTGATCCGGTCGTTGAGTTTCGGGACCGGGATGCGGGTCCCACGTGGCGCTGCTCGTGTGCGGTGCGCCGGAACGCATCTTTTTCTCAGGATACCCGTTCTACTCAAGCGAGTAGTGCTTTCGACGTGTTTTTCCGAGAGCATCGCGATGGCGCAGTCCGCCCGACCTCTTTCGGAGATGTGGTGTGGGTCCCACCCGATCGGGCTACGGTGAATAGTACATTTTTCACCGGGTGGCCGTTTTGGGTGATTGAGTAGTCAATCCCATGTGTTTCTTCGAGGGGAACACAGTGGTGTGCTCCGTTTGTTCAGTTTCGGGATTCTGGGGAGGGCCCCATGCGGGTTGGTCACGGTGAATAGTACCTTTTGCACCGGTTGACCATTTCGGGCAAGTAAGTAGTCAATCTCGCGTGTTTTTCCGCAAGGATTACAACGGTGTAATCCGTTCAGGTGAGCAGAGCCTTTTACGTGATCTTATTAAATGTGGAATGTGAAAGGTGCTCCAGTGGCGGTTCGTCCTACCTTGTTTATGGCGGACCCTGGGCATGTGATCGCGCACTCTTGGGAGAGTGATGTAATTGGTCCACGAGACGTGGTTGGTCGTGCCTGGGACTTTGAGGTGGCAGGTTGGAGTTGTTACGTCACGCCTTCGCGGTGACGTTGGGCGCCGTGTGCACGATAGCCATTGGGCTGGAGACGAGGTATACTCTGGGAGTATACGGGAGCGCTTGGAGGTACGTGTGGTTTGTACCTGAGACGTTTGTGCGCTCAGTTGGGGTTGAGATGGGGCCACGCGTTGTGTGGGCCCCATGTGCGTGTCGGGTTCTACTTTGCATACTTTGAACTCTCACGATGTAGAGGGTCCCTCTGTGGCTTTGTTTGACCAGCAAGGTGGAGTTTTCCCCTGGCTCGGTGCTGGTTTATTGACCAGCAGGGTTGAGTGGTCTCCCCCTGGTTTCGTTCTCGATGGACCAGCCAGTAGCGGTGCTAGTGGCACCCCGTGTTGGAACAGGCGCTGAACCCCTCGGGGTGAGTTGTGCAGGAGTTGGGTGGTTGCGCGATACCCACTCCATGTTTGGTTGGCCAGTGTTGTACCCTTCAGTGGATGTGGCCAGAGGAGTTCTGAGTTTTACCCTCCAGCGGGGCTGGGCAGTGGGTTACTCATCGGCTTCTAGGGTCTACCCTCCAGCAGAGACTAGGCAGTGGGTCACCCGACACTCTTAGGGTCTACCCTCCCTCAGAGACTGGGCAGTGGGTCACCCGACGCACTTAGGGCCTACCCTCCAGCAGGGCTGGGCAGTGGGCTGCCCGTCATCTAGTTCCAGGTCTACCCTCCAGCAAGGCTGGGCAGTGGGTCGCCTGTCGACTTATTCCAGGTCTACCCTCCAGCGGGGCTGGGCAGTGGGTCGCCTGATGATGTAATTTGGTTTACCCTCCAGCAGGGCTGGGCAGTGGGTCGCCTGATGATGTGTTAGGGTTTACCCTCCAGCAGGGCTGGGCAGTGGGTCGCCTGATGATGTGTTAGGGTTTACCCTCCAGCAGGGCTGGGCAGTGGGTCACCCGATATCTGATTATGGTCTACCCTCCAGCGGGGCTAGGCAGTGGGTCGCCTGACGTTGTATTAGGGTTTACCATCCAGCAGGGCTGGGTAGTGGGTCACCCGATATTTGGTTATGAATTACCCTCCAACAGGGCTGGCCAGTGGGTCATTTGTTGGCATTCCAGACTCAGTCCTTAGTACTAGGCTAGTATGTGGCTTCCCTCCGTGGTTACCGGAGAGGTACCCTTGGTTATATGGGTTAGTGTTGTGACGGCTTGACTTTGAGGAGACCTCTCGACTGCGGGGCAGTGACGAGGTGTAGTTTGACTTTCCCTAGAACTCTCAAGTTCGAGGGGCACTTTCTCCACCGAGACGCGTTCTTGTGACGCGATCTAAAACCGTGCGGGCGAGTCAGTGCCGCCCAAAGCGGATAGTATCAAGGTGCGGTGACTGATCCCCTTGGCTTGCAGTTCAGGGTAGACGTGTGGGATGCTGGGAATCGATGGTGTTATATCTGGGACTGTTGGCGACACTTTTCTTGGGATGAGCTACGGGATGGAGATCCCCTTACGACGTTGTTCGGGCTTCTTGCTGAGCATAAAGATATGTATATACCATGTTTTTGGTACCCACTTCTTGGGTCTGGTTACTCTCCTTCCAAGTGAGGCGAAGACGTGCAGGGTATGCCACGTGCTTTCCGTGTCTAGCTTCTCGTGGTTGGACGAGTCTACTCTCCTGCTATAGGCAGCGAAGACTCGACGGGAAGTTCATCTTCCACTGTTTCCAGCTCCTTGTGCCTGGACGAGTCTACTTCCTTTCTCTTGATGGGTTGAGCTGTTACTCTTTACTACACCCTTGGTTGTACTCCTTTATATTCCGTGTTCGCTCTACTTCTCACCCTTCGTTACCTCCTTTGTTCCTCCCTCGAGACTTTGGGGTATCCTACTGAGTATTTTTATACTCACCCCTGCTTGGGCTTTTCTCGCACTTGGTGTGCCCTTGCAGACGACGGACAGGTGGAGCGTGACTTCGGTGGAGCGTAGGAGCTTGGGAGCTTGGACCGCGTGTGGTGGTCGTGGTCGGGTTCCAGGTGGTAGACCCGTCAGCTGTTTCTTTTCATTTAACTGTTGTCGGGTTGTGGAACTTTTTAGTTGGGCGCGTGTTTTTTCCCTTTTTCCTTTTCAGCACTTTACTTGTATCTTGTAGAGGTCGATGCACTCTGTGGTTTATATATAGCAGTTTTTCTTTTTACTCTACTTGTCTTTTCTTTTACTCTGCAGTTTGGCATTGAGTTTGTTGCGTGTGTGTGTACAGGTGCTTAGGCAAAGGCCTCCCCGAGTTGTTGTGCCTTCGGTGCTGGTCGTCAGCCCCTGGCCTATGGAGGCGGGCTTGGGGTAGTTGCGGCTCGAGCCCGGGTAGGGTCGGGTCATGACAAAGTGGTATCAAAGGTGATTCGTTCCTTGGGATGTTGTGCGGACGTCCCTAAAAGAGGAATTTGTTGGGATATAGGGCAACAGTGTCGATGTGTCTCAAGAGTGGCTCTCAGGCCAGGGAGTCTAGTGGTGGTGCGGCGACCGACGTATCCATTCACCAGGACCTTGATAACCCGCTTGTCGACTCGGCATGCTGAGATACTTGTTGCAGGGAAAATTGGTTTGTGCATCACATAGGACCGAGTCTTTGACTGTCCTTCTTGAGTCAGCTCCCCATCGTTGTTGTTGTGGTATATACATATATGCTCATCTGACCGCGGCACTCCTTGATAATATTCAGGATGTCTCCGCGAGGACAGCCATCCAGGATACCAGCTTTGGGTACGTGACGACGACCCTGTGAGCTACGAGGCCTTAGTCCAGAACCCATCATGCGAGCCCTTTCTCCGGGTGGGCTGGTAGCAGCACCCCCACCTATTGAGTAGCAAGCAGTTTCAGCAGAGCAGGCTGAGTTTGAGCGCAGGTTCAGTGCGCTCCGTGAGTTCCAGCGGCAGAGACCGCTGAGATTCAGTAGTGAGCCAAACCCTCAGGCAGCAGAGGTTTGGCTCGAGGCAGTGGTTCGCCTTTTCAGGCTTATGCAGATGCTGACAGATCAGAGAGTGGATTTGGCTGCCACCCTTTTTCGTGGAGCAGCTCGGCGTTGGTAGAGTCTGGTGATTCGGTTCCTTGATGAGTCATCGCTTTCGTGGGGTGACTCTCAGTTGTTGTTTCATGAGGATTTTTTCCCCTCCTACTTGCGCTCTGTTCGGATTCAGGAGCTCCTACAGTTTCAGCAGGGAGGGATGACGGTGGCTGAGTATGTGGCTAGTTTTTCAGACCGTGCACGCTTTTACCCGGACTTGGTCCGTGACGACGACATCCGAGCGCGGAAGTTTGGGCAGGGTCTCTTCCGAGAGATTCGTGTTGTCATAGTACCCTTGGGCATTTCTACATATTCCGGGGTGCCAGAGAAGACGCTGGTGAAAGAGGGATTCCTGTCATGTTTTGCGGTTGGTAGTGTCCATGGGCGCGATGGAGTCGGGACGTCTGTCGTAGCTAGCAGGCGCCGGAGGACAGGGCCTCGATGCAGGTGGCCTTCCCACTGCCGGTTTCGGAGACGTGGTCGTATACCACTCTGGTGAAAAGGGAACGGGGCCTCAGTTGAGGATGCCCTTCCGTGAGTGGATCTCGGGCCGTGGTCGTACACCAAAGTGGCGCCGGAGGGCAACAGGGTAGCCCAGAGAGCGCCGGTGCTATGCTTGTGACGGGCGAGGTCACTTGGCACGAGACTGCCCGACCCGAGTTGCTGAGAGCTTCGGGCAAGCAGCAGGCGCACCACAATGGCAGAGGCAAGGCCGTGATCGGGTAGTACCCAGAGAGGCGGTGCTAGCAGAGGAGCAGGAGGAGCTGGTAGAGGGGGGACGACGTTACGAGATCTCCCCATCACCACTAGGCAATCCATGTCAGGCTCCGGGAGCTGACAGTTGGGACCGCGGGTAGCCGCGAGCTTTGGATGTCTACGATCCTGCAGAGCACGGGATGGTGAGAGGTACCCCTTGCGACCCTTCTACTGCTTGCAGTAGAATTGTTAGGTTCTGCGTGTGAAATGCTTCTCTCCCGGCTCCTTGTTTGAGGTGTTACCAGGGTGACGCAGGGCGTCGGGTGTAACCCTGTGGTGGAAGGGAGAAAGGCGCGAGACCTTTTCCTTTAGTCGATGTTGTTGACTCCTTCGCCTTTTGAGCGTGTAAGAGAGCATCAACTGTGGAGCCTAGCTTGACCAGATATCCTTGGGTGTTTCACCATATGGATGTTCTGAAGGAGGGAATCACCGGGCCTTGTTCCAGGTGCGGGCGGTGATTCCTGTCGCGGTGTGCGACGTAGCGGTTTGACCGGGGAGGTGAGCTACCCCCGAGGGCCTTCGGGCCGTTTGAGACCGTGCAAAGGGATGGCGAGGTACCCTACCACCTTTCCCTAACCCCAAAGTCTGGAGTGGGTGCACGACATCGGCAAGGTCCGACCTCGCATGAACAGATCAATCCTTTGGTCTGTGTGCGGTGACACAGAGTTGTGCGTGGGTTCTTCTGGGTATGAGAAAGCCAGGTGTGGGCTTAGTACCCTGTGTTGCTCCCTAGTTTTGATTTTCGAGGACGAAAAGCTTGAAGGAGGGAATGATGTAAGAACCCGGTTTTTGCTGTGAAAGACTTTGGAATATTGTTGATGATATTCCAGAGCAGCGCCTTCAGACGGCGTGCGATTCCGAGCCCCGGAGTGGCCGGAATTAATTTTCAATGCGTTCACACTGGAAATGCCAAATAAATGAAATAACTCCTAAATGGAGTTCCGGATCAGGGATCCGAGTGTACGGATGGGTCCGGAATGGGGTGTTTACCCTAGGAACGACATAAAACTTGTCGGCGCGGGACGTTTGGACCCCTCGCCCGCTTCTAGAGCGTTAAACGGGTTAATTAATTAATTAATTAATTCGTTTAATGGTGAAATGCTAGTATCTCTTAAACGGTGGCTCGGATTGGAAAAATGAGGGCATCTTTGAGTTTGTAGCGTGCCGTTTACCCTAGGAGGGGTATAAGTTTCGCGGGCGCGGGCCGTTTGTGAAAAATGGCCCCAGGGGTGTTTCCGTAATTTGGCGGCCTCGGACGCTATGTTTAGTAACTTTTGAACGGTGTCTCGAAATAAAATTCTGAGACTGCCATTGTGCTCAGAGCGTGGTTCTTAGCCTAGGGGAGGCTAAATCCCGACCCCGTCGGGAGTTCGGGTTCGGGGCTGTCGGGCGGACGTTTAAGTGATTTGTACTTAAACTCCCACACCCCCCTTCTTCTTCTTCTTCTTCTTCTTCACCCTCTCCCCTTCCCTCCTCCATTCCGGCGAGCTCCGGCGAGGCGAGCTCCAGCGAGCCAACTCCGGTGAGGCAGCGGCGCGGGGCGGATCGCGCGGGAAACGTCGGGCGAAGCCCCACGAGGTAGGGTTATGTTTTTGAGTTTTAATTCCCGAACCTCCCTTTGAACCCCAATTTTAGCGTCTATTTGTTGTTTTCTCTTCAATCAAAGCCCATGAATGTGTATTAGAGTAAATTCCCTATCCAACGCATCTTTCGGATTAAAATTCCGAGCTCCGTGGCATCCGCAATGATCCGCCGAACTTTGCGGGTTTTCGGGTTCCGGCGAGTTCGAGCGGCGGCGCGGCTCGGCGGAGGAGGCGGCACGCGGGGCTGCGCGGTGCGGAGCAGGGCGGAGGCGGTCGGCCGGGGCTTCGGTGGCGGCGGTGCTTCCGGGAGGCGGCGGCGGCCTTCGGCGGCGGCTGTCGGAAGCCGGCCACGGCGCCGGCCGCAGGCACCGGCAAGCAGAGGAGGGGCCGCGAGGCGGCGGCCCCTTGCAGCGCAGCAACGACCCGCGCTTTACGGGTCGTTGCGTGGAATAGGTGACCGGACCTCGTGGCCGGTCGGTGGGGAATCCCACGCGGCGGGCGTGCGGCTGTGAAGGGAGAGCGGGCCGCGGAGCGGCGGCCCGCGGCTCGGCCGGACCGGGCCGGCCCAAGCAGGGCGGACCGGCCGGTCCGGGCCGGTCCGGCCCAAGGGGCTTTGCCCCTCAGTCTTCGGACGCCCGTATTTCGGGCTACGGGCGTCCGTTTTGCGCGCTGTCTACGGCGGTGCGGACCTGACGCATAGACGGTCTTTTTTGAGATGGTTTCGGGAATTTTTAATTCCTGAAACGAGGTGCCGCAGAGGCGCAACGTGTCTTTAAGTAGACGAGTGTTTCTCCCGAGATTCTTGTTTTGGACGGCGCGGACGCGTCCGACGTCCGTTTTGAGCGCTGTCAGCGGCGTTGGGGCCCTGGCACTGAGGCAGAGGTTTCTAGGGAGGTTTCGGGCATCGAAACCGGAGTTGAGGTGTGGGCCCCACGGGCTGACTCTTGAGCTGCGTGCGGCATTTCACGCCTTTTTCACCGGACGTCCGTTCGGGGCGTGCGAGCAGTCGATGTTGGGTGTTTTTCTGAGGGCGTCGCGTTGGCGCAGTCTGCCTGCTGTAACTCGGCACGATGGTGCGGGGCCCACGAGGGTCGTTTCGGGAGTTGACGGTGATTTCCAGCTTTATCACCGGGCGACCGTTTTGGACAAGTGAGTAGTCCATCTTGTGTACTTTTTCGAGATGATCGCAATGATGTGATCCGTTCGTTGAGTTTCGAGACCAGGATGCGGGTCCCACGTGCCGTCGCTCAGGTGCGGTGCGCCGGAACGCATCTTTTTCTCCGGATACCCGTTCTACTCAAGCGAATAGTGCTTTCGACGTGTTTTTCCGAGAGCATCGCGATGGCGCAGTCCGCCCGACCTCTTTGGGAGATGTGGTGTGGGTCCCACCCGACCGGGCTACGGTGTATAGTACCTTTTTCACCGGGTGGCCGTTTTGGGTGATTGAGTAGTCAATCCCGTGTGTTTTTTCGAGGGGAACACAGTGGTGTGCTCCGTTTGTTCAGTTTTAGGATTCTGGGGAGGGCCCCACGCGGGTTGGTCACGGTGAATAGTACCTTTTGCACCAGTTGACCATTTCGGGCGAGTAAGTAGTCTATCTCACGTGTTTTTTCACGAGGATTACAACGGTGTAATTCGTTCAGGCGAGCGGAGCCTTTTACGTGATCTTATTAAATGTGGAATGTGAAAGGTGCTCCAGTGGCGGTTCGTCCTACCTTGTTTATGGCGGACCCTGGGCGTGTGATCGCGCACTCTTGGGAGAGTGATGTAATTGGTCCATGAGACGTGGTTGGTCGTGCCTGGGACTTTGAGGTGGCAGGTTGGAGTTGTTACGTCACGCCTTCGCGGTGACGTTGGGCGCCGTGTGCACGATAGCCCTTGGGCTGGAGACGAGGTATACTCTGGGAGTATACAGGAGCGCTTGGAGGTACGTGTGGTTTGTACCTGAGACGTTTGTGCACTCAGTTGGGGTTGAGATGGGGCCACACGTTGTGTGGGTCCCACGTGCATGTCGGGTTCTGATTTGCGTACTTTGACCTCTCGCGACGTAGAGGGTCCCTCTGTGGCTTTGTTTGACCAGAAGGGTGGAGTTTTCCCCTGGCTCGGTGCTGGTTTGTTGACCAGCAGGGTTGAGTGGTCTCCCCCCAGTTTCGTTCTCGATGGACCAGCCAGTAGCGGTGCTAGTGGCACCCCGTGTTGGAATAGGCGCTGAACCCCTCGGGGTGAGTTGTGCAGGAGTTGGGTGGTTGCGCGATACCCACTCCGTGTTTGGTTGGCCAGTGCTGTACCCTTCAGTGGATGTGGCCAGAGTAGTTCTGAGTTTTACCCTCCAGCGGGGCTAGGCAGTGGGTTACTCATCGGCTTCTAGGGTCTACCCTCCAACAGAGACTGGGTAGTGGGTCACCCGACACTCTTAGGGTCTACCCTCCAGCAGAGACTGGGCAGTGGGTCACCCGACGCACTTAGGGCCTACCCTCCAGCAGGGCTGGGTAGTGGGTTGGTCGTCGTCTAGTTCCAGGTCTACCCTCCAGCAAGGCTGGGCAGTGGGTCGCCTATCGACTTATTCCAAGTCTACCCTCCAGCGGGGCTGGGCAGTGGGTCTCCTGATGATGTAATTTGGTTTACCCTCCAGTAGGGCTGGGCAGTGGGTCGCCTGATGATGTGTTAGGGTTTACCCTCCAGCAGGGCTGGGCAGTGGGTCACCCGATATCTGATTATGGTCTACCCTCCAGCGAGGCTGGGCAGTGGGTCGCCTGACGATGCATTAGGGTTTACCCTCCAGCAGGGATGAGCAGTGGGTCACCTGATATTTGGTTATGAATTACCCTCCAGCAGGGCTGGGCAGTGGGTCATTTGTTGGAATTCCAGACTCAGTCCTTAGTACTAGGCTAGTCTGTGGCTTCCCTCCGTGGTTACTGGAGCGGGACCCTTGGTTATACGGGTCAGTGTTGTCACGACTTGACTTTAAGGAGACCTCTCGACTGCGGGGCAGTGACGAGGTGTGGTTTGACTTTCCCTAGAACTCTCAAGTTCGAGGGGCACTTTCCCCACTGAGACGCGTTCTTGTGATGCGATCTAAAACTGTGCGGGCGAGTCAGTGCCGCCCAAAGCGGATAGTATCACGGTGCGGTGACTAAGCCCCTTGGCTTGCGGTTCAGGGAAGACGTGCGGGATGCTGGGCATCGATGGTTTTATATCTGGGACTATTGGAGACACTTTTCTTGGGCTGAGCTACGGGACGGAGATCCCCTTACAACGTTGTTTGGGTTCTTGCTGAGCATAAAGATATGTATATACCTTGTTTCTGGTACCCACCTTTTGGGTTTGGTTACTCTCCTTCTAAGTGAGGCGAAGACGTGTGGGGTATGCCACGTGCTTTCCATGTCTAGCTTCTCGTGGTTGGACGAGTCTACTCTCCTTCTATAGGCAGCGAAGACTCGACGGGAAGTTCATCTTCCCACCGTTTCCAGCTCCTTGTGCCTGGATGAGTCTACTTCCTTTCTCTTGATGGGTTGAGCTGTTACTCTTTACTGCACCCTTGGTTGTACTCCTTTCTATTCCTTGTTCGCTCTACTGCTCACCCTTCGTTACCTCCTTTGTTGCTCCCTCGAGCCTTCGGGGTATCCTACTGAGTATTTTTATACTCAACCCTGTTTGGGCTTTTCCCGCACTTAGTGTTCCCTTGCAGATGACGGACAGGTGGAGCATGATTTCGGTGGAGCGTAGGAGGTTGGGATCTTGGACCGCGTGTGGTGGTCGTGGTCGGGTTTCAAGTGGCAGACCTGTCAGCTGTTTCTTTTCGTTTACCTGTTGTCGGGTTGTGGCACTTTTTGGTTGGGCGCGTGTTTTTCCCCTTTTTCCTTTTCAGCACTTTACTTGTATCTTATAGAGGTCGATGCACTCTGTGGTTTATATATAGCAGTTTTTCTTTTTACTCTGATTGTCTTTTCTTTTACTCTGCAGTTTGTCATTGAGTTTGCTGCGTGTGTGTGTACAGGTGCTTAGGCAAAGGCCTCCCCGAGTTGTTGTGCCTTCGGCGCTTGTCTCCAGCCCTTGGCCTATGGAGGTGGGCTTGGGGTAGTTGCGGCTCGAGCCCGGGTAGGGTCGGGTCGTGACACAGGGATTCTAATTTTTTATGGGGGAGTAATATTAAAAATATTCTAAATTCATTTATTAAAATTCAGTTTTGGTTTTCAAACAACTAATCCCGAATCATTTAAAAAATTGGATTGGTTTTCTACGTTGGTTTTTATGAAATCTGACAATGAAAACCATTTTGGGTGTAAGTTTAAATAAGAAACCAATGCTAAAAATTTGAACAAGATTGGTTTTTGTTGTTAGGTTCTTAGATAAATCGACACCAAAAACCTTATTTTTTACATCACCTTTATATACATCAATTAAAAACAGACGTTAAATTTGAAAAAAATGATGTTAAAGTGTTTTATCTCACTACTACTTGTACATAAATTAGTAAATAAATATGTTTTATGGAGCCAAAACACATCTATAGAGCCTCCAAAACTCAAAGGGAGATAATTAGGTTCCATTGGGAAGAGTTAAGAGTTTAAAATAGAGGTTTTAGAACATTATGAATTTTAGTGAATTAAATTCCTACCCCAAGGTTTTATAGGGTAGTCCGCATGGTTACTACCAATTGTATACCAAACCATGTGTTCTTACTGGGCTTCAAGATAGAGTTGAACTGTTTGGATACACTTTTTGATAAATAATTATTCTTTCTTTCACTCCAACCTACTCTACTAGAAATGGGTGAATGTTATTACAAAACATGCTCCAACCATGAACACCGTAATGTCCTAGGAAACATAGTTTGAGGGGGGGGGGTTTATGGTCTGAATTAACCATGAACCCAATCCCAAATCGCAAAATAGAGAACACAATTTCCTTGGATAGCATACATGGTTTCATGGGATAATCCAAACTATTTTCCCTAACCATGTTCCAAATATTCGTAGGCCCAAAAACATACAACATCTTTATAAAACACTATAAATAACCCAAATATAGATCAAAACAAAAGGAGAAAAAACAAGAGAAAAAATAAATAAAATAAAGTAATTGGATGTTTTAAATATGGTCCCATACATACTGAATTTATAGTGATATGTGAATGTTACATGCTTAGAATAAGTAAATAAATTACTATAAAAATAAATCAATAGGAAAATGGTATATCATATACTAACTAATATCGATCTTAAGTATGTCACCTTGATAGGACATACCTTATTTGTCTAGTTTTGAGGTTTATATTGCAATTTTTTGGTGATTATTACATCCAAGTAACCTTTGGTCACCAAATATATGGTATCCCAATCTATATCCTCATAACTCTAGAGAACCATCCCATGATAGTCCAATATCTGACCTATAAATCCATGGTAGCTCCAAATAGTATACATAATCCAAATTCATGGATTCCCAATAATATTTCCCACTCTAAATCCTTGGAATACATGAAATTATCCTCATGACTCTGCAGAGACTTACCATGATAGTCCAACATCCAAGATAAAAATCCATGAATTCCCCAAAAACATAATCTAGGTTCCAAATTCATGGATTCCATAATCGTATCCTTCTGACATTGAGGTCTTATCCCATGAAAGTTCTCAATATGATGTATAAATCCATATAATCTTCCACACTAAGCTTCAAGTCTACAATATCTCCAACACCATGCCCCAAATCCATGGTAGCTCTAACATTGAACTCCAAATCCATGGAAACTCCATCTATATGCCCCCTCTCAAAATCCATGGTAACAAAAACCATATCACATTTTCCCAAATGTATCATGTTAATTCAAACATAAATAAGCATAGGAAAAGGTTGGGAAGACACATATACCCACTATTTCTCTCCATATCCCACCATACCCACTCTGGGTCAGTCTATCATTATGGAATCTACTTTTGTCCCCTAGGTTAACACATGGATAGATGTACCCACTGGGGTTCTCAATAGCATTCCATGTTACTAAGGTTCAAATGTTCTTCTTGAAAGATGTCATGCCCCCCCCCAATGGTCATGGTCACAGTATGACCATGTAGTCCAGATGGGAAAACAATACTTATTTTATCCTCAATATATGGCTCAAGGCCCATCTCCATGTCTAGGGTCACTCCAGTCCAGTCATATAACCCACCCCATCTCTAATATTCCTATGATATATCCCCTAGAAAAAACATATCTCAAGGTTTCTAGTCTGGAATACAAGGGTTATCCATCATCGTTCTGTCATACCCTCCCTTAGAGGTGTCAAGGTGCCCGGGTGTCCTCTTAGACTAGTTTTTGAGAAACAATGTCCATGGAATCAAGCCAGTTCCCATGGTCCTTAGTGTATTTCATAATTTTCTCTTCTCATCCTGGGAATTTACATAAGTTAAAAAATTTAATTTAAATTCACTAAAAATTTTAAATTAAATAGATCCTATCTAATGAAATAATTCAACTATGGTAAGACATCATATAATAGACATCATAAAAAACGGAATAATTCCCTTGGGAAAGAATAAAAACACCTATATCAATAGAATCTTTCCCCCATTTTATAGTTTTTGTCCAAAATATTCTCCTAGGCTCCACAAAACTATTCCATAGTCATCCAAGATAGATTATCCAATAAAAAATCAGTGAAAATCCTAACTCACAATAATAATCCCCTATAACATTTTTAGAAACACATTATAACCAATTACACAATAACATTTATTTAGTTTTGATTTTATTCAAATTTTTATTACCAATGAAAATATCACTGACAATCCCAATGCACTATAATTGTATCTAAAAACATATGAAGGGTCCTTGACACACATCTTACATCCCCCAATCCTATATACCCACCACCCAAATCCAATTCAACCATTAATTTAATTTTATTTGAAATAAACTCAATAAAATCACTAGATAATCAACCTTGTTTAAATTGATGAACACAAACACACAAACGACATCTCTGGAAATCCCCTTCCAAGGTAGAACTAATTACCATCAATGTGATACTAGAATCATAAATAATTTAGTTAAAATTTTGGAAAACAATAATTAAATACACATTGGTGACATACCCTAACATATCTGTAAACAACTAGGTACAAATGACATATCCGGAAAACCTCACCACAAGCAGAAAGAAAAACCCATATCATTTTGCTAATTCCACCATTATTCAGTGGAATATAAACCAAAACTGAATCCAAGAGGAAGGGAAATATCAAAAAAATAATGAGATTTAGGTAGGTTGATGGAATCTAAAACATAAATTGAATCAAAGGAAAATTCCCATAAAACACCCCTAATCAAGGGAGATGGGGAGAAGAAGTGGGGGAGTAAGCCGTAGTCAGTGTGAAAACCCATGAGAAAAAGGTGAGGGAATCCCCTAATGAAATTGTGTGTGGGGGGGGGGGTTATAGTAATTTTTACATTAAAATACTCCACCATCTAGTCAATGGAACCTAATGTGGCTCACAGGCTACTACCAACACACTGGAAATCTGGTTGCTACAGACTATAGCCAGGTAATCCCAATATCATTCCAAATTTCTTTCACTGCTCTTGTAACCTATCTGAATCACATTTTATGTCCAAAATACCAAAATTGAAGGTATATAACCTTTATAATTCTATTCCAAATAACAGTTCATTATTCATTCCCTATACTTATTTAAAATTTTAATTTCTACTAGTTGTTTTCTTTCCGCAATGAATATGAGGCAGTATAGTGATGAATTGATCAATCACATTGGAAGAATAGTGACATGAAATTATAAATGTAATATAAGAATAAAAACCATGGTTTTATGTTACTATATGTTCATATGTGACTTCATAAATTGAACCCTTTGAATTACATGAGAATAAGTTGATATTTAATGAATATAAATTTTAAAAGGTTCTGGATCAATGTATGGAGAAATCACATAAGGGGATTCAAGAATAGATATCCATGTTCATGGGAATCAGTTTATATCTAAATAATAACTATATTGGATGTATGTATAATTCATCCAATTTTTTCATAATTTTCATTAGATATTGAGTATGAGTCACTTTTATGGAATGTAAGTTTCATCAACATATGAATGTGTATATGAGTGAACCAATTACATGTCTATTTATGAGTTTTTATAAAATTTATCCATATATATATAATCTATGAATTAGTATGTTTTTTATTTTTATGGTGATAATAAAATAAAGATTTAAAATAATGATATATCATGACTGAATTAACCATTATTCCAGCTTGGAGATAGATTAGAGGTTCCTAGTTCATTGAATTTTTTAATGAGTTTCATGCTCTGAATATAAATCTTTTGATGCATGTGTATGAATTTGGTATATTAATATGAAATTCTGAAGATTTGTGAAATATTTTTATACTTTAAAATCCTTTGAGGAAATAATATATGACTGTATTTTTCTTTAGAATTTATTGTCTTATGAAATTTGAGATATTCAAAATTCAGATATTATGATGAAATGGAACTGTGAGTCATTCAATGCTTGGTGTTGTATTCTTAATATCCTAAATATCAAGACTCATGTTATCATATTATATAAGTGTTTAAACTATTTGAGATGAATATTTTTGGAGATTATTTACATCATTAATAAAGTATCACTCCAACTATGTTTTGTATTTATCATGATTATGTTGAACCAAAATTAAATATTCAAATTTTATATAATAAAAAAGAGACTAAATTGATTCTAAGTGGTGAAGGAAACTATTCAAGAATTTTGGGATTTTAAATGAGGAAATTATTTTAGGAATCTCAAATAAATATAGAAAATATAAGGATAAATAATTAAGGAGGTCCTTAATTATTCTATTTATTTGTAAATATATTTACTATAGGCCAATGAAAGGAATATGAAGTACTGATACTATATGAATATGCTAAATTTGAGAGTATCTATGAAAAGAAAGAGAAGTTGTAGATTTTTTCATATGCACTAATGATTAATAATAATGGATTAAGAACCAGTACCACCTTATCTCATAGAAGAATGAAACATATTGGAAGAAGAATGATGTGTTATGAAATTTAGTTTTCATGAGAAGAAGTATTAATTATCTATTTGGTTACTATTTTAAATAAGAATAAGTAGTAATATCAATCTTCATTTTTTAAAGAGTATGAAGATTTCGTTTACACTAAAGTGCATAGAAAATAATTTGATGCTCTTATTTATTGTTTTTCATGTAAGAGAAGAATAAGAAGAATGAAAAAGTATCACACTGTTGAAATGGTAGAATATATATTGGTGAGCGATCATATTATTTCCCCCTACACTTATTATACAACTATCAAAAGTTATTATTAACACCCAGTGGGATACTGATGCACTGTCAGGAGACTAAAGTAAAATAAATGTCCAGGGATATACCCTACTTTTTATAGGTCACATGATTTTTTCTAGTGGGTGATGCGATCAATGATTTTTCACATTCACACTAAGGATTATCTACTCTTATTGCATAGTGAACCTTGTAAATCATCATCATCTTTATATGTTTGTTTTTTTAGATGTTTTTCATACAAAAATGTGGGTCAGAAGACAGAACTTTAGAACCATTCATGTAATAGTGGATGAGGGAAACAAATAAAAAGGGATTAAAAGTTTTAAATTTGATAAAAGATCACTAACATTGATTCACCCATTTTCAGGGATTAATTAATCCTTAACTGGTCCATTCACATGGGATTATCACTATGTTCTTATCCTCATCATCTGTGTTATTTCTAATTAAACAATGTGTATCTATATTATTCCCCATATATGTGACATTATTTCTCTTTGGTTAATAACAAGTCATCTATCCCATGGGGGTTTCCTCCTGTCTTTCCAGGATCAACCTCTATGTATTCATTTTATGTTGATAGAATTTGTTATATAGGTTTGTAAAAAGATTCTTTCAGACCCTATTTTCAATAATTTCTTACTAGGATGTTTCAAGGATGCATAGAGATGGTCGGAATCTAGGTCATGTTTTCCTGTATTCAAAATTAAGTTATCCTTTCATCATCGAGGTAATGATTATGGTACCTTTGATTAGAATTACATGATGGGATGTCAATGCATCCAAAAAAGGATTTGGTTTCTTAATCTACAATTCCCTCATAGATTTAATATATTCTCATAAACCCCTTCCATACACCTTCCTTATAGACATCAGTTAATTGCATTATTTTTCACCTTAGAAAGGTGAATACCTTATAGTAGTGTGTCATGTATCTTTGTGAATGCTGCTTTTTTTTCCTCATTCTACGATACATGTTCATCTTATTCTCATCACACAAGAAGATGATACTATTATGGGATTATTTTCATGAATGAGGGTTTTTATATCTTCATTATTTCATACCATGAGGGAATCATTAACTCATAACATCAGGAAAGATAGGTCATCTTATGATCATCCCATAATAAGGGACCGATCATATTACTCTCATTATATATTGATGGATGTGTCATGTAATGGTCATCACATATGGAAGTATGGGTCATATTATACTCATTACATATGTAAGGATGGGTCAATGGGTGCAAATTATGGAAGTAAGGTGATCACAATTTAATGATTACTAGATAAAATATTGAATTAATGTCTAGAGGGTATGATCAATGTTTTGAGTCTAGTAAGGAACCTCATAGTTTAAATTAGATGGGGACACTCAATGTTTAGAGTTTTGTGGGGTAAGTCATGGTCTAGAGTATATGGGGGATTTGTTGGAATGTTTTGAGTTTTCATGGAATTTGAACACACTTAGTGAATATCTCCTCTCAATGGGGAGATGAGAGAATAATGGTGTGGGATTAATCCTCAAAGAGATATATTAGTTTTCATGAGGAAAATAATAAAAACTTATTTATTTTTATTTTACATATTTTATGATTGTATGGTGGGATTGGTCCATGAAGTTTAACATTATTCAGTAAGGATGTATTCCATGTATTTTAACATCAACCAATATCTATGTGTGTTTTTTAATATAAATGATAATAAGGGTTTGAGTGGTTCTTAAAAATTGGACTTTCTATATATTTCATGGAAGTATAAATAATATCTATAGTGAATGTGAAAATGATTCAAACCCCATGTTAGATGAAATGATATCAAAAGTGAATGCAAGAAATTCTAGGAATGTGTAAGGAGTTTTAAAAAGTAAATCTATAATGGGAGATCATGTTTTCCCATGTTCCACTAGTGTCATAGAAGCTTGTTTCATGAATAAGGAATCAAATGGTTAGGTAGAACAGAATATCATGAAATATATGTGTTATTCATCAACTTGAATTGCATGAGGAATTATGATCTTATGTTAAATTTTTTATTCATATAAGGGGGTTGGGTGAAATAGCGTCCAATTATTATAAATTAAATAAGGGTATTGCATTAGATAATTCACATAGAACTTATTTCATGCATGAATTCATTGATTTTATTCAATTAGGATTTTATGAGGTGTGAAATTGAGGTTGCATATGTTAGATGCTTCTAATTCCTTAAAAACTAGAATCCCTCGTAGTGGTTAGATGAGGGGTATTTATAAGCATCATGGATCATGGAAACAAATTACTTTGAAATAGTTTAACTCTCACACAGCATAGGATTCCAAAATTTTCAAGATATGGACTTTTACAAGTCCAAGTTTGTGTGTGAATTTTTCCAAGGGCTTCAAAATAACTTCATTTAGTAATCCTCCCTCCTTTATTAGTCTTTGATGTTTTTTTGAGAGTAAACAAATTCTTAACCTCCTTAAATTAGGTTCTAAAAGGGGGGGATGATTTCATTCAAAATAATTCACTGAATAGTATAACTTTTATTCCTTGTTATTTTATAACTCTATAGTCCATGGAGGGGCCCTACAAGTATAAATTGGGGTGAGGACCTCAAATGGGACCATAAAATATCATGGGAATTAATATAATCCTCTCTTTTTATGTAAGTCACCTATTTCATAAGAGTTCTCCAAAAAAACATATTTTTATTTTTCACAACCACCAATTTTATATAAAAAATATTTATGAGAAGAATCTTTTAAGTGAACCCATGAGATAAATTTTCCATGAGAAAAAATATTCATGTGAATCAACCTCTCATTAACCAAACATTGTAAAATTTCAACTGTAGTATCAAACCTAAGGGATGGAGTCTTAGACTTCACAGAATATTGTCTCATTGTGGAAGGTTATGATAGAAAATCCCAAACTAGATTAAGTTACTGAATTTATAAACTGCACCATATGCTGATGAATCTAAAAAGTAATGACCAATGCGTGTATATATTGTCTTATAGGATACTGTTTTATAGGTTCGGGCTACCAGGTGATAACCTGATTATGTGCCCCAAATTTGATGCTCCACATCATTTGTTCCAAATATCAGTTGTGTATTTCTAGATAAATAACATCACTGGAGGCCATGTTATGAGAGGGAATAACTAAATTCTGGAATAGGCCATATTGAATCGCACCTTAAAAGACAATAAATGATACACCTACTACTGATAATTTACCTCCATAGTATACCACCTTGTATCAAACTAGTATAGTGAACAATCATTAAGCACATACCAAAGAGTGAGACCTGTTCCTGAGAGTAAAGTTCTTGAATTAGTGGTAATGGGTGCATTCTATTTGATTGAATTTTAAGGGGTTTAGATTCTGACTGAGTAATATTTTATTTTATGATGTTGTTTGAATATCATAATTTTATTCTTATCATCATATAGACCTTATCCTAGATCCATTGAGAACAGTATCTCGAGACACCAACACATTCATCTACATCTTAGATAAATTAGGATTAGTTTGTGGGATATCTATAATATTGGAAGGATCATGATACTTGTAAGAAATCATGAAAAGTTATTTATAGTTGTAAATTACTAGGGGGATACATAATAGAACCTCATGTTTTGGAAGGTATTTCAACATGAACTAATGGATGAGAAATATAGAGAGGATTTGCGTACACATGGATATATTCCCTAAGACATGATTCAAGATTTTCCTCAACATGCCTGAGGGGAGAATGGTGGGGCAACTGAAGCATATCCCCTGAATCCATGCTTGAAGGTAGCCTAAGTAATATCATTTCTTTGTGAATCATGGAAAGAATATAAAGTGGGTGTTACATGTGATAGATTAAATGACCCCAAAACTAATGTTTGAATGTATATTTGTATCATTCATCATTGTGTTTTTTTTTCAATCATGGACATCCACATAGGAATGAATTCAAGAACATTATTTATGAAGGAATAACCAGGGTGGGTGTAGGATCAACATTTCCATCCTTGTTTTAATGAATCTATAAATACTTATGGAGAATATGATTTAAGGGGACATGTACCTATATATTTTAATTAAATTATAATTCTTTTATAAGTGAGTTATAGTGATCTCTTTGTGGCATGAATTACTAAACCCCCTCATCCCCCATAGATGTAGACTTCATAATATCCTTATTGAACATTGTTGGAGTGTAGCCATTGATGATTAATATAAATATTTATACAATTATATTGGGGTCCCATTAGGGTTTCAAATTCACCCCATTTAGTCCCTCAACTATTGTTATAATGGATAATGGAAATAACACCATCTATGAAAGGATACATCTTTTGACATTTTAAAGTGGAGTGTTGGTTGTTCTCACCGACGACATTATAATTTTTGATCCATACTCTCCATCCAACTTTGCATGTATGTTTTTATAACTTGAGTATCTAACTTTGTAGGTTTACAACCAATTTATCTAAAATCACCCCTCGATGATCATTTGATAGACCTAGTTTATGTGATCCCAAACGTTCACAAACCATGAGAACACACTGCTGATGATTGACACCCTAATCAGACAACACCAAGGTAATGCCTTGAGTTTGATGGAGGTGTATACTAGGTATATTTATTGTTTAATAGTGCCATGGTTGGGTAAACCTGTATAAGCTTTGGGGATTTAGAGTGTAGGACTATCTTCCACCTTTTGAATATTTCTTCCCAGGGGGATTGATTCTATTAAGATTGTAGATATTTGGAGAAATGAAAGTCCTCCCGCACAATTCCAATGTGTGGCCTTAAAATTATGAATAAATGTGGATGAATGGTTCATTGAGAAGTTATTTTTATAGTAAGGTGATGATTTTTGGGGCCACAAAGACAGTTCTATGAATGGATCTAGGGAAGTGTATCTGATTAATCAGAGAGATTATAGAAGAAACAACATTACCTAATACCATATGAAATGAGTTGAGTTGAGATTTTTCCTCACATAGAGGAGGATATGGGATCACATATAATCATTTATAGTTCTTCTATACAACCTCATGTTTTTCAACACCTTGTTTTTCATCTCCTAGGTGGAAGCCATGGACTATATCGATGAGTTAGAGACACTGGTGTACTTAAAATTCCTGAGACCTTCACTATCAGGTTCATTTCTAAAAACACATACTTTACAACTGGATTCAATTATAATTGTAAATACTAAAAATTTACTAATATATAATTTACATTAATAAAACATTGAATAAAATAATAATAATACAATATCATGAACCAAAAGATAGATAATCTTTAGTGACTAACTATATAAAAATTATATTTTAAATATTTATCCATAATTTCACCATACTAGATCCCATTATAGACATATCCTAGATTACACATGTAATTACCCACCACCTTATGACCATTAAATTGGTTCTTGGACTTATGGTGAACCATTTGACCATAAGGGAACCTCCTCATATGAAAAATTCTACCAATTAGTAGCAAGGGTCTATTGGGTGATAGTGTGGAGACTATACCCTCTCATGATAATAAAAATAACACTAACACACTATAATAAATTACTCAAATAGAGATGATGTAATTTTAAACTATAGAAATAATGATCCAAAATATAGATACTATAACCAATAAAATATACAAATCAAATTACATCTGTAAAATAGTAAACATGGTCTCCCATAGGCCAATCAAAAATGTATATGTACAAAATATCTACAATAAATTTTTATTATGGCACCAAGGATCCACTCATCCCATATACTAAAAAATAACCCATTATGATCATCACCCATATTTATTATCCTACCCACTACAATTCTAATGTAATGTCATTCCCCAAACATTACTCAAAACAATAAAATATTCTTATGTTTTGGAGGGCACGTGTAAGGGATGTGTATGAACTTAATCGGCCACCACTAATAGGGTCCTTTGATTATATCCATACTTATACCAATGTATGTAGAAACATAAATAAAAAATAAAATATATATCATTCAAATCATTCCCCTTGTGTTCATTTTCCACAAGTGAGACTTCACCTACCTTAACATTTGTTGGAATAAAATGAAACATCCACGATATATCATACCAAAAGATTCACCAACATTCCAACAAGTCACACGACCCATGAAATCACACTAAAACCATTAAAACATTTCCATGCACACCATCTTGAATCACCAAAGCCATTTCCACAAGTAATATGACATGTCTCAATTTAGTTGAAAGCTACCAGCTCAACAACCTAGTAAACCCAAGGCACAACAATACTTGTCCCTCTATCAATCCAACCCAATGGCCACATCATAAATGATGAGCCCCAACCCCCATCTGGTGGTCTCAACAACCAAAAACTAAAGAATTATATAGTGATCACCTACTCCATACATATGATCACCACCATCCTCAATGAAACTTAACATATAGTTTTTTTCACTCATAATGAGTGTTTAACACCACGTCATAGGACATGACATGTGTTTACACAGTCCCAATGACCCCATCATCCAAACATGGTTAGTGGCATCACCAAAAAATCCTATACTGGACTATTGGAGCACATCCATCACCACCAGTGAACCATTTATCCTCACACTAGATTATCATCACCACCTATGGTAACTTTGGCCATGCCCAACTAGTTCCCATGAATTATGAAAACTGTTTCTATAACTGGTGTTATAACGCCCAACCAATCATGGAATAATATATTATACCTCCCCTACCTTAACAGAATCATCTACAATATTTCATACATGATACATCACACAAGTATCTACTTAGAATAATAAAACTAAAATTATTTCATATCTATTCTTATATAGACCACTCTATTCATTCCTACATATCAAGCATCACATAATACATGTACAATGTAGGATTAATATTGTAAACACATACCTAAAGTATGTAGGAATCCACTCACTAAGAAAATATGGATGATTTGGATTGATTTGAATAATTTTGATGAATATGGAAAAATCATTGAAATTAGGGTTTCAATAAGGAAAAAATAAATAATAAGAAAATCAAGGAATTATTCATGGGTAGGCTATTATCCTTACTCTTAGCTCCCACCAATATTAGATAGAACACGATTACCATAAGAAATAGAGGAGATATCACTTTGAGAAGAAGAGAGTATCAAGAGAGATTTTCCCACCATTATTCAATCTCTTTAACATGAAAATCCCTAAAATCCCTTTTACAAATTTTTCTAGCATAAATAATCATCCTGTATATTTCTGTAATATTTAGAAAATAAATTTTTTTAGTTTATAGTAAACTTATTCATCCTTATCTAACTCCCCTTACAAAACTACCCTTACATACGATCCTTACATAACTACCCTTACATAATAATGAAAACATTAGAGTAACCATTACATGGGTTACACATACATATATTAAGGGAATTTTAAGTGGCCATTTCATAACATAATAAAATTCCATTTACCCATACATAACATAAGGAAATTACCAGTTACCATTTCATAACATACGAAATTTTTTAATTACACTTACATAATTGTGGAACAAAACTAACTTACTATTTTTCACAACTCCAGTTTACCATTAAATAGGTTACCCTAATGTATGTGTGTATACTTAATTGAGGGTAACTATTTATTAAAAAAAATATAATATTTAAAAACACTACAAACTCAAACAAAACCCATATATCCTCCTTTTTATCTATAGATTACTCCTAGAAACACATAACATTATATAATTACTTTAAAAAAATCCTCTTCTAACTTAATGATATATATTATTTAAAACATTATAAATACTACAAATTACCCCAATCCCATTTAAACCATAAAAACCGAAAAATCAACATATATATAAATTTTTATAATTTCAAACTCAAGACACCCAAAATATAGGCCAAAATTTAAAAAACACCAAAACATACATAAACATAAAATTTTCCAAAATTTATAATATTCACAGAAACCATTATAGGAGGTCTAAAATATTTCAAAACACCCAAAACTACAAAACACTATAAAAATAATATTTACCATAGATTTATATAAAATTTAAACTTTCGACACCTCTAAAGAATCCAAATTCAAAAGATTCCTTAATTTTTAATGTCAATTACAATTTTAAAACACCTGAGACATTACAACCTCCCCACCATATAACTTCTCATCCCAAAGCTATATCAACTTCTTACTGAACATCTCTAAAAAACGCCCATGGATCCCACTCTATGAATTCCTAAAACAAGGATATCTTATAGGACACATAAATCTCCATAAAAAAACTAGACTACCACAGTTAACTAATTCAAAAACCTCAATTCCTTATATAGGAAATCACCACTATAAGAATTACCTACATGTTCTCATCTCAGCATAACTAAGTAACGTGACCATGGAGTCACACCATTCTATCCCTATACACCAATCATCCACACATAGCTAATTATTATCAATTATTATCATTACACAAACAACCCATGCATATTAAATACTTAATTTCTCCTGATTTCTACATAAATCCTACATCGCACTCAATGCCCACATAAATCTCACATCACACCCGATGCCCGCATTAATCATGCATCACACATGATTCCCACTATGATATCTGATTATAACACATCCCATATTTAAAAAGAATTATATATAATTCCCACAAATTAACTAACACCTAATTTATTCAGTTTTTATACATACACCTCGTAAACAAATATATACTATACATTCCCATGAACCATAGCCACACAATCAAAAGATACCTCTAACCATCATTGACTCTCCAAACTACTCTGAATACATTGGATCGATTTTATGAAGCTAGCCCAAATCCTAAATGTCTGTCGGGTATCCTACCTAATGTGGTGTTCTCACTACTGGCCACTGTCCTAACTGATGGGTATCTCTCATCCTCCCACATTCCCATATGTAGATGAATCTATTCTACTAACTCATGGTACTTCTCCTAGTCCTACCTAATATCCTTGATACTAACAGAATCCATGACTCTCATCCCTATGTGTGGTCTCCCAAGAAAACCTCTCTAAATAACCAATATGGTCACACACCTGATACTCATTAGATGGTCTATCACCCTAGTCCCAAATGTGTCTTTTCAGTCCAAACTGGAAACATGTTTTCAATGATAAACTCTATAGTTGAATCCTCTCACCCTTACTATAACTTCCCAATTATGTATCCTCATGACCCCTCATATGGCTACCCATAGCTCCACAACCCATCTACCCCGACAACTTTAATTCTTGATTTAACTACTTTGGGAATTATTTAAATTAGAATATGTTTACCTACACATTGATAGTTTTTTTTAGACCATCCTTTAACTGGTGCACCATGTAGATGTATCTTTCTACTATAAGTGCATAAACACATGCTCTTGATCAACCATAAGTTTCTCTAGGTTTAAGTGCTTCAAAACCATTTCCCTTAAGTCCTTATTTTTCAAACCCTCATTCCTTCCTTATTTTATCTGTAAATCCCACCAACACTTTTCTGGACCTTAAAGAATATGCATGGCCATCTTTAGCCTTCTCCGTGGGAGTGTCTTGATACGATCAACTATCATATTCAAAGAAACTATCCAAAATTCTATTTCCTGCGGTACACCCTCTCCCTAGAATTATAGATGATTATATGAATGGAACTCTTATGTAAAATATTCCATAGATGGATTAGATCTATGTTCAATTCTCTGAATGACCCGCACCATCCTCACTCTGATATGATCATTTAACCACTACCCCATATCATCTACCTATTGTGTCTATCCTACTTTCCTCATAGCCTCAACCTATGGATCATGCTCACTTCCACCCTCAGGGGATGCATCCTATACATTCTCTAGTGGAACCACATCTTTGACATCCGGATGGTCCAAAGGAGTCCTTCTCGGTGGAATCTTTCTATGAACCAAATACCATGATCAACAAAGATATAAAAATTTATATATTTAATGTAGATAAATATATAAGAGGTATCACATCTCACTACTCATATACATCCTTACTATACTCATATCACTTACAATACAGCATCATAGCCCCCTTCCTTCTTGTATCAAGGGTATGAACCACATACGTTATATCCATGTTGGTTGATATACCCATTCACATCATGAATCACATACCAAATCTGATCGAGTAAAATTACACAATGAAGAAAAATTATATATCACCATATTGGTTTTTACTAACACATTAAACCATTGAGACCCTATTTATTTCACAAAAAGAATTGTTACCTTTCATGGGTTAGTTGAGTATAATGTCACCATGATACTATATTGGCGAAAAAATAACATATTATTAAATCATTAATCATATAAAACCCCTTCTTTAGTAAGGTTCCAAGAAAAGATCACATGAACACTCAAATGTCATGTGATCCAAACATGACGAATATAATGTATAAATACTGCCACATGGAACTTGGGTTAATAATTAGAATAAAAAATCATTAACATATACTAGAAATTTAATTAAATGAAATAACTCAACTATAATCATGAAAGTATAACAAAAATCCCATTTTCCTCTAGTAACATTGAATTCAACTCATACAGGAGCAAGAAAGACACACAACAGGACATCCATCCCATGTTCTAACAAATTCCTAAACTCCCAATCTCTGAAATCTCAAATAAAAATCCACTATTATATATATAAAATTTAATAACACTAGAAAATAGTTGAATGTCATTACCACTCTATAATAAACCTTCCTACGTAATACCTCACAATACCAATGATCTCATACAACTTTATAACACCCTACCAGTCTGGGGACGGGTCGAGGGGCAGTGGGGTGGACTGGAATTAAAATAATCATAATTGTAACCTATGGAATAGAAACAGATGAAATTGGTGGGATAAAATCTATAGTTAGAGTAAAAATAAGGGATAACATTTAATGATAATAATTGAGAATAAGATAAAAATGTAGGTATGAGATCATATCCAAGGTCCATGAACATAATATTAGAAACTAAAATCTGAATAAACATGTATTATTAATTATAAGTCCATATGTAAAGATCTAAGAATATCATAATACATGAGTGATCATAAAATTATAATTTTATAAAACATAATATTATGTCACAAACATAAGAATCAAATCCTTTATAAAGTTTCATTTACAATATAGTTATAAAAAAATTCAAAAATATCAAATAATGATTCATGGAATAAAGCATTGATATAACATGAGACATGATTCATAACAATACCAAAACATCAAAAAATCGAGATCCATGGTAGAATAACTTAGTTATAAGAATATTATTTAAGATCGTGTCATACACATAAGCATAGAAATCATATTTCACGGATATGAACCATGAAATTAATCATATAGGAGGCTTGGGCAAACCACCCATTTAAAATTTTTGTCTTCACATAACAACCCGTGTACCCTCTTAGGATCAAGTTAAGAGCCCTTACACCTTTTTAGGTTTTTTATAACCACATATGTACTTTATTATACTTGGTATAACCACTTGAGTAGATTATTAAGATTATAATAACCACCCTTGCACCTTCTCAAACAAGGGATAACCAGTCACATACCTTCTTAGACTTAGGATAACCACATGTGTACCTTCCTTGATATGGGATAACCACATGTGTTACCTTTTTATCTCATGATATATAAAATTTACAAATATATTATATTGATTTAACAAACCCAACCCATTTTATAATAATAAACCATTAATAGGTATTCTGTTAGAACATAAAATATTCATTATTTCCTCATTTCTTAATTAACAAGTGGGAAATAAATGAGTTTCATGAAAAGTTCTAAAAATATTATCACCATAAGCCATCCAAATAATTAAGGTGGATGGTATCTTAAAAACGTATCTCAAGTGAAACATAATTTATAATAGAAGATGTTGAAATGGATAAGAAACACCCCATATCATTATTAGATAGATCACATTAAATAATAATAAGAAAGATACCACATTGAAATTCTTAAAATACACATAAAATTGATTTATTTAATATAAAATACATTAATATTGAAAAATAATTTTAAAAATTAACCTTTAAAACCAATAGTGGTCTTAGTGTAACAAAATTACAAAATAATGTTTTTTCAATTTTTTTTGAGAATGCATAAAAAACCGGATACTTATTTCTTCAAAAAAACAAGACTTTAAAATACCTTTTAAAAGAAGGAATTCCTTTTTAAAGTTAAATTTTTTATTTGGAAAAATATAAAAATATTTCATTTTATTTTCAAAATTATAATGACAGAAAATCATTTTGAATACCATTTTTAAATATGTAATGGATGATTTTTAAAGAATAGTGATCATAACAGTGAATGAATGTGTTCACATGAAAAATGATACAAATATATACTCTTTCGAAAATAATATGTGGGAAGAACATTATAACATTAATTTAAAAAAAAATAGATAGTTCAAAATAGTATAAAATGACCTTAATGAATTATTGATTCATGGATAAAGGCATATGTAAAATTCATGTGATCATTGATAAGTAATATTTCATATCATAAATAATAGGTGGGGATGGTTTCTGTAAGAACCTGGTTCTTATTCTTGAGGTACGAGTTTCTTCTTTTCTCCTTTCCTTAAGTGTTTTTGAGAAAATAAGGAAAATGGGAAAAAATACTAAATTTTGGGAATACACACCATGTACTTTTCCACACACAGTGTAATTTTGGTCGTGTGGGATGAGTACACAGGGCGTGTAGCCATGTCGGCGATGAAAGGTGTAAAAACTGACTACACGCTATGTAGTTTGTCTTTACACACCGTTTAGTTAGTCGGCAGGAAAATAGTAAGGCGGTGGAAGCAGCCGCCAGCTGAGTGGCAGTACATGCCGTGTAATCAGAAATACATTTTGTGTACTTATGTCGACGGATGAACAGTGCGGCGGTGCCACCAAAGGAACAGTTAAATGAGAAAAGTACACGTCGTGTAGTCAATAGTACATGTCGTGTATTTTGTTTTCTTCGCTTAAGATGGACAGTAGCCTCCCCTATTCACAGGGAAGGCTTACAATTCTGGAGGGAAGCTCAAGGAGACGGTCGGAGCTTTGGAGATCCTCCGATCGTGAACCGGGAATCCGATTCTGCCTCCGTCGATCTTGCTGGAACCGCGTGGGTAAGAGCTTCTTTCTCGTTGTGTTTTTCTTACCAATTATTCCTCTAAGGGAAGTTATTTGAGGTTGAACGAGAATTGTTTTACCTCAGATCTACGATGTTCTTAGATATTTTAGAAGGTTTCGTTCGGGTATATCGATCACGGGTGATTGAGGTAGGTGGCTTGGTGTTTAATTTTCCAACTGATGTGCATTTTGTGTACCGTAGTGATACGCGCCCATGAATGGGGTGTTGTATGGATGAGGCCTTGTTGAATTAAATACCTGGAATTGTTTAGGTAATTCAAATGTGATAATAAACTGTTGTTTCGGATCACTTCTTGGATCCAGGACCACCCCGGGGGTGCGTTCCTCTGTTTAGCCGTTTGGCCAGGATACCCGAGGGTATGCCTTTATAATAATGATTATAGAATTTCCTTGAGAGTAACTGCATTTTTATTAGATGTGTATTTCTTCTTTACATGTTGGGAATGGCCCGGTAACTTGTTTAGCCTGAGGCCAGTGTTGTGATTAGCCTGTGGACAATGTACTACTTAGCCTGTGGGAAACTTCTTCTGTGCCTGTGGGCAGTTGACTTTGTGCCTGTGGGCAACACCTCATATGCTTGTGGGAAATATTAGATATGCCTATGGGCATATTCCTGTGCTTGGATTATATTTACCTGAGGGTAAGGGTGTACGTGTCTGAGGACACTGGCTGTTTAACTTAGAATATTCACTGTGGTGATATCTAAAATTGAATGTTAAAAAGAATAATAAAATTACAATTTAACTAGTAAGTTAGTTACTTTTGAGAACTACTTAGTATATTTCATTTTTACTACTACACACTATTGTTTCATATTTTCACATAGTTGGGAACGGGCCTTTGGTGGATGCCTACTGAGATTTATTTCTCACACCCTGTTGGGGTCATGTCTTCGGCCCAAACAGATTATGTTTCTGAAGGTGTGGATAAGGGAAAGGGTCCTTATACAGGTACTTGATTGTTGCTGGGAAGTAGGGGAGCATGGGACCAAGAATGGGCTCACGATGCCACTGGCTGTTCTGTTTTGCTTTTCTATACTTGTACTTCAGTTGTATTGTATTGCAGTGTAACATGTTTTGGTTGTTTTATAGAATAGTGACATGCTGCATTTTCATATATATATGGCTGCTGATTTCCTTGTTGTTATCAGTTATCCATTCCTGTTATATTTATTGTTTACTGCTTCCGCTTGTTGTATGTTATTTGTCTATTCCGCTGCGCTGCACTTTGAAAAATGAGGGCATAGTTTCCCCACTATCAGACCTTACCCCACGCTGCAAGTCGGCAGCCTATGGAATTTGGGGAAATGCACTTGAGGTCACGTGGTGAACCGGGTTCGGGGCACCCGTTGATTGGCACCCGGAACCGGGATGTTACAAAGTGGTATCAGTGGAATTATTTTCCTTGACTTACTATTTGGAGCCTTAGTCATGTATAGTATGAGAACGGTAGTTGTTAATAAACTGTGCCCGGGTGTATCTAACTCGTGTATAGGGAAAAGCCAATTTACCTCGTGTTGCAATTTTTCTGATTTTTCAATTTTACAGTTGAATTGATTTTCACCGAATGGTGACGCACTTGTATTGTGTTTTTTATATTTTATTCATGGGTTCTATTTAGTTGAAACCTGATGAGATGAGGGTATGCCATCTCATTCATCATTTAGGAACATGCTAGAAATCACCTGACATGCATAGTTTCCATGCCATGTAGGTGCATTACATATTGCATGTTGTTGTGATAGATGTTGTACTAGTAAAAGCATGTTGTTGTGATAGCTGCTTTGATTGATACCTGCTATTTGATAGGGTATTTTTGTGTAAGCCTGGTTATAGAATGGATGCCAAACTTTGGTTTTTGGGGAGTATGGGCCCTCATTTGACCAGAATTTGGTGGATCATTGACTTTTTATCCAGTTATAACACATATAAGATTCCAAACTTTGATTTTCGGGGAGTATGGGCCCTCACAGATCGGAATTTGGCACTTAGGTGTTGTTTTTCAGTATTTTCTGGGTTCTGGAGAAGTTTCTGAGGCATACTGTCTACAAACCCAGTATACACACCGTGTAGTAACTTAAACACATTGTGTATGTTCTTCTGTTCAGGAAGAAAAGAAAACTTTTTGAGTACACTCCGTGTAACCTGAGTACACACCGTGTAGTCTCTTCCTATGTCATAGACCGTGTGGGTGGGGACATGGGGAAGGGAAGTGCTTGGGGCGAACACGCTGTGCACCAGAAGTACACGATGTGTAGTGTTGACCCGGAGTCCACCCGTGTAACTAACAACACAGATGAGGGAGACTTTAATATATACATGTCGTGTCCACTATGGAACACGCCGTGTAGTCTGGCTTGGGATTCGACCGTGTAACTAACAATATGAGTTGGTTTAATCCTTTCGTGTATACGTCGTGGGTATATTGAACACTCCATGTAGTTGGAGCCGTGTATCCGGCCGTGTAACTAACAACACGGGTCGGTGAAACTCGTCTAGTACACGTCGTGTACCTATGGGACACGCCGTGTAGTTTTGACCAGTGACAGACCATGTGGACCTGACCGTGTGGCTGGGAAATCGGGTAGTGTACACACTATGTGCGGGTGTAAACACGTCATGTAGTATCAAGTCGAGTAGTCTGTCGTGTCACAAACGACACGGGCAGTTGGAAAATTACACCATACATGTCGTGTAAATTATATGCACGTCGTGTATTTTTGTTTAACGGGAGCCGTGTGGCTTGGGCGTGTAGAAGGACCAGGGCAGGGGAATAGAAGTCAGGTACACACCGTTTATTTAGTATAAATGTCGTGTAGTCTTGTTATGAAATCTTAAATGCCTTCTTCCTCCTGTTACCCTTTTGGTTCCTTCGTTTTCAAACTGTGATAATCTTGATCTAATGTGTGCTTTTGACCTTGTAGTGTCATGACACTGAGACGTTCATGCGTTGTTCATCAAGTGAGTGGAAACAAGTATACTCTGGAGATGGTGGGCCATGGGCTACCAGTTAATCCACCAGTAGAGGCAGATGTGGCGCCATCCGTAATATCAGACACAGGCGCAGAGGCGCAGTTCCGTGAAGGCTTTATGCGGTTCATGCAGACCTTTCAGCGAGCACCATCGGCTGCCACATCTATGGCCGAGCTGACTTGTATCTTCCAGCAGTAGCATCCACCTATGTTTTCAGGTGATGGCGGACAATAGGCTGTGGAGTCTTGGCTAAGGTCGATGCAGACTATTTTCAAGAACCTAGAGATGCCTCCATGACGGAGGGTCAAGCTCGCGACTTATATGTTACGTGATTCCACCAAGAGGTGGTGGGATGTTACCACCCAGTCAGATCATCACAGAAACATGGTGTGGGAAGATTTCCAAACAACCTTCTATGACTTCTTCTTCCCAGAGACGTTGAGGGCAGATCAATCTTCAGAGTTCATGAATCTGCCGCAGGGCGATATGCCGGTGATGGATTATTCTGCTTGTTTCACTGAGATTCAGCGTTTTGCACCTATTCTGGTGGGCGACGAGACGCTGAGAGCCAGACGCTTTGAGTATGGTCTTCGATATGACATCCGAGCACTGGTGAATGTTTTCAGGTTGCCTTCAGTACATGCTATTGTGAACCAGGTGATGATTACAGAGAGGAACCTGCGGGATGCTAGTGGTGTGGGCCAGGGCAGTTCAGCACCAGTTTCTAGTACTATTTCTACAGGCAAGAGGAAGAGACAGATGAACTTCTCTCAGGGTGGCAGTACCAGCTAGAATAATGTTTTAGGTGGCCAGGTCATGTGCTACTAGTGTGTTAAGGAAGGGAACAAGAGACCTCAATGTCCACGTGACCCAGTGGAATGTCAGGCTTGCGGCAGGATGGGTCATCTGCAGCGCTTTTTCAGGGCATTTCCACCAGTGGCTGGTGAGAGGGGTTCTGTGCAGACTCCGCGTGCGTGGGCAGGACCAGCAGCTTCTTACCAGTCGGGGAACTGGAATACGTTAGGGCGTGCAGGTAGGGATGGTGGACATGGTTGTGTTATCCAGATACCAAGATCTCAGAGGCAGCAGGGCGGAATAGCTCAGGGTAGCCAGGTTGTGTCGTAGGGCCATGGCATTGGGCAGACATATGTAGTGCAACAGACCCAACAAGAGCAGGATCCCGGACCTTCTACTATCAGAGGTACTATTATAGTAGCTTATATTTTATCTTCAGTACTTTTCGATATGGGGGCTACACATAGCTTTATATATGTACCCATTGTGTAGATCCTTAGGCTCTGCGTTTCTACTACCTCTGATGTTATGACGTTATACACTCTGTTGGGAACTAGAACGGCTAGAGTGCGTCAGTTTAAGGAGTTCCTCCTAGAGGTTGGTTGGTGTCACTTTCTTTGGGACCTCTATTTCTTAGAGATGACGAGCTATGATATCATTCTGGGGATGGACTGGTTGGTTCCCTTTCGAGCCTTTGTGGATTTCTATCGTCGCATGGTGAGGTTCACGTCACTAGAGGGTGGAGAGTTTCTATACAAGGGCAAGTGGGATGTTCAGGAGAGTCGAGATGGGCCAGAGTATCATGGGTGAGGTGGTATCACAACCCATATTGTGAGATTATATCTGAAAGATCAGGGGACTTGTCAGAAGGATTTCCCTCTAGTGGTTGATCATTTCATGGATGTCTTCCCGGACGACTTTTCAGGTCTTCCCTCGGAGCGTGAGGTGGATTTCTCTATTGAGCTTGTGCCAGGAGTAGCACTGGTGTCCATTCCTCCTTATAGGATGGCTACACCAGAGTTGAAGGAGCTCAAGAAGCAATTAGAGGAGTTACAGGAAAAGGGTTTCATCTAACCCAGTACTTCTTCTTGGGGTTCTTTGGTCCTTTTTGTGAAGAAGGCAGATGGTGCCCTCAGACTTTGTGTGGATTATCGGAAGTTGAACCAGTTTACGGTTATGAATTGATATCCCTTGCCAAGGATTGATGATCTTTTTTATCATCTTTGTGGAGCATGAGTGTTCTCGAAGATTGAATTGAGATCAGGATATCATCAGTTGCGCATTATACCATCTATTATACCTCTCACATCTTTCAGGAGTAGGTATGGTCTATACGATTATACGGTTATGCTGTTCTAAATCATGAATGCACCATCAGTTTTCATGCCTCTGATGAATCATGTGTTCCATCCTTATCTGGATTATTTTGTGGTAGTATTAATGGATGAAATCTTGGTGTACTCTCACACTTGACACGACCATGCCACCCATCTTGAGATCGTATTGAGTACACTGAGAGAGCATCGACTATATGCTAAGCTCTCAAAGTTCCACTTTTGGATGGACTAGATACACTTCTTGGGTCAAATTATCTCAGAGGCAGGAGTTGTAGTAGACTCAGAGAAGGTGAGAGCAGTAGTTTCCTGGGAGCATCCTAAGAACGTGTTTGAAATACGGAGTTTCTTGGGGTTGGATGGTTACTACAGACGCTTCATACAGGACTTCTCCCGCTTAAAATCATCGTTGATGGGTTTGACTAAGAAGGGTGTGAAGTTCATTTGGTCAGAAGCTTGTGAGACAGCCTTCCAGGAGCTGAAGGGAAAGTTGACATCAGCACCGATCCAGATACTCCCAGAGCAGGGGAAGAGCTATACAGTTTACTATGATGCATCAGATATTGTTCTAGGAGCTGTGTTGATGCAGGGATATTGAGTAGTTGTGTACGGGTCTCGGCAGTTGAGGCCACATGAAGGGAATTACCCGATGCATGATCTCGAGTTGGCTGCAGTTGTTCATCCGTTGCGTTGTTGGAGACATTATCTCTTGGGAGAACATTTTGTGGTGTTCACAGACCACAAAAGTCTCAAGTACATCTTTACCCAGTGTGACTTGAACCTGAGACAGTGAAGGTGGGTTGAATACCTTCAGTCCTTTGATTTTGATCTTGCCTATACACCTGGTAAAGGTAATTTTGTAGCTGATGCACTGAGTAGGAAGTCTCAGATACAGGAAGTGCAGGAGGAGAGTGGTGAATGGTAGCTTATGGCTTTGTTCTCTGAGATTCATTTGGAGGTGCATGACAGTCAGGGGTATACCTATCTTTCATCTTTAGTTGTGACTTCTATCCTCCTGGATAGAGTGAGGATGAGACAACTATCTGATTCAGAAGGCCTAGTTTTACGGGAGTCAGTGACTAGTGAGGACCCTTCTCCTGGTCGGACGATAGGCGATGATAAAGTATTGTGTTTCCATGGATGAGTGTGGTTTCCAGGGGATATACGTGAGAGGCTGATGCGGGAGTTTCATGCTTCATCTTGGTCAGTTCATCCTGATGTTACCAAGATGTATCGAGACTTGAGACGTCAGTACTAGCGGCCGGGAATGAAAAGGGAGATAGCTGGTTTTGTTACAAGATATTCCACCTATCAGCAGGTGAAGGTGGAGCATCAGAGGCCAGTCAGACTGTTACAACAGTTACCCATTCCAGAGTGGAAATGGGATAATTTCGTGATGGATTTCATGATTGGGTTGCCGAGGTCACCTCAAGGCAATGATGTCGTAAGGGTTGTTATGGATAGACTCACAAAGGTAGCTCACTTTTTTCCGATCAAGGAGACCTTCTGAGTTGATGATCTTGGGAAGTTGTATATCCGAGAGGTCGTACGTCTTCATGGGTCCCCCCGTTCTATCATTTCAAATAGGGATGACCGTTTTACGTCTTGTTTCTGGAAGAGTGTTCAGAGGGAACTGGGTACATAGGTGCTTCTAAGCATAGCTTACCACCCTCAGACCGATGGTCAGTCAGAGCATACGATACAGGTGCTTGAGGACATGATGCGTTCATGCATCCTAGACTTTGGGGGATCTTGGGAGAATAATATACCCCTAGTCGAGTTTGCCTATAATAATAGTTTTCAAGCAACTATCGAGATGGAACCTTATAAGGATTTATATGGTAGGCCATGTTGATCACCCTTGTGCTGGTCAGAGGTAGGTGAGGCAGCTTTATTGGGACCATGTCTCTTGTAGGAGAATTCTGAGCAGGTCCAGTTGATTTAGAAGCAGATGGCTACCGCAAAGTCTCATCAAAAATCTTATGCTGATCACCGCAGACGACCCTTGGAGTTCGTGGTTGGGGATCAGGTTTTCTTGCGTATTTCACTGATCTTGGGACACAGGCGGATCAAGAGATAGGGTAAACTTTCACCGAGGTATATAGGGCCATTTGAGATTCTCGGGAGAGTCAGTCCGGTTGTCTATCATTTACAGTTACCACAGAGGTACCGAGACATGCACGACGTCTTCCATGTATCTCAGTTGTGTCGCTATCATTCAGACCCTTCTCACGTCTTTCAGCCCAAGGAGGTTGAGCTTGAGGCAGATGCATCCCTTGAGGAGCATCCGATTCATATCGTTGATAGGATCACGAAGGTTATCTGAGGTCGGTCAGTTCCTCTCATACGGGAGCTATGGAAGCATGGCTGAGTGCAAGAAGAAACCTGGGAGTAGGAGACTGACATACGTGCTTAGTGTCCAGAGTTGTTCAAGGCTATATCTTCACCACCCTTGGAAGGGCAATTCGGGGATGAATTGCTTTAAGGGGGGAATTTTGTAAGAACTTGGTTCTTATTCTTGAGGTACGGGTTTCTTCTTTTCTCCTTTCCTTAATTGTTTTTGAGAAAATAAGGAAAATAGGGAAAATCCAAAGTTTTGGGACTACATGTAATGGCCCGGACCTCTCTGGTCCATTACTTTTTGAAAATGTGGTGTTGGAGGTGTTCCGGGAGGTCAAGGTGACTTATCCCCAACACTTTGCCAAATTTCTAGTTTTGTGAACAATGTTTCCAATTTTATGAATAGTATCGATAGGTGTACAGTGTTTCACAGATCAGTAGCACAGATCAGTACAATATATCGGTAGCATAGATCGGTAGCACATATCGGTAGCACAGATCGGTAGCATAGATCGGTAGCACAGATCGGTAGCACAGATCGGTAGCACAGATCAGTAGCAGAGATTGGTAGCACAGATCCATAGCAGAGATCGGTAGCACAGATCGGTAGCACAGATCGGAAGCACAGATCAGTAGCACAGATCGGTATCACAGATCGATAGCACAGATCGGTAGCACTGATCGGTAGCACTGATCGGTAGCACTGATCAGTAGCACAGATCCGTAGCACCGATCGGTAGCACAGATCAGTACCACCAACCGGTAGCACAGATCGGTAGCACAAATTGGTTTCACATATCGGTAGGTGTACAGTAACGGTAGGTGAACAGTGTTTCCAGATTCCTTCAGTTTTTCCCCTTTTGACATTTCCTTTGATGTAAAATACATTTAAAGCCTTATTTTACGGACTCTTAAGGCCGATTAAAAGGCCATAAATCCTATATTAATTATTCCTAAGGCTTGGAATGTTTTACTTGGTCAAACTGCATGGGTTAATGTGATCCGCTTTTAATAGAGAATTAAACGCATATTAAACTGTCGCCCCATTAAATCTTCAAAAAGGAACGAGATATCATTCTCCCTTTTTCTTCCTCTTTATTATCGGCTATGAGACTCTAGAACCTTTCAATCCTTCTTGTAGGAGTTTCATAATCAAACTTTACTCCTAGGATCGGTTCTGCTCTGTTTTGATGCAACCAAGCAGTGTCGATCATTCTTCGATATAAGGTATGTTTTATCATCGTTACTTCGGGGATCATATTCTCTTATTCTCCTTTCCACATTATCATGTAATCTCCATGCTTCTAATGGTGTTTTCATGGGGTTTGGTTGGTGCGGACGTATCGTGGCATCCTCGGGTGGATGCAGTTGTCGCGAGAGGAGGATCGTCACCCATTGTGTGGATAAATAATGTCAAGAACTCTTTGAGGTAGGGGATTCGTGGATTCTCTAATTGTTTATGTGAAATCATAGAGTTATCATGATTTAGCCGTTGGATCACAATGAAATTGACCTAATTAAATACTTGAACCGAATTAAAAGAATTGGTTTGATCGCATGTTGTTTCTTTGTACCGTGATAACGGTTTGCCTCATGTTTTTCTAGATAGAGTGATATCTATGATTTCTTTGATTAGTTGTTCATTCTTGATGGAAATTGATAAATAACATAAAGCTATAATTAATTGGTAATTAATTGGCTAAAGATAAGGAGGCGTGTAAATGAATCTATTTATTGTCGTTGTTGTAGTTGATCTAATTTGATGTTAATCAAATTGGTATAGTAAGCATGTTAAATCTTTTGTGATAGCTTACTGATAAAGTTTCCCAGAAATGGAACCTATGAATTGAATCTGTTAATTCAAGAGGGATTAAAGAACTGGTTGGTTGATAAAAGATAACGCCGGGTATGGTTCTTAGTTACCCTCTTGTTCGTAAGGCCGAGTGCCTTGTGCTTTAGAGCCATGAGTTCTCATTATGTATGAAGGTTTTATGCCTTGTTAAAGGGCCAAGATCCCATTTGATGTGATGTTTGATTTCCTGCTGCTTGTGTTGTGATGTGACCCTGGAGGGGTGTTGTGATATGTGGAGGTAGGGAGGCCTTTTGGTTGTGGCAGCAGATGATGCCTAGAGTGGCGAGATGCATCATTTTATGCATATGGGTGTCGGGGAGGGCACAAGTGATTATGGAATTGGATGGATGTGTTTGTTGGATGCTTGGTGAATTTGATTGAATGTTTATCTGTTTTACTTTTCCCCACTACTCAAGGCAGCTGGTCTTTCTTACCCTTCTTCTGAAGGAGGCAAAGACGCACGGGGTATGCCATGTGCTTTCCGTGTCTAGCTTCTCAAAGGATAATGGGTCTACACTCTTTCTATAGGCGACAAAGACTCAGCGAGTAGTATATATACTCACCGTGTTGAGCCCCCTTGTGTTTAGTAGCATAGAATGATTTTCTAGAATGCCTGGGAATATGGAAAATTAATTTTGTAATGAATATTTGAATAAATGTTGTTAACCCATGGGATTGGATTTTGCTGGAATATAATGATGTGGTGGTAATTTTTTAAGGGACAGTGGACTTTGGGTGTGATGCTAATGAAATTTAATGTGGAATTTTTCATGGTTAATTAATGTTTAAAGAATTAATTAACGTACAGTGGAACTGATAAAAAGGAAATGAAGTAATCTAATAAAGCTCTTCAAATGGTTGTGTGCTTATAGGACACCTAGTCATAGAAGCAGTAGCCCGGAGTCTGAGAGATGTTAGCTGCAGTTGTGTCTAAGACTAGGTAATTCCCATAATGAGGTTGTGATATATAATATATTTTTTACTTTTATGTTTTTATACGCTACTCCACCCAGTCAGTAAGGGTAACTGACACCCTTGGGATTCTGATCCCTAGGGGGTGTTTTCCCCAACATTCTGATGGGAGGTTGAATGGCTGACTACCCCCTTTAGCACTGCTCTCTTCTCTTGGTAGATACGATTGCCTTTGGCACAGCTGTTAGTTTTTCCCATATATGTGAGTAAGGGGTTGTAATGTCTTGTGGTTATTTTACACACATATATTATGGATATAGTATCCTATGGACTACTATAGGTGTAACGTGTATAGTTTGTGATGGCTTAAGGATCCTTACTCGGCATATGGGCAATGATGTCTTGAGGTATAATACCCAACATATGATACACATTATGCGAGCTGTGGTGGATCTCGGAAAATACCTGGTTACTTTTGGTTGTGAGGATGGTGTGGTGCTTAGCCCAAGTGTCTGCGGGCAAGCATTTGTGGTGCACGTGGTGCAGGTTGTGGAGCTTAGCCCAAGTGTATACGGGCAAGCCTTTGGAGAGAGATTCACAGGACGTATGTCGTTGGGGAAAGCAAAAAACCAGTGGGGAAGTAGTATCGGGGTACCCTTGATATTCTTTACTATAGGCTATATTCTTGTATGCATTACTTGGTGAGAGTAGCCATGGTGAGGTTGGGAACTTAGTATACCAGTTTAGGTGATGAGTTAGTTTCACTTGTTGTTCACTAGGCTTTAGCATGCTTTATTTACTTTTGCACGAGAGGCTTCGGGGAGGATCCTACTGAGTATACTGTTATACTCACCCTACGTATATATAAACTGTTTTTCAGTTCACTTGGAGAAGGTTGGAGATCAAGCGAGTTACTACTAGCTTGTGGTTGGAGGAGCTATTCAGGCTTGTGGTTGCTGCTGTTTTTCCTTTCTTTTGGGTACTTGTAGTTTCCCCTTTCAGTTGTAGTACTTTTTCATGGCATTTCATATGTGTACTTGGGTTTTTGTTATATTTCAGTATGAGTTGGAGTTGATTGGCGTCTATCTTATCTCTCTCTTTCGCATGTGTTCTCTTAGAGGGTAATGCCTCTCATTTGTGTGTTTATTATACCCTCGGTGCTAGTCTCCAACCCGGGGCCTACTGGAGGTGGGACTCGGGGGTCATTATCTCCCTTTTCACATTGCTGGCCCAGTAGGGGTACCCATTGTGGGGAGGGGGTCATGACAGAGTTGTATCAGAGCTCTAGTTTAGGGATAGGATGGAGTTTGGAGTTAGGCATAGGTGAGGTTGCATGGGTTGGTAGGGAAATGGTGTCATTCATGTTTATCAAGTGAGGTAAACACTAGATATTGGTTGAGACATAGGCGCTTAGGTCCCCCTATGATCTGATGTACGGACTATTAAGTTTACAATGGCTACTAAACAAGGTGATACTAGTTGCAGGGTAGAGAACTAGGAAAGGATCATGCGTCATTCTTCTTGTACCTATTTTGAATGGGTAGACCTTGGTATAGGTTGACCTAAAATAAATGAAAGAAAACAATAAATTAATTAATCTTGAGTCTTCCATATTCCTGGCTTAGGATCTCTAACGGTTTGTTATTTTATAGGTATGGCTCCAGGACAACGTCCTCGTCAGGTTTGCGTAGAAAATGACCAGTAGGTTGTTCCAGTAGAATGCCTCAGGGGAGAGGTTAAGGACGATGACACTTGGAGGAAGACACTCTGAGAGTTTCAGCACCATAGTCTGAAGAAGTATGAGGGATCTGTTTCAGATGCAGTCATGGAATACTGGTTAGAGGAGGTCGAGATTGGCTTCAGTTCGATTTGTGCTCGAAAGGAACACTGGGTGTCCTTGGTTGTGACGATGCTGCATGGAGCAGCAAGGCAGTGGTGGATCTTGTTCCTCAGGGATCGTGAGGAGTCAGTGATCTCATGGGAGGAGTTTCAAGACAAGTTTAGAGTTGAGTTTCTTTCCTCGACCATGAAGGCGTATAGTCATCAGGAGCTTCTTACCCTTCGACAAGGGAGCTCCAGTGTTTGAGAGTTTGGAATCTATTTTAGGAACCTTCTACGATATGCTTCAAACCTATTACCAGATGAGAAGGCCAGGGCGAGGCATTTAGAGGAGGCTTTGCGTCCAGATATCCAGCGCCAGGTCACCCCATTTATGCTGAAGACATATCTTGAGGTGTTTTTGAGGGCAGAGGTTGTTGAGAGGACTTTGTCCAGGACCGGATCGTCACGAGACGGGAATCGTCATGATTCCTCATTAAGTAGAGTTGTGGTCTGGGGTTCCCGGTTTTCAGGGCAGAAGAGTTTTCGTTCACCTGGGGTTAGGTATCATCCCTTCCCATCTCGTTTCTCCAGAGGCAGAAACTCCCAGGCCTATGCCAAGGGATCATGCACTTGTTTTTCTTGTGGTGGTCATGGTCATCAGTAGTGGGAGTGACTGACTTTTCAGAGTAGTCATCGTGCACCGGGTGTTCCACTCCAGGTTCCTCCGTTGAGGCAGTTCCAACCGATGCAGTAGCAGCAGGTTGCACCAGCTTTAGATCATCAGAGGGTAGATGGGTCAGGAAGAGGACAACCCCATGACGCTCCTTGTCCTCATAGAACAGAGCACGGCTGTGGTGGTGGTCTTCATTAGGGTCAGAGAGGCTGTGGAGGAGGTCTTGGTCAGCTTCATGCTTTAGCGTTGCCAGCTCCAGGTGATCCAGACATCGTCTGAGGTACCCTTTGTTTGTTTTCTACCTTGGTGTATGCCTTGTTTGATTCAGGAGTGACACACTCCTTCATATCACCTACCCTTGTCTATGCCTTGGGACTTGAGGTAGAGAGGCTTCCAGTGCCCTTGGCGTTGACTACGCTAGTTGGAGGTCGAGCTAACTTGTTTGAAGTATGTAGAGATTGTGATCTAGTGTTGGGGCAACACCACTCTTGGGGAGATTTCCTATGTCTACGAATACAACCATATGATGTCATCCTTGGCATGGACTGGTTGTATTCGGTGCAGGCTATCGTGGATTGCTTCAGGAAAAAGGTTGTCTTCTTTGGTGAGGATGGAGAGCAGGTGGTGTTTGTTGGTGAGCGAGATCCTTGGATGGGTCATAGGCGCGTTCCATCCTTATCATACTTGATGGCTGATTTGATTATAAGTTCTTCAAAGGTTCAAAAGTTGGCGTTTCCTAGGTTCATGGAGGAGTACCTTGATGTCTTCCCAGAAGAGGTCATAGCATTATCCCCTCGACGAGATATCGAGTTTGGTATCGAGCTACATCCAGGAGCGTCTCCTATCACTATATCTCCGTATAGGATAGCCCCTTATGAGTTATGAGAGCTATGTATACAACATGATGTTCTATTGGAGTACGGTTTTATTCAGCCAAGTGTGTCACCATGGGGTGAATCAGTCTTGTTCGTGAAGAAGGCTAATGACAATTTGTGGTTGTGTGTCGATTATCATCGCTTAAACAAAGTGACAATAAAGAACCGCTATCCTCTTCCACGGATTGATGAATTATTCAATCAACTGAAGGGTGAAAGTTGGTTCTCAAATATCGACTTGTGGTCAGGATGTCATCAGATGCGGGTGAAGGATGAGGATATTCCGAACACTGCTTTTTGTTGTCGTCATGGGCATTATGAGTTCGTTGTAATGCCGTTTGGCGTGACGAATTCTCCATATATTTTCATGGGTTTGATAAAGGTTGTGTTCCATGAGTTCCTAAACAAGTTTTTGGTGGTTTTCATTAATGACATCCTTGTGTAATCCACATTTGAAAAGGATCATGTAGAGAATCTACGAGCCATTTTGCTAGTTCTTTGCCAACATCAGTTGTTTGGGAAGATGTCAAAGTGTGACTTTTGGGCTAGAGAATTCCGTTTCTTGGGGAATGTTGTGTCCCAACAAGGAGTATCTGTAGATCCATCGAAGATAGAATCAGTGGTGTCTTGGGAATCCCCCAAGATAGTGTCAGAGGTGCGAATTTTCCTTGGTTTCGCAGGCTATTACAGAAGGTCCGTAGCCAATTTCTCACGGGTTGCGACTCCTCTAAAAGCTCTGGCCATGAAGGATTAGGCCTTCGAATTGACTGGTCAGTTCTAGGAAGCCTTCAAGTATCTAAAGTAGAGGTTAGTAAGTGCTCCCATTCTTTGTCTTCCAGCAGAGGGAGTCCAGTTTGATGTTTTCTGCGATTCTTCACATATGGGGTTAGGCTGTGTTCTCATGCAGCAGAGGTCGGTTGTTTCTTATGGGTCTCAGCAGTTGCGTCCCCATGAATTCAACTATGCCGCCCATGATCTTGAGTTGGCAGTCGTGGTGTTTTCTCTGAAGTTGTGGATACATTACCTCATTGGTGATCACTTTGTGGTTTTCACTGATCATAAGGGTTTGAGGTATGTTTTCTCCCAACATGACTTAAACTTGCGACAGTGTCGGTGGATGGTGTTCTTGCAGGAATACGACTTCGAAATATCGTATACACATGGAAAAGGGAATGTTTTAGTAGATGTGCTGAGTCTAAAGTCACGTAGTGATGTTGTGCGTGAATCTGGAGATTCATGGAGAGTAATGGAAGAACTATCAGTATTAAATCTTGGTATGAAAGAGGTTGGAGGTAGAGGTTGTCTTTTCCAGATGACGGTGGAGTCATCCCTAATGTAGAATGTGGAGGAGTCCCAGTTGGGTGATCCATAGGTTGAATTTTGGAGAGATAGAGTTTTTTGTGGTGAGGCCCCTGATGGTTGGTCGGAGGATGAACAACACCGAGTGTTGTATCATGGCAGGATTTTTGTCCCCTTGGTGATGCACGAGATGGTTCTCCAAGAGTTCCATAGATCCCCATTAGCAGTACATCTTGGTGTGAAAAAGATGTACTGATCCTTGAGGATTCAGTTTTGGTGGCCTGGGATGAAGCGTGCGGTTGTGGAGTTTGTGTCTCGATGTTTAGTCTACCAGAAGGTGAAGGCCGAATACCGTGTTCCTGGTGGTCTTCTCCAGCCATTAGAGATTCATCAATGGATGTGGGAGGACATCTCAATGGACTTTGTTACAGGTTTATCTCGAGCTCCGGGAGGACATGATGCTATTTGGGTGGTAGTGGATCATTTAACAAAATCGGCCCACTTGATTGTGATCAAGGAGTCGAGCTCAGTGGAAGCTTTGTCGAGGCAGTATCTAGAGGAGGTGGTGAGACTTCATGGAGTACCTAGGACAATCATTTCTGATCGAGATTCCCATTTCACCTCTAGGGTGTGGAGAGGTGTCCAACATTCTTTTGGTTCTCAACTATGCCTCAGTACTTCTTTTCATCCTCAAACTGATGGTCAAACTGAGCGAACCATCCAAACTCTCAAAGAAATGTTACGATCTTGTGTTATTAATTTTTGAGGTTCATGGATGAGGCACTTACCCTTGGTGGAATTCTCTTACAATAATAGTTTTCACTACACCATCGATATGGCACCGTTTGAAGCCTTGTTTGGTCGGCCTTGTCGTTCTCTATTATGCTGGACTGGGGTCAGAGAGTCAGCAATTCTTAGACCAGAACTAGTGCAAAATACAACAGAGATGGTTCAGATGATTCGTGAGAGGAAGAAGACAGCTCAAGATCATCAGAAATCATGTTTTTATCAAAGGAGGATATAATTTTGGGGATCATGTGTTTCTGAAGTTGACTCCCCATCGTGGGAAGAAAAGGTTTGGTCACAGAAGTAAGATTTCTCCCCAGTTTGTTGGGCCTTTTGAGGTGTTATCTCGTGTTGGAGCTGTGGCGTATCAAGTAGAACATCCCCCACAGATGAGTCGGGTACATGATTTTTTCCATGTATCATAGCTGTTTCGTTATCTTAATAATGACTCTCACATCGTCAACTGGGGAGAGATCGATATTGATGATGATGCAACCTTCGAGGAGCGACCTGTGGAGATCCAAGACCGAAAGGAGAAGGTGTTTCGTGGGTGTTCTATTCCCTTGGTTCATGTCTTATGGAGACACAGTGGCATAGAGTAGAGTACCTGGGAACGTGAGTCACAGATGTGTGTCAAGTACCCAGAGCTGTTTTAAGATGTTGTGCTGAGTTTTATTTGATACTTTCTTTTATGTACCTTTGAGGAGATGTTATGCTTGAATTGTTTGGATATGAATTGTTTTTCCCCTTTCTCTTGGATGTCATGGTTTTGTCCCAGCTTTAGAACAACTCAGGGTGGTTTTCCCCTGAGAGGTATCTTACGGGATGGTTGTTCAGACCCCTCTTTTCATTAGGTTGGTTTTAAATTCTCGAGGACGAGAATGTTTTGAGAGGTATCTTATGTAATGGCCCGGACCTCCCCGGTCCATTACATTGTGAAAATGTGGTGTTGGAGGTGTTCTGGGAGGTCAAGGTGACTTATCCCCAACACTTTGCCAAATTTCCAGTTCTGTGAACAGTGTTTCCAGTTTTATGAACAGTATCGGTAGGTGTATAGTGTTTCACAGATCGGTAGCACATATCGGTAGCACAGATCGTTAGCACAGATCGGTAGCATAGATCGGTAGCACAGATCGGTAGCACAGATCGGTAGCACAGATCAGTAGCACAGATCGGTAGCAGAGATCGGTAGCACAAATCGGTTGCAAAGATACGTAGCACAGATTCATAGTACAGATCAGTAGCAATGATCTGTAGCACAGATCGGTAGCACAGATCCATAGCACAGATCTGTAGCACAGATCGATAGCACAGATCAGTAGCACAGATCGGTAGCACAGATCGGTAGCACAGATCGGTAGCACTGATCGGTAGCACAGATCGGTAGCACTGATCTGTAGCACAGATCGGTAGCATAGATCGATAGCACAGATCGGTAGCACAGATCGGTAGCATAGATCGGTAGCACAGATCGGTTTCACAGATTGATATGTGTACAGTAACGGTAGGTTAACAATGTTTCCAGATTCTTTCAGTTTTTCCCCTTTTGAGGTTTCCTTTGACGTAAAATACATTTAAAGCCTTATTTTAAGGATGCTTAAGGCCAATTAAAAGGCCATAAATCCTATATTAATTGTTCCTAAGGCTTGGAATGTTTTACTTGGTCAAACCGCATGGGTTAATGCGATCCACTTTTAATAGAGAATTAAGCGCATCTTAAACCGTCGCCCCATTAAATCTTCAAAAAGGAATGAGATATCATTATCCCTTTTTTCCTCTTTTTTATTAGCTATGAGACGCTAGAACCTTTCAATCCTTCCCATAGGAGTTTCATAATCAAACTTTACTCCTATGATTGGTTCTGCTCTGTTTTGATGCAACCAAGCTGTGTCGATCATTCTTCGATATAAGGTATGTTTTTTCATCGTTCCTTCGGGGATCTTCTTCTCTTGTTCTCCTTTCCATAATAGCATGTAATCTCCATTCTTATAATGGGGTTTTCTTGGGGTTTGGTTGGTGCGGACGTACTGTGGCATCCTCGGTTGGATGCAATTGTCGCGAGAGGAGGATTGTGACCCGTTGTGTGGATAAAGAACGTCAAGAACTCTTCGAGGCAGGGGATTTGTGGATTCTCTAATTGTTTATGTGAAATCATAGAGTTAGCATGATTTAGACTTTTGATCACAATGAAATTTACCTAATTAAATACTTGAACCAGATTAAAAGAAATTGTTTGATTGCATGGTGTTGCTTTGTACCGTGATAACGGTTTGCCTCATGTTTTCCTAGATAGAGTGATATCTATGCCTGATTTGATTAGTTGTTCATTATTGATAGAAATTGATAAAGAATTTAAATCCGGAATTAATTGGTAATTAATTGGATAAAGATAAGGAGGCATGTAAATGAATCTGGTTGTTATCTTTGTTGTAGTTGTTCTAATTTGATGTTAATAAAATTGGCATAGTAAGCATGTTAAATCTTTTGTGATAGCTTACTGATTAGGTTTCCCAAAATTGGAACCTACGAATTGAATCTGTTAATTCAAGAGGGATTAAAGAACTGGTTGGTTGATAAAAGATAATGCCGGATAGGGTTCTTAGTTACCCTCTTGTTCGTAAGGCCTAGTGCCTTGTGCTTTAGAGCCATGAGTGCTCATTATGTATGAAGTATGGATGCCTTGTTAAAGGGCCAAGAGCCCATTTGATGTGATGTTTGATTTCTTACTGCTTGTGATGTGATGTGACCCTGGAGGGGTGTTGTGATATGTGGAGGTAGGGAGTCCTTGTGGTTGTGGCAGTGGATGACGCCTAGAGTGGCGATATGCATCGGTTTATGCATATGAGTGTCCTGGATGACACAAGTGATGATGGAATTGGATGGATGTATTTGTTGGATGCTTGGTGAATTTGATTGAATGTTTATCTACTTTACTTTTCCACACTGCTCAAGGCAGTTGTTCTTGCTTACCCTTCTTCCGAAGGAGGCGAAGACGCACGGGGTATTCCACGTGCTTTCCGTGTCTAGATTCTCAAAGGATAATGGGTCTACGCACTTGATATAGGCAGCAAAGACTCGACGGGTAGTACATATACTCACCGTGTTGAGCCCCCTTCTGTTTAGTAGCATTGAATGATTTTCCAGAATGCCTGGGAATATGGGAAAGTAATTCTGTAATGAATATTTGAATAAATGATGTTAACCCATGGGGTTGGAGTTTGCTGGAATATAATGATGAGGTGGTAATTTTTTAAGGGACATTGGACTTTGGGTGTGATGATAATGAAATTTAATATGGAATTGTTCATGGTTAATTAATGTTTAAAGAATTAATTAACATACAATGGAACTAATAAAAAGGGAATAAAGTAATCTAATAAAGCTCTTCAAATGGTTGTGTGCTTATAGGATACCTAGTCTTAGAAGTAACAGCCCGAAGTCTGAGAGACGTTAGCTGTAGTTGTATCTAAGACTAGGTAATGCCCAGAGTGTGGTTGTGAGATATAATATATTCTGTACTTTTATATTTCTATATGATACTCTACCCAGTCAGTAAGGGAAACTGACACCCTGGGGATTCTGAGCCCTGGGGGGTGTTTTCCCCAACAGTCTGATGGGAGGTTGAATGGATGACTACCCCCTTTAGCCCCGCTCTCTTCTCTTGGTAGATATGAGTGCCTTTGTCACAGCGGTTAGTTTTCCCCATATATGTGTGTAGAAGGCTGTAATGGCTTGTGGTTATTTCACACACATATATTCTGGATATAGTATCCTATGGACTACTATAGGTGTAACGTGTGTAGGCTGTGATGGCTTGAGGATCCTTACTCGGCGTATGGGATGTGATGGCTTGTGGTATAATACCTGACGTATGATACATGTTATGTGAGCTGTGGTGGCTCCCAGAAACTACCTAGTTACTTTTGGTTGTGAGGATGGTGTGGTGCTTAGCCTAGGTGTCTGCGGGCAAGCCTTTGTGGTGCACGTGGTGCAGATTGTGGAGCTTAGCCCAGGTGTATACGGGCAAGCCTTTGGAGAGAGATGCACAGGACGTATGTCATTGGGGAAAAGTGGAAAACCAGTGGGGAAGTAGTAGCAGGGTACCCATGATATTCTTTACTATATGTTATATTCTTGTATGCATTACTTGGTGAGAGTATCCATGGTGAGGTTGGGAACTTAGTATACATGTTTAGGTAATGAGTTAGTTTCACTTGTTGTTCACTAGGATTTAGCATGCTTTCTTTACATTTTCACGAGAGGCTTCGGGGAGGATCCTACTGAGTATACTGTTATACTCACCCTATGTATATATAAAATGTTTTTCAGGTCACTTGGAGCTAGTTGGAGATCAAGCTGGTTACTACTAGCTTGTGGTAGGAGGAGCTATTCGGGCTTGTGGTTGCTGCTGTTTTTCCTTTCTTTTGGGTACTTGTAGTTTCCCCTTTTAGTTGTAGTACTTTTTCATGGCATTTCATATGTGTAATTGGGTTTTCATTATATCACAGTCTGAGTTGGAGTTGATTGGAATCTATCATATCTCTCTCTTTCGCATGTGTTCTCTTAGAGGGCAATGCCTCCCATTTGTGTGTTTATTACACCCTCGGTGCTAGTTGCCAACCCGGGGCCTACTGGAGGTGGGACTTGGGGGTCATTATCTCCCTTTTCACATTGTCGGCCTAGGAGGGGTACCCATTGTGGAGAGGGGGTCGTGACACTACACGTCGTGTAATTTTCCACACACCGTGTACTTTTCCACACGCCATGTACTTTTGGCTGTGTGGGATGAGCACACAGGGCGTGTAGCCATGTCAGCGATTAAAGGTGTAAAAACGGACTACACGCCATGTAGTTTGTATTTACACACTATGTAGTCAGTCAGTGGGCAAATAGTAAGGCGGTGGAAGTAGCCGCAAGCTGAGTGGAAGTACACACCGTGTAATCAGAAATACACGTCATGTACTCATGTCGACGGATGAATAGTGCGGCGGTGCCGCCAAAGGAACAGTTAAATGAGAAAAAGTACACGTCATGTAGTCAATAGTACACGCCGTGTATTTTTTTCGCTTAAAACAGGCAGTAGCCTCCCCTGTTCACAGGGAAGGCTTAGAACACCATAGGGAAGCTCGAGGAGATGGCTGGAGCTTGGGAGATCCGCCGACCACGAACCGGGAATCTGATTCCGCCTCCGTCGATCTTGTTGGAACCGCACGGGTAAGAGCTTCCTTCTCCTTGTGTATTTATTTCCAATTCTTCCTCTAAGGGAAGTTATTTGAGGTTGAATGAGAATTATTTTACCTCAGATCTATGACGTTCTTGGACGTTTTAGAAGGCGTCGTTCGGGTATATCGATCACGGGTGATAGAGGTAGGTGGCTCGGTGTTTCATTTTCCAACTGATGTGCATTTTGTGTAACGTAGTGATACGCGCCCATAAATGGGGTGTCGTATGGATGAGGCCTTGTTGAATTAAATACCTAGAATTGTTTAGGTAATTTAAATGTGATAATAAAATATTGTTTGGGATCGCTTCTTGGATCCAGGACCACCCCGGGGGTGCGTTCCTCTGTTTAGCCATTTGGCCAGGATACCCAAGGGTATTCCTTTATAATAATGATTATATAATTTCCTTGAGATCAATTGCATTTTTATTTCATGTGTATTACTTTTTTACATATTGGGAATGGCCCGGTTACTTGTTTATCCTGAGGGCAGTGTTGTGATTAGCCTGTGGGCAATGTACTACTTAGCCTATGGGCAACTTCTTCCGTGCCTGTGGGCAGTTGACTCTGTACCTGTGGGTGACACCTCGTATGCCTGTGGGCAATATTTGATATGCCTGTGGCCAGATTCCTTTGTTTGGATTCTCTTTACCTGAGGGTAAGGGTTTGCGCGTCTGAGGACACTGGCTATTTTACTTAGAATATTCATTGTGGTGATATCTTAAATTGAATGTTAAAAAGAATAATAAAATGGCAATTTAACTGGTAATGTTAGTTACTTTTGATTACTGCTTAGCTTATTGCATTTTTACTACTGCACACTATTGTTGCATATTTTCACACAGTTGGGCACAAGCCTTTGGTGGATGCCTACTGGGATTTATTTCTCAGACCCTGTTTGGGTAATGTCTTCAGCCCAAACAGATTACGTTTCTGTAGGTGTGGATAATGGCAAGGGTCCTTATACATGTACTTGATTGTTTTTGGGAAGTAGGGGAGCATGGGACCGATCTTGGGCTCGCAATGCCACTGGTTGTTCTGTTTTTCTTTTCTGTACTTGTACTTCAATTTTATTGTATTGCAGTGTAACATGTTTTGGTTGTTTTATAGAATAGTGACATGCTGCATTTTCATATATAGATGACTGCTGGTTTCCTTGTTATTATCAGTTATCCATTCCTGTTATATTTATTGTTTACCACTTCCGCTTGTTGTATGCTATTTTTTTATTCGGCTACGCTGCACTTTGACAAGTGAGGGCATAGTTTCCCCACTATCAGACCTAGGCCCTCACTACTAGTTGGCAGCCTCTGGCATTTGGGGAAATGCACTTGAGGTCACGTGGTGGACCGGGTTTGGGGCACCCGTTGAGTGGCACCTGGAACTGGGACGTTACAGTTTCACTTACTAACGTCACATTGGGTAAATTAATTACCTAGGGAAATGAAATTGAGAGAGGAAATGTAAAATATCAAGAAAAACCATAGGATATGAAATTTTTTGGGGCCATATAGATAAATTTTACAAGAGTTTTTCCTTAATGAAAATTAATTCATATCAATCATAATTTGAAAACGGGATTGAAATACAATCCTTACAACTTAATTGCATTTCAAATTGAATACCCATGAACTGTAGAGAATAATAAGATTTTTTGGATCACTTGAATTTCATAATATGTATATTAAAATTACATCCATGCATATTTTATACATAGAAATATAAAAAAATGGTGAATATGTCATATTTCTCTAAGAGGGAAAAATTAGATGAGAAACCCTAAACTTAATTCCTATCTTCTAAGAAAGTACTTTAACCTCCAATATAATAAATATAAATATCTTGATAGTTCATTTATGAAGATTTTTAATATCCATAATTATTTTTAATCATTTTTATGATCATTTATCATACATTCATTATTTTTTTATATCTTATTTTCATTATCGAATGTTATATTTTCGATCATTTCACACATGTTTTGTAATAGCGATGTCACACCTTGTTATTTTATACTAATTTAAACATTATTAGATACAAAAATATGTTGAAATATTTATTTTGAAATATATATACATCCAAAAGTTCATTTTATGGTAAGAATGGGCATGTTTTAAGAGAATGTGACACTTGATGAGCTTGTTTTGGGTAATCGACAGATATCAATAGATTGCTTCATAATGATCATCATTTTTTGGTCATAATTTCAGATCCATATTGATGATATATATATATATATATGAATCCTTGATATCATATATATATATATAATATTTTTTGGTACCATCTGTCAAAGGTAGTGATGAAAAACATAACACAATACAATATGGAGTTGGTACTCGGCACAGACACAAATGATGTTTTCATTTACCATCGAATGGAATTAATGTAGAAATTGGTTTAGATTTAATTATAATTAATAATTTTATAAATATCATATTTATTCATAAAATTCCCCCTTTTAATTCTTCTTTGTACTATGGTTATGAAAAATGTAACATATTACTATTGGAGGATGTAGTCCACACATAACACAAACGGTGTTCTTAATTTTTAAATAGAAGGGAGGGGAGTATATAATGGGTGTTCTATAAATATGATAAAATGAATGTATAATATTGATAAAAATGTTATTATCTTATTACCGTATTATATATTTTTATGTAGAATAATTATACATAATGATATATAAATACATATGAGTTATTTTGGAATTTTACTTTACTCTTTGGAATAACTCATTTTAAACTTTTATTAATCCTTTGATATTTGGTTTTATGAGAATAAAAAAACCTCTAGGACTTTCATAAAAAAAATTGGGGGGATTTATGTTGAATTACACCTAGAAATATAATTTTTATGGTGTATCAAAAGGGGTGGTGAATGTATTCATTTATAACTATGGTGAGTGATGCTTTGGTAAATAACAATAAATTTATATTATTTTCATGTCACATTCAAAGGAAAGTGCCACCAAAAGTGAAAAATAATGGATAGTGGATGATTATTGGTCGATAAATCCATTATATACTCATTTTAGATCATGCTTTTAACATGATTTATGTCTTTTATCCTTTCTTTTATCCTTTCTCCATTATGATTTTTACCATGACAATAATTTTTTTCCTAAGTAATTTATTTTTATACCCAAAAGTATTGTGGTCCTTAATAAATAATTTGGACCTTCTGATTAAAAATATTGAATATATTTTATTAGAAACAATTTATAAAAATGAGAAGGAATAATTCTTTAATAATTAATTTATAATGCATTAAAACAATTTTTGATACAAATGTAACATATGTTTTAAAATATCAAATACATTCTTGTAAATAAAACACGATATTTTAAAATTTTTAATTATAATTTTTAACAGTATCTTTTATTAGTAAACAAATTTCCAAAAATTTCAATCTATGGGTATATCCTAAGGATTTTATAAAAACCTGGTATTTGTCAAAACATTATTTTGTTTTATTCATTGAAAAATAAAACCTTAAAAAAATAAAACAAGTTCATCCTAATTTTATGTTATTAAGAAAAGTTCAAAAAAATCATATTTTAAATTTTCAAATTTTAAAATTCATTAATTTAACTTTTACCTAGAAATATAAAATATAATGAAAAATTGTTTTTATATGGAAATGAACTTTTAAATATTAACTATACTTATTTTTTCCTATGAATTAATAATTAAATTCTTGTTAATATATTATTATTATAAAAAACATATTTTATCTTCATTAACAATAATATATTTAGTTTCTTAGTAAAATATATTTTTAAGCTTAAAATTATCTCATTATTAATTTAATTACATTAATTAAATATTAGCAATGCATTGGTATTAAAAATGAACCCGTTATTTTTATTTATACATAAATTTAAAATTTTGGTTAATTTTATTTATATCATCCAATTAAAAAATGATATTATCATTTTCATAGTTAATACTTTTAATTTTTTCTTAGGAAAATGTATCATAGTTTTTTTTTGATATTTCGTGTATTTAATGTGATTTAAAATATTTTGTAATTTAAGGGGAATATATACTAAAATATTAGGGTGTTATTGTAACCACCTAGAAAGTATGCAATTCACACTGATTTGTTAATGATAATGCATTAGGCGAAACATTTTGAAGTCTTAGATGATGTTGTTCCTTCTAGGACAAAAAGGGGAGGGGGTCTGGTGATAAATACTTTTTGGGATGTGATGTGGTGTTCCTGGAGTATCCTATAGAGGGTGAGGAGATCACATCCACAGGGGAATCTAGTGAGATATTTATAGTCCAAGTAATAACCAAATTTTACAAATTACATAGATTCCATGTACTTGGAGAAACACTAACTTGTGTATTCTAACTCTTGTAGGGGTCATCAAGTGAAGAGACTCTAGAGCATCCCCTCACCATACATGGATGGATTATAGAATGTAGTTCTTGATTGATCAAGAATCTGGAGGAGTAATCCCTAACCCTCTAGCCTTTTGATGAATCATGGGATTCTACCTACTAAATTTTTTTGGGTCACTTTAGGCTACCTATGATTTCCAATACACACAACATAAAACAGTGTTGAGGAAACACCTTTCATAGGTATTGAGAGGTAAAATAAAACCCTATATACCATTAAATATTATTAGAAACTATATACTGACTGTCTTGACATTTCATTCTTGATCTATGACACAAAAGTAATGAACTAATAACACCAGCCTCAATGTTACACACTAATACCAGGGGTCATAATTGGTGGAGTCTACCGTTATTTCCAGGATCAACCAACTGTCTAGTATAATAGTTGAGTTATTCAAGGTGTTTGAACCCCTGTGTTTCCAAAAAATGTGGAGAATGAGCTCATTGCTTCTTTTTTAGAAGTTAATACTTTGTTACATATATCTTTCTTAACCTTTATAACATTCCCTAAACTAATTGCGAAATTATTTTGGATGATTTTAAATTCATTAGGGTGTTTGAGTCTAGTATGATAATTGGTAAAGAAAAAACATCCACTAAACCAATGGGTGAAGAGTCAGTAAAGGAACTTGAGCCATCAACTACTTGTGATGGTGAACCTTCTATTGCATTGATGATAATGTAGAGATTCAAGGAACTTCTCACAAATGAAGAGCTTATAATGGTTTTGGATATAGTTCTTTCACCTATGGTGACACGTGGAGAGATTTTTATTTCTTTTATGGTAGTGAAACCCAGTCAGATGGAACCGTTATCTTGTTATGCATCAAAAATACATGATATATTACAAGAGTATGAGTATACCATGGAAGATGAAGCTAACTCAAACTCATACATGACCGAGGAGAACCAGGTGATTTGGAAAAGGGTGTGGAATAACACTTGGGAACTCATCATCCAAGCTCGGTTGGTCAAAATGAGTAAATAAATGGTAATTATTCACCATTTTTGTTTACCCTAGAGATTGGTTAGGTTTAAAACCATTCCCTCCCCTACATGACCTATAAATTCATGGATAATAAAGATAAAATAGATGAATTGTGGGATGTTTTTGTTAGGGATATGTATGGGGAATGTGCTATGGAATATCTGTAGGTAATTCAGCAAGGGATCAATATATAAGAGGATTAGGATCTCTATCTAAATGGAATTTATCTAGTGTGGGAAGATGACATATTCTGCATGAGAACATAGCTAGATATTATTGAGTTAAAGATGTCCTAACCAGTATCTCATGGGGAATATGGTAGGGCCCAACAAGGAAACCTCCAAGTACATGTGCCCCATATGTGTGTTCTTGAATAGAATAAAATGGAGGATCAAAAATGGATATAAAAGTTTTTCAAATTCTCATATAATAGGATGGTTGAGATTGAGAAATAAATAAATTAGTTTCCACCATAATCATATCTATGTAGAAGGATCTGGCCTGTGGATAACCATACGTATGTATTTCCAGGACATAAAATATTAAAATTCTAAACTCCTAGCTTTGAAACATTACTATATATCAATAAAACTAAAATAAATAATAAACTAAAAACTATAATAGTGTTTGATTCATGAATGGTGTGAGAAATAAGGGTATGTGGAAGATCATCTATATTAGACAAGAGTACATGATATAATATGACAAGTTGTGTCATGTCTCAACCTCCCTAGAACATGAACCTGGTCATCTAACCCCAAGGGTAACCTATAATACCATATTTCCCTTCTAATCACACTATAGTCTATTTCCCTGTGAGGTCACTTATCAGAAATACACCATCCCCACAAGCCAACCTTGGTTTTTTCATTGTATTTTTCCATGCGCACACATCATGAAAAATTTACCATAAGTCCACCCATCCAGAAACTACTCCAAGACAATCACACTTAACTATGAAGTTAAAATCAAATAGGGTCCTATAAAAAAGGTGCACCTTTCTAAATGTTATGTTTATTTTTCTAGAGGTGTTACAGTATCACCCCATCTAAAGAACAACACCCTCAATGTGGACCCCAAACCTCAAACCTAGGAATTTCCATTACACTATTGGATGGTTATATACTTAGATATCATTTTATCGTGAATTAGGAAAGTATATTACCAATTTGGGTCCCTAATACAATATTTTTCAAGGCCCAAGGGAATTGTCTATCCCCATAGCCATAAAAATATTGTATGGGTATCAAATATACTCTATTAGTAATTATTTCCCATAAAAAATAAATAAATCAATGTGGGACTTACACATTGAAGTTTGACATGTCCATTTCATACATTGGAAGGTCACATGAATAAATTAAGAAGGTTTCAAATAAAATGGGAACCAAATATATAATAAGAGAAGTAAACATTACATAAAACAATAAATTAAAAAAATCTCTTATATGTCCCAAAATAATATTAAGGAAATTATTTTAAGTCAAAAAAATTCTAAATCATTTAGGGTATAAAGGTTGATACATAAAATAAACCATGCAACAAAATTAAAAATAAAAATATGTTATACCTACCCAAGTTCATGTGTAATTCAAGCATTTTAACTTACCTTTTTCATCAATCCTGAACCACAATGTCATCTGTTGTATTCAATTAGATCCTACACTAAACCTAAAATATATTTGGAATGTCAAAAATTGGTTCAATAGGTTTTCTACCCTCACCCCATGCATGGCCTTAAAATTTAAACTTATTTCATTCCATTTTGGAATACATAATGAAATATGGATGTTAATTTATATTTAAAACTTGTATCAGTAAACATTCAATTGAATTCATCCTCTATGTATAAAAACATAAATCATTTACAAGGTAAAAATATTTATTCCTTTTTTGGAATGAATCATTTTATGATATTGGTAAATGGACTCTAAATCTAGTTTTAAAGAAAATTATTGTGTAATATCACATAAATAATAAAATTACTTACAATTAAATTAGAATAATTATCAGGGTAAACTAGGTACCGTGAGGAAAATTTTGGATATAGCTAACATAAAACTAATATAGGCCAACAGTGGATATCATACAACCTTCACTAACACTCGGTGTTACCCAATATATCTAGACCAATGGGAGAATCCCCCTAACAAGAGAAAATTCATACTCGTCGCTATTAGCCAGACTGTGATACTAAACTAGTGTAGTATGTGTACCTAGACATCCCGCTTATATACATTTAGTTACCCATCAAATATAAATAGAGGAGATTAAAATATATTATCATTTATAATATATCCTTATAAATAAAAAATTAGTTATCATTCTCACCTCTAAAGACCATTTACTGAAACATCCTACTTTTATCAAGAACAAATAAACAATATAAACATCCCTAAAGGTGGGAAATACATTATAATGTTACAATTTTTAATAAATTTTTCAAAAAACATTAAGGGGAATGATTCAATAGATAACACCTTTTGAAAAAAATTAGAAGGTTCCAATCCAGCCTTTTTAATATTAATTAAGAATGAATGTCATTCCAAACATCATCTGAAAGAAAATCATATAACCAACATTAAGAAACAAAATAATTCATGAGTATATAACAACGTCAACATGAAAAACCACAAGCTGATTTTGAAATAAATCCCATAAAAATTAGTATTAAAGATAAAATGTATCCTTTTTTATGGAAAACCCCTAAAAGATCCATCCATGAATTTAATCAAACACTAGTTTTTCATGAATTTTAAAAAATAAATTTACACATTAAAACCAAAGCGGAGAATCCTTTCATATTCAATTAAATTTTAAAGAAAATAGTATATGTTTATGATAATTTATTGTTTATATTGTTTATAATTTTAAAACACTAAAAACATACATTAAAATCTGACATGAAATGTTATATTTAAGTTTAAAGGAAAAAAATGGATAAATATACAATATATATAATTTCAACAAAAATATGATGTAATACGCCTCAACGTGGTCCAAGAAATAATTAAATGGTTAAATTAAACCCTAAAAACAAGAAACCTTTAAATAAATATTATTCCACATTAAACCCTAGATATTTGGGACTATTATAGGGAATGTTAAATAGTGAAATGAATGGAATATAAGAGGTCATCCTATATAAGATTACCTCAAGAAATAATTACCAAAACATGAATAAAATCCATGGATGGAGGAAGAGAATTGGGAGGGGAGGTGTGCCTGGGTAGTGGGAGTTGAATGGGATTTGGAGGGGAGCCCCAAGCGGTTTAATTCAAATATGAAAAATGAGTAATTTTATATTTTTAAAATTTTTGGTATACCACATGGTTTGGAAACAGGTTTTACTAAATTGTGAACCACCATGAACCCCTCACCGGACACACCTAGTCAATATAATATGGTTTGGCCACATAAGTTTCCCAACCATGAACTAATCATGTGGAAGGAACTAGATTCAGCTGGGGTACCACGTGGTTTAATATACATTGTTTCCTAAATTCTACACCAATAATGTGACTACCTCTGTGCTTACTATCTGCTTTATATGGGTACGTCACAATATTTACACTAAACATGGGAAAATATTGTGACATTAACTACAACCTATATTTCACCCAAATCTAAAATAAAAAGACAAAATAATAATAATGAAATACTAATAAATATATAAAATAGTCAAGAAAAATTAGGCTAGGGTGTAAAAATGATACCCACAATATCACTTTTCAGCCCTAGAATATCTCAAAAGAATTAGTAAATTAGGAAGGGTGTGAGATTTATCTTTGTCGTTAAAACAAAATTCCAAAGCACAATAAATGAAAAAAACTACAATCTCCATCAATAACTATAAATTTTATAACAAATATGAAATTTGATCATACCTTAAGAGCCCAATCTTCTTATACACATATAACAATTAGAGATTCAAAATCAAATCATCAAAAGATTGAAAACTAAAGAGACACCTACACAAAAAGAAGATTATTATTCTATGAGACATGGTTCCCCAAAAAACCAACACATCGAGCCAATAAAAAATAGGCTAAAACAACTATGGTTCATTCATAATCAAGAAAAACCTTCAAGTTTCACATAAAAAATCAAAGAACCACAATTAGTTGTTGTGTAGGGTCTGTTCAGAAAAATTAAGGATGATTTCAATAACTAGGTATCACAGTTACCATAAAAAAGACAAGTAGTCTCACACTAGTTAGATAATTCATATTTTTATGCAAGGCTTACTCATCTTCATTCCTTCATCAAAATAGATTCCTCTATAGGGGTCTCCCCATCATTTTAAGAACATTCATCCAACCCCAACCATTAAATTTTCAAACAATTCTATATACCCCAGTGAAACCCAATGTTTATGATAAGGAGACACAATACAAAATCCACAAATCAATTTACTATATCATCTAAAAAATCTGTAAATGGCATAACAAATACAAATATACCACCAAAAATATTCAAAATTCGCTACAATGTGATGAAGTAATTGGCTGGTTAAATACATGTAGATTACCTATCAACTAAAACAATACATAGCCATGAGATATAATAAATAAGGAAATAAAATATACTGAGGAATACCTTGAGTATTTTCTATGACCGTATCAAGTACAACCGATTGAACCTGATGATATTTGGAAGGAATAAATCTGACTCCACCTATCTTATGAGTCATTCCATTAAATAAACTCTGAATGTAACCCAAATTAATGTAAATATGATAGGATTTAGTACAATCTTGACACTATGGTCTCTTATTCCCTGTCTTCCGACACCGACGACAAAGTAAGGGATTACTCTTATAAGAAGCTGAAGTGAAAATGTAATATGGCCTTTCAATACTTACACACACCTATTCTAACTTGGATCACATCCCCCTTCCATTGTGTAGATCCCTCCACAGGATCCGGGGATAAGGAAAACATTAACTATCTCTTGAATTTGATTAATTCTAGTTTCAATTCTAATGGATTGTTTCACATCCTCATCACATGTGTTATGGCCTAGTGAGGATTGTACTAACAAAAAATCATATTAAACACCACTTCCAAAATATCTATATTTCAAGGAATCATTCATAGATATATCAAGGAGGTATTTAACTAACTCAACGAAATTATGATCATACTCAAACATAGATATTATATCTTTATAGAGATAGTACAATTCCATTGTCTTCATTACATTCACCATTTTAGGGAATTATTATCGGATGTTGAATGATTTAAAACCTTCCCATGAGTGGTCATTCTATGGTTTCATTTTTATAATGTAATTTAATAACATCCAAGTATGTCCTTATAGAATAAATTTGGAAAACATGATCTATAGAAACTCAATAATCTCAATCTTTATAAAAACATTCTCAACAATATGAAACAATGCTTTTACATCCTGGGAATCTTTCTACCCAAGGAAGTGAGGAGGCTTCATGTTCTTAAAATATTGAGTATAATACCTATGTTGTGCTAGAAGATGAATATCCATTTTCTCTATAACTAGAGTATGATGAATAATTGAAAGAGAGTGTCCTTGATCAACCAAAGGGCATGTTGGTAGAGAATCACCCATAGACCACATGCAAGAGTCTATTAGGATTGCAGAGAGAATAATCTAAAAGAAAAAAATTAGACAAATAGAATTAAGACAATTTAAAAAAATACAATATCCTTAGAAATAAATGACAAACAATGTAATCAGTATCAAACACCAATGGAAATATACCTTTAGTAAAAAGGTGTCATAAAAACTATCTGTTGAGGAATTTTAGTATCTTAATTGCCCTTTAATGAAATTAAATAAGTATATATGAATATAAATTTTAATATTTAATTCCCCATTATCCTTTGAAAACATTTTCCAATCCAAAACACTTTTAATGGTGGAAAACAATTCCATTTTTTGCAAACTCTATAAAATCATCAAAAAAATAATAAAATATAATTTTCCCATGCTGAAATATGATCTTAAAAAAACCCAATACCAGTTTAAAATCCAATTTTAAAGGGTTTTATTATCAATAAATCCATGTAAAAAATCCAAAAAACTTCAATATATTCTCCTCCAAATAATTTTTTCTATTTTCATGAAACCCAATTTGAAATGTGGGAACCACGTTACACCATACAATACCAGAATTCAAAATCCCAGTCAGAATTCAAAATTCAAAAAGATAAAGGCACCACCACGGGAAATAAATCCCTCAAATCACACATTACTGGCAATCTCGCTGGCTCCACCATTATCACAACACAGTAAGCATCATCACTCCATCGCCATCCGTGCAAAATGTTGATCCGTTGTCACAGTCACTACACCATCAAACACCATACCAACAGAACACTATCCATAATCCATGCCATCCAAATGCCACACCAGAATTCCAGAGACAGTCGGTCATCATCCCCCAAAACAAAAAAAGTATATAATCAGCTCAGCACATGAGAATGCTCAGCATAGATCTGTCGACCTTGAAAACCAAACATTAACAAAAACCACTCAAAAAACACAAAAAAGGGGTTCATTACCAAAGAAACATCGAGAATATCGACCGTAGTAGAAGAAGAACCAAACATTAACAGATGAATTGAAGAAAAAATCTAAAAGGAACTGAAACAAACCAGTGATGATGCTGAAACCAGAATGTCAATGTTGAAGAAATGCCTAGTATGCCACGTGAGGGGCACTGTCGGCCATCAAAACTCACCTCTCAAAACCTCTGAGAAGCCACCGCTCCAGATCCGACTAAGAGAGGAGCTTAGGGACTCCAAGTCAGGGCAGAGGATTGAATGGCAGAGGGTTCTGAATGACAACATCCGCTTGAGATAGAAACTACAGGCAAAGAAGAGAACAATCCGACATAAGAGCGTGCCTGGAAACCATCGACCACAAAACAAAAAATCCGAAAACCAAGAGGATCTACTGCTCCAGATCGGACCTAGAGAGGGGTGGTGGAACACAAGATCAGAGTAGGTTGGAGCATCCTAAGGCTTCCACAACGAACTGCCTTCGACAGCAACAGTATGAATGATGAAAGAACTACAACATAACGAACACCCGAATCCAATAGAGGAGAGAAATATGGACAGAGAAAAGGAAACTGGTAAAGGAATGGGCCGGAAGGAGTAGTACCATCATGAGGAAACCAAAGGGGAATGAAATTTGAGACAAACTGAGAAAGAGACGGGGCTGGTAGGAGCCACACTGTCGTGAGGAAACCCTAGGGGAAGAAGACTGCACTCGAGGGAGCACTCCGGGAGAGAACAAGGCCATTTCCCAAAAACAACAATATATAATTTTTATTTAAGATCATTCCATATTAGTTTATAAAAATCATTAATGTTTACTCACTGATATCTTCTAAAAAACATAATTATACTTTTCTTTTCAAAATCCTTATTTTAAATCCACTTTTTATAAATGATATCCAACCTCCTAAATTTAAAATTAATTAACAAAATACACATATCATTATAAAATATTAATTAAATAATAAAAAAATAAAAAAAATACACTCAACCCTCTAAAAAAATATGAAACTGATTAAACATAACAAAGAATCAAAATGAGGTTTGATAGAAAATTCAAAAGAGATGAAAAACTATAAATAGTTTAGCTTCAAGGTTTTGAAGATCATGTTTCAACTATGTGATAGTCCTTGGAATGATTTTAGAAAAATGCCTATCAAATTTTCATGGTTTCCCAGACCATCCAGGCTAGTCATGCATCATTTATTTTCCTTACATTTTGACCCTAAATTTCCAAAAACAACAGAAAAACTAATGAAACTCCCTTAAATCCTCAATAAAAAATTAAAACCCTATAAAAAAGAATAATAATATCAAAAAGGGTAATGAACTTGAATTCAAGAAAAACACATCTCATATATCTATGATAACTCTAGTTTCCAAAGTATAAGGTTGTCAACCATTGACTAAATAGGGAAGGTGGTCTATAAAGTGTTAAGGTCAAGGTATAACCAATATAAAATGAGTTCCCAATATAAATATATATAACCTCAGTGATATATTAAAGTAGTTTTATTTCATAATTCTTGTACTAAATGAGTCTACAGTATAATTTCACACAAAATTGACCAAGTGGGTTTGGAGTTTAGGTTCGTATAAATTAGATTGTAGGGATAGAGTTTAAGGTCATAAAACATGGACCATGGGGTTAGATACCAGTTTATAGTCATATATATTGGACTATAGAGTGTATTTTTAGTTTAAGATCATGGAAGTTGGACATTTGGTAGCTGTTATTTAATGTCATATAAATTTGATCGAATAAGGTAAGATGCCAATATAAAAATAAGGGTAAGGTAAGCCCATGGTTAATTAACAACATAATGATAATATATTCAAACTCGAATAAAAATTCATGCCTTGTGAGTTCATGATACTTAGACAAAATGGGGTTGGAGTTTCAGGTTGCAGAACTTTGACCAAAGGTGATAGGTGTTTAATGTCATACAACTTGGACATTCTACTTAGAGAATGATTATGTCTTCATGTTATGAGGAAAATTTTACCTAATAGAGGTTTAAATTAATCCAATATATGGTGGGAATAATATAATTTTGACTCCTCATTGGATAGGAGAACCATACATCACTATATATACTATGAAAGAAGAATCAATCCATGTATAATTCTTGGAATAAGGTCTTTGTGCAGATATGTATCATGCATATAAAATTAGGGAAAATTTTATAGGTTATCAAGTGATAAAATGGTAAATGAAACCCAAATAAATTTTTTAAATTTCTAAACACCGTGGAAGTGTTATCCTAGAATTTAACAAATACTACGAAACCTCTTTCGGAATTGGTGATGTCCTACATTGGGAGGAGATTTTGAAATTTGCGTTCAGCCCAAAGATAGGATAAATAGGGTTTAATATGTATAATGGGAATAAAAAATCAATTCATTCATATTTTTAATTAATTATCTATGAATATCAAGCTCATATAGAGTATAAGGATGATGGGAGTTTTTTTAGAGTGTTGGGAAATAATAGGGGTCTCTACATAAGCTGAAATTTTTTCCCAAAAAATAAGATGGAATGATATTATAACTTATATTAATACTCAAGATAAGGTAACCAAGTGTCCCTATATTTTAGTATTTAATAATCATTCCCCATTTACATATTAAGTTCATTTAATTAGGTGACTAACAATGACATGGACAAGAAAACTGGTAGGAGACCATCACCACTATAAAGGGGGAATCCTCTTGAGTGGGGACTCTAGGATAGTTTTTCAGTATAAAAATCATCTAAAAATATGTCAACCATAGGGTAGATGTTTATTTTTTAATGATCATTGAATCAAATAGTTTAAATTAATGCAATAGGAATGGTTCCATGGAGTTTAACATCATGAGAAAAAGTGGTTATATATATAGTTTAAAGTCAAGTTAATATGATTTATTTTATGTATTTTATCATAATGTGGTATGGATATCTACTATAATTTTTATAATATTATAAAAATGATTAATACCATGCAGTTTAACACTATATTATAAGGATGAATTTTCTTATAGTTTATCATCATAAGGTGAGGACTTTCTTGAGGGACAGTGCGATATAATCATGATAATTTTTCAAAAACATTTCATTGGTGGGAGGTGTGATGCTCTCCCCATCCATGGGGATTAATGATTATAAACCATTGGAATTGAACTTTTTTAGAGTGAAGAGGCCTTCCCACATGGGTTTTGTCTTCTATAGTTTTCTTCCTAGTATCGTTAGTGTTCTCAATTTCAACACCAAATCATATTGGTGTAATTTAAAAATGTGAGACCTCTTATTGAATACATGAACCACATTTTTTTAATGAATATTGTTGTATAGTTATTTCATTCTAATTTTATCATTTTTTTCCAAATTAATTATCTAGGCTCAAAACCTTTCATCCAACGTCAACTAGTCACATAAAACTACCCAATTCTATGGTAGTCGAACCACGATTGAAAATATTTTTTATATTCCATACACTAGGGTATAAGGGTTCACCTATAAGCAAGTCCATGTTGCAGTTTGATATTCCTAAAATTCATTGAATATTTTCTAAGGTTATTGTTTTTTTATTCACCATATAATATAGAATTTATTTGAGGAATTTATTGTATTCCTTTATATGTCCATTCACTAACATAGGATTGTGGGAATTTTTTTCCATTTAGATGTGGTACTTATTGTACACCAACATTAAATTAGAAGATTGAAATTTATTATTGAGGTATATGATAATATCATGATTGTTTCTGAGTCGATTAATGATGTGGTAATTCATGAACCCAATCATATACTTTCTCTTAACCTTCTTTAGGGGAACTAATTTGACCTATTTAAAAAATAAATTGGTTGCATAAAGAATGCAAATGAACTATCATGTTTTCATTGATGTGTAGGGACCCATAACATAAATAAGATAAATAGTATATAGATAATATTACAAGGTGATGTGAGGTATCTTTGTAGTTTTATTCATGATGTTATCATAGAATTGCAATTCCAGACACCTCTTAGTAAACTCCATGTAATCGTGAACCATGTTGGGCCAAAATTAGCCCAGCCTCCAGACTTTCTGGGAGAGATTCAATATTGTATAATATGATATAGCATTATAATCCTAAAAAAATTGAATAATTTGCTTTTCCTTGAATCAATAGGGAGGGATTCCATAAAATTTGTACTTTTAGAGGATTTTCTCTAAATTATGACCACACATAATGATGATGTCAAGTACTTCCCTATGGAGCTATACTTGTTTAGCATGAATTAACAATAGTTTCACATTATTGAGGTAATAAACTAGGAGAATTGTCCAATATATTCTTCTTTAACTATAGGGGTATTTTGGGCTTCTCTAAGTATAAATAGTGTCAAGTTGGTTATCCTCTCAGTCTTCTCCTTTAAGGAAAATGGGGGCTATCACTCTCTGATGGACCACACGAATAACCATATCATCCTATCTTATATCAAAAAGTAATGTGGATAATTTTGATAGAGAATTATCCTAATCATTCATATATCATGAAGGATGAAATGACTTTATATTGATAGGAAATTTTTTCCGATGACTCATGGGTGTGTTTGATAAAAAGGATGAGCTCATACTTTTAGATGGTGTTTTCCCCACTAGTTGTCTTAGGATCATCTTAGATTCACCCCCATGTGTATCTAAGGGACCTAAGTATTTATAACCAAAAAATATTTTTTATTGATGGTTTGATATTTAGCCTCATTTTTTGTGAACCACTTTAATAGGATGAATTAATATGGAATGAATGCATTCCTAGAAGTGATAAGAAAACTACACCATTGACACTACTGAGTTTAGGGTTTTCCATACTCTTCCCCACAAGGATTTGAGAGGAACTATAAAATATAATTTCAAAATATGAGAATGTTTCATTGATAGAGAGAATGGATTTATTTGGAAACTCGACATCTAGGGGAAACTCCTCAGGGGTAAGATGTGTCGAAAGAAAATCTAATAGTGTTTTTCTCTTGTATTATTTATAAGGAATAAACCTAATATTTAACTATTGAAGGATAACCTTCAATCATAGAAATTTACTTGTTAACATGGTATGACTGGGGATTTACTTTAGTGGGTTAATGTAGAAGATTAACTATACCTCATGATACCATAAATAATGACGCAACATCTTGACCAAAAAGACTAGGTGAAGGTAATTATTCTCAATAGGGGAATATATAAACTTAGTTCTTATCATCATCTAACTATGGTTGTAAAAACTATTCTTGTTACCATATTTTTTTTAATCTGTGATGATATCAATATATTTATCTAAGGGAGTTGTATAGAGTATTAGGGGTTTTCAATGCATAAGATGTACCAAAACTGGTCGATACAGTAAATACTACATGATGTCATTGAATGTACATTGTAATTCACCATATCACTGGTAATAGTTTCTTTATTCATCATCGTTAAGAAGAACATACAATATTTTTATAGTTTGGTGTAAAATTACCTTATGTAAAATAGATTTTCTTGAAATCCTCTCATCTCTTGAAAATTGAGAGGGGGTCCTAAGGATAGTCTTTTTATTATTTAGGTTAATCTCAATGCATTTGTATATGGTAAAAGGGACTTGTAATTTTCTTGAGGTGACCTGAAATTCATTTTTCAAGGGGATAATATTAAGATGGTGTGCTTAGATCATGGTGAAAACATTATCAAGATCATTGAGATGATCATAACATTGACAGGATTTGACTAACAAATCGTTCATATAGAATTCTACCATTATTATTATAAGGGGATAAAATATTTGATTAACATACAACAAGTAGGTTTAATTGATGGTCTCTAATCCTAAAGGGATCACTTAGTATTAGTTTTTTCTACTAGGTACCCTGAATGTGGTGGCATGTTAATCCTTATATTCCATTTATATTTGACATTATTAAATGTATGAATCTATAAATTAGAGGTCCTAAAAGATGGTGGTTATGTATATTATTAACTCAATGTAGTGAATGGGGAATTAATCCTTAATGTAGTGGATGTTTAGATTGTTGATGTTGGTAGAGACTCTAATCTATATATTATTCTTCCTAACTTGATAAGTTATGGTTCAGAACATGGGGTAGTATACATCCCTGCCAAAGTGATATTTTATTAGATTGAAAACTTCATCTTAAACCATGCCACCATTAGAGGGTTTTATCCTTCATGGTGTCTAGTTGTACCTATAGTGGTCAGTGGAATGACCTAGATGGTAGAGGATTACATGAGGATCATTCCATATAGTAACCTAGTATTTCTATATGAATAAATTGTGGTTTTGCTTCATGAATATGAAATACTACCCTGCTCATCAATATATATTATAAAGATGATCTATATCATCCTCTTGTCTTCCTCAGTACATAGATTCACCTGTATCGGCTAATTGATAGTTGTGAAAAATCCCTCTTCAATGTTATGAGTGGATTCATTTATCTCCTTCTACCCAAAAGTTTAAGGATTAAAGGGGCAGTTTATTTTCATTATCACATGTGGTTGTGATGTGTCATAACCTTCTTATATAGGGGAAGAATCCTCAAAGATTGGGTAAATAAAATTTTGGACATACGAAAACCATATTAGTGTATGCCTTGGTTCCTATCCCTAAATATTATTTCCTACATATTACACCCAATATTTCAAAACATCATGGATCAGTTGACCTAAATTCGGTTAGTCCTTCATTGTGGAAAATAAGAGTGAGGTACTAATTAAGAACAATAGGGAAAACTCTTAAATGCATTCTAGGGGTGAAATCCTCTAGTTTTTGGATCAATTATCCCTCCTTTGAGTAGCAATTTATTTGAGAGCACTCATTTTTCTCAATCATGATGAACTGATTCCATAGATAATTATTTATGATAATAAATAGGTATTAAGAAAATACTTTTCAAGTCACCCCATGAATCTACCATGGTGGTTGTCATGTCGTTGGGACTATTGAGATGATCAACTCCTTCATCCGGGAATGATTCCCAACCCTTTTGTAATAGTAGACATCAATTTAATGGGTCTTACAAGAATCTGATGGGGGTAAATCACCATGGAGTACCCTTACATGGAAATTGAGGTAGTATTTTCGAAACTAATGATACGATGAGGGGATGAATTACTAAAAAGGTAGGAAAGGTCTCTTGGGTAAGATATTGAATGTGATTCCCTATAAGGCTACATTGAACATAATATTAGACACTAAATATTGAAACTGGATATTTTTTTAGATCCTTATAAGAATATTTCTCTCACTATTTTTATATCATGGAATTTCTAGGATGGACTAGGATAGATATGTCTTTGTACATCTAAGATAATAGAGTGTCCCGGTCAATATGATAAAGATACTAGAGATTTTATAAACTATGCCTCAGTAGAAATAGATGCTAGTGGACATGACTAAAATATATAGTGGTTTATATACCATTGTATGGTTGTTCCCACATCATCTAATGAAATAGAGCTAATGGTATTACATTCCTTATACTAAAATTCTTCTATATGATATGTTTTGACGTCACCCTCTTCAGTCTCAATTTCCGTAGGGCTAATCAAGGCCTTGGAAAGTTCCTCACAAAGTTCCATTAATATGTAGTTTACATTAAGTGTTGAGATATAGGATGGGATAATTAATAGAATCATTATCATGAAATTATTTCATTCCAAGGTCCCACTTCTGGTCCAAAGGGGTCATCCCCTAGATGGATGTGTGGAGGCCCCAATTTAATGGGGATGTGGTTCATGGATGGAAACTTTTGAATCATGTAAATGCTTAGATAGTTGTGACTAGGATAGGTGTTCATCCAATTGAATGGGGCATGGATCTATATTGGTCTATTCTTCCATTGATGGTTTATCTTTTTTGTGCTTAATGAAACACTTTCTTTATTTTCTCAATTTTATTAACAACATTTTCTAGAATGGTTCCCTTGGAATTATTCATACTCAATGAATTTGTTCCCCTAGATTTGAATAGCACGTGAGATGCCTTATGTTTGATCAATGGGCATCTATCCTCTTATCGAATAGTGCATGAATCTACCATCCCAATGAAAGTGATAAAGGAAAATTGATGTTCCTTATTAGAATATTACTCTAGCAGATGATGCATCATAAAACTCCGTCTCGATGTGGGGGGAATGAAATCCATGATTGTTGACAAAATTTACTAATGAAGGGTTTCCCCATTACCCTAGGAATTTCAGCACTAATTCCATTGAACACCAAAGGGTGGTAGAGATGATGGTGCTTCTGGAGAGAATAGATTGATTCGGGAGAATGATGAATAATTTAGTTATTCATGGATTATACCATTACCTCAATAAATTTATTTTTGGGCTATCCAATCATTTAACATTTGTGCTTCTTACCATGAATACCATTTATCATTCCCCGTATTAGAATCATTTTCCAGGGTGGCTGATAAACATATGAAATGCATATAAGTACCAACCTATTCAACTATACAATGATAAATTATTTTATAATTAATATCATTGAAGACAAAGTATTCATATATTGTGTTTCTATGGAACCTATGACATGGGAAATATTTTTGGATGGTTCTTTAACTTTTCCTCATTTGTGTTACAAATTTGTTGAATCATGAGTATGTTTTTCTCATATAATATATCAGTAATCTAGTAACCTACTCATTTTGTATGTATTAGTATCTATTCATTCAATCATAAAATTTTATAGCCACATGTCCCTAATAGGTTCCCTATAAATCATTCCCAATACAATATTGTGCTTATTGGGGTTTTTTATGCGTTTAGATGGAACTAAATTAACTGAGGGGTCAAATCGTGCATCAAATAATCTATCTCCACCCTTTACTAATTTAATTTAAGTGAGGGAGGTAGGGGATGAGATCTTTTTTGGTTATCTATATGTCCACCTCTATACATCTCCCCCACTTAGTGAACTCTCAAAAATCACCTATATATTTTAAGGAAACTATATTTACAAAGAACTCTCCCTTGACATTCTCTACAAACATATCTAATAGATACTTCTATAGGAGGTGAATATAAATAGATTATATCAAGACCTTATAACAAGAAATGAAATCAAGGAAGTATTTATTCACCCGTTTTTTGTGCACAGAGAGGTTATTGACACTTTTCTTATTCAAGGATGATATGTACTGGTAGAGGAACTATTAAGGGAAATCCTCCCAAATGGTGATGGATATTGGATCCAAATTTTTAAATCAATGGTAGGTACTTCCAATTTCTAGATTATGTAATGAATCTTAGACACCTATTTCTTCTTAGTATTCCCCAACATGGGGCCACACAAAGAGGATAAATGTGTAAGTAGATTCTCTAGGTCACCTTTTCCATTGAAATATGAGAAGATAATATTTTCAAAATTTATTGGTAGGGGAAATGGTCATAAAATTCTAGATATGGCTTACTTTTAAGCTATATTAAATCTCATCACCTTTTTATTCCCTCAATGCTAGAGCCAATGGAATAAATCAACCCATTATCAGATACTTCCCCATAAATTTCCCCCTTGATGCTAAATATAGTATAGAAGTGGATTGGCCATGGTTTAGAGGTGATAAATCATGATAATACATAATAGAAAGATTTATAAGGACTTTTGGATTCTTTCTGAAGTTAGAAGAGAAACCTACTTAATCCATGTTTGATCAGTCGAGGGATGTTGGTTGAAAAAAATCCATGAGGGGTCCAACGAGATTCTCTCAAACATCATTCGAATTATGAATGTATCACTATATGATATCATCATTGATTCATATATAAACCTATAGATAATATAGAAAAATAGTGACATGGGTATCTATAGGGTTTGTATCGATGGCTTCAAGCATATGAGATGGATCTACAACACCTATACCTTTGTTGAGGTTTTGATAGGTGTTTTCACTGATATAACTAGTAGACACCTCAGAAACATGATCTATCTCTACCTTCATTTATGAACACTTATAAAGGGTTCAATCTATCATAATGGGTCCTATAAGGAAGTATATTCCTCATTAACATCATAATCGATATCATTATCTTAGTTATAATGGGGGAACATTTATGAAATTTACCATTGTAGTATCCGATAGTGAATATTACCTATTATTTTCATAGGTACAAGCTTTGGGATTATATTTTTAATCTATAAGAGGAGTAAACCATTGAGAGGAACACTACCCCCAACTACTGATACACACATGGGGAGATACCTCACTTCAATAATTTAGTGTAATACATAAAAAATTTCAGTATATACATACTAGAATCTCTAGTAGTGTCCACAAAATTTAGGGTATTGTGATACCATAAACATAGAAATATTGACCATTCTTCCCTACTTCTCATGTTCCAGAATATTCTTGGAGATTCCACGATAAACCAACTAATGGATAAAAAGTCAACTGAACATCACACAAAGGTTCTACCAGATCAATTCGTCATGGTTTTCAGTTAGAATATTTGGGGTGAGGATGTATTGGGTTTCATATAACCAAAACATGATCAGAATATGGTTGGTGGATAGAGCCCCCCCCCATAGGTTCTCATTATCATCCTCTTACTATTTAATGGGGAACTCATTCTATCAATCACATTGGGATTATATATGGAATTTATTAGAATCCATTGTAGGGAGTGTTGAAGAACTATTCTATTTTAGACCTCTAGGAAATAGTTTTAGTACCCATGACATAGTATTATATGTTAGATTGACTTCGTACTAAGTTAGTTAGGCTTCAAGAACATCTTTTTATATGCGTAGAACCTATATTCCTCTAGATGTTGTTTCATATTTGATAATGTTTCCACAAATTTTAATGTATCCCTCTTATAGTGTAGAGGAAGATAGAAAATATATCCATGATATGGAGAGTAGTGTAATGATGATCCCTAAAATAAATACAAAAAAATCTCCATGTACAAGGTCTCATGAAGTGTATTTGGGATCATGTGAACCTTAGCCTTTAGAATAGACTTCCTCTGTTACTCAGCGATTATATCTAGGGGAAATGGTGATGGAACAACAACCATATCCCTTAAATCCTTAAATTTTAGGTATTTTGACATGTAGAGGGTGAAATTCCATTGATTCTCCCTATCAACCATTCAAAATCATCATGGAAGTTCCCAAAGTCTGATTTTTCCTACATCATAGGGGCTTTTACATGGGAATTTTTAATAATATAATGGGGAGGAACTATATGTTTTTTGATTTCATGAGGAGTAACTCCATGGTTTTTGGCATCATAAGGATGTCCTCTGGAGATTTTGGGAAGAATTTCACTGTGGGGATGACCTTAAGGGATGCATTCTTATTCATCATGTAGAGGACCGTCATAATGGCTACTAGTGGTGTCTGTTGAAGGGAGAGTTTATAGAGACCCCATTTTTTACTTATAAGACTTTTGAATATTTCTATATATATATTTTAGATCTAGGAATTTATACAATGTGCAATTCCAAGGCACAGAGTGCCTAAAGTAAATTATACAAAAATATTATGTGTTTTTGTACAATTCATGCAACAGAAATGGGATATCTCTTAAATAGTTGATCAGATCAGAAATCTGAGACCGACTTTGGTCCGAAACACAATTTTCACCCTATGAGTGACATAAAATATGTTGGAACAAGTCGTTGATACCCCTCACATGATATAATTATGTTAAATTGAATAATTAAGTTATTAATCCACTCATTTAATATCTCAAAACCAAAAAACTCCCAAATGGTAACTCAGATCTGGATTTTGAAGACATGATTGAGTCTAGAGTGTTTTGTTTACTCTAGGAGGGGTATAAGTTTTTTCCGGTGTATGACTTCTATAGAAAAATTTACTTGAGGGAAAAATCATAACTAAAATATTTAAATAAAATTGTTTTATTTGAATCTCTACTTTGATTAACATCCAAATAGTTCCTCGGATTGGAAATATGACATTACTGTTGATTTCATAGCATGGTGTTTACCTTTAGAGGGACCTTACATGTGAGGGCACAATAGGTTCATATTTTGGGAAAAAATCCGGTTTCTTATTAATAAGAAATTATGGAAATGATCCATAGTTAGCTCATTTTTTCCTATCAATGTCCGAACATCATTGGATCATAATAAAACATCAGAAAATGATATATCAGAGCGCATGGAATGGAAAAAAGGATCTGGATTCAAGGTAGGATTTCAATTTTGGATTTTTCAGCCCCTGCTTGAATCTTTTGTTGTCATTTTTTACTTCTGTTGATTTTTGTTTCTTTCAAATCCTTTAACAATGACCAAAAAACATCCATAATCTGTTTCAATTTCCGATTTCTTGTTCTTCGTGTTCTTCATAAAAAAAATATTCATCTTGAACAAAAAAATATGATAATGGAGTTAGTCCCATATCGGTAAAGACCTGGAATTAGGAGCCCTGATCTGTGCTTAGGATCATGTTTTATGCACCAGAGGAAGCACATCAGTGAGCAGAAACTGTGGTTACTTTTCTCCATTCCAAAACATCAATGAATCATCGAGCCGGGTATGGGGATCTGAAGGTCTCATCTCGGGGAGTCCAGATCCGGTCTCGGATCAAAATATGGATCACCGGAGTGACTGTAGTGGTTCAAGGAAGTTTTTTGGTCATGGGTTCCAGTGTGGGGATCTTTTGGTGCAGCAGACCCAGGCCATGGACGAAAGTGTGACCCGGACCGGCCGGTTCAGACTAAGGTTTTAAATAAAACACCTTTATCATTCAATCTGGGGGTTCGTTTTGTGTGTCGTCTATGGCGATGTGATACTTGTTTCATGGATGGACTTTTGAGGCTATCTTGAAATCATTTTATCTCAGGATTGAGCCTTGGTGATATGAAACATCATTCTAAAATAATAATAATATAATTATTATTATTCGATGATTCTCGTTCTAGACGTAACTTCTACGTTTGACATTCAATTGTGGTGCCATATGAGGCGTTGTGACCCTGAGATTGAGGTGGACATTTCAAGGATAATTTCAAGTACTTATGCTGAAATAGTTGTCTGGACCCAATGGGGCCTGGTTGGAGTATTTGTGGCAGAATGTGATTTTTTCACCAGGTTTCTATTTTGTATTAACAAGTATTCAATCTTGTGTATTTTTCCTTAAAGATCACAATGGCCCGATATGCATGACTAAATTGGGGGCTATGGTTTGGGCCACATGAAATCATTTTGATCATAATGTAGGGCCTTACAACTTCTACAAGAGAAGTCCATTTAGAGAATTTGAATAGTTTACCTGACATGTTTTTCCGCAAGGATCACAATAGTGGGATCCATTTGGTTGTGCAGAGCCTTGTTGTGATTGGTAGTGATTGAGCACAGATCGAGCATTTTTGGTGAAAATCACCCTTTTAACTAGTTTTCCAATTCGTAAAAATGAATAGCATATCCTATGTGATTTTCCTAGGGTATTGTAATATTGTGATCTGTTTTATGTGTTTTGGGATCGAGGAATGGGTCAATATTTGTGCGCAACGCAATGGAAGGAATATTCTTCATTGGGAGTCCGTTTCAGGTGAATGAATAGTTGATCATATTCATTTTTTCATAAGCATATAAATAGTGTGATATTTTTGGTTATTTGGGGCCATTTTCAAGAGTCATGTTGGTAGAATTATGTTTTCACCCTTTAGATAACTGGCGAGCAAAGTGTGCTCATCATCTATTTGGCTAGAGGTTCCATGTACTCTTAGAGTACACTAGAATGAATTGTGGGTAATTCATCACGGTTTTGTAACTGATTATGGCTATGTACATGACCAGATGATGAGGTTGGGTGACATGTCAAGTGGGCCCCACATGTTTCATGTACCACATTACAAATCATTTACCTCTCATATAATTTTCCTCTGAACTCGGATTTTGGCATGTGGGTAGCCTATCCTGTGTGTTTTTATTTATATAATGTGATGATACCTTCCATAGTGGATTTTGTGGTATGTTTCAATATTCTCCAAGTGTGATGCATGTTTGAGGCAATGCTCAATGTTGTAGGTGTGATGGCTATCTGAGGCGACGCTCGATGATGAAATTTATGGAAGTGATGTTTTCGGAATAACCATAGCAGTATCAGATTACAATAAAGTACAGCTTGGTAGGGAGGTTTTTTGTTCCCTCTTTGGTGATTACCCTCTAGTAAGTCTGGGAAGTAAGATTCTTTGTTCTCTCTTATGGGATTACCGTCCAGTGTGGCTTGGTAGTGAGGATCCTCAGTTATTGTTTCAGGACATTCCCTATAGCGGGACTGGGTAATGAGGTTCATCGTTTACTATTTCAAGCTTACCCTCCATCTAGGATGCTTAGTGGTTTCTCTGATGACTCTTTGGAACATACCCTCTAGTGGGACTAGGTAGTGGTTTCATGCCTTTGTGATGTGATCTCTTGACTATGTGGCATAGTTACAAGACATGCTTGATGTGACTTTTCACACTAAATAAAGAAGGGTGATTTTCCCACCAAGACACATCCTTATGACATGACTAAAAACCATGAGGGTGAGATGACCCACTCAAAGAGGATAGTATCAAGGTGTGATGATTGATCTCCTTTGAATTGAAGTTCAGAGCATATGTGTGGGATGCTGTTCATCGATGGTGGTTACTTCTAGAACTGTTGGAAACTCTTTTATTGGACTTAGCTAGAAGGATGTAGATCCCCTTATTCTCTCATCTGAGTTTCTTTAATCGAGCACATATATATATATATATATATATATTGTATTGCAGTACCCACTCCTTGGGATTGGGTTACTCAGCTTCTAGAAGAGGTGAAGACACAAGGGGTATGCCACATGCTTTCTGGGTCTATATTCTCATGGTTGGATGAGTTAACTCTCCTAATATAGGTAGTGAAGGCTCGATGAGAAGTTCATCATCTCACTATTTCTATCTCCTTCTACTTGGACGAGCTTACTTCACTCTCTAGTTGGGTTGAGCTATACTCTTTTTCTGTACCATGTTCTATCTAATGCTTCACTCTTTGGTACATCTTTTGCTACTCCCTTATACTTTCAAGTCATCCTAATGAATACTTTTATACTCACCCCTTCTTGGAATTTTCCCACACTTGGTGTGCCCTTGTAGAAAATGAATAGGTTGATCGTGACTTTAGAGGAGCATATGGGTACATGGTTCTTGGACCGCGTGTGGTAGTCATAGCTTGGTATCTTGGAGCAGGGCTCTCTTAGATGTTTTGGTTTTCCTCTTATTTCTAGGTTGTAGCACCTATCAGGTTGGGAATTTATTTTTCCCCTTTCCCAATATGTTTTCTTTAATATACATGTACTATTTAGAGGTCGATGCATATATATATATATATATATATCACAGGGTCGAATCTAGTTTTTCATTTCCCTCTACACTTTTCAGTGACTGGGTTGCATGCGAGTTTAATGGTCCTTAGGAAAAGGCCTCCCTGGGTTTTTTATTCCTTCGGTGCTTGTCGCCAGCCCCTAGCCTATGGAGGCGGTCTTGGGGTAGTTGTGTTTTGTTCCCCAGTATGGGTTGGGTCATGATGAAGTTGACTCAAAATTCCGGGTTGGTAGTTTTTGTTTCGATCCCACTCTATCAGATAATTTTAATTGAATGATTAATTAGAAAATAGGTTATATAAAGGAAATAATTTAAGTGATGGAAGTTGTTTTAGAATCAATGATTGTGACAGCCAAATCTCATGGGTAGAAACAATGCTCTATCTACAACATGGGTACTATGGATCTTAGGCTAGGAAAAACTGAATAGAGCATCATAGATCTTTTTAGCTTATGGATAGGTGAGCCAATATTGAATATATATTTGATAGGTGGGATCCATCCTTGGTGAATATCATGTGGAAGATGGGGAAGCAATACCTAGAACATCCTCCACATCCTCGACATATTGGAATGTAATGTTTAAGAACTCTTGGAAAAACACCTGAAGTGATTTTCTATAGTGATAAGATGTACTTTTCCACACTGGTATCTCTATTTTCAGAGATTCCAACATGGATTCCAAGATATAAGAACCTATTGTGAAATAATTAAGGTATATATTATTCCTTCCTACTTATACTAGTGGATGAGGGTGTTAAAGATCCTCCATTGTATAATCCTCCTTATGTAATGGGTGAGAGGGAGCTTGAAAATCATTAGAGACCATAATTTTTACCTGTGTGTAAGTGTATGATATCACTGCTTCTGGGTATCTATTGGTCTCAGAAACATAAAGTGGATCACTCTTGTCTTCTCATCTGTTAGTAGTGGCTGGGGCCCCTCATCTTGATTGCCAAACATTCGTAATTCATTATAAATTCGAATCCAACCATGAATATATTATTCCTAATAGTAATACGAAACATTACTTATCCTATCATTATTATAGGATAAGTGATCCAAAATAGGTTCCCCGCTATTATTTCTGATTCTTTCCGGTCAAGATGTATTCTGTATGCATAGAGATAATGGTTATCCAGACCATGTATTCTCAGTTTCTATAAGAAAGAGTTCATTCATCATTATAATGATGATGATGGAACCATTGATTTGAATAGAAATATGAGAGGTTATTTAATCCCACCAAAGATCTTATCTCCTTTTCTTTTCCCCCTCATATAAGTTAGACATTATTGTGAACTCCTCCTTGATGAAATACATGTGAACATCACTTAATATATCACTTACTACCATAGAAGGGATTTTACCTTATGATGAAAGGGATCAGTATGTTGGGATTCATTGAGGATGCAACATTTTAATCCCCATGAATTTAAATGAAATAATCTTATGCTCATCATAAAAGTAGAGGATGGTTATGTGAGATTATATCTAGTAATAATCATGTTATATCATACTCATGTCAGTTCATTAGGATTTCTTATGCTATTAATATAAGGAAGTATCATTCATCTTATTCTAATCACATACGGAAGGCTAGTTTATGTTATTCTCATCACATTAGTATAGATGGATCATTTTATAATTATACAAGAAGGATTGGTCAAATTATTAATTTCACATAAGTAAATATGGATCAAGTTGTTTTTATGATATAAGGAAGGATGGTACATATTATTCTTATCACATAAGAAATGATAGAACATATTATGCGTGTTATGTTAAGGAGGGTGGTTCTATAGGTATTTATAATGGAAAAAGGGTTGTTACTATTCAATGACTTGTGGGGATTCTCATGGTTTAATATTCAATGGGGAAACTCATTGTGTAAAGTCTAGTGGGGATTCATATAGTATAAATTCAAATGGGGAAGATCATATTTTAGATTCCAGTGTGGATACTGATAGTTTAGAGTCTAGTGTGGAATCCCTGGAAGGTTTGGTTCTTTCTACGAAGGTGATTATGTTTCTAGGATAACAAATCTCAAAATATATATGGGAAGGTATTGGTCATGGGAATGAACCAAAAAAAAAGTATCCAATTAATCATTGGGATATTAATTAAAACCCATATAGTTATAATTTTAATATTTTATAGTCATATAGTGAGAATGGTCCACATTCCTTAATTTCTTGTGATAAGGATGCATACTATGTTATTTAATGTCATGTGGTAAATATGAATATGTCATTATTCGAATGAAAATAAGGGATTTAGTTGTTATTACACATTTGGTTTCCTACATATTACATATAAAAATAAAGTTTATACGTGGGGCTTATGAAAATAAAATCCATAATATTTCTGATGTAATGATCATAGAGAATAATGATCATAATTTTGGTCATGGGTACAGAGTTTTCACAATTTGAATTCATTTGATGATTTCATTTCAAAATATTGCATCATTTTTATAGAAGTTTGTTTCACAGAGGAGGAATCAGATGGGTTTATATAACATAGTCTCATATAGTGTATGAGTTTCATGAAACCTTGATTACATGTAGAAATATTCTCTTATGTAAATTACATTATTCATGGAAGTTAGTTGAGAGAAACAACCTCATACACTTTTCAATGCATTAGATGGATTGAATAGGGAAATTTGTTTAAAATTTTTACCTTTAGGAATCCATGGATGTTCTTTGATCATGCTTACATGATGTATAAAACTTGAGGTCATATGAGTTTAGGTACCCCAACATCCTAAAAAAATAAAAAATCCCATAGAATAGAAATCCATGCAGTATATATATGCCTTCAGGATCACAAAATAGAGGCTCCTGAAATAAATGTTCAGTTCCCCAATATGAGTTAATGCAACACTCTATATAAGGACCTACACAAGTCTATATTTTCATGAGAATCTATCTAAATTATCCAAAATATCTTCCTTAATTATTTCTTCCTCCTTGAACCATTCTGGATGCATTTTTTAGCATGAATAGTCTCTTAAATCCATGCATGTACTCCATAACATATCTCCATTGATAAATGAAATATAATTATTGATCTCCCTTCCCACCTTTAACATTAATTTATTAAAGTATATTTCAAATTATTTGGGGATACATGATTAATTCATGAAATCATTTAAAAATTAGTTCATCAAATTGTATAATAGTTTGAAATTATATCCCTATGAATAAATTGGAGTCGGTATATAATTTTTTTGATGATTGAAATTATAGTTTCTTAGAAATATTGACCTATATTTTTTGTTCTCTTGGATATGTTAAATTTCTGGTGTATCCTATATTTATGCTTAACATTTCATTGGAGTAAAAACATATATTTGGATAATAAAATAGACTGTATTAGTGAAGAAATAGCCTTATAGTGATGAAAAAGTTTTTTTGGTTTTGTAATGTAACCTCAACTTCTAAAATTTCTTCATTCATAAAATAAAAGTATTAGATTACAGTGTGAATTTCCATTAGTTCTTATCCTACATTTGAAAACCCTGAAATGATTCATCTTAGATGTAATATTTTTTTTGGCTACCATGAGATAAGGTTGGTGCCGATGAAACCACAAGAGTGTCCACCACAATTTGTTATTGATGGATTAGTCCTAGTAATATAATACATCATCCATTGATAAGTGGATATAGCCTCATGGTGATAATTCCCAGATTATGATGGACCACCAACGTAGTGTCAATCTCTGACATCAAACTCTGTTGGATTCGACATATTCATAGGGATATTTATAGTCCTATGTTGGCCCATTTATACCACCTCATATCATGGGTTGAGACTATTTTAGCTATATAACATTACCTATAATTTTTCAATGAATGACATGTTTATTACAAAAAAATAATTAACGACATATTATTACGCTTATGAATATTTTTTCCTTTTCATTTTAATCTTATAAAAGGCATTAACCTCTTATATTAACCAATACATAGTTTATTCCCTCAAATAACAATAGTTCATAAATCCAATGATTTAGAGAAAAAAATATTTATATTGAAACTATTACATAAATGAATGAAAATAAATGTATGAATATGATAAATTACGATCTTATTCCCAAAACCATTAGAATTATAAAAAAACTATTGAATAATTAATTAAAAAAATCACCTAAAAGAAAATTGAAAAAAGATAAAAAAAAATATTTTTGTTATTCACATTCCCCTAGACATTAGTGATAACTTTTCCTCAAGACATTTTTCTCCACATGTATTAAAAAACCCCATGTAATTTCATGTTTGATTCTAAAGTCATTGAATTTTAAATGAATAATATTTTGTAGAATCATCATCCCCATATGAAACACATTCAATGATATTTATCCTTCAAGTATCTCATCTAATACTTTGTTTTCATGTTCTTTAATATAAATCAAATAAAACATTATAATTCGTTATCCCCTATATTCATTTGGGATAAATATTATCCTCACTATTCAATTCTTTTGGAATGTATGAATGTAATTATTTTTGTAATATTAATATATGGAATGTTTTTAACACTTATTAGTTGATTGTAATTATTCTCAAACTAAAAGATCCATTATAGTAGGAACCCACAAAGTTCATTTATGATAACGAGAGCATGGAGGCAAGATGAGGACAAAAAACTCTCAAAATGTAATTTCTCCCAAGTTTATGTATTTTCTTTTTAAAGAACACACAATGTACCTAATTATCTTATATATTTTATGTGGGAACCCAATTACAATGTTTACTCTAGCATAAAGGGATTTATATAATTTTTTTGGGTTAGATCCCTGGGGTGTTAATTCCTTACACAATATAATTATATAAAGTTATAGTTAAAAATCTTGTTTTGTGTGTATAAGATATATTTTGATTATATTAAAATATATTACTTTTAAAATTAACATTCCATCTTTAAAATATAGATACTAAAAGTTCCCAAAGTGATATATATCGTAGAGAATAGATAGAAGAAATTATCATATTTCACTATGAACATATCACATACATCACACACCCCCTACACTTACTTCATTCTCAAACTTCAATTTTTACAAATCCAAGAGATTTTTAATATGTTATAATAATATTCTCAAATGGACGAGATAAGAAAATTATAATACTCTTTTTCTCTAGAATCTATGATTTTGTAGTGTATGTTTTAATATTTTTGTTTAATCATTATTCTTCTTCCCATCATGAAAATTGTAGGTAATAGAAACAATGGGTAAATTTAATCTTATGTCATGTCCTTCCCCCCATGGTCGGTGTTGTGACTATACTAAGCCCACCTTCTATAGCCCTAGGGCTTGTGACTAGCACTGAGTAGGAATATCCAAAAAGGGAAGGCATTTTCCTCTAAACCTGTACACACACACAAATCTCAAACTCTGTAAAGTAAACACAATTTAAACCACAACATTCTCCAAGACAACTATATAGAGTACAATACAAACTGAAAGTGCAAATGGGACAGAATACAAGCCCAAAACTAAAAAGGAAAGTACCACTACCATGGTCTGTTTTCTCGAGACCCTACCTGAAGGGTAGGTGAAGGGTAGCTGCCTGTAGCCATAGAAATATTCCCTTCCGTCTAGTCTCACTAAGAACCACCAGGTCCATGACCACTAAGTACTTCGTCAAAGCATCGATCATCTGCACATGGCATGCCATGTGTGGGTGATGCCCGTGCAGGGGTGAGTAACACAATCCAAAGTAGGGACCCCAAACCACAAAAGAAAATACCACAATTCCAGGACCTCCCATCACAATCAAAAAGAAAAGATAACTCTCACTATATGTAACTAAAAATATATAATGTATTATTTATCATTCATTGAGATGAATCATCCAGTGCTGATGAGGGGCTCATCCCTGATGAGCCACTAAGGTTTGTTTGTCTAGTGTACCCCTGACGTCTGCTTGTTTGCTGAACCATTGAGGTATGCTCATCTGATGAACATTGAAGAATGATATTATGATGAACAACTAATGTACGCTCGTATGTAGAACCACAAAAGAAGGTATGCACAAGGTACTATTAGCTCATGCAGGTATAATCTAAAGTATGGAAAGCCAGACTATCAGTAGTAACACAGAACACTTTGGACTGCTGAGAACTAATCCCTGATGAGTATCATGGGTCAACTGGGTCACATAGAGTTTCACCCCACCATAGTTATGATGGGTGACATAGAGCCACTCCCCACTTAAGCCACCATAGTTGGTCTACATAGGGACGCTTATAGCAGGTCCACAAAGAGTCACTTATAGATGGTGAACATAGAGCTTCTTGTAGCTAGTTTACAAAGAGCCTCTTATAGCTGGTCCACATAGGTCATCTTATCATATAGGTATATAGGGTCACATAGAACCGCTCGTTCATAGTATTTAGGTCTTAGTCAGCCACAGGATTCCAGCACGTAGTGTGCTTGATTCTGAGAGAATCCTTTCCTCAAGACATTCCCCAAATTTATACTTCCATTAAAGCCTCTTTAGAGCATGAAAAAAATATACCACTTTGTGAGGGTTCTAATTCTGTTATCATCTCCTCAATCGGACACAATTTCTGAAAGATATTGGTGTTTTAGTTAAATAGGGGTTGGTTGCGTCTGAACCTGTTCTAACTTGGTCAGACCGACTAGAACAACATGGACCAGGGGCCTTGCATGGCTAGACCCATTTCGACCACCCAACCCGGTTGGGTCTCTACTGACCTTGTCCAACCTGGCCCATTGACTTGGACCATGGGGATTTTTTGGACCCAGCCCTGTTTGATCGTGGATCCAGCCCACCGGGTCAGCCAATGACCCAATCCGAGCTGGTCAGACTAGTACTACCCCATTGGGCCGCCTAGAAACCTGGTTTATCAATACGACTTGTATTGGTGGCCTAGTTTATTCTCCAGCCTGGACGCCCAACTAGCCCAGTTCTATCTTGACCCAGCCCGATTGGCAGGCTGGCTTGGAACAAGCCCGGATGCCCATGATGACGTTCTGTCCGGTTTCATGCGACCGGAAGGTAGCCACCTTCTCCTTCAAACACGGTCCTCGACCATGTTCCTCCTTTGTTGCGGCCTCTGCCACCTCGGCATGCCATCAGGGCATGCCACCCCCCACCTTCTGCCCCCACAACCCATTTACCATGGATTTCTAACACCACCGCGGCCAGATTCCATCGTCTATTACTGCCTCTATGGTCGGGTTCTGGGGTCTCTTTCAACAATTACGGCATGGGTTCCACGGTCGGGTGCCACCACTATCGCCTGATGCCACCACCGCGGTATGGTTCCACTGTTGTAGCCTTTTGGCACGACCTCTTTTTCATGTTGTAGCATGCCTAGCCTCGAATTTTCTCACCTAGGATCGTGGGATGATGCACTATTGATTATTGCACCACAAATAATGGGAAGAATTCAAAGAGAGGAAAGGGGAAGGAGTCGCATGTAATCACACCCAAAGAATGATACAGGTCTTTATTCGTATAGACCTAGATACGTTCTTGTTATCATGATCACGAAGAACCATAAAGGGTAAAATAATCACTAAAATTGAGATCCCCCATTTTTCAGGCATCATTAACCATCCTGCATGAACGATTGATCTGTGGGTTAACTTGTTCGTGTGTTAACCTGCATTCATCATTTAAAAGAGAGAACGTGGAAAATTATTTCCCCTGGAAAAGAATCAAGACCCTACATGGGAATGTTCATTCATCTAGGATGATCGTTCATCATCATCCCTCAATCACAAGTTCTGAATCTTCCCTCCAATGGTATCTTTGTCATTATATGATTCACCAGTGTTCATCGTTGGAGAGGTTTTCCTTCATCCTTCGTCGTCACCACCCACCAAAGCCTTAGAGGAATTTCAATATTTTGGCAACAATCCTACATTTCTTATTAGGCTATTAATTGAAAAAATGTGAATCAATATTTTTGTTATGCTGAATTGCAGAGCAATTATGCTGACTCATTAATGTGGTTCATTAATGAGATTTATCGTTGCCTCATCGCTGCACCGTAGCGCTGATGTGTCACTTCTCAATGATGAAGAAAACAATGAAAATAAAATTTTATGTTATTTTATTTTTCTTCCTAAAATTCCAAAAATTATATTTTTCTCTTGACCCTCCCTGGTCGAGGTTATGTCCTGCTTAAAGAAAACATCTCATTATGAACTCAACAGTTGTCTCAGATTTTTAATCCAAGTTTCCATTTGTGAGTTGTGAGGATTTGATAATAAAACAACTTTTACTTAAATTATTTAATTTAATGTTACATCTCAAAAACCAACTTTCACAACCATCCTACACCTGCTGATGTTAGGCTTCCCCTAAGGGAATAATTCCCTCAAAAACTCAATGACTCTCTCGTATTTCTAATTTTAGTTACCATTTATGAGTTGTAAGGTTTTCAAAATAAAAGAAATTATTCAATTATATTATTTATGTCCGAAAACTACTTTCCATTGTTGACCCGTACCAGCTAATGTTAGGATCTGGTGCTATAAATAATACCCTCACGAGCTCAATGGTGATATCATATTTTCAATCTGAGTCACTATTCATGTGTTATAAGGATATGAAAAATAATATAATTTTATTTAATTATTTTATTTAAAGTTATTCCATTTTCAGGTTTCCTCACTGGATTCTCAAGCTAACTAATATTATGTCAAACATAGGGTAAACCCTCAAACCTGACCACAACAGTGCCTCTGATTTCTAATTTGGGCAACTTTTTTAGAGTTAATCCTCTTTTTCTGGAAAACCGCTCATGAGTGCTATTTAAAAGATAACATTTTTTATGGATCATTCTGAAAACTTTGGGCCTCAAAATCCCACGCTGTCTCAGTGCCTGGTCTCAAAATAATCCCATTTAATTTAAAAAAATCATTAAATTTTGAGGAATTACATTACCCCCCCCCCCCCTTAGGGATTTACGTCCTCATAAGCCGAAACAATGGATAATTAAACAAAAATGTAGTACTCGGCAAGAATATAAGACTCCTGCCCCCACATTCTCTCTTGGGGATTCCCATGCTGCCAATGAACATGCACTAGAGAAATCAACCCTCCAAAAAGGATCCTCTCATGTCAATCATCCATCTCCATCGGCTACTCTACAAATGTCACCTCATCGTCAATCTCCAACTCACTGTGGTTGATGATGTGAGAAGGGTTGTGCATGTCTATCCTCAGATGGGATACATGGAAGATGTCATTCACCCTCCCTAACTATTGCGGTAGAACCAAGAAGTATGTCACCTCACCCACACTATGCAGTATGAGGAAAGGTCCGATTAACCTTGGAGATAACTTGCCTCTCAAACCAAATCTCTATATCCCTTGTCGAGTAGAGACCCGTAGGAATACGTGGTCCCCCTATTCGAACTCCAAGGGTACCCATATCCTATCAATATAGGACTTCTTTCTTCTTTGTGCAGTCTTCATCCACTCTCGGATGACCAGAACCTTCTATGTGTTAGCCTGTACCAGCTCTTGACCCATGAGTGCTGACTCCCCTAGGTCTGTCTAGTATAACAGTGACCTTCATGGCCATCCTTACATTACCTTGAATGGTGTCATACCGATGGTGGAGTGGTATTTTTTTTTTGTATCTAGGATCCACTAGTGGTAGATGGTCCTATGAACTACGACCACAATCAAGAATGTAATAACAAATCATATCATCCAAGGTATGTATGATTCGCTCTGTCTAACTATCCATCTATGGGTGAAAGGCTACACTCAAGTGTAGTTGATTCATTGGCTCCTCTTGTAATCCCTTCCACAATCAGGATGTAAATCATTCATCACGATATGAGACTTCTGTAAATAGGACTCCATTGAGTCTAACTATCTCCTGAATTTACAAGCATCCCAAGCTCAATACTAAAATCTATTCTCGAATGGGTAGGAAGTGGACTGACTTGATGAGTCGGTCTACGATCACCTAGATGGTATCATGTACCATAGAGTTAAACTGTAATCCCATAATTAAATATATCTACATGCTATCCCACTTTAACTCTGGTACCATGAGGGGTTGTGTCAAACCATCTGGAAGCTGGTGCTGAGCCTTCACTTGCTGACAAGCGAGCCATTTAGAGACAAAATCTAACACTACCTTCTTCATCCCCAACTACTAGTACTAACATCAGAGGCCCTGATAAATCATTGTTACACCTTGATGTACCAAAAAATAGGATGTATGGAACTCCCTTGAAACCTTGTTCTGCAACTCCACTGGTATTATGGTTCATCCCCTGAAAAGGATGACATGCTTCCCACCTTTCTAAATATCCATCAGTGGCATGACCTATGGACATTTGAGAACGTGTAGTCTCGTAGCTAGAATATCTGAGTTTCACCTCCCTGAATATTTGTAATATTGGATGGGAAACTACCATCCATTGAAGAAATGTTGTCTCCTCTCTATCCATGATTGATATCTGAAGCGAGGCTAACTACTATGTGGCTTCATTCAATAGATGTGAACTCGATCTCTTATTGTGATGATCTGACACCACATTCCCCTTCATATGAGTAGAGACTATATAGAAGTCATATTCGTCGATGAACTCTATCCAACATCACTATGTCAAATTTAGATCATCTTGAGAGAAGATATACATGAGACTATGGTGGTCAATGTAGACGATGAGTCTTTTTCCCATTAAGTATTGTCTCAAGATCTTCAGTTTGAAGACTACTACTACCAACTTAAGATCATGGTGCTTGTCAAACTCTGTCTTAAAAGAAAAAAATACTACAATAACTTTTCTATCGATGTGAAAGGCATCCTCTTTCAACTGATCAATTCCGTTCATCATCCATTTGGTAGTGGGTAGTCTTTATCCCTGGCCTTTTGGTTAAAGGGTAGGGTAATCCACACATGAACTTGAACACTACATCTTACGAATCCCCTCCTCTATAAGTCACCCACCTACACCCTCAGCTCACAAAGCTCTGAAAAATCCATCCGATATACTTATGCTGATATCAGTGCCATATCATGGTAAAAAATGATGTAGAAGTCCATCACCATGCATGGAGGTAATCTTGGAAAACATCTTAGGGAAAGATATCCTCGTACTCTTCCACAACTGCTCGAATACAGAAACTCTAAACATCCACTTACACATGGATATGGATGGCTACATGAAGCTACCCCATTCCCCTGTCTTCTAGCTCCCTAATCCTGGTTTGGACCACATTGGTCTTGTGGTTTTAACATGTCAAAATGTATACCACCTCCTGCTACTCTCCCTTCACCTCGACCACGTCTTCCACCCTCAAGATTAATCTGTTACTATCATTGTCTCTTCTCTAGTGGCTCATCCACTATTTTATTAGTAGGATGATGGGCTGGAAAATCTCTAGCGAGATGTCCCATACCCTCTCTTGAAATGAAATACCTTTTTCTAGGATGACTGGACAAACCCTATGTGCATGGAGCTGTATATACCTTGTCTTGGGACCTCTTTTCAGAACTTATCACTTCTACATGTATCTGAGATTGACTTAGGCTTCCTGCTTTCCCACAACTAACATCCACTGGATATATATTCACAACCAATGAATATTCAACAACAAAGGATCTCTCTAGAACCCTAGCATAAGTTGGAATTCATAGAGTAATATTGTAGGCTCAGATGTCCATCAACACGCCACACTCAGAGGTCCATGACTTAAAGCACTGGTCGAATCGTATTCATCAAGTACATAGAAAGGTTGGTATGACTCGATAAATACTCATCTACAGACATGTCATCCTACTAAAGATGCATAATCTATTGGGATTGAATATCCCATAGCATTTATGGAAAGAGTACCTTATTTGATAAATGTTCTCAATATTTGTCCACAGAAAAGTCACCTCACTGTAAGATTGGGAAATCTAAACCCCTCCATTTCCCTTCTTCACCACGTAGAAGGCTTACTACCTGAACCAAAATCGAATCTATTGGTGACCTGATGAGATGGAAAACTTGGTCACCATCACAATTCATTATTATCGGCTTGTGATTTGAGATCACCTTAGAACATGAGGGGTATCTGTCACTGAAACTCATGTAAGGCACTGAGCCTACTTGCATCCTCTACTAGTAGCGCTTGTAGTAACTAATGACCAATGGGTAGTGGTAAAGCTGGGACATTGCCCAAAACTGCCATCTTAGGCAACAATACCTCTACCAAAGCCTCATCACTCTGTGGACCATCCTTATGTTCATGCCCTGTAATCGTGGCTAACTATATACATGGATACATCATAAAGGGTATCAAGATGAATAATGATTAACAGATTATACCTGGTGAGTTGAATCATACTTAGAAAGAACATGGGAAAATAGTCAAAGACGCATGCCACCAATGTTTTCATGTAACATGTCAGAAAGTAGAATTTAGGGTCCTAGTGTATGGATACGTCAGCTTTCGCACCAACACTAGACTCCCTGGTCTGAAAACTGAAACTAAAACACTTAACATTGTTGCCCCATCAAAAACTTTACAGACTCTTAGTTCATCTGGTAGATCTAACCTCCTCTGATACCACTTGTTCGCGAACCCTCCCCCAGGGCCCATGTCGTGACTACCCCAAGACTGCCTTATACAGGCCAGGGGCTGGCGACTATCACCGAGTAGGCATATCCCAATAGGGAAGACATTTTCCTTTAAACCTGAACACATAAAAAAAGCTGAAACAATGGAATGTAAACACAAATTAAACCACAAACATCACCGAGACAACTACAGAGAGTACATTAAAAACTAAAAGTACAAAGGGGTTGAATACAATCCCAAAACTAAAAAGGAAAGTACAACTGCCACGGTCTGTCCTCTTGAGACCCTGCCTGAAGGGTAGGTGAAGGGTAGCTGCCTATAGTCGTAGAAGTATGCATATTTGTCTTGTCTCACTGAGCACCACCTAGTCCCAGACCACCACGATCTTCGTCGAATTGTCGATCACCTTCATAGGACACGGTCCATGTGGGATGAGCCCGTGCAGGGGTAAGTAACACAACAACAAGTAGGGACCTCATATCACAGAAGAATGGAAAAAAATCAGGGACCACATAGAAAAAACACATATCAAAGATAGATCACATGAATTATAACTCAAAATATATAACTAAGACTTATCATTCATAGAGTTTAATCACCTTGTATTGCTAAGGGACTCATCCCAGATGAGCCACAAAGGTATGTCCGTCTTTTTTTCCACTGAGGTCTGCTTATTTTCTAAACCACTAAGGTACATTAGTTTGTTGAACCATTGAGGTATGCTCGTATGCTGAACCAATCATGTTTTCTTGTACGCAGATCCACAAAATAAGGTATGCCTAGGTACTGCCTGCTCACGCTGGTATAATCAAAAGTATGAAATGTATGACTATCAGTCGTAACACTGAACACCTTGGACTATCGATGTACTCATCCCTGATGAGTCCTGTGGGTCTACTAGGTCACACAAAGCTACTCCCCACTCTGTATCTCTCGGTTCACATAGATCCACTCCCCATGTAGGCCATCATAGATTTTCCACACAGGGTCACTTATTGCTGGTCCACATAGGGCAGCTTATAGCTGGTTCACACATAGATACTTGTATCTGGTTCCGAGAGTGCCACATATAGTTGGTCCAGATAGGGCCACTTATCTTCCAGGCCAATAGGTTCACATAGAGCCAATATTCAGTAGTCTTTAGGTATCATCAAGTCATTGGATTACCACACATAGTGCACTTGATGCTGGGAGAATCCAACTCTCAAGCCATTCATCGAATATCAACATTCATGAATTCCTCCTGAGATAATTTCAAAAGAAACTACTCATCTCGATGGTTCTAATTCATCAAATGGATCATAAATTAGTTTCAAAATTTCAATGTTATTGTTGTTTTAGTAAATAGGGTCCAATTACATCTGGACCCAGTCCAACTTGGTCATACTGACCCGACCAACTTGGATCGGATGCCCTGCATGGCCCGTACCATTTCAAATGACCCATACCGTTTGGGTCTGGGGAAAACTAGTCTGGCCTGGTCCATTTTCTAGGCCCATTGGGCTTTGCAGGACCCATCCAGGTTCGTCTGTGGGTCCATCTCGCTAGTTCGGTCGGCGACCCGGTCCAATTCCTCCAGCTCGGTCGAACATAGTTGGATCGGTACTACCCCATCGGCCCACCCAGTGTCCCAATGTTCCAATCCATCCCATCATGAATTGGTAGGCCAGTTTTCCCCCAGCCAGGCCACCCGAGAAGCCTGTTCAATCTCATCCCAACCCAGTTGGCTAGCCGGCGTGGAACCAGTCTGGTCCCCCGTGCTAGCATCTGGTTTCGTAAAACGTAGTCAGACCCTCTTTCTCATGTGGTCCCTGACCGTGTTCCATTTCATCCCCATGTTCAACCCGTGAGTTTCCTGATCCAATGTAGCACCCTGCTAGCACCACGTGCCAACTTCGCCGCAGCCCGGGATGGTCGCGGCCTCTACCTCCTCAGCACACCACTGGGCCGCACAACCTCCTGCATGCTGCCGCTGCAGCCCATGTGATGTAGCCTGGTGTTGTAGTCATGTCCGGTTTTCACGGTATCTCACCACCATCATGCCCTGGTCTAGCCTATTTGGCCTCTTTTCGATGTCACAACCCACATGGTTGTGACCCTTCTCGCTTGGAAATGCGGGTCGATGTTCCGCATATCATTGCACCATGAAGAAAGGGAAGAACAAAAGGAGAGGATAGAAGAAAGAGTCATAAATAAGAACACACAACGAATGATCTAGGTCTTTGTTAATATATACCTGTATACATTATTTTTAGCAGGATCACAAAAAACCATAAAGGGTTGAATAATCAATAAAATAGATATCCCCTTTTTCCTGCATCATTAACCATCTTGCATGAATGATCTATCCATTGGATAACTTTTTCATGAGATAACCCATGTTCTTTATCTAAAAGAGAGAACATGGGAAATCATTTCACACATAAAATAATCAAACCCCTACCTGGGAAAGGATATTTTTGAGGATGATTGTTCATCATCATCCGTCGATATCCGGTTCCAAATCCACCCTCCAAGGGTGCTGTTTTCGTCATCTGATTCCCCAGTGTTTGTTGTTGGATGGGTTTTTCTTCATCGTTCATCGTTACCACCCACCAAAGCCTCAATGAAATTCCAAGAGTGTGCAAACAATCCTGCATTGTTTGTTAGGCTATTAATTGATGAAACATGAATCAAAATTTTTTATGCTTTGTTGTAGCATCATTATGCTGACTCATTAATGAGGTTAATTAATTATATTTATCATTCCCTCATCGATACACCACAAATTTGACATTACACTACTCAAGGGTGATGAAATAAATTAAAATAACCTTTTAAGTTATTTTATTTTTCTTTTGAAAAGTCATAAAATTAACTTTTTCCCTCGACCCTCACCGGTCATGGATAAGTCATGCTTAAGGGGAACATCTCATTATAAACACAAAGGTGGTATCAGATTTTTAATCCGAGTTACCATATGTGATTTATGAGGATTCAAAAATAAAATAACTTTTATTTAAATTATTTCACATAAGGATACGTCCAGAAGAACAACTTTCACAACCGGCCCATGATGGCCGATGTGAGTCACCACCAAAGGGAACAATACTCTCATAAACTCAACAGTACTCTCAGATATATAATTAGAGTTAACATTTATATGTCATAAGGATTTGAAAATAAAATAACATTATTAAATTATTTTATTTACGGCCAAAAACTACATTCTACTGTTGACCTGTGCCGGCCAAAGATAGGCTCTACCTAAGGGAAGTAGACCCTCACTAGCTCAACGATTGTCTCTAATTTTCAATCTGTGTCAAGGGTCATGAGTTATAAGGATTTTAAAAAATAAAATATTTTTATTTAATTATTTTATTTACTATTATTCCATTTTTGGGTTTTCTCAATAAAGGCCCACACCAACTAATTATAAGTCGCACCTAGGGAAAACCCTACACCATGACTGGAACGGTGCCCTCATATTTATGTTCTAGGAAACTATTTAAGAGTCATTTCACTTTTTTAGGAACAACTCTCACGTGCTCTATTTAAACCATAACATTTTTTGATGGATCATTCCGGACACTCTAGGCCTCCGAATCGCACTTCGTCTAGCACCTGGGCTCGAAATAATATCATTTAATTATAAAAAAAATCATAAAATTATGGGGTGTTACATCTTATTCAAGAAACTAGAAAATAGAATTAAATAGTTTCGACTACGTCTTATGAGAACATAATTTATAGTTAGGAGCAAGAATTTGTATCTCATTTATGCTTGGTTTTGAAAGTGGTGAATTTATCCACCTTCTTTAATACAATATTGCAATTTATCCTCTAACCATTCCTATTGATTGACACTCCATCTTGACTAGCTATCTTATTAGCTCCATCTGAGTTTACTTCAACCACTTTTAATGGTTCATACCATCTCAATTTCAAATTCCCTTAAAATAGATTAAATATTAAATTAAATAGAAAGAGAATGTGTCTTTCAATGAAGTTATTCATTTTCACCAACATTTCATGAATTTTTTCCCTTTTATTTCACAATACTTTAATTTTATTATGATTCTATTTTAAATTCCTCTAAATCATTCATGTCAAAAAACCTCTTATTTGAAGCCCTCATGTAGTATATTTCAGCTATATATGGAATCCTAAAACCATTGTATTCAATTTATATTGTAAAATGGTTGGTTTTTTCAAAGACAAGGCTATAAGGAGACATAATAATGGGAAGTTTATAAGTAAAAAAATATTACCGAAGTGAGTCCTTTAGATTTTTGGTAAAATACTTCATTGGGTAGCTCAATATATTTTCTAACATTTCTTTCAAATCCTTGTTTTTCATATAATTTTTTACACTTATTTTTAGATGATATAAAGATATAGTTTTTTCTTATATATATATATCTCCCTAAGAATTTTGAATTGATTATTTTAAAATTTTACCCCATTATCACTAATGATATCCTTAAAAATCAATATTTATCAAAGATATATTTATTTATAAATTTAACCATAGGATATCCTAAACTGTTTTGTGAGGTAATAGATTCAAAAAAATTTGATACATAATCTATTATCACCACGATATATTCATTCCCATGATTTTTTTTGAAATAGTTATATGAATTACAAACTGAGATCATAAAATATTATAACTCCAAATATCCATATTGAAGAAATATATTTTATTTTTTGTATATTTATTATCATTTGACATAAATAATTTTTCTTAAAAAAAATTCTAGTATCTTTAAATAACATGGGATTAGAGAAATAAATTCAAATAACTTTAACATCTCACTTTAGATTCAAATATTTCTCTCCACATTGATGTGTGTGGAAATGGATGAGAATGTATAGAACATTTATTTCAACAACACAATTTCTTAGGATTCAATCAGACCCGTGCTTTCATAGAAATGAATATTACTAGAGATAGTACTCCACATATAATAAAAACACCAGTTTCTCATTCCATGAAATTCTTTGTATCATTATCCCAATAAATATATAGTTAGAAAACTATGAATTCCATGTCATTACATTTAGTATCACTAAAAATAGTTTCTCATCTTGGAATACTCCCTTTATAGGATAAGTATGTTCTTCTTAAAAATATTCACATCTAGATAACTGATTAACTATTTTATTCTCAACTACCTATTTATCTTTAATATAAATATCATGTTATTGTAACATAAATTCCCACCCAATCAACCATGGATTATATTATTTCATTTAAACTTGGTACATCAAAGAAAAATTGATTGTAATCACAACTACCATACTTCAAATAAAATATTACGTGAATTTTTCAACAACATAGATAACTACTGGAATCTATTTTTTCTATTGTTTCTTAATTTACTTATAAATAAGTGAAAATGTTTCTTGAATAATATATAATTTATTTATTTATTTTTCCTCTCTATCCAATAATAAGTCCCACAATAATGTCACTGATGTCACATGGGATTTCAAAAGGCATAATGAAATCAACTGATTTGGTGATTGGTGTTGGGATCAACTCTTCCTTCAATTTATTGAAATCTCCAAGGATGTTTTCATAAGACATGAACATTAATTCCTTTTCCAAAAGATAGAACAATTGTCTTTCTATATTTAACAAATATATGATAAATCAAATAGAAAACCTAATATTTTTAAGGAGGATCCTTACATTATTTACTTTTATTGGTGGATGTAGTGATGAAATCATTTTTTTTTTCATAACCACTTAAATTACTTCCCTTAAATATTATATATCCTAGAATTATTCAATATATTACCATGAATTGTAATTTATCCAAAATGAGTTCAAAATTTTTCCCTTTATATCTTTATAGATCTTTTTATAGATTCTCCAAGAAATCTTCAAATGCCATTCCTTTGATAGAAAATTAATCCAGGAAAACTTCAACAACCCTCTCTGATGTATATAATAATATCATCATTATTCATATATAAACAATTATAAGTGTTGAATATTTCCCAAATGAAATTATTATATAAACAAATGTGTTATAGAGACGTGTGAATATTGACTTCTCTTATAATATAAGGTCAATATAAGCATGGTTGTATCCCAAATAACCATCCATGAAAGAAAGATGAAATTTACTTTCAAACCATTCAAGAATCAGATCAATGGATAGTTGAAGGAAATGATCCTTCCATTTTTCCTTTTTTGAGATTTCTAGAATATATATAAACTATCCATCCCGTTATAGTCCTTATTTCGGATTCTCTATTGAAAAGAGAAATTGATGAGGCAAGCTCTATATGGAATTTATTATCCTAGACATCTACTCTCATTTTATTGACTTGGATGAGCATGGTTCATTCTATTATCTTTTATTTAAAACACCATGTATTAAAACTCTACATATATTTTAATATATTTTTTAGTAATTGGCTTTGATATATCCTAAAACTTGATTATTATAACACTAACACCATATTTTCTTAGAACCACATGTATTGGAATCACCAAACAATAGTCATTGATGGGATAGATTATCTTATACTTATAATATTATTATATAATAGTATTGACTATTTTTTAAAATCAACTACTGGATTAACCTCAACCTGTAAGAGTATTTTATCTTATAATATAGTTGGATTAACCCACTTAATATTCGATATATTCCAAAAAATTATCAATCTTATTCCTTTTTGACCTTCGAGAAACTTTTCATCATACAAAAAATTTAATTCAGTTGAGGCAATGATAGTTACTATCCCTTTTTCATGCAATTATAAACTTTAAACTTGGTTGGAAATAATTTTAATTGAAAACATAGTAGTTTCTTCATAAATGTCTAATCAATATGCTTTTACATTTTCAACCTCTCTTATAAATCATCAACTACATCCAGTTAAGATTTATCTTCATTAATTAGGACTAATTCTTATAAATCCATTAATTTTGAATTTTTTAGTGAATTACAATAACCTATTATTTATTTCTTAAGATGATTCTATACATCAGTTTTCACCTCGTGATAATTGATATCTACTGAAGAAAATATTTAAATTATATTTAATCCTTATAACATGGAACAAATTTAGAATATATTTGTATTCCCTAACTTGAATGGTGGGTTTACCATGAGGAACGTCAATAAAGGCAACTCCAAAAGTTAAAAATGATCTTCCTCGAATGATCAAGGATTATTTATCACTTTCTATGTATAATACCAAGAAATTTGATGGCATGAGAAGATTTCAAACCCTCACAAATATATGATAAAAAATACTAGTTGAATATAGTAGTGATTTATCAGAAAGCATCAATGTTTCTATTATAGTATTATGGTATCTAATTATAAGATCCTTATAAACTATTATAGGAATAAAATTGTTACTAGCCCCAAAATAAATTAGGCATGTGAGTTTTCCATTACCATTAAATTTAAAAGTGTTAATGAAGTTCTCTGGATCCTTGAGTCTTTTTGGAATAGTTATCTTGATAAAAACACAAAATTCTTTAGTTAGTGAGGATATTGAAAACATTTCCTATCTTTGTTGGATTGAAATGATATTTTTCAAAAACATTTTATATAATAACATTATTTAGTGTGATTTTATAAATGTAATATAAACTCTAATCTCATGGAATATTTGAATGAACATCATAAAATACATTTCTATATTCCTATATAGCTCTCTCTTTTTAACACCCCCTATTTGAGGTAATTAACCATTTTTTATATTCTGATGTTATATAATGTTTTCATTAAGTTATAGGATTTTTTTGGAAGTTTATTTTTTTTATTTGGATGTTATATTAATGGTTTAGATTTTGAACATGGTTAGGAGAAATAATGTTAAATTTCTAAGAAATCGTTAAATAGATTTGGGAGTTACTAGCAATGTGCATACTTGAGTAATAGTTAGGAAAAACCATTCAAAGAACCATAAAATATGAATTTTTTTAGAAAAAATGTATTTTTCATGGTCAGCCCATGATTTTCTAATCATTGTGTAACTAGAAAATGGAAACATGGTAATTATATACTAGATCTTGCATAGTTACACACAGTTTTTTAAAATACGTGGCCTAACCTTGAGATGTTCATTAATATATCAAAATATTATATTTTGATTCCATTTCCCACCTAAAAATATCATTTCAATCTCATTGTACTGCACTCTAGAACTATAGTATTCCTCTTTTTGTTTTGGTCATCTCCTCTCCCTTCAAAACACATTTTTAAAGGGTCTATGTGTATTGGATCTGGGAGGGTAATGGAAAGAGAAAATTTCCCTCCTCATTTATCTATTCATTATAGATCATATCAAATTCCTTATAATGAACAGTAGATCTAATATATTATATATATATATATATCTAGGATCTTTTATTTGTTTTGATAAGATATTGACTAGATATATTAAAGTAAATTAATTTCATTCTTGAAACTAGTGGTTTTATTATGTCATTCCTTGATTTCTCAACCATTTTAAGGTAGGTGACTTATCTCTCTCCTATACTTGTTCTATTAGTTGAAGGATTTGATATTTAAATTAATTTCTCTGAAATAAAAATGAAGGAACATGTTGATTTTTTAGAACTAAATGATAAATTGGTATATTATTTCTGGTTTCAATTATTATTTATTTAAATTGGTAAACTTCTTTGTTATTACTTTATTTTATTTTAAATTGTATTTTTTATATATGAGCTAATATGTTCTTGTCCTAGTGTAATGTGTTGGATTATTTTAGTGTATTTTATACTAGGTATAATTACACACCCCATGAATAAAAACTTTGGTGTGTATGTAGATGTTGTTTTCCATGATACAGGAAAGGAGGATATTTTATATTTTTCATGTGGTGCCTCTTGAAGTGTCTATTTGAAGATTGATATTTGGAGTTATTAATTTCAATGGAGTTCCATGCAGTGCCATTATGGTTCCCATGTCATGGTTTTTATGCTTCTATATATATATATATATATGTTTAGTTATTCTCTAATATTATTGGTTTTCTATATTTTCTTTGAGTATTATTTTATACATTTCATTAATTATATATTTTGGATTGGTTGTTTTATATTTTGTCTTGATAGGTTGTGTTTGTTATAAAATTATAATCATCACCCATTATTTTAGTAATCCATGGGAATTTATTTATACCCTTTGGTGTCTTTGGGATTTCACCTAAGGTTAGTTTCAGCATGAATCCTTCCAAGATAATGGTTAGGGTTTGAATGTTACAAAAGGTATTAGTTTTGGTTGTTCTATCATATTTAGATGGTATTTAGGAGATAGGAAATGTCAAGACATGAAATTTATTGCAATAACATATATTTCAAAACTCATTATGTTGAAATTCAAGTTAACATTGTGGTTCAAATAAAAAAGGTGTTTATGAGAAACCTATAAGAGTGATGTCATCTCATCGTGTGGTTTTTGTTAGAAATTATAATCCCACTAGGATAGTGTTATTCATATTATGTTTTATTATTTATGTAAATTAGATATAATTATTTTAAATTTTTATAAATTTGCATATTTAAAGCCTTTATTTTCTTAGTGAGTGATGACTATGTAGTGTTTTTTATGATTTTAGAGAAAAGGAACCAGTTTGATGAACTAGAAACCTGATAGAGGAGGTCACATAGAATGTGGTATCACTTAATCCAAAGGTGAACCAATAGGTTTTTAGAGATTTATTCATGTAAATATATTTATAATGAAATTTAAAAAAATGAACCCTGATAATTGTATCAGTTTATGCACATTTAGAAACAGAACTGACCAGTCATTTCGGGCGATTCAGAAGCTTAAAATAAAGATGCATGGATTAATCGAATGAATTGGTTATTTTATTTCCTATAATCCCATTCTGATTTAATGGTTAAGATAAAATTATACATTATGGAGGAACATGAAATCCATTGAGGGGATTAAGTGTCGATGATAAATTCCACTATTGTATTATGTAGGAGGGATTTGAAGAGTTTTTTTTAACAAAATTATACCCACATACCTTCAAGATATCCAAAATGACATATTTATTCATTATTAAGAAACACAGTCTGTTATTGATGTAATATGTATATATGTTTATGAACACATTTCATTTATGTCTAGAAGTATCTTCTACTGCATCCTTGAAGGCATGAATATTCAGGTTTTTAATGTGATTGGGAAGTCATTCTAATACTGTTGTGCTATGTATTAATGATTATATAAATATGGTTAATCAAGTTAACATGGAAGAAAGGTATATTACTTGGAATTATATGCGCAGAATTTCTTTTGTTCCCTTGAGTATAGGTTGTTACCCTAACACTTGGTGCAAGTGGAATAGGTGAACCTATATCCAATATTTTATATAATCAAAGAATAAATCCACTATATTAGATAACTTTCCTCCACAACCCTTTATTAAGATCATATGTTTCTAATGTGGTTCATTAGAGCATAAGAAACTGTATTTTAAAAACCCCCATAGAATGTCAAAACTATAATTAGACGGATCAACTACAATGTTTTTCCCCTAATTACAGAAATCAATTGCTAGAAATAAATATCATGTGTATTGGATATCATATGATTTTATTGTGCGATCACATAAAAATAGTTCACTTCCATAAAAATGAGAAAAACAAGGTGATTCTGAGAATACACTGACTCCACTAATGCTGAAACCACAATAAGGAATAAAGGAATCAAAGGGGGTGATTAAGAAGTTGAATGGTGTAGAGAATATGATCATAATGGATCAATCAGGTCCTTCAAATGTATGTGGTAATATTCTTCTTAACTCAAATTTTATGTATGTTTTTTTGAAACTAGTGCATATGATTATTTTACTACATCACTTGTCATTAATCAATTGGGTTTTCATATGTAAATGATACCACACATGAGAGTATCCAGACACCTCACATATAGTGAGAGTGTAAGAGATTTAAATTTTCATCTTGTTCTATAAGCATCAATGGAGTCTAGTATGTTCGGTACTTTTATGTTTCAAACATGGATATCCCAGAATTAATTCTATGAATTGATTGGTTAGTTTTTTTCAAGGGTCATATTGATTGTTATATGTGATGAGTAATGTTTGTAGGTTCTGGGCACAGCGGAAGCGCGTTGGTGGGTTTGCCCAACTTTAATTTTAACGTTAAACAACGTTCAATCCGAGATCCGTCACGATATAAAACGTCGAATATTCGGAATAGAACGAATAATGAAAAGAAAAGAAGAGTCCCGGAACCCTTGAGGAGGATCATCATATGTTTATTATAATTAATTTAATTAATTCATAAGAATTAACTTGTTGTAATTCTTTCTTCGTTGATGTGTCCGATCACGATTCAGTGATCCGTCATTGCGTCGTAGAATCCAAGTGTAGGATTCCTCTAGCGGTGATCCACACGTGTGTCACATATCTCCGGACATCACCGAAGAGATCTTCGGGTGCTAGCGCGGAAGAACCTTCGCTTGCGATGTCCGCCTTCGACTGCCTTGATCCGGTGGAGGATCTTGCTCTCGTAACTTGAGGGCGTTCTTGGTGGAAAGGGAATTCTCTCTTGGCTTGAGAGTATTTCCAAATCCTTTGTGCACAACAATGGCTCCTCAAAAAATGTTGGGGTTGCGAGGATATTTATAATCAGGTTTGAGGTTAATAGAGTTATGACAATAAATAAACGTGTTACGCATTTTATTTATTTAATTAACTCTTATTGAAAACCCCCATGTCGAATTATTAATTCCTTGACATGCTTCCACGCTGATTATAATAAATATCATTTAATAAAACAATATTAAATCCTCAAAATACCAATTAGAAAAACTACATGGCGTGTAATAATTAATACATGGCGTGTACTTGTTTTCCATAAAACTACACAGTGTGTATATTTAATATACACGGCGTGTACTTTTATTTTCCATTTTTTTCTCCACCACATTTATTAGACCTTGAGTAATGACTATTTATTTCTTAAATAAATGTAACTGCATTACTCGCTAATAAATATATTATTTTATCCACAGTATATTCTCTCGAATAACTAGTGTCAAAATAAATGCGATCAGACATCCTTAAATAATTATTAAACCACAGTCGGGAATAATATTTATTTAACTTGTTAAATTAATATTTAACTGAGATACATGGACACACTTAGTGTGTGACCCTCTAGGCCTCTTTCTCAGTGGCATTAGTCTGAGCCTGCCTAAAGTCCAAGGTTAGCGTCTAGAAACACGCCAAGGCACCCATAGAGAAAGAAGTTAACACCTCAATGACGTGTCACCTCCTACAAACGCTTACCGTGTAATATAATCCCTTTGTCTCGATATCTCCAATCAAGCGGGTTGCATGCTAGTGCCATCAACCCATGTGCTTGATTATTCTTTCTTTGACTTCCCGGAATTGAACTTGCCCATACCTTACCATGGCCATGGATTTATTTAGGCTATATCAATTCCATCAAAGGGCATGAGATATCTACTTCCATTATGGAACGGAAGGGACAAATCCTTTCTCGCATTATCTATTAATGAGGTATTACTCGTGACGCACCCAACGTATCCTACCTCGCTGCGAACAGTGTGTCGTCACAGTTTTCATCAATACATCTAAGTGCGCGAGTTGTAATACCCATTAATAATAATCTTAAAGTCTAAGGATCAATACACACGTCCGTAGATAGGAACATCCAATGACACTATGAAATGTGGATTTCCTACTGGCGGGTCTCGTTCTCATAATATCCTCCTGGATATTACCAAGGGCACACACCATGAGAAGGTGCCTCAAAGTTTTATGAGTCCTCACCCCTAATGACCTGTATTATTTGTGTCCCTCAAATAATATCATCCGGCCATAGAACATACATTCAAGAACTGTGTTATGGCACTTTCGGGTTCTCATCATAGCAGGGATCCGCTACGACCCTTTAATGCAACAGCTGTCCTTAGGACATTATCACATGACATGTCACGCAGAAGAACAATCAAGATGTGATAATGCTTTTATTTAATGAATAAAGTACAAAGTTGTTGGTTCTAGACCACCAACTCCAACAGACTTCCACTTGGACTAGAGCCAACTGCTAACAACCTTTAACCCGCTAGCTCTCACATGATATTCATGCTTTTGCTGAGATATGCCTTTAGTCATGGGGTCCACCACGTTCTCTTCCGTGGACACTCTGCTCACTGCAACTTCACCCCTTTGATAGAAATACCTCAAGAGGTGATACTTCCGGAGTATGTGCTTTTTCCATTGATGTGACCTTGGTTCTTTTCCAAGAGACACCACTGCAGTATTATCACAATACAATGTAATGGGATCTTTACTACTAGGCACCACATCAAGCTCCTGGACAAAGTTCCGAATCCAAACGGCTTCTTTGGCTGTATCAGAAGTCGCTATATACTCGGACTCCGCTGTAGAATCGGCGACAACTGGATGCTTTGAACTCTTCCAGCTCACAACTCCTCCATTGAGACAGAAAACATATCCAGATTGTGACTTCAGATCATTCAGATCTGTTTGAAAACCAGCATCAGCATACCCTCTGATGACAAGCTCCTCGTATCCTCCATACACCAGGAACATATCCTTAGTTCTTCTCAGATACTTAAGGATAGTCTTAACAGTAGTCCAATGCTGTTCTCCTGGATATTTTTGATATCTGCCTACCATGCTCACTACATAGGCAACATCAAGCCTGGTACATAACATGGCATACATGATGGATCCTATAGCCGAAGCGTATGGGATCTTGCTCATCCTATCTTTCTCCTGTTGTGTCTGGGGACACATTTTCTTAGAAAGATATAAGCCATGTGACACTGGAACCAATCCCCTCTTGGATTTTTCCATACTAAATATCTTTAGTATCTGGTCAATGTATGTACCCTGACTTAGTCCAAGTAGCCTCTTGGATCTATCACGAATGATCTTGATCCCTAGAATGTATGATGCTTCTCCTAAGTCATTCATGGAGAAACACTTGTTCAACCAGTCCTTAACTGACTGTAAGGCTGGTACGTCGTTTCCAATAAGCAATATGTCATCAACATATACCACTAGGATGACGACCGCATTCCCATTAAACTGCTTATAAACACACGGATCACATTCGTTCTTAATGAAACCAAATTCCTTTATGGCTTCATCAAATCAAATGTTCCATGACCTGGATGCTTGCTTCAATCCATAAATGGATTTATGCAACTTGCAAACCCGTTTGGCTTCACCTAGTGTCACAAACCCTTCTGGTTGTGTCATATAGACATCTTCCTGAAGGTTTCCATTAAGGAATGATGTTTTGACATCCATCTTCCAAATCTCGTAGTCATGGTAAGCTGCTATGGCAAGTATGATTCTTATGGATTTAAACATGGCAACTGGCGAGAAGGTTTCATCATAGTCAATTCCTTGACGTTGTCTGAATCCTTTAGCCACTAGCCTTGCTTTATAGGTGCTAACTTGACCTTCCATGTCCAGCTTTCTTTTGAATACCCATTTGCATCCAACAGGCTTTACATCAACTGGCTCATCGACCAGAACCCAAACTTGGTTCTGATACATGGAATCCATCTCAGAATTCATAGCTTCTAGCCATCTTGTAGCTTCTGAGCTTTCTACTGCTTCCTTGTAGGAGAGAGTTTCATCATTGTCCAACAATAATGATTCACCATCCTCAGTGACTAGGAAACCAAATCTCTATGGTTACCTTACCTCTCTTGAGCTCCTATGCAGTACTTGTGTTTCTGGAACCTCTTCCACGGGGACCTATGGAACTTGTTCCTGTACCAACTCCTGTGTATCTTGAGCATCAACTTCGTCGAAGTCAATCTTGCTCCCACTATCCTTCTTGAGTATGTGCTCCCTCTCAAGAAAAACGGCTTGTCTGGCGACAATCACTTTCTTGTCTTGGGGGTTATATAGGTAATATCCTTTCGTTTCCTTGGGATATCCTATAAAGATACACTTCGTGCCCCAGGGTGCTAGTTTTTTTCCTGAGAAGGCCTTAACAAATGCCTCGCATCCCCATACACGTGTGTGCGACAAAGTGGGTTTCCTTCCATTCCATAACTCGGATGGAATTCCATTTTCCGCCTTAGTTGGTACTCGGTTTAATGTGTATGCTGTAGTTTGTAATGCATATCCCCAAAAGGATAATGGAAGATCCGCATGAATCATCATCGACCTCACCATGTCTAACAAGGTGCGGTTCCTCCTTTCACTAACACCATTCCACTGTGGTGTATAAGGAGGAGTGAGCTGAGATAGAATCCCAGACTCCCGTAGAAGATCGATGAACTCTTGGTTCAGATATTCTCCACCTCGATCCGATCGAAGCTTCTTTATCTTCTTACCAAGTTTATTCTCTACTTCATTCTTGAATTCCTTAAATTTCTATAAGGACTCTGACTTATACCTCATTAAGTAGACATATCCATATCTACTCAAATCATCAGTAAAAGTAATAAAGTAAGAATATCCACCTCTAGCTTCTACTGGAAATGGTCCACACGCATCTGTGTGTACCAATCCTAGAAGCTCTATGGCCCTTTCACCTTGTCCACTAAAAGGTGGCTTGGTCATTTTTCCTTGTAAACAAGCATGACATATATCAAGTGGTTTTAGCTTAGTAGAGTCTAAATAGCCATCTTGGCAGAGCTTTGTCAAGTGCTTCTCGTTCACATGACCAAGGCGGTGATGCCATAACTGGGTGATGTATGAGTCATGTGAGTTTGTTTCGTTATCGATTGCCAACACTTGGTTTTATTAATTTAATACATACAAACCATTATTCAAATGTGCCATACCATAACATACGTTGTTCTTATAAAAGAGATAACCCTTATTTCCAAACTTGAAAATAAATCCATCCATATCCAAACAAGATACAGAAATTATGTTCTTGGTAACACTAGGCACAAAATAACAGTTTTGTAAAACCAAAATCATGCCAGTTGGCAATGAGAGGTGATAGTCGCCAATAGCCAACGTAGCTGGCCTTGTGCCATTGGCAGCTCGAAGATCCACCTCTCCTCTGGCGATCTTTCTAAATCTACTTGGGTCCTGCATTTGAATACAGATGTGAGCCCCACAAGCTGTATCTAATACCCAATGTGTAGAAATAGAAAGATTTCACTTGATAACGAATGCACCTTTAGCGTCCCCACGCTTCTGGGTGCAGTTCCTCTTCCAGTGGCCCTGCTTGCCACATGCAAAACACACTGCTTCCCGTTCCTTTCCCTGCCTCTGGATCTTCCCCTTCATGGAGGTACGGTGCTTGGGGGCTTCAGACCGTTTATAAGTCTTTGGCCCCTTTGCCTTGTCCTTCCTTTTCTTGTTCACCATAAGGACCGCAGGTTTGTCACGCCCCATGTCCTTATCTACCTCGCGAATCAAGGTCAGAAGCTCCGATAGACTCTTCTCATTGCTGCTCATGTTATAGTTGACAATGAAGCTAGAGAAGGTCTTGGGCAATGATTATAGGATGAGATCTGTACGCAACTCATCTGGGAATTTAATCCCTAAGATGTCCAAGCGTTCAATGTAGCCAATAAGCTTGACCACATGAGGCCCAGCTGGCACAGACTCTCCAAGCTTCGTGGTAAACAAAGCATTGGAGATCTCATACCTCTCCTGTCTCGCCTTCTCTTGGTAGAGATCTTTAAGGTGAGACATCATGCTATACACATCCATGTTTTCATGTTGCTTCAAGAGCTCATTAGACATGGCCGATAGCATGAAACACTGGACATCTGTGGCATCATCCATGTGTTTCATGTAGAGAGATAATTCCTCATCACTAGCCTCTTTCCCAGGCGCAACTGGAATAGGCTCTTCCAACACATATAATTTCCTTTCGTGGCGAAGGACGACGCGTAAACGCCTCTGCCACTCTTGGAAATTGGTGTCGGTGAGAAGGTTTTCTTTTTCGAGTATGGTGCACAATGATATGTTTGAAGTCATTTTCTTGCCGTTTCTACAATTTAAGATGAGCAAAGGTTTAGTACTTTATTATAAAAATTGAGACAAATAAATAAATTAATACTTATTAGTCTCCCAATATTTTATCGAAATCCAATAGCCCTCACCATTGACTTTGGAATATTATATTGCATGAATATTCTAGTGGCAAGGATCCATATTGCCCTTCACATTACCCCAACTAGGGTTGGTCAAGCAACTTGAAGGGTTTTAGGTAGGCATTCCAAATGCCAACTGCATTAACTCGCAGTTCCTTGATCCGCTGAGTGGACTCCCCAATCCTAAAATCCTTTTTGGATTTCCTCAACATTTGCCTCTTGGTCACACCAAGTCCTGCTGTGGCAGTCAACCCTTGATGCGAACCAAGTCAAGTCAACCCAAAACCTTGAATTAGAATTCCCCGATAATTGAAAGCACCCCAACTAGGGTTGGTCAAGCACTTTGAACTATGGTTCGATTCTAACCAAGATTATGGAAGGCTATGCCGACTTAATATTTATTTTGAGGGATTTTATCCATATACGTAAATTTCCATTTTATTATCTTTGATTACATGCTTGTTAATATTAAGTGGGATATACTTAAGTGATTAACCATGTCTAAGATAATATTTATGTATAAGCCAATTTTATTTTAGTTCCATCTTGCATGCTCGTTTAATTCATTAATTGTGTGATCGTGACAACACACCCACAATAAATAAACCATGCAACCGATAGAAATAAAATAAATGGTATGATCATGAGCTTTTCTATTGGTTAGTTTATCTAGGTGTTGATAAACTAACCCAAGACCTAGGGGAGAAACACCTTGAACCTTTCGGGTTCGTGTTTACAGCTTTCCACCTGTCCACATTTGTATCTCCTTGGATTGGTTTCATCTTGGCTCCTGACTTGAGCCGCCTCCACTAGCTTGGGAGCTCCATCAATTACATATGCATTTATCTCACACGCAGGTGAGGGGAAAAAGGGGTTTTTACATAAAAGAATCCTTGGGCGCGCATGCCCTACATATTAATGAGGAGATGGCTCGTAGACCAACAAATTTAATTTAAATAAATAAATTCAAAGAAACCATTCACATACAAAGGTCTCGGTCTAGCTCATGATCATCCATACATGCAACGATATTTACGCATAAATAAAACTAGCATTCAATTCTTTAATCGTTCTTGTTTAAGATAAATCACGCTCGAATCAATTAATTATCTTTAATTAATAAATCCTTTTATCTTAAATCCCTTTTCTGAATTTCCTTGAGATTCTCATCCATCATAATTTTAAACAAATAAATTCATTTAAAATTATCCTTGTACACAACTTGTACCTTGGAGGAAACCCGGAGAATTCCCATTTATTACGCAGATGTTAAATTAAACACATATATATAAAACACCTATCACGTGTTGTGCCTCAGCTTTACGCCTGCACCATGGTACGCGTCTCAAGGGTTTGTATAATATAATAATAAATTTTAATAAATCTGCATAATTTGGGTGAGTACACGACGTGTAGTTCCGACTACACGGCGTGTAATTTTTCTTCACCGTCCATCCGAAGTACACGCCCGGGGATAGGGCGTGTTAATGTACTTCAGAAATTTTCGGAGTACACGGCGTGTACAGTGGGACACATGCCGTGTAGTTTCCGCATTACACGGTTTCCAGCCGGGCATGCTATGTATAGAGTACACGACCCAACCCTAACCCGAAGGGACTACACGCCGTGTTCATTGGACCACACAGTATGTATTTCGGAAACTGTGTGCCACCTGTTTCTGGTCAACACACGGTGTCTTAAATTCTTAGAAAGAATCCAATACACGGCCTGATTTGGCGGATCAGTCAATGCATTGAACCTAGACTACACAGTGTGTACTTCCGAATACACGCCGTGTATTCTGGTGTTATATGGCCAGAAACATTTGGCTCCTCCGGATGAGTTCCTCTATTTTATTTTAATCAAAATTAAAAGAAAAATCCGTTTCTGTGAGGTGAACGAGAAATGAGATAGGAGGAACAGATCTCGATATTCAGATTTCTAGAACGATTAAACATGAATTGAAATAACTAAATTATTAAATGCTTAAATCACCAACAAAAAAACTAAATAATTATAACCAACGATATGACCCTCTGATACCACTTGTAGGTTCCGGGCGCAGCGGAAGCGCGTTGGTGGGTTTTCCCAACTTTAATTTTAACGTTAAACAACGTTCAATCCAAGATCCGTCATGATATAAAACGCCGAATCTTTGGAATAGAATGAAGAACGAAAAGAAAAGAAGAGTCCCAGAACCCTTGAGGAGGATCATCATATGTTGATTATAATTAATTTAATTAATGAATAAGAATTACCTTGTTGGAATTATTTCTTCGTTGATGTGTCCAGTCACGATTCGGTGATCTGTCGTTGCGTCGTAGAATCCAAGTGTAGGATTCCTCTAGCGGTGATCCACACGTGTGTCACGTATCTCCGGACATCACCGAAGAGATCTCTGGGTGCTAGCGCGGAAGAACCTTCGCTTGCGATGTCCGCCTTCGACCGCCTTGATCCGGTGGAGGATCTTGCTCTCGTAACTTGAGGGCGTTCTTGGTGGAAATGGAATTCTCTCTTGGCTTGAGAGTATTTCCAAATCCGTTGTGCACAACAATGGCTCTTCAAAAAATGTTGGGGTTGCGAGGATATTTATAATCAGGTTTGAGGTTAATAGAGTTATGACAATAAATAAACGCGTTACACGTTTTATTTATTTCATTGACTCTTATTGAAAATCCCCATGTCGAATTATTAATTCCTTGACATGTGCCCACGCTGATTATAATAAATATCATTTAATAAAACAATATTAAATCCTAAAAATCCCAATTGGAAAAACTACACGGCGTGTAATAATTAATACACGGCGTGTACTTGTTTTCCATAAAACTACACAGCGTGTATATTTAATATACACGGCGTGTACTTTTATTTTCCATTTTTTTCTCCACCACATTTATTAGACCTTGAGTAATGACTATTTATTTCTTAAATAAATGTAACTGCATTACTCGCTAATAAATATATTATTTTATCCATAGTATATTCTCTCGAATAACTAGTGTCAAAATAAATGCGATCATACATCCTTAAATAATTATTAAACCACAGTCGGGAATAATATTTATTTAACTTGTTAAATTAATATTTAACTGAGATACATGGACACACTTAGTGTGTGACCCTCTAGGCCTCTTTCTCAGTGGCATTAGGCTGAGCCTGCCTAAAGTCCAAGGTTAGCGTCTAGCAACACGCCAAGGCACCCATAGAGAAAGAAGTTAACGCCGCAATGATGTGTCACCTCCTACGAACGCTTACCGTGTAATATAATCCCTTTGTCTCGAAATCTCCAATCAAGCGGGTTGCATGCTAGTGCCATCAACCCATGTGCTTGATTATTCTTTCTTTGACTTCCCGGAATTGAACTTGACCATACCTTACCATGGCCATGGATTTATTTAGGCTATATCAATTCCATCAAAGGGCCTGAGATATCTACTTCCGTTATGGAACGGAAGGGACAAATCCTTTCTCGCATTATCTATTAATGCGGTATTACTCATGACGCACCCAACGTATCCCCTACCTCGCTGCGAACAGTGTGTCATCACAGTTTTCGTCAATACATCTAAGTGCGCAAGTTGTAATACCCATTAATAATAATCTTAAAGTTTAAGGATCAATACACACGTCCGTAGATAGGAACATCCAATGACACTATGAAATGTGGATTTCCTACTGGCGGGTCTCGTTCTCATAATATCCTCCTGGATATTACCAAGGGCGCACACCATGAGAAAGTGCCTCAAAGTTTTATGAGTCCTCACCCCTAATGACCTGTATTATTTGTGTCCCTCAAATAATATCATCCGACCATAGAACATACATTCAAGAATAGTGTTATGGCACTTTCGGGTTCTCATCATAGCAGGGATCCGCTACGACCCTTTAATGCAACAACTGTCCTTAGGACATTATCACATGACATGTCACGCAGAAGAACAATAAAGATGTGATAAGGCTTTTATTTAATGAGTAAAGTACAAAGTAGTTGGTTCTAGACCACCAACTCCAACAATGTTTACATATCATGATGAAATGACACATCTCCTTAAAGGATACTATGATTTGGAGGATATAAATTATGTATCATTGACACCAATGGTTGGAACTATTTATAATCAATTAATAGTAGTCACTTTTTGGACTAATGATATAATTCAGGCCAAAAATCATCTAACTAAAATGGATTTGTTTCCAGATGATTTTCTTGAAAAATTTTCTAGTTTTCCACCTAAAAGTGGTGTAGAATTTTCACTTAAACTTCTTCTAGGAACAAATCCCATTTCACTTCCAACATATATAATGGCAGCAACAAAATTAATGTAATTCAATATCCAATTGGAATAATTTTAAAGTAAAGGTTTCATAAGACCATGTATATTACATTAGCCTACACCTAATACTTTTTTCAAGAAAGAAGATGGTTCGTTACGACTCTTTGTGGATTATCATTAATTGAATCATCTTATGAAAAAAAAGTAAATATCTAATTCTATGAATTTATGATCTTTTATATCAATTTAAATTATCATAATGGCTCCCTAATATTGATCTTTGGTATAGATATTAGAAAATTTGGGTTAGAAATTAGGATACTCTAATAACATTTTTCTAGAGTAGTTATAGTCCTTAGGAAAATCTCTTCATGACATTTGGTTTAAGAAATGCACCATCAATTTTCATAGTATTGATGAATAATATATTTTAGGGGTACCTAAACTCATTAATTGTGGAAATTTTGGATTATATTATGTTATATTCTCAAACTCAACAAGACCATGAATTTCAAGTTGAGATCATGTTGAGCATTTTGCAAGAGCACTGCTCCAATGAAAAATTCATAAAATGATATTTCTGGATATAAGAAGTTTATTTACTTAGATATGTCTTTTAGGAGAAAGGAATATTAGTTTATACAAAAAATATGGATCTTTTCATATCTTGGTATCCACTACAGAACATATTTAAGATATGTAGATTTCGAGGGTTATCATGTTAGTATCATTACAGTTTTTTAGAATTATCACTTATCATGTAACCGATGAATGTTCCCAGGAGAAAGGGAACTCCATTCCACTTGATTAATGATATTTAGAAATTCTTTTTTTTATATCAAGGTGAGGCTCACTATGCAACCAATTATTTCCTGTCATGAATGTGGGAAAATGTATGCGGTCATTTGGGACACATTTGGATTTGTACATGAATATATTCTCTTGTAAAGAGATAATTTCATTCTTATAGATCATTAAATTGGAAAATTCATGAAAATAATTATTTGACCTATCACTTGTAATTGGTGGTGGTGTTCCATGGTTTTAAAACAAGGAGTCATTATCTCTCTGGAAAGAGTTCTTTGTGTTCATAGAACATAAATGCTTGATATAAATCCTTTCACAAAGAGATCTAAAACTGTTCCAAAGATGAACGATAAAATATCAATTGATGTTTGAATTTGACATCATTTATGCATTGAAAAAGGGATTTTTTTTGGTAGATTCATTAAGCTAAAATTCATTTTATTGATTATCCAATGAGGCTTCTGGTCAATGAAAATCTATTAGACTGATTATAGATAAGAATTTGGATTACTCTGAATAGAATGTGGTTGTTTTCATCATTCTATTGATTTGTATACCTGATTTTCTAAACCATGATAAGGATTATCAAAGATAGAATACTTATTATTTAATAATTACATCAAAACATAATGGGAGTAAGACCATTAATGAATAGAAATATGATTCAAATTCAGTATTTATTTTTTATAATCGAATAGTTATTCCACCTTCTTGTCAAGAACAACTTTTTTTTCTTATCCTTTTTCTAAGTGGCTAATTCATATAGGAATACAATATATTTACCAATAATTGGGGATCCATTTTTGGATGTCTGGTATGAAATGGAATGTGATTGATTATGTTACCAAAATCATAACCTATCAACACATAAAGGATGAGAATCAACAACTAGATGAAATGATGAAATATTTCCCCATACCTCTCTAGAAATGGGAGAATATAGTTATATACTTCTCCTTGCATTTAAAAAGAAATATTTGGAATCATGATTTAATCTGGGTTCTTATAGACTACCTCACAGAGTCATCCCATATCATTCTATTCTGTTATTCCATTATAATAGACGGATTAATAAAACTCTACATTTTGAAAGTGGTAAAATTATAAGTAATACCAGTTTCAACCATCATTGGATGAGATCCTTTTTTTACCTATCAAATTTGATAATAACATTAAGAACAAATGTCTATCTAATTGTCCATGGGTGTAGAATATTATCCAAAAATGGATGGGGTAAATAGAATGAATTATTAAGACATTAGAAGAAATGGTAGGAGTTTATGTGATGGGTTTAAATGGATAATTATAGGATAATTTTCCCTTAGTGGAGTTTTTATATGAAAATAGTCATCAATCAATGATACAAATGACTCTATTCAAGGAATTTTATAGACATCATTGTCACTCTCCACTTTTTGGGTATATACCAGGGATAATTCACTGTTGGGGCCTAGCCTTGTTCATGAAATGACTATTAAAATTCAGATTATTTTAAAAATAATTGATTCATCCCAAATAAGATAGAAAAATTAGGCTGATAATAATCATATACATTTATCATTGGATGTTTGTGATCATGTGTTTTTGAAAGACTCTATATTAGGAAAATCGAAGATGGGGAACACAAAGAATGTTTTCTCCCCATTATATTGGACCTTTTAAGATCATTGAATGAATTGGTAATATTTATTATTGGTTGGATTTACCACCATGGTTCATTTTAGTTTGTAATGTCTTTCATGTATCTCAATTGATGAAATAAAAACCCAATCCTAGCGATGTAATTTCATGGGGTCATGTTGATCTTGAATAAGGAGATACATTTACTCATGGCTCTATTCATATCTTGGAAATACAAGATAATATATTTTGTGGAAAACATTTTCTTTTAAATTGAGTGTTATGGAACCATGGTAGAATTAATAAAGGTGCATGGGAATAAGTAAAAGGGATGTTGAATCAATGGTGAAAAATTATTTTAAGAACCAGTAATCTCCAGATTTTTAGGGATGAAAATATTAATGGTGGGGAGAATATAACAGCCCTGATTTGTGGTACTTCACCCCTTTTAATGTATTTATATGTTATATAATTTTTTTGATTAGTTTTAGGAGTTTATAAATGGTTTTGGTGTGTTTTGGAAAAAAATTTAAGGGTGCACAATTTTAGCATAGTTAGGGGAAACCATGAAATTTCCCCTGGAAACCATGAAAGTGAATTTGAGAGTTACTAGGATGCAATGTGGTTGGTGCATGATTTGTCAAATCTATGTACAAAACCATAAAATAGGATAGGTTTTGAGATATAGGAATTTATAATGGTTTGCACATGCTTTTACCAACCATGTGACCACCTAAAAATTGTCCATTTCCACTCACATGGTTTTCATATGGTTTGCTAAACAGTGAGGCATGACCATGTGACATGGATTAATACATATAAAAATTGGATTTTTATTACATTTTCTCAACCGAAAATAATAATTTATCTCTTATTGTCCTAGGATATCAAACATGATAATTCCTATCAGAATTATTAGTGTATCCTCTTCCCATAGAGTCCATTTCAAATGGATGAAAGTGTATTGAATCTCGGAGATTCATGTTACTATCCCATTTCTCTCATTGTTTCTATCTTATTTTTAGACCCTCTTTTTATTTGTAATGGAATGTTAGATCTGATCTGTTATGGATAGATCAATGATATTTGATGTGTTTTGAATAGACCTTGATTGGATCTATTGAAAGAAAGTACTTTTGAGCTCAGTTCTAGATATTTTTTTATGTCGTTATTTGTTTTCATCAATCATTGCGAGGTAGGTGGCTTCACTCTCTCCTCCATTTTTCTAGAACGTCATGGGTTTCATATTTAAATTAATTACTTTGAAATCTCAAAGGAAACACATTATTATTTGTTTTTGTAAAAACATTTGTTTGATAATTTGAAAATCTTGTAATTTTAATAGATTTTGGAAAGACCATTTGATTTGCGGTTTTTGAAATTATTTTTTTAGTTCATGAAGATAAATATGTTCAATTAACTATTTTAAAAGTGAATAATTGATATATGTGAAAATAATTGATATATAAAATTGTAATACAAGAGTTATGTGTGTATATTATTGCACTATACACACCCTTAACATTATGGAATTTAAATGAGGTGTCATACTAGAGGAACCTAGAGATTAGTAACCTATTGATGCCTTGGTGGATTCATGAGTAACCTCTAATGAGTATAGGACTATCACCTGACATACCTATGTGAATGAGAAAGAGGATGTGGTTTGGGAATTCTAAGTGGAACTAAATGATAAAATAATATTTTTATTTATTTTCAATTTAAATGTATTTAAATTATTGAACTTTTTTTCATTCCTTTATTTTGTTTTAAATTGAATTTTTTGAACTATGAGATAACATGTTCTTGTCCAAGTATCATGTCTGGGATTATTTTAGTGGAATTAAAATTAGGTGTGATTACTCACCCACTGAATATGTAAATTGGTTCCATTGAAGAAGTAATCATCTATGATACTTGGAGGGGGAGATTTTATATTTCTCTAGTGGTTACAGTTGATGTCACAATTTGTATTCAGAGCTTTGGAGTTGGTTATTCCCTAATATTCTGGAGAAAATTTACCATAGCGTATGTTTCCTATTTTATTTTTTATGTATTATTGTTCAATATATTGGTTCTTATGTACTCTGTTATTGTTGTTTTTTATTTCATTTTAGTTGTATTATATACATTTCATGCATCATATCATTCAGATCTCCTCATAAAGAAATTCATAATCCTTCTCAACAATTGTTTAGAGTTTGGTTTGTAGTTCCATGGTTTTCAATGTATGGTAGAATATCCAATTGAATTTATTGAAAATATCCCCTCATGAATTTAATGAGTTTCCTTCTTATCATAGAAACCAAGTCCTTTGTTTCACCTTATTATATTATGGAATACATATCATCCATATCCTATAATCACTCACTTGGTTGAGAGCAAAAAACTAGAAAATGATTAAAAACACCTTTATGATTGCATAATTATCATTTAATAACAATTTATTAAAAAATAGAGAGTATTTAATATTATAATAAATAAAATCATGATTCATTTCATTATATTACAATTTTTCATGAGGGTTTTTCAGAAACATTAATAAATTGTATTTCCTCGAGCCTTGGTGGTCTATAATAATTCTATATAATATTCTCATAAAAATATTGTTCTCCTTACTTATGATGTATTATTTCTAGGTTTTACTTATCTATATCTATTGTTTTCTTATCCTTTATTATGTGCAAGCATTTTTTTTATTTTATGAATTGGAGGGAGTAGGATGAAACTCAATCTCGTAATGTACATTTACCTGAAAAATACCTCAATTAAACATATAATCACTAGGTGATAAAGGAAGAATTAAAATTTTTAATATGTAAGAATTATATATCCAATGTAATTCATGTTTTTTTATTTTCTATGTGTACTATAAATCTAAAAATTCAATACACTATCATACTCATCAAAGATTCCAAGCATGATTTATGATAAACTATGTACTATGTAAATATAGCCACCCTTGAAGGACACAGTGTCCTACCACACATTAAATGAGAGTTATCCCATGTCATCATTACAATTAAGGAGAATTTAATCCAAAATTCAAATTTAATGGTTTGGATTTTATAATGAAAAGTTTCTAGGTGTTCTATTGAAGAGTGTATGAAAATATAAAATTCCTAAAAATTTGATAATCATGTAAGAATGGTAAATGAGATGTCACATGATTTTTAGGAATAAAATAAATGGATATTTACTGATTTAATTAATATTGTGAAGGATATAGAAAATGTTTTTGACATTAGATGTAATACTTGATAATACAGTTATTGAATGAATTCGTGATTCTTATAGTATTGTTATGGATTCATCACCCTCAAATAAATCTTGATGAAATGAAAAAGGTAGTGATATTTAAGCATGAATTTCCTCTATTTAACCATCATCTCGAGCTTTATAAGAATAATTTTTAGCACCACACATGCATGGTTCTCACCTTGATAAAAATAATAACTACTATGTATGCATAAATATATCTTGTATAATCATCATTGAGAAAACCATAAGAATCATAAAAGACTATGTAGTGATGATTCTTGTTTGTGTGTCCATGAAATAAACTTGTGTATGCATACTTTTCCAAATATTAACTCAAATATTTATCTTAAGTAACCATAATTGATGCTGCATACATATCATGACATTGTGAGTACCACACATTATCATAGAAATTTTTTCTGTGAGATGTCCTCCTATCAAAAATGGGGAGGCAGACTGCACCGTGGATAATTATCATCGGGTGTTTTAGTCACCATGGAATATTTATAAACAGAAGGGAGTGCTAAAATAGAATTCATTCTTTTTGACAATGTGTTGAAATGGTCAGGTGGTAAATTTATTCAATTTGAGGCTTTAGGATACTGGATTGACATTATTGTATCCAAACAAAGTATTCCAATGGATCATAATATATAAAATATTTTGATGAAGAATAAAAAAAAGAGAATAATTTTTATGAAGTGAAGATTGCATGTATATTTTAATCCTTAAGATAGAATGATACATTCAAAAAATTAAAAGAAGAAAAGATCTAATAGTATTAACTAATCCAAAGGAGAAGGAAGTTGTGGATTTTCAAAAAGAGACATTATTTAGAGTTGGGATGTCACGACCCATCCTCGGGGCCCGTGCCGTGACTACCCCAAGCCCGCCCTCCATAGGCCAGGGGCCGGCGACTAGCACCAAAGGCGTAAATCTCGATAAAAAGGGAAGGCATTGACTTTATAAAAGAAAACAAACACCACAGAGTACGTAAACTGAATTAAACACTATGTAAACTGAAAACATAAGTAACTGCTGAAAAGTAAATGGGTCAGAATACAAAGCCAACTAAAGGTGCAGTACAACTGAAAAAAAGTATAGCAACTGAAAAGTAAAGCAGCAACGCCGAGCTGTCCACTGGAAATCCCACCTGAAGGGTGGGTACAAATAGTCTCCTCAGCTCCTCGGGTCCAACCGTCTGATCCGTGTACGTCCCGCCCAGTGGTCCACCTCCAGGTACCGACTTGCTCCACAAGCCTCAACCACGATCAGCGTTGTCCATCGTCTGCATCCAACACAACATAGTGCGGGCATAGCCCATGCAGGGTGAGTATACGCTACTCAGTAGGGACCCCATGACCCCCGAAGGTCTCCCAGAATCCACGAAGGATAAACCACAAAGGAAAGACACAATCACGAAGTAACAACCTACTCTACTTAGGTATATTCCCATACATATACCTAAGTCATCAAATCCAGTTCTGCTCCAACTCACGATCTCTAGCACAATCCAGTCCACTCAAGAAATTAAAACTTAATCCACACAGGAAAGTATGACCCAATCCACACAGGAAATCATAAACCAATCCACATAGGATATCAAGTCAATCAAATTGAAGATAATGATTGAAAGTCAAGACTCATCTCACACAGGTAACCATTTATGAAGAGGGGTGGAGATGATTAGATGTAGCCTCTGAATCATCTCCTCTGCCGAACCCACATAGGATCCAAGTTTAGTAGTCCTTGCTGTCGAACCCACGGAGGATCCAAGTATAGTAGTCATCGTCGTCAAACCCACGGAGGATCCTAGCATGGTAGTCGAACCCACGGAGGATCCCAGTACAATAGTCGTCCTCGTCGAACCCACAGAGGATCCCAGTACGGTAGTCCTCCTCGTCGAACCCACAAAGGATCCCAGTACGGTAGTCTTCCTCGTCGAACACACAGAGGATCCCAGTACGGTATTCGTCCTCGTCAAACCCACAGAGGATCCCAGTACGGTAGTCGTTCTCGTCGAACCCACAGAGGATCCCAGTACAGTCGTTCTCGTCATCGCAGTCGCAGCCAGTTCTAGGGTTCCCGCACACAGCACGCTCGTTTCGGGAGGGTCCGCTCCACAAGCCAAGGGGTCGATACATCAACTTTCACGTAGACCAGTTTTGATGTATCACAAAGTTCTGTCACGTCTATAGGAACTCAACGCGACAGACGTCGCATCAACCAGACGCCCAGTCTGAGTGTTATTGGCTTTTTCGTTCCAGGGGCCCGGTTGGTTTTTAAGTAAAACCAACCCAACAATAATCCAAATGCATCCAAAACTCGAGTGTAGTGAGCAAAAAGTACCGTCTCACTAATAGGAATCCAACAAAGTTTACGGCACGTCAATCGGACGTCCGAAGCCCAAGTTATAAGTGTTTCCGCTCCGAGGGCCCGGTTGGTTTCGTGTTCGAACCAACTTGGATGAAACCAAAGTTCTCTGAAACCTTGAGTGTAATATATCTAAATGACCTTCTCGATCCAAGGATTGCATCGCAACTGACGGTGTGCCAATCGGAGGCTCGTAGCCCAAGTTATGAGCTTTTGAACGTAGTTGTCCGATTTTAGGGGGTTTTGGGCCCGGACCGACCCGGCCCGAGACCCCCTGGGTCGGCTCGAACCGGGTCGACCCGACCCAGGTCCGGGTCCAGCCCACTTGGGCGCAGCCCGACCCAGTGGCACGGACTAGCCCAACAGGTACAGCCCGTCCCAGCGGGCGCCCCGGCCCAGCGCGAGCGGCCCGGCACGGCTAGGCGCTTGGTCCGTGATCGAGCGGCGTGAAAGGGGGGCACTGCCCCCTCGCTTTGTAACTGTGTCCCCCATGTGGGGGACTGACCTGTCTTCCACCGAGGGTTTCGACCCACAGAATTTCAAACAGCCGGCCCAGTTGGCTGACCGGTGTGTCGCGGCGGGACCCCCTTCGCAGGTCCCGCCTTCCAAGCATCGGTGGTCGGTTTATCTAGCCACCTCCAGGCCTTCTGCCGCGGCCAAAGGGTCGCGGATCTTGATGCTCTGGTGTCCGAGGTGTCCGGACACCCACTATTGGGGGCCACCGCGGCCTTAGGCCGCGACCCTTTTCCGTTCGGCGCGGCGCGACGGCGGCGCGCCCCTCCGCCGTGGCCCGCCTCGTCCGCGGACCTTCTTGAAGCTCCAGCGCGGTGCGACGGCACCGCGCCCCTCCACCGCGCCCCGACCTTGGCCGCAGGTTCTTCGGCTTCGGCACGGCGCGACGGCGCCTTGCTTCTTCACTGAAGCCCGCTCTGGTTGTGGTTCCCTCATTCTTGTGCGGTACGACGGCACCGCGTTGCCTCCGTTCCAATCCACAACAAGACACAACAACAAAGGGGAGGAGGGTCGGTCGTGTTTGTGCGGTCCGGCCCCCTCCCGTTAATTTGATAACATGTGTCCAAGAAATAAGTAAGAGTGTCAATTGATAATTCTTGAACAATGAAAAACCCCTACCTCGATTCATGGAGATTGATCGCTTGATGAAGAAGGGGAAAGTCCCGCTGTTCCGTAGTCATTGTCTCGAGATGACGGCGTCGCTTCGTCAAGCTTCGAGAAGAAGAGAGTCGAGGTAGGCACCGGCGTTCTTCGCGATCTTCAACATAGAAGATGAAGATCTTCAAGGCTTTGTGACCCGGACCCGGGTCTGGTCGACCCAGAATCGGGTCTGGTCGACCCAGACTCGGGTCTGGTCGACCCGGTTCGGGCTGACCCAGGGGGTCTCGGGCCGGGTTGGTCCGGGCCCAAAACCCCCTAAAATTGGACAGCTACGTTCAAAGGCTCATAACATGGGATACGAGCCTCTGATTGGCGCACCGTTAGTTGATCTGTGATCCTTGGATCGAGAAGGTAGTTTCGGTATATTAAACTCAAGGTTTTAGAGAAATTTGGGTTCGTCCGGGTTGGTTCGAACACGAAACCAACCGGGCCCTCTGAGCGGAAACGCTTATAACTTGAGATCCGGACGTCCGATTGACGTGACGTCAAATTTGTTGGATTCCTATTAGTGATACGGTCCTTTTGGATTAATCTGCTTGAGGTTTGGATGCAGTTGGAGTATGGTCGGGCTGGTTTGACTTAAAAATCAACCGGGCCCCTAGAACGAAAAAGCCAATAACACTCAGACCGGGCGTCCAGTTGACGCACTGTCTGTCGCATTGAGTTCCTATAGATGTGGCGGAACTTTGCAATACATCAACTCTGGTCTACATGATAGTTGATGTATCGACCCCTTGTCTCATGGAGTGGACCCTCCCTGAATGAGCGTGCTGTGTGTGGGAACCCTAGAGCTGGCTACGACTGCGACGACGAGAACGACTGTACTAGGATCCTCTATGGGTTCGACAAGAACAACTACCGTACTGGGATCCTCTGTGGGTTCGACGAGGACGACTACCATACTGGGATCCTCTGTGGGTTCGACGAGAACGACTACCATACTGGGATCCTCTGTGGGTTCGATGAGGATGACTACCGTACTGGGATCCTCCATGGGTTCGACGAGGATGACTATTGTACTGGGATCCTCCGTGGGTTTGACTACCATGTTGGGATTCTCTGTGGGTTTGATGACGATGACTACTATACTTGGATCCTTCGTGGGTTTGGAAACGAGGACTACTAAACTTGGATCCTACGTGGGTTCGGCAAAGGAGATGATTTAGAGGCTACATCTAATCATCTCCACCCCTCTTCGTAAATGGATACCTGTGTGATCTGAGTCTTGACTTTCAATCATTATCTTCGATGTGATTGACTTGATATCCTGTGTGGATTGGTTTATGATTTCCTGTGTGGAGTGTGTCATACTTTCCTGTGTGGATTAAGTTTTACTTTCCTGAGTGGACTGGATTGTACTATAGCTCGTGAGTTGGAGCTGAACTGGATTTGATGACTTAGGTATATGTATGGGCATATACCTAAGTAGATTAGGTTTTTAATTCGTGATTGTATCTTTCCTTTGTGGTTTATCCTTTATGTATTCTGGGAGACCTGTGGGGGTCTCAGGGTCCCTACTAAGTAGCGTATACTCACCCCTTCATGGGCTATGCCCGTACTACATTGTGTTGGATGCAAACGACGGAAAACGCTGATCGTGGTTGAGGCTTGTGGAGCAAGTCGGTACCTGGAGGTGGACCATTAGGCGGGACGTACAAGGAGTGGACGGCTGGACCCGAGGAGCTAAGGAGACTATCTGTACCCACCCTTTAGGTGGGATTTCCAGTGGACGGCTCGACGTTGCTGCTTTACTTTTCAGTTGTTGTACTTTCTTTCAGTTGTACTGTACCATTAGTTGGGTTTGTATTCTGGCCCATTTACTTTTCTGCACTTACTTCTATTTTCTGTTTACTTAGTGTTTACTTCAGTTTGCGTACTCTATGGTGTTTGTTTTCTTTTATAAAGGCAATGCCTTCCCTTTTTATCGGGATTTACGCCTTTGGTGCTAGTCGCTGGTCCCTGGCCTATGGAGGGAGGGCTTGGGGTAGTCACGGCACAGGCCCTGAGGACGGGTCGTGAAAAATTGGTATCAGAGAAAATACCCAGCCGGAAGTGAATAGTCACTGCCTGGGTTTGAGGCTTGGGGTCCACAACGAGGGCGTTGTTCTTTAAAGGGGTGGATAATGTAGCACCCCTGAAAAAGTGAGACTTAAAAGGCTAAATGTTACTACCCATGTCAATAAGGTGCACCTTTCTTTTCGGGAGCCTGTCTGATTAGAACTCCACAGTTAAACATGCTTGGCTTAGAGTAGTAATCGGGATGGGTGACCTTCTGGGAAGTTTCTCAGGGTGTGTGTGAGTGAGGAAAAAACACACTTAAAGAACATGTGTTGGCCTGTGGGGATAGTCATTAGTCTGATAAGCGACCATAGTGAGGCCATGGGGTCAGATGGTAAGGTTCATGACCCGGGGAGGCGGGTCGTGACATGGGAGTCATGAGTTCTTGCTGTAGGCTTCTTTTGTGGTTAATATTATATTTTATTCATTTTATTTTTTATATTTTTATGTTTTTTTATGATTTCTTATTCCTCATTAATGAAATATGACCTTTGAATATAGGGTTAATTATCAAGTAATTTGAAATGGAAAGGTATTCCTTTATTAATGCTTGAGTTCTCACACTTTAATTAATTAATTTCTCTCTATTTTATTTTCTGGTTTTGATATTCAATGAAATTATTTAATATTAGATGTTAATTTATTTATTTTTCATTATTTGGTTTTTTAATTAATTTTTTCAATGATTCATAATATTCCTCTACTTAGTTCTGGTCAATATATGCTTGCATGTTCTAGGATTGACTGGTGTAGTGCTTAGTGATTGTCAGCAAGGGTGAAAAGGGTTGGGGGAACTCATTATTTTGTAGGGATAACAAGACCCAATCATGAATTGTATAAGTAAATTAAAAGTTAGTCACTGCTACTCTTACACATATAAGAATAGTAGACCAAGATGAGATCTCAGTTAGAAAAATCCTCACACACACCATTTAATCAAGGGTGAGAGGGGAAATGATTCTAAATACACTCACTCTATAGGTAGCCTATGGTTTTCTAAGAAGGAAACCAAGGTATTACAGTAAACCCATGGGGTCAGATGATAAGGTTCATGACCCGGGGAGGCGGGTCATGACATGGGAGTCATGAGTTCATGTTGGAGGCTTCTTTTGTGGTTAATATTATATTTTATTCATTATATTTTTTATATTGTTATGTTTTTTTATGATTTCTTATTCCTCATTAATGAAATATGACCTTTGAATATAGGGTTAATTATCAAGTAATTTGGAATGGAAAGGCATTCCTTTATTAATTCTTGAGTTCTCACACTTTAATTAATTAATTTCTCTCTATTTTATTTTCTGGTTTTTATATTCAATGAAATTATTTAATATTAGATGTTAATTTATTTATTTTTAATTATTTGGTTTTTTAATTAATTTTTTCAATGATTCATAATATTCCTCTACTTAGTTCTGGTCAATATATGCTTTCATTTTCTAGGATTGACTGGTGCAGTGCTTAGTGATTGTCAGTAGGGGCGAAAAGGGTTGGGGGAACTCATTATTTTTTAGGGATAACAAGACCCAATCATGAATTGTATAAGTAAATTAAAATTTATTCACTGCTACTCTTACACATATAAGAATAGTAGACCAAGATGATATCTCAGTTAGCAAAATCCTCACACACACCATTTAATCAAGGGTGAGAGGGGAAATGATTCTAAATCCACTCACTCTACAGTTAATAGAATGAAGTTTCAAAAAATTTAAGGAATATGATTATATTGAAATTGAAATAAAATCAAACTAAATAAAATATATCTTAATATTTATTTCAATCATTTATTTCCAATTATTTTTGAAAAATAAAAACATTAAAAACAACCCCTTTATCTAATCTTATAGAATAGTGAAAAATAATTTTCTGCACTTTAATTTGAAGACAACCCTAGGGATACAACTTGAACTACATATATCCTAGGAATGAATATATTTTTGATCTATCTCACAATATGTTGCATTAGAAAATTAGTTTCATTTTTAAGGAGGTAGTGCCAAATCCCTAAATTTAATTTTCATAACCAAATCATATATTGATCAACATTAACCTTTTGAAAAAAAATTGTAAATAAACATTCCATAAAACATATAAATTCTCATTCACAATAATACTTTGAAGACATCTTTCTTGAAGACATAGGTAAATTCTATAGTGTTCACTATTAACCTATAACCATGGAATTAAATCTCAATATTAAATTGATAGATCTATATAAACCATAATTCATAAACATATAAAATAAAATTACTATGTATACTCCTTAAAATTCTTTTAAATAGAATATATGTTTAATTCACATATTTCTAAGATTTCATGGCTTTCCAGGTGATGATATAAATAAGAAAATAAAATAATTCACTCTTGTTTTCTCTACTCTAAAACCCAAAGGAGGGGCCAAGAAATAATTAAAGTAGATGTAATTATCTTTCTCATTGGAAGGGGAAGCCATAGAGTGGCTATAAATATTACATCTAGGAGATGTTCATGATTTGGACACATTGAAATGATTTTTTTCAAAAAAAATTCCTAATTCAAGTATCACAATAATTAGTAAAGAGAATATTCCATCAAGAAATCATTTGGAGAAAATCTTGATGAGTACTAAGAGAGGTTTAACATGTTTTGTGCAATTTTCCATCAACAAAAAATCTGGAGCATCATTTCGTAGTCGTATTTCTTCAAGGCCCAATGAAAAATGGTAAAAAATCTCTTCATGAATCATATGGAGGATCTCAAAAACACAAATCAGTAGGATAATCTAAGGAATTTATTGATATGATTTCTAGAAATTATTATTTTTTGAATAAGAGGTGTATGTAATTGATTCATACCTTAGTTAATGACATCATATTTATAATTATTTTAGAATCGAGACCTGAAGGGTTGACTTATCTTACCAGAAAAATAGATTTGAAGTAGTGCAATGTGAAATAAACACCAGCTAAGGTATACAGTTTATGTTCATAATCTACGCATTTCACTAGATATAGTGTTTTGATGACTTGGGTATTAAGAGTTGTTTATAATCATTTCAGGTAATAAAATACCAACAACCCACTCAAGGATAGAGAAACAATTCCCAATTTCAATATAGGTTTGGAAATCAACTGTTCTAGGATGGACCACCCTACCAAAATTAGTAAATAAATATTCCCCTTATAAGCAAAAAATAAAACATACCTAAACTCACCATCCTTAAAAAAAACCTCTAAATAACCTTATAACCTACCACCATATCAAACACTTACATTTCAACAAAGGGTGAATTTGGAAGAACCCTCCACCAATTTGAAACCTCATATAAAACAACAAAAAGGATAAGAGGTGGATGAGCTTATGAATGAAATCAACGAGCTAAAAGAAATTATAGGAACATTTTCTATAATACTTGGAAAACTACCACACTAATTACCATCGAATCCCAAGGGTCATTTATGTATGATGACTATAATAAATGGTAAATTACTTTAATAATCACCAAAATTAAACCTAAAACAAAGAGAATAGAACATGTGGAGAGTGATGATGGAAATTCTACAAAAATTCCTTAAAATTATCCCTAAGAACAAAATAACACATCATAAGAGCAAGAACAAAATTATAAAAAAAAAGTAGAAACACCATTATGGAGGTCAAAATGGAGAATAAAGATCTTTCACTTTCATCCCCATTTTGGTATATCCAGTATAAAAACATTCAATAGGAATCACTTAATAAAGAAATTATAGAAATTTTACCAGAATTAGAGATAAGCATACCCATTTAGAATCTCTCAAAAAAGCCTATAACTATTATGTATCCCTTTAATAAATTTCCACCCAAAAGAGAGTATAAGGGAATTAAATAAATGGTTTGGGAATATGTTCATTATCACTTATTACACCACAACTTCCAATAAAATTTCATGATAATAGGAAAATTTATATTCCAAACACCATTGGTTCCATGGATTTTTTTGAATTTTTTTTTGAATTAGGATATTTCATTAATTGCATTCCTTTATTATTATTTAATAATATTAATATGTGGGAATTCAATACACAAGAGTGGTGGTCCCACATTCAAATTGATCCACAACTTTCTAGTAGGTGACTTGGAGAGTGTGTTAGTTGGAGTTCATGACTTAAAATTTCAAATTGAATTCTATTTATTGAACATGGAATAACATATAGAACCAACTAATTTACCCATCATTTTATGGATTCCATTCCAAAAGAGAGATAAGAAAATAATTAATTTATATGAAGGAAACCCCACCATGGATTTTGAGCACATTACAATTCACTTCAAAATCTATGACTCTATGAGGCACACATTAGATGACCATTCACTTATTAGAACTCCCTAAATTGAAGAGACTGAACCTAGTGAGGATCTAGGTAAGTTACATGATTTTAAGCACTACTGAAACATTTGTTACATGAAAATCCCATGGAAAATGAAGTTATCCAGTAATATAGAGAATCTATTTTCTGATTGGGTGAAGAGGTAAATATTATTTATTAAAAGGATTATATTTTATATTAAATGAAATAGAAGTTTATGTTTCATATTCTAATAACTTAATTTATGATTTATAAGTGAGTAACCCAAATTTAATTTCATCATTAGAACAACCCTCATATCTATAAATTAATCCACTACGAACTGATTTAAAATATGTATACATGATGGAAGGATAAAAAATCATATAAATCATTCCTAATAACATATAAACACGTTTATCACATAAAGTGATTGATCTTTTGTGAAAAAAGTATTCAATATATTGGTAATATTTTATGTTATATTATCAACCTTAGTTAAAAACAGTTTCATGTTTATTTTTTATGAGGAAACTCCTAGAACTTTTTGGAATCCCCATAGGAGATAAATACCAACATTATTTATTTGTTTAAAAATGATATTAAAAAGTTTTTTTAGGCTAGGATCATCTATCCCATTTTAGACTCACAATGGATTATCTCAATTCACATTACGCCCAAGAAAATATAAATGAATATTGTGAGAAATGAAAAAAATGAGTTAATCCCTATGAGATTTAAAAATATTTATCAAGGATATATAGACTGTTGGATTTTAAATTAAGAAACATTGAAGGGTAAAATTATTATCCCATTCAATAACCAAATTCTAGTAGGATTTGGGGGAGAAGTCACTATTGATTCGTAGATGGATTTTGATGTTATTTTCAAGTAACAGTTGACCATGAGGACTAAAAGAGGTCTAATTTTATAAATCCATTTGATAGCTTTTATAATAGGTTGATTCCACTTTTGTTGTGTAATACACAGGGTATGTTTTAGAGGTGTATGATATATATTTTTTCTTATTACATTGAGGAATTCCTTGTGGTATACAGCGATGAATTTAAAATTTTGGAGACATTTTATATAATTTTTTTAAGAATATGGAAAAAGTTTAGAAGTCATGCATTAAAAATAATCTGGATTTGAACATTGAAAAGTTTTACTTCATGGTATAAAGAAGAATAGTCCCTCGTAATGGCATTTCACAAACATCATTTAGGTGTATAAATAATAAATTGAAGTGATGAATTCATTACCATACACAACTTGTGTAAAAAAATGTTATATATTTTCATAGACATGTTGGATTTTAAAGGAGGTTTGTCAAGATATTTATTAAAAGTTATCTTCACCAATAAATATTAATTTTGAATTATGATTATTTTTTTGAGGATGAATGTGTGAATTATTTTTAAGAGTTAAAGAGAATATTAATCAGCCCATTGGTAATACATCATCAAAGTTGGGGGGGTCTACTGAGTAACATTGTTAAGATTCTATCCATGATCTGGGAGTAGTTCTATGCTAACTAAGTGAAAGAAAACCCATTCCATTTTATATGTGCAAAGTAAACTATATGGTTCCCAAATTAACTAAAAACCCATAAAAAATGCTTACATTTTTTATTTCATTAGATAAATTTAGATCTTAAATTCTTGGAACTAAAATCCCCATATTTTCTATTCATGTGGATTTTAAGAAATTTATTAAGTAGGCTGAATAAAATATGTGATTTGAGAAAATGATATTGGTGTTTCAATAATTACATTTTGAAATTAATGACAAGAAATAAGCTAAGAACCAAGTTACTAATCACCTGAGTAGGCTTTAAGACACTATATAAGATAAAATTCCAGACCAACAACCACTAAATGATCATATTTCAGTAGATAAACTATACTTGATTAAATGATAAGTTACTTGTTATGATTACATAGTTAATTTTATGGAAACTTATTATGTCCCATATAACTTGATCACCAAAATATTAATAAAATAAAACTGGGATAAAAATTTATCAGTTTAGGAATTATATATCCTTTTAAAAAATTTAATGAATAAGTGATAATGATAGGTTTACTAATATGTGAAATAAAATATATTTTTGAATTATAAAACATGTTAGTCCATGAAGGAATCTTTAGACCTCAACGTAAAAAATAATAATTTCATAGAATCAAGATTTTTTTCCTCCAATTTTTTAGATATTCCCATGAGTAATCTGAAAATGATGACAAATTCCAATTCAATGAAAAAATTCTATAGAGATAAAAAATTACCAAAAAACCAATCATATTTTTTGACATTTTTTGAGTCTTATGAATATATTTTATGGGACCCTCTCGCATTTATTTTAAAACTTATTATATATTTCTTGAAATCAATTATTTTTCAAAATGAAGTGAATCTAAGGCCACTAAAACTGATGTTTCTCATGTTGTGTGTGAATTTTTTATAGGTAACATATTATTTAGGTTTTGAGTTCCAAGGGATATCATCAGTAATCAAGGGAACCACTTATAAAATAGAAAAATAAAGGTTTTAATTAGAAATATGGAGTGCATTAAAAGAAATCAACACCTTATCACCAATAGATAAATGTGAAATATTAAGTTTAAAATAGAGAAATCAGAGGAATTTTAGAAATAGTTCTAAAAAACAAACAAAAAAATTTGATCTGAATGTTAGAAGAGTCCTTATAGTATTATATGATAGATAAAACCCTTGTTTGAATGAATCCATAAAAAATATTTATGGAATGATATAACACTTACCTATGGAGTTAGAGTATAATCACTACTGAGATATAAAAGAAGTCAATATAAATATGAAAAAATATATAAAAGAGAGAAGAGTATAGTTATAAGAACTAGATAAAATTAGAAGATAAGGTTTTGAAAATTCTAGAATTAACAATTAAATAACATCAGTGGTTCATGAAAAAAATCAATCAAAAGAAACACTCCCATCAAGGGTAAAAAGTTATGTTATACTTCTCAAGAGAATAATTAATTCCATTTTAGATGGGAAGGTCCATTTCTAGTCGCTTATTTATATCATTTTTGTTTTGTGTAGATTGTGAAAGAAATAGAATAAAAACCATTTACTATTAATGGGTACAGGCTGAATAAGATCCATGAAAACAATCCATAATAAGGTGTGGATGAGATCACACACCCCTGATATATTTATCTATGAATACCCATCAGGTTACACCTCTCCCTAACACTTTATTATGTGTTTTTATTCAATTTAATATCATATTTACATGATCAAACTATTGGAATGAATTATGGACACTGTAAAATTTATATGCGGTGGATGGATATTTTTTTGTATTGGACTTAAAATTTATGTTTTTGAAATTTTATATATCTTTCATTTAAATATTTTTTAATTTTTTTATGTATACCCTTTTCAATTTTAAGGTTATTTTTAAACACATTGAGATTAATTTGAATTCCCTTTCATACATTGAATATATTCTAATGATGATAAATAGATTTGAACCATTTACCCACATTGAATTAATGTTTAAACAAACATTCTTTCAGAAACATAATGAGGTACTTGAATTAAAATAACACAAGAGTCTGAATCTCATACTAAGAAATAATACTCTCCATTTTAAATTAATTACATAAGAGGCTTCTGAAACCATTTTTACATATTTTTTGAAATGACCATTTTCTTGAGAGAACCCAAACACACATGAATAAATTGAATTTATAAAGTAATTAACTAAAAAACATAGATAATTTGGGACATTTTTATATATGATTGACACATTTTTTTGATTATCAATACATTTTTATTTAACATTAATATTTGGAATACCTTTAATTTAGAAACATGTACCCCTTTCCATCCAAGAATGTATTTTTTAGGTATCCACATTACAAGACAAGAATTTAAATCTACCATTATTTAAAATATCATTCATGATCTTGGATAAATGATAGTGTAGGGGAAAAGAGAAAGTGATATGGACTGAGTGGTTGTGATGTAACTTATGTATTTCTATTAATTGAGAAAAAATTTGCGGTAAAGGACAGTAAGATAGACTATATATCATCCATTGTTGGGAATAGAAGTATACAAATATTTGAAGTAAAAAGGATCTCATATTTCCCTTTAAAAATTCAATTTTTTCATAAGTGACACTATCTTGGATTTTTTTGAAACAAAGAACCTATAATAAAAACTTTTTCCCAAGAATCCCTAGATCTGAAACACATTTTTTTTAATCCCAATTCATCACTACATAATTATTTACATGATCTACATAGACACACTTCTTAGAAATCACATGACCTAGAAATTCCAGCCCTTAAATATAGAACTGACATTTGGATTTATTTATATATAGATGATTCTCATTGAATATTGCAAGGATGATATTATAATTATTAGTATGATCTTGATCCGATCCTGAATAAAGAGGGTTATATTCAATATAAAAAACAATGAAAGAATATATTAAATGATGTATGATTGATTCATTAAATACATATAAACTGAAAAAGAGCTTATAAGGAAAAATGGCATGACTAGATAGTCATAATTCTCATACCATCTCATGAACATCATCTTAAGAATATATTTATCTCAAAAAATTAACCAATGGTACCCTAATCACATATTAATCATTTTAAACTACTACTCTCCATTAACCATATTGAAATGTTCATAAATAATAATCTAGGGATATTTGTTATTAACTATCACCTGGTTGAGCTTCAAATGAGAAACACAATGTTTGAGACTACATACCACCTTCTTTGCAATGGGAACTGGTGATTCCCTTGGTGAAATTAAAGGACAAATAAATCCTTTTTTCCTCAAGACCATAAAACTAAACCATTAATTATTTCAACTAAATTATTATCATATGGTAAGAATTCGATGAAAAGATCCTTCTCCCAAGACGAAATTCTATAGAAATATCAACTTTTCTCTAAGTTAGTAACCAAGGGAAATCATCTGGAAAAACATTGGGATACTCACTAACCACCATATAAAGAGCTCCACTTTGACATGGATCACTAGAATCATGAAATTTATCTAAAAAATAGCATGAAATCATCTAATAACTTGTGATTATAGGGCCTACACTCTAGTATTTAGGATCCCACTCACTCAAAAAATATTTGAGTGACTTCATCAGATATAAGAAACTAGACTTGATGATGATAGAAATTGATATAGGCTTTATAAGTGATCCTGTAATCTCTGTCAATGATGAGATAAACGTTATCAATTTCAATAACATGTAACCCCACAAGTTTTCAGGGTCAGAGATCATAAACCAATACATGGGACATATAATACTATACTCTTGATTATTTCACTATGGAGTGGGAAATTATCATCAGGAAAGTAATAAGATCTTAATACAAACCCAATGCATCAATGATCTTAGATGAGATAGTGAAATGCGATTAATTGATATCCAATAATTCCATAAATATAGAGTATGTGATAAAAACCATATCTATTGTGGTATCTAGTAATTTTTATGAATCCTCTGGTGCACATTCCATTGTATACAGGAAACCATATTTATTTTTACCTTTATTTACAACACAATCTTTACCATTTCTAGGATTATGATATCCCACCCATTTTCCCACATCATATCAAATTTGAGATCCCTTATCAATGATGGATCAATATCAACCACATTGGGATGATCTCTCACAAAAATGATAAAGATGACTATATTTCCCAATTTCATAACCCCCCTTGGTTGCTACATTACAATTATATTTGAGGTGTATCTTTATCACAGACTGATATCATTCCATTCCCTTAAAACTAATGTGAACACCTACCACCACCTCGAGGTTGGTCACTATGATTTTTCTTCTGTCTAGAAAATTAACTCTGGTTTCCTCCTAATATCACTGATGCTCTGAATCATTATATCTTCACAATTATATACATTTTACCCATAGATTCATTTTTCTCAACCTCAATGAAGATGGGTAACAATATAAGAATTGGTATAGAAATAATATCGTGACTAAAATATATCTCAAACCACCATTCCTTGAGATAGTAGTTATAAAAAATGTTGGAGATAGGTGTACCAACTCAGAAAATTGAGTATCATACTCCATGAAAGAATGATCTCATTGCTACATAGTAACAATATCTAACACCTTTATCACTATTAGAGCCTCAAGATAAATTTTTTGACTGAATAATTTCAAGAAATCAGTCCAGGTGATATATTCATGAAGCTTATCTTTCAAAAGTATATAAGTGTCAAAACCAACCATGGAGTTTTTTGAGTTTTCAGGAAGTGGAAAATCCTCTCAATAATCTTAATCTATTCTTATGATTTATGGGGTACATTATTACCATGAATGATTAATGGATGGTCCATAATGAATTCTAAGGAAACGTATGTCTTCTATTATAGATCAAAACTTGCTACTTGTAAAAAGTACTAGATCATTCAGACTATAGTTTCCACAAAAATTGAGTCAACTGGAGGATTCTCTCATGGGACGTGCCCCACAGCTTCTTCTTCAACATTCAGATATGGTTCGCTTGAAGGATTCATATTTTATAAAATAAAAAGGATTTAACATCCCATTGGTACAAAATTTTATTCCTATATAAAAAACTAAATTAACAGAACCGAATCTGAAATCCTAAAATCATAAACTAGTACTTTGTAAAAAACCATAAATTCCCAAGGTAACTAGAGGTTTTTAATGAGTTTTAGATAGCTAGGAACACCTTAACAGTACTCCCAATGTTCCAACGGTCCTACCTTTACTCTACCAATAACCTCCAAACACAAGATATGCCCATGAATTTTCTAAAAATGATGAAAAATTCCAATTCAATGAAAAAATTCAATAGAGATAAGAAATTACCAAAAAACCAATATTCTTTTTTGACATTTTTGGAGTCTGAGGAATATATTTTATGGGACCCTCTCTCATTCCTTTTATAATTTATTATATATTTCTTGAAATAAATTATGTTTCAAAATGAGGTGAATCTATGGCCACTAAAACTGATGTTACTCATGTTGTGTGTGAATTTGTTAGAGGTAACATATTATTTAGGTTTACAGTTCCAAGGGATATCATTAGTAATCAAGGGAACCACTTATAAAATATAAAAATAAAGTTTTTAATGAGAAAAATGGAGTACATTAAAAGACCTCAACATTTTACCACCAATAGATAAATGTGTAATATTATGTTTCAAATAGAGAAATCAAAGGAATATTAGAAATAGTTCTAAAAAAAATTGATCCAAATGTAAGAAGAAACCTTATGGTACTATATGATAGATTAAAAACCTTGTTGGAATGAATCCATAAAAAATATTTATGGAAAGATATAACAGTTACCTATGGAGTTAGAGTATAAGGACTACTAGGATATAAAATAAGTCTATCTAGATATGAAAAAATCTAGAAAAGAGAGAAGATTACAGTTATAATAACTAGTTAAAATTAGAAGAGAAGGTTTTGAAAATTCTATAATTTACAAATAAAGTACATGAGTGGTTCATGACAAAAATCAATCAAAAGAAACACTCCCATCAAGGGGAAAAATTTATGTAATACTTTTCAAGAGAATAATTAATTCCATATTAAATGGGAAGGTCCATTTCTAGTCACTTATTTTTATCATTTAGGTTTTGTGCAGATTGTGAAAGAAATAAAATAAAAACCATTTACTATTAATGGGTACAGAATGAATATGTTTCATGAAAACAATCCATAATAACGGGTGGATGAGATCACACACCATTGACCTATTTATCTGTGAATACCAATCATGTTACACCTATCCTTGAAACTTGATTATGTGTTTTTATTCAATTTAAAATCCGCATTACATGATCAAACTATTTTAATGAATTAAGGACACTATAAAATTTATGTGTGGTGGATGGATATTTTATAGTATTGAATTTATAATTTTTGTTTTTGAAAATTTATATCTCTTTCATTTAAATATTTTTCAATTTTTTTATGTATACCTTTTTCAATTTTAATGTGATTTTGAAACATATTGAGCTTAATTTGAATTCCCTTTCATACTTTGAATATATTTCAATGATGATAAACTGATTTGACTGATTTACCCACATTAAATTCACGATTAAAGAAACATTCTTTCAAAAATATAATGAGTTACTTTAATTACAAGACCACAAGAGTCTGAACCTCATACTATGAAATAATACTCTACATTTTAAATTAGTTATGTAAGAGGCTTCTGAAACCATTTTTACATATTCTTTGATATGACCATTTTCTTGATAGAACCCAAACATGCATGAATAATTTAAATTTATAATGTAATAAAATAAAAAACATAGATCATTTGGTACATTTCTATATATGATTCACACATTTTTTTGATTATCAATACATTTTTAATTAACATTTATATTTGTAATACCTATAAATCTAAAACATGTACTCGTTTCCATCCTGGAATGTATTTTTTAGGTATCCACATTACAAGACAAGTTTCATAATCTACCATTCTTTAAAATCTCATTCATGATTTTAGATAAATGATAGTGTAGGGGAAAAGATAAAGTGATATGGACTGAGTGGTTGTGTTGTAACTTATATACTTCTATTAATCAAGAAAAATCTTACGGTGAAGGAAAATTTGACGGATCCATGGTTGAGAATGGAAGTATACCACTATTTGAAGTAAAAAGGATATCATATTTCCCTTTAAAAATTCAAATCTGTCATAGGTGACACAATCTTGTATTAGTTTAAAATAAAGATCCTATAATAAAAACTTTTTCCCAATAATCCCTAGATCTCAAACACATTTTTTTATAATCCCAATTCATCACTGCCTAATTCTTTACATGATACACATAGACACCCTTCTCAAAAATCACATGACCAAGAAATTCCACCCCATAAATATAGAATGGACATTTGGATTTCTTTCTATACAGATGAAGCTCATTGAATATTCCAAGGATTATGTTAAAATTCTTAGTGTGATCTTTCTCCAATCATGAATAAAAAAGGTTATATTCAATAAAAAAACCCTGAAAGAATCTATGAACTGATGGATTATTGTTTCATTAAATACATATAAACTGAAAGAGAGATTGTAAGGCAAAATGGCATGACTAGATAATCATAATGCCCATACCTTATCATGAACATAATTTTTGGAATATATTTATCTCAAAAAATTAACCAGTGGTACCCTAATCACATATTAATCATTAAAAACTACTAGTCTCCATTAAACATATTGAAATGTTCATAAATACTAATGAAGGTTTATTTCTTATTAACTATCACTTGGTTGAATTTGAAATGAGAAACACAATGTTTGAGACTACATACCACCTTATTTGCAATGGGAACTGGTGATTCCCTTGGTGAAATTCAAGGACAAATAAATCCTTATTTCCTCAAGACCATAAAACTAAACCTTTAATTATTTAAATTCAATTATTATCATATGGTATGAAGTAAAAGAAATAATCCTTCTCCCAAGACATAATTCTATAGATATATCAACTTCTCTCTAAGGCAGTAACCAAGGGAAATCATCTAGAAAAACTTTGGGATACTCACTGACCACTATAGAAAGAGCTCCACTATGACATGGATATCTAGAATCATGAAATATATCTGAAAAATTGCATGAAATCATCTAATAACTTTCTATTATATGGAATACACTCTAGTATTTAGGTTCCCACTCACTCAAAAATATTTGAGTGACTTCATTAGATGAACGAAACAAGACCTAATGATGATAAAAATTGATATAGGCTATATAAGTTATCCAGAAATATATGTCAATGATGAGATAAAAGTTATCAAGTTAAATAACTTGTAATCCCCACAAGGTTCCACGGTCAGAGATCATAAACCAACACATGGGACATCTAATACTATACTCTTGATTATTTCACAATGGAGTGGGAAATTATCATCATGAAAGTAATAAGACTTGAATGCAAACCCAATGCATCAATTTTCTTGGATGAGATAGTGAAATGAGATTAATTGATATCTAATAATTCCATAAATATAAAGGATGTGATGAAAACCAAACCTATCATGGTATCTAGTAATTTTTATGACTCATATGGTGCACACTCCACTGCATACAAGCATCCATATTTATTTTTCCATTTATTTACAACACAATCATTACCATTTACAGGATTATGATATCCCACCCATTTTCCCACATCATATCAAATTTGAGATCCCTTAGTAATGATGGCTCATGATCATCCACCATGGGATGATCTCTCACAAAAATGATGAAGATGACCATATTTCCCAATTGCATAACCCCTATTGGGTGCTACCTTAAAATTACTTTTGAGGTATATATTTATCCCACATTGACACCATTCCATTCCCTTACATCTAATGTGAACCCATACCCCCAACTCGATGTTGGTCACCATGATTTTTCTTCTTTATAGAAAATGAACTTTGGTTTACTCCTCATATCACTGATTCTCTGAGTCATTATATCTTCACAATTATGTACATTTTACCCATAGCTTCATTTTTCTCAACCACAATGAAGACGGGTAAGAATATAATAATTGGTATAGAATAAATATCATGACTGAAATATATCTCAAACCACCATTCTATGAGATATTACTTATAAAAAATGTTCAAGATAGGTGTACCCACTAATGAAATTGAGTATCATACTCCATGAAAGAATGAACTCAGTGATACATAGTAACAATATCCCACACCTTTAGCACTATCAGTGCCCCAAGATAAAATTGTTGACTAAAGGTTTTCATGAAATCAGTTCAGGTGATATATTCATGAAGCTTATCTTTCACAAGTATATAAGTGTCAAAACCATCCATGGATTCCTTTAGAGTTTCAGGAATTAGAAAATCCCCTCAATCATTTCAATCTATTCTTATGATTATGGGGTTTATTATTACCAAAAATGATTAATAGATGATGCATAATGAATTATAAAGAAACATATTTCTTCTATTCTAGATCAACACTAGATACTTGTCAAAAGGACTCAATCATTCAAACTATAGTTTCCACCAAAATTGACTCAACCGGAGGATTCTCTCATGGGACATTCCCCAAAACTTCCTCTTCAACATATAGATATGGTTCTCTTGAAGGATTCAAATTTTATAAAAAAAAAGAGGATGTAAAATCCCTTTGGTACATAATTTTATTCCTATATAATAAACTAAATTAAGATAACTTTATCTGAAATCCTAAAATCATAAACTAGTACATTGGAAAACCAAGAATTTCCAAGGTAAATAGAGGTTTTTACTGTGTTTTAGCTAGCTAGGCACACCTTGACACTACCCCTAATGTTCCAATGATCCTACCTTCACTATACCAATATCCTCCAAACACAAGAGGGTGATACACAATCACGAACAAATTATTTTGATAGAAACATTTCCCTTTTATAAACATTTGTTACAAACCAACCTGGTTCCACCCATAATGTCCCACGAATTGGTCCACCACATGGCCTAATGTGAGATCCTAATACCCTTGGGCTAGGGAAAATCACTACGTTATACAATAAAGAAACATGGGAATGAATTCACCATCATCATAAATATGATAATATAAAATAAATAAGATAATCACAAAAGATATCCAAATACATCATATTCCAAAACAACCAAACCATAAAGGTAACATCCAAAAACTAGATAAAATTATCTAGATCAAAAATATAATGACCAATAATATATTACCTGATGAAATCCATGGGTACAACTCCATATGACCATATTTCACCACCATCCCAACCCACCTGATGTCAACACGATCAGGGAGATCCATCATTTACATTATTCTCTTCCCATTACCTATTTCCTACAAAACCAAGTCAAAAATTTTCCAAAGGAAATACAGGGTGTGAGAACTAAAAATTTGTATGATACCACAAAAAGATATATAAAATTTCTATCAACATGGATCCATTAGATAATGTATAAAAATATTTCTAAAATATTTCCAAATGAAATATTTTTTCTATATAAAAACTAATTTATAATATTTTTAAAAACATATCATATTCAAATAAAAAAATCAATATGAAATAAAATATATCCATGAGGAAAAATTGGATGAATAAAAAAAATATCATGTATAATATCCATATCAAGTAAGAGAATTAGTATACCGAGGAAATATGCCTAAAATGTATCCACAGAGAACCAATGAGAAATCCACAATTATGGGGTGTCCACAACTAGGAGTCACAAAGGGAAACTAGCTAATATAATTGAATATTAAATTCTAAGATCTTAGGTCCCCCGATAAGGATACCCACTAGAAACCATGGAATCAGTGGAACCTACCATAGTGATAGATTACTCCACTAAGGCTCATTTACATTTTTCATTTCCCCTATACACCGAGGTCTCCCAATGTGGTATATATAATCAATATAATGCAATAAACACTAAGCCTCATTTTAAAATTAATTTTATATAGATATTTCCAACCAGTTCCATGATTGAAATACCATTTACATTATAGAACCATATTTTAGGCATTTTAACAAACACACTATATGTGTAATATGTAGTTTTTAATGAAAATCTATTTTTAAGAAACTTTTCATTTACACAAAATATAAATTAAAATTTAAAAATTAAATTTCATAAATCAAAACCAAATGAGTGAATCATATGAAAACAATCATTCTAATGGATTGACTATAGGAAATATACACCTATATTGTTTATTGTTATAATTATTTCCCTGTATAAACTGGTGACATGAGATAAATAGATATGGTCCAAATGAGCTTATATAGACAATGAGAATGAACTTGATGAAAAGAGTCACCCTAATTCACTAATTGAAAAAGGTTGAATTCCCAAAATCCCTTTCTAAAAAATTATTAATAAGAAATTCATGGAAAAAAACGAGAATAATTGGTTTAATATAGGGTAATCAAGTCAAGAGACACATTCAAACCCCTTACTACAACTGAATTTCTATAGAGTAACATCCCTCAAAATATCATGTATCCATTAAGGCATTTAAAAATTAAAAAAATATTCCACTCACCCTGGTGGAATCCACAACAATAATGGTGGATTTTTACAAGAGACAGACCATAGATTCTAGCTATGGAGTGGTGAAAAAACATAATATGTTTTGATCTGACCATAACCACCACCATGATGTAGTGAGTTATATATTTATGTGGTCAATAGGAAGACTATAATATCATTCAACCAGAGACCATGCCCATCCACTATGCAGTTTGGCCCTTCTGATTCACATAGGAGACTCAAATTCACACTGCGACCTCCACCACAATCATGGTCTTTCACATGTTGCACCAAAAAGTCAAAAACCCATGTTCTCCTTCTATTATGAACCTCTAACACTTCTAAAACAAAAAATCAAAATAAAAATGGTCTCTTTATACATAATACCATAGTTTGGGTGATAGTAAGCATCTGAAAAGCTTGCATAGGGATGACTCTCATCTATATTACGATTATTTCTGTTTTCATGTACATCATTTTCCGTTTACACAGAAATCAGTTAAACATATGTAAACATAATTATTTTCTCTTCACCATCATTAATATTTTCCTAACATGTATTAACACTGAACATTTTTTTGTGAGATGTACCCCTATTAATAATAATTAGGTAGACCATGTCCTGGTGAATTATCAGTGGGAGTTTTGATCATTATAGAATATTTACAAAGAAGAATGAGTACTAAAATAGTATTTTATCTATTTAACATAACTTTTTATAGGACATGGTCATAAATCAATTCAAGAAAAGTATTTTGGATACTATATTAGAATTTATGAAACTAATCAGATGATTCAACATTGGTCATAATATAAAAAAATATTTCAATCAAGAAGAATGAATTAAAATTATTGGTTGTTAGTAAGAGAGGATCATGTTTATATTTTAAGACAAATAGAATAAATTTATATTATATACATTTAAAGAAATAAAAATCTTGGAAGATTGACCATGAAAAAGGATAATGAAGTTTCATCTCTATAAAAAGGAAAACTAGTTTGATTTTGGAGTCAGAACATTGTTTAGGAGGTTTATACTACTGTTAGTATTTTATTTTATTCGTTTTATCCACATATTATGATTTTAAAAAAACAAAAATAGAATAAATTATAAGTATATTTAATGCGGATATTTGTGAAAAAATATTTAATTTCTGAGTCTCCAACTCCCAAGTGTCCTTATCCAAATTAACTGGATATTGAACACTAAAGTTTAATCCCCCTCTTTTTTGCAAGTGATATTCATTATATACACATCTTCACAAATAATGATATTTAATTGTTGATTGTAAGTGTCAAAAATATTCATAAAAACCCTAGATAATCATATCATTAATTTAAATAATTACCAAAGTCTAAACATTATATATAAAAATAATCTCACACATCTTGGAGAACCTTTTGGTTCAGTGATGTTGAGTACCAATAAAATTGGAAAATTATTTTATAAAACTTGTGAACATTTCTCCATAATATAACATTTTTAGACCCACTTTTAGACTTATCATAAGTTATAAATATGATTATAACCTATGGATGGGAAATATAATAATGTCTTAAACTAAAACCCTTAGAAAGGGAAAACTTATCAATATGTAATTAAGGGTTAGGTCCTAAAAATATAATAAAATATGGTAAGGGATAAAAATTTTATTAAAAAAGGGATGTAATAATAATATTTATCCATAAATAATGAAAGTAGGACATAAAATATCAAAATAAAAAACATGAACCATGGAATAAGAGTGTGAGATAATCATGAGAACATGGAATAAAGAAATGATGTCATAAGATTATAGAAACATAACTTTGAGAAAATTGATAACATGATAAAATAAGAATAATTTGATGCTCACTACCAATAGAATATAGCATAGTGTGTCGAGGCTCACCACCCATGCACTATAAGAATAATTCAAGGATATCTACAAAGATAACATAACATAGTGTACTTATGCTAACAACCCATGAACTATTACTAAAAATCATTACTCTCCTATAAAACATCATAAAATAGTGTTCTTAGGCTATCCACTCATAAACCACTAAAAGTATCTATTGATATGAAATCATTACCTAGTTCCTTAGAGCACTATTATAGAAAATAATTTATATTCATAAAATTTAATTTTATGTGTGTTTTATAAGAAGAATCAAAACAGCAAAAAACAAAATCATGATAAAACCCATGAAAAATAATTAGGTTACATAATCTTAGAGAAAATCATTGCCAAGTAAAATATCATAAATATTACAATGTGAAGAATAAATAAATATTTTTTTCAGATAATATTTTAAATAAATAAAAATAGTTATTTATAATTTAGTACCATGATAGAGAATAATTTATGAAAAGGGTAAAGGAAAAATAATAATAATAATGAACCACATAGGTGATGATTTTCAAAATTAGCAAAGTATATTTTAAATAATGAAATATATTATTATTTCCCTTTAAACTAGAATTAATTTTTGATGAAATTTCTTAAAATAAATGTGATTTTGAAATCCTATTCATGATTAAAAAATTTTATGGGGATGGTACTTGACATAAAATAAAAAATAGTTAAGTTCCCATAAATTTGGTTTACTTAAAAGAGGGAATTGTGAGGAGAACTCAAAACTTATGTTATCCCCAACAAAATAAGGTTAAATTAAACTAGTTATATATGTAATGAATATAGATATATATAATATAAATAAAATATATTTGATGAATATAGAGAAAAAATGGAGAAAATTTAGAATAACACAAAACCCCAAAACAATGAGGTTGGTTCGAAAGATCCCTTTTTATGTTATAAAATAAAATTTTCAAAATCACATATCATTAAAAAATCACAATAAAACATTATTTTGAATATTAGATAAAGTAAATTTTAAAATCAAATGAAATAACAAGTAATTAGGTTTATTATAAAAAAGGATAACACTGGTAAGAAGAGAAATTATTGAAAAATAGGGGAAACCATTAATAAAGATGGTGGGAATTATTATCAACAATAATATACTTTTTTTGGAATACATTCATCAAGGTAAAATATTTAAATTTACAGTGTCATTTTTCTCATATAGGAAGATAAATTTTGAGAAAATTAAATATTATTGTTGAAGAAACCCATCATGGATGTATTAAGTTCAAGACAAAACATAATAATTGAAATAAAATGGGTTCGAGTTTAGAAAAAACCATACTTAAAGTATTCTTTTGAATTTAAAATAAATTGAATGTAGAATATGAGATGAATTTTTAAATATAATAAATTTAAAAAAATCATGAAAAAACAAATCCATTTCCAGTAAATACACTCTATAAAGATAATAGAAGTGAATATTATTTTTATCATTGTATAAATTATTTGAAAAAAAACACTTTCCTTGGGTCCTCATTCATTCTATGTATATTTCTAAGATCCTAAAAAATGAAATTAAGTTTATTAAAAAATTACTTGATAATTTTTTTCATATATATTTCAATTTCTATTGTTCTTTTATTATCATGTGGTTTTCTTTTTGTAAATATTTTTTTACTAATTTTGGTTACATGATGTTGTTTGATCAATTTTTTTTGAAACATCCTCTGTATAACAAATGTATAGAAAATTGTTTTAAAATAGTTTCACAATATCTAAATTGTATATTTTTATGTATTTAGTTTTTAAATTATCACATAATTTATATAGTTCCATATTTTTTTCAAAAATGTATTGAAATTAATAAGTGTTCCTTGGTAGGATCATTTAATGCTGTTGAATTTAATGTAATTATTAATTTTTATTAAAATTTAATGAATTTAAACTATTATCATTAAATAATGTTACTAGTTTCAGAATTATAATTTTTATACATAAAATAAAATTTCAAATTCATCCATTTTAGGTGGTTATGGTAAAAAAACTACATTCTGTGGAGGTGGTATTCTATACATACACAGATGATGCTTTCATTTTCCATAGAGTGGGAGGTGGTATAAAAATGAAATAAATCATCAGTTAAGAATAATTTTGATTTATATTTATAGATAAAAATCCAATTAATGTTAAAAATATTATATTTTTTCAATAAATAACTCTTTTTAAACATCCATATAAGGATTTTATTTAAAATACAACTCATCATTCATGGATGAGATAATCTACACAAATGAATGACAACATATTTATTTTAATAATGGTTTTATAAGGAGGTTGAAGAGTGATATTCAATTAGTATAATAACATTAATCATATTAATATTATTTATTTTATCATAATTTCATGGATAGATATTATTTTATTGGGTAAATGGAGATTAAGAAGATAAGACTAAGAAGTAAGAATTTATCACATGGAGAGCATGAAATTTCTCTTTAAATCCATCTCAAAAGATAAGGTATTAGGATAAAATGTAGGTACCATGGAATTTTGTAAGTATTTGAGACTTATTGGAGAGTTATATTGGGAAAATATTCAAGAATAAATCGAATCATAGAGTGGTCTGGAAGGGGTTGTTATAGGTCCCTTTTATAAGTGGAGGAAAATGACATTTTTTTAAATACCCATTACACGTTAATGATTCCTTTACACTATTCAATGGTAAGTGGATCAAAAATTGGTCCATAATTGATTTTATTGGGTTTCTTAGATAAATAATCAACAATTAATGTTCATATATGTTTTAATCAGGTTTTTATTGATTTACCATTTTATTTTTCTCATTTTACATTGATAACTAGCTTTTAATTAAGTATATTATGTTTTACTAAAAATATAAGATTACCATTATTACCAAATTTTGGTTTTCGAAAAAAAAATAAACTATATTTAATTAAATTAAATTTCCAAATATTAAATTATTAAATTTTAAATTAAAACATATAATATATATAATGTTTTTTCAACAAAAATGATGTTTTGACCATTAAGTGTTCTTAATATTATATAAATTGAACTTCCAATTAAATGATTTATAATGTATTTTTATATATGGGTAATAAAATAATCTTATTAATTATATAAAATTTAGAAATTTAATTGATTAGAAAAAAATTTACACAACTTTAATAAACCAATTCTTTGAACATAACCCTTTCACCATTATCAAGGTCATTAACATTAATCATAGTAATTATAATTATATTCCAAAAAATTAAATTAACCTTTTACATAATATAAATTTTTTTTCTAAAATATATAATCCAATTATTATAATTAATTTTTACAAGATATTTAAATAAAATTTTAATATAGGGGAATAAAACATTTTTTAAAGTACAATATTACATGTGTTGTCAAAATGGTAAACATGGATTTTAAAAATAAACCATAGTATAATAAAGTATTTATTTTAATATATAAATATATAGTGTTTTAAGTTCTTTTTCATAATTTTGAGGAATTTATTTATGAGATTGACTAAAAACATAAGGATATATACTTAATTTACTATTATAGTTTTATCCTTTAATAAATTTCTACCACACACACATATTTTATACAAACGATGAGTATTTATGATGAATTGGTCACACATGAAGCACTAGAATAAACTTATAGAGAATCGCATAATCTAAAAAAGATTAACTATATATTTCCCTTATCTTTATACATAAACCAAAACCAAAATGGTTAGTACAAGATCATATAATCCCCAAAAAAGATAATCCTTTAGAGAATGAAATACCACTCTTGATCTTCGAAATTAAAAAAACAATACCCGAAGTTCAACAAAGATCATTCAATAAAAAATTTCCTTAAAAAATCATCAAAATAATCCTAACTATGTTTGAAACCCAAAATTTATAAGGATTTGATTACATTGTCTTCCAAGATAAATCTTAACATTTATCTCCAAATAACATCAACTACTCTTAATGTCACATACTTAAACATAATTACCCTAATAACATATTCTCTATGATAGGTTAATTATTTCCATAAATAACACAAATCTATATAAGTCACAATAAAAACATATATTTTTCCAAAATAAAAGTCCACAATTACTACTCAAATGAAATCCCATAGTATTCTATTTTCCTTAGCCATATAGTGTTCCCAAAAGAGCAAACGTCCTGCAAAATAACATTTATCACATAATTATCAAATCATTTTCCCATACTAAGGATATCAATTTGATAAATCATAAGTTTCCAAAATCATTATATTAATGATACACAAAATAATTTAACTGAAAATAATTAGTCATACTAATCAGGGACTTCACGTAGTCTAGTGGTAGGTGATAAATCCCATTCGCACTTAGGTTGTGGGTTCGATTCCTACAGCTTTGTCTGACGTGACTTGTTGTCACATAGTCTATGTGTTTTCCTTTTTCAAAAACTATATAATTTTATAACATTCTAAAAAATGATATAAATTCCTCAAAAATAATCATTATATATTTTAACTATAAATGTTATCCCATACCTCACATTTTCATCAAAAAATATAATAACATGTGATTGACTCAAATTCAGGGATCATAAAAACCCAAATGGTTCTTTATAATTATATCCACAAAAGAAAAGATAATTCTTCCTAAAATATCATTTTCACATAACAAACAGTAGGGTTACAGATAAAAGTGAATAGTCTTCCAAAGTAATCCCATCAACAAAGAGTATTGATACTTTTAAACATTTCTTCATCCGTTTATTTCCACATAGGTTCTTCCTTGACTTGGAGATTATGCTATTGAATAGTAAATTGACTCGGGTAATGCCAAGGTTCCCTATACATATAGAAAATGACTGTAAATATATTATTAGGATCATTTACATTTTCCTCCATAGTACTCTTCATTTTTCCTCATCAATTCTTCACTTTATGTCCTTTCTGTGTTCCATTAAGATCGATTCATGGGTTTCTCCTTCCATATTTCCTGCATGATAGAAATTGAGCTTTATTTTCTCCATGGTCTCCACTATTGTAGATCTTATCATTTTCTACCTTTCATAGATTTTTTTAGTTCAGGAGGTGGTTAGTGTATATGTTTTTTATCATATTTTAGGAAAAATTATTTAGCATGAACACGATATATTTTACACCTAAAAATATTCCATTTAATTGCTCATTTCCACCACCATTTCCACCTTGGACATTATGTTCAATATTAATATGACTTCCTTGGAATATATCCATTGAATAAACCTAGAAAGAATAGTGTGAGTAACAATAGTCATAAAAGAATTTAAAGAATATCATGAAACCTTATTTTCAATCTAAAAGACCTTAAGACTAACCAATGTTATTTATTCTCATCTTATATTGAAATCCTTCAAGTTAGTTAGTAAATAAAATTTTAATTATCCTAAGAATATCCCCTGGGAGTTTCAAACCAGGTGAGTAGTAAGGCCTGTTGTCGTGTACCAGGATACCTGAGGACATGCTCGAAACTCCTTGTTATTGTTTTCACTCCTAGGTACATTTGTGCTAGAACCATGTCCACTTGTAGTATACATATATGGATATATTGTTTGGTAAACCCACATAATATTTTCATTACCAAAATTTTTTGTTGTTATTATATACTAATCCTCAATGTCTTTCATAGGGTACTGTTTTGAAATTAGTGTTTTATAAATCTAGTTTCCATGGATTGAACTAAACATCCTCGGATACCAATTGTAATGCCCGGACCCCACTTACCTAGAGTTAGTGAATTATTACATAACATTAGCATGATCACAAGATATCATGTCCCAAAAGACTGATCAATTAAGTAGCTTTGGAAGTACTAGATACATACATAAATTTTACATTAAATTATGAAATGAAAAAGAAACATTGTGTCTCCTTTGAACACACTGATATCCCTTAGCATATCACTGGAGTCCATTCATAATATACTTCTTCGCATCCTAGGAAAAATAAAACATAAGAAAGGGGTTATCTCAGATGCTCAGTAAGGAAAACAATATAGAGGAAACTATCATAAATAAGCATAAAAATATAAGACAATGTATAAGTCTAAAACACAAGCCTTTTAAAAATAAACTTCATTATAACATAGAAATGATAAATCAAATAATATTATTTACTTATTCACATGGATATTCTACTAGTCGAATAATCACATGTAGTATCAATATCTAATTTCATACTGATGGAATGCATAATGCCGGACATCTTAACCACAAAATCAAGGCCTCGTTCAACGACTCTAAATAAAAATTTTGTCAAGGCATTTTTCCAAGACACAATTTTGTCTCATGAGACCTACAGTTTCATCGAGGGGCTATAGCGGGCATCGCCCGTCACTTACTAAGTCCAATGAATTCCTTAAATGAATAGGTTTAAATATAATTTAAACATTCATATTAAAACTAGCACAAAAAATGTCAATACTTTAACCACAAACCTTGAATAGTACAAAAATAGCACATTCACAATAAAAAATGACTCATTCAATATAATATGGAAGATTGTATTATAATAAATCAACCTCAATCAAGAATAAAATACAATAAAGCATACTGACATAGATGAAAATAATCAGTAAACCCATTTTAGTAAAATGTTCCATTTTTCTTGAGAACATTTAAAAGTCGTACTATTTATCAAAGAAGTCATTTAAAAGAAATTTTTAAATCAAAGTGTCCCATACCAAATTGATACTTTTGAAAGGAATTTTAATTTCAAAACATTCATTTCCATATAAATAAATCATTAAAACCCTTTTTTAAAACATGGACATTAATGAGAATGATTTAAAATAGTAAATATTTAAAATTATATTTTAGTTAAAGAGTTCCTAAACAAATGAGAGACACTTGAATACAAATAATTACAGAATAAAATTAAATCAAAACATTGTAATATCATGCGGACAAATGGAATATGTCAAAGGATGGTATATACACCATATAATAGTTAATTGGTGCATAACAACGACGAAGTCTCAATGGAATGTAAATTGAGACGAAATCCCTTATAAAGACCATATCCTTGTATTAAGGATACATCAATGTCAAAATTATGTGGGAAAAATATAAATACACTCAATATGATTGGATATTCAGTGTAAATCATTCATAGGACATTCACACAAGTTCATGTAAAAAAAGAAATGACTTGGATGTTTAACTCAATGAATGAAAATTGAGAAAAGATTACCCTTATCATGTTTATATCAATGAATTTAGAATTTATCAATTGAGAGATTATGTGTATCAAATGAATATACACAAAAAGGGGATTGTAAACTACTACATAAATAAATAAATATTTATTTGACATATAATGTTGGAGTAAAATAATCAATGAAGTATGCGTAAAACCCAATGAGGGGAAATTGAAATTGGAAATTCCCTCATTGATTTGGTAACTTATGAAGCATACACCCCATGAAAGAAGGATTAGAAAATGAAGATGTAAATAACCATAAATTAAATTATATTACTCAGATAATACAATCATGGGAAATACATACACCATACAAAAGTTAATTGTGGCAAATATAACATGAAACTCACAAGAATAAAATGTGAGATTAAAACCCCTTACCATGTACTTTTCCTTAGTCAAGGGTATATTAAAATCATGTATAATGGTTAAATAATTGTTATTAAATTATAAAAGAACCACATAAAAATATGATATCATATATGATCCTCTAATATTGATTTGTTAATAATATTTCAGCAGTATAATTGTTTCGGGTGTTAATTGATTCATTTTCCATTATATGTTATGTTACATAAGTCATGTTAGTTATGGATAGGATGTATTTTATTCATATAAAAAGTGATATTATGTTTATAAAAATTATTTTTAATCATCAAATTAAGATTATTCTTCAATGGTTATGATGGGGAATGAAATTTTATCGCGTCATGGAGACGGTAAGCCGTACGTACGCACGAGCGTCAATTTCATTCTATTGATGGTGAAAGTGTATGTAATTTAATGGTATATTATATATAAATAATAATTAACATGTTATATTTGTTATTTACTTCAATTATTCTCATTATTATACCCAACCAAATTATTAAGTGTGGAATAACAAACTACACCTCGATGTGGAGACGGTAATCCGTACGTACGCACGTATGGTGACTTTGTTATTCATAGGATGGATAGAATAATGAATATGGATGTACCATATTTATAATAACATATCAGTATATAGAAGTTACTGGAATTATTTTTTTAGTATGGAAGTAAAAAATTATGAGGAAGTGGAAGAAGAAAAGAACATTGAAAGAGGTGATGAAATAATTACCTCTTCTTCGAGCTCTTCCTTTTGATTTGAACAAAAGGGCTCCTTAGGATTGCTTTTTGATCAATTTAAGGACTATTTATTGAATTGAGGGTAGTTGGGAGAAGCTTTGGGTTGGGTTTTTTCATGCCAAATGTCTTTTGAGGTGTCAATTTGAGAGAAGGTGAAGTACCATTTTATAAGAGAGATGAGGGGTACTTTAGAAAAATCTAGATATATTAATTTATTATCACATCTTTTTCGGCTTATAATAGCTAAAAATGAATTTATTTCTTGTCTAAGGTAGGTATGGGTTAAAATAGTCTATACTAATAGGTTTTAAACAAGTTTAGATCACCAATTAACCTTATATTTTATATATAACTCTTAGTTAAATAGTTTAACTTTTATCATTTCTTCATGTAGTATTATATTACATTGTTAATATAGTTACTGTAAATTGACAATATAACCCCATGTGGTTCATTTATGACATATATAACATTATATAAGTCATTTGGACGATTCGTATATTTTTATGAATATTATATCATTTAATAAAATAGTATTTGTTTTAAAATCTCATATAGGTCAATTGTGACACTATTTAGTATTTGGTTTTTGTGAATGTCATAAAAACATTATTACATCGAAAAAAAATTCATTGAATATACCCTTACATGTTATATTAAACTATAAAATTCGTGTATGGCATCAAATGTTTCAATTTACATTTATTTTAATATTTAAAACATCAATTAATTTAATCTTTCATTAATAAGGTAATTACCACATCATCATTGTGTCATAAATAAATTTAATTATTTAATGTATAAAAATTATAAATATTCTACCATGATGTAGGAAATATTTTTATACTTCTAATAAATATTTATAGATGAATTTATATTATGTATAACTCTATATTAATTTTTTTTATTTAATAAAATTTGAATTTAACATTTTGAGCTCATCTTTAAATAAAATATAATAAATGTCCTAATCTAATACAATTGGATCAAAAAGGATCATATTTTTTTCCTATGATTTATTTTTTTCAAAATAAACTTATCCAATAGGATTAGAACATGTTTTGGGGTAATTTTATATTATTACAATATTATTTTTACCTTTAATTAACATATTTACTTTTAACCGTGGAAAATAAAATTCAAATGTAACTATTCACCAAAAATTATTTTCATACTATTGAACAAAATTTTATTTACTAATTACAAATGTGTCTGTGAGATTTTTGAAATTTAATACACAGAAGCGGTAAAATTATGTTTTATGAAAATTTGAAAATGTGTCTAGAAGGTGGGTAAAAGATGTTAAAAAGTTAAATAATATTTTATATATCTAATATTGTTATTAAATGAATCCAATTAATTACATTGGATTAATATAGGAATTATTTATCTATTTTTACATGAAAATAAATTTAAACTTAAATAATTATTTAAATAATAAGTCAGTTTTAAACAATAACACAGTGTTTTTCACTATTCATCGAAAATCGAATGTTTTTAGAAAAATACAAAAAATTCACCCTAAGATAATTTTGATATTCTGAATTTAAAAATGAAGTCTATTTTACGAAATTCAATTTTTAGTAGTGTCTGAAATTAATTTTATTATTTTTCAGAAAAGGAAACAAAAATTAGTTCTTTTAAGAAAATAGTTTTTCTAAATATATAACTATTTTAACAAAACATATAAATTTCATTATAAATATGTTTTATTTATGTGAAAAAAGTATAAATAATATTTAAAATTTATTTGTTACTATTCATATTACAATATTTAATTGATAAATAAGTATATCATTTAAATAATTATAATACTAATTAGTTGTTTTGCAAAAACTCAATCTTGCGTATAACGCAAGCCATGTCGGTGTTGCGTGAAATATAAGCTATTAAATTTATTGAAAGTGATAATGTACAATGAAATCTTGGGGTGTTACAATAGATATGAATGAATCATTTTATGTGCTCTCAATTTATAAATAGAGTGGTGTTTTCCATCATTCTCAGGATTATTATAAGAATACTAAGATATAGTTTTGAGGAAATTATAATAATAAAACCTATAAAATAATGAAAATGAAAATTCTTTTATAAAATAATTTTATAAATATGAAGGTGGGAAATTTTATCAAATGGATGGGAAAATGTTTCATGTGAAGAAATAAATTCTATTGAGTTAGTGAATGATATAGACTTGTAAATTTAATATCCAAAGAAAATAATGGGGATAAATACCAGTGAAATTCGTAACACCAACTCTAAAAACATAACAATAACAAGAATGGTCATTATACCTACAAATTCATGAATCCTAGTGTTATTAATAACTATCAGGTTCAATAGCCTCTTATAAAAATTGATAAAGGGAAATATCATGTGATCACAACTGTTGAAGTGTGTCATGAGAATGATGTGGTAAAAGATAAACTTATAATTATCTTTATAACTACAAATATATTATTGAATTAAGGTTATAGACACTCTTTAATATCTGATGATTTTTTACGGGTATCACACCACCACATCAATGATTAGTTGTTTTTTATTCATTAATACTATTAATGATACAATTATTGAATCCCAAGTATATAGCTCATCACTATTATAATATTTTGGGAATATGATTCCTACTAATCTTTTTATTCATATTATTGTTCAATTTGATGCAATTTTAGGAATTTATTAGACTTCTTCATATGGATTTCATATCAATTTGCAAGGAAAATAAGTAACATTCAATATTCCAAATCTAACTATGATTGTATATCTTTATGGGGATGTATATAAACTTCGAATGGAAATTAATTCCATTTTATGAGACTTACTAAATATTCATAAGGGTTATTTATCTCAAAATATTTGGGAGAAACTCATATTAATATATATTCCTATAGTTTTTTAATATGATAATGTATTTCATGAAAACTTCCCTATTCTTCCCCCAATTCAGGATGTTGAGTATTCAATATAACTCATACCTTGTGTATTCTTATTTCACATACTCCTTATAGAATTCCTCTGGTTGAGTTGTACGAATTAATGATGTGTTACTAGGAGAATCATGATAATGAGTTCATTTTGTGAGTTTCATCACTATGGAGTGCACTTGTTCTTTTCTTCATGAAGAAAGAAGGGCCAATTCACATTTTCATTTATTTTTAGGAACACAACAAGATTACTATCAATAGCAAGTATTAGCTACTCCATATTGAATTTTTTTCAAAACTATAATGTGCACTTTACTTTTCATTAATTTTCCTCTAAAGTATATATCATCAGTTGATGGTAAAAATGAGGACATGTCCAAGACAACACTCTGTATGAATTATGGTTATTATGAATTTATTGTGATGCTATTTCGACTTACCAATTCCCCGTATATCTTCATGGATATAATTAATAGAGTCTTTAGATATTACCAGGATAAGATAGTTTTTTTCTTTATAGATGATATTTTTATATATTTAAATAGAAAGTAAGATCATGAATAACATTTTAGGATTGCATTTATGTCCTTTAAGAAGAATAACTGGCATGATAATTTTATGAAATTTTAATCCTGTTAACCAAAAATATCATTATTATGTGACATAATTACAATTGAGGGTATATTAGTGGATCCCTCGAAGATGAATGTTATTGGACAATGTCCCTGCCTAACCATGTTGACCGAAATCTGTAGTTTTGTTAAGGTTTCCTAGAAAATACCAAAACATTTTTAGAAATTTATCATGGATATAAAATCCAATAACCATGATGACATGGAAGGGATCCATGTTCTTTGGGACCAATTAATTAAACGACAATTTCAAAGAATTACAGAGAGTGCAACCTTATTAGAATTAGGGTACCACTATCAAATGAAACCTCTTGGAAAACAAATTTGGTTTTATAGCCCAATTATTCATTTGTTACTCCTTATCATCCTAAGACACTGTCAAAACGTCCATTATCTACGTAATTAATTCAAAATTAAGGAAGAGGCCATGCATGGGTGAGTATGACAACACCCAGTATGACACACCAAAATCACTAAGACTAAATAATCAAGAGTAGCCATCTCATAATGGGAATAAAATAAACAAAACATGGATATAATAATAATAGAAAACCTTTCTCTAATGGTTCCCACCAAAACCTACCCTCCAAAAGATATTGCATGAGGCTTCAAGGTAATTCTCATTCTGGTAGTACTCATCGCACGAACCATGCTGGAACTGGTGACACTCATCCTAGTGGTCATGATCATTGGTTCCTTCCCAAGAAGTACTCAATAGATCTCAGAATATCACTTTATCCATGTGGGGGATCATTCCCAAGGCTACTGGGGGACATGAAAAACCCTATTGGATCTTCCAACTAGATAGGGGATCAACACCCTGTTCATTCTGCTCACACTGATACAATGATCCCAAACTAGTAATGATAGAGGATTCATCCCTGGTCTTTGAGTGGGATGCACTAAATTTTATCCAATATTGAACCTATAGAGGTGATCAAAATCCTATTTTTAGGATTTAATGTAACATTTTAACCTACCGAGAAAAGATAAAGGTTTCACACTCAACTGGACATAGTCTATATTAAAGAGATGAAGAGATCCAAGCCATCTCTCAGGAAGTACATGGCATGTAAATAGGGTACACAACATGTACCACTAAATTTTGACATTTTTTTGTATATGTTTATGTACTTATGATCATGAATGTGTACCTCAGGTCATGATCATGTATTCATAGTTGTGTCTGAGTACACATATCATCTTGTGTGCCTTGTCCATTTCCATGTACATAACTTAGCTCGTGTTCTCAACTCATTCCCATATATACTCAGAGTTACATGGTATTCCCTTAGAGATAGATCACTTGTCGTGTAGTAGGGACCACATGGTTTTTGATCTATATCACTCCAATGGAAACCCTATCACTATATCCAAGGCCCCAAAATTTTTATAATTATGGATTACACACAATGTGACATCGGTTTTCTAAAAACCATGGTTCCTCATCCACATCATTCGTACAAACCACATCATCCCCAAATCCTTCCAGAAATCATGGATTTAGGATAAATTGACTCTTACTATCATCGTTTGTTGGGATCCAGGCTCCAAACTTCTCAAAAATGTCTCTATTTACCTACACCATCGTTATACCACATCATCATCGAATGTCAAACCATGATGAAAAGGATCAATGATTTGATTTGATCCCCCACTAGTTATCCACTATCATCACACCTTGATCACACCCTCAATCACGAACTTCACCTAAAGTATTAATCCATTTCACTAAAGAACCATCATGCAACAATCAAAAACACGATATTAATTAAACCGCTTGTCAAAAAAATGATGAACGTGCAAAAAAAATGGGAGAAACCCATAAAAAATAAACATGAAGAAAAAACAATATCCTTTTTTCATATCATCCGAAATCTATTTTCTTAGAATAAACCATCAAATGGGAATAATAAAAAACAAAAAAATAAATCATCTATAAAATAAATTAACCATAGATGTGTGAATTAATTATTGGTTGTATAATTTATCCGTGTTTGACATGGGATAAATAAATAGGATGAAACCACATAAACCAAACATCCTACCTGGATATTGGATTGATCACTGATGAAGAATGATTCTATGTGGTCATCATTGGTCACATCCATGATATCCCTTTTTGTTGACCATTCATGTGGTACTGATCAGATCTTCCAATATGATGTTGTCCTCTAACATCTATCCAAATGATCCTCTCTAGTTATCCAGGGTTATGTGGTTATCCTTGATATTTACCCATAATGGGGTACTTATAAAGGAGGTTCATAGTTCACTTCTTGAATTAAATAAAATAAAATAAAAAATTTATTTATTTATTTTTAGATCCCATGACATATTTTTGTCAAATTATCATTATTGAAAAATGGTTATAACACACCTAGGGTAAAACTCTCATTTTAAACCCATTGGTTGACTTGCAATTTTGATCTAAGAATTCATTTGGGAGTTATTAAACTTATTTCATGAAAACTCTGCACATGTGATATTAATATACTTAATATTTTTCAAATATCAAATTCAGAATCATCGATGATTGGAATCTTTCTCTGTTTCATTAAATGGATCCAAAAATATTAATAGATATATTTTAAATCATTACATGGATGAAACAAAGACGTTGAATTCACCCAATATTATGGCCTTTCCTCCAAAAAAATAAAAAAGTATACTAAAAATGATATGGTTATTATGATCACATATGGGTATCCCACTCCCAAGTGCTCTCTTGAAGATTATCGTGATACCACCATAAATGCTCCAATGAAATTTCTCACCCATAGAGGATCCTCTCTTATCGATCATTGGCCTCTATCAGGTACTTTACAAAGGTATCTCCACCTTTGATTTTTAGCTCTCCATAGTCAATAACATATAATTGATCATGAACATTCATCCTTTAATATGATACAAAGAAGATGTCATGTACCTGGTCTAATTGTAGCTATCAGTCCAAGTTGTTTTCCACCTCTTCAACCCTATAGAGTTTATAGAATGACAATGAATCATAGAGATAGATTTATTCCCTAGCCCAATATTTGTAAACCACATCAAGGTGAAATGTTTAGGAACACATATTCTCCCTCCTAAAACTCCAAATGTTGTATTCATCGATCCAGATAAGACTTATGACATCTATGTGTTATCCTCATCTTCTCCTGGATGATCACTCCTTCCCTATTTTAGCTCACACCAACTCTTGGACCATGAGTGCTAACTCACATAGATCAGTCCAAAAATATGTTGACCTAAAGGTTCCCCTATAATAGGCCTAAAATTGTTCCATATCAATGATGGAATTATAGTTTTTGTTGTTTAAAAAATACAAAAAGGGTAGGTGATCCTCGCAACTATGCCCAAATTCTAGCATACAAGCCTGTAGAATTTATTCTATGACCTGAATGGTTTTCTCAATATTTATGTTAGTCTGTTGGGAAAAACCATGCTCAAATGCTACTAATTCCCAATGTTTTCCATATATACTCTCTAGAATCCTAATTTTATAAATATTCATGGCTTGAAATGATCATATATGGAACTTCATGGAGTTAGACTGTATCAATCATGTAAAGGCATCCCAATAACACTATTTAACTCTTATATCAAATAGCTAGGAAGTGGGCTAAATTGGTGTGTCGGTATATGATAACCTATATGATATCATGTCCTCATGATATATGTGGTAACCCAACATGAATTCCATATATATCTCATCCCACATCTACTCTGACACCTCAAGGGGTTGATCTAAACCTACTAAAATCGGGTGCTCAACCTCCTCCTACTAAGAGGCATGAAGAGAAAATCTCTGTATTTGAATTATTGAAGCATGGACACCAAAAATGAAATCAAAGTCTCTACCACATCTTCTCCAAACATAGATTTAATTCCATGTGGGATGTATGAAACTCCCTCATCACATCGTCCCACAATTTCACAGATACAATCATATATACCATTAAAATGATGAAGTTCTCCCCACATTCATAAAATCCATCAAGAGAATGTACAGTGGATATATGAGTACATAAGGCCTCAAAGTCGGTATCTCCATGTCGAGTTTCCCTAAAACATTGAAAAAATTTTGGGGTAAAAACCATCGAATGAATATATAAATCCCCATCCTTGTTCACTATGTAATTCTACAACATGGAAAATTTCTCTAACACCTCAAGCAACAACAATGAACAAGATATCTTGCAGAGAGAGTTTCCAACATGTTCCCCTTCGAAAGAGTATAAATTATCTCAAATTAATAGTTCTAGAGGAAATATTTCCATCTCTTATATCTAATTAACATACTTCTAAGGGATGGTATTTTCGGGACTCTTGTGGTCAAATAAAATGATAAATTTCTCACCAATGAGGTAGCTTCACAACATATTCAAGTCGATGACTACTATTGTCTACTCAAGATCATGGGTCGTGTAGTTTGGCTCATGTGGACTCAACTGTAGAGGCTCATCAGAAATCCCAATCATCCTCCGTATTAGCAAAAAACCAAGTCTGGTCTATGGGGCCTCAAAAAACACTTTGTATGGTACACCATCCTATGGAAATATCAAGATGGGTGAACTCATAAACCTCTACATCGACTCCTAAAATTTATTTTGGCACCTTTTTGTTGAAACTAAAGGCTACCCCTTCCATATCAATATAGTCAATGGTGCTAATATCCATGATAAATTAGGCACAAACCTCATATAGTATTTTCCTAACACAAGTAATATTTTTATCCCCATCATTCTTTTGGATGGCTCCCAAGATAACACTGCCTCAAATATGGATGGCTCCACTATTACAACATCATCCAGTATGTCATGTTCTAGAAAATAGATATTCTTATTCAAGAAATGACACTTTTAGAGATTCCCATAAATCTTGTTCTCTTTGAGTGTTTCTATAACTATCCTAAAGTGTCTTATGTTATCCTAATTGGATATTGTTTGCACTATTATATCATCTATCAAGTCCACCAAAAAAATGGTCTATGAAATTCTATAATATCCAGTTCATATGTCTCATGAACACTACTGGGGAGTTCATCGCACTAAAAAGAACTTCCATGTATTCATTGTGATAATAGGGAATCTTAATATTATCTTCGGTATATCCTCATACCATACTTATAACTATTGATAACCTAATATGATGTAAATTTTTGAGAAACATTTTCCCTATAAACTAATTGAATAGGTCATTAATCATGAGTAGTGTATTCTGATTCTTAATGGTCACTTGGTTCAGGCATCAATAATCTACAGACAACCTCATGCTCTCATCTTCCTTCTTGGTGAACACTAGGGAATCATAGGGGGAAACATTGGGTGTCGTGATGACCTTCATCTTCATGTCCTCCAACTACAACCTCCACTCTTGAATCTCTAGAGGAGTCATTTGATATGCTGGAATAGATATTTAGTTTATCCTAGGGTGTAACTCAATTCATAATTATATCTCTCAGAAAGGGGGTATGATTTTCACATCATCAAGAAATATGTCCTCATACTCCATCACCATTGAAGGAAACTGGTATCCCATAAAATCCACTTCTCCAAGATTCATGTCAGCCATCATGTGAGTAATCAGATGCAATCTCTTATATATGAGTCCATAATTATCTTCTTGGGTTTCCTTCTCACCCATTAAAGAAAACCCCATCCTAACATCATGTCCACACCACATACTCTTCCTAAAATATTCAATCTGGGAATGGACTATGGATATCCACTCCATAAATAATATTAAATCATAAGGACACTTCACTACTAAAATTAGATCACATAGTGAACCTTCACCTCCACTGTCTGGTCACATTGTCGGTAGAAGTGTGTGATTACTGAGCCACCTCCTATCAGAGTCTCCAAGTGTTAGGGTCCATATAAGGGCTCATCAAAAATCTCTAATTCACTCATCAATGAAGTTTTATGAATGTAGTGGCTCATACACATTTCTATCAATTATACAACTCATTTAGAATATACATATATTGTACCTCTAATCATGTCGGGAGCCTTAGGGTCATACACCTTAACTTCCTACAACTATCCTCATCCCTACCCACTAGCTCTCTAATCATGGTGTGGAACACCATGGGTGGTTGAGTTAATAATTCAAACCTTCTACCACTTATAGCTTCACTACCTTGGACTCTTCTATTTCCATCACTCTGTGGACCTCCCAGATCATACCACTATCTCTTCCTAGGGGGGCACTCATCCATATCCCTGTCATCTGTAGAAAGAGACAAACAATCTTGAGAAATATGTCCCTGGCCGTTGCATGAGAAGCACTGCCTCTCCCTCGACTTATTAAATCCATCATGATGTCCCTAGACCATCAATAATTTATCACAGTATTGTCTCTTAAAGCATATAGAATAACAAGATCCCTGAAAACATCATCAGCTACCAGCTGTCAGGGTCTCTACTACTAGCTTCCTATTATTATCACATGATGTAAATGTCTAATATACAAAAAATCTCTCCACAACTAATACCCACTTGATAACTCTAACACGAGTGAGAATACAAAGATATATGATTGAATCCCTAATATCTCAGTATAATACCAAAGCAAAGGTTCATTCCCGGATGAATATATCTCATCCCACATTCATAGAGTATCATGAGAGATCAAAAAGCCTTACTGAGGCATCCACAATAGTCATAATTTCCTTATGTTGATGCATAAGCTCTTGGATGAGAATTTATTGCAACATGTAAAAAACACCTCCCTGAAGAGAGACTCAAAATATGACTAGGAAAGAGTTGACTCATCATGTGACAGAGTCACCAGACTACACCATCACCCAAAAAATCCAAGAAAAAGACATATTGTGAGGACTTTTATCACATATTGAAACATCCATGTGATGAGGAAAAGTCAAGTGACTTCCTCTATTTAATCCTCTTCCACCAAGGGGTTAGGATAACCTAGAAACCTAGGAGGTCATTGCCTCTAAAACTCATGAAGTATGATTAGTCTTTATGTATCTTAAGGTAGTACTTTGGGTTCTAACTACTACTCAATTGGTTGTGTCATGACTGGGAAACATTCTAGAGGTACCACCTCTTGTAATAGTCCCTATACTGAAACCTCGTCATTTGAAGGGTCATCCTTATGATCATGTACTAGAATCATGGTTGGTTGACTTCATGGAGGCTTCCTGAAATAAGAAATATTTACCAAAGTCAATAGGTATATATGGGGAGGTGACTGAAGATGTACTTGGTAACCAAAAACCATTATTTTATGTTGTTTGTACTAATTGTTTTCCCTACAATATGTGTTTACATAATCCGAGTTAACAATAATGTTATTATATTTCAATTGAATGGATATGTGGACCATTGCACTAACACTTGAGTCCCTATCCTGAATGACCAACTCAAAACTCATTAACATTATAGAAATAAATCACAAAATAAATCTCACTGCTAGAAAAAAATTCATGAAAAAAATCTATCCCACATTAGAGTATGATAGAAGTATTAATATTGATAAAGGTGCCAAATACATTCCCATCCAAAAACTATGGAGAGTCCAGCCTGATCAGAAGGAGGGGAGCCGTATCCAATAAAATCACTCACAAAACCCCTCATTATATCCAGCCCAACTAGGATCTAATAAATCCCTATCCTCTTATGACACTATTGAAAGATTGTTCATCCTTATAATATAGGACACATGTGGGAAGAGCTTGTGTAGGGGTGTGTATAATAATACTCAGTAAGACACCCTGAAATCCCTAATCATTAATCATCAAGAGTAGTCAACTCATAATAGAAATACAAAAATCCAAACCAAGATGTACTCATAACAGAAAATTGATCCCAAATGGTTTCAACCAAAATCCTCCATCCATAGGATATTTCCTAATCTCTTAAGGTAATTCTCATTACAGGAGTACTCACTCCACAATCCATGCTATCACAGGTGACAATAATTCAAGAGGTCATGATCATTGGGCCCCACCCTATAAGTATTCACTTGATCTTATAAGATCTGATCATCTAGGTAGGGGATCACTCCTAGGTCTACTAGGGGACACCACAAACCATAATAGATCTTCCTACCAGAGAGGGGATCATTTTACTATTCATGGTAATCATGATAATACCATGAACCCCTCCTAGGAATGATAGAGGATCCCACTATGGTCATATAGGGGGATGCACTAAACTATATCCAATACTACACCCATAGAAGATATCACAATCCTATGTTGGGGATGTAATGTGGCACTATACTCACTCATCAAAGGACTTAGGTATCACACTCAACTAAACATTGTATATTCTAAAGAGATGAAGGGATCCAGTCCATCTCTGGGGAATTAAATAGAATCTACACAGGGTACACAACTTGTACTACTAAATCCGGACCCTCCCATGTTCATTCCAATGTCCACCTTCTTATTAACATGTACCTTGGGTTATTACCATGCACACTTATCCATCTTTGAGTTTATAGTGTAGTATGTGTACCCATTCCATGGTTGAGTACATGTCTTGTCCTGTATACTAAACATGTGACTATGTATCCTCTATGATTCATCAAATGCTTATGGTTAGAGGTCACAAAAATTGTGTTAGGTACCACAAAACATGTGATACTTATCTCTTCCATGGAAATACTATCATCATAGTCAGGACCCACAAAAAATGTAATTCTTGATTACAAGATGTGTAATATAGGTTTCTTAGAAACCAATGTTTCTTCATATTCATAACTTTTCTGTGTCACTTCCATATAAAATCATTGAGACTCATGGATCTGGGATACATTTATCTTTTCTATCACTGGTCACTAGGATCTATGCTATGATTTTCTTGAAGATAACTTCTCTTAGCTACACCATCACCATACCACATCATCACCACATGTCCAAATAGGAAGAATAATGAACACTAGTCTGATCTATTATGCCTCTGGTCGTCCCCTATTGTCGTACATCGATCACACCCTGATCATTAATTACACCTGTATTATTGATATATTATCCTGAATAAAGGTCATGAAATGTTCAAATACCTAGAATTCGTTAAACTATATGCCAATGAATTTACCCAAAATAAACATATGAAGAAACATGGGAGAAAACCATAAGCCATCAACATGAGGAATAAACCTCATCCATTTTTCATTTCAAAATAATTCCATTGTTTTAGAATATATTAATGGAGAAAAATAATCAACAATGACCAAATAAATCTACCATATAATAAATAAAACATTTATGGATGAGTCAATTATTTTTTATGGAATTAATTCATGTTCTACATGAGATACTTTAATGGAAAGAAACCAAAAAAATCAAACATCCTACAAAGAGTTTGGATCAATCACTAATTAAGGATGATTGTTTTTTTATTAATTGGTGAGATCCATGATCTTTGTTAGCAAATAGAGTACGTGTGGTACTGATTCAACCCTCTGATATAATGTCGTCTACCAAAGTCTCTCTAAAGGTTCCTCTCTAGGTCTCCAGGGTTACATAGATAATCTTGAGATTTACCCATAATGGGTTATTTATAGGGGATGATCCTAAGACACTACTTGAATGACATAAAATAAATAAAATTGTTTATTTATTTATATTTAGATCTATTTATATATTTTTCAAATATTTTGGATGTCGATAAAGGTTATGTCACACTTAGGTTAAAATCCACATTCCAAACACAATGATGGCCTTATATTTTGGATCCAAGACTCTATTCAAGGGTGATTCAATATTATTTAGGAAATCCTTGCATGTGTGATATTAATATATTTGATATTTTTCAAATATAAATTTCATTCTCACTAGGCCTCAGAATCTCATGTCATCTCAGTTCATGGGTGTGAAAATATTACATGATATATTTCAAAGATTTACGTATAAAAAATAATGACAGTAAAAATAGTGGTGCGTAAAATAAGTGACTGGTATGTGTTCTCATACAGAGTGATTTGGTATTATCTTATTCCTCATACTAGTTAAATTTTCATGATAATAATTACCCGACTCGTGATTTGGAACTAGCAGCAGTAATTTTTACTTTTAAGATATGGTGCAGTTATCTATATGGTGAAAGGTGTGACATATATAGTGATGATAAATGACTGAATTATATATTAACATATAAAGAGTTGAGTATATGTGAATGTAAATGGTTGGAATAGAATAAAGAATATTATTTTTAAATATACTACCACCTTGGGAAGACGAACAAGGTGGATGATGCTCTGAGTTGGAAGGACCATATTATTTTGTAAATTAAGAGAATTAAAAGAGATCTAATACTTATGGATTTGTGGAGGATAGACCATGAAATCATAAGGAAAGGATAAATATAATATCTGTCATAGATGAATGTTCAACCATCAATTCATGTGAAAAATAATGAGGTTTAGAAGGAAGATGTGGTTCTATAAAAGATGGTAATGAATTTTCCTGAGTTTGTTCACGATAATGATGGACCGATGAGGTGAAATAATATAATAAGTGTCCCATTAATACTAGAATTGAAAAATGGATTGTTAGATGAAGATCATAGTTCAACATTATCTGTTCATCCTTGAAGTTAGAGGATGTATAGTGATCATAAAGAGAACTTAAGATGGGAAAACATGAACAGAGATAGTGTAGATTATGTATCTCGGTCCAAGGCATGACAACAAGTAAAAGTTAACGATGGTAGATATAAGTCAGAGGGGATGTAACAACCATTACCCATATATATGTTGAATGGGTAAGAAATGACCATAGATTTCATTATGGGAATTCCAAGGGCATCTAAAGGGAACAATTAATATTTTCTTTTATACGATCACCTTATGAAATTTGTGAATTTCATTTCTATCATATAAGAATTCTATCATGATGACCTTATAGAATATACATTAAATAAGTGTTATGTTTGTATGGAGTACAACTCTTAATAATATCTTGTAGATATTTGACGTTTAGATAAATGTATATAGACAAATTCAATAAGATTTTATTACAAAGTTTAGATTTAGAACTACATAACAACTTTATATTTATTTTCATTTTCATATAACCATTTAAACCCTATAAGTTAAGATGAGATCTAGCTTTGTGGATTTGAAAGGTGGTTGGGATCAATAACTTCCTCTATTTAAATTTTCATACAATAGTATATTTCACTTGAGAATTAAAATGGGACCTAATGAAGACCTATATGGAAATAAGTTCATGACTCCAACATACTGGAATGTAGTTTGGGAACAAAACCCATTGGGACCACATATAGATAAGGAAATTGTTGAAAAAAATTAAACCATTTAGTAGAATATCTAGGTAGCACATATTTTATAGAAGATTTATGATCATAAAACTCAACAAGATTTACGTTCAAAGATAGTGATAAGGTGTTCCTATGTATATCACCTTGGAAAAACGTTGTGATATTTAGAATAAAGATGAAGATAAACACTAGCTATGTCAGTCCCTATGAAATTTTAGATCATATTGGTTTGGTGGATTGTTTCTTTTCACTTCCTCAAGACCTATCCCAATGTAACAATGTGTTCCATGCATCTATTTTTGAAATGTAAATAATTGATCTTGAAAATGTAAGAAACAAAGTAGTTATACCACTACAACATGATCTTTCCTATGACAAGAAACTAGTGTAGATTCTTGATCAAAAAGAGAAATTGTTTTAAAATAGGACCACATACCTAGTCAATGTTTTATAGTGAAATCATAAATTTTAGTAAGATATTTGGGAACCCAAGGATGTGTCAAGGGAGATGTGTCCTTATTTTTTTGTACTAGAGTGATGTAATTATGGGGAGGAAATTATTATGAGTGTGGTAGAATTTAAATTAATATATTTTAGAATATACATCCCATTAATAAATAAATGCATTAAATAGGGAGTGAATAATGATAACCTAAAACTATGTGAATAATGCTTAAAAATTATAAAATTAATCACATTATATGGTATTTAAGTGAAATATAATTTTAAAAATTAATTTCTATTTCACATAGTCTACACTAAAGACATTAAATAACTATTTTTAAATATTTTTTATGTGCTTTATTTTTATCATATATGTTTTATATTAAAATTAATTGATATAATTAAAATAATTATTTTTCTTCAGATCTTAAAAATATATTATTTGGTTATTAGTTGGTTTTAAATTTAAGAAAAATAATTTTAAGTTAAAAAATGTGTTTTTCATGAAAACTACTTTTATACTTACAATTCATTTTTTTCTTAATAAAATAAACTAATCAATATTGATGAATTATTTTAATGAAAAATATTATAATATATTCAAAAATATATTCTAACATCTATATAATGGTTTTTAGTTGTCAAGGAATAAGAATAAATTCATTTTTATGCTTAAAAAGGTAATTCAATAAAAATAGGTTTCATTGAATCTTGTGTTAATATTTCAAAAATAATTTATTCCACTAATCTGAATTTGTAACGCCCCGAGATTTTATGAGATATTTTCTTTTTAATTTCTTTCATATCTTCTGTTGTACGCTACACAAAGATTATCTTTCTCTATACGCAACACCGTATTAGCTTGCAGTATACGCAACACTAATCTTGGATCGTGTTACACACAATTTCAAGTTTGTTTGATAGTAGTTATTATACTCAACATTGAGTGTATATATATATATATATTCAATGTATAAATGAAATATGGTTGGATTTTGTTATACGCAACAACAAAGGAGTCTTCCACTACATGCAACCCTGACTTGGCTTGCAATACACGCAATCACAACCTTTCTCGATAGTGAGTGTTGTACGCAATACCGGGTTTCACTAAAAAACGATATATGGATATAATATTATTATAAACTAGCCATTATGAATATTAGTAAATACATTTTGAATTTAATGACATTATAATTCATCTTAAACATTTTATAGAATATAGTATGAGAACAAAATAAATTTTTCGGGTAAAATAAGTATTTTTAAAAAAATGAATTTTTGTCACCTTTTGATGGCGCACCCATTTTAAATATAATTTTTGACAATTTTATAAGTTAAATTTTACGAAATAAACTTCTTAATTTGAATCAGGATATAAAAATTTACATTGGATAAAGTTTTGATATTTTTCTGATAACTTTCATATTTTAATGAATAGTAAAAACACGCTATATTTTAATTATAAACAATTTTTTTCATCGTAATAATTTATATGGATAAGTTATAATATTTAATGGTTTTAAAGTATAAATAGAATATATTTTTACCATTTAATATAATTTATGTCATTAGAATTTATTTTACATTGAATTCATAGGTAAAATCATTTCAATCTTTTGCAATGTTTTAACTTTTAAAACTCATTTTCTTAACAACGGGATTAATTTTAAATTAATTTTCTGCAACTTTTGTATATTGAATTTAGAAAAATTGATTCCATATTTGGAATCAGTGGGTCCAAATTATTTTAATAGGCTACTTTTTTTTGGCATTATGAATAGTAACTACAGTAAATTTTATTTACCATAGTAAAAGGGAAATCGGGTAATTAAGGGTAAATATAATATTATAAAATTACCCTAACAATTGTCTTCATATAATTTGTTGCTTATATTTTTTCCTAAGTCATATTTGGGTCTAAATGGAATCCATTGGAACCCACTTGGAGGTGATTAAGACCTTTAGTTTATTTTATTTAAAGGAAAGTGAAATATGTCTCACTCAACTTTAATAATTAAAGTATTTTTAATATAAGTTTATACAGAATATAAATTCGTTTCTAAATACTCATTTTAAAGATAAATTTTTTTTCTTTATCATGGTAATTTATTTATAATTTTTAAGAGATATTTAATTACCTTAATATCATATACATTAATGATGCAGATATTATTTATTTAGTGAAAAATAAGTAATATAGTTTTTATTGAAATAATAATACCCATTAAAGGGCTCAAAAACCTGACCAAAACTATTTGGTAGTGTATATATACAGAATAGTATCCAATGACCAAATATATGACCGTTTGGAGTCCTATAAAAGTGATTATGACACTTATATTATTTTATTTTAAATGATGTCAAAGTTGTCACCTTCATAATTTAAAAAATATAACATTTTAAAAGTTGGGTGTTTTAGAATATAAATCCAACTAAAAGTATTATTATGAAATATACAAGATATATCTTCATCCCAGTATTTTATTTTTAATTTTTATGCAACAAATAAGTATATTTAAAAATTATACAAAAAATGCTGTAGAAATTATTTTATTAAGAGAAGTATCAAATAAATGGTTTTAAAAATAGTAATATAAATATTATATGAACTATTTAATATTATCCACTAATTTTATAGATGAATATGAAATTTTAGGAACCTATTAAATATTTTAGTTCGAATATATCCTCTGTGTGGATTTTATTTAAATTCAAATAAATGAATAGTTTCAAAATTGCCACTATTGTTATTTTATAAAAATAACATATTATTAAATTGTTTAAAAATCACAAAAATATTTAAAAATTATAAATTAAAATTTATATAGTCTAAAATGTCATAAATTATCCAATTATGGAAAATTAACAACAAATAAGTGATTATTTATAACCATTTATAATTTATAATTTTATTACCACAAATAAAATTAAATAGATTAAATAAGAATAAATCAAAATGATAAGGTTTAAAATAAGATCAAAACATGTCTAAATTTGAGTGGTTGATGATATTAAAACCCTATATCATCTAATATTCTAATTGAGTCATTTTTGGAGGTTTTTATGTGGGGTTTGAATTTATATTAAACTATTATTTTTTAGGATTCCAAAGGTTCCCCTCTACTCCCTTATAAAAGGGAACCTCCTCCCTCTCATATTTACAAAACTTTGAGCCATAAAGCTCAGAAAAACCCTACCAATTTCCCTTCTCAACTTCCCTAGAAATATTCTAGAGGTCCAGGTCTTCTTCAAAGACCAATTTTAGTGCCCTAAGAGGAGGTTTTAAAGAGGCGTGTCGAAGAAGAGGTAATATCTGTTACCGATTCTTTCAAATTTATTTCTTCTTCTACTTCCTCTTCTTTAGTTGTTTCATTATGAAGTAATAACATCAGTATAACTCATATTATGATATGTTATTATAAATATGAAACAACCATATTCCACCTTCTATCCATCCTATGGAAAATGAAATCACCGCGCGTGCGTACGTACGGAATACCGTCTCCACGCCGTGGTGTAATCTGTTTTCCACCACCACCTTACATGGATGGGTATAATGGTGTAAAGAATAACTATATGTGATTATTGTAAAGTTATATTGATTATTAAATAGTATACATACACTTCAATACAATTCCACGATCATGGGAATGATATCATTGCTCATGCGTACGTACGGACTCCCGTCACCACGAACGCGATAAGATTCATTCTTCTTGTTAACCATTCATTAATGATTATAAAGTATATATAATGAATAATAATGAAATATATGAAATAATAATTCTACTGGATTTATGTATATACATATATATATGTCATCTATTTAATTCCCTTCAGTTCAATAAGGAAACGAAAACAGCGTTCATGCGTACGTACGGCCTACCGTCTCCATGGACGGTGTATTTCATTCCATTTATCAATCTATCATATATATGTATATGCTGAATATTTATTATATATAAATCATGTTTTACATTATGAAATTAATTAAATCAGGATATAAGTAATAATATCAAGAACAACAAGTCGAAACACATACGATAAATGAAACAATTTTACCCAAAACGTTGCTTTAACATGGATTTACAAAAGAACGGGTAATATAAAGTCATAAGTGAACCATATATGATATAATAACAATGAATATGATTCTGTAATAAGTCAATTACATTATTTAAATCATTATACAGGAGTTGTGGATATGTATGAATCATATCGGACCTAAGGTAAGGGATAATTATTCCAATCTCATTCTTATCTGAGATTGTTTATTCGTAAGTATTTACTGGGGTTATGTTAATCATCCATGTCCATATGTTCTCATAATGTTTTCATAAAATGTTTACTATTCTTCTGTGTATGTTTAAAGTCATTTTTACCCATTTTTTTTACTTTTACCACATTGTATGGAAGGAATCTTTTTTTTTACCATACGAGGTACTTTTTGAATTTTCCGAAAAAAAGTACAAGAAGAATGTTATTTTTAACTTATATGGCGTGAACGGGTTTTTATGATTTCATAATGCCTCATTTTCATGAATCTTACTCTACAAGATTTTATGAAAATTTTCAAAAAAATACTTTTCTTTTAAAATTTCATGGCATTTTGTGAAAAGAAAATGATTTTGAAGAAAAAATGGTATTTTTATCAAGAATTCATTTCAAGGATTTTATCAAAAGAATTTTCCATCTAAGATGACATTATTTCATATGTGTATGTTTAAAGTATAATGTCTCTATGATTTAAATGGTTTCACTTTTCTTATGATGAAATATCCATTTGTTTTATATGGATTATGTGATGATGGGATGATGTTTATGAAACCCATTTTATTCTTTGGGTTATGATGAATGTTTTAAGTTTATTTTGTGGCACAAGTAAGAATGATTTAATTATGAGATGGGTGGGACCTATATCTCCCTCCAATGCATTGGGTAAATATTTATATCTCATGAGATAGACATGGATGGAATGGTAAGTTAATCCGGTTCAGTATTACAGGACTGAAACGAGGAGTGAACTCGATTCAGAAAGGGACTTTGTCCACTAAGATGGTCTTGGAAGCATTGCCTTGGATACTATAGAAATCATATCATGTGCTTAATGGTGTCCACAATTAAATGTTTTATTCCCCTGATAATTTATCATGGTTAATGTTTCTTTATGATTTATTCCTTACGTACTGCCATGTTTTATGTCATTGCTCAATATTTCAATGTTTAAACATTATGTTCATGTTTTTATGTTCAAATGTATATGGTTTGTTTTATTTTCTCCATGCTTACCCTTACTGAGCATTTGAGCTCACCCTTTATATGTTTTATTTTCCCCAGGATATAAAGAAAGGTTTTAGGTAAGAAAACAAAAGGGGGAGATATTTATGGGAGATGTTGAAGATCTTTCACCATGATTAGAAGATTATGTTCTGAGTTTCCAAAGACACTAAATTATTATGGTCCTTGTGTGTTTTTTCTTGTTATGTATTAAGTATTCTGCAAAAGTAATGTAATGTCCATGTACATCATGCTTTGGGTATCTATAGAATTGATTTTCATAAAATATTTTCCTTATTTGGAATCATCATGTCCAATTTTATTAAATATTTAAATATCATTTTTTGGTCATAATGAATAGAAACCAACATAAAAATTTATTACAATGGTAAATGTTCAAAGGGTTGACGAGGGGTTAAACTAATCAAATAAGAATTAACACAAACAAACATATTTTCTAAATACTATTGGATGAATGGATTTTAATCTAATATCATTCCATATTTTTAATTATCCAATATGGATCCCCTTTTCCTTGAAAGCGACATTGTAGTATTTTAATGTTTACAATAATTATAAATGCTCCACTCCCCTCACTTATAAAAGGCAACCTCATATTCTCTATTCATTACACGTTATTTCTCCAATTATCTCAAAAAAATAGTCATAAATCACTTAACTTCTCTAGCCATTTAATTTTTTTCTAGACTTCCTAAAATACTAACCCAAGGGTTATTAGGAAGATATCAAAATTAGGTTTATCAAAGAATAGGTAATCAACTTCACTGAATCCTTTTATGTGTATTTATTCTTCTATATACTCAAAAAATTATATTATAATATTTACAGGAATAAATTATTAACATTAATATAAAAAAAATTATGTTAATGGAACTATAATAACCTGATATTTTAGTTTATATTAAAATAATACTATGTTGGATAACATACACCACACAGAACCCAAAACATAGACAAACTATGAAATAATATTATTTAAATATGAATATTATAACCTAGAAATTGGTTTATATAGTATAAGTAGAAATAATTATTAATTTTTTATATAAATTAATTCCTAAATAAATTTAATAATCAATCACAACTTAATTATCAAATGGTTATAAATGAAGAAAAAATCTTTTACAGGTAAAAGAGATATTTTTCATTAAAATGATTTTTATATATGCAATGATATTTGATTACTATTTATAGATTATTATAACGAAATAATTAGATTACATACCTGATTTAATGAATTAACATTCATTTAATTAGGTGTATTAGTCATGTAATGATAATAAAGTCATTTTACTCTTAAAATTTGTTTTTATTATATTTTTTTGTGTGGATATTAAAATTAACTTCTACCACTTTTATAAATTTAACTTGAAAAAATTGATATAGTTTTTTAAATCATATTTTATTAATGGTATAAGGTAAATGTTTTTATTTTATTCTAAAATGTAGTATTTTTTTATCGAATAGTGAAAACTATCAAATTTAAAAAAACTATCACTTTATTCAATTATAATGATATAAGAAAAACATGATTATTTACAAATTTTTTATATAATATATATATATATATATTTAAGAAGTAATTTAATGCATATAAAAATATAATGGTGAACATTGAAATATATATTTATCAATTTAGAAATCCTAAGTAGTTGTATTGTTAAAATAAAAGTTGTTTTTAGTTGTTATCACTAAATAAAGTATTTACAATGTGCCTTTAATTGTTTCTAGTTTTAAAGAAAATTAAGCCCAATTTGATTTAACATAATCCAATTAATACCATTTTAATCATCATTATACATTATATTTCTACAAAATATTTTTTTATGCACAAAATAATTGTTTTTCTAAAAACTGGTTTCATTTCATTTTGCGAACATATATATTCAGTAATTTCTACCACTTATAAGAGTTAAATAATGTAAAATGTAATCCCTATTTTTAATAAATATAATTAACATTAGTTAATATGGTGGAATTAATTTTTTTCCTAATGAATAATAACCTTGGAAAATATGTATCACCTCGGTTATTGGTAAAATTAGTTAAATGTGTCAAAAAATTGATAAGGTTTGAAGATAACACAAAAATCTTTCTTAAACCTAAATGTTTGGTTTTATGTCAAGATGAACTTTATAATATTAAAATATATGACAATTTTTATCAAATTCACATGAAATTTACTTCATATTATTTTAGTATTTTATTTAATTCTATATGTGTCTTTCCCCTCACTTATAAAATGGAACCTCTTATCCTCTTTTATTTACAAAATGTAAACCCTTTATTTTTGTCATTTTGTACCAAAATAACTTCCTATTTAATTTCCATTATTCTTAAGCTCATATTATTTCCCTAAGACCATCCTAAGAAGTCTGATGGTGTAATCCAATATAGGTATCTCAAATAAGAGGTAATTTTCTTACCCGACTCTTTAATATTTTATTTTTTTCTCTACTTCCTCTAAATATATTGTATCCACAATAACATAATGAATAAAGTATAATAAATATATTGAGATATTATTATTATTATTATTATTATTATTATTATTATTATGGGACACTAGTTTTCCACCTCCATTCCATCCTGTGGAAAATAAAAACAATGACTTTGTATATACATGATCTACCTATCCTTGTAGGGGTATAATTTTTTTTTTCATAAATGCTTTACTTGGATATTCATAAACGTGTAATTAGTGATTATATGTTATATTTATTACATAATTATGATTCATTAAATATAATATAATATCTACCTTCTTATATTTCCATCTGTTGTAAAATGATAACGTCGCTCATGTGTATGTCTGGACTAGCACCTCCACAAAGTTATATGACTCATTTTATATTACCACAATGCATTTAATATTATTAATTTATATATAATGAATAAAAAATATATTCATTATATTGTTAAAAAAATTATGATGTAATTATTCCATAACTCATTTATCCATGGAAAATATACTGAAGTAATTTTGGAGAAATTGACCAAACAAACCTAAGTGGTTAATGTAAGAAAAAACTATTTGATGAATGGATGTTAAATTATTATGAATGTAACATAAAAATAGAATATAAATTAAATTTTTTCATAAAAAAGTATTTAATAAATTTTAATTAATTATACTAGATGATCAAACAAGTACTACTAAATAGAGACCCATAATAAGGGTAATTATTCTCATTTCCACTACAATGAGAGATGTTTATATTATGAACATAATTACATCTATATGGTGCACTTATATTACCTTTGAAATATTATATCATGAATTCATATTAATTAATGGTATTTAATGTTACAATTCATGTATACTCTTTTAAGGTGCTTCGATTCAAAAATATTTAAATTCATATGGTATTTAGGTTACAATCTCATTTTCTTTTGGGATTTTTTTTGTTCATATTTACTTTTAGAAAATTATATGATCATAATATTTTAAACTGAATATATGTTCTTCTCAGTTAGTAATTTTTTTTAAATTTCTATTTTCTTTTCCTTTTATTTTTTTGTTTCAATATTCAACAAATAACTTGTAAACAATACTAACCATATTTATTCTATTCGATCAGGACTCAATGAATTCAATATAATTTTTCATAAAATTGTTTTATATAAGTTTTAAACTAAAAATTACGTTTTCTTAATGTTTATTTTCAACACCATCGACTTTAATTAAAATGGTTAGAAGTAATCTTGTTAAAATATTTCTAAACAAGTGTTTTCAAAAAAATTCCAAAGTGTGAAAAAAATATTATCTTTTTACATATATGTCATGATGGGATTCTTACACCATAATGGCCATTATTAACATTGAATCTTCATTTAAAAGTATCCATGGTTATTTTATAATAATATATATCTCCAAATATTTTTTTTAATTTTCAATTAAAATTATATCAAATGAATGGGGTATTATTTCCTTAAATGAATGAAATGAATTTTGAGAAGTGATTTATAACTACAATTATAAATAATGTTAAAAGAATTAATTTCTGATTCTTTACTTCTATTATCTTTTCCAAAGTATTGGTTTTACTAAAAAACATTCATTTGTAATGAATCGATGGTATTATATAATTCTTTATGGATAATGGATTATAAGTTTTTTGTGATCATTCAGTTTCTTGTGACATGTTCTCTGTCTCTCTCCAATGTTCATAAGAAATTTTTTTATCCTTCATGTATATATATTCAATATCATGGATAAATTCTATATAACTTCTATTACATTGATAATGTATCAAACATATACCATTTATATATGTTATAGTAGTTATAGTAATTGTGTTAATAATGTTATTTCATTAACTTGGAAAATATTATGCATTCATGAATGAATAGAGATTATTACTAATTTATAATTAATTTTGAAAATGAATTGTATCAATAATTCTATATATATTATTAATTTATTGGATCCAGAAGTGATGGTTGGGGCTTGGTTTTAGATAGCCCTGAGATCATCATTAGGTCTCATGAGACAAAATAGTATGCATTATATATTTGATGGGTATCTAGTTTACGCCTACCTATTTATTAAAAATGGTGTTTTTGTTGATGCCTTAATAGTAAGATTCATGATAACTTGGTTGAGGCCTTGACAGAATGATCATGAATGTAGGGGTTTTTTCATTTCCATTATTGAAAATTTACTTTCCATTATCCATGGGATTTCCATGTTGATATTACTGATTGATATAATTTTAACTCAAGATATTGTTTGGAATGGAATGTTTTTTGATTATCCACTCTATTATATTGATCAATTATTATCTTCTCAGGATATTTTCTCTTATATTATATCCTTTACTAAGAATTTGTGATAACCCTTTAATTATTTTTCATTTCCTCAGGATATGAAGAAGAAATAATTGAATGATTTTTCAATTTTGTAATAGATATTTTGATGCTATGTTTTAGTTTTCCAAAATTATATGGAAATCATACATGTATCTAGTTTACCAAGAATGATAAACTGATCATTCCTTCATATTGTGATCCTTTGTACTTTTAGTAATGTAATAAATAAGCATCGAATCTAGGATACTAGAGTCGGGGATAATAAATTTTTTAACATTATAAATATGGTAGGAATTTTTTGAAATAGATTTTTGAAAATCATATCTTACAAAAGAATTACGAAAATTGGTTAAGATTATTTGTGATATTTTTAGTGAATTTTATTACATGGATCAATATTCATGATTAATTTGGGATCACTATGTTAGTTTCATTATTTATGGATTGCACCTAGTCGAAGAAAGGTAATCAACACCCATTGTCAATATTGGGATTAACCTTCTCAGCATGTCAATACAATGAGTGTTGGATATGAGAAAATCACAGAAATATTAGGGAAACTAACTTAAGTTATGATTGTTCTCCTTCCCTATATTGATTAACTAAAAATGATAAAATTGTGAGTGAAGGATCTTATGATTATTTTCATGATTCAAATAGGATCAATCTATAAATAGTAACTAGACTGGTTGGAAATAATGTCATAAGAATTCCTCCCTATATGCTAGATGCATTAAAATAGTAGAGAGGTCGTAGTGTGTGAGTGGGGAGATTATGACCTCATGTTAGTGTAAAAAAAATAGGAAATTACTAAAAAAATACATCTCAATAAATAATCAGAGTAAATAAGAAATAAATATGAAAAAGGATATAGTAAATGAAATGAAGTAAAGCCACAAATAGACCTGACATATATATAGCACTAATTACCCACTTGGAAGACCATACTTATAGGAATAAAATAAATACAAATAAAATTACATGGATCTATTGTAATCTCTAAGCTGGACCACAAAACCGGTATCAATTGATTTTTTTTTAGCTACTACAACCCAATCATACGAATCAGTGTGAGGGGATTTTCTAGGTCATGAAACCTTGGGCCTCATCCATATCCATCACATATCCATTCTCAACCTAAAAGTATATATAAGTTCTATACACAAACCTATGATCATGTATAGTGGCTTTCAAATAAATCTTACTTGGATAGACCCTATTGTGAACCTAAAACATGCTACCATATGCACATTCTTATAGAATATGTTAATACAAGATGAGAAAAAACTATAAGGAATAAATAAAATCAACACACAATTGACCCTTGAATTCAGTATCCTTATTAGCTATGTATTATCTGACTAAGGCATTGAGCTAGATTTCATTCCACTCAAGTATTGTGTAATAATTACTATATTTGGGTATGTGATCCCAATAAACTATACCTACTTCTTCTACCACCATAATGTATATAAGTAAGCTATGCTTCCATAGGGATATACAATTCCAAGACTTTGGATTTCTTGTACTAACCTCTACTATGTAAGTACCGATTCTAGGAATCAACTAGATATCCTTTAAATATGTCATCAATGAAGATATCATACCTCTCAAGTGATGTGTAATCTATTATGATGTTGGATTATAAGGTCCCAGTCCATAGACATGTACAAAATTGGCCTGACGTTATCCCTATGGGTGATAACCATTATGTGATATGTATGGAATTATCTTCATATCTGAGATAAAAACTCATTATCCATTCAATAACTAGCCCAATAGCCCATCCCTATACAAGTCTGGGAAATGCATTAATGGTGCGACCGCTTAAACCTGGGGAGTATCCCATGCCTCGATCCATGATATAATCATCAATCCTCATGTATGACATATGTATCAGGTGATAGGGGAAATTCATCAACATAGAAACATATATTATCACCTAGATCCTAATGATCTGAGCATACACTTGCTGATACTAGAAAAGATGGATTCTGAGATGAACTCAATAACCTAAAATGTAATCCCTGAGTAGGGAGGAATCCTAGTGAAAATGGGACTTCCAATAGCAGTAACATTCAATAAAAACGATCATAATCCAAACCATCATAAGTACCTTTGGGAATCACCAACATAGAATCACAACATATAAGGCCCCATCATCTAAATATGAGGATTCATGTTTGGTAATAATCATCCATCGAACGTCAATGGTTGAATGTATAAATAATAGGGTGAGGATGGATGAATACCCAAAACCATCACTACTAACATATCCTCTAGAAATCACATGTTTGGTATGGGTTTTGGGGTTACATCTTCTAACATATCTACCCAAACCAATTAACACAATCTTAGAGTCGGTCAAACACTGGGGAACCCCCTGGGGCCCTCCAGGAAAAAATACAGGAGCAACATCCTATATAGAATCATTGAGGTTAAAATGTAAATAGAGGTATCCCTCATCAGATTCTCTAAGCCATCATATAAACAAGGTCATCCATATTGGGATCCTTAAAAGGAGAAAGTAATAAAATGCATCCCTTATAGGATCCTCTAGGTTTGTTCACAAGAAGAGTCATCCCACATGGGATCCTAGGTCACACACTAGTCACTCGTGACAATAATGTTTCATATCAAGGTAAACACAAAAAATTTCTTATTAGACTCAAATGGGAAGCTACTTAAGCATAATTATTTTGAGATGTCTAATGGATCTACTCAGTTAATGGTCTCACTCTAGGATGGCACAAACACCCAACCTATCATTTCCTAAAGTCTTATTTCTATCCTAGTAACTAGGGACTATTGCAAGAAATTCACTATATGAGGAAATTAGAAATTCCATACCAATTCCAACAACCACTTCCACAACCCTTGTCTAGGTCTCATCTATAGTCTTGCTATAGAAGACTAATAGATTCAATTACTAGAAGTAGAACCTCACCATCAAATCTCACTCAACTCAAAATTCCTCTTAGAAGTCTTAAAATCACCTAAAGTGTTAAAACATCATGATCTATGTGAGAAAATATCAAAATACAATATTATTATTTCCAATTCTGACTCTAGAGCATAAAACCTCCAAACACTCAAAAGGGAAGCAAGGGGCAGTACATGACCTTTATACCCAATTATATAACATGTACTCTCAATGCACAACATAGGCATATAATTCAGAATTAATATAAATGTAAAACCTATGTATACATCATATAAATAATTTACATGGATTGTACCCTACATGGGGTACCTGTTCACGTGACACACATGGCTCGACCATCTGTTTCACTAGGGCATGTACTCTTACGCAAAATAAATCCCACACAGGGTCTTTCTGTGTACCCAAAATGACCAAGTGTCACTATGTTATATTTACTCCAAGTACATGGTGTTTACTATGACAAATTAATCTTCCCCAAATAAGAATAAGACACAAAGTGTGTTCATGAAGCCATAAGTCGTGTGATCTATAATTTCAAACGGGAAACTCCTATGAATGGACCGAAATAGTTATAGATTTATCCCAGGGGATCCTTAGCATTCATAAAAGGGCCATAAAACTATAAAGAGTTAAATATATTTATATTTATAGGAAAAAGATAAAATTTTCCAATGTTTTGGTAGGAACAACTGAAGTTACACTAGCTTTCACGTTTTGCAGCTGCTAGATGAAGATATGGATCCTACCATACTCCACAGAGGCACCTCACTTCTTCATGTATCTCTATCTATCTATCCCTATAATTTTTATCACTTTTTAACATAGGAAGAATCCAAAATGTGGGAATACATGAGAATCTAGGGTAATATAGGAAATAAATTTGAAAAAAGAAAAGAAAGAAAAAGAATAAGAAAAGGCGGCTCGAGCCCTCCCCCATGCCCAACATGAGTTTATGCCTCAACTAGAAAAAACATACCATTATAAATTCAACCATTAATATTGAATTTAAATATTATCCTCTATTAAAAACATATCACTAAATTAAAATTCAAAAATAAGTTAACATTTAATAAACTAAATATCATGTATTGGTTATTCTGGGAAAATTTGAATATCTTAGAATTCCACCAAAATCATATACTAGGATAAAACACTATTTCAGAACCCTAATGTGGTCAAAAAAATAATACAAAATCATAATCATATGAAAAATTAAATTTTACCCCTTATGAGCATATGAAAGCAACAAAAAGCAATTTTTTTCTCAAACTCACAGTCCATAAAAACACGGGTCTTTAAAATTATGCCTATCCAATTATCTCAGTTATGAAAAATAATATGAACCTTAATAAATTTCCTATAAATAAGATAATATTTATGCTTCATGATTTTTTGAAGATAATTCCAATTTAAGGAAACATATTTATCTTTCCACCTATCAATAATGTGAGAAAACTTAGGTAAATAATTAATGGGAATGCAAGTTTCTCATAATTATGGATAAAACAAGAATCATGCTCATAATTACAAGGTCAATTAGGAATCTATTATTTTCATGTTCTTTAACTAAAAGGATATGGGGTGTTATGTTAACAAATTCCCCAAACAAAAAGGATAACTTATATAATTATTTTTGGTATTTATTGATGATATCTTGAAATAATATAAGGATTATGAAGTTAATGACAATCACTTAAGAATCATTATTTTGTGAAAGTTTTTATATGATTAATTTCTAATATGTAAATGTTGATTTCAAAAAATATATTTACCAGATGTCTCCATGGATTGAATGTATACTAATCTTTCTAAGAAAAAATAAAATCAAATAATATCACTTGTGGATGACTGTGGACTTTATATATTTTAGTTAAGGGGTTGTAAAATATGAGTTTTATAGTGTTATGGTATATTGGTATTTATAAATGGTAGTTTTGAGTAAGGATTAAGAGAAAAAATCCAAGTATCTGTCTAATAAAATTAATTTATATGGAAAATTTATAAAATACAAATTTGGGAATCATATGTTAAATGGTATTAATCACCCTAAAAGGTGATATGATATTTTTAGAGATACTTATTGAATAATGTATAAATAATTTTTGAGTTTATTTAATGATATGAAAATTTTATACTTGTTGAATTTTAGAACATTTTGTTATATATTATCTGATAGAAATTTTATATTGGAATATTAAAGAATATAAATATTTGTGTGATAATTGTTGTTGAGGGACAAAAAATGAGATGATATTGGATGAATAATTTATAAAACAATTACTATTTTTCAGATAAAGTTTAATCATGTATATTTTTGCAGTTTTAAATTGATCTTTGTTTACTATTTATATTTCGGAAGTTAATTTTTTTTATGAAGATATATTCATATATGTTATAATTATATCTTTTGTTAACCATTTCAGTTTAAGATGGAAGTAATAAATTTTAATCATTTTTTTGATATTATAGTTTATTAAAATTTTATTTTAGTGTTTCAGGCATGAAAAATTCATCAAGTTCTTATGAATGCACATCGATGGATTAAATCGGGCACATGGAATGAGAGGAAACCAAGTCAGTAAATTTTATCATATTTTTATCCCAATTGTAATGTAATCTCCCATACTATTGAAAATTGAAGTCAAATCTATCATGTATAATGTGAAAATTAATTCTCATTTAATAAGGTTTATTTTTATAAACTCATTTACAAGTATGATTCTTATTGAGGTATATTAATAATAGGTTTCCTAGTCATAACCTAGAAATTAAATTACATGGTAAATTATATATCCAATTTTTTTAATATGATATAATATATTCAGTTTAGAAAATTAAAATGAAAATTGTGACAATTTAATTTCTATAAGGTGGGGTGAATGTAAAACCACGGTATTTTAATTTATATTAAAATAATGTTGCCTTTATTAACATACACCACAGGCAACCCTATGCCTTAATGAACCATGAAATAATATTTTTTAAATATAAATGTTATAAACTAGTAATTGGTTTAGTGGGAATAAATAGTGATAATTATATTGTAAAATATATATTGAAACTTTTTCCATGATAAAATGAATAATAAATAATACATATGTTACCATTTGGATAGAGATAAAGATGAAATCTCTTGTAGGTAAAAGAGATATTTATCATAAAATTGGTTTTTTGTGTGAAATGTATTTTGATTACTATTTAGAAATTATTAAATTTAAGTATATTATATATCTAACTTAAAGAATTAAAATTCATTTAATTGTGGTTATTAGGAAATTAATAAAAATAAAGTTAGTTTATGCATTAAAAATAAGTTTTCTTTCAAAATGGGATTGATTGCATTTTGTGTGTAGATATTATAACTGATTTCTTCCAAATTTATAAATTTTGTTTTAAAAAATTTATATCATTTTGAAAATCAAAATTTCATAATATTATTAATATGAATTCTTGAGATTTTTCTAAAAGTGTTGATTTTTGAGTGAGTAGTGAAAAATATCGATTTTAGAAAAGCTTCCACTTTTATGTCATTATAATGAAATAAGAATCAAATTAATGTTTAGGAAACCTTTTTTATAGAAAAAATATCTATTTAAGAAGTAATTTAATGTATATAAATATATAATGTAAAACCATGAAATATATGCTGAACATTACGTAAATATATGAAATGTTTTTGTTCAAATAAAATATAATTATAGATCTTATCTTTTAATAAAGTATTTACAAGATAAATTTTGGAATTGGTATTGTTTAAAAGATAAATAAGACTAATTTTATTTTAAATTATATAATTAATCCAATTTTAATTAAAATTATATTTTACTTTTTCCACAAAATCATTTTTATTCATAAAAGAAGTATTTTTCTAAAATCGGTTTTCATTTCACTTTGCAAACTTGTATTAATAGTAGTTTTTTATAATTATTAGAGTTGAATCGTATAATATAGATTCTCTATTTCATTGCATATTAATTATTATTGGGTAATATGGTCGGCTTATTTTCTGGTCAAAATGAATAGTAACCATTGTAAATATTTATCACCCCGATTAAGGGTAATATGAGTAAAAATGGTTAAAAATAAAGGGATAAGGCTTCAAGATAATACTTTTTTTATAACACATTTTTTAAGTTTAATATTAACCCTACTATTATTATATTTTATTCTATGATATTTTTTTTCACATTCACATGAAAATAACTTTATATTGTTTAACTCATTCAAGTAATTACACGTGTGTTCCTCCCCTCACTAATAAAAGAGAACCCATTATCCTCCTTTATTCATAGACATTTAGCCATTTATTTCATACAAGATCTAAAAAATACCATCATAAATCTCTTCCCTTCATTATTGAGATCCTTTTATTACCCTAATAATGTCTTAATAACACATAATGTGTAATTCAGAGGACACTCAATGAAGAGGTAATAATCATACTTGAATATTTCAATGATTATTTCTTATTCTACATCCTCTAAATATATTGTATCTATACATACATAATTAACCTATTTTCAATAATATACTGAGTTGTTATTATTATTATCATTAAACCATTTTCCACCTCCTTTTAATCCTATAGAATATGAAAATATCATGCATGTGTTTGTATGACCTACCATCTCCACATAACAGTGTAATTTGTTTTTCATCACTGCATTAATAGAATTATTATATAGGAATAATTAATGAATATATATGTTATATATTAAATTATTATTATTCTCTAAATATATGATATTATATACCTTCTTACCCTTCCATCCATGGGAAAATGATAATATCACTCGAGCGTGGGTGTGAATAAAACCCCCATGATGTGATGTTATTCATCTTTTCTTTTACTAATGTTAATGGATTATTTTAAAATTGTATATAATTAATAAAATTAATATACATAAAGTTATTAACAATTTGATCATGGTGCAAAAATATCATAACTACATTAACTGTGGAAAATATATCAAAGTAATTTTAGATAAATTCAGCAAACAACTTTTAGTGGTCTATGTAAGAAAGTAATATTAAATTAATGAATTTAAAATCATTATAAAAGTATCTTAATATTGAATAAATATGAAATATTGTATTATGTGATAAATTTAAATTCATGATACAAGAGGATCAAACACATACGACTAAGTAGAGACCCAAGGTATGGGTAAATTTTTCTCAATTCCACTTCAATGATACATGATTATATTACACAACTAATATTGTTTATATGGGGTATATAATGACACATGTACATATAATAAAATTTATTCCTATTTAATCATAGTATTTAATTTTTCAATTAATGTTTGCTCTTTTAATGGATTTTTATTCACAGGTTTCTAATATCGTAAGGGATTTTGGTTTTAATCTCATTTTATTTCATGATTATTTATGTTCAAATTTCATTTTGGAATATTATATGACCCAATATATTAAAACACTTATTTTATATTATCCTATAATTATTTTTGGGGTTTACGTGTTAATTTAAATTTCTTCTCTTATTGGATCCAGAATCAATAAGTATGTTACATGTAAGGAATACCGACCTTATTTCTTATTTTATGTCAGGAATCATTGTCTTTCATTCCCATGTTATTCAAATTATTGTATTGAATTTTTAAAATATACATGAGATGTTTTTAAAAGTTAGTTTTCACTACTTTTGACTTTATTTAAAAGGATTTAGAGGAAATATTTTTCTTATTATTTCTTAACAATTCATTTTCATGACTTTATATAAAACCATAGAAATAATGTTCTCTCTTAATGTATATGTAATGAATAAAATTTTACAACATCATGACCATTATTTAATTTGAAACATAATTTACAATATTCTATGTATATTTTCAACGAAAATTTATTCCATGATATTTTTTGATTTTTTTATAAAATGTACCAAAACAAAAATGTATTAATTTCTTAAATGAATGAAATAAATAATAAGAAGTGATTTAAAAATCCATTCTTACAAAACGTTACAAGGAATTTATTTTTAATGTTTTACTAATATTTTCTTATATAAAGACTTAATTTTACTACAAAACCTTCATTTTTGATGAATCAATGGTTTTCTATCATCCATTACTAATAATGGATTATACCATATTTTGTACTCATTCAATTTTGTATGATCGTACTCTCTATCACTCTCCATTATTAATTGGACATTATATTTCTCATTCATGTCCATATTTTGAATGTCTTGGATAAATTCAGTATCAATTTTGTTAATTTGATAATGTATCAATTGTATATAATTTACATATATGATATCATTTTATGGATGTTTATTATGAATATTATATCATTTATTTTGGAAATATTCCTTATTCTTTATTTAATATGGATAATTATTGATTTATATGGTATTTTGATATTGAAATATATTGATCATTAAATATATATAAGGAATGTACTGGACATATAAGTCACTAGTGGGGCATAATTATAGATATCCCCTTGATGTATCAATAGGTTTCAGGAGACAAAATAGTTGACATTCCATATTATATGGGTATCTATTTTACACCTACCAAATTATTAAGAATGTATCCTTAGTTGATTCCTTGATGGTAATATTCATGATAACCTAGATGAGGCCTTGATATAAATTTTATGAATGTATATATTTATGCATTTCCTTTATTAAGAATAATATTTCTATTATCCATGTGATTTATATACTGAAATCCATGGATGTACTTTGAACTCAAGTTATTTGTTGAAATGGAATGTGTTTCGGGTATCCGCTCTACCATATACATTATTACTTATCTACTCATAATATATTTTCTTATACACTATCCCTTACAAATACTTTTAGATATTACATTGTTTCTTACCTTTCCCCATGACATAAAAAATGAATATTTTAATTATTTTTCAAGGATGCGATATAGTTTTTCATGTTATGTTTTATTTATCCAATGTAATATTAAAATATTGTATATATTTCATTTAAAAAGACTACTAAACTAATTGAACCATCATGGTTTTATCCCGTGTTTTTGTATCAATTAAATAAGAAAGCATAATCTTGGGGTTATGGGATATGGGGCTACTACATGTATAACCACTTTCTACCTCTTTTCCACCATATGACAAATGATTACACCATTCTTACATATATGTGGATTATAGCTTCCACAAAGTGATGTAATCCATTTTTCAGGTCTACTATACATGGATGGACAATTAGATGTTTTAATAAATGTATATTATATTTATGATATTATTATGATTATGGAAAGATATATTATTATTCACGTTTCACTCCTTCCATTCATTAGAAAATGAAAACATTACTTTTTCATACGTATAGGATACCATCTCAATGAAGTGATATAATCCATTTTCATCACCACATTATATAAATATTTATAAAAAATATATATGGAATAAATAATATTCCTTATAACATTATTAATATTCCAGATATCATGAAACCTTGACTATAATAGAAGGATCAAAACCGTTGGAACGAAACATTCATGGGAAATGAATATGCTTTCCGATGAATGTTGATATTAATAATGAATTTTTGTGAAATTGGTAATTTAAAATTATAAGAGAATTCTATAATATAAAATAAGTATAAATTTGGTATTATAATTGATTTTTATTAAATATAAATTTATTATATTGTAACATAATCTCACATAAGAGGAAAATAAACACCCGAGGTAAGGGTTTATGTTGGAATCTCATTTACAATGAGGATTTCTTATACTTAAATCTACTTTGAGGAAATGATATGATCGATATATCTTAAACACCGTATATTTTATTCATAGTTGTTTAATTCTTGGGTTTAAATATTTTCCATTCATTCTTCTCTCTTGGGTAGTCAAAATTATCAAGAAAATGTTTTTAGGAAAAGTAGTCTTTATAATCTATTTGGTCAAAAAACCTTCTCTTCCTTGTCCATGTTATTTAAAACAATTTCAAAAATTTCATTTTTTTTGCTCAAATGATTATTTAATGTAATATTCATCCATATTTATCTTTATTTTCAATGTATTGAATAAGGATGTTTTAAAATGTTTCCCAAATTGGTTATTTATGACATTTTACAAGAAGTGTGAAATGAATCCATATTTTAATATTTAACACAAAAATGGATTTTCCTTCTATCATGACAATTATTTAATTTGAAGATTCCATTACATGTTTCCATGGTTATTTCTGAATAAAATAATTCTCTCATTATTCTAGTAATTTTTTAATTAAAATGGTACCAAAATAAAATGATATTTTTCTCACGTTTTTGAAGAAGGAATCAAATGTTCTTTTAAATGTATTTTTCTTCTATATCAATATCCTTTGATGTTTTTTATGATTCACTAAGGATAATGCAATATGATACCATCCATTTTAATTTTATTGATCAATTATGGTAATGTTATGAGTAAATATATATGAAACTCGTATCTTTTCCATAGGTTGATATGATGAATTTATGAATAATTTATCATCTTGTGGCATACATATGTATGGTTTTAAATATGTGAAAAATGGGCCTAAAATTATATATCACTCTAATTAATTGGGTAATGACTTTTATCTCATGATATAATATAAAAAATGATAGGTTTTGAAGCCATTAAAATAATAAAAAGAGGTTAGAAAGTGAACTCAATCCTTTATGGGACTTTTTCCACTATGTGATGATAATCATAGAAGTGATCCTTGACTAAGGAATTTGTTTTTTATGCTTATGATTGTCCCATAATTCCAAAAAAAAACTCTTATACATGTGATATACTCTTATATATCATTACAAATTAATTATTATTCCTCACTCATAAGACTCATATCTTCTTAAATACTAAATATTTATGCCATGACTCATGATTTATGATCTATGACTGGTTGGGTAGGAAATTTTTAAGTTATGTTCAAGATTTCATGCCCCCGTTATTATATTATTATTGAACATGATAATTGAATTATTTCTCCCATTTTTACCCCGATTGAGCATTTTAACTCAACCTTTATTATGTTTCAATTTTCCTTAGGTTATAAAGAATGGTTTTAAGTAGGATATATCTAAGAAGTATACTTTTAGAGAACTTTTTTTTGGTGATACTAAATATCTTTCATGAAATAATTTTTTATGTATAATGTATTTATAGACACTAGACCCTTATAATTATAGAGTATGAATTATTTTAAAATTTATTGAAAATTAATCTAATGTAATGAAATATTTATGTTCTAAATTCCTATGTTACCACATGGGAAGTCCAATAGTGTTTCATTTAATATCTATTAAATGTAAAGCTAGTTTTGGTAACGAAGTAAATTGTTTCCATATGATTTATCTATATAGTATTTTCACACACTAACCATGATTTTCTTCCATGTTTTATTTATTGATTGATAGTTTACCTTTTACTTGAGTTTCTGGTGTAATACCCTTTATTTTTTTATGTTTTTATAGTTTTAGTGGATAGCATAAAATGTGTGCTTGATTAGTAAAAATAATTTGGAAACTATTTATATGAGCTTTTAGTCATGAAAAATATATTTCACATGGTTTTATTAATAGTAAATATAATCCATGAAAGGTGTTTAGGTGTGTATAGTGTAGATTTCATGGTTAGTGAATGATTCTGAAAACCATGCTTACAAACTGTGCAGTCTTCCTAAAATTTTAAAATTTTGATTTTCCTACTCTATCCTCATATTTTTTTCACCACAAAACCCCACTATTCTCCCACTTATCTCAAAAAAACTAGGAACATTCCCATGTATAACTTCTTCTCTATGGTGATTGAATGAGATATATATAAGGACCTGACCTTAAAAATTACAAAATATTGACTTATGTCAAGAATTTTACATTTTTCATGTTGAGGATATATTAAGATTAAGAGCATTAGAGAAATAGGGCATAACTAATACATAACCAAAACATATAAATAAAAAGTGAAAACGTCCAATAGAATCAATTTCTTTCAAAAATCATAAACTTAAAAAAAATAAGACATGGAATCAATTCATGTTAAAAAATCACAGTTTTCCCTCAATACCATCATTGTCTCTATGCTCTCATAAAACATGTCTAAAATGTTTTAACAATTGGTATGATCATAAAATGCTTAAAAATGGATACACTTTTAAGGAAAACTATATGTCTTATGAAAAACATGTAAACAATGAATACTTTATCACAAAGTAATATTCATCAACTTTATGAAGTAGTAAACACTTTCCTCAAAATAAATCCTTTATTATCATTTTTATCATAATATTACCATAAAACCCATCACAAGAATATATAACACATAAAGGTAACCTGGGTAATAACTATACATAAAAGTAATAACCATGTAGTCGACATCTATACATGACACTCTTATAAAATATAATAACCATACAGTTGACTTCCCTACACAATGCATTGGAGTTTATAACATAACCACCCATCCTTGGTTTATAACAAAACAAAACATCATTTTTTTTATCATGAAACCACCATTCAAGTGTCCAAGTACTATTATATAATCATAACACATAAAGGATATCAATTTTCAGAATTTTACGCATAAAATTTAATTTCCAATCACAAAAAAAACATTTCATGTCATTGAAATAATAAATAAATTTGTATAACCATTTTCAATACATAAATACCCAAAAATTTGAATAAGATATTTATTTTTTCTTAAAGTAAATATTAATTATTTTTATGATGGAAAATATCAAATATTGGTCACGGTGTCAGACATGTAATTATTGTTGTATATGTTAAAACCCATCTTTTCTATTGTGATGAAAATTAAAAAAAATTGTAAAGAAATATTAATTTTGAATACCATTTAATGATATTAAAAGTAAAAATTGGTTGATTAAACACATCATAAAATAAGGTGGTTCATAAAATCAAAATATTCCTCAATGAAAGGTGATTGAGACGAAGTCCCTTACCTTGGGACCGATTCATCATATATCTTTATTACCTTCCAGAAGAATAAACTCAAGTTATTTTTTTTTTCTTGAGAACCATTTAAATTTTTATTATTCCTTTTATATCACATATCCCCAAATTATAATAACTATTTATTTATTTAAATTCATGTCATATATTCTCAGGATATTCAGTACGTGAGTCCAAAATGACATGGTATGATTTATATTGAAAAAATTAAGTATTAATCCATTATATCCAAAATTAAATTCTTTAAATAATAAAAAATTATAAACAGTAATTATAATTTTAAAGTAAACCACCAATGTATGGTTATGAAAAATTAACAATGTTATAATCATGGAGATGGTAGGTCGTACATGCGCATGAGTAACATTCCCATTTTTCATTGAACATTATAGAAAGAAGATAATTATTATTTTATCTATAAATAATGATAATAATATCATAAATATCATAATAATAATTTAAATATACTTATATATATCGTACTTGTGGCGTGGAGAATAAAAACGGATCACATGGGTTCGTGGAGGTGATTGTTCACAGGTAGCACAAACGACTTTTTCCTTTTTATGTTCATTAAAGGTAAGAAAATAATTGAGATATTATTTTATTATAATGACAAATTTTTCATAAATATAATATATATAATCATTAATTACTTCATTATAACCAATATTGAGATATGAAAATGGAAAACAAATTATATCGGTTCATGGAGGTCATAGTTCACACATACGGATGAATGATTAATTATATTCCCATTTTATGGAAGTAGAGATGGATCTAGGTGATTATATTAACATAATAGCATCTCATTATATTGAGTATACTGGAGATATTATATCATCATTCTTGATTCACATTTTATGAAAGTGGAAGAATAAATAGAACATAAATACTTGGTTAAAAACAATACCTTTCCTTTGAACGATCACCTCTAAGGAACACCTTAACAACTATAAGGAAGGTTTTATAACCAAAATAATTCCACAAAACTTGGGGACAGATTTTTTTAATGTATTTTATCAGAATTTTTCCAAGGAAAAATGGTTTTTAAGTGTGAATAATTGATAGGAAGTAGTGCCCATTTATAAGATAGGGGAGGGTCACTCTTCAAATTATTCAAAATATTACATTAATATAAATTGATTTTCTATTAAAAATGGAACCAAATTTATTTTTTTCGGATATTAGAAGAGGATGGGTGCCAAATATAATCATCAAATGAAAAATAGACATGTTTTGACTATTTTTTAATCATCATCTTTTTGTTTTTACCTTTTAAACTCTTACCATTTTATTATGTAATTTACACTGTGAGGGTAAATATAATTATTATAAAATGCCAAAAGGCCAAAAAAGTGTCGTTTTTTACATTTTATAATGTATGAAAACTATTTGGATGAATAATTAATTTTTATAAATTTCATATCATCATATAAAATATTTTATATTTTAAAATACATATAGTGTAAATGTTGACAATATTCATTTATTAACTTTTTAAAAATATCATAACATCAATATATAGTTGAACAAACTATTTCAAAACCAATCTAACATGAGAAAGGAATCCAATAAATTCATTTATTACATAAATATAATTATATTATATTCATTATAATATTTTTAATATAATTTATTTGATTCTTCCATTAATGAATCAATTACCGCATCATCATTGTGTCACAATTTAATTTAATTATGTAATACTTAAAAATTAAAAATAAATTATAAAAATATATATAATAATTTTATCTTTATAAATTATACTTATATTAAGATATATCACTTATATAACCACATATTAAAATTTTGATAGTTATGAGAGACATGATTATGTTATATTTGTCTTTACATTAAACAAAATGTTATAATTTTCATAATCACAACCTAGTGTATTAAAATAACCATAATTTTAGAAAAAGTTTTTAGTTGGTCCAAAATATCTCATGAAATAAAATTATGAAATGGTTTAGGGTAGTTTTATTATATTTATAATATTATTTTAACCTTTAATTACCAAATTTACCTCTAACCGTGGTAATAAAAATAATTACTAAAGTTTCTATTCATAATATCCCAAAATAATAGGGACATATTTTTTTAACCCTATGATTAAAAATACTTAATCTAATTTTCCAAATTCAAAACCCCAAATTTGAAGAAATTAAATAAAAATTATTCTTTTTGACAGGATAAGAAAATTGGGTTTTAATGTAAAATGTTCAAAAGTTCACATAGTTTTATATCCAATTTAAATGTCAATTTGATTACAATGAATTAGTTTTGAATAAGTGATTAGAAAATAATATATTTTTAATTTAAAAAATGTTAAAAAGAAAATATAACAATACAAATAAACTAGACAAAAAAGAAATTTTGAATTAAAATGCAGTAATTTTCAGTATTCATTTAAATATGAAATTAATTTGAAAAATAAACCAATTTAATCATAGTAAATTTTTCTGTACCTCATCAAATTAATAAGTTTATTTTTTAAAAATTAACATATAAAAGGGACAAAACTAGATTTAAATAAATTTTCCCATTAAGAAATGATAAAATTACTTTTTAGATAAATAATGGTTTTAACTATAAAACGAGTTTTATCATATAAGATGTTGAACATAATGACTATTTTAATTAATATATAATTAATAAATGAAAATGACTTATTTTATAATTTATTGATTTGTTAAATTATTCCTCTCTTTGGAAATTGTGCACTCAAAAAAAATTCACTTATCAAATAAGTGAAGATATTTTTCATGCATAGAATTTTCATATTCCCATGTTGCCTCTTCAACCATATAGATTGTCCACAAAATATTAAACTGATGAATCACCTTATTTGGAAACACATTCTCTCAGTGGTCATGAATCTAGACCGGTTTTTCCTTATAAGAAATATTCTCTTCCAACAAAACTACTTCTGGACTGAAAATATGAGATGGATCTAGCATATACTTTCATAATATTGAATCATGAAAAACGTTGTGTAACTGGGATAAAATCAAAGGTAAAGCCACTCTTTAAAAAACTGATCCAAATTTCTCAAGGATTTCACAAGGTCCAATGAACCTTGGACTCAGCTCTCCCTTCTGAACAAAACACATCACACTTTTCCATGGAGATTCCTTAAGAAATACATAATTACCCACCACAATAGAAAGATCTATACTCTAGTTATCTACATAACTTTTCATCCTAATATGGTCTCTACTCTTATGTTTTGAATCAACTGAGATTTATATAAAATTTCCTCTACCAATTATTGTCCCATCAATATTTTTTCATGTACATCATCTCAAAAATCTGATGTTTGACATCGCTTTCCATATAATGACTCAAATTTTTTCATCTGTATACTGGAATGAAAACTCTTATTAGAAGAAAACTCAACCAAATAATGATGTTGATCTGAACTTCCCTGGTTATCCATTGAATATGCATGTAGCATATTCTCCAACATCAAAATTTTTTGTTCTGATTATCCATCTGATTGAGGATGAAAATATGTACATAAATTTAATTCAGTACCCAACAACTTCTAAAGGTCTTTCTAAAAGATATATGTGAATATGGGATCAAGATAAGATACAATAGAGAGGGTAACTCCATGAAACCTAACTATTTATTTAATATACAAATGAGAAATCTGATCTATAGATAGAGTATCTCAAATAGTAATGAAATTATAAAATTTAGTCAATCGATCAATAATAAAAAGATCACAATGTTACCTCAAAATGTCTTCAAGAATCCCACCATGAAGTCTATATATATATTTTCCCATTTCGGCTATGGAACTAGAAAAGGATAAAGCATCCCATTCTATAACTTCTAATCTTCTTTAACCTATTTAAATGTCAAAAATATCATGCTAAAATCAGTTATATATCTTTTCATCCATCCTACCAGTAATACTCTCGAAGGTCTCAATACATTTAAGTGTTGCCTATATAAACTGAAAATACAGATCTATGAGCTTCACATAAAAAATATGACTTTATCTATGAATCACAATGGACACATAATCTCTTCCCAAACCTCAAAATATAGTCTTTATCAATGTTAAATTCTTGTAACCTACCCTTCTGACCTAGTTATTCCTTTTTCAGCAACTCACTATCTCCCACCTACAGTTTCTTAGTTCTATCTGAGAGAGATGATTGCACTGACACCAAAAAATACAAAATAGCATCATGCACCAACAACATTCAAACCAAAAGTCATAAAATCATTAACCAAAGGATAAAATTCCAAAATTATCATGGTCAATGTAGCATTACTATTATGAATATAGCATCAGCCTATTTATTTTCCCTTCCCTGAAAGTAATGAATCATGAAATCATAATTCATGTACAATTCAATCCATCTCCTATATCTAATTCTCAATTATTTATGATTGAATATATTATTGTAACTTTTCGAGTAAGTATATATTTCAAACATTATGCCATAAAAATGATGCCCACATATTTTTAATTAAAGAACAACAGAAGCTAATTCAAAATCACATGCATGGTAATTTAAATCATGTGGTTTCAACTAATATGATACATAAGAAATTATCTGATCATTGTTTATTAGTACACAACAAATTCCTTTCAATGAAGCATCATTGATTATATAAAATTAACCATTTTTTGGAAGGGAGTGCCAAAATTGGGGAATTTTTCTAATCTTGTTTTTAGTTTCTAAAAAAATTATCATATTATTTTGTCTATATGAACTTAAATTTCATACGTGCTAACATTGTTAGTGGGATATATAACTGAGAAACTATTTCATCAAACCATCAGTAATAATTAACTAACCCTATAAAACTATGAACCCCATTTGGAACTGGTAGATCATGGCCACTCTTCAACAACATTTATTTTAGAAGGTTCAAAAGTTATGCCATATGTTGAAATAATATGACCATGGAAAGAAATTTGTGGCAACCAAAATTAACTCTTACTAAACATTCCATATAGATTCTTTTTATTTTATTTTTTTCAAAACAATCCTTAAATGACTTTCTTATTCCTCATAGATTTTAGAATATATCAAAATAATATCTATAAACACAACCACAAACTGATCCAAAAACTAATGACAGACTCCATTCATCAGATTCATAAATAAATAAAGTGAATTAGATAACCCAAAGGGCATAACTAAAAACATAATTCCTATATCTTTTTCAGAATGCAGTATTTGGAATGTCTTCCCCTTCAACTTAAGTTGATGATACCTAGACCTCAAATAAATCTGAAAAAATACATATATCCCTAGATCTAATAAAAAATCATTGATATGAGGAAAATGATATATGTTATTAATAGTGATGTTATTCATAACTCTATATTAAATAAAAAGACTCATTGAACCAACCTTCTTTTTCACAAATAAAATAGGTGCACCCTATAGTAAACTGCTAGGTCGAATGAATCCTTTATCAAAAAATTCTTGTATGTGTATATTCAATTCCATTAGTTCTACATGATCTATATGATAAGGGTGTTTAGAAATAGACTTTGCATTAGGTACTAAATCAATAGTAAATTCAACCTCTAGATTAGGAAAAACACTATGAAATTCATCTGTAAATACATCCATAAATTCACTCACTACTGAAACTTCACTAATCAAAATTGTATCACTATTTTCAAAAACTTGATCTAGATCACATTCACTTCCATCTTTAATCAATCATGCATCCTTTTTCTATGTTATCAAAGGTTTTGAATTCACTGAATTAGAATTTATTGTCTTTGAAATCTATTTTAGCACGATAAACTTAAAGGTAATCCATACCCAAAATGATATCAAACTCCATAATGGGATGTTCAAAAAAAATTATAGGAAACACCACCCCTGTAATGATTGTAGGAATACTCCTATAGATCTTGGTTAAATTAACACTTAAACCTATATTTTGTTTTTACCAAAAGTTCTATAACACATTCATTAGGTGATGTTTCCAATTTATTGGAAAATCTATCAACAATGAAGTAATGTGAAGATCTAGAATCAAATAGATTATTGGAATATTTGATAAACCCATAACATACCTATCAAAACTTCATTTGAAGGTCCCACATTGACCATAGTAGTAGAAAATGACTTTTCCACACACTTTTTCTTTCAATAATACTGGTTTTTACCTAGTGCAATCATCATTGGAAACAAATTTTCATTATTCCCTAACTCATTTTAACTAAAACATCTTACTACTATCTTTTCATTTCTTTTCTAATCATCTCACTTAATTTAATGATCAATATGATGAATCCTACAACATCGGAATAACTTATTAAACATTAAGGGAAATTCTCTAGGATGATGTTTTCCATACTTCTCACAAGATAGAAAATTAGATTTCTTACCTCCAAACATCTTTGATAAATGATTTAACATTTACTACCAACTTGACCTCTTCTTTTTCTTGCTCTCATGGAACACAAGATCATAAAAAAAAACTCCATTTAATCATTCTCAACACATCAGAAATATATCCTATAGCTCTTAAACTCATAATAATCTAATTTTATTCGATATATAAGGTTTAATACTAATTAAAACATATTTATCTTACTATCAAGATCATGAATATAATTTGGTACATACGTTTCCAAATGAGTGAAATTTTCATCATATGCATCCACCAAATCTTTATCTTTTTGTCTGAATTAGATGAACTTATTTCTAAGATCATTAGATAAATATTTCTCAAGGAATATATTCTTAAATTCATCCAACTCTATGGAATCAATCTACTCACTTCCTCTAGTATTTTTAATCATTGACCACCACTGATCAGTTTCACCTACAAAATGATAAATTAAAAGTGTTAACTTTTGGTGCTCTGAATAACCCATGATGTCGACTATCTTTTCTAGGGATTTAATAAAACCTTCAGTTAGAAAATGATTAAATGATAATCCAAATGATAATGGGATGAAGTCTCTTAAAATTCTCTACTATCATCATGTTACTCTGTAGAAGATCAGGTTTCCCTCTTTCATGGACACCACAACAACTTATTGTCTAATTCAACTGATACATCCCTGTAATGAACTATTCAATTCTAATTACCAAAACCTTAGGATGTTGCTTTGGAAGGTTCTTTTCCTCTTGATTCCTTCCCTGCACAGCTTCCATACTTCTCATATGGAATACCATTTGAAAAATACATATCTTATATGAAGAAACTTGGTAATCTAAAAACACTATAACATTTTAACTTTACCATAAGGTAAATTCATTCAAGGTATGTTATTAAAATTTTCTTAATGTTAAATTTTTTTTAAACTAACCTATAATACTAACTATAAGTACCCATCTTTAAACATTACATAACCATGATTTAAGTAATCAATTTTACATTAGTTCATATTGAGGATCTTTTCAGATTTAGAGAAGCATAGAATTAGGATATAATAAATACATAAATAATACTTTTAAATATAAAGTGGAAACTTCCAACAGTATCAATTTGTTTCATAAATCAAAAACATTAAACAAAAAAAGAATGGTTTCATTTCATGTTCAAACATCAAAAAAAATTGTGATCCCATACCTATCACTGTTCTCCGTTAAAACTTGTGTAAAACATTTTAACAACTAGTATGAGCCTAAATAACATATTAAGAGATACCCAAAGAAGGTAAATTTATAGTCTTGTGAAAACATGTAAAACAGGAATACATTATCATAAAGTAATATTCTTCACCTTCAAAATGTAGTAAATACTTTCCTTGAAGTAATTCCATTATTACCCTTTTGTTATCATAATATTTCCATAAAACCCATAGGAAGCATATATGACACATAAAGGTAACTTGGGATACAACTATACTTAAATTTAATAACCATGTGGTCGACTTCTATACATGTCACTCTTATAAAATGGAATAACCAAATGGTTGACTTCCATTCCTAGTGCATTGGAGGTTATAACGTAACATCCATCCTTGGTTTATCATGGAACCACCTATCTATGTTTTATCACGTAACCACCTGTCAAATTTCCAAGTACAATTATATAATCTGAAGGCATAAAATATTTAAATTTTCAATATTTTACACACAAAATTTCATTTTCAATCCCAAGAAATCATCTCAAGGTATTGAAATAATCAATCCATTTCAGAAACCACTTTCAATACAACAATACCCAGGAAAGGGAATAATTTATTGATTTGTATTTAAAAAAAATTAATGTTTGTAGAGGAAGAAAAGTATCAAATAATTATTATGAAAGGTGAGATGTTATTATTGCCATATAATTTAAAAAAATTATTTTGAAGTTTTTAGATTAAATTAAAACCTTACATATGGAAGGATTCAATTTTAATACCTTTTAACAACATTAAAATACAAAAGGGTTTATTTAAACATCTCATAAAATTAGGTGGCGTATAATAACAAAATATGCCTCAATGAAAGGAGATTATGACGAAGCCCCTTACCTCGAGTCTGATTGCTCAAGTATGTTATTTGTCGTCCTAAATAATATACATAAGTTAATTATTTTATTTATTTAGAACCATTTCCATGTATATTATTAATTTTATATGACTTATCAATATATTATAGAAATTACATAATTATTTAAGTTCATATCAGATGTTTTGAGGATATTCATTACATGAGTCAAAAATGACTTGGTATGATATCTAGAGGAAAAGTAGTTAATAATGTTAGGTCCACAAGGCTGAATACCCTGAGAGGGGGGTGAATCAGGGTATGACTAATTTAAAATTAAAGCTCGTTCTGATCTTGTTTCGCTGTTAAGAAAAACAATCTTCTCTCTCTTTCCTATTGCACAATATAAATAGAAAGTAAAGCAAGCACAAGACAAATCAATTTTACTTGGTTCACCGCTAAGGGCTATGTCTAAGGAGCATACGCCGATAGGTTGCTGGTCGTACCAAATTCCACTAAACTTCACTAGCTGTGGATTACAAGGTTCGGGCATAGTCACTATGTTCTAGGCTCACTACCTTTACAAGGTTTAGGGTCAGCTCACTGCTTACCCAAGGGTCACTCCCTATTTCTCTCTCTCTGGCTCACTACCGGTGAAAAGGATCACCTTCTTCCTCTTCCTTCGCTCACTGCTCTGGAAAGGATCCACTCATAGTTTATAGACTTGTAGGTCTCTTCATTATCTCTAATGAATATATCCTATGTTGTTTGTGGATTCTATGTTGGAGTCTAAATTTCACCCGTAGATGAATCTCACTTCACACCGAAGGTATTGGGAAATCTTCCAGCTTTCACGCAGCCCTGAATCTCTATCGTGAACCAACCTTACTTGGCGTGAAAGTCTAATCTGGCACACAAGTATCGGCGTGCAAGTCACAACTGGAACACAAGTCCACCTCAGACACTTGCGCGACATAATCTTCTTCAACTCCAAACTTGCGCGACTCAATTCCCTTTACGTCCAAACCAATATTGGCGCGCAACTAACAACAACCGCACTTCTTCAAATATGGCGTGCAAGTCCCACTTGCGCGACACACCACCACTTGCGTGACCACCACACCTGCACGATGGGAGCTATAATTTCTCAATGTGTTGAACTCCGTTAAGAAATGATGAGGTGTGGTCCAGTATTTATAGGCAATTTGACCACCCTGAGAGACGGCGCGCAAGTCAACCCTCAGCGCGCAAGTCTCGGAGTGCATGTATCTTCCCCTATAAGTCACATGCGCGACCCACTTCCAAACTTGTGCGAACCTCTTTCCTTTTCCATATTTTGAAGTTCTTATCTTGAAAAACAATAGGCATGCAAGTTTCCAATCCTTCTAGGCACTGGCGCACAAGTCCTTTCTCTTGGCGTGCAAGTCACCTATGCGACCAAATCAATACTTGCACGACCCTTATCCCTTTTCCATATTTTGATGATCTGATCTTGAAAAACATATGGTGCGCAAGTTTTCAAGCCATCAAGTACACGGCCTTCATGTCCCTTTTCCAAAAAACACTTGTCTTCATTTGTCGATTTTCAGGCCCAAAAATTTGGCAAACACTAGAAAACAGAGCCACCTTTTATCTGTTCTTTTTGTACCACCTCCAGATCATCCATTCCTTTTTCAAAGTTCTTGACTCAAACATTGATCGTTAACCATGACTATTGAACTTGGCATGCCACCATGAAATCCCCTTTGTCAACAAATTTTTATGTCATAGTTTTCTTTGTCAACAATCACAACACAGATTTCCACTTTGTCAACAAACACAATCACCTCAAAAATGCTTCAATGATACCTTGAGGGATTTTTTCCCAACAATATCCCCTTTGGGTTTGTTGACAACTCTTCCATAAAAAGATACATCGTTAATTCTTCAGCCACCATTCACCTTTTGTGATTCTGATAGTGATCAAGGATTTACTCAACACATACTCTAATCCCACATGAGCAATGCTCGGTGTGAGAAACAATAGTAAATGAAAAGTTCATAAATGAATCACTTCATCTCTTACACCCATTGTTGACACCAAAATGATACCAATTTTCACCAAACTGATACCAATTTTTGGAAATATTCTTCCAACACCACTCATCAGCTTTTATCACGACCCTCAGCTGTCGTGATATCTATTCTTTGATCGATCACTTCTAGTATCGTCTGATTTAATATACTCCCCCTTTATCATTGCTCTCCCCCTCTCGCTGCTCCACCTGTTAGCTTCTCCCCATATCATTCATGATTTATCAAATTTCCACACTGTCTCCCCCTTGAAAAATCACTACTTTCTCCCATTTTGTCAATGAACCCAAAGGTCACTCCTTTGCTGTCTATAACAGAGTTGAGAACACATATTAGCACAGTAGGGAAAAACTCATCATGCCTCAGGGAGAGGGGGTGTGTTCCCCATCCACACTCTTTTAAGTGCGGGGAGTCGACTGAACTACCAGAGCCAGTCGATGCCTCTCAAAAGATTCCTTGGGTAAGTCCTTTCTTAGAATGTCTACAACCTGTAGCTCTGTAGGCACATACTCCAACTTCATGATTCCCTGCTCAACCTTCTCCTTGATAAAATGATACTTTATCTCAATGTGCTTTGTCCTTGAGTGATAGATGGGATTTTTGCTGAGATTTATAGAACTTGAGTTATCACACTGGATTCTGATAAGATACTTCACTTCAACTCCCATATCTTCAAGCTGTTACTTCATCCACAATAACTGTGTGCACGCTTGAGTGGCCTCAATATACTCAACTTCCACGGTGCTCAATAAAATACAATCTTTCTTCTTGATAATCCAAGAAATACACAATCCACCAAGATAGAATGCACCTCCTGGCGTTGATTTTCTATCATCCACTGAACCGGCCCAGTCTGCATCAGTATATCCCAATAACTCTATCTGAGATTTGTCAGTATATGTCAAGATGAAATCCACTGTGCCCTGGATATACCGAAGTATTCTTTTCACTACAAGCATGTGGATTTCCTTTGGATTACTCTGATATCTCGCTGCTTGGCATGTGGCGAAAACAATATCAGGCCTTGTCACGGTCAAGTACAACAAACATCCAATAATTTTTCTATATTCTATGATAGTAACTGCCTTTCCATCCTCATCTTTTGATAATTTCATTCGGGTAGCAACCAGAGTCTTCATTTCCTTGTAATTATCCATGAAAAACCTTCTTAAAACCTCATTGACATATTTGGATTGATAAATGAATATTCCATTCCTTCCTTGTGTCACCTGTAGACCAAGGAAAAACGTTAGCTCTCCAATCATTGACATTTCAAACACATTTTTCATGAATTCGGAAAACTGTCTGCACTGAGCTTCATCTGATCCTCCAAATATTATGTCATCGACATACACCAACACAATCATTCTTTGATTACTGTCGTTTCTGAAATAGAGATTGTAATCAACTTCTCCACGCTGTAAACCAATATTTTTCAAGTACTAATCAAGCCTTGAGAACCATGCCCTTGGTGCTTGTTTCAGCCCATACAACACCTTCTTCAGCCTGCAAACTTTGTTCTCATCCTCATGAATGAGAAAACCATCTGGCTGCTCAATATACACCTCCTATTCCAGAACTCCATTCAAGAATATGGATTTGACATCCATCTAGAACACTTTGAACTTTCTTTGCACTGCTATAGCCAAAAATAATCTGATTGTATCCAGCCTTTCAACCAGTGAAAATGTCTCATCAACATCTATTCCCTCTCTCTAGGAGTATCCCTTTCACACTAGCCATGCTTTGTTCTGAATCACTGTGCCATGTTCATTCATCTTGTTGTGATAGACCCATTTAGTCCTGATGACATTCTTGTCTGCTGGCCTCGAAACAATCTCCCATGTCTGGTTCTTCTCAATATGATCAAGAACTTCATTCATATCCTGAACCCAGTTTTCATCTTCAAATGCATCGGAAAAACATTTCGGATCCTCCTGAGATAAAAATTATGTTTTCTGTAATGATTTCATTATTCGAGTCTGAACTAGAGTTGTATGATCACCAATGATATTCTGCCTATCAATTTCAACTCGACTCTTTTGGTTCCTTGAAGACACAGACTTTGTTTCCTCTTGCTCATCATCAGTATCTTCTTCTGAGTCAGTTTCTGCCACTTCTAATCCCCCTATGTTTCTTACCTCGTCATCACTTTCATCCAGAAACTGTTCACTGGGTTATTGAGTATTGTGTTCATTTTCAATGATAGTGACATCATTGCTCTCAACAATTTTTCCCAGCCTTTTGTTGAAACATTTATATGTTTTGCTTTTTCCTGAGTAGCCAAGGAATATTCCCTCATATCCTCGTGACTCAAACATCCTATGATTTTCTTTGTTGAAAATGAAACACTTACTTCCAAAGATTCGAAAGTATTTCAAAGTTGGCTTCTTTCCGTACCACATTTCATACAAAGACTTTCCTTGCTTCAGACACAACAGAGACCTGTTCGAAATGTAGACCGATGTCAAAATTTATTCCTTCTAAAATTCCTCTGGTAGGTCCTTTTCAATAAGCATTGTTCTAGCCATGTTGTTGATGATCCAATTTCTCTTTTCAACAACTCCATTCTATTGGGGAGTTCTCACTGATGAAACTTGATGCCTTATCCCGTGTTTCTCGAGATAGTCTTCCACTTGACTATTTGTGAATTCTGTACCGTTATCTGAACGAAACTTCAAACTTTTATGCCCAATCATCCTTTCTGATTCCCTCTTATACTTCTTGATATAACTAAACACTTCCGTCTTATGGGTAATGACAAATACCCAAGACATTCTGCTATAATCATCAATGAAAAGGACATAGTACCTTTTCCCATTTATGGCTCGTGGTGAGATAGGTCCACATACATCAGCATGCACCAATTCAAGCACTCTGGTTGATTTATGTTCCTTTGGCCTATATGTCTTTCTGATGATCTTCTCTTGTTTACAATCATCACATGTATGAGTACGATCACGTGATAGTTTGGGAAGGTCTCTAGCAGCATCAAATTTTACCAGATCTTCCATGGATGGTTGACATAGGTGACCAAGTCGCTTATGCCACAGTTGGTTTTCTTCCTCTCTGGATAAAAGGCACATATCTTCTTCCCCACTTACAAGGTAAAAGTTTCCATTTTTCCTTTTTCCTTGTAGAACAACTGCTCCATATATTACTTTCACAACACACATCTTCTTGGTAAATCGGATAGAGTGCCCAGAGTCACATAATTGACTAACACTGAGTAAGTTATGACTAAGTCCCTCTACTACCAAGACATCAGCATGTCTCATTTATTTTACCCCAAATTTGGCCTTTCTAGAACCAACAATATTCATCCCTTCATCATTCCCAAACTTGACAACTCCTTCTTTGTCATATTTTATTTCTATAATGAGATCCTTGTTCCCTGTCATATGGGATGTGCAACCACTGTCAAGGATCCATATTCCTGAATGATCTGAAGCTTTAAGGGAAATTTCCGCAACTACTACCTTTTCTTATTTCTTCTTCTTGGTCCATACTTTTTCCTTCACACTTGGCATTGATTGAAACTTCTGTTCTTTCTCAGAGTATGATGGAACAGCTTTATCTTGCAAAGCCGCAAATCTATTCTACATTTTTAACTCGTCTGTGGGTTTATTGATCTTCTGCTTGTGAATGTTTTGATTCTGCTTTTTCTCATTTCTCGGTATGGTCGAAGTACAGTACCTAGCCATGTGTCCAAATCCTCCACACCAAAAACAGTGTCCTTCAAAATATGTTCTGGACAATTGTTCTCTATTTGGCTGCCACCTCTGTTCTTGTTTCCTTCGATATCTCCTGGCTATGGAACACACATACTGTGAATGTCTCATCTTCCTGAAACAATAACACCTGATATATGGTGAATTCTTTTGTGGTACTTCATCACTTCAATTTTTCCCTTGGGATCTTTGAATATTCTGATTCTGCTTCATGCCTAAATCAACCTTCAATATTGGGACTGGTGCTTACGGTCTGACTTTAATTGTCATAGATTTTTGTTTATGATTAATCCCTAAAACAGCCTTAACTTCTGAGCTCCATTGTTGCTTCTTCCCTACTAAACTACTAGGCTCCTCTTTCATCTTTTCAGTCTTCGTAACAACCTGCCTTCCTAAGAATGTGTTAGGAATCAAAGGTTTTTCCTGGTCTTTTACTTTTCTCCGTATACTAACAACTTCCTCTTCAAGATCTTCAATATTCTTGATGTGATATTTCAATTTTCCGTTAAAGCCATTGATCTCCCTTTTCTATTCTTCAATCTTGATCTTATGCTCATCAATCTTTTCTGTGCTCTCTGGCCTTGAGGACTTAAGGTTTTCTATTTCTTTTACAAGCTCGGACTTCTCGTCTTCCTACTGTTGCATGTAGAGTTTGGAATCATGTACCACCTTGTTGGATTTATTTGTTTTTTCTCTCCAAATATCTATATCTTCAAGAGATGCTTCTAATTCATCTTCCTTTTCAACTCTACCTTCAATTTATTCTTCTTCTTCATTAGTGTCGGTTTCTTCCTTTTCTTGAGCACTACCGACAACAGCCCCAATTGCATTTAGTCCATGATCTTTACAATTTTCAAACTCCTCAACCTCTTCATCCTCAGACTCATCTGAACTTTCTATTTCTTGTGAAAGAATATTCTTCATCTTGAAGAAATTTCTCTTGAATTGTTTCTTCCCTTTTAAAAATGCTGAAGACTTCTTCTTGGGAATTTCGACTTCGTCATCATCATTATCGTTATCTTGAAACTTTTTGGGGCACCTTGCCGCAAGATGACCAGCCTTTCCACATCGAAATCATGCTAGTGTAAGTTTCCCTTTAAACTTTCCTTTTCCACTTTGTAGATTTGAAGAAAGGAATGACATCACCTCATCTATGTCTTCTTCTTCCTAAGAATCTTCAATGGTGAGATTCTTCATGGCCTTAAATGCCATCTCTTTGGATTTCCCCTTTTCCACAGCCTTGTTATCATCATTCCTCATCTCATATGCAACCAAGGTACTATGCAAATTTTCCAATGTCAGCTCTTTGGGATCTTTATCTTCTAGTACTAAAACTTTCGGATTGAACCGAGGTGGAAGTTCCTCAAGATGCGCTTTAAGATATTTATGTCTTCAATGAATTCACCAAGTCCTCGCATATCTTCCACAACAATATTTACCCTGTCAAAGAATGCATCAACAGACTCATTTGGGTTCATCTTCAAATCTTCATACTTATTCCACAACACTTGCAGCTTTGCCTCTCTGACCTTTGTATCTCCTTCATATATATTCAATAGTTTTTCCCACATGGAATGTGATGTTTTTCATGAAATCACCTTTGTGTAGATGGGATTGTAAAGCCCCCCCCCCCTAAGGCATTGATTTCTTTTTCATCAGCATCCAACTCTCTATGCTCAGCTTCTGATAATGCACCACTATTAATATAAGCTATGATACCATGCATAGCTGCTGAAAACACATCCTTCCCAAAGATCAGAAATAGTGTTGCATTCGATTCTTTCATATCTAAAAATTACATCCGTTGAAGATCTAAATCCCTTTATTATTAGTGACCTCCATTGATAGAAGAACAAATATCAACCTTTCCCTCTGATACCAATTGTTAGGTCCACAAGGATGAATACCCTGAGAGGTGGGGTGAATCAGGGTATGACTAATTTAAAATTAGATATTGTTTTGATATTGTTTCATTGTTAATCAAAACACTCTTCTATCTCTTTATTGTTTCACAATATAAACAGAAAGTAAAGGAAGCATAGGACATAGCAATTTTACTTGGTTCACCGCTAAGGGCTACGTCCAAGGAGCATACACCGACATGTTTCCGGTCGTACCAAATTCCACTAAACTTCACTAGCTGTGGATTATAAGGTTTGGGCACAGTCAATCTATCCTAGTCTCACTTCCTTTACAAGTTTTAGGGTCAGCTCACTGCTTACCCAAAGGCCACTCCCTATTTCTCTCTCTCTGGATCACTTCCGGTGATGAGGGTCACCTTCTTCCTCTTCCTTCGCTCACTGCTCTGGAAAGGATCCACTCACAATTTATAGACCTGTAGGTCTCTTCATTATCTCTAATGAATACATCCTATGTTATATGTGGATGCTCTTTTGAAGTCGAACTTTCACCCGTAGATGAATCTCACTTTGCACCGAAGGTATCGGGCAATCTTTCAGCTTTCACACAGCCCTTAATATCTGTTGTGAACCAACCTTACTTGGCACGCAAGTCCAATCCGGTGTGCAAGTATCGGCGCACAAGTCACAATCGGTGCTCAAGTCCACCTCAGACACTTGTGCGACACAAGATTCTTCAACTCCAAACTTTCACGACTCACTTCCCTTTACGCTCAAACCAATATTGGCGTGCAACTAACAACAACCGCGCTTCTTCAAATCTGGCGCGCAAGTCCCACTTGCGCGACACACCACCACTTGTGCGACCACCACACCTGCGCGACGGGAGCGCTGATTTCTAAAATTGTTGAACTCCATTAATAAATGAGGAGGGGTGTTCCAGTATTTATAGGAAATTTGACCACCCTACGTGACAGCGCGCAAGTCAACCCTCGGCGCGCAAGTCTCGGAACGCAGGTCTCTTCCCCTGAAAGTCACTTGCGCGAACCACTTCCAAACTTGCGTGAAACTCTTTAATTTTCCATATTTTGAAGTTCTGATCTTTAAAATCAATAGGAGCGCTAGTTTCCAATCTTTCTAGGAACTGGCGGGCAAGTCCTTTCTCTTTGCGTGCAAGTCACCTGCGCGACCAACTCAATACTTGCGCGACCCTTATCCCTTTGCCATATTTTGATGATCTGATCTTGAAAAACATATGGCGCACAAGTTTTCAAGCCATCAAGTACACGGAGTGCAAGTCCATTTTCCAAAAACCACTTGTCTTCATTTGTCGATTTTCAGGCCCAAAAATTTGGCAAACACTGGAAAACGGCACCACCTTGTATCTGTTCTTTTTGTACCGCCTCCAGATCATCCATTCCTTTGTCGAAGTTCTTGACTCAAGAATTGATCGTTAACCATGGATATTGAACTCGTCATGCCACCATGAATTCCCCTTTGTCAACAAATTTGTTTGTCACGGTTTGCTTTTTCAACAATCACAACACAGATGTCCACTTTGTCAACAAACACAATCACCTCAAAAATGCTTCAATGACACCTTGAGGGATTTTTCCCAACAAATAATCTGTTATTTCTAGAATAATATTCATTACATAATAATCACTTTTATATATTAATTATTATTTTAAATCAAACCATTAATGTATGGTTATAAAAAATGTACAACATTATAATCTTGGAGCTGGGAGGTCGTACGTACGCATGAGTAACGTTCCCATTTTTCAGTGATCATTATTGAAAGAATATATTTATTATTTTTTAATCAAATAATGATTATAGTATCTGAATTATAATAATACTAATTCATATATACTTATATATATCATACTTGTTATATGTCTATGAAAAACAAATCACATCACTTTGTGGAGGTAACAGTTCACACGTACGCACAAACGAAGTTATCATTTTTATGTTCTTCGAATGTAAGAATTTAATTGATAAAATATTTTATTATAATTATAAATATGTCATTATTATCATATATAAAAATTAATTCCATCATTATTACTAGTCTTTAGATACATTAATTGAAAACAAAATATATCAGTTCGTGGAGGTGACAGTTCACATGTATGCACGAATGACTAATTTTTTCCCATTTGATGGAAATGAATATTAATTTTGGTGATTATATTTACATAAAAAAATAAAATTATTTTTATGATACTATATTTTTTATATCATCATGGTTGAATAAGATTTTATGGAAGTATGGAATAAAAAATAGAAATACTTGATTAAAAACAATACCTTTCCTTTAGATGAACAACTATGATTAACACCATAACACCTCTACAGTGGGTGTTATCTATAAAATAAGGCCTCCATAATTTTGGGATGGATTTTGGTAATGTATTTTAGTAGATCATGGTTGAACCAAAATGGATTTGAATTATGATCAAAAGATATGAGGTAAATCCCTTTTATAAGAGAGGGGAGGGGAACTCTTGGAAATATTCAAAATATTAAGTTAATATTAAATTACTTTTCTATTGAAAATGTTTACAAATTATTTTAGGTTAAAGATATGATGAGGATATATCAAAATCTAATCATCCAATGAAAATTATATAGGTTTTTTAATATTTATTAATCCTTATCTTTTTGTTCAAACCCTTTTAACTCTTACCATTTCATTAAGTAATTTACACATTGAGGGTCAATATAATTACCATAACAACAAAAAAGACAAATAAAATGGTCATTTATAACATTTTAGGACTAATAAAATCTATTTTAAGGAAACATGTATTTTTATATATTTTATATCATTTAATAAAATATTTTCTATTTTAAAATACCTTTATTGTCAATTTTGACACTATTCATTTCATGACTTTGGAAAAATATCATAACTTCAAGATATACTCGAAACAACTATTTTAAAACATTAATAACATGTAAAAACCATCCATAAAATTCTGCTAAAACATAAATTATGTCAAATTTTATTTATTATCATTTTTTAATATCATTTTTTTGATTCATCCATTAAGGAAACAATTATCGAATCATCATTGTTTCATCATTTAATTAATTTATTTATTTCCTAAAAATTTTCAAAACATTATCGTGATGTATGAAAAAAAATTATCTTTATAAATAATATTTATAGATGATGATATCACTTATTTATATATATATATATGTGTGTGTATATCCATTTATTGAAAATATTATAGTTATGAGATACATGATTATGACATCTTAGTCTTTAATTTAAATGATATGATATAATTTTCATAATCACCCCCTTGTGGCATACAAAGACCATCTTTTCGGACCAAAAAATTTTATTGGTCGAAAATAAATCATGAACTAAAATTAATAAATATTCTAGGGTAGTCTTATTATATTTATAATATTATTTTATCCTTTAATTACCCAATTTACCTTTAACCATGGTAATAAAACTAATTACTAAAGTTACTATTTCAAATTTCCAAAAAATAAAGGTTACTATTTGCATAATTTGTACCATCTCATTCCAAATATAGAATCTATTTTTCCAAATTCAAATAAAATAATTGGCAGAAATTAATTAAATCATAATCTCATTGAAGAATAAGAAAAAAAAATTAAAGTAAAATCTTCAAAAGTTCTCATAGTTTTTATATCCAATTTCAATGTGAAATTGATTACAATGACTTAAATTGGATTAAATTATAAAAACATAATATAATTATACTTTAAAACCAATTAAATGGATAATCTAACAATACAAATAAATTAGAAGAAAAAGCGGTTTTGAATTAAAATGCGTTATTTTCACTAATCATTAAATTATGAAAATTTAAAAAAAATATATATAATTTATCTCAGGTAAATTTTTATGTCCCTATTTAAAATAATAAGTTTATTTTGTAAAAAATAACACTTAAAAGTTTCATAAACTACATTTATATCATGGGAACCATTAAAAAGTGATGAAACTACTTTTTAAACAAATAATGATTATAACCATAAAACATGATTTATCATATATGATGTTGAACATAGATTATATTTTAATTACAATATAATTAATAAATTAAAATGAATAAATTTATCATTAACTCATTTTTTACAATTTATTCGTGGATTGAGGTTGATTCCTTTAGATAAATGCATCAAAACAATCATTTCTCTCCTCTTATTCTTATTTTATCTCTTCATTTTTCCATAGAAAGGCCATTGAAACATGTGGTTTTGATTGGATAAATATATATCAAGGTTTTTTCTTTTCTATGGGTTCCTATTTTTCTTCTTGTCTTCTTCCATCCATCTTGAGGTGGTTTGGCACCACGAAATTTGAAAGAAGTGGATCTATGGTCAGGTGCTTCTTTCCTGAGCCTTTAAACATAAAACATAATAATTTGAATTTTTAATGAATACATTAATTTTTATATAAATATTATTCTGTATAATTAGTGAGACTATACAAAGTAATTTCGTTCTTATATGGTTCGATTAGTTGTGAAAGTGATTTACACTTGATTTCAAAGTGTAAATTTTTTTTGGAATTACAAGAACACCAAATATTTGACGTATTTAGAATTTTGATAACTTGAAGGAAGTTGTCAATATAATAAAATGTTTTGGTATATTAATAAATTCCCAAAAAGAATTTTTTTCAAGGAGAAATGTGTGCATGGTGTATTAAATGGGGTGTTTGTGATACTTTTAATGGTTGAGATTTTATGTTGGTTATTTGTTTTAGTTTTCAAATGAGATTATATTTTTTTATTTCTCAAATGCTCTTTTAAGGATCGACTAAAATGTTTATAAGTAGTTTTAATGTTTTACATTAGACCATTAATGTTAGTTTGGTTTGGAATTTTTAATTCTATTATGGTTATGTGGAAATTACCCCATTATAGGAATGTATATATTTATTATTGTAATTGATGGAAAATAAGGCTTTGTTTCTATGAAGGGTGTTTGAATGTCATGGTGAGAATTATTTTTTATTTATTATTGATAAAAGAAAATCCTAATTTTTTTTGTGATTATATAAAACATATTTCAAGCTCATTGGGCAAGGTAATTATCCATGGGTCATGTCACGTGTCATATGGATTTACTAGATTAGGGGTGGCCTAGATATGTCACATCATGAAAAATATTATCATAGCCTAGGTTCTTAAGAGGTCCTAGGTGATTATGGAACCCTTTTTATTTTTGGAGTCGGGCTTAATAGGATCTAGGATACTTAGATCTCGAGGTGTAAGTGAGATTGTGTATCTAGCCAACACTTTTCTCATTGAAACCTCAAGCTATAGAGGATTTTAAGGGGGAATATCTCTCAAATTTGAGCTCATTTCATGATTTTTCATGATTTTAACTCTTTATTTGAATTTATCTTCCCTATATTTATAATTCATGGGTTCTTTGATTAAATTATGTTTTAAGGTAAAATTGGGAAGTGATCCACAGTCACATGGTTACTATGCATGCTTTGGAGAACTATGTGTAGACTCTTTAGACCAGAATAGGCAAATTCTAGTGGGACTTTGATGGTTTTCTAGACTATGTGCCCAAGCTGTTTATGGTGGGGAATTTTATACATTATTAATATTTGTGTTTTATTGAGATTTTTTAGTTGGTTATTTATTTCCAATTATTTATTTCATATAGATTGAGATGTTTTATAAAGGTTATTGATATTATTGAGGTGTAATTTATATAATAAACATGCTTAATATTTTAATGGGTTCTCTCAATAAAGTAGAATTTTATAAATTCAAAGTGTGTTTTTCAAATCTTTTAGAAAAAATTGGACTCGGTTATGTATAAATGCTACCTTGGATTAAAAATGTTAAATTATTTCATATTGTCTTATGTCAAACAATTTAGGATTTTTTTGTATGGATTTTTAAAATAGATCATGACATATTTTCATAAATATTTTTAAAATATTAATTATTTAAATTATAGATGCCTCAAATTTTAATGTAGTTTCTTATTAAAAAGTAAAAGGGGATTTTGATTCTCATTTCAACAACCCCGACTATAGTAACTCAAAGCTAGTGTTTACTATATTACCTTGGTACAAGATACAAGAGTTCTCAACCCATTTGATCAAGTAGATTATTTTTATTGAGTGACTAGATACATACATGATTTTTTACATTACATTCGAAAACATGAAATATAAAATAAATTCTACTGAGAAATTTATTATTTATTCTACTATATCCCTAAAAATATTCTAAATATCATATATGGGTACCATGGGGATATATAACCAAATAAAAGAGAAATATTTGATTCTTAGTAAGGCAAAGTGTACAATAGAAGCTATCAAAGAATAAATAAGGCATAAATAATGTGGTTGAGATAAACCATATTGAAATATGTCATATAAATAATATCATAAAAGTATAATATATCTATAGATTTCATGAAAACATAAATAATATCTCAAATGGAAATAACATGTTTCATAATGAAAAAATTCCTAATATCAGACGTCATAATTTTACCATCAAGGCTGCATTCCAAGACATCATACATAAATATGTAAGGCATACACAAATTACCCATGTTAGTTTATCACATGAGACCTACTACCTCAGTGAGGGGATATCTAATATTAGGTCCCACCTATCACTTATTAATTTCCATATATTCATCATATAAAAGTAATGAATAAATAAACAATACAAAATCAATATAAACATCAGTATTTGAAAACTATCACATTAAATGTCAATATTGTTCACTAAAATTAAACAAAAGAAGATGATCATAATCCATATAGAGAAATAAATTTGATAGTATCATTAATGTATATCTTCATTGAATTGTAAGAATATTTAAATGTTGTTTCAATAGATTAAAACACATTTATAAATACATTATAAAGATTCTTTGAAAATAAGAAGAAATAGAATTTTTTTTAAAAAAATAGAAGTAAAAATTTCCATAATAATGGATATGATATTTTTATAGAAAACCATGGATTACTATAGAGTAATATAGATAATTAATAATTTATATGGTGGTGGGAAAGGTAAATCATGTGGTAAAAGATAAAAAGCATTCATATCCCATTTTTTTAAAAACAAAATAATGATTTTACAGAAAATGAAAAAAATTACTTTCAAAACATTTATGATAAATTATATGTTCATTTAAATTTACCTTAATAAATCAATAAATTATATAAAAAACATATATAGAGTAAAATAAGGAATATGGATATAGAATGGAAAGATTCATGACCAAAAAGTAGATATAAGGTCGGTCTTCCATGTCTCGTCCTGTCCCCCATGGCTCGTGTCGTGACTACCCCAATCCGAACTCTGATAAGCTGGGGGCTGGTGACTAGTGTTGAGTAGGAATATCCCACAAATTGGAGGCATTTGACTATGAACCTGTACAAACAAACCCAATGGAAAGCCACAGGGTTGGAGAGTGAAAACACTAAGTAATAAAAATGCATGCATACCATACAACCCAACAATAGAGTACAAGATAAAGTAAAGAAGTAAAGTAAAATCGGGCTAGAATACAAGAAAACTAAAATAAAGACAATAGAAAAGATTGAACCACAAACAAGGGTATTGAAGATATTATAGGAAGCTACATGAAACACCACAACTCATCTAATCTCTCATGGCACCACCTGGTCCTAGTCTTGGTCCTGCTCCGTCTAATACTCCACAAATGCACCAATCATCCGCACAAGACAAAAGACATGTGGGAAAAGACTATGTATGGGTGAGTAAAATAATACATAGTATAGGACCTTGAAAACCAGAAAGAAAAATACCACAAAGGAAAACACAACCAAGATGGTACGGTCAACTCAACACGGGTATATGTCACCAACACATATAATAAGAATATCTTGGAATACTGGTAAAATATTTTAATATTCAATGCCTCATCCCCTACCAGAAATAAGGTTCCATATGTAGCACGCTCAATTTTGGGAGATCCCACTATTTGATCTATCTAATTGTAGCTAGGTAGAGCGATTCTATCAAAAGTTTTCGAGAGAACATTTGGTCTCAATACATCACAATGTTTCCCTGAGACATCTAGTCTCACTAAGATAAGAAGTATTGATATCGCAACCAATCCATCATCACAAGATTCTTCTCAAGGAACGCTTTTACATAGAGGAAATTCTCCTTGAGTGATCAAGTCATCAGAGAGCTACATAAAGAAGTTCCGCTTATTCAGGCCCCACCCAAATAGAATACACTAAGAACTACCATAAGTAAACTACTTCAGTCGTAATGTTGAACATATTATATAGTTGAGGGGCTCATCCCTAATGTGTCAATAAGGGCTGCTCATCTGTCGAGCAGCTGAGGTCCACTAGGAGACTGGGCCACTATGGTCTTCTCGGCTACCGCTCATCTGTCAAGACACAGATGTCTGCTCAGGTAAAACTCATCTATTTGGTCACTGAGGTATGCTCGGCTACTGCTCGTCTAGAAGGCCATTGCGGTGTGCTTGGGTAATTCTCATCTACTATGCCACTAAGGTCCACTCAGCTACTTCTCTTATATAGGGAAATAATGTTCCACTTGGATTCTGCTCGTCTCCTAGGCCACTGAGGTCTGCTTGTCACTTCCTTCTCATAGTGTCCATCCATTGGACTTCTACTCATAGCACGCTTGATTCAAAGATAATCTACTCCTCAAGCCATCGCTTATAAATCAACCTCAAGTAAAACTCACTTGGAGTATTTCAAAATGACCATCCTGTCGTGAGGGTCCCAATGTTGTAAATAGATCATCGATCAGACGTACTATTTACATATTATGGTCGTTTTACTGAAAAGGGGCCGGTTAGGTCTGGGTCTGGTCCGACCTGGCCTGACCGACTTGACCCTACCCAGCCTGAGGTCCACTGACCCAACCTCACCCAGGCCTGACCTGGTCTACTATGCCCATCCCAGACCAGCTGGACCACAGGTTTGGCCCTCTATGCTGCAACGAGCACGACCCTCAATGTGCAGGCAAATATGTTTTGGTCGAGACACTACTGGCGAGCCACGTCCTCTAAACATCCCATATGTCTCCATGGGGTCTGCTGCTACCACGATTTAGCTGGGCCACATTCCTCCTACTATGTTACCTGGCACAACCACTACCGACCATTGCTAGTGGCCCGATCCAATGCCCGCGGGGGGATTCAACCGGCCACCTCGCCACCACGGCACACTGTCAGAATGTCGCCTTCCCGCACTGATGCGGCTGACGAGATGCAACCCCTATATACCACTCTCGACCCTATTCCACAGGCTTTTTCCACCACTTTTGTGTGCCGTCAGTGAGTTCCACCACCCACACTGGTATCATCGTGTGTCACCACCACCGGAGCATTCTGTGGGTAACCGAGTCTGCTCAGGTGGTCCGTTTTCTGATTTGCGAGTTCTTTAGGGGTCCTTGGGTCATCTCCATCCCTTCTATGGGTTAAAAGTGGCCTTGTCTTTGATCCGAGGGTTTGGTCATGAAGAATAGAAGAATTCCCACAATGGAGGGATCTGGCCTTGTTTGTGTCATCCCAATTCCTCCTCGTTTGAATAAAAAGGTAGATGATTAACATTGAGTTTCTGTCCTTTCGAGCCTGAGATAAAAAAATTCACGATGCATAATCAAACGAACCATGGATCAACCATTTTGTGGGTTTATCCATGTTCACTGTTTATAAAGGATGAATGGGGAAATAAATTTATAAAGAATAATCCCCTACCTCAAGTTGGATCTATTGAACATAGATTGATGTCACATTTCCATGTCGATCATTGTTTCATTGGTGTTCATCATTTTTTCACCGCTTGATCGAACCCCAACCATTGATCCATCATTTCCAAGGAGAGAGACTCCTCCCCCTTTTATTAGAGAAAATCTTGAGTTCTAGAGGAATTCTCCAGCATTATGAATTATAATGCTGGACCTTGTCCCCGATTAATGGAGGAAACACATTAACGCATTTTAAAATCACTGTTTTGATTTGAAACAACGTCGCTACATTGTTTCCTTTATGAAAGGAGATCTGTTTTCTCCATCGCTATGTCACAACATCACCATTCCGCAAAATTTTAAAAGGAAATGAAATAAAATTCATTTAGTTTATTTGATTCTCTTTTAAAAAGTCCAAAGATTAACATTTTCCCTCAAGCCATACCGATCGAAGTGAAGTCCTACCGAAATAGAACATCTCATTATGAGGTCATGGTGGTCTCATATTTTTTAAATATGAGTTACCATTTGTGAGTTATGATGATTCAAAAATAAATTATTTTTTATTTATATTATTTTATTTACAGTTACGTCCCAAATACCAACTTTCACAGCCCACTTGCACCAGCCGATGTTAGGCTATTCCTAAGGAAAGAATGTCATCACAAGCTCAATGGTGGTATCATATTTTTAATCTACATAACCGTTCATGAGTTATAAGGACATGAAAATTTAAATAATATTATTTTATTATTTTATTTACAGTTATTCGATTTTATGCTTTTGTCATTGGAAACCCACCTCGACTAAAATTTAGTAGCGCTTAGGGTAAATCCACTTCTATGAATGCAATTGTGCCATTATATTTCTAATCCGAGCATCTGTTTAAGAGTTATATCATTTTTTTTGGAAAAATTATCATTCGCACAATTTAAAACATAATATTTTTCGATAGATAATTTTGTGCACATTGGGCCCCACAATCACACACCATCTCATGTCTTAGTCTTGTAATTTTCCAAATAATTTTCTAAAAATAGAACTGAGAGAATCTGAGCCATTACATCATCCCCACCCAAAGGCTTTACATCCCCAAAATCCAAACCAAGTGATTCCCAAATAGATGAGGGTACAAGAATGAACCTAATATCCTGCTCCCACGTGATCTCTTCGAGATTCCTATGTAGCCCCCGAATGTGCACTATAGTAATCGATTACCCATAGGGGGTACTCTCTTGTAAATCTTCAATCTCTACCAAAAAATCTGAAAAATATGCCCTGTTTTCAATGTTCAGCCCGCCCCAATCAAATCTCTAGCATGTAGAGGCATCTTGAGCCCTCTACTAAACTCTACTTTTGTGAAGTTAGGAAGCTGTTCTACTCGGAGAGTCGTTCAATGATCACCTAGATGATATCGGTTCTCCTGAACATATGTGGTAAACCTTTCATGAAGTCCATCTATATCCCTTATCACATCCATCTCAGTAACCCTAGAAAGATAAATAACAACCAACAAAATTGATTCATACAAGCATTCAGCTTTTGATCCCAAGTTGTAAGCCCAGGTTCTACCTGTTCTATCATCCCCATTATCTTCCTTGAAACCCACACACTTACCCCAATGCATCTCACCAATCTAGGTTTTTTTCTATATTTTTGCATCATCTAAAAAGAACAACATGCTCCCTAGAGTTCTAATAACCATTAGGGACATTCCCTGTGGAAAATTGAGCACATAAAGACTCGTAGTTGGTTTCACCGAGTTCTACATCCCTGGATCATTTAAGATTGCATGGGTAATAACCAATAACTAGAGAATAGATCCTTCATCCCCAACCATGAAGGATTACTATAAGGAGGCCAAATTATATGTTTCCTCGTTCAGAAACTATGAACTAGATCTTCTATTGAGAGCATCTGCTACCATGATTCTTTTACTAGGAGTATATACTACATAGAATTAATAGTTCTAGAAGAACTCCAGCCATCATCTTTGTATCATGATCAAATATTTATAAGAGAAGATTTATTTGAGTCTCAATTGGTCGGTGTAGATGCTAAACCATTCACCCATGGATATAGTGTACCCACATCTTAAATGTGAAGACTACTGCTACCAACTCAAGATCAGGGGCTCGTCAAACTCTGTCTAATTTGATGAAAATACTACAAGAACCTTCCCATCCACGCAAAAAGCTTCCCATTTAAACTAATAGATGCATTTATCATCCCTTTGGTAATGGGTACTCATTCTACACGACCAATTAATTAAAGGGGTGGTAATCCACACATAACCTCGAACACTAGGTCTTACTAATCCCTTCCTCTACATTTCCTCCACATATACCTCAAAATAGTGAAGCTCTCTAAAAAAATATGATATACTGATACTGAAATTGGTGTCATATTGGGGTGTAGAATGATATATAAGTCCGTCTCCCAGCGGGGCCCTAATTATGGAAACATTTTCTAGAAATACATCTGCATACTCTACCATTAATAATGGGAACTGAAAACTGAAAACGTCCACTACCACATGGGTATGGATGGCCGACTCAAGTTTGATCGACTGCACCATTATATGCATGAGTTTTATCTCGTGATGTTTGGGTTTCCTTTCTCGCTGGCCAAGGAAAATCCTATTCCAATTTTGTAGACATACGACATCCTTTTTCCTAAAAGAGTCAATCTGAGTATAAATAGTGGATGACCATTCCATACACAAAATAACGTTGTAAAGACTTGATAATGTCACTAAATGCATCCAACCTAAACTCTCTCCTTAAAGGTTAGATCACATTTTCAGCATAGGTTTGATTACTGAGTCTCTGCCCATCGGTATCTCTAGACGTAAGGGTCAAGTCAACAGTATAACTAGAAACTATAGGTCTTGAACAAGATTCATTAAAATAATGAATGATTAGAACCTAAATCTATTAATACCACATATAAGAGTAGACACAGACCATACATCGAATCATTCATGGATTCTTGGGTCATAATCCTTGGCTGCATGTAGCGACCACCTTCCCTGCCGTCTATCTCCCTAAGCCTAGTGTGGACCAAAATGGGTTTGTGGTTATAGCATGTCGAAATGTATACCAACTCCTACTGCTCTCTCAGATTCTCTACCACGTCTTATGCCCTGCATATTAATATGTTCCTCTCGCTATCTCTACCCTGGTGGCCCATCCACCGTTTCATAGTCTGCACAACTGGCAAGATAATCGTTAGCGAGAACTCCCGTGATGTATTCTGAAAATCATTACCTCTTTTTTTTCTAACTAGACTCACCCTATGACCCTTAATCTATAGATTCCTTGTCTTGTGACTTCATCTCAAAATTTATCAAACTTCCAAGTATCAGAGACTAACGTCGGCTTCCTTCTTTGCCACTATTGACATCCACCTGTTGTATCTACACAGCCAAAGGAATTTCAACCCCAAAGTTTCTATCTAGAACCCTTGTATATGTAGTAATGAAAAAATAAATAGTACTGTATTGAATGTCCCTAAACATGTCTCACTCGAAGGTCTGAGCCCTGAAGCACTAGTCATATCGTATTCACCGAGAACCTAGAATGGTTGGTACACGTCGATGAATACTCAGCTACCAACATGTCATCCTTCCAAATCCATAGAAGCTCATTGGAATGCATATCCTTTAGCTTTTATGGAAATATCCCCTTCTTTTATAAAGGTTCTCAAGAAATTTCCATGGAAAAGTCTCCTCATCATAACATAGGGTAATCTAAACCCCACCATCTCCCTAATGAGTCATATAGAAGGCTCACTGGTTGGACCACCATCTGATCTAATGTTGCCATGATAATATGGAAAACACTTTCACCACCTCAATCCAGACCTAAGACATGTATGAGTTGAGATTTCCTCAGAACCTAAGGGGTATCTATCATTGAATCTCATTAAGTGAACTATGCCCGTGCATCTCACCCGCAGGTACTATGAGTACCATGTGCTAATCCACAGTTGGTGGTATTGATGGCACACCACTTGGTGGTGTATTCTCTAGTACAAACCCATGTACCCATCTTGTCACCCCTCATATCATCCTTGTGGTCATTTAGTGGAATCTTTAAATGTTGTCTATGTAGAAGCACCTTGAAACAAAATAGGATGTACTACGATCAATAGATTATACCTGGTGAGATGACTCAAAAAACAAGTGGAAAACTCAAAACATTCTTATATGATGCATGTTCCATATTTTTTCCCTACAACTAGAGTTTTTATGTACCGAGACAAAAAACCGAATTTGGGGTCCTGGTGTGTGGATATGTTAGCCATCACACCAACTCTAGATTCTATTGACTAAAATCCATACTTGAAACACTTAACATTGTTGCCCAAAAACAAACTCATAGACTCTGGTTTCTTAAAGTAGAACTAAAATCCATTGATACCACTCTATCACCACCCATCTTCTAGGTCCAATGTTGTGACTACCCCAAACCCGCCTATGATAGGCTAGGGGTTGGCGACTAGCTCTTAGTGGGTATATCCCACAAATGGGAGGAATTTTCCTAAGAACCTGTACACATGCACCCAACTGAATGCTACGGGGATGGAGAGTGGAGACACTAAGTAAATAAAATGCATGCATATCGCTACCACCTTAAAACAATGTATGATAGAGATTAAATCAGTAAAGTAAAACCAGACCAGAATACATGACTACTAAAATAAAGACAACTTCAAATCCTGACCCACAATAAAGGGTATTGAAGATGAGGTAGGAAGCTTTTGGTGACACCTCAACTCATTTGATCTCACAAGGCACCGTCTGGTCATGGTCCTAGTATTTCTTTTTCTAACACTCTATTAAAGCATCACTCATCTACACAAGACATAAAACGTGTGGGGAAAGCCCTTTTAGTGGTGAGTAAAACCATACTCAGTAGGGGACCCTGAAAACCACAAAACAAATAACACAAATAAAAACACCACCAAGAAGTTACAGTAATCTCAACACATTTATATATCTTCAACACATATAAAAATAAAATCCAGTTATAGTCGAAAAGGATTCCAAGACACAATGTCTCATCTGATGCCATCCATATGGTTCCATATGTAGCACACTCGATTCCGGGAGATCTATCTCATCGAGATATCTAACAGTATCCAGGTAGAGAATGTCTCCGAAAAGTATCCCAGAGAACATACATTATCAATACATCCCAATGTTTCCTTAATAAGTCTAGTCTCAATGAGACAAGAAGTCTCGATATCACAGCCAATCCTTTGTCACAGGATTTTTCTCAAGGCATTCTCATCCCGGGAGGACTCGCTCCTTGAGCCATCAAGTCAACTAAGACCTAACAAAATAGTTCTTACTTATTTCGGACCCACACAATGTGAACACACTAAGAACTAACAAAAGTGCACTACTTCAGTTGGAACATGGAAAATCTTGTACTAGTGAGGGACTCATCCTTGATGAGTCACTAAATATTTCTCATATTCCGGGCCACTGAGGTTCACTCGGCTACCGGTCCACTGAGGTCTACTTGCCTACAACTCATCTACCGAGCCCCTAAGTTCTACTCGACAACTATTTATCTGTCGGGGCAGTGAGGCCTACTTGGCTACTGCTTTTCTGTAGGGACACTAAGGTCTACTCGTCTACTACCAATCTGCCAGGCCACAGAGGTATGATCGCCTACTTCTCTTTCGTCGGGCCACTTAGGTCCACTCAACTAATCTTCATCGGTCGAGGAACTAAGGTCTTCTCTGATAATGCTCATATTCTGGGCAACTGAGGTCCACTCGTCAAATCATTCTCATCACATCCAACCGATGGATTTCTTCTAGTAGTGCACTTGATTCCAGGAGAATATACTCCTCAAGCCATCAGTAATAACTCAACCTCAACGAAAACTCACTTACAGTATGTCAAAAGGACCATATCTTTATGATGATCCCGACACTACAAAAGTCTTGTCGATTGGACATACAGTTTTCATGGAATGAACATTTTATAGAAAATGGTCTAGTTGGTTCCAGGTCCCGTCTATCCCGTCCTGACCAACCTGACCTAACCCGGCCTGAGGTCCTTTGACCCGACCCCACATAGGACCGACCCACTCCTCTAGGCTCGTCCCAGACTGGTTAGACTGTAGGTCTAGCCCACTAGGTTGGCAATGATCTAGACCCCTAGGCCGCTAAGGTCCATCTTGCTGGTCCGCCTAGCCCACTGTGAGCGGGACGACCTACTTCAGCAGAGACGCAGTGGGCGAGCCATATCTTTCGAACACCCTGTGGGTCTCCGCAGGGTCTACCTCCCCTGCTATCCAGCTGGATCTTGTCCTCCATCCACGTGACATAGTGTAGCCACTGCATCCACGTGTGCCGCCACAAACCGTTTCCGATGGCCCGATCCACCGCCCGCAGCGAGATTCCACTGGTTGCCTTCCCGATATGGTGTGCTACTGGTGTTCCACCTTCCCGTGCTTCCGCGACAGAAGAGATGTGGCCCATGTGCACCACATGTGGCCCCCTATTAAGGGATTTTTCTACCACCACAGGGTTTTTTCATCATGTATTTCCTCCTGCACGAGCCTTCACCACATGATGCTGCAGGAATTTCCTTTCATGGGCCATAGGTCAAATTAGGGGGTTCATTTCCCAATCTACGAGTGATTTTGGGGTCCTTGGGTCATCTTTGTCCCTGCATCGGGTTAAAAGTATCATTTTCGTCGATCATGTGGTTCATTCATGAATAAAGAAAGAACTCCCACAATGGAGGGATTCAACCTTGTATGTGTTGGACCAATTCCTCCACATTACAATAAAAAGTGAGATTATTAACAATATGTTTCTATCCATTCGAGCCCGAGATAATCAAATCCACCTCAGAAGAACAAGAAACCCACTAATCAACCTGTTAATGGGGTGATCCACCTTCATGGTCCAAAATGAAAGAACGAGGAAATAAATTCATGAAGAAAAAACCCCTACCATGAGTTGGATCTCTTTCAGATGTATATGGGAGTTGTGTCTCCATGTTGATCCTTGTTTTGTTGGTGGTTTTCAATTCATCACTGCTTGATAGAACCCCAACTTCTGATCTATCGTCATTGATGAGAGAGCCTCCTCCCTCTTTCTTTAAGGAAACTCCAGAGTTCCAAAGGAATTATCCAGAATTATGAATTCAAACACTGGACCATGTCCCCAATTAATGGAGGGGATGCGTTAACGCATTTTAGCTTTACTATTTTTCTTTGAAAAAACATCACCATACTGCTTCATTTATGAATGGAGAATGTGTCGCTTCGTTGCTGTGTCGCAGTGTCTCTATTCTACAAAATGTTAAAAGGAAATAAAATAAAATTCTTTTAGTTTATTTTATTCTCTTTTTAAATGTCCAAAAATTAACTTTTACCCTCGACCCATGTCGGTTGAGGATAAGTCATGTTTAAGGAGAAAATCTCATTAAAAACACAATGGTGGTCTCAGATTTGATTTAACCCGAGTTACCATTTGTAAGTTATGAGTATTTTAAAATAAAATAAATTTTATTTAAATCATTTTAGATACGGTTATGTCCTAAAAACCAACTTTCACAACTATCCTACATCAGCCGATGTTAGGCTCCATCTAAGGAAAGCATGCCATTGTTAGCTTAATTGTGGTCTCAGATTTTCAATCTGAGATACCGTTCATGAGTTACAAGGACATAAAAAATAAAACAATATTATTTAATTATCTTATTGACGGTTATGAAATTTTCAGTTTTTCTCACTAGAGACCCGATCTGAGTAAACTTAAGTCGCACCTAGGATAAACACACTACTCTGAACACAACGATGCTCTCATATTTTTTATCTGGGGATCTGTTTAAGAGATATTACATTTTTTGAGGAAAACAGCTCCTGCACACTATTTAAAACTGAACATTTTTCAACAGATCATTCCAGACACTACTGCCTTAGGATTTCACACAGTCTCAGCACCTAGTCTCATAATTTTCCCAAGATTTTTCTAAAAATTAAATCGGGAAAATTTGAGTTGTTTCATTATATTAAAAGTTTCATTGTGTGGTTTAGAGTATCAAAAAGAGGTAAAATAATTTTTTTTTGAAAACACTAGATATATATATGGGAGAATAAAATAGATAGGTTTTATAATATAAATATCATATAATTCCCCAAAATTATATTTATTCCTAAGCATTCCTAGATAAAATTGAGATTATAGTTCAGGCCCTTAACATTGTTTTCTGCTAGGTCGGATGTGTTCTAACATCATGTATAATAAATTTAAATTTATTATTATTATATGAAATATATATATATATATATATTTCTGGACATAATTTTTTCATATATTTGTTTTTACACACTTCCTCATAATTCATTATTAGAATCATTGATTGAATTGTTAACTGTTTTTTCTTCTATGCAAGCTCTGATTTGGGGGTTGTTATCATTGAACCATGGACATTATTTCAACATCCCCAGAATATTTAATAATTTATAATTATCATTTTTATATATGAAATAAATTTTTCTATAAATTCATGTAATTCAGTTAAAAAAATTGAAATATAGCTTTTCATGGAGGCGAAAGTCTGTACAACACATTCGCGATGTTTTCATTTTTATAATGATTGAAGAGGAAATAAATTAACAAACTTTTTACTATTAAATAATTATAATTTTAATATAAATATAAAATATATTCATTTAATATATCTTTATGGCCATCCATGTAATTCATAATTGAAAAATTAATCACAACGCTTCGCAAAGGTTGTAGTCAACACATACACACGAGCAAAATTATCATTTTATAACGGATTGGAGGGTAAGATGGTAGATAATATATTATCATTATATAATCATAATTATTTCATAAATATCATATATACCAATTAAATATATCTATAAAACCATCAATGAATGATGGTGATGAAAAATAAAATGTGTCGTTTCATTGAGACGATATTCTATACGTATGCAAGGGTGACGTTTTTATTTTACTCTAGATAGAAAGGAAGTAGAAATTAGTTGTTCAATTAATGTAGTAAATTTAATTATAGTAAATTGAACACCCATATATCTTACGAAATGTCTCTTCTAAAATTTAATATCATCGATATTTTATGATTTTTGCAACATTGAGTTTATAACTATAATATACTATGTAATATAACAGTTGGAATAGTAATGTCACCATTAGGAATAATTATATGACCAATATAATAGTAACATCACCTATAAAATTATAAATAAAATTTGGGTATCTAATAAATAAAATTAGATTATATTTATATCAAGTAATAAGTAAATAAATGTTTTGAAAATTATAAATTATGTGTTGGTGTTTGTGAGAAACATAAAAGTTTATTTACAATTTTATAATTAATATAATGATTTTAAATAAAATTTATTTTCAAAAATTATATTTTTAAATTTTTATTTTATTTTCATATGATTATATAATAATTTTATGGGACCTAAATTAATCTTTAAATGTTTCATAAAAAAGTTATAATATTAAAATATGTATTTTTTACTAAATAGTGATTTTATTTAAAAATTTAATTTCCAATATTAAGAAAATAATTTCATATAATGAATTCCATTTTTTACTTCTTCATGTATAAAAAATGGTTGTGGTTAATTTTTGAAATTTTTCTAAAATAGTTGAATATTTTGTGAATAGTAAACTAAAAAAATTATGATACTTCACAAATAAATGAATTATTGAGTCATGGATAATTTATGGATGATGTAATCCCATAATATCTAACTATATTTATCTATTTAATATATATATTCATTTCAATCAAAACTATTCATAGTCTTGAGCCAAAATAACAAACAAATGAATAAAATAAAAAAAACACCCCTCCATTCCACCATAAATACCACCCCTCGCAACCTCTTCTCCTATCACATCCAAAGTATTGAAGTTTTCCCAATTTCTACCCAATATGTATCCCAATAATCTCCCCCACATTCTAGTATTTCTAGTATCACCCAAAACACCATATCAAATTTCCTTAAGGAGGATTTCAAGAAGAAGAATTCAAGATGTAAAATCCCAGTTATTTCTTTTAATTTTCTTTTTGATTATTTTCATTTATTATCCTTTTATTGACTCCTTTGTATTAATATTCTTGATAAATCAAATATTATATATATATATATATATTAGTTTTATTATGATAATCGTATATCCACCATCATTCTTTTCTCTTCCCTTTTTGTTCTAAAAATGAAAGCATCATCTGTGTGATGTCAATTAGTCGCCTTCATGGATGATGAGTTTTTGTTTTTCAATTACACCATAAAGACCAGACATAAAACCATTTTTATTATTTAAATATATTATAGTATTTATATTAAAACATATTTATTTTTTGAGAACCAAAACATACACAAAATATTAATTAAAAAAACAAAACTAGTGCGTGATGATCGAAAAAATGCCAAATAATCCAGATGGTTTTCATTAACGTTTTATAAAATGATTCATTCTCATATCTATTAAAAATGTTTCATAAGACCATTAAATCCTCTATAATTTCATTAGTAACATATAATTTCGGTTATGGATAACTATTCCCATTTCAGATGATCTTTCGTACATGTATACAAGTGAACCAATCATGAATGCCATGCAAACAAATACATCTAAACGATGAAATTGAAAATTATAACTCATAAAAAAGTCCATAAATGAAATTAATAAATTATAATAAATAAAAATATATTATTTATAGGTTCTTAATTAAATTATCAACGAATCTAATTTCATTTTCTAGTGGATTATGTAAAATTAATGAATGCTTTCAGACAAAAGGTAAGGGTTACTTCTCAAACCTCCAATTTTTATTCGGATTATGATTTCAATATTTTTCCCACAATTTAATTATTTTTTAATTTAAATAATTATTCTAAATTCTGTGAATATGTTCCAATATCATTTATAAAGATCATTTCATACTTAATTAATCAGAAATACATGATTTTATAAGGTTTCATTATCAATTCTTCTTAATAAGAAAGACCGATTTAAGGGAGATTCCTAGTTTCAAAATAATTTTGAAGGACACTCCATAAGGTGTTTTAATCCACCATTTATTTTCTAAAAAAAAACTCTCCCATGAAAAAAGATCGTTGTTAATTTCCGTTTTTATAGAAAAATGATGCCTTTGTCTGTTTTAAAGTCTCTTTATTATTTTCCCTTAAACTGAACTAAAGTGGATCATTTCTAATGTTTTTTAAATTCTATTTTTACCTATTTTTACTTAACTTGGAATTAATTTATTCCTAAAATATAATTTCATTGTCTCTCTATTTTCTTTTTTTGGTATTTACATATTTTAATCTGGTTTTATGACCAAAATAAATGATTATCCAAAAGAACTATTCTTTCCAATGTGAAAAAGGGTATTTTTCTCAAGAATTCATCGATGACTTTATTACTGTATTTTAGTCCATTTCAACACCCTATGTTAAAAATAATTCATAATTGTGATTGACATTTTATTATATAATCTACCATTTTTATTAAATGTATTATGATCATTTTGAATGTGGATGTCGTGTCTTGATACCATTCACCATATTACTCAGAAAGGATAGTGATTATATTTACAAATTAAGGAAATTTATTTAAATTTCATATGTATTTATTTTTTATGTTTCACTCCATTTATATGAGGCATTCATTGGACTTATTATGTGATTTTACGGACCCTCTATATCTCCTCAATGCATCGGTAGGTCTCATGAGTCAAACTGAATAGGGTTTTACCCTTTTATGTGTGGTGTCTTGGTTAAATCCTTGATGGTATGTTTATGATGTCTAAAATTATGCGTTTCCTCATTATGATACTTGTAATTGATAGTACATGTGATTGTTCTATTAGTAGAATATACATGGTTATGTTTATTTCTAATGTGATTATTTATTGAATTATTTATTCTTCTTTTATTCAATCCATATTATGATCTAGATTATATTTTAATGGAATCTCTTTTTTACAGATTAATTATGCGTTATTGTCGTTTTTTTATTATAGCATTCACTTTATTTTTTACCCTTATTGAGCATCTAGCTCACCACTTTCAAACTTTTTTTACAAGGATGTGATGATGTGAATTATGAATGACTTTTAGGGATAATATAAGTATTTTTGTGTCTTCAAATGGGGTTTCTATATTGTATTTCATTTCTTATATTAATGTACTATCTATGTTTGTATCCTGTTTTCCAAGGCTTCTAAACTATTCATCCCTTTTGGATTTTAATGCATGTTCTTATTACTAATGTAACTAAGATAGGCACAAACATTGGGCTACTAGGTTCAGGTTCTTAATATTTGGTATCTAAGGAAGATTAGTTGAATCATTGGAGATTATATTACGCAACATAAACCAATGATAGACTTTAAAGATAACAGTAGAAGAATATCTTATAATTTTAGTATGGTAGAGATTTTGTTGGTATTCCTAGAAATACATCCATATCTATATACTACAAGTGGACGTGGTTCTTGAAAAAATAAATCAAGGGGTAAAAACTCTTACAATGTGTGTTGGGCCTGACTCGGCATAACCTGGTACACAACAACATGCCTTACTACACATATAGTTTGACACTCCAAGGGGATATTCTCAAGATAATTCACATTTTCTTTACAAACAATTTTCAAGGATTTGAATGTAAATATATCCCTAAATAAACCATGTTTATAATTATGATATTATCTATGCATAAATTTTTCAGTTTATATTAAGTGTTACTAGTTTCAAGTTATGCATTACGATTAATAATCAAATTTAGTGTGTTCAACTTTTAATAAAATGCACCTAGTGGAAGGAATGTAAACTGTATAAAATCACGTATTCCATGTAGGTATTATCCCCCTATGCAAGATAATGATGTTGGAGAAGAGTTGTAACTAGAGATGAGAAACATATAACTATATAAGGAATGCTGACTCAGGTTATGAATAATAACCTTACCTATATGGAGAATACTGATCCACAATTTGGAAGAACAATTTTAGACATCTTCATGTGACAAAAACCTCCATCATTAAATTGGACTATAAAACCATTTGTTGTAGAGTAGTGGATAAATTCCATATAGAAGATATTTATCTCTTTGGGAAGTGATGAAATAGAGAAGGTTATGATGAAAGTTTATCATCTATCGGGAGATGTAGATCAAAGGTGGTCATTAATTCAAAACACATAGTTGTAGGAATAAGTTTCATATATGGAATATATGGATTTTAAGGATGTTATCTAAGAAAAATATTTCCCTCACAAACATTAAGTGTATTTGGAGAGGAACTTATTTTATTTAAGATAGAAATATGATGAAAATGTTTCCAAATATTAATAAAACGTTACAATGTTTCCAAGTCATGCTGCAGATTACATACATAATCCATAGAGAATGATTGATCATTCCATTCATAGGTTAAAACCATTCCTCTAAAGGGAACTAGTCTACCAAACATTCACATCATATGAATATATAGTATCATGTTCTCTCAAGATAAAGAATAAATTCTCTGGAAAATATGACTTTAATGGAATGAAAGGGAAGAAGAGGGATGCTGAAAAATCTTGAAAAGGAAATAAGGAAAAGCTATATAAGGGAAGAGTTGGCTTTTTATCCTGAAATAAATTTGGTGGGAAAAATTATCTAAAATTCCTTTTGGGTAAGGGAGTTTGTTAAAAGTGTGTGGAAAAAGGATTCCCTTCCATTTATCTCAAAGTAATGAATGAATCCATAAATGTTCAATGATACAATTGTAAAGAGATATAAGATTATGAAAATGATTTTCTTATGCGTCAATGAAACATTCACCAAAAAAGGACGATGGATAAATTCCACGTTTATGTGATCACAACTACCGAGGTTGATGTTTGTAATGAAATGGTGGAGGTATTTTAACTATCTTTTCAAATTTATCTAAATATTTATTTGATTCTGGATCCTCTCATTCCTACATAACTTCCCATATTTCTTTAAAAATTAGATACTTTCAATTCATCTTAACAAGGGAGTTGTCAATAAAGGCTCCTAGTGCAGGCTATAATGCAACAATGATGTGGAAATAAGTTCCTATTATTAAAAATAAACATTCACTAATTTCGGATATTATCATCATACCTATGGATGATTTTTTTATAATCATAGGTATAGTTTGTCTATTGAAATGTAATGTAAAAAATATTGTGAAGAGAAGAAAATTATGATTCATAATGAAGGTAAGGAATTTATAATAATTATTGGGGAGACTTCATCATTTGAGACATATTCAGATCCACCTCTAGTAAAATATCTAATTAAATTCTTGGGGAAGAAGAGAAAACATAATATATGGATGAGGAAAGAAATCCTCAAATATAGGACATACCTATTGTATATGAATACATTGATGATTTCTAGAGGACTTCCCCAGACATAATATGCAGAAGGAATTTGGCTTTTCTAAAGATTTAATCCATGATTCAAGGACAATTCTAATGACTCCTAATAGAATGGAAACTATGGAATTAGTGGAGATGAAGAATAAACTAGAGGAGTTGAGTAATATGGAATTTATTAGCCCATGTTCTTCTCTATGTGGAGCCCATGTTCTCTTTTTCATGAAGAAAGATGGAGCTAAGGGGTTGCATATTGACTACAATTAAATCAATGTTATTAGAATAAATAAAAAGTAACTTTTCCCTTTCATTGATTATTTATTTTATCAACTACTTGGAGGTCACTATTTTTCTAAGATTAACACTCTATCTAGATATAATTAATTGTCTGTGAGGATAGAAGATGTTCCAAAGGAAGCATTCTGAACTAGGTATAGACATTATGAGTTTACAGTAATTCCATTTTGACTGACTAATGCACCATATCTTTTTATGGATCTAATGAATAGTGTTTTCAATTAATGTATTGATTATTTTTTTGTGGTATTTATTGATTATATCTTGATTTATTCCAAAATATATGAGGACCATCAGAACAACTGGAGGATTTTTCTGGAGACTCTTAGATGAAAATATTTATATGGAATGTTTACTATGTATGAATTATGGATTTAAATAGTTTTTTTCTTGGAAATATTGTCCCCAAGGATATAATCTTAGTAGATCCTGTGAAGAAAAATTAAGTTCAAGAATTTCCTACACAAATGAAAAAAATATGGGTATGTAGTTTCATTGGTTTATCATAATACTATCATTATTTTATTCAGAATTTTTTCCAATTTTCTAACTCGTTAACTGAGCTTACTCATAGAGGGTTAATTTTTTTTTTGAAAAAATAGTTTGAATAATGTTTCAATGAATTAAAGAGGATATTAGTGAATGATCAGATCTTGGATATACCATTTAAAAATGGTGTATTTGTGATTTATATTGACACATCAAAGAAAATACTTGGTTGTTTCTTTATTCATAATGATAGAGTTATATCCTATTTGTCAAGGTTGTTAAAAACTCATGAACATAACTATCCAACTCATGATCTTGAGTTAGCTACCAAAATCATTGATTTGAAGATATATAGACACTATCTAAATGGTGAAATATATGACATATTTACAGATAATAAAGTCTTAAAATATATATTCTCATATAAATAACATAACATGAGGCACTAGTGATGGCTTGAGATACTCAAGGATTTTGATTGTTCAATACAATATCACCCATGGATGGAAAATAAGTTAGAAGATGCATTTATCAGGAAAGATCATGGAGTTTTAAATAAAATGAGAATAAAAAAGGATCATGTATACATGGATCTTTTAAATATGGATATGGGAATTTTTAAGGAAATTGAAACATCAAATTTTTTTAAAATGGATGAAAAAAATTAATTCTTTTAAATGATTAAATGTTCTTAGTCTAATGATGATAATTTTGAAAGGAAATGTAATGTTATGAATGATAAAATGTTGGAAAACATTGGGTATGAGGATGGAATTCTAAAATTTGGGAAGAGGATTTGTGTTCCCCTTATACCTGAGCTAAAAATGTAATTATGGGATGATTCTCATAGAATGAATTTATCTATACATCCTAATAGAAAAAATATGTATAGAGATTTTAAGTAACATTTCTGTTGCGATACTATGAAGTATGAAATTTCTAATTATGTATCAAGATGTTTAGCCTATCAACATGTTAAATATTAAAGACAACATCCTAGAGGAGTCATTCAACCTATACCTATACCTATATTTAATTGGGATAAAAACAATATGTATTTTCTTATAATATTACCAAAGACTCCGACACATGATGATGAAATGTGGGTAATTGTTCATCAAATTACCAAACATGCACATTTCCTCACTATAAGGGAGGATTTCCCACTGGATTTCCATGCATGAATCTATATTAAATAAGTTGTAAGACTTAATGACGACCCTCATTGAATTGTGTATGGCCGTGATCCCCAATTTACATAGAAATTCAGGAAAATTATTCAGAAAACTTTAGATATTGAGCTTCATTTGAGTACATCTTATCACCCTCAAACTAATAGGTAGTCTAAATGGACCTTTCAAACATTAGAAGACATGCTGAGATCATGCACACATGACTATTGAGGTATGTGGGATTTTAATTTACCTTTTTAGAGTTTTCCTATAATAATATATTCCATTCATGTATTCAAATGGAAGCATATGAAGCATTGTATATAAAGGTATGTCATACACTCATTTGTTGGGATGAAATTGGTGAAAGGAAGATTATAGGTCCAGAACATGTGGAAGTAAAAACAGAAAAGGTAACGACTATTAAATCCCATTTCAATGTATATCGAAGTATGGAAAAGAGCTATGTCGATAATCAGACAAAGTATTTGGAATTTCATGTAGGATATCATGTTTTCTTAAATGTATCTCTATGGAAGTGTATTATATTATTAGGAATGAAAGGGAAACTAAAACCTAGGTAAATTGTTCCTTTTTAAATCCTTGAGATAATTTGATCTATGGATTGTCATTTGGGGATTCCACCTAGCCTTTCTAAAGTACACAATGTGTTCCATATTTTTTTTTAGGGAAGTACATGCCAGAACCATCGCTTGTGCACACTTTTGAAGGATTTGAATTTGAACCTGATTAAACTTACTGTGAAGATACTATTAAGATTATTGACACTAAATAATAGGTTTTGAGGAATTATATTACTCATATAGTAATGGTATATTGGAAAAATCATAAAATTGAGTAGGTGATGTTGGAAATGGTGGAATTTATGATGAAGAAATACCCAAATCTTTTTATGGGGTGAAATTCTAGAAATTTCAAGGATGAAATTTTTGTAGGATGGAAGAATGAATCACCCAATGATATTACTGTATGTGTTTTTTAAAATTTAATATATTCGATAGTATACGCTTTACGCAACACCTAGTTAAAAACTATAATATACTATTAAATATGATAATTGGAATAGTAATGTGATAATTAGGATTAGTAATATCACCAATAGAAGAGTAAAATCACCTATGAAATTATAAATAAATTTGGGTATCTTACAAATTAAAATATGGTATATTTTTATAACAAAATAAGTAAATAAATTCATTAAAAACAATAAATTAAGTGTTGGTGTTTTCAGAAAACATAAATGTATATTTATAATTTTATTATTAGTATAATTATTTTAATGAAAATTTATTTTACAAAAAAATATTCATAAATTAATAATTTTTTCTTATTATTATAATACAATTTTATGATACCATAATTAATTTTTCAATGTCTCATAAAAATACTTATAATATTAAAATCTGTACTTTTGAGTAAATGATGATTATATTTATTAATTTAATTTATCATATTTGAAAATTTATTTTAATAAAATATATTATTATTTTTAATTATAAAAAGAAAAATATGGTTATGGTGAATTTTTGGGATTTTTCTAAAATAGTTGATTTTTTTGTGATTATTGAAATATGATAATTTAAAATATTTTACAAATAAATGAATTATTGAGTCATGGATTATGTATGGATGATGTAAGAACATAATCTATAAATTTATATCTATATTTACTATTTCTAGTGATGGGAATCAAAACTATTCATATTCATGATCCAAAAGTATAAACTAATGAATAAAATAATAAAACAACTCCCCTCTCCCCCACTATAAATACCACCCCTCACCACCTCTTCTTCTCACACATCAAAAGCCTAGAATCTTGTCCAATTTTCACCAAATCTATCTCCAAATCCTCTCATCCATGTTTTGGTCTTTCTGGTCTAACCCAAAATTCCATTTTAATGTTCCTTAATGAGGTTCTCAAGGAGAGTAATTCAAGAGGTAAAATCCCCTTTTGTTCTTTTAATTTTAATTCAATTTATTTTATTTTCTTATCCATTCCATAACCACACTATCCATTCATGAATAATAACTCCATTATCTTATTTATAATGTAATTTTATTATGATAATTGGACATCCTTAATCAATTTTTTTCTCTTCCCCTTTTTTCTGAAAATGAAAATGTCATCATGAGATGCTGATTTACTGCCTTCATGGTGATAAGTTTTTATTTTCCAATACCTCCTTCTTGGATGGACATAAAACCATTTTTATGCTCAATATATATCATAATTTATATATTTCGACTTATTTATTATTCTATAACTACTATATATAAATGATATTGATTAATACAAAATAACTAGTGTGTGAGGATTGAAAAAACATCAAAATAACCAAAACAGTTATTACTAATATTTTATCTAATGAATCATACTAATATATGGGAAGAATTTTATATAATACTATTAAATATTCTGTAGTTTCATGAATAACATATTCAATTATAGATAACTATTCTCATATCACATGATATTTCGTACATGTATACAAGTTAACCAATTAGGAAAACCAAGGAAATAAACACTTATGAATGAAAAAATTGAATCTTATAACTCATAAAAAAGGACATAAATGAGATTAATATATCAAAATAAATAAAAAAATGTTCAATAGGTTCTGAATTATACTATTAATGAATCAAATTTCATTATCCATGATGTTAAGTACAAGTGGAGAATGCTTTCAAACATAAGGTAATGGTTCATTCTTGATCCTCCATTTTTCATTCAGGTTACAATTTCAATATGTTTAGCCCAACTTAATTCTTATTTATTATTATATAAATTTTCTATTTTCTACTTATATGATAAAAAATAAAGTACCTAGATAATTTTATCTTTCTTTGATGGGAAGTACATGATTTTATAAGGTTCTCTTCTCAATTCTTCCCGATAAGCAAGCCCGATTTAAGGGAACTACCCAGTTTCTCACCCATTTTCAAGTGCACTAAATAATATATTTTAATACACCATTATTTTTATAAAATAACTAATTTAATCATTAAAAAATAACTTTTTTATTTTTTGGTTTTATAAAAAAAACTTTTGCAATTTTCTATTTTAAAGACTCCTTAGTATTTTCCCTTAAACCACACTGAAGTGGGTCATTTGTAAAGTTTATTAAATACACATTTGACATATTTTCACTTATTTTGGAAATTATTTAAGCCTAAAATATAATTTCATTGTACCGACATTTTTTTTTGGGATTTACATGTTATAATCTAATTTTATGACAAATAATATTGAATTTCCAAATGAACACCTCTTTCTAAAGTAGAAAAGGGCATTCCTCTCAAGAATTACTTGATGATTTTATTAGAGAATTTTCATTCATTTAAAAATCATATATTTAATATTATTGTTAATTGTATTGATATTTTATGATATTATCTAACATATTTTATTAAATGGTTTAAGATCAGTTTGACTGTGGATGTTCTATCTTGATACCATTCATTATAGTACTCAAAATGGTTCGTGATTATGTTTACTAATTGGGGAAAATTATTTACATTTCATATGCATATGTATTTTATGTTTCAACACAATAATATAAGGAATTAATTATAATTATTGGGTGACTTTGGGGCCTAATAAACCCCCTAGATGCATCCGTCGGTCTCTTGAGGGAAAATAGGCTGGGTTTTTACCCATTTACATATGGTGTCTTGGATAAATCTTTAATTGTATGTTTATGAAGTCTGGAATTATAAATTCTCTCATTATGATACTAGTAATAGATATTCCATATTATTATTCAACAAGTAGAATATCCATGGTTATGTTTATTTCTCTTGTGATTATTTGTGGAATTATTTATTCAACTTTTATTCATGCCATATTATTATCATGATTATGTTTTAATGTCATGTTTATTTTTTAATTCATCATTCCTTGCTATTTATGTTTATTTATGATAGATTTATATAAATTTGTTACCCTTATTGAGCATCTATTCTCACCCTTTTCTTATGTCTTATTTTCCCGAGAATGTGGAGATGTATATTATGAATGAATTGTAGGGATAATCTTGGAGTTTTTAGGTGTTTAGATTATAGTTTCTATGTTTTATTTCATTTAATGTTGTATTGTAAAACTAATGTTGGTATCTGGTTTTCCAATTATACTAAACTATTCATTCCCTTGGGATATGAACACTTGTTCTTAGTAACAATGTAATTAAATAAGGAACTAGCTTTGGGCTACTCAGGTCAGGGTCCTTACTGTAAATGTAATTATATAATTATTTTATTATTATAATAATGTATTTAATGGGGGTAAAAGAATAAAAAAACATGATATTATTCTCTTATGACTTATACATCCTTCTTGGATATCTTCTTTTGGATTAAACCTTCATCCTTATAGTATTGGTTATTTAGTGTGATTTGGACCTATAGGACATGTAGTTGAAAATTGGTAAGGTATTTTAAAATATCTTGGTTGATATATGGTGATAATTTTGTTGGGAGAAGTGAGTATAGGTTGTTTCCATGTATAAGTGAGAGGAGTGTCACTCTTGTAAATATTAATAACTTTTAAATTTAATAAACCTAATTTTTATATAAAGTAGATCCAATTTTGTTCAATATTAATGAACTAATACAGTAATTTCTAAATCCATTCCAGAAATTAACTTTAGAAAATATTTAGAGTTATTTGAATGTTTATCTTCTAGTTTAACCCCCATTAACACCTATAACCCCTACTATAGTGATGTAATTTTTACCACTATAGCTATTCATAATGGAACAAAATTTATTTTAACTTATCATATAATATTGATTATTATAATTACAAATATAGAATAAGGTTTACAAGATTCAATCTCTATATGTGGTTAAAATTAATTTTAATATACACAATGAAAATAGATTTTTTGAACAGTGTCTTTTTATATATAAAAATGTTTTTACACAAAACATTATGCATAGAATTGATATTTATGACAATTATTGGTTGATGAATAAATAAAATAAATTTATATAACATTTATAAAATCAAAAACTAATGTATCATTTTAATTTATTTATTAATGAAAATAATAAAAAATTGTTCTTTTATTAGAATAAAACTTCTTTTAGTTTTTAAAATGTAAAAAATAAATTTATAAGTCCAACATAATATTTTTAAATGATATATTTTACTTAATTTATATATATTTTGTCTATAAAAATGAATTAAAACATTAATTTCATTAATTTCATTCTTATACCATAATGATGTCATAAAAGTAATGGTATTTGTAAAACCGTTATTTTTCACTATTCAACCAAAAATCAATTATTTTAGAAAAAATCCTACAAAAATACCCTAATATATATTTATCCTTATAAACTATTAAATGATATCCATTTTATCAAATTAAAATTCTAAATATTTTTTAAAAAATATTTTAGTTATAATAGGAACAATATTTATTATATTAATAAAATAATTGTATGTGAATTGGTCAATAGTTTTGAGATGTAGTGTATACATGGTACAATATGATCTTGGGTATTATATCCCCCCCCTAAGTAATTTAATCCTAAATGTTTTGATATATATCATCTCTTAAACATATGTGGGTGATCCTTCTTCATAATCTATTCATGTTCCCTTGTTGCCTCTTCTAGTTTGTGATTTCTCCAAAGGCATTCAATAGATGAGCTATCTAATTCTGCAACACATTCTCCCTAGATTCAAAAATCTTTATGGGTACTTAATTATAATAAAATTCAAGTTCCAATTCTATTCCATCCTTTTTTAGTACAGGTGTTGGATTCGGCATGTATTTCTTTAAATTGAAACATATAAATTATCATTTACTCTAGAGAGGTTGGGTGGAAAATCCAATCAATAATCCAAAACCTCAATTCAATCTAAAATTTTAAATGAATCTATGTACCTAGGAATTACCTTACCATTTTTACCAAAACCTATAACTCTATTCCATGTATAAACCTTTAATAATACATGTTCCCCCACATAAAAATCAAAGGAATTCATAAATTATATCTAAAAATATTTTTTCTACTTTGATGTGGTTCTAAATAGTCTATACATATACAGTTTTCTCCATTACATGTTCTATTCTTACTATATTATTTTCCCTAATTTTATCCAATAAACATTGAGTATGAAATATTTTCCCATAAAATTAAACATACAGTTCCATTTCGATGCTTGAATGAAAGATGTTATTATATGAAAATTCTACCATATATAGATACTGATCCCACATACATTGAAAATAAAGAGTGTATAATTTCATAATTTTTGTAATATACGATTAACCCTTTCAAATTTACTATTAGTTTTATGAGTATAGGTAGTTATCAGATGTATCTTTATGTTAATATCCCTTTGAATAATCTTATAATAATTTGATGTAAATTCAAGGTCAAAATTAGATTTGATTATGGATGGTGCGCCATAAAGTCTTAGAACATCATTAACATAGATCTGGGCAAGGCACTCATGGGTTATATCTACCCTTACAATAATGAAATAGGATAAATTTTTATTATGATCAATAATGACCCATATAAAATCATTATCCGTAAGATTCATTAAACACACAATGATTAAAGTTCAATATAGGAGTGTCCCACTTTTATATTAGTATAGGAAGTGGTTTCCAGACTACCTTGTGATATTTTCCTTCATCCTTTACCTTATGGAACACCAATAACCTAGATACATAGTTTTAAGTTTCCTACTTCATTCTATCCCACCATAAATATTCTCTTATATACTTATATATCTTTGTACTACTAGGGTGTATTCAAAAATTTGATCTATGTTCTTCATCTAGTAGCTCCCTCTCTAGCTCTAGTATAGATGAAACATATAACCTCTTCTGAAACATTAACACGTTATCTTTATAGATAAATTTTTATAATTTCCCTTTACTGAAAACTTTTATTTTCCCATATAAATCCTTATCATCCTACTGTGGCTTCTTTATATTTTCTAGAAAAGATGGTTTAACAACTTTATGGAAAAGGAATGATGTTTTCCCTTACCTGAAAATTACAATATTCATCTTTAAAATATCCCTCAATATAGGATCGTTTTTAATATTAATCATGGTAAAAACTATATAGACCCTCTATGTTAATGCATTAACTATAGTATTTTCCTTCATATAGTGTTAATGTATCGATAAATTGTAGTCTTTAAGCAGTTATAATCATCTTATTTTCCTCATGTTGGGGACTTTTTTTGAGAATATGTAGTTCAATTTTTGGTGGTCTTTATAAATGTAACCTTTTATACATAGAGATAGGTCCTCCATGTCTTCATTTAAAATATTAAATCTTCCAACTCAAGATCAAGATTTGTATAGTCTGTTCATGGATCATCAATTTCTTTGATTCAGAAGAAATCAATCTCTCATTTTTCATAAGGTCACGACCTAGTCCTTTATTTTATGTATCACTATAAATTATAGACCCTTCATTTCCCAATGTTAATGTGAATGCTGGTTCATTATCTAATATAATCTTTATCTCCCCAAAAATTATTCTTATCATTCATTTAACAATGTGAATTTAACCCCTTTATGTCTTGACTTGGTTAATAGGTTGTCTAATCAGAAATTTTTTCAAATAAAGTACTTATAGTAACCTACTAAACCAATGAAACTATTTATCTCATCTATATTCTGTATTGTACGACATTATTTTAATACCTTTTTCATTTAAGTATCGTCAATTATTCAATCCTTTTATAAATTATTACCTTGAAAAAAGCTTCTCGAAGCCAAAGTTTAGACTTACTAAATTTTAAATATAACTCTCTTTCTCTATGAGTTTATAGAATAAATTTTAAGTGATTCTCATGATACTAATAAATTTTACTTTATATCAGGATATAATTTATAAATAACACAAAAAATTATCAATATAATCCTTCAATACTCTATTCATAATATCCAAAAAAAATATAATGTACATTAATTAATTTGAAGGGAATTTCCATAAATTGATAATGTATATATCTCATGTAAAATTTCATCATCATTATATTATACATATTCACCATTAATTTTTGATATCTACATTAAATAGATATCATTAAAAAAATATTTATCTCCTTCAATTAGATCAAATAAATAATCAGTGCATGGAAAATGATACTTATTTTTTATAGTGATGACATTGATCTATTTTTAATTGATTCACAACCTCATATTCCCATCCTTTTTTAAAAAATTTGATAGGGTTCACCTAGGTGAAGTAATATGGAATATAAATACCTAATCATGTAACTCATACTCTTTTTTCTTAAAATTGACCAATTCCTCTAGTATTAGTCTATGAGGATTCTTGTATATACGTTTTATATCATGGATGAGTTTAATAGAAAACTTAACATGACATTCAAGTGGATGTCTCAATAATTCTTATGAAAATACATCAATTTATTCTTGAATAATAGGTACATCCTCTATCCTTATGATGTATTTCACATACATAGATAGTGTTTTATATTTATCTTTTCTTAAAATTTAATTAAGGTGAGATGCTAGAGGTGGATCCATAAAAGAGTCAATAAATTAATTCTCTCCTTATAAAAATAATTGTATTCCCCCTTCATAATTAGTAATGTCTTAATCTCAATAATAATTTCAGACATTATACATTGAAAGTAAATCTATACTGAGAATTAAGTAAAATTCTATCACTAGTATGACAGTAAAGTGTTTAACATGTGAATATATATGAATATGAATAGATACTTCTTGATATATCATTATTACAATAAGATTCCCACTAAGTTTCTTAATTTAAAAATAATTCTTTATATTATTAAGGGATTTTTTAATGTTGTCAATAAACATTTAAGATATAAAAGTGTGAACGATGGAGGGACGAGAGAAGATGGAGTATCTCCTAGTGATTTGTTATTTTCAAACCCTAAATCACCATTAGTGCTTGAATCTGTACTCATACACCATGAATCAGGTCACGACTCGGCATGAAACATTTTATTCAAATAAAATTAAGGAGAATATAGAAAGTGAGCTTAAGAGACTCTCATCTTCTTTGGTTTATTGGTAAGTTCTTTTTTCTCCCTCATAAATTGGTATTCTCAACAAAATGTTAGGTAGGAAACAATATCTCATGTATCAGATTTAGATGGTGAAATTTCAGAGAGGATTGATCTATGTAAGTACTCTATAATCACTCGAATTTCATTATCAAAAAGCATGAAGCCCTATAAAGTTGTGGATTCAGTTTCCCTATTAGCTGATATTTGGGGATTTTCAGATTCCAAATTTTTGTAGGGCATGATTTCTTCCACATTTTATTCCCCTCAACAGAGATGAGGAAGAAATATTAGATTTTTGTCTCAGCTTATCTAAATCTGGAAATCTAGAGACTGCATGAATTGATATTAAATTTTAGCCGCAACGATTCCAAGGAGACTAGTGAACTTGTATGGATTAATGTTCATGGGTTAAATTGGGTCATATGGAACCCTGAAATTATTTTTGATATAGCCTCTGTAGTTGGGACAGTGATTAGGATAGATATTTCCACTGAATTGGTTACTTTTGAAAATTATGCATATATCTTAATTGAGGTTGACTTAAACTATACCCTGATAGATAGAGTGGTACTCACCACACCACAAGATGAGAATAATCATCAAATTGAATTTGAGAAAATTACCCTATTCATTGTGTCTTGTTGAGCTATTGGACATGATATGTCTAATTCACTAAAGGATTTTATCTGCACTAATTTTTAGATTAAAGGACACGAGACTCATCACTGTAGAAAGAAGGTAAATATTTTTGTTCCTTCCAATAATCCATCTATTGACAAAAATCCTCATAATTATATTCATAAAATGTAAACTCTTACTGATGGAATTGTTAAGAATATACCTATAGTTCATGATCAAGATGCATGTAGATCTGACCTTTTCAACCCTCCTTTAAATTACAGATTCTTAGAAGCTAGTTTCATTAAACCTTAACCTATTGGAATGTGCTTCTAAATCCCTGGCCACTTGACTGTCATTGAAATAATCACCAGTAAATGCTTCAACAATACTGTGTTACTAGATGATGGGGATGGGCCATGGATATTGGTCAAATCATGGAAGAGGGGTCTCCATCCTTGTGACTAAGGTGGATGCTCCTATCATCATAGCGTGAACACCTGATCTCTAGTAATGTGATGTTTTATGTCTTTCTATAATATTATTTCAGTTCGTAACTCTCTATGTTTGTAATTCCTCCTCCTGTAATTTATTTTTATTCTTAATAAAAGGGGTTTCTAAGCCTCATCCTTTACAAAAAAAATACAAGATATAAAAGAGTGAAATAACTAGAATCAAATTAAGTTTTATCTGGATTTTATTTTATGGTTGATGTACTCATTATCACATCATTTGGGACTTAAACCTTAGTTGTAGAAATTTAATAATATTTTCCTTGATCTCTTGGAATTTTATAAAGTAAATTCTCTTGATGATTCAGATATTCATTCAGATGTGGCTTGTGTCCTTATATCTGAATCATTGGACATTAGTGGCTCCCATCTAACCCTTAAATTCACGATTACGATGGATTTTCTCTATATAATTAAATGAAAATATAATTCCATTATGAATTATCCATAGTGTTTATTTCAAGAACTATATCTTCTTGTAAAATACACTATTTACTTTTTACCTTTCTCTGTATTAAATTTTATAGGGTGATTAGTTTCCCACCTTCTTGATTTTTCTAGAAAACATAATACATAAAGAAATAATTTCAACCTTTATGGAACTTGATAACATATAACCATATAGTAAAATGGTTTAGAGGAATATGTCCCTTCATAATCTAGTATTTTCCCTATAAAATAATTGATCAATCATACTTCATGAATTACATACTTAATCGATAACACGATTCACTATCCTTGTAATGTTATCTTCATATTCAACAATAATTTCCTATTCTTTTATATTTAAATTGAGAAATTATCATTTTATATGAACTCTTTTCTCATGAGGAAAATATTTTTTAAATAATATCACATTAAAATTATCCAATTATATACTATATATCTCCTTCAACTCCTTATTTTGTGGATCAATTACTACCATTGATCAACATCTCCCTTTATACAATAAACAGACATGATAACTTTTTCCTTTCACTACTCCCCATAGTTTGAAATATATTCTTTTGGGACATGATTCATTCACATATTCTAATGGATTAATACTTATATTGAATGATGAAGGTTATAATCACATAAACTAGTCTAACATTGATGCACCATGTTGGGGATCATTGTGTCACTCTATTCTGTCAAGATTATTGATCATGACCTAAGTCAACTAGCCAAATATAGTTATATTCTGATCATCTACAACACCAACCTCATTTATATCATTGACTTGATTGCAAGGAAAATCCATACATAGGAAACAACTTTTGATAAATTTTATGATAGACCTATTATGCACCATTTATAAACAATTGAATATATTAGATTAGCTCATAACATCATGGATATTGAATTATAGAATAGGATTCCAATGTAATTAAAATATTATAGAACAATTTATTAAATATCTTAAGGCTTATAATAATGCTCTCACTATGTTTTAATATGTTCTTCTAGATCTATTTCTGAATGTTTCTATTAAACTTTTTATGATATTAACTATAACGACCCTAACCCTAATAACCTATAGTTGGTGTTTTCTATATTAAATTATTATAATATAAAACAGATTACCTCCCATTGTATAAAATAGTTTAGTAGTATTTTAAGACTAGATATTTACATGATCCTCGCATCACATTAAAAAAATGATCTACCATAAAATTCCAGTGTAAAATTTATTATTTCATCTGCTATATCCCTAAAAATCATTCAAATTTCACATTTGGCTACCTGAAGGATAAGAAAAACGGGTTGATCTGTGATGATAGGTATGTGAATGTGTCAATGAAATATATCATATAATAAATAGGGAATTAATAATATGATTAAGAAAAACAATAATCCAATATTCCATATAATTAATATCATAAATGGGGAACATATCCAAAACTTACATAGAGTCTCAAATAATCACATGGATAGATATAACTGGTTTCATAATAATAGAATTCACAATTTTGGGAATCATAATCATAAAATCAAGGCCTCGTTCCAATACATCATACATAAATAGGTAAGAACTATACCAAATACCCACACTAGTTTTTCTCATGAGTCTTATTGATGAATCAATTAGATATCTAATATTTGGTCCCACCCAATACATTCTGGCTGAAAAATAAATTTTTATTAGAAAGTAGTGTTATGGAAAAGTTAGAAACCTCTTAATATATTCAAGAGGATAGGCCACAAAAGGGATCATAAAATTATTGAAACATAACTTAAGCCAATTAGATGATTCCTCCCTAAATAGTTTCTAGGAGATAGAGTGAACCTGTGTATTTGGATGGTTAGAAATGATTTTCTCAAACTGATCTTCCAGCTTGCCCCAAGATTGAGAGTACTCCACTTCAATTATCATCCCTTCATTAAAACCCCTTATCAGTATAAGGTCATGTTTTTCAATGAAAGAAACCTTCTCACTATTTAAAGCCATGTGAAGCAACCTACCCATCATCATGTATGCCTATTCTTGAGAAAAATTGACAAAACAACTCCCTCACCGCACCCAATACATAGTAATTCTAATGATTCATCATAATAAAAGAGTGAATAAAAATTATAAAAAATAATCAATATAAATATTTTTATTTGAAATACAGCACTTGTAATGTCAATATTTTCCTGAGTCAATAAATATAAAAACATGATCATAAAAATATGTTCGGTTTCAGGGCCTCCAGTGGAATCCGGTGGGCCAAGTATATAAAAATTTTCATCAGAGGATCAACGGTACTTGTCGGTGCTGATGATTTGAGCCCCGGTGAGGTCTGAGGATCTCGCGTAAATTGTAAAGAAAACAAAAACATAAACAGAATACATATCGATTGAGATCTGAAGCTGCGGTCGACTGTAACTCATCGATGGTGATCATTGCTCAAAGGATCAAACTGAGGAACCCTCTAAATCATCCACATGCGCTTCAAAACCCACAGGAGAATCGATCATCAAATTCCAGGTGCTAGCGTAGAGATCCGACGATACCTTCGACGCCCCGATGATCACCACATCGAGATACCTTCGATCCATGAGGGAGATCTTGATATGAAATCTTGGATTGCGAGTTTCTCTCTCTAGAGAGTGGTAAGATAGAGATGCTTTGGATTTAATTCCAATAAATGAATGAATAGTCACAATGAGAGAGGGCCTCCCTTGTATTTGTAGTGCAGTTGGTAAAATACCCGGTCGGGTTTCCTGGCCCTCGTTTATTTCACTGTCCACTAAAATAAATAATAATGACAAAATAAACTGCACTAATACTATTTATTATTGTATCACATTCTTGTAATATATATAAAATATATTATGTGATAAAAATTGAGCTATTTAACTAGACTCTCTATCAAACTTAATATTGAACGAACCGTTAATATTAAGATAATATTCGTCTGATTAATATTATCTCATATTTACTAAACTTGTAAATATATTAAATAAATTCAATCCCAAATATTCATAACCTCGATATTAATTAATTTATTTAAATCCCTTGGTGATTGAAAACATGGACAATAGTCGAACCCCGTGGTGGTCCCACCATGTCCATATACCTATTTAACTGAATATGGAGGATTCTGGAATACGTTAATTTGTGTGACCATCTAGGATGTTATCTCGATAGAAGTGAATAAATCCACATACCAAGAGTAGAGTTTAGCAACCCATAAAGGCCCCTAAAGAGATAAAGATAGTCATAGCAAAGGACTACCAACCTACAACCACTGACTGCGTACTGTAATCTCTTTGTTTTCAAATATCTCATAAAGTAGGATGCACACTTGTGTCATCGTCCTTTTCTTGCATTATTATTTTTTGATCTATCTGGATGGATTTTCCTTTTAACTACTTTGTCAAAAGACATAAAATGGTATCACCATCCGGATCAACCAGGTTAGAGATATACAACTTCATAAACTTGGATGTGACAAATACTTTCTTGACCATTCAACCAATTTCATACCACCAGCAACATACCCAACACAAGCCACCTCATAAGGATTTCAATATAATGGTTTTTCCCTTGCATCAAAGTACGCAATAAAATAATACACATTGTTAATGATCTCAATTCAGGAGACCAATACACATGTCTGTAGATAGGAACGACCAATGACACCCAATACATGTGGTGTTCCTATTGGTGGGTTTGTCCTCATGATCTCAATACTAATGATAACCAAGTACAAACTTCATCAGAATAAGTCTCAATGCTTATGATCCCCCAACACCTAATATTCAAACATATACTATGTCCAATCAGTAAGATGTATCTAAACTATCAAACATATATTTAAGATTAATTTCATAGTATCTCGAGGTTCTCATTATTGGCTAGGATCTGCTATAACCTCTTGATATGACAATTAATCTCTGGACATTACCATTATATACTGGATGTATAAATATCTACACTATAATGGTAAGATGAAATCAATTATAACTAAATGTATGCATGATATGGTAATCAAAATTACGACATAGTTAGATATAGGGAATCCACTATTTCAACACTCCCACTTTCATTAGAGACACCTCACCAACCAAACTTGTTAGATACTCACATGATAAAGATCATTCATCTGTTGAGTTAATGAATTAACTTCTGGGCCTACAACATTTTCTCTGTGTGGCATATCTATTTTATGTGACCTCATCACCTTGAGTACAACTTCTCAGGATCTGTTATTCCTGAGTATATCACTTTTTTTATTGTCGAGAATTGACTATATTGGTCAGTATGAATATCACAATTTACATTATGATAATACTATTCTCACTAGGTTTGAATCCATGAACTGGAACAAATTGTTGTGATTGATTACTGCTTCATAGCAGCCTTAGAACTTGACTAGATTGGCTAGTCGGATCTATTGTTGTATCGTATATAACTCAACTCACAACTTTAATCTCTTCCCATGTTCCGAACATGTCTACCTAGAGTGATTAATCCATGTGACATTGACAAAAATTCTAAACATGAATTTCCCCAACTTGTATTTTTGAATACAATGTCACTTTATGTATGATTATCAAAGAAAATTATAAATCTAATTCGATAGATCCAGTTCCCTAGAACTTGGGATGTTACATTAAATCAATCATAAGAGAATTACATTTATCCCGGTCTTAACTAACTATAAGACCAGTATATGTTTCCAATATGTTTCCCAACATATTTCACTTTGAAAACTATGGCTCTCCCACTATCATTTGGTATACATAAGGAAAATATTCATTTGAAATGAATTCTATATGATCTTGTTGCTTACATTAATCCTGAACAGAAATTTAGTAAATTTCAACCCCTATTGGCATCTAATGTCATCAACCCTTTCTGGATGTGTTGAACAAACACCTTCCACAAAAGTTGATTTTGACATCCAATGGCCAATTTAATGATCTTAGAATTTAGCTATGACAAGAAAAACTCTAATAGATTAAGGAATACTGACTTAGTATAACCAATCAAGCATTATTAGTATCAGACATGTACCATCCATGTATCATCTCATTTGAATACCCACCAAATTATTCAATTTATAATCCCCATTGCAATTTGATACATGGAATCCATTATTGAATTTTAATTAATCTTTTAAATCATACCTAATTTCTATATACTGCTTAGTTGTAGGAATTATTATTCTTAATGAATAGTTTTTCATTGGTCATGGTAAATATAAAACCATCACCATGGTTTCATCCTTCATACGCAGTATGTGTCACTGGAACATGCCTCTTCCAAAAGAACTTGTGAAACTTGTTCCTATGCCAACCATTTGTGTATCTTGAGCATTGAATAATTCCAAGTCAATTCAAATCCCACTATCTCTAATATATATGTGAACCATTAGATAGAAATATAGTCTGATAATTTAATACATCTTTTCTATCTTAGGGATTTATGTAATATCCAATGAAACTATTAGGATAGTTACCTTAGATGCACAATGTGTTTAACTTGATGCACGTTTGTTTAAATCCTAACAAACATATTGCATCTGAACACATCCTATTACATAATGGATTTTTCATCATACTATGAATCATATGATGTCCATTAATCATTTATTAGTGGGCATGTAGGTTATGGGATTTCAGCGTTATTTGAAAAGAAAAACATATTGAAATATAATGGATGTTTCTGCAAGTCAAAAAATTGATACTCCATACATCATAACTCTGATGTATAAAATGTGTATTCAGGAATTTCTCCATGCTTAATTTTTTTATCAATGTTAATATGTAATACTCATCATTGATCCTCCATTTTAAAACCAATATCGTGATGTAGATAAGGTACCATGTGTTTAGGAATACCCAACGCTACATTATCATCATCGATGAATGTTTGGTCAAGATATTCTTCGGCATGCCGATCTGAAGAAAATCATATCATCTTACAAAACATATACTTCACTATTACATTCCTTAACAACTTAAAGGAATCTTATGATGTATCTTTACCTCTAGATTTAACTTGGAATAGTTTAGTCTCTCTTATTGAACTAACCCCAGAAGCTTTGAGGCATAAATTTATTTCTAAATATTTCTTTGTCTAAAATAAATACATTAATAATTCCAATGTTGTTTAGCTATGCCAATCCTAAATACCATATTGGGTATATTCTTGATATCCACTTTAAGTTTTACTTGAAAAATAATCATCTTTCCACAACTGGATATGTTTTACATTTTATATTCATCTTGTATTGCCTTTGATTCAAGTATATCTAAACTATTTGGTGAGTATGTTACACCTCAAACAACATTCATTCCAAAACATGGAATAATGTCTCATTATTTCCAAAATGGAATGTGAGATAAATGTTTTGGTTATACTCTATAGCTTGTCAAATTTGAATCAATCACATGGTAATTAGAAGTTATGTGTTTCTCACTACTGACTTAGGAATCACCCTTCCTTAGCTACTTGGAGGCGACACTTTACTTCTTATAATGTCCCTATACATACATTGTTATTGTATTTAAGTACACATATGTTATTGGAATATTGTATTCAATACCCATGAATTATGTTAGAAACATTAATTTATATTGATGATTATACCTGAATGAGAAGCGAGTACTTGTTTCTAGTATTTCAGTTTATTGCATTTTTTAAACTTCCATAAATTTATTTCAGTATGTGATGAAAATAACCTCGTATTAAATAACCAACAAATTTAATTGAAGGGCATGACGAAGGAGCCTTTGGCATAACATTCCAAAGGCCTTTTTGCCTTGTCATTCAATGTATTCTCCATAAGAACAAAAGATAGTGTTATCTTTAATGTTCTTATTACATGGAGAATGTTACCATAATGGTATTGAAGTGCTTACTCTATACCGTTTGATTGTATCCTTAAACAAAACTAGATCAATTCAGTGTAAAAGGCATAATAATTGGTTGACATTAAAGATTATGAACATTATTTCACAAACCGAGTGCAATCATCACATTCAAATCTTACTTAGCTTTCTCCTTAGAAACATCTTGGAGATGAGACTACATGTAATCATCATCCATGTCATGATGTAGTGACCAAAAATAACATCAAACATTGATGTTAGAAGTTTGACAGAACCATCATATGCTTGATTCATGAGTCTCCTATGAGCATTTACATCCTCACTTCCTATGGTGGCTTAACTGGTTGGGACACTAGAACCATGAATTTCCATTATAATAATAATTTGTGCAAGAACCAATACTACACTTGGAATTTTGTGTTAGTTTGGATACTTACTATATTCATTGTTTATCATAGTTTTTACCTATGGTATTACTTGATATTTTCTACAAAATTAAACTTTATCAGATTAGTACTTTTATGCAAATTAACGAATCTGGCATTATCGATTAATTTAATGATTAAATGTCTCCCACTAATTTTTTTGAATTATAGGAACCCTCTATAGTAGAATTGGAACAACGTGTCGTTTGAGTATTCTAGTGGTAAGGATCCTAGAACCTCATTTATAATCTACAAGCTATGGATACACCACTACTTGGACGGTTCAAGGTAGGCCTTCGGCTGGCCAACCGCATTAACTCACAATTCCTAGATCTGTTGAATGAAGTCCCACCTTTAAGAATCCTTTCTTGATTTACACAAAGCTAGCCTCTAAAATTATAACAAGCAAGGTATGGTGATTTAATTACTGGAATTTTAGATAAGTCAACCCATCAACCTAATAAGAACTCCCCGGTAGTAAAGAGGCACCCTCAGCTATGGCATGACCGGCACCCCAAACATCTGGTTTTGTTCAAACATGAATGATGGAAGGCTGTAATGACTTGGTATTACATTGAGGGGTTTTTGTGTTATTCTCTCAATGAATGTAACCCATTTATATTTTTGTTTTTCATCTATGTTGTGACACTTATAATTGAACTTTAAATGAAAAACATACTCCGCTTCTTTATGCATTTTATTATCTATTATTTTATGTATTTATCCCGCTATTTTAAAATGTCTAATATAATAATTAAATTCATAAAAGGTTAACTGATACTCGATAGGTCTTGAGCATCTAAACGACTTAAGGGCGTCATACCTGAGTCGATGCCTGACTCATAGTGCAACTTTCCCCCGTCTTGCATGTTCGATTCTCTTCTGAAATATCGCCTAGTCTGGGCGGGGTCCACGTCACGTCTTGGAGTATCGTTTCGTCATGAACGGATCCATGTGTCCTATTGCATCATCTTGGACAGCGAACACTGTCTCATCACGGCAGAGTCCACGTCGTTCGCCGTCTTCATCCGATGTACAAAGATACTCGCGTGCATGTGAGGGGGACATGTGAGATAAGTGTACATTAGGTAAAATTGGGCGCACATGCCCTGAAACATTTTAACAAAGAAAGTAAAACGTTGCACAAACCGTCTATCTAATTAATTACAATCATCGCACAAAGTTAAATAATTAATTAAATAAATGCAAACATACACGGGTCGGTGCTCAAGACCTGTAGGCGGGTAAATAATGCGCGCTAAAATCAAATTGCCTTAATTTAAGTACGCGGGTTACTTAACTAAGTTAAATGAATTAAATAATTCATATAATTTAAATAATTATTGATCCTTTAAATAATTTAATATTAATACCTAAAATTAAATTAATTAATTAATTTAATTAAATTTAATTAAGTTGAATTAATTTGACCCGGGTATCACAAATTATTATACCATAAATCAATATTTTGATCAATGTAATTCTAGAATAAAATTAATTATAAATATTAATTTGATTTTTCCGGGCTCTGAGAACCCCATGCAGGGCCAGCTGTGGGTCAGACTGAACCCACGATGGTCCTTTCCACGGAATGCATGACATTGTGAGCTGGGCAGACCTTCCTAGACCGGTTTCGAGTAAGGCAGATCCGCTTGGGCCATTTTGAGGCTAATCTGGTCCTACAGAAAATAAACCATGGCATCGAGGTGTACCTCACAGTCTGGACAGACCGTGACTTAGCCAGCAAGGCGGGCTTGTTCTAGCAGCGGTCACATCTGGGGTCGGTGGCATGGCTGGAGGAACCCGAGAGTGTTAAGGCTGGTGGTGCGCGGCTGGGTAGTAGGGCGGCGAACGAGCGGCATGCCTGCAACCTACCGAGGCTGGTAGGGTGGGAGGAAGGCGGAGCGATGGTGGTGGTCGGCTACTGCGGGCTGCGCGATGCCGGCGACAAGGTGCAAGTCCTCTGGGCAGTGGAGGAGACTGGGGTGGCCATGCCCCGTGAGGAAGGCCGGGTGGAGGAGTCCGGCTCCTCGGGTGCGCCGCGGGGCTCCTGGATCTAGCGGCAGACATGCTGCTTGTCGGGGAGAGGAGGAGGGACCAAGCGGTGGCCTTTGCCTGGTTGTGCGCTATGGATCTGGTGTGACACTACTGCTGCAGAGTGGAGGAAGATGTGGCAGTCCGACAGTGCTAAGGAGGTGGTGCGCTACGACAGGTCTAGATGAGTGACCAGGGTGCCGGCCAAGGGGGCGCAGCGGTCTTGAGAGGAGGAGGAGGAAGCCAACTCCTACGAGAGTCAGATGGCCTTGGCGGCGCGCCTCGCGTGCGGAGGAAGATGACCTAGGGGGTCCGCACAGACCCCATTTTACCCATTTTTTTTTTTTTTTAAGTCTTCCTTTATTGTTTTTGTTTAAGTCACCTCCTTTTTTTTTATGTTCGGTGTTACAAAAAAAATTTCCACACATTAAAAATTTCCAAGGGCTATATAGACTTCTAATTTAATAATAATAACATTATTATAATAAAATAGCAATTTATTATTATTTTATTATTATAATAATAAAATCAATATTATTATAACAATAATGTTTTTATTCGGAATATTATAAAATTCAAAAATTACAATTTTCTGAAAATTTTGAAAAGGATTACAATTTTAATAACCTCAACTCGAACCACAAACATGGATCCGTTCTGAAAAATTTAAAATGACCATAACTCGATCATTTGGCATTGGATCACTGCGCGGTTTGAACCATTGGGACCGTCGTTGAACAATCAACTTAATTTTATGCAAATTAATTTTATTTGACTCGGAAAATCTACATGATCCCTTTGATACCAATGTTATGTTCCAAGGCCCGCATTGGAATCTGGTGGGCCAGATATTTAAAATTTTTTAGTGGAGGATTGACGGTACTTGTCGATGCCGACGACCTGAGCCCCGATAAGGTCCGATGATCTCACATAAATTGTAAAGAGCATAAAAACATATACATAATACATACCTGTTGATATCTGAATCCATGGTCTACAGCAACTCTTCGATGGAAATCATTGCTTGAAGGATCCAAAGTAGGAACCCTATAGATCATCCACACATGCTTCAAACCGATGGGAGGATCGATTTTCCAAATCTGGGTGCTAGCCCAGAGATTCGATGATGAATTCGATGTTCGATGATCACGACATCGAGATGCCTTCGACGTTTGAGGGAAATCTTGATCCAAACTCTTAGATTGAGAGTTTCTCTCTCTATAGATCGGGAAGAGAGGGATTCTCTGGATTTCATTCCATGAAATGAATGAATAGTCACAAGGAGAGAGATCCTCCCTTTTATTTATAGTGGAGTTGGTGAAATACCCAGTTGGGTTCCCCGACCCCCATTTATTTCAACATCCACTAAAATAAATAATAATAAGGAACTAAACTATGACAATACTATTTATTAATTTATTACATACTTTTAATATATATATATAATATTACGTGATAAAAACCGATCCGTTTAACTCAACTCACTATCCCACTTAATATTAAATGAACCTTAAATATAAATATAATATTCGTTCAATTTATATTATCTCGTATTTACTAAACAAGTAAATACATTAAATAAAGTCAGTGCCAAATATTCATAACTTGAATATTAATGAATATATTTAATTCTATTGGTGATTGAAAACGTGGACAACAATCAGACCATATGGTGGGGACCACCATGTCCATACACATATTCAACTGGATAGGGTAGATTCTTGAATATGCTATTTTATGTGACCCTCTAGGCTCTTATCTCGATAGCAGTGAGTAAATCCACAGACCAAGAGCGGAGTCTTTCAACCCATCAAGTCCCCTAAAGAGATAATTACAGTCATCGAAATGACTACCAACCTACGAACACTGACTGCGTACTTTAATCTCTTTTTCTTTAAATATATCACAAAGCCGGACGCACACTTGTGTCATCATCCATTTCTTGTTTTATTATTTTTTATCAATTCGAATGGATTTTCCTTTCAACTGCTTTGTCCAAATGCTTACAAAGGTAGCACCATCCAGATCAACCTGGCCTGAGATATACTACTTCCAAAACTTGGAAGCGGAAAATACTTTCTTATCTATTCAACAAATGTCATACCACCAACGTCATACCAAACACAAGCTACCTCGCCATGATTTCAATATCATGGTTTTTCGTTGAATCAACGTACGTAATCAAATGATACACATTTCTAATGATCACATGTCAGGATACCAATACGCATGTATGTAGGTAAGAATGACCAATGAAACCAAAAACTTGTGGTGTTTTATATAGAGGGTTTGTCCTCTTGATCTTACAACTGAAGATCACCAAGTTCAAACTTCATGAGATGAAGTCTCAACGCTTCTGAGCCCCCAGCACGTGATAGTCAAACATCAACTATGTCCAATCAGAAATATATATCTAGACTATAGAAAATATATTTTAGAATAATGTCATAGTATCTCGAGGTTCTCATTATAGACTAGGATCTGATATAACCTCTTGATAAGACAATTAATATATGTGCATTACCATATATAGTGGATATAGAAATATCTACACTATAATGGTAAGATGAAATCTTGTATAACGAACTGTACAGATGATATGGTAACCAAAAGTATGACATAGTTGGGTCTAGGACACCCACTATTTCAACAAAATATAGATATATAAGGTGGAAATTATCATTATAGTATATCCTCATTGAAGTATAATAATATTTAGAGTATGTTTATATATATTAGAACAACAATAATAAAGACATTGGAAAGTCACTTTTAAAACCAGATGAAATATAATTTTCTTTTTAAAACATAAAACTAAAATTTTCAAAGATAATGGGAATAAATTTTTTTTTGAAAAAAATATGGATACATGTAGATAAATATTGATAATTAATATTAGATATTATATCTAGAAAAATAAGTCATCAGGTAAATGCCAAAAAACATTTTTCACACTTTTTCAAAAAGTCAAAAATATGACTTATATTGAAACTGTTAAAAATATTCCTTTAAAAACACTAAATATAATGTAAAAGTTAGCTAAAATTAACCTTAATAAATCATTGAATTATAAAAAAGAACATACTATGGAAAAATAAATAATATCTATATGGAAGAGAATGATTCTTGACCAAAAAGAAGAATTAAGGTCGGTTCTGCTTCAAAACATTCTTTCAGTGGTTTTGAGTAACAAAAAGAGGTATAATGAAATGAATAATTGAAAACCCCAAAAAATTTATTATAAGAAAATATAATTGTTTTATTATAAAAATATAATATTATTATCCCTATGTATATTTAAACAAAAAATCCTGTATAAAAATGAGATTATAGAATAAACCTTCATATAGGATTTCTGATTGGTCAAACGCGAACCAACATACAGTATAATAAATATATATTTACTATTCATATATATTATATCTGTATTTATATAAATATTAGTATTTATATAAATATATATATTTCTAATTTATTAATAGATTCATTTTTACCAATCTACTCATAATTATTTAATAAAATCATTTATTTATTTTGTAACTATTTGGTTTCTTATGCATGTTTTTATTTGGTGATTCTGGTCCTTACACCTTTTTCAAGGTATTATCATTAGTAGAATATAAAATATTTTATAATTATCATGTTAATATATTTAAAATACATTTATAACCATCCATTTATGGGTTTTATAAAAAATTAATTACATCGTTTCATGGTGATGGTAATATGTATACACACATGGGTGACATTTTCATTTTTCTAATGGATATAAAAGAATATAAAGTAGAAAATAGTCCACTTTTAAATATTCCTAATAATATTATAAATATAATATTTATTTATTATATCTATTCTTATAACCATCCATGTATGGTGGAAATGAAAAATGCATCACATAACTTCATAGAGGTGGTTGCCTGCACGTCCGCATGAGCGACATTATCATTTTCAAACAGATGGGAGGGTAAAAGGGTAGATAATATATTATAAATATAGAATCAAAATTATTTAATAAATATAATATATATCAATTAAATATATCAGTAAATACATCCACGAATGTAGGTCAGGGAAAATAAAATAAACTGCAACATGGAGATATTAGTTTGTACATATGCTTGAGAAATGTTTTCATTCTCCGTTAGATGGAAGGAAGTAAAAATTAGTTGTTACATCAACATGATAATTTTTTGATAATAAAGGTACTAATTTAATAATTTAGTGTTTTCATAATATATTTCATGGAGGTTTTAGAACAAATAAACATAAAATAATTTGGTTAATACTTATACATCATCCTTAGATAGCTTCTTTTTTCTTAAACCATAAATATTCTATGATAAGATTTTTGGTGATACTGGGACCAATATAACACACTGATGAAATTTGGTTATGTATTTTTCTATATATTGGTTGATAAGAATATCTCATGTTTCATATAGAAGTGAGTAGAGGAGTTACACCTTTATAAGTGAGATAAGTGCCACTCATATAAATATTAAGAACTTTTAATCATAATAAATTTGATTTTCAAAGGAATTGTATAAAATTTAGTCCAATTAAAAATATGGGATATATTAAGGTCTAAATACAATAAAAAATTTAAATTTAGAAAAATTTTAGAGATATTTTTAGGCTTATTTGAATTTTAACCTCTTCATTGACTTATTTTAACCCTTATCATCGTGACAAAAATTTTACCTTGGAAACTATTCATTATGGAAAAAAATTAAGTAGACATTATTATCTAATATTTATTATTATAAATAAATATATGTAATACAATTTAAAATATTCAATTTCTTTTAGTGTTAAAAATTAATTTTATTAGGATTACCCAAAAGACAAAAGAAATAGTTTTATTTGAAAAAATTATTTTTAAGTATAGAATTGATTTTACATAAAAATCATCTATATAATTTATTATTATGGCCCTTATTGGTTGATGAATATTTAAATTAGTGTTATATTATTTTAAAAATACTCCAAAACGAAATTTAACCTAGTAATTTCTTAATTAAATATATGGATTGAAAATAGTTCTTTTGTTAGAATAAAACTTTTCTTATCTTTAAAAAATCCAATCATCTTATTATAAATACAACCTAATATTATTAAATTCTAAAATTTACATCTATATAAAGTAGTTGTATAAAAAAATTTCCCAAACTTTAAATTCAATCTTATACTATAATTATTTCAAAGAAGTGATAGTATTTGTAAAAGCTGTTTCTTTCTCTATTCACCCAAAAATCAATTGTTCCAGTGAAATCCTATAAAATAACTCTTAGATAAATTTTATAATTTGAAATAAAAAATGATAACTATTTTATAGAATTTATATTATAAAGTTTATAAATTATCCTTTTAAATATAATCATGAACTATTTATATTATAATGACAAAATAATAGTATGTGTATTGGTCAACAGTTTAGAGATGAAATGTTTACCTATTATTGTATGATCTCAAGTATTAAAATGTTTGAGTGTTTTTTTTAAAATGATATAAATATTAGAGATATTTATCTAATATTATAAATTATAAAGTACTTGGAAATGATAATGGGTGATCTAATAATGATTTATGGTTGGTATTTTAAAGGGGAAGTGTAGTATTATAAATAAATTTGGTTTGGTTTTCAAAACATGGAAAAAGATATTGTATGTTTCTTCTTACAATGGTGTTAGTATTTATAATGTTTTTTCTGTTATGAAACACATTTTAAAACTCTTTATTTTAGGTTATTGTTTTTTGAAGGAATAAATATGAATAGTTGTGGAGACATTTTAAACACAGTGAGTTGTATTTCTAGAATTGATCCATGATTTAATTTGGACTTTCTTGATTTAAAAGGTAGAGTATGGGATGTTTAGTTTTACGTTTTATGTTGATTCGATCTTCCCCAAAGAATGTTACTTATAAAATGGTGAATTTACTTCTTTGTGATAACACATAGGGATATTCTTCTCTCTATCTAGGTATAGTTTCATTTTAAATTTATGATGGTCATATGTTGTAGGAATTGTTCTTAGCAAGCCTAGAGTGGAGAGAGTTATTAATGTTGTTATTGTCTGACATGACTCATTGGGTTTAGCCCAGAATTATTATTGATATAATGTTGATTATATTGGAGATATTCATGCCTTGATGATGAGTTCTATCACTACCCTTACGGTGTATTTATCCTCATAGCGAGGTTTTACCTTGAGGTCTTGTGCATGGGGAGTTTTGGATGTTTTCTTGAGCGACTGGGACTAAAGCTGCCTCTAGATTAGGGTGTTACCAAGATGATGTATGGATTATTTATATTGGATCACTAAGATATAGTTTTTTAATGGTGGTTTCCAAGATTTCTTCTTTTCCCAACATATCCCCATTTCTAGTAAAATATTTTTTTATTTAGGCTTGTTCAGTTTTATGTATAATTAATTTTATCTTATGCTTTCATACCCATCCTGTCATGGTTATTCATATTTAATGTGATGTTATTCTATCCTTTTGACCATAGTGGAATGTTTACGATTTTTTGTAGATGAAATTATATTGTAGTACCTTTTATTTTTTATGGTGTCCCATGAAATCCATTCTTCTTCTATTGGCTACCCTTCTATGGTATGATCTCTCTATTTCTAGTTTCTAGATGTAAGTGAATGCTTGGTAATTAAATCTTAATTATAATTCAAATATGGGTGGAACACCACAACAGGTGACCATTTTTTGGAATACTTATCCTCAATAACCCCATAGATTTTTCCATCTTATGAGGAATCAATGATGTCGATGAGGTCATGGTCTATGATTCTTCTTCAACTTATCCCACCGAAAACAAGAGTATTGATATTTGGTTTTCATCTATACTCAGTATGTTTTCATGATATCAGTGTTCTAGATTTTCTAGTCCTTCTTATATCTCCCGTATTGAGAGAGTGTGTTCTATAGTTTTTGACATTGAATTTTATGTAGTGATTTTTTAATTTTAATTTTAATTACCTTATTTAGAGTCGATTATAATTATATGGGATAAGGAAATTTTATACTTATATTGTTTTATATTTATGCATTAATGGTCGTATATCCAAATTTTTTATCTAATTTCATTTGGTCTCCATGTTTTTCAATTGTTCAAATCATTACTTTTATTTTTAATTTGGACCTCAATCATTTTTGAATAATCCATTTCCCATAAGACTTTCTGGGGATAAAAAGTGATATGGTGGGAAGAATTATAACACATTCACCATGATTTTCATATTTATTTTATTTATTTATAAATATTTGACCTTGTATTTTATTTTTTGGATGAATCTCATAGTTTTTTTTACATTTTTTGAGTTTCAATACAAGGAGAATGGTTAGAAAATGGTTAGAAGAAAACCTGTTGAGTCCATCCATATGTTTCCATAATTTTGACATAGCCATTTTCTCATGGGTTTTTCATGGTTTTTCTCACCATTTTAGTGATCTATTAAAGGTTCCCAAGTATTTCCATTACGGGGTTCATGGTTGGACCCTGGTTTGGAATATTGTGTGGCCAAACAATGCAACCTAATCCAAATTTTAAAATTTTTATTTTTTCTTATACAATAATATGGTTTTATCCCCCAAACCCTCCACTACTCTCCCACATGACTCACATGATGTAGGAGTAACCCTGGTATCCTTTTATAATGGAGGTGATTCTATAGTATTTCATCATGGTTTGTGGTCGATTTCTTTTGGTAAATTCCTCAAAATATTATATTATCCCCTCTCCTTCCAATTTCATCTCTCCCTCTTACCCTATAAGGTCATAACAATTGATGGTTCTGATTGGAACAATATTTATTAGGTGTTCTTATTATTTTATGGTTCCTCTTGTTATTTTTGTCTTCTTCATGTCCACTTAACGTTTTTCAGAACCCTGAATTTTTAAAGAAATTGATATGAGGTAGGTTACTCCACCTCTAAGACTTTTAACTTAAAATCAAAATTTCATGTTTGTTTTTAATGAATAATTTATGTTTCATATAAAATCTATTATGTATAATTAATATTTTTACTCAAATGGATGATATCCTCATTGTATGTCACTGGTTTTGAAAGGAATTTGCACTTGGTTTCAAAGAATAATTATTTTATAATTCCATTGATACCAAATATTGGTAAATTTCATGTTTATATCTTTAAAAGGATGTTCTATATTTAAGAAGGTGTTTTAGTCATTTAATAAATTTATATACAGGGATGTTTCAAGGATAAATATGTTTTTGATTTATCAATATGGGGTTTAATCTATATTTAATGGTGGAGAATTTATGATTATAATGTGTTTTAGTTTTGAATGGATTTTTTATAATTTTGATTCTCAACTAGATTTTGAAGGCCCTATTGGAACTTTTCTAAACTGTTTTAATTATTTCCAATGAAAATGTCCCCATTTTGAATGTGAAATAATATTATGGATATATTATGATTTCCCCATCTTGGTAAAGATTATATTTATATTTTTTTTTTCATGGAAAAGTAGGGGTTGTTTCTATTAAATGTGTTTAGATGTTTGGGGGATCTTGTTTGTTAATTTATTCTTGGGTAAAATCATTCCCTCTTCAGTTTTTTGTAATTCCCTAGATCTTTTCCCTAGCCTGTATGGACCATAAGAACCCCTTAGGTCATTTCACGTGCTGTTGTGGGATCCTAATTCAGGGGTGTCTCGGGGAATTCATTTCATTTTAAGGATTCCAAAAGGGTTTTGGGGAACTCTATGGAGAGTCCATGTCAGGTATCAATAACACAGAATATATTCCAAATTTTAAAGGTTACATGATTCTAAATTTATCATTTAAAAATGTTGTAGGTATACATGAGTTTTCAATAAAATAAATAGTATATTGAAATTGTATTTTCATTCAAATGATGAGAAAAAGTGTTTTTAAAACATGGATTAGATGAAAATGAATAATTAAGGACTAGATAGATTTCAATAAAGGATGTGTTTTCATCTTGTTTCACTCATATGATAATATAATTTCATTATTAAAAAATATTTTTTATAAGAAACATAAACATCATGAAATGATGTTTTTAGTATAAATGGTTTATGATTCATCGTATTCTATAAAATTATTAAAATAAGAGTAATAATAAAATTATTTTTATCCTGTGTAAAAGTGTTTATCTATTATTATTTTAAAATATGATGGAAAGAGTTCCTACTACAAAAAATATATTATATTTTAAATAACAAATTTTCTATTATAAGATAGTGATATAAACATATAGAATACAATATATAATATCGATATAATAGTTTATTTGTTAGATATTTCTACTATATTTAATATGCATTATTTCCTAAACACAAATGAATTTTTTTATCTTTTTATGATATTTTGGAAATAATATGGCATCTATGAGGATTGTGGGAGCGTGTTTGGAATTAAAGAAGTTAGTAATTGATAAATAAAATATCATTACCCATAAAATTCAAAATTTAATGTCACTTAAATCCTAAAATAGTTTAGGGTATCTTGGTAATTAAAAATAAAATGAGATTTATATACTTACCCTATCAAAATTAATACCACTTTATATCCTAAAATTGTTTTTAATTTATTGTAATACAAAAAATGAAATTTTTTATATTCACTATAAAATTTATATCATATAAAATAATGATGGAAAATTTACAAGAATAATGATAATAATGATGATGATAAACAAACAAATAGTTCTAAGTAAATAAAATAAGTTAATAAAATTATAACATTTGATTTTGTTATGTAATGAAATTTAGATATTTTAAAATTTGAAAATTTTGAACATGATTCCTAAAAACAACATTATTGAAACTAAATTTCATAATAGATTTCAATTAATAAATACGATGAGTGGGAATGTTTTATCGGATGGTCACATATATATGTTTCAGGAATTATATAGAGATGTATTAGGTTTTAGAAAACCCTAAAAATGAATAAAACAAAATTCCTATTTGGTGGTCTATTATATAGGATAATATTACGTAGGTTCTTATATATGATATTGTTTATATTATAAAGATATTTTAATAATCTGAAATGTATCATTTAAAAAAAAATTCAGACTCCATTGTTTCAGTCATTGAATTTAGATGAATGTATTACATAAATAAAAATGAAAATTAAATTCTCAAAGTATAACTTTGAGTTATACATAACTGATGTTATTCATGTTTTATTATATTTTTAGAATATATTTTGAGGTTATAATGGATAATATTTCTTATAGAGATAAATAATATGAACATGTGGAATAAAATGATTGTTGCATACTAGACAACCCATCTGGTATACCACATGTAGTGTTATACACATGACTTTGGAATACCAGGGTTGAAGGAATAATATTGGGATTCCACTGTACTTGAGGTATCAAAGATAACTAGAATGAGAACCATCATACCATTATACCATTATTAGTAATTCCTTGAGGAATAGTTAATCAGGGACTATTTAGGTATATTGCTGATCATGTTTTCATTTAAGGCTTAACCATGACAATATTTTTTATCATGTGTGATGGGTATGACATCTATGACCTTGATTGAGATAAGATTTAAGGAATTTATTTCCATGATTATATAGTAAATTTTGTGTTCTTATATATATAGATGAGGGGTATGTGATGTACTCATATTCTTATATAAATGGAATATGATGTATTTATCAACCTGACCAGTCTATACATAGAGAATCAAGAATACCCGAGTACATATACAAGATTGAAATATTCAGTGTACTATGGTTACTCTATGTATTGGATATAGGGATCATATGAAAATTAATTATTGTATATGATACAGATGGTAGACACATCTATAAAGATACATGATTTTAATGGTGATCACACCAGATCCCTTTATAGATTGAGAAGCATTGATGATTTTCTACAGGCTGCTCATTGATTGAAATTTTAATTTCAATAATTCATATTTGTTCTCAATTCAATAATGGAATATACGGTCAAAATTGTAACACCACAGGCTTCCACGGTACGCTTCTCTTTGAATAATACAGTAGCGTGTGTTGTAAGCAACTTCGAGTTCTAATACACACCACAACCAATCAAACTAGCTGTTATGAATAGCAATACCCACTTTTTGAAATTTTATAAATTTTATCATTCAAAATGGAATTCATTTTTGGATTCGGAATATCAAAATTAGCATAGGGTGAATTTTTGGTATTTTTTCGAAAACTTTCAATTTTTGATGAATAGTGAAAAACAATGAGTTATAGTTTAAAACTGAATTTTTATTTAAATAATTATTTATTTTATTTAAATTTATTTTAGGTCAAAATAGACACATAATACCTATATAAGTTAAATGTAATTCATTAGAGTCAATTTATAATAATTTTAGATATATTAAAAAAATTATAGAACTTTTCACCGTCTTTTACCCACATCCGAGGATAATTTAAAAATTCACATAAAAATTAATTTTACTACTTCTGTGAGTGGAATTTTGAAAATCCGAGAGACATGGTTAATATCAAAATGTAAAATGTGGTTCAATAGGATAAAAATAATTTTTGGTGAATAGTAACTTTTTACTTTTATTTACCACGGTTAAAAGTAAATAGGGTAATTAAGGGTAAAAATGATATTAATATGACCCTAACACATGTTCTAATTCTGTTGGACAAGTGTATCTCGACCAAAAACAACCTTAGGAATAAAATATTTTCATTTAGGTCCCCTTGGATTAGATTAGGACATTTATTATTATTTAATTCAAAGAAGAGTTAAAAGAGTTAAAATCAAAGTTTAATTACTAAAACATTTTTAATATAAGGTTATACATAAGATAAATTCGATTATAAATATTCATTAGAAAGATAAAAATATTTCGTACATAATGATATTTTATTTATAATTTCTAGACATTAAATAATTTAATTTATTTATGACATAATGGTGATGCAGAAATTACCTAATTAATGAAATATTAAAATAATTGATATTATAAATATCAAAATAAATGTAATTTGAGACTTTTTATGAATTAGACTAATTATATAGGTTAATATATCATAATAGGGTTGGTTGGATTAATTGTTTTCAAAGTAATAGTGTTGTTATGAATTTAGAAAAAACAAAATACCAAATAGTGTCAAAATTGACATAAAAGAGTTTTTAAAACAAATATTATATTATTAATTCATATTCTATTCCAAAAAATATAAGGTTGGCCAAAGAACTTATATAATGATAGGTGTATCATTAATTTACCACTTTGGGGTCTCTTGGAAGTTTATAGTAAGTTTATTTACCATATATTATAAAAATACAAAGAGACATGGTAAATGTCAAACTAATTAACTAAGAGTTAAAACTAAAAGATAAGGTTAATAAAGTGACCCAAACCTATCTAAAAACTATTTTTTGAGTTGTTTTCGACCCATAACCACCTTATCCTAGAAATAAATATATTTTTAGCCATTAAAAACCGAATATGAATTTATTATAAAATAATATTTCTAGCTTTTCCAAAGGTGCCCCTCACCCCTCTTATAAAAGAGAACTCCCCCTTCTCTCTAATTCATACCTTCAAAGACATTTGGATCGGCCAAAAACTGATCAAATATCCTCCAAACTTCCCTCACTTAAACCTAGTGGCCTTAGTTTGATCAGAAACCCAATCTAAGTATCCCTTTCTATCAAATCAAAAGGAAGAACCCGAAGAAGAGGTAATGTTTTCACCACCCTCTTTCAAGTTCCTTTCTTCTTCAACTTCTTCTTAATTTTTTATTTCCATTATAAAATAATAAATAAAATATATTATATATACTGTGATGTTATTATAAATATGGTACAACCATATTCAGTATTCTATCCATCCTTTGAATGACATGTCACCATACGTGCGTACGTACGACTTACTGTCTCCACGTCGTGGTGTAATTGTTATTCAAAACATTATTATTTGGATGGGTATGATGATGATGTGTAATTGATGTAAATAATAAATATAACATGATAATGATTCTTTATATATGATATACCATCCAATTATATATTATTTTAATATCAAAATAATGATATTGTCGATCGTGCGTACGTACGGACTACCGTCTCCATGAACGCGATGAGATTCATTCCCCATCGTATCCATTCAAGTATAATTCTCATTTAATGATTAAAAATAATATTTAAGGACTTGATATCATTCTGTATATGAATAATATACAACCTATCCATAACAAACATATCTTATGTAATAAAACATATAAAAGAAAACAAGTAAGTTAACACCTGAAACAATGATAATACTAAGATATTATTAACAAAGCAATGTTAAAAGATAATATATGATATCATATTAATTTAAATGATTCTTGTATAATTTAATAACAATTATTTCACCATTATATAGGAGGTTAACCAACCCACAACCAAGGAAAAGTACAAGGTAAGGGTTTATTTCACAATCTCTTCATTATCTGAGATTGTTTATACATAATTATCTACTAGGACCTCTTTATCATCCACATCCATGTTTCTTAAAAATGTATTTAAAATCATTATTACTATTTTAAAGACTATGGGTTAAAGTAATTTATACCCTTTTTTGAATTTTTATAATATTTTTATAAATTAATCTTTCTGTCGTTTTCCAAACAAGGTCGTTTTTTAACCTTTTCGACAAAATTAAGGTAAGAATGTCTTTTTTTAACTTATACGGTGGGTGCGGCTATTTTTCGCCGTTATAAAACTTAGAAGCTTCCCTTACAAGCTTATAAGAATATTCTCAATGTAAATATTTTCTTTTATAATTATGTGACTTTTAAATTATTTAAAAAAAACGATATTTCTCTAAAATAGTTTTGATTTCATCTATGTCAACATCCTTTGATGGATTTTAAGATTATTTGAAGTTGATTTATTATGATAAAAAACTTCCATATTGTATTAAAGGTTTTGTGATATGTTTGACTATGGATGTGTTATTTTTATACCATTCATGGTTTATGGATAAAGTATTGACATTTCATATGCTGGTTTTAATACGAATGTTTATGTTATGTTTAAACCTGTTCATATGAGGAATGCATTGGACTTAGTAAGTGACGGGTGGAGACCGCTATAGCTCCTCGATGCATCGGTAGGTCTCATGAGACATACTAGTGTCTTGTCACAAGGCTTTGATAAAATCTTATTTGTAGTCTTGGCACAAGGCCCTGACTATGTGGTTATGATAGTCTAGCATTATGCATTTCATCATTATGAAAGTGGTTATTGATATTGCATGTGATTATTTGACTAGTAGAATATCTATGTGAATAATTAAATGGAATTATTTTATTTTATTTTTTCCATTTTATGCTGAAGTTCAAGTTTAAAAGGCTTTTGTTTTAGTTATACATTGCCATAAATGTTTATCCTTATTTATGAAAGTTTCCGCTATATTGTTATCCTTACTAGGAATTTGAGCTCACCCCTTTCTATGTTTTATTTTTCCCAGTATGTGAAGAAGTATTTTACGAATCACCTATAGGGATAGTATAAGGGGATATGAGTGTGGAGACAAGATGTTTTTGTAGTTTTCACTTTATGATGTAATGTAAACTTTATGAATGTATCTTGTTATTTCAAAGCTACTAAACTAATCGGTCTTTCGAGACTTGATCTTTTGTGATCATGATAATGTTATGTAATAATTCACCAACTCTGGGTAACTTGGTTCGAGGAGTTACAGTTGGTATCCGAGTAAGTTTAGTACAATCCTTGGGAGCTAGATTTAGATAAACTCTGATTAGAGCACATAGACCTAAGATTGACTTTGAGGATTAGTATAGAAGAACTTCCTAGAATTTTGGTATTGTAGAGATTTTGTGAGTTTTCTGAGTAATACATCCCTGTCTGGATACGAGTAGGTAGAGGAGGCTCTGGAACAGATGTACCTTGGGGTAAAAACTGAAAACACCGCTTTGAGATAGACTTGAACGGGAACTGGTGCACAACAACGGGCATTGCTGCAATCTTGGTTATGAAACTCCTGGGGGATATGCATAGGATAATTATCATTTTATTTAAAAATCATTTTTAAGGGTTTATGAGTATATACTTCCTCAATGAAAACATTTTTATGATTATGGATTGTGTCCATAAATTGTTCAATTTTTGTTATGTGTTTTACAAGTTCGGAATTATGTATTTCAATTCATAAAATAATCTAGTTTATGCCATTGTTTAGAAATGGTTCCTAGTGGAAGAAATGGAAACTATATCAATGCACGAAATCCATGTAGGGATTTACCTCCGGATCAAGATAATTATAGTGGAGCTGGTGATGCAACTAGTGCTGATCTGCTAATCACCATACTGGGACAACTCACACAGGTTATGAATAATAACCTTACCCGTATGAAGCACCCTGATCCACAGCGTGGAGGATCAATGTTAGATCACATCATGAGGTAACAACCACCGACATTCAGTGGGAGTACAAATCCCTTAGTAGGTGAGCAATGGATAAATTCCTTAGAGAAAATATTCCATGCCTTGGGGAGTAGTGAAAGGGAAAAAGTTATCATGGAAGTTTACTACCTCACTGGAGATGCTGATCAATGGTGGTAATTGATTCAAAACATAAAGGAAGATGATGAAGTATCAAATATGGAATTAAGGGAGTTCAAAAAGATTTTCTTATAAAAATACTTTCCTCGTGACCATCGAGCAGATATGGAAAGACGATTTCTAAGTCTGAGGCAAAAGGAGGATGAGAATGTCACAAAGTATGAGTCTAACTTTACAAGGTTAGAGAGGTATGCTGTAGATTATATACATAACCCAAGAAGTAAGATTAATCGTTTCTTTGATGGGTTAAAATCATTTCTCTATCGAGAATTAGTCTCACAAACCTTCTCATTGTATGGAGATATTGTCTCATGTGCTATCAAGATAGAAAAAGAATTCTCTAAGTCTTATGACTTTAAAGAAAAGAAAGATAAGAAGTGATCTGCTGATCACTTTGGAAATGGAAATAAGGGGAATAATAGAAAAGTTGAATATCCATCCTGCAGTACATGTGGGAAGAAACACCCTGGTACTTGCTTGAAATTAATGCGAGTCTGTTACAAGTGTGGTGAAAAAGGCCACCAAGCTCGTGATTGCAAGGGGAAGAAAAAAGCTACCAATGTTCAATGATACAACTGCAGGGAGATGAGACATTATGAAAATTAATGTCCTAAGCGTCAGGGGAACTTACCTCAAAAAAGGCCAAGGGATCAAGGCCAAGCTTATTCTATCACTACTACTGAGGTTGAAGCTCTAAAAGACGTGGTGGAAGGTAGTTTAATGGTTTCCTCAAGTTTAGACAATGCATTATTTGATTCTGGATCATCACATTGTTTCATATATTCCCATTTTTCTAATAAAATGAGATATTTCCAATTTGATTTAACAAGGGAGTTGTCAGTTAAAACTCCTAAGGGAAGTATTATTGCAACAAAGTTTTGTGAATCAGTCTCCATTAGAGCACATAAATGTTCTTTATCTGCTGATCTCATCGTCATACCCATGATTAAGTTTGTTATAATCCTCAGTATGGATTGGATTTTAGACCATGATGTGAAGATTTATTTTAAGAAGATGGAGGTTACGATTTTGATGATGATGATAAATAAAACCTTATCTTTAGAGCAGAATAATCACCACCTGATTCTTACCTAGATCCACCCCTAGTAGCTCAGCTAAATTCAATTATTGGGGAGGAAGAGAATGATATAAATTTGGGTGAGTAAAGGAATGTTCAAATAGAGGATGTGCCGATTGTGAAAGAATATGTAGATATGTTTCCGGAAGATTTACCTGGACATCCTCCAAAACGAGAAATTGATTTTTCCATTGATTTAATTCCTGGTTCAAGTCCTATATCGAAGACCCCTTATAGAATGACCACTGTGGAATTAGTTGAACTAAAGAAACTACTAGAGGAATTGAGTAATAAGGGATTTATTCTCCCTAGTGTTTCTCCATGGGGAGCCCTTGTCATTTTTGTTAAGAAGAAAGATGGATCTATGAGGTTATGTATCGACTACAGGGAAATCAGTGCTATAACAATAAAGAAGAAGTATCCCCTACCTCACATTGATGATTTATTTGACCAACTGCATGGAGCTCAATAATTTTCAAAGATTGAACTTCGATCTGGATACCATCAGTTGTGTGTGAAGAAGGAAGACATTCTGAAGACAACATTTCGAACCAGGTATGGGCATTACGAGTTTACAGTAATGCCTTTTGTATTGACTAATGAACCCTCTATATTCATAGATATAATGAATAGAGTTTTCAAGGAATCTCTTGATGATTTTATGGTGGTATTTATTGATGATATCTCAGTATACTCAAAAAGCTATGAAGATCATGAAAATCACTTGCACATTATCCTGAAGACTCTTAGAAGATATGAATTATATGGGATGTTTAGAAAGTGTGAATTCTGGATTCAGGAGATTTATTTTCATGGCCATATTGTCTCTAAGTATGGAATCTATATTGATCCTTCTAAGACCAAGGCAATCCAAGAATGGCCAGCACTAATGAGTATAACTGAGGAACGCCGTTTTATTGGTTTAGCATGTTATTATCGACGTTTTGTCCAGAATTTCACCCGATTGGCTAACCCATTAACAAAGCTCACACATAAAGGGGTTAAATATGTTTGGACAAAAGAGTGTGAATAATGTTTTGAAGAACCGAAGATAATATTAGTCAATTCTCCTATATTGACTCTACCATCGGGGAATGATGAGTTTGTTATTTATAGTGATGCATCGAAGAAAGGACTTGGTTGTGTCCTTATGCAGCATTATAGGGTTATTTCCTATGCATCACGACAGCTAAATATTATTGAGAAAAACTATCCTACTCATGATCTTGAGTTATCAGCTGTAATATTTGCTTTCAAGATTTTGAGAAACTATATCTATAGTGAAAAATGTTAGATTTATACTGATCAAAAGAGTTTGAAGTATATTATCTCACAGAAAGAACTCAACATGAGGCAAAGGAGATGGCTTGAACTAATCAAGGATTATGATTGCACGATACACTACCACATAGGGAAGGCAAATAAGGTGGAATATTCTTTGAGTAGAAAGGATCATGGAGTTTTGAACAAGATGAGAGTTGAGAGGGATCCTATTTTCATGGATCTAGTAAAGTTGGATATGGGAATAACCATGGAAGGTGAAACATAGATACTTTTTCAAATGGTTGCCAAACCATCTTTACTAAAAAGGATAAAGAGTTCTCAAACTGATGATGAAGAATTTCAAAAGAATATTAAAGCTTTGAATGATGGGAGATTGAATGAATTTGTGTATGAAGATGGAATTTTGAAATTTTGGAAGAGGCTTTGTGTTCCCGATATACCTGATCTAAAAATGGAATTGTTGGAAGATGCTCATAGTTCCAATTTCTCTATACACCCTGGGAGAAAAAAAATGTATAGATATTTGAAGGAACATTTTTGGTGGGACAAAATGAAGAAGGAGATTGCTGATTTTGTGTCAAGATGTATGGTTTGTCAACAAGTGAAAGTTGGAAGACAACATACTGGTGGAGTATTGCAACCTCTTCCCATACCTGAGTGGAAATGGGATAATATCACGATGGAATTTGTCATGGGACTAACAAATAATCCTAGAAGGAATGATGCAATATGGGTCATTGTTGATCTCCTTACCAAGTCAGAACATTTTCTTGCTATAAGGGGGGATTTACCACTCAAACGTCTAGCAAGAATATATATTAATGAATTTTTTAGACTTCATGGAGTACCCCTATCGATTGTTTCTGATCGTGATCCCCGTTTTACTTCAAGATTATAGAAAATTCTTCAGAAATCCCTAGATACTGAACTTCGTTTGAGCACTGCTTACCACCCCCAAACTGATGGACAATCAAAATGGACTATTCAAACCTTAGAAGACATGTTGAGATCATTCTCACTTTACTTCCATGATATGTGAGATCAATATTTACCTCTGGTAGAATTTTACTATAATAATAAATTCCATTCAAGTATTCAGATGGCACTATATGAAGCGTTATATGGAAAGAGATGTCTCAAACCAACCTGTTGGGATGACGTTGGTGAAATAAAACTCGTAGGCCCAGAACTGGTGGAGGAAATGATGGAAAAGGTGAAGATAATCCAAAACCACATCAATGCAGCTCAACGTAGGCAAAAGAGATATGCCTATAACCGAAGGAAGGATTTGGAATTCCAGGTAGGAGATCATGTTTTTTTGAAGGTATCTCCATGGAAGGGTGTTATATGTTTCGGTAAGAAGTGTAAATTGAGTCCCATGTACATCAGACCTTTCGAAATTCTAGAATGAATTGGGGATGTAGGTTATCGTTTGGAAATGCCGCTAAATCTCCCTAAAGTTCACGATGTGTTCCATGTATCACTGTTGAGAAAATACATGCCTGACCCAACGCATGTACTCACCTATGATGAATTAGAACTGGAACCTGATCTGTCTTATTGCGAAGAGCTCGTTAGGATTCTTGATATAAGAGAACAAGTGCTGAGAAACCGGACGACTCGTCTGGTGAAAGTTCTATGGAGAAACCATAAGATGGAAGAGGCAACGTGAGAACCTGAGAGACTTATGATGAAGAACCACCCGAGTCTTTTTATGCAGTAATATTCTAGAAATTTTGAGGATGAAATAATTTGAAGGAGGGGAGAATGTAACACCCCAAGCTTCCACGGTGCGCTTCTCTTTGAATAATACAGTAGCGTGTGTTGTACGCATCTTCGAGTTCTAACACACACCACAACCAATCAAACTAGTCGTTATGAATATTAATACCCACTTTATGAAATTTTATAAATTTTATCTTTCAAAATGGACTTCATTTTTGGATTCGGAATATCGAAATTAGCCTAGGGTGAATTTTTGGTACTTTTCTGAAAAATTTCAATTTTTGATGAATAGTGAAAAAACACTGAGTTATAGTTTAAAACCGAATTTTTATTTAAATAATTATTTATTTTATTTAGATTTATTTTAGGTCAAAAAATAAACATAATACCTATATAAGTTAAATGTAATTCATTAGAGTCAATTTATAATAATTTTAGATATATAAAAAAAAATTATAGAACTTTTCACCATCTGTTACCCACATCCTAGGAGAATTTGCAAATTCACATAAAACTTAATTTTATCGCTTCTATGAGTTGAATTTAGAAAATCCAAGAGACACGGTTAATATCAAGGAGTAAAATGTGGTTCAATAGGATAAAAATAATTTTTGATGAATAGTAACTTTTTACTTTTATTTACCACGGTTAAAAGTAAATAGGGTAATTAAGGGTAAAAATGATATTAACATTACCCTAACACATATCCTAATTCTATTGGACAAATTTATATCAACCAAAAACAACCTTAGGAATAAAATATTATCATTTAGGTCCACTTGGATTAGATTAGGACAATTATTATTATTTAATTCAAAGAAGAGTTAAAAGAGTTAAAATCAAAGTTTAATTACTAAAATATTTTTAATATAGGGTTATATATAAGATAAATTAGATTATAAATATTAATTAGAAATATAAAAATATTTATTACATAATTATATTTTATTTATAATTTTTCGACATTAAATATTGTAATTTATTTATGACATAATGGTGATGCAGTAATTACCTAATTAATGAAATATTAAAATAATTGATATTATAAATATCAAAATAAATGTAATTTGAGACTTTTTATGAATTAAACTAATTTTATAGGTTAATATAACATATTAGGATTGGTTAGATTAATTTTTTTAGAAGTAATAATGCTGTTATGAATTTAGAAAAAACAAAATACCAAATAGTGTCAAAATTGACATAAAATAGTTTTTAAAACAAATATTATATTTTTAATTCATATTCTATTCCTAAAAATCTAATAATCGGCCAAAGAACTTATATAATTATAGGTGTATCATTAATAGACCACTTGGGGGTCTATTGAATGTTTATAGTAATTTTATTAACCATATAATATAAAAATACAAAGAGACATGGTAAATGTCAAACTAATTAACTAAGAGTTAAAACTAAAAGATAAGGTTAATAAAGTGACCCAAACCTGTCTAAAACCTATTGGTTGAGTTGTTTTCTACCCATCCCCACCTTAGCCTCGGAATAAATCAGTTTGGAGCCATTATAAACTGAATATTAATTTATTGTAAAATAATATTTCTAGCTTTTCCAAAAGTTCCCCTCACGCCTCTTATAAAAGGGAACTCCCCCTTCTCTCTAATTCATACCTTCAAAGCCATTTGGCTCAGCCAAACCCTGCCGAAATATCCTCCCAACTTCCCTCACTTCAACCTAGAGGCCTTATTTTTATCATAAATCCATCCTAAGGATCCCTTTTGATCAAATCAAAACAAAGAACCCGAAGAAGAGGTAATGTTTTCACCACCCTCTTTCAAGTTCCTTTCTTCTTCAAAATATTCTTTATTTGTTATTTCCATTATAAAATAATAACTCCAGTATCTTCTATATACTGTGATGTTATTATAAATATGGTACAACCATATTCAGTATTCTATCCATCCTTTGAATGACATGTCACCATACGTGCGTACGTACGGCTTACCGTCTCCACGTCGTGGTCTATTTGTTATTTAAAACATTATTATTTGGATGGGTATGATAATGAAATGTAATTGATGTAAATAATAAATATAACATGATAAATTTTCTGTATATATGATATACCATCCAATTATATATTATTTTAATATCAAAAGAATGATATTTTCGCTCGTGCGTACGTACGGACTACCGTCTCCACGAACGTGACGAGATTCATTCCCCATCGTATCCATTCAAATCTAATTCTAATTTAATGATTAAAAATAATGTTTAAGGACTTGATATAATTATTTATATGAATAAGATACAACCTATCCATAACAGACACAGCTTATGTAAACATATAAAAGAAAACGAGTAAGTTAACACCCGAAACAACGATAATACTAAGATATTATTAACAAAGCAATGTTAAAAGATCATATATGATATCATATTAATTTAAATGATTCTTGTATAATTTAATAACAATTATTTCACCATTATAAAGGAGTTTAGCCTACCCTCGACCATGGAAAAGTACAAGGTAAGGGTTTATTTCACAATCCCTTCATTATCTGAGGTTGTTTATACGTAATTATCTACTAGGACCTCTTTATCATCCACATCCATGTTTCTTAAAAATGTATTTCAAATCATTATTACTATTTTAAATATAATGGGTTAAAGTAATTTATACTCTTTTTTGACTTTATATAATTTTTTATAAAGGAATCTTTCTGTCATTTTCTAAGCAATGTACTTTTTAACCTTTTCAACAAAATTAAGATAAAACTGTCTTTTTTTATCTTATATGGAGGGTGCGGCTATTTTCCGCCGTTATAAAATCATTTAAGCTTCCCTTACAAGATAATAAGAATATTTTCAAATTAAATGTTTTATTTTATAACTATGTGACTTTTAAATGATTTAAAAAAAAGAGATATTTCTCTAAAAAAGTTTTGATTTCATCTATGTCAGCATCCTTTGATGGATTTTAAGCTTATTTGAAGTTGATTTATTATGATAAAAAACTTCCATATTGTATTGAATGTTTTGTGATATGTTTGAATATAGATGTGTTATTTTTATACCATTCATGGTTTATGGAGAAAGTATTGACATTTCGTATGCTAGTTTTAATATGAATGTTTATGTTATGTTTAAACCTGTTTTTATGAGGAATGTATTGGAACTAGTAAGTGACGGGTGGAGCCTGCTATAGCTCCTCGATGCATCATTAGGTCTCATGAGACAAACTTGTGTCTTGGCACAGGGCCTTGATAAAATCTTATTTGTAGTCTTGCCACAAGGCCTTGACTTTGTGGTTATGATAGTCTAGAATTATGCATTCCATCATTATGAAAGTGGTTATTGATATTGCATGTGATTATTTGACTAGTAGAATATCCATGTCAATAAGTAAATGGAATTATTTCATTTTATTTTTTCCATATTATACTAAAGTTCAAGTTTAAAAGGCTTTTGTTTTAGTTATACACTGACTTAAATGTTTATGCTTATTTATGAAAATTTCCGCTATATTGTTATCCTTACTGGGCATTTGAGCTCACCCCTTTATATGTTTTATTTTTCCCAGGATGTGAAGAAGTATTTTATGAATGACCTCCAGGGATAGTATAAGGGGATATGAGTGTGGAGACAAGATGTTTTTGTAGTTTTCACTTTATGATATAATGTAAGCTTGATGAATGTATCTAGTTATTCCAAGGATACTAAAATAATCGGTCTTTAGAGACTTGATCTTTTGTGATCATTCCAATGTTATGTAATAATGCACTGACTCTAGGTAACTGGGGTCGGGGTATTACAAATTTTTTTGGTTAACTGAATTGGGATTCAGTTTTACCAATCCTTAATAGATACTATCAAATTGTTTTAGAGTTCATACAAAAGGATTTTTTGATGAATATTATCATGGTTCTTATATGATGTGAGACATGGGGAATTTGATGATAGATTTTCAAAAGTATGTTTTATGTAACTATATGTATTTTTAGATATATAATTTTACCTCTTTTTTTATATTATATGATATAATGTGAAATAACAAAAAGTCTAGGAATCGTTAGTTCAAGTGGGAGATTATTAGTGATAGGCCCTAAATTCTATATATATGTGACATACTCAGGCTAATATCATAATGTGTAACTGTAAGATCCCGTGTTTTGAACCGGGTTAAAATTACAAATGTTTCTGAATTTATTTTTTGGTTTATCAATGGGTTGTTCTTTTCAAACCGAGCTCCAGAATTTTATTTCGAGTTTTATAACACCTAACGATGTCGTTTTCTTTCGAACATTGATTGATGTTTTGAGGCACAAGAGAAGTCACACGGGTGGCGCACAATTTCTCTATAACCATGCGGCAAAACCGTGCATGGTTGAAGTTTTGAGGTAGTAGCTTCTGCACCATTGGCACATGGTTAGGAGAGACCTTGAGATGAGGCTGTGAGAGAGTGGTGTCTGTGGCAGTAGCTAACGCATAGTTAGCTCATGGTTTGTCAAACCGTGCGAACTAACCTTGCATGCACTTAAATGATATCCTTAAATTGTGTATCTCACTCATTTTTTGCCCCTAGATGGATCATTTTTCCAACTAAGAGGCCATAAATTTAGTTCACCCTCCCTTGAAGGTAGGATAACATGTCCCAAGCGTTTTGGAGGTGATCTGAAGGCTTCTTTTGGTGAATCAAAGCTAAATTTTTGAGGTAGGTAGATGTTCTTCTTTGTTCTTGTTTAGTTTCTTAGATCCACTTAGATCTACATCTCCTCTTCTCATAGTTTCTTAGATCTACACCCATTATGGGTAAATATAATTGTTTGGATGAAAAGTATGATGAGTTTTGGTATTGTTCTTTCTAGGAGAAGTGATCTATGGCTGGTTCTTGAAGAATCAACTCGTTTCTCTTAAGTGTTCTTTGTTCATTGTGGTTTTCATCAAAACCCCAAGGTAGTGTCCCAAATCTTTAACACATTATTCAAGAATTATAGATTCTTTAAATAAATTGAGAATGTGAGTTTTTATGATTATGATTTGTCGATGCATGACACTTTTAATGTTATTATGTAATGCCACCCACACGAGATAAATGAGGATTTGAACATGTGTTGATTTTAAGCATGAGTTTCTATTTTAGTTAAAGTGATATTATTAAAAAATTGGATGATTTGAATGAGAATAATGAGTAATAGTATAATTTATTCTTAAATTAATTATCAAGTCATGAGTTGGGATAATATTGTGGCTTTTACAGATTATTGGGGAATATCAAATATTTGACATGTTCAGAAGATAATTGGAAACTAGTAGTAATTAATGGTGGGATTAATTATTTCATGTTAAATGGTAAATGGTTAAATAATTGATGATTGGTTAAATAGATAAGTTTTGATTAATTAATTGTTGAATTAATTAATTTTCATGCATTAAATTAAGATTATGAATTGTTTTTTTGTTATGATTGTTAGCCAAGAGTACTTTTGATGCATATTAGTTTTCCATGACTTATGTTGTCTTGGATGGATTTGTTTGAAAAAATGATAAGTTGTGTGAGATGGTTGCTAAATATCTCGGCTTTGTTCAGCATGTTTTGTGATGATTATGGGGTTCTTGTAGATTGTTAAAGTCCTGGATGAATCACTCTTTGAGTGGACGAGTTCAGGCTTGTTAAGGAATTTGGTTAATTAAGTGTTGACTTACATGAAGAGTGTTTTGTGTTGTTAATTAGTGGTTTAATTAATTAACAGATCGGTTTTGTGGTGTTAGACATGGTATTCTACACTAATGATAAATATATATGGATGATTGATGAATGGGTTGTGAGACTAGGACTGAGGCTCCAAATATTCACAGGGTGTTAGACATGATGTTCAACACCAATAATGGATAAATATGTATGATTGATAGATGGTTTGTAAGATAGGGACTGATGTTCCAAATACTCACGGGGTTATAGACATGGTGTTCTACACCCAAATTGCAAGCAAATATTCTTTTATGGGAAAGGGACTGATGGCCCAAATACCCATGGGTTGTGAGACATGGACTGATGCTCTGAATACTCATGAGGGTACTAGAAATGATGCTCTACACCCATTAATTAACCTTGGACTGTTGGTCCAGTTGTTCGTGCATGAAATGAATGATGGGAAATAAAGGGGTTTGTGACATAATGATTTTGTGATTTGATTATGAGAAAGGGTTTAAAATTATTAATGAATTGGGTGAACCACTATTAGTGGACGGACCCATGAGCGAATCACTATTTTAGTGGATGGGATTAGACATAGAATATGAATGATTAAATTGAACAACTTTTGATGCGTTATCCAAGCCAAATCACAATCTTGGATTCAGTCTTTACATTGATTACTTAAATGGTCGTTAGAGACATCTGTGGTGAGTGACTTATATGGGGGGTGTCGGTTGTAGGATGAAACTCAAGACATTCATAATATGATTTGAGTAATTGATAAATGAAAAATTATTATGTAATTATTTTTGAGTATGAATAACAAATGAATAGTGCAGGTTCAGACACCAGCTGAGGGCTGAAGCAGGTACATGAGTATATAGTTACATTGTACTACTTACTTTATTTTATGCAAGACTTCACATGTTTTAAATTATTTATTAAATGTCTGGATTTGGGGTAGACACCGGTTGTCCCGGCCTACTAAGATTTATATGTCACACCCTACTTGGGCCACCATTGCACTAGGTACCCGAGTAGAATCTATTTGGTTGTAGGACAATGCTGTTTTCATTTACTTGGGAGTTAGGAGCAGAGGACTAAGAGGAGGCTCGGGATGCTCTAGGTGATCACCCTTGGGGCTTTGAGTCATTATTTATTTATTTCTGCATTGGAATGTAAAGCATGTTGTTTTTTTCACTATTTTCTACTTTTGTATCATTAGCATGTCATGCATGCATCTGTTGTATAATTTGGCGTTGGCCATTTTTTTTGTTCAAGATTTATAAAATATTTTTTCCGCTGCTTTATCATTATTAGACCATTTCTACTACTTATTTCCTTAGTCTATTTTTGAACACTAAAATGACGGTATAGTCTCCCCAATAACTATCCTTAGACCCTCGTTGCTAGTCTTTAGCCTCTGGCGTATGGGGAGACGCGCTTGAGGTCATGTGGCGACCGATACGGCCACCGATTTAGTAGTGAGTCGGGTCGGGACGTTACAAAGTGGTATCAAGGGTTTAGGTTTTGTTTCTTTTCCTTTGTCTTACTGTTTTGGGGGTTGGTAGACAGAATACTAGGAATGTATCAGCACATGGGTTAATAGCAGTTCTTGGGACTGATCACCTCATGTACGGGAAATGACCAAGTGGCTAGGGATGAGAATTGATGTTTGTACTATTAGAGGTTACAGTTGATATGATTTCACCTTGAGTGACTGGTGTATTTTCTGCTGTTTATAGATTTTGAGAATTTTGAAAAGAATAATTTTCTTGGTCTGATATGGAAAGGAAGTTTCATATATTCATTATCTTAGGTACTTAGATATTCACATGCCATGCATATGACATGCCATGTAGTTCCATTAGTAGGATGCCTTCTAATTTGTATTGTTTTCCTTGGGTTCAATTCCATGTTTGATCTTCTTTAGCATGCCTCTATAGATAGTATGTTTCAGAAAAAGATTTAACATGATTGAATGATTATATTCCATATTTCCTTGGTTATTAACATGTTTTGTTGTTCTGACATGATTCTATGTTATAGCATGTTGTTGTGTTACTGCTTATGATAACTTGTTATAGAAGTTTTGATATGTGAATGGAGTGATAAAGATAAAATTTTAAATAAATGTTGATTGTGTTAAATGGGAGCCAAAATCCAGCGATAAGGTGTATGGGTGCCCTATCGATTGGTTGGTGGCCAACTATATAATTTGGACCATTAGGTTGATCATGTTAATTTCTGAATTGACATTAGTATCGATTAATGAGATCCAATTTTCAATCCATGGAGTGTATGCGTGCTTTATGAATTGGGAAATGATGACTCATATTAAATCTGATGACTTTATGGTGTGTGAAATGCTTAAATGTGAAAGGTTTTTAATGTTGATCTAAAATCAAAAGGCTAGCTTCTAAAATGAAAATGAGCCCAAATAGGTCAGTTGGGGAGTGTTTTTATGAGATAACCCATTTGGGTGTTTAAAATTTCAATACATGTGAATTTTCTATTGGGTTGATTTATAGAGAACCTAGGTTGGTTAAAATGTGATCCTCGTAGGTCGCCTTATCTTCTTAAAAGGAATTTATTTTGATAAATTTCCTAAAAATGACGGGATGCCAACTAATGTAAATGTTTTAAAAAGGGAGTTTCTGAGACTTGCCTATTTTGCCTTGGGGAATTTTGAAAATGGTACTTTGATGTTTTGATTAAATATTTGATGATTATAGATTGAATGTTATTAAATAAAAGATGTTGGAAATTCAACCTATTGTGGTGTCCACTGTTTAAAACCCTCATGTAAAGGGTAGTTCAGAATTCTCTCGAGTTTCCTTGGAACGGAAGCGTGAGTACTTTCCGTAGGCATTATTCTCCTTAGTAATGGGATTATGTTAGGATTTTGAGTATAGTGACTTGTTTGAAGTGAACCAGTTTAGGGATGACACTTTTTCTTCGTAAGGGGGTAACCTGTGGTCGATAGCGCCCTTAGAACTAAAATTACATACTAGATCTATGGATTTTCTCACTCTTCTGGAGTTGTTGGGTGTCGTTGTCCAAGGTAGTACTTCTAGTTTCCTATGACACCATTTTTTGAACGGGTGGTGATGTGTTTCTTAACCTTGTTGTGGGACTGAGCATCGAGTAATGCTCTTTTTCAGCTGGTTAGACCTGCCTCAGGCATGGTCGGCTACTTTGTTGGTTGTTTGACCCTTTCTTCTTAGTAATGTATGACTGGTTATGGCGTCGTCTATGAAAATGGTCGTATGAGGAAAAATGACTCCGTAATAAGTCTTTTTATACTGTTGAGTACGGTCTTGGGTCAACTCTATGTTGAGTGACCTGAGCGTTAAATAATCAGTTTCATTTCAATACATGGTTTAGTTTTTGAAAGACCCAGGTGTTTTGAAACTCCGATCTTATTGTTAATATATCATGCTGGTGAGCAGATGATCATTTCTTGACAAGTCATGGGAATTATTAAGGTGGGTATTGCAACTTTTTTATGATGAATGTTTTGGAAGTTGATGCAGAGCTTTTATAATAGAGTTGTTCGGTAATGGTTTGACTGATATTCTTCTTGACCTCAGTTGTCTCTTAGTGTGCTATTCTGGACACGACGAGCATGTACGCTATCTTGACCTTTTCATGGAGACACTAATATAGCTTCGGTATTATGCCACGATACAGTTTAAATGTTGTTGGGATTGATAAGTGGTTGTTATCTGGGTAGTACGTGGGATGCGTGGTTTCTTTGGGCTACTTCCTTATTCGTGTTTGGGCATAGTTGTTTTTAAAATATCCTTGTGATGGATTGACTTGGAAAATTTTCCAGATATTAGGTAAGGACATTGTTATACTGGCGGATGGTTTTGGAATAGTTTTAAAGGCACATAGTCAGATAAAGGGTGAATGTGGATTTTGGGTCTGCGGCGTCTTTCGAGGGAAGCGTTTGAAACATGTTCTATTGATTGATCGAGATTCAACCTTTTAAGTTAACAAGGTCCTTCTAAGGACCTAGGGTATAAGATCTGTTTCGATGTTTAAGCTTTATAGTAATCATTGGATCTAGTTATAAAGGATATCCATTAGGTTTGAGAAGGGTTAATGGTGTGTTTGGCATTGAGAATGCAACACGCCACTTCTAACGAGATTAAATGACCTTGGTAGGTCGGTTGTTTTAGAAGTGGTTTATGATGGCTTCTCAAGGACGAGAAGTTTTTAAGGATGGTATAATGTAAGATCCCATGTTTTGAACCAGGTTAAAATTATGAATGTTTCTGAATTTATTTTTTAGTTTATCATCCAGTCGTTCTTTTTAATCCAAACTCCAGAATTTTATTCCGATTGTTAGAACAACTAAAGATGAAGTTTTCTTTCAAACATTGATTGAAGTTTTTAGGCACATGGGAAGTCGCACGGGCGGCGCACGGTTTGTCTAACAGTGCGGCCAAACCATGCATGGTTGAAGTTTTGAGGCAGTATCTTTTGCACAGTTGGCGCAAAGTTAGGAGAGACCATGCGATGAGGCAGTGCGAGAGGGGTGGCCGAGGCAGTAGCTAACACATGGTTAGCACACAGTTTGTCAAACCGTGTGAACTAACCCTGTGGGCACTTAAATTAGATCCTTACATTGTGGATCTAACTTTTTTCCCCTAGATGGCTCGTTTTTTCTCCTAAGTGGCCATAACTCGAGATCACCCTCCCTTGAAGGTAAGAGAACCTCTCCCAAGCATTTTGGAGGTGATCCGAAGGCTTCTCTTGGCTAATCGAAGCCGAATTCTTGATGTAGGTAGATGTTCCTCCTTGTTATTGTTTAGTTTCTTAGATCTACTTAGATCTACATATCCTCTTCTCAAGGTTTCTTAGATATACGCCTGTTATGTGTAAATATAAGTGGGTGGATGACAATTATGATGAGTTTTGGACTTAGTCTTGCTAGGAGAAGTGATCTATGGTGGGATCTTGAAGAATCAACCTGTTTCTCTTGAGGGTTATTCGTTCGTTGTGGTTTTCATCAAAACCCCGAGGTAGGGTCCCACATATTTAACAATTTATTCAAGAATGATAGATTCTTTAAATAAATTTATAATGTGAGTTTCCTTGATTTTTATTTTTTGATGCATGACACTTTTAATGTTATTAAGTAATTCCACCCACACGAGATAAATGAGAAGTTGAACATGTGTTGATTTTAAGCATGGGTTTCTATTTTAGTTAATGTAATATGATTAAACCGTTGAATGATTTGAATGGTAAGAATGAGTAATAGGATAATTAATTATAGAATTAATTATCAAGTCATGAGTTGGGATAAGATTGTGGTTTTAACAGATTATTGGTAATATCAAATATTTGACATGTTCGGAAGATAATTGGAAACTGGTAATACTTAATGGAGGTATTAATTATTTCATGGTAAATGGTAAATGGTTAACTAATTGATGATTGGTTAAAGAGATAAGGTTTGATTAATTAATTGTTGAATTAATTAATTTGCATTCATTAAATTTAGATTGTGAATTGATTATTTGTTATGATTGTTATCTAGGAGTAATTTTGATGTGTATTAGCTTTCCATGCCTTAATTTGTCTTGGATGGAGTTGTTTTAAAAAATGATATGTTGTGTGAGATGGTTTCTAAATATCTCGGCATTGTCCAACATGTTTTGTGGTGATTATGGGGTGCTTGTAGATTGTTAAAGTCATGGAAAAATCACTATTTGAGTGGACAGGTTCAGGATTGTTAAGGAATTTGGTTAAATAAGTGTTGAATTATCTGAAGAGTGTTTTATGTTGTTAATTATTTTTTAATTAATTAATAGATTGGGTTTGTGGTGTTAGAAATGATATTCTACACCAATGATAAATATATATGTATGATTGATGAATGGGTTGTGAGACAAGGACTGAGGCTTCAAATACTCACAGGGTGTAAGACATGATGTTCGAAACCAATGATAGATGTATATGAATGATTGATAGATGGGTTATGAGATAGGGACTGATGCTCCAAATACTCATGGGGTGCTAGACATGGCTCTCTACACCCAGCTTGCAAGTGAATATTTTTTATGGGACAGGGACTGATGCTCCAAATACCCATGGGTTGTGAGACATGGACTACTTCTCCGAATACTCACAAGGGTTCTAGACATGATGTACTACACCCATTAATTACCATTTTACTTTTGGTCCAATTGATCATGAATGAAATAAAGTGATGGGAAATAAACAAATTTGTGACATAATGTTTTCGGGATTTGATTATGAGAAAGGGTTTAGACTTATTAATGAATTGGGTAAACCACTCTTAGCGGATAGACCCAGGAGATAATTTCTATTTTAATGAATGTGATGAGACATAATATATGAATGAATAAATTTAATACCTTATGATGCATTATCCAAGCCAAAACACAAGCTTGGATTCAGTCTTTACTTTGATTACTTAGATGGTCTTTAGAGACATCTGTGGTGAGTGACTTATACGAGGGATGTAGGGTGTAGGCTGAATCTCATGACATTCATAATAGGATTTGAGAAATTTCTAAATGAAAAATTATTATATAATGATTGTTGAGTATGCATAAAAAATGAATAGTGCGGGTTCAAACACCAGCTGAGGGCTGAATCAAGTACTTGAGTATATAGTTACTTTGTACTGGTTACTTTATTTTATGCATACCTTCACATGTTTTAAATTATTTATTAAATGTTTGGATTTGGGGTAGACACCGGTGGTCCCGACCTACTGAGATTTATATCTCACACTCTACTCGGGCCGCCATTGCACTGGGTACCCGAGTATACTCTATTTGGTTGCATGACTATGTTGTTTGCATTTACTTGGGAGTTAGGAGCAGAGGACCGAGCGGAGGCTTGGGATGCTCAAGGAGATCTCCCTTGGGCCTTTGAGTAATTATTTATTTATTTCTACAATGGAATGCAAAGAATGCTATTTTGTACACTGTTTTCTACTTTTGATTCATTAGAATGTCATGTATGCATCTACTATATAATTTGGCATTGGCCATTTGTTTTGTACAAGATTTATAAAATATGGTTCCCACTGCTTTATCATTATTTTACCGTTTCTGATACTTATTACCCTTTTCAATTTTTGAACACTAAAATGAGGGTATAGTCTCCCCACAGAATTTCCTTAGACCCTCGCTGCCAGTCGGCAGCCTCTGGCGTATGGGGAGACGCGCTTGAGGTCATGTGGCGACCGGTCCGGCCACCGGTTTAGTGGTGAGTCAGGTCGGGATGTTACAATAACATCTACATGTCATATGATATGAAATAACTGATACTAAGTCATATAAAATTCCAATATTTTGGTATATTATACGGTTCAGTATAAATGATACCTCACCACTGCTTAATATAGGCTACTTTATGATCAACTAAAGGTTTCAAATAGTTGTAAATTGCATTCCATTTAATAATACATTTCTTAATTTTTTATTAGTTTCTTTCTAAGCCTTAGGAGTTTCATAATTCCTATATAAGGAGGAAATATCTATTGTGATGGTGTGATGATACTTTACTAAACCTCAAATAAACTATCCTTGCTTCTCACTTCTCCTCAATCCTCTACCGCCTCAGGTACTAGTATATTGTTGTTACAATGAGGTTCGGTCGTAGTATTGGTTGATCAGATCAACCAGTGGATACACCCTAGTTGAGGGACTAATCTTCCAATTTTTTAGTGATCTTTATCATACAAAAATGATAATATTTTAGGAAAGGTATTTTTTTCATTTTATTTATACACAATTTCAGCTTTTCATTCAATGATGAATTTGAGATTGAGGTTTCTAATGATTTTTTCTATATTAAATAAGTATTATTTGATCCATAAAAACCCATCAATATATTCATTGTGTTATAGAATGGTGTTTTTCCAAGAGTCATTGGTAAGTAATTACATCCTATATGGATAGGTGTTAGTTATTTATCAATAGTTATTATGTCATAGATTTTTGACTAGTTTTCTATTGTATTTGATGCATTGTTTCTTTAAATTTTATTTTCAATGATTTGTTTTGGTTTTTAAATTAATTGTAACTTTTTATACATACTAGTTTTTATACACTTTTATTGAAAATTATTTCCCATTGATTATGTTGTAGCATCATAAGATTTAGTATATATTACTCTTAATTAAATTTGATGTGTTTGATAGTTTTGGATGTACACAATATTGAACATAAGTGAATATTAATTTATTCGAATATAAAATTACATATATTATAATAAAATTTTATGAAACATTATTAGATAAATCAATTAATAATTATAAGAATTTATACTTTAATAATTCTTGGTTAAACAGAAATGTATTGTTTACGACCATTATTTTATTATATATATTTTATTTAAAAGTTGATTTCTCTTATTATTAGTATTGAAATATTGGAGAAGTATGGTTTATAAATTTTTAAAAATGAATAAAAATTCATAAATTCATTATAAAATGGTTATAAATAACGATAAATTCATTTGAAGGTAAAAAATAGATATTTGTTTTTCTAGAAAACTGTATTTTATAAACAAATGGGGTACTTCTATCCTAGTGAATTTAAATAATCAGTATTTATGAATTGTTTTACTAAAATTTTTAGATAAAAAAATTTATAAAATAAGATAATATTCGGCTAATGGTTATTATTAAGCATGTAATGTGAATAAAATCATTTTTATGCTTTAAGATAAATTTTTTGATAAAATGGTTTTTACTTTATTTGTGAATAGGTATTAGAATTAATTTATTCCACCTTTAGAAATTAAATATTATAAAATGGATTAAATATTTTAAATAAGCAAGTATAATACTTTTATAATGTCAATTTCATTTTTGTTCATAAAAATATGATACCTTGGTAAAAATTATGTCACCTTGGTAAAAGTAAAAATTTGTTAAAAGGGTTAAAATAAAGGTATAAAGATTCAAGATATCACTAATCTTATCATAATTAATTAGATTACAATATTTCAAACTATGTCACCTTAACATATAAAATCATATGTTTTAGAGCCACTTTCCCTTGAGGGTGTTGTTATTATACATTAGAGTTCTTAATATTTAATAGGGTGCCACTCTCCTCACATATATAAGGGCACCAACTCTTCTAAATTATCCACACTACATTAGAAACTTAACTAAACAAAAATATACCAAAATTCCTTAATAACTTTCATCCCCATATCTTATAGGTTCTAGTATTCCCAAAAGACCCACCCATGAATCCCTAAGTTGGTTTTGAATGGTGATTATCCAAGTAATAAGTATATATTCCTGCAGACCTTCTTCAAGTTTCATTATTCTTAACAACCATCCAAATATTCCATAACTATATTAAATTAATTAAATTAGTATATTTACAATACATAATTTTTTTATATTAATGGTATAACCATTTTTTATCTCTTACCATCCAATTGAAAATGAAAGTATTGCTCCTGAGTACTTATGAACTACCGTCCCCATGAAGAATCATATTTCATTTTTCATCCCTACCCCTCAAGGATAACTATATATTATATTTACAACATAAGTATGATATGGGATTAAAAATTATTATTTTACTTCCTTTCTATCCATCCTTTTAAAACTAGAAATACCACTCCTGCATATGTACGGACTACCGCCTCCACGATGTGATGTAATTAATTTTTAATCACTACCATACATGGATGGTTATAAAACTGTATATAGTGAATAAATATTATATTTATGAAATTATTAACATTATGAAGACTATAAAAAACATATAAAATTTCAAGGTCCAGAATCTCTAAATCGAAACATACATGGAAAACAAAAACATCTATACCTGAATAATTATTTTAATAAAGAATTGTTAACAAAAAAGTGATTGAAAATTTTAATGTAATGATATATAGTAATATAATTATGAATTACATTCTATTACAGATTTATAATATGTATAATTTTATTATATAGGAGTTTAGAGTGATCATAATTCATGTTAGGACACGAGGTATGTGTTTATATTGTAATCTCAGTTTTTATTAGGATTGTTTGTATTTAAAATTAAATTATTAAGAAATTATATATTATTTATCTATTAAATCCAAATTATTTTCGTCTGATATTTTTTTCTAGGGATTTCATGTATGAGTACTATGTTACACTCTTTGGTATACAAGAATACTGAAAGGATTATTTTAAAACAATCTGACCCAGTTTTACTTCTTTTGGTCAGAAATCATTATCTTTTATAACAATGTTCTTCGAAATTGTTTTATGAAAGTTATTATCTAATTTTAGTAGATATTTTATGTTACATTTTACATTATTTTAAAATTATTAAAAATTAATAATTTCAAACAATTTCCATATGAACCGCATTTTAATTTTTATAAAAACAAGTAATAAATGTTTTTTAGTGTTTATGGATGACTGAAAATTAGTTTTTTTTTATTATCAATACACTTTTGTGGAGAAAGTGAGAAACCAAAGAAACCAGAATAACAGTGGATAAAACAAAAACAAAAACCAAGACAAAACTACAGGGCCTGCTACTCCCCAGCAACTACATCATGGTGACCAACCTTCATCAATGCATGACCACTGAATATACAGTCTCGTGCAAAAATGCACAGGCATAGAACCAATGGAAAAGAAATCCCCACCCATATTTCCAAGTCCATATTTCATGCACTGATGGAGGCTAAATTCTTTGAACCCCATCTAAAGCAGACCCATATAGAGTACCGATGGATTTCACCAAGGAATCACATCAAAAAGATGAAAAAGAGACCATGATCAACCCACTCGATCCGGCGTACCTCCCAATCCAATCAATAGTTTCCACCACATTAAATAGAGTTATTAGAAATTAATTTAACATTTCCAGAGGTCGATTTTCTATAAAGATTCCATGATATATAAATAACCTGAATGTTTGTCTCACTCACCATCATATTTTCAAATTTATAAGCCATTTGATACTAGGACTTGATGTACTCCTCAAGGACGATCCTTCCTTTATTAAATCCACATAAAAGTATTATATACTTCTTTTCAATCATATAATATTATTTCTCATTTGGAGTTACCCTTATTGACCTCCCCATCATTTTCACTACCTCCTCTTTGGTTGCATTAAGAAGAAAGAAATGTTCCACCCCTTTTTCTTCAGAAAATAACAATATTTCCAGTGTCTTGTCACCCATGTCCTCTAATTATGCCTTCCTACCTTTCATTTTTTTGGAAGATCGAGTCTCCAATGGAGGTGGTGGATAGGAATATTCCCTCATAATTATTCTCCTACTATTACTTTTATGTCTCCTCGGGCTTCTATCCTCAAGTGCTGAATGGATAGTAGCTCCCCCAATAGGATTATTCACATAGGCCTCATTATCATCCAACAATTTATTAGGATCAAGGTTCTAAACAACATCTTCCATACCCTAAAAACTATTACTCAACTGGATAGTATTCCAGGACATCAATCCGGATCCTCGCCTCTCTTTAGTCAGAAGTGTCACACCCTTATCAAGCTTCTTCCTTCCCTTCTCTAGGCCACTTGGGTATATCACCTCATCGAAAGGAGTCGCAAATAAATTTAACTCATCGCCCCCACTCCTTTCCAAGACCATTGATACCCCCTCCATATGGTTTTATACTCACATATGAGATGAACAATCACTCAGCCCCACAAATTCCAACGGATCCAACCCATTGACATTAGAAGGGCCTTCCAAATCTTGCCTCAACCAAGAGGGGCCATCCAAGTCTTGCCTCAACCAGTTGAAAACCTAGGAGAACTTCGGATTAAGAATAGGTACCGCTACCTTCTTTCCCAACAGAGCTGCAAATCTGACTATTAATGGATCATTGGACACTCGCAAGTTCTAGTTCAACTGTTTTCCCTCCCTAGGACCCGACGACTAGTGCACACCCAACCTAAATCACACACTACTGTCATTAACAACTCATCCGTTGCATTTAGCCCCAAAGCCTGCTACTTCACCTTTCGATATTCAACACGAAACTGGGCAGGATTGATATTGTCTCTACCTACCTTTTGATCATCACATTGAACACCCTGGAGACAATAAATCTAAAAACTTTCCTAGCCAACTGCAATTCGAGTAGAAATACAACCAGTTCTCATACACCACAGGTTTCTTGCACCTGTATTCCTCACCAATTGTGATCCAAATATACTCATAAGGTGACCTCGACAAATCTATTTCAACGTAGATTCATGGGTTCATAGGATGGAACATGGAGTCAGTACAACTTTCTGAATAGTGGTATCTACCAACTAGGTTCTCTAGCATCTTAATGATAGTGGGATTCTAAAATGGGAGGGGTAAATGAGGGAAACATATGCAGACCACAGTAGAAGGAGCATCCCAATCCATATGAAAATCGAAGGAACACTTGAACAAGGAGAAATAGTAGCCATCAAAGTTTAAGGGGGAACTCGACCATGGGGGAATGAGATCCTCCTATAAAGTAAACTGAATCATAATATGAATCATATCAATCAATCGACCATCTTCCTTTCCTGCAAATTCTAGGAATTAAAGACAAACTTGTTGAAGAAGTCCACCGATGGACGCCTCTGACTAAACCAAGCAATAAAGGTGAGGTTTAAGAGTGTTGTGGTTACTGTGTACTCCAAAGATAACAAATGAAGATTGGGTAAACCATCGATGAGGTCCATAAATTTAGTATAAAGGGACACTTTCAGAAATAGAGGATGTAGGTCAGGGTCTGAAAAGGGGAGAAAATGGAACCTCGAACCTTTGAGAGTTGTCGGAGATCCCTCTCCTGCTAAGGGGATACGTTCTTCTGAAAAATGTTTTCAATGGGGTTTCAATGAATATGTCAAATGATTTTATAAAAATACTGTTCACTCATTCCAAAATCTTTTAAAGGATGATATAATTCATCGGGATATGATCTTGTGATACCATTCAATTCTTTTATATATATGAATAATAATGATGATGTTTTAATGATCTTTCAGTAAATCATTTCTTTATTGTGGGTTCATTAAAATATGATGGAATGATGAATGCCTATATATTCATATAGAATATATATGAATTTATTTAATTATGTGATGGGTGGGTCTGTTATAGACCTCCAATTAATAATGTAATGTTTTATATTTGATAATCTAAAATGGGTAAATGGGTGTTTTTCCCAACTACAATGGTACTCAAGGGGTTTCACCAATCCCAAGAGGGTAAATAGGTGATTAGCCCCAGCCCAAGCCCAAAAGGGTACACGGGTGGTCGGGACATGCCCAAGAAGGCATAGGGGTAGTTATCCCAAGATTATTACGTGATAAATGTCATAGTGGGTAGCCTTGACGTGTGATTTATATGTTTATGCTAATGTGAAGTGAACTCAATCCACTATGATACTCTTTACACTATGATAGTATTAACATCAATCCTTGACTAAGGAAATAATTATCTTTTCTTATGTCTGTTCCACTTTTTTATGAAACAAAATTATATCTTATGCTTATGAAATAGACACATGTGTCATGATTAATTATTGATGATTTATAACACTTATTACTCATGTTTTCTATTTTGACAATTCCTTATAAAATGACTCATTTTTATGGTGTATGAATTTTTAGGTATGATCTTATATGATGTGATTATGTTATATTATCCTTAAGATTATCTTATGATCATTTGTGATAATAGATATAAATCCCCCATGTTTAACCTTACTCAATATATAGACACACCCATTATAATGTTTCCTTTCCCCAAGTTATAAATAAAGGTTTTAATTAGGGAATTTATATGAAGTGTACTATAAGAGGAGAAATTTTTTGGAGATAATGATAATATTTCATGAATAATGTTGATTATGTATCTTGTATAAAAATACAGTAAAACTTTACTAGTCTAGGGTTGGTATTATCATAATATTTTATAGTATTGATATAATATGATGTAATATTTATATAATTGATGAGCAAGTATACTCAATATGTATCAATAAATGGTTTTCTTATTTTTAGAGATTATGTAATGAAGAACGAGAAGATAGAACCTATGAAAAACCATTATAAAAAAAATGTAATATAGGATAAATCTAAAGTATCATGTGTTGATAAGAATTTCTCATAATTTGAGAAATACTTCTATTGATGATCATTATGATAGGATTTATCTCATTTATTATTACTAATTGATGCTCACACTAACCATTTTGTTTTCATTAAGGGATGGATGATAGAGTGATGAATTTAGGGTGGCAGAATGTATGATAAACATTGAAAATATCTTATTTGATCTTAGTTAAACATATTCCTTCAAATTTTTAATGTTATATTTATTTATATCCTAAATGATTAGATTTCAAATTATCTATAAAAACTTAATGGCACAATGATCACATATTACGTAAATAGCTCTTATCTGACATAAATTTGTGGGAATGTGCTTCTTGAAAATATTATTACTCTCCATCTAGCTGAATTTTATGTGATTTTACGATTGTATTATCTCTCACTATATATATCCCATATAAATTTCTGAAGAGGTAAAGTGAAATTTTATCTTTGAAGTCAACCTATGTTCATATATCGGTGTGAGGATGAACATTAAATCCCAATGGAAATTACTTCCATTATATGGTTCTTAAAACCTATTATGAGGTGTATAATAAAGATGGTTGTAGAGATACATAATATTGAATATATATATATTTTAGAAGAATATGTAGAAATATTTTCTAGAGATCTTCCTAGTATTATAATGAATCAAGACGAAGAGTTTTCAATTGAATTTATACTTGGTGTTAAGATTATTTCAAAGAATACTTATAGAATAGACCTGACTATATTTCATTAATTGAAAATTGAACTCCAAGAGAATATAGATAAGGGATTCATGAAGTGATGTTCATCTATATGGATTTCACATGTTCATTGTGATAGAAAGAAATATCAGTCAATGTATCTTTGCATTGATTGTCATTTACTTAATAATATTAAGATCAAGAATAAGTATCCATTATCCCCATTTTTATGTTTTTTGATCAATAGTGAGGAGGTAAATACATTTATAATATTGAACTTTGATTTGGATATCATTATTTAATGTTAAAAATAGAGGACATACATAAGAAAACAATTCACATGAGGTATAGACCCTATGAATTTTTTGTGATGTCATTGGGACTTACCAATTCCCCTATTATCTTCATATATCTAATGAATATAGTCATAATAGACTAACTTGATCAAATTGTATAATTTTTTAGATGATATGCTTATATATTAAAAGAGAAATAAAAACATGAAGATCATTTGAGAGATGTGTTGAGGACCTTGAAAAAGGATAAGATGATTTCCAAATTTTGAATGTGTGAATTTTGGATACAAAAAAGTATCATTCATGGATCTTGTAATTACATTAATGGTCATATCGATGAATCATTCAATGATGAAACTTATTGAACACTGAAAAAGATCAAATATGGTGGATAAGAACAATAGTTTTAATGGATTGGATATATAATATCTATTCTATTTTGAGAATTTTTTCATGGATATAAAATCCACTAATGAAGTTTATGAGGAAGGTCGTCAAGTTCATTTAGAACAATGAATGTGATGGAAATTTCAAGGATTTGAAGAGAAGGTTTGTCAATATACCTACACTTACATTACCTTATTTTGGAGAATGGCGTGTGATGTATTTTAATTCATCACATAAGGGGATGTTATGAATCCTCCAGAAAAACGATATGATGGTAGCATACCCTCAAGAAAATTGAAGGTTTGTGAGTACAATTACTTGACTCAAGAATTAGGGAATGAAATGGAAATTATTTATTTGAGGATATGGATGCATTATCTTTATGGTGATTGGTGTGATATATATATATATATATACTGATCATGAAATCATGGAGTATATATTCCCATAGAAAGAGTAAAATATATACCAAAGGAGATGATTATAGTAGAATAAATATTATGATTGTTCAATACAATACCAACGTGAGATGTTTAACATGGTGCTTGATGCTCTATGTTGGGAATAACATGATAGTTCATCCATGATGTGGATTGAATAAGATCCATTGATTATGGATTTCTAAAGGATGGACCTTGAAATCATGTGTGGAAGGGATAAATACTATCTTCATCAAATTACTCTTATTTCATCCATCCATGTAATGATTAAAGATGCATGAAAGGGGATTTTTCATTATAAAATAAGGTAAGGAATCTTTCAGTGTTTTTTATGACTATAATGTAATGATGATATTTAGAAACTAGGTGTGTTTCCCATCAATATCAGAATGCAATAAGGTTTCATTGGATGAAGAACATGTCTCAACATTATCTATCCATCTTGGAATTAAAATTATGTATAGATATCTCAAATATCATTTCTGGTGAGATAACATTAAAAAGGTTATTGAGGAGTATTATCTCCATGCTTGTTATGTTAGTATATTAAGAATAAATGTTATAATTCTAAGGGAATGATGAGACCATTACCCATACTTGTAAGAAAATGGGAAAACATCATCATTGATTTCATCATAGGACTCCCCAAGATATCTAAAATCTGTTAATCTATTTGGATTACTATTTATCTCCTTATTAATTCAACACATTTAATTTATATTAGGGAATATTTTTTACTTGATAAACATGCTTGGATATACATTAAATAAGTCGTAAGTTCTCATGGAATATCGCTCTCAGTAATATCTGATTGATATATGAAGTTTGTATTGGTGTTTTAGAGAGGTAATCTATAATCATTAAATATTGAGATAATGATTAACACTCCTTGTCATCCTCATAAAAAATGACCAGCCTAAGAAGACCATTCAAAACCTAGAAGATATGTTGAATGATTTCTCTATAGATTTTAATGTTGTTTAAAATCAACACCTTACTCTAATCAAATTATATTATAAAAATATTTTTCACTAAAATATTCCATTGAATAGTTATGAATACCACAATGGAAATAAGTGCATGACTCTAAAATGTTGGGGTAAAGTTAGAGAAATAAATTTACTGGGACCTGAGATAGAGTTAAAAATGAAAGATAATGTTAAATCCGTTAAATAACACATCAAAGAAGATAAAAGTAGTTAGAAATGTTGTTTTGACAATCATTAGAGAGATCATGAAATTGAAGTGGGTGGAAATCAATTTTTATGAATATATCTTTAGAGGAAAGTTGCGAAATTTGGAATGAATTGGAAGCTGAACCCACAAATATCAATCCCTATGATATTCTTAATCATATTATAATGGTATCTTGTTTGATGGAACTCTCTCTAAACCTATCCCAAGATTATGATGTGTTCCATGTATCTCTTATGAGGAAATATTTACTACATAATTCACATGTACTAAACTCATAGTTTTTACCCTAGGATAAAAATATTTATTATGAATAATGACCCATGGAGAATTTGGAAAGAAGAGATAAGGTGTTTCAGAACAAGACTAATCACCTTGTTGATGTTTTATGGAAAACCCATAAATTGAAGGGAGAAACTTATAATCTTGAGGATTAAATGAGGCAAAAGTATCCTCATGTTCATTGTTTATAGTAATAGAATATATAGGGTGAAACTCTTATAAGGGTTCAGAAGGAAACACCTTGATATTTTATAATATATTTCACTTTAATAAATTTTATGTTTTACATAGTTTTTGGTACATGATACACCAAACATAAAAAATTAATTCTTTGTCACAATACAAAATGAAATATACTACAATAATATTAAATTAAACATAATTTGTAATGTCAAATTTAATTTATAATAAGTTCTACATTAATTATTCAAAGCAAAATATAAATATTTTTTTAAAAAATGATTTTTTATTGTATATGTTTTATATAAATGTTAATTACTCTTATATAGTGTATTAAAAATATGGAAAATTATTTTTTATACATTTAATAAATGAAAAATAATTCATACATTAATTATAAAATGGTTATAAATGAATATAAATTCATTAAAATGTAAAAAGAGATATTTTTTTTGAAAAATGTAATTTTATTAGTGAAATGTATCTTTTTATTGAAGAATTAAATTAATCAGTATTGAAAAATGGTTTTAATTTTTTTTTAAATAATATATTCAATCAAATAGATTAACATCCATCTAATGATAATTACTAGGAATGTAATTGTAATAAAATCATTTTTAAGATTAAAGATGTAATTTTTCAAAAACAATTATGAACTTTGTGTGTAAATATTTTAATTAATTTCTCCAAACTTTATAAATTTAATATTAGATAATGGACAACATTTTTATAATCGTCAAGGAAAAATTTCATTATAAGTAAAATTTCATTTCTTTCATACATATAAGCTTCCTCAGTAGAATTTTTGTTACCATGGTAAATGTAAAAATCGATTTAATGGATTAAAATGGTTAAAATTAAGGGATAATACTTCAATATATCAATAAAACTTATCTTTATTGTATTTTAATGTTCTTAATTTTTACAATGGTGTCACTCCCATCACTTATAAAATGGATCTACCTCTTCTCACTTATCTACACCACATAATTTCCTTAGCTCCACCAAAATCTACCCAAATACCCTTCCAACATTCCTCACAATGTATTATAGTTTTCTTTCATTCAAAAAATACCCATCCCAGAGGTATTAAGGTATTTATCATAGGTTATTATCCAATGAATAGGTATATTTTTTTTCCAACCTTCTTCATGTTTATTTCATCTTAAACATCTAAATAATCTTCCACAACCATCTTAACATAATGAATTATACATATTTACTAAAATAAAATGTTTTTATATTTTTAATATAACCATTTTATATCTCTTTTCCTTAAAATTGAAAATGTAACTGATGCTTCTGTATATGCAAGGACAACATTTTCCAGGGAGTGACATGTTTCATTTTTCATCACTTCCTCTCAAGGATGGTTATATTGATGAATTTAATGAATATAAATATATATGATATTTTTAACATAATTATGATTATATAATGATAAATTTTTATTTAACTTCCTTATATTCCATCCATTGAAAAATTAATAAATCACTTCTGCATATATATATATATATGCTATCATCTCATCGAAGTGATATAATTAATTTTTAATCACCAACTTACGTGGATGGTTCTAAAATTTTAATTAATGAATAAATATGATATTTATGACATGATTATGATTTTGGGGATGATTAAACCATGAACAATGTTCAAGGATGGGAGTCACAAAACTGAAGCATATGTGAAAAACTAAACCATTAACACCCGAATATTGGTTTTAATTATTTATTATTAACAAATGGGTGGCTCTAATTATAGGAAATTATATATAGTAAGATATGTAGGGATATTTTTATAGTGTATATTTATAATAAGTAACATTTATTATATAGTATTTTAGATTGTGTATGAATAAATTCCGGACATGTGGTAAGGATTTCTTTTACAGCATCACTTTTTATCGAAATGGTTTATATTTCTATGACCATTACAAAAAATTATATGCTCTTTCTATCATAAAATTTATCTATTATTTATAATCTAATTATTTCTGTGGTTTTCAAATATTATTTCCATTTTCCCCTCTTTTTTATTCAAATAGAATGAAGTGGTATTTTTATGAAAAGTATACCTATATTCTCTTATTTTGGATGGGAATATTTTCCTTCCATATCCATGTTCTTAAAAATAATTTTATGAACATTCTAATAAAATATTGAATAATTGAAAAATTTATTTCAGTACTAGCTTTTATATTCTTTACGAATGGTTAAAAAAGAATCTTTTTAAGCATATTCAATATGAATCACTTCTCTCTTTTTACAAAAGTAACAAAATAATGTTTTTAAATATTTAAAACATGATATTATTTTCCTGCCATCATGTACATTATTCACTATAAATCATCATTTATAGTTTTCAATGGTTTTAAAAAGAAAAATGTATTCCCAATTTTTGAGGAATTTTTAGTTTTTATAGTTTCCAAATGTAATTTTTTTTCAATTGTTTTCTGAAGAATATTTCTAGAAATTTTTTGAATTTATTTTTTATATATTTCAATATACTTTAATTATTGATATACTTCATGATAGATGTGATTTTATGATACCATCCACTTTCTTTATCTAGATGGATTATGTTGGTTATGTTTTAATGATATGTCATGGAACCATTTTCTTATCATGGTTTAATTAAAAAACGAAGGAATGATAAATTATCCTATATTATTATAATACCTATTTGAATAGATTATTATTATATGATGATTGGTACTATTATAACCCTTTAATGAATTGGGTGATTCTTTAGATATCATAATATCAAAAGGTAATGTGAGAGTTTTCCCTATCCTAATGATACATGGGTGGTTATATAAAACCCAAAAGAATACACAAGTAATTATCCAAATCCTAAGGGAGTACAAGGGTGGTTTTCTAAATCCCAAGAAGTAAAAATGATTCTTAGCTCATCAATAATTATTTAATAAATTTCATGGTGATTTGAATTAATGTTTTATTTCTACTTTTATGGGAATAGAATGTGTACACAATCCAATACGAGACTCTATCCACTCGGATAGTCTTGTATGTGAACCTTAACTAAGAAAATGATTTTCTAATCTTATGTGCATGACACACATTAATTCCATAAAAATATATATTTTACTATTGATATGTCTCATGGATCATGATTTATTTTTTTATGATTATACATTATTATAAATCATTCAAATTTTTATGAAAAATACTTATGCCATGACTCATGTTTTATTGTTTACAACTTATTGGGTATGATCTCATAAGTTGTGACCATGTTCTCATACCCTTAGGATTATCTTATTATCACTTATGATCATCGATTGAAATATTACATGTCCACCCTTAATGACCATATAAGATCACCATTTCTTATGTTTCCTTCCACCATGTTATAAATAAAGATTTTAAGTAGAGAAATTAAAATAATGTTACTATGTGAGGTGAAATTAATGGTTGATGTTAAAAGTATTTCATGAAATATGTTGATTTTTTATATAGTATTCATAGTCACTAAACCATAATGGTTCTAGGGAGTTTATTATCATAAGATTTATTAGATATTCATCTAAAATTATGCAATACTAATGTAAGTGGTAATTGAGTCACCTTATATGTGGTATCCCTTAACACTAATTTCCATCCTCTGGGGATCAAGGAATTTTTTTGAGGACATGGGTAAATCTAGTTTGGGTATCTATATTCGAGTTCTTATTATGGTTTGTTAGATCATTTAATACAAAAATTAATTAATTAAAGAAGATATAATTCAATTAAAAACACATCATCACATAATGAATAATTAGAGTGTAGTGATAAATTATATAGAATAAGAATATGTGTTAAAGAAATGGTGCAATATCCCATCTTACATGATGTGATATCCCATATCAAATGTCTCACCAAAAAATATCACATGAATTAATATGATTAATATCATTTCTTATATTATGGAACATAGTGAATAAAAATGTATTTTTATCTCTCTGATTGCACATAATTCCTCAAGAAATTATACATTCATCCCATTATATATTATCATCTCCAACAATTTCTTGAAACCATACCCAAATTTCTTCTGGATAAAAATCCAAACTCTATTTTAAAGTCTATCATATAAAATTTCATAAATTTAGAAATAATTTTTTTATAAAAATTAAATCCTTTTTCACACAATTACATTTATAGAATATATATTGATTATGAATTTATAATTCAAAATAATAATCCAAGGGTGACATTTCAAAAAATATCATTGATACTATGGCTCAGAAGGGGATCTAGAATGATCTATATCAAACACATGTTTCTTTGTACATGATTCTACCAGGTTTATCTCTATACACTATGCTTAATAATGCAATCTATTTATATTGGACATTGATTACAACAATAAGACATGGAATATTCCTATCTCTTATAGACCAATCTACACATTCTCCATTATATAAGTAAACACTAAATATGATCATAAACATTCTCAAACATTTATTATTAAGGAACCATGTTTCATAATAATATGAAATCAAGAACAATACTAATATTGGATAAAAAAAGTATGCTACATGAAAATAAGTATACCACCCAATTAGCTCAACCATAGAGGTGATATAGGAAAGATGTAAAAGTATAATGATTCCCATTCATGATACCTTTTTATCCTCAGGAAATTATTATTACTATGTAACATGCACCCTATGTATACCATTTAAAATACATATTAAATTCTAAATGGTATATTCAGGTGAGTATATCCAAAAAACAATTCACATATGTGCCTTATAAGTGAAATATGTTTCTCTATATGAGCCTATAATCAAACTAATATTAACATATATTCACAACCCATATATTTCTATGAAAATAATTATTTAGTAATAAATCATAGGTCTAAAATTGAGGGTTTAATTATTATTAAACTCTCAATTCAAAAGTAGAGAATACATGAGTTAATGATTGAATATAAATTTCCTTAATTATAATGACATGAAATATTTTTATTTTTCACTAATTCAATTATATAAATTAAAAAATATTTCATGTATAAAATCATATACATAAGTAGGGTTGGCCTAGGGACAAGCCCTGTGAGACCTTGGGATAAGGAAACCAGTGGGAGGGGAATCCTACAACCTTTACTCTCTGTCCTTTATTTGGCGTAATTAGTTGTTCCTTGTCGCCATGCCCCATATTCATACCCCCCATATTTCTTGGGGATCATTCCTTACTAAATTCATCTTGATCATCACATCATTCATCCCATTCTTTACCTATCTACCTAACATCCCTCCATCACGTCCACCTTCACATTCATAATCCTCACCCAAAACAATTTTCTATATCTATCTCATCATAATAACCATAAGTTCTTCCTCTATTGTGCCTGGTGGTTTTTATTTATTCTCCAACTGAGGGGAATTGAGGTTGGGTAGTTATTAGCTGGTTTTGATGTTGGGGTGACTCCTATAGCACTCTATCCATAGTCATCGACCATGGTCCATTTCCCCATAGTAGACTCTTGCAGTGCCACCCCTCATTGTTGTTTTTTATGGCGGATACACTCATTAGTATAGTTTTCAATCATGTAATTATACATAAATGGTGTGTCATCCTAAGTCAGTGTCTGGATCCTAATTGATAGCGTTGTTTCCTACGGAGGGGGTTTTGGGTGCCTGTGGGGTGGAAAATCATCATAAGGTCTCAAGGGTGTGCTTCATTCAAGGAAAGTTTCAATCCTCTAGTATCGTGGATAAAATTAGGTCATTGTATTTCATATTTATTATTATGATTAGGAATTTTTGGAGATTTTTTAATTCAATTTCATTATTATTTTGTGTCTTTGAACGACCACAATGGGAAAAAATTTCATTGACCATCATGGGTAACAATTTTTCATGGTCCAACACTACATATAAGTGTAAATCCTACTATATTTGAATACAAAAGGAAAATAAATAAATTTATGATTTTATAATTTTAACACACCTTCCAAAACTTGTTACATCACTATATAACACTTATATAAACATGTAACTCCAGCTACATCATTGTGTTTCCACCTAAAAAATAAACCCACTTACTAAAATATTCAATGAGATAATGTCCTTTGTTGAATATGCATGGATAGTTGTGAGATTATGACTCTCTGACCTTATTTTTAACATTTTAACTGAGCATCCAAATAATTTTCATCAGAACAACTAATGTTCTTGGATATCATTTTTTGAAACTTTAACTTCCTAGAAATATTAAATTTCAGTATCTTTACTGTTAACATTTGGATTTAATTAGCCAATATTATTAACAAAAATACATTTTGTTGCTAAGATATTTTATTTTGGTGACTAATTGATATAACTCTTAAAATGAAAATTTTCATACAAATAAATGTCAATAATATATCACAAAATCTTCTTAATACATTAATATACTCATAATAAAAATATTGTCAGTTTCATCTAAATTTGATTGATATTTGAGCCTTCATTGAGGTTGTATCAAGAATAAAAAAAACAATATTCATGTCATTTATCGTGAATATTTATCCATATTTCATTTTTAATAAAATATCACATAGATTACATTCAGGAAATTTTTCTCCCACTATCCCTCTTATATAAATAAACTCTTTTATATATTATCAATCAACATTGTTTACATAACATCTTGTAAAAATGATAAAATCATTAATTATCTTTAATATTATGTAGGGTTTAAGGATTCTATAATGGTGCACATTACCACCGGGAGAGGATATATGCCTAAACACATACAATCAGATCTTGGATCGAGTGGATGTTATTTGTTATTTGTGTTTTCCTTCGGTGTCAGGTTGGTTTTCTTAGGGTTTTTCATGGCTGTTGTTTTGTGGTTCCAACATGCTCCCTACCTTAGTTTTAGATGGCACAACCCCACTTCTGAAGAAGGACCTATTTTCCCTAGATATATTTTTTGGATTTTCTTCCTCCATGATCTTTTGTAGGGGTCTTCAAAGAGGCTGAAAATCCATTTCTCATCCCAATGTTGGATCTGTTTCTCGATGGTTAATCTAACGTGTCTTATTCCATCTGGTCGAGGATTTCAGTCAATGATTAATTATAAATATAGTTGGTATATATAAAAATATATAAAAATATATTTAAAAAAATATATTTATAAATATATTTATTAATAAACATTTACAATTCATTAAATATATTTCTAATTATATAAATCAAAATACATCATTATATATAAATATACAAATATATTTAAAAATTATATATAAATATATTTTAATAATTACATAGTTGCAACTTTTTGATTTTTATATATTATATAAATAATTATTTATAAATAATTTTAATATAAATTTAAAAATATAATAAATAGTTAATGCCGAAATTGTAATTAATAATTATATTTTATATATTACTAATTTAATATAAATATAAATTTCATTATATTATTAACTACTTTAGTATTATATTTTCATTATTATTCATATATAGTAATGTAATTATTATATATATTTAATAATATAATTAATATTTATTAATTATGTACCTAATAATAGTCAATAATAACAACATAATTAAAAATACATCATAATAATGTAACTAATAATATAATAAATAATAAAAAATATTTCCCTAAATTTGATAAAGTGTAAATGTAATTTTTTTAAACATTAGATTCTGTGTCATGTAAATTAGTTTTTGTTTACTATATTTTTAAATTTAAATTTATTTTTTAGTGATTTATTATATGATTATTCAGTGTGAAAAATTTCATTTATATTTTATTTATACCTTATAATTTATAATTTCAAATTCACCTACATGAAATATAATAAAGTTACATGTATATTTATTTAAAAATATATTAATTATAAATTATAAAAACAATTTATATAAAATATGGAACATTGACTAAACATATAAAAATTAACTAAAAATAATTTTTTCTCTAAAAATAGTTAATGGAAAATAATTTTAATGGAATAAAATATCATTGTTTCACAACATAATAATTTCATTAATTTTGTTTAACATTCCTTTCACAACTAAAAATGATATATATGTACCAACAGATTAAATCAACATCGATGCTAATTCATACAACAACTTGACATATGAACCTCATACTAACTTTATATGTAACATGTGTGTCATTCCAATGTCCTATCTATAGGTGTAGTTTCCCCCTCATGCAGTGTTATGGGTTCCTTCTCATGCTATTTTGTAGAGCACCAATTGACATCATATGTCGAGCCAGATGGTCCTAACTATAGTGGTATGAAAGGAGTTTCTAATGATTTTGTAAATGTGTTATCAAAGAAGCCACTACTTATCATTTAACTTAAAGCATGATGTTCCACATCTATGATGAAGGATACCTTATTGGATATGAATGCCCCAATACTCAATGTAACATGCATAATATTTCATCCAATCCATTATTGGTATTCCTATAAGAGGAATACAATGTAACTCATCAAATTTTCATGGTATAGTGGGGATATGTTGTATATATCCAATCTTTTTCATGACTTGGTCAAGCTTGTTCGACTCAATGATATGGAAGTTGACGAGTGAAACCACTAAACCATAAATTCCAACCACAACTATGTAGTATGGTGGTAGTGAAGCATTGAAAAATCATGTGTACGTGGTCTATGAAACCTAAAATTTAAGCTTATAATGATAATCATAAATTAGAAGGATAATGTCACTATATTAAAATTTCCAAATATCTATGAATTAATAACAAAAATAGTTTATCTATAAAAAAGTATTTTCAACATACATCAATGGGATATGGGTTATATAGCATCAAAAATATGTCAAAACTATAAACACTATGTCTTATAGTATGTTCATCATGCTGAGGTTGACTCCACCCGGTTAAAAAATTATTTTAGAGTATGTTTGTAAAAAAAATTAGAAAATTAGAAAATAACTCAAATTAATGATGTAAACATACTAGTGTCCCTCATGTGAAGAAAATACAGACTATTTTTGTAGTATGAGGAATGATATTGTAAAATTGTTGGGACCATATTTTTTTCAAAATATATAATCTTATATACCCTATCCTGGATTCATTAATAAATCATGTGAAATTTAATTAGTCATGATGAATTATGAACAAAAAATAAATCAAATCCTAGATCAACTGATTTCGATTGGAAACACGTTGAGCTCATCGATGGAAATCATTAATTTAAGGAAATAAACTAGTAACCCTCTATATCATTGAAACACATTATAGAGTATTGATTGATCATTGAACTATGAAATTTGGGTTATTGGGAGGAAATTAGAGGATCATTGATGCCATATTGATCGTGGGAGATCATTATTATGATCCATGATCTTGGATCATAAAATAATCGATCTTCCCTTAAATTTTTCAATATAGTAATTGAGATTGAGGGGGAAATGAGGGATAATTTTATAAAACCCTTTAGCCAACATTTTTGGTGTTAAAAAGTCTTTTATACTTAGTTTATAACTTCCTTAATTGTGTTTATACCCATAATAAATTTTTCCCTTTAAATGTACCAAAGACCGACATTAAAAATTATTATAAAATACCATAAATGTTGAAAATATTTCATAACATGCATGTAACACACAAACTATGTTATGTAATAAGATACAAGTCCTTAACAAAACTCGAATCTCCTAAAAATATTAAACAAACCATGAATATTAAATATTAAATATTAAAGATTCATTAAAAAATATTTTTCTTTATATTCATTGAATATATTATGATTATAATATTTAAATAAATTCAATGGTTATTATTCTAAACATGAACAATATTAAATTTAGGTATTTCCATAGTAATCGTATCAACATGTACATTACCTAGCCACTACCGCATGGCCCACCATTTCATAAACTGCAATTAACTAGAATTGGTAAAGCTTCTGAATTTTCTTTGTGTGTGATCCTATTGGCCCTTATCTCGATAGCAATGAATAATATTCACATACTTGGAGTGGAGTCTAGAAACCCATCATGAACCCTATATAGATATGTTATAGTCATTTCAACGATAGGAATTCATACAAACACATGTCTTGTAATAAATTCTCTTTGTCTCATGGTATCTCAAAAAAAAGGACACACACTTCATGTCATACTAATTTATTTCTTTAATATTTTTCGACTATATAAGATTTAATTAAGTTCCTCTATCATGACCATTGATTTAATAAAGGTAATAATATTTTGGTTAAATAATCCAGAGATATCACTTCTTTTGGGACGAAAAAAAATCCTCTCTAGATTATTTTATCAATTTCATACAAAAAATGATGCCTTCAATGAAAGATACAATGATACAACTTGAATTCCATTGTTTTTGTGTCATAAACTAGGAATGGATGCCATCTGAATCTACACCCAACCTGGACTGTCACATGGACCAAAGGGAACTCCTGATCCCCACAAGCTGGAAACTAGTGCCTGGGTATCTAGGAACTCCTTATGAATTGTTTTCCCATGGAAAGTACCAAAATTCCACATCACATATCATAACACACCCATATAAACATAAACAATAAATCACATACATGAACATCAAAACCAACATTTATAACAAGTATATACAATAAAGGCATGTGCATCTGATAGGTTCAATGTTATAAATTTATAAAACAAAATCAAAATAACTATGAAAGGGTGGTGGAAAATTAAAATACCATTATCCTCCATAGGTCATGAGGGAAACACCCACTATGTCACTACCAACCCGTACTAGATGAAGACATCACTATAAAGATCACTGAAAACAACTCCTATAGTAGGCCTTGACCATTCTTGAATCAAACAACACAAGATCTAAATATTTCCATTATTTATATGTAGGGTGTGATATCAATTTCCAAGTAGGATCCTACTATGTGTTACATGAATAACCATTATAATATAAATAAAAATTCCAATTTTCAAGGAAATAAATATTTTATTATAAAAAAATGTTTTTGTCTTAAAAGAATGATAAATAGTGAATGAATAACAAAAAGTAGGATGGAATAGCGTATGAAACCTGCGTCAACATATAATTAGTAACTTCACCTGGGTGTTGGGATCCACATACCCTTACTAATTAGTCACATCAATAACTCCACTTGTTCACGAGCTTCAAGTGAGGTCATCTCCAAAGTTCTAATGGTACCCACAACATCATCTTCATGACTTTTATTTAGTGTTGTAGCATAATCTTGCAAGGAATATAAGGTCGATGCCCTATCATCTCTCTTAGAATACTATTCTTTTGACCACCAACCTAGGTACCCAGGGTTCCCAAGTACTCTATTCCATTTCCAAAAACATTTCAAACTATTACAATACCTTTTCATCATACCAACCCAATACATGATACAATACATAATTTTATAACATTAATAATTGGAGAAAACCATATATAAGGTTTCATAAACACGAAAAACCATTGAAACCAACAATTTATTCACAAAATAATTTTAGAGAACAATTTGAAACAAAGGAAAATACATTTTACTCATCAAATAATAGCACAACATTGAAAAACCTACCTTTCATATTGAAATCACCACCAACTAGGTGAAAAATGAAATCAAAGGGATGAGGTTGACTTATGAAATAAGATAAACATTGATAATATCAAAATAAAAGCCACACACTTTATATTTTACCCATACATGGCCTATAGAATCGCTGGAGGGAAGAGGACCTGATTAGAAGGAAATATGTGACCAAGAATGAAATAAAGTAGGGACATACATAATGTTTCCATCAAGATCCAAGATCATATCCACTCAAGAATGAATCCCTAAGGTAGAGGATAAGAGGTGGACACACACATAGGGATAAGTGGGTCAAATGAAAGAATAAAATTGGTGAAATAGTTTAAAAATAGGGAGAGTTAAAATAATAAATTCAATATTTCTTAATGATATGGTTAGGCCTCATATTTTAGTCGCATGGTCTGCAAGAAAGTGCACCATATGTGTGGTAACCAATGTCCCAAGGGGGTGGAGTATTTATGTCTAGATGTGGGAGGGTGAATAGTGATTCACCTAGCCCTGAGGCCTTAACGGTTCCAATTTCATGGCCACCAATTTTTTGGGGGCTGGTGCATGGTTACTACTTACCTCATGCCAACCCTGATCTCCCCTATGCCTTTCCAAAATACACTATGTTTCTTATAAAACACCTAGATAATCTATAGAAATAAATAAAAACACAAAATAAATGAGAATTACCTAAAAAACACTAGGCTTTTGATAATTATCCCCACCATATCACTTTATTTCCATAGGAATTCAGTCCATAGTCTGATCAAATAACATGTAAGGTTACTGATCCTTGACCTAATACTTCTTCTCCCACATCTCACGCCTATAATTACCATGCTACCACAAGATTTGAACAAGTGTAATATATTTCCCCTAAATCAATTTCACCTAGGAATACATAATCTGATAAACCTGTTTGATCACTAAAAGATGAGGTTCCAACTCAAGTTCTTCCCAGCAAAGCACATGAAATTGATCTAGATAATAATTTTTCAGCTATAAGGCATAGAAAATATGGAAAATCAATTTTAATTGAGGATGAAATTATATGTGGTAGACCACCCCATGATCCCCTTGGTGGTATCAAAATGTAATACATAAATTTTGTCTAAGATTACCTCTCTAACCAAGATGGTGATTCCCTTGGTAAGGTTCTACTTTTAGAAACACCTAGTCACCCACTGTGACCTTAAAAGAATAGTATCATTGGAAACCATAATATTTATAATGAAAATTTTCTATTTACAACCATTTTATGATCATATGAACCTTAATAGATTTCTACAGTAGAATTATCAATCATAAATGTAAGTATCCCCTACCTCCACCCATCATAGAGGAGACCAAGATGGTTGTCCATACAACGATTCTAAGGGATCCATCTCAAATGATAAATGGTAACTTTTATTGTAAGTGAACTCCCCTAACACAACATTGTGCTCCCATTTTCCATAGAATTATAACATGTAGTCATAAAGAATATCTACTAGGATTTGGGGTTCTCGCTCTTTCTAACCAACAATTTGAGGATGGTATTTAGTTCTAAGCTTGACCTATGTCCTTATTTCCTTTTGAATTCCTTCATATAATTGATAGGTAAAATAAGTGTCATAGTAAAAAAATTGTAGATGGAACACCGTCATTCCTCACATTCTCTTGGATGTTTATCCAGCCCAATACATTCTTTTTGATCAGTTCCTTGATCAGAATTAAATGAAATTACATGGTTAAATGATCAATAACCACCAAATCACATTCCTTCCTTAGGGTACACGTGGTAACCTAATGATGAAATCCATGGCTAACTTGTCCAAATTATATGTAGGAATATAAAAAGGATGAATAAATTCTGAGGGTCTCTTGTTCATATCTTTAACTTACAAGAATGTATAGAATCGATATATAACGTTATCTATAAAATTTATCATAATTGGCCACCAGAACCAACATCAAATGTCATGAGAAATCCTGGTGACACCAGGAAAAATAACCCACTACAGATGATGATACTCTTACATCACCACCTTCCTTAGGGACGATGGGACTATAATATTCCTTTTGAATCAAATAACACCCTTAGGAGATGATGACCATTCACTAGGATCCACCCCACCATTTATGAACTAAGAAGAATTATATCAAAATTGATTCCTTGGTTTCTCATCCTGAATAAACATCAATAGAGAATGAGTAAAATACACAATATCTAGGGAAAAAACTCCCCTATATTCCATGTATTCTATGTGTATCAAAGAAAAAATACCCCCTATATCCCAATCATTATTAGAATCCTTCATATCTTTTGATGGAAGCTTCTTTCTTTGAGAATATACAACCACATTTCCATTACCTAGGGTGTAGAAAACATAAAATTCACCCCCCTAAAGGTACATGACCCATACTAAATGCCTTAAGTTCAAATCCTTTTGGGGAGAAAATATATCTTTAACTCTTATGCTCTGAGAAGACCGTAAATGTCTCCTTGAAATGATAGTGATGCCAAGATTTATGGTCATGTATCGTCACCACAAGCTCAAGGATGTGGGTTGGGTAATTTTTATCATGTGGTTAGAGTTGGAGAGAGCTGTATTCCAATACATGGTCACCATGTACAATCACTGAACCCAACCCCATACCAGAAAAATCACTATATACTGGGAAACCATAAGTAATCTTAGGTAAAATTAGGAATGGAGAAGTGGTCAATCCCTGCTTAATCACATATAATGATGCTTGGAATTCTAAAAAATATAATAAATTCATCCATTTCTAGGGTTTTGGATTTTATCAATGAGGAATGTAAAGATAACTATTAGATCAACTACTTTTAATACTATACCTGGCCCAGAAAACTCTAAATATCGAAGACATTCCTCAGCTCATCATATGACATCACTACCATGACCTTCTATGGGTCAATTAAAACCACTCGATTTGAGATCATGTTCCCTAGAAACATGACATCCTAGAACCATATATTGTACCTAGACAACATAACATTCATGTAACGGTCTCACAACATGCCCAAAAAAATTGTCAAAAGCTTCATGTTCTCCTCTTCCATCCTCAAGTAAACCATAATGTAATCCAAAAACACTATGATTAGAGTCATGGTATATGTGTAACACCCATTACATCATGTACATGAAAACAATGGGAGCACTGGGTAATCTAGAAGGCATTACTAAACTCTCAAAATGGATATACCTACTTCTAAAGTCTTTATTAGAGACATATGTATCCTTGAACCTGACCTAGTAATACCCAAAATGGAGGTTGATCTTTGATAACCACATTATCATTTGAGATGGTCAAGGATATAATCTATAACGGGAAAGGGTATTTTTTATTGATGGTGACTCATTTCAGATTGTGATTGTCTATACACAACTAGAGAGATCCATCATCCTTTTTAGCAAAAATCAATGAAGCATCCCATTGAGAGATGCTCAGGAAAATAAACCCTTCATATATTTGGTTGTTTAGATATATCATTAACTACATAAAATCGAATGTAGATATATGATAAAAGGGAAGATATATTGATTGTGTACCCATTTCCAAATCAATAGTAAACTCCACATCCCATTCTGATGGAAAACCTGAATAATCATAGAAGAATACCTTGGGAAACTCATCCACCATGAGTGGCAGCCCACTCTCTAAGCCCTTTCCATCTTCCCCTGGCAAAATGGATGAAACCTAACAAGCGATCCATCCTATATTCTAAAGTGGAGGCCCAAATTGACCTAACCATGGATCACATTCTCCTGGAAAGACTCCAGTTCCCCCATGGGGGGGGGGGTATCAATGTCACCCTCTATAGATATCAATCGATGTGGGCCTTAAATTTAATAATCTAGTCTATCATGAGGATCATGTAAAAAAAGACCATTTCCAAAATATGTAAATACCATTGCATCTCAACCTCTGACAAAGGGATATTGAAAGACAAGAAACTAACACCTTTCTCTTTACACATTCTTAAAGTCACATCCAAATCCCTGGAATATGACATAAGCTCAGTTGGGAGTTCCAACAGATCCACAAGATGAGAAAAAAATTGAATTAGATTCACCTATATCAAATTATGAAATTACCATGGCTCAGTAAATAAGAATAATTCCTCTAACTATCATAGGACCTACATCTGATTTCATTGGTTTATAATCAATAACATGCTTGTCCTTTATATCTATATATGCATGTAGTCTACTACAAACCCATAAGTCTTCTCTTTGGTAACTCTACACAAAATGTGACCTAGCCTTTCTACCACATCCTCCAGAATGAGATCCCATATCCCTGGAGACATGTGATGTTACTATTGTTCCCCTTGGAATCACAGATCATGGATTTCATTAAGATGAGAAATAAATTAAACAAAACCATTGTAAGTGTCCCATGCATATGCACTGATGGAACTACCTAGGTGGAGCCAGACAAGAAGACCACACATGTCAAAATTTATTACAGTGATAGCATACGACAGATACACCTCCATTAATAGTTAACAAGATTGGTCAAGGTGGATATCTAGAACTAATACCTCACTTCTTTTCCTACTCTCCAGAAATTCCATTTTTCTGAGGTGAGCTAACCCCACTCTAGCTTAGTTTTGTATGAATCTCGGATAATCCTAACATACTCACATGGTCGATCTCTACCATCATATCTTGATCAAGTACCTTGGCATAGGTTGCCACCTTGAATAAGAATACATAAGATCGATGTTCAAACTGTTGACCCATTTCATACCATTGATCGATAAACTTTTCAATAGAAACTAACTAAAGAGAAAACCAGAACAACTTCATGATGCAATAGGCATACTCCAACATGGAATGTTCTCCCTGGTATAGATCCAAAAATTCATGGGTCATAGAGAAGGCCAAAATCTCCAGGAATTATTACTCATTAAATATTACATTGAAGTGCATCTAGTTTAAATATTCATTCTTATTTTCCTAAAACATGAACCCCCACCAACTGCAAATGGGTCCTTCCAAAAGAAACACCACACAATTAACATTCACTGCATTATGATTCCTAAGGAACTCAAATATCCCATAAAAATCTTCTACCCAATTATCCACTTCCATGGATTCAATGATTTCATAGAATTAATGGGGTTTTCACTTATGTAACTCTTAATAAGGATCATTTCCTAGATCCAGATTAGTTTTATTAACAGGATCAAGACCATAGATTACTCCCTACTCAATGGCTCAGATAACCCAAACTACTAACTCAACTAATATTTGACCAACCGGTTTTTGATAACTCTCTTCATCCTCTTCTGATGGATACATAGGAGACCATTGAAGAGGCATAACACCACACATTCCAAGAAACAGAAGGAACAAAAAATACATAAACCAATGGAGAATCTTTAAATAACATAATAAAACACCCACATAAGTCATCATAAGTTAATTATATCCAAACATAAAACTAAAACTACTCCACCCTACCTTAGTGGACATGAATAGTCTACGACTTGTGAATTACACCTAAAAATGTTGTCGAACTAGATTCCTAACATTCCTTACTAACCCAAGGAATTTCATGAGGTGTGTGGGCTAGACACACCACTCATTAACAGATTATCAATCCCCAACAATACTACGTCGTGTCAATCCAAACTTTTACAAATAACAAAAAACAAGAATGGATAAAACCTATTATCATACCACTTTATCAAAAACTAGTTTGGGATTTAATCTGACCTGACACCCGACCTGACCTGTAGAATATCCCAAAGGGTGTTCCCAATCAACACGGTTTGGAAACTGGTGCATGGACATCAAATAACTCCTTGTAAACGATTTTCCCATGGAAAATACCCATCATCCAGATCACATATCATAACACACCCATATAAACACCAAAAAATACATCATGTACATAAACATCACAACCAACATTTATAATAAGGCTATATAAAAGAGACATGTACATTCAAAAAGTTAAAAACTTTAAATTTTTAAACCAAAATTGAATGAACCAAGAAGTTGAGGAGACCAACAATCAGATAATAATCCTACTTATTACATGAGGTATAAAAATAACCAGGTCACCACAATTGACATCTTCTTGATGATTACACCACCATCAAGAGAAAATGTTAACAATCACATAATACACCATACCCTCACAAGAATCAGACTAAATATGATCTACATATATCCATGAGGTATATATAGGTTTTTAGATAACATTCACATTATATTCCCACTGGGTTTTACATTAATATTCATTATAATATAAATATAAATTACTTTTTTCATGAAAATAAATAGTTTTCTTTTTAAAACATGATTTTTTTTAATATAAAGATAAATAGTTTAAGAGTAACAGAATATAGGTAAAAACTATGTAAGAACCTTGGGTAAACCCCTAAGAATCTATGTCACATGAGTTATAGGATCCTCTAACCGTCAATGATCATTCACATCCAAAAATCCTCATATGAATGATCCACTAGAGAGGCTGACACCAAATTTCTAGTGGTACCCACAAAATCATCGTCATCTCATTTAGTTAGTTTTGTAGCATATTCTGACTAGGAAGACAAGGTTTTTCCCCTTAAACCTATTCGATCATACATTTCCTTGGTCCACCTTCCAAGGAACCTAGGGTTTCCATGTTCTCTATTCTATTTTAAAACCATTTCAAACCATTCCAATCCCATTTCATTATACCAACCCATCACATGCCATAATAAACAATTTTCAACCATTACTAAAGGGAACAAACCATATCAAGAGTTTCATATAAAAAAACCATTATAGTCCAACCATTTTTACACCAAACCATTTTAAAAAATAATTTAAAATAATGTCAAGCACATTCAACTCAATAAATAGTAGCACAACTAGAACCACCTACCTTTATTATTTTAATCACCACCATCGTGATGAGAAAAAAATGAATAGACCGAATGAGATTCAATATAACAATGAACGCACAACCAACATCTTGATCCAACATTGATAGTTATTATTCAACCCATACTTCCCCAACCCAACCATCAGAGGGATGAAGACCTGTGAAAAAGGGGAGAAGAGACCAAAAAGAAGGACATGAGGGAATTACATATATATTCCTTAAAGATCTATGCTTAAATACACTTTATATTGTATCCCTAAGGGAGAAGATAATAGAGGTATATGAGGTTAGGGATATATGGGTAGAATGGCTGAAGAAAATGGGTGAAAAGCGTTAAAACATGGATGGCGGAAATCCAGAATTTATAATTTTTAAAATATTTGGGTTGGCTGCATAGCTTAAACACATGGTTTTCTGGACCGTGTAGGTGCCTCTATCCTAAGGGCGATGGAGGCTGCATTTCTAGATAGGGTATGGGACATGGTTATGTGCTTAGCCTTCCATGCTTTATAGTTCCACCATCTTGGTTGAATAATTTTCAGAGTGTTATTTCATGGTTTTTACTAACTATTTACCACCCATGCACCACTCTATATGCCTCCAACACCACAATTTTTCTTATAAAACTCCTATTAAATAAATAAGAAAAAAATAAAGCAAAAAATAAATGAAAAATACCTAAAAATCCCTGAGCTGTGAAATTTTTTCCCGCATCAAAGTATGCGATCACATACTATACAAAGATAATAACCTCAATCCAGTAGAATATCACACATGTTTTCATATAGTAACTATCAATGACACCTAAAACATGTGGTATATATATAAGGGGGTTATTCCTTAAGACCTCATCTACTTGAGATCACTATGTTTGAACATCATGAGAAGCCTTCTCAATGTTTATAATCCCTCAGTACCTAATGGTCAATTATCATCTATGTACAGTCAATATGATGTTTCAAGACCCTACAAAATATGTTTAAGATTAATTTAATAGTATCTTGAGGTTCTCATTATAGTATAGTAATTGATATAACTATTTGATAAAATAAATATCTACCGTGATTAATACGTGAATAGTGGATTATGAAATATCAACACTATTATGATAAGTATACATCATGCATAACTCATTGTATACATGATTTGGTAATAAAAAATTTCTATTTAAGTTGTGTATAGGGGACCAACTATTATAACAATCCTAATTTTACTAGAAAAAACATGATTACTAACCTTATTATCTCTTACATGAAAAAATCATGCTTCTACTGAGATATGGATTTATTCATTTGGATCTCCACATATCCACTCTGTGGATATTCTGTTATCTGAAACTTTTCCTACTTTATATGATTCCTAAAGAGTTGATATCCTTATGCATATTCATTTTGTCTACTTTCTAAACTTGAAAACTTGAAGAGTACTAGTAATAGGATTATCATAATTTATATTATTATAAAAAGCTACAGACTTGGTGTGATTCCATGATCTAGAACAAATCATTTCATATTATAAACTACTTCTTTAGCTGCATTATAAGTCATAATTCACATAGTATTTATAGTTATGGATACCACTATCTTGGTTGAGCTTATATTTCTCATTAAATTATACAAAATGTGAAATTAGATCATATTGATCAAAAGGAATAGTAGTTTGTTTCCCCTTCTACTAGTTCCCCTTTATCTCCACATTTCAATTTCATATCCTATAAACACTTTTAAGTACAAGTTTATAGTTCTGACCACTTATGATGAAGTTCTTCTTGATATGATAGATATTTTAAATATCATGAAGTATATGTTAGAAATATCATATATTGTACCTAACAAGAAACCTGTGATTGATGCATTTTAGAAGTGTATGAAAGTATACTAACCACAAAAATATCATCTTTTGTATAATACATGTCTTCATGTAGCAATTTATTCCATGTGACATTAGTAACAATTCTCTCTTGAATAGTTCCAACTTATATTTTTCAACACATTTTAAATATATATACTTTGACTTAGTCTAAGAAAGATATAAGATATATATTAGTAGATCTCATTCCCTAGAACATTGGTTACTACATTATGTTAATATTTAGTGAGTTACTTTTATTCTGGTCATAACTTCTTATAAGACCAATAATTTATTTCCTTATATTATCAAAAATATTTTACATGGAAAACTATATTTCTCCCACTAAACACTTATAGTCTTTTGGGAAAAATTCATTACAAATAATATTCTATAATAATGTTTATTTGTTCAATCCCAATCTAGATTTCAATAAATTAAATCCTTAATTGGAATTATATGGTGTCACAAAAAATCCTTAGTTGCATCTTATAGATACATTCCATTAATGGTGGTCTTGATATAAATGTTTTAATAAGATGGTAATAAAAATATGTTATTAAAAGTAAATTTCTAATGGATTTTGGCATAATGACATTGTATTTCCAATCGAGCCTAATTGGTACCACTATTGTAACACCCATGTATTGTCTCACATGAATACCCACAACATCATTGAAACGAATAAAAAAATTTACTTTAAAATAGGAATTTCCATATTCATCCTTAATTGGACTTTAAAATATTATCATATCTCTATTTTCTGATTACTCATAGGATTTATTATTCTCAATGAATAATGTTTCACTAGCCACAATGAATGTAAAACCATTACCATGGTCTTAATATTCCTACATAGTGTGTGTCTATGTAACATTCATTTACCACAAGGTCATGTGGCACATACTCCTATGATAACCTCATTTGTATCTATGCCATCGACTAAATCAATGTTACTATTTCTCCCACTATCTTAAATAGAAATGTTCACCCATTATCAAAATACATTCTATCACTTGAACATAACATTTCTATACTATTGGTTTCTGTAATATCTTTATAATCCTTTATGATATTTACTTTATGTGTACATTTTTTTCTTGATGAAATTTTGTTTATATAAATAACTAAATCTTTCAATCTAGACACATGTTTTTGTGAAATAATGGATTTATGTCACAATAAAACCCATTTGATATCCATTTTTAATTATAGATAGCATATTATTATGGGATTCCATTACTATTTGTTAAGAATGTATTGAGAAATAATGGAATTATTTATAGTGTAAATTAGTCTCAATATTAATGCTCCTTTTACATTCACCATGACTCAAATGTGTATATGGAAACTTCAATTTATGAATTACTCCACACTATTTTTTAATGATCAATGCTTTCATGTTAGACTCATCATAAATCCACTTACTAACACCATAAATTTGAGGTGTATAAGGAAATTAATTTTTAGAAATTTATCCATGATACATTTTAATAATAGATTAATTCTTAGTGAGTATATTCTTCAAAACATGAGCCCAAAGAAACTCATATCCTCTAATGATGAATATGAATATTTATATAAGGAACCATCCTTAAACCTTACTTAATATTGAATTAAATGAATAATTCACATTGAGGATCTTTTCAGGTTTAGAGTTTTAGAGAATTAGGACATAACTATTACATCTCAAAAGATTACAAAGTAGACACTTCTACTAAGTTTCCATAGAATAAAAACTCTTAAAAAGATACATGTCTAGTTCCATGTTTTATAAAGCATGACTTTCCCTTGATCTTATACTTGAACCTATTCCACATTAAGTCCTATGAAAAACATTTCAAAAAACTTGGGGTGAGCATAAAAAGCTCAGTAAGGGATACACAAAGAATGAAAACTGTTAGTTTATCAAAACAACAAGTAAACCATGTATACTTTATCAAAGTAATACTTTTCACCTTTATGAAGTAGTAAAAACTCTTCACTGAATAAAAGATCATTTCTTACCCTTTTGTAACCAAAATATTACCATAAAACCCATATAAATATCACATAACATATAAAGGTAACTTGGGACATAAACATACTTAAATGGAATAACCATACGGTCGACATCCACACATATCACTTAATGGAATAGCCATATGGCCGAATTCCATACCCAATGCATTGGAGGTTATAACGTAACCACCCGTCCTGGTATTCACGGCACCACCCGTCATATGGTTTATCACATAACCACCCGTCAAATGTCCAAGTACCATTATAAAATCATAAGACAGAAAACAAATATAATGGAAAGAAATCATTTCCACACTTTGATCACAATATATCACATAAATATATTGAACTAACAAATCCATTATAAAAACCATTTTCAATACCAAAATACATAAAAGAGTATATGGTATTTATTTCAATTTTTTTAAAAACATTATGGCTTGTTGAGGAAGCCAAAGACCAAATAATACTCGTGGCGGCGGAAAAGGTCGTTGTCACCGTGTACGTTAAAAGAAACATTCCTTTTTGTCATTTAGTAAAACGCTTCATAGAAAAAGATTCCTTTTTGTATAAAAGTAAAAGTCAAAGGGGTTTATACACCGTATAAAAGATAGTTGTGTATAAACCAAAATATTCCTCAATGAAAGGAGATTGAGACGAAGTCCCTTACCCCGGGCCCGACTTGACTCGATCATTCTTTAACGTCCTGAATAATAAACTTTAGTTAATTTCTACTTGCTTAATAACCTTTTTCAAGTTAATTATTACTTTTATATCACTTATTACCATGTTATAAACATTATGTAATCATTTAAGTTAATAATATTTGTTTTGTCGATATTTGGTTCTTAAGTCGAAAGTGGACTTCTTACAATTACATGTTGTTCGTGTGGTAAAAGGTTCATTATATCCAGAATGATATTCATGATTTGGATATCATATATATCATATATATCCAGAATATACATGTAATTATAATATTATATAATCATTTATAGGAAAGAAATTAAATGCACCGTTCATGGAGACGGTAAGCCGTACGTACACATGAACGCTACTTTCATTTCTATGTCATATTAATGGAATTAAAACTAAATGAGAGGTATGTATATTTTAATTCCAGAATTATATTCATCATTTAGATGTAACATAAATCATATATAATAACTTTAAATCCATCCTTTATATGTCCCACATATGGCATTAACGAATCAAATCACTTTGAGGGGGCGGTAGTCCGCACTTCCTAAAATGAAGATATCGCGTATACCCATAATGGAAGCCATAAAGGTATGCCATAAATGAAAAATACAGAAGCTTAAGGAAAACATAAACATATTATATATAATATATAAATATAGTGACATCTTAATGTCCACCTATGAAGGTGTTATAAGAATATTGAACGATCATCGTTTCGTGAGGCAGAAATTCGCCATCCACAGAAACAGTATGTTCTTTAACCATTAGATGTAGGTGTGTGTAAGTGTAGCTAGAATGATTCTTATAACAACATCCTATTATATTGAAGATACTGGAGTTGTTACAAAAAAAATGAATAAAAATAATTTAGGGGGTTGGAGAAGCAAAATAAAACAAAAGAACACAAGTGAAGACATTACCTTAAAACCAGGTAACTCTCTTAGATTTGAGCTCAAAGGATTCGTTGGGAAGACTTCTGCCCAAAGTGAGGCTTCTAGGAGTAAGAGAGGTATGTGGAGAGAAAAAAAGTGTAGATCTTGGACGAACCAAAGGCTTGAGAGGTGTGGTTAAGGAGGTAGAGGTGGGGGCCTTTTATAAGAGGAGAGGAAGGGCACTCTTGGAAAGTTATAAAATGTTACTTTATTATAAAATGATTTTCAGATTTTAAAGGTCACTCATTGATATAATTAGAGTATAAGGTGAAAAGGGTTCGAAATATACTCATCAAATAGGTCTTTGACAAGTGTAAGTCTTAGATTTTACATTATCATTTCATTTTATTTAAATCATTCATTAATGAGGTAATCGCTCCATCATCATGATGTCATAAATAATTTAATTTATTTAATGTCTAAAAATTATAAGAAAAATATCATGATGTAGGAAATATTTTTATATTTATAATGAATATTTATAGTAAAAATTATGACTTTTATAACCCCATTTAAAAATTGTTTTAGTAAAACAACTCATGTTTGTGACATTTTTACTTTAAAATTTAATAAAATGATATTAATGTAATTTTCCTTCCAAAGTGGATCCATGGGGTCCCAAATCTGACCCATGGATTGTCTTGGTCGGCCATGACACATACAATAAGGGTAGGACATATGTCTAGGTCATTTCATATCATTAAAACATTATTTTTACCTTAAACTATACTAATTACCTCTAATCGCGATTAAAAACATAAAAGTTACTATTCACCAAAAAATTATTTTAATCCCATTGAACCACATTTTACTTAATAATGACAACCATTTATGTCGGATTTTTTAAATTCAAAACACAAAGGTGGTAAAATTTCATTTAAACAAAAAATCAGTTTTTTAAGTACCACTTAGTGGTTTCACTATTCATCAAAAAATTGAAGTTTTTCAGAAAAATACCAAAAATTCACCCTAAGCTATATTTCATATTCCAAATTCAAAAATGAAGTCTATTTTAAAAAATTCAAAACATATAAGTTGCATTAATTAATTTAATAATTAAATCCCGCTGTCATAGCAAATAGCGTGTTTTTATGAAACAATAAGTATCAAAAGATTGACACTAGTTTAAGTCCGATTTCACAGTGAAATTAATTCCAACGACCAATATCAGATTAAATGGTAAAAATATATTCTAATTTTACTTTAAAACCAATTAAAACGATAATCTAATCATATAAATAAATTAGATTAAAAAGAGGTTTTGAATTAAAATACAACATTTTTCACTATTCATTAAAAAATGAACTTTATTGGAAAAATACCAAAAATTTACACGAAGTAAATTTTGATTTCCCAATTCTAAAAAAGAGTTATATTTGGTCTAATAGAATGTATAAGAGTGACCAAAACTATATTTAATGACAGTTCTCCATCAAAAGGCGATAAGTGAACCTTTAGTGAAAATTAGGGTATAAATGACTAAAATTGAATTCTTTTCGTATTTTAAGCCTTTAAATTTTATTGGATAAATGTAAAAACATTTAAAAAAAACATATATAATCATATTTTAGTTATTTCTATCCATTACCGCCAATACAACGACTATGTGTTAACTACCATTTAAAATAATATTATTTTATTACTAGTGTGCAACGTAAGATTTCAATGAAACTCTTTGTTGCATATCAGGTACGCTATCGAACATAGCAACCCCTTTAAAGTAAAATTAATATTTAATTAATAAATATTAATAAATATGAAAATGATTTATTCTTTATTTACCTGGGATGTTACATCCTTCCCCTCTTTTGGGAATTGCGTCCTCGCAATTTTATTCACTTATCAAAATAAGTGGGGGTATTTATCTCTCATAGCATTTTCAGATTCCCACGTTGCCTCTTAAACCATATGGGTTTTCTACAAAACCTTTACCTGGTGAATTACCTTATTTCGCAACACTTTCTCTCTTCGGTCAAGAATCTGGACTGGTTGTTCTTCATAAGAGAGATTCTCTTCCAACTGAACTACCTCTGGGCTCAAAACATGAGATGGATCTGGCATATACTTTCTCAACATCGAAACATGAAAAAAATTGTGTACCTGAGATAAACTCGGAGGTAAAGCCACTCGGTAAGCAACCGATCCAACTTTCTCTAGAATTTCATATGGTCCAATGAACCTTGGACTCAGCTTTCCTTTCTTTCCAAATCACATCACACTTTTCCATGGTAAGACTTTGAGAAAAACATAATCACCTACCACAAAAGATAGATCCTTCCTTCGGTTATCCGCATAACTTTTCTGTCTGCTCTGAGCTGTTCTCATGTGTTTCTGAATCAACTGAACTTTTTCTGCCATCTCTTCTACTAATTCTAGTCCCATCAGCTTCTTTTCACCTAATTGATCCCAAAAAGATGGAGTTCGACACCGCTTCCCATATAATGCCTCAAACGGAGCCATCTGTATACTGGAATGAAAACTGTTATTATAAGAAAACTCAACCAAAGAAAGATGTTGGTCCCAACTTCCCTTATAATCCACCGAACAAGCACGTTGCATATCCTCCAAAGTCTGAATTATTCGTTCTGACTTCCCATCTGATTGAGGATGAAAAGATGTACTAAAATTTAATTCAGTACCCAACGATTTCTGAAGGCCTTTCCAAAAGTTAGAAGTAAACCTGGGATCACGATTAGATACAATGGAGAGGGGAACTCCATAAAACCTGACTATCTCTTTAAGATAGAATCGAGAAATTTGATCTAGATAGAATGTATCTCGAATAGAAAGGAAATGAGCAGATTTAGTCAAGCGATCAACAATAACCCAGATTTCATTATTACCTCGAGATGTCCTCGGTAATCCCACAACAAAGTCCATGGATATGTTTTACCATTTCCACTCTGGCAGTGGTAAAGGCTGCAGCATCCCTTTCGGTAACTGCCTCTATGCTTTAACCTGCTGACAAGTCAAACAGTTCACAGTAAAATCAGCAATATCCCTTTTCATTCCATCCCACCAGTAATACTCTCGCAGATATCTGTACATCTTAGTATTGCTAGGATGAACTGAAAACGGAGAACTATGAGCTTCACATAACAACTCTCTCTTCAACTGTGAATCACAAGGCACAAACAATATCTTCCCAAATCTCAAAACACAATCATTATCAATGTTGAATTCAGGAAACTTACCCTTCTGAACCAGCTCTACCTTTTTCTACAAATCACTGTCTTGCTTCTATGCTTGCTTAATTCTGTCTAATAGAGAAGATTTCACTGATACCTGAAACAAAAAAGAAGAACTTCCTACACCAACAACTTCAATGCCGAAGTTCATCAAATCAAAAACAAAAGGATCTCGTTCCAAACTTAGCATGGTTAATGAAGCATTAATTTTTTGACTCAAAGCATCAGCCACTTTATTTTCTTTTCCCGGATGGTAGTGAATTGTACAATAATAATACTTGATTAATTCCAGCCATATCCTCTGTCTCATGTTCAATTCTTTCTGAGTGAAAATATACTTTAAACTTTTGTGATCAGTATATATTTCACACTTTACTCCATACAAATTATGCCTCCAAATTTTTAAAGCAAAAACAACAACAGCTAATTCCAAATCATGTGTAGGGTAATTTACCTTATGAGTTTTCAACTGGCGTGAAGCATAAGAAATTACCTGATCATTCTACATAAGGACACAACCAAGTCCTTTCAATGAAGCATCACTGTAGATAACAAACTCACCATTCCTAGAAGGAAGTTCCAAAACTGGAGCATTCACCAATCTTCTTTTCAACTCTTGAAAACAATCATCACATTCTTTTGTCCAGATAAAATTAACACCCTTCCGAGTTATCTTAGTCATTGGACTAGATAATCATGAAAAATTTTCAACAAACCTTCGGTAGTAACATGCCAAACAAAGAAAACTATGGACCTCAGTTACATTTGTGGGTCTTGGCCATTCTTCAACAACTTTTGTTTTAGCAGGATGAACAGTTATGCCATCTTTTGAAACAATGTGACCTAGGAAAGAAATTTTTTGTAGCCAAAACTAACACTTTCTGAACTTTCCATACAGTTTCTTTTCTTTTAAGGTTTGCAAGATAACCCTTAAATGACTTTCATGCTCCTATTTACTTTTAGAAAACACCAAAATATCATCAATGAAAACAACCAAAAACTTATCCAAGAACTCATGGAAAATTCTATTCATAAGGTCCATGAATACAACAGGTGCATTGGTTAACCCAAAAGGCATAACTAAAAATTCATAATGGCTATATCTAGTACGGAACGCAGTCTTCGGAACATCTGCTTCTTTTACTTTCAACTGATGGTACCCCGACCTCAAGTCAATCTTCGAAAAATACTAAGCTCCCTGGAGTTGATCAAACAAATCATCGATATGAGGCAAAGGATACTTGTTATTAACTGTAATATTATTCAAAGCTCTATAATCAATGCAAAGTCTCATTGAACCATCTTTCTTTTTAACAAACAAGATAGGAGCACCCCATGGTGATGTGCTAGGTCGAATGAAACCTTTATCTAATAACTCCTGCAATTGTTTATTTAACACTAAAAGTTCAACTTGAGCCATTCAATAAGGGTGTTTTGACATTGGACTAGAATCAGGAACTATGTCAACAGTAAATTCAACTTCCCGATCATGAATAATACTAGGAAACTCATCAGGAAAAACATCAAGATACTCATTTACCACTGACACATCATTAATCTGAACAGTTACCTTGTTTTCAACGATATGTGCAAGATAACATTCATTTTCATCTTTTACTAGTTTCTCAACTTCCTGATATGTTATCAAAATCAAAGGTTCATTCTTGTACACAAACTGAAAATCTTTCTGAAAAGAAACCATTTTAGCTCTGTAGTCAATCTTAGCATGATAAACAGAAAGCCAATCCATGCCCAAAATAACATCAAACTCTACTAGAGGGAAAACAATAAGGTTTGTTGGTAGATTCTTTCCACACACAAGGATTGAAAGGTTCTTATAATTCCTTTTTGTCTCAACATCCCCTCCGGGTGTTTTTACAATAAGTTCAGGATTCATATCTTGAGATGGAATTTACAATTTACTAGAAAACTTATCAGAAATGAAAGAATGTGTAGAACCTGAATCAAACAACACATTGGCATAATCTGAACAAACAAACAGTGTACCTGATACTACTTCATTCGATGGCCCAACATCTGCTGAAGTAGTTGCAAAGGATTTCACCACCCCTTTCTGCTTGTAGTCTGGATGCTTTCCCTCAGTTTATTTCTTCATTAGACACTCATTTGCATAATGAACCATTTCATTACACTTAAAACATCTTACCGATGGCTTTTCATTGCTCGCTTGATCATCTTCCTTACAGTTACGAGCAATATGACCCAACTTACCACACCGAAAGCGCTTTCCAGACTTGGATAAAAATTCTCTAGGATGCATTTTACCACACTTCTCACAGGATGGATATTTGGTTTTCTTACCTCCTTGCTTCTTTGATGAATTCTTCCCTTTTTCCTGCCAACTGGACCTCTTATTCTATTGTTTGTCAAAGATCACCTGATCATCGGCAAACTCCATTTCCACCTTCTCCGCACATCGAACAAGTTTTTCATAACTTTTGAACTCACGAGAAGCTAAAGCCCTTCGATAACTTGGATTTAACCCTGAGTAAAAATGGTTTATTTTACTATAAAGATCTCGTATGAAGTTTGGAGCATACCTTGCCAGTCGAGTGAACTTTGGTTCATAATCAGCCACTGAATCATCCTCCTACCTCAATTCTAGGAATTGTTTTTCCATCCTAAGACAAACCACCTTAGGAAAATATTTCTCAAGAAACATACCTTTGAATTCGTCCCAGTGAAGATCATCAATCTCATCACTATCCCTGATATTTTTCACCATCGACCACCACTGATTAGCTTCACCTTCAAAAAGGTAAACAATAAGACTAACCTTTTGATGTTCTAAACACCCCATGACATCAAAAATCTTCTCCAGTGCTTTAATACAGCCTTCAGCTTGCACGGGGTCAGATGATCCTCTGAATGATGGGGGATTTTTCCTCATGAAATGTTCCACCACTGACATGTTCCTCTGCGGTTGATCAGGCTGATCTCGTGCATGGATACCACCACCATTTATAGCCTGATTCAACTGTGCCATCAATGCAACAAACTGTTCAGTTACAATTCCGACCATCTCAGGTTACTGATTTGGAAGGTTTTCTTCCTCCTGATGTCATCCCAACATAGCTGCCTTGTTTCCTCTCTGGAAAACCATTCTGAACACAGAAATATCTTAGGTGAAGCAACATGGTAATATTTAAATGCTATATCATTTCAATCATACCATAAATTAATTCATAATTTAACAATTTTCTAACTCCTATAGTTCTCTAAACATCCCTTTGATACCAACTATAAGGCCCCAGCCTTAAACCTTACTTAATATTGAATTAAATGAATAATTGACATTGAGGATCTTTTCAGGTTTAGAGTTTTAGATAATTAGGACATAACTATTACATCTCAAAAGATTACAAAGTAGACACTTCAACTAAGTTTCCATAGAATAAACACTCTTAAAAAGAAACATGTCTAGTTCCATGTTTTATAAAGCATGACTTTCCCTTGATCCGATCCTTGACCCTATTCCCCATTAAGTCCTGTGAAAAACATTTCAAAAAACTTGGGGTGAGCATAAAAATCTCAGTAAGGGATACACAAAGAATGAAAACTGTTAGTTTATCAAAACAACAAGTAAACCATGTATAATTTATCAAAGTAATACTTTTCACCTTTATTAAGTAGTAAAAACTCTTCACTAAATAAAAGATAATTTCTTACCCTTTTGTAACCAAAATATTACCATAAAACCCATATAAAGATCACATAACATATAAAGGTAACTTGGGACATAAACATACTTAAATGGAATAACCATACGGTCGACTTACACACATATCACTTAATGGAATAGCCATATGGTTGACTTCCATACCCAATGCATTGGAGGTTATAACGTCACCACTCGTCCTGGTATTCACGGCACCACCGGTCATATGGTTTATCACATAACCACCCGTCAAATGTCCAAGTACCATTATAAAATCATAAGACATAAAACAAATATAATGGAAAGAAAACTTTTCCACACTTTGATCACAATATATCACATAAATATATTGACATTACAAATCCATTATAAAAACAATTTTCAATACCAAAATACATAAAAGAGTATATGGTTTTTATTTCATTTTTTTAAAACATTATGGCTTGTTGAGGAATCCAAAGACCAAATAATACTCGTGACGGCGGAAATGGCCGTTGTCACCGCGTACGTTAAAAGAAACATTCCTTTTTGTAGTTTAGTAAAATGCTTCGTAGAAAAAGATTCCTTTTGTATAAAAGTAAAAGTAAAAGGGGTTTATACACCGTATAAAAGATATTTGTGTATAAAAAGAAATATTCCTCAATTAAAGGAGATTGAGACGAAGTCCCTTACCTCGAGTCTGACTTGACTCGACCATTCTTTAACGTCCTGAATAATAAACTTGATTTAATTTCTACATGCTTAAGAACCTTTTTCAAGTTAATTATTACTTTTATGTCACTTATTACCATGTTATAAACATTATTTAATCATTTAAGTTAATAATGTTTATTTTGTTGATATTTGGTTCTTAAGTCGAAAGTGGACTTCTTACAATTACATGTTGTTCGTGTGGTCAAAGGTTCATTATATACAGAATGATATTCATGATTTTGATATCATATATATAATATATATCCAGCATATACATGTAATTATAATATTACATAATCATTTATAGGTAAGAAATTAAATGCACCGTTCATGGAGACGGTAAGCCGTACGTACGCATGAACACTACTTTCATTTCTATGTCATATTAATGGAATTAAAACTAAATGAGAGGTATGTATATTTTAGTTCCATAATTATATTAATCATTTAGATGTAACATAAATCATATATAATAACTTTAAATCCATCCTTTATACGTCCCACATATGGCATTAACGAATCAAATAACTTTGAGGGGGCGGTAGTCCGCACTTCCTAAAATTAAGATATCACGTATACCCATAATGGAAGCCATAAAGGTATGCCATAAATGAAAAATACAGAAGCTTAAGGAAAACATAAACATATTATATTTCATATATAAATATAGTGACATCTTAATGGACACCTTTTAAGGTGTTAGAAGAATATTGAACAATCATCGTTTCGTGAGGCATAAATTCACCATCCACAGAAACAGTATTTTCTTTAACCATTAGATGTAGGTGTGTGTAAGTGTAGCTCGAATTATTATTATAAAAACATACTAGTATATTGAAGATACTGGATTTGTTACAAAATAAATGAATAAAAAGAGTTTAGGTGGTTGGAGAAGCAAAATAAAACAAAAGAACACAAGTGAAGACATTACCTTAAAATCGGGTAACTCTCTTAGATTTGAGATCAAAGGCTTCCTTGGGAAGACTTATGCCCAAAGTGAGACTTCTAGGAGTAAGAGAGGGATGTGGAGAGACAAAAAGAGCAGATATTGGCCGAACCAAAGGCTTGAGAGGTGTGGTTAAGGAGGTATAGGTGGGGGCCTTTTATAAGAGGAGAGGAGGGGCACTCTTGGAATGTTATAAAAGGTTACTTTATTATAAAATGATTTTCGGATTTTAAAGGTACCTAATTGATATAATTATAGGATAAGGTGATAAGGGTTCTAAATATACTCATCCAATATGTCTTTTACAAGTGTAAGTCTTAGATTTTACATTATCTTGTCATTTTATTTAAATCGTTCATTAATGAGGTAATCGCTCCATCATCATGATGTCATAAATAATTTAATTTATTTAATGTCTAAAAATTATAAAAAAAATATCATGATGTATTAAATCTTTTTATATTTCTAATTAATATTTATAGTAAAAAATATGACTTTTATAACCTCATTTAAAAATTGTTTTAGTAAAACAACTCATGTTTGTGACATTTTTACTTTAACATTAAATAAAAAGATATTAATGTCATTTTCCTTCCAAAGTGGCTCCATGGGGTCCCCATGTTGACCCATGGATTGTATTGGTCGTCCATGACACATCCAATAAGGGTAGGACATGTTTCTAGGTCATTTCATATCATTAAAACATTATTTTTACCTTAAACTACACTAATTACCTCTAATCACGATTAAAAACTTAAAAGTTACTGTTCACCAAAAAATTATTTTAATCCCATTTAACCAAATTTTTATTCCTAATGAAAACCATGTATTTTGGATTTTTGAAATTCAAAACACAAAGGTGGTAAAATTTCATTTAAACGAAAAATCAGTTTTTTAAGTACCACTTAGTGGTTTCACTATTCATCAAAAAATTGATGTTTTTCAGAAAAATACAAAAAATTCACCCTAAGCTATATTTCATATTCCGAATTCAAAAATAAAGCCTATTTTAAAAAATTCAAAACATATAAGTTGCATTAATTAATTTAATAATTAAATCCCGCTGTCAGAGCAAATAGCATGTTTTTATGAAACAATAAGTATCAAAAGATTGACACTAGTTTAAGTCCGATTTCAAAGTGAAATTAATTCCAACGACCACTATTGGATTAAATGGTAAAAATATATTCTAATTTCACTTTAAAACCAATTCAAATGATAATCTAATCATAGAAATAAATTAGATTAAAAAGAGGTTTTGAATTAAAATACAACATTTTTCACTATTCATTAAAAAATGAACTTTATCGGAAAAATACCAAAAATTTACACAAAGTAAATTTTGATGTCCAGATTCTAAAAAAGAGTTATATTTTGTCCAATAGAATGTATAAGAGTGACCAAAACAATATTTAATGACGGTTCTCCATCAAAAGGTGATAAGTGAACCTTTAGTGAAAATTAGGGTATAAATGCCTAAAATTGAATTCTTTTTATATTTTAAGCCTTTATCTTTTATTGGATAAATGTAAAAACATTTAAAAAAAATATATAATCATATTTTAGTTATTTATATCCATTCCCGCCAATACAACGGCTATGTGTTAACTACCATTTAAAATAATTTTATTTTATTACTAGTGTGAAATGTAAGATTTCAATGAAACTCTTTGTTGCGTATCAGGTACACTATAGAACATAGCAACCCCTTTAAAGTAAAATTAATATTTAATTCGTAAATATTAATAAATATGAAAATGCTTTATTCTTTATTTACCTGGGATGTTACAATTTACATTGATTATCATTTTAATAACATCATAAAAATGATGTGTATAAGGAAACGTGTGTTTTAGGAATTACTCCTTACTACCTTTTATTGATCAATGTTTTCATCTAAGAAATATAGTCAACCCCCCTTAACAAAATCATAGCATTGATGTGTATATGGAAATTCACTTTTAGTAATTACTCCATGATATATTATAATGGTTGATGGTCTATTGGGGAAGATATTCTTTGACATAGAGGCCTTATGAAACTCATATATTATAACCACTCATATTCTAACATCACTTTTACATTACATAAAAATATTAATGGAATATTAGGAAGAATATTTACCAATCGCTTCTCTATGTAATTGTTCAAACACTCTACCTGACATAATTATTATCATTTTGTTGCCAACCTTTATTTATAATGGTATCTTTTTCTGAAGCTAAACAATTAAATTTATTGATAATAACTATGTTCTTTAGATCCATAGAGTCTAAAAACATACTAGGTTTGTCCTTGTAAAGTGAATAACTTTTCAAGACAAAGTATTATCTTTTCATTATTGGATATAAGAGAGTCTTGCATTTTATATTCATCAGTTATTTACAGTGATTTATGTATTAATAAACTATTAGTTGAGTATTCAACACCTAAAAAACATTCATTCCAAACATGTAATAATTTAACCTTATGTGTAATAGACACGTGAGACAAATGTTTTGATAATACCTAACAATTTTTCAACTTGAATCTTTAATATTGGAAATTATAAGTTGTTTACATCTCACCATAGACATAGGAATCACCCTTTGTAAACCGCTTGGAGAATTCATCTTAATTCTTATAACATATTCCATACTTACTTGGTTACTATATTTGGATAAAAATTCATTAAACACATTCAACATCTAACACCAAATATGTACAACAGTTACATTATATATAATGATGAACAAACAGTAAGTGGAATCCACAATTTTCTTATAATTCAATTTGATTCATTTTACCTTCTATAGACCAATCTCACAACATGTGAAGAAAATACCATATTTTACGAGGGATATACATCTTTTCTTTGAAAAAAATTATAAATTTTCCTTTACAATCACACTATCCATTTAATGTTTCACCTTTTTTTCATCTTTTCCACCATAATAATTGAAGATTAATATTTCTTTATATTCTTATTTTATTAGAAAACCTTACCCAAAAGGAAAAGAAGCATTTTTCTCATTTTTTAATTTATTTTTCAATCCTAAATGAACCTAAAAAAATTGGGTGATAAAGATATATTAATTTGTTTTTTAAAAATCCATGATAAATATTTCATTTTATACATGTATAGTGTAATCACCATCTCATTAGTTTATTTCTTTACTTTATTCATGTAAACTTATCAGAGATGAGACAATTGAATCCATCCATGTCAGGTGTTGCTTCCAAAACTCATTAGACATTGGTGATATCATTAAAAATCAGTAATCAAATGCATCAATCATTTGTCTCTTGTAAACATCATTTTCACTATTTCTTCCTAAGGTGGTTCAACAGGTAGTGGGGAAATCGACACGTAAAATTTTTATTTATATTGTAGTACATTGTGCAAGTGCCTACACTACACATGGAAATTCAACCTAGTTAGGACCTGTACTTTTTCCATTTTAGATCATTTTGAACTTGTGGTATTATTAGCTATTAATAAATAAATAATACTAAAGTAGAGTAGTACTTTTATCTAGATTACCTACTATTTATAAATTATATATTTCATTATATTAAATGTATCATGTTATTTTATCCAATTTTAGTATCCCTCAACTAATATATTTAGAATACATTGTCTCTTGACTTTTGTAGTAGAAAGGGTCCTCAAAACCTATCCTCATAGTTCATGATATGGATATAAAACTACTTAGAGAGTCCTAAGGTATAATTTCCCCTATCTAAATTCATTAAATCAAGACTCCTTGATCTATAGATTGGACTCCCACCTCCTTCAAGGGATAACCATTTATTTACTAACACTTGCCTATAATGATGCAAAGATCTAGGCATGATTATTTCTTTGTTTCAAAATTTAGTGATGTCAACTCAACGCTCTCATAATAACTCCCCGTTAGTAGGATCCACCCTGAAATAGGGATGATTATCACCTCATATAATTGATTTTGTTCAGAATTATGCGATGAATGTAATTATGACTTAATATTTCATTGATTTTTTTATCAGAAAATGTAATCTATTTATATTAACACTTTCTTGTTCTAGGGAACCACACTGACATTTTTTAAATAAAATAAATAGAGAAACATTCATTGTCATGGTTTATCTCATCTATACTTGTTTTCTTTTTTATTTTATGTTTTCTTCTATAAAACTACACATAGATAATATAATAAATGATTAGTAAATAAAATTAATTGACAAGTTCATGAGTTGATACTAATGGGTGATCCATTGTGTTAATAGTGGATCAACATAGACACTAGGGTAACACCTAGTGTCACTACTCATGCGGCTCGAGTTACAGTGCTCACCCATCCAATGTGTCAATATCTTATCTAATACATCACTAAATCTCATTATTAACTATATCACTGTTTGACGTCATCATTATACAACAATTAATTCATATAGGAAAGGAGATATCAAGAATTAAAAATACAAATAAATAATATTTATCTTGGTATTTATACCCTTATACAATTAATGACTGAAAATATAATACATAGATCATCATCAATTAAATGATTTTAAAAATCAACCATTTCAATAATTAAATAAATAAATAATCAAATATGAGACAAAAATTGGTCACTCTAAGGATAATTATCATTAAATACTCATTAAACTCGCCTATATAATTTACATTTTTAATAAATTCATCTTGAGGGTTTTCTATGAATCAAAGATTATTTAATATAATTCTAATTCATCGAATATTTGTTATGCAGTCACATAAAATATTTATTTAAATTCCAAATATTTTAAAAATATTTTCATAATTTTCTATAATTATTTTGGATCCTGGGTATTTTAAACCCACATAGAGTGGTTTTAGATCACGATAAAATACCCAGAAGGGCGGGACAGGTCAGAGAGAACCTGTTCCAGCCTTCCTCAGGTTGGGCTAACATAGTAGGTGTTTGGGTCTGAGGCGCATGCACAACTACATGACTTGCATGTGGGAATATGGTAAAGTTCCCCACAAGTAAGCCTCATGAAAAAAATAAAAAAATATGTAATTTAATTTAATTTAATTTTTTTATACAACTATATGCGCTTTCCTACCCCTAAATGGGGTTCTTCATAGGTGATGTCCCCTTTTATAATTCCATACATGGGTTCCACTTTGACCCCAGATTCACTTTTTTAAAAACATTCCAAATACCCATTCATGGCTTGAGAAAAAATGAGTGTCATGGATACTCCCCCAACCTATGCTAATATATATATATATATATAATATTGATATATAGAGTTCCCTCATATATAACACACACAAAGACACACATATATAAGATATAAATATATGTAATAGTATAAATATATATGGATATATATATATATACATGAGTTACTCATATATATATAAAGATTATATATATATATATATAATACCTTACATATATACATGAGTGTATGTGTGTGTTCATAGTTTTATGCTCGTATAATTATTATTTTGATCATCGGATGACCATAACATGGTCATCTCATCTCATATTGATGTGTCATTATTGGTAGCATGACCGTGATGATGCCATCATCAAGAATAAATGAATATTTTTTTTTAATTTTAATTAATTAACTACACACTTTCCTCTGATACCAATTGAAGGAACATTAGGCTATTGTATAAGTGTTAAAAATGGTATTTTAAAATTTTCATGGTCATATTTCTATCAAAACATCAAATATTGTATATCCCATCTCGAAGACATCCATATATCATGTTAAATTTAATCAATAATGAATAATTAAGTACAAAAAATTAAATCGAAATCATACCTCATCCAATTTCAATCAAATACAAAATTATCTTGTTTTTTCTGATCTTTTCTCAATGGTACCAAACCCATAAACTTCTGAATCATCCTCATGCATTCCCAAATCTTGACTGATTGTCAACCTATGAAATCTGGGTGATGACATAGTGATTCAGAGGATATTTTACTTTTTATCAACCATAAGAGAACAAGATAATTATCCTTGAACTTGTATTGAGAAATATTTTATTTTCCATTCGCTTTCTCTCTCAAGGAATTTTGATAGAGGAGGAGATGGGAGATAATTTCAGAAAAAACACTCTAGGCCTTATTTTGGGTGTTTCAATGTATGTTATACTTGTGTTATAACTTCCTTATGTTTTGTTAAGATCTATATGGAATTTAACCCTTTAAACGTACCAAAAATTGACACAAATAACACTTAAACTTATCGTAAATGTCACAAATATTTTATCACATGATTGTAAAACATAATTTTGGGAAAAAAAATCCCTCAATGAGTCCACTTGGTGTTTTTGGGTGTGATTTTTTTTGTTGAGAATCCCAGATGACTGAAAATTAGTATGGTTTGGTTTTTGGAAAAGGAATTTTTTCCATAGAATATAGTTCATGGACTATGATTCACAGTTCATGAACCATAAAGGAGGTGTGATGAACGGTGTGGAAAAATAAGAAAAGGCAATATTTCTACATAGTAGCACTATGCGGATAGTGAAGTGCGTTATGTAGAATGTGAACTAGAATTAGTTCATGGTATTCTTGGAGTCCATGGATGGATTTAATAATGAGGGATGGATTAATTATTTTATAAATAAGGTGGGGATCAATGGAGCCGAAGAGGGTTTTGTTCACATAAGAGATCAGCCTCGACCGAGGATCAGAGCACTATGTGGGCTGCATAGCATAGTTCGCAGTACAGACTATACCATATCGATATTTTGGGGGAAAAATTTGTGGGATTTTCAGATTTGATTTCCTATATAAGGAATCTGAATACGATGATTTGGTAAAGAAAACATTATAGATAATATTATCACTGTGTGGATAATTCAGTGAAGTACAAAATAGATCATAAGGAATTCCATGATGGATAAGAGTTTGCGAGGAAGAATTCCACTAAGGGTGAAGTAGTTTGAGGGAACAATTTGTGAATTTGTTTTATGGTGCTCTATATATCACAAGGAAAAATGTTACATATAAGAAGTGGTTGATATAATGAGTGATTGTATACTAAAGTGGATGTAGTCTATGGAGGAAGAGGTGGTCCGTGAAGCACTCGTGCCATGCAATGCAATGTAGTTCGTGGAGAAAGAAAGGTTTTTCACAGAGGATTAAATTAATAATCAAAAGGCACTAATATAGTTTTTGAATTCAATTTCAAAAAATTAATAGTTCATAGAATAATGGATTTCATCTATGGGTGAAAATGGGACTTCAATATAGAATATACCAAAAGTTAAGAATGCATGTATTCATGGAAATAAAGAGACCTACATGACTATAAACTATGAGTGGATTCCTTTAATTAGTAGTGAGAAAAGGAATAGGAAGACAACTATCCTTTTCATTAATTGTGATATAGTGAAAGAAACTTAGGGAGTGACCCCGTAGAAAGTAGTTATCCCGACCATAATCATTATAAATGAAGTGAGACTGGGCATTAAAGTGATCTAGCATGAACCTTTTAATTTGGTGGTGAGCCTTATTGGATTTGGTAAATCAGAATATCACCATTCTATTCTCTTTGGAAGTAGGATAGTGAGGGTTTACAATGTAAAAATTTAGTTTTCTCATGCATGATTTAAATTCTGTTCATAAATTTCTATGGGAAGGAGAGATAATTTTTTTGTTTAATAATGAAAAAATATTTGAAGGGGAAGTTGGTTTAATATTTCATACCCTATGTCACCCTTCCCTCTATGGGTATTTAACCTAATTAGGATAAAAATTGGTATTAGAGCCTAAAGGTTGAAATTTAGTGGTTCTCTTTGATTATATGGAATGATGGTTTTCAATCATAAAGGAATTCCTATTTTTGATGGGAACAAATTTAAATTATGGAATCATCGAATGAATCACTACTTCTGATCCATATATGTGGATGTATTTGTTGTAGCTATGCATGGAATACCAGCTAATATAAATAGTGTTTCTTTATCAGAATCTCACCATTTAATATGGTTCTGAATATGAATAGATGGATGAGGTGATGTAATTCTAATCCTCAAATATCTAAAGAGGAAAAGTAATGTTCATTTGTAAACTCTATTTTGAATTCTTTTGAGGTGGAATGGTTGAACATATAACTATAAGGTGCCCCCGAAAATTTTCAAGAAGGTGAAGAGGATGAATTTATGATTCCCATGAATAAATATTGAGGCTACATAAAAGGAAAATAAAATATGAAATATTTCATTAGAAAGAAGAGTATTCTTTCAAAAGAAGATGACAGTTCAGGAGAATATTAAGTATGTGAGTTAGATTATTGCAAGGATCCTAATGTAGATTATATAGTGGTATTTATAAGAAATTCCCAATCAAGGGACAAATGCGATAATGTGGAAGGATAATTTGAAGGAATATTTGACCTTTAGGTATAATTAAAATATATTCTTGAGAAAATAGATGTTTGGAATGCCAAAATAAAGAAAGGAAACAAAGTGGTTTGTGATGCCACACATTATATGCAGTAGGAGGAAGAAGAGAAGTCTGATCTAAATTAAGAAATTGAAAAATAGAATTTTTTAATGACAGAGATCTTAGAAAAGGTTGTTCAGTGAAAACAAGAGATTGAAAAACAGAAAAGAGAAATTGATAGTTTTAATTACACTAGAAATGATCAAATAAATCATATCAATGTACATGAAGAGGAAGTTTTCCGCATATAAAAAAGTTTTAAGGATTAGGAAAAACTATTAACACTTAGTACTACATTGTGAAATCATATTATTCATGAAACATAGATGTTGATAGTGGAGTAAAGAGGTCCAGTAGGAAAAAATCCATATACATAACCAACTAATAAGGATGATATGATGATCCATCAAAAATGAAAATATGTGATGAATAATTTAAGACCACAAGCACCTAATCAAAAATTTACAATTTAATTGGGTATGTATTAGAGTTAGAATATTCATAGATCCCTAGGGAAAACTATGAGTTCAGAAGTGAGACATAGGAATGCACCTCGTATTATGTGTTATTACTACAGAAATATGGGACACTCACAAAATGTGTGTTCCATAACCAAGTGATATTGATAGGAACAAGAATAACAAGGTTAGTCAAATAGAGAATAATACTCTATAATATATTCTGAGGGTTATAGTTGTTGGTGTGGAGGATTTGGATACATGGTCGGATACTATACATCAACCATGAATAGGAATGTTCTAAAGTAGAACCTAATTGGTCCCAAGAAGTAATTAAATAAACAATCAAGTGAGATGAAAATGAGAAATCATTTTTTAGTGTTTCAAGAGGAATTTGGACCATCAAACGTCAAGGAAGATAATGATTATCAATCGATACTGGGTATGAAGTCAAAAAAATAGACCAATAATAAAAGAACTGATTATGGAGTGATTAATTTTAAAGCATCAGGTTTTACTAGAATATCAATTATTGATAGGGTATTCTATTCTTATATGATAGGAAATAAGGATCTAGTGACCCAAATTAGGTATGATAAGGAATATATAGTGATATTCAGAAATGATGTAGGAGTCAATATTATTGTCTTAGTAAAAACCATGTTTAGGGTAAAAGAAATGAGATATACATATGTCCTGATTGTTGAAGGACTCACTCACAACTTACCATTCTTCAACCAATTATGTTTTTTTAGGAAATTCCTTAATATTTTCCTTGAATTTATTTCACATCAATGAAAAAGGAAGTGCATTTTTTTGTAGGTAAAATGTATGAAAAGGATTATCTACCATGTGACTAGAGAAGAAGTTATGTGCTTTCTGTACATGGAAGATGAAAAAAAGTAACAATATAAATGTATTGGTCACTTAATCCAAACCACCTAGAATGATCTGGTGAAATATGATGCAACTCAAGACCTCTATATATAATCATGTGATCGTACACATATATGTGATCCCTACCAACAAGGTAAGATCATTCAGAAGAAATATAAGGTAAAAATACAAAAGTTAATCAAGATTGATTGAGTTCGTTCATATTGATGTGTATGGTCCAATTTCATCAAGATTTATTAATGGGAGTAGATATTGTGTTCCCTTCATTGATGATTTTAGCAGAATGGAATGGGGTTCAATCATCACTAAAAAAATTGAGGTGTTCAGTTACATAAAAAAATATTGAATGGAAGGTGATAATATGTTGGATCAAACAATTTGGAAGATCCAAATAGATAATGAAATAGAGTTCAGAAATATCCAAGTTTAGGATAATCTTGAGAAACATGGGATAAGGACCCACATTATTGCATTATGAACTCCACAATATAATGGAGTAGTTCAGAGAATAAATCGAATTAACAAAAACATGGATACTACAATGCTCATTGTGGAAGATATTATAGAGATCGTTTGGAAAGAAGTAGTGATGAAATCATTCTACACATCAAATATATCTTTATTGTTTCCAAAAAAAGATAAGTCTCCATATGATGTATGGTATAGAAAGAAGACATTATTAAAATAATTTTGAGCCTTTGTGAGTATGTGTTTCAATCTCAATAAAGAAAAAAACAAGAAGTTTGAATCCCATGGAGATGAAGTGATATTTAATTGATACTCAACAAAAATAAAATCATATAAATTCTTCAATAAGTGGATGGGAATGATAGTTGATAGAAATGGTGTAAATATAATAGAAAATGATCTGAAGCATCAAAAAATTTACGATCAATATTAGGAGGATAATAATGATTAAATATGGTGAATATGAGATGTTAAAGTTAAATATGATTATTTAAAATAATACATATATAATGATAAGTATGGGAATAAATTAGTATGCATAATAAGACCAGAAAAAATTGACAAACATAATATAATTGATGATCAGACAGGACCAGTGCAGACACGGAGGATAAAAACTATACAAAAATAATTTTTATTATCAAAGGTTGAGCCTAAATGTTTTGAGGATATAGTTATTGACAAAAATTAGGTCTAAGATATGAATGATGAACATGGAATTTTTTTGAGGAATCAGACATGGGGGATTATTTCGATACCAAAATATAAGAATGAAATTGGGACTAAATGGGTCTATCGTAATAAAATGAATGAAGATTGTAAAGTCATTAAAAATTATTAACTTTTGTGAAAAGATTACTCCATGATATATTGAATCAATGTTGATGAAAAATTGTCACCTATTGCAAGGACAGAAACAATCATATTATTCTTCCCCATAAAAATGAAAAGAAAGTTCATTGTTTTCTAGATTGATACAAAGTAATATTTTTTAAATGGTGTTCTCAAAGAATATGTTTATACCAAGAAACACCATAGTTTTCACATTCATGAATATGAGAAAAGAGATTTTCAGTTTAGGATGGCTCTATATGGTATGAAACAAGCACTGAAGGCATAGTACTCAAGGCCCAATCAGTTTTGAAGAAGCTCGATTTTCAGCGTGTTGGAGTCAATTGTAATCTATATGTCAAAAATGAGAGTAATAAATGGATGATGGTTCTAGTATATGTCCATGGAATAATATTTGGTTGATCAAATTAAGTGAATGGAAATCAGTTCAAGAATTTCATGAAAATAAAATTTGAAATGTCAATGATTTCTTAAGTAACATTTTTCCTTGGTCTACAGGTAACACAATGAAATAATGTAACATTCATTTCTCAATCTAAATATGAAAAGGAAATTTTCATAAGCCATGTAATGTATAATTCCAAGGATATGAAGACTTTGGTAGCTACCTGGATGAAAAAAATCTCAGGATGATAAAGGAAAAGTAGTTAATGTCCCATAATTCATGCAGATTATTGGAATCATGTTGTATTTAACAGTGACAAAACCAGATATTATTTTCTCCACATGTCAAGAAGCACGATGACAGAGAAATACCCTAGAATCCCTCTTAATTATAGTTAAATTAATACTTTAGTATATCAAGGGCATGTTGGATTTTGGTTTATTATATAACAAAAAAATCTCAAAAAGATTTAATGGGATATATAAATCTATATTGGTCCATTTCATATGATGATAAAGAATCAACATCAGGTGGTCCACTCAAGCTTGCATGTAGTTATTTTGGTTGAAGAAACATATTTATGAAATAGGGGTTGAAGTGAAGTCTCCAATCAGAATCCATTGTGATAATTCATGTTCTGTAAATCAAATAAAAAACAATTTATCACCCAAGGACAACACAAATTGTAATAAAATATCATTTTATCAAGGAGAAGGTGGAGAAAAAACATATAATTTATTAATACATTCCAATAGAACTATAGGTTGCAGAAATTATGACTAAGGCCTTACACAAAGAATCATTTGAATGACATCAACTAGCTCTGGTTGTTTAGTCGACTCCACGAATATTAAAAAGTCTATATGTGGGACCCCCTCTCCTCGAGGTATGGTCTGTTTTTCACAAATGTGATGATATCTATTATTTTCTCTATTAGAGATCTCAATAGAGTAACCTTCATGTTCATTGAAAAATGATGAGATATATTTTATATTCTATTAGATGTAATGTATTAATCTATATTGGGGGTGAAGATGATAGATGGAGCAGTGATGTAGGGGGATTTTTTAATCTGATGATGCTATAAGTGACTGAAAAAAGGTTATATATCACATCATTTGACGTTTGTGATTAAAGTAGTTGATTGGTTTTGGAGGTTTTGGAATGAATTACTTCATTGATGAACTTTTAATGCGACTCTTGTTTATCATAGTGATCATTGATTATGTGGGATTATAGAATGTGTTTAGTAAATCCTTGATCTCTATCATAATCACATGAAGTGGCTATAGAAAAAATATGGAAGCAGATTTAATGATGTATCAAAATCCAAAGAGTTTTCAACAGATCCAAAGGGGGAGATTATTTTAAAAAAAATTCCTCAATCCATCCTCTTAGTCATTTTGGGTGTGATTATGTTTTTTGAAAAATCCATATGATCATGAATGAATATGGTTGGTGTTAGCTGATGCTGGTGTTCAGGGATACACAATTTCACAGTGTTTGCTAAATTTTTTGTCCTAAAAATCAGAAGTTCAGTTTTTGGAAAATTTATTATTTTATGTAGAACATAGTACACATAACACATAAGAGGTGTGTGGATAACAAATTGGCATTTGGGAAATATACTATTTCCTTATTTCATCACAATGTGGATGATGATGCACATTACATGAACCATGAATAAGAATCAATTCGTGGGAGGCTTAGAGTCTATAGAAGACATACAGTTTGTGGGATGCATGACGTATGTAGAAATAAGGTCTTCATTGAAGGAGTCAAAAGGGAATTTTTCAAGGAATATATTGGTCGCCAAATAGAATGAATACTCTATGCAGACCACATATTAAAGTTAACGATGCAGGCCGCAACACATCGATGTTTTAGGAATGTTGCATTAGAGGGATTTTTGGTTCTCTAGGCCTATATTAGGACCCGTAATTTGATGATAATGTAGAGTGGAAATTAAGGATAATATTATCGATTCTAGGAGAATTTGGAAAATTCCAAAATAATTCATGAGGGAGTTGGCAAAGGAGAAGTGTTTGTGAGGAAGAATTATGTGAATGGTTATGTAGTTCACGGGAATAGTATAAGAATTTGTTTTGTGGGGCTTTGAAGCTAGAAAGGTAAAAGTTTCCATGAAAGAAGAATCGGTCCACTGATGGAGATAATTTCCATAGAAGCAGAGGCAGTCTGCGAAAGAAGAGGTGTCCCACAAATCACTCACGCCACTCCGGGAAGTGCAGTTCACAGATGAAGCAAATTTATTCAGAGAGGATTAATGGAAGATGGAAAAGGCACTAAAATACTTCATGAAATAAATTTCTACAAACTAACAGTTCATGAAAATTTGGATTTCATATACAAGTGAAACATGATTTCCATTGAGCATCTACCTAAAGTTGAGAATTCATGTATTAATGAAAATGAAGAGACCTACATGTCCATAAACTGTGAGTGGATCCCTTCCAAGATAATTGAGAAAAGAACAAGGAATATGATGATCCTTTCCACCAGCAGTGATCTAGAGAAAAAGACATAAGGAGAGACCATTGGGAAAACACTAAGCTATCCTTAAACATTATAAAGTTACTGAGCCTCATCTTAGAAGTGATCTAGCCCAAACCTTGTAATTTGACAGTGATCCTTAATGGATTTGGTACATCAGAACATTACCATTGTATATTCTTTGGATGTATCCCAATGAGTGTGGACATATTTAATTTTTTTTCTCTCCTTCATGATTTCAATACTATTTATACATTACTATAGGAAAGAGAGAGAAGTGTGTTTTTTTAACAATGAAACAAGATCCAAAGGGGCCTATGTTTTTATCTTTCATACCTTGATTCACCACATATCAGGGTATTTAACCTAATTGGGACAACACATAAACTATTTTAATTGATAAAATATAATTCATTAACATGATTAGGCTCTCCTATAAATATTAAAAATACCGTGAATTTTAAATATGTAATATTAGTTCAAAAATATCATTCATTATATTCATTGTATAACTTGTGTATATAAAAAGTTAATAAATTCTATGGTTATTACTCTAAACTTGAATAATATATTTTTTTATTTTCTTTTGTGATCATATAAATTTGGAAATTATCTAGCCACCGCTGTGATCCCCACCATATCATACACTACAATTCACTAGATTTGGCCAAGATTCTGGATATGTTTTTTGTTTGACCCTATAGGAACATATCTCAATAGTAGTGAATAATATTCACAAACCAAGAGTAGAGTCCATAAACCCATCTACAACCCCAATGAGATAAGGTATCTTCATAGAAATGATAAACATTCCTAAAAACACACATCATGTAATATAATCGTTTTTGTCTTGTGTTATCTTATAAACCAGGATGCACATTTCATGTATTCATCATTTCTTACTTTATTTTTTTCTGACCCTTCTGTACGGAGATACCATATTCTCCCATAACATGAATTTAATAAAGGTAAAACCATTCTGGCCATCTAGGCCCAAGATATCTCTTTATTTTTAATGTGAAAAATTCTATCTTATTTATTTAACAAATTCCATATCAGCAATGATGCACCCAACAAAAGATACCTCAATACGACTTCAATGCCATAGTTTTTACCATTCATCAATTTACCTGATCAAATAGTATAAATTGACAATAACCTAAATCTAGACAACAATTACATGTGCTCATAGAGAGAAAAAACTAATGGAATGTAAAACATGTGGTGTTCAAATTGGAGGATGAGTCCTCATGTTCTCATCTTCTTGAGATAACCAAGTGTGAACATCATGAAAAAAGTCTCAATGATTATGATCCCCTATCACCTGATATTCCAACATCATCCATCACCAGTTAGTATAATTTATCTAGACCACATTAAATATGTTTAATATTAATTTCATAGTGTATCAAGGTTCCCATTATAACCTGGGCACTCTTATAACCCTTGTATATGAAAAATAATCCTTGGAAATTATAATTTAAATAGTTGATGTTTAAATATCAACACTATTTTGGTATGTATACATTATGGACAGCTCACTCGATACATGGTATGGTAATAAAAAATGTACCTTTTAGGATGGTTCTAGAGAACCCACTATTACAACACCAAGGACCCTCCTGAAATAGGTGTTGTAGACGTGGTTTTATTACTATATGAGCAATGGGTGGAAAAAACATTCATTCCCAGTTTTGTACGAGAGCCATATAAATTATGATATGATGCACATATACTTGAAAATCTGTATAGAGGCATCTATATAGATGTGATAATACAATGGACCCCAACTATATCTGCTCATCTGGTCAAGATCCTCAAGTAATGGTAGGTACATCATGTGTACCAATGTGGTGTGTTGGTCTACACATAACATGCCTATGATCAGTCCCATAATGTATGTGTGTTTGTGTCAAATAAGTATCTCCTAACCCACATCGTCAAAAATGATATAAAAATTCTCATCAAGACACCACATGTGAAATGATGAACCCTGGAAGACACATGGTATGTCAACAACTCTAGTGACTAGTAGATGATATATAATTGCACAATGGTCACCAAATGTATCATCCATAACCACTTTTCCATGTATAGGTAGATCAAGAATATAGGCTACAAATTTTAAATGTATGTTCATCTCCCCCTCAGGTATATAAAATGCTTATGTATATGGTTTCCGTCTCTCAACCACTACAACAATAAAATGATTATCAATAATCTTTAATCCATATATGGTGAATCAAAAAAAATATAGCATGTTTGAGGTATGTAAAAATGGTTTCTGTAGGTGCATCATGGTGAAAATTATATTCTCTATTAATAAAAAGACATTTAACAGGTCTTCGTAGCAACACATCTTGTAACACGTTTGACTTCTAAGATGATAACAGAGGCTGATCTGCCTAAATGTATGAATATTGATTCATTAATAGAAACTAATATTAAAATCATTCATTGTATTATGATTTGGTATGAATGATTATTTCAGATTCTAATGTTCTTTTTATAAAAATGAAGTATGTTTTTTATGATATAGACTTTCTGTTATGTTTCTTTTATGAATAAAAATTAGAAAATCATATTTCATTATAGTGGTATTTGTAAAAATATATAGGCGTGTTTACTTTATTACATTTAACGATTATGATAAAAATAATAATTTCATGTAAATAATTTTACATTAATCGATAGTGTATATCAATAATTTTAACTAATAGATGAATTCCCTATATGTATAGGGAAACATGTCTACATGTGACCTTATGGGATTCGTAAATTGCACCTCTGTGTAGGTTCCCATTTACTGGGCCAATATATCTCATTTCAAATATGGTTTTACTTTGGCCTCCCTTTTGGTCGTAGCCTTGTTATGATTGATAAAAGTGTATTTACACCAAAATATAGACTGAAATTTAGATATTCCTCCACAGAAATCCAGGAAGAACTATAACATACATTACTACTCTCTAGTCTATAGACTGGATCACTGAACTTATCCTAAGATAAGCATACAAAAGTGCATGTTACAATCACATTTCTACATGGATAACATATTTCTTGAAATTTACCACAATAATAGTAACAATTCTCTCGTAAAATAAGAAGCACAACACCACTTCTTTTAGTAATAGGATCACAGGAATTAGTGACCTCAAATCTATGATCTTCATGGTCAAATAAAAATAAATGAAATTTTGTGTCCTACAGAATATCACTGTGAATATCACACTAGAAATGGTGGCCATGTCACACCCCTATTTCAAGATCATCTTCATCCTGATTTCCTCATTCCAAAAAATACATTATAGTGAAATAAAAGGTCTAAAATACAAAAACTATAATTTAAATTAAAAAAAACTGATACTATATTATAATCATGGGTATTCTAATTATATATAATCTAATATTCTTAATTACATGTGATTGGTAATTTTCGAACACCTTGGAAAAAAACATTCACAAGTTCTACAATATGGGTCATATTAAGTCCATATCTCCCCCATCATCATATATCAATGAACATTTATTCTTTTTTATTATTTTCATCTAATAAAAAACATACTGATTAGCTTTGTGAATATCTTCAAGATGATCCTCCTTTTTTTGTGGTTGAGGCTGATATGCTAACAAATAAGAACTAATCAAAAAACATATGATAATAACTATAACCATTATTTTTCAACGAAAAAAGAAAATTTATTCCAATTTTTATGATTTATTTATTCATGGACTCATCCATGAAATTTATTCGCACATTTCTAGAATTTTATTGAATAAAGTAGTGGCGATGGTCATGGGAAAATATCCCTGAAATACCCATAGATTACAATTCTTCTTTGATTGCTCCATGATTATATAAAATATGAAAAATCCCTTTTGTGTCTACCATAAACTATATTTGGAAAGAGAGGTACCACATCCAATATGATAAATACACCTTCTTGAAAATAGAAAATACCAATGGTACAGAGGATCAATTACCATCTTGTGAGGCTATTTATTCCCACCACATGAGAATAAAGAAAAAAAATACATCAATATGGGTATTATTTTCCCCTCAAGGAAAAGGAAGAAGAAGGTGGTCGAGATCATGTAGATCAAATAAAACCCCAGGAGACATATGATCACATGACCAACATAAGCTCACATAGATAGTCATGCATTGTTATTAGCTTGTGTAAGATCCCATGAAGTCCCTTTGATATGTTCTTCTACTCTTACGAAGGCTCCTTGTATGATCTCTTATCACACGGGGCATCAAGAAAATCCATCCCATGTAAAACGAATTTTTAACCTATGGTAATCTGAAAAACCATCCAAAAAACCCTTGAAAATAGGAGGGAAATATCCAAAAGGCAATATACTCTTATGGCCATAATAATAATATGATACATCATTAAAATTTAAAATGATTTTCCTTAGTGAAACTCGAGAAATATCATGAATCCCTAAATACATTGTAAAATAAACAAAGGAAATGAAAAGGGGAAAAGTATGGAGCCTCTTGCAGTCATAAACATCATGTGATCCACCCTTGAGACCTCTAAAGATACATCAAGCACTCAGAGACATTTGTGCCTCATCTTGCAAGATCCCACTAGCATTTCATACTAATCACATGAAGAGACTCAGACAAGTCCAGGTGACCTTGATCTCCCCCATTGGCTCCATTAGGACAAAGAAATTATATTTTCCATGAAATGATCACACATATCCACAAAAAAATCTATTAGTCACACATTTAATAAAAAATAAGTAGAGTTATTGTCTTCTATATCACTCATACAATTCTTTGAGATCCCCAACCATTGAAAAATAAACAATGAAAATAACGAGTGGAATGACAGGAGCCTCTCATGATCATAAAACTCACATGACACTCCAAATAATTCTGATGAATGGTATCAAAATACCTCTTGAAAAGAGAGTCTAATTTTGTGAAGGCCCCCTAATAAGACTTCCTTATCTCATGGATGGTTCCATAAAAGTCTCCTAAGATAAAAAAATGGCATTTTTACAGGAACCCTAGTCCCATGAAGGCCCTTATACACGTATATTTTATAATATGAAAGTCCCTTATCATGTTCTAAATATTCAAAAAGAACCAATTAATTATAAATAATCAAAAAATGGAGGTGTTTATTGGACAATACCGTGGTTTCTGAAAATCAAGCATCGCCCCTAAAGTGTCGTTCGACTAGAACTCATGAACTTATTGATGCCGAATCTCTCACCTGATTGTATTCTATATTAGTGTGATATGTGTTGTGAAAATTGGTGAATACCTACGGTGTAGAGGCTTGTAAATCCCCCACCCCAACCTGAAAAAAAACAGTCTTCTAAGACTGAGTGTAGATGAAATTTTTCATGGAACCTCGCACCGGTTCACCAATACACCATAGATGATATCTCGGAGCGGCTGATCATGCGACCATAAAGGATTACCATTATGTAAGATATGTGGAACAATTGGAGTTATCATTAATCATGCAAAAATATATTCATGTGATCACTCATAGATCATGTGAATGGCTTCTATCAGGACATGTGGTGCACATCCCACTTATATGGTGAATCAATAAAGACTAACAAAGCTAACACTGGAAAAATCTATGGAATTTCCATTAAAAGGATGAAAAAAGACTATAATATTGGATGTTTATGAAAATAACAAATAAAATTATCCTCATGTGTTTCACCTGAACCAACCCTGTCACAAAACAACACCAGGACATTTTAGACATGTAATGTGATGTTATTTTGATATAAAAATTGGATCTTGTGAAATCCTTTAGACATGTCAAATCAAGTCAAACAGAGGCCCCTCGATATGCCACCCATGTCTCGTGATTCCTTCTAGGATCATCATCCGGACCTTAATGTGTAATTCAAAAATTTTCCTAACTTATAAAAAAATCCCCAACACATGTTACTTGAGTCTTGTGGTAGCACCCAGGCATGTCAACCAGCTCTTTTGATGCCATCTGGATAGGTCAGTCAGATCTCACGATGTAACTCCCTACCCCCAGTTACCTATAGTTGGTGCCTTATTACATAACATTTGAACGATAATAAGAGATCATTCCCCAACACACTAATAAGTATAGTGTCATTGTAATTACTAGATACATACATAAGTTTTACATTAGATTATGAAATGAAAAAGCAACATTGTGTCTCCTTTGAACACACTTATATCCCTTATCCTATCCCTAGATCCCAATCACAATATAATTCTTTGCATCCTGGGAAGAATTAAACACAAGAAAGGGGTTAGCTCATATGCATAGTTAGGATAACAATATATAGGAAACTATCATAAATAAGCATAAACATTTAAGACAAGGTATAAGTCTAAAACACAAGACTTTTGAATATAAATTCCAGCATAATATGGAAAAGATAAATCAAATAATTCCATTTATTTATTCACATGGATATTCTACTAGTCTAATAATCACATGTAACATCAATATCTAATCTCATAATTATAGAATGCATAATTCTCGACATCTTCACTACAAAGCCAAGCCCTCGTGCCAAGAATCTAAATATAAATTTTTTGAAGGCCTTTTGACAAGACACTAGTTTGTCTCATGAGACCTACTGATGCATCGAGGGGCTATAGCGGACCCCACCCATCAATTACTAAGTCCAATGCATTCCTCATATGAAAAGGGTGAAATATTATATAAAAATTCATATTAAAACATGCACACTAAATGTAAATAATTTAATCACAAACAATGAATGATATAAAAATAGCACATCCATAGTCAAACATAACCAATTCCATACAATATTGAAAATTGTATTATTAAAAATAAATCTCAATCAAGAATAAAATACAATTAATGATATTGATATAGATGAAAATAATCAGTAAAACTATTTGAGAGAAATATCCCCTTTTTCTTGAAAACATTTAAAAGTTGCACTATTTATCAAAGAAGACATTTTAAAGAGATTTTTGAATCAAAGTGTCCCATACCACTTTTAAGCTTTTGAATGAAATTTTAAATTCAAAAAATTCATTTCCATATAAATAAATCCTTAAAACCATTTTTTAAAACATGGAAATTAATGATAAATATTTAAAAGAATAAATCTTTAAAATGATATTTATGTTAAAGAGTTCATAAATAAATGAGAGATGCTTGAAACCAAGTAATTAGATAATTAAATTCAATCAGAAAATTATAATATCATGATAATAATGGGAATATGTAAAAGTACAGTATAAACACCATATAAAAGTGAATTGGTGCATAAAAATAACGAAGTCTCAATGGAAGGTAAATTGAGATGAAATCCGTTATAAAGACCGTATCCTTAGATTAAGGATAAATAAATGACATAATTATGTGTGAAAAATATAAGAACACTCAATATGATTTTATATTCAGTGTAAATAAATTAGAGGACATTCACACATATCCGTGTAAAAACAAAACCAATGACTTGGATGTTTTACTCAATGAATGAATATTGAGTTATGATTACCCTTATCAAGTTTATATCAATGACTTAAGAATTTATCAATGGATAAATGATGTGTATCAAAAGTATATCGAAAAAAATGGGAGTGGAAATTACCATATAAATAAGTAAATAGTTATTCCACACATAATGTTGGAGTAAAATAATCAATGAAGTATGTGTAAAACCCCATGACTGTAAATTGAAATTGGAAATTCCCTTACCAATTTGGTAAGTTACAAAACTTACACTGCATGAAAGAAGGATCATAAAATTAACATGTAAATACCCAAAAATTAAATTATGTTACACAATTAATTTAATCAAGGGTAGTACATACACCACACAAAAGGAAATAGTGGAAAATATAGCACGAATCTCACAGGAATAAAAAGTGAGATGAAAACACCTTAACTTGTAATTTTTCTAAGTCAAGGGTATATTATCCTTATTTATAATGGTTAAATTATTGTTATTAAATTATTAAAGAACCAAACACATAAATATTATATCATATACTATCCTCTAATATTTCATTGTTAATAATATATCAGTAGTATCACTGTTTCGGGTGTTAACTGATTCATTTTCCTTTATATGTTTTGTTACGTAAGTCATGTTGATTATGGATAGGATGCATTTGATTCATATCCAGAATGATATTATGTTCATAAATATTATTTCTAATCATCATATGAAAACTATTCTTGAATGGTTATGAGGGGAAATGAAATCTAATCGCGTCGTGGAGACGGTAAGCCGTACGTATGCACAAGCGACAATGTCATTCTATTGATAGTCAAATCGTATGTAATTTGATGGTATATTATATATACATAATCATTAACATGTTATATTTAGTTTTTAAATCAATTATACTCATTATTATACCCATATAAATAATTATGTGTTGAATAACAAACAACACTACGACGTGGAGACGGTAATCTGTACATACCCACTTATAGTGACTTTGTCATTCATAGGATGTATTGAATAACTAATATGGTTGTATGATATTTATAAAAATATCTCTGTATTTATAAGGTACTAGAGTTATTATTTATTGTGGAAACAACAAAGAAATAGGATGTGGAAGAAGAAAATAAATTTCAAAGAGGTGATGAAATAATTACCTCTTCTTCGGGTGTTTCCATTTGATTTGAAAGAAAGGCCAACTAAGTTTGTCTTTCTGATCAAAGTAAGGCATATAGGATAAGTATAGGGTAGTTGGGAGGAGATTTGAGTATGTTTTGGCCTAGAAAAAATTCTTTGGATGTGGTAATTTTAGAGAAGGGGATGTACCCTTTTATAAGAGAGGCGAGGGGTACATTAGGAAGAGCTTGAAATATTAATTTATTATAAAATAATTTTAGGTTTATAATAGCTCCAAAGAGATTTATTTCATGGATAAGGTGGGTATGGGTCGAAATCCAGACAAAAAAAATGTTTTAGACATGTTTAGGTAACCATAATAACATTATATATTATATTTAACTCTTATTAAAATAGTTAAACATTTACCATTTCTTCTTGTTGTTTTACATTTAATGGTTAATATAGTTACTATAAAATTCCAATAGTGCCTCATGTGGTTCATTAATGACACATATATAATTATATAAATAATTTGGCCGAATCTTCGATTTTTAGGAACATTATATCATTTAATAAATTAGTATTTGTTTTAAAAACTCATTTAGGTCAATTTTGAAACTATTTAGTATTTGGTTTTTGTGAAAGTCATAAAAACTTTATTACTTCGATAAAAATACATTGAATCACCCCTAACATGTCATATTCATCTAGAAAATTCTTGGATGGGATCATAAGTTTCAATTCACAATTATTTTAATATTTATAACATCAATTATTTTAATATTTCATTAATAAGGTAATTACTCCATCATCATTGTGTCAGAAATAAATTTAATTATTTATTGTCTAATAATTAAAAATAAACTACGATGATGTAGGAAAATTTTTTATCTATATAATTAATATGTATTGTCTAATTTATTTTATTTATAACTCTATTTAAAAAATGTTTTAGTTAATAAAATTTGAATTTAACATTTTTAACTCTTCTTTAAATAAAATATAGTAATTGTCATAATCTAAACCAAATGGATCAAAGAGGATCATATTTTTTGTCCTAATGATTATCTTGTTCGAAATAAATTTATCCAAAAGGATTAGGACATGTGTTGGGGTAATTTGATAATTTGATAATATTATTTATACCTTTATTTACCCTATTTAATTTTAACCATGGTAAAGTAAAATGATATCATAAAATCATTTAACTAAAAAAGAATTAGTCATACTAACTAAGGAATTCATGTAGTCGAGTGGAAGGTGATAAATCCTAGTCACACTTTGGTTGTGGGTGTAATTCTTGCTGCTTTTTCTGATGCGACATGTTGTCACACTATCTGCATGTTGTCATTTTTCAAAAACAATATAATTTTATAAAATTCCAAAAAAATGAGATAAATTCCAAAAAATAACCATAACATATTTTAACCATAAATGTTATCTCTTACCTCACATTTTCATATCAAAAATTAATTACCTTTAATTGCCTCAAATTCAAGGATCATAAAAACCCAAATGGTTCTTTATAATTATATACAGAAAAGAAAAGACAATTCTTCCTCAAATAGAATTTTCACATAAAAAACTACAAGGTTACACATACATGAGAAAATCCTTCCAAAGTAATCCCATCAACAAACAACATTAATACATTTAAACATTTCATCATCCATTTATTTCCACATAGGTTCTTACCTTACATAGAGGTTATCCTATAGAATAGGGCATTGACTCGGGTAATACCCAAGTCCCCTACATTTATGGAAAATGACTATATATGGATTCTTAGGATCATTTTTATTTTCCTCCGTAGTACTCTTCATTTTACCCCAACATTTATTTACATTATTTCCTTTCTTTTTTCCATTGAGATACTTTCCTGGGTGTCACCTTCCACATTTACTTCATGATATAAGTTGAGATTTCTTTTCTCCATGGTATCCATTTCTAGAGATCTTATAATTCTCTGCCTTTCTCTTCTTTTTTGAGTTCAGGAGTTAGTTAATGTATATATTGTTGATCATATTTTTGAAAAACCGATTCAGCATGAAAACAATATCTTTTATTCCTATAAACAATCCATTTCATTGCTCATTTACACCACCATTACCACCTTGTACATCATGTTCAATGTTACTACGACTTCCATGGAATTCATCCATTGACTAAAATGACACTGCATAATGTGATTATTAATAGTCATAAAATCATTTAGAGAATATCATAACACCTTATTTTCAATCTAAAAAACCTCAGGATTAACCAATGTTATTCATTATCATCTTATATTAAAATCCTTCAAATCATGTTGTAAAAAAAATGTGAACTATCATAATCGTATCCACCAGGAGTGTCAAACAAGGTGCACAGAAAATCCTGTTGTCAGGTACTAGGATACCTCGGGTCAAGCTCGAAACTCTTTGTTAGAGTTTTCACACCTTGGTATAAATTTTATAGAACCACGTCCACTTGTAGTATCTAGATAGGTATATATTACTTATAAATCCCACATAATATTTACATTACCAATTTTTTTGGAACAATAATCCCCAAAGTCCATCTTAGGGTAATGTTCTCTAATCAGAGTTTTTCTAAATCTACTTTACAAGGTTTGTATTAAGATTCCTCTGAACTCTAATGCCCCGACCCTAGTTACCTAGAGTCGGTGCATTATTACATAACATTGGAATGATCATAATAGATGATGTCCCGAAATACCAATCAGTGTAATAGCCTTGGATGTACTAGATACATACCTAATATTTACATTACATTGTAAAATTAAAAATCATCATTGTGTACAAAAGTTACTGGAGAAAAAGGTATAAGGTACTGGAGTTATTATTTTAGTATGGAAACAAAAAATAAAGGAGAAGTGGATGAAGAAATGAACTTTGAAAGAGGTGATTGAATAATTACCTCTTCTTCAGGTGATTCCTTTTGATTTGAACAAAAGGGCTCATTAGGTTAGATTTATGATAAAATTAAGACTTTTAGGTTTAAGTGAGGGTAGTTTTGAGGAGATTTGAGAAGGGATAGGATGAGACAAATTGATTTGGAGGTGTCAATTTGAGATAAGGGGAAATAATCTTTTATAATAGAGTTGAGGGGTACTTTAGGAAGATTTTAAAATATTAATTTATTATAAATTTATTTTAGGTTTATAATAGCTAAAAATGGATTTATTTCATTGATAATGTGAGGATGGGTCTAAATAATCTCAAAAAATAGGTTTTAGACAAGTTTAGAACACCATATTGAGCATTAATTTTAGATTTAACTCAGAGTTAAATAGTTTAACTTTTACCATGTATTCTTGTAGTTTTATATTACATGGTTAATATAGTTACTATAAAATTCCTAGAGAACCTAAAGTGGTTAATTAATGACATATATAACATTATATAATACATTTGGCTGAATCTTAGATTTTTAGGAATATTATATCATTTAATAAAATAGTATTTGTTTTACAAACTCATTTAAGAGTGTTTTGATTCTATTTAGTATTTGGTTTTTATAAAAGTCATAAAAAATTCATTTAGGTCAGAAGCTTCAATTTACATTTGTTTTAAAATTTATAACATCAATTATTTTAATCATTCATTAATAATGTAATTACTACATCATCATTGTGTCATAAATAAATTTAACTATTTAATGTATAAAAATTATAAATAAAATACCATGATTTAGGAAATATATTTATATTTCTAATTAATATTTATAGTCAAATTTATATTATGTATTACTCTATACCAAAAATGGTTTAGTTAATAAAATTTGAATTTAAAATTTTTAACACTTCATTAAATAAAATATAATAAATGTCTTAATCTAATAAAAGTGGATAAAAATGATCTTATTTTTTTCCCTATGGTTTATTTTGGTCTAAATAAAATTATCCAATAGGATTAGGACGTGTTTTGGGACAATTTGATATTATTAAAATATTATTTATACATTTAATTACCCTATTTACTTATAACCATGGTAAATAATATTCAAATGTTATTATTCACCAAAATTTATTTTCATCCTATGGAACCAAGTTTTACTTAATGATTACAACCATTTCTACCATATTTTTGAAATTCAATTGACATAAGTGGTAAAATTACATTTTATGCGAATTTTCAAATTTTCTTAGAAGGTGGGTAAACGTCGTTAAAAAGTTCAATAAAAGTTTATATATATAATATTGTTATAAAATTATTACAATTAATTAAATTGGATTAATATAGGTATTATGAATCTATTTTGACTTTAAAATAAATTTAAATTTTAAAATAACTATTTAAATAAAATTTTGGTTTTAAACAATAACGCAATGTTTTTCACAATTCATCAAAATTTTATCGTTTTCAGAAAAATACCAAAAATTAACCCTAAGATAATTTTGTTATTAAGAATTTTAAAATGAAATGTATTTTTTAAAATTCAATTTTTATTATTGTCTAAAACTAATTTTATTATTTTTCAAAAAATGTCATAAAAAGTAGTTCTTTTATAAAAATAGTTTTTCTAAATATATAATTTTTTTTACAAAACTTATACATTTCTTCATAAATATGTTTTGTTTACGTGAAAAAATAATAAATAAAATTTAAATTTTACTTTTTACTATTCATATTACAATATTCAACTGATAAATAAATATATCATTTAAATATTTATAATACTAATGTGTTGCTTCACATAAACTCAATCTTGCCAATAAAGCAAGACAAATCAGTGTTGCATGAAATATAAGATACTAAATTACTTTAAAGTGATAACGTACTATGAAATCTTGGGGTTTTACATATGATGTCACTAAATATGTCAACATGGATCACACATCTCCCTCCAAATACATGTCACACTAAATCTCATGATTCCCCCCAAGCATATCAGCCATATATTGGCATGATACCGGGGCATGTTAGAACAATCATGTGATGCCCTCTAATCATGTTATCTAGGATCACGTGAAGGCATCTAGAATCTGTCATCCAAGTCTCATGGTGTCCTCTATAAATTTCATCATTGGTCATGTGATAACCTTGAAAAAATCCATCAATGTTATGCGACATTCCTTTGGGAAACAAATTAGATCTCACAATTATCATTGGACATGTCCAGAAGAAATCCATTGACATGTCAGAAAAATAGTCAAGGAATGGCATGCAGACATTCAATCTTGCAAGGAATGAATATAGTCCCGAACAAATGAGAATCCAATGACTTGGTAACCTTGTTCACCCTCAATGTGAAAGTACTGATCTGAAGGGAAACCTTATTGTATAATACCCAATCTAGGAAACTTTGATGCCACTAATTCTTACTATAACTAAGACACATAAGATGCCTTTATAAGGCCCGATATTTTTATTAAACATTCAAAGGGAAATCACAGTATACATTCCTCGCATCCACAATAAGTGAGTGTGGTTATTTTCTATCCCTTGTTTTTGACTCTGAGCGTAGCTCACGTGGGATTAGGATGTTACAACGCTCATATAATTCGCATCACATGTCTCTATTAGGATATGGCCAACCATAGAGTGTAATCCTAGACCAATAAAAAATATGATATGTTCTTCATATAAGGTTAGCCTCAGTGTGTGAACCCTAGTCTAAGTAACTTGGATGACTCTAATTCATGCTATAACAATGATACATAGGCTATCTTCTTTTGGACTAATATCTATATCAAACCTCCAATTAGTAGTCTGAATGCATAATCCCTTCATCCACAAGCAACGAGACTAATAAATTTTCATTCCTTGTTTCTCTCACTGAGTATAGCTCACATGGGATTATGGAGTCATAATGATCATATAATTCACATGAAAAGAGTTGGCTTGGAAAAGGAAAAAAATCAGAGTGTAAGCCTTGATTAGTGGAATAAAATGATATGCCCCGTATATAAGGGTAATGTTAGTGTATTTGCTATAACAAATTGAATATTAAGTACTCTGATTCCTTCTATAACCAGGATACATAAGACACCTTCCTATGTCCCAAGCCAAAAATGGGAATCCACGTCAGAGTAAGTCCCACCATGTCTATGAAATTTCACCCATCAAGAACCAGTCATTATAATGGGATGATCATTTTACCTAATACATTTGTGTAATAGGAAATCAATTAAAGTATAATGAATCTGATTCCTATCATGACCAGGATACCCAGCATGAATTTGTAAGGCCTAGATCAAAATCAGTTGGGAATCCACCATAGTGTAGGTCCCATAATGTCTCCAAAATTCCAACCATTGCGACCTAATCATTCCCATGGGATAATCATTCCACTTCATTCATTGTTGAACTGAGAAATCAATTGAACTATGAGGAATCATATTCCTTTCATAACTAGGATATGTAGTAATCTATCCAAAGCCCCAAGCCTAAAATCAAATGGGAATCCCACTCACTGTAAGTCCCTCCATGCCTTTAACATTTCAACCATCAAGAACTTATAATTCCATTAGGCTGATAATTCTACCTCATCCATTAGCAGGCTAAGAAATTTATCGAACTATGGTGACTCTAATTCCTACCATAAATAGGATACATAGGACACCTCCTTGAGACCCGAGCTCTATATTAAAAATCCCAAGGGTTGTCCCATCACATAGTCATCGAATACCTATGTAGTGATACTGGTTACTTTTTATCCCTTGTTTCTCACATTGAGTATGGCTCACATGGGCTTATGGAGTTACGATGGTCAACATGTTTTCATCATGAATCTCTGCTATCTAAGGTTATCAAAGAATGTAAGACATGATGAGGGGAATGATATAAAACAACCCCATATTATGTAATATACCTTCGAGATAGTCCCAAGGGTGTGATCAAACTATGATAACTCTGATTCCTACTATAACTAGGATATGTGGGTCGTATCGTTGAGACTTGAGCTCAAGCATTTTGGGCATGAGAACCCAATATTTTTTACGTGACGTTAAACTCAATGGATTTAACAAACTTTGTGGGTTTTTATTCCTACAATAACAGGATATGTAGGTCTCCTCATAATAGCTTAATCCCCTCCTTAAAATATTAACCACCTCCCTACATAATATTTTTTTTGAAACACCTAGTTAATCTGTGCCAACAAATAAACAACTATTCATTTCTGGGAAACAGATAAAGAACCTCAGATACATACAAATGGATTCAATAATGATATCCAATTTTCCTTTTTATGTAGAAGAGACAAAAAATATAATTAACTTTTAGGGTAACCAGTTCTATATCAAGATCAAAAAGTTATTCTAGACCATATCATAAATATATAAGAGGGTCCCAGATAAGGAAAAAATTCCCCACAAAAAGGGTTCGATGAACCTAGCCTCTTATCCAATCGACCAATGAGATTACCTAAGCATCGTTGGGCATGAAACCCCAATTAACCACCTGCCTTTTGAATCTAGTTTTTTACCCAGATATAGATGAGGTAACCATATATATTTCCTATTAAGGATGAAAATGGCGACCTAAAATTAATGATTGTAAAACCAAAGAAACCCCATAATCATCCATTAATAAAAACCGAATGCAACTCAATAGATATTCTCATTAGTATCTTTCTAGTTGAAAAACATTGTGAACCCGACACGAGTCTCTCAACTAAAAAATTATCGGGTTTTTATCTATTGGGTCATTTTTTTCGCACTATACACAAACAAAAATTGTGAAAATCTCATTAATCTACCATATTCCTCTATTACCGGGGCTCCCATTAAATTATTCCATCCTCCCTTTGAAATGTACACATTAGAATAATGGATGGATCATGAATAAAAGGGAAATTATTTTAACTATGAATATATAATTTATCACAGATCATTTCTATAATACTACAATAACAGGTGACCTTGTTCCATGTATTATGCATAACTGAAGATACTTATCTAATAAAAATCATCTCAATCTAAGATAATTTCATCATCCAGTGACTTTTCTGGAAAGTCACCTATGGCTGCAACCCCCGGGGGTCTCCAAATGATCCCATATACCCAACAATGTCTACATCTTGTAGAGAACATAATGGTCCGGGAGTACCATCAACATGATATAATCCTAAGACTATATAGTTCCTGATAGGGTCTCATAGTACTAAAGTCGATAAGTCTAAATTTTCCTGGGAAAGATACAGCTAAGATAGTGGTCCTCATTGACATATCCAACTGCTTTGGGGGCGTATCCTAGGATCATGAAAATCACCACATTCAATATATAATGAAGGTGGACTAGGGAGTCAAATATAGATCCTGTCCGGTTTAGGTGCCACTGAGGAAAGACCCTATAAAACACCATCTCTAAAACCATCCCACCAGTACCAACCAGTCACCTGCTGAGGGTTCCATATGATATAATTCCACCCCTGAAACCCATGCATGAGTGACATGTAAGACACATTAGGTGAGGAAGACACTAGATATCCATAAGTGGGATCGTATCCCCACTCCAACTGCAGATGTCTACTAGCATATTTTAGAAGTAACCAATGACCGGTCTAATGTCCTAGTTCACTTAGAACAATTCTATAGGAATATTCCCACAACAGGCATGGGGGAGTTGTATATCCCTAACCCTATGTATGAAGTCCGTCCACATATTATGGTTGCACAAAGAGAATATAAAGGGGATCATATCCCCACATCAATTAAATATATCTATGAGTACATAATGGAAATGAAAAATACATAGGATTATATCCCTGGGAAAACAATTCTAAAATGCACATACATATTATAAATAGATGAAGAACTCCACTAACATAATTTGACATCGATATTGATACAAGAAAAAATTCATATTCCTATCCATACAATTATGGAAGCTCGACAATCTGACCATTATGAACAAGTGGTTTATCTAGAGCAATAAGACATTAAAGCTCTCATTCATGAGACATATTATCATATTCAATTAAAGGTTGAGGAATTTGATCGATCTCATATTTCCATTCCAACTGGATCACCTGGGGTGAGAGAAGTACATGACAATCAAAAAAGTTTGGCAGAATATTCTAATAGCTTATTATTGGGATCATATTTGTGTTCTAACAGGGATAACCAAGTGAGAGGAATAAATTCCACATGAGAGGCTCATATTCATATCTAAGAATACTAAAAAAATACTCAAAGGCCTCAGATTGGGCTCATATCCCCGTTCTATCTGGGGAAAACCATGTGATAATGGAACATGCCTTGGGAGAGACTTATATTCCTATCAGTGAATCTGCCTGACATATTCTAGAAGATCAAGAAAATCAATAACATATTTGATCTTACACTAATGAACTACTATACAATCATCAATATGAGGGAATAAAATATGCGGTTCATATCTTTACTCCCAATCTAGAGGTCTATCATCATATTCTGTTGGGGAATGCATATTCTGACCATGGTCATATTCCTATTCAAATTGGGGCACACCAAGTGAGAGTGGCACATGCCTCCTAAGTGTCTCCAGACATATGTATCCGTGGATTGATAAAATATGGATCATTTCACTTCACTATAACCCTAGAACAAAATACCCCTTTGGATACATCATATTTTAATGTCATAGACTCCAAATTAATTAGAGGACCGATGAACGCACACACCAATTTGTCACAACAATATAATGTTATCACATAAAATATTCCCAAACATCATAGATAAAAGGAGAGGATAACCATAATAACTTTGAAAAGCACTACTAGAAAAACAGGTATTTGCGACGGGGCATTTGCGACGGGGGCCCGTCGCAAATGGCCCGTTGCTAAAAACGGCATCGCAACAACACCTATTTGCGACGGGCCCGTCGCTAAAGCTGTTTTTTGCGATGGTCATTCTCCCCGTCACAAATAGTACTCCGTATTTTTGTAAAAAACTTTTAAAATAGTTTTTTCAACAGGCCCGTCACAAATACCTTTTGTGACGGGACCCGTCGCAAATACCTTTTGTGACGGGACCCGTCGCAAATACCTTTTGTGACGGGACCCGTCGCAAATACCTTTTGCGACGGTCCCGTCGCAAAAACTATTTTTTAAAAAAAATAAAAAACTATTAATAATACTAGTATTTGCGACGGGACCCGTCGCAAAAACTATAAAAAAAATAAAAAAAATAAATTATTAATAAATTATTTTCATTAATATAATAATAGAATTATAATTCACAAATAAAAATAATAAATTATTAATAAATTATTTTAATTAAAATAATAATAATAGAATTATAATTCAAAAATAAAAAATAATAGAATATTAATAAATGATTTAATTAATATAATAATATTAGAATTATAATTCATAAATAAAAAAAATATTAATAATTTATTTTAATTAATATAAAAATAATAGAATTATTTTACATTCAAATATTAAAATAATTCAAGTATTACAAAAAATATAATTAAATTATAATATTATAAAATTTTAATATATATATATAATTTAATATTATAAAATATAAATAATATTATTATTCATATTAATATTGTTATTTAAAAATATAATATTATTAATATTTTATAATGAGACAGAAACTACGAATAGAAAAAAAATAATAATTTGATTTCACAAATTTTATTACATAAGTACAATCTCTAATCTGAAGGAGGGGGGGAGGTGGGGGATCTGCAGATGGTGGTGGAGGAAACTCCATCCCTAAAGCATGAGTGAGTCGGCGCATGTACTCCATCTGCTCCTGATGCTGCTGCTGCCACCGACTCGCCTGCTCCTCGTACAGCTGCTGCTGGCGTCGACGCTCCTCCTCATGCTGCTGACGCATCTGATCCTGCTCCTGTCGGAGACTCTCTATCTGTGCAGTCTGAGATCACAACTGATCCTCATACTGTGTAGTAGAAGAAGATGCACGAGCTCCTCTCGAGCTGGACGCCGACATCGCAACACTGCCATAATAATCTCCGGGAGTCAGTCGAGAGCCGATACCAACTACTCGGCCCTTCTCGAAGGCATACTGGGTGGCCTGCATCCATGCCACCTCATCAAACTGACGGGCAATGGTCTGATCTGATGACTCGGCCTGACTCTCAGGCCGGGCCTGTGACGTTGCGGCCTCATATGACTCCTATAGTTGCAATTTAAAATTAAAATTGTGAATATATTATATGCAGTTAATTTTTAAACTTGAAAACAAATAATACTGACCACGATGTGATGCTGACGATCACCTCTGAGCTCCCCAGTAGCAGGATCACTATACATCCTCCGATATACGTCGTACTCTGTAATATCGGGGTTCTCGACAGCCTATAAGAATAAAAAATAAACTGTTAATATTTATAGTTATATAAAATATTTATAAATAATGTACGTACCAGATGCTATCTATGAGTACTGAAAGAACGACTCCCAGCTCGATGAGTCACCTCCTGTCTCCCCCGATTCTGCCTCCCCACCGATGATCTCCTTTGAAAGGCACCACTCAACCAGTGCGCACATAATCCATCCCATACATGGGATGAAATATACTCTGGTCGGTGTGCTCTACATGACTCGTCAAAATCTGACACTCCTACTTTCTTCATCACATCTTTTCTTAAATTGTGCAAAAACTGACGAAGGCGATCACGCATGGCCACCTGCCATGCCTCATGGATGGCGTCACGCATGGTATGCTCGATCGGATACCATAAACCCTACAAATAAATCAAAATATCAAGTTAGAAATGAAATAATTTTCAAAATAAAAATTATTTATTTACGTATGTACCAACCAATGGCCGAACATGGCCAGCTGCACATCAATGGGAATCTGCTCCCATGTGGTCCACGGCTGAGAGAAATAGTTGCGCAAAATAGCGCTGCCCTGTCCGACTGCTATATGCGGAAAACTAAAAAAATAATAAACATTTATTATGTGAATAGATTAATGAAATCTTAGTCAAATCCACAGGTTATCACACAGGTTATCACACCTTCGTGTGCGTGGATCAAACCCAAGATGTGGACGTCGCTCGGGGACGGGGTCAGGAATCATCAATCGTGCAAGACCGCGCCCCCTCTGCGTACTCCCTGGAGCGCCTGCAGGCTGAGGGTCATCTGTCAGCAACTCATCCGCATCGAAAGTCAGGTCAGCATCCGCCAACTCACGAAATGTGGCGTCGTCCATCTAAAACAGAAAATGTTAATGTTAGCAAATAATTGATAATTACTATTATATATACATATATACATATTATGATTGTATATAAATACCATGTAATGCTATCAGTGTTCATCTTTATCATCATCTTCATATATGTCAATGTCATCTTTATATTCCTCCTCAACATCATCGATATCCATTCGAGTTACAGTTGATTCATCTCTTACCATTTAAAATTCATATGTGACATCATTAACATCATCATCATCACCAACTCTTAAATGTGGGGTGTCGTCATCGATACTCATGTCTCTTTGTAAAAAAGATTGATTTTGAGTACTCTCTTGAAAAACTTCAATTCTTTGCACATCAGTGAAAGCACATTCACTTTGACTAAACTGATTGTCTAGAATTTTGATTTTTATTACACTCCACCAATCAGTCAAGTCTCTTGATGTTGCACAGTACTTTGAATAATAAACTTGATATGCCTGTTGAGCCAATAAGAATGATTCATTTACTGCGAGAACACTTTTACATTTAATATCGATGATTCCATGAGTCGGATGAACACGCACGCCTCTCTATGTATCCAACCACCGACATTTGAACATGGTTATGTAATGTTGTCCAAGATAACAGAGTTCAATGATTTCATCAAGTATGCCATAAAAGTCAACTTCATTTTCTCGATGATGAGATCCTCTCAAGCTAACTCCACTGTTCATTGTTTTTTTCGATTCCCCATATGCATGTGTGTGGAATCGAAATCCATTCACCACATATGCATTATAAGTTTTAACAAGTTTGGAAGGTGGGTTACTCAATACACATAGCCGTTTGTCAATTTTATCAGCATGTCGAGACACCTGAAAATTTGTGAAATAATTATCAATATAGTAAACTATACATTGAATGAGTTGCTAAAAGATAAAGAATTTATGTTACTAGTTTTTGAAACCACTGAGAGAAATTTTTCAGTCGACGTTCTTCGAGAGCAGCTGCTATAATTTCTGGAATTTGTTTCTTGATATGATTATCATACAACCTATAAAAAAGTTATTTACTATAACATAAATGATATAATAAGTGATATAAACACTTACAGTACAACTGATGCCATTTCTTCACAGTTGAGCAGAACATACGTATGAGCTCTCTGATGTTCATCATCTGAAAGCCAGCATTCATAAACTCCACCAAAACCAAGCTCTGACTGGTTGAAAATAGATAATTGATTGTCGATTTCATCAATATTCCTCTCGTTCCGTCCCATTCGGTTGTGTTTTGAAGGATACTCAGATTCAAAATAATGGGAGCAGAAAAAAGATATTTCCTCTTGCAAATAAGCTTCTGCAATAGATCCTTCAACAGATGCTTTGTTACGTACTTTTCTTTTCAATTTTTGCATGCATCTTTCAAATGGGTACATCCATCGAAACTGTACCGGACCTCCACATTTGGCTTCATATGGCAAATGTAACATCAAATGTTCCATTGAGTCGAAGAAAGACGGCGGAAATATTTTTCCCAGTTTACATATAATTACAACAACATCTTTTTCAAGTTTTCCTAGAGCATCATAATCTGCCGTAGCTGCACAAATTTCCCGAAAAAAATGAGACATGTCTGTTATTGAATCCCAAATCACAGAATTCAACAGACCTCTTAATCCAATGGGTAGAAGTCTCTCCATTATAACATGACAATCATGACTTTTTAATCCAGTAATATGACCATTCTTTACACATCTACCCAAATTAGAAGCACAACCATCTGGAAGTCTCAAATCTTCAATCCACTGACAAAATAATAAACGGTTTTCTTTAGACAGTGTATAAGATACTTTTGGTTTCAGTAACCTTTCTGTTCTGACATTCTCAAATAGTTCCAATTCTGGATGCCTGCAAATTTGGGCAAGATCTAAACGTGCATTTAAATTGTCTTTGCTCTTTCCTGGCATATACAAAACTGTATGAAACAAATTATCAAAACAGTTCTTCTCAATATGCATGACATCTAACATGTGTCGGACCAACAGATCAGACCAATATGGAAAATCCCAAAATATGCAACGTTTAATCCAATTGTGTTCTTTCCCAAAACCAGAAATTTTCTGTTGGTTTATTGTGGGAGAAAAAGTGATGGGAGGTAATGAAAATACAACTGATTTTAACTCCGAACCTGATAGCATTTTTGGAGGTCCATCCCTTTAAACTGTTCCTTTTCTGAAATGAGATCTGTTTCTGCGAAAAGGATGATCAGCTGGAAGAAATCTGCGATGACAGTCAAAATAACAAGGTTTCTTTCCATGAATGAGCATAAATGCTTTGTTCTCTCCCATACAGTAAGGACATGATTTCTGACCATGTGTACTCCAGCCAGATAACATCCCATAAGCCGGGAAGTCACTTATTGTCCACATCAATGCTGCTCTTAGTATAAAATTCTGTTTCGTTGCAACATCATATGTACTGACACAAGTACTCCACAATAAATTTAATTCATCAATCAATGGATTCAAATAAACATCAATATTTTTCTTCGAATGTCCTGGAATTAGTAAAGTCAAAAAGATATATGGCTCCTTCATCAACATCCATGGAGGTAAATTGTACGGAGTTAAAAAAACAGGCCAACATGAATATTGACTACCATAAGATCCAAACGGACAGAAACCATCAGTGGAAAGGCCCAGTCGAACATTTCTAGCTTCTAAAGCAAAGGATGCATGCACTCTATCAAAATGTTTCCATGAATCACCATCGGCTGGATGATTCAAGCTTTTATCGGTTGAAATATTCTCTTTATGCCATGACATCATTGTCGATGTATTCTTAGACATGAATAAACGCTGAAGTATGGATGTAAGAGGAAAATATCTCAACTGTTTTACAGGAATCAAACCAGACTTCCTGTGTTGTCCTTATTTATATCTCAGTTGCCCACATGTAGGACAACTATCCAACGACTCATTTTACCCAGAATATAAAATGAATTCATTTGAACATGCATGAATCTTCTAACAAGTAAGTCCCAAATTTTGAACCAGCCTCTTACTCTCATAGTAATTTGCAGGTAAAACATTTCCTTCGGGTAATAGTGTTTTCATCAAAGAAAATATCTGGTCAAAACAGGTGTTTGACATTCTGTTATCTGATTTGATAGCCATAAATTTTGCAACTGCTTCTAATTTGCTCATCTTGCAGCCAGGATATAATGCATCCTCAGCAGATTTCAACAACTCATAAAATTCAGACGGTGCCAACTCAGGATTTGAAGCTATATCAGCCAGAGTTTCTGTATGTTGAACAGATGAACCTGCAACATCATGTACTAAATCTTGAAACCGGGATGGATCCAGAATCAAGTTGGTATCACCTGCTCTGGAACTGCGTTCACCGTGTTGATACCAAAAAACATAATCTGGTTGAAAACCAAAACGCAAGAGATGTTCTCCCACTTTGTCAAACGTGTCAAACGTTCTCAATGCACATTTTCTGCAAGGGCATTTTATTTTTCCTTCTGAAACAAATTCTGGATTTGATGCCGCAAATGATAAAAAAGTCTCCACACCCTCAACATATACTAGATTTAAACCAGAACCGTTTGGATTTCTACGTTGATTTATCCATATGCGGTCACCTAATAATGATTGTCGACGACCTCGTTGTTCCATATTTCTCTATAAAATATAAAAGCATTACTGGTTTTGAATAATTTGTTAGAAAAAACCCTCAAGTAAAGATTGAATATATTGAGAATAAAGCAAAAAATGTTACAAATATTGATAATTTTAATATTATATTGATTTTTTATTATTTTAATAATACTAATATAATTTTTTCATAAACATTAATTATATAATAATAACATTATTACATTATTAGTATATTTTAATATTAATATTAAAATAACATAATTTTTTATATTATACACAATTCTCCTTTCATCTGTGTGTTTAACATTCTGTCTCCACATGTAATATTTGCATTCACTTTCACCTCTCCATTGGCGAGTAGGTTGATAATTTTGAAAAAGAATGCGAATATTACATGTGGAGACAGAAAACACACAGATGAAAAGAGAATTGTATATAATATAGAAAATTATGTTATTTTAATAATAATATTAAAATATACTAATAATGTACTAATGTTATTATTCGTAAAATTGGTAATTATTCCAAATTATTGGTAAATATTACTAATTATTGGTAATTATTACTAATTATTGGTAATTATTTCTAATTATTGGTAATTATTCCAAATTATTGGTAATTATTACTAATTATTATTGGTAATTATTACTAATTATTGGTAATTATTTCAAATTATTGGTAATTATTACTAATTATTGGTAATTAATACTAATTATTGGTATTTAATACTAATTATTGGTAATTAATACTAATTATTGGTAATTAATACTAATTATTACTAATTATTGGTAATTATTGATAATTATTACTACTTATTGGTAATTATTACTAATTATTGGTAATTATTACTAATTATTGGTAATTATTACTAATTATTGGTAATTATTACTAATTATTGGTAATTATTACTAATTATTGGTAATTAATACTAATTATTGGTATTTAATACTAATTATTGGTAATTAATACTACTTATTGGTAATTAATACTAATTATTACTAATTATTGGTAATTATTGATAATTATTACTACTTATTGGTAATTATTACTAATTATTGGTAATTATTACTAATTATTGGTAATTATTACTAATTATTGGTAATTATTACTAATTATTGGTAATTATTACTAATTATTGGTAATTATTACTAATTATTGGTAATTATTACTAATTATTGGTAATTATTACTAATTATTGGTAATTATTACTAATTATTGGTAATTATTACTAATTATTGGTAAGTATTGTTAATTATTGCTAAGTATTGGTAATTATTACTAATTATTGGTAATTATTGGTAATTATTACTAATTATTGATAATTATTGGTAATTATTACTAATTATTGGTAATTATTGTTAATTATTACTAATTATTGGTAATTATTACTAATTATTGGTAATTAATACTAATTATTGTTAATTAATACTAATTATTGGTAATTATTACTAATTATTGTTAATTATTACCAATTATTGGTAATTATTGGTAATTATTACTAATCATTGGTAATTATTGATAATTATTGGTAAGTATTGTTAATTATTACTAATTATTGTTAATTATTACTAATTATTGGTAATTATTACTAATTATTACAAATTATTGGTAATTATTACTAATTATTACTAATTATTGGTAATTATTACTAATTATTGGTAATTATTACTAATTATTGGTAATTAATACTAATTATTGGTAATTAATACTAATTATTACTAATTATTGGTAATTATTGGTAATTATTCTTAATTATTGGTAATTATTACTAATTATTGGTAATTATTGCTAATTATTACTATTTATTCCTAATTATTGGTAATTATTACTAATTATTGGTAATTATTACTAATTATTGGTAATTAATACTAATTATTGGTAATTATTACTAATTATTACTAATTATTACTAATTATTGGTAATTATTGTCAATTATTACTAATTATTGGTAATTATTACTAATTATTGGTAATTATTACTAATTATTGGTAATTATTATTAATTACTACTAATTATTAATAATTATTACTAATTATTGATAATTATTATTAATTATTACCAATTATTACTAATTATTGGTAATTATTATTAATTATTACCAATTATTGGTAATTATTGGTAATTATTGGTAAGTATTGTTAATTATTACTAATTATTGTTAATTATTACTAATTATTGGTAATTATTACTAATTATTACTAATTATTGGTAATTATTACTAATTATTACTAATTATTGGTAATTATTACTAATTATTGGTAATTATTACTAATTATTGGTAATTAATACTAATTATTACTAATTATTACTAATTACTACTAATTATTGGTAATTATTCCTAATTTTTACTAATTATTACTGATTATTACTAATTATTGGTAATTATTACTAATTATTACTAATTATTGGTAATTATTGTTAATTATTGGTAATTATTGGTAATTATTGGTAATTATTGGTAATTATTGGTAATTATTGGTAATTATTACTAAGTATTGTTAATTATTACGAAGTATTGTTAATTATTACGAATTATTGGTAATTATTACTAATTATTGGTAATTATTACTAATTATTAGTAATTATTACGAATTATTGGTAATTATTACTAATTATTGGTAATTATTACTAATTATTGGTAATTATTACTAATTATTGGTAATTAATACTAATTATTACTAATTATTACTAATTATTGGTAATTATTCCTAATTATTCCTAATTATTACTAATTATTACTAATTATTACTAATTATTGGTAATTATTACTAATTATTACTAATTATTACTAATTATTACTAATTATTGGTAATTATTGGTAATTATTGGTAATTATTGGTAATTATTACTAAGTATTGTTAATTATTACTAATTATTGTTAATTATTACGAATTATTGGTAATTATTACTAATTATTACTAATTATTACTAATTATTACTAATTATTGGTAATTATTACTAATTATTGGTAATTATTTCTAATTATTGGTAATTATTTCTAATTATTGGTAATTATTACTAATTATTTCTAATTATTGGTAATTATTGATAATTATTACTACTTATTGGTATTTATTACGAATTATTGGTAATTATTACTAATTATTGGTAATTATTACTAATTATTGGTAATTATTACTAATTATTGGTAATTATTACTAATTATTGGTAATTATTACTAATTATTGGTAATTATTACTAATTATTCCTAATTATTGATAATTATTGGTAATTGTTCCTAATTATTAGTAATTAAATGAATAATTACCAATAATTAGGAATAATTACCAATAATTACAAATAATAACATTATTATTATATTTTATTATTAATATTAAAATAATATAATTTTCTAATTTATATACAATTCTCCTTTCATCTGTGCGTTTTCTATCTCCACATACAAATAATACATGTGAAGACAGTAAACACACAGATGAAAAGAGAACTGTATATATATTAAAAATTATATTATTTTAATATTAATAATAAAATATACTAATAATGTAATAATGTTATTATTCCTAATTATTGGTATTTATTATTAATTATTAATATTTATTCTTAATTATTAAAAATTATTACTAATTATTCCTAATTACTATTAACTATGAACAACACTAATAATTTAAATTTATTAAGTAACAAAACAATGTAAACATAATTAAATTACAACTAATTAAGAATAATTGAAACTAATAAAAAATTAAAAATAAATATTAAATTAAAATGAACATAAATACCTTGAAAATTGATCTGCTCTGATCGTTCTTCAAAACTTTAATATCAACTCCGTAGAAAAAAATTAAACTGGAGAAAAACCGAACTTTAGAAATATAACTTCGAGAGAAGAAGAAGATGGAATTTGAGAATGATTTGAAAAAAACGGATGGGGGTATTTATAGGTTAGATTATTTGCGACGGGTCCATTTGCGACGGGATTCCCGTCGCAAATAGTATTATTTGCGACGGGTCCCGTCGCAAATAACCACCTGCCGACATACTATTTGCGACGGGGGAATATTCCCGTTGCAAATACCTTTTACCGCCGCCGGTTTTTTGCGACGGGAATATTCCCCCGTCGCAAATAAGTTTCCCGCGATTTGGCGCGCAAACCGCGCCAGTCCTTTTGCGACGGGGAAAGTTGTCCCGTCGCAAAAGGATACTTATTTGCGACGGGTAAATAACCCCGTCACAAATAAGTTTTTAACAGGACTATTTGCGACGAGATTTATTCCCGTCGCAAATAACCCGTCGCAAATGCTCATTTTTCCCGTAGTGAAGAGACCCTCAACAAAATATGTATTCATTTTAGACACATAAGTAAAATATTCAATCACTAGGACAACATCCTATGAATACTAATTCCCATCGTGGGATACAATAAAACGTAGTTCTTATATGAGCATTGTTGTGCTGCATCAAACATTCCACAGTAGTAGCTTCCATTATAGTTGTCTAAGAGAAAATCCAACCCACAGGGTTGGGGGAATGTTTACCACCGCCTCCACCCCTCTAATCCTCAGTTCCCGAGAGGATTCACTTTATATTGGTAGCATCTGTAAACAAACCCCATCCAACTAGGATGAGGGAATTTATATCTCAATAATCATCACCAGGTCTATCTTCCCCTGATAAACACCTAATGAAATCTATTGAGATCCCAGATTAACCCCATCCCACTTGGTTGATGGAATTTATATATCAATACCTAACCAGGGGTTAGAAAATCCCCAACAAGAATCATTAGATCCTCAAAAACATGATCAATAAATCCCAATTACAACCATAAATAACCCCCATCCCCTTGGACTAGGGGACGTTTTATCATCATCATCACCATAGTGAGAATCCATCTTCTCTAGGATAGGTGGTAAATATAGAAGGTCATAATCCCATCTCTTCCTCTATCTTCCAGAAATACTTATGTTATTTGGTACCAATTCATGAAACATGATCAAAAAATACCTCAAATTCTTTATTCATAGAGCAAGTCAATGGTTAATTATGGATTAGGATATCAGAACCCACTATGTTTGAAAGTCAAAACATCCAAATATGGACAAGGTATTGAATAACAACCCAAATAAAGGCAGTACAAAATCAATATTTTTCATCAAAAGTAATGGGACAACCGCCATTGCCCTATATGCCTCTTTGAATGGTGTCACCATCAAATTAATAGATATGGTGGATCAATATAAAAATATAGAGGGCTATAAAATAAAAAAAATACACTGAGAATAGAATGATTTGGATGTTCCAATTGAGGTTGCATGCACCTGAAGCCAAAAATGGCTCCAAAATATGGTACCTATGAATATCGAGTTTCCACCTCTCTGAAAAACACAACCAAATAAAATGGGAAAGGTATGGAAACATCCCAATCACCACATAGTACAATTGATGTTCCATCCATGGAGGAATATTTCTCACAATATGATAGTGTGATATAGATTCTCATACAACTGAATGAGAAGCTAATCATGGGAAATATTGCTACACATTATCATATTTATGATGAGGAAAATTTTTCTCCTCCTATAATAACCAATACGATAGAAAGACTGGAGTATGAGAATCAAAGTAGCTTTAGATCATGGAAGCCTATTTATATAAATTTGGAAGTTGAAAATGATCATGAATTCCCTCCATTATTGTGATAGCCTCCCCTTGACTGGGAGACCATTCAGTCTTAGAGAAGATTGAGAATCAGTATGAGAAAAAGGATGATCAACCTCATCAACCCCAACCCACTCCATGTAGAATGGATGTATAATAAACAGTAGATCCCCTATATCATTATAGAAACATCAATTCCCTAGATACTCAAATGGAAGCCATGGAAGGGAGGTGAGAATCTGTGTAGGTTGAGAGAATGACATATCCCAAGTGGGGGGTTGAAACATTTCCTCCAACAAATATCATTAATCCAAAATCCTCTACCATTGATGATGTAGGAGATCCCAAACTACAACTCACACTCTTTGTATCCCTATTTGGGTCAATTATGGGCCCTTGATATGAACCCGAGGTGACCAAGATGAGGTGTTTTGTGTCGAATATGACTATTCCAACATTGTTTTGGTAAAAAAGTGTAATAGAATTTTTTTTAGTATGGGAAGACTTTTTTTATCAATTAATATATCAGTTTAGCTCCATGGTGAGGAGAATGACAACTGTGGACCTGAAAAACTACTAGAATGACATAAATGATATGGTGTCTGACTTCATAGCCAGATAGAAAGTTATAACCTATTGACTTATGATCCCACTCATGTAGGAGAAACTACTATAATACAATGATGGTACTATCTAGGTTGATTGGTAGACACAAATAGTCCCATTACATTATCCTTGTGGGTTCTATGGGTTCACAGAAATGAGAACATGTCTGGAGGACTCAATTTTGAAAATGAAATTCAAATCTTGATTCATTCCCTCAGTACATGGGAAAATGATAGACAAATTAGAAAATGGAGATGTCACTCTCAAGCCTGTAGTAGTGCCCATCCAAGAACCATGGCATGCCTCAAACCACTAAGCACCTCATGTTGAGTAGCGATAACCCAAAAAGATCCCTTGTCTAAAATTATAGACAAATTAGGGTCACCCAAGTTTTGAGGAATGAATGAAAAAATGACAATCCTTTTGAAATAAACTAATCCCTTTAATTACTTCATAACCATGGATAATGACCAACTCAGTCCACCACATCCCATGAAGACTGATGATTTCAACCTCAATGACCATCGTAACTACTATCCTTTCTATAGATGGCTGGGTCATAATATCTCGGAATACTTCATCTTCAATTATGTCTTCTAAGTAATGGTAAATTCTAGACATGTGGTGTTAGATAACTCCTAGGAGGATGTAGTATGCATAACCATTTCCCTGTCAGAAGATGAAGGTGATTGGATGAATGTATTGGAAAGGCATGGGTTAAAGTTTGACAACTAGATGATTCAGAAAATAGTTGTGCAAACCCATATAAGCTCTACCACATATAGAGGTAACATCATACATTCCTCCCAAAGGAGGACATTCCCATCAGAAGAAATAAGAAACAAAATAAGAGGAGTCATATTCTTCTCCAATAGAAACTCTAACTATTGTGGATCCCATCCCAACAACATCTAAATCACGGGAACTTCCAAACCAAAATGATCCATCACCATATGAAGATATCATATTTTGTTCTTTCAATGTGTTACACTTGGCATACCCCTTATCGAATAATCAATATGATTCGAAATACAAATTTCACACACATAGCTAGAGAACATGAGGCACCATACTGTGGAACCGAGGATACAAGGGACAATATGGGCATGGTTAGACCCAATATAGACATAATTTCCCTAAAGTGGACATATATGTTGCTGGGAATCATGGGAGTATACACCACCAAGATCAATAGAGGCATGGAGGAATCACATAACCCTCTATTGGTCATCTATTTTCAGTTATCTTTGATGGTCACATAGTAGGTGTTCGATTATACCATAAAACTAGGAAATAGGGAAGGCTAGTTTCACATGATCCATTGGAATAAGATTCTCCCTTGACCTCTGCACAAGAACCATGCCCACCCACCTCTAATTACTCGAATCTTGAGACACATGTTAAGGACAATCCCCACATTGGTAAGTGCCGACCTCTGGCATAAAAGTATAACATTTTAAAATAGATGGGGTATTTTATAGACAAGATCTCAATCCTGGATGTGCTTAATAATTTATAAGAACATAGAGAGGCACTCATTGAATCCATCTATATCCCACTGTAGTTCGAAGTAGAATTCCCTACATCTGAGGATTATGAAGTGGAGACCATGAAATTAGATTGCCTTGTCTCCATCTTGTTCAGTGTATAGGATAAAAAATAGTACATCCATGTTCACATCATGCCCAAATATGTTTTAGGTAGACCCAATAATGTATATATCAAGAGGGATTTAATTTTATTGGTTCTTGGATCAATCTCACCCCAATTCGGACCCTCAGATTTATTGGATATAGAGAACGATACATATTTACTACATAGAAGACCATTCAAGGGTATGATTAGTGTGAGAGAAGACCTATTGGGAAAATCAAACTCAAAAATCAGATTGGGGATCTCACATTAGATGTTGGTTTTATGGTTATCTGGAAAGACACCACATACAATGTCCTTCTCAAAAGGTCCTTGCTCCACAGCCAAATGGCAGTACCTACAACATTCCATCAATGTCTGAATACTGCCTCTAATGGAAAGGTCCACATACGACAGAGTAAAAGCACCCCCTTTGAGTATTACGAGGATAAATATACTAAATTAGGGTTTTAGAAAAAGGGAGGAAAACATCCAATTATAGATGATGATACATAGGATTAATCTCAAACGGCTTAGGGATCTCCATTAAAAATCCCTAGACCATGCTCGACTGTGACAATGTTCTCCACATAAATTTAGTTAAGGTGATAGACAAGAACCTAGAAATACAATCCCCTAATTTACCTTGTGAAAACATAAAAAACAATCATCTCTGGAATCTCTTTGAAATGAATCAAGAAATGGGTGATGACAATGACTCTTCTCACAACCTCTCTCACCCCGGTAGTAAAAGATAAGACCATTTATTTTCCCCTCTATTTGATAATATATCCATAGTCTAAGAGGTCGATGAATATGACAATTAAATCTATAAATCTCCTATTGCATTCAAGGAAGGAGTCTCCACTAACATTGAAGAGCTCATACAGGTGAATCTGGGAATCGAAGAAGACCAGTTTCTTAAAATGATTAGTGCTACCATTCCCCTCAAAGAGAAAAAGATGTATTTTTCTTTTCTAAAGTTTTAACACTATTTGTTTTCTTAGGAATATATAGAAATTCTTGAAAGGAAACCAGATGTATCTACACAACATCATGGATTACTCGATGGTAATCGAGTCTTCAATCATGAAACTAGGAGGATGTACCCATCTCTTTCCACAAATGTAGAGGTGGAAGAAGAAAAACTAATCAAAGACAACATTTTCCATGAAGTAAAATACCTAAGATGAATCACCAAAATCATCCATATTATGAAAAAATGGAAATATTAGGGCCTGCATCAATTTAAAAAATCTTAATTGAAAATTACCAAAGGATAATTTCTCAATGATGATCACAATAATCTAGACTGATGCAACTCTTATCTTTTATGCAATTTCCTTCATGGAAGGGTATTTAGTTTACAATCAAATAATTATGTCCCATGAAGATGATGAAGCCACTACCTTAATTGTACCTAATGGGACCTAATTATATATTGATTTCATGGTGGTATAATCCCAACAATGATTTCATCACATCATGGATATTCATACAATAATTAACAAACTACAAAAAAATAATATAAAGATGAATATACTGAAATTCACCTTTGGGGTATCATAAGGGGTGTACCTTTTCTTTATGGTACCCCATCTGGGAAACATGGTTGACACATATAGTACTAGTTCTATTTTATAAATTTCACATTGATAAATATTGAAGAATTGAGGGGGATATAGGGGAACCTTTCCTATATTCAATTTTTCATAACCAACTTGGCCGAAAACACATATTCTTAACAATGATAATAAAGAAGGGAATAGACTATCAATGAGACAATGAATTCTAAGAATCCTCTAGAAGTATCAAAAAGTATTTACTGTACCCATCTGTTATGATTCCTTAGGTTAAAGGGATCCCACTCATCTTATATGTGGACACTATTACATGATCACTAGGGAAATCCTTGCATAAAAAATGATGCATGGAGTGAGAAATGTCTCTACTACCACAGTAAAACAATGATAGAAACTAAGACCCAATACTATGATGTTGAGAATAAATTCCCAACACACATATTTTCAATGAAAAATATGTGGTATTACTTACTTCACCATGAAGTCCTGCTAGTCAATCGTATTGATCCAATCTAATAGATCCATGGGTTTCTTACATTTATTGAGTGCTTGTCCAAACAGGTGAACATTTAACATACAGAAGAAACTGAGTTTTTATCACAGAAAATGGTGGAAGAGAATGACCTGACTGATTTATTTGTAGTACCTCATGCTCTAGATAATACACAAATGGACACTAAGCTTCTAGATGAGGATGTCATCTATTCCAATGACACTCATAGGAAATGAGAGATGTATTTTTATGGTGCCTCATGAAGTCCTACCAGAAAAAGGATGTAAAACCTCATACTCAATCAGGTTATCCTAAGGATTGTATTTTTCTCTCTAGATAAAGAAAATTTTTCACACTCTTTCTCATTATCTAAATGATGCATGAATAAAAAGGAAGAACACCAATATCACATCACTGCGATGAAACTATACTTATAGCTATAGATATCCTTCCTAAATAATAATGGGAATTCAGAACTAGGGACAAAGAATATCAATTGTGAATATTCCATCAAAAATAAAAAAGTAGCCCCTCACACTGGATACATTCAGGGACTGATGGCACAGTTCCCTTTTGAGCCCATGCTGCATCATATTCCCTGATCATGAAATCTTGGGCTGATTCATTGGATAATGTATCCATAGTCCTGGTCAACCCTATTTAAGAGGTACTGATCTTCCATATCACACATTGAAGAATGGTCTCATCAGTCATCATCCAAGATATGGATGAAATCAATCAATTAAACATTTCTCCATAGCGTGATGAACCTGCATCTACCTCCCGATGGATGGATCCCATAATCTATCATCTCCAAAACTGGAATCTCTCGAAATGTAGAGAAAGAGGGGAAAATATTTCACATTTTGCAGTAAACTTTACCCTATATAGATTTACAAATGAATAGTGGTCCCTATACAAGTGTGTCTTGGAACAATCCTCCTGATATTAATATAATAAGAAGGGATTCATTCCATTATAGAATTAGTCCATGTAGAATCCTATGGTGCTCATCAGAATGGGACCCAACTCTCCCACTAAATCTAGAAGCTGGGTTATTACTAGAAAACATCGATACAAGAAGATGAGGAAATCACCAATAAATTTCATGCCTTTCATATTTATGAAAACTGCATCCATATTCCCCAAAAATTTATACATACAATTAAATAGTCCATGAAATTTTCTATTTTGGGGAATTGATGTTGGCTTCCCATATCCCCCAACCATAGGGAAGTAGTGTAAGTACAACCTTATTGCAGTTGAATTATTTCCCAAATGGGTTGAGGTAATAACCTTCAATGATTTTGGGATGAATAACATCACCATCTTCATAAATTCCAAAATCATCACCAAGTTCAGAGTCCCTCACCCAATATTGACAAAAAACAACACCAACTTATGTTCCAAGGAGTTGAAGAAAATGTAGCAAGAGTAAAACCTAGAGTCCAACCACTCATATTTATATAATGAAATTGATAAAGGAAAAATAGCGGCCAATAATAAGATTCTATTAAATATACTCCAGAAGATGGTGAACATGGATAAGAAGTATATGATGGATAAACTCCTCCATTCGTTATGGGTATAGCATTCAACCATGAATACTTCTACACTAAAAATTCCATATTCATTAGTGTATGGGACCATATAAGTGTTTCCTACAAAATTATGACTTCCTTCTATATAAATAGTCATTTGCAGGAAACTCTTGGATGATGAGAAATCGTAGTAGTCATTAGATTAATTAGAATGCCTCAATAAAAATAGGTTGTGTACACTACACAACCTTGAAGTTCAGAAAAATTAGATCACATGAGCCTCTAACAAGAAGGTCATTCTCAATTAATTCCTCTAAAAAGAACTATTATTGGATTTTAGAACCCTAATGATACGAGGAATGTACCCTCCAAAGAAGGATCCCAAATAGAAAGGGCCTTACATCATATATAAGGACTATTAAAATATAGTTAATTTATTGGCCATGTTGGATGTAAATCATGTCACACCCCCACCAATGAATGTTTTCCCATGAAATACTTTCCATAGCTATCATCAGGTGTAAACTCCTGGCAGTAAGAATTTAATCTATATGACATCCTATGTCCTAGCCATATGATGTTAAACTGTATGGTGTCATCCCAATTACACAATGATAAACTATATGGAACTCTTCCCAAAATAAATATTTTAAACTTCGCAGTGTCTCTCATACTAGTTCTATGAAGTTATAACAAAGAATTATGTCCATGCATAATGATGTTAAACTATAAGAGAAGAATCTTACCACTAGAAATTTTCCACATACTTTCCATATCTATGTGAATGGAGGATAAAATTTCCTCATCCCCATGACAGAGTTAGATTCACATATGGACTATATTCATCCAATAACTACGTGTTTGATTCTTTCCATCACATGATATGTAAAAACACCTAAACATCTAGTCTCTGTACCATATAAAATATTCATTTTTTTTTCAAATTACATGATCCTCATATTTTACAACATGACATTAATCTACATGATGAATATTCTCATGACATGATGTTAAACTAAAAAGTTGATTTCATTTCTGCATGGTATTAAACTACAAGGGTTTATAAAATAATATATATATTTATTCTCATTTTCAATGAGATGAGTATGGATTCCTAGATCCAATATCATGGTTAAGAAACCAAATTATGTGAAACTCCCATGTTCTATCCTTAATCACCTCTATATTGTGTGAGGGGATCCTTCAATTCTATGTTTCTCACACCGGGAACAACTCACGTGAGATTAGGAATTTCTTTAAGGGTTTCCCAACAAAAATAATTCATAAAAACACTTTAAAGTTTCATCATAGTCCTAAATGAATGGCCCTTAAAGGAACACACCATAATTCCTTTCCACAAGATGTTAAACTAAAATGTTAATTTTATTTTCATGACATATTTTTGTAAAATCTTGTGTAACTCACATGAGCGTATAACTATTGATGGTTTTGGTCTCCTACCATACCTAAATTTGTGAACTATGTGTGACTTGATTCCTGACATCAATGGATACACAATGATGTTTGAATCTCTAGACCTGGGTCTAGGTAGAACAAATAAACATAAAAATACCCCTCTCTATATATAGGCCAGACGTACATAGGAATTTAATTCTATAAGAACTATAGAGGTATTGATTCCTATCATTATCGGATACATAGTGACACTAAAATTTATATCCTCGGGTCCAGCCACGATACCAATTTTCATGTTGAGAATCCAACTTCCTTTCAGCATGACGTTAAATTTCATGTTTTCTCATGAACTATGCATGGGTTGATACTTTTCATCATAGGATATGTAGTTAAATCTAGATCACCAATAATAATCCTAGATAAAAAAATAAATAGAAATAATTCCCACCTATATGTATGGTCCAGACATGCATTTAGTGTTTCCCCTTAATGAATTATTCATGGCTTGATTCCTTTCTTCAGATGATACATACTGACACAAGGATAAAAAATCCTAGGTCAAGATATAAAAACCAACAGAAAAAATGAACCCCAAACTAAATAGGGACCAATCCATCAAATCCATTTTGCCTACATGTGAATTGGATCTACGTATAGCCTGAATGTGCATGTAATAAGCCTTGAAAAATTTTCTGCATCAGTTCCCATGTTCTTACCACATGTCATTAAACTAGAATGAAAACATTCTGGTTACATGAAATTAAAACATCACAGCAAAAATATCCTTATTACATGACAAAAATCTACAGGGTAGCATCCTTACCACATGAATATAATGTAAATAATGAAGCATCCGTACCATATGAGGTTAACCTACATAGAGAACAATATTCCCCCGACAAGATGATAAACTATGCATACCATCACCTAATTTGTATCCATAATAAAATAACAAGAGATCCTTACCCCATTAATCCAAAGTGTGGGATGCTTTCATCACCTTTTAATAACCTCAATCCATAAAACATACTTCAGGTTTCAAGAACCTCAATTAACTGCAAACATTCCATGGACCTTGTAAAGGATACCTGGATTCAAGGTACACATTATTTAACTATGAATGAATTCTTATGGCTCCTGAATATGCACATATATTCATCAACCAAATGAACCCCTCTACTAAAATGGTTTTCTGATTTGTGTGATCCCTGAAATCACCATGATAAAACTCAACACCTCAGTGTTCTCTGAACTACACCCAATATGATTGTCCCATATCATTACTTGTAACCTAATAAACATGATACATTATTTACAGTATATGTATCTCCTAATTAGAAGGTTTTTGGAGTGAATTTGACCCAGGGTATCTTAATTGGGATATGGTGTATCATCCCCCATATAAGGCCCATGTATGTCATGACCTTAAACTGCCTACACTATGGTCAAAGCTATAAAACCTTAAACTTTATCCCATAATGGTCTAAATTACTAGACCATAAAATTCTAGTTAAAGAGAGAGAAAACATCTCATGTTAAAAACCTGAAAAGGGTGAACTGATAAAATTTCATGTCTTTTCACACTAAACTCTTCATCTCCAGAGTTTATGAAATAATTAGGGAACAAATAAATAAGTCATAAATCTCATATGGCAAACTCTATAAACCTAGTAAAATCCAATAAATGATGGTTGAACCCCTAAGTTATTGGAAATGTTAGATAAATGATTTTTCACATCTCCTAACCATGATAATATGTTTACTATATGGTGACACAACATTTAGGGGTTATGATCGCTTCTTGAATATTAAAATATCGATAAATCACACTTCTTTATTTGAATTCATCATATTACTGCAACCATCAAAGGACCTTGGAAAATGATACCTAGCCTTAAGTGTCCATTTATTTGACAATTCATGTATACCTATTTCTCTTTAATATGCACCAATGGTCATCAATGAAATGTGTCACTCTGAAAAAAGGGATTACCAATCCTTCTGATCCCTCACATCACCATGAAAAAAATCAATACCTCAGGGTGTTATGGTTCTTTACTGTTAGGACTAACCAGACTATCCTCATGGTCATATCACTTTTGAACATGATTTACAGCTTTCATACCAATCTATTCAATATTATTTAACACCCAAAATGTTATTTTACCATGTTCTCTACCCTTTCATAATTCTATAGTGCGACAGTCCATTCCCAGACCTTTGATTTCCCCCACATTGTGATTTGAAACCACATGGAGTAGGTCTTCAGCTTCACTACTTAAGAGTTGAACTACCCTAGGTTTCTAGTACCCTCCCTAGATATATTTCTTTTCATACCCAACCTCACCATCTGGATGATTGAGTATTCAAAAATCATTCATGAGCCTTGAAAATAAGTGGATATCATCCCAGTTGACCATGATACCAACACATAAGGGCCTTGACATTCCATCTAAAGGAATTTCCACTTGACCACAAAGGAGCTTCATTCCTTGCAAGACCTAAAACACCATAATGGAACCCATCACCTTAGGGATTTATAGGTTATCCCTAGAATGTCTACCCCATACTATATTCATGGACTCAATCTTTTGGGTTATGAATTATATCACCCGTACTCTAACTATCCAGGTGGACCTATCATCCCCAGTTTATCACCCAAAACCTATATTACCCCCATAAATGATCATTACCCTTTTAAGAGAGTGGATAAACCTCTATTTGGAAATGATATCGATGAATAATGGATTTTATTTACCAACCATAGGCATATTATCCATACATGAAATGATCTATGATCATCATGAGCTTAGGAAACACCACAGTAGAGCTCAACACCCCAGAGTGTTTTGGTTAATTCTAGGAATGTCTTCAAAAATTCTATGATCATTGAGAATTTTTGAGCTAAAAGACCCTAAACTTCAGTGGTAGAAGTTATGAGTTTAAATACCCTAAAAAACAATGATAGAAGATCCAAAATAAAATACCTAAACTACAATGACAAAAGGTATGAGATAAAAGACCATAAAATATAGTGATAGATGGTCTGAGCTAAAAGATACCAGACTATCATCATATAAGATCTGAGCTAAAAGACTCTAAACTACAATAGTGATTGGTATGAGATAAAATACCCTCAATTATAGTGATAAAATCTTCGAGCTAAAATTCCTTAAACTAAAACCATTGACTGTTTGAGCTAAAGGACCCTAACTAAAAGAAATAAAACGTCTAAACTTAAAGAACAGAAACTACAACATAGTAGTGATTTAGTCTAATATAATGGGAAAAACTCGTCATACATCTGACCTAATATAGGTGAACCACATATCTTCTCCACATCCTAGAGGCTAATTCCCACCTCTCCATGAATGAGGTGGAAAGTGTTCGTGTCAGGATTCCAATGATTGAGTAGTTCCATTGTCTTACCCTTTTCATAAATGTAAATTTTTTTTGATACCCAAATATCCATATACATCCCAATTTTTTATAACTCTTTAGTTATTTCAAAATTAATGTATTGTACCAAGAAGGTCCAACTCCAGTCCATCCTGATGTTTCCTCCTGATCGGAAGTCCCTGTTGTGAACCCACCCAAACTTTTGGTTGGGGGTGAATTTCTGCATTATTGAGTGGCACATATGAACATCCTAATTGGGCATGTGATTGTTCCTATAAAATTCTATAGGTATGTACAGTAGTGTATGTCCGTCTTCACAGTCCCCTTTGGTGGAAAATTATCTCCCCTGAGAGATGTTCACGCTAAATCTATTGTGCGTTTTCCTAATACAGGAGGAGGGTATGAATGATGATTGTAGTGAATGAATTTGGGTTTCATTAGTATGAATGAACCCACAAATGGGGTAAATATGACATGGGATAGTCCCCAAGTTTCAAACCAGCATCCCTATCAGTTTCATTTGAAGTGACCCAACTGAATAGCAGTAGGTAGCATCTATAATTTCTACAATATCATTCTGATGGTCTATCACTACCTTTGAGTCCGTATTCAAAGGCTTGATATATAATTAACATGAGATGGAATGCATCTAAAAAAATTACGTGGCAAATTTATGATAGATTAAATGAAATATTATAAAAGGAAAGCCATAAAACCAACAAAATCATGCACATTACTTGAATCAGCCAAGATTCACAGATTTCATAATGATCTTATGGATTTCAGAAACTAGTAAATCATCGTGCATCCACATTTTCACTCAATAAATCATGGTCATGTGACCTTAACATGGTCACGCGATCCACACAATAATCAACTGATCATGTGATCAATCTTGAATATAACAAAAATACCACAAGACAATCATATCCCTATATCCAAAGTTGACACAATTATTGAATTTTAGATCGTGGTTGATTAAAGAATACACCTAGGAAAAAATTTTCTTGTAGAGTAGTTCATGTGGAGACAGTCTCGTGATAGGGTCTAACAATTTGGTCTTGTGTGAAGGTCATGTGACGAGGTTATGCAATGAATGTAGGGATCATGAGATCTAGAGACTCGAGTAGTCAATGAATGAAGCTGCTCAATTATCCTTTATTAATAGGGAATCCCATAGAATAAGAAACATTGCTCAAAATACCATGCATCTCCCAATGAAACTGATTAGAGGTAGCACCAATGACTTAGGCGGATATTTTCTTTCCTCATAACTAAGACCTTTTCATCATCAACTTTGCTACTTAGGGGGTCATTTTTTGACACCTTCTAAATGAGAATCAGAAAAACCACAAAGAAAGAAATAGATTAATATGATTTTTATTTTCCCCTTAATGAAAAGGAATAATAAGGTGTTCAAGATCACATAGATAATGTAAAACAAAAAGAGATACATGATCGCATGACCAAAAAAATGTCACACATATGGTCATGCGCAGTTCATAGCCTGAGAAAAGTCCCACGAAGTCCCTATGACATGTCCTTATGAAGTTGTTAAGGCACCCTAAAAAATCATTGATCACACAGAGACATCCAGATAAGCTCCCCTAGGACATGTGGCTTGATAACCAGTTGACGCCTGATGAACCATAAAAAAATCCATGAAAAATAGTAGGAAAATATCCAAAGGGAAAGAGAAAATTTCACTCGTAAAACACAGGCGACACCTCATCAGTGGTAAGAATTATTTTCATCTATGAAACTTGGAAAATCTCATGAAACCCACAATAATTTGTAAAATAAACAATTTAAATAAAAAGGGGAGGATGTGGGAGCCTCTTATGGTTGAAAAAATCATGTGTCACACCCATGGTGACCTGAAAAGACATCTAAAGCACCCAATGAAATGTATTCCTCATCTTGTGAGAGCTCTTTGGCATTTCATCCTCAACACATGAAGGACCTCAGACATGTTTAGGTGACCTAGATCCCCCCATTGGATTCAAAAGGACAAATAAATGGATTTGACCATGAAATTCATGTTCATCTCCACAAACCCATTTCATGGTCACATGATGAATAACCAATATGTATATTATTGGTCTTTGAAAATAATCATATAATCCTGTGAGATCCCAAATGTTTCAAAATAAAACAATGTAATAAAGAGGGAAATGATGGGAGTCTCTTGAAGTCATAAAACTCACACAATGCGCCTAGGATATCCACAACATGGTCTCACAAGACCTATTGACAAGCCAATTGGATTTAAAAAACACCTTGTGACATACCTTCCCTGTCTAGTGATGTTTTCTTGAAAAGTATCATATGTTCTTACAAAGATCTTTCATCAAGAACCTCGATCTCACAAAGGCCCTTGGACATGACGATATGAAAATATGAATGTCCCACAACATGTCTGTATGATTCAATAAGTCCCCATTAATTGTAAATAATATAAAAAAGGAGGTGTTGATAGGATGATTCCACGATCAATAAAAATCATGTGATTACCCAAGAATGAAATATGAAGGGGAGTAAAAAATGCATCATACTGATGATCTCCACTAATTATTGCCCGAGTTTGTGTGATATGCACCGTGAACGGTGGTGAATAACTGGGGTGGACATGCCTATAAATATACCACCCTAGTTTGAAAAAACAACTCTTCTAAGCCTATCCAAAGATGGTCATTTAATTGGAACCATGCACCAGCACACTGAAGCAATGGAACAAATTTCTCAGAGTATCTAATCCCACAATTGAAAAAGATTCCCATTAGGTAATATCCAGGGGAAAAAATAGTGATCATGATACATGAATAAAGAACTTTTTATGGTCAATCAAAGACCTTGAACATGTCTTCTGGAAGGACACATAGAGGACATCCCACATATATGCTAAATCATGTAAGACATAAACAAACCTAACACTAAACAAATCTAAGGAAGTTTAAATAAAATGATATAATAAAGACTAAAATATTAGAGTCTTATGAATGGAATATATATGATGATTCTAATGCACAACTTGTAAAACCCCTATCATTCAAAAACAACAAGATATGTCACCCAAGTCATGTCACCCTTCATTGGTATACTATTTGGATCTTGAAAAATCCTATAGAAATGTAAAATAAAGTCACATATAGCCCCCCAAGCACACCACCCAAGTCTTGTGAAGCCCTATGGGCTCATCATCCATACCATAAAATGTCCTTCAAACATGTTTCCATACTCATACGATAGTATCAAAATATGTTAGCTAAGTCTCATGGTATCACCTAGGAATGTTAGCTGACTCTCACGATACACTCTGGGTAGACCATTCAGATCTCATGATGTACCCAGACTTGTTAGTTTGGATCATGAATCAACCTCTGAGACATGTCACACTGACTCTCACAATAGCCTTTAGGTATGTAAACCATGATTCTTGAGGACACCAGGGAATGGTAGTAGGATCATGTGATTCCCTCTAGGCATGTAAGCCAGTATCATGTGATGACTTCCAAGATCAGTCATCCAGTTCTCACAATTTAATCTATTAAATTCATTCATAATATTGTGATAAACTTCAGACATTCCATTCAAGATATGACAATTCCCTCAGAAAAACCAACTGGACCATGTGATTGTCTTTGTACATTTCTGGTAGATATCCTTCAACATGTGAGGCAAACAATCTAGGCATGCCAAGAAGGAAGTTAAGCAATTCAAGTAGGAAAGTATTCTAGATCATTCGGGCATCCTAGGTAATGATAACCTTGTTCATCCTCAGTGTGAAAGCCCCAATTAGAAGGGAATAATCAGTGTTTAATCCCTAATCAAAGGAATTATGATGAATTTGATTTCAGATATAACCAAGATATGTTGTATGCCTTCCTAAGGCCCAAGATGTATATTAAACATCCAAATGGAAGTAAAATCACATAATTCCTTCATCCATATTCAATGATACTAATTATTAGTTTTCACGTGTTTCTCACATTGAGCATGGATCACATGTTCTTAGAAATCCATATTGATCATATCATTCATGTGACATATCTCTTTTAGGATAAGTCCAAAATCATAATATATTCCCCAATTTTTTTTTTATAATATGGTATTTCCCATATATAAGTGAAACCTTAGTGTTTATTCCGTAATCTATATAACTATGATAAATCTAATTCATGGTATAACTAGGATATGTAAGTTGCATTCTTAAGGCTAGTGCTCCATATCAAACCTCCAAAGGGAAATCCTAGTGAATAATTCATGCATAAATAGGCTATGAGACTGATCATTTGTTATCCCTTGTTTCTCACTCAGGGAAAATATCAAGTGAGATTAGGGATCTGGAATGATCATATCATACACATGAAAAGACATGTACAAGAAAAGGTAATCCTCTGAGTGTGAGCTCAAATATGTAGCATAATATGATATGTCCTGAACATAAGGGAAACATCAGTGTGTAATCCCCAACAAATTGAACTATGAGGATTCTAATTACTGTAATAAATAGGATATGTAGGATGAATTCCTAAGGCCTGATCCTAAACTCAAATGGTAAATCCACCTTATTATAAGTCCCACTATGTATCTAAAATTTCAACCATCATGGCCCAATCATTCCCATTGGATAAAAATTCAACTCATCCATTAGTAGATTGAGAATTCAATTGAAATAAGAGGACACTAATTCCTATTTAAATTAGGATACATAGGACACCTTGCTAATGCTAGAGTCCAAACGCAAATGCGAATCCACATTAGTTTTATTCCTACTATGTATCTAATATTCCAACCATTCGGACCCAATCATTCTCATGGGATAATCATTCTACCTGATCCATTAGTGGACTGAGAAATCAGTTGAAATATTTCGACTCTAATTCCTTCCATAGTTGGGATATGTAGGATGCCTTCATAAGGCCTGATCCCAAACTAAAATGGGTATACACCTCAGTATAATTCACGTCATGTATTCAATGTTTCAACTATAGGGACCCAATAATTCTCAAGGTCTAATAATTATACATCATCCATTAGTGGATTGAGAAATCAACTAAACTATGGGGAATATGATTCCTTCCATAACTAATATACGTATGATTCCTCCATGTGGATCGATCTCCATATTAAACCACCCATGGGTTGTCCCATCACATAAGCCCTACATCCATATGTTGTGAGGCCAATTACTTGTTATATATTGTTTCTCACATCAATCATGGAACACGTGGGCTTAAGTGATTTATGATATTCACCTCATTCACATCATAAATTTTAACCCTCCTAGGAAATCTCAGTATATATGCTCTAAGCAGTGGAATGATATCAAACTTCCCCTGTATAAGGGAATCTACCTTGGGGTCAGTACCATATGTGTGATATAACTACGATAACTCTGATTTATTCTGTAAATAGGATACTTAGGATGTCTCAAAGATACTTGAGCTTAAATATCTAGTGTCTGAGATCCTAAACATATTTCCTTTTCGTATGATGTTAAAATTAATTGGTTTAACAAACTATTTGGGTTCATATTCCTATAATTAGAAATTATACATATGATGCCTCATCATTGATCAATCACCTCTTAGGAATATTAACCACCTCACTACATGTTAGAAAATTCCAAAGATCCTGTTTATGTTGCTTCATCATATAAATAGCTATTCATTATTGGTAAACAGATGAATAACCTCAGATACATATATATGGATTCAAAAATGAGATCCCAATTTTATTTTTTATATCATAGATACATATCCTATAATCATTTTGTTAGGGTAATAGGTCTCATATCAGGATATTTAAGAGATTCCCAAACTTATTGAAAATTTATAAGAGGGTCCCATAGTACAAAATAATTATCCCCAACGGGGTTTGATGATGCCAAACTCCCATACTCTCTAACGACGTGAGTCCTTAATCATCATTGTGTCTAAAACTCCAATTAGCCACTTGCCTTTGGAAATCAGGTCCATACCCAATTATAGATGCGAGAACCATATAGTGTATCAGTTAAGGGAAACAATGGAGACCTGATGTTAATGATAGTGGAAGGAATGAAACCCCCACATTCCTCCATTGAGAAAAACCGAAAACACCTCAATATTGGTTATCGCTCGTCTCTTGTTGGTCAAAATAGAGGCAATAATAAAAAAATTTCTCATATAATGTCCATACAGTAATGTACCATAAATCAAGATAAACTTCTTATAATTTATAAAAAGGCACATATGGTAAAAATGTCCAAAACAACATATCAAACACTACCATTAACTTATCAACTTCATTGTGTTGGTTGACATATGAAATGGTATTTAACCAATATGTATTTTGTTTTTTAGTGTAAAATATCTATAAATTAATTTAATAATTGAAAAGATTCATCCCAATCACCGTAAATATTCACAATTTATTCTATTGTGCTGCCAATACCTTAATGTAAGATATTTGATAACTAAAAATCTCTTTGATTCTCTCCACCCCCAGAATGATAAGAATGTCTTGACATCATTTTATCATTTCAGAAAAAAATTTCAAATAAATTCAGTATCTAATTATGAGTGATCCTATGATATTATTGAGTTCACACATGAATTTAGATTAAATCTATTAAATTTTAAAAAATTAATTTTCTTATCAAGTATAGATTTTAAATGCATCTAACAGTCTGAATCATATCTAAGAAATTGAATCATATAAATACATCTATTTAACCCTTCTATTACATAATTGTAGTGTCTTTCAATGTGATATTGCTTTATCACATTTTTCATTGATTATTTACTATCAAAGTCTATACCAATATACAGAACACTTTAAACTGATTCTAGATTCATGACACTAATAATTCCATGAAATTATGTATTAGAAGTAATATTTGACCATTAAAATAATGGTAACCATGGAATGACTTTGGTAAACCCTGCTACTAATGGTGTAGGTTGGTTCAAAGGTCGGTGAAGCTTTATAGGGGTGCGATCAAATTGTTCTTTAGCATCATATTTTTGTTAAAATTCATCATCATCTTCGAATTCTAAATTTTCATCCCCCTCAAAAAATTTCAACATCAAATATAAATTACAAGGAGGACTACATATGGGAACCAAACAACCTCTCTGAGACATCACATCATGAGGATATGAATGTGTGGCCATTGGATGAAATAGAGTAGCTACCATTAATGATGGAACTTCTTGAGATGTTATAGATGGAGGGCTTGAATTATATTATAAATGTCAATGGAACATCCATAGTTGTTATGGGGACATACAACTCCATAACATGGTTTTTAGATTGATTATTAACCAATGAAAATATGTGTACCTAGTTATCATCATCAATTACAGGATAACATATATTCCAAAACCTATCTTTAAATTTTAGACGTTTGTATATGATTGAATATATGAATTAAATAGAAAAAAAATTTAACCATCAATGAATTTTTATTGGAACAATTTAAAATTTTGTTCACTCTCCAAGAATCATAACTCTTTCTGGACATATACATTAACTACATCCTTGTTATGTGTAAATAATATTTCTATTATAGTAAATATATGAAACAATCATTTTTACCTAAAATAAAACAACATTATTAATTAAATCAGATCAAAGAGACATAATATGAATTTCAAATATTTTGAGATTAGAAGGAATCTCAAACATAGTATTTGAGGGGGTTTTAAACTCACCATATTATCTCATTTTATTCACATATACATATATTCATGATTCTAGTAATTTAGGTTGGAATCCTATTCCCTCCACCAAATCAATATGTTCAAACCATATTGATTTGTAACTCATTACAAAACCTTTGAGATTGTTTTAAATACCCAAAATATATGTCAAGAATATTCATACAAATGAAAATTCATATTATGCATGATGTACTTGAGAACATCATGTAAAAGAAGAGTGATATATTAGTTTGATAAAATCCATATGAGTAAGAATAGAGTAATTGTTTCAACCTGTGGTGGTGCATGTCGAACGAGAATGAAATGGTTCAATGATAATGGACACTAATTTATGTTTCGACCCGATCCATATCATTTTACTTTAAAGGGGAATTGGATTGACCATGTAGGGACTCAGAAGTTTATCCCTACTGAATTATGAAGGATGTGACATAATCAGATGGTCCCAATAGGTGATTTCATCAGGTCATGTATTTGTGCAATCGGTCCTTTAGGATATAACTTCCTCGGATGGTCTCTAGTGGATTTATTAGTGTTTTTAGAAACACACAATGACCCTGGTATCCATGATTCATGGACCTGATTTCCAAAATTTGGTGTTCATTGGATGATGATTTTTCCAACGAAACTTGAGGACTCCATTGGTCGAGAGGATTGGAGGTCGGGCTCATTGCACCCTTTTGTGGGGGAACTATAGCCTATTTCAGGGATCTATTATAAGTTTATGTCGTGTTCATATGTTTGTGAATCCTTGGCGCATTCCCAAAAAGTGAATCTATGGGTTATCCCTAATTTATAGGATCATCATAGGAATACATGGATTTGATGATATGGAGGAAATGTTGACTTAATCCATTAAATAAGTCTCTCATTAGTTTTTCATCCTCTAGGGGGGATGGAAGATGGATTTATGTTTGTATCAGACCCCTAAGATGGGATTCCTACATATCCTTGGGAGAGGAATCAAAGCCCACATTTTTTGAGAATCATGGGTCTTATGTATGGGATCTTCCCATTTAAGGGTACATGATTACATGAACCCTTTTTGAGGGCATCCCTTTTGAGCTCGGGCCTTCAAAAAGGCGTCCAACGTATCCTTGTTTGACAAGGAATCAGAGTTCTCATAGTTCAACATGGGTTGTTTGTTTAGATTTGGTGATCATCACAAAACTTTAAGCCAACATGAGTCATGCTCAGTTTGAAAAACAATAGGATGTGAGATATCCATCCAACCACACACCTCCTCTCTCTATAATGGGAGTGGGAGGATCTATGCTGGAAGAAGATGGGGTAACTGTGAGAGAGGGTGTGGAGAGATGAACCATTCAATGTGGGATAACATTGGAATTCATGAAACTCGACCCTAAAAATATTGGGGACTTACCTCAGTGGGAGTTCCCCAAAATGCATTCTGGGAAAGGGGATGCATGTCTCCTTTTGTCAAAAGGAGAAGAGAACATGATTCCTTCGACTGATAACCATTACTCAATGAATGGAAAATCAAGTTATCACCCTTATTCCCTAGAACATTGAGGTTCATATTATCATCCCAATGTAGGAATTTGAGTGACCAAGGGAATGTAGACTTACAGACATCCATGGAGTCCAAAATTTTGTTGGGAGAGCCTTCAAGAATACGATTCCCTTGGGTATATAGACTCTATTGGTTTCATTTATGCACCCGATGATATGATCCTATGTTTCTTGTGGCTTTGAAGGAGGATTTGGCCTGATACTAGGAGACTGGTTTGCTAAGGTACTATGGAGGACTATATGGTAATGGAGGGATGAGATTGGATCCAAAGAAAGGAACACATGAAGAAACCCCATTCCGTATACTATTTTCTTATGCGGGATGGGGGAGATCCACATACCATAGTGCTATGCAGGTAGAAGGTTCGTCTGTCTACCAAAGTAGTTCGTGGGCTTGGGCATGAACCATCACACACCATATTGGTACATGGTCCAAGATGTGGTCTTCTATGTTGCTTCATGTTCCATCAGCATACTAATGTAGTACACGACACCAGATTCAATCCACATAGTGATACACTAAACGGAACACCCTTTTGAAGGAGGGTCCTAGAACTTATCATTTGCAGGGATTTCATAAATGAAAAATGTGTGGTTCCTGATTACACAAATTATGTTTTCAGTTTCTCCATTAATATTATGTTCTAACTTTTAATGTTTCGTGGCTCGTTATACCTATAAAAATGTGGTTTGCGATTTGGAATTCATTGATGATTCAAAACTGAAGTCTAAATCCTCTCTAAATTATATCCTAAACCTCTGGGGTCTTTTCTATGCTTTCTTAATCCTTCCATTCTCAATTCCTTCTCTAGTCCTTTTATATAGTTCTGGTGAAATCATATCTATGGGCCCACATCACCATTTTCAGATTCCCATAAAGAGATATCTCGATCTATGGAAGACTCGATAAACCGTGGTTTGCGGAGGCAGTTTTTCGAGAGTCATGGTTCGCAGAACCTTATTGATTTTATTCATCTGCGAACAGTTGAGTTCAGGAGATGGTATACAGATAGCCTTCACACACTTGATTCCCCCAGCGATGTGGTTCATGGGATCCTGGGTTCATCGACTATCAATCTGTGGGCCAGTGCCTCACAGGTCATTTTAAATATTGGTGGTTATCGGTTCCTGCGTCCCGTGAGCCCTTCTTGATGATGGTATGCGGGTCTCCTTAAAATCATTGATAAATTCAATTTCATCATGTTTCTTTTGTTGTTGGAAACTCAATTTGAATCCATTTTCTTTACTAGACTCGTATAAATTCTTTGTTCCATCTGCAATGTGATTGTGATAGTATTTTATTCACCTTTACGAAGTATTCTGGACCCTACAAATGCCCCCATTAGAATGTGGTCTATTCAGAATGAAGAGGAGACTATTCCGATGTAGAAGTGGTCCTGAACTAAAGTGGTTTGCGGTAGAATATACAGGTCATGTAGGAGGGGGGAACACATATATATAAGGGCCCATTTTATTTTTATTTTACCATTTCTCACAGAAAAAAGTGCTCTCGACTATCTCCTAGATTTATATGCATCCATGTACCATCACTTTTGTGAAATCCGTATTAGTGAACCACTTTATACGTGTTGAAAACCGAATTCTTCAAAATTTCTTCTTCACACAAACAATATTTTGGGGTTTGAAAACTAATATTTGGAAATTAAAACCACAATTTAGACATCTGTATAGGAGAACGCTATGCAGTTTGCATGTCCCACACACCAAACATGAACTGAAAAATAAATCATTAAGACTTACTATTCCAAACATAAACTTTTAAACAACATTAAATATATAAAGGGAGAGGCCATGGTTTATGGTTTCTTCTATTCGTGAAACATTCTGTTCACTGGCCAACATTCTACGGGCCAGCTCCGTTTGGGACTTTCGCATACCATGACTGTAGGTAGTATAATGTTTCCACACACCATTGCAGCATGTGGGGATTGATTCTTCATATCATGAAATATTTTGGAAATGTCTACCGCATTCCATTTTTTGGAGAAGTACGTAGAGCCCCAAGAAGACAATATTTTATATAATTTATCCATTTTTGTTGATTTTATCCAAAAATTTTATTTGGAATAACGTTTTGTGGGATTTTGGATCATTCTGTGCCGACATCAATGGATCTTGGATGGACTATGATGAAATTGACCATGGAAAGGAAAACCATGGTTGAGGATAATGAGGACCATCTTCGATCCTACATTATTCCTTGTGACAGTTTTAGAAAGTATATCCTTATGCTAGAGTTCTTAACTGTCCCATTGTCTGGGCAGCTACCACATTATGGCCATGGTCTTCCTGATGACGTTCCATTACCATTTTCTAAACCCAATACTCCTTTAATTATCCTAGAATCACTACAATGTCATGATAAGGCCAATATTTCCCCGACAAGAGAGGTCATGGACACTCTGATTCAAGAAAATGTGTTCTTTCTAGAAGGCTCATCTTAGACTCAGGATGATCATATATGTTGAAACACTGCCTTGAGATGAGTCACTCAAGAGAACCTTTCTATTATCAATAATTCCCAAGAAAACCCTAATGGTGGGTGGAGCACCAAATGGGATATGCGAGTAGGAGGATGCTTCTACAAATAATGGGCATGTGAATTCTAGGTACACCAATCCTTTTTAGAGTCCCCTGACCAGTTGGAGGTGATGAACTTATATCAGGGAGCCTGGGTCTCTCTTTTCACATCTTTATCTCATGGAGAAATCCTTCTTGATCTATTGATCCACTAGTGATCAAGCACCATAACCTTCCATTTTACAATGGGGAGGTGGGAATCATATTGTGGGAAATCCACCATCTTGGAGGGATCCCCATCCTTGGAGATATGTACGACGAGTTTCTTCAAGAATCTACTACATGGGATGATACTGACCATGTGTCCCCATTGAAAAAGAGCCTACTGGTTATGGAAGATGGAATACATGATAAACCCCTCCAGGATCGCTCACTTATCCCATTTTAGTCATGGATAAGGTTATTTCTATAGGTATGTTGGCCAAAGATGAGAGCTCTCCATAATCAAAGTCATCCATCCTACCAGTCTCTACATATTCCAGGTTCATATGGTTCTAGCCTCAAATAAGGACGATATACCACCTTAGGATAAGATCTTCAACAAGACATGTCACCTCAGATTATATTAGCACTTTTTTCCATGTTTTTGAGTGGATGGATCTTCCCATCCCGGGATTTATATGTTGGGGTCAGGGCTAGCACTCTGATGATTTCAACTATGCTAGCAGAGGGTCAACTAATTAATGTAGCCACTCCTACTCTAACCTAACATTATGAGTTGTTGGGGAAGATTCAAGAAGGTAAAACCCCACATCTTCTCAGTAGACCATTTCAATTACTATATGGGTGGATGGTAGAAAACGTCCATTACTAGGAATATAGACACATTGCGAGGGTTCCTCGCTCTGACTTTCAACATCCCCTTCTCATCATTTCTACTGTTCATCCCAGTTATTAATACAGTCGAGCTATTGAATGACAATTATTACTTCTCATTTGCACCACACCCTACCCCTCATGGGTCATTAAGGGGTGAAAGGGGTGGTTCTTCAGAGTAACACACATAAATTATCACTATTTATGATGGGGTGCTCACTGGTCGTAGAGATCGAGTGGATATTTGTGAGCCATACCTCCCTTACCGGTTCACTAGGAAATTTGGATGCCTTAAAAAATGTGTGCTTCTTCCTGTTGTTCACATAAGGGGAGAATCTCATCCCACAATTCATTTCCATATATGGCTTATGATGATGTTGGAAGGTGTCGCTATGGAGGTTACCATCCCAAATATGATAGGATCCACTTTTCCATCACTGAAATATGCCCAACTATGGGTGGGTGGCTACCTTGAAGGGGTACTGAGAAGACCAGTTTAATGGGTCCGGAAGCCTCAAACCATACCTTTCCTTATCTTTCCACTAGTGAACATGCCATATATTCCCTCTCTTTTGGTGAGTGGGATGGATATTTATTCTATTACTATCCATATAGTGGCTGCAATAGATCCACTATCTATTCTTGTCGAAGTGGTGAGAAGACGCTCGATCCACTATCAAATGCGTCTGGAAGGGGCTTCATTGGTTCAGTATATCTCAGTGGGGAGTGATTCAAACTGGTCCTCTATTGTGGATACTTCCCACGAACCTAATGAGGATAGCCCCACGAGAGTGTCACCTGATACCCCAGAAACTATGGCAAGTCCTCTACATCTGGCTCTAACTGTTGGACCATCTAAGGGTAAGGAAATCCCTCTATGTTGTGTAACCTATATTAGGTACCTTCCCACTCCATTAATTACACTTACTACATATAGAACCATTTTAGAAGGGTATTAACAAGGGACTGGTGTCGCGGGGAGGCACCGGGTAGTGTGAAAATTGGCATCGTGTTATTTTTGTTCACTTTCCACAAAAACACGCCTGGTTAGATTTACTGATGACACTATCAAATTTTAGTAGTTATTTACCAATATGGGTTCTGGTGGTTTTGATTATTGGCATCTTCATTTTCTTATCTACCAGATATTCATAGTCTGGGAAGACATTTCTTCTTGTGAGGAAAAACATTCCAATTTCAATTCATTCTATCATTAGGTGAAGAACATCTGAGCTATTTTGGAGGAACATGACCACCTAACGGATGAAGGGGTGAAGTCTCAGTATTTAGTGATATCCCAAAAGGAAGAGCTACGAGAATGAAAGGTTTATGTGGAACAGATGAACATTCAATCAGCCTCTTCATGTTTAAATTATGAAGTTATTCAAAAGAAAGGGCACTACCTCAAAGCCATTATAGAGTGCGTGTGCCTGATGGTAAAGGATGAAACATATGAGTGATCATATTTAGGGAAAACTCTTGACAGACTGTGACAATCTTCTTTTGTTTTTTTAGAAAGGGTGAGCCGTGATGTTTTTTAACTTCAACCAAATCATGACGTCTACTCATCTTCTTTTGACACTATAGTGAGACTCCAAACTGGGGGGTTCCTCAATTTTAATTTTTTTTCGAACACAATGGAACTAATTTCCTCCCAATATTTCTTCCTTTCCTTTTCTTGTAATGAAAATTAATAATGAGCAAGCATATAACCATCATTTCTATTAGGTATTAATTTTAAACCGTGATTCAAAACTAGTAAATTAATATAATCAATTCGAGCTCTATCTTTTTCCTGAGCTACGGGACATAACAGGCACAGTTTGACTATTGCTAAGGTTTTAAGGAAACCCTTGTGAACATTTATGTCTTTTTCCATTATTACCCAAATTTTTTCCAAAGCCTATTTGATACAATATTAGCGAGTATAACTTGACATTTGACTAGGCCTCACTTTGTTGGTTTTCAACCTAAAAACCATTACGTCTCTTTTGATAGATAAATAGTCATTTTCCTAAACCATACATAGTATATGTTTAGAAAACTGATACTCGACATTTATCCAAAGGTTCCCTTTGCAGGTTTTCAGTCTGGAGAGTATTGTATCATTTTCAATGGTGATTTATATTCATGCCAATAAGTATTATTATTGATGTTTTAGTTCATATATTTTTAACCAATATTGATGGGGTAGGGTCCCAAATTTTGGATTCATCAGCTGGGAATGTCCTAATAACATTTAGACATGAATGATGGATTTTTCATGACCCTAAATTTTTGATTTTTGGACATATATGAGGCTTGGGAGCCATTTTAGGAATACAGAGGTAGGATATGACTCTCCTAAGGAAATATTTTCCCTTGATTGATGGTTGTGTTGTAGGCATCATATGAAATGCCATAGGGGAATGATGTGCATAGTCATACAAGGTTTCTGCAGGATAATTAACTCCATCTCCGATGGCCATTGGAGGATTTCAAACACGTTGAATTTATTTGGGTGTTAGGGCCATAGTGTGTGGTCTATCTAGGGGATGACGTCTGATAGTATTAGGGACATTCTTATAAGCTTTATATGGGAAACTTCTCCCACACGATTATTACTTGCGTGAAGGATAGCCGGTGAAGGGTCTGTTCAATTAGAATTTTTTTATGTCTGTGAATTTGAAAATGGGAGGATATGTAAGCCATAATCCATACAGGTCTTCCATATATAGGGGTGATATGGGACATAAATTTAATATGAGCATATAGAAACCATAAAGGACTCTATGGAGGATGAATTTTCCCTTTATTGATGGCCATCTTATAGGAATCTTATGCAGAGCCACTGGGGCATGATGTGAATAATCAAACATTGGTGCCTGCATGACACCGACATTCCATCTCTGATTTTCAAGAAGGATTATGGAGATTGGGACCTTTCTGGACATGACATATGACCTCCTATAAAGGGGTGTGCCTATGCATGAAAGGGGAAATTTCTTTGGATGAACTACTCCTGGAAACTTTTAAATAATTAGGGTCATTTGTGTTTCATATGTGGATCAACATCATGCATTTGGATGATGTATACTTATTTTATAGAATCCTCAAGAGAGACCAGAGGTGAATTGGGGGAGAATGTTCTAATATATATAGTATGTGGGTAGGAAAGAAAATGTATACAATGTATCTTATGTTCTTCAATCATGAGGGGTTTCGTGAGGAATGGGAGCCATCGGGCATACTAAGTTGGGAGAGGAATCTCATGAGAATTAATTTTCCTTTGGATGATGTTCATCATGTACACATCATATGCAGAGCCAATGAGAAATGATGTGAATAGTCAAAAAAGGTGTATATTAGACACTGTTCTACCATCACCGATGGTCGTGGATGATTGTGGGGATTCATGATTACTCAGTGCACATAGTTTGATATATGGAAGGAGTGTATCCAGGTACATTAGAAACATTAGAGTTGTGATTCACTCATAGGACTAGTTATCCCTTATGTATATTTGACTCATACGTTGGGTGAGGCATTCATACCATATTTGGAGTACCTTTTAGTTTAAGGTCATAGAGACAAGACATGGGGTTCCTAATGGGGATGTGAACCGTGATATAACTTTTAGGGTTGTACTGTTAGGACCTAATTCCTAGACTAATTTTCCATGATGCCATGGTGGATCTCTCAATGATATCCATAAGCTCACATAAGCTATGCTCAGTGTGAGAAACAAGGGATTATGAGGATTCTGGATCACCACTTAAGAATAGAAAAATCTACAGCATGGATCATTTTAGGATTCAGAAAAAGATATGACCCTTATAGTCATCTAGAGAGGACAGTATTCAGTGAAATCTAGAGTCATTAAGTGAGGAAACTATATTGTGCAGTTTAGAGTCATGTTGTGAGGGCACTTTGCTGTGCGGTTTAGAGTCATGCAGTGAGTACACTATGCTATGCAGTTTATAGTCATGCAGAAAAGACACTATGCTATGATGTTTAGATTCATATTGTGAGGAAACTTTGCTTTATAGTTTAGAGTCATGCAGTGAAGACACTATGATGTACAATTTGGAGTCATGTATCAAGGATACAATGTCGTGAATTTTAGATTCATGCAATGAAGACACTATGCTGTATAGTTTAGAGTCATGCAGTGAGGAAACTATGTTGTGCATTTTAGAGTCATTTAGTGAAGAAACTATGTTTTTTAGTTTAGAGTCAGACTCGAAGGACACTATGCCATTCAGTTTAGAGTCATGCAGAAAGGACACTATGCTATGTAGATTCGAGTAATATAGTGAGAAAACTTTGTTGTGTAGTTTAGAGTCATCCAGCAAAGACACTATGCTATCCCAAAGACCAAAAGCAGCTTTCATCAAATCATGGTTAGGATATCTGGAATTCCACAGACATGAGTGATGATAATAGGTGTAAACCATAGTACATAGGTGATACATAGATCAGGAGGAATGAGATGGGGCTTGAAAGACAATGGTCGTATTGAGGTAGGATAAGAGTCTCCTAAGGATGAATTTTCCTTTGGTTGTCGACCGTTCTGTGGCGACATATGAAAAACCATTGTGGCATGGTTTGTATAGACAAAAAAGGTTTCTGCCTAACACTGGCAGCCCATCTATAATGGAAATGAATGTTTATGGGTACCTAAGATTTCACGGAGCATGGAGTTTTACAAACAGAAAATTTTCTTCTGGGAACGTAAGAAATATCCAGACCACGATCATCCAAGAACTACTAGATCATCCACATATATATGACTAATATGTAGGGGATCATGATATTTTGACTCATTATGAGTGTCAGAATTCAGAAATGGAATTTCCATCATCTCTTTAAATCTTTTATGAAAAAAATTGGGGGCATGTTCGAGATCTCATAACATTGAGATTTGAGTCACACATGACTCTTGAAGAACTTGCAGTTAAGTGTCACGTGGTTTGGACTTTTTATGTATTTACCCAGTACAATTCTGACCAATGGAAAGAGTAAGAGGAATTTAATTAAAATGGTGGCTGGGATAGGATGCTAACTCCAAGTGTCAATATGTATCCTGCAATGGAAGGAATCAAGACATTAGTAGTTCTAAATGTTCCCTACAAAGGTTCAGTCCATGTGTAGGGATATGAAAAGGCATTTTTTGTGGTGAATAGTCCGTGATGCAAAATAAGGGCGTCACTACATATCATGTGAGGGAAAAAATCTCGCCATACATTGTTTTTAATGTTCCCTACAAATATTCAGACCACGTGTGGGGACATTATAGGGCATTTTTTGTGGTGGCTAGGACATGATGCCAAATCTGGGCATCACTACATATCCTGCAAGGGTAGGAATGAATCCATACATAGTTCTAAATGTTCCTTATACTGATCTAACTCAGATGTAGGGGTAAGGCCATTCTGGTTTCATCTGATATGGGAACCAAGTCTTTCATATTCCTCAATTTTTTGTTTTCATTTTGGAATCCTTTCCACCAATCCTATGATCATATAATTTATACTCAATGCGAGAAACAAGGAGTGACAAGGATATCCCTTGAATATGAGGAGACATAGGATACAATAGAGGCAATGTTTTACAGGGAATTGGCCAATATAAATGGTTGAGGTGTCGCTATGTATCCCATTGATGAATGGGAATCCAGTCGTATGTAGTTCTTTGGGGACAGTGAAGTTTATCATCGTGTGATTAGGATGATTTATGCTAGGCTGTTTAATGTATTACAGCTAGGATGCAATGTTGTGAAGTTTAGAGTCATGCTGAAAGGGAATTAACATCATAGTTTAATGTTGGGTTGTAGGGACTAATACCATACAGTTTAATGCCATGTGGTTACGATGATGAATCATAGTTTAGGTCATATAGTTTGGACAATGAAACCCCAGTTTAATGTCACGCTTCAGGGACTAATAACATGATGTTTAATGTCATGTGGATAAGATGATGAATCATAATTTAGGTTCATAGATTTTGGACTATGACAACACAGTTTAATGTCAGGTTTGAGGGACTATAACTCATTAGTTTAGGTCATGAAATTTTGACCAAAAATGGGATTCACTGTTACATGAAGTACTTCATCCGAAACATTGCCTTGGTGGGAGTAGAGATGATATTTCCATCCATTGATATCAAGGAGTATGCTCCATTGTAATAGACCCTATGTATGAAATATGGTCCCTCACACATTATCTCAATATTTGGGGTCTTCTTCCTAAGTATCATCGGGGTTCTAGGAAAAACACCATCTCTCCTTTGAGGAAAGACCGAAGGTCGATTTTTTGTTGAAGGCTCATGTGATCGAATTTGGGTAAACTTCCAAAAAGTGAAATGTTTGAAGTATATTTTTATCCAACTGCTCCAACTCATCAAACTACCTCTGGGATTTCTCATCCATAGATAGTTGATCAAATATGTGCACACAGAGTGATGGTACTTGAATTTTAATCAGCAAAACCACCTCTTCCCCATAAACTAGTGAGTATGGGGTTTCATGGGTGGCAGTGCAAATCGTGGTCTTGTAGGAAAATAAAGCATAAAGGATCTTGTATTGAAATTATGTCTTATCCTTATCTACCATTTTTTAGAGTATGTTGGAGAGAGTCTTGTTGAAATCCTCTATCAACCCATTCACCACTGCATGGAAGTAGGATGAACGATTGACTTTGATTTCTTAATCCTGGTATAACTTTTCCGACTTAGAAGAGTAGAAGATGGTGTTGTTGTCCATCAATATTTTATGAGGAACACCATATCTGGAAATGATGTTGGACTTTACAAAGATAACGATTCTTTTCACCCTGACTTTGCTAAGAGGCATGGCTTTGGACCATTTAGAAAAGAAGTCAGTTTCTATGAGAATGAACATGAATTTTCTGGATATGGTGGGGGGATATAATCACACAATATCCATACCCATGCAGAAAATGTCCAAGAGTACTTAGCTATGTGAAGTAGCTCTGGGGGTTGGTGAATAAAAGTGTCTTGAACATGGTAGGAATAGAAAAAATTTGCATCATAGTGGGAAAATAGTATCCAATACATAAAATTTAATGGGATATCTTAGTTTCTCATTACTGTTCTCCAAAATCCCTAGCTCACACTTCATTCATGACGACAACAGTCTCTTCTCCATCAATGTACCTATGAAGGACTCCTTCAAGGCCTCATTTTTATATATCTTTTTCTTAGTTTACGCTATTGTACAAGAAAATGTCGACTACTCACCTATGGATTTGTTATCTTCTAGACTTATATAGTGGGATTTCCCCCACTCCAGAGGTATGGATCTGGAGGGCCTGTGGTATTTTTTGAGTCTGGTCAAAGTGGTCTGCATGTACACCTTGGGCGATTGGATATCTTCTTTTCCTATGACAGATAATTCAAGATGAAAGGGCTCAGATTTTATCTAGTGGGGGTGGAGAAACATTCATGTTCCTATTGTGTTAGCCGGAGGGTACTTCTGTGAGTTTCTACAATGTTAACAGTTTGAGTTAAGGTGTGGCTGGAAATTTGAATTCATCCATGATCATGAATTCCAGGATACACTCGTCCTCTACAGCCTCTTCCTCCAGCTCTCCGACTAGATGTGGGGAATTCAGGTTCGTGTCCATAGTATCCATCAGAGAAGGGGCCTGTCATGTGAATGACATTAATAGATCCAAATATTAGTTCTTGATTCAGAAATTTTTCTATATGATTGTCTTCTTCTAATGGAACTCTTTGGTTGGGTGCTGACCATTGTCTTTTTTGGTGGGGTGGTGCCCAATGTCCCATTTGGTGGGGCAGTGCTCATTTTTCCAAGTATACTCACATGAAGTATAGAGGTGTCAGGTCTGGCTTTGGGTATGGTTCCATCTCATCTTCTTTCTCTTGATTTATTCCCTTGAGTCTCTCAAAGGAATATGAGGATGAGGATGGTGATTGTGTTGCATCAGGAGCTATTGGGAGCATGTTTGGTTGCTTCAACTACACTTGTAGGATTACTTGAGCTTGGTTGTCTATTTTCCAAGTCATTCAATTGTATAATTTTTTATCCTTTTTGCTGGTGACTTTTTTTTTTCATTGTTCTTCATCTCTTGGGTCTAATGTTAATACATACAACACTTGTTCTGGTGGAGGACCCTATAGGACTTGTTCATAATCCACCATCATTGGGAGGAGATATTTGAAGATGAATCACTCATGGATAGTGTTCCCTAGTATATGTTGAGAGGGAAAATAATTTGGATCTTTGTTAAGGCCCACTTCATTAGCTGGATTTGTCTATGGTAATAGGATATAGTTTTAATTCATGGTGTCTATGAATTAGGTGCAGAAATTTTCATCTCAGAATGAGTGGACTATATTTGTTTGTTCATCGAACATATTTCTTTTAGCACCCCTCCACTCATCTTGCCGAGGTGGCGGTGGTTGTAGGTGTCCAGGGGGTCATGCATGGTTTTCTAGAGGCCTCACAAATAGATTTGGTTCTAGGGGTGTCTTGATCATGAATAAATCCACTTCATATATTCCTGTTCTTTTTCCAATGCCTAATGGGACCACTTAGGACTTGAGATTGGTCCTCTATAAGGAGTCATCTATCCTTTGGGAAATGGAGGAGAAATATTGGAACCCACTTGTGTACTTCATTGGGATGTGTGGTATTCACAATTCATCATGGATTTTGTTGATTAATAAAGAGATCATTTCATATTAGGGGAGCATCCGGTTCAAGGAGTAAGTCTAGCCTTCCCATCCGACAATTAGGTCTGAAACTCTTTCATTATCTCACTGATTGTAGTTCATGAGATCACTGACTGTTGTCTTGAGAAATGTCTAACTGAATTAAAAGAAAAACTATCTCTGTAGGTCCTCCCAGCTCGTGATTGAGTTAAATGGAAAGCTAGTATACCAAAAGAAGGCTAAACCCAATAAGGTTTTCATGAAGCACCTTAGTTTTACTTCTTCTTGATTATCTAGAGTTCCCATCGTGGGATAAAAGTAAGATTCGTATTATATTAGATGTTGTTCCAGGTATCCGAAGCCATTAAACACTAGGAATACAAGGTTTCCAATGTTTGTAGGTGGAAGAATGTTGCTCACCCAGTCAGGGTAGGGTTTTCTCTTTGGTTGTATTGGAGCGCAACACCCTTCCATGGCTTCTAGTCAAGTGGTTGGTTGCTCGATGGTATTCAAGATCCCTTGATGCATATCCTCTCAGAATTAAGCTTTGGTGTGTGCAACAGGTTCCAAATATGGAAGTGTCAGTTCTACTATAATTTGGGGTGGATTTATCCTTTGTAGGTTCTCATGAATATACTATAGCTTCTTTCCTAGTGGAGGGACGTCTTAATGTCCTTTCAGAGCCAGATTTATGTAGGTCGATGGTCCTGATGCTAGGATGGATGGGCATTTGAGATGAATTAATTTATCAGGATGAGTTCCTATAGTAGGGGAACCTCTTCTAGGAAAACTATTTGACGTTCCATAGGGGGAACATGTTTGGAATGATAGCTCCATCTACGCGGCTCAACATTAATTCACCTAAGATCTTTCATTTCTTCCCCCTTCTTGGAGAATCATTCTTCAAGTTTGAGGCACACATTCTCAGGGGGAAGTGGAGGTGGGTCATATATGACTTGGTATTTATTCTTCTCCTTGTTGGAGTTTCATGAGGGAGGTAATGACATATTACTTGAGGGGACACCCAAATTTAGGACGACTCTATTGTTCTGGGTATGCACACCATCATGCTTAATGTAGGAACCTCTAGGAGGGATAAATATTCTCAAGTTTCCTCTCCCTTTGTATCATTTCATGTGATATTCTTAGGGTTTATGTTTACCACATTCACTAATGCATACCGCATTGGGGGTGGTGGACTCTATGCAGAATGGTAGGAAAGCTTTCTGTGTCCTTGGTTGGGCGTTTTCCTTCCATTCTGCAGTATTCTTTGGGGTGCTTGGATAAAATTTACCCAAACGGAGGCCTGATATGACCTCTTAATGTGCCTTCATCTCAAAGGGTATGAACCATGAGACAGAGTGAAATAGGTGACCTCTCTACTCATCGTTCATCCCAAATGGGAGAAGACAAACATCTTTTCTGTCGTAACATTAGGTAAAAATTCCCCCATCCCTATGGGCTGGGGTTTCTTCCATTCTTCCTTTGATGCACTATGGCCAAATTTGTTTGTATTATGGGGGAATTTTGAGTTAAAATTCTTCGAGACCTAATGGATTGTTCTGTCCCCATTTTTCAGTTATAGCCGCCTCTATTTCCACCTTTTTGATTTCACTCACTCCCTCACATGGGTGTGCCATATACGGTGCTAGAACAACACATGATTTATGGGAATTTTAAGACATAATCACTTATTTTTGGGAGGATTCCCTTAGGAAAGAAGCCTGCTGGGTGTTATCAGATTTTTGGATCAAATTCTTTTGGATGTATTGATCTCGTCAGACCTGAAGCTTTTTAGACATACTCTGGGATGATTTTTGTTGAGTACTCCATCTTTCGTGAGTAGGTATTTAATTTGAATACTACGTTTGGGTAATGACATTGGTAGTTTTCATTTCCAATGAGGTGTGTTGGATGGGACATAGGGTGAAGTATAGAGCTCCATGCTCTTCTTATCCCCAAATATAAACTCCATAGAGGGCATCACCAATGAGGTATCACAACTTGTACAGTGCGTTGAGGCAATCCAATTAAGGGTTTTTATTTTTCATTTTTTTTATCATTTCTAACATGTAGACAGGATGGATTCCAGTTTGATTAGATGGAGAAGCTCCCTTAAAATGTTTACATGGTCTGCATACCCTTCCAAGGACATAAACACTTATTTTGGATGATGAAGAGTCATCCAGATATTGAGGTGAATGTCATGCATACATTCCCCAGACAACTCCATTGGTATGTTGATGTGAGAAGTGGTCGTAGGCCAATGCGCTAATAGTATATTATCCATAGGTAGTTATCTTCTCAGAGGAAACATATCATGTTATTGTTCTTTAAGGAAATCCTATACTTTATATGCCCATCTTGAACGGTACATAATAATTTCATCCCAAGCTGTCAAGCTATTGGGAGCCTTGTTGATATGTGAATAGTGTAGGGGTGGCTTAGAAGATTAGCGTGGACCTGGATAGTCCTCTGGTTGAGTAAAGATATCTATCTTTATAAATGGATTATCTGATATGTTCAACTCTATCTTTCTGAGAACCTCAATATAGGAGGGAATTATCACAGTTGTTTTGGAAAGGGGAGGACCTTCTTTCTAGTACGAATTTTGATTGTGGGGAGGACATTCCCAATCGGTGCTGTAATAGAAATGGAAACCATTTCAACATGATTCCGGACCATGAGGAGTGTCCTTAAGGAATAAACCCTAGGGAGGCCCTTCAGGGTGGTCTATAGTAAGGGGAGGACCTTCTTGTTTCTTTATGTCACTGAGGGGAGGACAATCTCGATTACTTCTATGATGGTGGGGACTACTATATCAGCTTGATATCTGGCTGCATGGAGAATTTTTGTAGTGTACATCCTAGGGATGGCATTTAGGATGTACTACAATGAGGGGAGGACATTCTTATTTCTTGATGTCACTGTGGGGAGTTTCTTCACAACAACTATCATTGTAGGGAGGGACTTCACAATGACTGTCATGATGGTGAGGACTACCACCATGACTTGACGTCTGACTATATGGAAAAAATATCTACTGCGTATACCATGGGGATGAACTTTAGGTATGATGACAGTAAGGGTAGGGCCTTCTTGCAATCTGATCTTCATGTCAATGGGATGGTTACCCTGACAAGCATAAGGATATAGGCACTCATTATTGATCATTCATAGAACATATAGTAATACCCTGTGGGTGCTCTATAGAGGACCTTCAGAGTAGCTGGTAGCAACATTGCAGGGAGGGCCTTCACAACTACTACTTACACATCAATAATTTGGTAATGGACTACAAGGGTCTTGATCCTTTATTGATATATGGTTGAGGGAATCAATAATACCATCTTCCAATAGATAAGGATCAGGTATGTGCAATTGATTTTCCATTTAACTTTTTCACATTTCATTTTTGGGATCTCTCTTGCGACTATTCGAGGCCTCCTACTATTCGTAATGAACTTCATATATAGGTCCTTGTCTTATTGAGTCTTGTGATGCCACAAGGATACTCCAACAGACATCTGCAGTTTTGGAAGGGGTATGTGCCTACCCTGGAATGACCACCACATTAGACCCATGTCCCCTAGTTGGAGTATGTATTTGTTCCTGATTCGGTTGACTATGTATTGCGTTATATTACCATAGATGATCCTGGACTAGAGTTGGGATGCATTACTACTCTAGAGTGACTAACCCATTTTGTGAGTAAGCCATTCCATTCTAGGAAACCAGGTCGTGGGCCTCACTTCTCACATTTTCTGCCGATGCCATGATTTCTTGGCATGTTTGGAGGATATAGTCTGGTATCGACGTCTAATCTCCCATAATTTCTTGGATTTGATGTGATACATCTTTGTATAGAATGGGTATGAAGGCCCATTCTGATGTTAGAGCTAGAGTTTGTGCCTACTGCAGTACTCCATGTGTTTCTATTAGATAATGGTATTTACCCTATGTCGGTATAGAGGAACGAGTATGTCATGGGTTTTCTTCTCTGGTTTCCACCTTATTTGACTGGTGGGCTTCATATTCACAAGAGGGAATTTTCATCTACTCTCTTTCCACTGTATTGGTATCACAAACTTTTTATGTATCCAAAGGAATTTTAATCTAATTATATTTATTACCTCCCTATTTGGATTGTGATATTGATATGCATTATCATATATTTGTGCTGGTGTCTAGCTGGTTGCTGTCCTATTTTGGATAACGGATTGATACGCATCAGTAAGTATTTGTGCCTTCCTATAGGTGGGTTTTGTCCTATTTGGATGATATGATTCTTGTGAATTGGTAGATATCTGTATATACATGTTATTTTATGCTCTCTCTTCATGAAGGGACTGATGTAAACTAGAAAAAACATGCATGTGATCATATTGTTCCATGCTATTTCTATGGTGGGCTTGTGCGTAGGGGGTTGAGTTGTATGTCTGCCCGTTGAAGGCTACCTTTTTTACGATAGAGTTTCTCCTCAGGAACCAGGGAGATATAATGTTCCTGATTATATATTTTCCACCCTCGGTGGGAAGCCCGATGAGCCTAGGTCTTCTAAACATCAACAAGTGTCCGCAACATAAGATCCTCTTCATCATGTTGAAACATTGTTACCTGGTATTGGCGACAAAGCTCTCTAGTAGGGGCCCATAAGTAGGAACCTTGTGTAGTTGAGATGAAGTAATTAACATAAAATTCATCATCTTATCTAAGATAAATATGTTACATGTTTTTAAATTTTTGTAATAGGCTCCTGAAATGGTTCGAGACAATCACTAGGGCCTACTTGTGATGGGGCGTTGGCTGCTGATGAGGAGGTGGCTGGTGAGCTTTTTCTAACTGGTGGGATTGTCTTGTGGCCACCACTATGGAAAGAGTACAATTTTGGTAGTACTATTTTTTATAGAATGATAAATACAATACATTAAAGATTCTAGGTAGGTGAGGGGTTTCTACTCTTCATCGGGGCCCTGGCCATCTGAGGTATCGCTGAGGCGCATGTCTATATTGGTCATTAGGATGTCATTTGGATTGAAGGTTTTTCTGTGGGAACCTGTAATATATATATATATATATATATATGAAATATACATACAAAAAACCCCATAAAAGTATCATCTATTGAATATATGCATATTTGATGATTTAGTTTGGCCTCCTTACCCCTTTTTTATTGTGAGGGGAAGGGGATTGAGTAGGGTAAGATTGCCACCTTGGTTAAGGTTTCACATCGCATTCACTATTTTTGTTTCAACCAAAGGTGGTGTGTGTCAGACACTAAGGAAATGGTTCGATGAGAATGTTCACTCATTTATGTTTTGACCCAATCTGCATCGTTATCCTTTAAAAGGGAATTGGATTGACCCCCCTAGGACTAGGTAGTTTATCCCTGCTGCATTGTGAATGATGTACCATAGTCAAATGGACCCAATGAGGAATTTCAAGGGGTCATGTATTTGTGAAATATGTCCTTTTTGATATAACATTCTCATATTGTCTCCAGTAGGTTTATTTTTGGATCCAGAAACACCCAACATCCCTGGTATCCATGATTCATGGAACTTCTTTCCAAAGGCAGGCGTTTATTGGATGACTATTTATAAAACCACACATGAGGACTCCATTGGTTGAGAGAATGGGAGTTCAGGCTCATCTCACCCTTTGGGGGGGGGATATTTCCTATTCTAGGAATCTCTTATAGATTTAAGTCATGTTCATATGTTCGTGAATCTTTGGTTCATTATCGATGATTGCATCCATAGGTTTCCCCTGATATGTAGGATTCGTAGAGGCATACATGGATTTGATGCTATAGAGGAAATGCCAACTTATGCCTTGCCAAAAAGAAATCTAGAATTTATCATCCTCCAAGGGGGGATGGAAGATGAATTTATGTTGTGATCGGAACCATGATATGGTCTTCCAACGTATCCTTATTAGAGGAATCAGAGCCCACATATTATGGGAATCTGGGGATTATCCATGGGAACTTCCCATTTGAAGTGACATGATTGGGTGAACCCTTTTAGAAGGCCACCCCTTTTGAGCTCGGGCCTTCAAACAGGCATACAACGTATCCTAGTTTGACTAGGAATCCAAGTTCTTGAGTTTAGGATGGGTTGGTTGTGTGGATGTTGTGATCATCAAACACCTCAAAGCTCATGTGAGTCCAGCTCGGTGTGAGAAACAAGAGGATGTGATAGATCCAACCAACCAATCAAATCCACTTCCACTGTTGGGAGAAGGAGGCACTACAATAGATGAAACCGGGGAAACAGTGATAGAGGGTACAGAGTGATGATCCCTTCAATATGGGATGGCATTAGAGGTCATGCAGCTCGACCCTGAGATGATTGGGGTCTTACCTTAGAGGGAGTTCCCCAAAAAATGTTCTGGTAAAGGGGAGTAATGTCTCTTCTCGTAAAATGGAGAAGAGAACATGATTCATTCGAATGATCACCGTTCCTCATTGAATGGATAAGAAAGTGATCACCCTTATTCCCCAGAACAGGGAGGTTCACGTCAGAATCCCATTGATGGACTCTAAGTTACCATGGGAATGTATACTTACAGACATCCCTGGAGTCTCAACTGTTGTGGAGAGAGCCTTCAAGACTCCGCTTACTATGGGTATGTAGACTCCAAGGGGAGTGCTGATGTGCCTGATGATTTTATCATACTGGTCTAGTGGCTTTGGAGGAGTCTTTGGCTGGATATCAGGGGATTGGTTCACGAATGGACTATGGAGGACTCGATGGTAATAGAGGGGTGAGATTAGAGATGGAGGGAAGAACACCCAATGATGCCCCATTCAGCGTACTATTATCTTATCTGGGATTGGGGAAGCTCCACATTACATAGTGGTATACAGGTATAGGGACATCTTCGTACCGAAGTAGTACGCTGGCTTGGGCATGGAACAACACACACCATAGTGGTACATAGTCCTGGATGTGGTCTACCACACCCCTTTAGGTTTCTTCTACATACTGATGCAGTACAAGACACCAGATTCAATCCACATAGTCATTCACTATACAGAACTCCATTTTTAAGGAGGGTCCTGGAACATATCATTCACCGAGAGTTTATCTGTGTGGAATGTGTGATTCTTGATTACACCAATTTAGTTCATGGTTTATCCATTATTATTAAGTTACTTATTTTTATGGTTGACATCTAGTTATACCTGTGGAAACATGGTTTGTGATTTGGACATCTTCGATCATTCAAAACCAAAGCATGGATCCTCTCTGAATTCTTTCTACCAACATTTGGGGCCTCCTCTATGCATTCATCATCCGTCCTTTCTCAATTCCTTCCATTCTCCTTTTATAGAGTGCCGGGGAAATAATATCAATGCGCACACAACACCATTTGTGGAATCCCATGAAGAGATATCTTGATTCGAGGAAGAATCAGTTAATCGGGGTTTGCGGAGGATGTGGCCCACAAGTCATGGTTCACAGAACCCTGTCGATTTTCTTCGTCCATGAAATGGTGAGGTCATGAAATGGTATGCATATGGCCTTCAAACACTTGATTCTGCTAGTGATATGGTTTGTGGGCTCATGGGTTCGCCATCCATCGGTTCGCGGGCCAACGCCTTGCGGGTTGTCCAACGTACTGGTGGTTCACAGTTCATGTCTTCCGCGAACCCTTCCCATTGATGTTACACATGTCACCTAAAACTCTTTGATAAATTCAATTTCATCATGTTTCTTCCGTGGTATAGAACTCAAGTTGAGTTTATTTTCTTTACTAGACTTGTAGTAATGATTTATTCCTTCTACAAAGTGATTTTGGGAGTATTTTATTCCCCTTTGCGATGTTTTCAGGACCCTATAGCAACAAATAGCCTACAAATTCACTTTCATATCCGAGGAAAGCCTTTAGGAAAGTAGGTGGTCCGATCCGATGTCCCTCTACCTGAGGATACATTACTCATAAAAGAATTCAATTCTTGATAGTTATAACACTAAATATGCATAAAATATATTCTATAAATAAATTAATGTTCATAACGTAAATTACAAATAGAGGTCAAGGTAAATGGAAAACATAATTCATTATCATACCATCCATGTAATGCAAGGCTCTATTTTGGAAACAATTTATCAAATAAACATTGGCATAATGTATTTCATAATACAAAACTTTTATATACCTGAATAAACAATTATTTATTATTTATTTTTAATTAGAAATGATAATAAATCAGTAATATAAATTAGTAATTATAATTAATTTTTAATTATATTTAATTTAAATTAGTAATTATAATTATTTAGTGAGTTTTAAAACGTAATTATAATTAATTGGTGGTTTTAATTAAATAGTCCAGTAATTAGTAATTATAATTGATCAGTAATTATATTTAGGAATTCTAATTAATTAAAAAGTTATTATTAACTAGTTATTAATTAATTAATTATTATATATTTTAAAGTTAAACTATAATATTTTATTTACTAATTAATTAATCACATTTTTAATTATTAATTTTTATTAATATTAATTGCAAATGATATTTAATATTTATTAATAAAATTGTAAATAATTACTATATAATTATTAATTATTCATGTTAGTTTTCATTCATACTGATAATCATATGAATTACTAATCAAATTAAATAATTATTAATTTATTATTCCTTAAATATTTAATCATATTATGTTAATTTCTAAATATAATTTATTTTCAATTATAATTTATTATTATTAATTTATTAATAATTGTTATGTAATTAGTATTAATTTAACATTACATAATTATTAATTAAAATTAATTAATTATAATTTTATTCATATTTATAATTAATTTGTAATTATTTACTTTCTAATTAAAATTAATTAATTAATACTTATTAATTATAATTCCTAAATTATGAATAAATTACTAATTATAATTTATTATTAATTATATTTAACAATTCAACATATTAGTAATTATATTTAGTATTTATAATTAATTAGTAAATCATTATAAATTAGTTGTTTGTTAATTAAAAACCAATTTGTAATTAATTATTATTAATTATATAATAATGAGTTTTAATATATTATTTAATAATAAACTAGTCAAATTTTTAAAGGTTAATTCTTATTCATATTATATGTTAATGATATTTATTAATCATTAATTAAATATTATTTAATTGTTAATTAATTAATAATTACTCATGTTAACTATCATTCTTATTGATAATGATATGAATTTATAATCATATTAATTAACTATTAATTTATTACTCATTCAATAATTAATCATAATATATTAATTTCAAATTATAATTAATATGTAATTAGAAATTATTATTAATTTATTATTAATTAATTAATAATTTATATTAATTAATTTTTAAATATTATAATAATTAATTTTTAATAATTATAGATTTATTATTATTTAATTAATAATTAATTTTTTTTAATAATAGGTTGATAATAATTTAATTTAATTAATTAATTAATCATTAATTATTTATTATAAATCATCAATTTTTAAGCGATCAAAAGTAGTTATAATAAATTATTCTATAGAATTATATAATAATTTAAAATGATAATTAATATTAAAATAAACTAACTATATAATAATTATAATAAATAAATAATTTTTTTTAAAATAAAATATAAATAGTAATACCTACAAATTTTAATGGTTGAAAAAGTTGATGAAACTGTTGAAGAAATATGAGAATACGAGTGATAGGCTTGAGAATGGTTGGAGTGGAAATGGGGGGGGGGTTCCCTTTTATTGGGCATGTAATAGATGGAGCCACTTGGTGTGCTTCCCTTATGTGTATAATTTACGGGAAGATCATAACAATTTTTTAATATACATTTTCAAAAATATTTATTTAAATAAATCTTGGATGAATATATCTTGAAAACTAATGTTGGAAGGAAGCAACACTGATGCGGACTTTACACAAAAAATACTTATTTTAAATATACATTTTTCTATATTTAAATTTTGTATTTGTATTTTTCATTGTTTTTTAATTAAATATATTACAAAAAAATCAACTAAAATTAACTATTATTTAATATATAGCATTACTTTCATTAATGATGTCTAGAATTCTGACCAAAAACCTAACGCATAGGTCCTTTATATAAGCTATTTTCTCTGGGATTCAATTTCTCTCTATCCAACATAGAATTAATAACATATTATTATTAACCATTTGAAATCAATTAATAATAAATATTAAAATAAAAAAAATAATTTGTAAATTATAATTAACTATTGTTGTTTACTAATAAGTATTAGTATTTTACTAATCCACATTAATAATATTTTAAGAAATATTAATTAATATTATTAATTACTATTTAATAATATTAATAACAAACTAATTAAATTTAATACATTTATAAATAATTAATAGGTTTTAATTAATTATAAATTAAATAATATATATTTAATAATTAATAGTATTTATAATATCTAAATGATAAATAAGAAATATATAATGTATAATTATTATTTATATATAACTATTATTAATTCTGTATAGGAAAGAGAGAGCCTGAATCACACACCAGAAATTGAGAATGATTTCCAATGTAAGACCTCGTATAAAAAGGGAGGCATGTGCGATGGTTTGTTTCATAATTCCAGATTTCATTAATTGTAGTAATGTTGGATATTAAATGACATTTAAATTTTGGTTATTTTTTTGATACACACAGACATATATATATATATAAACAAAATAAAAATAAAAATAAAAACAAAAATATACAATCATGTATATTCAAAATATGTTTTTTTGTTGAAAGGCAACACAACTGATGACGCATTTCTGCATTAGTTTTCAAAAATATATTAAACCTGAAATTATCTAAATAAATATATTTTTAGAAAAATGTATATAAAAAACATTTTGAAATTGATATCTTCCCTTATATGTTTAACCAAGAATACCACTTGAAGTGTACTTCTTGTATTTCATCAATAATGCCACTTGAAGTGGACTTCATGTATTAACTAAAAGTGCCACATGAAGTGGTTGTGCTACATTCTATTTGGAGAGAAGCAATTCATTTGGATTCCCCCCCATTCAAAAAATTTTATAAAACTAATCCTATATAATTTTCAAAAACAAACCTTTATAATTTTTCTCGTTGGTTGTTTGTTCAAATATTCACAGTGGATCCATCGATGGCTTATCTTCCTTGCTTCCCTCATATGATAAAGCTGGTTTTTTTGATATGAAATTATTGTATTGTGGTTACCATTCACATCTGAATTGAGTAGTGAAATCAGTGTTGTTCATGGAGGGTTCTCGGGCATTGTGGGATGATATTGATGATGAACAATGCTTTTTTGGGAGATGAAGATGATATACTGAGGTGTTTTCAGTTCGTCTTTACTTGGCTCTTTTTTGAGAAAAAGTTTAATTAAAAATCACTTTAATATATAAATAAATTCAAAAGTAAGCATCTTTAGAATTAACAACCTTGATCTTCCCATTTTTTATAATTTATATTGAGTGATCTATTGTCCAAAATATAAATTGTAAAACCTATCTCACAACCATTTTTCATGAATATAGTTTTGGGTTTTGGTGGGGACAAAACATATCCAAACACATTATAAAAAAGAAATAAATTATTTTTCCTTGATATATCATTCAAAATAATTGACTGAGATGTAAATAAAGAAACAAACATACATCATTGATCAAATTTAGTCTAACTAATATATGAGGTTGTTAGGGATCACTCAATGGTAACCAAAAGAATCCCCACCACTAATGTTATCCATAGTTTGAGTAGTTCCTCTAACATGGAGTAACGATTTTCCTCTTACACAATACCTATTAAAATCTAAGAGTTAATGAAATGTGATACATAATTAGAGATTCTCCTTAGATTCTCCTGTGTCAATGATGACTGTCATTATCCTAGTTAAAAAAAAATATTCTTCTATGACACTACATAGAAACACAATTATAATTCCAATCATTTTTAGAAGCACTACATATATTCCCTTTAACAGTGCGCATAAAGGCCATTAATAGTGTTTTTATCCTCTTCAAATATGGGTGGGGGTCCCTTTATATTTGTTTTTCAATAAAAATGAAAAATGAAAAACATGTTGTAAAGTTTTGTTTGTATAACATCACAGCCAGAAAAAACATTTAATCTTTATATGAAAATATATAATTTAATTGAAATAAATTTTATATCATGAATAAAAAAATAGTACTATATACATTCAAAACAATATTTTTCATAATTACATTTAATATTATATACAAAAATCTAAAAACATTAATGTTTCATCATTGGGCCCCCACGATCCCCTCTCAAAAAATTCCTCCGATGATATCAATTGCCTAAAATATAACCTTAACCCGATAAATATAAATAACCTATATAATAATAAAAAATAATATTTTAGTATACTATTATGAAATAATTTATACGTTAATAAGAAGTAATACATTAAGAAAATGTAATTTTGAAATAAAAACACACTTCGATATATACTCATCACACCATGTGTCGTATTGAGGTGGGGTTGATTCCTACACATCACAAATGAGTTATGGATCATTTTAATAAAATATCAAAATAATAATAATGTGTTTAACTAGTTTATATTATGTCACTTATTAATTTTACTAAATTTAATTTCAATTTAAAATAAAGACACATTTAGAGTTATACCGGTCACACCGTACGTCAGATTGAGGTGCAACTGATTCCTATACGTCAAAATTTAAATATGGATAGAAATCATAATGTATCAAAACATTTTATAATGTGTTTTCTCAATTTTCAGTATTTCACTTGTGTTTTTTACTAAAATGTATTTGAAAATTGTAAAAAATAATTTTGAGTCATATTGATCACATCATTTTTTTGTTTTGCTTGAGACTTCATCCAACTAGTCCAAAATGACTTATGAAACGCTTTCCTAAATTATCAAGGTAATTGGAGTGTTTTTTTGTGGATTTTAGTGATTGAATCACATTTTGAACTATAATGTTATTTTTTAAATGATAATGATAACTTTGAGTTATACCGGTCACACTGTGCATCAGATTGAGGTCGGTGTAATTCTTATATATCACAAATGACCCATAGTTCTATTATACTATGGCATTAAAATAATCCGAATGTATTTTATCAGGTTTTAGTAGGTCATTTGTTTCATTTACTAAAATTAATGATAATTTTAAATAAAAAGGAATAGTTGGAGTCGAACCGGCCACACCAAGCATAATATTGAGGTGTGGGTGATTCCTACACATAAAAAATAAAAAACGGATCATGATCGTAATGTGTTAAATTGATCAATTTTTTTTCTTGTTTTCAATTATGTAACAATGTCATTCTACTAAAATTAATAAAAATTTTATATAAAAAGACACACTTTGAGTTCTACTTGTCACACCATGCATCATATTTAGTTGTTGTTTATTCTTACATGATAGAAATGACTTATGAATCATTTTCTTTGACTATCAAAACAATATGAACATGTTTGATCTATTCTCATTATGTCACTTATTATTTTTACTAAAATTAATGTCGATTTAAAATAAATAGATACACATATAATCATACCAGTCACACCGTGCATTATATTGAAGTGAAACTGATTCCTACATGTCACAAATGACATATAGAACATATTTTTAAAATTATCAAAAAAAATTATAAATGTATTTTCTCTATTTTTAATATAGAACTTGTTCTTTTTACTAAAATTGATGCCAATTTGAAATAAAAATAAAAAATTCGTGTCACACTGGTCAGAACATGTTTCATACTGGGGTTCACCTGATTTATACACATCAAAAATGACGCATGGGTTGTTTTCCTAACGTATAAAAATAATATAAATGTGTTTTCTTATTTTTTCAGTATGTCACTTATTAATTTTACTTAAATTAATATCAATTTTAATTAAATAGCCACACTTGGAATTATAACGGTCACACATTTCACCATATTGAAGATAATTTGATTCATACATGTCAAAAATGATGTATGGAAAATTTTTATAAGTATGAACACAATCCGAATTCATTTTCTGGGTTTTTAGTTTGTCACTTGTTCCTTTAACTAAAATTCTTATCCAATTTAAATAAAAAGAAACTCTTCAAGTTATACCAGTCACAATTTTCATCTGATTTATGTGTGGTTGATTTATACTAGTCACAAATGTGGTTCATTTTACGAAATTATCAACACAATATGAATTTATTTCTTCTATTTTTAGAATGTAACGTTTTCTTTTTACTAAAAATAAGATCAATTTTAAATAAATAGACACACATAGAATTATAATGGTCACACCGTCCGTTGGATTGAGGTGAGGCTAATTTCTACACATTAATAGTTATATATAGATCGTTTTCCAAAAATATAAAAACAACTGAATGTGTTTTCTTAGTTTTCACTATGTCACCTGTTTTTTAACTAAAATTAATGTAAAATTTAAATTAAAAAAACACTTTGACTTATACCTATCACACAGTGTGTCAGATTTAGGTTTGGTTGATTGTTGAAAAACAAAAAATACTCATGGGTCATTTTTCTAATGCACTTAAATTATATGAATGGGTTTTCTTAGTTTTCAGTTTGTCACATATTCTTTTTTACTAAAATTAATTTCAATTTTAAATAAATAAGGACACCTCAAATTATATCAGTCATACTGTGCATTGGATTATGGTTTCCTTGATTCATAAACATCACAAATGACTAATGGGTAATTTTCATAAAGTATCAAAATAATCTGAATGAGTTTGCTTAGTTTTCAGTATGTCGGTAGTTTCTTTTAATAATGTTAATGTCAATTTCAAATAACTAGACACTCTTGGAATTACACCGGTCACACCGTGAATTAGATTAATGTGTGTATTATTATTTCATGTAAAAAATTACATATGGATCATTTTCATAATGTATCAAAATAATCATAATTCTTTTTATTGGATTTAAGTTTGTCACTTGTTCTTTTTACAAAAAACTAATATAAATTTTAAATAAAAAGGCACACTTCGATTTATACTGATCACACTATATATCATATTTTTGTGTGTTTGATTTACACACATATAAAATGACTCAGGGGTCATTTTCATAATGTATCAAAACATGAAGAAGGATTTTTCTTGGTTCTCAGTATGTCACTTGTCCTTTTACCAAAATTAATGTCAATTTTAAATAAACAGACACACTGGTAATTATACCTATCACGACGTGCATCAGATTATGGGGAGGAGGATTTCAATACATTAAAAATGAAATATCGATCGTTTTCTTAATGTATCAAAACAATCTGTATATATTTTCTTGGTTTTCAGTATGACACTTGTTCTTTTAACTAAAATATGTGTCAATTTTAAATAAAAAGGCCCACAACAAGTAATACTGATCACACCATGCCTTATATTGAGGCATAATTGATTCCTACACATAAAAAATACTTATGGGTCATTGAACAATATTATGAAAACAATATAATTCATTTAATCGGTTTTTAATATTTTACATGTTATTTTTATTTAAATTAATGTCAGTTTTAAAAAATATAGCCACACATGGAATTATACTGGTCACATTGTGCGTTGGATTAAGGTAAGGTTCATTCCTACATGTCAAAAATGACTTATGGATTATTTTCCTAATGTACCAAAATAATATGAATGAATATTCTTGGTTTTAAATATTTCACTTGTTCTTTTTACTAAAATTACTGTCACAATTAAATAAAAAGACACACATTGAGTTATACCAGTCATATCATGTGTTGGATTGATGTACGGTTGATTCATAAATGTTATAAGTGAATTATGAATTTTTTTCCTCAAGTATCAAAATAATATGAATGTGTTATCCTGGTTTTATTTTTGTCACTTGTTATTTTTACTAAAATTAATGTCAATATAAAAAAAATAGACACACTTAGATATGTATCAGCCACACCATGCTTCAAATTTATGTGTTACTAATTACAACATGTCAGAAATGAAAAATAGATAATTTTCATAATGTATCAAAACAATTCTAATGTGTTTGTTCAATTTTGAGCATATTTGTTTTCCTTTTTATTAAAATGTCATTTGAAATAGGAAACATGCACTTTGAGTCAAACTGGTCACATTGTGTGTTAGTTTAATGTTAGAATAGTTCCTACAAATCAAAAAGAACTTAATAATCATTTTCCTAAATTATAAAGACAATCAGAGTGTTTTTGCCTATTTTTCAGTGAGGGAAATATTTTGAACTAAAATGTCAATTTTAAATTGATAATGGACACTTTGAGTCATATCAATCACACTGTGTATCAGATTGATATTTGGTTGATTCATACACATTACTAATGCCTTATGGATCATTTTAATAAAGAATAAAAATTATTCAAAAATTTTCTATCAGTTTTTAGTATGTCACTTATTCTTTTTACTAAAATTAATGTCATATTTAAATAAAAACACACTCTTAGAGTCATACCTGTCACACTATGAATCTGATTGAGGTACAGTTGATTCTTACACATTAAAAATGATGTATAAATCATTTTCAAATAGTATCAAAACATTCTGAATGTGTTTTATTATTTTTTATTATATCACTTGTAATTTTTACCAAAATTAATGTAAATTTTTAATGAAAATATACATATGGAATTTTACCAGTGACACCAAGCATCATATTGACGTGTGGTTGATTCCTACATGTAAAAAATGACCTATAGATCGTTGTCCTATTATCATCACAACAATCTGAATGTGTTTTCACATTTATCAGTATGTCACTTTTCCTTTTTACAAAAATTAATTTTAACTTTGAAAAAATTGAATCACATGGAATTATACCTATAAAACCATGTGTCTTATTCAGGTTTGTATGATTTAAACACATCCCAAAGGACGTATGTATGATTTTCATAATGTATCAAGACAATATGAATGTGTTCTCACAATTTTGATTATGTCACATATATTTTTTTACTAAAATTAAGGTTAATTTTTAAAAACAAGATGAACCTAGAGTCATACCGATCACACAAACCCACTACCTTACATTATCAAACCTACAACACCTCATATTGATTTAGTTTTTCTAGCTCAATTTATCAACTCTTCTGGTTTTCAACAATGAGAAAAAAAATTCAACTAATAACACTGTAAGAATATGTAGTGTTGGTATCTCGACAAGGAAATGGAATGGAAATCATGGTAAAAGTGGAGGAAAGGAACATGTTATCTCTATTGTGGATTATTGTAGATAGTTGAAATAAAAATATAACTTTCAAAAAAATCTATGAGAAATAAACATAAGTATTATATTAAAATGATAAAGAATTAACATACAAGTAGTTCATAAAATGATGAAAATATTAATTAAATATGTTATAGGAATTGAACTTTTCATGAGGGTTGTATAAAATCTTGAACCATTTCCTTATTTTAATTATCTCAATTGCAACCTCGAAGCCCAATATTTCATGATCATGAGCATCATTGAACAAACCACCCCAACTCGAGTTAATGAATCCACCTGTATAATTAGAAAAATCTCATATGAGTAATAATAAAAAGAAATAAATTTAATATAAATTTGAAAAAATAAAATACTTCTAAGGAAGTCACATCTTCATGTAATTTTTGCACATTCTTCAACTAGGTATGATGTCCATTTATTATAAACAAATATGTATTGTGTTGTGAATAATAATTTTTTTCACAGTAATAATACTACTGTTGGAATATAAACATACAATGTATTAATTAATTTTTAAATTAAATAATAATTATCTTTGGATATACCTCTTCCGATATGTTAGTATCTTGATGGAATATGATATCTATCATAAATTTAAAAACATAATATCCACAATCTATTCCAATTGTTTATTTCATAATCTATCGAAATGATGATTTAAATAAGTAATTTGTTTATTTGTTTTTTGATAGTGAAATATTATTAAATATACCTTGATAATTTTCTAGTCATTGAACTTATTAGGATCATTGTGCGCATTGACTATACTCATTCCATGATTTTGAAAATATTTATACCCAACCCTATCCTCAAAGAATTATCATTAAAATATAATATAAAATATATAACATGAAAATTTCTTCTAAAACATTGGATTTTGTGTATTTAAAATTTAAAAATATCACCATCCTTGTTTGGTTTGATGGGTATCTTTGTAGTTAATCCTGGAAATAAATATTTGGAGTATCCAAATTGGCCAGAACGAGCATCCAATATTGCCTAAAAACATAATAAGGAATCTATAATGAATGAAATTAAAATTAATTTTATGTGATTCAATTATTGAGTTTTATCCTATAAAAGATGATTTTATAAATGGTTTGTCATCTTCATGTTTTCTTTCAAAAGATTTGGCTTGTTTTGTCACTATTTCATTCATTTTTTGAATATCTTTTTTTAGTAGAAGTGACCTAAGGACTGTTGAATCTAAATTTGTGTTCATGGAGAAATCCATTCAATTGGTATTGTAATATATGCCTGAAAAAAATGAAATTTATTGATTCATAATAAAAATGGTATTTTAGCTTTTGAAAAAAGACATGAAAAGATACTCCATGTATACATTCACAACTAAGCTTCCAAACCATTCATAGTTGAAGATTGAATTTACATTATCAAGAGAAATGTAGGCTGTAACTTCCTCTATGTACATTGTTTCGTCAAAATAAACTATGTGTCTGTACCATTTAGTATCATTTTATTCGTATAAACCATAAATGTTAGTAAATTTAGATGTTGAATGGGTGGGGTAATGGTTATTTTGGAAGATAATTTTGATCAGTTGGTTTATCATTTAGATGGTCTTGAGTAAAAATTTCATTTCAACCCCTTCCCTTTGTCCTTATATAATTACAGTCATCATTTCATACATTTCTTCATTAATTTTTAAATTTTTAGCATGAAAAATAAACTAGAAATGAATACGTCCATGTCGAAATATGTTTTTACATGATTAGAAGGCCATGTGATGAATGGTACAAATTTTTTTTAACCATATGAGTATCTTCATCATCAAGTGGAATAGGTAGCTAAGTTCTTGACTCATGAGCTATGCTAATCACCACTCTCACATGACCTTTTGGAAGTGGTATGTTGTGTAGAGTGTCTTCCATGATGTTGAACACCGTAGACCTCACTTCAAGGCAATGAGTAGGTGTTGATAGGTATAAATCACAGTCATTTTGAACTTTTATAATATCATAATAGTAATGGTATAATATTACATTTGATTCAAATTTTATAGAAATACTTATTATAATATTGATTAGATCAATTAAGACAGCTCTTTGAGGGGAATGTCTTTCCTCAAAGCTGGTGGGGGTGGGTTGGGATCTTCCCATATATGTTGTTCATGAGTTGTTTATTCTCCTTTATTCCCCACATAATAGTTACTAGCAAATATATTTTCCAATGACATTTTTCTCCATGGGTAGATCATATTATGTTCATCTATTCCATTTATTTATCATTATCCACCTATTGTTTTTTTCTCAAAATATGTTTGGGGTGTCACTCTAAAACCCACATATCTGATGCAGCCATACTGTTTTGGCTAGTTCAAGGTCCCCCATTGTTGGTGTTCATAAATTATAGTTGTTGATGATTCATGTGTCTATGTTGGATAGAAAATATAGGAAAATAATTTATCATTTATATGTAATAGAGATTAAAAAAAAACAATTTTTTATTTTGTAATACTTACACATGTTTCATACACTTTTAATGTGATTTCATCCACTAGTTTCCTATATTTATTTACACAAGCCTCCATTCATAGTGCATGGCATGTGATGGAAGTGGTTTGGGATTTGTATTCATCAATCTGTATATAAATATAGGAACATAATTATGTTATTGTTTTATGTCATACAGAAGTATTATAGTAGATTAAAAATACATACCAATTTTTTTAGGTGAAGCATACCACATCATTGATTTATGGTAGTGGTACGTCAGTTTTTTCACCTGTTCCTTATTTTCAGAACTTAGTTTTTTTCATAAATAAAAAATTTCTCAATAAATGTGATGGATACATGTATTTTAAAAATATTTTTACCAACCACAATGTACCTAACAATATATATCTACATGAAATCCATTAAATGAATCCCATGATTCTTGGGATATCAAGTGTGCATACATAAGCAGTGGGTGTGGGTTTATTTTCCATTCATCATATTTAATATGAAATATACTTAGAATTATGCGAAAGGCTCAATGAAGCCTTCTAAAATAAATTAATAAAAAATTCTTGAGAGAGTCAACTACTATAAATTCACTCTTCATGGGATGATGAAAAGTAATTAAATGTTTAATTATTTTATTTTTTAGTAAAATAAATAATTTATATCATTATTTTACTGTCATATTTTCAAAAAGTAGTATCTTAAGAATGAAAATAACATGGTACCATTAATCTACACCAATATATTGGTGCTACTAATTGATGAGCCTAATTAAACTAATTAAAATGGCCTTATTGAGGTTAACAACCTGGCCCTACACATTCCATCTGACCTCAAATTTTAAGCCTTTTCAATTCACCTAATAATTTTTTCTAACAATGTCACACTACGGTTGACCTATTTTTTTCATCATTATTTCTTCATCACACACCATTTACACATAATCAACATCATAAATCTATTAATTTTTATGATTTCTAACATAAAAAAGTGCATATGGTCATTGTACCTCTTCACTGGGAGTAACAATAGGCCGAGAAACTTTTTGTTCCTCATAATTGGGAGTACCAGCACATGTAGAAAGATTGTGTTCCTCTGTACTGGGAGAAGCAGCATGTTGATAAACATGTTGTTCATATATATTGGGAACACCAACGCATGAAGAAGGTTGTGTTTCATCTAGATTAGGATAAGAATAATTTTGAGAAGCTTGATGTTCTTTAGGATTGGGAGCCCCAACACATGAAGAAGTCATTTTATATATATGTGGATTAACATTTAATTTATATTACATAATTTTAGTAGAAAAAAATAATGACATGAGGTCACACAAATTATATTGAAAAACAAAATTCTACAAGATTATCAAACTCACTTTTTTAAAAGGTTTAAGATATTTGACCACTCTTTCGAGTATCAAAATCCAGTCATTGTGGTATCATATGACATAAAAATCCTTGATTACATTGGGACCACATTGAAATGATTGTGAATTCCCAATAGAGGTGTTATCCTCAATAGAATTTTCATTTAACTCTTCTGTGGTTTTGGTCAATTATAGAAAAATTGACCACTTTTGGTTTGTGGGATCTAGATCGTAAAATAATTTTAATTCCTATGATTCCACTACAATTTTTTTTCTTTGTACCCTTCCTTACAATAATAAAATTTCAAGAATCGCATTTCAACTATCTTAAAATCACTCCAGTTATCAACCCACTTAAATTGAAAAATTGGTAGTTGGAATTTTTTATAATCCAACCCCAATATTTTTTTGATGATGCAAAGTATGAAATATTAATATAAATTACAAATATATCTTTATTATTAGAATCATGCCTCCCTTCCACCACATGTGTAACTGAACTATTTTTCAAGGTACTCCATCATCATTTTCATTTGGATAGAACATATAACCATTAGTTACATAACCTTTGTATGTTAATAAATGCACACTTCATCCTCTTTTTATCCATCAAATTCGTTCTAAAATTGAATCCATATTTTTATCTGAATCTTTAAAAATATGGTTTCAAAACCAGCCCATAAAATATTTATTATATGTATTCGATATCCATCTTTCAGACCGTAATGAATTAAAATGACTAAGATAATAATTATGGGTGTCATTATATGTGGATACCTACATTATATTATAAAAACCATAAAGGTGGTCCTGTACCTGATTTGTAATATTGATTATCACAATATCTCTTCCAAAAATTCCTTAACCCTCAAGCCTCCTAGCATGGCATGATTTTGGTAGACCTATGCTTTCCATATCAGAAAGGTAGTCAGTATAGAATTAAACAACCTCCTCAATAATATATCACTGCATAATAAAACCCTCTTGATGAATTCAATTTTTAACATACCCATTAAAAATCATAATATATCATTAAATGGGTTAAATCCATTTATAATGTATTGGTATACATATTTAAATATCTCTCAATAAGTGGAACATCATGTTATCCATCATATTAAAGAATTATTATGGGAAAAACATTTCCCAGTTATATAATATGATGTCAATTTCCTTTTCAATAGTTGGACATTTCTCTAGGCCTATAACATTTCTGCATATATCTATGAAAAATATATTTCTATTTGTTATTTTATGACCTAAAATTGGAAAAAAATTAATGTAAATCTACATGAATAAGATCATTAATAAAAACCCAAAAGTCATGTTAATTGACGCCCTTTAAAATTAAATCAGTCATTGATACTACATTATTGATATTCGATTAATATCACTCAAAAAAAATCTCATCATCGAATATGATTCAAAATTAAAAAAACCTATTTCTTTGAAAGAGTGTAATATGTTAGAGGAATAAATATTCATTTACACCCTTCACAGTCTCCAAATATTACCATATTCCCAGGTCAACCATGTCTAACATATACATAATTAATTCCTTTATTTTTTAGGCTCATTTAGCAACCGTCCAATTATTCTATCACATACATTTTTTTCAACATTCATAACATCATTAAAATTTATAGCGAACATAAAATTCTTGTACGATAATTAAAAAAACTAATAACTTATTCCAGACATTTTTCATAAGGTTTTTCAAAAATGTTTTACCAAAAAATAGTGTCCTTAAATTTTACATTCTCAAATATTTGATCTTCTATTAGTGGAGATGGTGTTTTACATTCTTTTGAACATCCATAAATTTATTCATATAAGATCAGTACTTATGCTGTTAGGGTCAAAATATGTGATTTCCTAGAAACACAGTCTCTGATGGATGTTTTGAACAAATTTATTATATACCTTATTCAGTAATGAGACAACCTTGAGTTCCTTTAATTCTATATGAAGATAAATTTTCCTAATCGTAACTGGTATTTATCATCCCTTACAAAATGGGTCTAAATGTGAAATCTTCATTTATGTATGTATCATTAAACGTTACAGCTTAATTGCACAATAATTTTAAATCTTTGATCAATGGATCCAAATAAACATCAATATCATTACCTGATTGATTTGGTCATGATATAATCAAAGATAACATAATGTGTTTTCGTTTCACTTATAAAAACTATTCAATGATATATTTAACAACATAAATGGCCATTTACTATGACTTCTTCTTTGAAAATTAAAAGTGTTCACTCCCTATATAGATTACCCAAGATTATGGTTACTCATAGCATTTGAAAATTTAGGATACTCATGATCAATTCTCTTTCACCTAGGAGAGTCTACAAGGTGAAAATTTTTCCCATATCTATTTCATATATATGTGTTCCATGTTAGATGCCTTGAAATATCCTCACTTTTATATAGGTTCCTAAACCCTATAATAATTGAAAAGTCCATCAAACATTCAAAGGAATTGATTTATTTTCTTGTAATGAGAAGAACCTCACATTGGGAATTATTTTAGTGAATTTTGGTCCTTGAGAAATAGTATACAATATTTTAGGAATGTATGTATTCTTTCAAATATCATACACATAGAATGTAGCATTTTATTATCTTCATATGATTTCTCAGTGATCTCATTATCTTCTAGGGTAATATCATTATGGGGAGAAAGTATCTGGGTAAAAATGTAATCACTCCATCCATTTACAGCTTTTAAAATATACAACTTTAGTATGGATAATAATTCTTTATGTTTATTGGAACCAACATACAATGGCGTCTTTTGACAACTCTTTAACTTCCAAATCAATTTGGGAAAATCAAAATGTTCATCTTTATCTATCATCATCATTTACTCAATACGGTCTTTATCATCATTCACACCTATAATCACATACTCGATATGGTCTTCTTCAGTGTCCGCACTTGTAATCATATCAGATGATCCATAAAACAATATGTTGTCCTAGTCACTAGCTACATTCACCCTTTCCTTATTTCTATTCCAACATTTATAACTTTGATCAATTCCGTGATAGATCAAGTGTTCTTCCAACTCCTATGGACTAATTATAATTGAATAATTACAACATAAACCTGAAAAAAGGATATAAGAATGGTCATATATATGATATTTTGGAAACATGATAAACTCTTTCACACCATATTCATACTCTGTTTCCATACAATTGGAATCCATCCATTCTCCATTCATATCCATCCTATTTTATTCAGTAATATTAATATTTAACAAAATAGATACACAAATGATGTTCAATTGATGATGGATATCCTGAATTTATTTTAAATGTAATCAGGAAAAAAATAATAAAAGATATATTATTTGAAAATGACTCTCATAATAGAAAATATGGCTATTGAATATAAAAATGGTTTCAAAAATAAATTTTTTAATTATTATATTTTTTAAAATATTTTCAAGACTGAAATTGAATTTTTGAATGTATAAAAGTATAAAACTATTGATAAATTGAAAAAAGTTATACAGGTTTAAAAGTATAAATAAAAAATGTATATATATTTTTATCTGTATATAAAATTAAAGATGTATATAGATGTATAAAATTATATTTAATTTATAAAATTATATATATATTTTAAATAATTATACATAACTGTAAAATGTATATATATTTATATTCTATATATAAGTACATATATGGTATAAATGTATACATAATTTGTTGAAGCATATATTTTTATGAGTAACTTTCAAAAAGAATTTTTTATATCCTAATGAGGATATTTTTTGAAAATTTATTTTTTAATAATCATAAATAAGGAATATTTTTACGGTTATAAATGTAATGTTTTGAATTATGTATTAGAGGATATAAAAATGATGAATGTGAAATGAAATGATTTTTTAAATATTTTTAGTCTGTTTTTGAGAAGAACCTATATCAATGATATTGTTATAAAATTATCATTTGAATAGAAATGATTTTAAATATTAATATTATAGAAAATGATACAACCATATCATTTCAAAATATAAGTTTCATGCATTTTTTGGATGATATAAAATAGAAATGTAAGAAAAAATCATCATATTGGGTTGGAATTATTCTTTATAATTTTAAATTTAATAACGAATGTAATACATGAAAAATAATGAATATTGAAAAAATGTAATTTAATTTGAAAATACACAAGGAATAATGTTAAACATATTTTTTTTCTAAAATCCAATATCTAATCCATCAAAATTTCTCACAAATTAGCTTATAAAATAATCCACCAACATTAAGTATTATACCATGGAGAATTATCACATCTATAATTAATATATTAACACTAATAATCCTCATATGATAGCTGGTAAGAAATACCCAATTCATAAAAAAATAACATTTGGTTGCATAAATATATATTATATGAGTGATGTATGAATAATAAAGTATTTTAAAAATACATGTTTTGTGTGCTGATGAGTGGAAAGGATCCCTAGTGTAGTGAAATACCAGTAGTAGTGGGAATACTTTGACAAACATCTGACATCACTATCATGTGAAATACAAATGATTTCATATAATCCACTCGAATAACCTCGGCATATTTAATATTATACATAGTGATATGGGAATTGTTCACCACTTTTAAAAACACTTCTGCATGACCACCTCTCCCATCACCCTATGCTCAGACACATTTCACCACACATTCTCACACTCTGAACATTCTAACCCCACTACAAACTACTTGATCTAACCATAATGTCAAAAGAATAGATCATGAAATTGCTCGAAGTCAACCAAACATATAATAGAAGGCCCTAACATCCATCAATAATTATGAAAACCATCATACATCAACCCAATAATAGCCAATAAAGGTATTGTATAGTAGTAAAAAGAATGTAACCCTTTTGAATATTCAAAAATAAATCTTATGAAATCTTTAAAAAATAAAGAAAAATATATAATATATTATCGTCTTCTTTAAAAATATATTTTTCATTTTTAGAGGAAATATAAATTATGTTATGTATCAGTGAAACTAGGGAAAAATAACTTACGTATCAGTCGAACGTCATATATATCTGACAAATATATTACATATGGACCTTATATTGTCTATTAGATAAGTATAGTATCCTTTGTATCATCTCCCAGGATATACATATGCTATGAACATGTTACATATTAATTTTTAAAATTTATTTTTCAAAACAGAGAAAGTTTGTACATATTCTTTGAGATATATTATATATTACCTTCATTTTTTAAACTCAATCCACACCATAAGTAATATCTTATATATGGTCAATATAAGGCCATAAGCATACATTGATGTTCATTTACACTATCAAATATATAGGTCTCATTATGACATACATATTAACATAACATATCATGAAAAATACATACTTCTCTCCCACAGCTACAACAAATGTATCTTACCTTCATCATAAAAAAATGAAAAATTATGAATAGTTAACCATTAATTTTGTTCAAAAAATCAACTAGAAAATCTAACCTCACAATTTCATGGATTTGATACAACATTTAAAATGTTCATTGAAATAACACTTTAACTAAGAAAATTCATTTAACATAATTTGAAAGTTAAGACGAGGGAATGATATTTTTTAAATATCAAAAAATATAACCAATTTATTTCATATGATAGATACTCTTCTAGATGTGAGTAATAAAACTCAAATATAAACACATATCAAATCTATCATTGAATAAACAACTTCCCATAATGTAGTACCCAAAGCATTCCACTCTTTATTTATACCTCAAGAGAATCACCATGAATAAAATAATCTATCCAAAACATTATAACAATATTCCCCAGCTAAAACTCCAATATTCATGATCATCATTAGTTAAAATCATTTCTATAACAAAGGGTTCAATGGTAGTGGTAGGTTTAGTGGTAGTAGAGGTAGTGGTCGAAAGTGGTGGTGGTTGGCAACGGCGGTGGCGATCGGTAGTGGTAGTGTTCAGTGGAAGTGGTAGGGTTCAGTGGTAGTGGAGGAAACATAAGCACTGTTAGGGTTTGACGATGGTAGTGGTATGGTTCGACGACATAAAAAATCGGGTTAAGTGGTGACAGAGGTTGGGATTTGCGAAAGCTTTGATGGCACGAGAGAAGAAGATCCTATTATGCTTTTATAACATTAGGGAAGACTTTTTGTAGCATTACTAATAGAAAGCATTGATAAAACATGTCTTTATTAGTGTTGATTTATCAATGATAATGATACCCCTTTATCAGTGCTAAAAAAGCACTCATAAACATGTTCTTATCAGTGCTAAAAAGGGATTATGATGATCTAATCTTAATAATTTATTCATGTTATTAAATATATTTATAAAATTACATATATATTAAATAGTTTTCTATTTTTTTATTATTATATTTATAAATAAATAAATATTTTTTTATAATTATATAAATATAATATATTTATAAATATATTTATATAATTATATAAATATACAATTAAATCTATATTTATTTATAATTATAATTACTAAAATAATATTTATTATTTTTAAATAATGATAAAATTAGAATAAGTATATTAATTATATTTATAATTTTATAAATATATATAATAAATATATTTATTATATTTTTATAATTATTTATATATATATACATTTATTTATAATTATAATTATTAATATAATTATATATTTATAAATATATTTTTTATTTATACATATATTTATAAAATTATAAAATAATATATATATATATATATATATATATATATATATATATTACTAGAACAACTTAGCCATTGAAGAAATCCATGGCACCAAAATTTATTAAATATATGCAAAGACACATGAAAAGAAAAGAAGAAATGTTCATGTGCATAACATACCAAATTAGAAACTCACATAAATTTCATAAAACTCGCGTCCTTTTGGAGCGGACCTTACCATAAGATCCCCCCCTCGAGAAGTCGAGTGACACTCTCTTCGCCATTGCATCATCCTTGATGACATCCCATCCACCAAGACCTCCTCAGCTGCGGGCATGGCAGCCTCTTCCTAGACATGCACTACAGCACTGTTTGGACCAACCTAAGCAGTATTCCCCTGTAGTATATCATGTACAATAGGATGCTTCCAAACTAGTAACACCTCTTTCTAAACATAAGCATCAGATTCCATTGTATCCTCTTCCTATGAAACCTACATTTCCCCTATAAAACAATCTAATCATAGGCCAATATAGCCTCCTGGGCACCACCACACCCATCCGGACCCTGGGCAACCAGACACCGTGTAGTCAAAACCTTCACTACCAAAGACTCCTCTAGAGAAACCTCCACTTGTGATGCCTCTTGTACAATGTCCTCATGATCAATATTCAATGTAGTCTTCTCCCGAGCATCCCCTAGAAATAGATTCAACATGGTCAACTTTTTTTATGAATCATCAACAATCCCGACTTTAAATCTAGTAAGAAGGGAGAATTATTTTGGTCGCCATATCCTACATTCTCATGACATTAAATATAATGAAGATAAAAATTAGGCATGTCTGTAGAATATATCATAGATAAAAAATTAATGTGAGCTTTATCATGCACCGATATGGTCACATCTGTGTTAGTGACCTCCATGGGTGCTTCTCTCTGAACCCCATCCAGTGAAATAGGCTGCATAACTTTTAGGACAAGACCAATACCATCAATGAAATACCTATGGATGGGCTCAACCCCCACCATACATGTGTACAAATAAGTATACTCAAGTTGGATTTCCACCATGTTCTTCTCAACATGACTGTCCTCTATTCCCCCAAGCCCCTCTCCAGTCCGAACAGCCTATACGGAACTAGAGTTTTTATGCAGTATCCTCTGAAAGCTAACCACATCAAATAATTTTCCATTACAATTTCATTGAGAAGAATCCACTGTAACATTATCCATTTCAATGTTAACTACCTCCTGAATTGAATCCTCACAAATAGAGTGATTCCCTTCATCATCATCAGCCAGATCATCCCATGATTGTCTTTAATGAGCATCTAAGACCCCAACTATTACAACAGTAGTAACATTGGAGGCCACAAACCACCACAATCAGTGAAAACATGAAAAATTTTATGCTTAGACTGAATCAAATCATCATATAGATGATACTACTTCCCAATTAGGACCTCAATCATGATTCCTTTTTTAAGGTCCTTGGCCAATGATGAACCTCTAACAACATTGTCACCCTTCTTCACATTAATAGTCGTACTCCCTATAGGACCATCCCCGGGATGCTTCCTCTTATAAAGATCATAATATTTCCCTAAGAACATATAGTGGGGAAACTAATAGTTCCTTTGGAATTTATTATAACAATGACTAATACAAAAACGAGAATAAAAAAACTCATGAAACCATTCATACCAAATAGACAACTCATGCTTAAAATCACCCGCAACTAGGAAAATAGATTCATAAAAATCATGGTAAAGATCCTCTTTAACCAGCACACAAGATAAATGAACACATATAGAACTCATAGTATTCTTATCAACCTTGGTTGGAGGCCCTATAGAAGAATTAATCATGCACAGAATAGCCATATTCCAAAAAAACCAACTAAGACCCCTAAGTCTAACCCATGTTTGGGTGGGGGAGCGCGTATGGTAGTGGAAGTGTTCCAAAATAGTGCCTGACTATATTTTTTGTCAAATAAGTTATTCAATGTGATAATGAAAAGATATGTTCTTAGTTGAAGAAGTAATAATCAACCCATTTAAGAGAAGTTACATCCATGATGAATAAATGAAAAATAAAATTCTACTGAATAAATATTTGGATGGATTCCTTGAACCCTAAAGATGGAAAACTCATCCAAGAAGTAGAATGTATTTTTTATTTTGAAATTAATATTTATATACTCTTAGATGAAGTTTGATGTAAATAGAGATGACTCAATATTGATTGAAGAAGACTAAACCTGAGATGATATAGGAACATGTGGAAGTACTCTTATTTGATTATTCTATATATTGAAACACATCATAAATATATATTGATGAGCTTGGAAGTATTCAATTAATGCTATAAATTTTTTAATGATGTTCCGAGATGATTTTAAGAAGATGGAGAAGCCATAAAAAATCATAATTCATTTCGATGCTACCTAAAATATTAAAGATTTTTGAGTTCAATGAAAAATGAATAAGTCCTAATCATAAGTATTTGCCTACTGTAATAGATGAATTCACTGAAAACATAATACTTAAGGTGCTGAAAATATGTCTTTGATGATCGTTTGAATTTAAGATACTACTTTTATGTCTACTAAAATTTTCATAATTCTAGAGTGTAAGGATTTTCCTACTCATAGAAATGACTTCACCATGAACATAAGATTTTCGATACGAAACATAAGTCTTTTCTGATCATATGAATTTATCTTAATGATTTAATGTATAAATTATTTTGACAATGGTATTGACCATAAATCATCTACTACTAAGCCGAAGTATTTTTTGTACCCAACATAAATATTTGGAAGGGTGTAAATCATAATCAACTAATGAATTTTTCAGAATATAACTAGATTAAAAGAGGTAATCAGATTAGAACATAAATATTTATCATAAGGTTTTGTGAACATATTTCTTTGAAATTATTATTTCATGAATTCAATACTGAGTAGAATTTTTAAATTTTTTTTGGATGAAAATTGAAGTTTCTAGAATTATATAATAATAAGGATTATATATATATCTGATGATTTTGAATATGTTCTTTTGGGATTTAAATATCATGATGTTTTTGTAAGACACAATCCAAGATCATTTAAAGTCAGATCAAATGAGGAGAACCACTACATGTATTCTTTGATGGAAAGGATGGAATTATTGTGGTTTTAAGAATAATTTAGATGATGAACCATAAAAAATAGACCATATTTTTATCATAACCTATATCATTTGGATTTTATATAGTTTGAATATTCATTAGTAACTAAAGATTGATGTTTGTAACTTTTTCAAATACTGAAAGACTAAGATTGAATCTAAACTATTATTATATACAGATCCAATTTTTTGGGATATACTATTTTTCAGGAAATGTTAAATGGTAAAAGATGAGTTTCATGTCGTAGATGTGTATTCTATACATCTTAATGACTCTTTAAATATTTAGTGTGAAAAAATTGTGAATGGTTGTAAGGATATGAAGGTGTGACTACTATATATATTTTATGAAGATATTTTGGGATGTGTTTCAAGAATAGGAAGCATTTACATAATGGTATTCTTAGAATACCCGTTGAGTTCAAAAAGTGAAAACAACAAATAATTAAAACCAAAATTGGGTATTCTAGGATAGATCTTTATGGATGGTATTGTTATGTTTCCATCTATATTCAATTTAATAATACTGGTATTTATAGTTTCCATTTAATAATTTTAAATAAATTCCCTCATACATATGAGAAATTGGGAAAAAAATAAAAAACGAGTGAAAGAAGGCCCCATGGTGTGGTGTTGTGTGTGTGTACTGTGAGAAACCAAGAGACGTACCTGAGCCCCTGAATCACAGATCAATCAATGTAATAGAAAAATATGTAGCTATTACATGTTGTAGATATTAAGAAGAGGAAGGTGATAAAATTTGGAAGATAAAGATTCTTTGTTTATTGATGGTTTAATAGAAGAATAACAAAAACAATTATTGAATGATCTATGAGCAGAGGTTGAAGAATAGAGTGTTAAGAAATCATGGGGCATTCATCTATAGATCTGATCTTACTAGATTATATTTTTATAGTTTTTAGTGATGAATCATAAAATATAGATGAAAAAATGTTGTTATGTCTTTGATGTTGATCTGAATAGTGATTGAGTTTAATGTTCTTATCTTAAAGAGTTATTTGCAATGGATGAAAATGATTGAGTGAAATAAATAATATATTATAGATATAGAAGAATATTTCATAGAAAATATATTATACATAAAAGGATTATCTTAGAATAATACACATTCATATACATGGTGGAATTCTATGTAACCTATGTGACATATAGTATACTTGGATAATAGGATGTGAAGATACGAATTCAGTGCAATAAATGTTGTGGAAGTCCTATGGGAAGCAGGTAATTTTTTTTTCTAGTGAGATACATACACTGTAGATGTGGGAAACACTAGACCACTATATTTAGATATTTATCATTATAGTGGAGAATCAATATTGGGGCATATAACCAATATGGAATGAAGATAGTCATTGTACCAAAAATTGTAAAAACACAATGTTACTTTTATTTTAATTACACGCATGAAAATATTTGATGATTATTTGGTGGAACTAAAATATATCCATATATAGAAATCAATATGAGGAGTTATTTTCCAAAGTGGGTTTTAGTATAGTTTGGAATTTGATAAAAATTAAGAAACACATGATTTAACCCCACTCTCATGTGTCTAAACTACTCTACTGGGTATCTCATGTGGTATTAGTTTGAGGGTTCCCTATAATTTGATCTTTTGGATCATCTAAACTGAATAATATACACAAGGTTCCCTCTAATGAGGACTGTAAAATTCCCACCTGGTTATTTTATCTGATATATATATATATATATAGTGATAATTTCAAATGTCTAATTATGTTCCACGGATGGAAGATTTAATCACCATCCATGTCAATTTTGAACATGATATTTTAGAAAAAACACTCCATAACTAGAACAAATAAAATCATTTCAAATATAATACATCAAGTGATAAACATAAGCATTTGGTGATCATAGGACGTATTAATAAGGATTATGTCCACTCAAATTTTAAAAGTTCATGAGGGTAAATCTTCACCTACTATAATATATGACTTTACTATTAATGTAAGAGTTAAGGTACTGAACATATGTCTTTTTTTGATCATATGTGTTCATTTTAACGCATTAAATTTTACTGAAATTTGACAAAGGCATTGACTACAAGGATTCTACGAATGAGCATAATTCATTGAAGTCCCTAACACAATGCTTTAGATGCACATAATTCTTAAAAAAATGGTGAAATTATTTGAAATATGCTAGATGAAAAAATGTATGGAATGTAAAATGTAATGATTCACCATAATCCTTTTTGAATGTAAGCCTATGAAGTCCCTTGTGAAAGAATTCAATACTTAGTAGAATTTTTTAATTTTTGATGGATGAAAATTTATATTTCAAGAATTATTTAATACTGAGGAAGATATATATCTATTTATTTTGAAGATATTATTTCAAGTTTATAATATAATTCATTTATTATAAAACAAGATCTGATATTATTTTGAGTAATATCGAATATGGAGAACCATTGCATGTATTCTTTGATGAAGAAAATATAATTTCTATATTTTGGACAATAATAAAGATGGAGAATCACCTAAATTTGACATAAAAACATATCATATCCAATATCATTTGGATTTGAGGTTGTTCAACTATTAATTAATAAATGAGATTGATGTTAGAGAGTGTTTTTATGACTAAATGATTGAGAAAAAAGATAAATAGTTGCAACGTTCAAATCCAAGATTAAACTCTATACTATTTTTCATGGAAATTATCATACTATATGATAAGTTTTATGTTCTAAATATGTATAATAGGAATTTTAATTTAGTTGTGAAGATTTAGGGTGTTTTTTTGGGGATTATATTGGGAATATGAAGTTATGCTTGTAGTTGATATTTTTTTGATGATATCTTGGGCCATGATTTAAGAAGAAGAAGAACATAATGGATGGTATTATTGGAATATTTCTTGATATGAAATGGTACATATATAAAAACAGTGATACCTAAAATTAGAATTCTATGCTGGATCTTTATGGATAATAGTGATGAGGTACTTTCAATATTCTATATATGAACATTTATTATGATGGGATCTATTTAATTCTATTAAATAATTTTACTCATACACATGATAAATTGAGATAATCAAGGAAAAGTAGAGAAATATGAAAAAACTAGTGTTGTATTGTGTGTCTGTACTATGAGCAACAGTGAGTTGAAACTGTGACTATGAATTCAAAATCACTCAATGTAACAGAAGAAGAAGAAGCTATATGTTGTAGAGAATAAGCAGGGTAATTCGATAAAATTATGAAGTTGTAGATCCTTTGTGTATCTAAGATGAAATAGTTGAATGATTTCAACCACTATTAGATGATGTATTAGCTGAGGTATAATAAGAGAGTAAAAGGAATTAATGTTGCATTCATTTAAAGATATAATCTTGATATAGTTTATTATGTTGATTTTGAATGAAGAATCAATAAATCATGATGAGAACTTTCAATTAAGTCAATGATGTTGAGATTATTAGTGACTGAGTTGTAGGGGACTATCTTTAAAATATTTTGACATTAAAATTCACTGCATTGAGTTGAATAATTTTAGATCATCTTGATGTAGAGGAATGTTGTGAAAAATTGTAAATTTACTATGAAAAGTTTCATGGAAATCCTGTGAGAAGTTAGTAATTTAATATCTAGTGAGATAATAACACTGTAGTTGTGGGAAACACTAAAAATTATAATTTTTTACCGGCCATTACACTAGAAAATCAATATTGGGGTGTATAACCAATTTTTAATTAATTTGGACTACATACCAAACAGTATAAAAATATTGTTTTCATTTTATATTCTTTACATACTTGACACTTTGGATGATTGTTTTATTGAGCTAAAAAATATCTGTATTAACTCGTATAAATCATGGAATAATTTCTAAAAGGGGTTATAGGATAGTTTAGAATTTTACAAAAAATAGAAAACACCAAATTCACCCCCTCTTGGGTGTCTGTACCCATCCACTAGGAATATCATGTGGAATCAGAGCCAAGGATCACCTTGATTAGATCTATAAAATTATTAAAATTGAATCAGAAGTGTATGGTTCCCTTTCACGTGGGCTGAAAAATGTTTTCCTAGTTTTTGTATTATATATATATATATATATATATTAAGTTCCTATTTCATATGTTTGAAGACGTTCCTCATATAGATGATTTAATCTGCATCCATGTTAATGATGAACAAAGAGGTTTTATCCAAATCACACAAAAACTAGAAAACATGAGAGGCCAAGAATAAAAGAATGTGAAAAAAATAAATTATAAATATCATCAAATGAAAATAATTACAACAATAATGATATGATTTCTAAATTTTTGGGTTGTCATTCCTCCAGTGATTGTTGGTCAAACTATGTTAACGATTGAATTAAAATAGGTGAATTACATTATCTTATAGAAAATGATCATCTAAATAATTTTCTAATTAATGTTCTGATATATATCATTATATTCATCAAGGTACATAATAATGAAAATTTATGATTGAAAGAAGGGGATAATGTAGAGGAATATGTATGAGAAAAGAAGATTATATCCTTCAATATTCACACTAATATTGTAAGAACCATAGAAATATTTGTCCAAATTTGGGATGCAATAATGTCTGTAGTTAATGGATAATTTGAAATATATGAATGTGAAATTTATGTTTTTAATATATTTATGAATAGATTATTCCATTTTTTGGAGAAGATTCAAAAATTCTCACTGGATGTCAAGACTAAATAGGAATAAATTATTTAAAAAGGGAAGAAGAAAGAGATAAATCTTTGATGGATACAAATAAAGAGAATGATGCTAAAATTCATAAGCCGAAGAATTATTGGGAATATAGGTTTTGATGGGTGGAATATGAGAATAATATGCTTGACCTGAAAACTGTAGAATTGAAACATGAAATGAAACTTTCAAAAGAATCAAAATGCAGACCTTCCTAAAAATATGAGAAAAAGTGCGTTTATAGAAAATATGTGTAGATGAGTATTGAAATAAATAAAGATTACATTAGTGTATCAAATGGTATGAAATAATCCCAAAAATCATTCACCTCATGCAATTTTTATAAGGTATTCCATAGTGTTGAAAAAGTGGCTCCAAAAATATGGAATTTTTATGAGTGATGGATAGAAATTAGAAACTATCAAAATGCTGAAGAAACAAATTTCTAAGACATACACCAATTTCTGATAGACAGATGTAAGTATGTCAATGAAATGGTTCCCCCCATATCATGCTAAAAAAATTTGGGTTGAAACCCAAAAACAAAAATCATAAAAATATTAATAGATTCCATGCGCTGCTAAGTGATCAAGATTAATTAGAAGGTGATGGTACTATTGGATTTTTGGGAATATTTATATTAATTCCTATAATAATATGTTAGTTTTTGATACATAATTAAGTCACAAATCAAGTTGAAATTAGATTGATTAATAAAGAAACATGTTTCTGAAAATAAGACATCATAGATAAAGATGAAGATATGAATAAAGATCATATTTGAATCATTGAATAACATCAATGAAATGCGAAACATAGGTGATTATATTTATGGTGAATACTAATATAATAGTACCAATTATCATAGATGATATAACAAGAAGAGATATCCACAATAATCTAAGAAGCATGATAAAAATGAATGTGTTTCTACCTTGGGTTCAAAATACATGAAAGTGAATTCAACCATGAATGAAATGAATAATGGAAACTAGTTGGTTCAATAGAGGAAAAATGTTTCTATTAGGGAATTATAGGACACAACCTGAGCTATTGTACAATGCTCATGAATATCATTAATTATAGGGTTAGTAAAAAAACAAAATGGAACCAATTCAAGAAAGAGATAATCCAATTGTTATAGTTGTCAAAACTCACCGTGACGAGTTTGAGAGGCAACTAAAAGGGGGAAAAGTCCGAGTTGATGAAGATGTGTGTGGATGGTGAAAAAGGAAAAACATAGTGATGTAAAATATATTTCATTTATACCCAAATAATACTATTTGATAAAACAAAAATTGAAATTTTTATGTGGTCTCATGTTCTATACCTACCAGTACAAATAAAGAATCCCCACCCAAGAACAATTATGAGCATGTTCGTAAAGGATTTATTTTCATATGATGAGACCTATTTTAATTTTCTCTAAAATTAAATTATGCCGAAGAGAAATAAATTTCTCTATATGACATGGAAGAAGATCCAATTTCATCAATAATTTTTTTTGAAAATATAAAGAAGTCCATACTTTCCAATGGTGAACATAGCAAGATAATAAAGGTCCAAGAAATAATGTTGAGTTTTAGAAAGTTCATATATATATAAAGATATTTTAGGTTAAGAAATATTTCCAATTCTTATTTCTCAAATTTAGGTGGTACTGGACTATCCAAACTTTCCCCATATTTTTTTATTCTCTTTAAATTATGTGATTTAAATGTGATGAAATATGGAGAGTATTAACTTGATTGGGATCTCTAAAAATGTGGGGAATTTATAGAATTTAACCATATATGATTAAATCAAGGAATATGTAAAATCCTTTAAAAATAAAAAGGCTGATCTCTCAAGAGTGAGAAAGAAAAAATGGGTATCACATGTAAAAATGTGGGAAACTTTTCTACGAATACATGTCACTCTTGTGTTCTAAAAAGGGTTATCACATGTCATCTTAGAGTTAATTTTTAATGAAACATTTTATAATAGAAATATATTGGATGGTATAACATCAGAAAATTCAAAACAATTATGTATCTCCCATAACATATTGAAACTGGAAGAAGTGATTCTCATACAAAAACATCCCAATGACATCTTAAAGGGGAGACGAATTTAAATAAGGGACTGCTATTTTATTTTATTTAGAATGAGATGACATAAATATTTATATATCAAACGGTATCAATATCATGTGATATTTGAAAATAAATAGTGAAAAGATTATGAAGGACGACCCAAATATATATAAAATAGGGATACTATATTACCCTATAAATTTATTGTCGATTAGGGGGAGATATATCACATTGAACACAAAATTATATGAAGTTATTTTAGAATAGACAACAAAAACATGGTATATTTAAGTCCCAAGGGTAATTATTGATTTTATTTGTTGATTTTTTTTAATTCAGTGGATCGATCAAAAATTAATTTTTTATTCAAATAATGGAGTGAAACCTTGGAACCAAAAGGAGTCACGGTGGCCTAAAGTGGTGGAGCCCAAGGGAATCCCCTTGTAAAAAATTACTGCATTCTTTGGAAAATGATCCCAGACTATCAAACACCAACAAAGGATCCTACAAACTACTCCCCCGCGACAGAGAGTCCATGTAAAAATTAGCCTCTCTAAAGGTGTGGCGAACCGAGCAACCATGTCTTATTTCCAACGAGCAACTTCAAACATGGTAAGTCAGGTGACAAGGGGCCTCGACCTGCCCATTTAACACCCGAACCACCGTCTCAGAATCTGACTCCACTTCTGAAAAACTCAACAAACGATTCCTGCAATGGGTGACACTGGTGTGAATTGCTTTCATTTCTACACCCAAAGATCTCCCAAGACCATAAAAGCTGTTGAAAGTGAATATCACTGAACCAAAATTATCCCTCAGAAAACCTCCCCCACGCATCTTCCCATGCACAAACGAGCCATCAACATTCAGTTTAAACCCTGATAGAGGTGGACTCCATTTGATCCAGTAACCCATGGGACAGTTTTGTACCAAAGGTCTATTGAGTAGTCTGTAACAAATAGTGGACTGCATTCCACCTCTGATCAAGGAACCCAACTCATGGATAAGCGACATCATCTTCACATGGAGAAAAGCCTATAAAGGCTGGGTACTATTCTTTACTTTGTTCCTTGCCTCCGAAAAAGACCAGAACAGAGCACTGACAATGATGCTACAAATCTTGACATCCTTCTCAAGTCTTTCCGAACCCAGGAACCAAGTCACGATGAAATCATGCATGGAGGTTCATGTAGCATTGAAGTGTCCCCAAATTCCCACAGCAGACCAAAGACAATTGGCCTAATCACTTTTTTAATGTGATAATTCAATGTTTTGGTATCATGTTATGAATTTAGAATCCACTCATGTAAGATGTGAAACTGTGAGGAGGAATAGATGTAAAATAAAAGGTATTTTGGATATATGGTTGGACAAATTCCTTGGAACCTAATTTTGGATAACCCATCAGTGTAGTAATAATGATATTGGTTTCTATAATCAGTGTTTATACACTTTGGGATGAAGTTTTATGTTATTGGGGATAACTTCAGATTGATTGAAGAATACTACACCTAAGGAGGAAAAGTAACTTGAGGAAATACTCATATTGTAGTATTATATATGCTGCAACACCTTGGAAATGCATCTGATGGATTTTGGAATTATTCTAGAATTTAAAATAATTATTTCATGAATTTATGAGATTTTTTAAAGAGGTTTTAGAATCCCTTGATGTAATCAAATTCCATTTTGAAGGAACCTATAGAAAATAGGATTTTCGAGTTCTCTAAAAAATGACTATGTCTTAATAATAAGGATTTTACTGTTGGAACATATCAATTCAGTGAAAATATAACAAATTATGTCCTGAACATATGTATCTGAATATTTTATCATACCCAATAAGACAAAAATATATTTTGAAATTTTGGAAATATTCTGAGTTTATGGATTTGGATACTGGATTAGATGACTTAACCGGGAATGGAAGAATTCTGGAGCTAAATGTAAGTCACTTAAAATAATATTACTTCATATTAAGGATTTAAAGTATACTAAAATTTGATAATGAAATTTATGATAAGGCTTATTCTATTTATCAAAATTCATTTATGTACCCAACTTAATGATTTGGATATGTATAAATCTCAATATCATATTAAAATTTTGAAAAATTCACTAGATGAAAATAAGTGCACAGAGAAGAACAAAAAGTATCATCTTAAGACTAATTAAATGTAATTATTTTAAGTACCCAATGTAAGTCTTCAAATCATAGAATTTTTTCTACGATTATTTTGATGAAAATTTGAGTTTCTAGATTTAATTAATACTCACGAAAATACATATATAATGATTTTGAAGTTGTGATTTTGTGTTTAGAAAATAACAGTGCTTTTGTGATCATTGATATGAGACTATTTCAATAATATGAAATTAAGAGAACCATCATATGTATTCTTTGTTGTATAAAACTAAATTACTGTGTTTTCAATAATAATTCATATCAATAACCATTGAACATAGAGTAACTATTTATTATAGCCTATATATTTTTTATATGAGGTTGATCGACTATTCAAGAGTAATTGAGTTTGATGTTTGGGAATTTTTCTATTAATGAAATCTTGTGAATAAAGTTTATTTGTTTCTATGTAAATTTAACAAATTAATGGATGTAATATTTTTCATGGAATTTCTTATGGTAGAAGATGATTTCCACACCATAAATATGTTTTCTATTCATTTTTATATAATTGTGTTGATTTGGAGTGTGGAATTTGTGGTTTCTGTTTAGGAGATTAATTAATTCCCATAATATATATTTTATAAAGATATTTTTGGTCGATTTTCTGAAATAAGTAGAAGCATTTAGTCATGGTTTTTCTTAAAATACCCCTTGATTAGAAATGGTGCATACAAGAAATATTTTAAACCAAATATGGGAATTGTAGGACAAGGTTTTATGAATGTCAGTTATTTGGTTCCAATTATATTCCATTAATGAAAACTAACTATGATGGTATCTATTTATTTCTCTTAAAATAATCCACCTAAACATGTAAGAGATTGAGAAAATGATGAAAATAAGATAAATAAGGTGTTGCTAGTGTGGTGTTGTGTGTGTGGAATTTGAGTAACCAAGATATTTATATGATACTGTGAATCCAATATATCTCGATGTAGAATAAGAGGAAGTATATACTTCATGTAATAGTGAATTTTAAGTAGAACCTGATGTGGTTTTTAAGTTGTAGATCCATTGTGTATTAAATATGAAAGAGAAGTAGAATGCCACTCAATATTTTGTGTTCAATGAGATGAGGTAGAATAATAGAGTTCCAGGAAATGAGGTTTTATTCATCTAATGATATTATCTTTACCAAGTTTAATCAATTCATTTGGAGTGAACAAGTGAGAAACCCAGATGAAAAGATTTAGTTGATGTCTATAAAGATGATCTCTGTAGTGACTATGTTGAAAATGCTTCTCTTAAATATTCATTGGAATTTGAAGACACTATTGGGAGTTGATGCAGATCTGATCTTCTTTGTACAGAAAAAAATTATCTAATTCAAAAGAATATGATACAATAAAAAACTTTCATATGTATGGTTGGATGATATGGAACTTATGTGACATAGGATATAATTGGAAATCATTGTGTGAAGCCCTGAATTCATTGTGAAGCCTTGAATTTAGTGTGAATATGGTTACAAAAGTCATATAGTAAAAAGATAGATCTAAGTCAATTGATATGTTAGAACTATAGGCATAATAAACACCAAAATGTTGTATTGATATATTTAACAATATAGTGGAGAATCCATATTGATGAAAATAAATAACACAAATATGTGTAGGTATTTATAAAATACCTTGTAAAGTTATTGTCTTTCATTTATATTCCTTATTTGTATGAACATGTTTGATGATTTCTTGGCTGAAATAAAGTAGATCTATATCAACTTACAGAAAGCATGGGTTAAATTGAAAAAGGGGATTCAAGATAGTTTTTAATTTGATAAAAACTATGAAACACTTGATTATCCCCCTCTCAGGTGTCTCCACTAATCCACTAGGTATCTCAAATTTCAGAAATGTCCAACTTATGTTCAGTTTCATCATTTTAATGATTTATCTAATCTTTAATATATAAAACATGTTATATTTTATTCATATTTTATGAAAAAAAACAATTTAATTGGTTAACACATAATAATTTTATAAAAAACACTAAGCATCATTCAATGAAGTCACAACCAATCACGCTAAAATTCAATGTCTAAAATAGTTGTTATCATGCATATTATGCATAAACTTTAACTAACAATAATTCAAAAAAAATAGCGATTTGGTGACCTTCACTATGATTTGGTTTTAATATAGGAAACATAGTGATTATATATATATTTTTAATATCCATAGTGGTTAAAAATTCTACTTCATTATTTCATGGAAGTTATCAAAAATTTCCATGGATGTATCCATTTACATTTTTTCTAATGATTAAATTTATTTCAGGAGTATTTTTATAAATGTTATAAAAAATAATGGTGGTATTCCATTATTTAGTGGTGGGGTTTAATTGTATTCATATTTATTATTTAGTGGTGTTTTTACCCACCTCTAATTTAAAACTAATTCATATAATTATTATTAATATTTTTAAAAATATATCAAATTATTGTACTGAAATATATATTTGGTATATTTAATGGTTTTTTTAATCGATGGATGTTAAAACTACCACTAATTGCCTTTGTATAGAAAAAAAAATAAAATCAAATTTAGGTAGTGGTGTCTCATTCTACATAACATGACCGGAATATTTAAATTTATATACCCAATAATATAATATGGAAAAATTGTGCATGTTCATACAAAAAATCAATATATATATATGTAACATGGTACATAATATAAAAAAACATAGAATATTACATGTTTACATACATGATATTTCATGTTACATTTAAGCATAAAAGTTTAGAAGTAATAACATTCACTATATTCGACTGCATCATAGTAGTCATCAAGTCCCTGCCTTCTCACCTCCTCCACTATCTATATTTAAAGAAAATAAGTACACATTGTTTTTGAAAATATTCAATAATAAAAATAATTTTTTTCCATACTAAATTTGGACACATAACACTCTCCCACGGGCTATAAAATATTACATATCAAACTCAATAAAAAAAAGATTAGTCAATTCATATTAAAATAAACTATCACATTGAGAAAAAATAAAATCATTAATTATTAAAAAAGATAATTTGATTTAAATTGAAAATCAAAACAACGTGACTTATTATACTCATTATCTGAGAAACAATGTAATTTAATTAATAAAAAAAAGACTTTAGTTATTAAACTCTTTATAAAATAAATAGAATAATTTAATTATTAAACACATTACTAGATAATTAAAAGCCTATGATTATTAAAATAGAGTAGTTAAAAATCTTTTTTAAACTCATTATATGATATAATATACATAATTATTTAAAATTATAAACACATAACTATATATCTTTAAAATGGAATAATAAATCAAGATATTTTATCCTATGTACAACATATAACTATAAAAATTCATCAGAACAATATATTTATTCATAAAATCGAAATTATTTAGCCATTTAAAACCATTAAAACACAAAAACACCTTATCAGTAAACACAAAACATTAATTATAAAACATATTATCATGTATGTAAATCATAAAATCATTAAAATAAAAATTATCAAATTTTTTGGAAAACATATGTATATTACTAGAATTTTTATAAAAAAACAATTTAACATAAATATAATATCTATCTATAAAACTGTATTAAAATAAATTTTTTTAACATGAATATATTTGATTATTAGATATTAAAAACATAATATTTAACGTCTAACACATATCATTTTTACATTAATTGTCACAAAATAAAACAATAATAAAAAATAAATGATCTAGGAACATTATTTCAATGAAACAAAACAATTAAAAAACAATAAATAAAAAATACAATTATAACATAAATAAAAAAATATAATAAAGTTACTACTAGTAAGTGTGAATTTATAAAATTTAATGATCTTAAATTGTCTATCAATGTTACTATTTATTCAGAAATAATTAATGTCATACTCTAAAACATAAAAGAAAATTCATTCTTAAAATAGAAGATCTATTCATTTTGTGTTTTAATAAGGGGCTTAATATTTTTAACTACATTCTTCACTACGATTTTCTTTTATCATTTAGGATCATGAAAAATGATCAACCACTCTACACGTAACATCATAAAGAAAGATATATTAACCCCTACAAATACCCATGATGAGTATGGTCCACAACCCATCTCCCTAACATGCCCGTAATTCTCTTTCTTTAAGTTTGGAATAATAATAAAATTCTCAGATACTAAAGATGTCAGGGAAGGGTTCACATTCCTTGATTCACGAATTTTTTCACTGCAAATGTGACAAAATTAAATTATAAATTAATTCTTTTAGATTAAATCTAAATTAAAATTGTTTACCATGATAACATTAGAAGAGTTATTCACATAAATTACATCATTTTTATGGATATTTACATCTAACATCAGGACCCACCTTCTTATCGATAATTAAAAAAAATATTTAATATTTATAAAAAACTTAATTACATAGTCTTATAATTATATTTTAAAATAAATTAAGTGGTACAATTTTAATTCAAATTCTAGAAATACTCTTCGAACCAAATTTATGGGGAATGACTGACATTCATGAACTTGAAGTATTTTCCAAACAATGCTCCAAAAATTATTACTTATTAGTAGAAGTTAAATTTTTTAAAAAAATTTCCATAAATATACTAATATATATTTAAATTCATTATATTATTAGCATGATATTGATCAATAAAAATCCTTTATTGTTCTCTAGGAATGACTTCAAGGATTTTATTTTTCATTCATGACATTTATAGTGACATGTCATTAAATTCATGCCATAATGGCCACCTAAAATCTCACTATTTCATTCATAAGTTTTTAATTTCCATGTAATTGAAATTTCATCATGAACCATAAAAGGGGAAAAAACTATAAATAATATACATAAAATTATTTAAATTAGTCACTCTTAAATAATAATATTTAAATAAATCATATATGATTAAATAAATAGAAAGTACCATTATTTGGTTATTAAATAACTCATTATTTCAATAAAAAAATTTATATCTTGAATCAAAATGATGCATGGGTAGGGATACAAAATCACATTATATGTATCCCATAATCTTCATATAAATGTCCATAAAATCCATTATGGGTATCGAAAATGAATTAAATAGGATAACTATATTTAAGTCAATGAAACTCTAAACATATTGAGTGTTTATGTTGGTCTTTTTTCAATTATTATTTTTACCCATTTGACACATAAATTAATAGATAACTATAAATAGTTATTAATTTAGTGTTATCAAATATAAATAAATACTAAAATGGGTGATGATACAATATCCTCTTGATGGCAATTGAGTTAGGGATACAGTAAAACCCAATCTCCAAACATCATTAGTTGAATCCATTCTTGCAGATGGAAGCATATTAAGAGACGTCTGTACAAAAAAAAGTATGCAAGGCATGTGACTCTGCATAATATATGTAGAAGGGGAAAAATAGATACCCTATTATGTTAGTGTTCTATGTGTATCATAGATAAAATGACAATCCTATGCCATCGAGGTAAAATATTTTGTCGAGGTAGAATAATTATCCCGAGATATCCGTATATGAAGTGTTGTTTGAGTTGAATGACTATTCTATTCTATGGGAGTATCCTATGTTACAGATATTCTCCATGGTGTTAAGAGAGAAACATCACTAGACCTCTTCAAGTGTAACATTCATGAATAATTATAAAAATACCATATTACACAATTATTTCTGAAATTCAATTTCAAAACATTACATTTATATTTATTCTATTAAATTATAATAAAAATAGTAGATAACACATTTACAAATATTAAAAATATAACATGATAATCATATTCTATTTATATAAAATTATCCAATTTTTTATGTATTGTATAAAATATTGTATATCATTAAATTCGTATATATTCAATGAAATCATCAATAAAACACATCAAATTTAGTAATATTTGGAAATAAAATTGAAAATCATATTCTAATTATATAAATAAATCACATATATATTTAGTAAACTAATTACAGGTTTTTACCTTTATAAATGTTCAATTATATAGTAAAAAAACATTATTTCAGATCTTATAATTATTTCCTTCTTCATAGGTCATATCATTATCAACCGTTATTAATAACATTAATACATCATATTATTTTTCATCACCGTCAATTGTAATATTGATGGTTTTAATAACACCAGGGATAAATAAACACCATTTTGTTGTTTATGTTGTTCATTATCACACACTATATCAACTTAATCACCCAAATCATACATTTACCTCAGTTTCATGTTGAAAACAACACATTTCCATTTATTTATATTATATCATCAATACGATATGTATTTTTTTTCATGATAGGTAAATATATATAGATTATGTTTTCCGTGCTCACCAATGTCGATCAACTGAGAGTAGTTGATAAAAGTAAGTTGTAATGAATCATATCCTATACCCCTATTAATATTGACACACACTCATATAAATAACTAATCAAAAAACTCTCCAGGAATATTTAACTCAATAATATCAAAACAATTTCTATAGTAACAGAAGTTGCTTTTAAAATTGATGATTTTTATATATTTTTCGACTATGCTTGAGATTAATTCGAGGTTTATGAGATATTTTGGATTTACTTGGAACATTTTTGAGATGAAGTGAATAGCCTTCAATAAATTGCAAGTGATTTTTTTATAATAGTTTATTAATATACAATTCAATTTGAGGCTAAAAAATTGGTTGAATTTTGACCATTTAAGAGTTATCTTTAGAAAAGGAATCCAATATACATGATAATGAAAATAGTAATGGCATTGAAGTGTAGTGACTATTCGAGAATCATGAAAGAACTACACATGGGCCATTTTTTACACAATAAAATTAAATGGTAAAGGGATGAGTTCATAAAGATAGATCCATATTTCATAATTATCTATCCTAACTTCATAATTATGTTTTCGGATTATATTAGGATTGTTGGTGAGTTTATAATGATACTTACTTTTTTTAAGGATGAGTGGTGAGTTCATATGTACCACTCCCAAAATTTTAAGGATGACTATGGATTAATGTAAGGATGACCATGATATTTCATAAGGATTGATCACCATTATAATGATAATTCCTAAGCATTGTAGAGATTATTGAAATAACATAAAGATGAAAATGATATTTGTAAGGATTAATGAACTTCATAAGGATTATTTAATCCTTATGAAATCACATTGTTCCTGAAAATCTCATAAGACTTGGATCCTTAATGAGGTTCATAAGGATGACTGATATATTTCATTAAAGCCATTTTGAGGCTAACAAAGATCTTTTTTTTGATCTTTTTCAAAACTATACAAACGTATTTGCAACTGTATGAAGATAACATTATTAGTGGGATACTTGTCTGTGATGGGAAGCATTGGGATACTGGATGATACCTGGTTTTCCACATTATGATTTATTAAATGAATTTACTGGAAAACATAAAACTTATATGACACCAACCACATATTTTTTTGTAATAAACCACATAAGAGGAATTGTTTTTAAAAAAATTTAGGCCTTATGTTGACTTTTATTTCATTTCACTCAAGTAGGGTTGAGTAAAATATTTGATTGGATCATGTTTTTATCTGCAAAATTGGTTTATTTTTAAGAGGAATAAATTATAAAATATTTGAAACACTTATTAATTTTACCCATACTATGTGGTTGACCCATTAACATGGAATATATATTAGTATCAAAGATTACACGTTCTGTATATCGAATCCACTTCTTTTCAGAATTGAAAATATCAAACATGTAAATAGTAGATGTGTTTCCACCTTTAATTGAAGTAACTACCATGTTTGGAAGAATAATAGGATACATTATTTATAATATAACATCATAGATTTAGTGATGTTTAATGTATGTAGTTTATAAAAATTAAAATAATTGATAATATGTCCATTAATAATAAGAATAATATGAAAGATGATGGAAATTATATAAATTGTATCCATTTATTATTTTAAAAATTGGTTTATACTGAGTGGATGCGACTTCAAATTGAAATATATATCTAGGAAAAGTTAGAGAGTATATATGAATGGAATTTCCATGTCTGAGAGGAGATACTCAATGTCTCAAGAAGAAACTGTAAGGACATGAAAATAAGGAAATAATAAATAATTTATGTCTATTTTACAAGACCAAATTAAATACATAATAGTATAAGAGAATATTGTAAGAATCGGTAAAATTATATAATTTTGCAGAAGTTAACGAGAATAATTCATGATATATTTGATACTAATAGTTCATATCATGATGGAAAATATGATCTCACAGTTAATAAATTATATAAAATACTCATTTTTTTATTAAATGAGGAAGATACTAGAAATCAAGAATAAATATAAATAATAAATAGATTTTGAAGCAATGAGAAATCTCATAATTCAAGACAATGAAGCTAATGATTCTCATGACTCTAATGATGAATAACAAATGAATTAAGAAAAAATAATAATATTTTCACTAATATTTAAGAATGTAAAAAAATTTAATGACAAAATATAAATTTAGCCTTTCTCCCAAATGTTTCAATTATTGTTGAATTTTAAATTTTTCTATAAACCATACAAATAATAAAAGTAGAAAATAGAAGGCATATGATCAATGTTTAAAAACCCTAAAAAATTGTTGGAGTAAAAAATAAAAATATTGGAACAAGCCTATTCAAGGAAGAAAAAATATTCCAATAAGGAAAATATGATGTTTGATGTGTAAATAATAACATGATGATATCTATTGATCTAGTTAATAAAATTAATATTTCCTTAAAAAAATTTAATTTTTTTTACTTCATGTAGAGAAGCATGATGATACATCTAGCAGTGTGGAAAAAAGAAGGTTAAATTTCTTACATAGAGAATATTCTAAAATCAAAACTGGATGACTATATTGAGTAAAGTACATAGCTCAAGAATGAAATATTCCTTTATATAATTTATATTTTAAGATAACTTAATCCATGTATGTTATTATAAAGAAAAAATATGGAAATATTGGAAAAATTAAAAATAATATGTTGAATCTTTTGAGTAAGAAAAAATGGTAATATATTTTTAATAGATAATAATGATAAAAGAGTAAGAGATAAGAAGGACACAATCATAATGTATTGAATATAAAAAGGCTTTGAAGAAGATAAGGGATGATTAAAATTGTGTTGTGGATATCAAGTATGAGAAATGAAAATCAGCTAATAAAGCCAACTTAAAAAATAATATCAAATACCCTCATGCTATTTAAGAATATAATTTTTTTGACTAACAATGTATGTAAAAATTAAAAATATGGTCATTTTTTGTCCCTAAATGGTGATGGGAACCCTATTATACATCTACCAAAAAATAATTCCATATAAGAAGATCCTCCCCATTGAATAATAATGAAAATCACAATGCTATATAAAAGCAACAAAATTATTGAAAAAATTTATATTATTATAGGAGACCCATATTCTATGGTATTATTGGTGTTATGATATTTTAGGGTGAAAATTATATTCATGATTTTATAATATGTCTCATCCTACGAAAAATATTTATAAAGTGGGTGTAGTTATGAAAAGATCAAAATATAATCAAAAAAGAAGTAACATGTGAGTAGTAATAAATCAAATATGTAAAAAAATGGATTTGAGTGTTTAGATGAAATATGTAGTAGATGTGGCCAGTGGGGTAATTGTGACAAGGAGTTCATGAAAAAAGTTCTTATAAAATTTACATTAATGAAAATTTAATGGAAATTCAAAATCAAAATCAAGAAAAAATATCATATTTTTAATGTGGCATTGAAATCATGAATGAAATTAAAGCCTTCAATTATTTATTATGACTATTCATAACACATGTTGGGAGAGACAGATTTTAGAAATAAATAAAATAATAGGATGGGGGGAACTGAAATTTGGAAATGATTGTTCAAAAATAATAAATGTTATTGGTTCTATATAGATTGATGAAAAGTTTCTTAGATGAAACAATGTTCTATTTGTAGAATGACACAAACACAATATTAATAGTTTTATCCAATTATGGGATTTCGAGAATGTGATTGTGTTGAAGAAATATTCATGAATCATCAATAATTCTAAAAATATAATAGTTATCTCCAAAAGAGAGTGAAAATTATGTTATTTTAAAAAATTGGTGGCCATAGCAATTCCTGTCACCTGAGTGAAGAAGATAATAATAATCCATGAAATTAAATATTTGGTCATCTTGGACAAAGTATTATGAGTAAAATATAAATTCATGACACAATGAGAGAACATCCCCAACTTAAAATGGAATTAGTGGATTTTTTTAATTTATAAAACATGAAGATGGTCTAAGAAATGACTGGATATTCAATATACCTAGAAACTATAACTCATTAAATAAGTATTTTCTAGTCCCATGTGACATAAATATTCTAGATGTTATTTCACTTTATTGAAATTATTGTTAAATTTAGTTATATAACTATAGTTATGATCATGAATAACACGTTTGAAGTAGTTTACTTGTTTAAAATCATAAGAATACAATTTGATAAGTTGTTGAGAGTTTACATTATGAATCAATGATAATATAATGGTAGGAAGTATACTTTTAATTAATTTGATAACTATCTTTCAAAACATCATATCAAATACATGTTTAAAAACCCTAAACTTCCTAGAAAAATAGAGAAGCTATGAGAAAAAATAGAAGTATTTTGAAATGGGTAGAAAAATGTTATTTGAGAAAAATATATATAATTGTTTTTAGTGAAAATATATTTTTAATTATTTCCATATAAAAAATAAGTGTTTATAATGACATGAGAGATAAAAGAAACCTTATGAAATATGGTTCATGAAAATCCAACTGTGAATTCGTTTAACGTCATTGGAATCATTTTTTCATGAAGATCCAAACCACTAATATAAGAATGTTTGATGAAAAATAAGAATCATGAATCTTAATGGGCTAACCATGTAATGATATTGGATATATATTTTAGAATAAATATTTTTAAATTTTTAGTTGACATGATGTCAAAATCATTGAAACCCATCCTAATACATAAGTTATAGTTGGAGCACCTTATGATAATATTGAAGACGATAGTGAGAATATTTTTGAAAAAAATATTGAATAAGTAGATTAAACTATTCCTAAATTTTTTAATATTGAATTAGATGAAACTAGAGGTGGTGATTAAACTATAAATAATATGATATCAAGGAATCAAATATGGAAAAAATAAATTCATTCTAAAAAGATTATTGGAAATCAATAGGATGCATTCCAAATAAGATGATGGTTGATAATTGAATGTCATAATACAATAATCTATCATGTTAAACCCTAAAATATTTTTGGAATCAATGATCATGAAGAGTATATCAATGATATGAGTGAAGTTATTGGTCATATTGGGAAGGAATCCACTTGGGAGATTTTTCCAAGAACTAAATAGAAAATTGTAATGGGAAAAAAATTGTATTTAGAAAAAAATTGAATATTAAAGGTGAAGTGTTATGAAACAAATACGGTGTAACAACTCAAGATTTCACGGCAACTTATCCTTTTAATGAAATTCAATAGTTTTTGTTACATGCAACACAGAGTTCAAGAGCACCATTATCTATCAAAATAGTAATCTAAAAAACAGTTATGAATAATATTAATTACATTATGATTTTTTTCAAAATAAGCCTCGTTTTTGAATTTGAAAAATCAAAATTATCTTTGGGTTAATTATTGGTATTTTTTCTAAAAAGCTTCAATTTTTGGTGAATAGTGAAATTTATAGCATTGTTGTAAAAAACAGACATTTTTATTTAAAAAATTATTTTAATTTATATCGATAATAAAGTCACATTAGATAAATTATATATATATATATAGTAATCCAATTCAATTACATGGAAAAATTTTTATAATAAAATTAGTTATAAAAACTCACTAATCTTTTGAATGTCTCTTTTACCCACCTTCCCGCCACATCTGCATGATTAGAGTTAAACATAATTTACCCATTTATGTTAATTCAATTTTGAAAAAAAAGACATACATAAAATCAATTATTCTGATATTTTTATTCTAATAGGAACAACTAATTTTTTAAGTGAAGAGAATTTTTTGTAATTTTATAACATGGTTAAGGGAAAATCGGCTAATTAAGGGTAAAAACAAAATAATATTATCAGAAAATTACTCTTAAAATTGTCCTAATTTAATTGGATCAGTAATTTTGGACCAAAATATTCCTTTGGTTGATTTTCGGGAATACTTGGAACCAATTGGATGACTTTAATATTTTTATAATAATATATTTAATGATAATCCAATTTTTTTATACTTTTGTTCTTAACAAGTAAAATATTTTTTATATGGGGTTATAAAAGTGATATGGTCTACTATAAAAAGATATTGTAAAGCTAAAATTATTATCTTAATCATGGTTATAGATTTAATATTTTATCAAATATCAAATTAAATTTAGTGCTGACATAATTATTATGTATTAATTGATTTATTAAAGGAAGAATGAATTGCTTTAATAATAAAAACGAGGCTTTGGACCCAACCTTTTAAAAAAGGAAGAATCATTTAAATCATATTAAAAATATTAAAATGAATGTAATTTGAAATATGTGATTCCATACACGAAATATATGGTTCCTTTACAACGATAAGAATGAGTTAATGTAGTTTTTTTGATGTAATGATGTTGTTATGAGTTTTTTAAATTTGAGTAATAAATAGTGTCATAATTGACATAAATGTGGTTTTAAAATAAATAATATATATTAAATGATATAAAATTCCTAAATATTTATATATTGTCTAAGTGACTAATATAATGTTAAAGATGTCAAAAAATGATCAAATTGGTGTTCTATTGGAATTTTATATTAACTATATTAAAAATTTTGTGTAAAAAGAAAAATAATCATAGTAAGAGTTAAATTGTATAACTATGGGTTAATACCAAAAGATAAGATTATTATTGTGATTTAAACTTGTTTAAAAATCATTGGTTAAGATTATTTCTTCCTAGAATCATCTTATATTCTAAATAACTCACTTTTGATCCATTTTTTAATTTAAATTAAATTATATTAACTTAATATTTTTAGGGTTTACTAAAGTGCCCCTCACCTCTCTTATAAAGAGAACATATCATTCACATTTATTAAAATCTATAAATCCCTTTGAATCAGCCTAAAAATTTTCATTTCACCTCACAGCTTCTATTATATCTTCTTATAAGTCATAATTTTGGCATAAATCCAACCTAAGAAGTCCTTTTGTGGAAATCAAAAGGAGATACTCGAAGTGAGGGAATTGTTTTAACAACTCTTTAAAATATCTATTAATTTTATACATACTTTTCAAGAATTATTTCATTTATAAAATTATAAAAACATAATTATATATATGATGATATGTTACTATGATTTTGGTACAACCATATTACTTTTTTACCCATCCTATAAAAACAATATCACTGTGCAGGTGTACATACGACTTATTGTGTTCACGCTGTAGTGTAATATATTTTTCATCACCAATTTTTTGGATGGGTATAATGATGGATATAATGTAAATAAATAATTAAAATTAAATTTTATTGATTCTATATAATTTACATACCATTCAACTCCTTACCACTTTACCATTAAAGAAATGATATCGTCGCTCATGCATACGTACAACTTATCGTCTCCATTACGCAATGAGATTAATCTTCCATGTTAACCATTCATGAGGGATTATATAAATATATATAATGACTATGTATTCAATATATGACATAATCATGCTTTTGATACTATATATATATATATGTCATTTTCAATATTCCATTCAATACGATAAGAAAATTGAAACAATGTTCATGCATACGTACGACCAACTATCTCCAAGAATAATGTATTCCATTCCATATATTATATATATATATAATGAATATATATGATATATAAGTCATGTTTAATATTCTATATGTAATTAAATTGTGATCAATGTAATATAATAAGTCAAAACACGTACAATTAACAAAGCGATTCTTACCCAAAATATTGTATTAACATGGAATTGTTAAAAAAATAGGTAATATAAATGATTCATATATCATATTTTAAATAATGTATCTGGTCATGGTATGAATTAATAACATGTTTTAAACTATTATACAAGAGGTTAAAGAACATCCATATACAGAAAAGTATGAGGTAACAATTAATTTCACAATCTCATTCTTATTTTAGATTGTTTATACATAAGTATTTATATGAACATATTTATCATCCATGTCCATGTTTCTTCAAAATATTTTCCAAAATTATAATTTAATGTTTTATGTAAGGGGAACTTTAGTTAAGAGATCATTTTTAATGATTAAATGATTTATTCTTCTTAATATGTCAAATTCTTGTCTAATATTTCAAGATGGGGTTTAAGGATTTTTTTTATATGGATATGAATATTTTAAAATAATAATTTTCAAATTTCACTCAAATTTTTAGAAGTGGAATGATACACATTGGTTTAAAAATATATTTTTATGTGTCTTCAATAACAAATGTATAGATTTTTAATAAATTATATCAATGAAAAATGGTATTTTTCTCAAGATATTTCATATTATTTATTACATTATTTTCATATATGTCAAAATAATTTGTTTAATTTTATGTTTCATTAAGTTTGATCTATTATGATACAATATAACTTATTTAATTGAGGGTTTTATGATTATTTTTACTTTGGATGTGATATTTTGATACCATTTTTAGTTTATGGTTAAAATATTGACATTTCTTATTCTAGTTTTTCAATACGAATATTTATGTTGTTCATGTTTTCATATTAGGAATCCATTAGAATATGTTTGTGATGTGAGGGGCCCTATTTAGCCCCTCAATTCATAAATAGGTCTCATGAGAGGAAATATGTTTACAATAAATCCTTCATGGTTATTTCTAGACAGTTTTAATGTTTTAGGAGGATAGATCTTGACACAAATAAACTGAGTTTCTACACACAAACAAAAACTATCATGAGGATAGATCTTGAAAGTAGTTATCTCGAGGATATATCTTGATAGTGAATAAGTCTGAAGTTATTCATTCCCAAATTATGAGATTTCTTATTGATATTTCAAGTAATTATTTGACTAGTAGAATAACCATGCAGATGTTTAGATATAATTATTTTATTTATTATTTCCATATTTTTATCAAGATTATGTTTAAAAGGCCTATGTTTTTGTTATACACTGGGACATAAAATTTTATGCTTAATTATGATAACTTATTCATTATTATTTACCCTTTCTGAGCATCTGATCTCACTGCTTTATTATGTTTCATTTTCTCAGGATGGAAAAATGCATATTATAATAGATATGATTTTTTAATCTATGAGAATACTGGTATTATCAATGGAATATCAATGTTTATTTTTATGTTTGGAATTTTAATAAATAGTATATATATATATATAATTTATTTTCCAAGAATGTTAAACTAGTTTGACCTTTGGGATTTGATTCCTTATATTAATACCAATTTAATAAATTAATTCATCATCTCTAGGATTCTTTAGTCAAGGAGTTACAGTTAATATAAAATTATTTTCAGTAATAACCATTGAAACTATATTTATAAAACATAGATTATGGAACATAACCCTAAGTAATTATTTGAGGATAAGTATAGATGAACATTAAAGAATTTAAATAAGGTAGAGATTATGTGGGTATTCATAGAAATAAATCTTTGTCTAGATACTACGTGTTGACATGGTTCTGGAATAGATGTAGCTAAGAGTAACAATTGACATAGTGCATCAGGCCTAACTCGACATAACATTGTATAGGACAATAGGCCTAACTATGCACAAGGTTTGATATTACCTGGGTACATTCTTACGATTATTCAAATTTTTAATGCAATCCATTATTATGGATTTATGAGTAAGTATATCCCTAAACAAACCATGTTTATGATATTAGATCTGCATAAATATTTCAATTTATATTATGAATGTTTCTAGATTTTTTATTATACATTATTCTATGACCTAATCTAGTGTATGTCGTCGTTTAGAAATGGCACATAGTAGAAGGAATGAGAACCACACTGATGCACGTGATCCAAAGTGTTAAATGAATCATAGATATCATGGTCTTAAACCAATATTTAAAAGGGAATATTCTATAAAAAATTCTCATAATATGAGGAAATTGTAAAATATGATAATTGGACATGTTATGATAACCCTAAGTAACATGGATTCAGAGGGAAGAACGAGAATAAGAGGAAAAAATGAGAAAAATATGGATAAAGTGAATACATGAAATAAGAATTTTCCCAAATGTAATAATGATTGAAATAATTACCCTAGTAATTACTTAAAAGGAATGAGCTCTTGTTACATGTATGGAGAGAATGGCCACCATGCTTGGATTTTCAAGGATAATAAAAAGGTTTCTAAAATAAAATCATTCAACTGATAGGATTTGGGACACATGCAAATCAATGTGTCATGCATTAAATGAATATTCCCTAAAATATGATAATGTATTATGGTTAAGATTATGTAACTACCACAGGAAAATAGGAATTATTAATGTGATTTTGATTGGATTCAATAATTATGTAATTTGAGAATTTTATCATCGATGTATTGGTTGTATGATTCATGCTATTATATTTTTTTATAAGAATTATGGGATATATATAGATTATACCAAAGTACAATTTAATAAAGTATTTGAGATAGTATGTTGAATGGTACAAATTCCTAGGAAAAGTTACTTAGTATCAAGTAAAACATTTTGGAAAACATATAGTTGAGGGAATGATAACCCTTAATGTGTTCAAGATAATGAGATAATGATATCTAAATAAAGAGACGATTGATTTGTATAAAGTAAATTGGATAGTATTGAATAATATAAAATAGATTAATGTTTTTTTGAAAAAGTTGTTTATTCCATTATCAATGGAGTATATTTTTTTGGATTTAATAAATATATCAAAAAACCTATTTTATATTTAAGGAATAAGTAAGCATGCATGTTTTCAATAATGTTTTTTTAGTTATGGTTATTACCAAATTTCAATGGAATACAATATAGAGGTATTCAATATTTTGGAATGTGGAAAATAATAGTTGATTAATATTGGGAAAATTTTAAAATATTATTTTGGAAATTTTTATAATTTATGTAATGGTTTATGTTGATATTTAGATATAGTTTGAGAGGTTAATGTATTACATCACCAAATGAGGTAATATCTGCTAAGAGAAGATGTCTAAATAGTTTATGTTGTAAAAAAGGTAATATTGTGTTAATAGGAATGCAAATTTACTTAAATAATTAAAGAGTGAAATAATTCCTCAACTCTCAAAAATATATCTAAAAATATTTTTTATGAACAGATGGTATTTTAAATCATTATAAATTTATGGATTTCAGGTCCTCAATTTTCCATTGATTGTTTACTTGTTTTTGATTGACGACCTCAATCAATGTCTATAAAAATTTATGTTTTCCCTCCATTTTTGTATCTATACATAACACTAATGCTCTCCTATTTGAATGACAAATTTGGTGGTAACCATTACATTTACCTTTCCCTCTTATTAAGAGTATAATTTATTTACCTTATTTCCAATGTGGGTTTTTCGAAAATATATTTTCTAGTATCAGCCATTTATTTTTGAAGTTCAATTTCAAATTTTCAGGACATAATTTATTGAAGTAGGGGAGAATTTACCATGCAAATATTTAATGGTATGTTTTATTTTTTAAAAAAATTGAATAGCTTCTATTGCATGCAGCACCAAGTTCAAGCGCACCCTGATCTATCAAACTTGCCATTTAAAAAGAATATATTAATATTATTAACCACATTATGATTTTTTTTATTTTTCCAAATAGAAATTATTTTGAAATTTGGAATATTGAAATTAGCTTAGGGTGAATTTTTGGTATTTTTGTGAAAATATTCAATTTTTGATGAATAGTGACAAAGTCTACATTGCTGTTAAAAATTTACTTTATTAATTAAATAATTATTTTACATTTAATTGAATTTAAAATAAAAATAGATAAATAATACCTATATTAATCCAATTTATTTCATTGGAATAATTAATAAAATATAAATAAATATAATAATTTATTGAACTTTTGAACGTCTCTTTTATCCGCCTTCACACCACATCAACGAGATTAGAATTAGTCATAATTTTACCATTTATGTGACTTGAATTTTTAAAAATAGAAATATATGGTTGTAATTATTATTATGTTTTTTTGAATATTATAAACAAATAATTTTTTTGAATGAAAACATTACTAATGATTTACCACGGTTACGGGTAAGTCAGGTAATTTAAGGTAAAATATTATATTATTGTTATAAGATTACCTTAAACATTATAATAAATTAATTACATGAGTGTGTTTTGACATAAATCATCATTGGGTATATTTTGGTACCACTCTGAGCCAATTGGATGACTTTAATATATTTATAATATTATATTTGTCGAAAATATAATTTTGCTATACTTTTTTTAACAAATAATAAAATTTCAATAAGAGTTTATATAGGTGATATGGTATAATATAAATATTAATTATAAATATAAAATGTTTATATGGTTCATGGTAATTGTTTTATAATTTTAGGAAAAATATAATTAAATATTTTGGTGACACAATGATAGTGGAGAAATTGATTTAGTAAAGGATGAATCAACTAAATGATAATAATAATATTAAAATAAATATAATTTTAATTATATGATTCGATCGAAAAAAATTTTGGAATAATTTTACATGATATGAAGAAGCTAATATAGGTTTTTTGATGTTCTCAAGTTGTTATCATTTTTTAAAATGTCATGTAATAAATAGTGTCAAAATTGACAGAAATGAGATTCCAAAATAAAGATTAATTTATCAAATGATATAAAATTCCGAAAAATCTATATTTTAGAAAAATAATTAGGATAATATTATTGATTTCAAAAATGATAAAATTGGGGTTCTTTTGTAATTTTATTGTAATTATATTGATCTTATAGTGTAAAAATATAAGTAGTCATCGTAAGAGTTAAATTGTTTAACTAAGTTTTAAAGGAAAACGATAAGGCTAATATTATTATCTAAAGATGTCAAAAAATGATTTTATTATAGGATGTGGACCCATAAAAATCTTATATTCTAAATTAATCACTTGGGATCCATTTTTTAATATAAATTTAATTTTTATTAATTTAATAATTTGAATGTTTACTAAAGTGCCCCTCACATCTTTTATTAAAGGGAACCTCTCTGAATCATTTATTCACACCTCTAAATCCCATTGTATTATCCAAAATGTAACCATTTCTCCTTATAAATTCTCTCACTTTATCATAGTGTCCATACATTGGGCAGAAATGCAACCTATGAAGTTATTTTGTGCAAACCCAATGGAGATACTCGGTGAAGAGGTAACTATTTACCAAATCATTCAATGTTATTTTATTTGTCTACATATTTTCCATGAATTTTGTACATTCTAAAATATTAAAAAATATATAATATATATGCTGATATGTTATTATTATTATGGTAATCCCATATTCCCCCTTTTACCCATCCTATGAAAAACAATATCACCATGCGTGTGTATGTAAGACTTACAATCTCCATATCATTACGTACTGTTTTTTCACCAAAATGATATTTTGATGGGTATAATGATTGATATATAGGATATAAATAATAAAAATAACATTATATTGATTTTCTATGATTATCATACTATTCAACTCCTTACCATTTTACCCTTAAGGAAATGACATCATCGATCGTGCGTACGTATGACTCACTGGCTCCACAGTGCGATGAGGTTCATCATCCATGATAACCATTCAAGAATCAATGTAAAAATATATATAATTAATAATTATAAAAAAATGAAATAAAAATTCTACTAGAATAATTTATATATATCATTTCATTTCATCCATTCAATATGATAAGAAAATGGAAACATCATTCATGCATATGTACGACCTACCGTCTCCATGAATGGTGTATTATATTCCATATTATATATATACATACATTTATATAATAAAACTATATGATATAAAATCGATTCTTTACATTTTTAAGTAATTAAATCATGATCTTTATAATATAAAAATTCAAAACATGTAGGATTAACAAAGAGGATATTACCCAAAAAGTTGCATTAACATGGAATTGTTATTAAATTAGTAATATAAATGAATCATATATGATATCATAAATAATGGATATAGTTATGGTATTAATCACTAACTTATATTAAACCATTAAACAGGAGGATAAACCACATCCAACTAAAGGAAAGTACAAGGTAAGGGATAATTTCACAATCATATTTTTATTCAGGGTTTTCTATATGTAAGTATTTACTAGGACATATCTATCATATGTGTCACATTTTATTAATTTTATTGAAAAAGGAATATTTCATGGTTTTATATAAAGTAATCATTAAATAAAAAATCATTTTAAATGTTTATAGTGTTTTTTATTTTAAAAATTTCTAATTCATGTCTATGTTTTTAAAATGGGTTTTATGGATTTATTTATATGGACATGAATATTTCAAAATATTAAATTTTAAAATTATCTCCAAATATTTTAAGTGTTATGAGAATATTTGATCCAAAAATAAATGTTTAAATTTCCCCGTTTTTAAATGTGTAGATTTTTAATAAATGATATAAAAAATGGTATTTTATAATGATGTTTAAAATTATTTTATTTTAGTATTTGAAACTATGAAAAAAGAAATTTTTGACTTTTATATTTTGTTGAGGTCGATCTCTAATGATACAATCTACAATATTTTATTTAATTTTGTATGATTAGTTTGACTGTGGATGTGCTATTTTGATACTATTAATGGGTTATGGTTAATGAATTCACATAAAATCAGTTAGTTTTTCAAAAAAAATGTCTAAGTTATTTATGTTTTCATATGAGGAATCAATTACACTTAATAAGTGATGGGAGGGTCCCCCTATAGCCCCTCGGTACATCGTTAGGTCTTATGATATGAAATGAGTTGGGGAAAATCCCTTTGCATTTATTTCTAAGCATTTTTAAATTACCAAGAGGATAGATTGTGACACAAATTAGACAGGTTTCTACCCATATACTTCGACGATCATGAGGATTGATCTTGAATGTTTCAATCCTAAGAATAGATCTTGATAGTGAAGACATATAACATTGTGCATTATTTTATTATGATATTAGTTATTGACATTTCATGTGATTATTTTTCAAGTAGAATATACATGTGAATGCTTATAAAGAATTAATTTATTTATTCTTACCATATTATGCACAAGATTATATTTAAAATTCTTTTGTTTTAGTTAGACCACATTCCTTAAATGTTAATGGTTATTTATGACATCTTCTACTGTATTATTTACCCTTACTAAGAAACTACTCTCCCCCGTTTATTATGTTTTATTTTCCCAAGATACCAATATGTGTATTATGACTGGTGTGAAGGGTTATGATAATATAATAATGGAGTTCTCAAAAGATTATCCATGTTTTATTTTATGTTGTTAATTTCAATGAAATGTTCATGTATGTAATCTATTTTCCATGACTATTAAAATGATCAGTAATTCAAGATTTGATTCCTTGTAATAATGGACACATAAATTAACACACTAGAACTGGGATTATAAGGTTGGGGCATTACATATGGGCTAGTTTACAAAGGATATTCAAAAAAATGGAATGGATATATTTTGAAGAAACATTTACACCATTGGAAGGGATGTAATTTAAAAGAGTATTCTGGATAATGAAAACACATAGGTGTTATAAGGTTTACAAGTGTATGTGAAATACCTTCCTAAATAGATATGTCTAAATATAATATTTCAATGAGAAACATGATGTTTTCATATTAGAAAATTATATAGTAATGGTTTTCTAGTTAATGAATGATTTTTATTGATTAAAATTATACTAGATCCCAATACTCGAAATAAGATGACTATTTTAGAGATATGGAATTTAAAAAAGGAATGGTTTTTTATAGTATATATATGGAGGATATTCCCATATGAATTCTAATTTTCATTTTATATGTTTAATACATTATATTTATTATTGAAAAAGAAATTATCTATGACGATTTTCTAACAAGTAAGAAAAATAATTTTTGGATGTCTATGTTGAGTGAGTTGAGATACTTCTTGGGAATGAATATTACCGAAAAGAATTGATTTATTTTCACATCCTAATAGTAATATCTCAAGGAATTTTTTTACAATATGGAATGTTATATTGAAAAAAATATCAGCACCCATTGATGTAGGTACTAAGATAAAAAGTGATGAAGTAGTAATGGATGTTAATAAAAAGGATTCGAGAAATATTATTGGCATTATACTCTATCTAACTACATTAAGGCCATACATTTTCATTTTTTTGACTTTATGTGAATGATTTACGAGTGATCCTAAATTTTTTCATATGATTTAATCTAAAATAATACACATGTGTTTTAAGATAGATCTTAAATGTTTACTATTTTAAAAAGATAGACTTTATTTGTAGATATAGAGATTCACATATTCTGACTAGGCATGAGATTGTACTAATAGGAAATCCACATCTAGTGAAGATTATTTTCTTGGGGGGATATGTGCGGGATTGAATAGTAATAAGTAGACATCGGTTTCCTTGATTAAAACTGAGGCATATTATATTGAAACTGTATATGATTTCAAACAAATTCTATGGATGTAAGTATTGCTATAATATTTTACTATATTTTCTAATAATCCACTAATAACTTCATATGATAGTAAATGTACTATTTATATCTCCATTAATCCTATAAATCACTCAAGAAAAAACAATATTGACATCATATTTCATTTTATGAAATATAATGTGGAAAATGATGATATAATACTTGAATATCTTTTCACCAAAGACTATATTACTGATAATTTTTCCCTAGAAATTGAAAGAGAGTGGTTTAAGGAATTATGCACAAATATTCATGTTTACCCATTCCATATCAGTTGAAGATGTAGAGAAATCTACCACATTAGGCTTTAGATTATGTTTTCAAAGGGGGAGAGAAGGTATAGAGCTCTCTACAAGTGGTACTCTTCTTTATCAAATGAGGATACATTATTTTTCAAAGGGAGAGTGTTCTCTTTCCTTATGTGTTGTATTTTTATGTTGTACATATTGATGAATGATGGAGAAATGAATGTTTAAATTACGGGGATATCATTTATGTTGCTTTTCTTAACTAATTATCACCAGAGTTCGAATTATCTAAAAAAAGTACCTTACATAGTTTTTGTGTATCACGAAAATTATCACATGATAAAGGTTGTGATTTGATTATTATTTTGACATATATGAATTCTAAAAATAGGTGAGTGAAGCTGATGAGATTATAGTGATATTGATAGTAAATCCAGGGGTGTTGAAGCTCCATTTTTAATTAAAAATTGTTCATATTTTTTGTAACTATTCTTGAGATTCATTGGAGGTTTCTAAGATACTATTAAATATATTTGAAAATTATTTGAGATGATTTGCGTATATCTGATGTAATTTTAATAGATTACATTATTAATTTTTTATTAATATGGAATTTTTTTTAGTATGAAAAATTATTTACGACTTGACCACATAATAGATATCAAGAGAAATGGAATCTAGTGTAGTTAATGTGGAAAATGAAAATGGAATTGGTTTGTAGTGACTACATGAGAATCATATAAAAACAACCTATGAGTCATTTTGTGACACAACATAAGAAAATGTAAAGGTGATGAGTTCATAAGGATGTATCCAAACATTATAAGGATCCTTCCTAGCTTTGTAAGTATGGATTATGAGTCGTTTATGGATGATATGTGATTCCATAAAGATCAATCCGTACTTTAGAAGAATAACCAGTGAGTTAATATGGATTATTCCCAACATCATAGGTAAGAATATTTAGAAACAAAAGCATGATCACTAGAATTCATAATAATGGGTCAACAATATAAATATGAATGCTAATATTCATAAGTATGATTAAATAAACACATAGATTACCTTAAGTTGTGTACATATATTTTCGATTTTTAAGGATCACTTTATCCATATGAAATAAATTTTTTCATAAAAATATCACAAAGGCTTGAATCTATAGTGAGGTTCATGAGGATAACTAATATAATAAATATGGATCATTTTGAATCCAATATTTAGTGATATTGTGAGACATTATAAGAATAAAAAATAGGATAATTTCAAAATTAAATATTTTGTTGGGAACAAGATTAAATTATGTTGCATATATTATAAATTGATTAAAATATCACATTTAAATTTTGATTCAAGTTGGTCTTTGAGAAATTAAAAGTACACGACCACTACAAATGTTTTTTGAATCTTGAATGTTCAATTATCTAAAAAATTTATATGGTGACCAAGTTTATTATATTTTAAAGAATCTATATTAATTTCCTTGTAATATTAAGTGTGATGATTTTATGTTTTTCTTATATTTAATTAATCACATGAAAATCTAGATTTGATTCAAGATGAGATGTTAAGAGTGTGAATTACCAATAATTTGTGTTATAATGTTTTTTTCACCATGAAGATTTTATTTGTACTAATAAAAACTGAGGTTCTTCCAGTGAAATGAATAAGATATACATTTTGGGTATTTCTAGAATTCATAAATGATTTTTTTGGTTATTTATAATATATGGTGACTGAATTTGTTATATTTTCTCAAGTAATTTTTATTTATCAACTAAAAAAAATAATGGTGTCTATTTAAATTCATGAGATACAACATTTAAATTAGGTGTGGAATATTTAGTGATAATTGGTATGCCACCACATGAATATTGAATATCGAAATTCATTGAGGATCCCATTGTATCATTCAGTTATGAGATCACTCTAAAATATTTTTTGGGAATTAATATTCTATAATTAGTTCAGTTTTGGAATTTTTCAGATTTTCCCAAAATAAGTGGAGAACTTGAGGGAGAGTGTGTATATCGAAGATAAATGATGAGACTAAAAAAGATATAAAAGATATCATAAATCTTGTGCTCTGTGAAGGACAAGAATACATACAAGAGACTATGTATTCAGTAAAATTAGGTTGAAAAGATGACTAAAACGATGATAATAAACCAATAATACATATTATCTGAATAGTAACATAATTATTTTATATCAGTTCTTTATTATGGTTTATGTTTTTAATAAGTGATGATATTATGATTTGATCATTCTAGAGGCTTAAATAAGATGGTGTATATCAAGAATTTGTATGGAATAAAACTTTCGTCTCTTTATCATTTCAAAATATGTTTGAAATTATTTTTCATATATTGAGATATAGTATTATTAGTGGGATTAATATATTTTCTGGGAAGCATTGGGATATAGGATGGTACTAATCCTACACTATTATGATTAATAAAATGATTATAACAGAATTTTTTTCACTTAGTTGATATGGATCTTTATACTAATATTGTGTCCCCTATTAGAGGAAAATCTTAAAAAACATGTTGTTCCTTGTCTTATATTTATGTTAATTGAATTTGGATAAGGATGAGTTGGATATTTGAGTAGATAAAATTTTTATCGGTAATATATGATTATTTTAATGTATATGAAATTATAATAGATCATCACAAGTGATTCAACCCTCCATTGTAAGTGGTTTACCTATTCTGTGATAACATCAATTGGCACCAAAGATTACTGGATCCCTTTATCAATCCTATATCTTTTGGTAATGAATGATCTAAAATAAATTAATTGTAGAGGTATTCCCACCTTAGAGAAAAATAACTACCATGGTTTGATTAATTGTTGGCTAACTTATATATTATCTCTTATCTTGGATGTTATTGATACAACAACTATTTGATTTACATTGGCTCAAAGAGGTTCTTAAATATACATTACTGATAAATAAGAATCTATTAATCGATGGTGAATATAGAAATGATTTTCTTATAAAATTATTAGAGAGGTATATATTAATGTGATGATATGTTAAACTAAAAAATATAAATATAAGATTATTTGGAAGGTTGGTATGAAGGGAATGTAAGAGTCCAAGAGGAAGAACTCAATTTTTTGGAGAAGTTGGTTTAAGGACATAAAAACATGTAAGATGAAATCACTGATAAGTATTTTAAAGAAGTTAATTAAATGGAATGTAATATTAGAGGATATGATGACATGCTTGGAGATTTTGAAAAGGCGAATACATTAATGAAGAACTTTACCGATAGATATCATCGTAATATTTCAACCCTTGAATATAGAGAAGATCACAAACTTAATGAATTCTATAATATCATCATTGATCATGAAATTAACCTGATAATAACATTAACAATAAATATATTTAAGAATTAAAATTTTATTCCTTGAGAAAATTTAAAATTCATGATAACGAGGGCAATGATTCAATTGAATCTGATGATGGAGAAGAATAGTGTGAAGAATAAAAAATAATCATTTCACTAATCTCCAATTATTTTAAAAACGTAAAGGGAAAATATAGTAGTGATATTCCACTTAAATGTTTTAAATGTTTGGACATGGACATTAAAGTCCCTCTGATCCTCAATTTCATGTATGATGCTAATGAAACATAATATACCACGAGATTTGATACTAAGTGAGATTTCCAAAACTAAACGTACATATTTTTAAACTATTTAAATATTAAAACTCATAATACTCATACAATTTTGAGAATAAAAATTTTAATGTATTTGGGAATTATCTACATGGGGGTTGAAACATAACAAATGGGTGATCCCAATCACTATGTAATATAAAAAATATATCTAAATTTCATCATGGGATAGATCATGATTATATGACTGTAGACACCGAAAAGCGCTGAAGTGCTGAAGAATTTTTCGAAACAACAAAGGAAAGTCATATTCGGACCCAGGGACCCCATCTGGGAGGCCCGTAGGGGCCGCATAAAATAAATTTAGAGGCGCAAAAAAAAAGTCCCACGCACAATGTTTTGGGATTCGTGAAAATCCTTTAGCTTGGGCACGAAATATTTCGCGCCCCGACCCGCGTGGCCGACATTTCACGCCGCTGCCTACGTCGCACAATTTTTTTCACACCGACCTGGTTTGCGCACCCTCAGACACCTATAAATAGAAGGAGACCTACTTCCACTTCTGGGCTGAAGAATATGAACCACCTCTCCCGTGTAAAATTCCTCTCTCATGTGTGAAAAGGAGATGGCTCTCAGGTTCTAAATTTTTTGCGCCAAGTCGCACCGTAAACTTTTCGGGTGGGAAGTCGGGATTTTCCATTGCTCCCTTATGCGCACCCACCTTCCACCTATGGTATACCATGATTTGAGATACTCCTCTTCACACCATGAAACACCTTGAGTTGACGTATTCCTCTTGGTTCATTTCATATGTTGTGAGTTGAGATTCTCATCATCAATTTCCCGAGTACCTTGAGTCGAACCATTCCTTATGTAATTCATCCAAACCCACTTCACCTGCCTCCAAAGTCAGGTTGAACCAGAAAGGTCCTCCCTTGCATAAGTCCCAACGCCATCAATTGTTAGGTTCCTTATACCTAATAGTCCTATATACATGAATTTAAACTATAGTATTCCCTATGTGACAAATATAGGATGCCTCTTTCTCTAAATGAGAGATGCCTTATGCTCCAAGCATAATATTCCAATAGTCCTCTCTACATGACTATAAACTGGTGTACAACCTTGGTTCCAATCATAGGATGCCTTTTCCTCAAAACAAGAGATGCCTTATTCTTCAAGCAGGAGATTCCAATAGTCCTATCTACATGACTTTAAACTATAGTAATCCTTATGTTCCAAACATAAGATGCCTCTTGCTCCAAACAAGAGATGCCTTATGCTCCAAGCATAATATGACAACATGACAATCTACATGACTATAAACTGTAGTGATCCCTATATGAAAAATATAGGATTCCTCTTGCTCCAAAAAAGAGATGCCTTATGCTCCAAGAATAATATGCCTAATGCCATGATTACCGTGGAATAATTTAAAGAGTGTTGGAATCTGTTCAAACATTACATCACTCTGACTCACACTTTGCGTGTCCTTTATTCAGATCTTCATCCTCTTCTATATTTTAGGGGACCCCCTAACGGCCTGGTCCAATGCCACATTGGATCACCTACCATCTTGGGCCAACACCTCAGAAGACTTTGGATGGCACTTTGAATCAGGTCCTGTGTTTCGAACACGATCAGCAGTCGACCCTCGTTTGTTTGTCCCCATTTCAAGCTAATGCGATAGGGTTGTTGTGTTCCGAACATGGCCAATAGTTATCCTCTATCGCCATGACACCCTCATTGCATTCCGAATATCGGGCATGTGATTCAAACTTTTCATTTCCTTTTGTTCGGACCTATTCTAATGCCCTTGTAATTATCCTGCATGTTCACTAGCGCATAGGTGAAGGTCTCGACCTACTAGTGAGTTGGGTTGCCCTCATGGCCAGACTTGATGAAGAAACTACAGGTAACTTCCTTGTGTATTCCCCATCCAACATTTCCTCTCCATAACACCCCCTATCCACGACGTTGCCGATGCCTTCCCTCCCACAAGGAGCAAAGGGTACCAGTTATGTCTGTCCTAAGGGTGTGGAGCGCACCCACCTCATCTAAGACGCATGACATTAATCTGGAAAGCCCCATCGTCCTCAGCACATGACGTTAAACTATGACCTCACCCCGTCCCATGCATGTAGGGCCCCCACCTTGGAAATTCTCCACGCCCACTTGTCTCCATGGGGATGGGATCACCCCTCACATGGGATGATATCCTCTTTATTGGAGTGGTGTTTGTCCACGGGAAAGGGCAATAACCTTGGTGTGAGCCCCTATTTTTCCTTCCAGGAGGCATCATTCCTGCTCCTCCTTTCATCTTCGGTCTTTAAGGCCAGTGGAGGGTGTGATAGGGAATGGGGCTCTTCATTTCTTTAGTCCCAAATCCCTCTCTTGATGCGCTTTGTCTCCTCAGGACTCCATCCTGGAGTAAGCCCTGACTTCCTGGGCTGCTAACCACGCATAATCCCCTATTTCCTCTTTGAGACACTCCATTAATAAGCCCCACTCCATCCCCCACATATGCACCTTTCATGAAGTGATCATCAGGTCCATGTTATCTCTTGTTTCTTACACCGAGCATGACTCACGTGAGCTTAGAGCAAGCACTGACCATGACACACCTTGGGCCGCTTCAGAGTATAAGCCCCAATCCATCCCAAACTATGGGGACTTTGATCGATGTCAAGGCATGGTACGTAGGAAGCATTCATGAGGTTCAATACCCAACCAACATGGGCCGCCTCAGAGTATAAGCCCCAACCCATCCCGAACTACGAGGACTTTGTTCCATGTCAAGTCATGGTATGTAGGAAGCCTCCACGAAGTTCAAGCCACAACCCACCACCCAACACCTGGTCCGCCTCAGAGTGTAAGCCCTATACCATACCAAACTATGAGGAAATTTATCCATGTCAAGGCATGGTACGTAGGAAGCTTCCATGAGGTTCAAGCCCCAAACCCCTTGGGCCACCTCAAAGTGTAAGCCCTGACTCATCCCAAACTATGGGGACATTGATCCATTTCAGGGCATGGTATGTAAGAATCCTCCACAAGGTTCAAGCCCCAAACACCTTGGGTCGCCTCAAAGTGTAAACTCCAATCCATCCCAAACTACGGGGACTTTGATCCATGTCAAGGCATGGTATGTAGGAAGCCTCCACGATGTTCAAGCCCCAAACACCTTGGGATGCCTCAGAGTGTAAGCCCCAACCCATCCCAAACTACGGGGACTTTGATCCATGTCATGGCATGGTACGTAGGAAGCCTCCATGAGGTTAATGCCCCAAACTCCTTGGGCCGCCTCAGAGTGTAATCCCCAATCCATCCCAAACTATGAGGACTTTGATCCGTGTCAAGGCATGATACGTTGGAAGCCTCCATGAGGTTCAAGCCCCAAACACCTTGGGCTGCCTTAGAGTGTAAACCCCAATCCATCCCGAACTACGGGACTTTGATCCAGGTCAAGGAATGGTACGTAGGAGGCCTCCACGAGGTTCAAGACCAACACCCAGTCGTTCCAACCACCTTTACGTTGGTTCACCCCCATCTCGCATGACGTTAAAATTTATTTGCCATCTGAACTACATGGTATTTGATCCATGTAAAGGCATGGTATGCATGAAGCCTCCAGGAGGTTCAAGTCCCTCACTCATGTCTCATCCTGACCTTTCCCCCGAGCCTACGTGTCTTGGTAAGCTCATTACCTAGCCTGGGAGTTCCATTTCCTCTGGGTCCCATCCATTCATCCATTCTCATGGGTCACCTCCTTAGGTGTCCCATCATTTCACCGAAATACACGGACTTTGATTCCCTTCCATGGGGATACGTATGAAGTCTCATCGAGGCTGAAGCCCAAAGCCATCATCCATCCTGATTATTTCCAGGGCCATCACATCCCGCTGAAATCATGCCACCCCACTCCCCATTCTGTCAGACAAAATTCAGAAATCCACCCACGTGTTGGCCCTAATATCAGTGTTCCCTCCAGGGGGTTCCTTAATCAGATTCACTCTAATCAGTGTTTCGATCAGTCTGATCCATCCCCACTATACGTTAAACTTTCGGCATACCCTGTGTTAAAAATAGGAAGCTGAGGAAAACTTTAGACACATGCCTATGGCATACGATTCCCTACATTCGATGTGGGATTCCTCGGGCTTCCGCGCCCTCGAGAAGCCGTATAATAAGGGACAGAAGACAGACATGCCAATCCCCCAACATCAAGACACTCCAGTGGTGCCCAACGTGACTACTCCCCTAACCGAAAGTTTCTACCCGGACCAGACTCCTTGTAATGTCCTGACATATGCAGTGTAATTAGCTGGTGTCTATGAAGATATAGTATAAATCCCCGGACTTAAAAATCTCTTAATATTGAATTAAATGAATAATTCACATTGAGGATCTTTTCAGGTTTATAGTTTTAGAGAATTAGGACATAACTGTTACATCACAAAAGGTTACAAAGTAGACACTTCTACTAAGTTTCCATAGAATAAAAAAAACTCTTAAAAAGAAACATGTCTAGTTACATGTTTTATATAGCATGAATTTCCCTTGTCCCATCCTTGACCCTATTCTACATTATGTCCTATGAAAAACATTTCAAAAAAAACTTGGGGTGAGCATAAAAAGCTCAGCAAGGGATACACAAAGAATGAAAACTGTTAGTTTTTCAAACATCAAGTAAACCATGTATACTTTATCAAAGTAATACCTTCACCTTCATGAAGTAGTAAAAACACTTCACCGAATAAAATATCATTACTTACCCTTTTGTAACAAAAGGATTACAATAAAACCCATATAAAGAACACATAACATATAAAGGAAACTTGGGACATAAACATACTTAAGTGGAATAACCATACGGTGGACTTCCACATATATCACTTAATGGAATATCCATACGGCCAAATTCCATACATAATTAATGGAATATCCATACGACCGACTTCCATACCCAATGCAATAGAGGTTATAACATAACCACCCGTCCTGGTATTCACGGAACCACCCGCCATATGGTTCATCACGTAACCACGCGTCAAATGTCCAAGTACCATTATAAAATTATAAGACATACAACAAATATAATGGAAAAAAACATTTCCACACTTTGATCACAAGATATCACTTAAATATATTGACATAACAAATCCATTATAAAAAACCATTTTCAATAAGAAAATACATAAAAGATTATATGGTATTTATTTCATTTTAAAAAAACATTACGGCTTGTTCAGGAAGCCAAAGACCAAATAATACTCACGGTGGTGGAAAAGGTCATTGTCACCACGTACGTTAAAAGAAACATTCCTTTTTGTCGTTTTTTAAAATGCTTCGTAGAAAAAGATTCCTTTTGTATAAAAGTAAAATTAAAAGGGGTTTATACACCATATAAAAGAAAGTTGTGTATAAAACAAAATATGCATCAATGAAAGGAGATTGAGACGAAGTCCCTTACCTCGGGTCCGACTTGACTCGATCATTCTTTAACGTCCTGAATAATAAACTTGAGTTAATTTCTATTTTCTTAAGAACATTTTTCAAGTTCATTATTCCTTTTATATCACTTATTTCCATGTTATAAACATTATTTAATCATTTAAGTTAATAATGTTTGTTTTGTCGATATTTGGTTCTTAATTCGAAAGTGGACTTCTTACAATTACATTTTGTTCATGTGGTCAAAGGTTATTTATATGCAGAATGAAATTCATGATTTGGATATCATATATATCATATATATCCATAATGTACATGTATTTATAATATTACATAATCATTTAGAGGTAAGAAATGAAATGCACCGTTCATGGAGACGGTAAGCCGTACATATGCATGAACGCTACTTTCATTTCTTTGTCATATTAATGGAATTAAAAATAATGAGAGGTATGTATATTTTAATTCCAGAATTATATTCATCATTTAGATGTATCATTCATCATATATATCCATTATATACATGTACTTATAATAGTACATTACATTTGGGGTTAAGAAATGAAATGCACCGTTCATGGAGACGGTAAGCCGTACGTATGCATGAACGCTATTTTCATTTCTATCTCATACTTTAATGGAAAGAAATAATACTGATTTAAAGGTATATTATAATTCCAGTATAACATCATATATAATAACTTTAAATCCATCCTTTATATGTCCCACATATGGAATTAACGAATCACATCACTTTGAGGGGGCAGTAGTCCACACTTCCTAAAATGAAATTATCGTGTTTACCCACAATGGAAAACATAAAGGTATACCACAAATGAAAAATACAGAAGCATAAGGAAAACATAAAAATAATATATATCATATATAAATAGAGTGACATATTAATGGCCACCATTAAATGTGTTTAAAATAAGATTGAACAATCATCGTTTCGTGAGGCAGAAATTCGCCAACCACAGAAATAGTATGTTCTTTAACCATTAGATGTAGATGTGTGTAATTTTAGCTCGAAAGATTCTTATAACAACATCCTAGTATATTTAATATACTTTAGTTGTTACAAAATAAATGAATAAAAAGAGTTTAGGGGGTTGGAGAAGCAAAATAATACAAAAGAACACAAGTAAAGACATCACCGTAAAATCGGGTAACTCTCTAAGATTTGAGCTCAAAGGCTTCCTTGGGAAGACTTCTGCCCAAAGTGAGGCTTCAAGGAGTAAGATAGGGATGTGGAGAGACAAAATGGGCAGGGTTTGGCCGAGCCAAAGGCTTTGGAAGTGTGGGTAAGGTGATAGAGGTGGGGGCCTTTTATAAGAGGAGAGGAGGGACACTCTTGGAAAGTAAGGAAATGTTACTTTATTTTAGAATGAGTTTCGGATTTTAATGGTCCCAAATTGATGTGTTTAGAGGATAAGGTGATAATAGTTCTAAATACACCCATACAATAGGTTTTGGACATGTGTAGGTCTTATATTTTACATTATCTTTCCATTTTATTTAAATCGTTAAATAATGAGGTAATCGCTGCATCATCATGGTGTCATAAATAATTTAATTTAGTTAATGTGTAAAAATTTTAACAAAAAAATACTATGATGTAGAAAATCGTTTTACCTTTCCAATGAATATTTATAGTCAAAAATCTGATTTGTATAACCCCATGTAAAAATTGTTTTAGTAAAACAACTCATGTTTGTGACATTTTTATTTTAACTTTAAATAAAAAGTTATCAATATCATTTTCCAACCAAAGTGGCCTCATGGGGTCCCCAAGTGGACCAATGGATTGTATTGGTCAAAAATGACACATCCAATGTGGTTAGTACATGTGTCAAGATCATTTCATTTTATTAAAACATTATTTGTACCATAAATTACACTAATTACCTCTAATCGCGATTAAAAACTTAATAAGTTACTATTCACCAAAACATTATTTTAATCCCATTGAACCAAATTTTACTTCTTAATGACAACCATGTATGTCGGATTTTTTAAATTCAAAACACAGAGGTGGTAAAATATCATTTAAACGAAAAATCAGTTTTTTAAGTACCACTTAGTGGTTTCACTATTCATCAAAAATTGAAGTTTTTCAGAAAAATACCAAAAATTCACCCTAATCTATATTTGATATTACGAATTCAAATATTAAGTCCATTTTACAAAATTCAAAATATATAAGTTGCATTAATTAATTTAATAATTAATTCCCGCTGTTATAGCAAATAACGTGTTTTTATGAAACAATAAGTATCAAAAGATTGACACTAGTTTAAGTCTGATTTCAAAGTGAAATTAATTCCAACGACCACTATTGGATTTAATGGTAAAAATATATTACAATTTTACTATAAAACCAATTCAAATGACAATATAATCATATAAATAAATTATATTAAAAAGAGGTTTTGAATTAAAATACAACATTTTACACTATTCATTAAAAAAATGAACTTTATGGGAAAAATACCAAAAATTTACACAAAGTAAATTTTGATGTTCCGATTCTAAATAAGAGTTTTATTTGGTCCAATAGAATTTATAAGAGTGAACACAACTATATTTAATGATGGTTCGCCATCAAAAGGCGATAAGTGAACCTTTAGTGAAAACTAGGGCATATACGCCTAAAATTGAATTCTTTCCGTATTTTAAGCCTTTATCTTTTATTAGATAAAAGTAAAAACATTTAAAAAACATATATAATCATATTTTAGTTATTTCTATCCATTCCCGCCAATACAACAACTATGTGTTAACTACCATTTAAAATAATATTATTTTATTACTAGTGTGCAACGAAAGATTTCAATGAAACTCTTTATTGCGTATCGGGTACGCTATCGAACATAGCAACCCTTTTAAAGTAAAATTAATATTTAATTCGTAAATATTAATAAATATGAAAATGTTTTATTCATTATTTACCTGGGATGTTACATCCTTCCCCCCTTTTGGGAATTGCGTCCTCACAATTTTATTCACTTATCAAAATAAGTGGGGGTATTTATCCCTTATAGAATTTTCAGATTCCCACATTGCCTATTCAACAATATGGTTTTCCCACAAAACCATTACCTGGTGAATTACCTTATTTCGCAACACTTTCTCTCTTCGGTCAAGAATCTAGACTGGTTGTTCTTCATAAGATAGGTTCTCCTCCAGCTGAACTACCTCTGGACTCAAAACATGAGATGGATCTGGCATATACTTCCTCAACATCGAAACATGAAATACATTTTGTACCTGAGATAAAATCGGAGGTAAAGCCACTCGGTAACCAACTGATCCAACTTTCTCTAGAATTTCATATGGTCCAATGAACCTTGGACTCGGCTTTCCTTTCTTACCAAATCTCATCACACTTTTCCATGGAGAAACTTTGAGAAAAACATGATCACTTACCTCGAAAGATAGATACTTCCTCCGGTTATCCGCATAACTCTTCTGCCTTCTCTGTGCTGTTCTCATGTGTTTCTGAATCAACTGAACTTTTTCTGCCATCTCTTCTACCAATTCTGGTCTCATCAGCTTCCTTTCACCCACTTCATCCCAAAATGCTGGTGTTTGACACCACTTCCCATATAATGCCTCAAATGGTGCCATCTGTATACTGTAATGAAATCTGTTATTATAAGAAAACTCAACCAAAGAAATATGTTGGTCCCAACTTCCCTGATAATCCATCGAACAAGCTCGAAGAATATCCTCCAAGGTCTGAAATGTTTGTTCTGACTGCCCATCTGATTGCGGATGAAAAGCTATACTAAAATTTAATTCAGTACCCAACAACTTCTGAAGGCCTTTCCAAAAGTTATAAGTAAACCTGGGATCACGATCAGATACAATGGAGAGAGGAAATCCATGTAACCTGACTATCTCTTTAAGATACAAACGGGAAAGTTGATCTAGGGAAAAATTATCTCGTATGGCAAGGAAATTAGCCGATTTAGTCAAGCGATCAACAATAACCCAGATTGCATTATTACCTCGAGGTGTCTTCGGCAATCCCACAACAAAGTCCATGGATATATTATCCCATTTTCACTCTGGCACTGGTAAAGGTTGAAGCATCCCTTTTGGTAACTGCCGCTCTACTTTAACCTGCTGACAAGTCAAACAATTCACAGTAAAATCATCAATATCTCTTTTCATTCCATCCCACCAGTAATACTCCCGCAGATCCCTGTACATCTTAGTACTGCCAGGATGAACTGAAAATAGGGAACTATGAGCCTCACATAACAACTCATTATTCAACTGTGAATCACCAGGGACACATAATCACTTCCCAAACATCAAAACACAATCATTATCAATGTTGAATTCAGGAAACTTACCCTTCTGAACCAGCTCTACCTTTTTCTGCAACTCACTGTCTTCCCTCTGTGCTTGCTTAATTCTGTCTGATAGGGATGATCTCACTGATACCTAAAACAAAATAGAATAACTTCCTGCACCAACAACATCTATTCCAAAGCTCATCAAATCAAAAACCAAAGGATCTCGTTCCAAACATAGCATGGTTAATAAAGCATTACTTTTTCGACTCAAAGCATCGACCACTTTATTTGCTTTTCCCGGATGGTAATGAGTTGTACAATCATAATACCTAATTAATTCTAGCCATCTCCTCTGTCTCATGTTAAATTCTTTCTGAGTGAATATATACTTTAAACTTTTGTGATCAGTATATATTTCACACTTTACTCCATACAAATGATTCCTCCAAATTTTTAAAGCAAAAACAACAGCAACTAATTCCAAATCATGTGTAGGGTAATTTACCTCATGAGTTTTCAACTGACGTGAAGCATAAGCAATTAACTAATCATTCTGCATAAGGACACAACCAATTCCTTTCAATGAAGCATCACTATAGATAAAAAACTCACAATTCCTAGAAGGAAGTGCCAAAACTGGAGCATTCACCAATCTTCTTTTCAACTCCTGAAAACAATCATCACATTCTTTTGTCCAGATAAACTTAACAACCTTCCGAGTTTTCTTAGTCATTTGACTAGATAACCGTGAAATATTTTCAACAAACCTTCAGTAGTAACCTGCTACACCAAGAAAACTACGGATCTTGGTTACATTTGTGGGTCTTGGCCATTCTTCAACAACCTGAGTCAACTGATCCATCACTACAACAAACTGTTTAGTTCTGATTCTGATCATCTCAGGATACTGATTTGAAAGGTCATTTCCCTCTGTATGCCTTCCCAGAAAATCTTCTTTGTTTCCTATACGAAAAACCATTCTGAACACAGAAATATCTTAGGCGAAGCAACATGGTAATCTTTAAATGCTATATCATTTCAGTCATACCATAAATTAACTTATAATTTAACAATTTTCTAACTCTTAAAGTTGTCTAAACCGACCTCTGATACCAACTATAAGGCCCTGTCCTTAAAAATCTCTTAATATTGAATTAAATTAATAATTCACATTGAGGATCTTTTTAGGTTTAGAGTTTTAGAGAATTAGGACATAACTGTTACATCTCAAAAGGTTACAAAGTAGACACTTCTACTAAGTTTCCATAGAATAAAAAAAACTCTTAAAAAGAAACATGTCTAGTTCCATGTTTTAAATAACATGACTTTCCCTTGATCCCATCCTTGACCCTATTCCACATTATGTCCTGTGAAAAACATTTCAAAAAAAACTTAGGGTGAGCATAAAAAGCATAGTAAGGGATACACAAAGAATGAAAACTGTTAGTTTTTAAAACATCATGTAAGCCATGTATACTTTATCAAAGTAATACCTTCACCTTCATGAAGTAGTAAAAACTCTTCACAGAATAAAATATCATTACTTACCCTTTTGTAACCAAAGGATTACCATAAAACCCATATAAAGAACACATAACATATAAAGGTAACTTGGGACATAAACATACTTAAGTGGAATAACCATAGGGTCGAATTCCACACATATCACTTAATGGAATAGCCATACGACCAAATTCCATACATAATTAATGGAATAGCCATATGGCCGACTTCCATACCCAATGCATTGGAGATTATGACTTAACCACCCGTCCTGGTATTCATGGAACCACCTGTCATAGGGTTCATCACGTAACCACCCTTCAAATGTCCAAGTACCATTATAAAATCACAAGACATAAAACAAATATAATGAAAAAAAAATTTCAACACATTGATCACAATATATCACTTAAATATATTGACAAGACAAATCCATTATAAAAAACCATTTTCAATGACCAAATAATACTCGCGGCGGTGGAAAAGGTCGTTGTCACCGCGTACATTAAAAGAAACATTCCTTTTTGTCATTTTGTAAAATGCTTCGTAGAAAAAGATTACTTTTGTATAAAAGTAAAATTCAAAGGGGTTTATACACCGTATAAGAGAAATTTGTGTATAAAAACGAAATATGACTCAATGAAAGGAGATTGAGACGAAGTCCCTTACCTCGGGTCCGACTTGACTCGATCATTATTTAACGTCCTGAATAATAAACTTGAGTTAATTTCTATTTTTTTAAGAACATTTTTCAAGTTCATTATTCCTTTTATATCACTTATTGACATGTTATAAACATTATGTAATCATTTAATTTAATAATGTTTGTTTTGTCGATATTTGGTTCTTAAGTCGAAAGTGGACTTCTTACAATTACATGTTGTTCGTGTGGTTAAAGGTTCTTTATATCCATAATGACATTCCTGATTTGGATATCATATATATCACATATATCCAGCATATAAATGTATTTATAATATTACATAATCATTTAGAGGTAAGAAATAAAATGTACCGATCATGGAGACGGTAAGCCGTACGTACGCATGAACGCTACTTTCATTTCATTGTCATATTAATGGAATTAAAACTAAATGATAGGTATGTATATTTTAATTCCAGAATTATATTCATAATTTATATGTATCATTCATCATATATATCCATTATATACATGTACTTATAATAGTACATTACATTTGGGGATAAGAAATGAAATGCACCGTTCATGGAGACGGTAAGCCGCACGTACGCATGAACGCTACTTTCATTTATATCTGATACTTTAATGGAAAGAAATAATAATGATATAGAGGTATATTATAATTCCAGTATAAAATCATATATAATAACTTTAAATCCATCCTTTATACGTCCCACATATGGCATTAACGAATCACATCACTTTGAGGGGGCGGTAGTCCGCACTTCCTAAAATGAAATTATCCTGTTTACCCACAATGGAAACCATAAAGGTATACCGGAAATGAAAAATAAATAAGCATAAGGAAAACATAAACATAATATATATCATATATAAATATAGTTACATCTTAATGGACACCATTAAAGGTGTTTAAAAGAAGATTGAACAATCGTCGTTTCGTGAGGCAGAAATTCGCCAACCACAGAAACATTATGTTCTTTAACCATTAGATGTAAATGTGTGTAAGTGTAGCTCTAAATCTTCTTATAACAACATACTAGTATATTTAAGATACAGGAGTTGTTACAAAATAAATGAATAAAAATAGTTTAGGGGGTTGGAGAATCAAAATAGAACAAAAGAACACAAGTGAAGACATCACCTTAAAATCGGGTAACTCTATTAGATTTGAGCTCAAAGGCTTCCTTGGGAAGACTTCTGCCCAATGTGGGGCTTTAAGGAGTAAGATACGGATGTGGAGAGACAAAATGGGCAGGGTTTGGCTGAGTCAAAGGCTTTTGATGTGTGGGTAAGGTGGTAGAGGTGGGGGCCTTTTATAAGAGGAGAGGAGGGGCACTCTTGGAAAGTAAGGAAATGTTACTTTATTTTAGAATGGGTTTAGGATTTTAATGGTCCCAAATTGATGTGTTTATAGGATAAGGTGATAAGCGTTCGAAATACACCCATAAAATAGGTTTTGGACATGTTTAGGTCTTAGATTTTACATTATCATTCCATTTTATTTAAATCGTTAAATAATTAGGTAATCGCTGCATCATCATGGTGTAATAAATAATTTAATTTAGTTAATGTCTAAAAATTATAAAAAAACTACTATGATGTAGGAAATATTTTTACCTTTCCAATGAATATTTATAGTCAAAAATATGATTCGTATAACCCCATGCAAAAATTGTTTTAGTAAAAAAACTCATGTTTGTGACATTTTTATTTTAACTTTAAATAAAAAGTTATTAATGTCATTTTCCAACCAAATTGGCTTCATGGGGTCCCCAAGTTGACCCATGGATTGTATTGGTCGGCCATGACACATCCAATGAGGTTAGGACATGTTTCAAGATCATTTCATATTATTAAAACATTATTTATACCTTAAATTACACTAATTACCTCTAATCGCGATTAAAAACTTAATAAGTTACTATTCACCAAAAAATTATTTTAATCCCATTGAACCACATTTTACTTCTTAATGACAACCATGTATGTCGGATTTTTGAAATTAAAAACACAGAGGTGGTAAAATTTCATTTAAACGAAAATTCAGTTTTTTAAGTACCACTTAGTGGTTTCACTATTCATCAAAAATTGAGGTTTTTCAGAAAAATACCAAAAAATTCACCCTAAGATATATTTGATATTATGAATTCAAAAATGAAGTCCATTTTTCAAAATTCAAATCATATAAGTTGCATTAATTAATTTAATAATTAATTCCCGCTGTCAGAGAAAATAGCGTGTTTTTATGAAACAATAAGTATCAAAAGATTGACACTAGTTTAAGTCTGATTTCAAAGTGAAATTAATTCCAAAAACCATTATTGGATTTAATGGTAAACATATATTATAATTTCACTATAAAACCAATTAAAAAGATAATCTAATCATATAAATAAATTAGATTAAAAAGAGGTTTTGAATTAAAATACAACATTTTACACTATTCATTAAAAAAATGAACTTTATCGGAAAAATACCAAAAATTTACACAAAGTAAATTTTGATGTCCCGATTCTAAAGAAGAGTTTTATTTCTTCCAATAGAATGTATAAGAGTGAAAAAAACTATATTTAATGACGATTCACCATCAAAAGGCGATAAGTGAACCATTAGTGAAAACTAGGGCATATACGCCTAAAATTGAATTCTTTCCGTATTTTAAGCCTTTATCTTTTATTAGATAAAAGTAAAAACATTTAAAAAACATATATAATCATATTTTATTTATTTCTATCCATTACCTCCAATACAATGGCTATGTGTTAAATACCATTTAAAATAATATTTTTTTATTACTAGTGTGCAACGAATGATTTCAATGAAACTCTTTGTTGCGTATCGGGTACGCTATCGAACATAGAAACCCTTTTAAAGTAAAATTAATATTTAATTCGTAAATATTAATAAATATGAAAATGTTTTATTCATTATTTACCTGGGATGTTACATATAGTACCAAGAAGAGTTTCACGAAAAATGTCTTAAATCTATAAGGGAGACTCAGACTAGATGAAAAGTTCTGAGGAGGAATCGACAAAAAGATGAACATACATACCATTATCCCATTTCGATAAATGGGAAGACGTCCCTGAATAAGGAATGGATGCCGCCCGCCTTTGGAAAGTAGGAATTCGGGGCAATGGCCATGCGTCCTCTGCGTGACGGATGTGCGTGCCCCGAAGAAAGTGTCGGAACAATGACATAACATTACCAAGGGAGAAATAACTTATTAAATATAAAATGGAACAACAAAAGTTATCCATAATAAATGATGATAAGACATGTAATTTAAAATCATCAAACATATACCATAACATAAGTGTTTAAAAACATGAGATAACAAATATAAAATAGGTATATTAATCGCAGACATAAATTTATGGCACATCATTGAAATTTGTCATAAAAATAAACTATGGAACAACTTTAATCATATTTAACCTTTATGTGGAGACTTATTCATCAAAAACCAATACACCATTAGTGACATAGAATTCAAAAACATACTATCCAAAAGTGAATTAGGTTTCAAAAACCAATGGTAAATTGGTGAATTATGTTTTTGAAACCAAAAATTCATAAATGACATAGGTTTCATAAACCTACGGTCTATAAGTGACATAATTTTAACCAAACTACGAACCATTAGTGACTCAAGTTTCACAAACCTACAGTATAAACGTTACTTAAGCTTTGCAAACTTGTGGTTCAAAATATCACATGAGATGTATAACCATAAAAAAAGAATTGAAGGGTTATACAAGACTCCACTCATCATAATAAATAAACGCATGTTCCATAAGATATCAATAATTCAACATATCAAATACAAAAAAGGAAAGAAAATGGGTTATATATAATATCCAAATGGATTCTCACAAACAAAATTTAGGGATTTTATTAATTGATACTAATATTTAATCACTAAAATATGTTATTTCAATGATTTATTTATAACATGATTCATAATATATAACCCTCTAAGAGTTTGATCTTTTAAAGAGGAAAATGAAAATGAAACCATGAAAAAGAGCTTTAGAAATAACTTCATAACATTTTCATAAGGAGAAAAAACTAAGAATGTCATTTAAAATTAATTTCCAAGAAGGTAACATGAAATCCTTTAAAAAACATTAATTTAAAACCAAATAATGTGTCCTTGAAAAATGAGTAATTTTTTTCCAAAGAAAATGTGAAGGGGAAGATAAAAATATGATATTAAGAGGAAAACCATTTTAATATTTTGAAAATACTTTTTTGAAAACGATATCATAAGGACAATGATAAATATTTAGTCAAAATAGGTAAATTAAAACTTTACAATTACCAAAAATAAAACAAATTTTTATTTAATTATAAGAATAGGAGAACATTACAAAAAATAGTGAATATATATAAGGAAGAGAAAGTTCTCATTTTGAGAGGATTAGAAATATTCTTAATAATAAATTTATTTATAGTGATATAAATCCTTAAATGTAGTTACACATAAATAAAGAGTAAATGGATTATAATATGAGCATAAAACATAAGTAAATAAACTTGAAAGAAACATAGTAAAAAATTATTCATTATGACCAATGAAATGAAGTTATGTTAAGAAAAACCCTAACCAACGTCATTTGTTTGAAGTAAGAATGAATTTAAAAGGATTTTATAAGATAAAAATGTAAATACATCGAAAATAAATAGTAAATACATAACAATAAATTTATAGGTTATAATTTTCCACATGTATAATAATAAAGTTCAAGAAGAAGTATTATAACTCAATAAAATGATATTGAGTTAAGAAACACACATACCTTAAATATCAGTTATCCAAATATGATCTAAAATCTTGTATAATAGAAATAAAAATAAAAATAAAATATTTATAGAACATATTCATACCTAAAACATTTTATAGACCTATTTTATAATCATTTATTATAAAAATATTTTCCAGTTATATTTATTTTCATCATTAGATATAATTAGATTCGATTTTTTAATACCAGTATTCTATTGGAGAATTTGAATCATGTTTATAGATTCAAATTTTATCATTAAATTATCACTGTAGGTAGTGAAATATATTTTTTATAATTATTTATAGTGGTATAATTTCATTTCATAGGTATTTTAGTAATGATTCATTATAATGAAGTCTGTGATGATCTAGTTTCTGTAATTTTTAATGAACAAAAATTAGGGTATGATAATAATAAGTTAAATATTAATATAACTAAGAGAATAAAATAACTAAAACCTTGTTTTAATATTAATTTCTAATAACATCAGAAAATTTGTTTTCATAGTCATCCATTATAAAATTTTATGTCATTGTCCAAGAAGGTGTTCAAACCTACCCAAACAACAATAAGCTATAATATATGAATGAGTAGGGTTAAGAAAATGATTATTTTGTTATAGTATCATTATTAAATAAGAATAATGATATAAATTAAGTATTTTATTCTGATAAGTCATTCTTAAGGATATTTTATTACATAATAAATGATTATATGAAAAATGAAATATGTTAGGTTCGTGGAGGTGGAAGTCTGCACATACGCACAAGTGATGTGATCATTTATGTAGAAAAAGGAAGATATATAATGGTTTATAATTTTAGAAATCATAATAATGTTTTAAATATTATATTTATTCACATAATACCCCATTTAATGCATATATATATATATATATCATTTATCAAAAATGGATTACCTTACTTAGGGATGCAGAGGTCTGCACGTAACAAAAGCGACATTTTCATTTTCCATTTGGCAGTGAGGAGGATAGAAAATTGGTTACACATAATCATAATTACATTTATATTTTTTTTATTATTATGTAATTATGTAAACATGGTTAAATTATATTAATAATATTAATAAAAAGAAATAAATTAAAAGTAATGAGAAAATGATTAATTGATAATTTTAACTTACTCCTTAGAAGAGATCATTTGAAAAAAGGAATTAAAGAATTGAGGGGTGGTATTTTGATAAGAAAAGAACATATATGAAGTATATATTAGTTTTTTAGAGTCATTTGGGAATATTTTGGATGAATTTAAGATGCTTGGGGTTTGAGGTGAAGTTGGGTGGGGTGGCTCCTTTCACAAGGGAAAAGAGTGACTTTTTTGTAATTATATAAAAGGAAAAGTTACTACTAAAAGGTCTAGTGGATAAAATATTTGATAATAATTTATTTGAGGAAGAGGTAAGGTTGGTAATGTTTCAACCAAAAATTTTTACACATGTTTTCATCATGTTTTTAAATCGTCCACTCTTAGAAATTACAGTTTTTCTAGTTTTAATTTTTACTATCATAAGAAATTTTTATCAAAGTAATATACTTTTAATTAACAAAAATAAAATGGAAATTATTAACTAATTTCTTAATATTGATTTCTAATATTAAATACATATTTTCATATAAAAAATTCTATGGTTGATAAAAATTAATCTTAATATTATCAAACATTAAATGCGAAAATCACTTTTATAAAAAAGTGATTTTTATAGTTAAAAATTATAATTATGATAAAATTATCAATATTATTTATTTTAATGGAATTATATAATTTTTAAATAAATAAAAAATAATTACATATCTTAAAATAATTCCCACACATAATTATACATTCAGATATCACAATTAATAAAAAAATACATTTTTATGAGAAGAAAATATTACTTCAGTTTTCAAAGTATAAACAAGGGTTTTATAAATTCAACATAGTATTTTTAAATGAATCGTTTTATTACAAAAATTAATTTTTTATGATGATTTTTTTATTTAATTATAATTTATTCATACATGTTGATAGAATCATAGACATAGCGATTTTAATAAAAATGTTATTCTTCACTATCCTATTAAAAATAAATGATTTTATAAAAATATAAAAAATGTATCCCATGATAATATTGTTATTATGAAACAAAAAATTATGTTCATATTTTAAATCAAAATTATAATATTCTAGGAATAATTTTTTAAATAAAATCAAGATATATAATGAAAAATAGTTTTTATAAAAAAATATAACCATTATTATTATTTCCTATCAATTACTAATCTAAATAGTGTTAAAACATTATTCATATAAAAAATATATATTATTAATATAAATTAAATTCCTTATCTATAATATGTTTACTTTCATAAAATAATGCGTTTAAAAAGAAAATAATAGAAAAATAAACATTTTTATAAATGAAATGATATTACTAGTTATCTAACTACAATAATTGGATTTTATCATTGATTTTTTAATAAAAATGTCCTCTATTATTATTTATACATATATTAAACATATAATTTACCTATATTTATACCCTCCAAATTAAAGACTACATTTTAAAAATTATATTTAGTACTAACAAATTTATTTTAATAAAATTTCTCAGAGTTTTATTTTAAATCAGTTTTACATATGAATAATGATATAAAATACGTTATATTTATTTGAAGTGAAGATATATACAGTAAAATACTGGGGAGTTAAATAATCCAATATAAATAAATTTCATCCGCATAATTTCTAGTTATCAATTACTCGTGGAAAACGATAAGGGTATCTAAAATATAGACACCACTCAATATATATATTTTAGAGTGACATGAACCTTATAAAATATATCTTTTCCCCTCAGAAGTGGTCAATACTAATATTGAGTTTTCTATTATAATTGGAGATAAATTACCCCATTATTATGTATCAAAAATCCTATAATATAATTAGTTTTCTAATATAACTCATAGCCGTCCTTGCAATGATAGATGATCTATGGTTGGTTTGAAATATGAAATGTGATTTTCCTATTTCATTGATTAACAAATATTCTACATGGTGATAGCCTATACATTCCCAATATTATCAAATTACAGTATGGATAATAAGACTTTCATGAATCAAAATCCCATAAACCTTGAAGGTTATTCTTATAACTAGCATATAATAATTATACCATAAATGTTTCTATTTAATTGAATAGTTAATACTTGAAGAAAAATTATATAACATATGATATATATAGTTCTATAGTGAATAATAGGTGTTCCTAACACTACTTAATTATCTCTATCCACTTCAATAATAGTTATTAAATATGATTTTCCTTTTTTCCAATGGTTAGCTAGTTTTTGTGTGTGATGATAGTCAACTTAATAACATGTATTAGTGCACTAGTTTGAATTGTACCTAAATTTGATACAACTAAAACATTAAAAAACTAGTAGATCCTTCGGAAAAACATTATTTTTCTCCATCCTATTATAAGACCTCTTCATTTTTCCTCAACATTTGTGTGAAAGATAAGTAGAACTACCAATCATTAACCATATTCTTATTCCTTTTAGACAATTACACGTTATTAATCATATATTTTTGACTCATTAAATGTTGACTATTATTTTCTCCATAAACAATATCAGATGAACATCCATGAAATACCATCATTCTCCTATTTTGAGTGTTTTGGTGTTCAAAAAGGCATTATGTTATTAATAAAACATCGAGATAGTAGGGTTGGCATGAAAATAATATTTTCAACACTAGATTTTATCCCATTGAACTACTCCTTAATATAATAACCGTTTTTTCTATAACACCCATTGTTAACTCATTTCCTCCTTACACCATCCATTATTAGAAGAAATGATACTTAGTGGTATGAATTTTATAATATTTAAAAAATGAAACTGTTAGAATAAATGGGATAAATCATAAATTTCATTTTTACCCTAACATAAAATTTTATAGGATTCAATCTAGGGTTTCAATATTTATTTCCTAATAGGTTCTCTAACTACAGTATAAAATTATTCCCAAATCCTTCATAATGGTTCATAAAGAGAATTTGAATTAACCAAATAATATCCTTATGAGTTTATATACAGCTGTTTAGTCTTAGGACCTCTCACTACAGGAATGGTAGGATATAGACACACACCGATACCAATGGTTTACAAAAACATTTAGTATAGGTCTTCCTATACCAATGGTTAAGAATAACTGTTGGGATAGGCTTTTTATATTAATACTATCCCAATGGTTTCAAAAGACCATTGGTATTGTATAATCTGATCCATGAGTTTTTAAAACCATTGGTATAGAGGAAGCTACACCTACGGTTTTAAAAAACCATTCGGATATACTTTCCCCAAACACACACCAGAACGGGTTCCCCTCCTCCTTTCTAGATCTCATACATGGAACCCTATGAGTAGAATTGTAAATTCTATTTTCAATCTTACCCATACAAATATCCCATTTTCTCTTGTTTTAATTTCATTATTCTAGAATATTAAATAATTGACTTCCAAATACATTAGCTATTATATCAACAATCATTTTCATTTTTCATTTAGGTCTAATACTCCATGGAAGATTATTTCTTTATTCAACATTTAATTTTTTCGATCTTGATTAATCTTGTATGATTTAGGATTTCCTGTATTCAGTTCATGTGTATTTTGGATAGTTTAGACATTTTTTTGGTTTGTCTTCGTTCATTTTTCTTGGGATTGGTTCATTATGATTTGGTTTTCATCATTTTGGTTCTGTTAGGTTTCATTCACTACGGGAAAAATGGGTATTTGCGACGGGATTTATCCCCGTCACAAATAGTCCCGTTAAAAACGTATTTGTGACGGGGGAATTTTCCCGTCGCAAAAGGACTGGCGCGCTTTGCGCGCCAAATCGCGGGAAAGTTATTTGCGACAGGCGGTTACCGCCCGTCGCAAATAACCGGCGGCGGTAAAAGATATTTGCGACAAGAATATACCCCCGTCGCAAATAGTATGTCGGCAGGTTATTATTTGCAACAGGACCCGTCGCAAATAACTATTTAACCGTTGACCGTAATAAATGCGGTCTAAGTTATTTGCGAAGGTACCGTCGCAAATAATACTATTTGCGATGAGTATCCCGTCACAAATATACCCGTCACAAATAAGCTAACCTATAAATACCCCCCATCCGTTTTTTTCATTCATTCTCAAACTCTATCTTCTACTTCTCTCAAAACTCTATTTTTAGAGTTCAACGTTTCTTAAGTTTAATTTTTTTTCAGGAGTTGATATTGAAGTTTTCAACAACGATCAGAGATCAACCTCAGATCAATTTTAAAGGTATTTATGTTCATTTTAATTTAATATTTATTTTAAATTTTTTATTAGTTTCAATTATTCTGAATTAGTTGTAATTTAATTATGTTTACATTGTTTTGTTATTTAATAAATTTAAATTATTAGTATTCATTTTTTATAGTTAATGGTAATTAGGAATAATTAGTAATAATTAAGAATAAATACTAATAATTAGTAATAAATACCAATAATTAGGAATAATTAGTAATAATTACAAATAATTAGGAATAATTAGTAATAATTACCAATAATTACCAATAATTAGTAATAATTAGTAATAATTACTAATAATTAGTAATAATTACCAATAATTAGTAATAATTTCCAATAATTACCAATAATTAGTAATAATTTCTAATAATTAGTAATAATTACCAATATTTAGTACTAAATAGTAATAATTAGTAATAATTACCAATAATTACGAATAATTAGTAATAATTACCAATAATTACCAATAATTAGTAATAATTAATAATAATTACCAATAATTAGCAATAATTAGTAATAATTACCAATAATTAGCAATAATTGGTAATAATTATCAATAATTAGTAATAATTACCAATAATTATCCATAATTAGTAATAATTACCAATAATTATCCATAATTAGTAATAATTACCAATAATTATACATAATTAGTAATAATTACCAATAATTATCCATAATTAGTAATAATTTTCAATAATTACCAAGAATTACCATTAATTAGTAATAATTTACTATTTGCCAATAATTACCCATAATTAGTAATAATTACCGATAATTACCAATAATTAGTAATAATTTACTAATTACCAATAATTATCCATAATTAGTAATAATTACCCATAATTAGTAATAATTACCAATACTTAGTTATATAGAATTCTGATTTGGATAGAGTTTGGGCTTTAGTATCCTGGAGGGGTGAATATTTTATAATAAAACCTTCTTATTAAGGCTTATTTTCCATATAAGACTTTAGAAGACCAATGTTACTTTTGAGGAAAAGTAATAAATAAATAAAATAAACCATATAATTGTTGACATGAGAAATTATAATGTGTTAATGAGAATAAAATTAAAACTAAGTATCTTTCTATATGTTACATTCATAAATAATGTTTGGATTATTTAACAATTGATTCCATGTAAATATAAATAGTTAAATTAATCATTAAAGTAAAAAATGATATAGTTAAGATCATCTTTAAATGAGATATAATCCTTAAAAATAATTAATGAATATTTTTGAGATTAATTAGGTTGATGGTTTTCACAAAAAGTTTTCTTAAGAATGTATAACAGACTATCAGTAGTATCAAATAAATTTCAGGTAAATATTTAGGCATTTATAATGGTAAATTTCTCAACGAATATATGTGATTCCTGAATGTTCAAGAAATATAATTTATGATACATTAATTCAAGTCTGATTGAATTGTTACTTCAATACCAATCGTGTATATTAATATGTTTTTAATATTCAAATAAAACATTTTATTTCTAAATTTTTAGTGAACAAATTTCTGCGAGATAATTACAATTCTCATTTTCCCACAAATAATTCATACTATTAATTTAAATTAATTCCTTGTAAACATTTATATGATCCTTTCATTTCCATTTCTCATTAATATGTGTAAAAACCACATTGTTACAAATATTTTTCTCAATATGTGGAATATCAATATTATGGCATAATAAATGAGATTACCTATATAAAAGTTTGAATAATATATCATTTTCATGACTTATTGTTTTGAAGTTTTATATGGTGTTATAAAAATTCTTATCATTCATAAATTAAATTAAAATTAATTTCTAAATGTTATAAAAACATCTGATAATTATGCTAGAATTTGTGTACCACATAATAATTTTGGTCATAGTCTTAAATATATTTTTCCACTGAATCATGAATAGTTATTTCCAAATCTATGAGATGTGTTTCATAATATATTATGATGTATGGAAGCCAATTTTTTATATATTGTAGTCATTGATGCTCAAATTTGAGGAAATAAATTGAAAAAACTAAAATAATGTATGTATTTCAATTGAATAAATTTCTTAGTCTAGGAAATTAACTTATGGTATATAATTTGAAAAAATATATTTTGATCATTTTCATGGATTATTCATAATATGTTTCTATTCCATCATTATATAACTCTGGTAATTCTTATATAATAGGTTTAATATTGAAATTAATGTTATTTAGAAGAATTTTATTTCGATGATTAATTTTGGACATGATAAATGATGTTTGCTGCATACACGTCAAGGGAGGTAGATTTAATGTGATCAAAATAATTGGTACAATATTGTAATTACTACATAGATTCAAAAAATGATTGAATACATCAATTGATAATCCCGGTAACATATTTTTAGGACCATAAAAGAAATATAGATGTAATGACTCAAAAGTATTCCCTAATTTTGAAACTCTTGGATGTCACATAGTGATATCATTATTGTTATCCATGGAATGAAACTTCATATGTTCAATAGTTTTAAATGATTTAAATATTATTCTCCATAATTATTTTAATGTAAATTAATGTAAATCCATCCTGAAATTTTTCTTTTTATGATTTCTCCTATTAGTATATTGATTAAGGTTTTCTTCATTATTTTTTTATTTCAATCCAGGAGTGTAACATGTTTTGTACCCTTCTCTATTTAAAACTTCTCTAATCTAAAATTAAATCATTAATGCATGAATCTATGTTCACATAAATGATCCCATGTTTCATAAAAACTTTTTTCATCTCATAAATGTTGCATAGATCTTATATTTAGAACATCTATCATGCAAGAATTCCAATATCATAGACATTTATTTATTACTAATACCACATGGGAATATAATGTTGTATAAATTAAATATGAAATAAATTTTTTAATACTTGGAACATACTTTATATAATTCCAGTATTTAATGTTTAACAAATATTTAAAATACATTTTCTGCTCAATTATGTTTTCCCCTATATTATTTTATAGAAGACCATCCATTAATATGTTACAATATTGATATAGAAGTCATTCAGTTTTCAATCCACCATATTTTAATTTAATATTTAAAATATTAGCGAATGGATCAAAAGATGTTCTATTCTGTTGATGGTATTTCCTAAAATTTTTTAATTCATTAAATTAATTGTTCTTGATTTTATTATCCATAATCCGGGCATTAACATATTAATTTTGATAATGGATATAACATTTTTAACTTATTGACATGTATGATTCACCATTCCAAATCCACCATACATATTTAGTAGGAAATTATTTAATATTAATTTCTAAATTAAATCAAATCTCTTCATCCATCACTGAAATTTAAAATAAGGACTTTGAAAATTTATTCTTCCATCTACAGATTGTTTTACAATTGCAAAAATTAAAGGCAAATCTAAACTCTTAACATAATAAAATGCATGCCTTCATAATTTAATCCAATATGTATTAAAATATAATTGAATTCCTACTCTATCTGGTATATTCTTTTATATTCATAAAATACAATTTTAGGGTTTTTTGGGATACTAAACATGGGAATATCCTAGAATTAAATACACCACACATACCAATCACATAACAAAAAAATATGACAACATGAAACCCAATACCAGCTCAGGAGGAAAATCTGGAGTAACATAATACCAAGAACCAATATCCCTATAGAGAAACATAATATCTCAGGAGGTTAACTAAATTGATATAAAAATTGTATTAATTAATATAAATAGTATAGTCCTCAAAATTCATGCCACACATGACTCACAGTCCCAGGTACTTCATTATAATGGATGAATCAACCTTAAAATACCATATTTAACTATTGAGTAGTTTGAGTTGCTAATATTGGGGGAATTATGTTTTTATATTCCTAAAACTGTTATCTTACATTACTAAGAGAAACATAGAAATCCTTTAACATGAAACCAAACTAGAAAATGAAAAGCTGGTCTAAATAATTAGGCATCTACCATCGATGTTGGAACTTTTGAAAACCAAATCATTGATGTTTTCCTCCACCATTGTAAATTAATAGGAATTATCCAATCCATCATTGGAATAAGTGATAATCCTTTAAAAAATATTCAATTATATTCAAGACACAAATGAATATGAAATGATCATAACTAAACACCAGTATCTTCATTCATATTTCAACATGATATATCATATACATAATTCATAAATATATAACCCATTTTTACTAGAAATCGAATGACCATGAAGAAGATATTATCTAAATATCATATAGTCTCTCAATTTTTTTTATTTATATAAGTAAATATTGTATCATACAAATATACCTATTAAATTATTTTCTAGAATTATGGATGTATTGAGTGGATGGAAAATTTCAAGATCCATCAAATTCCATAGATAAAATCAAATCAAAATGAAATATTCTCCTTATAGTATTATTTATAGTATTTTTAACATTTAATTTATAAAAAAAATTGAATTACCCGAACTGTGGTATTATTCTTGATAAATTCCTAGATGATGATATTCTATTGTGTTTTTGTTTCCTTGAATAATCCAATCAAGGATCCCTTTAGATATATCTACAAATTCACCATGAATAATCAAATAATTTCTTGATCATTGAGGTTCTAACACGAAATTAACTAGTGGTTGACATCATTCCCCACTGATTGGTATCATAATCTATTCCTATCCATCCAGTAGATTGATATATGATAAAATAAGAGAGTTATTATTGGGATTTAGAGAATATCAGATATAAAATACAATTTCTAAAATGTATGCATTGGAACATGATAAATTTTATAATAAAAAATTATGTTAAAAAGGATAATTTCAAAAAGGCACTCATCCAGTAATTGTATCAAATTTACATCCATGTCACAAATAATAAAAATAATAATAATAATAAAAATAATAAAAATAATAAAAATAATAATAATACCATATATGGAATCTATTTAGACTAATATCATTTCTTTACTAAATATACTATTATTAATTTAAATAATATTAAATAAAATATATCATTCCCATTAGATGATTTAAATCGATCCACATTCTCCTATAAAATCTATTAAAACGTTGTTTGATAAAAGATTATAAATATTATAATCACTAAAATTGGTAATATATATATATATATATTAACATAACATGAATAAAATATTAATTTCATTATATTCACTAAACATGTGAATAAACAAATAATATATTCATTATCGTGTTAGTAAATAAGCTGGATACTAAATTAAACTCACATATTCTAAACCAAAATATCTCGTGATTGAATTTCAAAATCAATATAGCTTGAATAAATATTATTCCATATTCTAAGAATAAAATTTTCCTTAAAAATATTTACTATAAATTATTGAGATTCTTGATACAAATAATCTATGACCCTTTAACCCTTTCTAAATGGATACCAAAATTCAAAGATTAGAATCTAGAAAAGTATCAAGGAATAAAAAATATGTTATTATAACATCTATAATAACATAGATGTGAAAGACAATATGAAATGTAATTCTTTTTTTTATCAAATATATCATAGAGAATGATTCATACATTTGTTACCACCTTATATGCTTGATTTATACATCTTTGACTATTTGAAATAATCATGATTGTAAATTACTATGGCTATGGTTTTTTGACACCTCTATATCAATCAATGGAACCAAAAAATATTCTCTTAATAACCTATAAGGGATAAATGATTTCCTTAATATTCAATTAATTCTATATCACTTATGATGAACCCAAAAAATTCTACCTTACATAGATCATATTTCATCATGGCTTTCATCCATGCCTCAAAGTACATGATTCAATATACACATTAATAATGATATCATGTTTTTAAATAATACAGAGACACTGAAAATTATTAATATACAATGACTCGTAGAACATATGGAATGCTTATTAGAGTACCCTACCTAACGTCCCATCATATAGATCACCAAGTATGAACTTCATTAAAATATGTCTCAATAATTTGATACCTGAATGTCTTATTAGAGTAAATTCTTTTAATTATATTTTGATTAGTTTTTAGGTGCTTCATTATTCCTCAAATAATTCTTTAATTCATTTTACAATTTGAACATCATTTCTAATAATTTATGTAATTCATGTTTAAAATTTATTAATATTGGACATTTGTGACATCATCTTGTAGTGAAATATATATTCATTTTTTAATTTAAAATTTTTGTACCATGAATATCAATATCTTTGTATAATTTTATCTACTTTTAGAAATTAGAGATTCAAAAAGGATGTTGATAATATTGGGCCTCCAACACAATGGTCATATAATTAATAAAAAAATTAAACAAATTTAGGGTAACTCATATGGATCGTCTTCATAAACTAGTTATAAGGATAATTTAGTCATTTCTATATGGATCCGAGCGGTCTAATTTGAATATTTATTTCTAGCCCAGATTTCAAGGCCCAAAAATTCATCACACCAATTTGGAATAACATTTAAATGGATCCTCCAACTGAGATAAAATTTAGAAATATTTTTTTAATAATTATAGATATACAATTTTTTATTCAATAATAAATCCTAATTAAGTAAAAATCATGATATTTATATATCTCTAATGAGGAGAGAGGAAAGGCTTGTATGATACCTTGGAAATGATGAAATGTTAGTTCCCCAAAACTTGATACAATCTTTTGGAATACCATATTGAATGCTTATAATTTCAAGGGTGTTTATTGACCATAGGGTCTATAAGGATCAATTTAAGGTGAAATTGGGGAAAAATGATGCATTGGAGTTCTATTCTTTCATTGTAATGTTCTACAATGATTTTGTTGTATAAATTGTTCTCATTACTTTAAAGTAGTTCAATTTCAATATTGTTTTATAATTTAGTGTTATTCCTTATTCTTATTATCAAATTTCTCATTATATATCCTTTAGGTTCATGGTGTAGACCCATTATTAATAAAATTCATGTGATTGTTAATGGATTGATTTCTTCTTCTTCAATACCACTTTTTAAGTCAACATTTGTCTTTCATTGATAATATTTCACCAATGTAAGGATATTTTTTTTGTATTTTGATTAAATGAAGATGTGTGTGGATATATTTGATTTTATTTCATATGATATAATATTTATATTTGTTAATAGTTTTAATTGATCCATTCAATGACTTATTTTATTCTCCCTCATCACTGATTTTAATGAGGAAGTATATTGACTGCTATTATGATCCAATTCATTGTAGTTATCATTAAAATGATCATATATGTTCCCTATTGTAAAAAATAATAATTTTGTAGGGTTTAAATTGGTGAATTGTATTTGGTACATATATCATTATTTGTATTCTTCTTGACTCTGTGAGCTGAATTTTTATATGAAAAAGAATGCATCTACTATAGCCCTAACAATAATCAAGGATTGACTTGTATTCATTAATTATTTAAATTTAAATATTTTTCCCCTTTTTATTAAAATCAATCTATTTTTTCTATAAATAATTTAAGATTATATAGTAGGATTCTTTATAGCAAAAAATTCACAAAAAATATGTGTTTATCAGGATTCACATCTTTAACCTCTATGGATCTGACACATATGATTTCTAGAGTGACTAATTCTACCTATACGGTAAATTTGGGTGAGATGGAATTTTGGCCCCATTTTAAAGGACTAAGAAAGTATCTTACACACTCAAATTCTATTCTGAACCCAATTTACCCATGTTCACACCAAATTCTATTATATTTTCCCCTTTTCTTTTTATACATGTATTTTGATCCCTAAGGGCATTAAAACCACTATACTAGGGTTTGATTATATTTGGGTTGGGTAATATGAATAACCTATGGATCTTATTCCTTTTGATACCAATCTTATTGAAACATCTAAATCTAACTATGTGCCCACTCCAATGTTGTTTCATAAATATAACCCCATCTTAAACCCAAGATAGAATCAAATGGGAAATCTAAATGATTCATACCGTAACATAGGTAATTTCATTGGTAAAACACTATATTTCTACCCCAAACTGTAACTTCCCGGTTCCGGAAGCCACCCAGAGGAGCCCCATAACTGGTAGGTCACATGGCCTCAAGCGCATTTCCCTGAACACCAGAGGCTTCCGACTAGCAGCGAGGGCCTTGGGTGTGATTGTGGGGAAACTATTCCCTCATTGGTAGAGTAACATGGCAGAAGAGATATAAATAAACAACATAGGAAGCAGTAATAATCCATACACAATTGTACAATGGAAGACTAGAGATAATAAACAACTAAAGAAATGCATAATAGATGATGCATGAAACTTATGTCTAGGAAAACAACCAAACAAGTCACAATGCTGAGTACAATAGTACCGAACCAAAGTACAAAAGAGAAGATAAATTTCTCCTCAGCATCGCATTCCGAGGCTTGGTCCCATGATCTCCATCACCATAGAAAGTCAAGTACCTGAAGTGGAAGGGTGCTTGCCCTTATCTATACCTACAACAATATAATCTGTTTGGGCCTCAAAGAATGTCCCAAATGGGGTGTGAGACTGAATCCCTTTAGGCAACCACCCAAAGATCTGTGCCTAATAGTCAGTGAATATATGGCAGGTAAAGTACAGAAAGCAGTAAACAACGACATGATAAATAGTAAAAAATCCATATTTCTAATATCAAGCAACATCTTACAAGAAGCTAAACACAAATAGGTAACCCTCTGGGATGTATTCATATACATCCCCTCTGGTCCTACCTAACAAGTAACAAGAACCCTTTGGGAAGTACACTCAGCCTAACCCCTCTGGTTTGGTCATACGAAAATTATAATACTCTCTGAAGAATCTCACTCGGTCAATTCCCTTTATAGTCTAAGGTAGTGATGGACTCTTTGAGGAAGAACAGAAGGTCAATTCCCCTTATATCCCCAAGGTCAAGAGACTCTCTAAGGAAGATCACTCGATCTATCATCTTGTAGTCTATAACACCCGGTTCTCATAGCCCTGTGTAAGTCAATGCATAAAAATGCTATAAGGACAAAGTAAACTACATAACTACTTGGCTAACCAGTCTACAACATCTCAAGAATGATAGAAAACAACACTCCATCCTATGACCACAAGACATGGAAAATAGGTAGACGACCAATAGTCTAAATAGGACCAAACAGTCGTAAATAGAACAAAGCATGAGAAAAACATCCAAGGCATAGAAATAAACCCAATTCATAATCAAATTACATCTACACAGGCACACAATAATGGAAGGAAAACAACAGGGGTGAAACGGTAAACACCCAATACCCCGTTCAAGGGTATTGGTGGAATTTTCACATAATACTCAAATACATCAAACGGAAAGGCACAAACCACCTACCTTGGGTTTAGGAGATAAATATACTTGAACCAAGAGGCTTGAATTGCTTTAGAACACTATAGATCAATAAAAACGCATAAAATTTTCAGCCAAGGATACCTTAGAAAATATGAGGAATTGGTAAATGATGCTCTAGAATAAAAAAGAGATTATCGCTGCGATTCCAATGCAATTGACTGTGGTCGATTCAGATAACGAATGAAGCCTCATGGCTTTATTGAAGATTTGTGGCCGTACAGGCTCTCTCAGACGAACGAGACCAAGAAGTAGATGGTTTTGTCCATCTGATGTGAACGTGGTGCATTTAATAAAAGAAGAAAGTACATGGAGTGTACTCGCCGATTTCATACTCCACTTTAGGCATCTCTAAATCACCTCACATGACTGTGTGTGTGTCCATGACACTGCCAGCACACGACCTCCTACGGCAACAATGTACATGACGTGTACTCATAAAGTACACGACGTGTACTTAAAAAATTTCTAGAAACTCCTCTCTTCTCAAAAACTCTAGAAAAAGGAAAAACATAGCTTAAAAAGATCTGATTTCTTACACAAACATGGTATGTTTCACATTAGAAGTGATAATTAAATATTTTAGGCTAATATTTTATCCCACTCTAGGAAGATCAAATAAATTGACCATAGAAAATTACATGAAGTTCAAAATATTGGCCTTGTTTGGAAAATCCATGATAAACATGTCCATAAGACTTATAATATGCCTAAAATTACATAAATAAATGTAGTCATTATAGGAGGATCAATAATGGAGTTCAATACCCTAAATTTTAAAAATTCTCAAGAATTAAAAAATTTCAATTTGAGGTAAAATGGAAATCCTAAATTCTATTGATTAGATAATCAATTCCACAGTCATTTATATGGTCAAAATCCAAAACTTATTGATATTTTTTTAAAATAAGACTATTTTAAATCCCAAACAAATGAACCTTATATCCAATAAATTCTATAGACATTACTTGATTTTTTTGATCAAATAAAGAAAATTAATCTGGAAGTTTGATAATTAAGTGTAGAACTATGAATCATTGAAATGGTAGTGGAATAAATTACCACTTATGATATACCATCCTCATTATTAATAAAATAATATTATTAAAATCAAACCTTTATTTAATAACTTGATGATATAACTATTTCCAAGAGTGATAAACCTAAGAAAACCACAGACTATTGATTCCCAAACCATAAATGGTTTCAAAATCACATCAATGTTACCAAGAAACATTACTATAATATATGAAATAAAAGTGTAATAATTTGGTTAATTTGTTATGAAATGATGAATGTCAACTTAAGGAACACGAGGGAACTTTTTATGACTGTTTTAATTAGTATGAAATTTATTTTCTATATTTAAAAGGGGTAATTTGACATTGTGTATTTGTTTTTATGAATATTACTCCGTTGTTGATTTTTAGAAAGAAAAAAATAATAATTAAATCATATGAAAAAATATATAACTCTAATTAATTACCAACTCCAATAATTTATATGGAAAATTTTGGGGTTAAAACATATTTTTTAAATACTAATTATTTTTAATTTTTAAATTAAAAAAAAATAATTTTGATTCAGATTGAAAATCTTATTTTGGAAATTTAATCCATCATGAGACCAAAATCAATGTCCATCCTTCCCCTCTTATGTATTCCTTTATAAGGGATATCTAAAAACTATATATTTTCATTTCATCCCATCTCAATGCTAATAAACGGAAAAATTATCTTTATTGTATTAATTAATATTAAGAATGAAATTAGACAGCTCCTTTATGATATTCATGGGATTATCTCATTCGTTGGGACCTTTATTATAATTATTGAATCATATTTAATTCTTTACCTCTAACCTAAATGGAGAATAAATCCCAATATAATGAATGTAAGGAAAAATATATTCTATAAGATGGTTAAATATAGTATTTGGTGTGTTAGGGGGTCTTGTTGGCCTAATGAATTTAAAGTAGTCACTTTCTAGGAGGCAACCCAAAATTTATTTATGTTTTTGATTTTCTTATTTTGATTTTTGTTTGAATTTATTTTGAGAAAATGTTCTTTTTATCATTATTGTTTTAATTACACCATATATTTTATTCTATAGTGTAATGTTTTTTGAGTGTGAGATTTAGAAGCTGAAGAAGAATTAGTTTTTTAGTGGAACCAAATTACATCCAGAGATCAATCCTAGTCTTTAATAATTAATGAGGATCAAATATGTGAAATGGAGTAGGAATGATAAATTGTATACTATTGGTTCTTCATATTCATACCAAATGATTTTTCTTCAACATTTCATTTCTAATACTATTCGGGACCATTTCTCCCCACATTTCATTCCAATTCTTAAATCTCTCTTCTCTTATCACTCATCACTTAGGGAAGTTTCAATATATGTTCGGGGGTTAAAATAAGAATTTTTTTTGATTATGTTTTGGAAAAAAATTGGGTATGAATGGAAAATTTTATTTCCCTTTCCTCTATTGTTATAATTTACTTTATAAAACATAAAAATTAAATTTCAAATGATTTTTAAGGCCTTGATTCATTTTTTTTATTCATGTTTATGTTCATGGGAACAATTTTGGTTGGCATGTTTATTCAATTTTAGTTTTCACCATTTACCTTTTCCCCCATATAATAAAAACTTCACAGTACATTTCAATTGGATATTTTGTGTAATTTTGAGATCATGGGACCCTATCATTATATCATAGGATTTGGGATCAATTTGAGTATAATTTGAATATTAAAACCAAAAATTACCATGTAGAGAAATGTTTTTTTCTAATGTGTGGTGTCCAATAGTTGGGTATAGTGAATCCATAACTATCTTGACCAAATTTTGTCATTACATCTATATTTTAGATCATAGAATAGATAAAATGTGTGGTGTTTTACACATAAGGATCATTACTCTATTATTTTCATTATCAATGTTGGTATATTCATCACTATTATAGTTAAAAAATAATTAAAAAATAATAATGATAATAAAAATAAAAATGTCATATTCCTCCCAATGTTAAAGTGATTCCCACCTAGAACATTTATTCATTTCCCCCTTGAATAAGAAAATGTAACCAATGTATTTTGTGATGCACAACACATCATTATGTTTAATTGGATTTGAATGTAGGGTAGTAGTGAATTTGAATAAAAGAATGGGATTTTTCTTGGAATGTTCTTGTGTATTTTTTATTTTAAAAAAATATTATGATAGGATTGATAATTATTTTATGTGAGGAGATGATATAAAACATTTTATGCTAAACATTTTTGGAGAAGTGATTGAATTATTTATCTTAATTAGTTTTACAGGGTCATGAAAATCTCTAGTTGGGGGTGTGATTAAACACATAATTTACATAATTTTCATTATGTTTTGATGAAATTTTATGTGATTTATTTTTCTTAATTTCCTTGGTTAATTATTTTTACATTATGAACATCATTTATCATCATTTATTAAATTAATTTTTATAATTAATTAATGTCTTCACACTTTTTCATTAGATTAAGGAAAACTATATAATAATTTTTTTAATTTAAAATTTTAGGTCTATTAATATAATTATCTTAGGAATATTTTGTATCTATATATAAATTTGAGATTCCCAATATATTTTGAACATATTGGACCTCTAACTCATAAATTTCTATGTAAGAAATATTTGGACATGGCCAATTAAAATCAACATAGATCGAATAGTGGTTGTATAATGAATCTGAAAATTTAGATAAATATAGAGTACAAAATTATAAAATTTATTCAAATTAGATAAAAGGATAATAATAAATTTTTATGGGGATCTAGGTGGCCCAATTTGAAGATTATATTCTGGACCATATATCATTGGTGAAAAACCCATCCCACCCTTTCAAAAATAAATTTTAAATGGAAGATCAAATTAGGATCCAATTTTTACAACTTTTCTAGGACTTATAGATATATACGTTTCTCTACTATATTAAATCCTAATTTTCTTTAAATAGTAGTATTTATGAGAATAAATAAATATAGATAAAATTCATTCATGCTTCCTTATAAATGATGGAAAGATAGTACTCCACCAAATTCCACCACCTTTTAGCATACCTAATTTAATGGATTAAAATTTAAGAGTATGGATCAAAAAGAATCCCACCAAGGATCTCTGTAGGGTTTATTTCTCAAATAAAAATTAATATTTGGAGTTATATTCATTTATTGTAATGTCATGTTGTAATTATGTTGTCTTATGTGTGATCTTTTCTTATAATCTGTTCAATTTAAATCAAGTTTTCTTTTTAAGTTTCATTAATTATTATTCATTAATATTCATAAAATATTTTCCACTGGATATATAATAATATTATGCTTTGATTCCATTAACATAACAACATAAATGACTGAAATTTTATTTATTTCCTCTTCTCCAAATCGTTCGTATTTAATTCATCTTTTTTCTTCCATTAAAATAATTTCAACAGAAAAAGGATAAACGTTTGGTAGGTTGATTCTATAGTGTTTTGTGGGAATGGATTGAATATTATTACATTTGATTTTAAATTTAATTTATTTCATTGTTTTAATTGTTCCATTTGATGACATATTTTATTATTTATCTTAATCCATTTTAGTGATGACATTTTTTGACTTCTTAAACAATACAATTCCTTATAATGTTCATTAATGTGATCCTATATATTTTTGGCGATTATACTTAGAATTGTGTAGCTAATGAATTTGTTAATGATATTGGTGCTTATCTCATTATGTGGATACCTATTGAATTACTGAGCATAATTTTTATATCTAATACATCATCAAATTCCTCCCAGTGTGGTTCTTCCCCACATGACCATGCAAGGTTACCTATTCATAATTAAGAATCCCACCCCATTTTCTAGAGGTTTCTAACTAGTTGAAAATGTATAAGGAACAAATTGGGAATACTATACCCTTTAGTATAAAGTATAAATAATAACATAGTAGTAGAAAATGGAGGAAAGAATATTAATAATCATAAGAAAACCTCAATAGAAATTAGGATAATAAAAAATATAGATAAAAGTAAAACCATGTAATGATAGGTTGAATGTAACTAAAATTAATACTTAATGTAATACAAATAAAAGAATAAATAGAGTTGATAAAATAAAATAATAACTCAGTCATGAACCCCATGTTAGTCTTATATCTAGTATCCAACCCATCATGTAAGAAATAAACCAACCGAAGGACCCATTCGCTTCTCCATACCTGCATGCATGAATTCTACCAGGGTACTAAACAATGGCCCAATCAGGGTGTGAGTAGAACTCAATGGCCATCAGAAACAGTGTTTAAAAAATTTATTCTAAAAATATAGTTCATTTAATAAAGTTAAAAACATGGGTACTAAATTAATAAATTAATATTGCTTATAAAAAAACCCACTTCCCTAGAGTTCCAGGATAACACTCGGGGCCAACCAAACATGCTTCGTCAGGATATCAAATATCTCATGGAATTTACTGAACCATTTGAACCATATCATCGACCATAATAGTGTTTAATATTGACATAAAAATTCATCAACTGGATAGATCCCTAAAATCATTACAACATGTATGGGAAGAGTCTTATAAGAAATTCACCATAACCGGGTATTGGCCCATAAGCATGTTAACATAACCGAGTAGATCCCAATAAAATTATGATATAATGAGGTAGATCCCTATACAAAAAATTAAAACTATCTTTATCACTACTTCCATTACCACATAACTTTCAATGTTCTATATAAATTACATTATAACTAGATGCAAGGAATATAAAATTGGCTAACATAAGCCACATTTTTTAAGAATTTAATTACAAAATTTCCCCAAATCATTTCATTGATCCCATCATAAACTATCAATGTAACTATTAAAATCCCTTTTAATATCAATTATACCCATTTACCATGTTATTATAACTCCTAGTTCATGCCAATTCCCATATTAAGAATACTAGTTCATTATAAGATCATAGTAAATCTCAGCTCTCAAGTGGTTGAATGTCATGTCTCAATGTCGAGGACCAGATGATATCCATCGTAGGTATAGTAAATGTGATTATAAACAAAATGAGGCATTATCATTTTTATTAGGTCATTTTTAGGGTGTTCCATAATGATCACGATTATTTTATAAACTTGAATAATGAAACAGATATTATAGAGTTGTTCTAGAACACCCACAATAATAAAAGATATGGTGTGGAAAATTCCTCAACATCAGAGGTTGTGATTATATTATAACATCCATTAAAATCTAATAATGGTACACCAATATAAAATAGATCTTACTTTTCATTTTAAGAGGATCATCAGAGGTCACCACTGGAAAGGCAAGGATCACCATAAATAGATACCTAGAAGGCGAGGGTTGAATCCAATCAAAAGTGGATTTAAGGGACATCAAAAATAATTCCAGGGTGCCTGTGGATTGAGAGGAGGATATGTGAGAGAATTATTTTTGGAGGGGTTCTAGGTATTTATAGATAGTTTTTAAAATATAATAAAATAGTACAAACTCTTATACTGTGCTTCCAAATAGGCTGACATGGGAAGGGCCATGATGCATCATAAGGGACAACACAAAATCCTATGTGGTCAAACCATCTATGAGTATCATAGATCCTTCCATGGTGAAAATAATAGACAAAAGGGTTAGGGTAAATTAAATAGACTAATAAACTACATCGCAAAACCTAACTACCATGTAAGTGGGTTACAGCGCAACATATCTCTACCCCAAAGGGGTGTCCAATTTGGCAGAACTAATTTATTTCCACATAGGACCTACGCACCATAGTCACACTATCCATGTTTTAGATCTTAACTCACCTATGATGCAACAAATATTCCTGATAAATCCCTCTTTTTTAGCTTATATTTTTTATATAAAATATTCCTAATCCACCCCAGAACAACTCATCCACACTATGGGTAAAAAAATGTTTAATCAAAAAACAACTTACTCAAAGAGATTTACAAACACATTAAAGAAGGGTATACCTAGAAAAATATATATCATACAACCTCCACACCATATAATAGCTCATCCTATATATATTATCTAGAGTATCTCTTTGGGTATCAACAAATAAGTTTGGACAGTATGTCTTTATATAAAACTCTCTCTACCATGTCTCCTCTTATAGATGACCATGATTCCACTACACTCGCTTAAGAGTTACGATATCCCCTCTAATATTCTTCTCACTATGTTCAATGATGTGAATTAAATTCACCTAAATGTAAGCATTAACATTCATCTTAAACTCATTAATTTCTATCACATGAGAATGGTTATAATGATATCTCCTATACTATGATATGTGAAACACATTATGCATGGAGTTATAGTGCCACAAAATGTATAAATGATATTCCACTATACAAAACTTTTCCAATCTCTTGAATGAACCTTAATAACATGGAATTAGTTTCCATTTCATCATAATAGGGCATTTTACCCACATAGTTAACACTTGAGAAACAAATGGTGAAAACCCACAAACTATACAGACCATATCCAATGCTCAGTGTATGATTTCTACTAACACTGCATTCTCACCAACCACTTTATAAACAACTAAAATTTCTCAAAGACATCACACATGAGAATATATTCAGTGAGAAATTACTCTTATTTCTCTATCTATAAAAGAGTTGAATAACATGAACTTCTATACAAATCCTCTAAATAATCCATTTGGATCGATACCTGACATTTCTTATTATAAGAAAACACCAAGAGTTCCAAATGTTTCTCCATATTACCCCCAAAGTTCAGAATATAGTTTCATACCATATATTATATAATATTAATATTTCATTTAGACTGTCATTCTATATGTGGATGATAGGATATAATAAAAAAGAAACAATGATTCCACAGCCTTCTGAAGGCACTTAATGTACCAAGATAAAAAATGATGATCCCAATTTAATATGATATTGTTCAACCACTGTAAAGATGAACTATTTTTCATATGTAGAGACTAACTAAAACATCAACAGTAAAGGTCTCCCTGATATGTGACAAGTTATATACCTTCATTAGTAAATCCATGATCACCCATATTGTATCATTCGTAAAAGGTGTCCTAGGTAATCCTATCCAAAAATCAATTGTGTAATCATACCAATAACATTTCAGAATGGGATGGGGATACAAAAAATCCATCGGCCTCTGATGCATAGTTTTTACTTTTTTATTGGTGAAAAATCTCATCATGAATCACATATATCTCATTTCATCAATGGCCACTAGTATTGTATATAGATATCACAATAAATCTTTATTAAACCTAGATGAACCACAAATCTAGATACATGGAACTCTTTCATGATATCCTCACACTATCCTATAGAAACCCATACATGGACATGGATAATAAAAACATCACTTCTTCCAAGAGAACATCCTGATGGTGGATCCCAAACATATAAACTACCACTTAGAGCTAATACCTCCCGAAAAGATAACCACTCTTTAGTGATCAGGTTAAGTAGGGCATAATATATGTCATACTAAGAGATACCCATACATGGTACATGGAAAAATATAGTTTAATTTCTTAAATGAGTTTTATCATCCACCACTCATCATTTAAATCCCACACTACCTCTTTCTATGTCTTTTGGGTTAACGCATCAAAAATGAATTTCCCTTTTCCTAGTCTGTAAGCTATCTTGATGTTGAAGGACTATAGCTAGTCAAACCTTTCCATCTACCAAAATTAAAATTATCACTATGAAAATATGTATATTATGCTCTTCTGGTAAATATACACAAAAAAAAAATCCATCCCAAACGATAGTGTCTCTAGCATCTAAGTGTGTATTCCACCATAAAAAACTATAAATAATCTGTTAGGTAATTTCTCTGACATGTTCTCTTCTATTTGGATCCATAAGTAACCTATCCATCCTCCTTCATGAGAATTTATTCGAGTCATAAAATGGATATGTCAAAGTACATGGCATACTCATTAACCATCATAGTAATGGTGAGAATTGGTGATGAGGTTAGCGTGATATTCAGCTCCTAGGATGTTCTCTCACAAGGATCTGATAAAAAAATATCAGCCTATTCTTGTTCTACCCAATCATCAATACTTCCACATAGGATATGTCAATGAAACATTGACAATATCATGAAAAACCCTAAAATATCCAAATATTGAATAAATTCATAGGCTACTCATACGACACCACAACTATAGTCTTCCCTAGGTCAAATTTCACTCCATCCTATGATATAACAAGACCCATGAAGTGAACTCCATCAATAAAAAATATATATTTAGATATATTGGCATAAAGATGATGCTCTATTAGGGTACTTTAGATGATGTCAAGATATGGGTTATAATAGTTTATTGAATTCAAGTACACCAATATTTTATCAATGAATACAACAAAAAAATCATGGAATGGTTGAATGATCCTATTAACAAGGGCCATAAATAACATTGGTGAGTTCATTAGACTTAACGACATCACTATGAACTCGTTTAATCCACACCTACTCCTAAAAGTAGTTTATAGTTTTTCTAATGGTCTCAAACTGAACATGTGGTACTCCAACAATGAGTAAATTTTGAATACGATTGTAGAACCTCATTGATGACTAAAGATATCATTTATGTGTGGATGGGGATATTGATTCTTGAATGTTATCTAATTCAACCTCATGCCTATCCTGATCCCCTTTAATAGTTTTACTACTATGAGGTCTTGAAAAACCTATGAATATGAACAAACAAGTCTTAGGAACAACACTCGATGGAAAGGTGAGGACACTAAGGTTGGCAATGGACATCCTTTCCACACTAATAGCACTCTAGTAAGCCATGATTTGAGGAATACATCAACTACAATAACATTTCATCCCTATACTTCCTTAATGGTAATCATTTTAGTGGATTTTCTTTCTGCCATAAGAAGAACACCCATTTACACTATAGAAACTACCTAACCAACACAAGAGGCCTCTCTGAGGTTCCCTTATAACATTATAGCCTAATTAATCATTTCTAAGATGCTACTCAAGAAGAATATGTTCACCTATGACAATATATCTTACTGAATCCCATATTGGAAATGACTTTATCAGGAGATATCATCAGCTACCAAGGATAGAGAAAAATTCCACAGGTCAATGAAGTGTCCATCATAATTTATTACTATCCATCCCTCTTGTGTCTTTTAATTAACTCAAATTCCCACTCATCCATCAATATATATGGATTAAATTGTCTCAAAACATTCACCTCAAATTCCTTCTAGGTTATCTTCTCTTACTGATCAAGTTTCTCCACAATGTCTCACCAACACTTGGATGGTCCTCATTACATAATGGTAGAAATCTTAAACATCAAATCCATGGGTGTCTTGAGTTTCTTAATGATTAGATATATTGAATCAATACATGACTCATCTTCCTGATGTACTTTCTACCTTGTGATCATTGGAAGATTCTATAGTTGGATCTTTATCCTCAACTAAGACATCGATGGAATGGTATAGATAATATCTATTTCCAAGGATTGAATAAAATTTATAAAAATATCATGAAGATGGTTGTTTATCTATGTCTATAGGGTATTAAGAGGTTCTGGATTATCCACATTAGGATTATGCTGAATGAAATTCTCCAGAAACATGATTCGAAGATAATGATGAAGAATTTTCCTCTTCAAGGTTAACACACTTTATAGAACATAAGTTATACAATATGATCAACCTCAATTGGTAAAAGTAATAGATAGCCACTATCTCAAGGATCTTCGCTAATTGTTTTAACAACCGAGTTGGAATTACATAACCATTTCTTTTATTTTTGTTATCATGAATATTAGGTCGTATCATTTCAATATTCATATGGGAATATGAGTCAAATGGAATGGATATATCCCTTCCATAACCAATTCATGTCAATATATATTGTTACATTACTATCATGATGAATTAATACACATATTTTTCCATATAGTACAGTAAGTAAAATCTCAATAAAAAGTAACATCACAATAAAATTGGATAAACCATTGTTAAATAACATGAAAACTAAAACAAGAGAAATACATAAACATTAATGCCATCCCGGGGAACTCGGATTCCACCACACACATGGGTTAGCTAATCCAATGAATAACCTCAATACCAAGATATAACACATCTTAGTATACTTTTTATTTTTCCCAAATAGTAAAAATACAAAACGAACCATATTATATGATAAGATTGTGAAACATCCCCCAGTCCTATGCTTCCCCATGCAATCGAGATTGGTTGGTTACGTGATCTCTGTCATGCCTCCCCATATGAAAAATGATTTCAACAAGAAGAAAGAACTTAAGATATATAGTGGATGGTATATAAACTATGGTACATTATAAAAACAGTGGAATAAATAATAATAAATTAGAATAAAATGGAGAAAACTATATTAATAATTAAAAAAACAACTGCAAGATAAAGAAATAAAATCAATAAATTTAGATAATATTAGAATAATATCATTATAGGTTGAATGTACATAAATATCATGCAGAATTTCATATAAATGCAAGACTAAAAAGACTCAATGAAATACTAAAAAAACCAGTCTCAAGCCTAATGTCAGTCCCCTCTCCATGATCCAACTCATCCAGTAAGAAATCAATCCACACAGGGACTGTTTCACTAATCCATACCTACACCCAAGAAAAATACTCATGTACTAAATTGTGTAACCAATAGGGTGTCAGTAAAATATAATTGACCACCAAAAATTGTGCCTAAATAAATCCTATAAGATTATACAGTGTATGAAATAAAAAGAAAGACTTGTGTATTATTTTATTAAATTAATACTGCTCTAAAAACCACTAATCATTGAGTTCCAATAATTCACTCATAGATAACCAAAACTTCTTCTGTATGATACTGAATATAATTGAGCATGTTTCTGAATCGTTCTAAAAATATCCAAAACAATCATAGGGTTGATCCCACAAATGAAAACATGATAACATGAAAGAGACATATATGAATTACAACATGTATGAGGATATACCAATAGGTATTTCAACATAACCAGTTAGAGCCCTATAAGCATTGTAGTATAACAGAGAAGACCCTTCTAAGCATTTCAACATAATTAGGTAGATACCTATAATCATTATAGAAATATAATGAAAATACCTATATGTCTTAAAATATAATTGGGAAAAACCCTAGGAGAATCAAAACAAAACCATGTGTAAAGGATCTAAAATAGGATAACATAAGACACATTGGTTAAGCGTTTCATTTCCAAATTTCAACCATTAATTCCATTGATCCTGTCATAAAATCATTAAAACTGTTATAATCAAGTCATAATTTTTAATTATTCACATTTACAATGTTAGTCAGATTCTAAAGGAAATATATTTCACAAATTAGCAATATCAATTCACTACATGTTCAAATGTAGGCTCAACTCTGGGTGGATGCATGTCTGGTATCAATACCAAGGAACTAATGTGATCCTAGTAAGGACTAATATATGTTAGTATTCTAAAAAATAATACATTATAATTTTAGTAGGTCATGTTCATGGAGTGATGGTGTGATCACACTCATTGCATATACTAGAAGAATGAAACAGATGATTTGGAGTTGTTCAAGGCCACCCACATCAAAAGGAGAGAAGGTAAATATGTATCCTCAATATCTGAGTTTTCAATAAGACTATTTATACCATAAAACTATAGGATAAGAAACCAATGAAAATAATGATCTTATTACTGGTTTGATGGGGACACTCATGGGTCTCTACTAGAATGGATTGTTTAAACATAAATCAATCACTAGAAGGTGATGGATGAATCCAATTGAAAGGGGATTCACGGTGATTCAAAAATATCTCTTGGGAACCTATGGTTTGAGTGGAAGATATTATAGGGAATATGGTTTAGAGTAGTTTAGGGTATTCATAGATAGCCTTTAAAATATAAGACCATGACACAGCCTCCCAAACCATTCCAAAAAACATGATGAAATGGGTAGGACTGCGGTGTAATGAAAAACACTACTTGGAAACCTATTTAATCAAACATATTATGAGGATCATAGATCTCCCCATGATTTAGATACTATAAAAAATGTTAGGGACCATGAAATGGGTCAAGACACCATTCTATATAAGTTATCAACTGAAGAATTTGGCTATGGAACATCCTATATTAATGCCATAAGGGTGCCTTATTTGGAATAATATATTAAATTCCACCTCAAGACCTTACGCCATAGCCACCCTCTCCATTTCACAATGCTCAATCGACCTAAGTTAGAACCTACCTTCATGGAACTTCAATGAAAAAACATAAGTGGATCCAAATTTTTTCTATCAATTCCCCCATTCCTCGCAGTGGTTCAAAATATCCTCCAACAAGCCCCCTATACTATAGTGTGGATCTCCACACCACAGTGTCTTATAAAACATCCCGACCCAAGGCTCCCCAGTGTAGAATCCCCTATATCTAATTTTTTTTCAACTCAAATCTTCCCGATTCCTCCCTAAGAAACTAATCTAGAAAAATATACAACAACCATCGTTTAGTCAAAAGAATAACCTTCTCAACAGGGTTTATTAAATCATTTACAATTTACATATCTGTAAAAATATTGGATCTTACACATTCAATCAATCCATTGAAACAAAAATGGATTGAATCACCATTATCAATAGTTTAGATTTAAATAATTTTGTATTTTTTTCTTCAAATAAACCCAATTTTTGTTTAAAAACACATATTAAATAGCTAACCACACTATATCAAAAACACCCCAATAAATTTGAGTGGCTAATGGTTCACATCTTTACTCTCTGTGGATTCTACCGCTATGAGTACTATAACGACCAATTCTACCTATACGGTAATTTTGGGTGAGTCCAAGCCCCCGATATGTTATAGTCATACATCACTCATCTGATATAATATTTATGTGTATAGACTATAGGATATATCAATATTAATATTGTCATAAAATATATAGCTCTCATTATAGTGGGAACTTCTATAACCCTTTTATGTAATAGACATATATATTATATAAATTGAATGTATAACGTTAGATCATTCCTAGGAACCAACTCCAATATTCTCCAACTCACACTAGTGATACCGACAAAAAATATTAAACCCACTAGTTATCAATTCACATTCATCATTATACAGTGATAAGGGTTTAGTTAATGGATCTACAAAATTATCTTATATGGAGACTACACAAACTATAACTTCACCTCCTTGAGTAAAATACCTCAAAATATGATAATTATGAATTATATTATTTTTTATTGATTTTACCTGGGTTGTCTACCTATATAAACTACTATGTAATTATCACAATATTCGATGATTAGATCTTGGTAGTTAGGTACACCACCAATCACTTAAACAAAATTGAATATCCATACTACTTATTTAGCTACATTAGAATCCATGATATACTTGGATTATAATATGGAATCTATGAAATCAGGTTCTATGTAACTCAATCTCTCTGCACATAAATTGAGGATGAATACATTTGTTTATTGTGAAATTAGATTATCTTAATATTATTGGAAAATTTCATTTTTATATCCCTGTATAACTAGTTACCCATGACTTACATATACTAAGAACTTTTCCTTCGCATATCTCAAAACATTATGAATTTTTTTAACTATTGTCTAATATATCACTCATAATTCTTCTTGATATTTTCCTACCATGAAAAATTCAATAACAATGTCAAGTATAGTACACAACATTAAATAGCTGATAAATATAAAAGATGATGCTTGAGAAATTCTGCTCATTCATTCTATATATTCTTAAATCTATGGATACATTTTCTTAGAGATACATATGCCACATGAAATTGGTAATCATAATCACTTGGATTATTTCATATTTTGTCAGTTAAATAAATTATTAATATATGCACATTAACTCTGTCAAATTAGCCACAATGATATTTTTTTAAAAAACATAATTCGTATAATAAAGTATAATTGAACCAAAATTTACATAAATAATAAATCACTTAACCAGGTCATAACTAAGAGTAAGATAAGTTTTTAATTTCATATTAATAATATATCATCAATATATATCATTAAAAAACATGGGCACTCCCACTTTTATTATAATGGATACACTACTAATTTTCATTATTTATACAACAAAATTATCATTTGGCCTCATCAAAAAAATAATTCATTGATCTTCATTCTCTCTTTAATCCGTAAATATATATTTTTAACTTTTATAATTAATTTCTTTCGATTCGTTTAATAAATATTTCTGGTCATTCTATATAGACATCTTACACAATTTTTTACATTTTAAAAATTGGTTTTAACATCCTTATACAAAATTCATTTATCATGGAATGTTTTTGTAGAGAGAAGAATTGTAATATATGTTAATAATCCAACTGGTAATTTTTTTTCTATATAACCAATACCTTGATATTTATTGAAACCTTTTTAACTAGTTATACATTATAGGTAAAAGTACCTAACTTTAAGCAACCAATAAAATTGATAGATCATACTATAATCCATTTCCTCTAATTAATGGAGATAATTTAGGTTTATAGTTTTAGAGAATTATGTTATCACAATTGCATAAATAAATATTACATCACAAAGTTGACACTTTCACTTAGTATCTATTTTTTCTATAATAAAAAACTTTTAGAACATGTTTTTCTTTTGAAATAACTTCAAAAGATTCCTCTTGACTTTATCCTTATCCATAATCATCCTTAAAACCATTTGAATAATATTTTAAAATAAGAGGTGAGAAAAAAATCATAGTAACAGATACATGAAAAGAAATTAACATGTTATTCCATGAGTACTCATAAAAATTTGCATTATCAAAACAAACATTGAGCTCAAAATAAAAATTTTCTTACCAAATAAATCAACTCCTTTGCCTAAATATTTTCATACAACATTAGATAAAAAATATTAAGTAAAAAATAAAACCAATAAATTTTTCATTTCAATCATTTAAAAATCATGACATGATTTTCACAACAATATGAATTTCACCCATTTGAAGTACTATATACTTTCTTTTACCCATAATCTCATTTTCTTACCTTGTGAAATCATAAAATTTCTATAGAAACCCATAATATGAAATTATAAATCATGTAGGTAAATTGGGAAATAGTTCTCATATAACTATTATAATTACTAAACATAATGGAATAACCTACCCAAAAAATTCCAATAATCTATTAAGAAAAATTCATATCTGGTTAAATTTATCAGTTTACCAAATACATTATAGAGATATATTGGTTTCTCATTATCATGGGTATATCGAACTTAACCATCATCATGAGATATATTTTGATCATCCATCATCATAAAAAATTCCCTCGAACCATTGCATAATCAGAACACAAGAAATCGTTCATTTCTATCATCATACTCATAAAAAAATTCCTTTTTTCCCTTAAGGAAAATATTTTTTGATATTAAAATATACAATCATTCTAATTTTTTTTGAAAATACCAAAAAAAATGTAAGTATGGATTTTCATTGAGTAAATCATTAAATATGGTTTAGGAATGAGATCACCAAATAATAGTTATTATGGAGGGAAAAACCATTGACATCATATACGTTAAAATAGAACATTCCATTTTCATTTTTGGTAAAATGATCCATATAAAATATGTAAAAAAATTCATTTTGAAAACCATTTAAAATGTTAAATTTAAATAAATGAGAATTTATAATTAATTTATTTCCACATAAATACATCCATAAGATAATTTTAAGAATATTTACATGGATGAAATAAATTTAAATAATAAATCATAAAATGATTTAAAACGATTTTTTAAGGTAAAGTATCTCTTACCTCGAGTCTATCTCATCATATATGTTATTTATATACTTGAAAAAAATATTATTCTTATATTTCTTAAAGATTTTTTATAGTTTATTATTTTTTATTTTTTTATTAAAATGTTATACATATTTACTTAATCAATTAGTTTCATGTAAGATGTTTTGATGATATTCAGCTCAGATGTCCAAAATGGATTTGGTAAGTTGACTATGGTAAAATGGGTAATTATTCAATAATATAAAAAATAATAATCATAAAATAACTACCATTTTTATGAATAAATTGAAATTCAAATAAATCATGATAATATGGTTCTGAAAAATGAATTATGTTACAATCATGGATATAATATGTCTATGAACACATGAGTAACATTTCCATTTTTCAACGAATATAAAGGAAACATGGTAATATTATTGTATATTAATATAATTATGATTATAAAATAAGTTTCCTATTTTATCTTTATATTAACATATTTATACTATCCATGTGATGAGATTATGAAAAATGAATCATATTTCTTCACGTATGTGGTAATATACACGTATGCACAAACGATATTGTAACATTTCAATGAAAGGAAGGGTAAGAATCCTAGAGGGTAAGCATCGACCATGACATACTCTCTGGGAATCCTAGAGGGTAAGACCCACACTGTTCCAAAGTACATGGACTTTGATCCTTACTATGGAAAGGTATATAAGATGCCACCCTGAGGTTCAATCCCAACACCCAGTTGTTCTGACCCACTTCATGTCAGTTCACCGCATCATTCTGAACTATATGGACTTTGACCCCTACCTAGACAGGGTACATAGGAAGCCTCCTAGAGGTTCAATCACAACAACTATTGGTCCCGACCACTTCATGTCAGTTTTCCCCTATCCCACATGATGTTAAACTATACACCTATTCTGCATGATGTTAAAACATACCCAAATGAAATTCATGGGTTTTATCCTTGTCTCCTAGATAGGGTATGTAGGGAGCCCCCATGAGGATCAATCCCGTCTAGTAGTAGGCCGTTGTGACCCCCATCCAACGGTATGCCATTGTCATCCTACCCAACATTAAGCAATTGTCTTCTCTTCTATAGGAACCCACATCTCTGGTCTACCCCTTGAGAATTAGACCAACCCGGACAACTAACCACGTGTAAGCCCCAAAATATTATTGGGTTGATGTCCTATGCGGACACCCTAATTCCATGCCCCCATCCTGAACTACGTGAAATTTGATTCCCCCTCATGAAGATACGTAGAAAGCCTCTTTTTGGTTCAAGCTCATCAGTCATGTATCATCCATTCCTCTCCCCCTCGAGCCTATATGTTTTGAGAAGTTCGTGCCCCAAACCCGGAGATTCCACTTCCTTTGGATCCCATTAATGTGGCCATTGTCATGGGCTGCCTCTTCAGGTGTCACATAGTCCCACCGAACTACATGGACTTTGATTCCCATCCATGGGTATATGTAAAATATCTCTTAGAGGATCAATCCCAACACTACCATCAAATTGAGGAAAGTTCCATCTCATTCCCCATCCACTTCATTCAACAATCCATCATTCATCTTGATTGAAACCCGGGACGCCAGATCCTGGTGAGACCATGTCACCCACTTGCATGTTGTTCCAAGGAGAAATCAGGTAACTAACCTTGCGTTAGACTCAAAATTAGTGTTCCCTCAAGAGGTTTCACCCATCCGATCCACTCCAGTCAGTGTTCTGATAAGTCCGATCGATCTCCATCAGACGTTAAATTCACGACATACCCTGTGTTAAACATAGGAACCTGAGGAAAATCTCAGAGACATGCCTATGGAATATAATTCCCCGCACTTGACGTGGGATTCCTTGGGCTTCCATTCCCTTGATAAGCCCTATAATAAGGGGGAGAAACCCTGATGTTCTAGTGTTCCATTTCTAGACACTCCAATGATGTATGAAGGGACTACTCCGCCATTAGAAGGTTGCTACCCTAGCCGGACCCCTTGGAATGTCCCGATAGAAGCACAGTAATTATCCATCATCCATGAAGACATGGCTCTGGGAAGAGATTCACGATCAATGTCATAGTCTATGAGGGGGTCTCGGATAAGGTAACAATTTCCAAGGAGGAATCCACAGAAGGAGGAACTGACATCCCATCTTCCCATTTTGTTCAAGGAGAAAATGTCTATGAGTAAGTGATGGATGATACCCACCTTTGGAAAGTGAGAATGTGGGAGAAACAATTGTTGTGCATCCCCCCAACATATGGATACGTGCGCCCCTACGAAAGTATCATCAATGGAAATGCTGAGCCTGATGTGAAGTTCTTGTCCTAGTTATGGAGACTAGTTGTGTTCGAGACATCAGTGGACTAGCGTGTCACCAGATCCATGTATCTGGCGCCAGGTCCCGCCATTAAAATTGTGGGCATGGCGTTAAATTCTCCACAAGGTGGGGCCGTGGAATGTTATACATCTCGATCTGTGACATTGTCTGCGTGGATCCTTCTTACCAACAATGGAAGACAGAATGGTGTTGGGGCCCTGTACGTCGATTTCCTTGTTCCATCAAAAATGGTTTAGTCTCCCTTCTTTATAGGACCCAAGCTTCTGTAATAGGAAACTGATCACCACCCACCCACCAGCGTAGGGGCAGGGGCAGCGCCAACATGGCAGTCCCGCGTGGCTCCACCACTTATGAGAAAACCTCCTCACCCACAGCTGTTGGGTGCCCACACCCCATCTCCCCCTCTGAATCCATTCAGAGAAGGTTGATAAATGAACTCATCCACTGATACAAGGAAGAGGGGATTATCCTAACTTAGTATATAGCCCACCATGACCTAGAGGCGTCTGCAACTCGTCACCACTGCTGCCCCCAAGGGCTGCGGAGGGAGCCACTACTCCCCACACTGACACACAACCATTTCAGGAGCCTCCCCCCTGAACACTTAGATGAATCCCTCCCCTATGTCGATGAGGTGTGGGATGTCTAGGATAGCCCAGTCGGGATCCTGTTTCAGGGGCCCCCAACGAGGTCCCCCAATAGGTCGCGTCAGTGCCACCACTAGGCCCTACGGGACGTGGATCAGGTAAGCTATGTGCATTCACTGACGACCCTGATCCAGCTAACCCAATGCCAGCGTTGGGCGTAGGCTGAAGAGGATACCCTCCAAGGGGTGTCAACATGAACAACTAGAATGGCCTATTCGACCACTTATGTACACCATTAGTCCCCTACTTACACCGAGCAGGGGAACACATCAACCTGACTCAGATCGAGGCCCCAAATTCCCCACAGGAAGGATGGGTTGACCCTCCTAGTTGTCGACACAGGTGGTGATCGACGCAGGTCGACCCACAATGATGACACCTACTACAGAGGTCCTCCTTGTACCATCACCGATGTGAGCGTAGGTTCATCCCACTACCAAGATTGGCGTGGAGGTATACTATGTGCCACCTTCAACCCAAATGAGGTTCCTCCCATGGTAGTGAAACTGAGTACGAATGCCTCTTATGCACTCATGAAATAAGGTATGGAGTTTTTCATCCTTCCATAGGCTGTCAGTGTGAAGATGTTACGCATCTGATCAATCTCCAGCATGGGGGGATCCCCCATGTCCATACAGTAGCCAATGAAGGTCCTCCTCACCCCAGCAATTAGAGGCCTGAAGGGTAGTCCCTCTTTATTGGCGCCCATCACATAGGTCCTGCCTATGTTCAGCTTGACCAATACAAGGACCTTCCTTGAACTGAATCTACCAGGGGAAATAAAATTAGAGGCCTTACCCATGCTCCTACCAGCTTCGACAGAGGTCCTACCGACTCCAACACTTCCCACAGATATTCCCTCAGTGCATAATCCAATGGACACGAAGGTCCTCCCCATGATCCCGTCGACATCTGTCTGGGTTCTCCTCACACCCCAGCTCCCTCATGCGAAAGCCCTCTCCATCCCAACCCTAGTTCAGCTGAATGTCCCCCTCGTGCAAGAAATCTACCCATTCCCGAAGATCCATCCCGTGGTAGGAGGGTGGGTCATCGCTACCACAAAAAGAATGATGGGAAGATTCAGACTGAGAATAGACTAGTCTGTTTCTCAGATTCTGAGGCTGAATACGACACAACAATGGATCCATCACTTCGATCCTCCATGTCTAGGACTGGAATAGGAATGAGGCGCATCAGCCTCATACTCCCATAATGTGAGTTCCACCAGATTCCCGCCACCCTCCACATATATATCCAATAGGAGAAGGATTTGGCATCTCCCTGGAGTCTGGTGGTGCAGTCACCACCATCACCACCAAAATCACCCTCTACCACAACTAGAGATCTCGTAGAGTTATTTTGGGTATCGATGTCGGATGAGAAAAAACATGGTCCACTACCAATAGTCATAGTACCTATGTCAGAATCTATGGTCGCTAGCCCGTATTATTGTGATGTGGTGTCTAAGTCAATACACTCATTGGAAGATAGATCGAGTTGCGTTGGGTTGTCATCCCACTCACTGTATTCTCCACTGGCCATCCTACCATCCCAACGGTCTTCTTCAGTACTGCTACCAGTTCTCCAGCCGTCTCTAGTTGATGAGTGGAGAAATAAAGGGTCGGACCTTAAGTTTGGGTTGAGGATCTTGTGGGAAATTCTTACAGTGAACTTTTTCTCAGAGATGTTTTGTCCTGTTGAAAAACTGAATTTCAGGGTTCCGGAATCACTCAACTTGGAGGAGATTCGATTCATTTGAAAAACCCACTAGAAAACTCTTTTCCATATTCTTCATAGACAAGTGGCCTACCCTAAGAGTTAGACACACTTTGAAGACATCAATCAATAATGTTGTTTGGTTGATTTGGCCGCACTCCCCATGACTTAGTGCCCTAAGTCACTAGGTCGCCATAGGACCCTCCAATAGAGATGCGTACAGAGCATCAAAGTGCTATGTAAGATCATCAAGGAGGCTTCAACCCATGTGAAGATCTATGGATGGGGGTATTATGAGGCCTCCACATCAGTTTTATTCAATTCTAGCCTGAATTTCCACGCGACATCGAGACATGCCCCTTGGAAGAGTCGATGTTAACATGGCTAACCCGCCAGGGGAGGATAATGTTCTGGAGATCCATGTTGGAGACCTACCCCTAGAGGGGGTCTCAAACCTATTGGATCCATTAGGAAGGATCAAATCCCAGTAGAGAAATATATTTGGGCTTCCCATGCCCACTGAGACATTAACCCTCAGCCGGAATATAAATAAGGGAATAGAGAAAATTGGGGCCTTTAAATCATCAGACCAATACAGATTAGTCCATAAGGTCGAAGAAGATCCCAAAAATGTTGCATTGCACCAGCAACTTGTAGATATGAAGAAGATGATTGATGGCCTCCTTGTTGGACGTGTTGCGGAGTGATGGAAAGACTATTGTAATACTTGGCTGGGGCTGGACAGGAAGATACAAAAACCCCATGACGAATTACCCATGGATGACCCTGATCGTCATGCCCCTGTAGACAGGGCCAAAGCCGGGACTTATGATAAAAGGGTACAATATGTCTCGCCAAACCCACCTGAGCAGCGTGAAAATCCCGAGGACCCAGCTCATGTTCCCCCAGCCGCTCTGTAGGCCATCCCGCCAGCCTCTCTACATGCCACCATGCCAGCTTACCGTGTTGAAGAACCTACCAATGCGCTGGTGTTGAGGGATCCCCATCAAGATGGGTACCCCACCCAAATGATCTAATGTCAGTGCACATCGCCCACCTCAAAGATCTATAAACTCGACAGGTGTCAATCCCACCTAATAGCAGGCCATATTCGGTGTGGGTGGATGATATGCCAGCACCCTCGGGTTTCGGTAATCTTACATTCCCTCCCTTAAATGAGATGGGAGACCCACTGCAACATCTTCCCACTTCATCTCATGTTTTGGACCCATGTTGGGAACTCCAGTGTAGAAGGAAGCCGCCAAACTCTAGTGCTTTGTGCAGATGTTGGAAGAGACTTCATTTTTCTGGTACAGCTAGCTACACATCAGATCAGTAGCTAACAAGGAAGAACTCCGTAGGCAATTCCATTACTAGTTTAGTTCCACCACTCGAAAGATGAGCATTACAGACCTTTTCAAGTGCATGTAGAGGCCTGATGAGTGAGTCGCGAGCTTTTTTGCCTGGTGGAAAGGGATCACATAATCCCTTGGCATGCCACTAACTTAGTAGTAACTACTAATGATGTGTGTGGGAAATTTCAATATAGAAATGTTCCCCTCTCTAATCACTGAGAATTACCTAAGGGAATTTCGAGACTTCTCTAATAAATCCTAGAACCTAGAAGATGCATTGCAATAGGCCAGCCAAGCACGTCCGCTGCCTCCTTCAATCCACAATAGAAGGGCCTCCAGTGCCGAACCCTCTATGGTGGCACAGATAGAGGCCGCCAGGAAACTAGAGTTATTACCAATAGAACCACCTCTACAACCTCACAGATGCCCTCCATCTTAGGCACAACTTTCGTCCTAGCAGTGACCACCTCATAACCGGCAGGTGCCCACACGTAATGTGCCACACCTCCAAGGAGAAACAACTAGGTTTCACCCCCTCGACAGGATCCCCCAACCCCTTGTTAGGGCCATGCTCCCAAATCCCCCTTCCCAGATAGGAGAAACCAGACCTACTCATTCAACGAGGCTCTGGTCCCTGGTTATTTTTTGAAGTGTATTAGAACAAGGGGTTATACGTTTTCTAAAATGAAAAAGGCCAGAAGAGGAAAACCTCAATGATCACCCCAATTATAGACCTTATCACTGGATCTTGTGGAATACCCTGAACCCATGCTATGTGTTTAAGGACTGGCATCAGGACTAGGTTGACAACAACACAGTAAGGTTAGGTCTTGCTCCAGTACAGGTGTCATGTGTGTTTGTGATTCCAAATAGAAGTAGTGATAGTGAAGGTGTGTGGCATCAGGTTTCTAACAGTAGATCCTAAAAGAATGATGATTGAATGACTTGAAAAATAGTCTCCCATGCCCGTTGCATTATTCGAGCACGTCTGAATCAACCTGATCCCTTAGAGGCCAGCACATCATCTGCATCTAGTACTTCCGCAACAACATCTCAGCCATCCTCTTCCAATAAGAGTATGTGTCAATGGTGTAAGGGAAAACACAGTTCCCCACCAACACCATCTTAATCTCATACTCTCAGTGACTTCATGCCCTGAGAGATGCTGATCCCTCCCAAAATTTGTTTAGCAGTGGATGAATCTTCAAGTTATAGTCAAGGGTATGCCTCGGTTAATATAGTAGAGCTGGTAAACCCCTACATGATTCCTGACAATGAGGAGTGCCAGGCTGACCCCCCCAATGTCCTCAGTGGTCACCAACGTCGTTGAATTCATGGATATATGGGTTGTCAGAGTGCCTTAGTCAGTATTCCAAGTCAGGATATTCATGATACCAAAACCAAGAAGCAGGGCCAACATAGAGATCAGCACACACAACCCCCTCATCTGGTGTCATCAAGCCAGCCTACACTGCCATTTGTATTACCTGGTTAGGAAGAGCTATCCCTGCCATGTCGCGGTCAGTTGTCTAAAACACATCTAGTAGTTGACTCACATACATCATTTATTGAGAAGTGGGACATTCCTAGCACCAGTTCACCGCTAGTCTAGCCGGTAGGCCCCCCCATAACTCATGTCACAAAGTGACTTCCTCTAAGCAGAAGTTCACACCTAGCATGGAAGTATGATGTCCTCTAGCATCATGAAAACATTACAGAAAGGATCTTAATTCCTGATGTTCTTCACATGTAACTAGATATGCATAAAGCCCTTTCTGAGGCTTTATAAATCCCCCTCCAGTTCAAGATGTCGATGGCAGCCGCAGAGGCCTTCCATGCTGAGGCAGTCGAGAAAGCTGAATGCTAGAACATCATCTCATTCTCTATAGAAGATGATGGATCTCCCATTCAGGGGAAAATTAACCCATTGTACATCACTAGATGCTATAATTTATTAGAGGTTAGGCACTGCCTTGTCAACATGGGTTTTGGAATAAACATAATACCCACTCAGACACTACGGAACTAGGGTTGTACAAGGATGATATAAGTCCATCTGACCTGAATATCCAAGGTTATGACAGGACCGAAAAGACACTGGTATTCAAGATCCACCTAAAGTCCCAATTTTATGGCCTGGTAGCTAGCACCGAATTCATGGTTGTATCTCAGGACACCGCCTAAAATACTTTAATGGGAAGACCATGGCTCCACCTGCATGCTCATGTCCTTTCATCATATCACCAGTGCCTCAAATACTCCCTTAATGGTCAAGTAGGCATACTCCAGGGTGAAATGTCTCCCTTTTCATCTTTTGAATCGTGATATATGGATGTTTACTATTACAAGAGAGAAGACAAATAGATTCTGGACAGCGAAGTCGAGCCCATTGCAACTGCGACTGACCTGTGGGTAGGCCTAGATTACACTTGCATCCTTCTAATCCAACGATTGGATGCTACGACCCTGGACATGGGACAATGCTTCGTTGTTTCTAGAATAAGGGGGGAACACATCCCCAATTCTAGGAGACACCAAATGATCACCTAATACTCCAACATGAATTAGTACCAGGTGATCCTAGACACCCATACACCAATAAGGTATCAAGATGTCCGCCCCATTACAACGGCGATACACCATACTTGCTTTTTTCCACTGGGATGGGATAAAATGGCTCAAGAAAACACACCAATATTACTTTGACATCATCAAGTGTGGTCCCTTGGGATAAAGACCAGTTGTGATTGGATTAAGAGCGTTTGTTTCCATGATTTCGGCCTCACATGAGTTCCCCGATGCAGCATCCAACACCGCTCAGGATGGTACTAGTTTCCCATATGGGTGTTCCCGACTTAGAGGAATCTAATTCTTCCAAGGATACCTCCTCTATAATTATAGAATAGGATTTAGAGGATGCTCCTCCCATCTTCGAAGATGGAATCTACACCACGGTCATTGAATTGGGACATATGAACCTCGGTAGAGGGGCAAACCTAAAACCCACATTGATCTGTGCTGCCATGCCCCTTGAGGAGCAACAGAAGTACGTGGAATTCCTTAAGAAACACCAAAATGTATTTTCCTAGAGTTATGATGATATTACAGGACTATATCCTTAGGTAGTTATCCACTTCCATGGTCTCCCAGTAAATCATCGTGGGTTCAAGAAACAACCGATAAAGATGCACCCTTCTCATGGTTCCATGGTTGAGACAGAAGTTGATAAGCTTGTCAAATAAAATTTAATTAAGAAGGTCAAACAACACAATTAGATAACCAAAATTCTACCAGTTAGGAAGAAGAACAGACAAATCAGATTTTGCATCGACTTCCAGGATCTCAACCGTCTTTTTCTGAAGGATGACTTTACCCTTCCTATGACGGAATTGTTGATCGATGCTACAGCTGGGTTCCAAGACCTCTCCTTCATGGATGGGTAATCTGGGTATAACTAGATCTGAATGGCCCCTGAGTATGAGGAGTTTACAGCCATCAGGGAAGCACAAGGTACTTTATGTTACCAAGTCATGCCCTATGGTTTAAAGAATTATGGTGCCACCTATCAGCGGGAAAAGAATCACATATTTAATCTTTTCCTCGTAACGTTGGTGGAATTCTACATAGACCAACTAGTGGTAAAAACACTCCAGTTTCATGACCATATCAAAGACCTTGAGAAAGTGTTCAGCTTCCTCCATTCTTGCCACCTAATGATGAAACCATTGAAGTGTGCCTTTGGGGTCACCTCAAGAATGTTTCCCGGTTTCGTTGTCAGATATATGAGCATTGATATTGACACGGTAAAGATCAAGGCCATTATCCAGATGTCTCCCCCAAGAAAACTATGAGATCTTTGAGGTTTCCATGGCCACTTATCCTACATACTCCGATTCATCACAAATTTAGCTAGAAAGTGTAATCCCTTTTATCATCTCATGAAGAAAGGCACTATCTATCAGTGAGGTGAATAATGTCAGACAACATTTGAGGAAATCAAGCAGTATCTTCTCCTGCCTTCAATTTTGATGCCACCCATATCTGGAATGCTGCTTGTCATTTTTGTGACCACCCTGGAATGATCCCTCGACGCCCTTATTTCCGAGAAGAACAACAAGGGAACCGAGAACAACTTATACTACCTCAATCGCATGATCCTCAATTCAGAGACAAGATAGTCCCCTATTGAGAAAATATGACTTGCAATGGTATTAGCAGTATAGAAATTGTGACCTTAACTCCAGTATCATGAGGTAAAATAGGTGTTCTGGTTAGATTCACTGAAGTATATCCTGAGCTGCCCCATGTTAATATGATGTATACCTCGGTGGCCGGTAATCCTTCAGCAGTTCGACATCAGGTTTGGACCTCAGAATGATTTTAAGGGGAAAACATTGGTTAATTTCCTTGTTTCCCATCTATATTCTACAGAGTAGTCCCTGGACCTTGATATTCCTGATGAGGCAATTATCTCGATAGACCAAGACATACCATGCTGAAAAATGAACATTAATGGTGCTTCCCAGAGCCCCACTAGTTGGAGGATTGATAACCCCATGGTCAAAAGAGTAGGCCTGAGTGTTATCTTCATTACACCACCACAAGTCATTCTAAAGTATTCATTCCTGTTGTTAGAAGGTTGCACCAACAATGAGGAAGAGTATTAGGCTCTCCTTACTAGCCTTGATCTGGCCCATGATATTGATGTTCCCCATTTACATGTAAAAGGGGACTCCGAACTCCTCATAAAGAAGATAAATGATGAATATATCGTTAGAAATATTGATCTTGTACCATTGTTAGAATTCACACTTCATCTAATGGCCCAGTTCCCATCTTAGCCAGAAGTCACTCATGTCCCTCAGTCCTAGAATGGTCGAGCTGACGCCCTGGCTAGCCTAGCTTCATCACATAGAAAGCTCAAACAAGATGGTCTGATAATCGACATGGCACACCAGAATTTCATTGCACCCATAACTTCAGATGATGATGACAGCCCATAGGTAAGCCATTTTACCACCGACTCCTCCATGTCAGGACCCCCATGTCCCTCGGATACAGTGATTGAACTGACTCCTAACTAGAGAACGTCATTTGTTGAGTACCTCCAAAATGGTAATCTCCTGGTAGATCAGGCCGAGTGCGAGTGAATTCGACGCCGCACGTCAGAATTTACCCTCCAAGAAATTCCTTCTGGTGAGAAGGTCCTCTACAAGAACATGTTTGATGGGGTTATCCTCCGTTGCATTCAAGGAGTTGAGATTTTCCAAGTCATACAGGAGGTTCAGGACGATTCCTACGGGGCTAATCAGATCGGGCCAAAACTATCTCACCAGATCTAGAGACTGGGGTATTTTTTCCCACCATGATCTATGAATTCATCGAGTTCGCCAAGATATGTCATGAGTGCCAAATTCATGCCATCATTATGCATCAGCCACCAGAACCTCTCCACACTAGCATGTACTCTTGGCCCTTTTTGGTCTGGTGACTTGATGTTGGGGGACCATATCTACCAGCAATAGCTCGCTAGTGCAGGTTCATCTTAACCGCTACAGATTACTTCTCCAAGTGGTCGAAGGTAGTCCCTCTCAAGGAGGTCAATTCCCATTCCATCATTGAATTTGTGTGCTCTAACATCATATAACGATTTGGAGTCCCTCACGATATCCTTGCTGATAACAGCATGAAATTTCATGCAGCTGAGATGAAGGAATTGTACACTAAGTACAACATCTGTTCTAACCATACCTCCCATTATCAGGAACGAGAAAATGGACCGATCGAGGAATTCAAAAATACCCTCTCTAGAATTCTGGAAAAAATGGTTTGTCAGAACTAGAAGAGTTGGTAGGAAAATCTCCCCAACGCCCTCTGAGATTATAAGACTACAACTCATAATTCCACCCAGGTGACCCCATTTTCCATGGTGTATAGAACAGAGGCTGTCCTTCCCACTGATATTGAATTTCCCTCCTTGTGCATAGTTTTCTATGATCATAGAGCACCAAATAAAGTATATAAAATCTGTCTGGATGTGTTGGAAGCACTCGATGAGAACAGGTTTCATGCCCTGCACAATCTGGAAAGGAATCAGAACAAGATAGCTAGAGCAATCAATGATAAAGTTTTCCTCCGCTCCTTCTAAAAAGGCAACTTGGTATTGTCCCTGAAGAAACCAATGATACCTAATAGGAAACCACCCAAGTTGGATCCCAAATGGGAAGGACCATACATTGTTCACAAGGTTTACTCCAGTGCTGCATACTTTCTGGTTACCATGGATGGTGAGCATATAACTCCTCCCACCAATGAAATGTTCCTAAAGAAATACATTGCATGAGTCAACTGGTCATTCATGACTTTAAACCGTACGTTCCCGCACAACCCAAAACAACATTAGGGTCCTACATGACCTTAAAAATTCTGGTCCTACATGACCTTAAATAGTCAAATGTACTGCATGATGTTAAACTATATGTTGTCTCGTATGATGTTAAACTATGTCTTCCCACATTCCATTAACCTATAAATCATCATACAAGACATTAAACTACATGAACTACGTATGGATTGATTACCATACTCATGGGATATGTAGGAATGCTCAGATGCATCATCTTGAGTCCAGCCCCGAGTTTCATCTATGAATATCCCCCTGGGCATAGTTCTCACAGAGGATCCCATATGGTGTCGTTTAGGATTCATTGGCCCAAATCATGTCAGGATTACGATGATTGCACCATGTGCCTCCCTCATTCATCTCTCCTCCCACATCCTCACCACATGAAGTTAAACTGCTTGGCCTTTAAAACTACGTGTGGCTTGATTCCCATCCTTATGAGATACGTAGGACCGCCCGAATATCTAAGTCTTCAGGTCCATCCTCATCTCTTAGAAACCTTCCTGTCATCTTGACCCCTTGGATTGAGTTCTTCCAGGAGAGGGATGCATGCTGTGGTATGGGATTATGTCCCCATTCACATTGGGATTATAACAACCATGCCACATACAATTATCTCTTGAGCACCCTTCGCTCCCTTTCCCTACACTCATCCATTCATGTAGGCTGCTCTTAAGTTGGGTACCATGACCCTCTTCGGTGATTCTCCAATGTGCCCAGGAGTACTCTAGTTTAAATCCTAGAGTGTCAGATTCTACACGGACATACTTTTACCCATTTATCAGGCTTTGTCTTCTCCTTCATTTGGGAGTTCATTGTCTTTCACATCTGAAGGGACCCCAAATAGCCCGGTTGCTCCGCCCAATGGCTCTCCTACCATTACTGATCAATTTCCACAAGTGTTTCAAACAAAAAATTGATACAAGTCCTGCATTGATAATATGGTCAGTGTTTGATGATCTTTCTTTTTTCCAATTTTAGGTCACATGATATGTATACTATTCTTCGAACATGGTCAACATTTATCCTCCAGTCTCACACCAACCACATCAAGCCTTAATATTACACTTACATGATTCTCATCATTTTCCATCCATCATGTCCAAGTGGAATTTCGACACTTTTGGTACTATCCCTTAGTTCACCTTCACACGTTAGGAGGAAAAATCCGTGGTAAGGTGTCATTTAGGGCTCCACACCAACATCCCCTTTATGTGTATTACATGTGTTGCAAAGACCTATTCTGCCCTTGTTTTCTACACCGAGTTTGAATCATGTGGGCTTAGGGATTGGAACAAGGTCTTCTCTTACTTGGAAGAGTTCCGCTTCTCTATAGTCCAAGCTCTAAGACCATAATCTAAGATCTCTTTAGATGTCATATCTTTAGAACTATGTATAGATTGATTCCCATACTCATGGGATACGTAAGAACACCCAACCATATCGTCTTTATGTCCATCTTGAGTTTTACTAATTTATCTCTTTTGTTATTCCTTTTAGGCCCCGACTCTTAAATGACTACATGGTGTGGTGTGTGTGGTCTTATTCCTTCATTAAAATATGGTTTGTAATAGACGTACCACATACTCCCCTTCTAGGAACTAGTCCCTTCTACCTCCTACTTGGCATAACATTAAACTGTATGTCATCTTGGATGACATTAAACTATATACTATCCTACATGACATTAAACTTTATGTCATCCTGCATGACATTAAATTGTATACTGTCCTACATTTTTCCTGCATGATGTTAAACTACACCTTCATGAAATATGTATTGCTTGATTACCATCCTAATGGGATATGTAGAAACACATGGATGCCTCGTCTATAGGTCCAACATCCTATTATATATCCTTTTTTGGCCCCTAGGCTTGAGGTTCTTTCCCCAGAATTGTGTGTGGTGTGATGTGGACCATGTCCTCTTTCATGTAGGGTATGCTTTATCATGTCCAGAAAATTCCTCCTAATGTCCAAACCATATTTCGTTAAACTATGTCGCCTAGTCCCACATGAATTTAAACAGTTGCATCTATACTATGCGATGTTAAAATGTGTGGTTGGTCCCATCACATGACCCTAAATTGTGACATTATCATCCTGGACACAAGACAAAAAACCACATTGCATCGTGGTGTCCTCACTCGTGGAGAAATCAGGTTTGGTATGGGCCACATACCATACCATTTGTCAATGCATTCATACAACTTGATTCTTGTGGCGATGCCTGCACTTTCCATTCTAGGTCCATTATATCAAAAGACAAAAAAACACACATTCATACTAATGGACAAACAAGATCTATGAAATGCTGCTTATTTTAGTGCGAGGGAGAGACCCGCATTACCTTATTATCTCTAGTACTCATATCTTACTATGCCATCCATAGAACTACTTGTGGCTTGATTCTCATTCTCATGGGATACGTAGGAACACACATGCAGTTTGCCTCGGGCCCAACCTAACTTTTGTTATTAGTCCCTCGACCTAAAACCGTCCCAAGAAACACATGGTGATATAGACACCATGTCCTCCTTCACTCTGGATTTTATTATTACCTCACCATGTGTCTTCTGCATTCCCTACCATCTCTGGTCCGATCTCTATGACCATAAACTAATATCACATCGTGTCCTTTCCATAAGAAATTAAACTGCACAACATCTTCTAGAACTACATACGGCTTGATTCTCATCGTAATGGGATACATAAAACACCTAGGAATCATAACTTCAGGTCTAACCCTAGGAATTGAAAGTCATATTCCCCTTCTTTTTCGGTCCCTTGGCCTGAATACGGTAACTACAGCTCCACCCTGGAGATGTTCGGGATGAGCCACATCATTGATGGGATGTGTCGGCTTCCTCCTTAGAGAGATCCTATCTAGAAGTAGGAATGATCCTTGATCAAAACTGATATGTCCAACAAATGTGTTTTCACCATGGTGGAGTAATTTTATGAATATTGGACTCCATTTGAACAACCCATCACTCCACCCTCCACGTTTTTCATGCCCTTTTTTTGGAACCTCATCCTCTTTCATGTCTAAAGGAACCCCCTAACAGTATAGCCGCTTGGCCTATGGATAGAATACTATCCTGGGACAAAATTTTGGAAGACTAATGGGTACCATTTTGAGTCAAGCCCTATGTTTTGAACATGGTCAGTGGTTGGCCCTCATTGGTTAGCCCCATTTCAGGCTAACACAATAGGGATGTTGTGTTGTGAACATGGTCAGCCATTATCCTCCATTTTTGTGCCACCCCTACAATGTTCCGAATCTTGGGTATCATGATTCACATGTTCCACTACATTACGTTCAGATCAATCCCAATGCCCCTGGTGTTACCTTGATCATCCACTAGATCATATGGAGAAGTGATAGTTCTACTGAACTGAGGACTTTATTCTCCAATCTTGTCTCCCCCTTTAATTTCGAATGCCCAGATGGGTCATTTCAACCCCGTGTATCTGATGTATTGTTGGAACTCCTACATTAAAATGATGTAATAGTGAGAGCATCACCTTTTTCTCACATCAGGCATGACCCACGTGAGCTTAAGAATGGAATACTATTTATTTCAGGATTTTGGCCGAAGTGAATAAAAATAAAAATGAAAATAGTTTATCCATGCATGCAATTCAGAGATATAAGTAGTAAATAATGATAAGTTTATGCGGTCAGTAAAAACAAGTCCCTTAAGGATCAGTGTTTTAGATGGATCACTCCAGTTCCGCTACCTTTTGGATTGTGGCCTCCAGGATTGCTTCCCCCATGAGAACCCCATATTTATCTGCAGCCAGAGAAAGTTTTTCATTGGACCTACCCTAGGAATTAACTTGTTCAGTTTGAAGTGTAGTCATTTGGTGACCTGCTTCCATTATCTTCTATTGGGTGTCCGCCAGCCGGGCCCTCAATTTCTTAATGACCTCGGAGCAACATGCAATGAATAGCTCCCTTTCTTTATTCTACTCTTCAATGCGTCGGACCTCCTGCTCTACCTTCAGGAATGCATTGGTATTCCCTGACTCTTTCAGACACTGAACAATGTTAGAGCATTGGATGCTCTCTTGTAGCTTCTCATCCATGTATTCACAGATTGTTAGATGAAGACGGTGAGCATCAACCCCTCTAGCATAGAGAAATCACAACTGGGTGCAGAGTGATCCCATCTGTTTTAGCCATTCTTCATGAGGCTGACCAAGGAAGAGCTTCATACACTTACACCCCTTGCTCCATGTTATATGGATCTCATCAACTGCCTCCGAATCAGAGTCATCTAACTCCTCAGGGTCTTCATGCCGATAGTCGGGGAAAGCGTCCAAGAGATCAGTGGTAGGGTCTTCTTCTGGTACTCCTCCAAAGGGGTTAGGCTCTTCAATGTGTATGCAACCTTCTTCTTTCACCTCAGTATCAGCAGCTTCTTCGCAGAATTTAGGACCTGCCCGGGCATTGATATCACCTGTGGCCACATCCATTTTCTCGCCATGTTCCTAGGATGACTCAGTTTGAGAAGTGTGTCCTGAGTGGGTTGGCACATTACCCATCGAATCATTTATGAATGGTCTGGATTTGGTGACCTATCAGGCCTCCAATTCCATGATTACTACACAAAAAATGAACACCCTGATCATCTGGGCCCTCTAAGGGAACCTACAGGCGTCTAGGTGGTTAAAATTAAGTGAACTCAGTGCATCGGCCACTCGCATTTCCGTTGCCATAGGATCTGTCACAGTGGGAGATCCTTCAGCGCTTTTCAAATCAATAAGGGGTGTCGTCTCCCCACATTGTTCTATTGGCGCATCCTCCCCTTCCACTCTATGGATGGAGCTATATGATCGGTGCCAATATGTGCCTGAAAAGGGAAAAACTCTGCTTGAATATTATGGGTTATGAAAAATAAAAAGGCAAAGGATGGGTAATGATTGGGGAATACCTTGAGTAGCTTAGTTATGTCTATATCAAAGATAAAAATCTTTCCATTCTCCCGAAGAATCCCTTGGTAGGATGTCCCATGAGACCCTCCACCTCCAATATCCTCTTAACCTCCCCCTAATTATTCTTCTTCTCATTCACCATCTCCTTCTCCCTCATCCTCTTCTAACTCACTGCCATCTGGCTCCTCATCGCTGTCGTCACCCTCAGACAACATTTATTATGGATCATGCTCTAGGCGAGCATTACCTTCACCAGGAGAGTTGGTTCCTCATGTCGACGCCACTAGAATGTATACACATTCATGGACATCAAATATGCGTGTTGATGATGGAAGTTCACCTTTTCATAGATCCGAATGATTTCGACCTTTAGTAGCTGAATTCCATCTCGTATTAAATTTTTCCAGAGGGATTTGGTGCTCATAGGCTACCGCAGGGTCAACCAAGCTAACCACAACGTAGGGAATATTGCATCATCTAAAGTTTAAAGTATGTACCTTATCTGCTTCCCAGGAAGCTCCCTAACTACTCTGCGAAATTGTTCATGATCCCCTCTTCCCCTAGATGAATAGGGTACGACCACACCATGTGATGTTACCACTACTGTAGTTTCGGCCTTCCCTAGTATGTTTACCCGAATTTCTCCCAGCCTTTCCCCCCAACGGTACCTTGTATTCACTCTCTCTACCCAGGTTCTACACTGGCCACTTTGATATGCCAAACTCACTTCCGCAGGATCCCCTTAGGGTATGCCACATCCCATTGTTCGACATATTCTGTTGAAAGGCCAACATCAACTCTGGTGGGGGGAAATGTAATGACTTTTCTAGAGACAGAAGTTGTGAACATCAACAACAATTATCCAATAACGTAGGGATGGATCTTCTCCTGGACATCTGTATAAAATTTAATTGGCATCTTCTAGAGTCATCCAAACTTCTTGTCAAATCATGATGGCACATAAGGCTCACAAAAAATCTTCTCATCGACCCAGGCTACAAGAACCCCACCCCTGATTCTTTGGAAGTATTCCCTTTGCATTATAAAGCCTTGCCCATTGTCTTTCATATATCCATCCAGGGTAGAGAATGAGATAAAGGTAAAATTGGTGTGATTGTTGATCCTAATACTTACCTCATCATCGTTGATCTTCAATCGAATGACCAAGACAATGTTCTACCAGGAATTTTGTAGACCATTACCCGAGGGATGAATGGGTTTTTGAATGGTGTACCCAACACAGTGCACCGCGATCCATTCATTAAGGATTTTGGAAGGGATGCATATCCTCCTCAGTGAGCCCCCTCTGGAAATGCACCCTAGCATGGCATAGAGATGGTCCAACATGGGGACCCCAATGTTAATCCTCTGATTAGAGGCCATAATGCCAACCATCACAAATGTCACTAGAAAAACTCCCATCCTAATGTCCCTCATTGGGAGGGGCCACCCACTCAGGTAGGTTGCAAGAAATATGGCATATCGGACCCTCAGGTCTCGAAATTCATTTACACAGAATCCCCATGATAGATATTCCCCTGCCTCCAGGATCCTCCAATATGATCCACTTTTACTCCTCTATGCTGCGGTCAGTCACCATCTCCCTCACCCTACAATCTTGATTTCCGGGACTTTTTGTAGAGATAGGATGAAACATTTTTTATTGGAAATTTCCATCAAAATGTACTTGACCCCCAACCTCTCCTTGGACAGCTCTAGGAGGTGCCCAATTAAGATTGGAGTCCGCAACCTGTCTCCCCAGATGTTCCATGTCAGAAGGAATTCATCGTACTGGTTCCCATCCAAATGGATACCCCGGATGCAATGAACATCCCAAAGACAGATTCCAACCTCCCCATGATGAAGATGGAAGGTGTTGGTATTAGTATACAACATGGTAAAGAACTCAGGACCATGTTCTTTTTGGTGGTAGAAATGAAACTGTGACATCTATACCACCTCGAACAACACGATGAGTCACAGTTCTACCCCAAACTGATCGCACGCTTGGCATACCTAGTACACCTAGACCCAATCACTTGTCAAATTTCTTCCAAACCTCATGTCCCAATCCTGCAGCCAGACTTTAGTCTCATCAGCGTCGCTCTATCTTAATGTTATTTCATAATGAGCCGGAGAATCCTCGGCGACCAGCTCATTTCCCATGATGATCAACATCATGGGGTTCAATATGTAAACATACATTTTCCTGGTTTCTCTATCAGGATGGCTGCTGTTAGTAATGTTATATCTAGGGTGATGATCCTCATAGGTCACCCATGACTATGGTGTATTGAATTCGAATCTGGGCATGTGTACCTCCTCTAAAATACCAAAGTCCCATATCAGTAGGTTTTCAGACATCACATACACTTTCTGTGCTAGGGTCAACATGTTTAAGAGAGTTTGGTTGTTGGTTATAACCTTCTAGGGACCATAAAACATAGGGTTCACAAAAATATCGGCCCTTCGAGCGATGTATTTAGCTTCTCTCTTAGTATCATCCCAATTAGCATCCATCTTCTTTCATTAAGGTCCGAAAGAGCTCGCATGAAAAGACTGGCACGATGTGCGAAAAATTAAAAAATGGCACAAAAAAATGAGTTAGTGGTGCGAAAAAAAATGATTCCATGCATAAAATCATGACCAAACTCAGGGACTTACATGCAACTGAAGTGATATTATGCGCAATGAAAGGGAGATTTTTCGAAAACGATAGCTCAAAACTTATCGCGTGAGAAAATTTGTATGGTCTATTGGAATCATGAGGGGTTTTATAGGCATGGATCAGGGTTTTACATGCATGAGATGAGTGGTTTACATGAAAATTCACAGTTTTATGCATAAAATAAGTGTTTTTCATGCACCGACCTCATGAGTTTTGACATCTCTCCATTTACCTCGGAATCTGACCTTTGCGTTACCTCACAGCTCCGATTCCAAGGGGGGAATTTGTAGGCACTGAAATGTGCTTAAGGCCTAAGGAGGGAATTTTCAGATACAATGAAATCATATTTCAACTCGGCGATCAATTCTAGGAGGAATAGAAGTGCTACCCAAATTATCAAAAAAGGATCACGAAAATAATCCATCCTGTGAGAAAGATGTGGGATCTGAAGGAGTTTTGTGCATGGGTGCTGAATCTTACGTGCAACCAACAATAGCCACAGAGTCTTGTGTGTCGCCGATGCTAGGTGTGGAATCTTTCGTGTCACCGACTTTGAGAACAGATTTTTTCATGACAATAAACTTCTGTGTGGACCCGCTAACCCCAGACGCCTATAAATAGAAATTCACCCCTTTGACTTGTAACGGAAAAAATAATCTGAACCGTCCCATCTATGGGAATTTCAGCTCTCCCATGCCATAAATATGGATTTCAGGTATGATATTTTTCGCTACAGGTCTCTAAGGGTTTCACCTTCGTGGGGGACCACTCTGGATTGACCCTCACCCATGTCCCTAAAAGGCGCGTCCCATGCGCGAAATACCTTCACTTTGCACAAAGAACCTCGAGTAGTCGTTGGCTGTAATGACTCCGATTTGCGCGGAAAACCTTGGCCACCCATTGCATGAAAAATTATCCAATTATGTGCGCACTCATCCTTTTACGTGTTTCCGTTCCAATTGCATGCTATTTGCATGCAAACCTCTCTTATTATGTGAAATCCTCTAGGTTCACTCACTTCTGCCTTTTCTGCACAGCTGCTCTATTTGCGTGCAATCCAACCTCCTTGTGCATGATCTTTCACATGTGTTTGATGCCCCTCTTCATGGAATCATCATTGGGTCATTCTTACGCCCAAAACATCTCTGTTATACACCCTTCTCTCATACGACCTTCTAGGCTCATACGAAGTAACTTCAAAATCCCTTGGGTGGTGCTTCCCGTTGCATTGATTTGCCTCATGCTTCTTCGTAGAGGCACAATAATTTCTATTGCTTCTTAGAAAACCCACACTAACGTGGGACCCTGAATGGATCAATCCACAACACACCTACCCCATGACATTTCTGATGAATCCCCTCACCCAATGGCAGGTGGGTATCAGTCATGTAAGTCCTAGGGGGTGCCGAGTGAACTCACCGAGTCTGAGTTGCAGGACGTTAAACTACCAAACACCATCATCCATAGCCCATGACATTAAACTGTAGTCTCTCCACATGCATCATGTACGAGGAGCCCCACCTTGGACATTCTACAGGCCCACTCATCTCCACGAGAGTGATATCTTTGTCACATGTAATGAGATCCTTTTTTTGGAGTGGCATCTATTCGTGGGAAAAGAGAAAAATTATTGGTGTAATCCCCCTATCCTTTCTTGTGGGAAGGTAACATCTGGTCTCCTTCTATCATCTTCAGTACCAAAGAGTAAGAGGAGAGATTGGTACATGGATTTGGTTATCCTGTCCTTCTCCATATGGGTTTTTTCTCCATCCGGGACTCTATCATAGATTAAGTACCAATCTCCATCTCCCCTGGCTGATAACCATGAATAAGCCCATGTTTCCTTTTTTTGGGATTCTAACCATGTGTAAGCCCCATCCCACTTCCCACAGACGCAACTTTAATGACGTGATCGTCAGGTCCTTGTAGCCTCATGTTTCTCACATAGAGCATGACTCACATTGGCTTAGAATAAGCATCGACCATGACATACTTGCTGGGTAGCCTAGAGTGTAATCCCCACACCATTCTGAACTATGTGGACTTTGATCCTTTCCATGACAAGGTACATAGGATAACTCCTTGAGGTTCAATCCCAACAATCATTGGTCCCAACCACTTAAAGTTGGTTATCCCCCATCCCAAATGACGTTAAACTATATGCATGTCCTCCATGACATTAAACTATACTCAGATGAACTACCTGGGTTAGATCCTTGTCTCCTAGATAGGTTACATAGGGATCCTCCATGAGGTTGAACCCCGTCCAACGGTGAGCTGATGTGACCCCCATCCAGTGGTATGCCGTTGTCATCCTACCCAGCGGTAAGCTGTTGTCTTTCCTACTATTAGAACCCACATCTCTGGTCTGAACCTTGAGCATCAGACCAACACGGGCAGTTAACCATGCGTAAGCCCCAAAATATAATTGGGTTGATGTTCAATTCGCACACCCTGATTCTCTGCCCCCATCATAAACTATGTGAAAATTGATTCCCTCACATGGGGATATGTAGGAAGCCACTCTGAGGTTGAATCCCATCACTCCTATATCATCATGGACTCTCCCCTTGAGACTATGTGTTTCAGAAAGGTTGTGTCCCAAACCTGGAGGTTATACTTCCTTCGGATCCCATTCATGTTCCCATTCTCACAGGCTTCCTTCTCAGGTCTCCCATAGCCCCACCGAACTACATGTACATTGATTCCCAGCCACGAGGATATGTAGGATGTCTCTTAGAGGCTCAAGACCAACACTAAGGTCAAATTAATTATAGTTCCATATCATTCTCCATGCACTTCATTCAACCATCCATCATTCATCTTGATTCTTACCCAGGCCACCACATCCCGGAGAGACCATGTCACCCACTTTCTCGCAGCTCCAAGAAATAATCAGGTAACTAACCATGCATTATCCTTGACATCAGTGTTCCCTCTAGGGGTTCCACCCATCTAATCCACTCCATTCAGTGTTCTGATCTGTCTGATTCGTCTCCACCGGACGTTAAACTCATGGCATACCCTGTGTTAAACAATGAAAGATTAGTAAGACCTCATAGAAATGAATATGGAATATAATTCCCTTCATTCTACATTGGATACCTCATGATTATATGCCCTTTAGAAGCCCTATAATAAGGGGAATAAACCGAAGCACACTAGTGTTCCAGTGTCCAGACACACCAGTGATGTTCAACATGACTACTCCCCTGACCAAAGGTCTCTACCCTAGCCGAATCCATTGGAATGTCCCGACAAAAGTAGTGTAATTAATCGATATCCATGATGATATGGCATTGGGAATAATTTCATGAACCAAATCTCTATCTTTGAGGGATACTCATACTAGGTGACAAGTTCCGAGGAGGAATCCACTATAGGAGGAACCGACATCCCATCATCCCATTTTAATCAAGGAGAAAACATCCCTGAGTAAGCGATGGATGCCGCCAACCTCTGGAAAGTAGGAATATGGGGAAACAAACTACTATGAATCCCCCCTGATGAATGGATGCACGCACCCCAGTGAAAGCATTGTAAACAGTGATTAAACGACCCCTTACAAAAAAATTTTACACTTTGCATGCAACTCTATTGGTCATGCAGAAAAAACTCCCTTTTTGCCCGCAAGAAACCCATTTTTTCATGAATCTCCTACCATAAATGAATAATCCTTTGAGAAATAATTTTCATGTTTTGATGTCATATTTGGAACATAACCTTATTGCATGACTACTTCTGCACAATCTCTTATGTCACAAAACCCCATCTTTTGCTCAATTTCGGATCATACACATAGATTTTACATTTTCCATATTTTGATGTGGTGATCCTGAATGATCACATGAAAAAAAATTGGGAATCATTATCACCCCTGTGAGAAAAATTTTATTTTATGTGAAAATAATTAAATTTCCAAAAAACCATTTCCCATCCACCATATTTTGGACCGAAAAATTTGACAAGCACAAGGAAACAACATCACCCAGTATACACATTTTTATACCACCTCGAGAGAATTCATTACTTTTTATTGGACCTTTATTAACCTAAATTTTCAACAATATCTCTAGAAATCCACAAATAACAATGAAAAAATTCTTTTTCAACAAACATAATAAAACCTAAACTACTAAAATGTTACCTTCAGTGTTTTTCCACAACTATCTCCCCCTTTGAGTTTGTTGAAAACTCAACAAATTCTAATACATCTTTAATGCTTGTTCCATAATATTTCAAAATTATCCTTGTATGATTCAGATATTGATGAAGGTGTTACTCAACACACACTCTAAAACCACATGATCCATGATCATAATGATAATCATGAGTAGTAGGAAAATTCCACCAATGAATCACTTCGTTCTAAAACTACACAACTACTTTTCTCATAAACATCATCTGTCATGATATAAATCCACTGATTGAACAACTTTATTAGCATCAAATTTAAAACTCCACTAATTCTTTTCTCCCCCTATCAGCTTATCCCCTATATTCATTAATACAAATCCCCCCCATTTATTGATACAACTTTTCTACATTTTTCAATGAACCCAAAGGTCACTCCTTTGTGATCTGTCATAGGGTATGGAAAAATGATCAATGAATTATGTAAACAAACCATAAATCTGGGATAGGGGTCCCATATTCACACTTATTCAAGTGTGGAGATTCTACTGAACTCACATACCCAATAGATTTCATTCAAATTATATTTTAGGTATGGACTTCATTAGAATGTTTGAAACCTATAGTTATGTAGGCACATAATCCAATTTCACAAGCCTATTATCCACATTTTCATTGATAAAATGATTCATGATTTCAATGTACTTTTTCCTTGAGTGATGTACTAGAATATTGATATGATTTATAAAACATGAACTATCACAATGGATTTATATTGGAGACTTCACTTCAACTACGAAATCACCATGCTAATACTTTATCCACAATTATTGTTTTCACGTTGGAGTATCCAATATATATTCAGCTTGTGTAGTGTTTAAGAAAATTAAATATTGTTTATTTCATAGCGAGGAAATATTCAATCCTACAATATTGAATGAACCACATGTTGTTTATTTTCTTTCTTCAGCTGATCTAGCCCAATCAGTTTTTGTATATCCTAATAAAAATTACTATGTTTTATCATTGTATTGAAAACTAAAATCTAGTGATCCCTTGATATATCAAAGGCTTTTTTACATTAAGTGGCATAACTTGGGACTACCTTGCTACCATGATGCTTTACATGTGAAAAAAAACAATATCCAGTCATGTGGCTATTAAAAAAATAGACTTCAAATGGTCTACTTATATTTTGTGTAATTAATTTTATTTCCTTTATCATATCTTAATAGTTTCATCTCATTATAAACCAATACTAGCATCGCCATTTTAATTGTCCATTCCAAATCTTCTCAAAACCTCCTTGTAATATTTAATATTTATAATAGAATGTTCGATTCCTTCCATGTATCACCTATAAACTGAATAAAAATGTCAATTCAAATATCATTTACATTTAAAACGCTCTTTTAATGAGTTATATTGAAAAATTCATCGAGATTCATCTGATCTGACAAATATTATGTCATCGATATACACCATCACCATAATCCTTTGATTACTGTGATTATTGAAAAATAGATTCTAATCAACTCTACTATTATGAAAACTGAGATTCTTCAAAACACGACTAGGACTTGAATACCATGGTCTCAATGCTTATTTCAACCCATATAGTTGCTTTCTAAGCTGATAAACATCACACTCGTATTAATGAATATGAAAACCACATAGATTCTCAATATAAAATTCTTCTTCTAGAACCAGATTTAGTAATACTAGCTTGAAATCAATCTTGAAAACGTTGACCATTATTTTCACTTCTATGTCCCAGAATAACCTAATTTTATCTCACCTTGAAATTACTAAAAATGTATCATCAACATCGATATCGTATATCTGGGAGTACCCTTTTCACAATAGTCATGCTTTATTTCAAATCACTACACCATTCTTCATTAATATTGTAATGAAAGACCCATTTAATACTAATGAAATTTTTATATGTTGGTATCAAAACAATCTCCCATGTATGATTCTTCTCAATTTGGTTAAGCTCATCATTCATTGACGAAACATATTTTTCGTCTCCAGATACTTCCTCAAAACATTTTTTCATTACCTATGATAAGGATGATTCCTTTTTTATAGTCTTCATCCTATATGTCTGAACCTACATTGTCTTATCACTGATTATTTTATGTCTATAACTTTTATCTCATCTCATTGGCCTTTTTATAGGTACAAATATAAATTCCTTTGTCTCATATTATGTATATTCTTTTGAATCATCATTTTACACTTCTTCTCTACTATAGTTTCTAATTTCATCATCACTTTCATTAGAAAATTTTTCATTGTGTTTTTGGGGATTTTGTTCATTATCTACTACAATGGCATCATTTCATTAATTTTTTTTTTGCAAACCACGTGTTGAAATAGTTATATTATTTTATTTTTCATGAATATCCATTAACTATTTCCTCATCTCCTCATGATTCAAATTTTCTATGTTTCTATTAATTGAGAATAAAACATTTACTTCCAACGATTCATAAGTATTCTAATGGGATAATATTCCCATGAAACATATCATATGGAATTTTTTATTCCTTCTAAAACAACAGACCCCTATTAGATATGTGGACCCATTTCAATACTACTTCCTTCCAAAATTTCATTAGTAGGTCCTTTTCAGTAATTGTTATTCTGTACATGTTGATGATTATATAATTTATATACTCAACCATTCCATATTTTTAAAGAGTTATTATTACAGAATCATGATACCGTATCCCGTGTTTCTTAAGATAATAATACACTTGACAATTTGTGAATTTCATTAAATTATTTGTATAAAGCTTCAAGAATTTTCTATCCAATCATCCTTTCAGATACCATATGATACTATTTTATGAAACAGAACACATCAGAATTTTGGAAAATGAAAAATATCCATTCTATATTACATAAATCATCAATTAAAATAACTTAGTACCTTTTCCCCTAAATGGTTCTTGGTGATATGGGTCCACATATATCTGTATGTATTATTCAAGCACTCTGGTTTAATTTTTGTTTTATTTCCTTATACATCTTTCTGATGATCTTTCCTTGTAGAAAATCATTGCAGATATGTGTAGTATCACAGGTTATTATAGGGAGATGTAATGTTTCATCAAATTTTACTTGATCATCTAGGTATGGTTAGAATAGATGACCATTCCATTTGTACCATATCCTATTTTTCCCTATGTCACATAGTTTACTAACACTAATCATGTTGTGAATGAGACCTTCAATAACTATGTCAACATCATGTCTAATTTCTCCATAATTTTTTTTTCTAGATTTAATAATTTTCATCTCTTCATCATTTCCGAATTTTAAAACACCTTTCCTATAATATTTTATTCATTTAAAAAGATTCTTATTACCTATCATATGGGAGGTGTATCCACTATCATTGATCCATATTCCAAATGATCTGATTCTTTAAGAATAATCTCCATAACCACTACCTGCCAATTCAATTATTTTTTATCCTTGTTTTTGATTTCAAACCCAAAATGGATTTATAATCCTGATCTTCCACAATGTATGATAGAACAACATCATCTTCCAATGATGCAAATTGATTTTTCATTTTCATCTCATTTGATGATACATGGAACAACTAATTATGTCCATATTCAGTATGATTTTGAACATTTATATGCATTGATGATGTGAAAGATCATTCAATGTGACTGAGTGCTCCACACCTGAACTAGTGACCATCAAATGACATCATGGAATATTGAGCTCTTTATGACTTCCTCTTTTGGTCCTGCTCAATTCATTAACACTTCTCTATAGAAAAACATTTTGTGAGTGTCCCATAATTCCACTATAATAACAACTCATGTAGGGTGCATTCATGTATCTAAATACTACAAAAGTAATTTTTACAAGGGTTCTATGAATCTTCTTGTTTTGATTCATACAAAAATCAAAATTCAATCTCAGAGTAGATGCTTGGGGTTGAATTCACCCATTTTTTCCTTCTATTAGATCATACCCTATACCATCCTTATCATTTTGATTTGACTTGTAATTCTAATATACTAGACCTCTATTCTCCACTTACATATTTTCTTTTTCCTGAATGATCTGACTTCCAATTTTCATATCAGGATTCAATAGTTTTACTTGATCCTTAACTTTTTATCAGAGGCCGAAAACCTCCCCATCATGTCCTTAAATATGATTGACTTGATCTTTCACTCTATTATTCAAACCATTGATCACATATTAATGTTCCCCGAAAATGACCTTGTACTCACCAACTATTTGTAATTTCTATAAAATTAAAGACCTAATAATTTCAAAATCCTCATCTAAATTAGACTTCTCTTCTTCCTATTATTGTATAAATAGTTTAGAATCATGAACCACATTGTTGAAATTATTTGTTTTTTCTCTATAAACATATATCTTCTCATCAGAGACTTCAAATTCAGCCTATATATTGATTATTTCTTCGAATTCTTATTCAAAATTTTAATATTATTCATTTATACTGGATCTAGTGAAAATAACTACCATATCATTTTTGTCATGATCTTTTTAGTTCACCATCTCTTCAGCCTCAGATGCTTATGAACTGACATTTTCTTATGAAATTAGATTCTTATTTTAAATGAATTTGTTTGAAAATATTTTTCTTACTATTCATATAGGATGAAGACCTCATTATGGAAATTTCATATTCATCATCATCATCATCTTATTAAAACATTTTAGGGATCCTTTACATAATATTTCAAACCCTTAGACATTGAAAGCATGCAAGAAGAAGTTTCCATTTGATTTTTCTTTTTTACTTTTGATAAATTTAATTAAAGGAATTACATGACTTCATCTATCAATTGTCATTCCTACATATCTTAAATAGTGAAATTCTTTATCACTTTGAATGAAACATCATTAGAATTCCCTTTTCCCAAAGACTCATTATCAACATTTATCATCTCATATACAATAAGAGTGTTGTGTAATCAATCCAATGTCAAATCCTTTGGATATTTATCTTCTAAAATAGAAACTTTAATATTGAAATGACATGGAATTATTCTCACCATGCACTTAAAAATACTTAAAATATCAATAATTTTTCTTAGACCATGCATGTATTCCACAAAAATATTAACCAGTTAAATGAATGCGTTAACATACTCACTAGGGTGCATTCTAAGGTCCTCATAATTATTATATAGAACATGAAACTTTTCCTATAATAATTTTGAGTCACCCTCAAAAATATTTACTTGTTTTTCCCGCATAGAATGTGGTTTTTTTGATAAAATACCCTTCATATAGATTTCATTGGATAGGGATCCTCTGGAACCATTAATTCCTTTGGTGTCTGTATCTAATTCCATTTGGTCAGATTTTAATAAAGTACCATTGTTTGAACTGGATAAATTACCATTTTTAATTACTGTAAAGAAATATATTACTAAATTTAAAAAGTTGTACTACATCAGATTCTTCTATAATTGAAAATTGTTTCCATCTATGATAAGAATACCTTTTTGACTGAAATGAACAATTGAAAACACTAAGAGAAACAGTAACATTAACCATTCCATAAGGTACCATTTTTTATCCCAAGTAGGTTAAATACATTTATAGGGTGTGAATCCAGGTATAACATATTAAAACAATTACCCCATCAGATCTTATTTCATCATTAATAAAAACACATGCCTCTCACTTTCCGGAAGCGATGCATGAATAGAAATGAAATCATGTATGAGACATAATGTTTTTACTTGATTCACCCTCAATGGGATACATCGAAGGTATATACAATGTAAATTTTACAAAACCATAGTATAGGTAAAATAATGATACAGGTTAAAGTTAAAAGGTAAAGCCTTAAAGTGCCTAAAAATTATAATTTTAATGAGTTCTTGAAGTATTTATTAAACCTAACCATTAATTTAAAAATTAATTATCATCCATATTTATTTTAATTAATGACATTACAATGTCGTTGGATTTAAACATAAAATAATCAATATTTAAAGCACTTAAACCCACCTCTCCTCAAGTATATATATCATTCCTCACCACCCCATTATGACTCAAAAGCCTTGATGATCCTTAAATATCATAAAAAACTCTCATACTCACTCTTCACACATCCATTTGATTCTTGTCTCACCAGAATTCCAAATACAAGTTTCTTAAGGGGTACACTATGGAGGTGATGTTCAATAGGTAATTTTCTCGAAATACCACCCATATTTTCTTTTCTTATTCTAATTTTAAATCATCTTCTTCCTAAATTAAAGAATAATAATTATAGAAAATTTAATTACCATAATTTTATTTTTCTAATGGATTTTAATATATCCTACCATTTTATTACGTCATATTATTTAATGAAACAATACTATTGTCCAAATTATGTCTTTTAGTCATATTCATGAAAAATTATTTTGTTACTTTTACATTACCACATTAATGGCTGGTTATAAAACTATTACACTAGTTAAATTATATTTTAAGAGGGATATTATATCTAATTTAATGTTTTCAACTAATATATACTCATAATATTAAATAAAATTAATCTAGTCTGTGGTGTTTATAAAAATAGAAAAAAAATTAATCAAACAATTATCATTAATATATTAACAAATGAATAATACTCATACAAAGAAAGAAAAATTATTTATAAAACCATTTAATGTTATTTAAGTTAATTAATACTATTTATATAAACTTCTGTAGTTGAAATCCAATTCTAAAAAATATCCATAATTTTACACAAATGAACCATGAAACAAATGAATGCGAAACAATGAAAATAATGAAATATTATTAATAAATGGACTGTAGAATGTTATAAAGGATCATATAAGTTATTAAAAATATGAATATTGTTATTTAATGAGTTAATTACATTCTTTAAACCATTATATAGGAGGATATAGTACATAAAACTAATGTAATGTGTGAGGTATGGGTTTCTCATTTCAGTTTTTAATTGTGTGAGATATATTCCATATTCACCACATAATCATTGTGTGTGGTGTTCATACTACAATTTCATATATAATATCCTGAATATAATTATATTCATGTTATTTGATCTCTCCTTTTATAATTATTATTTTTATTTGGCATACCATTCAATTGATTACTAAGTTGTAGGACATTTCGTAACTCAATTTCCAATATTTTGGCTAAACTTATACTTAATTGATTTATCCATGAAATGATTATTGATGAAATAATATTTTATTTCCTTATATTGTATTTAAACTTGTTATATGTGGATTTAATACGAATAGACATAGTCAAATCATTTTATTAACATTTTAATGTTTGTAAGGGACATTGTCTAAATCTCATTTTATTGAGGAATATTTTGATGTTATACACCCACCTTATTTTATGATGTGTATACACAGCCCCTATAACATATCATATCATGAATAGAATTATTCAAATGTTATAAAATATTTTCTTAAATTCTATTTAATTATGGTGTATATATTTCAAATGTTTCAAATTATTATGCAACAATTTGATTTAAAAATATCTTGTTAAATATATTATTCTATATATGGGGAATGATTTTCACATGAAATAGATGGGTTGGAGACCAGATAATGATAGCACCTCAATTTATTGGTTTTCTAATGGGATGAATTTATTTGGAATTAAAAACTTGAAATTTTTTTCTGATAAGTTTTAATGTGTCTGTTGGATTGATCTTGATAATAGTGTCGTAGGAAATGTCTTGACAGAAATCAGATTGGTTTCTACCCGCAGACACAACCTAAAGGAGGATTTATCATGAATATAAATATATAGAGGATATATTTTGGTATTTTAGACACATTATATTATTAATTCCATAATTACTATTATTCCATGTGAATAAAAGATTAGTTAGGTTGTCCAGGGTCATGTTTCAAGCTCATGTGATTATTGATATGGAATTATTGGATCGTCTTTTATTCCTAAAATATTATGCTCAAGTTATTGATTAATTGGAGTTTGTTTTAATCAGACACTTTGATCTGATGACTATATTTCATTCATTTATCTTATATAATGTTGAACTTAACCCTTGATGACTATTTCAAATCGGCCCTTTCTTATGTTTTGTTTTTAACCAATATGGAAAGAAATTTCTTATGATCCATAAGCAGGTTTAATATAGAAGATTAATGATGTCAACCAAGTTTGTTGTATATTGTGTTTTATATTTTAAATTTTAATAAAATTTTCAAATATATATAGTTTACTAAAACTAAAAAATTGTTCAGTACATCATGTTGTGATTCCTTGTATATTTTATCAACAAAATAATGTGAGGAACTAGCTTCGAACTACTGGGGTCAGGGTACATATAGTTGGTATAAGAGGAATTTTAGTAGAAAACTTGGGGACTAGATTTCGGAAATCACTGATTACGGAACATAACCCAATGATATACATTGAGGATATATATAGAAGAACCTCAAAATGAAACCGTGTTTATGATTATGAAATTAGATATGTATAAATTCTTTAATTTTTATTAAGTGTTAAACCATATTTAGAATTATAAATATTTTACATTTTTGTGAGCTAATATATCACAATCCATGTTTTAGAAATGAAACATGGAAGGAAGAAGGGTATTGATACTTGTGACCAATGTAGAAATTTCCCTATTGAAGAATCCAATATAGATGCCATTAGAATATAGCATGTTATGACCATATTAGTAAATCATAATCAGGTAGTGAATAATAACCATGATACACCTACGTTGGATCATCTTATACAGCAGATTCCCCCATATTTATGTTGGACTACAAATCTAGTGGTATCTGAGAAATTGATCAAGTTCCTCGAAAATCTATTTCTAGCATTAGGATGGGATGAAAAGGAAACGGTTACCCATGTAGTGTATTGTATCAATAGAGATCTAAATAGTGATAGTCATTGATTTAAAATAATATTGAGGAATAGGAATTATAACTCATGGAATTAAATTCTCTTAATGAGACATTATCTGAAAAATATTTCCATTGTGGGCAACAAGCAAAGATGTATATAAAATTCCATAGTTTAAATAAAAATTATGAAGAATGTTTTTTGGAGTATGAAGCTACATTTAAAAGTATAACAAGGTTTTCTACAGATTACATACGCAACACATAATTCAAGTTTATCCATTTAATTGAAGGTCTCAAGCCATGTCTACACAAGGCATTGGCTTCTAAAACATTTTGATCATGCGATGAAATAGTTTTATGTGAAATCAAGGGAGAGAAACAATTCTTGAACTCATATGGATTAAATGGGATATAAGAGAATTATATGTATTAAGATAAAATAATGTGTAATGGGAAGAAGAGAATGAGGGATTTTTTATCATGTGATAACTGTGGAATGAATCACCCTAGGAAATGCTTGAAATGATTGGGAGTATGTTAGAATGGTGGAAAAAGGGTCCACAGTCAAAATAATGGAAATGGTGGAAATAAAATACTGATATTAAGTGCTTCAAATTCAGTGAAATTGGTAACTATTAAAATAAATTTCCCAACCAACAACAGAAAGTAACTTCGAAGAATCAAAGGGATCAAAGTCAATATGATGTTATTAATACAAGAAACATTTTGTGATTAATATTCTTGTGTGTTTATATCCATGAATCATGAAATAAAATTATTCTATTAAGGATATTTTCTTCATAAAAAATATGAAATCTATAAGGACTATACTACAGTACCTATTTTTATGGATTTGGAAGCATTTGATGAATAGTACCAAGCGAAGTTATTTTGATGCATCTTGATCATTTGGAAAGAACATAATTTGGGATATATAACTTTAATATATGATTAATTATGACCTAAAAATTATAAATATATTTTTATGGGATATTATTTGTGGCTATTAAAGCGGTTATTGATTTGATGGTTTATTTCATCTTTTCTGGTTCTAGTATATATTTGGAATCAATGAATATATTCAACAACCTAATAATTTTATTTTTCGATGCATTATTGTTTTCATTAAGGTTTTAAGGTGACTAAGTTGTTCATATTTTGTTTGGATAATAAGAGTTATATTAGGTTTTTTTGAATCTAATGTTTATTTTAGAAATATTTCATCCTTCCAAATGTATTTTTTGACTGTGAATTTTTATTAATTTTTTTTGGATGAGTGTTAATGTTAACTACTAATGAAAAGGAATATGATGAAAATTGGATATTATTTTTTGATGTTAAAGTATGATTTATCTTATTTTATAACTTGTTCTAAACATTTTTCTTTTGTTAAGTATTTTATAGTAAGAGGAATGAATTATTGATTTTTTGATAAAGTGTTTTCTGAAAATAAATTCAACTTGAATATCCATATCATGGATTAAGAAATAGTGTGGAGGGAGATGAAGCACAACCAGGGAATATGATTATTCTTATGACATAGAATGATATAAGGGATTTTAAATTTTATAAAAGTGATTACCAGGATAGTAAAAGAAACCCTCAACCATATGAAAGTTATTTTGGAACAAAACATTTATCTGTTTACTTTTAGTACTAATAAATGAATATCCATTAACCTGATGATATGGTTTATGGTTTTCTGATGGTTAAATATTTTATGAATTTATTCTCAATCACTCTCGATCAGAAAATAATAGTTTTATTTCTCTTCCATGTCATGGTTTTCAATTATCTCTAGTTTTATCCTATTCGAAATCCTATTTTTTTGACCTCCATATTTCTATTTCTATCTTATTAATGGTTTCATTTATTAACCCTATTTATGATGTGGGTTTCCTACAAATGTATTTTCAAGTATAAAACTTTTATTTTCGAAGTACAATTTCAAATTGTGAGGACAAAATTCAATGATAGAGGTGATAATGTAACTCCACCTTATTTTATGGTATGACTCTTTTAAATAAATTCAAATTCATTAATAGATAATAATACACAGAACACATAGCTTAAAAATGATTAAATATTATTATCTAATTTTGATAGTAATCACCTATGTGTTATAAATGAAGGAATGAATGAGATTATCTAAATAATGAAAATATATTTTACACATGATTATCAAATGAATTCAGTAGAAATGTTAATAAAAATCAATTTAACATATATGATGTGTTTATATAAAAAACAATTTTTATTCCCACAATGACATTTTTTCATAATAAATTAAAATTGAAACTATTAACAAATGATATTAATGAAATATATATGTTATATGTATTTTTTTTAAATATTTCCAATAAGTTGTATAGGTATAAGAAAAAAATAAATTCAATAGTAATAAAAAGCTATGTTTTTCTAAAAAGTAATTATGTGACCTTTTAATGGAATAATTATTTGAAATATAAATTTTATAAATTTTATAAATTATATTTGAAAAAATAAAATTCATTTTCGATATTGTCGTATGAAAATTATCTTAGTATGATATTTTGGTATTCTTCAGATATGTTTAATTTTTTTATGAATAGTGAAAAATTCTGAATTTTAATTGAAAACCATTTCCTCATCTAATTTATCTATACATTTACATTGAATTATAATTTGTTTCAAAGTATAATTAGTAAAATGATATATCAATCTGTATAATTTGGGTCATTGGAATCAATCTGAAATTCAAATTATAAAAAATACATTTAAAACATTTAAAAATTTCTATAATAACCCTGCTCTTTATTACACACTTAAACACTATTTATTACATAAACATGCACATAAAAAACTCTGAGGATTGATAGGTCTAGTGTATTGGAGTCTTAAGAACATTACATAACGAATTAGAACAAAAAAACCAATATCATTATTGAAAACTTATTTTACATGTCCACACACATTCCTTCGTACTTAATATTGCATGGGATAACCTGAGGACAAGAATAAAAAAAGATAGCTATAAATCTCAGTAAGGGAGTAAAAAAGGAATAACATGAAGAATACATAACAAGTTAGGAAATAGAAATATCAATATATTATTATCTAAAAATGAACATAAAGGAATGACATATCGTGATTAACTTAACATGGAAATTTGGCATCAACATTTAACATGATATTAGAATGAGCCAAGGCTCATTGCACATGGAGCATGGGTAAACACTCATTTTAATTGAATTAGAATGTGTAAACCCTCATTTTACAAGAATTATATTGACTAAAACCTCATTTCACTTTATGTGTCATGATAATAATCTCTACCCAGTGTAATGTAGCGCTATCAGGGTGCACCCTTCTTAATTATTTCATTTCATGCATAAGTGTTCCACATGGATCATATAATATGGATTCATTAAACATAATTATATATTCCACCATAATGGAATGTAAAATTAATACAGGAAGCTACATAATAAATAAGTAAATGTGAATAAAGGTGATTACCATTGATAGAGAAATGGGCATGGTATTCACTCCATAACTACTTTGGCTTGGAAAATCCTGGGGAAATTTCAGCATCATAACGACGTGACATAAGAATTCCTAAAAATGTTTGATGATAGAGACAAGGGTGTCTCAACATATGCACATGAAATTTAAATTATTGGGTTCATATAGAAACATTTCCCAACATATGTAATGGAATTTGGATTCATAATACAGAAGAATTTATTGAATGTAAATGAGAAGAGAGATATTCCTTACGGAATATCGGTATTGTAATAGGTGTACATTGGAGGAATTAATGATAGAGAAAGGGGTATATCATCATTCAAAAATAAGGAGGGAAATATGGGGGAGGTGATAAATAACACCCCAACATTTTTAATTGAAAACAAATGGTATAAAAATATAATAAAATTTGGACAAAAATCAGAAAGGAAGAAATACCTTACTTGGAAGTGTGATCCAAAAGGTTTGAGAGGGTCTTGAGAGATGATTCTTGGGTGATTTGGGTACCCTTGGAGGATTATATATAGAGGATAAAAGAGGTTGGTCGATCTAAAAATGGTTTTACTGAAGAGTAATGGGATATTGAGAGGGTGTATATAGGAAAGGAGAGAGAATTCTTTATTATTTAGATTTTTCACACCACACATTAAACTAATCAGAACCAAAAAAAACATGGTTTTTTACCATATATAGATTTAAAAATAGGAGTGTAAAATATTATTATATAAGGAAAATGGGTGAAATTAGTAAAATATTATGCATTATTATATGGAGATGAGTCAGATTCTCAATGAAATCATTTTAAAAGTTAAAATGTTTTATACGTCATGGAGGGTCCAGTAAAGACCCATAAAATTAATAAAACAAATGTAAAATCACATTATTATATTTTTAAAAATTATATTGGCCAAAAATCCCATTTATATTATTTTATTTCATCACTATTAGGTCTTTATGATTTCATTAAACACATTATATAATTAAACAGTATTTAATTTTTATCAAAAAATTCGACTGTCTAAGAAAATTATGAAACATTTACCACGGGATAATTTCGAAGTCCTCATTCAAAAAATTATATATATTTTATATAAATTATTTTCTATATATGGGAATTTTTACTTTTAACATAAAAACTATCATTTATAGAAAATTCACAGTTTTTTATGAAAATGGATTTCAAACTAAAATAAAAATCACAATTGTATTCAAATAATTATAAGATAATTTATATTTAATATAAAGTAATTTAGTAATAATATTTTATTAAAATATTATTTAATTCAAAAATCCATTAACTCATCAAAATAGATTTATTAATTGAATATTAAATAAAAATACTATTTGTGCTTCAAAAACTATTTACAAAGATACAATAATAAAATGAATGTATATTAATTATTCTATACAATAATAATGAAAATAATAATATATCTAGGGTATTTTTACATAACCCCATATAAAACCCACATAATACGAAAGGGTAATATGTGCGATGGTGACAGACTTTTGGGGAGTCTCATATAACATTGCTCGGGTGGTAATCTATATTAACATACACTTATACTGTAGGTGATTCTGATCAAGCTTAAAATTTTGAAGCTCAGCTTGGGCTTGGTCAAGAGAAAATAATAGTGACGATACCTCATTTCCGAGCATCGAAAAATGTGCTTTGTATGGGGAAAATCTACTGGATTAGGCCATCTCTTCCTTTATCTAGGTAAATTGGATTTGTTAAGGCCTTATATTTATACTAATAATTTGGTCATTGTTCAACAGATATATTAGCAATGATAAAAATTCCTAACGGTATTTGAAAATCCAAAAACATAAAACCGAGGAAATTTATATGTTTGGTATAACTATTTTACATAATAAGACATTTAATTACATCAAGAGTAATTTTCAATAATAAAAGTTTCGGTCCTTACAATCATCCCCCCTTAAGAAGTTTTTCCCTCGAAATTTCCTTTTCCCAGAATAAAATATATATGGGTATCTCTACTTCATCACTTCATCTTATTCCCTCATTTCTTATTTAAAAATTTTGTTTCTCCACAACACTTTCATGAAGGGAATTGTCTTATTTTTTAAAAAATTTCCCTACAATTTAAGATCTTCCCCATCTTCTCTTCATACTAGAGGTCATTCTACAATGGTACCACCTCTGGATAGAGTACATGCGATGGTTCTGGTATGTACTTCATCAAGAGTGATACATGGAATCCATTATGTACATGAGAGAGGTTCATTGTGAGTGTTAGTTGATATGCCACTGCTCCAATGTGATAATGGATCTCAAAAGGGCCGATGTATCATGGTCTAGAATTTCCCTTCTTCCCAAATCTCATAACTCTCTTCCATGAAGATATGTGGAGTAATACTATGTCCTCGACATCAAACTCTAGGCATCATTGATAATTATTAGAAAATCTCTTTTGTTGACTCTGAGTATCTTTATTTTGCTGCTGGATGGCCTTAACCTTCTTCCCTAATTCTTCAACCATTTCCAGACCTTGAAGTTTTCACTCCCCAACTTCATCCCAACATGCCAGTGTACTGCACCTCTTCCCATAAATGGCTTAATAAGAAGTCATTTGGATTCTTGAGTGGAAATTGTTATTGTAAGATAACTCAACCGGAGGAAGATGTTGATCCCATCATCCATCGATGGCCATTAAGAATGCTCTCAACATGTCCTCAAGTGTTTTGATAGTTCTCTCAGATTGTCCATCAATTTGACGATGATAAGTCGTACTAATGTTCAACTCAATATTCAGGGCATGTTTAAGACTCTTACAAAACATATAGGGGAATCATGGATCTTAATTAGATACAATCGATAGTGGTACTCCATGAAGCATTACCACATCTATGAGGTATATCTATTATAGTTGTTCCAATGAGAAATCCTCTTGTATTCCGATGATGTGGGTTTTATTTGTAAAAAAATACACAAAATCCATGATAGCATTGATTCCATTGGATGTATTCGAATGTCTAGTGACATAGTCCATGGTGATGTTCTCCCATTTCAATTATGGTATGGGTAATGGTTGCATAATCCCCTTAGACTTCAGCCTTTCACCACATGCTGACATACCAGGCACATTGATGTATACTCAGTTATCTCCTTCTTCATGTTATCCCACCAATAATGATTTCATATTTTTGTTTATTGGGTGAATGGAGAAATTATAACTATAAACATCATCCAAAAGTTCTTTCTTTAACTATAGATTTTATGGAACACATTTTCTTGACCCAAATCTCACAATTCCTTCATCATTAACATTGAACTCTGAGGATTTTACATTTCTGATAGTTTCCACTTTCTTCTAAATTCCTACATCATCCCTTTGATCAACATTTAACCATTCCAAAAGAGACATTTGGGAAATAATTTTTGAAGGGATTGATTATTTGACCTTCTTTATGATTACCATGTCCATCTTCATCAAATATAAGAAGATTGGATCCCTTTCAATTCTCATAAATGATAGAATTTCTCAGTCATTTCTACTTAGAGCATCTGCTACCTTGTTCTCTTTCCTAGGATGGTAATGGATTGATAAGTCATAGTCCTTAATCTTCTCTATCCATCTTTGTTGGTTCATATTCAAATGTTTCTGTGTGAATACATAGTTGAAGAATTTTTGATCCATGCATATTTCACAGTTCTCCCCAAAGAGGTAATGTCGCCAAATTTTTGTTGTGATGATTACTACAGCCAAATCCATATTGTGTGATGGATAGTTTTTCTAATGTGATTTCTATTTCCTTGTAGCATTGAAAATTAATTTTTCATTTTGCATCAACACATAGCCCATGCCCTTCTTCGAAGCATTACTGAATACCACAAAAAGTTCTTCACTTGGGAGTAGTGTGCGCTTTGGTGTAGTTATAAGACTTTTTTCAGATCTTTGAACCACTCTTCACATTCATCACTCCAATAAAACATTACTCCCATCAGAGTTATCTTTGTATGAGGGTCATAAAATCGTGCGAAATTTCTCAAAAATTGGCGAGAATATCCCGCTAACCCTAGGAAGCTACAGATGTCTGTTACTGATGTTTTCTTTGGCCATCCTTCCATTGCAGCTATCTTGGAGGGATCCAGAGATATCCCATTGTTTTTTATGATATGACCCAATAATTAGACACCCTTTAACCAGAACTCACTCTTTCAATACTTTATATAGATATTCACCTTTCACAAGGTCTCTAGTATAGTTCTTAGATGCTTTTCATGATCCTCCTTGGATTTGGATTATATTAGAATATAATCTATAAAGACTACCAAGAATTTATCGAGGTATTCTCTAAATACTATATTCATCAATTCCATAATGATTTTTGTATCATTACTGATTTTGAAAGGAACAACTATGAATTGATAGTGCTCGTATCTTGTAAAAAAAGCAGTCTTGTGGATATACTCTTTATTCAACATTACATGGTAATATCCCAACAAAAAATCCACATTGGAGAAGTATTGTGCTCCAAATAGATGACTGAACAAGTCATCAATTCAGGGAAGAGGATACTTGTTCTTTAAGGTGATTTGTTTGAGCTCACAATAATCAATACAAAGGTGTATTGAACAATAATTATTCTTGACAAAGAGGACTGGTGCACCCCATGGTGAAGCACTTCGGTGGATAAACCCTTTATACAGATTCTCCTATAGTTATTTCATCATCTCATGATGCTCCACAAAATCCATTCTAAATGGATTCATGGAAATTGTCAATATCATATGTAAAAGATCAAATGAGAATTCAACATCTATTCTAGGAGGAAGTCAATGAAATTCCTCACGAAACACTTTAACTAATTCTCTCACAATAGGCATGTATTCAAGGATGGTTTCTACCTTAGACTCAATAATTTGAGATATATACACATGATCATAGGGTAGTAATATCCACACATAAGATGATGTTTCTAAATAATATTCATCCTCCACCTTGAACTTGTATATAATCGGGGGTCGATTCACCATATAGAGTGTGATTTCCCTATAATGGAAATTTATGTTGGCTCTATATAGGTAAATCGAATCCATGATATGAATTGCATAAAATTTGACCAAAGGGAGTATGATGATGTTTTTTGGGATTTTCAATCCACAAATTGTGACAGGGAGGTGTTATATTCATGGGTTTTAATTATTTCCCCATTTATCATTCTCAAAGAAATATTTACTTCCACGGTTTTTGGTGGTGTTGGGATTGTTATAATAACCATTTAGGATATAAAATAATGCATAGAACCAGAATCAAAAAATACATTCTCTATTATTGAAAGAATAATTAGTTTACCTATCACCACATCATTGTCAGGGTACACATCAGTGGTAGTGATGGAGAAATCTCACCCTTTCTACCTTGAAGGTTGTTGGTTACCTCCAGAAACCCTTGTCTTAGGGAACTGGTTTATAAAGTGCCCTAGTTATTTTTAGTTGAAGAAATTTATAGTCTTTTAGGAAATTTATGGGGTGCTTATTTCCACACCTTTGGCAAGTTGGGTGCTGGATTTTCAAAGCACTATTGGATTTATCCATTGAAAAGAAAGGATTAATTTCCACCTTATGCTTTATATCTCCACGATACCCATGAGATTCTCTAATATCCATTTTGACTTTGAGCATACATTTGAAAGTTTCCTCATAGCTATCGAAGACACGGATCTCTAGGGATTTAGGTAGGAAAGGTTTTAGCCCACCAAAGAAGTGGTCAACCATGTATTCAGGGGCAACAAAAAAGATAGCGGTGTATTGTGCAAGCCTTGTGAAATTTTCCTTGTACAATCTGACAAATTCTTCATCTTTTTTCCTAAGGGAAAGGATTTCCCTTTCCATCTTATATCAGAGGGTGCGGGGAAGATATTTCTAAAAAAACATTTTCTAACAATCCTTTTATTCCAATGCCTTGATCTGTTCCTCAGGATTATTATTTTTGATCAATTTTCACAATTGATCACCTTCACCCTATATATGATAAGAATCCATAAGAAAATTCTCTTGTTCGGTACATTGAATTATATATAAGATTATTTCAATAGATTTGATCCATTTTTCGACAATTGAGGGATCAGATGATCTATTAAAAGTAGGAGGCCTTTGTCTCATTAAGCTCCTGATTGCAACATGTTCTATAATTTTGGGGGTGGGGGTTGAATGTTCATCTTGACCCATGTTTCTATTCAAAACATGAGTTAACTGAAAGATTATCATGAAAAATTTAACGATCTCATCTCCCATCGAATTTTGAATCTCCTTAGAATAGTCATCACATTGATCTTCACATAGGTTGTTTCCCCAAGTCCTCCTATTACCATCCATTGGCTGGAAAAAAATGAAAGTTATGGGTAACACATAAAAGGGAATCCAAAGACAATAAGTGATAACTTATAAATTAACATTATTTCCTTATCTTATGAATTTATAGTCTTCAATCTATGTTGTCCATTATCTACTTCCCAACATATATTATTAGGGGTATTTTTTTATTCCCTTAATAATGGTTCATACTAAGCTCATGAATTTACCAAATAATTTCCCCCAAGTGTGTCATTACCAATAGTACAACAAGGCCCATTGTTTTTCACCAGTTCCCCTTTGTGTCTAGCTCAAAGCGGTGTTTTCAGGTTTTACCCCAAGATACTATTGTGCCAGAGCCGCCTCTAACTCCTCACATTCAGACAGGGATGTATTTTATTCAAAATCCACAAACTCAATACTCACCAAAATTTAGGGATTTTATTATTATACATAGTCTCATACCTAAGGATTTCACTAGGGCTTTATAATCATAATCCCAAAATTAACAAAACCTCTGTCTAATACCAACTATAACAACACTGCTCATTATTACACAATTAAACATCATTTATTACATAAACATTAACTTAATACAACTCTATGGATCGAGAGGTCTGGTGTCATGGGAAATTAGGAACATTAAAACACAATTTAGAACCTAAAACCCAACATCATTCTTGAAAACATCTTTTATATGCACACACACATTTCATCATACTTATTATTGCATGTGATAACCTGAGGACATGCATAAAAAAGGGGGAGCTATAAATCCTAGTAAGGGAGTAAACAATCCATAAAATGAAGAATACAGTACATGTTAGAAAATATGAATATAAATGGAGCATAAGAGAAAAATGGACATAAAGGCATGATCTATCATGATTAACCTAACATGGAAATGTGGCGATAACATTTAACATGATATTAGCATCAGCCAAGGCTCATTGCACATAAATCATGAGTAAACCCTCATTGAACTTGAATTAGAATGAATAAAACATTATTTCAGTTGAATTAGAATGATTAAACTCTAATTTAACTTGATGTATAATGATACTAATCTTTACCCAATGCATTAAATCACTATCAGGTCTCACCCTTCTTAATCATTTCATTTCATGCATAAGTGTGCCACATGGATCATATAACACAGATTCATTAAATAGAATTAATTATTACATGATAAAGGAATGTGAAATTAATAAATTAATCTAAATAATAAATATGTCAATGTGCGTAAAGGTGAATACCCCTGATAGATAAATGGGCATGCCATTCACTACACAATGACTTTGGCATGGAAAATCATGGGGCAATTTCGGTATCATAATGGCATGACATAAGAATCCATAAAAATGGTTAATAAAAGATAAAAAGGTGTCTCATAATATGTACATTAAATGGAATGTATGACAGTCAAATATATACTTGTCCCAATATATGTAATGGAATTTGGATTCATAATACAAAAGAATTTCTTGAGTGTAAATGAGAAGAGAGAAATGCCTTATATAAATTCCGCATGGTAATATGTGTACATAATAGGAATTAATGAGAGATAAAGAGGACCATCATCATTAAAACATAAAGAGGGAAGTATGGGGGATGCGATAAATCATACCCAACATTATTAATTGAATAAAAAATGGTATAATAACATAATCAAATTTGGAAAAAATTGAGAAAGGAAGAAATCAATGACTTGGATGTGTGATACCAAAGGTTTTGGAGGGGATTAAGAGAGACTTATTTGGAGCATGGGGAACCTTGGGAGGATTATAGTTAGAGGAGGTCATAGGTTGGTCAAGTTTCAAATAGTTTTAGTGAATATAAATAGAAGATTCTGTGGGTTTATATAGGAAAGGACAGAGAATACTTTATTATTTAGGTTTTGGACACCACACATTAAACTAATCAAAAGTACAAACCAAAACATGGTTTTTGCACCTGTTTTTTATGAAAAAGGGAAGTGTAAAATATTATTTTCTATGGCCAATGGCTGAACTTATTAAAATATAAGTCTTTATTATGTGGAGGTGAATCATCTCTAAAGAAAATAATTTTAAAAGTTAAAATGTTTTATAAGTCTTGGAGAGTCCACTAAGGCACCATAAAATTAATCAAAAAATATAAAATAACATTATTTTAATGGTAAAACATATATTTTTCGAAAATAAATTTATATTATTTTATTTCATCACTATTTGGTCAGTAAGATGTCCTAAAATACATTATATAATTAAACAATTTTTAATTTTTACCCAACAAGTTTACTATCTCAGAAAATTATGAAAAAATCACCATTGGATAATTTTGATGTCCGGATTCAAAAAATATTATTAATTTTTTCTAAATATATTTTTGAATATGTGAAATTTTACTGTTAAAATAAAAACCGTCATTTATCAAAAAATCATGGTTTTTGACGAAAACAGCTTTCATCCCTTATTAAAAATAACAATTTTATTCATAAAAATTATACGATCATTTATATTTAATAAAAATTAATTTAGTAAAAATATTTTATTAAAATATTATTTAATTAAAAAACCCATTAATTCGTCAAAATAAGTTTCTTAATTGAATATTAACTGAAAATTTTATTTGTGTTTCAAAAACCATTTACAATGTAAAAATAACCAAATGAATGTGTATTCTTTATTATATTAAAAAATAATTCACATAATCATAATTCCAGGGTCTTGATACATAACCCATTATAACACCCGCATAAGACCGAAGGGTAAGGTGTTCGATGGTGAAGGACTTGTGGGGAGGATAAGATAACAACACTCTGATGGTAATCTCTATTAACTTCCACTTCTCCCATACGAAGTTCTACTCAAGGATAAAGTGTTGAAACCCTGCATGGGATTGGTCAGGAGCGAAGCCCGGTGACACCACCTCCTTTTCAAGCTCCATCAAATGGGCTTTGTATAGAGAAATTATATTGTATGATGCCATCACTTCCTTTGTTTGAGTAAAATGGATTTGTTAAAGAACTATATTTGTACTAATCATGTGGTCATAGTTCAATGGCTATATTAGAAATGGTAAAAATTATTAACGGTATTTTAAAATCCACAAACATAAAACCAAGGAAGTGTATATATTTTATATAACATTTTTTACATCACAATACATTTAATTATATCAATATAAATTTTCATTAATAAAAGTCTATGTCATTACAATTTCACTTTAAAAACCTATATTTCATTGTGACTGCATGATTAATATTAAAAACAATATATCCAATAATGAGAATTTAATTTTTTGAAATTAATTCCATTTTTGGATGAATAAGTTACAAATTGTGTTTTATGATCATTTTAATTTTTATACAAAAAAGTGTTACCATGGTAAAGAATATATTTACCGCATTATTGGTAAAATAATACAACAGGTTAAAGCTAAAAAGGTAATGGATTAAAATAAGTTAAAATATAAAATTTTAATGGGTTTTTGAGGAATTTATAAAAATTAAATAACCTTTAACATAATAATCATCATCCAAATTTGAGGAACATAATTCCACCACCACATGGTTGGCTTTAAAAATAACATAATAAATAATTAAATCACTTAAACCCACCTCTCCTCTTGTATAAATACCATCACACACCACCCCATTTCAAATATAATGTATTGATGCTCCAAACATATCTAAAAAAACTAATACTCATAATTCTCCCTACATACAATTTCATCTTTTCCAAAAAAATTGAAAATCCACGGTCATTAAGGGGTACTCTAAGGAGGTGTTATTCAGGAGGTAAGTTTCTCGAAACACCTCTCTTATTTTCTTTTCTTCTTATAATATATCCTCATATATTTAATCCATAAAAGAATAATAGTTACTGAAATATGTAAATTTTATAATTTTATATTTCTAAATGAATATATTATATCCATCCCTTTTATTAACCCCTCTATTTCAAATAAATGAAACTATTGTCCAAATTATGTTGGTTAATCATATCTATCAATAACAATTCTGTGTGATTTCTAATAAAAAATTCATTGATTTCCATAAAGATATTATTATGGTTAAATTATATCTTAATATTAATTTTATATCATATTTCACGTTGTATAACTAATATATACTCATAATATTAATTGAAATGAAACTAGTGTGCGACGTTCAGAAAAATCGCCAAAAAATTAAATAACAATTATCATTAACCTGTATGAAATGAGTCATCAGGATACAAGAAAAAAATGATATATATGACCATTTAAACATTTCAAATTTAATTATTATTATTTCCTATCATTTCTTTATTTTTAATCTTTTTTTAAAAAAAATCCATAATATTAAACAACTAAACCCATATTCGAACACACCTAAAACAATAATAAAATTGAAATATTATTAATGAATGGGCTTTAATATTGTTTAAAAGGATCAAATAAAGTATTTTAAATATTAATAGTTTTATTTCATTAGTTAATTACTTTCCATATAACATTATATATGAATATTATGTATGAAAAAATAAATTAAATCATGAGGAAAAAGGTTCTCATTTAACTTTTTTTCTATGATATATTTGCGTTATTGAAAAATTAATCATTATATATGGTGAATTAGATTCACTTAGATATATAATATCATTAATTTAATTATCTACATGGTATTGAATGTCTATCTTGAAAATTATTACTTTTATGGGCCATATGATTTGGCTGATTACAATGTTGAATGGGATTTCATGACTCAATTTACATTCATTAGGTTAAACTTATACATCATTAGTTTTTTTACATTATACAATTATGGATGAAATTAATTTTTATTACATTATTTTGTATTTCCACTTGTTTTAGGTGGATTTATTGTTAATAAACATAATTGATTCATTTGATTAATGATATAAAATATGTGAGGGACTTTGTCTCAATATTCTTCCATTGAGAAATATTTTGATGTTATACACCCACATTCTTTAATGAGGTGTATATATAGCCCCTATAACATATAAAATAAAAAATTTATTTATTATTATGTTATTAAATGTTTTAAATTATATTCTTTCATGGGGATAATGATTTAAATATTTCAAAGTGGTATGGGGCACTTTGATTTAAGAATATATTTTTAAATACATTATTTAAAATATTTGGAATGATTTGGGCATGAAAGGCGTAGGTTGGGGACTGGTTAATTAAATAACATATATTTATTAGTTATCTCATCTGATAAATGTAGTTGAAAAAAACCATTCATGTTTGCTTTTAATAAGTTTTAAACTTTCTGAAGGAGATAGCTTGACAACTGCGTCTTGTGTAAGATATTGACACAAATCAGATGGTTTTCTACCCTTAAAATTAAAGAGGATAGAAGATTGATCTTGATAATAACTATATTGAGGATATATTTTTATTGGTTATATTTCTGACATGATTAAATGAATCATTATTGTTTTTCCATGTTATCAATCTATTATTTATGTTATTTATTATCAACATTCAAAATAATATGATTATTTATATTGAAGTATTTAATTATCATTCATTCCTTCCATATTATTCACATGCTATTTAATAATTTTCATGTGTATAATTGATTCACATTTCAATGATTATTATCATTTATTGATTGTTCATAGATTCCCATGTACTTAACCCTTATTGTTTATTTGATCTCACTCCTATCTTATGTATTATTTTTCCCCACGATGCCGAAATGTTTTTTATGTGTGATATGTAGGGTTCCAAAAGAATATTAATGGTGTTATCAAAGGGATATATTTATTTTGTTTTATATTTTAAATTGTAATGTAAGGATCAAATATGTGTCTAGTTTTCCAAAAATACTAAATTATTCATTAATTTGGGATGTGATTCCTTAAATCATATTGTAATGCAATAATGTAAGGCACTGACTTTGAGCTACTGGGGTCAGGGTCCTTATTTCTATCTTGCACCAATCATAGAATTTATATATGTTTTATCATTTTGGAATCACAGAATAATTTTCCATAAAAAGTTTTCTATCCATGTGATTATATAAATAATATCCTTTTTATCACTAGGATAGCTATTAAAGAAACTGTTTCTATGTCATGATGTATTCTATTTGGAATAATTTTCCTTAATAAACACTTCAAATAAAATTACATTAATATGTGAAAATTTTTTTTGATTCCCATACCATAACTCACAAAAAACTCTTCTAGCCACTTTAGTTGAAATATAGTTTTGTGTCCGTTCCATCATTTATAATACATATCCATAAATTGAAAATACAAAATTTTCGTGATTCAACATTGATACCACCATATCTATCATAATTTTATTAAACTTTTCAAATACACAATTCCACTAAGATGTATATGGAGGAGTGAGTTGAGATATTTTCTTAAAACATGTTAGATAATCAGAAAGTTCTTTGTTATGTTATTCTCTACATTTATTCAAGATATTTTTTTTATTTTCTTATGAATATGATCCTATATTTCATTTTTATATTCATTTGATTTCTAAAAAGAATTTGAATTATCCCTAAAAATTTATCCATATAAATATATATTAAAATTATAAGTGAATGTAATAAAGTATGAGAAACAACCTAAATGATAAAATATAAATGTTCTACAGATATCAATGATAATTAATTCATGAAGATAATTTTATCATTCACCATTTGAACTAAAAGGTGTCTTTTTTTCATCCTTGTAAAGAAGAATGATATATAGCTAAGGTTCTAACTAAAAAAAATCTTAATAACCATTATTTATATAATTATTTGATGATATACTATGTATTGTATCTACACATCCACTCTATAATTGAATATATGTAACACCCCAAGCTTCCACGATACACTTCTCTTTCAATAGTGCAATAGCTTGCACTGTACGCAAGTTCGAGATTCTAACACCCCACGACCAATCAAAGTAGCCGTTATGAATAGTAATACCCAACTTTTGAAATTATATAAATTTTATATTTCAAAATGGACTTCATTTTTGGGTTCGGAATATCAAAATTAGCCTATGTTGACTTTTTTGGTATTTTTCTGAGAACTTCCAATTTTCGATGAATAGTAAAAAAATACTTAAAAACAACTTATTTAATATAAAAAATTAATAGTGATAAATTATGAATTTGAGTGGTTTTAAAGTATATTTATAATATAGTTTTACCATTTTATCCATTTGTGGTCATTATAATTAATTCCACTTTGAAATTAGACATAACCAACTGTCTATCTTTTGATATATATTGTGTCTTAAAAACACTCTATTTGGACAGCGAGAATTTACTATATAATTTATTAATGAAACATATGTGTTTTGAATTTGGTAAAATGGACATAATTTTTGAATTTGGAATACTAAATATAGCATAGGGTGAATTTTTTTTTTATTTTTCTGATCATGTTCATTTTTAATGAATAGTGAAAAATGTTGTATTTTAATTCAAAACTGCCTTTCATCCAATTTATTTATATAGCTAGATTGTCATTTTAATTGGTTTTAAAGTATAATTGAATTATGTTTTTATCACTTAATACAATTTTGTTCATTTTAAGTAATTTCACATTTCAATTGGATGTAAAAACAAGTCAATCATTTGATAGATTTTACTTCTTAAAAACCCATCTTTGGTTTTGACAATGGGAATTATTTTTAAATTAATTACTGCAATTTCTGTGTTGAGAATTTGGTAAAATGGATTCCATATTTGGAATCATAAGGTCCAAACTATGTAATTAAGACTTTATTTTTGGACATTATGAATAGTAATGACGACAATTATCTTTAATTATCATGATTAATTAGTAATCTGGTAGTTAAGGGTAATGAAATAATATTATTATAATATAAAATGACCCCAAAATATGTCCTAATGATATTGGTTGTTTCATGGCCGACCATGGGATGCCTTGTCCCAGCTTAGGGACTTCATGTAATCACTTTTGTGTGATAGTGACATTTTATCATTTTATTTTTAAAGAAAGGAAAATATAACAAAAGTATATAACAACTATGTAAAACAATTTTCATATTGTCTAAATAAATGATCTCTTAGATTATAAAGATTCATTAGAAAGCTAAAAATATTTCATACATCATGGTATTTTTTTAATAATTTTTAGACATTAAATAAATAAATTTATTTATGACACCATGAGGATGCGGTGATTACCTCATTAATGAACGATTTACATAAAATGAAAAGATAAGGTAAAATATAAGAATTACACTTGTCTAAAGCCTATTTTATGGGTTTATTTAGAACCCTTATCACCTTATCCGCGAAATATACCATTGTGGGACCTTTAAAATCTGAACAACATTTCATAATAAAGTAACAATTCAATGTTTCCAAAAGAGCCCCTCCTCTCCTCTTATAAAAGGCCCCCAACTATACCACCTTATTCACACATTCAAAGAAATTTGGCTCAGTAAAACTCTGACTAAATACTCTCTAAACTTCCCTATCTTACTTCTTGGAGCCTCACTTTGGGCATAATTCTTCCCAAGGAAGCCTTTGGCTCAAATCAAAAATAGTTACCCGATTTTAAGGTGATGTCTTCTCTTCTGTTCTTTGGTTTTATTTTGCTTCTCCAACTCCTTAAACCCTTTTACCATTATTTTGTAAAAATAAAAGTATATTAAATATACTATGATGTTTTTATGAGATGTATTTTATTTACACTTACACACACCTCCGTCTAATGGTTAGAGAACATGCTGTTTCTGTGGGAGGCGAATTACTGCCTCACAAAACGATGATTGTTCAATCTTCTTTTAACACCTTTCAAGGTGGCCATTAAGATGTAACTATGTTTATATATGATATATATTAGGTTTATATTTTCCTTAGGCTTATGTATTTCTCATTTATGGCATACCTTTGTGGTTTCCATTATGGGTAAACACACTAATTTCATTTTAGGAAGTGCGGACTATCACCCCCTCAAAGTGATTTGAGTCGTTAATTCCATATGTGGGAAGTATAAAGGAAGGATCTAAACGATATTATATTATATTGGAATTATAATATACCTTTATATCATCATGATTTAATTCCATTAAATATGAAATATAAATGAAAGTATCGTTCATGTGTATGTGTGGATTACCGTCTCCATGAACGGTGCATTTCATTTCTTACCTCTAATGTTATGTAATATTATAAATGCACGTATATACTGGATATAAATGATATATATGATATCAATATCATTAATATAATTATAGATATAATGAATATTTTACCACAAGAACAACTTGTAATTATAATAAGTTTATTGTTGACTCAAGTACCAAAGATCGACAAAACCACCGTTATTAACATAAATGACTACATAATTTTCATAAAATGGTAATAAGTGATATAAAAGGAATAATGAACTTGAAAAAGGTTCTTAAGAAAAAATAAATTAACTATAGTTTATTATTCAGAAGATTAAAGAACAATCAAGTCAAGTCGGACACGAGGTAAGGGACTTCTTCTCAATCTTCATTCATTGATGCATATTTTATTTATACACAACTTTCTCTTATACGGTGTATAAACCCCATTGAATTTTAATTTAATTAAAAAGTAATATTTTATATGAAGCATTTTTACTAAAGTAAAAAAGGAATGTTTTGTCTTACATATTCGGCGACAACGACTTCTCCACCGCTGTGACCATTATTGATTTTTGGCTTCCTCTACAAGCCATAACTTTTCTTTAATGAAAAATAAATACCATATTTTACTTTTCTTTTATGTTGGTATTGAAAATGGTTTTGATAATGTTTTTATTATATCAATGTGGTGTATTGATATCTTGTTATTGAAATGTGCAAATTTTATGTTTCCTTTATGAATGTTTTATGTGATACGGTTATGTTATGGTTCCTGGGCATTGTTTATGTAATGTTTAAACTTTTTCATATGAGGAATGCATTGGACTTAATAAGTGATGAGTGGAGCCTTCTATAGATATTCGATGCATCGGTAGGTCTCATGAGACAAACTAGTGTCTTCGCACAAGGCCTTGGCAAAATATTATTTGTAGTCTTGTCACGAGGCCTTGGCTACGTGGTTATGATAGTATGGCATTATGCATTCCATCATTATGAAAGTGGTTATTGATATTGCATGTGATTATTCAACTAGTAGAATATCCATGTAAATAAGTTAATGGAATTATTTCATTTTATTTTTTCCATATTATACTGAAGTTCAAGTTTAAAAGGGTTTTGTTTTAGTTATACATTGACTTAAATGTTTATGTTAATTTATGAAAGTTTTCGCTATATTTTTTATCCTTACTAAGCATCTGAGATCACCCCTTTCTATGTTTTATTTTTCCAAGGATGTGAAGAAATATTTTATGACTGACCTGTTGGGATAGTCTAAACGGGATATGAGCGTGGACTCTGGAGACTATTTTATTTTAGTTTTTCACTTTATTATGTAATGTAATATTTATGAATGTATCTAGTGTTTCCAAGGCTTCTAAACTAATCGGTATTTCGATAATTGTTCTTTTGTGATCATGACAATGTCATGTAATAATGCACCGACTCTAGGTAACTAGGGTCAGGGTGTTACAATTGGTATCAAAGGTAGTTTAGTACTAACCTTGGAGGCTATATTTAGATAAAATCTGATTAGAGGACATAGCCCTAAGATAGACATTGAGGATTATTATAGAAGAACTTCCTAGAATTTTTTTATTGTAGAGATTTTGTGTGTTTTCCGAGAAATACATCCCCACATGTATACGAGAAGGTAGAGGCGGATCTGGCATAGATTTACCCATGGGTAAAACCCGAAAACATAGCTTTGAGCTAGACTCGAACGGGAACTGGTGCACGAAAACGGTCCTTGCTGCACTCTTGGTTACGACACTCCTGAGGGATATGCTTAAGATAATTCTCATTTTCTATACAATATATTATGAAGGGTTTATGAGTATATACTTATTCAAAGAAAACATTTTTTATGATTATTGATTATATCCATAAATAGTTCAATTTATGGTAAGTGTTTTAAAAGAATGGAATTATGTATTTTGATTCATAAACTGATCTAATTTATGACATTTTTTAGAAATGGTGCCTACTGGGTGGAATGGAAACCGTATCAATGCATGGACTCCAAGTAGGGAATTCCCTCCTACTCAAGATAATTATAGTGGAGCTGGTGATACAACTGGTGCTAATCAGCTTATCACCATACTGGGACAACTCACTCAGGTTATGAATAATAACCTTACTCGTATGGAGAACCCTGATTTGTAACATGGAGGATAAATGTTAGACCACTTCCTGAGGCAACAACCACCAAAATTTAATGGGGGTACAAATCCATTAGTAGCTGAGCAATGGATAAATTCCCTAGAAAAAATATTTCAGGCATTGGGAGTAGTGAAAGGGAAAAAGTTGTCATGGCGGTTTATCGCATCACTAGAGATGCTGATCAATGGTGGACATTGATACAAAACATGAAGGACGATGATGAAGTATGAAATATGGAATGAATGGAGATCAATGATATTTTCTTAGAAAAATACTTTCCTCGTGACCATCAAGAAGATATGGAAAGGCTATTTCTGAGTGTGAGGCAAAAGGATGATGAGAATATCACAAAGTATAAGGCTAACTTTACAAGGTTAGCGGGGAATTTAGTAGATTATATACGTAACACAATAAAGAAGATTGGATGTTTCTTTGATGGGTTAAAACTATTTCTCCGTCGAGCCTTTGTCTCACAATCTTTCTCATTGTACAAAGATATAGTCTCGTGTTTTATCAAGAGAGAAAAGGAATTTTCTAAATCTTATGACAATAAAGTAATGCAAGAGAAGAATAGAATGGTGGAACAAGAGACAGATAAAGGGAAAAAGGGGAAAAAGGATTTTCATTTATGTGATAATTGTGGGAAGAATCACCCTGGTAATTTCCTCAAAGGAATGAGAGTTTTTTATAAATGTGGAGAAAAAGGTCATCAGGCTCTTGATTGCAAGGGAAAGAAAGAGGCTATAAATGTTGAATGCTACAATTTTAGTGAAATGGGGAATTATGAAAACGAATGTCCTAAGCGCCAAGGAAAATTACCTCTAAAAAGGCCAAGGGATCAAGGCCAATATTATGCTGTTACTATAGGTGAAGTTGAAATTTTTTGTTTTCGTCTTTTTGGACTCAAGAACTATATTATGGTTATAAGAATAATGTGATATATATAAATATTGTACTTCATTACTTTTTGTTTTTATTATGGTTTTAATATGATGAAGGTAATCATATTTTTAGTATGTGACAATAATAGAAACATTACTTTGTTTGGGGAACTTGATGTTACAATTGATTTTGGAATTTAGTGACCTTTTTGAGAAAGTCTGGACAAAGGTATTTTGGATAACTATAAAGGTTGGAATGGATTAAGTTGAACTTTGGATAGTATTGATTAATGTTAAAACATTTTTGAAGATTATTTTTGGAATATTATAATACTATAGTTTTAGGAAAATGACAACCAGCAGGTCGGGGGATAACCCATCTCGTCGTGCAAAGCTGCAGGAATCGAACCCACAACAATATTGCGACAGACCTTTATTACCTACCACTAGCCTACAACAAGTCCCTGGGTATTACAAAATTGTTTTTCTAATCTAAATGGTATGTGTTAATATTTGGATCCCTGTACGATTTGGATAAATATAATATTTTTGAGTTATATTACCTTTTGGAGTGAAAGATTGGTTTGTGGTAAGAAATTATTAAAGAATGAATTTCTACATGAAAAATAAGTATATTTCCTTATGTTCTTAGTAAATCTCCTAAATAAATTCCTCAACTTTTTGTATGGTAACTTAAAACAAAAACGTTGTCGGTTAACTTTTCTTACTGGGGAATCAATGACTGTTTAACCAATCAAAAGTTTTTGATTTTCTTGTAGTTAACTTTCTCCTAATCCGGTTTTCTACAACTCTTCATCAGACCATGATGGTTTGTTTCTCCTCCATATCCATGTTTTCATATAATCCTAGTATGGGCTATCTCGGGTGACCTTTTTACTTCTCTTTGTTTCTTTTAAAGTTATATTTTTATTAACCCTATTTCCAAAATTGGTTTTCCACAAAGGTATTTTCTATTTTCAACCTTTTATTTTCAAAGAAAGTTTTCAAATTGTGAGGACGCAATTTATTGTAGTGGAGAATGTAACACCCCAAGCTTCCACGATACGCTTCTCTTTCAATAATGTAATAGCTTGCATTGTACGCAAGTTCGAGATTTTAACGCACCACGACCAATCAAAGTAGCCGTTATGAATAGTAATACCCATTTTTTGAAATTATATAAATTTTATATTTCAAAATGGACTTCATTTTTGGATTCGAAATATCGAAATTAGCCTATGTTGAATTTTTTGGTATTTTTCTCAGAACTTCCAATTTTCGATGAATATTAAAAAAGAATACTTAAAAACAACTTTTTAATCGAAATAATAAATATTTATAAATTATGAATTTGAGGGGTTTTAAATTATATTTATATTATATTTTTACCATTTTATCAAATGGTGGTCATTATAATTAATTTCACTTTCAAATTGGACATAAAAAATTGTCAATCTTTTGATAGATATTGTGTCTTAAAAACACGCTATTTGGACAACGAAAATTAACTGTATAATTTATTAATGAAACTTCTATGTCTTGAATTTTGTAAAATGGACATAATTTCTGAATTTGGAATATCAAATATAGCATAGGGTGAATATTTGGTATTTTTCTGATAATGTACATTTTTAATGAATAGTGAAAAGTGTTGTATTTTAATTCATAACTTCCTTTTATCCAATTTATTTATATAGTAAGATTGTCATTTTAATTGGTTTTAAAGTATAATTGAAATATGTTTTTATCACTTAATACAATTTTTTTTCATTGGAAGTAATTTCACTTTTCAATTGGATGTAAAAACAAGTCAATCTTTTGATAGATTTTACTTTTTAAAAACCCGCCTTTGGTTTTGAAAACGGGAATTATTTTTAAATTAATTACTGAAATTTATGAGTTTAGAATTTGGTAAAATGGATTAAATATTTTTAATCAGAAGGTCCAAATTATTTAATTAATACTCTTTTGTTTTTGGACATTATGAATAGTAACGACGACAATTATCTTTATTTATCATGATTAATTAGTAATCGGGTAGTTAAGGGTAATGAAATAATATAATAATAATATAAAATGACCCCAAAATCTGTCCTAATGATATTGGTTGTGTCATGTCCAACCATGGGATTCCTTGTGCCAACTTAGGGACCCAATGGAATCACTTTTGTGTGATAGTGACATTTTATCATTTTATTTTTAAAGAACGGAAAATATAACAAAAGTATGTAACACCTAAGTAAATTTTTTTTTAATTTTTTATAAATAAATGATCTATTATACTATAAATATTAATTGGAAAGATAAAAATATATCCTACATCATGGATTTTTTTCTATAATTTTTAGACATTAAATAAATAAATTTATTTATGACACCATGATGATGCAGTGATTACCTCATTAATGAATGATTTAAATAAAATGAAAAGATAAGGTAAAATATAAGACTTAAACTTTCCTAAATCCTATTGTATTGGTGTATTTAGAACCATTATCACCTTATCCTCGAAAAATATCATTTTGGGACTTTTCAAATCCGAAAATAATTTCATAATAAAGTAACATTTCAATCTTTCCAAAAGAGCCCCTCCTCTCCTCTTATAAAAGGCCCCCACCTCTGCCACCTTATTCACACCTTAAATCCATTTGGATCGGCCAAACTCTGCCCATTTACTCTCTGAAATTCCCTTTCTTACTCCTAGAAGCCTCACTTTTGGCAGAAGTCTTCCCAATGAAGCCTTTGGCTCAAATCAAAAAGAGTTAGCCAATTTTAAGGTAATGCCTTCTCTTATGTTCTTTTGTTTTATTTTGCTTCTACAACTCCTTAAACCCTTTTTATTCCATTATTTTGTAACAAAACCAGTATATTAAATATAATAGGATGTTTTTATTAGAAATATTTGATTTACACTTACACACACCTCCGTCTAATGGGTTAAGAACATACTGTTTCTGTGGGTGGGGAATTACTGCCTCACGAAATGATGATTGTTCAATCTTCTTTTAACACTTTTAATTGTGGCCATTAAGATGTCACTATATTTATATATGATATATATTATGTTTATTGTTTCCTTATGCTTCAGAATTTTTCATTTATGGAATACCTTTATGGTTTCCATTATGGGTAAACACGATAATTTCATTTTAGGAAGTGCGGACTACCGCCCCCTCAAAGTGATTTGAATAATTATTTCCATATGTGGGACGTATAAAGGAAGGAGTTAAATGATATTATATTATATTGGAATTATAATTTACCTTTATATCATCATGATTTCATTCCATTAAATATGAAATGGAAATGAAAGTAGCGTTCATGCGTACGTACGGCTTACCGTCTCCATGAACGGTGCATTACATTTCTTACCTCTAAATGTTATGTAATATTATAAATGCATGTATATAATGGATATATTTGATATATATTCTACCAATATCATTAATATAATTCTATAGATAATGGATATTTTACCAGATGAACAACTTGTAATTATAAGAAGTTTATTGTTGACTCAAGTACCAAAGATCGAAAAAACGACTGTTATTAACTTAGACGACTACATAATATTCATAACATGGTAATAAGTTATATAAAAGGAATAATGAACTTGAAAAAGGTTCTTAATAAAATATAAATTAACTATACTTTATTATTTAGGATATTAAAGAACGATCGAGTCATGTCGGACATGAGGTAAAGGACATCATCTCAATATCCTTTCATTGAGGCATATTTTATTTTATACAAAACATTCTCTTATATGGTGTATAAACCCATTTGACTATTACTTTTATTCAAAAGGAATATTTTTATAGGAAGCATTTTTACTAAATGACAAAAGTAAGGTTTTTTCTTACGTATGTGGCAACAATGACTTCTCCACCGCCGTGACCATTATTGAGTTTCGCCTTCCTCTATAAGCCATAATGTTTTTTAAATGAAAAATAAATACCATGTTTTACTTTTATTTTATTTTGGTATTGAAAATGGTTTTGATAATTTTTTTATTATATCAATGTGTTATATTGATATATTTTGATTGAAATGTAGAAATGTTATGTTTCCATTATGCATGTTTTATGTGACACAATTATGTTATGGTTATTGAGAATTGTTTATGTTATGTTTAAACCTTTTCATATGAGGAATGAATTGGACTTAATAAGTGAAAGGTAGAGCCCAATATAGCTCCTCGATGCATTGGTAGGTCTCATGAGACAAACTAGTGTCTTGGCACGAGGCCTTGACAAAATATTATTTGTAGTCTTAGCACGAGGCCTTGGCTATGTGGTTATGATAGTTTGGCATTATGCATTTCATCATTAGGAAAGTAGTTATTGATATTGCATTTGATTATTCGACTAGTAGAATATCCTTTTGAATAAGTAAATGGAATTATTTCATTTTATTTTTCCCATATTACACTGAATTTCATTTTTAAAAGGCTTTTGTTTTAGTTATACATTTCCTTAAATGTTTATGTTTATTTATGAAAGTTTCTGCTATATTGTTATCCTTACTGAGCATCTGAGCTCACCCCTTTCTATGTTTTATTTTTCCAAGGATGTGAAGAAATATTTTTATGACTGACCTGTAGGGATAGTCTGAAGGGGATATGAGCGTGGACTATGGAGACTATGTTATTTTAGTTTTTCACTTTATGATGAAATGTAATATTTATGAATGAATCTAGTGTTTCCAAGGCTACTAAACTAATCGGTATTTTGAGACTTGATCTTTTGTGATCAGACCAATTTTACATAATAATGCACCGACTCTGGATAATAGGGGTCGGGGCATTACAATATAGTCACACAAGAAATTAACTGGTGAGTTACCACATGTCATCTCCATAAGGATGGAAAATTAAATCATGAATTTAAATCATCTTGTGTGTGTATTAGAGTGAAAACTATTGAGGTTTTTGTGATGAAGAATATAAAAAATATCAAATTCAAAAACAAAATGTATAATCTAACAAGAATGTTATATGTGCAATTGAGAAATAATTTAAATATTTCATAAATAAAATTTGAAAACAACTGGGTGTTTATATTTATTTTCTTAGTTCGTATTTCATGTTTAAGAATTATTTGGTTCTTTATTTTCCAACCCATTCTTCCCTTCCAAGAACTATCTCAAGTCACTCATCAGTTCATTGGTGAAATTATAGGTCTTTATAATATTGTGTATAATAACCCCACTATTATCATTAATCTCTTTATTTATGTGATTATTGAGTCAATTAACCCCATATAAAACTCTAATGATTTAGTGACCCAAGTACCTTGTTTAAGTGAAAATTATTTGATTTAAACTCTAATTCTTTAACCTTATCATCTATCCTCATCTATTAGTTGGTCAGTAGACGAATGAATTAAACAATTTATGAATAATATTTGATAAAATGGAATCGTTCAATATTTAGCAACAAAAACTAAACCTATCCCAAAAACATGAAAAGTGGTTTGACATGAATTCTCATTAAAAATTAATTAAACATGGGTAACTATGAAATGATTTTTTGATGATCATTGTGGTAACTTATTATTATTGATGAGCCTCTAGCTCCTATGTCTCCTTTTTCACTTGAATCTGAATGTGGATCTCTGATGTTCGACCCCCCACTTTTATTCATGATATCTTTACTATGAACTTATCCCCACTGACAATTATCATTACATATGGACATTAAGAATCTATATTGTTCCACAAGGTTGTAATTTCAAATATCTTTGTTGAAACTCTACTACCCTTTATTTTGTTTGTTTCCTCCACTAAATCATGGATCATGTATTATATTTCCATTTGATAACTAATTATCCATATTAGTTATAAATGTTTTAGTAAAGATTATTTTGGTTCCCAAAACCCATTAATGCTCTCTATATGACATCTCCATTGACCAACAACACCCAATGCTTAATCTCTTATCTTTCCTTATTATGTATTTTGACCTTTTTTCTTATGATTTATGGTTATAAGAGAAAATTAGATGTACTCTTTAAATGTAACGTATAATATTATTGAAAATTTGAATTTAGACACTCAAAGAAATAATTGATGTCAACAACGCCAACGTTTAGGCCAAAATTTATGTTGTATGACAAATTTTATCTTGAGTTTGTATTTGTTGAGAAATGTTGAAATTATGGAATATATTTTTTTATTCTCTGAAATTGAATTGGTTTTTTAATGCATCTATAAGAAGGGACACATATGATGTTGTTGTAGATACAAACTTATATTGAAACTCATGTCATATTGGTTTGGTAAAGTCACCTCAACTACCCGAATTTTCAGATTCCCAAAAGTATATTATCAAAACATATGGGTAATTATATTTAGTTTGTATATGGTGTTTCCCCCTTGATATGATACATGTAAAACATAATATATTTCTTATTATTTTATATGACAACATAAATGACTATTTTCAGAATAAATCATGAGAATTGAACATCCATGTGTTTGATCAACTCGATAGACCTAGTGAGAAATTGTTTTCTAGATGATATGTTTTCCTGGTATCTCTATCTTATGCAGAGAAAAAGCTCTAAAATGACATTAGAACAATATTTTATCTAAAAACAACCACCTCCGAGTATTGTGAAATAGAAATAATATGTGAAGTAACCAAATCACTACAAATAAATCCATAATCTCACTTCACAAAAATGCACCAAAACAGAGAGAAAAACAAGATTAACATGGTTTAGAAAATGTCCTACATTCATGTGAGATCATTACAAACATATGTCATTATGAGAGATAAGAACGAGTTTAAAATAGTAATCCACATCCTATACACTATTAGGTCTCATATATTAAACTTACAAAACCCCACAATTTATACACTAGGTTCTTTTCACATATCTAGAGAGATGGGACTCTGCCACTCATTATAAAGGTCTATATCATGTCAATAATTTTTTCTAACCATTGTGTTTCATGGTCAAATATCCTTGGAATTGATCAACCACCAATATATTTTTTATCATATGTTGAACCCACCAATATCCAATCATCAGGAAACAATACATTCAGGGAGTTACCACTCCCAATAAAAATCAATTGTGAGAGTTATGTATGTTGATCAATGTTCGATCATTGAATCCTTAAAATATAAATTACTTAGTCTAATGATTATTTATCCACCCAATTCATTTTTATGCACACTATATGATTGATGTTAATTCTAGTGAAAAATATTCTTTCTAAATTCTATGAAAAATCACACGAGGAAACATTTTTCCGATCCATCTGATGATCTCCATCTAATTACATCTTTCCCAAAAACTCCATCAAATGAAACAAAAGAAACTTCATAAAACCCAATAGTCCCCCATATATAAATTTTGTTCAAATTTTTTCCTTATTAATTTTTCATTCACTTGAGATATTCCAATATACGAAGAATACAGTTCCACCCAATCTATATGATAAGCTAAATCATATAAGTCAAAATGATTCCTCAAAATTTCATTGACTAACACTTTTATAAAAAAAACCATAAGTTGTTTATTACCAACCACCATATGATGTTCCAAAACATTATCCTCCAATAAAATTTATATGAAGTGATATTTTAGATAATTGTGTTTCATTCTTGCACAAAACATTGGGTTGTGAGGGTGATGAATGTCAATATGAATATTACAAAATAACATTCCTCCTTCGGATCCATTTACGAGTTCCTCCAAAAAATGCATCAACCATATCAACTCATTCCTCCCAGTAGTAATAAAAATATATTATGTATATGTTTTAGATAATGTAACCCTTTGTTTTAACCAATACATTCAACTTATAGTCATTCCACCTAATGTAAATACTAAACTCAATGTAGTTTCCATGAGTCCATGTCTCTTATAAAATATTCATCTACAATATTTTTTAATTGATCATCATCATTGAATCATAAATTCACATCCACTGAACCTTTCAAGTGTTATAAGATATATTTCACAGATTCCCAAGGATTATTTATAGCATTTTACAAGAAATAACTCACAAATCTAACTTTAAAAGAAATATCTAATAAACTAAAAACCATTTCATACATCCAAATTCCAAAAATATAATCATATGGACCCATATCCATGTCATGATCTTCTCCATCCATTGATGGTTACTTATTTTTACTGTGTTTAATGTGTTTGGTAAGGGGAGTTGAGACAGGTCTACAAATAGTCATTATGAATCTCTTTATGAATTTCCTAATGTATTACTTATAGGATAAACCAAAAAAATTGACTTTATTATTCCATTAAATTCTCATAACATAGATCTTAGTAAGTTTTCAAATTTTTTTCATCTTGAATCTAATTGGAATTTTCCTGTTATGTTCCATAATCTATTGGAACACTGTAGTAGCAATCACCATTTCATACACATACAAAACGTTATGAGATATGTTCAATCTTCTCATTAATTTTAGTAACGATAATGATCAGACTCATGTCAACTGAATGATTATTCAGACATGAATGTGTCTAATGTAACAACTAGAGATTTTAAAAGGACATTATTTATTGATGGCATATATCACACATAATAACGAGTTTTATGCATACCATGATGTACTATTAAGACATTATTATGTAATGTAACCATTATAAACAAGCTGTTATGTTTTCATGATTAACATTTTTTAATAAAATTATGAAAATATGTATAAAGGATTTATATAATGTTTTAATAAATGAGAACATAATTATCAATAAAATAATTTTATGTTTTAGAATACATTTTCTTTAAAATTGGTTTTATTTTCCATTACATGTTTGAGAATTATAATTAATTTATACCACCTTTAGAAAATAAATTTTATTTAAATATTAGAATTTTCAAATCATCATATCAAAATTAAGTTTGGGGTAAATTTTAGGATTTTTTTTAAAAAGATGATTTTTCAGTGAATAGTGAAAATACAAATTTATCAAGTACTATTATTTCTTTTCAGTTAATAATGTAATTTAAAAGTCCCATTATTATTTGAACATTAATTCAAAGTAACATATGTATTATTTAGTAATATTTTATTTAATTAATAACATATTAATCATTGTTATACCGGATTTTGGTAAGAGCTTATTTTCATGATTAAAAAAGAAATTCTTTAAAAACTTATTTTATATGCATAATGTTCCTCCATTTTAATTAATTAAAATATTTTTTAATTATGAATAGTTTAAATGTATTTTTACATTATATTTTTTTACAACATTAATTTATATACATATCATGATGATTACTAGTCATGTAGTTAATATATGATAATCTTATTCTTGATAAATGCATTTCTTTACAACCTGATTTTCAAAACAATTTGTAGGGTTATCTTTAAATTTATTTTTTACACTTCTATGGATGGAATGTATAATCTTAACACCAATAACATAGTTCCATAAGCCACTTTATTACGTTTTAAATATGTAAAGCTTATGATATCCTAATGGAACAAATATTTTGGTAGCCTTGGTAAACTAGTACATATTATAAATTCACATTAAATTTTAAAACAGAAAATACTCAAATATTATTTTCTGATAATTCAATTATTACCCTTAGTTTGTCCCTACATATCAATCAAAAATACATCCTTGTGTCTTAGAGAAAATAAATCATAATATAGGGGTGATCTTAGATTCTCAGTAAGGGTAAGCGTATAATGTATGGTATGAATGAATAAGTCATAATGTGTACACAAAGGTAAATAATTGAAACATGTTTCATTTAATCAATAATTTTAGTATAATTTAGCATGAATAAATTATTGTCAAATAATTCCATATAAATGATCACATGATCTCGAAACCTAACCATGGATATTCTAACTAATAGAATAATCAAAAATATTATGAATAAATAAATTCATAACGATGGAATGCATAATGAGGGACATCTAAAACATACCATTGAGGCTTTGTTCCAAGACACAAAATAACATACACGTCTCCTTCCAATACATATATATAAATTGGCACTTCCATAGAGAAAACCTAATCTAGTTTGTCCCATGAGTACTACTAATGTATCAATGGGTTATGGTAGTCCCCGCCCATCACTTTGTACATCCAAAGTATTAATCATATGAGATTGTGGAATCATAATGCATATAAACAATTTTATTTAAAATAGAATTTGAAATTTAAATTATTACCATAATTAATATAAATATTTTTAAACTATCCTGAGTAAAATAAATGGTATCAATATAGTACATACCTAATCAATTTTAGCCCAAATAATCTGGGGAAATAAAAAGAAAGGATTCATTAGAGTATATCACCATTAAAGAATAAGTAACATCAATGTATGACTTCTGAGACGGAAAATGATTTTTATATATCACACGAAACATATCTTGGGGAAAATAACATTTATTTTAAAGTCACCATATTCATTTTACAACTATATAATACATAAATGATTTTGAAAACCATTTTCCTTGAAAATCACTTTTAAAATTTATAAAATTCTATAATATTATAAAAACAATTTCATTAAAAAATACTAAAAATTTAAAATTAATATTTAAAGAAATAACAGTGGGTAGTTTTGTACATTCCATATCTGTTAAAAACAACATTAAATTTTCACTATAAATATTTTTGTAAAGAGCCTCATTTTGAAAATCACAACAATATTCCATCCAAACTACTTTTCAAAAAAATTCAAAAATAGGTAAAAATATCCAAAAAAATCATTTAGATAATGCTAAAAATGAATTGAAAATATTTTTTAGAAAACATTGTTTTAGAAGTAAAGAATTTTTGACCAAAGAAGTAAATAAAGTTATATTAAGAAGATATTTTATTAATAGTTTTAAGTAAATAAGAGAGGAAAAGTGGTTGTTACTTGAAAATTTTCATGAATAACTAGTTTAGAATAAAATATATTTCTTTGAAGACATAAATATCATAAAATTCTACCAAGGGAGACTTAAACAAAAAAACGTGAATAATAATGATGTTTTAAAATAAACCATTTCCATAATGGTAAATTTGAATTATATGACCCATGAATGAAATAAAATTAAGTAAATATTTTAAATACAAAGAATATAAATTAATTCTTGATATAACATACACAAATAGAATTATATATGATACATAATAAAACTAAGTGGTGAAAATGTTGTTAGTCTGATAGAATTAAATGTGAGATGAGAAACCCATACCTTGAGTCTGATTTTTCAAATAAATTATTTATATTAATGAAAAATAAACTTATGATAATTATTAAGTTTACTAAAAACATATTCAAGTTTATTTTTCCCATTATTTTTCTAATTCAAAATTTATATATGGTTTCATAATCAATTCAGTTAATGTTAGATGTTTCCATGATATTAGGATTATTTTAAAAACTGACTTTTCTAGGTTGACTATGATCAAAGAGGTCATTATTTAAACATATATATATTAATAATAATTAAATAATCACTATATTTATATAGAAATTACAATTACAAAACCAAACATGAATTACGGTACTGAAAAATGAACTATATTACAATCATGTAGACGGTAGGTTATATGTAAGCATGAGTAAGGTTTCCATTTTTTAATGTCCATTATGTAATGAAGTTAAGTAATATTTTAACATTATATAATGATAATCATATAAAATATACCATATTAATTATTTAAATATATTTTTTATATATTCTATGAGTTGTGGTGTTGAAAAGATATTCACATCATTTCATGAAGGTGGTATTCCATACCTGCACGAATGATGTTATCATCTTCCTTTGAGTCTAAAGGTAAAAAATGATATCTTATCCTTTTAGAATGATAACTTTTACATGAATACCATAATTATGTCATGTGTTTCATATATAATCATTAAAATTTACCATTTCATCTTCTATGTAATGTATTAATGAAAAATTAATCAGGTCGCTTTACGAGGTTGTAGTCCACCATACACACGAGCGACGTTATCATATACCGTATAGAATAGAAATAAAAAAACATATATTTGATATAATGACTCCATATTTATAATATTTTTATAAATATAATATATATGTATATATAATTTAGATCTATCATCATACATAGGTGGTAATGTAAAAATTAATGACATCGATTTGTAACGTGGTAGTTCATCGGACACACAAATAATGATTTTATAACCCATTTTTTTGAAAGTGAGGATTATTATATGTCATTCACTTAACATAAAAAATGATAGTATATTTAATATATTAATGTTTATTATATAATCATGGTTTAATAATAATTGAATGAGGTGGGTGAAGAAAAAAAATTAAAAATGCTTGTGGAAGAATGTTATCTCTTTTTCCGGTATCCTTCTTTAGATTGAACCAAAAGCCTTACTAGATAGGATTTGTGACCAAAATAAAGCTTCTATGATGATATGAAGGATTTTTATAACTGATTTGGGAATTTATTCTCCTTACAAATTGGTTTTATAGTGTAAGGAAGAGAGTAGATGGATGACCTTTTTTAGGTGAGGTGAGGGACACACTTGGAATGTTTTGAAAGAAAAAGGTGAAAAAAATTATTTAAATGAAAAATGCCTAAAAATGGGTCCTTATCGTACTGTAAAGATATATGTATAAAATATTTCAAGAAAATAGGTGTTTTATATGGTTTTAGATCATTTTAACTCATACTATATTAGTTTAACCTAGGGTAAATCCATATTTATCTTAAACACGGTAAAAGAAATTTACATTATTCACTATTCATTTTTATAACAAACTATATTAAACTTATTATATAATATAAATTAGGATTATTCCAAATATTTAATCCATTTTGTATATTAAATTCCCAAAAGTGGCTAAATTTAATTTAAAATTAATCCCATAGACATGACAAGATAGTGGTGTTTTAAAGAGTGAATTTTTATAAGTTTAAAAGTTTTTTATAATAAAATTCAATATGAAAATGATTCCAATTACATAAATTAGATTTATAGATATATATTTGAACTAATTTTACTTTTAAACCAATTAAATATATAATTTATCTTTTTAGATAATATAAATGAAAATTCATATTTTAATTAAATTTCTGTATTCTTCACTATTCATTGAAAAATGAACTTTTCTGAAAAAATCCCCAAAACATCACCCTAATATATTTTGATATTTTTATTTAAAAAAATTAGTTTATTTTATAAAAATAAATTTTTTTAATTTTTGAAAAATAATTCTTATATTTTTCATGAAATGTTCCATAGAAACATATTTTTGAAAAAAAACATAGTTTTTCATAATGAAATTCTTTTTCTTTTAAATGATTATTATATTTTTCTAATCAAAAATTTTCATAATTTAGTTATTACTATTGGTAAATTCAAATTTAAAATCTACATTACAATGGAATAATATATTATGACTTATTTAGACTCATGGTTGCGTGTTTCGTAAGCTATCAAATAAATTTAATTTAATGAAATTCATTTCATGTTATGTCTATAATCATTATTTCATGACACATATTCTATAAAATAAATTTTTCTTCATTTAGAATTTTGGTGTGTCACATTCTCCCCACCATAAAAAAATCATCAACAAAATGTAATCTTGATATTAATAATCAAGGCGTCAACATTTGAAAATACATTTATTGAAATCCTACATCATGATAAGGCTTATTAAAATAACTTCTTGATAAGAGAGAAATGGAGGTATGAATTTCATATGAATAAACATTTAACTATGTTTCTAAGCAGGATAAATTTTTTGGAATAAATGAATAAAAAATTATAGAGAGTGAAAAAGATAATTGATCACAAAAAGGAGAATGATCAACGCATAGGTAAGGAACTCAAAACCATAAATATGTGATGATTTAAAGGATCATATGGTTCATCATATTTGAATGTAATTGGATAATTTTTTAGAACATTTCTCTAAATTTGATGATTTTTTAATGTCTAGAATATAAGAGAATGTAATTATTTTATATTTCTCTATTTCATAATCAAAATATCATCATTTCATTATGATTTGATAAATTTTTAATTTATCGCTTACTCAAAGAAATTATTATCCAAAAATGGTTTTATTATGTATGAATCACTAAAAATGACTTTTAACAAATCGTAAGATCCATAAAAGAGTGAAAATCCTTTTCTTCTTCCTGTAAATATTTTCGAAATCTAATATAGTTTACACAAGTTGTCCAGTATAATTCTATAATCTGTAAGACTCAACAACAACACCACCAGTACTTTATTTAAATTTATTTTTCAGATAATTTAACTAAAAATATTGACTTGTTTACCAGGGCGTCATCTATGCTAGTAGTAGGTACAAAGACCTTTTCATCCATCAGTCATGGGTTAAAACCCCACATCCTTAATTGATGTGATGAATTGTCTCCCGATATTATTGTTTTCCATTTTCTAAAACTATAATAATATAATTCCTATAATGTTACCAAATTTTAATATCCCATATTTACCTAAAAATTAAATATTAGACCAACTTTTTAGGTTTCCAATCACTTTATAAAAAACTCTTTACCATTATTATTCAACATCTATGACATATAAAGTGTTTTAAACCCATAAAAATTTGATTTCAAAGATGTTAAACATGAATTTAAAACAATTTTATTGGTACCATTCAGCAAAAGCATTCAAATCCATTAATAAATGGTACGGTGGTGGAATCCATATATTTTTCATGATTCATATAATAATAATTTTCTTAGTAAAATAATTTTTCTATATATTTCATAGATCCAAATACACATGAACAATAATTATTCCACTTTATAAATGGTATTATTAGAAACTTGACATTGATTCATTACCTTCCTTTGTGGTATATTCCTTTGATGGGTGGGAAATTCATTTACATAGTGTCCCATATATATATAATTGAAGAATTAAATGTTTGAAGTTTTTTATTTCCTTTGAAATCATGTTCATGGTGTCCTTTCTATAGAAACTTATAGAAAACTCCCATTACCTTTAACCAATGACTAGGGTGTTTGTTTCCACATTTTTTACACGTGGGAAAATTATTTTATACTTTCTTCCCTTTATACAGCCTTTTATCTTCTATCGTGTTATTATATTTGTTCCATTTCACGCCATAATACATATAGAATTGTTTATCTATCTTGTTATAAAATTATTTTGTGTCCTCATATGTTGATATTTTTTTGAGAATATTTCCCTTATAGGTATTTTTTTAATATCCTCAAAGATATGATCAATATTTCTCATTGGATTATGTACATAGTCTAATGTATTCCTTGATAACCTTATAAAGATTTCTTCATACATAAAAATATTTTCCACTTTTTTCTGTCTTAGTAGAATATCCCATATTTTACTAAGTGTGTCCCTCATTGAGTTTTTCATTAATCCTCTATTGTTTGGGTTTTTTTTTGTATTTGGACCTAGTTAGTCAAATGTTGTTTTGATATTGATAGATTTTACTAGAAAATTGACCTCTAGTCTCGGTATGTACAATTGTGTGAATTAATGAAGTCTGGGAAAATGTTTTAAAAAAGTATTTATGAGGGTTTTCTATGGTTTGGAAGGATTTGGAGGGTTTTTGGACCCATTATGCATGAATCGGGCTAAATGTTATCTATATGAAATTTATATGCTGTGTTAAGTTATTACATGTTGTGTAGATTACACCATACACATTTAATGAACTCACACATGATGTGATGTGATTACACATCATTGGCCCAATTCACATCATGTAATGATCTATTGAGATAAATATTAACCCGTAGAAATGCATTTTTCAGAATAACATGAAAATAGAGAGACATATAAGGATTAAACCCATGAAATTACAATAAGTAGTGGTTTTATACCTTCCATGCCTATGGGTTTTCATTATACCACATGTAACCTTCCTCCTCTCAAACATAGGATATTTCTAGAAATTGTTGGTAGCCTTTCATATACCATGGATGACTCTTCAAGAAATCAATCCTTGGCAAGTTACATTTCTTAGGGTTTTCCCTCTAATTCATTGTTCTCTATTCTATAGTGAGATATTTAGAAAAAATTATTGAAATTAAAAATATATGATTTTTAACATTTTTTTCTTCCAGGATATCCCTATCCTTTATTTTCATTAGTGCTACACATTTCTGGTGATGATAAACCACTAGATAATGTTAGGGGTATAAAACTAACCCAATAGATAATTTAACTTTAAAATATTTACAATATTGTGATTGAACTAACATAATATGGTTATTTTTCAATTTAATGTTGAATAATAATACAACATGGATCAGATTAATCCTTCAATCACCTTTTTTCTAATTGACTGTGACATGTATTATGGATACACATTGAGTGAGTTAACCCTTTAATAATAATGAATTAGAAAATGTATTTATGTATGCTTATAATGACTTGAAATATCATGTTATTTCTAGATACAGAATCACTATGGTAATGACCTGGTTTGTTGAAATGAATCACATAATAATAGTTTAAAACCAATTAGATGAATGAATGAGAAATTTTATGTGAAATTGTAATTTAGAGAATTAACTATTGACTCTTTTGGTATGATATTTTGAATCCCTGCTGTTATGAATTGTGTTATTTTTTATAATGAAATTATTATATAGTACGCTTGGCCCAGAATGATGAAATTAATAAATATATGGCTTGTCTTAGAATTCAGAAATTGATATATAGAATTACTGTCCTAGAATTCTAAAATTCATATATAGTGGGCCTTTACAAATCACATTTTTAAATTCTTATATAACAAGCTTGGACTAGTTGCATGTTTATTCCATGTATATGAGGTTATTTTTGGAATGGTTGTGCTACTTACTAAAATACATTCTTACATATGGATAATATAGGTTACGTTATGTTAGGGACATATGGGTATGTTGTCATGGTAGTGTTATATTCTATGAGATATTATAGTGTGGTTCCAAATCAGATTGATTATAGTTTTATATTATTTGTGTAATTAATACACCAATTTATCTCTTTATTTCATGCACTAATAATCAATTATGTTTTTTTATAAATGGTTGTATTGAAATACTGATTTTTACTCATACCCGATTTAGGCCATCATTTGGCACCTAAGATGATTATGAAGAAGATGGTTTGGACAGTAGAAAGTGAAATAGATTTTGTTTTTTTTGCTTACGATATGGTATGGTGTTTCACAAACTGTAACAAGATAGAGTTCGAGATCTGGGTATTTTAAGTTAATTTTTTTTCAACTTGTCCTTTTATTATTTTGAGTTCCATCATTTCATTTAGTCACATTCGATCACAACATTACATGGTTTATTTTTATTTTGATTATTAACTCTTATTTCATTTCCCAGTTGTTTTTCGTGTTGTTTCCACTATGATTACATTAGTCTGATATTTGTTATTATTGTTTATTTATGGTGCATTGTAACGATGTATCAAGGTGGAATAGTATCCCCAATGTATTCATTCCTCCACAGCTGCTGTTTAAAAGCATGAGGAATATGTGGAGGTGCTCTTGAGGTCTAGTAATAGACTTGATTGATACATGTGGGAGAGTGAACGATTGGTGGATGTTACACATAGACACATGAACTGTATTTCCATATCATCGTATAGCTTAGGAGGAAAATATATTCTATGAAAATTTAACATAAAATCCTTTCATTTTACATTTGATATTCCTCCATCATCCTATGCGTTTTGAATTAATGACTACCATTGATTTTCATCTCCTGAGAGATGATAAGCTTCTATGGAAACATTATTGTTTTCACTACTTCCTAGAGTGATAAATATATTCTCCAAGGAACTTATCTATTTCTCAGCTAAAAATGGATTTTTAGTCCCATTGAATGATGGAGATTTTTTATATATTAAGTATTATAACAGCATTACACTACATGATGGATTAGTGGGATTATCTATACGAGAATGGTTATTACTCATAACCTAAGCTACATGCCTCAATATGGATATAATATGATCAGTTTCAGCTAAATCCCGAGCACATTCTTCATTATCTTTCCCAGGGGTAATCTATACATGGGGTACTTCCATTGATAGAGTTTTCATTTATTATTTTAGTTTACACTCAAAAACAATGTTATTCACTAGAATAGATCATATCATTATGAAAAATAATGCTTAACCCAAATGTGGTGAAAAAATTTACATAAGATGAAATATTTATGCATTGATAATTTTTTAATCATAACCATGGTTTCATTGGGAATGTTTTCAGATCCTAAAATTATCTTTAAATATTTTATAATGGATTGTAATGAAGATGTGAATGAACCCTAGTATGTCTCCAGAGAGTGTCAAATCAGGTTTATAGTAAGTCCCATTGTCGTGCACCATGTGATGATTGGGTCAATCCCAAGGCACCTTTTCGAAGTTATTACCCCTAGGTTCATATTTACCAAAACCATGTTCACTTATAGTATCTAGAAAAATATAGATTTCAAGGAAAACACATGCAATTTATTAAAAAACATTAGTATTCCCTTTTTGACTTATATTCAGAGTCTATCATAGAGTTATGTTCTATAATATATATTTTAAGAAATTATACCTCCCAATGGTTCAACTAAACGAGAACTTATACCAATTTTCTCAAATTGACCCCACTGGCTTGGAGTTGGTGTATGATTTATTACATTAGTACAAGATATAAGGTTTCACATCTCAATGGACATAATAGTTTGGTTGTAACATCCCATACCAGGAAGACACTAAACCAGTGCTCCAAGCCTGGTCGTCACATGACCTCAAGAACGCCTCCCCGTATGCCAGAGGTTTCTAACTTGCAGTGAGGGTCTAATGAGTCATATGGGGAGACTATACCCTCTTTACCAGAGAAAGACACATGAAAACACAATATGAATAGAATAAACCTTATGAACAACCAATAAACATCCATAACCAAATGTTTCCCCACTAGGGTACAACCAAAAATAAATTACAACAATGTTATTTTGTACTAGTGGTGCATGGTGAATGAAACCCAAAATAAAACAATCAGCCAAAACTCAAAATGGGCCCAGAATATATGTCAGTGTCCATCTATATTTACATCCTGAACCAAACTCAACACCTTAGTATAGGGACTTCACCCTTGTCCTGACCTACAACCATGAAATCTGCTCGGGTACCCAATGGCGGCCCTATTAGGGTGTGCGTACAATACTCAGTAGGACACCACTAATTGTGTCTACAAAATATCCAGTCTAATAGATAGAGCATGAAAGTACAAAATAAATGGTAAGTACACAAGGTGAAATTTAAGTTCTATTAGTTAAAAAGGTTCATTTAATTCATGTATATTATCTACCCCAATTCCATTTCATATACCATCTTCATTACACAACCATTTTGGTCACATGTTATGTGGGTTAGGCATGATTATCATCTACACATGGGTATATGGAAATCCATATTAATTAATAAGGGAAACAAATAATGTCCCTATCTCAATAGGGATCCACATATCACATCAAAACATTATCCTCACCTCCAGTCCCCAGTATAGGTGGAATGAAACTGCTTGGGGAATAGAGTCTTCATCCCCTTACCTAACCCCTGCATTTTGGGGTGGAGTTTAGAGCCTTTGACTATCTCTAATTGTTGGTGTAGAACCTCAAGTCAGTACCACATCGACCATGCCATGTGAACATGCTTATTTATCATGTCACCATAACCATACCATAACACAAATGAGAATATTCAATGCCATTATAATTCACAGTACTAGAAAATAACATGGGAATAAATATCCTCCCATAACCCATTAACACATTTATCAATACCAATTCATATCCATCTAAACAAATTCCCATTCTTGTGGCTTATCCTCTTAGTTGTTATCAACAACCCCTATGAATTATCCAAATTCATCACTGGTCATCCATTAACCCATTTATCCCATTCATCATTTCATGAGCATCCACCCACTTATGAATTTCAAATTCATTTCTCATAACTCACAAGCCATCCACTTATGACATCCAACCATTATATGTGCCAAAATTCCCATGTATTAACCCCTTCAACACATTCATCCCTTTCCTTGTAACATATCATTTACTTATTCCCAATATCCCCTTCCATTACAAAATTATGAGTTTACCACTTACTATGTAGTAAACACCTAAGGCATTTCAAACCAAATTTCATTAAACAATCGACATAATCTCATTAAACCAAATTACCCATTTTAGTATCATTCCAACAACACATTATGCCCCTATCACCCTAGGAATGTTTATCATTATTTTATTTATGACTTAATCAACCATTAATACAAATTTGACATTGGTTCCACATTATTATTCGACAACCATTCACATAACCCAATGAAACTATAGGTCCGAATTTTCCGATGAACCCCTTGAGTGGCCCTAAAATGATCATTTCCTCCTCTAAAAATTGCATGCGGTTTGTGAGGGTTTCCATAAAACATTTAGACACCCAATTTATAGAATCATAATCAAGGTAACCAATACAAAATAAGATAATGGTAAAATATCAACACACATGCAGAAAACTATAACAAAACTATGGGATATCACTTGTAGACCACCTACCTCAAATCTGTTGATGAACGACCTCTTAATCATTGAATTAGATCCAAATTCAAAAATCACTTGAAGATTCATCCTAAAACTCTCCCGAAAAAGTGTGTTTTAGTGCTTCGAATGGAGATGGGTGAATTATGGAATCCCAAATCGAAAAGTGGAAGAAAGTATGAGACTAGACTTACCCAAGTATTCGATCCGCAACCTGTGGTGCTCCAAATAAAAAATAATCAAATGATAACCACCCATGAGAAGATTAGTTTATCCAAGCGCGTCACTAGGGCTGTAGGGGGTGAAATGAAGGAGAAAACCGAGATTGGGTTCGAAATATAGAAGTTGATTTTTTTTATTTTTCAAACTTTTCTGGGCCGCAGGATTTACCCTCATGGTTTTCCAACTGTGCACAATCCGTGTGGAAGCTGCTGCCTGGAAAATAGTCCCTTCACATGGTTTCCTAAGAGTTCCACATGGTTTGAAAAATGGTGCACCAACCATGTGTGTGCTTTTGTCCCTGAAAGCACTGTTATCTGGGATGCTCCACAGGGTTTGCACTAACCATGCACAAACCATGCAACATTCCCAAGAACTCCATTCTCTTTCCCTTTTGTGTCTCGAACCCTCATGACAACATTGAGCCTTCAACTAAATATGGGGAAACACTTATCTAGCCAAAAAGAAAATTCCAAACCAAAACATAAACAAAAATAGACCTAAATAATGTATGGGGCCTTACAACCTCGTTACCATATAATAACTCATCCTAGAGTCACTCTTCCAAGCATCACTAAACTTCTGTAAGTAGAGGTCATTCCACTAGGCCTGCCTATCCATTCCAATCCTCTTTGTTTCTAGTTGCATGTCACAAATCCTCTCTACCCGAATCAAGGGAATAGACATTCCCCACAAGACCTCCTCACCACAACCCAGAAACAAACTACAAAAACTCTTAAAGGATGCATCAACTCCAACCATTCTCTCCACAGGAACTTCATGTGGAAAACATAGGTGACAACACCTAAATCCTAACACATGGAAACTTAACACACAACATCACATCATCATGAAGGAACCAATAGTCACCACATCATCCCGATCCTCTGCAAAACTCATGACCCAAATCACATGGCATCATTTTCCAGATTTCCCAACTCTAATGGTGATCAATACAAGAATCACCTGGAAGAAAAATACATGATCCTTCCAACCACATTTCTTGATGATTTCACTGCATTACCGTACAACCAAACACCACACAACACTCCCATGTACTTGACCAACTAAACTTTTTCTAAGGCTCTCTATCCAGGCTAACTCACCTGAATGGTAACCTCTTGAGTCCTTCCATCGTGAAACACTGATCACATCATCAACAAACCATTTATCTAATATGGTGCTCTCCTCCTTTTTTGATTACATGACACATGCAATTTTGAGGAATGACCCCCCCCCCCACACGATCCGAACACAACATTTCCTTCATCTAGCATGCTCCAACTTGCCATTACCAAACATCCATAGGGGAACGACACTACATTATAATATAGCCACCAGGTCAAAACCATATGAGAGGACATTACTACATGGTACATTCAAGGAATAAGATCAACATGACCTCTCTCTGGTACACTTCTTTTCCAGAAGGCACTTTTCTCCACAACATGTACCTGGAGGTGGTTCACTCTTACCACACCCATTGAAGTTTAATATCTCTGGTCAAGCCATACCGAACTGGCTTGTCCTAGATCATCCACCTTACAATGATTGTACGCTACACATTTTTGTCACCTTCCAAAGGTGCTTATTGGCTTGAAGCCTATCATTATTATCCCATGTACCCACTGAGGTTGTTCCCTGAATTATGGTATAATTCCATCCTCACAGCATTAACACCATCCAAAACACCATTGTATTCACCCTTTACATGACACCACATCACATGGAAAATTTTCAGTCAAGGTCACGACATTCCAAAACAACAAAAGGTAAATTACCCAATTCTAACCCCAGTCATCATGGGAGTTATAGGACCAAACAAACTTTTTACACATCCTGTTGTCATATCCAACCAAAGCCTTCTAAGACTTCAACACAAACCTCCCAATCATTACATAGAACAACCCTGAGCTCAATGCCGAGACATGGATCATCAGTCACCACATACAAGGCCCACATGCCTCTTTGAGGGACCTAACAAAAACCTTATAGGTTCCTCATTGGCATTCATCGACCACTACACCAACATGATGTTCTCCCTTTTACATCTAGGACTATATCATCACTCAATACCCTAGGAGTGTCATTACCAATACTCACCATGAGGGAATCCAACCACCGAATCCCATACCTAATCAAAAACTGAACCCCATACCAAAAAATGTATACATAGGATTTTTCCAAAAAAGAAAAGAAACATCACCCAGTGATCGTTCTTTGGCTTCCATGAATGGCACCCAAGGAGTTTGTCGGCATTCGGTACATACTAAAGACCTCAACCCAAGACATAGTGGGTGAAAATTCCATCATCATGCTCCAAATATACCATTTTCATGAGTGTATACTCCATGATGTCCCTCATTCCTCCGACCACCTTCATGTATATTTGTGTAGATCCTTTGATTCTCAACATTCCTAGGATGATATGAAAATATTAGGTATTATAGTCACTAGCTTAGGTACGCTATGATGTTATCAAAGAACACCAGCTCCTACTTTTCCATTTCTGATGCCAAAATATGGTACACCATGACCTGCTTAGGATATTAGGCCTCCCTACCAAACACATCTCATCAAAACTTAACCAAAACCTTTTAGATTGAATTTCCAACAAAGTTTAACCATCTTTCCATGACCTAATCACCAAGTAGCTGTAAAACAATGTTTCATGTGGAAATACTTCAACCACATCGCTCGAGTTCTTTCGATGTGTCCCAGATAGCCAACAACTGAAGATCATAATCTACCACTCCATACTAACCATCAGTCTCTCACAATGCAACCATTGATTGTGTATAACCCATCACATTCATACTTACCTAACCATGTCTCTTGGTTAGTTAGCTTTATCATACCTGAGATAACCTCTGCATATCACACAAAAACCCCACTATTCATACCAATATGTTCATCAATGCGACCACTCTCACCCCGACTGTCACCATTGTGCAAAATCTTATAACCAAAATTAAGTAAACCTTGTCTTTTCTACTCCAAAACAACATTAAGACCTCCAGTAATTCTCACCCTAACATGTGAGTGAGGCATTAATATGTTAAAACCCTTTGAAACAGTCCTTACCTTCTATCGTAAGCACTATGGAGCCTATACAAATGAACTGTGGCACAACTATATGATTCACTAAAACTCAGTGGTGCTAATCATGCATTGACACCACATCTAACGCATCTCCCATGCCTCCCATTCCATGGAACTTGCGCCACTAGGATAACCTGTCATGACAACATGCAAGATTTTTCGAAAACTATCATCATCTAACAACTACTCGAGTATCACCACCAAGCATAAACCTTCCTACTAATCCCTCTTGGCCAAACCGGCACCACACAACACTCTAAGTCCCACTATCAAGGTCCAGGACATCCACATGTACGACAGACACCCAAAATCTCTAAAAACCCAATTTCACCTCCCTCAAGGGTCACCATGAAGGGTGAATGATGCAAAAACCCAAAACTGGAGTTACAACTAGAGAATCCATTGGTTCCCTCCCCAAATCATACATATCAAAACACAAAAAAAGTAACAATTGTGGACGTAACTCTCATTCCTGTTCCAAGGCACACAATTCCTAGCACACACAAATCCATCAACTTTAGGTTCCACACTAATGGTGCACACATTCATTAGAACTATAAGCCAAACATCTTCATCAGGATCCAAAACTCAACTCATAAGGACTATACTCACTAGGTCAACAAGACCCAAGAACCATCCCTAGGATCTTGCATGAAATCCTTATAGTCACAAACCATGTGTGATTCCTCAATCAAATTACCGAACAATGCCTCACAACCCAAACGCCACAACCCTACCAAGGGTTCCCTATACAAACCTCTTAGGACATATCACAATCACCAAGGCCTCACAATTAAAATCTAAAGTATCAAACTGGGGAACTATCACTGCCCCAACCCATACATATCAGGATCTAACTGAAAACACAAAGGATACCCAATATAGAAGTCATCCATTCTCATTTTTAACTTATCATTCACCTGATTCTTCGAATAATGACCAACACGATTTAATTCCTGATAGAACGATATCACACTATCAACTTTAAAGAAACCATTCTTCATACTCTTTCAAAATGGTCATCATAACCATTAAAACACCACCCTATAACTTACCAAATATGAGCCATGGTCAGCATGGCGTAACCAATTTACTTAGTCACAAGACTTTAATAAACAATTAAATAAACCAATTCTTCATTTACAAAATGATCCTTTCCTCTCAGGCACATTTACCATTTCACAACTTGTTAAAATCATCATTTTAACTCATTTACACCTTCAATTAGGTAAATTTGTTAAGAATTTGACCATCATTATGCAATCTATTTCTTTTGGACACTGAATCAACCCTTATAATTTATCAGAACCAAAAACATTCACCTGGCCATAAAATTTAGTTATACACTATATTCCTTAACTATTCGTTTCATTATTTCCATTCACCAACTATCACTACCATTTTAGGCATAATTTTCTTCATATTTATCAAAGAAGTAAAATTAAATCAACTTTTTGATTCCCCACACACCCATCCCGTGTGTGTGCCTATAATGATGCATGTCACCTATATCCCTTGGTTGCTAAAATGATGCATGAATTCACAACCTCATGCCATTCATTCAGTTAGAAAAATATCATCAATCAGTCAAAGCACACAACATTTGCATCACCCAATGGTGACATATCATTCAATTTAACAACACACATGAAGAAAAACAATTCCCACCCAGGTTACATGGGTTTTCCCTCATACCTGGGTTAGCTAATCGCAAAAACTAGCTCATTACCAAGGCTTAACAATATCCTAATCTTTTTTCTACCATCCCCAAAGAGTAAGAAAGATAAAAGAATTTCTCTAATACCACTTTGTAATGTACCCAACCTAGAAGCCACAAAACCGGTGCTTCGAGCAGGGTCATCACATGACCTCAAGTGTGCCTCCATATATGCTAGAGGATGCTGACTAGTGGTGAGGGTCTAATGAGTCACATGGAGAGATTATACCCTCTTTACCAGAGCAAGAAAAAACATAACACAATGTAAATAGGAAAAAATAAAAAAACGAATAAAAATTCATAACCAAATTTTTCCCAAATGAGATAGAACAAAAAATCAAATACAACAATTTCATGTCGTACTAGAAGTGAAAGGTGAAAGAAACCTAAAATAAAACTAATGGGAAAAACCCCAAATGGGTCTCGACTATATGTATGGGATCTTCTCCATGTACATCCCGCACCCAAATCATCACCTTAGGGTATGGCCTTCACACTTGTTTGGACATGAAACTGAGAAATCTACATCGGTTCCCAATGGTGGCCCGAGCAGGGTTTGAGTACAATATTCAGTAGGCCACCACCAATGGTGTCAAAAAAATATCTAGTCTAATAGATATTTCATTCAAGTTAAAAATAAATGTTATGTACACCATGGGAATTTCATGTGCCATTAGTTAAAAAGAATCATTTAATTCGTGACTAACATCTATCCCAATTCCACATCTTATAAAATCATCATTAAATAATCCATTTTGGACACATGGTCTGTGGGTTATGAATGAATATCATCTACAAAAGTTTATAAGGCAATGAATCATAATGTATAGGGGAATGAAATCAAGATTCTATCTCACTAGGGATCCACATATCACATAGACAAATTATCATCACCTCGAAGCTTGTGCCCAACTAAAATGAAACCATTGGGAGAATTGAGCATCTATACCCTTACCTAACACATGCAATTTGGGGAGGAGTTTAGATCCTCAGTCTAACTCGGCCCATAGGTGTAGAACCTCAAGACAACATCCTAATCTACCAAGAGATGTGGCCATGATTATTTACTATTTCAGCACAACCATACTATAACACTACCAAGCATATTAAATTCCATTATAATTCACTATAAACGAAACAAAACATGGGAATTAATACCATTCCATAACCCATTAATACATTTACCAATTACCATTCATATCCATCTAGCCAAATCCACATTTCTGTGCCTAAACCCATTTGGTGTATTCAAAAACCCCTATACCTTATCCAAATTCATCATTGGTCATTCATTAACCCATTTACCCCATTATACATTTCATGAGAATTAACACACTTTTGAATTTCAAATATATTTCCATATCTCACAACCCAAACAATGATGACATTCAATGATTAGGTTTGACACAATTCCCTTATATAACCCTATTCAATACATTCATCATTTTGCTTATTACATATCATTAACATATTCCACTTGCCCCCTTCCATTACCAAATTATGAGTTTACCACATAATATGTGCTAATCACCCTATGCATTTCTAACCAAAATTTATTAAAAAATCGACATAATCTCATTCAAACCAATAACCCATTTTAATTTCATTCCTATAACATCATATGCCCTTATCACCCTAGTAATATTTATCATTATTCCATTTATGACTTAATCAACCATTAAGGCATATTGTACCTGGGTTCCACATTATTCATTGGAAACCCTTCACTTAACCCTATCACACTCTAGGTATGGATTTTCCAGCGCACCCCATGGGTGGACCTAAAATGGTCAAGTCCTCCTCTATGAATCTTACAGGGATAGAGAGGGTTTCAAAAAAAAATTTAGATACCCAATTTACCAAATCATACTAAAGGTAACCATTACACAACAAGTAAAAGGAAAAATCCCAACACACATTCAAAAATATGTAACAAATATATGGGATATAACTTGTAGACCACCATCATGGAATCCGTTCATGAACGTAGTCTTAATCATGGCCTCAGATCTAGATTCAGTCTTTCCATGAAGCCTCAACCTAGAACTCACCCAAAAACGTGGGTTTTAGTGATTTAGAAGGATGTGGGAGAAATAAGTAAACCCGAATAGAAAGGAGGAAGAAAAGAGGAGATTAGACTTACTCGATGCTTCGATCTGCAACCAACGGTGCTCCAAATGAAAACAAATTGAAAGAGAACCACCCTTTAGAATCTTTGTTCATCCATGATAATCACTAGGGTTTAGGGGTGAAATAGAGGAGAAACCGTAGTTGGGATTTAAAATACCAGAGTATAATTTTTTTAATATTTACAACTATTTTGGGTTGTACAGTTTACCCATATGGTTCTCCAAACCACGTCCAATATTTGCGGGATATAATCCATAAAAAACACCCCCTTCTCATTGTTTCCTGGGAATTATTAATTTTTTGAAAAACTAGGCACATACCATATGTAATCTTCTGTCCATGGCTACATGGTTTCCTATAATGCTCCACATGGTTTTCTCTATTCGTGCACAAATCGTGCAAGATGCCTAGGAACTCCATTTTCTTTCCCTTTCGTGTCCTGATCCCACAGAGCCTCCAGAGTATTCACTTTAAAACATGGATTCAGTTATCTATCCAAAAATAAGAAGCTAAAACAAATCATATACAATATACCACCTTAAGAAATTCCAGGACCATGCATTAGTAATCTTGGTGGACAAGATATATACTTGAAATTCACAATAAATTTTATCATAAAATTCAAAAAGATTTTTCTTTTATAATTTCACTTCCCCCCTTAGAGTATATTTACATATCAATCATAATAAACTTCCTGGTATCCCAGGAAAAATAAAACATTAGAACGGTGTGATCCATTATGCTCAGTACGTATAAGTGAAAAATAATAGCTTTGAATAAATATTGAATAATAAATTTAAAAAAATAAAATACTAAAACACAATACTTTTAATCAATAAATTTATAATAATATGGTAGGAATAAATGATGACCAAATAATTCCATTAAAATAATATCTTGATCTTCGAACTTAAGCATAGCTATTCTAACTAATAGAATATTAAAATATAATATATAAATAATTCCATTTCTAATGATTGAATTCATAATGTTGGATATTTAAAAAATATCCTTAAGTCTTCTGTCCAATACATATAATATAGTCTAGGCGTCATGCTAAGACATCTATACAAATAGATAAGGCCTCATCCAAAAACAAATATAGTTTGTATTATGAGACCTACCAATACATCAAGTTGATATATAAGGCCCCACCCATAAATTACTATGTATAATGAATTCCACATATTAAATGATTGAAACATAATGCAATTTTTTTTATTTAAACATGCATACAAAATGTAAATACTTTTTCCAATCAAAAAGCATAATCATTATCCATCTAGAGTAAAAATAATGGTATCGACATTGTATATCCCCAATCAATGTGCCATTAATCCATATAAGGAAATATACCCATTAAATAATAATTAACATAAAATTATGTCCTTATATATGAAAAAATGGATTGAAAGATCACTTGAAACATTTCATTGAAAACAAAAATTTTTATTTTAAAACAAGAAAATTCATTAAATATTTAAAAAAAATATTCTTTGAAAATATATTTTTAATACTAAAAATATCTATAATATTAGGGAAAAAACATAATTAATAATAAACGAGTAATAATATAATGGAAGAATTAATGAAATGATGGTGGGTACATTTGTAAATTTTGTCTATGTTAAAAAGATCATTAATTTTTTAATGATGAATGTTTGGAAAAGATTCTCATTCATAAAATCAAAAGAATATTCCCTTAAAGATATTTTTTTAAAAGATAAAGATGGGTAATAATGTATGGAATAAATCATTTTTATAATTATAAAACAATTTTTATCACATTTATAGAAAAATTGTTTGAAGGAAAAGTATTTTCAACCGAAGAGGGATATAAAGTCAAGTTTTCTTACAAAAACTTTCTTAATAATTTTCAGTAAAAAATAGTGAAAACCCGGTTCTATCACTTGAAAAATCTTATTAATAAAAATAAGTGAATAAAATAAATTTATATTAAGATAGTAATATAAAATAATTCCCCATGGCGATTCTTAAACAAAAAACAATCCAAAATAATGATTGGATTGTTGGAAAAACTCTTACGACTTTGGTAACATTGAATAATATGCCCATAATTGAAAGAAATTTAAATATTTCTTTAAATACCATAAATATAAATGGATTTATATAAAAAATACAAAAATAATATTATATACACCACATAAAATAAAAAGCGGTGTATATGGTGTACGTCTCATAGAAGAAATAGTGAGATGGGAAACTCTTACAATGAATCCAGCTTGTCATTTGTGTTCTTTATATTCATGAATAATAAACATATGATAATTACTAAAATTATTAATCACCATTTTCAAATATATTATTCTTATTATATTACTTATAAACATGTTATATATTATTACTTAATCAATTATGTTTATGTCAGATGTTTCGATTATATTTGGTTTATGTGTGAAAAATGAAATTGTTAGGTGGAATGTGCTCAAATTGGTCATTATATATACATATAAATAATATTAATCATAAATAATTAATATATTTATATTTAAATTAAAATTTTAAAACCAGTCATGAAATATTATTTTGAAAAATTAACTGTCACAATCATGGAGATTGTAGGTCGTTTGTACCCATGAGTAACATTTCCATTTTAAAGGTTCATTATAGAAAGAAGACAAGTAGTGTTTTATAGTTAAAAAAATATAAAAATATCATATATAACATATTATTTCATTCTATATACTTATATATATTTTCCATGTGGTGTGGGGATGAAAATAGATTTACAACGTTTAATGGAGGTAGTAGTCTACCTACACAGAAATGACGTTATAATCATATAGTGAGTGAAAAGGTAAAAAAAATGATATATTATTTTTTAATATAACTAAAATATCATTAATATTTTAATTATTTCATTTATATCACATATAATAATTAACTTCATACATATCACCCTCCATGTAATGCATTAGTGAATGACGAATCACATCACTTCGTGAGGCAATAGTCAACCATACACAAGTGTGATGTTATCATATCCCATACTGAATGGAATGTAAAAAAATGTATATGTGATATAATGAATCCATTAATACAATTATGTTATAAATATCATATATATATATATATACTTCATATCCATCATTATACCCAACCATGAGAATTAGTAATGGAAAAATAAGTGATATCGATTCACGTGGTGGTAATCCGTTGTACAAACGAATTCTAATTTCATAAACCATTTGATGGAAGTGGATATGTTTTCTATTGGAGAACTTAACATAAATTTTTTAATGATACATTTTTTCTTATATAATCATTTTTAATAATAATTTTAAGAGTTTTAGGAATAAATAAAATAAAAACACTAATTGAAGAACGTTTCCACTTCTTTAGGTATCCTCCTTAGGTTTTCACCAAAACCCACCTAAGATGAATTTGTGACCAAAATAATGATAATAGTATGTTATTAGTGTAATGGTGAAGTTATTTGGGTATGTATTTTCTCAACTAAATGGCTTTGAATTTGTGTGGAATATAGGAGAGGAGGTGGTCATTTATAGGTGAGGTGAGTGCCACACTTATAATTTTTGAAATGAAAAAGTTATACCAAACAATTTTACATGAAAAAAGCCTAAAAATGATCCATTAAATAAAATATAATATGTATGGTAGAAAAAATTTCATCCTATGGGTGTTTGAAAATATTTTAGGTCATTTATCCCTTATATTCTACGTTTAACCCCTCATAAATTAGATTTTACCTTAATTGATGTTAATAATTTTTACGGTTTTACTATTTATTTTAACAAAAATTATGATGAAAATATTTTATAATATAAATTATTATTTCTAAAAATATGTTATGAATTTTCCCAAATTCAATTCATATAATTGGGAAATTTTAATTTTAAATTAATCATGTCGATACAATGAGAGAGTTTATTTTTAAAGAGAGAATATTTTAAAGTTTACAAATTTTTTATATCCAAATTCAATTTGAAAATTATTCCAATGGAATAAATTAGATTATTAATTATATAATTTAAATTAAATTCAGATAAAACTAAATAAAAAATTTAAATTAATTGGAAATTTTAATTTTATATTTATTATGATTTACAATTAATAGAAAAATTAAATATTTCAGAAAAATTACCAAATATTCATCAAAAGATACTTTTCATATCTTGATGTAAAAAATTATGTTTATTATTTCAAATAATGTTTCTAAATGTGTGAAAAATTAATTTTCAATTATGTGGGAAAAGATAAAGTCAACCATATTTCAGAAAAAAATACTGTTTTTCAAAAGGATTTTTATTCTTTTTAATTTTTCTTATTTTATTTCAATTCAATAGATAAAAATAATTTTAGTAATGTAATTATTACTATTAATACCCACTAATTTTACAACATGGATATAACAGTATACTATATTACTATTCATTTAGACTCGGGGGTGTGTGTTTCACTGGAAATCAATGATATTAAATTTAATGAAATATAGTATGTGAGTTGTTTAAGCTTGGTATTTCGTGTCACAAACGCTATCAAATAAAGTATAATTATATTTAATTTTTTTGTTTTAAATGTAACTTGTTAAAATTTATTCCATATTTGTAATAATCATAATTAATTTTATATAATATGGGAAAAGTAATTTTCATTCAGAATTCATAGTAAAAATAGTAAAAAATAATTACCATGGTCATGGTTAAAATGGGTTTGTCGGGGGGGGGGGGTACATAAGACGATAATGGTTAAAATGACCTCAAAAAATGTCTCAATCCATTTTTAACGAAATATTTCTACCATTTCACATCTGAGGTTTCAGAATGATCCTTTTTGGAGACTTTTGTCACGTGAAAAACATGAGTATGATTTAATTTTATAAAAATTGCCATGTCTATCCTCCTCAATTATAAAATGGAAATTATTTACCTCCCATATTCACACATATCGAGCCATTTATCTAGAATAATAAATAAAAAATACCTCCGCATAATCCTTTCAGCATTCTAAATATGTTGTTCTTCTGAGAAGACCAATCGTAGGGTCCTTAACAAGAGTGCCAAAGGAGGTTCTTCTAAATGAAGGTAATTATCTTCACTAAACTCCTTATTTTTATTTATTATTTTTAAAATTCAATTATTTATTAAAACATAATATAAAATAGAACTACTGTCTAATATATAATTAGATGTTATTATATTTATTACACAACATTTATTCATCTCTTTCTCTATCAAATGGGAAACAGATCCAACACTCATGTGTATGCTGGAAAACTTCCTCATGAGCTGATGCTATTTGTTTTAGAAAATAACACACACATAGATAGTAATAATGTTAGAAGTAATACAAATATATGATATGTATTACATGATACTTAGTACATAAAATTAATACATCATTCACTTCCTCACCCTTTCACCAATTAAGGAATTGATAACATCACTTATGCTTACGCACGTCCTACAGTCTCCATGAAATGATTCAATTAATTCACCATGTCAAAATTTTAATTATGATTATAATAATTTATTTAACTTAAAAATGTGATATTTATACTATTGATATTATTTTTGATATAATGGAACTATTTTATTTGAAAAATGATGGGATCTTCCATTGAAAAACATGCAAGATAAAACAAAGTAGGTAATAACCGAAATAATAGTCATAATGAAATATTATTAATAAAAATGTGATAAAATTTTATCATAATATCACATGTTTTATTAGAAAAATTAATATAGTTAATTTATAAATTTATAACATTTTTATAACCATTATACATGATGTTAAATCATGTCCAAATAGAGGTAAACCCGAGGTTAAGGATTGTGTCTCAATTTTCATTCATTGAATATTTTTTAATGTTATGAATATAATTTATTAATATGGTGTATATAATTCCAATTTTATTTTTAATATCATTAATCCTTCATAATTAAATGTATTTTATGTTTTAATCTGAATTATTTCATCCAAGGGGATTTTAACTGAAAATTATTACGTGGAAAAGAATTTCATAACTCAAATTATTTTCATTGGGTCATATTACTTATTTATTATAATTTATTTTATAAGATAATGTGTTTGATGAAATTTTATTATATTTTATTTTATTTACATGTTTTTTTCTAGATTTACATTTTTTACACATAATCGATTCATTGATTAATTCATACTTCATCACCATGATCATTGTAAGGGTTTCTCGTCTCAAATTTCCTTATTTGTGAAATATGTCAAGTTATACTCTATTATATCTTACAAGGTGTATCTTATTCCACTTTTATATGTTATGTCTTGGATCTATTTATATTCATGGTATTTAAGGTTTCATTTTATGTCATTCCTTTCAATAGTCTTATGATTCAAGAGTTACCAAAGTGGTAAGAGATTTATGTTTTAATATCATTTTAATTAGGATTATTTAAACATGAATTATTATTGAAAGAAATTATCATATTATTTTCTAATAAACCCCTCTAATTTTATTCTTATCTAATTATAGGTGATGTTTTCATGTAATAGTACTATTTTTCTCTCTTCGGAATATTAAATGATTGAGAAATTTTTTTAAAATAAAATCAAACACCATTTATCTCTTCAGTGGAAAATAAATATCCTTGAAAATCCATATCTTATAATAAAATTATTATAAAATGATTGTTTAAATTCATTTTACCAATAATTTTTACTTTTATAAAAACAGGTAAAATAATTATTCCATTCATTTTCGAAAAAAGTCAATTTAAATATTTATAAAAAATTGGGAAGGAATATTTACTTGAACGTACTCTTCATGAAGCAAAAAATCTCAACAAAATTACTACCCATTGTATTGAATATTCCTTTAGAGTGTTAATTTTTTTAATGATAATAGAATTCATAATTTTCTATATTTTTATTGTTTTTAAAAAATAATTTCAAAACAAAAGGTATATTTTTCTTAATATTTTTTCTAAATATATTTTGATGTTATTTATATTCAAAAATTATAATAAATATTTATTTTAAATATAATAAAATGGGAAGATATTGGAATTATACCAACCCTATCATTTCTTGAAATGGTTTACATTCAGTTTGACAATGCAATGTATTAAAATTTTCATTCTTGATTAATATTTTTAAAAATTGCATTTCCCAAAAAACTAGTTTAATATAATCCTTGAAAATTAAAGTTACCTTAAATATCTACACTATTTATCATGGATATTTCTACTACTATAATTTATAATAGTTTAATATAATGTGTTTTATTTGAAAGTTATATTTTTGAATGGGGAAATATTTATAATTCGTATTCCTTCTTCAAAAAATGTATTTATGAATAAGGATTATTGTTCATGAATTAAATTAATCATTTAATATAAAAGGCATTATTTGGAAATGAAATAATGGATGAAACCTAAAACTATATATCCCCTATCTATATAGAGTCTCATTAGGTGAGTCAATATGATAGCATTGAATGGGGTTTTGTAGTATAACTAACCATATTTTTAAATTTTCTTAGAAGCATTTCCTGATGGTATATATATCATGATTTATGACATCACAACGTATACTGATTAGAATCATGTTCATGGGGAATTAATCTAATATTTTCCATGATATTATTTCATTTATATTACCCGTGGATGAATATTTTGATAAATATATTGATTAAATGACATGTGGTTTCTATTATTTACCTTTACATATTGATTATTCCATACCTAATAATGATAGTTAAATTATTGATTAAATTGATTACATATTCAATTATTTACCTTACCATAATTGTTGTACATTATTGATTCATGAGTGATTTAACTATAAGTAACCCTTACTGAGCATTTGATCTCACTATAATTTTTTTCATTCCCCTATGATAAGAAGTGGTAATTTTTAAATAATTCCAGGGATGTAGATAATTTATTTTCATTTTATTATATTTTAAATTTTCTAGTATAATATAATGCTCATGTTTTTATCTTGTTTACATGGACTAATAAACTAGTTAATCCTTTGCAATACAATCACTTCTATATTATGATAATGTAATAAAGTGACCCCTGGATTTGAGCTATTGGGGTCGGGTCATTACGGATGGTATCAAAAACATTTTAATAGAAAAAATTTGAAATATATTTAAGAAAACAATGATTATGGAACAAAACCATATTATATAATGTGGTTATCTATTAAAAATATCTTCTTATATTTTTGGTAAGGAATACATTATGTGGTTTTTCTTATAAATGAATCCCCTTATGGATAGTACATGTGGATGTGGTTCAATAAGAGTTGTAACTAGGGGTAATAACTATGAAAAACGTGCATTTTTGTTTGACTAGATCATCACCAAGTACATGACAATGGGCCTTACATCGCACTTCGTTTGACACTCTTGGTGATATGTTTGGGTTTATACACATTTTTTATATGAACTATTATGACAAATTAATAACTAAAACTCATGGAAACATATGATATTCTATAATAATTGGGATAAACATAAAGTGTAATAGGATGATATAGTAAAAGTTTATTAAAATTTTATGTCATAAATATACATGTGAGATTACATATAATCGATGTACCATGGGGAAATTCTTTGAGTTTTAATAGATATATGAGGAATATGTAAACCTTATGTATGACTTGTGTTATAGTGAGAAGATTATTTTTGGAATAATTATTTTATATTTTGTTGACATAAATTTAATTTTATTGGTAACCTCTAGTGTTATTATGATCATTGATGTTAAGGTAGTAATAGTCAATTAGGATTATATAATTTCACTGTTAAAATAATTTTTATAGAAAACCCTTGTGGTTAAAAAGCAATTTCTTGACTAATGTTTTTTAGGATGTTTGTAATATTTTTTTAATATTATAGGAATTATATTAATGTAGTTATATAAAAATGATTGCATGTAAGTTGGTAACAACCCATTAAATTTAGATTGGATGGGGGGAATTAACCCATAACCAAAGGGTCATAAGGGTGAATTGATTACCACTAGAATATGTTATATATAAGTAATTATAACATTGTTTTTACTTAAATTATTTGATTGATAGGTATTTATTGAATACATTATGTTGATTTTTATGGTGTTACTATTGAGCTTTTAAATATTAATGTGTTATATTGGATACATTTTCCAAACCATTTTAGATTTGGAATATATTTAGAGACCTGCATAAAGGGAATTTCATTATTTTATGGATCTTATGTTTCATTAAATGTTAAATTTTAGTGCTTCATGAATTAAAAAAATTCATATCGTGTATTCATTATATGAAGTGGAAATTAATTAAAGCACAACCAAATGATGGAATTATTATTCTTAAATAGAAATATATCAAGTAAGTATATTTAATTATGTTTATAAACTATCTAATAATTCTTCAACTATTGGAAAATCATCTTGGAAAAAAATGATAACATATTACCGCAATATTTGAGGAATCAATGGTCTTTTAATTCATTACAGATTTATGGGGTTGTGATCATTAACTTTATATTGATAATTCTATTTCATATGATCAATGATCGCTATAAATATCTATAATTATTTATAATTTTAATCCATTTATATATTTTTACTTCCTAAAAATGTTATCACCCCTGGAAACTTAGTAATGTGTTATTTCAGATATCCTTTATATTTCCATTTCCCTCTTTTATGAGGATGTTTTATTAACCCATTTTAAAATGTGGGTTTTCAAAAAAGATAATTTAAAATTTCAAAAATATTATTTTGACTGAAATATGAAATTGTGATGATGAAATATATTTATGGGGCTGATATTATAACAACATGGAATTTTTAAATAGACACAATATGTTCGATAACATATATGATATGCAACCGTGAGTTTTAAGTGAACTCTGATATATTATTAATTTTGTTAATTTAACAATTATGATTGAGAAATTATGTTGGATGGAATGAAACATTTAAATCATGTTTTTAAAAGTGTTATAATGTATTTAGATAGTTTTTTTATAAGTGAGTACTTAAATCTCAATATAATCATTTTATTATTAGAAAATACATTTTCCTCAAAAATGGTATTATTTTCAATTTTATATCTGGGAATTATTTTAAATTATAGAAATTATAAAAATTTAATTTTATAAACGTAATATAATTTTTGAAATAATAAAATAAAAAATAGGTTAGGGTTATGTTTATATAGTTATATTTAATTTAATTAATTATATTATAATCATGTTTATATCTGATTTTCATATATATTTATTTTCAGGCATAAAAAATAATTTTTGAATACTATTTTTAAATGCACAATGTTCCTCAATTTTAATTAAATAAAATAATATTTAATATTTAATAATTTATATTAAAAATATATATTATATAAACAGAAAAATATTTACTTAAATCAATATCATGGAGACTACTAGTCATGTAGTCGATGTGAGATCATTTTATTCTTGAAAATGCATTTCTTGAAAAAATATTTTTCAACTTGTTTTATGGGTTAATTTTTAAATTAAAATTTTCAACTTATTTGGATGGAATTTATTAAAATTGATTCCATATTTGGAATCAGAATGACTAAAATTACATAATATTTTAAACTTAATTTTTTTATAATGAATAGTAAACAGATTAAGCTATGGTTAAAATGAGTTTACCAAGGGGGTAAATATAGAAGATAAGGATTAAAATTGGATATATTTGTCTAAATACAATTTTATGAACATATTTAGACCTTATCATATTTGTTTTTGATAATTTCCCATTTTTTATCCTTTTTCATGTGAAAAATATGGGTATTGTTCATTCTATTCAAAAATACCATGTGTGTCCTCCTCATTTATAATTGGGAACTCCATTCCCTCAATTATATGAACACATAAATCCACATGGATAGATAAAACACTACAAAAAATATCTCCTAAAATACCTTATCCATGTTATGTATTGGCTTCACTTCCCAATATGTCAACCCACTGGTCCTCAATATGAGATCCAAAGGAGGTTTTTCTAAGTGATGGACATTGTGTTAACTAAACTCTTCTTTAAATTATTCGTTTCCCACTTTAAATTTTCTATTAAAAACAAAAATATAATAACAATTGTATTCAAAATATACTGATATATTATTATGATAGTGACATAATATTTATCAATTCCATTCTCTAATAAATGGGAAACAAAACCATCGCTCATGTGTACGTTAAATTATGACCTACTTAATCTGATGTAAGTTTTTTTCTATCTCCGAATAACATTGGTAGTAATAATGATAGAAATAAAAAATATGTACGATAATTATGACATAATATATATTTTTTAAAATTAATATATCATACACTCCTTTACACTTTCACCCTTTATGGGAATGATAATGTCGCTCTTTCTTATATACAACCTACCATCTATAGTAAGTGATGTAACTCCTTCTACATGTTTAAATTGAAATAATGATTATAAAAATATATTTGATAAAAAAATAAATATTTATATCATTAATATCATTCTTTATATGATGGAACTATATCATATTCACAAGAACCGTAACATTTATGACAAAACATGAATGTGAAAATGAATCAATAACACCTGAAATAATGGTAGTAATGGAATATTATTTAAGAATGGGTGATAAGATGTAACATTAAGATCATATATAATATTAAAAATATTAATATGACTCTATTATAAAATAATTATTGCTTTAAAACCATTATATATGAGGAAAAAAAATTTCAATTAGAGGAAAATGCTAGTTAAGGGATTTTTTGCATTTCCTTTCATTGTGGAATATTTTAATGTTATTAGCATAATATATTTATTTTGGGTATAGAAATACCCTTTTTAATATAACATTGGGAATCCTTTATAATTTCTCATATTTATGTTTTATTTTGAAATATTTATTCCAAGGGGATTTGATTTAAAATATACCACGTCTTCAGGAATTTCATAAAATAATTTATTTTCCCTAACATATATTACTGCTTAATATACATTGATATTCTAGGATTATGTGTGTAATAAAATTTGATTATATAATGATTTATTTCGAATTATTTTATATGTACTCATATTTGATACACATAATCTATTAATTTATTAATTCTCAAATTAACGTTACGATCATTATAAGGGTTTATTATCTCAAATTGTTATGTTTAGGGAATATGTCATGTTATAATACTATATTATTTTTTTCAGGAGTTTCTGATTACACTTTTATATGTAATATAATGAATATATTTATATTCATGGTATTTAATGTGTAATTTTATGTTATTCATTTCATGGGGCTTCAAAATCAAATGTTAACAATTTTTAAAGAGAATTAGGTTTGAATCTCATTTTAATAGATATTTTTTATCCTTAAATTTATATTGAAGAAAATTAACTGGTAATTTGCTAATAGAAACAATTAATTTTATTCACCATAGTTTATTCACGAATTTTTCATGTAATAGTACTGATTTATACTTTTGGTACATAAAATGATTGGAAAATGTTATTTAAATAAAATAAAACGTTATTTATCACTTCAATCGAAAAACCTTTTTCTTCTGAATACATGTCTTATGATAATATTTTGAAAAAAAATTACTATAACATTTTAATGTCATTTTTACCCATGAATTTTTTTTAATTTTCTTTAAAAATAGTCTTATATTTGAATTCAAAACAAGGTACTTTTCACCTTTATTATAAAAATGTTAAAGTAATATTTATATTTTCTTACTCAAAAGGAAAAAAACATTCCCATCGTAATGACCAATTATTTATTGGATGCTTATTTAACGATTTTAAAGGTCAATTTTAGTGATAATGATTTTTTCTAATATTATTGAAATTTTTATTTTTTATAAGTAATCGTCGAAGTGAAAAGGGTATCTTCCTCAAGAATATTTTTAAAGATATTTTCATTTTATTTCTACTCATAAAGAACAAAAAAAATTTATTTTATATATAATCCACTAGACATATATTATAATAATACCATCTTAATTATGTATATGGATGGTTTATGATCAGATTAACAAGGGAAAGTATTGATATTCTATTCCATTATTAATTTTTGTAATCAATAACATCAGTTTTAAATATTCACTCTTCTGTAATCATTGAAAATTAAATTTCAAATAAATATTCATATTATTTATCTTGGATATGTTTGTTACTCAAAGAATTTTTTTTTCAATACATCGTTTAAATTTGAAAGTTACATTTTTGACTAAGACAATATTAATATTTATTATTCTATATTGATTAAATATATTTATTTGATAAGGGTGATTATTCAGGAATTAAAAAAAATAAATATATGAGGAATGCTTTGGAAATACATTGAATGGTGGAGCCCAAAATTATATAACCCCTTGAAATATCGATAGTTTCATAAAGTGAATGAGTATTATAGTATAAAATGACATTTTAGTATATACCAACCGATAGTTTCAATCCTTCTTGGATAAAGGAATTGATGATATAATTATCATTATTTATGTGACCATCACCTTCAATATTAATAATTTACTTCATTGTGGATTTTGATAATATTTCCATTCAGATTTTTCCATTGATATTATCCTTCAATGCATTTTGGTCACAATTTATTGATTAAATGGAATGTGTTTTTAGTTATATAGATTCTCATATTGATTCTACCATATCTAATCATCATTGTAAAGTTATTGATGAAATGGAATGTGTTTTCAGTCATTTATATTTCCCATATTTATTATTCCTTATTCATTATTTATATATTCCACTACGTGTAACACTTAATGATCAATTGATCTCACTATTTACTATTTTTCCCTTCCTGAGTATATGAATATGGGATTTTCAAATGAGTTCAAGGAAAAATCATATTTATATTCATAATATTGTATTTCACATTTCCTAATATAAAACAAGACACATATTTTTATAAAGTATACCAATACTAGTAAACTCTTTAGTCCTTTGGGATGTGATCACTTCTATCTTATGCCAGTGTAATAAAGCTAACATCAGCTCCAGTCAACTGGAGTCATGGTCTTTATAGTTCAAATTAGATCAATGTTAGTATAAATCATTAGAACTAGATTTATGGAACCATATATTATGGAACAAAAATATATGTTATACCTTGATTATAATTATAAATTAACATCCTAATGTTTTGGTGAGGAAGAGATTTTGTGGTTTTTTCTAACAATACACACCTATCTAGATACTAATATTTGATATTGTTTTTTTTCACTCTTATACCGAGGAAAAACAACATTGAAAATGGGGCATTATGGTTTTATTAAATAATTATTTTTTTCACAACATTGGGCATTACTGTGCATCTAGTTTGACACTCCTGGGGGATATTATTGGGGTAATCCACAATTTCTCTATTAAAATTATGAGGAATTAAATAATAAAACCTATGGAAACTAATTTTATTCCATAATGAATTAGGATAAAGTTATTGTCTATTAGTATGATAAGTCTATGTTTGACTATAAATTTATAGTCACAAATATTCCTTTCGGGGTTCTATGTGATAGAAGTACCTTAGAGATATTTATTGAGTATTAATTGATATTTGAGGAAAATGTAACCATTATTTATAACATGTGTTATCATTAGAATGTTATTTGAGGAATAAATATTTCATACTCTTTGGACAAAATTTTAATGTCTTTGTTAACCTTCATTGTAGATATGATCATTAATGATAAGGTAATAATAGTCATTTAAGATTATTTGAAATCATGGAAAAAATTATCCATTTTGAAAGTCCTTTTTGTTAAAAATAAATTTGACGATTAATGTTAATATTAGTATGATCGTCATATTTTATGGAATGATATGTGAATTATACTAATGTTGTTTTGGAAAAAGGGCAACCCACATGTAGGTTAACAACCTGTTGCATCCAAAAAGGTTTCAATACTTGAACACTCAACCAATGGGTGACATGGGTGAAATAGCTATGTTAGGAATATGTGATGTACTAGTTTATACAAAAAAAAATTACTGAAATTATTTCTCAGATAGGTACTTATGGAATGGTTAAAGTTGAATTTTGTGTGTTACTATTGAGGTTTTGGATTATTATGTATTATATTGGAAATATTTTAGTAAATTTTTTTATTTTGGTAAATATTTAGTGACATAAATGATGATATATCACTATTTTAATGATATTATAATTCATTAAAAGTTAGTTTTAGATTTTCAAGAATAAAAATTTTCATATTTAAAATTCATTCATTGAAGTAGAAGTTGAGTGTATCACAACCAAATAATGAAATTGTTTTTTGAAATATAAAAATATAAAGTGAGAATATTTTCATATGTTCCTACATAGTAAATTAATTCATGAACTTTAGGATAATTTTCCTGAAATAATAATTTTATCTTATTACATTCATTCATGATGAATCAATGATATGTTAACTCATCAGAGATTTATCGTTTTGTAGTCGTTTACATTTACCTGATAATTAATTTCCTTATAATCAATGATATTTATAATTATTTGTAATTATTCAATCATTTCATCCATGAGAATATTTTCACATCCATCCCTTTTTCTTATACTTTTAAATCTTGTTATGCATTATTCCAAATAACCTTCATATTTCCCATTATCTTTTTAAGATGATTCTTTATTAACCCCTTTTATAATGTGTATTTTTAAAAATGATATATTAAATTTTCAATCCTATTATTTCCAATAAAAATATCAAAATTTTAATATTCAATTTATTTTATTTGGGGAGAATATAACACCAAGATATTTTAAAATAAGAACATTATGCTTGTTAGTGTATACGACCCAGAATAATAATTTTTAAGCAAACCATGATATATTATCAAAATATTGTAATTTAATGTAACTGTTATAAAGTAGTATTTATGTTGTAAGTAATGAAAACTATTAATCACATTATGGAAGGAGATAAATTTTTTGTATAATATATTTATAAATAAGTTCTTAATTCTCAATAAAGTCATTTTATGCTTCAAAAATATATTTTCATAAAAAATGATTATATTTTTCAATTTATATTCGGGGATAATAATTAATTTACAATAAATTTATTAATTTTATTTTATAAAATGAAAACCCTTTTTTATAATAATTTCAAATTTACGTGAGCGGTGAAATTTTTAGTTATTTATGAAATGGTTGTTTTTTCAATCAATAATGAAAAATACCAATTTTTGAAATACTATAATTTCATTTCATTTAATTATTTAATTTAACCATTTCATTATGATATGATATTTACATCAATGTAACATCAGTACATTTTAGTTATATTAAATTTCATAAATGATATTTGAATAATTTTTATACTAGATATTGGAATAATATTTTTCTAGTCTCAAAAACAATATTTTATGAAAAAAAATATTAAATGCCTAATGTTATTCAATTTCAATTAGATAAAATAATATCCAGTTATAAGTAATTAAAATTAAGTGTCTCTATAATATATCTAATAATAATAATTTAAATATAACTCTTTATTTTTACTGGTCAAATAGTTAATTTTGAACATAATTTTCTTGAGAAATACATTTCTTGGAAAGTAATTTTTCGAGAAATTTTGTTTTTTTATTCTTAAATTAAAATTTTAAACTCATTTAGATTAAATTTGGTAAAATTAATTCTATTATTTGAACCATAATAATTAATTTTACTTAAAAAGTTAAACGTCTATTTTTGGTAATGATGTATAGTAATAATAGATGAAATTAATTACTATGATTAAGGTAAAAATTATTTTCAGGGGGTAAATTGAGAATATAGGGGTTAAAATGAAATAAAATTATAAACCATATTTTATCAACATATTTCTACATTAAAACATCTATGGTTTAAAAATGATCAATTTTATTCCTTGTGGCATCTGTAAAATGTTCGTATGATTTATTCTATTAAAGCATTCAATATGTTTCCACATCCTAAATTATAAATGGAAATCTCTCACATCACTTATTAACACCTCTAAAAATACATATACACATTATATTTATTTTTTTATTCCTAAATTACCAAACCTATGGTCCTTAATAAGCATTCCAAATGAGGGTCTCTTAGGTGATGACTATTGTATTCAATAAGTTCTTTCTTTTTTACATCTCTTTTTCCACCTTTAATTATGTCTTAACACATCCGATATAGTTACAAAAGTATAGACCATATACTTAGATTTCAGTATTTTTATGAGATAATATTTATCTACCTACATCTATATAAAATGCGAAACAAATCCATCACTCATGTGTATCGCAGACTACCACATTAGGAAGTGATGTAAATTGTTTTCCATCACCGAATCATATAGGAAATAATAGTGATTAAAATAATGAATATATATAATAACATGACATGAAATTTATTCGATAAAACTAATATATAAACTCCCTAATTACCCTTTCATCCATTAATGAAATGATAATGTCACTCGTGCTTACTTCTTACCAACCATCTCCATGAAGCGCTGTGATTCATTCTCTATGATAAAATTTCAATAATGATTCCAAAAATGTGTCTAATGAAAAAATGTGATATTTATAACCTTTAATATCAGTTTATAGATAATGGATCTGTATCATATTCAGATGAAACACAATCTCTATGAAAATGTAATGAAGATAAAACAAAGTAGTTAACACCTGAAATAATGGTAATAAAGAAATATTATTAACAAACATGTGAAAAGATGCTATAATAAGATAATATATGATAATATAAATATGAATATGTTTTTGTTATAAATTAATAAAATTTTCAATAAAATTATATATATATATATATACCCTAAACCTATTACCCTATAGCTGGTGTCGTACTATAATACATTGGATTAAGAAATAAGTAATCACATCCCAAAGGACCGAATAGTTTTGTATACTTGGTAAACCAGATACATACAAGATTCCCATATTATATTTGTGAATAATAAATTAAAAAATAATTTATTTCAAGAATGATATTATTCCATATAAATAATACTTATATATAAAACAAAGCAAACTTCTTTTATTCTTTATAAAATAAAAAAATATGGGTGATCTCAAATGCTCAGTATTGGTTACATAGGAAAAAATAAATTATAAACAAATAAGAAAAATAAACATGGAATGGTAAATAACATAAACGCATTCCATTAAAATAACATTTTTATCAGGACAAGATAAGTAATAATAAATATGGATAGGTAAATAAATCAAGCACATAAAATTTATTCAATAATTGAGAATGAAATGCATCCAAATAAAATATAATAGTAAAATCCTCATTAATAATAATAACTGAACATTGAATGAAGGAAATGCATAATTAATGGATTTCATGTTTCCTAGGAACATGATACCGATATTATAAAATCCATTCATAAGATGGATTATAACATGTTTTGTAAAAACTGATTCGATTTGGTAAACTATTCCTCTATTTTGGAGACCATTCAAATGATAGATTAAAACTACTAGTTAAAAATTCATAGGGTTTCACTAAATGATTTCATCTCATGAGATTACTGATGCATCAAGGGGTTTTAATTAATTATTCCCTAAACCGTGTCTTTCCTTTCCCAATAATTCCTCATATATCAAATAATCAATTTGATTCCCAAATAATGTGACTTTTCATCAAATATCCATATTTAGTAAAGGATACTCATTTATAAATACTTCCCTTGAAAATTTAATAACATTCAAATAAACACCGTGTGTAAAATTGATATACTGTATAAAAAATAATCATAACCATAATAAATTATATGTAAAATTAGGGTAAATTTAATGTCCAATGATCATAGGAAAGGGAGCATTTCAAGGATAATTTAATTAGTACAAAAATAAATCATTGAAGTGAATTTCATTACTATTATTAGTAAAAATAATCATAATTCATAGAGATAAAGAATAAGGATGGTTTTAATACAAAATATATCCATTGGAATAAGAGTAAATGGATTTTAACATTAATTAATAGAATAAAAATAAATATATCTTTTATTAAATTCTTTAAAAAATGATCATTTTCATTTTTAAGAAATATTTTTAAAACCTAAAAAATTGTGAAAATATTATTCCTTCAAAATAACATTTCAAAACAAACAACATTTTTTGAATATTTTAATCTAATTTTCTTTATAAAAATAACATGGTAATCATTAAAATAATTATATTAATAAATTATTTTAGGTACATACATATATACACTACAAGTTATCAGAATTTTCATTTTGTAGTGTAAAAAGGGTATACAAGCGCCTTATTGAGAAAAAACCAATTTGATTCCCATAATAACAGTTTATAAAATAGAAAAAATGTATAAAAATTTCATTAAAAAATTATTTGGAAATGGTTAAAAACATTATTGAAACCATTAATCAGAATATTGATTTAAAAGAAAATAGATTTCCAAATGAAGAGAGAAATGATATCAGATTTTTTAAAAAACTTTTTATCAAACATTTTAAGAACAAAATATCATAATATTTTTTCGATTAATTGAAAATATCATAAATAAATAGAGGATAATAAAATTAAATGATTTTATTAAGTAATTTTTATATAATTTCCTTGAGTAGGCATTCAATAATAAAAGATATCGATTAGAATGAGATTATGAAATTATCCCTTACAATGATCATAATTTTGAAGATAGAATTATTCAATGAATCAATTATTTCTATCAATATTATATAAACATAAATCAATTTTAAATAAAATATAAGATAATCAATAGTCACTTCACACTTAATCATAGCATCGTATAATCAATGAAGTCGAATTTCAAACCAATGAATGTAAATTGAGCTAATAAATCCCTTACTCACATTTCCTTTTGGTTGAATGTCTGTAAAACTCATGTATATTGGTTTTAAACTTGATATAAAATTTTATAAAAACTAAATTAATATTTATAATATAATATAAGATCCTTATATAAAATTATAATACCCATTTGTTAATAATCTTGTTATTATTTTCATGGTTTTAGGTGTTAATATCATCGTTTTCTTATTCATGTTTTGTCCAGAGAGTATTGTTTATTTTCCATATTATGTTGTTTAATAAGATCAAAAATAATAATTATGAAATAATTATAATATTTTTACACCAATTATACATTTATGAACACTTATTAATTATTTTTATAAAAAACATAGAACATTATGATCAAGGAGATGATAGGTCCTACATACGCATGAGTAATGTTACAATTTTTCATTGGTCATTAAGGATAAGTTTTAAGAAATATGTTATCATTATTGAGGGATAATAATATCAAAAATCACATATTATTTCATTAAATAAACTTATATATCATCCATGTGGGGTGGTGATGAAAGGAGATACACATCACTTAATGAAGGCGATATACCACATGTACAAGAACGACACAATCAACAATCATTTAGTGAAAAGGTAATATATATATATATATTATCTATATAGAATGATAAATATATAATTAATATAATAATCATGTAATGTATATCACATATAATTATTATACTTACTCTTATCATCTTCCATGTAAAGCATTAGTGAAGGACGAAACACATCGCTTCACGAGGTGGTAGTCTTCCTTACACCCGGGAAACGTTATCATATCTCCTATGAAATGGAAAGTAAAAAAAGTAAATATGATATAATGAATCCAGGGAAATAATTATGTTATAATTATCATATATATAAATTATGTCAGTCATCATAACCAACTATGAGAGTTGGTAATGGAAAAACGAATGACATCAATTCGTGAGGCGGTGATCTATCGTACACACGAATGATGATTTTAAACCCATTTAATTGAAGCTCATATATATTTATTTCATTAAAAAATAATAAAAAATATGCTTATATTAAATATACTAAGGTTTTTATATCATCATTGTTTAATATGAATTTATGTAGGTATTGAAAGGAATAAAATAAAGACACTTGTTAAAGAACGTTGCCACTTCCTCAAGTATCATCCTTGGGTGTGCACCAGAACATTCCTAGGTTCTCTTTATGACCAAAATAAGTCCTACTAGATTAGGCTTGGTAATATGGGAAGTTTTTTACTGTATTTTCTGAACCAAAGTGCTGTCATGGGGTCAAGAAAATGGGAGAGGGGTGGACTTTTATAAGTGATGTGTGTGACACACTTGTAAATACCGAAAAGTAATCACTATTAGGTGGTAAATATTACCTAATGTTGATTAAAAATTGATAATTAAAGGATTTATGGGATTATATGTTCTATCCAATAATAAAAAACTCAAAAAAACTTTTTTTAATATGTTTTTCCTTAACTTCTTTGATTCCTTATTTTTACTATTTTCATTTTCCACTATGGTAACTATTCTTTTTAATCTTGGTTATTTATTATTTGGGTATAAAATACAAATATAAACATTGGATAATTTTTACCCAATAATTATAAATACTAAATCAATTTTATAAAACAAAAAACTATGCATTTTGGAAATTAATTTCAGCATAAGCGCTTGTAATGTGAAAAACCACCATTTTTATCATGTTTATAGGGTTTTTACTATTTAGCTGTCAATATAGTTGTTATAAATGAATAATTGTACCAAGAATAGAACATATATGATATTAATTAACTTAATAAAATCTCTTTGAAGAATATTGTTGTTTTAATAATTTTAAATGATTAAATCAATATCATTTATTATAAATTAAATTAATGTCAATTTTGACAATGTTCATTTAATTTAAATTTAAATATATCATGATAATTATGGAATTAAAATTTATAATTATAAAAAATTATTAATAATATATTCTCATCTAAATATAATTTAATTTAATAATTCATTCAATTCACTTCACTTTTAATATTATCAATGTCATTTATATAATTTAATTATTAAGAGAATAATTATTATGCAGACATTTCATAATAGTTTAAAGTTATTATTTCATATCTAAAAATTAATAATAAATTATGATGATAAAAAATTCAGTTTTCTTGCAATATATTTTTTATATCTGAACCTATTTTTCCCCATCTTAAGTCATTATATGCATTAAATGTAAGGAAGGTTCATTTTTCTCTTCTTTTTTACATAACATCTAATATGGGTCATATTTACAGGAATTTGAAAATTAATTTCCATATTTAAAAGGATATGATTTTAAATGTGTATATTAACTCATTAAATAATATTAACATAATATTTTAGACAATTAATCCTCCTATATAATTATTTTAACCCCATAGTAAGTTCAATTTTACATTAATCGTATTAAATAATTTTTACTGAATTTAGAATTAATTTTCATAAAAAATTAATTTGACCATATTAGAAATTAAAAATTATTATGATTCTAATTATGTAATCTTTTTTTCCAAGTTGAATTCACATAACTTGAAAATTTTAATTTAAAATTAATCTCATAGATATGATGAAAAAGTGTGTTTTCAAAGAGAAAATATACAAATATTTTCAATGTTTTTATATCTAAATTAAAAATGATTATAATTAGAATTACCAAAATTTGATAATTTGATACATAATTGAACTAATTTCACATTAAAAATAATTTAAAATATAACATAAATTTGTAATTTATTTAAACAAAAATGCAGTTTTCAATGAAAAATCATTCTTTTTCACTATTCATCCAAAAAATAACATTTCAGAAAAATCCAAAAAATTATACATAATATAATTTTTATTTTATGATTTCAAAAATTATTATTTTTAAATTAATTTTATAAAATTTTAAATTTTGATTTTAAGCTATTTTTGAAAAGCATGGATAATCAGGGTTTTGTTAAAACCAGGTTTTGCGAGCATTGATAGCTATCAGCCAAATTAATTTTTTTGAAAAATAAATATCTTGTAATTTCATTTGGTGTTAAATTATTATTATAAAATTGTTATTATTTTTCACATATTCTTTTAAATTAAATTTTATAATTTTATAATTTCGGGGTGTTATATTTTCTTTAAATTAATTAGAATGTTTCCTTGAAATTTAAACATGATCTTGGAAGTCAGGTGTTTTACATTTGAAAATTATTTTGTTGAAAAATTCACATCATAAAAGGATTAATAAAACTTATGCTTAATAATAGATAAAGGAATGTAAAAATTTATTTAGACTAAAATTGGTATAGGTATCTAGGTATGAGAAAACAGGCAGCATGTAAAGATATGAACATGAAAGTAAATCACAAATACATATAGAGAGTGATAGATGTCATTGATCACAAAAAGTTGCAAGATTAATGTAAATTAAATAGCCTTAAAATGATAAATATATGATGACTTAAATTACCCCTTAATTCATTATATGTGAATGTAATACGATAATGTTTTTAATATATTTTTCCTAAATTTTATGAATTATGTTAATTTGTAAGAATATAAATAAATATATTTAGTATATAAGTTTATATTTAATATTCACAATATAATCCTTCGGCTGTGCTTTGATCAGTTCCCAATTCAACCCTTACTCTATGAAATAAATATCAAAAAATTAATTTTTAATCCAGAATCAGAAAAATTCACATTTAACTGATCTCTTGATCTATAAAAGTGTGACAAATTTTTCCATTTAACTCTAACCACTTTCAAAACTAATATGGTTAGAAAAAGTGATCCAAAATAATTAATTAATATCTGAATTAAAAAAGTAATACCATTAAGGACTTCAGGTCAGTAAGGATTTTGTGCCACCTTCAATGCCTTAAAGCCACCTCAAGTCCTTTAGGGCCCCTGATTTGCAGATGAACATACAAATTCTACAAGGAACTAGCTCTAGAGAAGGATTCAAGAGCAAGGAGAATTCACGAGAGCAAGGCTGCAATATTTTGATGAACACGAGTGTATGCCATTGTTATTATAACCGATCCTATGAATATCTTCATAGGATAACTATGTGAACATCCATACAAAAGAGGATATCTGATCACAACGTAGATTCAAGGGAGGGGTGGTCTCAAGTAGTCATATTCTATATGATTTCATTAAGACTTACGGGTCCTGTAATGTCCCTAAGCCAATGAGAAATGTAGTCTATAAAGCCTATGGTTATTTTAAGGGCTCCCCATCATTCCTAGAAAGGGGGGTTATCAAAAATCAATAATAGGGAGCCCTTTGGGAAATTCAATCATTTTTTCTTGATAATTGTTCTCTTTATGCACTTCTTTTCCACACATAACACATTTTTAGTACATTTGATACACCTTTTTTTTCAATGTATGACACATTATGTTTAACCATGTCAATTAATTTTATAATATATTTAGGTTCATTATAATGGTTCATAAGGAATGTGTTAATTATCCAATGAATATCATCTGGTAGTCTCAAACCCCTTATATAGTATTCCCTTTAATTGTGTACATGTAATCCTTGAGTCAATTATAACACACCATTTTCTATGTTATCACCCCTAAGTACCTTTGTGTCTATAGCACATCCACATGTAGTACCAAGATAAGAATTTTTTTATTGGAAAAACCATATAATATATTATGTATGAAAACAATTTATAATATTATTCTATACATATGTTCAAAGATTGTCATGAGTTCTATTAAATAATTTATGTTTTCCTAAATCTAGTTCCCAAGGCTTCTAATAAAGATTCTATAATACCATCTTTAATGACCCTAACTTCAGTAGCATAAAACAAATAGATTACTTTATTATACTGGGATAGGATACTACGAATAAAATTTCAAAATTCTGAATAGTTTAGTAGCCCGAGTGAACAATATATTTATGTGATTCCCATATTATATTTGAGAATAAAATTTAAAAAAAACAAATTTTCTAGAAAATAATTATTCTCACTAGAATATCCATTTATATCAAACAAATAACACTTCATGGATTCCTAATGAACGTAAAAAAATAATGGTGAGCTCAAATTCTCATTAATGATTGGGTACAATGGAAGTTATAAGTAATGAATTAGAATAACTATCATGAAAAGGTTGATTAATGAACACACATGACATTTAAATAACATGAATATCATGACATGATAAAGAATAATAAATATTTAAATGTGAATTACTGAAACACATTCCATTTAATCAATAACTGAAAAAGAAAAGCATCTACTGATAAAATCATAGTGAAAACCTTAGGGACAAAAATAACAAAATTCAGAAAAAAGGTAATGCTAAATTATCAAATTTCATGTTTCCCAAGAACATGATACAATTATTGTTATGAACATTCACAAGACGGTCTAAAATATAGTGGGTAAAAAGTGATTCGATTTTACCAACTAATACTCCCCTATAAAGAATATAATCAAGATAGTTTAAAACTATTGGTTACATACTCATAGGGTTTGACCTACATATTTTATCTCATGAGACAATCAATACATTAAGGGGATTTCATTTACCAGACCACAACCCATGTATTTAATGCCCAAATCAATTATCATATATGAAATAATGGATTTAATTCATAAAAAACATGTCATTTCATCATATATTTGTATTCCTCTAAGGGAAAAAATTTATAAATATTTCCCTATAAAAAAAATAATATTCCATGTAAACATCATATGTAATAAAAATATATGGTTTATGTAATAATCATATACATGATAAATGATATGGATAATTATGGGGAATTTGTTTTTTGAGGATCACAAAAAATAGAATATTTTCAGTGAAATTTAATAACAATTAAAGTGAATGAAGGATTTTAATTTCAACAATATCCTTTTCAAAGTAATCATTACCCATCATTATAAAGAATAAGGATTGTTTCAATTCAACGTATACACATTGGATTAAAAATAATTAATTTTTCATTAATTAATTTAAATACAATAAAATTCTCTATAAAAACATTATTGAGGAAATTATCATTGTATTTTTTGAAAATCACTTTTTAAGACATGAAAAATTCTGAATTTATTTTCTTTGAAAATAACTTTTTAAGATAGAAAACATTTTTAAATTAATTTTGATTGAAAAAAAGTTATTTATAAACAAACTCTGAAACTTCGAATATAAGCATCAAATAAATTACAGTGGGTAATTCTATACACCTCATACAAGTTAAAAAACATTAAATTTTCATTGTAAAATGGTTTGAAAAGTGACTTTTTGGAGAATATAACAAGAATATAACATTCACTAATTTTTTTTAAAATACTAAATGTGTGAAAATTTATTTATTAAGTTATTCTTAAAATGTTATATTATTTTGGAACACATGGGTTTGGGAGAAATGTTATTTTTGACACAAGAGAGAAATGATGTTACGTTTTCTTAAAAAACAAATCTAAAAAACATTATGTGTCAACGAACGAAAAAACAATACTATTACATTAAAATATAATAAATAAAAAGTGGAGAATTAAATTAAATGTGTTTATTATGTAATGGTACAATAAATTCCATTAATTAGAATTCATGAATAGATGATCTTGGTTTGAGTGAGATTGTGAAATAAACCATTATAATGATCATAAAATTTAAGTGAGAAATAATCAATGAATAAATTATTTTTATAAACTATAAATCCATATTAAACAATTAGTAATACAAAATATTATAATAAAAAGTAATTTCACACATAATATAATAATGACTTAATCAATTAAGTATAAGCTTAACCCCATGAATGAAAATTATATTAAGAAATACCTTACGTATCATTTCATTTTGGTTGAAAGTGTATTATACTACTACATATTTTCATTAATAATCTTATTAACTTACAAAAAAACTATTTTAATTTTTATAATTTCAAATCTAACACATATATAATATCTTCTCACATTTTTTTAAGAATTGTCAATTATTTTCATGGTTTTGGGTGTAAATTCCCTTGTTTTCTTATTCATGTTTTTCATAAGGGTTCTGGTACTAGTGTATATTATATAGTTTTATAATCACATGAATAATAATCATGAATTTATTATCATATTTTTACATCAATTATACTTTTAAAAACAATCTTTATGTGTGGCTATGAAAAATTAAGTATGTTACGATCATGGTGACAATAAGCCATATGTACACACGAAAAAACATTTCCATTATTCAATTATCAATATTTAATGGTGTTATGTAACATATTATATTTAAAAAATGAGAAAAATATAATAAATACAATATTATTTATTTAAATTTAAATATATATATATATAATACATTTGGCGAGGTGATGAAAATAGTGTCACATGATTTCGTAAAATGTATTAGACTGCTCATACACGAACGATATTATCATCATTTATTTAGTGAAAATGTTAAGAAAGAAAATCATATACATTATTGGTAAATAATGATAAATTTTTCCTCGATATCATAATTATTTAATTTATAACAAACAAAATTATTTACTAGACAATTATCTCCTTCAATTTAATTAGTTAGTGAATTATGAATCACATTACTTCATAAGGTAGCAGTCTACCATACACACGGGTGACGTTATCGCGTCCCTATTGAAAACGAAATCAAAAAATTTACATATTTTATAATGAATCAAAGGTTATACTTATGTTATAAATGTAATATATATACTTTATATTCATTATCATACCTAACCTTGATAGGTGGTAATCAAACAACGAACAACATCGTTTCTCGAGGTGGTAGTCCACTTTTCACAAAAATGATGATTTTGCGACCAATTATATGGAATTAGATATGGTTTTAGGTAATGAAATTATCATAAAAACATCTCATTATATTGGAGATATTTAATTTATTATATAATCACTGTTTAATAACAATTTAAGTATGTGGATAAAGAAAATAAATAATGTAGTTTATAGAAAAACATTACATATAATTTTTGTATCCTCCTTGGGATTGAAATAATTCCTTACTATGATGGATTTTTCCAGAAATATGGATTCTATTAGGATAGGAGGGATTTTGGTATGTTATTTATTCAGTTATTGTAAAAAAATGGTTTTATTGCGTGGAAAACAGAATAGAGTGGGTGGCCATTTATAAGTGAGGTGAGTGGCATACTAGTAAATACCAAAACATATTAAATATTGGATGGTAAATCATACATTCATTTATTATGATTCCAAATTTAGAATCCATTTTTCCAAATTTAATTCAAATTAGTAGAAAAATTCAATTTATAATTAATCCCTTAGATGTGATGTGAAAGGATGTTGTTAAAGAGAAAATTTTCAAAAGATTATAATGTTTTTCTATCAAAAATAAATATTACAATTATAAGAAAGACCAAATATTGATTTATTTTTTATAATTAAACGAATTTATCATTTTAATAAATTAAATTATAATTTAACATTTTATATTATTTAAATTACAAGGTAGTTTTTAATTAAAGATCCATAATTTTCACTATTAATTTATAAAATGAAACATTTCAGAAAAATTCCAAAACTTCCACCCAATTTAATTTTTTTTCAGGATTAAATTTTTTTATATTTTTTAAAATAAATTTTTTAAAAGTGTTAAAATTTAATTTTAAAGGAATTGTGCATAGCGTGACTATAAAATGATTCATTTAAGCCTGGTGTTATGTGCAATGTAATCTATCAATGAACTGTAATTTTCTCTAAAATGAATACCTTGTAATGTATTGGGATATTAAATTATTCCTTAAAGTTTGGTGTTGAATGTAATATATTCTATCTAATAGAATTTTCTTATTTTATAATTTTTGGGTGTTATAATAAATGGGGATAAAGCACGTTCAATTAAAGGGAAACTCAAGCTAGGGGATTTTTTCTCAATTTCTTTTCATTGAGGTGTATTATTTTGTAATGAACCTAATTTATTTATATGTTGTATACAATTAAATTTTAAAATCTAATTTAATGATTCCTCTATAGTAAATTAAATTTTATGTTTTAATTTAATTTATTTCTTCCAAGAAAATTCAACTTGAAAATTAACAAGTGGTAAATAATTTCAAAACTCAATTTATTTTGATTAGGTTTTATTAATTTATCACTACCTTTGATATAGTAATATTTTGTGTTTCAGAACTTATGGTTATATTATTTTTTATTTGTATTTTTTTTTGTATTTACATTTGATACACATAAAAAATTCATGAATTAATTTTCACTTCAACATTGTGATCTTAGTAAGGGTTTCTCACATAAAATTGTCATTTCTGGTACATATGTAATGTTATACACCAAGGATATTTTAGAAGGTGTGTTTATTTCCATATTTACATGTTATATATTTAATCTATTTATAGTCAAGGTATTTAATTGTTCATTTTTTGTTTTCTCTTTCATAGAGCATACGATTACAATGTTTCCAAAATTGAAAGGTATTTTTGTTTCAAACTCATTTTAATTTGGACTATTTTTTATTGAATTCACATTGATGAAAATTATTTAATAATTTGATACTAGACCCATTTATTTTATTCTACTATTTTTATTCATGATTTTGGTAATTAATACTACAAATTACCTCTCATTGTTTCTTAAAATAATTGAGAAAGTGTTTTTAAATAAAATCATACATCATGTCGCTATTTTTTTCAAAAAACGTTTTTATTCCATATCATTTTTTCTAAAATAAAATTTAAATTTTCTTTTAATATTTTTGATTAATGTAATTTTAACAAAAAGTTCATTTTTAAAAAATGTGTAAACATGAATATTTCTTCCTTTTTCCAAACAAGTTACTTTTTACTTTTCATATAAAAATGGTAAATGAATCTCTATTTCAATTCACTTGTCATGAATTAAACATTACAAACATCATGGCCAATCATTTTTTAGGATTAAATTACAAATTTAAAAGGTTGTTTTTAAGGAATTTGTTTCCAAATATTTTGAAATTTTTTAGTTTTTAAATGTTATTTTAAAAGTAAAAATTATATTGTTATAAATAATGTTTTAATTTTATTTTTATGGTATTTCTATACCTAAATGAAAACAACCATTTATATTATATATAATTCACTAGGACTATATTGTAATACTTCCATCATTAATTTTTCTCTAGATGGTTTACAACTTGTTTTACCAATGAAATTATATACATTTTATTTCTTGACTATTTTTTATTTATTAACATTACCTTGAAATATTCACTTTCCTGTGATCATTCTAGATTATATTTTCCCCAATCTATCCATATTAATTATCATGGATATAATTATTACTCAAACCAAATATCATATATATATATATATGGTGTTTTTCTTTGAATTTTCTAGGAAGATATTGATCTTTCATATTCATAATTCAAAAATAACTTTTATTGACAAGAAATATTGTTCATAGATTAAATTTTAAACACCCAGAGAATTTATGAGATGTATTCATTTTAATTTCTTCGATGTCTTGTGTTTTATGCTACACCCAGATTAGCTGGCATTATAGGCAACACCATATAATCTTTTAGTATATGGAACACTATTCTTGTATTGTGTTGCACACAATTTCATGTTCCTTTGATAGAATTAATTTCATACAACAATGAGTATATATTTTGTTCAATGTATAAATTAACTATGTTTGGGTTATTTTATATGAGACACAAAATGATTCTTTCACTACATGGAACACATATTTTCTTTCATTACACGCAAGAACGACCTTCCTCGATAGCTTGTGTAGTATGCGATATCGAGTTTGACTAAACAACAATATATTATTAAAATATTATTATTTGATGGGAGATAAACTAGATATTATGAATAATATTAAACACGTTTTTTATTTTAAATAACATTATAATTCATGTTACACATTTTATGGAACATGATATGATAACAAAATCAATTTTTTTAATAAAAGAAGTATATTTCAAAAATTGCTATTTTACCACCTTTTGATGGCATACCCATTTTAAATCATGTTTTTGTCAGTTTTAAATCTTATATTTAAACAATTTAATTTCTTATTTATAATAAGAACCTCATAATTTAAATTGGATGAAATTTTCATATATTTCTGATAAAATTCATATTTTTATGAATAATGAGAAATACTTTATTTTAATTAAAATTTTTATTTTAATATAATATATTTATAGAGTTATATTGTGATTTTAATTGGGTTTAAAGTATAATTAGATTATATTTTTATCATTTAATCCAATTTTGGTCATTGTATGCAATTTTACATTTAAATTGGACATAAACGGATCTCAATATTTTTATAGGTATTATTTCTTAAAAACCCACTTTTTAGTTTTGACAACAAGATTTAATTTTATATTAATTATGGAAAATTATGTGTTTTTAAATTGAAAAAATGGAATCTATATTTAGAATCAGTCGGTCTAAATTGTGTAAATAGGTACAATTTATTTGTAGACATTTTGAATAGTATCATGAGTAATTATTTTATTTACCATTGTTAAAGGAAAATCTAGTAAATAAAGGAGGAGATAATATTATAATAATATAAAACTACCCCAAAACATGTCCTAATATAATTATATGAGATATTTTCAACAATGAGAATCATTGGGTAGATTCTGGGACCCCATGGATTCACTTGGATGTGAAAATGACATTCTACAAGAATTAATTTAAAGTAAAGATAATTATAACCTAAACATATATCTTTTACTAAATAGATTTTAATATAGGGTGATATAACTGATATATATGTTTATAAATATTAATGTTAAAGATAAAAATATTTCTTACATCATGTTATTTTAGTTTTAATTTTTAGACATTAGATAAATATATATATTTATGACAAAATTATGTTATAGTGATTACCTCATTAATGAAATATTCAAATAAATGAATTTATATGTATTAAAATAAATATAATTTGAAACTTTTGATGCATAAAAAAATTTTCTCGATGAAATTGACATACTGGGGATGTGTTAATGCCTTTGGTTTTATGGAATCAAGTTATTATGAATTTGTTTAAAGTCATTTATTAATACTGTCCAAAATTGACATAGTTCTTAACTTAAAACATAAAATAGTTTATTAAATGGTATTAAATTAATAAAAATATTATATTCATCAACATAGGGTATATAAGTCCAGATATTCCCTAGATAACATTCTAGGGGTCGTTTGATTTGATATTGTAATTACATTAACCCATAATGTGAAAATAACAAGATATCCCTTTATGATTAAAAATGGTCAAATAAGGGTTAAAGCAAAAAGATAAGGACAAAAAAATATTCATAACATAACTAAAAATTATTGGATTATTTGTATTATAACGAAAATAATCTTATCATTGAATATAAAATCATTTATATGATTTTTAATTGAAATTGAATTTATAATAAATTAATATTTTGAGAGTTTCTTAAGGTACCCCACTCCTTTCTTATAAAAGGGAACCTCATCCCTCTCATCTTCCCTCCATTTGAGATTTCATGCTCAACAAAAACATGAAGATTTATCTTCTACACTTTCCTATTTACATTATAGAGGTTATGGTATTCTCAAATACCAACTCTAGTTCCCTAAGAGAAAATTTAAAGGAGGCACATCGAGGAAGAGGTAATCTCTTCTACCGATTCATTCAAATTTCATTCTTCTTCTACTTATGCTTATTTAGTCATTTCATTATAAAGTAATAACATCAATGTCACTCATACACAGATATGTTATTATAAAATATGAATCAAACCTACTTCACCTTCTATCTATCCTATGAAAAATGAAATCACCATGCGTGCGTACATACGGGTTACTGTCTCCACATCGTGGTGTAATCTATTTTTCACCACCACATCACATTGATAGGTATAATGGTAGAAATAATAACTATATATTATTATTATAAAATTATACTAATTCTAATATATTATTCTCTATCCACTTCAATACTTTTCAACAATTATGGGAATGATATCATCGCTCGTGCGTACATACAACTTATTATCTCCATGACGCGATGAAATTAATTCTCCATGTTAACCATTCAAGAAGGATTATAACATATATATAATAACTAATAAGGAAATAAATTATGAAATAATGATACTATAATCATTTATATATATACATGTCATTTAATTACTTCCACTCAATTCAATAAGAAACGAAAATAACGTTCATGTGTACATACGACCTACCGTCTCCATGAACGATGTATTCCATTTGATTAATATATATATATATATATATATTTATATTGAATATATATTCTATATAAATCATCATTTACATTATATAAGTAATTAAATCATGATATAAGTTATGATATCAAGAATAAAAAGTCCAAACACGTATGATAAATTAAATGATTATTTCACAAAGCATTGCTTTAACTTGGAATTAACAAATGAACGAGTAATATAAATTCTTAAGTGAATAATATATGATATAATAATTATAATTATTATTATTATATATGTTAATAATATTTGAAAACCAAATATACAAGAGTTTTAGAAACATATAGAAGAAATTGGACCTAAGGTAAGGAATAATTTTTCCATCCCAATTTTTTATCCATGATTGCTTATGAATAAGTATTTACTGAGGTTATATATATCATCCATGTCCATGTTTTTTAAGAGAAAATAATTAATTTTTTACTATTCCTCCATGTATGTTTAAAGTCATTTTTACCCATTTTTGACTTTTACAACAAGGTATGGAAGGAATATTTCTTTTATTTACTATACAAGGTACTTTTTTTGTAAATTTTCCAAGAAAAGTACAAGGAGAATGTTTTTGATAAACATATACTGCATGAATATAATTTTATAGTTTCACAATGCCTTATTTAAAATAATATTACTATACATAATTTCAATATTATTTTCTACCAAATTCTTTTTTTTTAAAATTACACAACATTTTGAGAAAATGAAAAAAAATTGATGGAGAAAGGATATTTTCCTCAGGAACTAAGTTCAGGTGTTTTACCAAAATTATTTTCCATAAATGATGAAACTTTTAAATAGGGTTATGTTTCTATGCCTATTATTATTTGTTTTGATTATTTTAATTTTGTAATTATCTTTTATATGGATTATGTTATGATGGAATAATATTTAAGAAACCCATTTTTTTGTGGGTTATGTTATCATGAATGATTTATGTTTTGTGGAACATATAAGAATGATTTCATTATGAGATGTGTAGGACCAATATCTCCATCTAATTAATTGGGTAATGATTTATATATCATGCGATAGACATTAATGGAATGGAATGTAAATCCGGTTTAGTAATGCAGGGATAGAACAACATGTAAATCTGGTTTAGGAATACATGGCTAGAATGACAAGTAAACTCGATTCAGTAATTGGACTATGTCCACTCTGATGGTCCAGGCAGCACTGCCTTTAATACTATTTAAATCCTATTATGTTCTTATTAGTTTTCCGCAATTATATGTTTTATTCCCATGCTATTATATCAAGATTAATTATTTTTTATGACCTATGCCTTACGTTCTGCTAATATTTATTTCATGACTCACGATTTTCATGTTTAAACAACATTTTCATGTTTTTACATTCAAATGTTTATGGTTTGTTTAATTTTCTCATTTTTTACCCTTATTGATCATTTTAGATGACCCTTTTTATGTTTTATTTTCCACATGATATACAAAAAGGTTTTAGGTAGGAAAACAAAAAGGGAAGATCATTATGGGAGATGATGAAGATCTTTCACCTTGATTAACAGATTATGTTTTGAGTTTTCAAAGGCATTAAATTAATATCGTATTTGGGAATTTGTTTGTATAATGTATTATGTATTCTTAAAAATAAATGGATTTTCCATGTACTCCATGCTTAGGTCTCTACAGTTGGTATAAGAGTGAAGGTTTTGTCAAACATTGGAAAACTAGGATGCGAAAACATTAGTGAGATCCCTAAAGATATTTCTATGGTTTGTATAGGGATGCCACTAAGGTTAAGTATAAATCTATGTTATTTTCGTAGAAATAAGATCACGATCATGAATAACGTAGGATTGGAACTTAGATGTTATAGATTTAATGTACTCCACTTTGATTTTGTTGTTTTCCATGTACGATTTTTACCTCTCACACTATTCATTTGGGTTTTAGACAATGCCCAGAACCCAAAGGAACCACGATAATGCTGGATGAAATCGGAAATGAAATGATTTTCCTCTTGAAAAACCAAATGTTATAGGACCTCAAATAAATAATCTTTTTTCTAGGACCACAATTCATTCTGGGCTCCCAAATGACCAATGGTTGGAACAATGTTCTCTTGAATATTTTATAAGGAAACTTCCATATTATTTTAGTGGAATGACCAATCCACTAGTTGCATAGAATGGGATTTTTACCATTTAAAATATATTTGTCATTCCCAATTGTTTAGAATGAGAAAAGGTTAACTTTGGCACTTATTTCTTGGAAGGTGAGGTTAATTTGTGGTGGAAATTTATCAAGAATACGAGGCAACAAGACAAAATTTACTATATGTATTGGGATGAGTTCAAGAACATAATTTTCAGTATCTAACTTCCTCGTATTATTTTTATAAAAAGGTAGATTGCATTTTATAATCCATCTCATGGTTATGATAAGAAAAGAATTATGGAATTCAGAGGAAACTAAAAAAATTCCAATGGAAAGAAGATTAGATTTTAATTATAGTCAATGTGTTGAAGGAAACATGAAGAAAATTGTCTTAAGGGACTAATAATGGTTTTATGAGTATTAAATAAGGTCATTGATCATTTTAATACCAATTTAATGGGAATAAACAGAAGGATCTAAAGATTTAACCTCCTACAAATCTGGGTTACAAGTGTAAGGAAATAGGTAATTATGCTAAACAAATCTCTTATCCAAGGGCTATAGATGATTATCAACACCAACAACGTTTTTAGGCAAAGGAAAAAGGAAAATCATAAGCGTTCACTATTGGTTATGTTGAGTATTCTAACGAATTAGTGGAATGATTAAGTGTTTATGTAATGGGATTCAAAAATAGTGTTGTTGAATATCTATTATAGTATTATGGAATACTAGAATATCTATGTATTGGTCCGTTGTGGTTTTCCATAAGTATATGGTACAACTAACCATGGAATTTGATTGAAATATTTTTGGAAAGCACATGATATGTGCATAGTGAACGGATAAAGAAATTATGAGATGTTTGATAGTATTAATGATCTCACGGAAGATACAAGGACAAAGTGATATCATGGTTTCAGTATATAGAATATTTGGGATATTGGTATTTGGAAAGAGTTAACTTTTTACAACATTCATGTTTTCATTAAGGTTCTATGGTAATTCATGTTTCAAGAGAATACATGATTAAGGTATTCACATGTTTATAATGTGACAACCATGAACTACCTTATGATTTATGGGAGAAAAATATTTACTATATTTAGTTAACCTATTTTTAATTATTTATATTTTTAGTTTTTGGATGGATTGTAATGTTATCCATTTATGTGTAGTATAATTTATATTCTGGTTAAAGTTTTTATTATCTCACTATAGATAGCCTTATGCATATTTTATTACCAGCTATAACCTTTTTGATGAGGAATATGGAATGACCAATCATTATATCTCATGATCTGCTAACACTTAAATAATGAAAAATTCAACTTCATTTCATTAAATAAGAGATGAAGTGGAAATTGATCAAGGCATGACCAATGGTGAGATTTTACCAATAACTTAGACATAAACAAATGTCAATCTTTTGATAGTTATTATTTCATAAAAACCCACTTTTTTGGTTTTAACAACGTGATTTAATTTTAAATTAATTATGGTAACTTTTTTTTTAATTTGAAAAAATTTATTCCATATTTTGAATTATTAGGTCAAAATTTTTTAAATAGGAACCCTTTATTTTTAGGCATTATTAATAGTAAATTTTGTAGTTAACTTATTTACGATTGTTAAAGGGAAATTCGGTAAATAAGGGTAAAAAATATTATTATAATAATATTAAACTACCCTAAAACATGTCCTAATCTAATTGGACAAGATAGTTATGACCATGGGAATCCCTGGGTCGATTTTGGGACCCCATGGATTTACATTGATGTGAAAATGACATTTTAAAAGAATTAATTTAAAGTAAAGATAATTATAACCTAAACATTTATCTTTTAATAAATTGATTTTAATATATGGATATATAAATAATATATATGTCTATAAATATTATTTTTAAATATAATAATATTTCTTACTTCATGGTATTTTATTTTTAATTTTTAGACATTAGATAAATATATTTATTTATGACATAATTATGTTGTAGTGGTTACCTCATTATTAAAAGATTCAAATAAATGAATTTATAAATATTAAAACGGATATAATTTTAATATTTTGATTCCATACAAATATTTATTATATGAAATTGACATATTAGGAATGTGTTAATGCCATTGGATCATAATAATCAAGTTATTATGAGTTTTTTTAATGTCAACTATGAATAATGCCCAAAATTGACACAATTCATAACATAAGACATAAAATAGTTTATTAATTGGTATTAAATTCATAAAAATATAAGAATCTTGAAAATTGATAATATAAAACCATATATGTCATAAATAACTTTTTTGGGTCGTTTGACATGATTTGGGAATAACATTAACCCACAATGTATAAATAACATGATATCATAGTATGAATAAAAAAGGTAAAATAAGGGTTAAACAAAAAAAATAAGGATAAAAAAATATTCAAATTTTTTTTAAAAATTATTGGATATTGGGTGTTATAACCAAAACCATACTATAATTAAATTGAAACTATTTTTGACCATTTTTAATTAAAATTAAATTTTTAAAAAATTAATATTTTGAGAGTTTCCAAAAGTACCCCTCTCCTCTCTTATAAAAGGGAACCTCCGCCCTCTCCTATTACCTCCATTTTGATCCTTCATGATCAGAAAAAACATGAAAATTTCTCCTCTATATTTCCCTAATTTCATTATATAGGTTTTGGTATTATCAATAGACCAACTCAAGTGCCCTGAGAGGAAATTTAAATGAGGCACATCGAAGAAGAGGTAATCTCTTCTACTGATTCATTCAAATCTATTTATTCTTCTACTTCCTCTTATTTAGTTTTTTCATTATAATGTAATAACATCAGTATCACTCATATACTAATATATTATTATAAAATATGAAACATACCTACTTCACCTTCTATTAGTCCTACAAAAAATGAAATCACTACGTGTGCATACGTACGAGTTACCGTCACCACGTCGTGGTGTAATCTGTTTTTCACCAACACCTCACATAGATGGGTATAATGGCAGAAATAATATATATATATATATATTATTATAAAATGATACTAACTCTAAGATATTATAAACCATCCACTTCAATACTGTTCAATAATTATGGAAATGATATAATCACTTATGTGTATGTACGCCTTGTCGTCTCCATGACGTGATGAGATTCATTCTCCATGTTAACCATCCAATATTGATTATAAAGTATATATAATAAAAAATCCTTAAATATATGACATAATAATTCTTTTGGATTTATGTATATATATATGTTATTTAATTACTTACATTCAATTGAATATGGAAACAAAAAAAACATTCATGCATACGTACGGCCTACCGTCTCCATGAATGGTGTATTCCATTTGATTTAACTATATATTATATATATATTTATTTATTTATATAATACATATATATGATATATAAATCATTATTTGCATTCTATAATTAATTAACTAATTATATAAGTAATAATATCAAGAATAAAAAGTCTAAACACGTACGATAAATGAAACGATTATTACCCAGAACTTTTCTTTAACAAGGAATTAACAAATGAACGGGTAATATTAATTTGAATTGAATAATATATGATAACATAATTATTATTATGGTCATGTTAAAGGTGAATATTATGTTTAAACCCACTATATATGAGTTTTATATACATACAAAAGAAATTATACCTAAGGTAAGAGATAATTTTGCAATATGATTTTCTTATGCATGATTGCTTATTCATAAGTATTTACTGGGGTTATATTGATATTCCATGTAAATGTTTTCAAAAAATGTTTTCAATTTTTTTACTATTCCTCCATGTATTTCTAATGACATTTTTACCCATTTTTGACTTTTACTACATGGTATGGAATGAATCAATCTTTTGTTTACTATATGAGGAAATTTTTGTGCATTTTATGGGAAAAGTACAAGGAGAATGTTTTTGTTTAAATTATACAGAATTAATGGTTTTATATAGTTTCATGAAACCTTATTTCCATAAATTCTACACTACAACATTTCATGATTATTATCAACTAAATTATTTTATTTCAATATTGCATGGCATTTTGTGAAAAGAAAATGTTTTTGAAGAAGAAAGGATATTTTTCCCATGAACTAAGTTCATGTGTTTTATCAAAATTATTATCAATCATAGATGACGATTTTAAATAGGGTTATGATTATATCCCTATTATTAATTTTATTTTATCATTTTAATGATGTAATTTTGATTTATATGGATTATGTTATGATGAAATGATATTTAAGATACCTATTTTATTTTTTAGGTTATGTTGTCATTAATGATTTATGATTTGTGGAGCATGTAATAATGATTTAATTATGAGATGGGTGGAACCTATATCTCTCTCTTATTCATTGGGTAAATATTTATATCTCATGATATTTTCATTACTGGAATGGCCTGTAAATCTAGTTCAGTAATGTAGGGCTAGAACAACAAGTAAATCCAGTTCAGTAATAGATGACTGGAATGAAAAGTAAACCCGGTTCCATAATGGGACTATGTCCACTATGAAGATCTAGGTAGCAATGCCTTTGATACTATGGAAATAATATTATTTGCTTATTATTTTTCCATAATTATATGATTTATTCCAATCCTAATCTATCATGATTAATGATTCATTATGATCAATGCCTTACGTACTTCCATTATTTTTTTCATGACGAAATATTTTCATGTTTAAACATTATTTTAATGTTTTTAAGTTAAAATGTGTATGGTTTGTTTTATGTTCTCCATGATTACCCTTATTGAGAATTTTATCTCACCCTTTTAATGTTTTCTTTTCCCCCGGATATTAAAAAAGGTTTTAGGTAGGAAAACAAAAGGGGAAGATCATTGTGGGAGATGTTGAAGATCTTTCACCATGATTCGAAGATTATTTTTTGAGTTTCCAAAGGCACTATCCTAATATGGTATTTTAGCATCACTCTGTGTCATGTAATAATTATTCTAGAAAATAAATGTAATTTCCATGTATATCATTCTCGGGTCTCTACAGTTGTTATCAGAGAGAAGGACTAGTCAACCATTGAAAACTAGGATGTGAAAACATCATTGAGATCCCTAAATATATTTCTAAGGTATGTATAGGGACATCTCTAAGGTTAAGTATAACTATAGGATATAGTCCTAGAAATATGATAATGATCATTAATAACCAATTATTGGAACATAGATGTTAGATATTTAATGAACTCCCCCTTGATTATGTTGTTTTCCTAGTATGATTTTACCTCTCACCCTATTCATTTTGGGTTTTAGTCAATTGAGGGAACCTAAAGGAATCCTGATAAATCTAGATGCGATGGGAAATGAAATTATTTTCCTCCTAAAAAACCTAATGTTATGGTACATAAAATATAGAATCTTGTTTCAAGGACCACAAATCCTGCTAGGCTCCCAAATGACCACGGTTGGGAATAATGTTCTCTTGAATATTTCATAAGGAAACATCCACATTATTTTAGTAGAAAGACCAATACACTAGTTGCAGAGAAATGGATTTTTACCTTTGAAAAGATATTCCTCATTCTCCATTTTTCAAAATGTGAAAAGTTATATTTGGTAGTTATTTCTTGGAAGGTAAAGAAAATATGTGGTGGAACATTATCAAGAAGACGAGGCAACATGATAAAATTATCTATATGGATTGGGATGAGTTAAAGATATTATATTTCACTATATAACTTCCTCTTATTCTTTTTACAGAATGTCATATTGTAGTGTCTCATCCATTTAGTGGTTATGATATGAAAAGAATGTTGGAATTCAAAGGAAACTATAAAAATTTTGGAGAAGAGAAGATAAGATTGTTATTATGCTTAATGTGTGGAAGGAAACATGGAGGAAATTGTCTTAAGAGGACTAATTAATGTTTTAAGGGTAGGAAATAAGGTCATCAATCATTTTAATAATGAAGTAATGTAAATAAATAGAAGGATCTAATGACTACACCTCCCAAAAATCAGGGTTACAAGTGAAAAGAAATAAGGAATTATGAAAAAAATCCATAATCCAAGGGTTATGGATTATTATCATTGCCAACAACATATTTTAGCCAATGAAAAAGGAAAATCACATGCAATAACTACTGGTGTAGTTGAGCATGCCAACAAGTTTTTTGAATGATGAAGTGTTTATGTAATAAGATCCAAAAATAGTGTTGTTTAATATCTATTATTATATTATGGAATATTGTAATATCTATGTATTGGTTCATTGTAGTTTTCCATAAGTATATGGTACCACTAACCATGAAAAGTAATTGAAATATTTTTGGAAAGCACATGATATGCACATAATAAAGGTATATAGAGATAATGAGATGTTTGATAGTATTAATGACCTTGTGGAAGTTACATGGAAAAAGTTATATCTTGGTTTGAGTATATACAAATTTTGGGATTTTGGTATGTTGAATGAGTTAACTTTTGACAGCATTCATGTTTTCATTAAGGTTCTATGTTAATTTATTTTTCATGAGAATACATTATTAAGGTATTCACATGTTTGTAATGTGACAACCATGAACTACCATATGAGATATGATAGGGAAATGTTTAGTAGATTTAGTTCACTTATTTCTAATGATTTATATTTTCAGTTTTTGGAAGGATTGTAATGTTATCCATTTATGGATCATACAAGTTATATTCTGGTTGATGTTTGTATTATATCACTATAGATAGCCTTTTTCATATTTGATTATATGTGCTAACCATTTTGTTGAGGCATGTGGAATGACCTATCATTCTATCTCATGATCTAGTAACACTTCAATAATGAAAAATTCAACATCATTTCATTAAATAAGAGATTAAGTGGAAATTTTTCAAGGCAAGAACAATGGTGAGATAATACCAAAATCAAGTATGTAATTTTTTTCATGAAATATTCTTCATCATTAAGAAAAGTATATGGAAACCAAAAATGTTATCCTTGTAATTTTTTATCTGATGAATCAAATGATCCCTTAAATCATCACATATTTATGGATTTCTAGTAGTTAACTTTCTCCAAACATTATTCTCTATCACTATCTATCAGAACATGATGGTTATATTTCTCTTCCATATCCAAATTTTAACTTCCCACCTATGTTCTCCTATGTGGAAACCTAGTGATGAGTTGCTTTAGGTAATAGTTATGTTTCTAACTTTCCTATTTAAAATGACGTTTTATTATTCCTTTTTATAATATGGGTTTCAATGAAAGAACCTTTCAAGTAGAAACCCATTTATATCCCAAAAAATGTTGAGGGATAAATTCATTTTAAGTTTGGTAGAATTTAACACCCTGAGAATTTATAAGATGGGTTATTTTTAATTTATTCAATATCTTATGTTTTGAACTAGAACATTATTATATTGTGTTATACGCAACATAGTATTATCTTGTAGTATACCCAACACTATTATTGTCTTGTGTTGAACAAAATTTCAAGTTCCTTTGAAAAAATTAATTTCACGCAACACTGAGTATATATTTTGTTGAATGTATAAATGGACTAAGTTGAGATTTCGTTATACACCAAAATAAAAGATTTTTTCACTACATTTAACACTGACTTGGATTGCATTACACGTGAGAGCGATCTTCCTCATTAGCTTCTATTGTACGTAATATCGAGTTTCACTAAAAAATGATATGTTATTAAAATATTATTATTTAATGGGATATAACCTAGCCGTTATGAATAGTATTAACCATATTTTGAATGTTATATGATATTAGAATTCATCTTACACATTTTCTAGAACATGATATGATAATAAAACCAATTTTTCAGATAAATTATTTTTATTTAAAAAAATGTAATTTTAAAACCTTTTAATGGAGCAACCATTTTAAATCTAGTTTTTGTGACTTTTTCATGTTCAATATGTCAATATAAACTTATTATTTAGAATCATAACATCAAAATTTAATTTGGATGACATTTTGGTATTTTTCTGATAAATTGATATTTATATGAATAGGGAAAATTACTGTATTTTAATTCAAAACTGCCTTTTAATATAATTTATTTATATAGTTATATTTTAATTTTAGTTTATTTTAAAGTATATTTTGATTATGTTTTTATCATTTAATTTTTTTTGGACATTTTAAATAATTTCACCTTCGAATTGGGCATAAAAAGATGTCAATATTTTGATAGTTATTACTTCATAAAAACCAACTTTTTGGTTTTTACAATGTGAATTAATTTTAAATTAGTTACCGCCACTTTGTTGTTTTGAATATGGAAAAATTGATTCATATTTGGAATCTGAAGGTCCAAATTTTCTAAATAGGTACCTTTTATTTTTATACATTATGAATAGTAACATCAGTAATTATTTTATTTAGCATGGTCAAAGGGTAAATCCGGTAACTAAGGGTAAAAAATAATATTATAATAATATTAAGATACCCTAACACATGTCCTAATATTAATGGATTAGATATCTCTGACCATGGGCATCCTTTGGTCAGTTTTTGGACCCCATGGAACCATTTGGATGTGAAAATGACATTTTATTAGAATTAATTTAACGTAAAGATAATTATAACCTAAACATCTATCTTTTACTAATTCAATTTTAATATATGATTATATAACTTATATCCTTTCCTATAAATAGTGATTTTAAAGGTAAAATTATTTCCAACATCATGATATTTTATTGATAATTTTTATACATTATATAAATTTATTTATTTATGACACAATTATGATGTAGTGATTAACTCATTAATGAATGATTAAAAAATGTATTTATAAATATAAATATATATATAATTTGAACATTTTGATGTTATCCACGATTTTTCTGGATGAAAATGACAAAATTAAGGATTTTATATGGCCTTTTTTAAGTAATCAAGTTGTTATGAATTTTGTTTTTAAAAATTCATATATGAATATTGTCCAAAATTTACATAAGTCATAACATAAAACATAAAATAGTATATTAAACTGTATTAGATTCCTAAAAATCAATGATGTGACCAAATAGATAATATAAGTCCAAATATGTCATAAATATCTTTTTTGGGTGTTTTGACATGATATGGTAGTTACATTAACTCACAATGTGTAAATAACATGATATCTTATTAAGATAAAAAAGGGTGAAATAAAGGTTGAACTAAAACGTTAAGGGAAAAAAAATATTCAAAATATATCTAAATATTATTGTATGATTGATATGATAACAAAAATCATCTTATCTTGCAATTAAATAAGGTTTGGACCATTTTTAATCAAAATTGAATTTATAATAAATTAAAATTTTGAAAGTTTCCTAAAGTGTCTATCTCCTCTCTTATAAAAGGGAACCTCCTACCTCTCATCTTTCCTCTATTTTGAGACTTCAAGCTCTGCCAAACCCTACCAATTTATCTTAAAAACATTCTAGTAACATTCTAGAGTATTTTTCTTCCCAAAAGTCCAACTCTAGTTCCCTAAGAAGAAATTTAAAGGAGGCACATCGAGGAAGTAGTAATCTCCCCTATCGATTATTTCATATGTATTTATTATTCTATATCGTCTTTGGTAGTTTTTTAATTATAAATCAATAACATAATTATCATTCAGATAATGATATGTTATAATAAAATGTGAAACAACCCTATTTCAACTTCTATTCACCCTTTAAAAAATGAAATAACCGCGCGTGCGTACGTAAAACTTATCGTCTCCACGTCGTGGTGTAATATGTTTTTCACCACCACCATATGTGGATGGGTATAACGGTTGAAATAATAACTATATATGATTATTATAAAATGATACTAATTCTGAGATATTATACACCCTCCACTTCAATACCATTCAATAATTATGGGAATGATATCATCGCTCATGCATACACATGGCTTACCGTCTCCATGACGTGATGGAGTTAATTCTTCATGTTATCCATTCAAGAATGAGTATAAAGTATATATAATAAATAATAATTAAATATATGACATAATAATTCTACTAGAGTTATATATATATATATAATTTTCATAATTCCATTCAATTCAATAAGGAAACAATAATAGCATTCAGGTGTACGTACGACCTACCGTCTCCATGAACGGTGTATTCCATTTCATTTATCTATCTATAATATATATATATATATAAATAGAACTTATTTTATAGAGAAATGATTTTTTACATTATGTTTGTAAGTAAATCCAGATCTATGTAATGATATCAAGAATAAAAATTCCAAACACATACGATAAATGAAATGATTATTACCCATAACATTATTTTAACATGGAATTGACAAATGAATTGGTAACAAAATGTAATAATTGAATCATATATGATATCAAAATTATTATTCTGGTTCTTTTACCATTTAATAAATTTTTTACACCCACTATAAAATAGTATTATACACATATAGTATAAATTGTACCTAATGTAAGTGATAATTTTTCAATCTCATTTTTTTCCCATGATTTCTTATAAGTAAGTATTTACTAGGGTTATATTTATCATCCATGCCCATGTTTTCTAAAAAAATTTATAATTTTTTTTTCTATTCTTCCATGTATTTTTAAAGTCTTTTTACACATTTTTTACTTCTACTACATAGTATTAAATAAATCATTATTTTGTTTACCATACAAGGTACTATTTTGGCTTTTCTAGAAAAAGTATGAGGAGAATGTTTTTTAACATATACAGTATGAATAGATTTTTATAGTTTCAAAATTCCTTATTTCCATGAAGCTTACTCTAAACTATTCCATATTTATTTTCAAATAAAATCTTTTCTTTTAAAATTTCACGACATTTTGAGAAATTAAATTATTTTTGATGAAGAAACGATATTTTTTTCAAGGACAAAGTTCTAGTGTTTTATCAAAATTATTTTCCATTTAAGATGACACATTTAAATAAGTTTATGCTTCTATACCTATTTTTACTATTATTATATTCTGTTAAGGATGGAATGATATTTTATATAGATAATGTTATAATGTAATGATATTTAAGAAAACCATTATATTTCTTGGGTAACATTATGATGAATGATTTATGTTTTGTGGAACATGTAATAATGATTTAATTATAACATGGGTGAGACCTATATCTCCCTGCAATGAATTGGGTAATGATTTATACCTCATGAGATAGACATGACTGGAATGATAAGTAAATCCAGTTCAGTATTGCAGGGCTGGAACGACGAGTAAATATGGTTCAGTATTACATTGTTGGAATGGAATATAAACCCTATTCAGTATTTAGACTATGTCAACTATGATGGTCTATGCAGCAATGACTTGGATACTATGGAAATCGTATTATTTTCATATTTGTTTTCCATAATTACTTGTTTTATTCTAATTATTTTCTATCATGATTAATGTTTCTTTATGATATATGCCTTATGTACTACCACAATTTATTTCATGAATCATGATTTTCATGTTTAAACATTATTTTCATGTTTTTACATTTAAATGTGTATGATTTAATTTATGTTCTCCATGTTTACCCTTAATAATCATTTTAGCTCACCATTTTTTTTATTTTCCCTAGGATATAAATAAACGTTTTAGGTAGGAAAAAAGAAGGGGATGAACTTTATGGGATATCCTTAAGATCTTTCACCATGATTGGACGATTATGTTTTGAGTTTCCAAAGGCATTAAACTAATACATTATTTGGTCATCTGTTTGTGTCGTGTATTAGGTATTCCATAAAATAAGTTTTATGTCCATGTATGTAAATCTTGGGTATCTACAATATCACTCATTCGATATATAAGGAATGCTTTTGAAATGTAGTGAGGGGTGGGGTTTATAATTATATAGCCCCTTAATGTATGAGATGTCTCATGATACAAATCAATAATCCTACATTTAATGATTTTTTGGTGTATACATACCCTTTGTTTTGATAATTATTAGTGAAAGGACTTGAAAATATTTATATCATGATTCCAGATATCATTCCGTAAATATTTAGGCATTTTATTCGTTTAAAATTCAATTAATATTTTCAATGAGATCACTACATTGATATTATCTATTGATGTTCTTTGTGCTCATGTTATTGATTAAATGGATTTTTTTTTCAATTATTTACCCTATAATATTTATTATGACTTATCTAATCATGATAGTAAGGTTATTGATTAAATTATATGCATGTTCAGTTATTTACCTTTAAACATTGATTATTTATTATTGATTCAGGATGATTTCCACTATTTTTAATCCCTACATATCATTTGAGATCAAACTATATTTGTTTTACATTCCCCATGTTATGAAGAATGAATTTTTAAATGAGTTCATGGATGGAGAATATTTACATTTATTATGTTATAATTTATGTTTTCAAATTTATTGAAAGTATCATGTTTTTGTATTGTTTACGAAAACTTCTAAACTATTCAGTCCTTTAGGATGTGATCGATTGTATCTTATGGAAACATAATAAAGTAACCACAAGATTTGGGATACTATAGTTGTTGTATTTACATAATACTATCACAAAACGTCCTCGGGGCCTATGCCGTGACTACCCCAGGCCCGCATTCCAAAGGCTAGGGGCTGGTGACTAGTACCAAAGGCGAATCCCTAAAAAAAAGGGAAGGCATTGACTTTAAAACAGTAACTCACACAGTCTAAACACAAGTAGTAGAAGCAATTAGAAAAATTATAGAAAAGAAAATTGTGCTGAATGTAAGTGGGCCAATAAAAAAACCCAACTGAACAACAAGTACAAGTACAAGTAAAAAGGGAAAAACAGCTCATGGATCGTCTACCAGGGAATCCTACCTGAAGGGTATGTATAGGACACAAAAAACTCATCCCTGAGGTACAAACCATCTAGTCCAGCTCCGAGCAGCCTCCTATCTCCCTCAGCCTCGATCACTTCTAACCGTCATCTGCACAGAACATAATAAGGTGTGGGTGAATCCCGTGTAGGGGTGAGTATAACAATACTCAGTAGGAGACCCCGAGACCCCCAAAGGTCTCCTAGAATCCACTAAGGATAAACCACAGTAGTAAGATAAAATCATGAAGTTTCAACCATCCCTACATAGGTATATTCCCATACATATACCTATGTTACCAAAACATTGTCTAGCTCCAACAATCGATCCCAAGCATAACCCATTCCACAATGGGGGTAAAGTCAATAATCTCGATGATAAAAACTGAAAGAAAAGACTCAACTCACGCAGGTATAGAAATCATGAAGAGGGGTAGAGATGATTAATTGTATCCACTGAATCATCTCCTCTATTGAACCCACGTTGGATCCTAGAATTGTATTAGTGTTGTAGAACCCACGTAGGATCCTGGTACAAAATTCATCAATGTGAAACCCACGGAGGATCCTTGTACAGAAGTCATCACTGTCGAACCTATGGAAGATCCTGGTACAATATCAACGCTGCCGAACCCACAGAGGATCTCGGTATAGTAGTAGGTCCACATAGGGTCCTATCATATCAGTCGCAGACAGTTATAGGGTTCTCTCACACATCATGATCGATTCCGGGAGGGTCCGATCCTCGAGCCAAGTATCAATACATCAACTACCATGAAGTCTTGAGTTGATGTATCTCATTGTTCCGTCACATCAAAAGGAACCCCACGTGACAGATGGCACACCAATTGGAAAACTGGTCTTAGAGTTATTGGCATTTTAGTTCTAGGGGCCCAATTGGGTTTTCAGTTCAAACCAACCCAAATATACCCCCAACTATGTCCAAAATTCAAGTGGGGTATGCCAAAAGAACCATCTTTCTCTAATCCTTCCGTCGCTGTAGACGGTTCATCGTTTGGACACTTGTAGCCCAAAATATAGGTGGAAATGTGAAACTGTCCATAACAGGTCTAGGTTCGGTCCGACCCAATCAGAGCGACCCAGCCCGACCCGGTCGGAGGGTCCAACCTGGTCCAAGGAAATGGCCCAGCCCAAGGGGGCTGCTCGAAAATGGGCGGCCCGACCGAGGGTGGCCCTGTGGCCTGCCCTAGCCACGCCCAGGAGGTGGCGCATGCCCCCTAGAACCCGAATGGTATAACCATTCTAGTGGACCGAACCGGTGCTAGGTGGCGCCGGTCCCACTCACGCGGGACTCGACGGGGTGCCGCTGCTCCTGGTTGGCCGAGCGGCTAACCGCTCCAGCTCCATGGCGACCGGCCCGACCGACCACCACCGCACCTCCACCACGGCGCGACAGTGTCGTGGTCCCACTGCCCTCTGTGCGACACAACGGTGCCACACAACCACTGCCACGACCCGACCTGGCTGCGACCTCCTTGTTCACCGAGCGGCACGATGGAACTGCGCCTCCTCCGCCCATACCCTGTTTGGTCACAACCCTCGGCTCCTCCGTGTAGCGTGACTTCACCTCGCCCCTCCGCCACAGCCCGTCATGGTGGTGGCTCTCGTTCCGCGCGGCACGAAGATCTCGGTCTCCCTTTGAAACCTGGCGGCCTTGCATCGCCGATTTTCTTCATGGTCTACCTTTATCGTCAACAAACAAGAACAACCACAGGAGGAGGGTCAGGCTGTGTTCATGCTGTATGAACCGTCCTCGTCATGGGGATAACAATGGGCATAAATAATCTGAGGTTTGAAAAAATAAGAACAAGAATGTTAATTCTACTCAAACCCCTACCTAGTTTCGATGGACGTTGAAAAAGTCATGGAAAAATGAGGAGTCGATTCATTGACGTCGAGAAGCATCCAAGGAAGAAGCTTCGTCGGCGTTCCTCATGAGCAACACCTTTTCTTTTGGCTTGGTCCAAGATCGAAGATGGTGTTCATCGTTCTTTGGTGGATAGTGGGAAATCATCGTTGGAAAAAGTCGTTCTCCATCAACTCCAAAGCATTCCCAAAAGAAAGTTCCCAACACAAAAATAATATATGAATTGTCTATTATTTGTTGGAACAACAATTCAAATTCTTCTATTTTAATTAAATAAAACAACTCATCTAATAAATGGGTGGAATGGTTCAAATTCAAAAAGAGTAGGGGAGGTGAGGTGTTCCATTAAATGAAGAGAGGTGTAAAATTAAATAATGCAGAGTAAATGGGGGTAAGAAGCTCGGGTGGGCCCCAATAAATAATATCCTCCCATGGGAGGTTATTCATGGGTGGTCCCCACCTCCAACCTCCCCTTGGAGGATTAAACCCCCACAAATAAAAATAAATTAACACTTTTATTTTTATTTAAATTAATTAAAATCCCGATAAACTAACTTCCAAACACGTTAAAATGAAACTTCAGTGAAGGTCTTACTAAGAAATCAGCAATGCTGCGAGTTCAATGGTGCCCTCAGATTTTGATTCCAAGCCCCAGTTCAAGAGATTTAAAATCCCGCTCGTACGTTTACTGAACGTACACGAACAAAGCTTCATAAATTGATTCCGGGCACACCGGGCCTCGGAATCAGGCGCCGTTAGAAACTGCTGACTTGTAAAATTCCCATGTATTAAAAAAAATTCACTTAAATTTCTAGGTCTTTACATTCTACCCACCTCAGAGATTTATGTCCCCATAATATACAAATCAAACTAAGGAAACAAATTGTGGTACTGAGCATGCATTTGAGCCTCCTGCTACCATTTTCTCACCTAGAGGTTCCCGTGCTGCCAACCAATGCGCACCAGAGGTATCAACTGTCCATACAAGACCCGCTCCTGTCAATCCTCAATCTCCACTAGAACCTCCATGAGTGTCACCCCATCATCAATGTCCAGCTCCCCATGGTCGATGATGTGGGACGGGTCATGCACATATCTCCTCAGCTGAGACACGTGGAAGACGTCGTGCACCCAGTGCAACTGAGGTGGAAGAGGCAAGAGGTAAGCCACCATGCCTACTCTGATGAGGACCTGGAAAGGTTTGATGAATCGCGGAGATAACTTGCTGCCTCGCCCAAATCTCCGTAGACCTCGTCGAGGTGAGACCCATAGAAAGACATGGCCACCATCCTCGAACTCCAGTGGTCTCTGTCTCCTATCAACATAGGACTTCTGCCTGCTCTGTGCAGTCTTCATCCTATACTGGATGACCTACAACTTCTCCGTCATAGCATGCACCATCTATGGTCCCATAAGTGCTGACTCCCCTGGGTTAGTCCAGCATAGAGGCGATCTGCAAGGTCGCCCATAAAGTGCCTCAAAAGGTGCCATCTCGATGGTGGATTGGTAGCTATTGTTATACGCAAACTCTACCAAGGGTAGACGATCTCCCAGCTATGACCAAAGTTGTGGACGCATGCACGGAGCATGTCTTTGAGAGTTTGAATGGTCCTCTAAGTCTGACCATTCGTCTGAGGATGGAAGGTGATGCTCAAGTGAAGCTGTGTCCCGAAAGCCTCCTAAAACCCCTTCCATAGACGGGAAGTGAAACAAGACTCTCAATCGGAGACGATAGTCGATGGCACACCATGATGTCGTATGATCTCTTGTACATATAGGTGTCTCATGATCTCTAATGAACCCTGATCTTTGATCATAGGAAGTGATCCGACATGGTGAGTCGGTCGACAATCACCCAGATACAGTCAAGTCCTCTGGGTGTACATGGAAGTCCCGTCACAAAATCCATGGATATCTCGTCCCACTTCAATTCTGGGACCTCTAAGGGCTGAACCAAGCCTGCTAGAACCCGGTGCTCCGCCTTCACTTGCTGAAAAGTGAGGCATCATGAGACAAACTATGCTACTACCTTCTTCATACATGGACACCAGTGCTGTCATTGGAGTTCCTGATACATCTTCGTCACATCTGGACGTACAACTAAAGGAGATATCTAAAACTCCCTCAACACATCCTCCTGATGTGAAACTAGTTCCATGGTACATCTTATAAAGAGAATGATGTGCTCCCCACCTTCAAAAAATCTATCAGGTGCCTGCCCTGAGGATATCGGAGCACGTCGCATCTCACAGTCAATGTCCCCACACTATGCCTCCCTGACTTGGAGAAGTAGTAGAGGAGTGATTGTGAGAGATTGTAGAAAGGCTGCTCCATCCCGATCCAGAAACGATATATGCAACGTGGCCAACTTCTCGGTCTCCTCTCCTAGCAGCTGAATGCCAAATCTTCTACTGAGATCATCTGCTATAATTTTTCCCTTCCCAGGAGTATAGACTATCTCGAATTCATAGTCCTGGAGGAACTCAAGCCATCGTCGCTGTCTCAGGTTCAGCTCCTTCTATGAGAAGATGTACCTGAGAATATGGAGTATACAGTAAAACGCTCGCCCATCTGATATTGCCGCCACATAATCAATGATAAGACCACTTCTGCTAACTCCAGGTCATGGGTAGTGTAGTTATGCTCGTGCTATCTCAGCTGCCGAGAACCTTATGCGATCACTTCTTTCTCCCGCATCAGAACACACCCAAGTCCGGTTTGTGATGCATCATAGTAAACTACATACCTACCCCCTCCTCTGGAATCCTCAATATGGGGGTACTAGTCAACATCTACCTCAGCTCCTAAAAGCTTTGCTGGTATCTCTCTGACCACAAGAAGGGTTTCCCTTTCTTCTTCAACGCAGAAAGTAGTGCTGCAACTCTGGAGAAGTCTGGAAAAAATCTTTTATAGTACCCAGCCAGTCCTAGAAAACTCCGTACCTCCGTCACACTCCTGGGTGACCCCCGAGAAAGAACTACCTCATTCTTCACTGGATCGTCTGCAACTCCAGACTTCGAGATAAAAACTCACAAGAATTGATCCTCTTGAATCTAGAACTGGCACTTCAAGAGATTACCATAAAGCCAGTGCTCTTGGAGTGTGTCTAATAATACCCTCAAATAGTAGGAATGATCCTCCTCAGTAGTTCAGTAGATCAGTATGTCATTGATGAAGACTATGACAAAGTGATCGAGGTAAGGCTGGAAGATCCTATTCAGGAGACTCATGAACACTGCCGGTGCATTGGTTACACCGAAGGGCATAAACAAGAACTCGTAGTTTCCATACCGACACTTGAATGTCGTCTTATGAACATCCTCATCTCGAAATCTGAGCTGGTGATAGCCTAACCTATGGTCTATCTTCGGGAACCATCGTTCTCCCTTGAGCTCATCAAAGAGGTTGTCAGTACTCAAGAGTGGGTACTTGCTTTTTGCGGTCACCAGGTTCAGGCGCTGGTAATCAACACACAATCGCAAGCTCCCATACTCCTTCTTAGTGAACAAAATTTGGGATTCCTAGGGTGAAACACTATGTCAAATAAATCCCTTCCCCTGAAACTCCTCTAGCTGTAACCGTAGATCACGAAGCTCGGAAAAAACCATCCAATAAGTTGGAGTAGATATCGGTGTTGTCTCGGGGTACAAGTCAATGTATAAGTCCACCTCTCTACGAGGAGGTAGTCCTGGAACATCATCATGGAAAACATTTTCATACTGATCCACCACCATAGAAAAACTCTGACTCCGCATATCAACCTCTCCGAGAATGTGACTAGCCAACTGATGTGTGATTAGATGCCCCCTCCTCTGGGTAAGTCCATTCATGCGCTGAAAAAGATCCCTTCTCATCTGTGAAGGTAAACCTCATCCCATCCTCGTGGACACACCACACATTCCTCCTAATATAGTCAATATGAGCATGAAATTTGGATAACTATTCCATGCCAAAGATGACGTCGTAAGGCCTCGACGACGCTATGAAGAGATCCCAGCCGAAGATCTCGCCTTTTTGAGTAAGCTCACACTACTGGCACCAGTGTGTAATCATATTTTCTTCTCCTGTAGGAGTCTCTAGTCATAAGGATCGAGCTAACCACATTTTCAGAATCTCTGAGCTCTGAACGAGGGCAGCAACAATAAATGAATGACTGTCATATGTTTCTATAAGTACTATAGCAAGGGTAGAGTAGAAAAAGATAGTACCTAGAATCATATCAAGTGCGCCGTGGTCATAGGCCTCGACTGACTGGACCTGAGGCCGCCCTGTCTACCAGCTCCCTGTGGTTGGGGTGGACCTCTTGGTGTTGGTGGAGGTAGGGCCTCAAAATTATGTCCACCACCTGCTGGTCGACCATATCCTCTGACACGTCCGCCTGCTCGCGGCAGACCTCCACAGTCGAACCTCTGCCTCTGCCTGGGAGGTCCCTCTACTGTCTACTGCTCATCTGCATGGAGGGTCGAGCAATCACGAGCCATGTGACCCACCCACTGTATGCATAGCACTGTTTTCTCCTTGTATGGCTATCTCGGTCTCGTGTACCCCTCACAACCGAACTTGTATCCTTGGGTCACCCACTTGATGGCCTGGTCCTCATGGACCTCTGCGAAATCTGTCTACTGCCAGCTGCAAGAAGACTCCGCTACATGTCACCCTGTGGTAGGTCTCGCTGCTGGTGACTGCTCCACAAGATAACTCTCCACTAGAAGGGCTTTCTCTAGAACCCACGCCTATTTCATGATGTTGAGGGAGATCATCAAAGCCCTGATCTCATTATTGCGTCCCTACTCGAAGGTATGAGCCTTGAAAAATGGGTCTCGCACCATACTCATGGAGTAGCGCGAATGTTCATTGAACCTCACTGAGTACTGAGCTATTGTCATACTACCCTGCTGCAGATGAAGTAACTCTTGAATCCGCACAACACAAAGGGTCGATGTAACAAACTCTGACCGGAAGATACTCTCGAAGTGTACCCAGAGTAATGATGCCTCGCCATGCACCTGGAGCATCAGGCTACACCATATGCTTGTTGCTGCATGCAGGTGACCCGTGAAAAGGATCATCATGAGGTCGGCCGATGTCCCTACCAATATGAAAACTCTCACAACATCCTCCATCCAATCCTCAGCTGCCTATGGTTCCATCTCTCCACGGAACCTTGGTGGCCTCTAGCACTAGAACTCGTGCAACGCACTCAGACATCATGCACCCTCTGATGATGGAGCTACCGGTATTGGTGGCCCAACGGGTAGTGGTACAACTGGTACCTCCACTGTGATGGGGCCCTACACCGAGGCCTCGTCGCTTGGTGGGCTACCATCTCGTACGAAACTCGTAACCCTAGCTGGATGCCTACGTGGGGCCATACTGAAAAGAAACAGGTGCGCCATGGTCAAAACATTATACCTGGTGAGCCGAAACCATGTAATCACGAAGAAAACATTCAAAGGAAACACACACACAATCAATGTTTTCATGCACTGAGTCGGAAATCACAAGTCAGAGTCCAAGTGTATGGATACGTTGTCCACCACACCAAAACTGGTTTCCCTAAACTGATAACCACACCCAAAACACTTAACCCTATTTCTATTAAATGAAAAATCAGAGTCCTATGTTTTGAGGTAGAACCGACTCCTTTGATACCAATTTGTCACGACCCATCCTCAAGGCCCGTTCCATGACTACCCCAAGCCCTCCTTCCATAGGCTAGGGGCTGGCAACTAGAACCAAAAGAAAAACCCTATTAAAAATGGAAGGAATTGCCTTTAAACCTGTAACTCACACAGTCTGAACACAAGCAGTTGAAGCAACATAAAGAAATATAGAAAAGAAAAGTGTACTGAAAGTAAGTGGGCCATTATACAAACCCAACTGAACAACAAGTACAAGTACAAGTAAAAAGGGGAAAACAGCTCTTGGATTTTCCATTGGGGAATCCTACCTAAAGGTTAGGTACAAAACTCGAACAACTCCTCCCTGAGGAACGCCCCATCTAGTCCAACTCCTAACATCCTCCTATCTCCCTCAGCCTCGATCATTGCTGACTGTCGTATGCACAGAACACAACAAGGTGCGGGAAAAGCCCGTGCAAGGGTGAATATAACAATACTCAGTAGGGGACCCCAAGCCCCTGAAGGTCTTCCAGAATCACTAAGGATAAACCATTGTAGTATGATACAATCACAAAGTATCAGCCATCCCTACTTAGGTATATGCCCATTCATATACCTAAGTTACCAAACACAGTCTGGCTCCAACACTCAAGCCCATGAACAACCCATTCCACAAAGGAAGTAATGTCAATCACCTCGATGATAACAAATGAAAGACTAGACAAAGCTCACATAGGTATAAAACTCATGAATAGGGGTAGAGATGATTAGTTATAGCCATTAAATCGTCTCCTATGTCGAACCCAAGAAGGATCCTGGAACAATATCAGCGCTGTCAAACACACATAGGATCCTGGTATAGAATTCATCACTGTCGAACCCATGGGGGATCTTGGTACCGAAGTCATCGCTGTCAATCCCATGGAGGATCCTGGTACAGTATCATTTCTGTCAAACCCATAGAGGATCCCGATACAGTAGTAGGTCCACATAGGATTCTATCATCTCAGTAGAAGCCATCCATAGGGTCCTCATACAAAGTACGCTCGATTCCTGGAGGGTCCGCTCCTCAAGACAAGTGTCGACACATCAAATACCAAGATGTCTCGAGTTGATGTATCCCGTAGTTCTATCACATAATAAGGAAATCAACGCGAAAGACTGCGCGTCAATTGGACGCCCGATCTGAGAGTTATTGGTATTTCTGTTCCATGGGCCCGGTTGGTTTTTAAGTTGAAACCAACCCGACCATACCACAAATGTGTCCAAACATCAAGTGGGGTATTCCAAAAGAAGCATCCTTCTCTAATCATTCCATCACCATAGACAGTTCGTCGTTCAATCACCCGTAGCCCAAAATATGGGCGGGAAGGTGAAACTGGCCATAGCGGGTCTGGGTCCGGTCCGACCCAGTCGAAGCAACCCGGCCCGAGCCAGTCCGAACTAGGGTCCGACCCGGTCCGAGAAAATGGCATGACCCGAGGGGGATGCCCGACACGAAGGTGGCCCGGCCCAAGGGCGGCCCGGCCAAGGGCGGCCCGGCCAAGGGCGGCCCGACGGCCTGCCCTAGCAGTGCCAATGGGGGTGGCATGCACCCCATAGCACCCGAACGATATAACCATTCAGGTCGACCGAGCTGGCACTAAGTGGCACCGGTCCCGCTCACGCGGGGTTTGATGGGGTCCCGCTCCTTCCGATTGGCTGGGCGGATGGCTCGGCCGGCCGCCACCACACCTCCATCGCGGTGCGATGGTGCCACGGTCCTACTGTCCTCCACGCGGTGTGATGGCGCCACGCCGCCACCACAGTAGCCCAGCCTGGCCGGGACATCCTAGTTCACCGCATGGCGTGACAGCACTGTGCCTCCTCCGCTGCGGCCCAGTTTGGCCATGACCCTCGGTTCCTCGCGCCGTGGGGCTCTCCTTCCGTGTGGCCCAACGCTGCCACACCCTCTTTGCTAGCCAGCAGCCTTGCGCCACCGGTTTTCTTCGATGTCCACCTCCATCGTCAACAAACAAGAAAACCCATAGGGGGAGGGTCGGGCTATGTTCGTGTGGTCTGAACCCTCCTCATCATGGCGATAACATTTAGAAAAAATAATCCAAGGTTTTAATGATGAAGAAAAAGAATGAGAATTATACTCAAACGCCTACCGCATTTCAATGAACGTTGACGAAGTCGCAAAAAAATTTGTCGTCGATTCGTTGAAGTTGAGAAGCGTCTGAGGAAGAAGAATCATTGGCGTTCTTCGTGGGCGGATCATTATCTTTTGGATTTGTCAAATATCGAAGATTTTTTTTTCATTCTTCGGAGTAATGTGGGAATTCTTCGTTGGAAAAAGTCATTCTCAAAAAAACTCCCAAGCTCTCCCAAAAGAAAGTTCCCATCCCAAAAATAGTAGATGAATTTTCTATTATTTGTTTGCGCAACCATTCGAATTATTATATTTTAATTAAATGAAACAACTCATCTATTTGATGTGTGGAATGGTTAAAATTCATAAAGAGTATGGGAGCTGAGGAGTTTTATTAAATGAAGAGAGGTGTCAAATTAAATAATGGGGAGTTAATGGGGGTAAGAAGCTCAGGTGTTCCCCACTAAATAATATCCACCCATGGGAGTTTATTCACGGGTGGGTCTCACCTCCAACATCCCCTTGGAGGATTAAACCCCCACAATTAAAAATATAGTAACACTTTTATTTTTATTGAAATTAAATAAAAACCCCATAAACTATCTTCCAAACACATTAAAACACAACTGCGGTGAAGGCCTTGATAAGTATTCCCCAACGCTGCATGTTCTAGGGTGCCCTCACAATTCGATTCCTATCACCGGTTCACGATTTTTAAAATCCCGCTCGAACATTTACTAAACATACCATAACAAAGCTTCAAAAATTGATTCCGGGAACACCAGGCCTCAGAATCTGGCGCCGTTAGAAACTCCATACTCATAAAATTCACAAGAATTAAAGAATGTTCACAGAAATTACTGGGTTTTTACAAAGAAAACTATTACACCATCATCATATTTTCTACAGGCCATAAATACATTGTTTCAACACACAAACCGAATCCTTCTTATGTCGAATATCATATCCCTTGGTTTGAAACATATAAATTTCTTACTACAACACCCCATAACTAAATGATATATTTAAACACATCTTCTCCAAATGTAGATCACATGATGCAAAAATTCTAAGAATTTCCTAAATGGTTGTGTGTTTCACCATTGGTATGAAATGTTAAAAAAATAATTCAATATTTTTACAGAAAACCTTTCAACACCAACCATTATTTTTAACACTTAAATCCATTAACCTCCTCTTTAAAATGAAATATTAATAATTTATTCTATATATATACTTCCCACATGTAGCTCTACTTACTCTTTTGTTTTTTGGGATTTAATGAAATCATTTTCACTTCTATGGATAGATCCCAATATTTTGAGTCTTTGTGATTAGTTTCCTCCTTCAGACTAACTTGTTCCCATATATCCATTAAAAGTATAAAATTAATATCGACCCCAAAAAACCAAACATGTTTCATTATATGAGCGGATCTCCGCAACACATCCTTAGGTTCATCTGTTATAAAATCATTGTCCGGTAGTTTTACTAATGGAGTTCTATACTACAATGTTTTCCCTAATATTTATAAACATAATGTTTTTATCACTCTTTATTTTGATATCCTTAAACATTGATAGTTGAACCTTTCCTAACATTGCTCTTATCTAGGTTTTTATCATTGAAGAAAACTTTATCCTAGAAAATAACATCTTAAATCTGGGTGAAAATTTTCTTCTCATTGTCCCACACATAATAAAACAATTTATCAACACCAAATCCAACATGAAAACACATTTTGGATTTCACCACCAATATGTATCTATATTTAGAATCATCATAAACATATTTTAAATATTCAAATATCTTGACAAGGTTTATATCTGGTATCTATCCAGTTTAATGTTCATCAAGAATTTCATATCCCACAACTGATGTTGGACTTATGTTCACTATGTAAGTTATCATATTCAAGGCCTTTCCTTAAATTCCATTAGGAATTCCAATGTAAAGCCTAATAATTTGAGCATTATCTTTATATATATGAATCATTATATGAGATATTCTATTTCTTTGAATACTTATAATAGTATTCTCATACCCAATTTCCTTCTTCTTAAAGAAGTTTCAAAAGTTTTTCCTAATGATCTTTGTGAAATCATTGAATCCTCATCTTATAAATTCAATAGGGTGATGATTCTGCCTCAAATCAACTCTATCAAATTCATAGTATCTAAAGAAAGATATGTTCAATGAAAAAACATATTCTTAAATAAACTAGAACATCATAGAAGAAAAAAATCCATCCGACACGTTTGATGATATCAGTTCGATGATCCCTATCTAGAAAAATCTATCCTATAAAAATAAAGAAACATCCTTAAACCCAATACTGAAAACACCTTAATAGTTTCTCCTACACTACATTAGAACATGTGTTTTCCTAGTATGATAGTTATATTTTCCTTGATAGGTATCCATAACCTCAAGGGGATGATTGTAGGAATATATTGGACTAACACTATACTATCAAGCTCTGATATTAAACACCTTGTCTTCCATGTATGCTCATGGTTCTCAACAGTTCTATGTTGGAACATTAATTTCATCATAGATTAATGTTAAATACTTCATTGGCTATTAATTATTGAATAAAAGTTTCTAATATATGATATAGTGATCATTGGTGTATACCTAACCCTAAATTTAAACTACTATGTATATTTTTTAATTTTTTTACGCATAGATATATTACATCTTATTTCATTTATTATTACAAAACATATTACCACGCATCAAAATACTTCAAAACGTTTTTGATTACCCTAGATAATATTAAGCATGAAATTGTAACTCCAACTAATGAAAATTTGATTATGGATGTCTAAAATTATGATATTACTCGTAAAAATTTAATAAATTATGAAACCATAAGTTTAATATTTAAAACAAAAATAAAAAAACATAAAAACGAATTGAAAAAACATAAAAAAATGAATATTTTTTGAAATTTATATTCCCCCACAGTTGAGTGATTAATTTTCCTCAATTTATTTCTATCCCAATATTTAAAAAAGTCACCAAATCATCTCATATTTTATTCAGGTGTCACTGAATGTGAAATGAAAAAAATTATAAAATCAATATTCCCACATGAATAAAATTAAATTATATATATAATTCATGTTCTTAATCCATAGTTTGGTTTCTCACACCCATAATACATCTCAAATAGAAACCTTATAAGTTAATTTATCCTTATTCATATGGGATCAATATTCTCCTCATAATTAATATATTTTGGAAACCAGGTAGTTACATTATTTTTGTAATTTTAAGACATGTAATTTTTTACACTCATTAATTGAGTGTGACTATTGTGGTACTAAACCATACCTTATAAAAGGATCCCAAAATTAATTTCTGGTAATCAGTACAAGGAAGAAATATAATGGTAATTGGATTTCCAAATTTAATTTCAGTCATGTTTTTGGATTTTATTTCTCATAGAATAAGTCTGTACTAAATTATCTATGAAAGCTTATGTGGGATAATAATTATACATTTTACTCAAGTTAAAATGGAATTAAATTATTATTTTTGTTATATCCCTAAGAAGTTACTTCCACAGAAATATACTTATCCAATTTTCAAGTTTAAATTATATTGTGTATTATCTATGGTAGCGGTCCTCATGAACCAATGATAAAGAAATGGTGGAAAAGAAATAAGGATTCTAGAAGATAAATTCTTATGAGAAAACACAAATCCAAAGGTCAAAAGGACTATTATTTTCTATTGAAAAAATTGGAAACTTGATCGACTAAGAAGAAGAGGGATAAAGAATAGAGCATGCCTAATAGTTTGGAGTAGAAGATGGTCCAGTTTGAATGACATTTGATAGTCAATGAAAGTAAGACATATGTTATTATGGGAGAAACAATTAGGTCTCAGGATTCTTAAAAGGTAGTTTAAGATCATGTACATGATCAGTTTGAGTAGGTGAAATACAAATAGGTTCCACCTAATGGCCACTCCTAGGACCCTATTATGAATATGGTGGTGGTTATGTTGGAATATTCTATTCCAATTAAATACTATCAAGAATATTCCAATAGGATGAATGAGAGATCTATCCTGGTTGATACCAATAATGAGAAAATAAAGTGGATTAACAAGAAAGACCTAATTCTGGTAAGAGGTTTTAATGTAGGGAAAATTAATATGGAGGAGTACATCCAATTGTGTTACAAGATGGCTTATTGGTTCAATTATTTAATCAATAACGATCAGGCCACTTAGGTAATATGTCTACATGCGAAATTATTTAGGGATGGTGTGTCATGTAGTTTGATGTTATACATTAATGGTTTATCTATCTTCTATGGTACTTGTTGTTTGATTTTTGTACTATTTGGGTTCTCACATTCCCTTTAAAAGTGATTGAAAAATAAAAAGTACTTATTTATCTCAAGTATTAGTTACATTTTTTTCCACTAATATATTTTCATTTTAATATTAATTATATAAGGTCAAAATCTTAATACTCAATGTTTTTGAATTGATTTTTATCCTACAAAAATAATGGAAAAAATTCTTATTTTTTACTAAAAGTTTTACACACACCTCAAACCCACACAATTAATTATTTATCAAAATAATACATGAATTCATTAATGAGATTTTAAAAAAGTTATAATAATAATATTAAATGAAAGTGATATGAATATTAGAATAATCCCCTTTATTGTAATCTCTTCTTGTCTGGTACATGCTATCTATTTATCACTCAATTTACATTCTTTAATCTATCATGTTAAATTTTATAAATACACTTTGTGGGAAAAATTATTATTAAAAAAATAATGAATGGGATGTGAATATCTTAGTATTCCTCTAATGAGTGATTGGTTTATAGGTGTTATAAAAACATGTTTTCTCTTCATTCCATAGATACAAAATTAGGAGAATCATCGACCATATGCCTTTTAAATTATAACATTTACCTTTGGACATTTATAATAACTGTCTTTCTATCATCATAATCTATCTTAGAAACTCTATTTCAGTTCCTTTTTACCACCATGAATAGTCCAAAACATATATATTTTACCATCCATAAAAATGTAATCAATGTTGAATTTTAAAAAGGAATTTTTTTTCTTATATGATATTCTCCTTTTGAATATTACTTTCAAGAAACTATTTTAACTTTTCCTTAAAAATCATTCCATTAACATAAAATTATATTCTTATTTTATAAATATTATAAAATTCATGATATTTTTCTATAAAACACTCATTCTATCCATGTTAACATCCTTCATAGCCCAAAAATATTTATATTCAATATCCCCTGGAAGAATTCATATTTTCAAAAGATAAGTCTATAATGAGACTTAACAATGGATATTTTATAATAGGTTCTAAAGGAACAATGAGAATAGTATAGATTGAAACTATAATAAATCCATAAGAATATCACTTCATTTTCTAAAATTCAATTAATATCCCTTTTTTGTTTTATATTTTTAATTTTTTGTGAGTAATATACAAAATTAGTTTTTTTACATTCATTTATATTTCTTCATAATAATTTTGAATTGATAATTCTAAATTTTTTACCCAGTATCTACAATGATATCCTTTGGAACTCCATATATAAAAAATATATATATCCTCTCAAATTTATCTATAAAGTAATATATATTTTCTATAATTGAACTAGATTCGAATATCCCTTTTTATGAAATAAAACATATTCTACATATATTTTCTTATAATTTGATAATAATCATAGTTCTTAATGAAATTTCTAAAATAATTGAATAATATGGTTCATTAAAACCACTATAAAGATCCTAAATAGTAATATTTAGATCCCAATAGTTCCCACAACATTAAAATGTGTAGAGCGGTTGAGAATTTTCAAAACCGGCACTTATATCACACAATATAATAGAATTATACCATCCCCAAATTTGTATAAAAATATATCATCCCAAATTTAGCACACCACAACTTCTTCAAAAAAAAATTTATCCTGCAATTTAATTCGAAATAGTTTTCTCCTACTAAAATAAAAATTTGACAGCTTTGAATACCATGGTTGTACCTTGGTTATTACTAAAAACTATTAATCATTTGAAAATTATCCCTTAGTGTGATGATTAGGTTCTTACATTAAATATTCATGTATGGAAATTGATAAAACAAATGATTCTCACCTTCACTTTTTCTTTAATATCAATATAAACTTATTATAGTAGAAACACACATAAAATAAACCATTTCTTAGTAAACATATTTAAAAATAGGTAAATCAATGCTATGGTGTTTTTAAATGCATTTGTTATTCTTCCATTTAGGTAAGGATTAAATTTTTAAATAACATAGAAAACTATTATCATCTATTTTTCTATTATCTAATAATTTATTTTTTCTCCATTCAATATTGTTGAAGAATAATATATATCATATTTCATCCTTTATCTTCTCTACAAAATAATCCATCTCACAAAAAATTCACTATAGTCACATATGATTTCAAAAGGCTATGTCCAATCAGATGATGTTATAATAGATGCTGAGATCAAATCCATATTAAATATATTGAGAGTGTGAATGAATTTTTCCCAAACATATGAAATTATATTTCATTTTTTATGTGATCCAAATTCTCTTGAAATGACTTTGAAATCATTGATAAATCCTCTTTGAAAATCACAATTTCCCAAAAGGATCATGTCTTCCTTGAATATATTTACTTGAGAAAATGATGAAATCACATTAATTTTTACATTTACCCTTTTAATTCAATCTCTTGATACACTCAATCCATTAATAATGAATTATAATTCCTTGAGATGGAATTTCTCATAATTAAATAACAAATTTGTCTATTTGTATTCCTTCATGAACTTTTTACTGATTCTATATGTAATCATCAAATTCCATTCCGATGAAAGAAAATTCATTAGAAAAACCTTATTAATCCCAATTCCACGATTAAGAGTATGAACATCATATATCTATTAAAAGCAGATGTCACTCATTCAACCCAAAAGGAATTCTTCAATATGAAAATGTGTTATAGGTACATGTAAATATTCTCTTCTCTTGGTCTGAATGGTCAATAGGTACTTGGTTGTATCTCGAATAACCATAAAATAATTAAATATGAATGTTCTACACAAGCATTATAAGAAGGTTATAAATTAATAGTTTATGGTAATGATATTACTTTTTCTCCTTATTGATATTTTTATAGTTTATATAAACTCTCCGTCAAGTTACATTCCTTCTGAAATCGTCTCACTCCTACAATTTTAAAAAAAATCAAAGAACATTTCCTGGGAAAACCATGTATAATAATCACATAATTACATTCAAAAATTGGATATATTATCATAGAAGTAAGAAACATGATTATCCAACTAATTAACAACTCCTATATATCAGGATTGAGTCATCTTTTTCACTAAACTATCATCTTATCCTCATCCCCTATGAGAATTTAATGCATTCTAATGGATATATTAATCCCTTAAATATTATATATAGTATAGTAAATTGTAGTATTATTCCTAATAAACACATATGGTATATTTTATTCTCATTAAAATTATAATTTAGTTGATACAATGATATGTAGAATCTTTTTTCACCCAAATATGAACACTTAATCCTTAATGGTAATACCGTTATTTACATACTTGTTGGATTTTCAAATATGGTTGATGAATTTGTTTTCATTTAATATCCCTCTTGTAAATATTTAACTAAATCCAAATTAGAATTTTTTTCACTTATTGTACAGTATTACTTAAAATCCATGGTTATTAATTCCTTGTTATTATTGAATTCCATTAATTCAAATTGTTCATTCTTATGTTTAGTATGTTCCAAATTTTTCCCTTCATGATCAATGATAACTATTTAAATTTAGTAATATACACTATATGGATTCTATACATCTTGAAAATAATTCAGAATATTCTTTTATTTTCAAAAATTGAAGGTTATTTTTTTTAGGAAATATAAATAAAAGAACCTCTAGTAGTATATAATTGTATTCCTAGAGTGACTGGAACCTCCATATCTCATTCCATGGTTAACAAAAAGAAATTAAACTATAGGATTATATTTACAAATATCACCAATAAATATTTAAACAATTTAGTTGGATATGTGAATTATTTATCATCCAGTTTAAATGCAACTGTTGTAGTCTTAATCCCCCAAATTTTATGATCCTTGTAAACTAAAACAATAAATAACTTGGTACTAGATCCCAAATCTATAGGACATGATAATGTTCCATTCCCTTAAAATTCACAAGGTATATTGAAGCTCTATAGATCCTTGATAATTTGTGGAATCTTCTTCAATAGAAAAAACAATGATCTTTTATTTGAAGAGGTGTTAAAAAATCTTCTAAGAATCATTCATTTAATATGATATTCTTTGATAGAATTGTATAATATGGAATCTTTGAAAGTTCTATAGTGGTTATATCAACTATAATATTACATAAAATTTGAATAAAATGCTTTAAATACTTATTTTTCATCTAATATAACTGTCTTACCCTTTTAGATAATGGAATTTGTGGCACATAATCCTTGGAATAACATTAAAATTATCTTGGACATAATCCACTTATAATCTCTTCCAATTTTTCTTCCTTTTAATAGCCAACATAGATTTTAACTTATATTTCACTTTCATGTCATACTTTATGAATTTAAAATTCCTTACCTTATTGATTTTATAGTTCTAGTTTTACAAATATTTTCATTATCTCATCCATTGAATTATTTATTCAATTAATAATGATTTCCATAAAATTCTCTAATGGATTTGTATCAATAATGCCGAGAAATTTTATTTTGACACTCATTGAATTTTTCTTTTGAAGATTCCGAAATTTCACTTCTAGTTTGTGTATAGTATCATGGTTATCTTGTATCAACTGATAAATTCTATTGAAATTGTAATTCTTTCTAAATACCAAGGCATTCACCTTCATTGAATTCCATTTTATATCAATTTATTCTTAAAATATTTTTTATACTGAAATTTTATTTCTTGCATGTAGAATTTTTCTCATTTTTTCTTCATTAGAAAATACATTTTTTATTTTCTTGAAATTCACATTGACTATCCTTCTTATATGTTTAACTCCCCTTCAAAGATAAATTGGATTGAACATCCATATTGTATTTTATGTGTTTAAAAATCACCATTCCTTATAGGAAATCACACATTGTTTTCAATATATCATTCTTCAATTACTCGAGTAGGTAATTTTTTTGTGTTGGAATACAAAAATTCATAAAGTGGATAACAATTTATCCATATAAGTATTGTTAATTAAATTGTTTTATGTCTCTATGATTATAGGATACATCTATCATCCCAAATTTATGATTAAATTTTCATTCATAACTCACTTTATTTTTCTAATGTATTGAATATTAGGTAGAAAATAAAAAATATGATATATGAAATAAATTAGAAAAACATTATTCACTCTTGGTAGTAAGTTATAAAAATGTACATGAAGATATGTATTATATACCATTTATGATTAAAACCCATAAAATCATATAAAAAAATTGGATAATAAGTAGAAAAATAATATCAGTACACCTAGTAAAGCCCCTATATCATATTCCTATCTGGGATAACTGTTTGTATAAAAAACCTTCAATGAGAAAAAGAATTATAAAATGATAATGAATGTTATAAAATAGAATATGAATATTAAATGAATGATATGGGTGTTTTGTGAAAATTAATTTATATAGTGTAATTAAAGAAGTATTTTCATTATTTGACAATTATAATAGATGCTATAAACATTGGGTATAATACCACTAAACATATATACAAACTAACATTACCAATATGTAGTTGATATAAATATAATTCATTTAGTTTTAAAAAATATTTATATTTATTATAAATTATTTATTTGAAATAAAATAATATTTTTTGGAATTAAATTAAAATATAATAATTTACCATAAAAAATAACATTGAAATCAAAGAAATTATTTTTAGGAATGAAACACACACACACATATATTTACTAATTTATTAATTCTAAATAATAACATCAATGAAAAATATTTTAAAAAATCAAGGAATTATTTTCAAAATAAATAAATTACATCTAGGAAATAATTAAGGAATTTTAAAGATAACTAATTTAATTATATATGTTTAAAAAAATTGGATTCATTTTAAAAAACAATTTTTATATGTTGTTACATTTATAATATTTGGATTATGAAATTTAATTATTACACACAACAAATTGAAAAAATATTAATTTGTTGTTTGTTAATTGTAAAATAATATGGATAGAATCATTAAAAGTTACAAGTATTTATGTTTAAAATAATTATTTTTCATTGTGTTTTGTACTAGTATCTTAATAAATTAAATTTTTCACTATTAATAAATAATTTTAATGGATTTTATTACACATATATCATTTAAAATTCATTTAATGAACATTAATTAGTATGTAAGAGGATTAAATTCATTTTGTTGGTTTATTTTATTTTTATAAATTTTTTTTATACTTTAGAAAAATCTTATATTAAAATTAATTTTTAGCAAATTTTTTATGTTGAATCCAATAAATTGGATTTCATATTTAGAATATTTATTTAAAAATTTTGTATTAATTTAAATTATATTTTTTTGAATAAAAATAAGTTACCATGGTAAAATTTTTCAAACATGATAATGGTGTAAAAGGAGGTAAAATATTTAAAATGAGGGAAAATGTAATATTAGAACCAAAAAAATAACAAAAAATATGTATATGGGGTAATTTTTAACCTCCCCTCATGCCTTGTCCATTATTTTTTCACTTTAGATCCACATTCTATATAAAATATCATTCATCACACATTATAAAATAAGTTTCTGTAGAAATAATACTCATGATCACATAAAAAAAGACCCATAATATACCAAATTCAACCAAAACCATTCGTTAATTTTTCATTTTTTCCATGAATAATTATATTGCTAATAATCATATCATGTCTTGTGATTATTGTTTTTTCAAGATAATTGATACACCCCTATTTAATTTATGTCTTATTTTATCTTGTTCATATCTCTTTTTATATGTTTTGATGCGTTTTGAGATGATTTACAACTATTTGGGTTGATCGATTCAGAAAAGGGTTGGCCGGTGGTTGATTTTGTTGGATAAAGTGCTACAAATGTCCTAATGAAATGTTGTTGAGGGCTCCAATAACTAGTTAGAATAGTCTATAGGATCTTTAGAAAAAAAATAAACCCTACTAGTGGATATGTGCGGTTATTCAAGAGAACAATTTTTTCCAAGAAGCCATTGGTTACTTTTTTGAACCATTCATTTCCCAGTAAGGAAAATAAGAATATAAAATGTTAAAAATAAATAAATAATCTATCCTTTTTCTCACTCTATCATCCTTCCATTACACCCATATCCCTTGGATCTCTCTTCTAAAAATTTTGGGCTCTCTACTCTTCTTACATCTCTTCCCATGAATGCCCGGAAAACAGTTTGATCCCATGGTTCTTAAGAAGGTTTGTTTTATATAAATCTAGATCAATTACATAATTTTATTCATTATTAAAACTGAGGGTATTATTGATGTCTTCATCAATTTTAAGGGTTTCAACATGGTCCAAATTACTTCGATTCAGATAATTTTCTTCTGTGAATCATTTGTACCTAGAACATTATTAGTACTTGATCTTTTTGTGTATGTGTGATATTTTTCAACATTTTTGGGTGTTTAATGAAATATACCTTGATCTTAAAATTTTAATTGTGATATAATGGGGATGGATCAAGTCTTTAGAGAAGTGAAATTGGTCTCTGACAGTGACCATTGTCATTGAAATGTCATTACACCAGAGGTATGTGGTTTGTTATCATTGTCACGCGTTTATAATGGTTCTCAGTAAGATATTTGACATGCAGGTTTAGCCCATGGGACTTATACATGATTTTGGATTTCTTGTGGTGTGTATGTGTAGACTATGAGAATCATGATTGATGTTTGATTACATGTGGTGTGTATTTTTATAATGTGATACATAAGTTTTATGTTTTTATATATATGAATTTGCAATGTCCATGTATATTTCTTGACGTGATGTGGTATTGATCATTGATTCTATACATATTGTAAGGTCCCTAACCAAAATACCACTAAAAAATTCCCTAATATGTGCCACCACATGACCCTAAGAACAACTCCCCATACACCATATATTTAATACTTGCAGTGAGGTTCTAAATATGTCTCATGGGGAGGCTATACCCACTATACTAGAGTAGGAAATAACAAAAAATAAATAGAATAGTTTAAAAAACATGAAATAAAATATTATAATGTATAAAAAACCATCTCCCAAAACTAGTCACAAACCATAGACAACAAAAAATATCTAATTTCATGGTAATAGTGCCAAGGGAACAAAACCCAAAATAAGGAAAATAGTGGACTTCCCAAAATGGTGTTGAGTCCAAGACTGGAACCCCATCCATGTACATCCAAAGCCTATCTAAACACCCAAGAGTGGTTATTTTGCCCTTATCCTAAAATACAAGCATGAAATATTCTAAGGTACCCAAAAGTGGCCCAAACAGTGTTTGATTATAACTCAGTAGGCCACCACCAACATTCTCTACAAAATATCTAGCTAATAAAAATGTGCAAGAAATAGATAAATAAAGACAAGGTAAAAATAGAAAACTCGATGCCATTAATTAACATGGTTCACTTAATTAATTCCTAGTATTATCCCAACTTTCAATACTTATACTATCTTCATTACATAGTTCACTTTCAACAAATGTTAAATGTATTAGGAATATTCATTAATATCAATTCATAAGGGGAGTAAATAATATTCCATATCTTAGTATAGATAACCATATAATCTCATATAGAACCCATTCTCCTTGAATCCTCGGTCTATGTGGTCTCATCAAATGCATCAATTAAATGAATATAATTTCATCCCCTTCCCTAATATGTACATTGTGGGGCGGAGTTTAGAACCTCAGTATATCTCGTCTGGTGACCATAAAACATCATGTCAATATCCAACAACACCATTGCATCTACACATTCTTATTTATCCAATCACCACAAAAAACCATAACACAACCAAACATAACCAATACCAATAGAAAACATAAACCATAACACTCAACTTGGGAATTCACATTATTCCATAACCCATTAAAACACTTGACATTTACATTACACATCCATTTAAAAAAATTATTCTTATTACTATCTCACTAATATTATTAACTAGTTCCCCTACATTAATCCATTTATCATGTTAAATAATTATAAAATGTTAATTCACATAACCCAATCATCATTCCACATAAATTAACAAAGTTATGATTTTCATATATAATATAATTTTGAAAATTTTTATGTCAATCCCAACAATCCCTTATCCTTTTACCACATATAGACACCAATATATGTTTTCCCTTCGTATTAACGAATTAAATGTTATACATGTTCACTGTGGTGTCTATTCAATCACAAGGAAATTTCTCACTTCAAATTTCTATTAATTGTAATCGAGAAGGTTAATGCACCCCATGGGTGGACCTAAATCGATCAAGTCATCCTCCATTCACCCCGCATGGATCATAAGGGGTTATATTCTTTGATTATTCACCAAATTAACTTAGACTCACTAAAGGAACCATGAAAAAAACATGGGTAAATCGATTACACTAGGTTATAAGCACAAATCCTCACAAAAATATCCTATATTACATGTAGACCACCTACCACATATCCAATAATGAAATTAATCATAATCATGGCTAGAGATATGGATTCAAAACCCCCTTGAGGCCTCAACATAGAGTCCAACAGAACAAGATATTTTTAGGTATTTGGAAAAAGATTACCCATGATGGAATCCCTAATCTTGAAAAGAGAATAAATGAGAGTATTATAATCACTTGGACCATCGATTCACAACCAAAGGTGATAAAAACATCTTATAGATGGGGGATATCGATCTGTGGGAGATCATGAGGGTCTTGGATTATCACTATGGATAGATGTAGGAGAATGAGGGAGAAAATTGGGTGAGTGTCTTAAAATCCTAAAATGAAAAGACTATAAATTTAGCAACATTTATAGGGGTACACAGTTTACCCACATGGTTCTCCAAACCATGTGAAAACCATGTCCAAGCCACCGTATTAGGGGATTCGGTTAACTTAATTACTAGGGATGTTTTTATAGTTTTAAAAACTGTTCTCCAATCATGTGATATTCCACTGTTCAAAATTTCACTACTTGGCCTCCCACCTTTCATGGTTTAATTAACTGTGATCCAGTCATGCACCTACTCTATGCCTCAAACAGGTTGGTACAATTTTCATTTATTTCATGTCCTATACCCCTGGAACACCCTCAAGGAACCTCAAACTCCTGATAAAAACTTCATCAATCAACAACGTGATATTTAAACCAAAATAGTAAACAAGTACATACCTCCTTCAGGTCGAGGAACTTACAAAATCCCCACATTATAATGGCTCATCCTCGATCAGCATTACCAATATTCACTAAGCTTCCAAGGAAAAAATACTGGGCCATTGGGCCCCCACATTTGACTCCCACTCCCATGATTCATTCCAAACATTCCCATGCTTCCATAGAAAAGGTACCAAAGGCACATCCTTTCCCAAAAAGACATTCTCCCTTTGATCCAAAATAAGAACCAACTGCTCCTCAGAGGAAACATCATCCTTGAGCTCAATATCCTCAAAATTAACCACAATAGATTAGATAAGGTGATACTATTGAAGCTATTAAACCTGAAAAACATCATGTATTCTACTATACCATTTTGGGGGATCTGATTTGTAAGCCACATTTTTGATCCTCTCTGCAATCCCAAATGGCCCCACATACCAAAGTGCCAACATTCCGTACATCCAAATTCAATGATGACCCAACCTTAAAGACACCCTATGAAACAAAATGTCACCCACTATAAACTCAAGAGGTCTACAATAATGATATGAAAATGAATTCTTCCTACATTGAGCTGTTTTCATATGTTTCTGAATCAATTAATACATTTTTGGTGTCTCCTATATGAGACTAAATCCTATAAACTATGATTCCCCTACCTCAAACCAATGAAACTGATCTCTACACATCCTCCCCTAGAGAACCTCAAAAAATTCCACATGAACCATAACATGGATACTTTTTTTGTAGGAAAACTCAAAAATTGGCACATGTTTTTTCAACAATCAATGAAAATCGAGGACAAAATCCCTCAACTAGTCCTCTATCACATGGAATATACTCTTTGATGATCCATGTATCTGTTGGTGATAATATATAATAAAAAATTCCTAGGTACTATCCACCTTCTATAATCCCTACCATAAGAATGATGTGAAATAAGGATCACAATATGAATCTATAGTCATTTCTACAACATGAAACCACACTATCTCTCAAAAATTAAACTCACCCAACGGATCAACAGTAACAGTCACTTGGATTAGAAACAAATAACAAACCTTTTTCAATTGATCCATAAATACCCAGATTACAAAATTAATTTGAGGAGTCCTCAAATGACCAACTATTAAGTCCATAATTATGTCATCTTACTTCATATTTTGAATAGGAAATGGCTGTTACAAACAACTTGGGTGAATATCCCCATCCTTCACTGACTAAAAAATAAGTCACCATGCCACAAAAGAGGAAACCTCATTCTTTATTCCTAGACACTAATACTACCTACGAATTTCATGATACAACTTATTAAATCCAATATGAACATCCCAATTCGATTCATGGAACTCATGCATTAACTTTTCCCACATACACGCTAACATAACCACACATCCACAATCATATGTAATCTCATCATCACGAAGTTCCCAACTAGAAGGCCACTCCCCAACTTTATGATTTTTCTACATAGCCAAACACTCTAGATCCACAAGATGAATCTTCTTGACCCATATCAAATCCGATTACTAAACTAATATAGGCATAAGGATTATCTTACCATTCCCATATTGAACCTCTAGGTGCATCTGAGAATAAAATTCCATTATTCCCCACTCAGAGTTGGATTCTGAATCACTTGATTTTGATAATTTTGTCTTAGAGAATCCACAAAACAATTCCATTTTCTTATTGTGTTAAACAACTTGATGTAAATGTACTACATTTATTTGAACCATCTTGGCTTCCTAATATTCAAATCTCACTAAGAGAAGATGTAAATAAAATTTTTATGATCCGTAAACACCCTGAACTACTATTCGGACAAGTAATGCCTCCAAAAATTTAAAGAATTAACCACAACAACCAACTCAAGATCACGAGTGGGGTAATATCATTCATGAGGTCTCATCTATCATGACCCATATACCACAACCCGATCATCCAAAATCAGTACCTACCCATGTCTAACATTGGGTGCATCCACAAATAAGGTGTACCTCCTACCTAGATCAGGTAAGATCCGGATTGGTGCGGTCGTCAACCGCTTATTCAACTCTTGAAAATAATTTTCTAATTCCTCCTACCAATAAAACATAAATCCCTTATTGGTTAATATTGATAATGGAGATCCAAATTAAGATTGTTATTTAATGAACCTTCAATAATTTGTGACCAGTACTAGATAAATCATGGAATTTTAAACATTATTTGGCTTCTCCCAAGATACAATAGCCTTCACCTACTTTGGAACTTCCAACACACCTACATCAATGTTTTTGTGAACAAATAAATGATATTTATCAATCTATAATTGATATTTTGGTAGCATGGAATACAGATTATCTTCACTTGGTGTACTCTGAACAATTTCAAATTTTTTTTCATCATCATCCTATGTTCTAGAGTACATCAAGATGCCATCAATGAATAAAACCATGAACTGATCCAAATATGGGTGTGCCAATTGGTTCATTGAGGCCATTAACATAGTAGGTGCATTGTTCAAACCGAACAACATCTCTAAAGACACATAAAACTAATAAATACTCTTGAAAGATGTATATTGTACGTTAGATTGTATCACCCTCAATAGATGACAACCTGATCACATATAAATCATAGAGAACAATGATGCGGCCATCATATGGTAAACATATCTTCTTTTCACAAGGGGAGGGTATCAGTTCTTATCATTCATTGGAATCAACATCTTATAGTAAACTCCTTACATCAATGATATATTAACCTTCATGGAAAATAATATGGGAGGTCCCCAAGGATATGTACAAGGACAGATGAACCCCTTATGCACCAAGTATTCTAGCTAATCCTTAAGTTCATGGATTTTTTCTGGTTCCATTCGATATGGAATAATTGAAACTAGTTCTTCTTCCTGAAGAAAATCATTCATGAATTCAACATTTCTCTCATGTGGAACCCTTGAGAGGACCTTATGAAACACATCCTGAAAACTATCAAACTTTGGAGGGAATACTTGTTTCACCATTCCTCTTTCACCAAGCATAAAAAAATGACATGGGTTGTGAATTCACCCAACTTCTTAAAATCTATTCTAGTATGGTCTACCCAAACCTCCTTATCACCAATAATGACATAGGTATCTTCCTCAAGAGACATGAATGATAACTGAAGATGTAAAAATTGATATGTTCGTGATACAATACCAATCAATCAATTCCAAAAATTAGGTGAAAACCTAAAATCTCTAAGATCGACTAGTCCAAAAAATACTAGTACCCACTAACCTAGAGAGAAAAACCAATACATTGTATGTTACCCTTATATCTAACCCCTAAAAGAGGATCATTCAACATAACCCCGACATGCATTCTAAGTGTAGTCCTAACAACTATTTAGATATAAAAGAATGTGTGGTTCTTGTGTTGAATAACGAACTACCAAGAATGAAAGATACAATAATAGTACATAGAACAATAGATGGTCTAACCTCCCCACCTCCAGGTGTAGAGTGATGTGAAGCTGACTTTACCCTCTCCCCTTGTACCTGGTTTGAATCCCTAGTGTTGTATTTCCCTACTAATATGGATTATCTTTCCCTAGATTACATTGAACACCTCTTTGACCAGAGTGACTAGTTGATATCAAACTACATACTTGATATAATGTAATTAACCATCTTCATACACCTGACATATTCCTCTGATCTCCTTTTGTTCCTAGCTATCAACGGGTCCTACATAACCATTTTATATACCATATTCAACCACATGACCAACACTCCACTTTGGGTCTGGGACAAAGACCACGCATGTGGAATGACCTACCACACTGATAACAGAACACTTGATCTACACCCTCAGAGGCTTACCCTATCTTCTTAATACCATTCACACTTCCACCCTGATGGAATCTCCCAAAATGATGCATCCCCCCCTCAAAGGTCACACAACTTGTCCACCCTGTTAAAACCACAATCCCACTACCCAAATCCCCTTTGTGGTTCCCATCTAAAATAAGGGCCTAATCCCATACCTCTAAATCGATGTTCAATTGGAATATTTTTACTTGTGACATGCTATCATGCTTAGTCCCGTCCTAGAAATGTTTTCCACATATTCCTTATCTCCTACCAACATTGGAACGAACCTTATCAAATCAGTGAAATGACTAGAATAATGCATCAATGACACAACATGTCAAGAACCAACCCAGGTAGCCTAGTGAAATTATAACTAAGTCGGTACTAACATAGCCCAAAGGGCATTATCGATCACTATGGGTCAGTAACTAGCACCTAGCATCATAAAAAATGAAAGTGGGAACTATTTTTCCACCAAAAATGTGGAATGAATGGAAAAAAATATAGTATGAAAATCAAAGGGAAAATACAGTAGAAGTAAATTTCTCAATGTAAGATAGGAAAAACCAAAAAAGTAGTAAAACCCATGTACAAGAAGGGGAAAAACATCCCAAAGTCCCCATGGACACAATATACCAAGACTAATGTTCCCCAACAGGATCCAACTCCAAGAGATCCTTTTTATTTTATTGATGTTGGGAGGAGATAATCTACAAACACCTAAAGGCGCAAGTAGGGTTTGAGACAAACCCCAGTAGTATTTATCCCAAGTATTTCATAATATATTCCAATATCAATTTAACCAAAATGTGATTTCAATTTTAATAAAAATGGGTTTGGAATTAACAAATATTATTAAACTAATAATGCTCTATTATTTAGAAGATTTAAATACCTTTAATAAATCATTATATAAATTTCAATGATTTAAAACATTTCAAAAGATGGAATTATCATTAAATAAAATTATACTTTTCGTAAAAATAAATTCTCACAAATATACTAAATAAAATCATTATATTAATAGTTTATATAAATTATTAAGGCATGTAAACCAGTTTATAATGATGGAATATATACACATTCAAAAATAAAAACAAGCGATCAACATAGTTATGTTCCAGATAGGAATGATAGTTCCTAGCTATAGGGATCCAACATTGTTAATACAGAAAAGTATGTCCATAAGCCCTTTTAGGCCTAAGGTAAAGGGACCTCATAACCATCACATAATGAATGAGATGTGATGATATGGTGTTTAAGAAATTTTTTGAATCATAATGTGACACCCAAAATAACTCACTAAATACCTAAGGCATTCATGTTCTCATGTTCAATTCATTGATGGGATATTCTTTTATTAAAGGAAAATAAATTCATCTGATTCCCCATTTCAAATATTCCAATTTTCTCTTTCAAACACATAATGTTTTTTAATTAAAACATGCCCTTTCACCAATAAAATACCCTATGGTTTCCATTAAAAAATTTTATTACATTTTTCACAAAAATAGGAATTGAATCCAAATCATACATTTTCACAATCCATTTCACATTCTAATTCAACAATTCAATTTCTAACCAATTCCATTTTTTTCATACCAACCCCACAATTGACTTGAATCATAGTTTTTCAAAAAGAGTCCATAAAATATTTTTTTATTCAATTGAAATCAACATTTTGATTGATTAGTTACCCCTAAAAAAATTTAAATAAAACTATTTAAATCTAACCAATTTCCAATTCCAAACAAAAAACCTTGTTCATATGAATAGGGTTTTTCCAATAGAATCAATTGAAATTTTTTTTATTCAAAATACACACACTTGAAATTTATTCAAACAATTGGAATTTAAAAATGGAAATTAGTCTTAATAAAAATTGAGCATAGTTATAGAACCACCTACAAAAAATAACAGATCTTTCAACGCCAACCCCAAATTGGTATTTGTCCACGAAGAATGAAGATCACACAAATGGGAATAAAAAATAGATTTAAGATCCCCAAAAAAGGTATCAGATTAAAAAATCATTATTAAGAACCATGGAACCCTAATGATAATGAGAGATATCGTGGGAGGAAGAGAATGGGAGGAGAAAACTAATGGGAAAGAGATTGACCGACATTCCTCTATCTTTAGATCACATCCAAATGGGTTTTGAGTGGCCAAGAATCCTTCTTGGGAGCTCCAAGGAAGGGAGAAACACGTTTTTGGTTGATGGAGTTCTATCCGGGAACAAAAAAAGAAGGATTATGGAATTTTAATAATAATGTTGGTTCTTGAAAAACTCATCTGCACAGTTTGATGGAAAAACTACACAGGGATAGCAAAAACTGTGCACAAACCGTGTATAGACCACTACCCAAAACATGGAACTAGAACATGGTTTTCCCTAAACATGCACAGGACGTGCGAAAACAGTGTCCCTATCGAGGAACCTCCAAAATTTTCATATAATCACCCAAAACAACTCAAAAAAACCCAACAAAATATCTTCCAAAAGAGGGGTTTAGGAATACCTGAAAATTGTAACGGTATGTTACATAACCCCTTAGCTAGAACTCATAAAATCGATAAACTTATCCAATCTCAAGGTATCTAGATATAAATTCCCTATAAAAATTTTCTAGAAATCCTACCATAACATTCCTTTAGCCTATTCAATCTGCACATTTATATTCCACCAACACTTTACCTAAACTCTCAGTATATAGGCCACCAACATGACTTACAACTCCGAAAGAGTCTCTAAATGGTCAATAATCATCTATATGGACACTATCCTTAACATTTTGGAAAATTGTCTACCCTTTTTGGTAAAAGACGATGGGTATTATTTTTGAAATTCCTTGGTCAGCTCAAACAAGAACACCAAACCCCTCCTTAGGTCTCATTCCATCATATTCATAAAGGGAGAAAGAATCCAAAAAAATTCCCCTTCTCTATTATTCAGGATTATAATTATCCCTTACTCCACTATTAGATGAATGTTCTTGGAAAAATCATCCTACCATCCAAAAGGAATGCATATTTTTGGTGTAATTTATCCAAAATTCCAAACATGGGTTTTAGAACACATAACATAAAATTTCACAGTTTTAATAAAATTAGGCCCTCCACTGGCCATAAAAAGTCTCATTTTCATAGAAAATCCCAAAATTATCATCACCTACCAAATACTAACCTTGAACATTCTTTCCATGTAACATGGATAAAAAAGGTTCACCAACTTAAACATTTGTAGATCTTACATTGGAAAACATTTCGAAACTATTTCAATACATACCATGAAAATACTTCCTCCTAGACAAAGTTCTCATTCTCCCCATATTCATCATTCAATTTTACACCCCCACACACATGTCTCATGATTATCCCTACCATGATGCACATAAACTATATCCATACATGCCAAAAATAATGCATGAATATGATGTCTCATTCCACTAGAGAAAATAGATAAATATCATCAAAATTTTATATAACATGAAAAGTGCATCACCCATTGGTGAAATATCAACAATTTTAACAACAAACATGAGAACCGAAATTCAAATTTGGGGTGAAATGGGTTTTTCCACATACATGGGTAATATAATCCTAAGAACAAGCTCATTTCCAAGTCCCAAAACATAATATTATCTCTTCTACCATCCCAAATAACAAAACTACATAAAATAAATGCTCTGATACTAATTTGTAACATCCTAACCTCGATTCCACTAAATTGTGCCCCGAGCCGGGTGGCCACATGAACTCAAGTGCACCTCCCCATTTCTAGAGTTTTATGATTAGCATCGGGGGTATAATTAAGTCATCTTGGGGGAAAATACACTCTTTAATAAGGAATCACATAGATGAAAATAAATACATTAGTGAAAACAACTTGTAATAAACAATGAACATGAATAAAGAAAAATATCTCAGAACTGGTAGAAAAACATATATCATCGTTAATATGTCATGTCCTGATAATAGTGACATGTGAACAAAATACAATAAAATATAAATAATATATTTACCAATATTATATTTAATCTGAAAATGAAACCACATCCATGTACATCCCATGCCCAACTAAACTCCCTATAATGGGGCCTTTTTCCCTTATCATGATCTGCAATCCCGAAGTCTACTCGGGTACCCAACGACGACCTAGGCAGGGTGGGAGTATAAATCATTATGCTAGCTCCAACAGTGTCTAAAAATATCCATCCAATGTGAAGCTCATGAAAGATCTAAATATATATAAGATAAAAGAAGATAACATGGTGCCATTAATTGAAAAGGTTCACTTATATCATCCCTTCAATTAGTCCCAATTTCAATAAATACACCATATTTGTTACTTAGGTCACATTTTTCACGTGTTAAATTGATTAGGAATATTCATCATTATAAATTCAAAAGGAGATATAATTTTTTACCTATCTCATTAAGGATAAACATATAATCTCATATACAAAACACTCACCTTGAAACCGTGGTTTTTCTCGTCTCTTTGAATGCCACCATTATGGGAATAGAACATTATCCCCTTCCCTAATCAGTGCATTGTGGGGTGGAGTTTAGAGACTCAATAAAATTTTACACATTTTCGTAGAACCTCATGTAAATACTCATGCATACCATGTAATTTCACATGATTATTTATCCATTCACCACACATATAACATATCAAAACCAAACAAAACAGATACCAATTGAAAACAGAAACAATAACAATCAAAATGTGAAATCACATTATGCCATAATCCATTAACACAATTTTGATTTTTATTACATAGTCATTTATCCCAATTCTCATTTATTATTCCTGACTCACTAAGAATATTCAATAGTTCCCCTACATTAACCCATTAACATATTCCACAATTCTCATATATTAATTCAAAAAACCCATTCAGAATTCCCAATGCATTAATCCACTAATTGTTTTCAAGTACAATTCACAATTAACAATTTATCTACCAAGTCAAACAATACCACATCCATTAAACCCTCTAGACACAGACATACATTTTTTCTTATTAATTAATTAATTAACCATTCTACATGTTCATTGTGGGAGCTATATAATCACTAGTCAATTTCTCATCTAACATTTTCTTTAACCATGATTGGTATGGTCAATGTTCCCCAAGGGAGGACCTAAATTTGGCACATCATACTCTATTCATCCCACGTGCATCATTACATGTTCCATTCATAGTTTAGACAAAGATTTTAACAAACATTACTAATGAAACCATGAACACAATAAGGGAAAGAAACAACACGAGCTTATATTCTGAAATCCATATAAATACTATGGGATATAACATTCAGAACACTTACATCAAAACTGACAATCAAAACACTCCATGTCATAGAATTAGATCCATATTCAAACACCCCTAAAATCATCAACCAATATTCCATGAGAAAAATATATTTTTTTGTATTCCGAAGACAATCACCCAAGATACAAGCCCTAATCCCAAAAAGAGAAAATGTAGAGGAATAGAGTCACCTAGATCATCGATTTGCAACCAACGACACTCCAAATGTCCTAGAGAAAAGGGAGATTTATCCATGATATGTATTGATGGTTTTGCCTCATCACTAGGGATAGAGTTAAAATAATAGAAATAAAATTGGTTGAGGGTCTAAAAATCAAAAAATGAAAAAAATGTAATTTTTTAACCTTTATAAGGATGAACCATTTACCTGAACGATCTTACAAAGAATGCATATTCCCATGTATAAGGGGATTTGGATCAAAGTATTTCCTCGGAAGTCCACATGGTTTATGAAACCATTCAAAAACCATGTTATATGACACATTCCAAAATTGCATAGCTTGGCCTCCCACCACGCACGGTTTACTTAATAAGGATATAACTATGGGAAAAATATGAACCTTATACTATTTGGACCCATTTTAAATTATTTTGTGTCATGAACCCCCAGAACACCCTTGAGGAACCTAAAAAATCAAAGAAACACTCCATTAACCAACAATAATATATTTAGTCCAAAATTTTAGTCAATTACATACCTCCACGATGTATGGGATATTATTCTTATTTATTTGATGTGTTGGCATCTATATTCATTAATTGAATGTGGAGGTTGAGAAATATAGACTTTCCCACAAACTGGGATGTTTCAAAAGAATGGTCAACATTGACATGGTTAATCCTGTAAAGGGGTATATATCATTCAGGTTTTTATACTATACCATTATTTGGTATGTGTCAGGTGGGCGGTTGAAATTATTTCCTACATGGAAGTGGAGAACACATAAGTGCACTCTATAGAGCTAACAATATGTTTCCCTTTTGTGATTTATTTTTCCATTCTCAGTATACTTTCAGGGAATGTACTAGTTTATCTTATATAGTTATTTTAATGACTGATTTCTATAAACCTACTAGGTTCTATACTCTCAACCAATTTTAAAATCATAGTGCATGTATATATTTAATACGAAGAGATTTGATGAAGGGAAAAAACTATGCAGTGGGATACCGAGTCGGTTGATCAGGAGAGTACATGTGTTTTCAGAGGGAATTTTGGATAAATGTATGAAGATGTTTTAGTTACTTAATTTTATCTCATTTATTTATTTTACATCTATGGTGATCCTTTTTTTGGGTTGACATTCCATACTACAATTTCGTGGGATGGCTCCCTTTGTGTATGTTACAAATATGACGATTTATTTTTACATTATGTGATGATATATTTTATTTTCCATTCCATTGTATACTATAATAATTACTTGATAACAAGGTCATAGACTCCCAATGGTTAACGTCTTGTCCCTCTCTGTTAGTTGGAAAACTCTTGAATACGGGGATGCATACATTAGATCATGTGTTATTCCATCTTGAACTCCGTGATTTGGGTTGGGGTTATATAAAATTGTATTAGTTGTCCATGTTCACTAACTTATTTCATCTATTTTACTTGATTTGGTATAGGGTAGAAAAGATATATGATTTTTGGGACTTGTATATAATAAATTTTTAAGAGGATGACCTACACTATATGGTGGACCTTTGAGTTATATATATTTTTTTAATTGATGCTCTTTCTATTTGATGATAAATTTGACATAATTCACCTTCGAGGATGCATCTGATATTGGTATAATGATCTGTGGGATTTGGAATACATTTAGAAATCCTAAAAAGGAATGTAGGATCACATATCATATACAATTTCTTTTATTAGATAGTTTTGAAATAATGAAAATTACAAGTGAAATTTTGATATGTTCTCTTGGTGCATTATTTCTTGAATTCACTAATTTAAGAGAGAGTATTCTTTTCTTAAGTGTGTAAATATGGATATGAATAATGTATAAGTTCTAGAGGCTTGTCTTCAAACATGTGTATTACATAGTGGTTTATGAGTTATTATTTTGGTAGCATCTTAGGTCAAACCTTTTTGACACCCATAGTGTGCTATTATTATTTGTATCCATCTTCTTAGTTTAGTAGTTGACCTTCTATAAGGGTTGGTCATTAATTTTAGGAATGTTTCCTCAAATATTCCTTGCATTTATGTTTAGTACAGTTAATATAAATTCTTATATAGGTTAATAAGTCCAGGTTTCACCACTTCTTACTTAAGAGGGTTCATTTGAACATGCTCATATGATTGCACCAGTAGCTCAATATTTAGTATCAAACCAACTGGGATTTATCCCGCTAGTGCCTATTTAGGGAGGATAAGGAATGATGGTTATTATATAATATTATCAAGAATTATAACTCCAATAAACCCCATCCTTATATGAAATTTTATGACCTTGGATACATAGGTAGAGATATGGGTAATCAATAAAACCATTAACCTGGTGGATACCCTATAGAATAAAAAAGTAAATAATGTGACCATTATAATTTAGGGTGATATTGGATGATGGTGGAATTTATAGCTTCATAATGAAGGATGTGAAGGGCTATTGTGTGTGACCTTAAAGGTCCTATTTGGCAAGAATTTGTTCCTAGATGCTCTTAATTTAGATTTTATTTAGGAGTTCATGAATGGAACGAACCAAAATTATTTGAATTATATTTCCCTTCTTATGTTTTTATATATACTGTAAATCATATAAAACCACTTATATAACACAATAAAATTTTATATATTATTAATGAATGAAATAATAGGTATTTATAGAAGATGGGGAAACTATTCCAATTAAACTATTTCTTTACCTTAGGAATAGTAATATGGAACTAATGAATAATGACCCATTAAAATGTATAATAACTTCACCCATGAATGTATAAATAAAATTTAGGCTTCTCATAAGTGAAAGTATGATATAATTATGTCATAGTATAAGGAAATGAATATTTAAAAAATTATTAAATAAGTTTTGGTATTTTAGTGACTCATAAATTTTAAATTATGTTTTTATAATTAATAATATATTTAAATGAAAATAAATTTAATAAAATGGATTTATAAATCAATATTTTTTTGTATTATGATTTTTGAATAATTTAATGAGAAATTAGTTATTTTTTCAAAGTCTTATAAAATCATTTTTAATTATAAATACTATATTTTTTGAGTAAATGATGATTTTAATAAAAAATAAAAATATCATATTATTAAAATTATATCCTTAAAATGATGTCCATATTTGAATTCTACCCATAAAAAATTTGTTCGGGTGATTTTCAATTCATATTTTTCTAAAATACTTGATTTTTTTGGTGAATAGTAAACTATGGTAATTTACAGTACAAATCAATTATAAGTAAAATACACTATTATATGACTCATCTCTGATTTAAGAACAATAATATTTAATTAAAATTAGTTATTTTTATATATTTTATTATAATTATAAATCTATTCATATTATTTAGACAAAACAACAATCAAAAGAATAAAATAATCAGAAATCACCCCTCTCAACCACTATAAATACAACCCCACAACACCACTTCTCCCCACACCATCCAGGCATTGATCGTTGTCAAATTTACACCCATTCAAATTTCTGGGCTCCTACCCCACATCTATAAGCACTTGGTCTCATCAAAAGACCAAAACCAATCCCCATATGGTGGTTCTCAAGGAGGCGTATTCAAGATGTAAAATCAACATTATTTATCATTTTAATTTCATTTTAAGTTCCATTCTTTTAATATCCTCTCCTCACCTCCACTATCCAAATGATAATGATAATGGAATTATATAATTTATACTATAATTATCACTTGCTAATGTAATATCCATCATTAAACTCATTTCTATCTCTCTCTTTTACTTTGAAAACAAAATCATCATCTGTGAGGGGCCAATTTACAACATTCATGCACGACTGATTTTCGTTCTTCAATTTATTCATCAAGGATATTAATGAAACCATTTTTATAGTTGAAACATATTTTTATGTGTATATTATGAACCTTTTTATGTTATATATGTAACATATTTACCTAAAACCAAACTATAAAATAACATGAGTTCGTCCCGATCAATAACAATCATAATATTTTAAACGATTATCACTAAATGTATTATCTAATGAATCATCCTCATACATTATAACCAATGATATTTATTACTATTTATACTTATAGATTCTAATTAGTACCACATAATTCCAATTTTCTATAATTTTACCCACATTACATTAACATCATTTATTACTCCAAATTATCATTTTTATTATAGAGAACACTTTTATGGAGAAAGTGTAAAAACAACCAGTACAAACAAGAACGTCACAACATATTACTGGTGGAAGAATCATAAAGTTCCAAAATCAACATATTTGATGTGTCCTCCATATATAATTTCCAGGAGAGTTCAGTTACCTTTTTATCAGGATCGACTCTCATAATTTCTTCAAAAGGATTTTCCAGATTTTCCCAAATCTGCACGAACTCTTCCACCATTATTTTTTTGGAATTGAATCCTCTAATAATGATGAGATTTTGTTTTATTATCCATTATTACTATTCTCTATTATGGTCCACTTGAAATGGTTCACCATTCATCCTTACCACATCGTCTTTAGAAGCATTAAACATCAGGAACTTCTCTATCATTTCTTTCTCAGAGTGCATAAGAAGGTTGCCTGGATCCTCCTCTACAACTATCTGAAGCGAGCCCTCTTTGGTTCCCATCAGACCACCCTCTTTAGTTTGCTTACCCGTCGGCCCCTAATAAAGAGGTCCATCGATATAGATCAAAGACTTCACAACCTTCTTCTCCATGAACTGCTCCTTAGACATAGATTCATCCGTACCACTTCCACTCCCCAAGTTCAATCCAACCTCCTATTCCTGATCTTTTTTTGTTTCATTCCCTTCCATTACATTGTTTAGACCGTTTTAGCTTATATTGTCTCTATAGGCCTTTTATGGTATGAGTAGTCCTTTCAGCCTTTTGATTTACTCCTCTGGCACACGATGCAGCTACTCGAGTCCCTATTTTCTTTATTTCCCTTCTTCTTCCTTAGGCTGTGAATCCCCCTTCTGGAACCTTATTTTACACTATTTTCCAGGAGTGGTCCATCACTCTCCCCACCCCTAGACTCCATCCCTGAAATTCATTCAGCCCCAATTGACACTTGGTCTTGATTGTCAGATCCCAAACCATCAAAACAATTGCTGGTGTTAATCCAGTATAAAGGAAATCTCATCCTTGATCTTCCCCCACCCATTACCCACTCCCCCAATCCTCCTTGTACATCCTGTAACTGAAGGCTGTGTCCCATGTTGGTTGTTGCCTCAGATCCCTTACCGGACCAAGCCACCATTTCATAGGAAGGAATACTTGGGGCCTCTGTTGTGCTGGTTCCCCCTGTCCCCGGAAGTGCCTCTGTATGACCCTCATCTAAGTGATCCGCCAACTACACCCCCACATCATTACTCTCACACATCTGATTTTCCACACTAGTCGTATCTTTCTAGGTCATTCTGTCCTCCCTTGCACTGACAATCAACTTACTATAGGAGGGTCCTTCCAGGTCCAGCCTCAATCTGCTAAAGACTTGAGAGACCATTGAGTTAATCTAAGCCACCGAAGCCTCTGCACTTGGTAACTCCAGGCCATACCTACCTCTATAGGCACAGTTCACACTACCTCACCACCCGCAATAGCTCCCAAACACATAAGACGCTTCTCCTGTTGTCCTTCAGGTTCCTTTTCATAACCCTTGCCCCTCCTCCCCAAAGGCAGTCGAGACCCCCTTCAACAGCCGTCCAACGAATGTCCCAGCATCTTGCATCCAGAATAGTAGTCAGTACAGGTTTCGTAAACTACTAGTTGTTTTCAATGATATTCCTTGCCCACAATTATCCACACAATCTTAAATGGAGCGTTGAACAAATCCATATCCACACAAAAAATGAGGATTGATCGGGTAGAAAAATGCCTTAGAAAAACTATAATGAATCTAATACATATATAAAATGTTATTAATTAATTAATTAATATATTTAATTTGATTATCCTGGTTAGGGGTGAAGACATTCATACATAACATAAGGGATTATACCCCAACCTTCCTTTTTTCCTTCCGGTCATTATTTCACTACCATTACCCTAATATATTGCTTATTTCATTCAGTTTAAATATTCTATATATAGTGTATATGTTCCAAAATCATATATGCAGATCAGTTAATCTATAATTTATGGTAACTACATGTATTAAAATATTCCCTTCTCAATAATGAAAACCTAATTAATGGGAACATCTCAATTTCAGACCCAATTTTGAGTACCATCTGTAATATATTTTCAGAAACCATTATTTTTATAAAATCACAAAATTTTTCATAAAAAACAATATTTGTTCGTTCCTTATTTTATAAAAAAATAATTATAAATTAAAATGAATTTTCAAAACGAACTAATCTTCGCAATGTAAATAGCAGATTTATCCCAAGAATTACTCGATTATCCTTTTAGATTATTTTCATAAATTTAAAAAAATATATTGAATTTTAAGTTTTATTGAGGTGAATAAAATTGGTTCATCATCCAATTCACATGATTAAATAGTCTTTTATTAGTTTGACTATCGATTTTCTATCTTGGTACCATTTACAATACTACATATAATGGTTTGTAATCATGTTTACATATTTTGGAAAGTTATTTACATTGTATATTTATATGATGTTTATTTTTAAAACAATACACATAAGGAATAAATTGGATATATAATGTGATGGTTGTGGCCACTATATCCCATGGATTCATCGGTAGGTCTCATGAGACAAAACAAAATTGGGTTCTAGTTGAGCCATTACCCAAGTATTTTCATATGTCTTGGTTGGGGACACAACTATATGTTTCACGTGTCCATCATTACTCATTCCCACATTATAATATTATTGATTTAAAAAAAATGTTATTATTTGACTAGTAGAATATCCTAGGTTATGTTTTATTCTCTTATGATAATTTATATGGCTTTATTTAATTATCTTTCATTCCATCCATATTATGGTCATGTTTATTTTTAAAGAATATGTTTTTACAAGTTCGACAAGCCTAGTGATTATGTTTAGGATAACATATAAATTAATACATACCCTTAATGAGCATCTTAAGAAACCCCATTATTATGTTTTATTTTCTCTTAGATGTGAAGAATTATATTTTGAAGGACATTCAAGGATAATCCTGGAGTTATAGATGTTTTCAATGCAATTTCAATATTGATTTTACATTAAATTTTTGATGTAAAACATATGTTTGTATATAATATTCCAAAACTATTTTACAATTAAGTCATTTGGGACAAAACATTATTGTAATCATGAAAATGTAATAATACAATGCACAGGCTCCAAGAAACAAGATTCGGGGCATTATAGTTGGTATAAAAAGATGTTTAGTAGAAACCTTGTAAACTAGATTTAAAAAACATGTATTATGGAACATATACCCAAGATAGTATTTGTGGATATGAATAGAAGATCATCCTAGAAATTTGGAAATGTATAAAATATGTGGGGCTTCGTAGAAACACATCCATGCCGGGATGCTACAAGTTGACGAGGTTATGGAAGAAATGTACTTAGGAGTAACAACTCCGACAAGATACTCTCGGCCTGACTCGGGGTAACATGCTACATGATACTAGGCCTTACTGCACACTTGGATTGAGACACTCAGGTGATATGCTTAGGGAGATTCACATTTTAATTTCAAATCATTACGAAGGATTTTCCTTCAAGAAACTATGTTTATGATTATGAGTCTAGTTATGCATACAATTTCGATTAATGTTAAAAATTTTTCTTGTTTGATATTATGCAATATGATTCATAACCTCATTTAATGTATGCCAATTTTTAGAACTAATTCCTAGAGGAAGGAATTAGAATGATATCAACAAATGTATACCATGTAGGGATTTTCCTACATTGTAATATATTAAAGATGGTAATAGATCTGTGACTGGGGATAAAAAACATATAACTATATAGGGACTGGTGACATTGGTTATGAAGAAAAAATTACCCGTATGGATTATCCTAGTGCATAACATGGAGGTGAAATATTAAAACTATTTATGAGTCAACATCAACCATCATTCAATGGGACTAAAATCCCATTTATAGTAGATAAGTGTATAATTTAATTAGAGAATATGTTTTGATCTATGGGATGTAATGAAAGGGAGATGTTTATCAAGGAAGCTTATCCTTTCTTAGAAGATGTGTAGCAGTGCTTCTAGTTAATTAAAAATCAGAAAAAGGAGGATGAAATATATGAATTATAATGGAAGGATTTTATGGAAATATTCTTTGAAAAATATTTTCCTTGTGAACAATGAGAAAAAATGGAGAGGCAATTTCGGAGACTAAAACAAAAAGAGGATGAAAACATAGAGAGGTATGAATCTTATTTTACAAGGATAAGAACTCATGCCACAAACTACCTACATAATTCAGGTAGATGAATTGATTAATTATTTGGTGATTTAAAGCAATTTTTCTTAAGGAAACTAATCACCTAACCATTTTCATCATATGAAGATATTTTCTCATGTGATAAAAAGAAAGTGAAATAATTTTATACGTCTTATGATTTTTATGGGAATAAAAGAGAAAAAGATGGTGGAAGAGGAAAGAATGGATAGTGGGAAGAATAAAAAATAGAGTTTTCCAAAATTTTATATGTGCGGTAGGAATCACCATGGATCCTACATAATTAAAGAGGGGTCCATTACAAGGGTGGAGAAAAAGGGAACTAATCCCATGATTTCAAGGGAAAGAAAGAAGCTAAAAATTATCCATTATAAAATTGAAAAGAGATGGAAAATTATGAAAATTATTATCCAATGATTCATGGATTCCTTCCCTAGAAAAAGGATAAGGGATAAAGGCTATGCTTATGTGGACATGACTATTGTGGTCGATGTCCATAATGATATGTTGAAGGGTACATTAATCTTTTTCTCAAACATAGCTAATGATTTATCTGACTATGAATCATTACATTATTTTATATCTTCCTAGTTTACGAATATAACTATACACTTAACTTCTCATTCAATAATTTTTTTTTCAATAAAGATACCTAAGGGATGTACCATTGAAAAAATATCCCTCAATCAGTCACCATTGTGAAACATAAATGTACTTCAGTCACTGGCCTTGTCATCATACATTCTATTTAATTATATATAATCCTCGATATGTATTGGATTTAAAATTATGATGAGAAAGTATATTACAGGAAGAAGGAAGTAATAATTTTGGAAACTATATAGAATACATTGTCTTTGGAGTAGAAACATCATCACCCAGTTCATATCTACATCCCTCCAATAGCTCAAAAAAATGAAATTCAAGTGGTGGAAGGTAAAAAATCATATATGAATCTTCAAATTAAATATATACCTATTTTTCAATATTATTTTGATGTATTTCCAAAGTATTTACCTGGAAATACCCCAGAGAGAGAAGTTGAGTTCTCTATTGATTTAATTCATGTTGTGAGACCTATATAAAAGACTCCTTATAGGATGCCCACAATAGAATTAGTAGAGTAGGAGAAAAAACTAGAGAAATTGAGTGATATTAGACTTATCCACCTTCGTGTTTATCTATGGGGATCTCTTATGCTATTTTTTCAAGAATATGGATCGGTCCATGAGGATTTGAATTTATAATAGATAAATAAATTATATTATAATAATTTATAAGTATCCCATGCCTCATACTGATTATTTATTTGTTCAACTTCCTGGAGCTCAACATTTTTCAAGTATTGACCACCGATCTGGATCTCTTTAGTTGCATGTGAGGTAGGAAGATATTCTAGATATCACATTTCAAACATGGTATGGAAATTATAAGTATATAATAATTTCAATTGGACTAACTAATAAACCCTATGTTTTTATGGATATATTTAATAGATTGTTCAAGGATTATCTTGATGAATATGATATGGTATTTGTTGATGATGTCCTGATATATTCTAAATGATATGAGGACCATGAGAACCAATTGAGAAATGTTCTAGAGACTCTTAGAAAAATGAATTATATGGGAAGTTTAGAAAATGTTGATTCTATCTTTAAAAAGTTTGTTTCTTGGCCATATTGTCTTTAAAAATATAATCATAGTTAATCCTATGAAGGAAAAGGTAGTTTACAAATAGAATTTACCAAAAACCATAACAATGGTACATAGTTTTATTAGTTGAGATTTTTATTATCGACATTTATTTTTTAAATATTCTCTATTATCTAACCCATTAACAAATATTACTCGTAAAGGGGTAAAGTTCATATAGAAATCAAATGTGAAAATTGTTTTAAAGAATTGAAGAGGAGAATATTGAATTCTCTGATCATAACTCTACTATCTAGAAATGGTGGATTTCTGATTTATTCTGATGCATCAATGAAAGAACGTGGATGTGTCCTTATGAAAAATGATAGACTTGTGGCCTATGCATCAAGGAAGTTAAAAATTGATGAATAGAACTATCAAAATCACGATCTTGAGATAAAATATATAATATTTTATTTGATGATATAGAGACAATATCTCTATGGCTAAATATTTTAGATATATATAGATTAGAAGGGCTTGAATTATATTTTCACATTGAAAGAACGAAACATGAGGAAGAGTTGATGACTAGAACTAATAAAGGATTATAATTATTCAATACACTATCACCCAAGAAATGAAAATACTGTAGTTGATGAATTGAGATGGATGGATCATGGAGTTATAAACAAAATAAGGATTGAAAGTGATCATGTGTTCATATATCTAGTAAATTTTGATATTGGAATTATAAAATAAGGTGAATAATAATTTTTTTTCAAATGGATTCCCATCCATAAATATTATAAATAATTAAAAGTTCTCATTTTGATGATTTTAATCTTCAAAAGAAAATTTAAGCTATTAATAATAGGAAATTTCTATAAATCATGTGTGAGGAAAAACTTATAAAATTTGGGAGGTGGCTATGTGTTCCCTATAAACTCGAGATAGAAATGGAGTTACTAGATGATACCCATATGTAAAATTTCTGAATTCACCCTAGTACCACTAAGGTGTATAGATATTTAAAGGACCATTTCTGGTGGGACAACATGAAGTGGGAAATTGATTATTATGTATCAAGATGTTTATTATTTCAATAGGTTGAGGCGAAAGGAAAACATCCAAGAGGATTCATGAAACATATTTCTATTACTACATGGAAATGGGATCAAATAATTATGGATTTTTTTACTAGATTACCAAAAAAAATAAGAAATAAAGATGCAATATGGGAGACTATTGATCGATATACTCAATATGCCCATTTAATCTCTATAAGGGAGGATTTTCTACTACAGTTCATTTTATGGCTCTATATTAATGAAATTTTATGACATCTGGGAGAACCTCTCTCAATTGTGTCAGATGATGACCCAAAATTTATATCATAATTCTAGAAATGTATCAAGAAGGCTTTGAACACAGAGCTTTATTTTATTACTTCTTATCTTCCTCAAAACTGACAAGAAGTCATAATGGATGATATAAACGTTAAATGATGTGTTGAGAACATCCCCACATTATTTTCAAGCTTTTTGGGGGTTAGTATTTACCTTCGGTGGAGTTTTCCAAATATAATAGTTTCTATTCAAGATTTGAAATTGAACTATATGAAGCATTATATAGATTGAGATTTGCTACACCAACTTGATGGGATGATGTATGTGAAAGAAAACTTATGGGCTGCGAGATTTTGGAGGAAATAACAGTGAAGGTAAAGAATATTCAAAACCATATCAGAGCAGCTCAAATAAAGAAAAATAGTTGTACTGATAATCAAAGGAATGATTTGGAATTTCATGTGGAGATCACATTTTCATGAAATGACCTCTATATAAGTGTGTTATAATATTTAGAAAGAAAGGGAAACACAACGCCATGTAGATTTATACATTTTAAATTATTGAATGAAATGGGGATATGTGTTATCATTTGGCAATGTTTCCTAGCCTTTATAGGGTACAAAATGACTTTCAAACCTCCCTGATATGGATGTACATACCTGAACCAACACATTTACTTAATTCTAAAGGAATAGAATTGGATCTGGACTTATCAAACAGTGAAGAGCCTCTCTGGATTCTATACACTAATGAATAGGTGTTGAGGAATCAGACGGCATGGATAGTAAGGTTACATTGAAAAATTCATAAAATTGAAGAGGTAAAGTTGGTTCCTATGGAACTTATGATGAATAAATACCCAACTCTTTTTAACAGGTGACATCCTATAAATATCAAGGAAGAAATATTTATAGGAGGGGAGAATGTGAGGACCCAAAAATCCATCAATGATATTTTCATTCTAATATTTATTTTATATAGTATAAATCACATAAAACTATTTAGAAAAGGCAGTACTAACTTCATAAATTAAGAATGAAAGAACTAAGTGGCATTTAAAGAAGTTAAGAAACCTATACCGATTAAATGGAAACTTGACATTAGAAATAGTAATATGACCCTTATGAATAGTAAACAATCCAATTGAATAGAAACCTCTTCCATGAAATTATATATAGAATTTAGGTATCATACATGTGAAAGAAGGATATAATTATATCATTGTATATGTAAATGAATATATTAAAAATTATTAAATAATTGTTATTATTTTTATGAGTCATAAATATTTAATTACATTTTTATTTTTAATAAAATTATTCAAATTAATATTAATTTTCATAAAATGGATTCATAAATAAATATGGTGTGTTCTTTTAATTTAGGAAAATTTAATGATACCAAAACAAAAATTTTATAGTGTTATAAAATATGTTTTAGTTTTAAAAAAAAATTATATTTCAGGTAAATGATGATTTTAATTAATAATTAAATTTATCAAATTTAGAAAATAAATTTCATAAAATGGGGTCCATATTTTAATTATATACATCAAAATATGGTTAGAGTAATTTTTTTTGGATTTTTTTAAAATAGTTGAATTTTTGGTGGATAGTAAAACATGATAATTTATGTTTTAAATACATTATAAGTTAAATACAATATTCCTTGATTCAACACTAATGTAAGAACAACAATATTGAACTCACCATAGTTATCTTAAAATATTTGAATATCATTATCAATATATTCATAGTCTTGAACCAAAATAAAAAATAAATGAATAAAATATTTCAAATTCACCCCTCTCCTCCACTATAAATATAACCCCACACCACCTTTTCTTCTCACACCTTCCATGCTTTTAGCATTGTAAAATTTCTACCCCATAATTTTCCTAGGATCATATCCTATATTAATAAGATCTTAGTATAATTAAGACCCAAAAACCAATTCTCTTATAGAGGATCTAAAGGAGGACTATTGAATAGGTAAAATCATCTTATATTTTTTTAATTTCACTTCAAGTACCTTTTTTAATACCCTATCCTCTCCTCCTCTTCCAAAATGGGAATGATAACTCCAATATAATATGTATAGTAACATGATATCTTTTTAATGGAATATACTTCATCAAACTCCTTTCTCTTTCTCTATATTATTTTAGAAATGAAATCAACATCTGTTAGGTGTCGATTTACAACCTTTGTGGACGACATATTTTCATTCTTCAATATATTCTAATGGATGTTAATGAATCCATTATAATGGTTAAATTTTGAAAATTAGAAAATTATATTCATAAAATAGAGTTAATTTTTTAAATATATGCACTGAAAAAGGTCAATAATTAATTTTTGTGGATTTTTCTAAAATACTTGAATTTTGTTGAATAGTAAAATACGCTAATTTACCATATAAATACATTATAAGTAGAATACACTATTCTTTAAGTCATCACAAATGTACGAAACAAAATCTCAAAATGAACATAGTTATTTCATATATTTTATTTTAATTCTTAATCGATTTAATATCTTGTTCTACAATTATAAATAAATGACTAAAATCTTCATAAATCACCCATGTCATCCACTATAAATACATCCTCACACCACCTCTCCTCCTCACACTTTAAAATTATTTATTCTTGTTAAATTTAAATCCAATATGTTTTCTATTATCCTACCACACATGAATAATAACTTGGTCTCATCAAAATACCAAAACATATCCCATTAAGGTGGTTGTCAAGGAGGATTATTCAAGTGGTAAAATCCTCTTCGGTTTTATTTTAACTTCATTTCAATTTCCATTATTTTATTACGCTCTCCTCACTTCCTTGATCCAAAGGAGAATTATAACTCCAATAACATATATATATATATATATATATATATTATATGTATATCAGTTTAATTTAATATACTTAATCAAACTCCTTTCCATCTCTCTTTTATTTTAAAATCAAAATCATCGCTCATGAGGGGCTGATTTACAACATTGGTGGATAGTTGATCTTAGTTCATAAATTTCATCTTCCTGGATGTTCATGAAACAATTTTTATGGTTAAAATATATTTTAAAAATTATTTTATAACCCTTTTTATGTTCTTGATGAAACATTTTTACATAATACCTAATCATAAAACAAAATGAGTTCATTATGATCAATAACCAACATAATGTTCAAAATGATGATCACTAAGTATCTTATCTAATAATTCATCCAAATACAATATAACAAAATGAAATTTAAAAACACTTAAAAATATTTATTAACATTTATAACATGTAATTCCAATTTTTTATAATTATTCCCATATTACATGAACTAGATTACTAATAAACATGTGGATCGTTCATCAAAACCAAGAAAATGGATGCTTCAGAATGATTAAATTTAACTCTATAAGTCACAAAAAAGTCTTCCAATGAACATATTAGAACTATAATGAATCAAATACAAGTTGAAATGGTTTTTAATTTATTAATTAATGTATTTAATTTTATTATAGAGGATTCTGAGGTCATGTGAATACCATATTCTGGCTTAAGGTAAGGGATTCTACACGAACATTCATTTTTTCCCTTCAGGTTATTCTTTAACTAACTTTAAACAAATATAATGCTTATTTAATTCTGCTTTATTTATTTATAAACATTTTTATGTTCCAAAATCATATATTCCAATCATTTTTTCTTTATTTTATGGTAAATACATGTTTTACAAGGATCCCTTCAAAAATAAGAATACCTGACTAAAGGGAACTTCTCAATTTCTTATAGAATTTCCAATACCATATAAAATCTATTTCAAGAAACCATAATTTTTATAAAATCAATAATATTTTCCTGAAAAACTATATTTATTAATTTTTTGATTTATAAAAAGAAATAGTGAAAAAATATTATTTTTCTAATTGAAAACTCTTTTCCAAGAAAAAAGTGTATCTATCTCATGAATTCTGGGATTATTTTATTAGAGTATATTCACATATTTAAATAACTATATTGAGTTTTCTGTTTTATTAGGGTTAATATTTTCTGCTCATCATCCACCATATTTTATTAAATGGTTTATTATTAGTTTAACTATGGATGTTCCATATTGACACTGTTCACCATACTACTCAGAATGATTAGCAATTATGTTTATAGATTGGTCAATTTAAATTACATCGAATATGTATATGATGATTATGTCTAACCCGTTTTATGTGAAGAGTTAATTGGACATATAAAGTGAGGGGTGGGGTCCTTTATATCCCCTCTATGCATCGATATCTCTCATAAGTCAAAATAGAATTAGGGTTTGGTCGAGGCCTTACCCAAGTATTTTCAGACAACATGGCCGAAGCCTTGACTATATGTTTTAGGTGTCTGACATTATTCATTCCCTCATTATGATGTTAATAATTTATAAATCACGTGATTATTAACAAAATTATAATATCCCTAGTTATTGTTTATTCTCATATGAACAGTTCTATGGTTTTATTTAATCATTTTTCATTCTAGCCATATTATGATCAATTATATTTTTAAAGGTATTTGTTTTTAATTTATCACCATGAAAAGAAATTATTTTGTTTATAACTTATCTAATATTATATAACCTTACTAAACTTATGAACTCATCACTTTATTATGTTTTATATTCATTAAGATGCGATGAAGTGTAATAAATGACTTGTATGGATAATCTATGAGTTATGGATGTTTCTAATGGAATTGCTATATTGTTTTTACTTTCATGTTTTCATCTAAAAAATATGTTAGTATCTGGTATTTAAAATATACTAAACTATTCTTTCCATTAGGACATGCATTTATTGTAATCATTACAATGTAATAAAATAATACAATGGCTTCAGGAAACTAGGTTCATGACATTACAATGATGTTTTAATAGGGGAAAATGTTTTTGTCTATCAATTAAATATTATATACCATGTTTATAATCATTGATCCTCTTCTCTCTATGAATTAGGCATAAAAATACATAATTTTTTATGTTGTGCTTAATATAGAGCTAAAACTACATGTCATTAATATTGATTTGATAACATTTGATGTGGTGTTTCATAAGGATATAATGATAGAGAAGGGTATCAAGGAAGATTGGGATGTGGGTCTTGTTCCAAATACCAGTGGGTAAAAATGTTCCCTATATTGATTATTTCTAGATTCTTATTATGGGAGTAAGAAAATTAAGTTAATGGATGGACTCAGGAGAAATAGTCGATGGGGAGATTTGAGTAGAGGCTCATCAAATCCCTCTACAGGAGATAATATTTCTAGGAGATATCAATATGGGTATAATGGATGCTATCTAATGTACTATCCTATATCTATCAAGGATTTTCATTATTGTTGAATTAACTATCATTATATGTTGTTCTATGATAAGTATTTGGGGATTCACACAAAACAATTAGGTGATGATGTGGGCGGAAGACCTTAGCAGTGGGTGAAGACCCTACAAGAATTAGTGAATCAGGTGAATCATGAGCCTCTGGGAAATTATGGAATGGTTTATTGAAGAGTGTTTATGGATATTTTTCCTTTTTTAAATGGTGTATAGAGGCCTTCAATACATCTAGGTACAATCCTAATTTCATTTACACACTATGATTCTTTTTTTGTATAGGTGCATCCCATTCATTCATATCTTCTCAATTGGATGATGTCTTAGACTTGTTGTTTAATATATCTTCTGAGTTGTTTTTTATCGATAAATACATGGTAAATAATGTGTATTATCATCATATTTTCCATAATGTTTGATAGTGATTACATGCATTAAGAATGTGTGGAGCATCATAATTATGGAGACATCATGTTTCAATGTGATCCATTACATGGATTGGTTGACCAACTATTGGGAACACATTTATTTTTATTGGATATGATAAACTTTTAAATTTCCAAAAGTGGATATGTTCATGTTGATTAGTGAATGGGACATAAAATCAGGACGATTGGGATAGAATCCTCTTCATATAAAAGTATTTTATAACTACGTTATTAACATGATTCTTACAATGCATCCTCTAGTGAATCCACATTCTTTTCCTCTTCTGGTAGACTTATTTTTACATGTATTTATAGAATATTTTATGGGGGATTACTTGATATAGTTGAGTTTAGTTTGTGATCAATCTCATACTTGGTGTGAAACATATATCAATTCCACAATATCACATGGAATCGACAAATTCAAAATGGATTAAAATACTATATAAAGATATTAAAGATTACAACATCACTAGATTGATCACATCCCCTTAGGGTGATCTAGTGTGGCTCATCATGAAGGAATACATTAGTATTTAAATTTGTGTAGAATACATAAATTTTAACCTAATCATTGTGAAAAAACATGTTCTTGTTACTGAGGATTAATGACTTATTTTTTCATTTATGGGTATCCCAATGGTTTTGAAACATTTTTCTACACTATGGAAATTGTTATCTTCATGTAAGAGTTTAATACATACCAAAGAAAAAAAATATAGATGATATGGTATATATGATAATCTCATTACATTTTTTAGTATAGTAGATGATATTATTTTGTTCATGTATCTCTTTAAAAAAATTCACACATACTTGGATTCCTTAGTCATTGTGATCATTGATGGTATACTCTCATGTTCCAAGATGTTGGAATCTCATATCATACATCTTGAGGTCATGTTGATTATGCTTCATGAACAATATAATTTTAAAAATTTATTGATGTGTCACATTTGGATCAAAGTTGTGTGTTTTCATTATTGCATGGTTTCTCAGGTAGGAATATTTTTCAATCCTGAGAAGGTGGATGCAATTATACAGTTTTAATAATAATGGAATGTGTTCAAGATTTATATTTTTCATGTATTGAATTAATATATGGGTTTAATTCAATACTTTTAATGTCGTTAATAACACATTATCATGCATAAAAAACGGAGAGGCCGTTGTAAGGATTCCATCTTTGAGTGGAAGAAGATATTGACAACGAATTTGATATTGATTCATCATGAGCTAGTAGTTGGCTATACAATGTATTATGAAACAAATGGTGTTGGATTGGGATCTATTTTGATTTAGGGTGATAAGGTTGTTTCTTATGGGACCCATTATTTGTGACCCTATGATCAGAACTACCGAATCATGACTAATAGTTGGAAGTTGTGGTCCATGTGTTGAAATGATCGTGACACTGCCTCTTTGGTGAGATATCATTCATATGCATGGACCATAAAATTTTGTGGTATATTTTCTCAATGAGTGGCTGCAATAATTGTCAGAGGAATTTGTTTGAATACATCCAAAAATTTGACTTTTAAGATAGAATATTCTCCTAGTAATGGGAACATAAATGTAGATGCACTTAGCTGGAAGAAACAAAAATTTAGAGAGAATATTTCATAAGTATATTAGAAGATAATGTATTTTTTTAGAATAATGTATAGTGTTTGTAAATGAGGATTAAGGGTAGTGAATCATTAAACTTTTGGGATCATGCCCTCATTGATGTATTGATTGGAAACTTGTCAATGGACTAATCTAGAGTGTAATGTATCATGAGAGATGTTTGTATCAAATGGTTTCATTCTAGGATGGATATTAGATATAAAAGGTGTGATTATGGTTTAAGACAATGTGATGGTTCCTTAATCCATTAGAGATGATCTAATGAAAGCCTCCAATTCATCATAGTGGGTAGTGAACCATGAATAAACCAAAATGTTTCACGATTTCAATGAAAATTTATGTATCTTGATATAAAGAGAAATTATCATATTTCTTTCCTATTGTATGACATGTTGGTGGATCTATGGTGAGAACTATAGACTCAGATTGTTTCTATAACCTCTTAAAATTCCTATTTGGAAGTGGGATGATGTGATTATGGAATTTGTGATAGGATTTCACATGACCCAAAGTGGATGAGATGCCACGTGGGTTATAGTGGATGGGTTGACCATGGAGGATTATTTATTTCTTATCCAAGAGACTAACTTAGTGGATGAGAAATAAAATATCTTTGTTTTGGAGATTTTATGGATACATAGAGTGACTTCATGTATGTTATCCAATTGGGATGCCTGTTTCTTGTCATAGTTTTGGTAAGGTTTGCAGAAGGTGATGAGGACTCTATTGAAGTTGAGTATGACTTTTCATCCACATACTAGTTATTAGTAATAGAGAATGATATAGAATTAATTAGATAGGTTTTGGGAATATGTTATGGATCGTATAGATGTTTTGGATGATCACTAATCTCTTATAATGTTTTCCCAAAAAATAGTTTCCAATATTTTATTCAGATAGATCCTATGGAGGCTCTCTATAGATGACCATGTCATTCGGTGCTACACTAGAATGAGGTTGGTAAATATTTAGTTTTTAGACCATTCATGTCATATGAGACCTCAAATTAATTGATTTAAATTCATAAGCAATAGGTTATGGTGCAGAGAAGACAAAAATCATACAACAATTGAAAGAGATTGCCTTGGAGTTCTCTATGGGTGACAAAGTTTTCATGTGGGTGTCCCCTATGTTATGAAATATTCATTTGAAGAATCATGGTAATTTTTTACAATTTTATGTTAGGATATTTGTGATCATCTAATTCATTAGGAAAATTGGATATCAATTGAATCTTCCTCCATGTTATAAATGTATGCATTATCAGTTCTATGTGCCTTAGCTTTGAGGGTATAATCCTAATGCTACACATCTGTTCGACTATGAGGTTGTTGAATTATAAATAAATATATCTTTTGTATAATGACCATTATATTATTGATCAATTATATAAGGGGTAATGAGGGACTATATTTTATCTTTATTGGAAAAAATGGTAAAATAATAATATTCTAGAAGAGAAATGGTAATGAGAGAAACAAATTCAACTGTAATTTCCCAAATTGTTCGAGAAAACCTATATAGAAACTTTTGGGGGATGAGAATTCATTATATGGGTAGAATTATGATTCCCTCTACTTAAAAAATTCCTTAATTTAGATTGTGAACATCTCCTTGAATATGATTGTATGTGTTTTGAGATGCGAAACATGAGTCTTGGATGCTAGGATTAGAACGGTGTAGGAGGGTGGATGGTGTAGCAATTTCAATTGTAATAGAAGCCCCACTAGAAAGATGGTGGAGGACACTAGCTCCCCGTTGGATCTATTATAGGTCTAGTAAGGAAATAAGGGTTATGTCAAAAAAAACCAACCCCTCAATAATTATTCTCACCCTCTTAGGAATCCATTGACCCCAAATACCCTTAGAGTTCCCATGTCATGACCCCCTCCCTCCAAAGATTCCCCTCCTAGTCTAGAAATGGTGAAAGGAAGATATGGACCCCCCACCCCGAGTACCTCCTCTAGTAGGCCATAGGGTGTTCAACAACAAAAAAGGTATACAATCTCACAAAATGGGTGGAATTTTCATTTTTAAAGAAAACAAGAATGGGATCTAAGATGGTATATCCCAAAAAAACCCCAAGATATATATATATATATATAAGAAAGAAAAATCCATCATACATTCATGTTTTAGACAATGTTGTTACAAATATAATAAAAACTAAAAATAAATAAAACAAAACATGGATAATCAACGGCATGACAATTGTCCCAATTTCCGAGTATGTAAAGTCTAGAATGGTCCTTGAAATGTTCCCGGAATCCTAAAAACAGATTTATAGATGGAGATTGAACATACATGTATACTAAGAGGTAGAAGATAATGTTTATTGTGCAAAAGTGAGGGAAGCATGCTAATGCTCTCGTGAGAGAACAAAACAACCAAACATCATCTAATAAGGAATACTATTCATCCAAACCTCATGAAGGCACACTCACTATGTCACTTAAGTCATGTAAGGTAATAAATTAAGCATAGATGTGATTGGGTATCATGCAACACATTCCCATTAAAAGACATTCTCACATCCTAATGGAATACATCTTGGTGCTCCTACCTCTTCCAAAAGTATAATGTCAAAACTTTCACGCACACACCTAGGCCTCACAGATAGTCATTTCACTTGGGAAAATGGAGATCATCACACCGCACCCACACAGACCTAGGCCTCACAACCACATCCTTCCCACCGACACATGGGCCACATACCGCATCAAATTTTGAAAATAGATGGGAAATTACAACACATCCCATCCCAAAGAAACTTGGGAATGAAGAACATATATCAACCTGAATACAACTAGAAAAAACTCACCAAAACACACGTTGTCCCCAAAACCAGAACCTACCTCATGAATCATGGACTATCGTCACTTGAAAAAGGGATCATAAGAGGGAGGGTTTCCATCAATCCATATCCCACCAGAATGATTGGTAAAGACTACTCCCCCATGATTATGGGGGTTTTAAGCACACAATGTTTAACTAGGGTGGGGTGCGTACATAAATCTCAAAGAGAATTCATTTATATATATATATATATATATGATACCCGATGTTCATGCCCAACTTATGTGTTTTATACCAACAACCAACTCAAGAATAATGCATTTACTAATACATCTATATGATCGATAACAAATACATCAAAAAACAAAAATCATACCCTCTTCCAATTCACTTTACCAATTTTAATTTTTTATTAATAATTCATTTACTCATTCCTTCACAATCATGGTGACTAATGACCCTAGAACACAACACTCCACACACCTAAATTCACATAGAAGAAGAATAACTATGGTAAATTAACCCACTTTAAACTCATATTCATTTAACACCAATTCCAATAATGACATACAATGATCTTGAGACATAAGGCGAAGCTTTCTTCATGATACTCAGAGAGAAAATTTGGTCTAATTACCCAAACCAATCACTAATATCATTATTATTCAGTGTAATTATTCTCAATCCATCCCTTAAATAGTGAAAACCCCCAACTCACATCTGCACCCAATAACACATAACCATATATCCCGATCTCAGCCCTGTTGTATGACACATCCCATCTATTATATAATAAAACAATCTCTTAACGTGAGATTCGATTACACCACCCGAACCAACCGACATAACACAACCATTCTCAAAACCACAATATAACACAATTAATAACAATTACATAAACATAAAAACATTGCATGTACCAAGGAATGGAATATTCATATTTAACAAGTCATATGTTCTTTAATTCCACTTGTTACTTCTAGGGTTATCATAGAAACAATTTGATCATAGGGAATCCATTATTAGCTATGTGTATGTGGTTAACGAGTTTTATAAAAAAAATTTAAAAAATCTAGAGATCATGAATTCTAAAAATAGGACTCATTTAGAAAGTAAAGACCCCCAACATCCACGATTTTTAGTAGGCATATAACCCAGACATTTCACAACATTGATCAAAAACATTTATAAAACTGTACGATCATTCTTCCCATTCCCCAGACCCTTTAGATTGATTTATATCAGTTAAATTATCTTTATTAATATAAATTAAACTATCTTCTCATGAAATATTGATACACACATCCTACATGATAGATAGATAAAAGATAGATGAAGGAAACCTACTTGGAAGAAGAAACGATTTGAACATTATTATTGTGATAATGTAGGGGGTGCTCATGCTGCAAAAAGACCCTCTAGGGAAAATGTGATCCAAAAGCTACAACACAAACACATGAATCCATGTGGAAGAATGGTTTAGAGCATCTTGCTTCATGAGAAAATGAAGTGCATAAGGAAGGGAAGATTTTAGTTTTAGAAAGTCCATATCCCAAATCAATGGGAGAAATTGGTTTCAAAAACTATTAATGGTGGATCTCTAAAAAACCATGTGGTGTTACTATTTAGAAGGCTCTTGGGCTTTATGAAAATTAATGATAAGGTTCATAGCCCTAGAAATGGCTTAAAAGACACTTAAATAAGGTTCTGAACTCATTTTACATCAAATAAAACATTAAAGGGGAGAAAACAGAAAAAATAGAAAGAATTATAGAAAAAGAAAAATGGATGGAAATGAATAATAGTTAGATGATTCACCGGTGCGAGTTACCAATGGGAGTCATCATTTGGAATGATACTGATGTGAGATACCAATGTGAGGTACTTGTGAGAGTAACTAGTTTGAGTGACCAGTCGACGAGATACTAATGTGTGATACTGATGTGATCTATGAGTGGTGAATAACTATTCTGATTCACTATTCCTTTTCACCACTACAAGTTACCATCACAACTCACCACAGTGACTCATAGTTGCGAGTCACCATCATAAACTAACATTGGTGATCTAGAAAAACATTAAAAACTACAAAGTGTTGAAATATGTCACAACGGACTCCCAGAACACTTCAACCATCATATTTTAATAATATAATGGATCCGAGAGGTTTGTACCATTACATCTGATAAACCTCAAACTATTCTCACACAGATGAATTCCAAAAAAACATATAAGTAAAATAGGGGACTGAACAACCACCCCATTCAATACCTCTCAAGAATGTCGCTAATCCAGAAACACCGCTATCGACATAAAAGTTCAATGATAAAACACACTACATTGTTCAAAATCTGGAGTGAAACCTCAGCATCCAAGAACACCTCCATCGATATCTGCTAACACAATTAACTAGAAGACACACCACACAATAAAAAAACACTACTTCCCAAAAACATTTTTATATATGCTTCGGGTGGCACTGACTTGACCACATGTGTTTAATCACATAACAGTTAATACATCTCAATTAGGAATACAGTCCTCCCCTTTCCATATGTTATGACTTCATCCCATGTTTTACCAAAGACATGTCAGGCCAAGGGGTAAAAAATTATTTCATAAAAAAATTCAATCAATACGTCACAAGACAATAAATAATATTGAAAAACTCAACAAAACTCTAGGTACTGGGAATACATCTATATTCCATGTTCCCATGTAATCTCATCAAGGCCACCACGTCTCAAAAACACGTAGACTAATAGAATAGTCGAACCATGTAAAACCATCTCCTGATTATCCTCAATCTCTACTGGCCACTAAAAATACATATCATTACATTGATATCCATATCTCCCAAGTAAATCACATGGGAGTTATCGTGATGATACCGATAGAGTTGAGATATGTAAAATGTATCGTGGATCCTCTTCAACTGCGGAAGCAATGCCAATTGGTATCCCACCTCACCAACTCACCCCAACACCTCCAAGGGTCCAATGACCCTAGGAGAAATCTTAATACCTATCTCAAACAATTATTTCCCACGTCAAGGAGATACCTTCATGAAAACATGGTCCCCCAACCTCTAACTATAAGGGACTCCTCCTACGATCGACATATGACTTTGTAACGACCCAAAGTTTCACTAATGGAAATCCCTATTGATCAAGTTAAATGCCTCTTTATGTAAAATTTTTATATAAAATGTCAACTTCTTTGGTTTTATCTTAAGAATTGTGACCGTTTCTTTTATAGACATTGAACAGTGATCAGATGATTAGTATAAATATAAGGTTTTAGCAAATCCAATTTAATCAGACAAAGGAAGCGATGGCCTCATCCCGTAGAATTACTCCATACGAAGCCCATTTGTTAGAGATCAGAAAAGAGGTGGCATATTTGGCCTTCACTCTTGACCAAGCCCAATCTGAGCTTCATAAAGTCAAGATCGAACGTGACTGTCTATGGGAAAAATGGAAGTTGATAGAAATTACCACTCGAGCGATGTTATCCAAGCCACCCTAAGAGTCTGTCACCATCACACACCTTACCCTTAGGTCTTATGCAGCTGTTTTAAGGGGTTATGTAACAAATATCTAGTACAATGTTCATGTACATTATTTGTTTTGTATATAATAATGAATATATTTTCTTGTCATTATTGATACATTATAAATAGTTTTTAAAGTGAAAATAGTGTTTTTTAGTTATTATTTAATTAAGAAATATATTTTATTAAATTAAGTTATTTTAAAATTAAATAATATTTTAATAAATATTATTATTATTATTTATTAAATTAATTTTATTATATATTAATGATCATATAATTTTATGAATGCAATTTTAATTTTTATTAAGGTTTGAAAGCCATTTTTGTCAAATCCCGGGAATTTTTTATAAATGTCAGTTTTTATTTTAAAAGTGAAAATTAACATATTTAGAAAATTATTTAGATAAAATAAATTTTATTTCTGGAATCAAGACGTTGAAATTATCCAACAGTGAATTTTTCATAATTTTCTGAGACAGTCAATTTTTTGGGTAAAAATTAAATACTGTTTAAATATATAATGTGTTTTATGACATCATAATGACCCAATAGTGATGTAATAAAATAATATAAGATTTATTTTCGGCCAATATATGTTTTAAAATTAATATAATGTGATTTTGGGTTTGTTTGACTTACTTTTCAAAGCATTAATGGACCCTTCAAGACTTATTAAACACCTTGTCTTTTTAAGTTGTTTTCCATGGGAGTGTGACTCACCTCCACATAAGAAACCCTATTATTTTAAGAAGTTCAGACTTTGGCCTTATAAAATATTGTTTTCCTCTTCACTTTTCCAAAATACATGGGAAAAAACCATTGTAAGGTTTGTGGTTTAGACTAATTTAATATAAGGTGTCCCAAACCTAAATAATAATGAATTCCTTCACATTTCCTATATAAACCCACCCAAGATCCCAATTCATCCTCACTCAAATCCTTTAGAGTTCATCCAACCTCTGCCCTACTCTCTCTATAATCTTCTAAAGGTTCCCCAAGCTCCCAATAATCTTCTCTCAAGCCTCTCCCAAGCCTTTGGAAGAACACTTCCAAATAAGGGGTTTTCTTCATTTCACTTTTTGTCCAATTTTCTTAATATTGTTATGCCCTTTTAATTTAAATTATAAATGATGGGTTATGGTTTAAAACCTCCCCCATACTGCCCTATTATTGTTTTAATGATGGTAGACCCCTTTCTATCTCATTAAATTCCTCCCATGTACACCTGTTACTATGCCGAAATTCCGAAAGGAACCTCTCTCTCATCATTTACATTCAAGCAATACTTTTGTATCATTAATCTAAATTCCATTACAATTTTTGGGACATGTATCTATATGACCTCCTTACTATCCATTTCATGTAGATATGATGTGACACCCCTTTCTCTCTCATCAACCATTTTTATGAATTCTTATATCACGCCATTACGCTGCCGAAATTGCATCTATTTTCTAAGCCAATGCCATTTTGTAGTGAATACCATGCCCATTTCTCCATCAAGGGTATTCACCTTCATGCACATTTACTTATTAATTATAAAGTTTCATTCCACATTCATTTTTCATTTAATAAATGATTATGTTTTATGAATCCATGTTATGATCCACGTGGCATACTAATGCATGAAATGAAATGTTTAGGAAGGGTGCGCCCTTATAGCGCTCCAATGCATTGGGTAAAGTATATTATCATGATAAGTCACGTGCAATGAGTGTTTACTCATGATAATTCAATTGCAATGAGGGTTTACTCATTCTTCATATGCAATGAGGATTTAATCATGCTCTATGTGCAATGAACCTTGGCTCATGCTAATTGCATGTTAAGTGTTGTTGCCACATTTCCATGTTATAATTATCATGATTTATCTGGACTTTATGTTCATGTTTCTCTTGTGATCTATTGATATGAATATTGTGTATCATTTATTGTAATCCTCATGTATTCCATGTTTATTCCAATACTGGGCTTTATAGATCACCCCTTTTCTTATGCATGTCCACAGGTTATCCCATGCAATGCTAAGTACGAGGGAATGCAGTGGTCATGTAAAGGAAGTTTTCAATAAAGATGTTGTACTTCATGTTTTAAGTTGTTATGTAATGATCCTAAGCCCCAAAGACACTATAACTCTCGATCATCCATGTTGTATCAAGTGAATTGTTTATGTAATAAATCATGTTTATGTTTGTAATAAAAGCAGGGTTGTCATAGTTGGTATCAGAGGATAGGTTTTGTTATTTTTGGGATTAGGATTAGAAAACCCTAGTAAATCCTTAAAGACAAGACTAAGTATAATAAAAACATACCCAAGTTTTGGTATGTACTGATTAAGTGGTTTATCAATCAAATACATCCCTGTCTGTATACGAGTAGGTAGAGGCGGCTCTGGCACAAATGTATCCTAGGGGTAAAACACGAAAACACCGCTTAGATCTAGACTCGAACGGGAAATGGTGCCCAACAATGGGCCTTGCTGCACTCTTGGTTACAACACTCCTGGGGGATATGTTTTGATAAATTCACAAGCTTAGTATGAACCCTTATTAAGGGAATTAAAAAAATTCCCCTAAGAATATATGTTAGAAAGTAGATTAGGAAAATCCTATATTTGAATCCTATAAACTCATGAGTTAAGGAAATAAAAGTTTATTTATAAGTCATCAACTTTTGTCTTTGGATTACCCGTTATGTGTTACCCCCTAACATTCCTTTTATTCCAGCCAATGGCTGGTAATAGGAGGACTCGGGCTAGCAACTGATGTGAAGATCATTGTGATGACTGTACTAATGAGATACCCAATACAATGGGTGCGGGAATCATGAAATTTTTCATGCTTTTTTCTCAGCTAACTCAAGATTTGAATAGAAACATGGGTCTAGAGGAACGTTCAACCCCCCCTAAGAAAGAACAATTATCTATCGAAAGCTTCATGAGTCAAATTCCTCCTACTTTTAGTGGATCATCCGATCCCACGATCGCAGAACAATGGATCAACTCCATTGAAAAGATCTTCTCTTTCATTAAATGTTCTGAACTAGAGAAGGTTCTCCTGGTGGCTTATCGTATGGAGGGTGAAGCTGATCAATGGTGGACGTTGATCAAAAATACTAAGCCTAAAGTGGAGATCAAGGCATTGTAATGGAAGGATTTTCAGAAGATGTTTTTTGATAAATATTTTCCGCGCACCCTCCGGCTTAAGATGGAAAGGAAATTATTTTTACTCAAACAAAAAGGAGAAGAATATGTTGAAGCATACGAGGAAAACTTCACAAGGATTGCACGATACACTTTGGGATTTTTCGTTACCCCTGAATGCAAGGTTAACCGCTTCTTTGGTGGGTTGAAGCCTAGCCTGTGGAAAGAATTAGTGATCCGTGACTTCGACAGCAATGAGGAAATTGTCCGATGAGACCTAAAGGTCAAAATGGAGATCGGGGAATCACAGGGGTATCATGGGGACAATATGAATAAGGTGGAATTCAATTCGGGCAGTCTGATGGATAAATCCAGTAGTGCTAAGAAGATCTAGCACCCCACTTTCCAAAAGTGCGGAACGAAGCACCCTGGAAATTGCCTCAATGAGATGAAGAAATGCTTTAGGTGTGGAAGAGAGGGGCACCTAGCTGTTAACTATCGGCAAGAAAGACCCATGGCTGCGACAGAGGAGAGGAACGCTCGGTTCAAACCTCAATGCATTGTTCATTGATACAACTACAAAGAACCGGGGAACTTTTCAAATCAGTTCCCTAAACCATGGGTTTTTTGAGGCAACCAACAACCTCCAAGGAAGCAAGGAAGAGCTTTTTCCATCACTTCTACCGAAGCGAACCTCGAAAATGAAGTGGTGAAAGGTATGATAGTTATTCATTCAAGAATAGAGAACATACTTTTTGATTTAGGTTCTACGCATTCTTTTATATCTCAAAAGTTTAGTAGAACAATCCGAGAACCACCAATAATCATGGAAGTGAAGATGTCAGTGAGTACGGAAAATGGGAAAATCGTTGCATCCCATTAATATAAGTCCTCCCCTGTTATAATCTATGGATTGAATTTTCTGGAGAACCTCGTCATACTCCCTCTGGTAGAATTTGATGCAATTATTGGCGTGGGTTGGCTTTATTTACATAGATCTAACATAAATTTTCGGGAGAGGAAAATCACACTCCATATGGAGAATCGACCTCCGATTCATTACAACTGTAAGGAGGAAGATGATTCTCATTTAGATCCATCATCTCAAGCATGGATATTACTGACCTATGAGCATGTGTATCTGGCTCAGATGATTCAGTCCAAGGAAGAAACCATCCTTGAAGAAATGCCTATTGTTAGGGAATTCGCTGAAGTGTTTCTCGAGGAACTGCCTGGTCTTCCTCCTAGAAGAGATGTTGAATTCTCAATTGAACTTATACCTGGGGAGCTACCAATATCCAAGACTCCATATAGAATGGCTGTCGTGGAGTTTGAAGAGCTGAAGAAACAATTACAGGAGAATCTGGATAAAGGGTTTATACGCCCAAGTGCTTCACCATGGGGTACACCAGTCCTGTTCATCAAAAAGAAGGGTGATTCAATGCGGCTTTGCATCGATTATTGCGAACATAACAAAATCACGATAAAGAACAAGTATAAACTACCACATATCGATGAATTTTTCGATCAGCTGCATGGACCACAATACTTCTCCAAGGTAGATTTGCGGTCGGGGTATTATCAAGTAGGGTTGAAGAAGGGAGATGTCACCAAGACTGCTTTTTGTACAAGATACGAGCACTATGAATTCATAGTAATTCCTTTTAGACTCACCAATGCTCTAGAAATATTCATGGACTTGATGAATAGAGTCTTTAGAGATTACCGAGACAAATTTGTGGTAGTCTTTATATATGATATTATAATATACTCCAAAACTAAGGAGGATCATGAGGAGCATTTAAGAACTGTACTAGAGACTTTGTGCAAGGAGAAGCTCTATGAAAAGTACATCAATTGTGAGTTCTGGTTGAAGGAGGTCTCATTCTTGGGCCATATCGTCACAAGACATGGGATATCTGTGGATCCCTCCAAAATAGATGCAATTGAGGGATGGCCGAGGCCAACATCGGTAACAGATATCCGTAGCTTCATGGGGTTAACTGGATATTATCGATGATTTGTGAGAAATTTCTCACGATTGTCCAACCCTATTACTAAGCTAACTCTAAAGGGAATAAAGTTTTCATAGAGTGATGATTGCGAATAAATCTTGAAGGAGTTGATAAAGAGGCTTATCACTGCACCCATGCTCACTTTACCCACAACTGGGGAAATTTTTGTGGTATTCAGTGATGCTTCGAAGAAGGGCTTAGGCTGTGCGCTGAATCAGAATGATAAAGTGATATCCTATGCCTCAAGGCAGTTGAAAATCCATGAGACAAACTATCCAACGCATGATCTGGAGTTGGCGGTTGTGATCATTGCCTTGAAAATATGGAAGCATTATCTCTATGGGGAGAAATGTGAGATATATACTGACCACATGAGTCTTAAATATATATTCACTTAGAAAGAGCTTAATATGCACCAGAGAAGACAGATAGAGCTCATCAAGGATTATGACTATTCAATACATTACCACCCTGGGAAAGCGAACAAGGTGGTAGATGCCCTAAGTTGAAAGGACCCAGTGATTCTATCAATGTTGAGAATTGAGAGGGATCCAATCTACTTAAACATGATAAAGATGGACATGGGAATCATATTGAAGGGAAAATTATCATTCCTTTCACAAATGATTGTTCAACCATTTCTTTTGTAAAGGTTAAAGGATGCTCAAAAGGGTGATGTGGGAATTCAGGAAAAATTGGAAGCTATCAAAAAGGGGAAATCCTCAGAGTTTAATGTTAATGAAGAAGGAATTGTGTGATTTGGGAAAAGACTATGTTTTCCATCAAGTCCGGAGCTGAAGAAGGATCTTCTGGATGATGAACATAGTTCAAATTTCTCTTTTCACCCAGTGAGCACAAAGATGTATCGAGATCTCCGAGAAAACATTTGGTGGGATAATATGAAAAATGAGATCGGTGAATATACATCAAAGTACCTGGTGTGCCAGCAAGTGACGGTAGAGAGGCAGAAGTATAAGGGGATGATGCAACCATTTCCCATACCAGAATAGAAATGGGAGAACATCACCATCGACTTTTTCACCGGATTTCCAAGGACATCCAAAGGCAAAAATGAAATCTTGGTTGTTATGGATCGTCTTACAAATACTGCACACTACATTCCTATTTGAGAGGATTTATTATTGGATCAACTGGCATAGATATATATCGGGATGTGGTAAGGCTACATGGAGTGCCACTATCTATTGTGTCTGACCGAGATCCAAGATTCACCTCTATGTTTTGGAAGAGTTTTCAACATGCTCTGAATACTGAACTGAACTTCAATATGACATATCATCCTCAAACTGATGGCCAATCCAAGCGAACAATCCAAACACTTGAGGACATGTTGAGAGCGTGCTCAATAGACATTAATGGAGGATGAGATCAACGTCATCCTCGGGTTCAATTCTCTTATAATAACAGTTTCCACTCGAGCATCCAAATGGAACCATATGAAGCCCTTTATGGGAAAAGATTCATAACACTGGTGTGTTGGGATGAGGTCGGTGAACGTAAGCTGCTGGGACTGGAAATGGTCGAGGAAATGGTGGAGAAGATGAAATCCATTCAGCAGCATATCAATGCAGCCCAGAGTCGACAGAAGAGTTATGTAGTTAATTGTCGATGAGACCTTGAGTTTAAAGTTGGAGACATGGTTTTTCTATGCATATCTTCGTGGATAAAGGTAATGAGGTTTGGAATGGAAATGATGTTAAGTCCAAGGTACATCGGTCCCTTCGAGATTCTTGATCGTGTCAGGGTTGTGGCCTATCGACTAGAACTTCCACCTACCATGGCCAAAGTACATGATGTCTTCCATGTATCCCTCATAAGGAAGTACATACCGGACCCTTCACATGTACTCTCTTCTGAGGTGGTATAGTTGGAGGATGATCTTTCTGATGAGGATCAACTATTGAAGATCTTTGATCGTAGAGAAAAAGTTCTACGAAATAAGACAATTCCCCTTGTCAAGGTGTTGTGGTGAAACCAAACGTTTGAAGAAGCAACTTTGGAATCAGAGGAAATGATGAAGCTAAGTTACCCACATCTATTTTAGTGTGGGAAAAGGAAATTTCGAGGGAGAAATTTCTTAAGGGGGAATATTGTAACGACCCAATGTTTCACTAATGGAAATCCCTCTTGATCTAGTTAAATGTCTCTTTAGGTAAAATGTTTATATAAAATGAAAAATTCTATGGTTTTATGTTATGAATTGTGACTGTTGCTTTTATAGCCGTTGAACAGTGATAAAATGATTAGTATAAATATAGGGCTTTAACAAATCCAATTAACTCAGACAAAGGAAGCGATGGCCTCACCTAGTAGAATTGCTCCATACGAAGCCCATTTGTCAGAGCTCGGAAAAGAAGTGGCGTGTTTGGGATTCTTTCATGACAAAACCCAAGCTGAGCTTCATCATGTCAAGGTCAAATGTAGAGACCCAAAGCTTAACGTACATGGAAATTACATTACTTTTTCAGAATACTTAGTACATAAAAAACACACACACACAAGGACCATAATAGTTTAGTGTCTTTGGAAACACAGAATATAATCTTCTAATCATGGTGAAAGATCTTCCACATATCCCATAAAGATCTTCCTTTTTTACCTAAAATCATTCTTTATATATTGGGTAAAAGAAAACATCAAAGGGTGAGCTCAAATGCTCAGTAAGGGTAAACAAAAGAAATATCAATCACATCATATACATAAGAGCATAACTTTTGGAAATCTTAACCTGAAAAAGAAATCATAATTTCATAACATGGGATAAATCATAGCAGTGAAATTTAATCCCAATAATCATAACTTAAAATGTGAAACTTTTTGGCATACACACATAATCATATAGAATCATTTCTTATTAGTCAAGACTCATTGTCAAGACTATCTTAGTGGACAAAGTCCATTTCTGAACCGAGTTCACTCCTCGTTTTAGTCCTGTTTCACTGAACTGGTTTAACCTGCCGTTACAGCCATGTCTATATCATGAGATATAAAATCTTTACCCAATGCATTGGAGGGAGATATAGGTACCACCCATCTCATAATGACACCATTCTTATGTGTGCCACAAAATCATAAATCCTACATCATTGCATAACCCAAGTAATAAAAATGGGAATCCTAAAAATCGTGACATCATAAAACAATTAATATAAGATAAAAGAATTCATAAATATAATTCCATCACAACATAATCAAATAAATGTAAAAATAGGGATAGAAATAGAACCCTTTATTATCTTAGATGGAAAATAATTTTGATAAAACACTTGAACTCCATTCTTGAGGAAAATATCTTTTCTACTTCAAAAAGACTTCTCCTTTCTTAACATGTCATAAAATTATAAATTAAAACAAGTTGATTAAAAATAAACTTTAAAACTTGTAAAGGAAGATTCTTGGAAATAATATTTTAAAAATCCATTCATGCCGTATAAGTTAAAAAAACATTGTTCTCGTACTTTTGTCGGAAAAGTCAAAAAGTACCTCGTACGAAAAAAAACGACAAAAGATTCCTTTCATATATTTTACTAAAAAAATCACTAAAGGGTAAAATTGGATTTAAAAAATTGTATGTGGATGGAAATAATATTACATATTATGGAAACTTGGATGTGGATGATAAAATACACCCCAGTAAATTTCAAAGTATAAACAATCTCGGATAAAAATGAGATTGTGATATTTCCCTTACCTTAGGTCTGATTTGCTTCATAAGTGTCCGAACCTCCTGTATAATGATTTAAATAATGTCATTGACTTATTCCATAATCATAATCATTGTTATGATATCATATATGGTTCACTTATGACTTTATATTACCCGTTATTTTGTAAATTCCATGTTAAAGAGCGTTTTGGGTAAAATCGTTTCATTTGTCGTCCGTGTTTTGACTTGTAATTGTTCATATGATTAAACAGATCATTATTACATAATTCCAGAATATAAAACATGATTTATATATAATTTATATTCACAATATACATATATATAATAGATCAGTAAATGGAAAGAAATACACCATTCATGGAGACGGTAGGTCGTACGTACGCTTGAACACTGTTTTCGTTTCCTTATTGAGTTGAATGGAATTAAATAGATGACATATATATATACACATAAATACAGTATCATTATTATTTCATATATTTCATGATTACTTATTATATATACTTTATAATCAATCATGAATGGTTAACGTGGAGAATGAATCTCATCGCGTCATGGAGACGGTAGTCCGTACGTACGCACGAGCGATGATATCGTTCTTATGATCGTGCAATTGTATTGGAGTGTATGTATACTATTTCAGAATCAATATCACTTTACAATAATCATATATAGTTATTATTTACACCATTATACCCATCGAAGTAAGGTTTGGTAGAAAATATATTACACCAAGGCGTGGAGACGGTATTCCGTACGTACGCACACACGGTGATTTCGTTTTTCGTAGGATGGATAAGAGGTGAAATAGGGTTGTTTCATATTTATAATTAAATATCAGTATATTAGGGATACTGAAGTTATTACTTCAAAACGAAACAACCTAATAAGAAGAAGCGGAAGAAGAAATAAAGTTGAAAGAATCGGTAACGAACATTACCTCTTCTTTGAAGCGACTCTTTGAGATCTCCTTTTAGGGCACTAAAATTGATCTTTGAGGAAAAAAAGAACCTATATGATGTTTTTATGGAAGTGGAGAAGAGAATTTTTCAGGGGTTGGCTGATCTTGAAGGCTCAAAGTGGTGTGAGGAAGAGAGGGAGGAGGTTCCCTTTTATAAGGGAGGAGAGGGGCACCTTTGGAATAACTAAAAATATTATTTTATTATAAATCCAAATTCGGTTTTAAATAGCTCAAAATTGAGTTATTTCGAAGCTAATGTGGGAATGGGTCGAAATACTATCATCCAATAGAATTTGGACATGTTTAGTTTACTATTTTAACCTTATCATCTAGTTTTAACTTTAAGTTAGATAATTTTACTTTTACCATGTCTTTTTGTGTTCTTACACTATATGGTTAATAAACATACTACAACAAGCCAAAAGAACCCCAAGTTGTTTATTATTAATATATATAACCTATCTAAGTCATTTTTCCGAACCATAGATTTTTAGGAATAAAATAACAATTAATAATATAATATTTGTTTTAAAAACTATTTTATGTCAATTTTGACACTATTTACTAATTGATTTTAGTGAAAATCATAACAGAATTATTAGTTCGAAAAAAGTTAATTAAATAAATACTAACATGTCATATTAATCTATAAAATTAGTTTAATTCATAAAAAGTCTCAAATTATATTTATTTGGGTATTTATAACATCAATTAGATCAATATTTTATTAATAAGATAATTACTGCATCATCTTTGTGTCACAAATAAATTAACTTATTTAAAGTCTAAAAATTAAAAATAAAATATCCTTACGTATGACATATTTTTATATTTCTAATGAATATTTATAGTCGAATTTATCTTATGTACAACCCTATATTAAAAATGATATACTTATTAAACATTGATTTTAACTATTTTAAACCTTTTTTAAATAAATTAATAATAAATGTCCTAATCTAATCCAAGTGGGCCTACATGGTCATATTTTATATCTAAGGTTGTTTTTGGTCGAATTACCCTTATCAAATAGAATTAGGACATGTGTTAGGGTAATAATAATAACATTTTTACCCTTAATTACCCTATTTACTTTTAACGGTGGTAAAAAAAAGTAAAAAGTTACTATCCACCAAAAAAACATTTTCATCTCATTGAACCAAATTTTACTTACTAACATCAACCGTGTCTCTCGGATTTTTTAAATTCCACTCACAGAAGCGGTAAAATTATGTTTTATGAAAAATTCAATTTTTTTAACTACCACTTAGTGGTTTCACTATTCATCAAAAAATTAAACTTTCCAGAAAAATACCAAAAATTAAGCCTATAATTTATTTGATATTATGAACTTAAAAATGATGTCTATTTTACCAAATTCAAAACATATCAGTTGCATTAATTAATTTAAAAATTAATTCCTGTCGTCAAAACAAATAGCGTGTTATTAAGAGATAACAACTATCAAAAGATTGACACTTGTTTATGTCTGGTTTAAATGTGAAATTACATCCAATGACCAACATTGTATTAAATTGTAAAAATATATTCTAAATATACTTTAAAACAACTCAAATTAATAATTTATCACTATTAATTATTTCGATTAAAAAGGTTGTTTTTAATTAAAATTTAGTAATTTTCACTATTCATCAGAAAATTAAAGTTATCCGAAAAGTACCGAAATTTCACCCTAAGATAATTTCGATATTCCGAATCCAAAAATGAAGTCCATTTTGACAGATAAATTTTTTAAAATTTCCAAAAGTGGTTATTACTATTCATAATGGCTAGTTTTAATAACATTTTAATAGCATATCATTGTTTACTGAAACTTGGTATTACGTACTACACACGCTATCGAGGAAGGTCGCGATTGCGTGTAATGAAAGGCATGTCAAGGAAGCGTGTTGTTCAAGCTCCTTTTGGTGTAGCGTACAACACAAGACATTAATGATATTAAAAAGAATATATTTCATAAAATCTCGGGGTGTTACATTCTACCCCCCTTAAAATGAATTTCACCCCCGAAATTCGTCGGGGTTATAAATGATTTACTACTCGAAATTTTCTTTAATAGAAACCCATATCGTAAAAAGGAATACCAATACCAATATTTAAAAACAAAAGTATGAAACGTAATGGTTACCCAAATAAACTAATCACTGGGTTTCCACATAGGTGAAAATATGGATATGGAAGAGAAATCTAACCATCATGTTCTGATGGAGAGTGGTAGAGAACATGGCTATGGAAAATCCAGCAATCACAAAGCCATAAATTTGGGATGATCTAAGGTACCATCTAATTCATCAGATATAAGAGCACCATGACAACATTTTTGGTTTTCAAGATCATTTCCCTAAAGTTGAAGAATTTGAATTAGAATAAATACTTACTTTATTTTGGTACAATCTCACTAGTTTTCATGACTTGAACAATTTCCACTTCATCTCTTAAAGAAATGAAGTTGAATTTGTTATTCGTGAAGTGTTAGCAGATCATGTGATAGAATGACGGGTCATTCCATCTGTCTCGAACAAAAGGTCAGAAAAAGTTATTAAATATACATAAGTCGATCTATAGTAAGATTAATCATATACGGTTCCTAAAATGGACTTATACTTATTATATCATACTGCTTAATATAATAAAACTAGTTTCTACTAAACAGGGACTTCCTGTAGGCCAGTGGTAGGTGATAAAGGCTAGTCGCACTTCGGTTGTGGGTTCGATTCCTACAGCCTTGTCCGACGCGATGGGCTGTCTCCCGTCCTACATGTTGTCCTTTTCCTAAAACTACAGTACTATAACATCACATAAATAATATTAAAAAAAGTTCTATCCTTAAACAATACTAACTTATGTCCAACATAATCCATTCCAATCTTTAGGATTATCCAAAATACTTCGGTCCAAGCTCATAGTATAAAGAAAATGATAACTTAAAACGTCACATAACAATCACGTGAATTCCATCATTTATCCCCATATATCATAAGATATATCTTGTTGGTCAAATTACAAACATGTGAATACCTTAATCATGTATACCCATTGAACCTTAGTGAAAACATGAATGCAGTTAAAAGTTAACACTTCCCACAAACCAAAATCCTCAAAATTATTTATACTCAAACCATCATATCACTTAGTACTTATATCAATAATGAGCTCATGAATACAATCAAACATCTCATTATCTTCTTATCCCTTCATTATGCGCATATCATCTGCTTACCAAAAATATCTCAATCACATTCCATGGTTATCGGTACCATTGAAAACCACAATATACCAATACATAAATATTCCAATATTCCACGATACTATATACAACATTATTTTGGAATCCCATTACATAAACACTTTATCATTCCACCACATCGTTGTCATATTCAACATCACCAATAGTGATCGCATGTGACTTCCCTTTGTTCTTTTCCTTAAGTGGTTGCTCATGTCGATCATCATTAACCCTTGGATTAGGGCATTGATTAGCATAATGCCCCATTTCATTTCACTTGAAGCATTGAAGCGTTGTTGGTGCGTTCTCTGCAGTATTTTCTTTATTCACACCATTAGAAACCCTTTTTTCCATTACTTCGACACTTAGCTGCTCGATGACCTTCTTTTCTACACTTAAAAAATTTTCTAGTCCCTTTAAGACAATCTCCACCATTCTTTTTTCCACACTTTGAGCATAAGGAAACATTCATCTTCTTTTCACAATTATTCTGAGATTTCTCCTTGAACTCCATCTTTTGTTTCTTGTCAAAACCATGAGATGGATATCTAACACAAACTTCCATTTCTACCTTAACAGCACAACGCACAATTTCTTCATAGCTACTGAAGTATCTTATAGCTAATGCCTTTCAAAGATTTGGTTTTAAGCCACTGAAGAATCGATCAACTTTACTTTCAGGTTGGATGATAAATCCAGATGCATACCTTCCAAGCCTTGTAAAATTTGCTTTGTATACACCAACATATTCATCATCATTTTTCTTTAGTTCAAGAAACTCCTTCTCCATATTTTTTCGAAGAATACGAGGGATGTACTTATTGAAAAATAAGTTCTTGAACTCATCCCATTCCATGGACTCAATTTCATCTCTTGGCCTTGTATTCTTGATAAGATTCCACCATTGATCAGCTTCACCTTCCAAACGATATACTACTAAGATGACTTTATCATGTTCAGAACATTGAAGAACTGAAAATATCTTTTTAGTGGTAATGATCCATTTTTCAGAAACAAGTGGATCATAAGACCCACTAAAAGAAGGTGGATGTTGCCTCATTAAGGACTCAATAGAATATTGTTCCCTTCTCTGCTCATTTGGAAGTCTAGAATGATTTATAGCTTGTGTAAGTATAAAAATAAGATTTTTCACTCCATCTCCTATAAAATTTGTTTGTCTAGGAGGACAATCATCGCATTGTCCATTACATTGATCAACACGATTACTTCAGGTTCGAGCCATCGTCTAAAACCCAAAAGAATAGTGTGAGAGGAAAAAATAATGCTAGGGAAAACAATATAATAAAGGGGGAGTACCTTCAATATCTAACATCTTAGGTTTAATTCTAAGATGGTTAGCGAAATTCTAGGACTATAACGTACACTTAACCTTAGTGACATCCCTAGACATACCTTAGAAATATCTCTAGGGATCTCAATAAAGTTCTCGCATCCTAGTTTCGAAAGGTTGACTAAAACTTTCCTATGATACCAACTGTAGAGACCCAAAGCTTAACATACATGGACATTACATTACTTTTTCGGAATACTCAGTACATAACAAAAACACACACACAAGGACCGTAATTGTTCAGTGTCTTTGGAAACTCAGAATATAATCTTCTAATCATGCTGAAAGATCTTCAACATCTCCCATAAAGATCTTTCTTTTTTTTTTACCTAAAATCTTTCTTTATATCCTGGGGAAAAGAAAACATCAAAGGGTGAGCTCAAATGCTCAGTAAGGGTAAACAAAAGAAATATCAATCACATCATATACATAAGAGCATAAATTTTGGAAATCTTAACCTGCAAAAGAAATCATAATTTCATAACATGGGATAAATCATAGTAGTTAAACGCAATCCCAATAATCATAAATTAAAACGTGAAACTTTGTGTCATACACACATAATCATATAGAATCATTTCTTATTAGTCAAGAATCATTTCCAAGACTATCTTCGTGGACAAAGTCCATTTCTGAACCGAGTTCACTCCTCGTTTCATTCCTGTTTCACTAAACCGGTTTAACCTACCGTTCCAGCCATGTCTATCTCATGAGATATAAAATCTTTACCCAATGCATTGGATGGAGATATAGGTCCCACCCATCTCATAATGATATCATTCTTATGTGTTCCACAAAATCATAAATCGTACATCATTGCATAACCCATGTAATAAAAATGGGAATCTTAAACATCGTGACATCATAAAAATATTCATATAAGATAAATAAATTCATAAATATAATTCCATCACAACATCATAAAATCAATGTAAAAATAGGGATAGAAACATAACCCTTTATTATCTTATATGGAAAATAATTTTGATAAAACACTTGAACTCCATTCTTGAGGAAAATATCTTTTCTACTTCAAAAACACTTTTCCATTCTTAACATGTAATACAATTCTAAACTAAAAGAAGTTGATTAAAAATAAACTTTAAATCTTGTAAAGGAAACTTCTTGGAAATAATATTTTAAAAATCAATTCATGCAGTATACGTTAAAAAAACATTCTTCTCGTACTTTTGTCGGAAAATTCAAAAAGTACCCCGTACGAAAAAACGACAAACGATTCCTTTCATATCTTTTACTAAAAAACTCACCGAAGGGTAAAATTGGATTTATAAAATTGTAGGTGGATGGAAATAATATTAAATATTAAGGAAACTTGGAGGTGGATGATAAAAAAAACCCTAGTAAATTTCAAAGTATAAACAATCTCGGATAAAAATGAGATTGTGATATTTCCCTTACCTTAGGTCCAATTTTCATCGTAAGTGTCTGATCCTCCTGTATAATGATTTAAATAATGTCATTGACTTATTCCAGAATCATAATAATTGTTATTATATCATATATGGTTCAATTATGACTTTATATTACCCGTTATTTTGTAAATTCCATGTTAAAGAGCGTTTTGGGTAAAATAGTTTCATTTGTCGTCTGTGTTTTGACTTGTAATTATTCATATGATTAGTCAGATAATTATTACTTAATTCCAGAATATAAAACATGATTTATATATAATATATATTCACAATATATATATATAATAGATCAGTAAATGGAAAGAAATACATAGTTCATGGAGATGGTAGGCCGTACGTACGCATGAACGTTGTTTTTGTTTCCTTATTGAGTTGAATGGAATTAAGTAGATGACATATATATATACACATAAATCTAGTATCATTATTATGTCATATATTTCATGATTACTTATTATATATAATTTATAATCAATCATGAATGGTTAACGTGGAGAATGAATCTCATCACGTCGTGGAGACGGTAGTCCGTACGTACGCACGAGCGATGAAATCGTTCTCATGATCGTGGAATTGTATTGGAGTGTATGTATACTATTTCAGAATCAATATCACTTTACAATAATCATATATAGTTATTATGTACACCATTATACCCATCCAAGTAAGGTGGTGGTGGAAAATATATTACACCACGGCGTGGAGACGATATTCCGTACGTACGCACGCGCGGTGATTTCATTTTCCGTAGGATGGATAAGAGGTGAAATAGGGTTGTTTCATATTTATAATAACATATCAGTATATGAGGGATTCTGATGTTATTACTTAAAAATGAAACAACCTAAGAAGAAGAAGTGGAAGAAGAAATAATGTTGAAAGAATCGGTAACTGACATTACCTCTTCTTTGAAGCACCTCTTTGAGATCTCCTTCTAGGGCACTAAAATTGGTCATTGAGGAAGACCAGAACCTCTAGGATGTTGTTATGGAAGTGTATAAGATAATTTGGCAGGGGATGGCCGAGCTTGAAGGCTCAAGGTGGTGTGAGGAAGAGAGGGAGGAGGTGCCCTTTTATAAGGGAGGAGAGGGGCATCTTTGGAATAACTAAAAATATTATTTTATTATAAAGCCAAATTCGGATTTAAATAGACCCAAATTGAGTTATTTCGAAGCTAAGGTGGGGATGGGTCGAAATAAACTCATTTAATAGAATTTGGAAAAGTTTATTTCACTAATTTAACCTTATCATTTAGTTTTAAATTTAAGTTAGATAATTTTACTTTTACCGTGTCTTTTTGTGTTATTACACTATATGGTTAATAAACTTACTATAACAAGCCAAAAAAAATCACAAGTTTTTTATTATTAATATATATAACCTTATCTAAGTCATTTTTCCAAACCTTAGATTTTTAAGAATAAAATAACAATTAATAATATAATATTGTTTTTAAAAACTATTTTATGTCAATTTTGACACTATTTAGTAATTGATTTTTGTGAAAATAATAACAGAATTATTAGTTCGAAAAAAGTTAATTAAATAAATACCAACATGTCATATTAACCTATAAAATTAGTGGAATTCATAAAAAAGTTCAAATTATATTTATTTGGGTATTTATAACATCAATTATGTCAATATTTTATTAATAAGATAATTACTGCATCATCATTGTGTCATAAATAAATTAACTTATTTATAGGCTAAAAATTAAAAATAAAATATCATTATGTAGGAAATATTTTTATCTTTCTAATAAATATTTATAGTCGAATTTATCTTATGTATAACCCTAGGTTAAAAATGATATACTTATTAAACCTTGATTTTAACTATTTTAACCCTTCTTTAAATAAATTAATAATAAATGTCCTAATCTAATCCAAGTGGGCCTAAATGGTCATATTTTATTCCTAAGGTTGTTTTTAGTCGAATTACACTTATCCAATAGAATTAGGACATGGGGGTAGGGTAATAATAATAACATTTTTACCCTTAATTACCATATTTACTTTTAACCGTGGTAAAAAAAGTAAGAAGTTATTATTCACAAAAAATTATTTTCATCTCATTGAACCACATTTTACTTACTGAAATCAACCGTGTCTCTCAGTTTTTTGAAATTCCACTCACATAAGTGGTAAAATTATGTTTTATGAAAAATTCAATTTTTTAACTACCACTTATTTGTATCACTATTCATAAAAAAATGAAAGTTTCCAGAAAAATACCAAAAATTAGGCCTAAGATATATTTCATATTATGAACTCAAAAATGATGTCAATTTTACCAAATTCAAAACATTTCAGTTTCATTAATAAATTTAAAAATTAATTCCCGTCGTCAAAACAAATACCGTGTTCTTAAGAGATAATAACTATCAAAAGATTGACACTTGTTTATGTCTGGTTTAAATGTGAAATTACATCCAATGAACAACATTGTATTAAATTGTAAAAATATATTCTAAATATACTTTAAAACAACTCAAATTAATAATTTATGACTATTAATTATTTAGATTAAAAAGGTTGTTTTGAATTAAAATTTAGTAATTTTCACTATTCATCAGAAAATTAAAGTTATCCGAAAAGTACCAAAATTTCACCCTAAGCTAATTTCGATATTCCAAATCCAAAAATGAAGTCCATTTCGAATGATAAAATTTATAAAATTTCAAAAAGTGGTTATTACTATTCATAACGGCTAGTTTTAATAATATTTTAATAGTATATCGTTGTTTAGTTAAACTCGGTATTACGTACTACACACGCTATCGAGGAAGGTCGCGATTGCATGTAATGCAAGGAAAGTTAATGATGCGTGTTGTGAAAGGTCCTTTTGGTGTATCGTACAAAACAAGACATTAATGAAATTAAAAAGAATACTTTTCATAAAATCTCAGGGTGTTACATCAAACGTGACCGTTTACACGAAAAGTCGAAGTTGATAGAAATTACCACTCGAGTGATGTTATCAGAACCACCCCAAGATTCTTTCACCATCACACACCTTACCCATAGGTCTTATGCGGATGTTTTAAGGAGTTATGTAACAAATCGCTAGTACTATGTTCATGTACATTATTTTTTTTGTATATGATAATGAATATACTTTCTTGTCATTATTGATACATTTTAAATAGTTTTTAAAGGGAAAATAGTGTTTTTAGATATTATTTAATTATTAATTATATTTTATTAAATTAAGGGATTTTTGAATTAAATAATATTTTAAATTATTATTATTATTATTAAATTAACTGTATTATATATAAATGATCATATTATTTTATTAATGCAATTGAAATTTTTATTAAGGTTTGAAAGCCATTTTTGTCAAAACCCGTGATTTTTTGATAAATGTCGGTTTTTATTTTAAAAGTGAAAATTTACATTTATAGAAAATTATTTAGATAAAATAAATGTTATTTCTGGAATCAGGATGTCGAAATTATCCAATGGTGAACTTTTCATAATTTTCTGAGACAGTCAATTGTTTGGGTAAAACTTAAATGCTGTTTAAATATATAATGTGTTTTATGACATCATAATGACCCAATAGTGATGTAATAAAATACTATAAGATTATTTTCGGCCAATATATGTTTTAACATTAATATAATGTGATTTTTGGTTTGTTTGACTTACATTTCAAAGCATTAATGGACCCTTGAAGACTTATTAAACACCTTGTCTTTTTAAATTGTTTTCCTTGAGAGTGTGACTCACCTCAACATAAGAAATCCTATTATTTTAAGAAGTTAGGACTTTGGCCATATAAAATATGTTTTTCCTCTTCCCTTGTCCAAAAAAATGGGCAAAAACCATGGGATGGTTTTTGGTTTAGACTAATTTAATATAAGGGGTCCCAAACCCAAATAATAAAGAATTCCCTCACCTTTCCTATATAAACCCACCCAAGCTCCCACTTCCTCCTCACTAAAAGCCTTTGGAGGTCATCTAAACTCTGCCCTACTCTCTCCAGAATCCTCTCAAGGTTCCCCAATCTCCCAAGAATCCTCTCTCAAGCCTATCTCAAGCCTTTGGAAGCACACTTCCATGTAAGGGTTTTTCTTTCTTTCAGTTTTTGTCCAATTTTCTTAATATTGTTATGCCATTTTAATTTCATTTTTAAATGATGGGGTATGGTTTTTCACCTCCCACATACTTCCCTCTTATTTTTTGAATGATTGGAGATTCCTTTCTCTCTCATTAAATTCCTCCCATGTACACCCGTTACTATGCCGAAATTCCAAAAGAAATTTCTCTATCCTCATTTACATTCAAGAAATACTTTTGTATCATGAATCTAAATTCCATTACAATTGTTGGGACATGTATCTATATGACCCCGTTACTGTCAATTTCATGTAGATATGATGAGACACCCCTTTCTCTCTCATCAACCATTTTTATTAATTCTTATATCACGCTGTTATGCTGCCGAAATTGCACCAATATTATAAGCCAATGCCATTGTGTAGTGAATACCATGCCCATTTCTCCTTCAAGGGTATTAAAATTCATGCACATTTACTTATTAATAATAAAGTTTCATTTAACATTCCTTTATCGTGGAATAAATGATTATGATTTATGAATATGTGTTTTATGATCCATGTGGCACACTTATGCATGAAATGAAATGCTTAAGAAGGGTGTGCCCTTATTGCGCTCCAATGCATTGGGTAAAGTATAGTATCATGAAACGTCATGTGAAATGAGTTTTGACTCATGATAATTCAAGTTCAACAAGGGTTTACTCGTGATTCATGTGCAATGAGGATTTACTCATGCTCTATGTGCAATGAGCCTTGGGTCATGCTAATTCCATGTTAAGTGTTGTTGCCACATTTACATGTTATGATTATCATGCTTTATCATGCCTTTATGTTCATGTTTCTCTTGTGATCTATTAATATGCCTATTGTCTAACATGTATTTTACTCCTCATGTATCCAATGTTTATTCCCTTACTGGGCTTTATAGCTCACCCCTTTTCTTATGCATGTCCTCAGGTTATCCCATGCAATGCTAAGTACGAGGGAATGTAGTGGTTATGTAGAGTATGTTTTCAATAAATATGTTTTACTTCATGATTTAAGTTGTTATGTAATGATCCTAATACCAAAATACACTATACCTCTCGATCATCCATGTTGTATCAAGTCAATGGTTTATGTAATAAATCATGTTTAAGTTTGTAATAAAAGCAAGGTTGTCATAGACTTCTACTAGTATTGCACTGCTATCAACCTCTCAAGAACAAGTTAAAACTTCTCTGTCATGCTCTACACTACCTCAAGGCCCAGAACAACTGTCTTAGAAACCTCTATACAACCAAAAGGTGAAGGAAATGGTCTTCTATACAAATATTCAAATGAATCCATACCAATAGAAGATGATAACTATAATGGTAAAAAAACTATAACAAAGTTATTTTTCATTCCCATGATCCGATAATGTCAAAGATGCATGATTGCAACATATCCTATAGTGTTTGGATAGTTTGTTCTATCTTCCCATCTATATGAGGATGGAAGGCTGGGTTGAGGCATAACTAAGTGCCAAAATCAAACTGAAATCTCTTCATGGATTGTGAGATAAAAATGTTACCCCAATCTGATACAATGGATCATTATTCAACTGATCCACTACTACCCAAATAAAATCTTATCCTCCATGATCCCTAGGTAAACCTATGATGAAATCCATATAGATATCATGCAACTTCCACTCCTGGAAATCAAAGGGATGCAACAACCCACCGGGAAAAGGATTCTCATCATTCACCTACTCACACAGTAAACACCATTCCACAAACTCTGCCACTAATCTCTTTATCTTAGGCCACCAAAACTACATCTTCATTCTACAGTACATATTAGAAATTCATGGGTGTAATTCTTGTGGTACGTTATGAAACTCACAAAGGACATCCTCACACATCACCAATAAAAATATCATCTTTTTATGGAACATCATCTTATTCTAACCATCCTCCAACCTTCCCTCTAATGCATCACCCTGGCTACCACGATCTCACATCACCTCTACCTTAGAGTCTCACCACTAAGAATACTCCACCACCTACATTAGAGATGACTGCACCATTATCTAAAAGAGGTGTCTCTACCACTATCCACCCTTGTATCCATGTGCAAGTATGCCAAATCTTTCATTACCTTACATGTTTCAATGATTCCCAAACAACCTCCTTCTGTGAATCCATTCTCAAATAAATATCAATGACATTACCATTTAATTAGGTGTAGGAGATCTAAAAATCATATTTCATTGGAAACTAGATCCACCTCTGTTGTAACACATTCAAATAATACAAGGATAAAAAATTCATGAAACTTTTGTGATCCATGAAGACCACAATTTTCTCCCCAATTAACTGATTTTTCTAAATTTTCATTGAAAAAATGACAGATTCAAGCTCTATATCATGGGTGATATTGTTAAATTAATGGGGGCATAACTTTCTAGACCCATACGAGATCATTTATTATTTTCGCATCAACAAACATCCCAAACCTAGACCAGAAGCATCACAAAACACCTCAAACATCACTACTTTCTCAAGAAACTAGAGCAACGAAGCACTAACCAACGTCCCCTTCAAGAATAAAAATTGAACCGAACACTAATAGCCAAACAAAAAATCATGATCCTTCCTGGTGAAGGATTTCAATGGAGCTACACCTTTAGAGAAATCGGGTGCAAACCTCTAATAATATTCCGAAAGACCAACGAAACATTGATTTTCTACCATATTCCTATGTGCTACCCAAGAAACAACTTTAAGGGTTGGTGTTCGGAGAACCAAATGTTTTGTACTTTGATTACATGAATGTTCACTTATTATATATTTTTCATTGTTCAGCATAACTATAATATAATAATTTCCCGTAATATTTGTTGCATTGATAAGGTCATGGTAGATCCCCGGTATGATGAGAACCTTGAAATGATATAAAAATATTATTAAATAAAGTTCTACAGTTGGATGACATACTATTATAGGACACATAGTATACATACCGTCATGTGCGAGTACTCGTAAGAAGACAAGACTCTCTCTCATGGAGTTCGCACTTGGTAATCTCCAAGATGGGAGATTATGAGAACAGATCCGCCAATAGAAATTCTGCATGTCTTGGTGGCATCAGACATTTCTATCTACGAGTGTGTATAATGGTCCATAGACTGGAATAATATCATTAACTCATGTCATGACTCGCGCACTTAGATTTACTGACGAAAAATGTCACGCAGACAGTTGGCGGGAAGTAGGGTACGTTGGGTGTGTCACGAGTGACATGTTGTTAATGGATAAGTCGAGGAAGGATTTGTCCCTTCCATTTATGGAAGTTGATATCTCGGCCATTTAATTGAAATAGAACTGTTGCATTAAATTCCATGGCCATGGTGTGAACGACGAGTTTATTTCAGGTAGTCAAAGAACGACGGATCAAGAATATAGGTTTATAACACTGCCATGAAACTTGCTTGATGAGATATCGAGACAAAGGGATTAAATTACAACATAAGTGTTCGTATGAGGTGATACGTCAATGCGTCGTCAACTTCTTTCTCTTGGGTTCCTTGACCCTTTGCTAGACAGTAATCTTGGACTTTAGGCAAGCTCACCTAATGCCAACGAGAAAGAGGCCTAGAGGGTCACACACTAAGTGTATTCAAGCATCTCAAGTAGAATAAAGATTATTCCTGTACGTAGTTTAATAATTATTCAAGGAAAACCTAAATCGTTTTAATGATGGAGGAATAAGGAAATGAAAAACAAGATATACACACCGTGTATTAATGATTACACGCCGTTTAGTTTTTCATGGAAAACAAGTACACGACGTGTATTAATAATTTCACGCCGTGTAGTTTTATTTATGGAAAGGAAATGAATAAATGAAAACAAGATATACACGCCGTGTAAATTGAATGTACACGCCGTGTAGTTTTCAATGAAAAAAAGTACACACCGTGTATTTATTAATATACACCATGTAGTTTTTCCAGTCGGGATTTTGAGGATATAATATTGTTTTAAATGATATTTATTATAATCAGCATGGGCGCATGGAAAGGAATTAATTATTCGACATGGGGGTTTTAAATAAGAGTCAATGAAATAAATAAAACGCGTAACGCGTTTATTTATTGTCATAACTCTACAACCTCAAACCTGATTATAAATATCCTCACAACCCCAACTCTTTTCCTACCCCGTGTGAGACACAACAATTCTAGAGAATTCATTCAAGGCCAAAAGAACCACTTCCTCCAAGAACACTCTCAAGACCGAGATAGATCCTCTTCCATTGGATCAAGATGATCTAAGGCGGACAACACAATAAAATGCTTCTCCACGCTAGCACCCAGAGAATCCTTTGGCGATGTCCAGAGATACGAGGTACACGTGTCGATCACCGCTAGAGGGAGTCTACACTTGGCTTCTGCGATGCAATGACGGATCACATTGACAATGTGATCAAGAATATCAACGAAGAAAGAACACCCAAAAGGTATTTATTTATAATTAATTAAATTAATTATAATCAACCTGTAACGATCCTTGTTTGTGGGTCCGTGACAAACCTTATTCTTTGTCTTTTTATGTGATTCGATCCATGGAGACTGGCATTTATCGTCGTATTGATCTTGGATTGATCATTTCTAATGTCAAAAATCCAAGTGGGCACATCCACCCACACGCTTCCGCTGCGCCCGGAACCTTCAAATGGTATCAGAGCGAGGTTACAACATTGATTATAGTTATTTAATTTTCGTTGATAATTTAAGCATTTATATTTGATTCAATTCGAAATAAATCGTTATATAAATATGAATAAATGAGATATTTTCTTCCTCTTTCATTTCTCGATTCATATCAAAGAAACGCCCTTTTAATTTTAATTTCGATTAAAATAAAAACGAGGAACTCATCCGGAGGAGCCGCTCTTTCTGTCAGTACAACATGGGATTGCAAGGCACGTACTTAAAACTACATGCCGTGTACTTAGGTTCAATGAACCAGCACTAGTCCGCCAAACCACACTGTGTGAATTGATTATGCCTAAGTTTTAATCACACCATGTTGAGTAGAATTGAATGGCACATGGAAACCGGAATACATGGTGTGTATGTTGGAGAAACACGCCATGTAGTCCGTTCTGGCCTAGGTGAAACCGTGTACAAAGATAAGCCGCATACCGCGTACACGGGATCACCAAGCCGGTTACCGTGTAACAAGGAAGTACATGCCCTGTATGATTAATCTACACGCCGAGTACTCCAAAATCTCCAAAGTACAGAAAACACGCCAAAGCCACAGCGTGTACTTTGGATAAAGGGTGAAAAGAAAAATACACGCCGTGTAATTATAAACTACACACCGTGTACTTTATAGAATTGGAATTTCACCAGGTTTCCTCCAATGTACAAAGAATCGTACAATGAATATGGATGAGAAGAATCTCAAGGAAATTCATAAAGGAATTTAAAATAATGAATTGATTAATTATAAGATCATAATTAATTGAATTAGAGAGAGTCTTATCTTAAATAAAAGAATGATTAAAAGAATTTTAATTCTAAATATTCGTAAATGCCATTGCATACAATGGATGATCATGAGCTAGACCAAATACCCTTTGTATGTGTATGGTTTCATTTAAATTTATTTAATTTAAATTTGTTGGTCTGCGAGCCTTCTTCCAATAAAATGTAGGGTCTGTGTGCCCATGGTTTCTTTAATGTAAACCCATGTAATGGAGGATCTCCCAGGCCAGAGGATATGGTTCAAATCCCGAATTCGTGGCGAAACCGATGCAAGAAGATACAAAGGTGTACATGTGGGAGCTGTAAAATATGAACCAACATGTTCAAGGTGTTTTCCCTAGGTCAGGGTCAGCTTATAAAAACCGCTAGATACATTGACCAATAGAATCTCATGATCATGCCATATTATATTATTTCTGTCTGATTGCATCGTTTATTTATTATGTATGTGTTGTCGCGATCACAAAATTAATAAAATGAACAAGCATGAAAAGATGGAATAAAATAAAAACCGGACTATGTGTAAACATTATTAGAACATGGTTAATCAGTTAAGCAACCATCACTTAATATTAACAAGAATTTGACAATGAAAAACTATGCATAAAGACTAAAATCTCTCAATACCATATTAAGTCAGACCATGCCTTCTGTTACCAGATTAAGGGAAAGACTCAATAAAACTATGTGTTTGACCAACCCTTGTTGGGATACTTAATTTTATAAAGGAAGCCCTTATGAAAGGTTTCAGGTTTACATAACCATATTACATCAAGAGAAGTAGCCCTTTCTAGACTTGATGTAATATTGGAGGCAAGAGTTAAGGAAATCCAAGTCCGGATTTCAGGATTGGGGAGTCCACTCAACAGATGAAGGAACTGTAAGCTCACAGATGGAAAAGTCTTGCCTACCTAAATACCTTCAAATAGCTTGACCAACCCTTGTTGGGGTTATGCGAAGGGAAATCTGGATCCTTGTGACTATAATGTCAAAGCAACTGGACATTCTGAGTTCAATGGTGAGGGCCATTAGGAGATGATAAAATAGTGGGAGAATTAATCAATTCATTCATTATTTCTCATAAATTGTAATCAAGAAAGTACTAATAAATCTGCTCTTTTAAATTGTAGAATCAAGATGCAAAACTCATCAACCACATTTTCTCTATGATCAATACTGGATAAAGACAATACCCTCACCGGCAGTAACTTTCAAGAATTGTTTAGGCGCCTTCGGGTTATCCTACGTCATGAAAGAATGTTTTACGTGCTGGAGTCCTCACTTCCCAATTCTCCTTCCCCAAGGGCGAGTGATGAAGATTTCCTTGTCTATGATCAAAATTTGAACGATGCTCTCGAAGTTCAATGTTTGATGCTATCATCGATGTCTAGTGATATCATAAAGTCTCATGAAGACATGGATTCCTATAGCATGCTCGAGAAACTCTGTGGTCTATACCAGGAGAGAGCAAGACAGGAAAGGTTTGAGATCTCCAATGCTCTATTTCAGAGCAATCTTGGAAAGGGTTCCCCAGTTGGGCCTCATGTAGTCAAGCTCATTGGCTACATTGAGCGCTTGGAGGTTCTAGGGTTTAAACTCCCTAAAGAACTGGGCACCGATCTCATTCCTGCATCACTCCCCCAGAGCTTATCGAACATTGTTGTTAATTTCAACATGAAAAGCATTGGTAAGTCTCTATCTGATCTTCTTATCCTTATTCTCCATGTAGATAATGACATGAGGCATGAAAATCATTCTGTCCTTATGGAGAATAAAAGGAAAGGGAAGGTGAAGATCTTTAAGCCCAAATCTTCTTCAAGGCCTTCCATGAAAAGGAAGATCAAAGGGGAGGAAAAAGAATAGGATTCTGTTTGTTTTGCATGTGGCAAGAAGGGCCACTGGAAGAAAAACTGCATCCAGCCAAGGAAGAAAGGGGAAGCTTCAGGTGTGTCTATTATCAAATGCAATCTATCTATTTCTAATAATTGGTTATTAGATACTGCTTGTGGTGGTCACATCTGTATCCAAATACAGGAACCAAGTAGATTCAAAAAGATTTATCGAGGTGAGGTGGATCTACGAGCAGTCAACGGAGCCAGACTCACTGATGTAGCTTTCGGAGACTACCACCTCACATTTCCTACTGGGATGGTCTTGGTTTTGAATGTTTGTTATTATGTGCCTTCTGTTACTAAAAACATTGTTTCAGTATCCAGATTAGATACTAATGGATTCATATTCATGTTTGGAAATTAATTTTTCTACATTTATAAAGATAGAATTTTTTCTGGTAGGGCACATTTATATAACGACCATTATGTGTTAGACCACACAAACTAAGTAATGGAAATCGATAACAACGTTAATTCACATGACTCATACCACACCCAACTTTGGCATAACCGACCAGGTCATGTCAATGAGAAACGTTTGAAAAATTACATCAAGATGGGTATTTAGATTCTTTCAAACTAAAACCACTTGGTGTATGTCATGCGTGTCTACAAGGCAAAATGACAAAAGCACCATTTAGTGGGAAAGGTGAAAGAGCTAAAGAGCTTCTAGAATTAGTTCACACAGATGTGTGTGGACCATTTCCAGTTGAATCAAGTGGTGGGTTCTCGTACTTCATAACTTTTACTAATGATTTTAGTAGATATGGATATATCTACATACAGAGGTATAAGTCAGATTCTTTTGATCAGTTCAAAGAATACAATAATGAAGTTGAGAGCCAGCTTCGTAAGAAGATTAAGAAACTCTGCTTAGACAGAGGAGGGGAATATATTAATCAGGACTTCATTGATTTCTTACGGGGGTTTGGGATTCTATCTCAACTCACTCCTCCTTACACCCCACAATGGAATGGTGTAAGAGAAAGGGGGAACCACACCCTGTTGGACATGGTGAGATCAATGATGAGTCATGCGAGTATTCCATTATCCTTTTGGGGATATGCATTACAAACAGAGGCACACATACTAAACCAAGTACCAACTAAATCGATAAATGGTATTCCATAAGAGTTATGGAGTGGACGCAAAGCCATGTTATCGAATTTAAATGTGTGGGTTAGTGAAGCATTTGTTAAGGCATCTTCACGTAACAAATTTGCACCCCGAGGCACAATGTGTATCTTTATAGGATATCCCAAGGAAACAAGGGGATATTAACGATACAACCCCTTAGATAAAAAGGATATAGTGGAAAGACACGCCATATTCCTTGAGAGGGAGCACATCTCCAAAAGAGATAGTGGGAGCGAGATATACTTCGACGAAGTCGAGGCTCAAGATACACATGAGTTGGTACAAGAACAGATTCTACAAAGCCCCGTGGAAGAAAAATCTGTTCCAGAGACACAAGAACTGCGTAGGAGCATGAGAGAGGTGAGAGAACCAGAACGATATGGTTTTCTTGTCAGCGAGGATGGTGACTCATTATTAGTTGAAAATGATGATCCTCTTACCTAAAAGGAAGCAATTGAAGGAACAGACGTCGCCAAGTTCCATGAAGCCATCAATTTTGAAATGGATTCCATGTACCAAAACCAAGTCTGGATTTTGGTAGATCCTCCAGTTGATGTCAAGCCTATTGGTAATTAATGGGTATTCATGAAGAAACTGGACATGGAGGGGATATTCCGCACCTACAAGGCATGACTAGTTGCAAAAGGTTTTAGACAGTGTCAAGGAACTGAGTATGATGAAACCTTTTCACCATTTGCGATACTGAAATCCATTAGAATCCAATTGACCATTGCTGGTTACCATGACTATGAAATTTGGCAAATGGATGTCAAAACAGCTTTCCTTCACGGGAACCTCCAGGAAGATGTCTACAAGACACAACCTGAAGGGTTTGTGACTCCAAAGGATACCAACAAGGTATGGAAGTTGCAGAAATCCATTTATGGATTAAATAAAGAATCAAGATCATGGAAAATTCATTTTGATGAAGCTGTAATGGAATTTGGCTTTATTAAGTACAAATGTGAGCCTTGTGTCTACAAGATGTTTAGTGGGAGTGCAGTTGTTTTTCTAATAGTATATGCTGATGACATATTACTAATTGGAAACAAAGTACCTGTCTTAGAGTCAGTTAAGGCATGGTTACATAAATTCTTCTCCATGAAAGACTTGGGCGAGGCAACATATTTTATTGGGATCAAGATCCATCGTGATAGATCCAAGAGAATGCTGGGCCTGAGTCAAAGTACATACATTGACAAGATACTGAAGCGATTCAGTATGGAACAATCCAGGAGGGGATTGTTTCCAGTGTCAAATGGCATTCATCATTCCAAGAAAATGTGTCCTTAGACACACGAGGAAAGAAATATAATTTCAAGGATCCCTTACACATCCACAATTTGGTCCGTCATGTATGCTATGCTTTGTACGAGGCTATATGTTGCTTACGAATTAAGTGCGGTTGGAAGATATCAAGCTGATCCAGGAGACCTGCATTGGATGGCAGTCAAGACTATCCTTAAGTATTTGAGGCATACTAAGGATATGTTCCTGGTTTAAGGAGGAGATTAGGAACTAGTCATCCGAGGACATGTAGATGCTAGTTTCCAGACTGATCACGATGACATGAAGTCGTAGACTGGATATATCTTTAGTTTGAAAGGATGTGCAGTGAGATGGAAGAGCTCAAAGAAAAGTGTGGTGGAAGATTCTACAGTAGATTCCATGTATATCACGGCTTCTGAGGTAGCAAAAGAAGAAGTATGGATGCAATGCTTCATCCAAGAGCTGGATGTAGTATCGAGCAGTAAAGATCCTATCACACTCTATTGTGATAACACTATAGTGGTAGCACTTGAAAAAGATCCAAGGTCACATCAGCGGACAAAGCACATACTTCAGATGTATCATCTCTTAAGGGATTTTTCTCAGAGAGGTGAAGTTACAGTGAGCAGTATTTCCACGGAAGACAACGTGGTGGACCCCTTGACTAAAGCCTTGACTCATCAGAAACATGATCATCATGTGAGGTCTAGTGGAGTAAAAGTCGTAGGTAGTTGGATCTAGTCCAAGAGGGAGTTTTTAAGGGTTGGTGTCCTAAGAACCAACTATTTTATACATTTATTACATGAATTTTCACTTATTATATATTTTTCATTGTTCTGCATAACTATAATATAATAATGTCTCAGAATATTTGTTGCATTGAAAAGGTCATGGAAGATCCCCGCTATGATGAGAACCTTGAAATGATATAAAAATATTCTTAAATAAAGTTTTACGGTTGGATGAAATACTATGATAGGACACATAGAATACATACCATCATGTGTGAGTACTCGTAAGAAGCTGAGACTCTCTCTCTTGGAGTTCGAACTTGGTAATCTCCAAGATGGGAGATTATGAGAACAGACCCGCCAATAGCAATTCTGCATGACTTGGTTTCATCGGACATTGCTATCTACGAGCGTGTGTAATGGTCCTTAGATTAGAATATTATCATTAACTCATGTCATGACTCACACACTTAGATTTACTGACGAAAACCATCACGAAGACAGTTGGCAGGAAGTAGGGTACATTGGGTGCGTCACAAGTGACATGTTGTTAATGGATAAGTCGAAGAAGGATTTTTCCCTTACATTTATGGAAGTTGATATCTCGGACCTTTGATTGAAATAGAATAGTCGCATTATGTTTTATGGTCATGGTGTGAACGACGAGTTTATTTTAGGTAGTCAAAGAACGACGGATCAAGCATATAGGTTTATGACACTGCCATGAAACCTACTTGATGAGATATCGAGACAAAGGGATTAAATTACACAGTAATCATTCATATGAGGTGATACTTCAATACGTCATCAACTTATTTCTCTTGGGTTCCTTGACCCATTTCTAGATAGTAATCTTGGACTTTAGGCAAGCTCTCCTAATGCCAATGAAAAAGAGGCCTAAAGGGTCACACAGTAAGTGTATTCAAGTATCTCAAGTAGAATAAAGATTATTCTCGTACGTGGTTTAATAATTATTCAAAGAAGCCTAAATCGTTTTAATGATGGAGGAATAAGGAAATGAAAAACAATATATACACGCCATGTATTAAAGATTACACGCCGTGTAGTTTTCAAGGAAAACAAGTACACGCCGTGTATTAATAATTAGACGTTGTGTAGTTTTCTTTATGGAAAGGAAATGAATAAATGAAAACAAGATATACACATCGTGTACATTGAATGTACACGACATTTAGATTTCAATGAAAAAAAAGTACACACCGGGTATTTATTAATAAACATCATGTAGTATTTCTAGTCGGGATTTTGAGGATATAATATTGTTTTAAATGATATTTATTATAATCAGTGTGGGCGCATGTCAAGGAAATAATTATTCGACATGGGGGTTTTAAATAAGAGTCAATGAAATAAAATAAATGCGTAACATGTTTATTTATTGTCATAACTCTACAAACTCAAACCTGATTATAAATATCCTCACAACCCCAACTCTTTTCCTACCCCGTGTGAGACACAATAATTCTGGAGAATTCTTTCAAGGCTGAAAGAACCTCTTCCTCCAAGAACGCTCTCAAGATCGAGAGAGATCCTCTTCCATCGGATCAAGACAATCTAAGGCGGACAACGCTAGAAAAGTCTTCTCCACGCTAGCACCCGGAGAATCCTTTGGTGACGTCCAGAGATATGAGGTACACATGTGGATCACCGCTAGAGGGAGTCTACACTTGGATTCTGCGACGCAACGACGGATCACATCGACAATGTGATCAAGAACATCAACGAAGAAATAACACCCAAAATGTATACCTGTATAATTATTTAAATTAATTATAATCAACCTGTAACGATATTTGTTTGTGGTTCCGGGACAAACCTTCTTCTTTTTCTTTTTCTGTGATTCGATCTATGGAGACTGGCATTTATCGTCGTATTGATCCCGGATTGATCATTGCTAATGAAAAAAAGCCAAGTGGGCACATCCACCCATGCGCTTCCGCTGCACCTGGAACCTTCAAATGGTATTAGAGCGAGGTTAAAACGTTGATTATAGTTATTTAATTTTCGTTGATAGTTTATGCAATTATATTTGATTCAATTCAAAATAAATTGTTACATAAATCTGAATAAAAGAGATCTGTTCTTCCTCCTTCGTTTCTTGAGTCATATCGCAGAACCGGCCTTTTAATTTCAATTTTGATTAAAATAAAAATGAGGAACTCATCCGGAGGATCGGCTCTTTCTATCTGTACAACACGGGTTACACGATGTGTACTTAAAACTACACGCTGTGTATGTTGGTTCAACGAACCAACACTGGTCCACCAAACCATGCCGTGTGAATTGATTATGCCTAAGTTTTAATCACGCAATGTTGACTAGAATTGAATGGCGTGTGGAAACCAGAATACACGGCATGTATGTTGGATCAACATGCCGTGTAGTCCGTTCCGGCCCAGGTGAAACCGTGTAAAAAGATAAGACGTGTACCACGTACATGGGATCGCCAGGACGATTACCTCGTAACAAGGAAGTACACGCCCTGTATGATTCATCTACATGCCATGTACTCCAAAATTTCCAAAGTAAAGAAAACACGCCAAAGCCCCAACGTGTACTTTGGATAAAGGGTGAAAAGAAAAATACACGTCATTTAATTATAAACTACACGCCGTGTACTTTCCAGAAATGGAATTTCACCCGGTTTCTTCCAATGTACAAAGACCCATACAAGGAATACGGATGAGAATAATCTCAAGGAAATTTAGAAATGAATTTAAGATAAAGAATTGATTAATTATAAGATCATAATTAATTGAATTCGAGCGCGTATTATCTTAAATAAAAGAACGATTAAAAGAATTTGAATTCTAAATATACGTAAATTTCGTTCCATACTATGGTTGATCATGAGCTAGACCAAATACCCTTTACATGTATATGGTTTCATTTAAATTTATTTAATTTAAATTTGTTGGCATGCAAGCCTTCTTCCAATAAAATGTAGAGCTTGTGTGCCCATGGTTTCTTTAATGTAAACCCATGTAATAGAGGATCTTCCAAGCCAGAGGAGACGATTCAAATCCTGAAGCCAAGGAAATACTGACGCAAGAAGATACAAAGGTGGACAAGTGGGAGCTTCCAAACATGAACCAATAGGTTCAAGGTGTTTTCCCTAGGTCAGGGTTAGCTTATCAAAACCCCTAGATAAGTTAACCAATAGAATCTCATGATCATGCCATATTATTTTATTTCTGTCTGATTGCATGGTTTATTTATTATGTATGTGCTGTCGCTATCACATAATTAATAAAATGAACAAGCATGCAAAGATGGAATAAAATAAAAACCGGACTATGTGTAAAAATTATTAGAACATGGTTAATCACTTAATCAAGCATCACATAATATTAACAAGCATGTGATAATGAAAAACTGTGCATAAAGACTAAAATCCCTCAATACCATACTAAGTCAGACCATGCCTTCCGTTACCTAATTAAGGGATGACTCAATAAAACTATGTGTTTGACCAACCCTTGTTGGGACAATTACTTTTATAAATGAAGCCCTTATGGAAGGTTTCGGGTTGACTTAAACATATTACATCAAGAGTAGTATCCCCTGCTAGACTTGATGTAATATTGGAGGGAAGAGTTGAGGAAATCCAAGTCAGGATTTCAGGATTGGGGAGTCCACTCAACAGATCAAGGAACTGTAAGCTCACAGTTGGAAAAGACCTGCCTACCTAAATACCTTCAAATAGCTTGACCAACCCTTGTTGGGGTTATGTGAGGGGAAATATGGATCCTTTCCACTTGAATGTCAAAGCAATTGGACATTCCGAGTTCAATGGTGAGGGCCATTGGGACTTGATAAAATAGTGGGAGAATTAAAAAATTCATTCATTATTTCTCATAAATTGTAATCAAGAAAGTACTAATAAATATGCCCTTTTAAATTTTAGAATCAAGATTACAAACTCATCAACCATATTTTCTCTGCGATCAATACTGGATAAAGACAATATCCTCACCGATAGTAACTTTCAAGAATGGTTTAGGAGCCTTCGGGTAATCCTACGCCATGAACGAAAGTTTTACATGATGGAGTCCTCACTTCCTTATTCTCCTACCACAAGGGAAAGTGCTGATGATTTACTGGTCTATGATCAACATTTGAATGATGCTCTCGACATTCAATGTTTGATGCTATCTTCGATGTCTAGTGATATCATGAAGTCTCATGAAGACATGGATTCTTATAGCATGATCGAGCACCTTCGTGGTCTATACAAGGAGAGAGCAAGACAAGAAAGGTTTGATATCTCCAAGGCTCTATTTAAGAGAAATCATGGAGAGGGTGCCCCTACTGGGCCTCATGTAGTCAAGCTCATTGGATTCATTGAGCACTTAGAGGTTCTAGGGTTTAAACTCCCCAAAGAACTGGGCACCGATCTCATTCTTTCATCACTCCCCCAGAGCTTCTCGAGCTTTGTTGTTAATTTCAACATGAACAACATTCAGAAGTCTCTATATGATCTTCTTATCATTATTCACCATGTAAATAATGACATGAAGCATGAAAGGCCTTCTATCCTTATGGTGAATAAAAGTAAAGGGAAAGCGAACAGATTTAAGCCCAAAGATTCTTCATGGCCTTCCATGAAAATGAAGATCAAAGGGGAGGCAAAGGAACATGATGCTGTTTGTTCTTCATGTGGCAAGAAGGGCCACTGGAATAAAAACTGCACCCAGCCAAAGAAGAAAGGGGAAGCTTCAGGTGTGTTTGTTATCGAATGAAATCTATCTGTTTCTACTAATTGGGTATTAGATACTGCTAGTTGTGCTCACATCTGTATCCAAATACATGAACCAAGTAGATTCAATAATATTGATCGAGGTGAGGTGGATCTACGAGCAGCCAACAGAGCTAGACTCGCTGCTCTAGCTATCAGAGACTACCACCTCACATTGCCTACTGGGATGGTCTTGGTTTTGAAAGGTTGTTATTATGTGACTTCTGTTACTAAAAACATTATTTCAGTATCCAGATTATATACTCATGGATTCATATTCAAGTTTGGAAATGAATGTTTCTACTTTTATAAAGATAGCATTTGTTTTGGTAGGGCACATTTATATAACGGCCATTATGTGTTAGACTACACAAACCAAGTAATGGAAATCGATAACAATGTTAATTCACATGACTCATACCACAACCAACTTTGGCATCACCGACTAGGTCATGTCAATGACTAACTATTGAAAAAATTACATCAAGATGGTTATTTAGATTCTTTAGAACTAAAACCACATGGTGTATGTCATGCGTGTCTACAAGGGAAAATGACCAAAGCCCCATTTAGTGGGAAAGGAGAAAGAGCTAAAGAGATTCTAGAATTAGTTCACACAGATGTGTGTGGACCATTTCCAGTTGAAGCAAGGGGTGGGTTCTTGTATATCATAACTTTTACTGATGATTTTAGTAGATATGGATATATATACTTAATGAGTTATAAGTCCGATTCATTTGATCAGTTAAAAGAATACAAGAATGAAGTTGAGAACCATCTTGGTAAGAAGATTAAGAAACTCCTCTCAGAGAGAGGAGAAGAATATCATAATCAGGACTTCATTGATTTCTTACGGGAGTTTGGGATTCTATCTCAACTCACTCCTACTTACACTCCACAATGGAATGGTGTAATCGAAAGGAGGAACCACACCCTGTTGGACATGGTGAGATCAATGATGAGTCATGCAAGTCTTCCACTATCCTTTTGGGGATATTCATTACAAACAGAAGTGCACATACTAAACTAAGTACCAACTAAATCGATAAATGGTATTCCATAGGACTTGTGGTGTGTATGCAAAGCCATGTTATCAAATTTTCATGTGTGGGGTAGCGAAGCATTTGTTAAGGCCTCTTCAGGTAACAAACTTTCTCCTCGAGGCCCAAAGTGTATCTTTATAGGATATCCCAAGGAAACAAGGGGATATTACCTATACAACCCCTCAGACAAAAAGGTTACAATGGCCAGACACGCCATATTCCTTGAGAGGGATCACATCTCCCAAAGGGATAGTGGGAGCGAGATAGACTTCGATGAAGTTGAGGCTCAAGAAACACATGAGTTTGTACAAGAACAGATTCCACAAAGCCCTATGGAAGAACAATCTGTTCTAGAGACACAAGAACTGTGAAGGAGCACGAGAGAGGTGAGAGAACCAAAACGATATGGTTTTCTTGTCACCGAGGATGGTGACTCATTATTGGTTGACAATGATGATCCTCTTACCTACATGGAAGCAGTTGAAGGCACATACGTTGCCAAGTGGAAAGAATCCATGAATTCTGAAATGGATTCCATGTACCAAAACCATGTTTGGATTTTGGTAGATCCTCCAGTTGATGTCAAGCCTATTAGTAATAATTGGGTATTCAAGAAGAAACTGGACATGGAGGGGCACGTCAGCACCTACAAGGCACGACTAGTTGAAAAAGTTTTTAGACAGCGTCAAGGAATTGACTACGATGAATCCTTTTCACTGGTTGCGATGATGAAATCAATTAGAATCCTATTGTCCATTGCTGCTTACCATGACTATGAAATTTGGAAAATGGATGTCAAAACAACTTTCCTTAACTGGAACCTCCAGGAAGATGTCTACATGACACAACCTGAAGGTTTTGTGACTCCAAAGGATGCCAACAAGGTTTTCAAGTTACATAAATCCATTTATGGATTAAACCAATCATCAAGATCATGGAACATTAGTTTTGATGAAGCTGTAACGGAATTTGTCTTTGTTAAGAACGAATGTGAGCCTTGTGTCTACAAGAGGTTTAGTGGGAGTGCAATCATTTTCCTAATAGTATATGTTGATGACATATTACTAATTGGAAACGAGGTACCTATTTTACAATCAGTTAAGGAATGGTTGCATAAATGCTTCTCCATGAAAGACTTGGGGGAGGCAGCATATATTCTTGGGATCAAGATCCATTGTGATAGATCCAAGAGAATGCTGAGCCTGAGTCAAAGTACATACATTGAAAATATACTGAAGAGATTCCGTATAGAACAATCTAAGAGGGTATTGTTTCCAGTGTCACATGGCATTCATCTTTCCAATAAAATGTGTCTGCAGACACACGAGGAAAGAAAGATAATGTCAAGGATCCCTTACGCATCCGCGATTGGGTCAATCATGTATGCTATGCTATGTACGAGGCTATATGTTGCTTATTCATTAAGTGCGGTAGGAAGATATCAAGTTGATCCAGGAGACCGCCATTGGATGGCAGTCAAGACTATCCTTAAGTATCTGAGGCATACTAAGGATATGTTCCTAGTTTATGGAGGAGATGAGGAACTAGTCATCAGAGGACATGTAGATGCTAGTTTCTAGACTGATCAAGATGAAATGAAGTCGCAGACTGGATACATCTTTAGTTTGAATGGACGTGCAGTGAGCTGGAAGAGCTCAAAGCAAAGTGTGGTGGCAGATTCTACAGTAGATTCCGAGTATATCGCAGCTTCTGAGGTAGCTAAAGAAGCAGTATTGATGCAAAGCTTTGTCCTAGAGTTGGATGTAGTACAGAGCAGTAAATATCCTATCACACTCTGTTGTGATAATACTGCAATGGTGGCACTTGCAATAGAGCCAAGGTCACATTAGCGGACAAAGCACTTACTTCGGAAGTATCATCTCTTGATGGATTTTTCTCAGAGAGGTGAAGTTTCAATGAGCAGTATTTCCACAGAAGACAACGTGGTGGAACCCTTGACTAAAGACTTGACTCAGCAGAAACATGATCATCATGTGAGGTCTAGTGGAATAAAAGTCGTAGGTAGTTGGCTCTAGTCCAAGTGGGAGTTTGTAAGGGTTGGTGTCCGGAGAACCAACTGTTTTGTACTATGATTACATGAATGTTCACTTATTATAAATTGTTCATTGTTCTGCTTACTATAATATAATAATGTCCTGGAATATTTGCTGCATTGATAAGGTCATGGCAGATCCCCGCTATGATGAGAACCTTGAAATTTTATAACAATATTCTTAAATAAAGTTCTACGGTTGGATGACATACTATGATAAGACACATAGTATACAGACCGTCATGTGCGAGTACTCATAAGAAGACAAGAATCTCTCTCATAGAGTTCGCACTTGGTAATCTCTAAGATGGGAGATTATGAGAACAAACCCGCCAATAGAAATTCTTCATGTCTTGGTGTCATCGGAAATTGCTATCTACGAGCGTGTGTCATGGTCCTTAGACTGGAAGATTATCATTAACTCATGTCATGACTCGCGCACTTATATTTACTGACGAAAACCGTCACGCAGACAGTTGGCGGGAAGTAGGGTACGTTGGGTGCGTCACGATTGACATGTTGTTAATGGATAAGTCGAGGAAGGATTTGTCTCTTCCATTTAGGGAAGTTGATATCTCGGCCCATTGATTGAAGGAGAACTATCGCATTAAATTCCATGGCCATGGTGTGAACGATGAGTTTATTTTAGGTAGTCAAATAATGACGGATCAAGCATATAGGTTTATGACACTGCCATGAAACCTGCTTGATGAGATATCGAGAAAAAGGGATTAAATTACACAGTAAGCATTCGTATGAGCTGATACATCAATGCGTCATCAACTTCTTTATCTTGGGTGCCTTGACCCGTTTATAGACAGTAATCTTGGACTTTAGGCAAGCTCGCCTAATGCCAACGAGAAAAAGGCCTAGAGGGTCACAAACTAAGCGTATTCAAGCATCTCAAGTAGAATAAAGATTATTCCTATATGTGGTTTAATTATTATTCAAGTAATCCTAAATCGTTTTAATGATGGAGGAAGAAGGAAATGAAAAATAAGACATACACGCCGTGTATTAAAGTTTACACGCCGTGCCGTGTTTCATGGAAAACAAGTACACACCGTGTATTAATAATTACACGCCGTGTAGTTTTCTTTATGGAAAGGAAATGAATAAATGAAAACAAGATATACAGGCTGTGTACATTGAATGTACACGCCGTGTAGTTTTCAATGAAAAACAAGTACATGCCGTGTATTTATTAATACACACCGTGTAGTTTTTACAGTCGGTATTTTGAGGATATAATATTGTTTTAAATGATATTTATTATAATCAGTGTGGGCGCATGTCATGGAATTAATTATTCGACATGGGGGTTTTAAATAAGAGTCAATGAAATAAATAAAATGTCTATCATGTTTATTTATTGTCATTACTCTACAACCTCAAACCTGATTATAAATATCCTCACAACCCCAACACTTTTCCTACACTGTGTGAGACACAACAATTCTGGAGAATTTTTTCAAGGCTGAAAGAACCTCTTCCTCCATGAACGCTCTCAAGACTGAGAGAGATCCTCTTCCATCGGATCAAGATGATCTTAGGCAGACAATGCAAGCAAAGGCTTCTCCACGCTAACACCCAGAGAATCGTTTGGCAACGTCCAGAGTTACGAGGTAGACGTGTGGATCACCGCTAGAGGGAGTCTACACTTGGCTTCTGTGACGCAATGACAGATCACATCGACAATGTGATAAAGAACATCAATGAAGAAAGAACACCCAAAAGAAATTTCTTTATAATTAATTAAATTAATTAGAATCAACCTGTAATAATCCATGTTTGTGGTTCCGGGACAAACCTTCTTCTTTGTCTTTTTCTATGATTCGATCCGTGGAGACTGGAGTTTATCTTCATATTGATCCTGGATTGATCATTGCTAATGACAAAAAACCAAGTGGGAACATCCACCCACACGCTTCCGCTGCGCTCGAAACCTTCAACAAACACTTTGGCCTTGAACAGTTCAACGTCCACACCTTAATGAAACACCACATGCCTATGTAAACACACCTTTTCTGACCAAATCATACACGTGGAAAAAATTCTGTAGAGATGGTGGCATCAATGAACATGCACGATGGTCCTGAGATTATCAACATTCTCTTTGTCTGACTTCAAGTATATTAGGATATCATCGATTAATAGAATAAAGGATTGGTCCAAGAACTCAAGAATGATAAAGTTCATCAGACCCATGAAATTTAATAGTGCATTCATAACACTCAATGACATGACTACAAACTTGATGTTCCCAAACATGCATATAAAATTAGTCTATAGGATATAAAACTATTTCACTATCAACAACTAATATACCAATAGAAGATTAATATTTAAAAATGAACTATCTTGTAGCCTATATACAACCTAAGACTAATTTTCATTTTATTTACGAAAAACATAGGAGCACCCCATAGTTACACACTGTGATGAATAAATCCCTTATTCATCAGTTCTTATATCTAAATCCTCAAAACCCGCAACTCAAAAGGTTCCATCAGATAAGGGGCCATTGAAATATGAGAATCATCAGGATACAAGTATATCCCCAACACAATTTCATGTCTGGGGTGTAGATTCACAACCTCTTCAAGAAAAAATTATATGAAATCCCCAACAACAATGTTATCCTCCACCATATTAGTTTCCAATGATTTCATTGAAACATCATCCAAAAAGGACAGAAGAGTACCTATATGCCCACTGGCCACCTCAAATCCTCACTCACCAATGAAATCTACATTCTAGCTATCCTCATTTGAAAACAACAATCATTCCAGAATCAATCTCTAAATGTACAAATAGAATACAATATGTCGATGCTGCTAATAACATCGTATGGTTGTATCTATAGTAAGAAGAGATCTATGTATGATTGATGCAGTCCCATCATCACTATGCAACATTGGCACACATAAATTAATCTTGTCTGACATTCGATTGGTGTAATCATGAACTAGGGAACGAGAATCCACTCAACATCTAGACAAATATCATGTGTTAGATTGGGTGTAACAAAGGAGTGTGAATATACTGAATCAAACAAAACATATGAAAGGGCACTAAACAAGATGATCGTACCACTAATGATCTGTGGTCCTACCAGAACTGCTACCTCTACTGTGTAAAAATGACCACATTGATCCCCTCTTCCCCTATTCTAATGATGGCCTCAATTACCACACACAGGTAGATGTACGTGAGGAACACTCTGAGGTCAGACTCTACATATTCTATCTCCCCTCAGTGGGGCATGAGCCAATTGTCAATGTGGCTGAAACTAACTTACTGGAAATGACTATTAAGTCAGACACTGAACCCTCCCTCCTCCACCAAACTGAGCTCTAACATTCACTGGGAAGTGGTTTTGATGATGGCCATGGTCTCCATAGATGAAACAACTCAGTCCCAAGTTCATGGGAAATGAACAAGGACTAGAAGATCAAAATGGAAATTACTAAGTTCGACTCACCTCAGGTGGAATCCTCGAAGGCCTTGTCACCTGAGACATCCTACTAGTATCCCCGCCTCTCAAAGAACCCTACTGGATTCCCTCTCGTTTTAGACCCCCCTGTGAGTGGATCATATCAAAGACATTATTATTCTTATGATCCTCTAATTACATCAATAATGTAAATATGGAAACGTCATATTGGATATAAGGATGAAGTGCCTCCTCTTGGCATCTCACATGAGACTCTTCATCCACAAAAAGATTTGAAAACAAACAATGGAGAGCTTTGAACATAATCCCCATCTCACGTACCAACTTGCTACCCTGGTGGAGGGATCGTAACACCTGCATCTTACCAGCCTTCATGGTAGATGAATGAAATTCTGCTCAGAACAGAATCATGAAATTGTCCCACAATAAGTCAGCCTACTTCCACACCCCAAGATACACCATCCACCATTGACACACAACTCCACACATCTGACTCACAGCTAATGGAACCAAGTAATACATCAAATCCCAAGAGAAAATTGAAGGATATATCACGATACTCATTCCAACTCTCCATCTCCACATCCAAAACACTACCCTTGTTCTTTCCAAATACATGCCACTGGAAAGAACATAACATTTTCAGCCACTAGTCATCCTCCTCCACTAGATCAACCCTCCACCGATTAATCGGATCAAACTACAGAGCCTTTACTACCGAATCCACATGGGGACAATGACCGGGATACATAGTTGAAAAAGGTAAACAAGGAATTCATAAGTCTGATTAATATGAAATTTTATTTACGATTCATATTAACTAATTAACTCATTTTTTTACCCATTTATAATTCCCCAAAACAACCAAATTTAAACAGGAACACAATTCATTATGATGCATGTAACTTTCTTGGGTTATCTAGACAAAAAACAAGTTACCATCACTTCGGCATTTAGTGTGCTCAGAATCCATGCATTAGATCATGGGGGGCCCTAACTCTTGTGTCCTAGCTAGTATCCCCTGGTCTATATCATGATTCAAGATCATATAAAACTGTTTCCCTACCAATACCAAGAAATACTTATTGTTACTAACTCCAAGCTTCATCCTATCTCTCAACTGTCACCTATAATAAAATTATTTCATGACCCCACACTCAAAATATTACGTTATTGATTTGGAAAAGAAGAAAGGAAGATAATGACCTCTGAGTCATACCACCAGTAGGCCTTGGGTGTCGACCAGTTCCAAGGGTATACAATCATACAAAATATAAGGCGTTACAATTTTTAAATAAAAAAAGATCGGGAGATAAGATATCCCACCCCAAAACAACTCATATATATATATGAAAGGAAATTCCACCCCACAAGCACGATTAAAACAAGATTTTTACAAAAACTATAAACACTCTAATTTAAATACCAAGAACATGGAAAAGCATTGACATTGAAACTATCCCAAATTCTGAGCTAGTAAAGTCCAACATGGTCAAAAACATCCTCATGAAAACATAAATCAAATTATATATATGTTGGGTGAGAATACAAGTATAATGATTACGAGAAACCAATGTCTCTCATGCATTATTGATAGAATCATACTAATTCTCCTGTGAGAAAATAGTTGAACCCAACAAAACTAAACAAGATATAATAGACAACCAAACTTCACCAAGGCACACTCACTATGTATCGTAAGTCAAGTAACATAATATAGTAATCACATCACTGATCGCATACCCCACACAACTTTTCCACTGATTATCCACTCTCACACCCTGATGGAAAACATCCTAACAATCCCACCTATTTCTAATGTACCATGAAACAAATTTATTTCACACACCTGGGCCACATTGTAATTCCCTTCACATAGGAAAAAAAAGATCTTCAGATCCCTCCAATAATCACTTGGGCCTCACAACCCCATCCTTCCTTATACACAAGGTCCACATACCCCAGAACATCCCAAAAACACCTGGAGAAGCACAAAACATATCATCCTGAAGACACCTTGGAATGAACAACACATCTCCTCCTAAATACACTAGGGAAAACACAACATTACTACACACACCTAGTCCCTAAAAACCACAACCTTCTTAAATAATCCTGGGATATCACCTCATGGAAGATGGAGTAGGGACGAGAGGGTGTCCAACCATCCATCCTACCACCAGGATGTTTTGGAAAGAGACCCTCCCCAATGATGATGGGGGTGTTCGGTCCATATAGATAAACTAGGGTGGGGTTATTATAGAAATCATAAAGAAAATACATGTATATATATATATCATAGAAGGATCCCAAGACCAACATATGGGTTGTAAACCAATAAAAAACTCATAAATACTACCTATATTGATAACTCTAAATTTACAACCACACAACTAGCCACAAACTCAAATAATACCCCCATCCAATTCATTTAACCAATTCTCATTATTTATTAAATAATAATTTAATCATTCCATAACTATGTGGTCAACTACCACAACGATGCACAAAAATCCACACACAAAAAGTCACATAGAAGAATAAGAACCATGGTAAATTGACCCATATCATAATACATAACCTTTAAAACAAATTCATAAAATAACACAAATCAATCCGGAGACATGGGGTGAAGCATTCTGTATTCTATTAAGGAGAAAACCAAAGTGAATTAACCATACCAACCACTACCATCCTCATTGTTCATAGTCATTTTTGATAATACATCTTATAAAAAAAGCAAGACACCAACTCACAACCTCACCCATCAATAAATAACCATACAAACAAATCATATCACTGATGTACAACACTTCCCATCCATTCCACAATAAAATAATATTTCAAACTGAGATTCTGTTTCACTACCTGAACCACATAGCATCACACAACCATGCACACAACCCTACTATAATATTTGTCAGGACAATCCGATAGAAAACACAACACTGTACAATAATTTCCAAGAACTATTCAGACTTATCAAATCATCTGTTCTTTAATTATACTAGTTATCATTCAAGGTTATCATAGAAAAATTTTGATCCTAGGGAATAAATTTATTAGCTGAGGGTATGGGGTTAACTGATTTAATAATAATTGTACGACGGAAAAAACATTACGAATTATAGATTCATTAATCAATGTGCACAGAAAAATCCCCAAAGACCATGATTTTTAGTAGGAATATAGCCCATATAATTCAAAACATTGATCAAAAAATAAATAAAATAATATGATAATTTTTTTACATTCCATAGACACCGTAGATTTATTTTTTTGCATAATTCTGTTGGTTAATATGAATTCAACTATATTTACAAGAAATATTGCTACACCAATCAAACATGAAAAAAAATTAAAGAGATACGAATGAAACCTTCTTTGAAGAAGAATATATCTGAACTTATTTATTGTACCAAAACATGGGGTGTGCTTACAGCTGAAAGATCCTGCAAGGAAAACCTGATCTATAAGGTAAAATACAAATACAGAACTCCTAGAGGAAAAATGTACATGGAATCATGCATCAAGAGAGAGGGAAGTGAAAAAGGATGATATGATCTAAACATTAGAAAGTCTAGATCCAAAATAAATAGGAGATGTTGTTTTTAATAACCATCAAAGGTAGATCTCAACAAAACCACACATTTTGACCGTGTGGAAGGCTCCAGAAGTTTTAGAAAGTTATATATATGATTCATAACCATTGAAATGATTTCAAAACAACATAAATGTGGTTTTAAACTCATTTTACATCAAATAAAACTTTAGTGGGGTGAAACTCAAAAAAATGAAGAATTTTTTAAATAGAGAAAATGATGGAAACAATTCCCCATTAGGAGAGTCACTAATGTCAGTAACTGGTGGAAGTCACCATTTGATGAGTTATCAGTGTGTGTCATCGGTTGAAAATCTACCGAAATGCGATACTGGTGCGAGAAACTAGTGCAAGATAATGGTGCTGACTCACTATTTTGACTCAATGTTCTGACTAACCACTATGAGCTACCATCAGGACTGACCTCTGCAACTCACCATCATAATTCACCACTGTGACCTACCATTGGAGAACATGAATGACAGAAAAAACTGAAAATTGTTGAATGAAGTCACTATGACTTCCCAACACACATCAAAAACCAAATATTCACAATGTAATGGACTGGATAAGTCCAGGACATTACATCTCTATGGATTATTTTTGTGTCTATCATCTCCTTCAATATCCTTCCATTTATTCTCATACTTTGGTTGGATCCCACGATTTGAAATCCAGTGAGTTCTATATCAATATTGATAAAATATCTCATATTTATCCTTGGTGAAACTAATTTTTGTCTTGGTATTTTAATTTAATATAAGGGTATAAATATGGTCTTAAATATGGATTATCATTCATTGATAGAATAGATACCTAGAATCAAATAATTTTCATCTGTTAATTATTTGGAACTAGTTCATTGTTGGCATCAGGTCTTCTCAGGTATGTGTGATATGGTCCTAAATTTTCTGCATGAAAACTCTTAAATCATGATTATATAAATCTAATTTATCATAATAGGGATGTATATAGGATTCAATGATGTGTAGTTGGTCTCGAACAGTTACCCTTGTCCTCTAAATGTTATTTCACATAAGGTTGGTTGTCCTTATTATTAATGAATTTTTATACAGGTGCTTGGAAGGATATTTTGACATGCATGTGTAACCCATTAAACCTATTATTGATAATTTATTAGATTAGGTGTGTGTAGACCATTATTCCTTTGTTTAATTATTGATCGCATGTTGTGTTCGTGTGTAGAATTTGAGACCAATACGTGATGTTTTCTCACAAGTTGATTTATGACAATTATGAATATTTCATAACATAACAATATTTTGATATATCATTATGTAGATATGTTTTATCATGTAATATAATATATATTTGAGTTAATATTTATCCATTAGGTAAATATCCCAATGGGGGATGTATCAGATGATTTCTATACATGTACAATGGTTATCCCTTCATGGGTGATGTGGGAGACATTTTTTTAGATTATCCCATCAAGGGGGATGTGTTAGGAGTCTAGTTAAAATTCTTTCAAATATAGAGCTGAATCAGAATGATTTAGTATTAAATTACCTTCCATATAATTTTAATTGGGTGATATACATTTTACATACCTAATTTTTTAATATTCAGAAAATGCACAAATATATCTTATGAACTAATGTTAAGGAGCCTATGGTGGTGTCCTACTAGGTTTCATAGTCACACCCAATGTAGGAATCTCTGTATGAATGTAGGTTTTATTACTAGGGATCTACAGAGGGAATGTTCCTTGTTGTGTTCTACTAATAAAGTTTAGTAGGAGGGTATATCAATTTTAGATAGACCGTGAGAATGATTTTTCTACCATTTTCAACGTTTTTTTATTTCATACATTTATCCACGATAATTTGGGATCATGTTCATTTGTTTTGGGTTGTGTGACTAAAATAACATACATTAATTGCATAGATTGGTACCTTATGTTTATTCTAATACTGTTATGATTTAATTGTTCCTTACTTGTCATTTTCTTTATTATAAACTCTATTGCTTTCATTGATAGTTTCCTGATACCGAGGGAATATACTCCCAATGATGCCTCTCTTGGACCTCATTGTTAGTTGACAAACTCTTTCATATTTGGTGGGACACATAATGTCATGCAGCATTCTGACATGGACCCGGTGATCTGGGATGGGGTGTTTCGACAATTTCCCAATTCCATTAAAACCAAGATGATATCCAAGAGAAGGAATGATTTATTATTTGTATTTTATGAATTATCCACCCTTTATTCATTACTATTATAACAATAAATATTCAAAAATATAATTTATCACATTAATTACATGCATAAAATATCATTATGCTTACAGAATTATTATATTATTAAAAAATCATTATATATCCATGCTCATCCATTGATTTTAAGAAATTATTGTTTAGGTCGGTTTAATAAGTTACATGAATAAGGCTATAAATTTTCATCATGGATGGATATGAAATATTTATTACATGTAAGATATGATATTAATAAGTAAATATTGATTTATTTATTGTTTTAATGGAAATATTAATATTTTTATTTTTATTAATATAAACCCTTATAAATTTTATTATTTACTAAAACAAGATTGTTATGAATTTCATTTTTAAAAATAAAATGAAAAAATCCCATGGAATGAATCTAGAAAATTAGAAATAATTATAAAAAAATATATAACCATATTTAAAATTTTTTATTGAATAAAATAATTAACATAGAATGATGACAAATACTTTCATTGGAAAACATATAAGGAAAAATTGAATCTATAAACAACCTATGATAAATATTAATACAAATAAGTTGTAACTATTTAATAAATAGATAGTAAATATTAATATAATTTTAAATATAGATGTATAAGGATAGAGAATATATTATTATTGTGTATAATTTTATTACAAATGATTTCAATTTATTTCTGATCAAGACATAATCAAATGTAAGGGTTTTTATTAACCAAATTTCCTTTCATTGACTTATAATATCTCTTACTGAACATCATTTTTCTAAGTTGGATACATTTACCCTTATGCATTTATTATATTGTAATTTCCCTTATATTTATGTGTATTATAATTTCTTTCTCCTAATCCTATTGTATTTTTATGGTGCTTTTTGGATGATGGCTTGATAAAGCATGGCCTAATAGTGTTGAAATATGATGATGGTGACGTTTTTCTACTATGATTTTTTTTTCTGTTCTGATGGTGTTGAGACACCGGCGATGAGAAATCAAGGTTTAAAAATTAGGAATTTTATTCTATTTTTAAATTTTGAGTTTCCAATTTGGTTTTAATGTTTTATATTTTTATGTTGGATTTCATGGTTGGAAACTATGTAGAGGTTAACACTCAACCAGGAATAAGTGTTTTATGAAAATACCATAAACATTGATTGGAAGGATCTTTTCACTATTTGATACACACCATTATTTGAAAATGTAATTCTATGTTTGTTTTATTCTACCATATGTTTCAATAAGTTTTTATTTCTTCTCTTATTATAATGGATTTTAATCTCTTCATTATAATACTCATTTTAATTAATTCTTACATCATCGAATATGACTGTTTATGGAGTTTTTTTAACAATTTCCCATATTTCAGGCCTGTTTGATATTATTAAACTATTTTCTACTGTATGGAGTATATAATTTCATATTAAATTATTTTATCATATTTCAATTTTTATTCAAATATTTCTTTTATTTCATTTTATATTCTTTATTTCATTGTATTTTTATTCAATATTTACCAATGTTGTAAGGGGTTTTCTTTACACAATCACATGTATTTGAGTAATAATAATTATTAATTATAAATGTAATTCAATGTTTATTATATTTTGCAATTTCTCTATAAAATTATTAATTTTATATTTACTTGTATAGAAAATATATTAATTTAACAAAATATTATATTTGATTGATTCTGAATTCATAAATATATATTTTTACAGAAGTGAAAAATTAAAAAAAATCTATTTTGGATATTTTAATTCCAATTTCATGTCCTTTCGTAAAAAATAATGTTTGATTTGAATTTTTCAAAATCCAAATATGTGTTTTATTCTATTCAAACTAAATTTTATATATCAATTTTATTCAAATGGATTTATTTAAATTTTTAAAAAATGCAATAAATGTTATTTCTATCACCTTTCATAAAATTTTAACGTTTAATTTAGATTTATTTATATTTATTTAATTTTAAGGTTCCATTATTAAAATTTATTGTATTTCATATAAAAATTTATTAGGTTATTTTAATATTTTGGAAATAAAATTTTAACCGGACTTTGAACTTTGAGAAAATTTAAAAATACATATTCATCATTTGTATAAAATTTTACTCTTATTATTATGATGTTTATTTATTAATGTAATTAGTTATATTAAATGATTAAAAAATATTTAATAAATTTTCATTATGAAAATACTCTTATCCATAGGTCATATATTAAAAATGATGTTTCTGTCATTTCTTTCTTTATTTACCAATATTTTGATGTTATAAATTGCTTTCACAATCCTTATTTAATATCTGATATTTTACTAAATATTTGTTCACCTATGTTATAAAATTTTATATTACATTATTTCAATGATTTTTATTGTATATATCCTTTCATTGTATATTTTTACAATAATATGTTATTATTAAATAGTAATTGGATTCATTATCAAGACATCCATCTGTCAATGATGATAAGGAACTGAAATCTCTATGTACTCACTGATCTATCCCTAATATTGTATTTCTTTATTGACATCATTTCTTTAATATAAAATCTATGGCAATGAATTTCAACTATGAGTACTCAACTCTTCTCTATTATGATTAATATGTACTACCTTAGATAATCAAACCTTTCTATTAACTGAGGAAATATATTGTAATGACCGTATACCTTTTATTCAAGTTTTTTTATTACACTATAAATCATTATAATAATGTAAGGGTATTTACCTTGGTATACTCTATCATATATTGGTGGAGTTTTAGTACAAGAATGTTTATATATAACCCATTTTTTTACCTAAGTTAATCATTATGAGTCTTTTTATTGATTGAATTAGTATGAATATATTTGTTTTAATGTAACATTATTGGGGGGGGGGGGTCTGATATATCCCTATAATTAATTTTTTAAATTTTATATCTCATGACTTTACTATAAAGAATCATCAATTATGATCAATCTACTATGATAAGGGACACAAGAAGTTACACTCAATATTTTTTGGGATGCAGGCTGTATTCCTAATCCACTAAGTTCATTGGAATGGGATGTAATCATACTCCATTTTATTATTTGAGTCTTTACCCAAGGTGTTGATGGTCATTTTATCGATCCTTAACATAAGAATGATTTCTAACAACTCTGAATCTGAACATCTATATCTGATGCTAAAACCATAATCTTTACACTTCTGGATTTGATACAGACATATGTGAGCCATTTTTTTCTTTATGACATTCATGATTAAAAGGAATTATTTTGTCACTTACATACCAAATAACCCTTTAGGTTTAGAATTTTAGAGAAATAAGACAAACTATTAACAACATATGTTAATAAACAACTAGTTCAAAAAGGATCGAATCATCTCCCACTATGTTAATCACATACACTTACTATATTAGGTATAGCATACTTAAAACCATTATTCACATCCTAGATAAAAGAAACATAATAAAATGGAGATCTCAAATTCTCTATATGGGAAACCATAGGAGATATTAGTGATCATATAAGTATAAAATGAGAATAAGGCTACGAGAACATGATATTATCATTTGAAAACATTAAAATAAAAATAAAAAATCATAATCATGAATCATTGAATAAAACATGGAATTTCATAAGATAAGAATCTTTTAGGAATCAATGAACACATGTTATGAGAGAATATAATTGGAATAAGTCATGGGATTGTGGAATAAACATAAAAAAATAAATTGGTGAACGTGTAAAAATAAAAACATTCACTCGCTATGTTAGGGACAAGAAATCAAGAACATGAATAAACATATGGATATAAAACTAGGTACATGCATACTAATACAGACATAAAATTTAGGCCCACTGTTAAAAATATAGGCACAAAAACATGGTCCATACATAAAATCATAAACCCGAAATCAGGTTGATGCATAAAGCATTTACATCATGATTTATCCATCATTACCGAATGCATTAGAGGGAGATATAGGTTCCACAAATAACATAAATAATATCAATCATACATGTTCCACAAGATTATAAAACATTCATAAGCTCATAAGCCATGAAATGAAATGAATTTCATCCAAGTATAACTCATTAAAAAAGTATATGTTTTCTTTAAGATGTCATCATCATAAGCATAGATCATCAACAAAAGAATATGTATTATAGCCTGGGATCATATCCATATTAACACATAAGTAAATCATATATGGAAAATTAACCTGAAAGATCACTTGAATAATTTTTTTGAGGAAAATATACTTTCCCTTTTGAATTAATTTTATTAAAATCCTTGAAATTATAATTGAAAATTAAATTATTAAAAAATTCCTCTGTAAGATGGTAAAGGAATATTAAAAATAGTAAATAATAATTCTTGTAATAAAATCTACTCATTACATATTTGTTAAGAAAAATGTTGGGCAAAAATCCCTCAAGGTAACATTGTTTTATTTTTGGGTTGATTATGTTTGTTGACAAAGAAGGTTTCCATGGAGAATTGTCGAGTTCCCGAGAAGTTGTTGAAAATACAAGTTGATAAAGAATGATGACCAACGAATCGATGATCTGGAGGCAGTACAAAAGAGCAGTACAAGTTGGCGCCGTTTCCCAGTGTCTGCCAAATTTTTGGGGTCCAAAATTTGGAGTTTGGTGAGCATCGTGAAAATAGGATTTCCATTAAGATCATAATTAAATATGGCAAAGGGATGAGTTTCGTGAAGATGGGATGCAAGGATTAGATTTCACGAAGACCAGAAAAATGGAGGCGATGATGCTTCGCGGTTACGTCAACGCTTCGTGAATGGAAGAGTCGAAGCGCATCGCGGCGATGAAGGGATTTGCGAGGGAGATTCGCGGCGAAGGCGTGAAGGAATGTTGAATGTGATGCTTCGTGATTACGACGAGCTCCGCGATCGGAAAATTTCCGTGGCACTTTTCGATTTAAAAGAAATTCCAGCGTAAACATTTGAGCTTCATGATTTGAGATGACATGGCGTTGAATTCGTGCAGAAAGTTAGAGGGTTGGTGGAATCACCTATAAATAGAGTCCAACCACCTCGAGAGAATATGAGAGAATTTTCAAAGAAAATCATTTTCTCTCGGTTCGTGATGGTAGTTCGCATAGCCTGTGTGCTTTTCAAAAGAAGAGATTTGCGGTGGCTATTGTAGCTCCATGAAAGTTTTGCGCTCCGCGTTGGATCAGTGAGCATCGTGAGGGAAGTTGCTCTGCAATGACTTGAGCTTCACGGTAGTGCTTCGTGGTAGTTCTTTGCGAAAAGGACGGAGCTTTGCGAAGGATTGTTTGAGCTTCACGAAATTGGTAGCCTAGCGAAGTTGGGTGCTTTGCGAAGGTGTTTCCAAAGTGAATTGCCTAGTGGTTAAGAGGAAAAGTGGTATTAATCAGTGGATGAAAGTTGGACTATAAGAGAGCATCTATCAACAGTTGATGATGAATTTATTTATGCAAATTAAGAGACCTACTGGTCTATAAACTGTGAGTGGATTCCCTTCCAGAGCAGTGATCTTAGGAAGAGAAAGAAGGTGATCCACTCCACCGACAGTGATCTAGAGAGAGAGAAACAGAGAGTGACCCTTGGGAAAGTAGTGAGCTAACCCTAAACCTTGCAAAGGCAGTGAGCCTAGGACAAAGTGACTGTACCCGAAAATTGTAATCCCCAGCTAGTGAATTATAGTGGAATTTGGTACGACCGACAACTTGTCGGCGTATTCTCCTTGGACGTAGCCCGTAGCGGTGAACCAAGTAAAATTTTTGTGTCCTGTTCTTGCTTTACTTTATGTTTATATTGTGCAATAGGAAAGAGAGATAAGAGTATTTTTCTTAATAGTGAAACAAAATCATAACGAGCATTAATTTTAAATTAGCCATACCCCGATTCACCCCCCTCTCAGGGTATTCAGCCTTGTGGACCTAACAAATGGTATTAGAGGGAAAGGTTGAGAGTAGTAATTCTCTCAATGGAGGTTACTAATCATAAAGGGATTCCGATCTTCGATGGAAACAATTTTCAGCTATGGAATAATCGGATGCAACACTTCTTACGATCTTTAGGAATGGATGTGTTCATAGCAGCAATGCATGGTATAACAGCTGACATCAACAGTGATGCATTATCAGAAGCTGAGCGTAGTGAGCTGGATGATGATGCCAAAGCTATCAATTCCTTAGGGGGAGCCTTATCCAATCCTATATATACAAAGGTTATGTCTTTCAAAACGTCACATGCCATGTGGGAAAAACTTTTGAATATATATGAAGGGGATACAAAGGTGAGAGAGGCCAAGCTTCAAGTGTTGTGGAACAAGTATGAAGATCTGAGAATGAACCCAAATGAGCCTGTTGATGCATTCTTTGACAGGGTATATGCTGTGGTAAAAGACATGTGGGGTCTTGGAGAAATTATCGAAGATATAAAAATTGTGAAGCGCATATTGAGAAAACTTCCACCTCGGTTTAATCCGAATGTTTCTGCTTTGGAAGATAAAGACCCAAAAGAACTGACATTAGATAACCTTCACAACAATCTTGTTGCATATGAAATGAGAAATGATGATAAAGATGCTGTGGAAAAGGGGAAATCCAATGAAGTGGCATTCAAGTCCATGAAGAAGCTAACCATTGAAGATTCTCAAGAAGAAGAAGAGAGAAATGAGGTGATGTCATTCCTTTCTTCAAATCTACAAAGTGGAAGAGGAAAGTTTAAAGGGAAACTTCCACTATCATGCTTTCGATTTAGAAAGGTTGGTCATCTTGCGGCAAGATTCCCTAATAAGTTTCAAGATAACGAAAATGATGAGGAAGAAGTTGAAATTCCCAAGAAGAAGATGTCATCATTTGTGAAAGGGAAGAAACAATTCAAGAGAAATTTATTCAAGAAAAAGAATCATCTTTCACAAGAATTTGAATTTTCAGATGAATCTAAGGATGATGAGGTTGAGGAGATAGAAAATTGTAGAGATCTTGCGATAAATGCCTTGGTGGTGATTGTTCGTAGTTCTCAGAAAAAGGAAGAAGCTGACGCTGAAGAAGAAGAAGAAATTGAAGGGAGGGTTGATATGGAAGCCAAATTGGAAGAAGCTCTTGAAGAGATAGATTTTTGGCGATCCAAAAAGAAAAAATCCAATAAAGTGGTTCGTGATGCCAAACTCTATATGAAACAGAAGTATGAAGAAAAGTCAGAGCTATTCGAAGAAATTGAAAGAATAAAATTCTCAACACCAGAGAGCTCCGAAAATATTGTTAAGTATAAGCTTAAGATTGAGGAACAAAAGAAGGAAATTGATTGTTTTACTTACACAGGAAAGGAGCAGGTCAGACATATCAAAGAGCTTGAAGAAGAAGTGGTCAGTTTGTGACGAAAAATGAAGGGTCAAGATAAAATCTTGACCCCCAATGTGATATCAGAAAAGTAGGCCATTCAGAAGACATAGAAGATGAAAGAGGAGTCTCTTAGTTCAGTAGGAGTGAAGCAGCAAGAAATATCAAATGCCAAGGTTGATTCAGGGCTTGATAAGAAACAATAATATGTGGTAGTTGATGTCAGACCGCAAGCACCTGTCTCAAAATTGATGGTTGATTTGGGCACAAAACAGAATCATAATATTCAGAGATCCCAAAGGGAAAATCTTTGTGCTAATGTAACACTAAGGAATGCACCTTATATCAGGTGTTATTATTGTGGGAAGATGGGACATTCACAATATGTGTGTTCCATAACCAACAGATATATATGGGAATAGGAACAGAGGTGGTTGCCAAATAGAGAATGGTTTTCCAGAACATATTTTGAAGGACACCATTTTTGGTGTGGAGGATTTGGGCACATGTCTAGGTAATGCACTTTGATCATTCAGAGAAATTTTCCAAAGCCAACTCAAAATGTTCGCAAGAAGCAGATCAATAAACCAAAAAGTGAGTTAAAAGTTTAGAACAGATTTAAAGCTCTGCAAGATGATTCTGGTCGATTGTACTCTGATAATGATCATGAGTCTCAATCTATACTGAGTATGGAGACAAAAATATGGACTAAGAAGAAGAGAGGAGAGAAGGCAGTAGTTGCTGAAATTTCCCTTAAAGCATCAGATAGTTCTGGTGTGTGGATTCTTGATAGTGGTTGTACGTCTCACATGACAGGAAACAAGGATCTGGTTATAGGCATAAAATATCACAAATAATGAGTTGTCAAGTTTGGAAATGATGAAGGCATGAAGATAATTGGATCAGGAAAGCCTAGGTTTGGGGGCAGAGAAATCAGACGTGCTGATGTCTTGGTTGTAGAAGGTCTCTGTCACAATTTGCTCAGTGTCAGTCAATTGTGTGACTCAGGACAATCTATAAAGTTTACCAAGAAGACCTGTACTATCACGGGAAAAGATGGGGTAGTTTTTCTACTTGGAAAATGGACAAAGGGAAATCTTTACCTTGTAAATGGGGAAGATGATATATGTCTTTTATCCAGAGAGGAAGAAAACTAGCTGTGGCATAAACGACTTGGTCATCTATGCGAACCATCTTTGGAAGATCTGGTAAAGTGTGATGCTGCTGGAGACCTTCCTAAACTATGACGTGATCGTGCTCATATATGTGATGCTTGTCAACAAGGGATGATCATTAGAAAAATATACAGGCCAAAGGAACAGAAATCATCCAGAGTGCTCAAATTGGTTCATACTGATGTATGTGGAACCATTTCACCATGAGCTATAAATTGGCAAAGGTACTATGTCCTTTTCATTTATAACTATAGTATAATGGCCTGGGTATTCATCATTACCCATAATACAGAGGTGTTCAGTTGCATAAAGCATTATAGGAGGGAATCAAAAAAGATTCTTGGGCAAAAAATTCTGAAGTTTCGTACTGATAATGGTACGGAATTCACAAACATTAATGTTGAAAACTATCTCAAGAAACATGGGATAATGCATCAAGTTTTATCAGTAAGAACTCCCCAATATAATGGATTGGTTGAAAGGAGAAATTGGATCATCAACAATATGGACAGAACGAGGCTTATTTATAATGGCCTACCAGAGAAATTTTGGAAGGAAGCAGTTTTGACATAGGTCTATGTTTCGAACAGGTCTTTGTTGTGTCCAAAGCAAGGGAAGACTCCGTATGAACTGTGTTATGGAAAGAAGCCAACGTTGAAATACATTTTAATCTTTTTAAGTAAGTGTTTTATTCTCAACAAAGAAAATCACAGGAAGTTTGAGGCACGAGGAGATGAGGGAATATTCCTTGGCTACTCATGGAAAAGCAAAGCATATAAATGTTTCAACAAAAGGCTGGGAAAATTTGTTGAGATAAATGATGTCACTATTGTTGAAAATGAACAGAATACTCAACAACAAAGTGAACAGTTCCTGGATGAAAGTGATGATGAGGTAAGCAACACAGGGGGAGAAGAAGTGGCAGGGGCTGACTCAGAAGAAGATACTGATGATGAACAAGAAAGTGTCAAGTCTGTGTCTGCAAGGAAGGCAAAGAGTCGAGCTGAAATTGATAGGAAGAATATCATTGGTGATCAGACAGCTCCAGTTTAGACTCGAAGAATGAAGTCATTACATCAAAAATTGTTTTTATCTCAGGTGGAGCCGATATGTTTTTCCGATGCTATTGAAGATGAAAACGGTGTTCAGGATATGAATGAAGAGCTTGATCAGATTGAGAAGAACCAGACATGGGAGATTATTTCGAGGCCACCAGACAAGAATGTCATCGGGACTAAATGGGATTATCGCAACAAGATGAATGAATATGGCATAGTGATTCGGAAAAAAGCACGACTAGTGTGCAAGGGATACTCCCAGATAGAGGGAATATATGTTGATGGTACATTTTCACCGGTTGCAAGGCTGGAAATGATGAGACTATTTTTGGACATTGTAGTGCAAAGAATGTTAAAAGTGTTCCAGATGGATGTCAAATCTGCATTCTTAAATGGAGTTCTGGAAGAGGATATGTATATTGAGAATCCAGATGGTTTTCTAATTCATGAGGATGAGAACAAAGTTTGCAGGCTGAAGAAGGCGTTGTATGGGCTGAAACAAGCACCAAGGGCATGGTACTCAAGGCCTGATCAATATTTGAAGAAACTTGGCTTCCAATGTGGAAGAGTTGATTACATTATTTATTTCAGCAATGACAGTAATCAAAGGATGATGGTACTGGTGTATGTCGATGACATAGTTTTGGAAGATCAGATGAAGCTCAGTGCAGACAGTTTTCCGAATTCATGAAAAATGAGTTTGAAATGTCAATGATTGGAGAGCTAAGGTTTTTCCTTGGTCTACAGGTGACACAAGGAAAGAATGGAACTTTCATTTCTCAATCCAAATATTCCAAGGAGGTTCTAAGAATGTTTGGAATGGATAATTCCAAGGAGATGAAGACTCTGATTGCTACCCGGATGAAATTATCAAAAGATGATGATGGAAAGGCAGTTTATATCACAGAATACAGGAAAATTATTGGAAGTTAGTTGTACATGACTGCAACAAGGCCTGATATTGTTTTCGCCACATGCCAAGAAGCGAGATATCAGAGCAATTTCAAGGAAATCCACATGCTTGAAGTAAAAAAAGAATACTTCGGTATATCCAAGGCATAGTGCATTTTGGCTTGACATATACTGATAAATCTCAGACAGAGTTATTGGGATATACTGATTTAGACTGGGTCGGTTCAGCGGAAGATAGGAAATCAACGTCAGGTGGTGCTTTCTATCTTGGTGGATTGTGTATTTCTTGGCTAAGAAAGAAGTAAGATTGAATTTCGTTGAGCACCGTGGAAGCTGAGTATATTGCGGCCACTCAAGCATGCACCCATTTATTGTGGATGAAGCAGAAGCTTGAAGATATGGGAGTTCAAGTGAATCCTCCCATCGAAATCTAGTGTGATAAATCAAGTGCTATCAATCTTAGAAAAAATCCAGTTCATCACTCAAGGACAAAGCTCATTGAGATAAAGTATCATTTTATCAAGGAGAAGGTTGAGCAGGGAATCGTGAATTTGGAGTATATGCCTATAGAGCTACAGGTTACAGAAATTCTGACAAAGGCCTTACCCAAGGAAGAATTTTAAAGGCATCGATTGGCTCTGGGAGTTCACTCGATTCCCCGCACTTGAAAGAGTGTGGCTGTGGAAACACCCCCTATCCCCAAGGTATGATGTGTTTTTCCCTAATGTGATGATATGTGTTCTCTACTATGTTACACACTACAAAAGAGTGACATTTGGGTTCGTTGACAAAGGGGGAGAAAATAGTGATTGTTCAAGGGGGAGATAGTGCGGCTATTTGATAAATCATGATAGATACAGGGAGAAGCTGACTAGTGGAGCATCCAGATAGGGGGAGAAATGAGTAAGGGGGATTTTTTTAAATCTGACGATGCTAGAAGTTATCGATCAAATAACAGATATCATGACAGCTGAGGATTGTGATAAAAGCAGAAGAGTGGTGTTGGAATGGTGTGAGAAGGTGTCCAGCTATCAGGAATTGGTATCAGTGTGGTTCAACAATTGGTATCAATTTAAGAATTGGTATCAGGTTGGAATCAAGAATTGGTGTTTGACATGAAGTGATTCATTGATGAACTTTTCATACTGCTCTTATTTCTCATGCCGAGCATTGCTCTTGTGGGCTTAGAGTACGTGTTAAGTGAATCATCGAACGCTATCAGAATCGCAAGAGGCGAATGGTGGTAGTCGCTGGAAGAAGACTCAGTGAGGTATCGACGTGTTGAAAATCATTCTGAGAAGAGTTATGAAGAGTTGTCAACAAACCCAAAGGGGAAGATTATTGCCCAAAAATCCCTCACGGTAACATTGCATTATTTTTGGGTTGATTGTGTTTGTTGAAAAAGCAGGTTTCCATGGAGAATTTTTGAGTTCCCGAGAAGTTTTTGACAATCCATGTTGACAAAGAACGATGACCAAGGAATGGTTGATCTGGAGGCTATACAAAAGAGCAGTACAAGGTGGCGCCGTTTCCCAGTGTTTGCCAAATTTTTGGTGTCCAAAATTTGGAGTTTAATGAGCATCAAGAAAATAGGATTTCCATGAAGATCATAATTAAATATGGCAAGGGCATGAGTTTCGCGAAGATGGTATGCATGGATTGGATTTCATGAAGACCAGAAAAATGGAGGCGGTGATGCTTCATGATTACGTCAACGCTTCGTGAACGACAGAGTTGAAGTGCATCGCGGCGGTGAAGGGCTTTGCGAGGGAGCTTCGTGGCGAAGGCATGAAGGGAATGTTGACAGTGATGCTTCACGATTACTACGAGCTCTGTGATCATAAAATTTCGGTGGCACTTCGTGATTTAGACAGAATTCCGGAGTAAACTTTAGAGCTTTGCGATTTGAGATGACGTGGCATTGACTTCGCACGGAAAGTTCGTGGGTCAGTGGAATCGCCTATAAATAGAGGCCGACCCCCTCGAGAGAATAGAAGATAATTTTCATAGAAAATCATTTGCTCTCGGTTCGCGAAGGTAGTTCGCGTAGCCTGTGTGCATCGCGAAAGAAGAGCTTCGCAGCGGCTATTGTAGCTCCGTGAAAGTTGTGCGCTCCACGTTGGCTCAGTGAGCTTCACGAGGGAAGTTGCTCTGCAATGACTTGAGCTTCGTGGTAGTGCTTCGCGGTAGTGCTTCGTGAAAATGGCGGAGCTTCACGAAGTCTTGTTTAAGCTTTGAGAAATTTTTATCCTAGCGAAGTAGGGTGCTTTACGAAGGTGTTTCCAAAGTGAATTGGCTAGGGGTTAAGAGGCAATGTGGTATTCATCAGTGGTTGAAAGTTGGACTATAAAAGAGCATCTATCAACAGTTGAGGATGCATTTATTTATGCAAATGAAGAGACCTATAGGTCTATAAACTATGAGTGGATTCCCTTTGAGAGCAGTGAGGTTTGGAAGAGAAAGAAGGTGATCCTCTCCACCGACAGTGATCCAGAGAGAGAGAAATAGGGAGTGACCCTTGGGAAAGCAGTGAGCTGACCCTAAACCTTGCAAAGGTAGTGATCCTGGGACAGAGTGACTATACCTGAACATTATAATCCACAGCTAGTGAAGTATAATGGAATTTCGTATGACCGGAAACTTGTCGGCGTATGTTCCTTGGACGTAGCCTTTAGCGGTGAACCAAGTAAAATTGCTGTGTCCTGTGCTTTCTTTACTTAATGTTTATTTTGTGCAACATGAAAGAGAGAGAAGAGTGTTTTTCTTAACAGCGAAACAATATCAGAACGGGCATTAATTTTAAATTATCCATACCCTGATTCACCCCCCCTCTCAGGGTATTCTACCTTGTAGACCTAACAACAAACATTTCATTCTTATTTATTTTGAAAAAGTCAAAAATTACCTCATATAGAAAACAATAGGAAGATTACTTTTAATAGATTTTTCAATAAGTCAAACATGGTTCAAAATGTATTCAAACAAATTTAGAAAAACTTTAAAACATTTTTAATTTTTTTAGAAGACATGAACTACGAAGAGAAACATTCCCCAACAGAGATACAAAAATAAATAATCCTAAATATTTATGAAACTTTTAAATAAACATTTTTAACTTTATAGTCTTTGAATCATAATAAAAATGAAATAAATAACTTTCAATGAACCATTAAATAACATTAAGACAATGTGATTCATGATATAATATATGAATGGGGTATTATATACATCATACAAAATAAATAGGTGGTGAATACTGAATATGTATCACAGAATTAAATGTTAGATGAGAAACCCTTACATAATGTCTCCCTTTTATTTTACATGTTCATACATCATATAGATTAAATATTGATATATTCTCGATTTATCAACTAATATTATTTCAATAATACCATTTATTTTTTATTTGTAACATCTTATCACCTGTTTATTATTAATTTTCTATTAAAATCACCGTTATGGGTGTTAACTACTTCATTTTCCAAGAATGTTTTCGTTTAGTAGTCTTGGATTATATACATTTAGCATGGTAATATGATTTAATTAATGTTAATCATGATATAAATAAAATATATATTCATTATATAAATATTTAAAATCATTAATCAATAATATTGATATAAAAATGAACTATACCATTCATAGGGATGGTAGGTCATACGTATGCATGAACATTTTATTCATGTTTTTGAAGGATGGAATGATAGAAAGGTAAATAATAAACATCCTTAAAAGAATTATTATTATATAATTTATAACATATATATTCATCTTATCCATCCATATTACCATCCACGTAGTGTAGAATCAGATATATTGAAAGTCATCACTTTGTGGAGGTGGTAGTTCACACATACACACGAGTAACATTATCATTTCCAAAGGACTGGAAGGTAATACAGTAGATATTATATTTTAGTTATAAAAAAAATTATTTAATAATTTTCACGTATATCATTAAAACAAATCATAACAACCATCAATTAAATATGGAAATGGTAAATGAATTGTGCCTCTACATAGAGATGGTAAGCCGTATTTACGCACAAGAGATACATTCACTTATTATATGATTGCAAATAGGGAGTATAATGGGGTTTTCATAACAATAATATCACTTCATGATGTTGAGTGTATTTAATTTATTAAATTATGATAAATATCATAGATTTATAGGAGATGCATAATAGTAGAAAAACAATGCGATCAGTTAGAGTGATTACGTCATCATTGAAATGACTCCATTAGATCTCCTCTAAAGTGCTATATGACTGTTTTTTAGAATAAAAAAGCATAAATAATATGGATATGAAATTAAGAAGATATTTTTTCAAGGTGTGGTAGAGCTAGAAGGGTAAATGTGGTGTAAAAAACAAGGGAAGGGCGACCGTTTTTATAACTCAGGTAGGGTGACTTTTGAATTTTATCAAAAGATTAATTTTTTTTGGACTATTCTAAATCAAAATTAATGAAAGTACATAATAAATTAATATTTGTGATATTTTAGACAATATGATATCCCATTTGGTCTTTCTTATGATATTTATCATTTTATCATTTATGAAATATTATATTCATAAAATATAATTTTGTTCAATTTTGAAACTATATATGAATTTAACATTAACAACATCATGAAAGAATGTAAAATTTTAAAGAAACTATTTAGTTATATCCCAAAAATTACATTTTAATCTATATAATAAATGTTTTACATTAAATATATTAAATTATAGGTCATTTAATATTTTTAATATCATTTATTTTACATTCCCATTAAATGAATAAATATCGTATCCGTATTGTGTTAGAATTTAAGGTGATTATTTATTGAATAAAAATTAAAAAAAGCTCCATTATGTATATAAATAAATTATATTTCTAAAAACTTTTTATAGTTGACAAAACATCAGTAAAACATCATATTTAAAATTTTTCACTTATTAAAAACAAGAGTGTGACATGATTTACTTTCCATTAAATAAAATATTGTAATGGACATAATCTCATCCATGTGGCCGCAAAAGGTTTTAAATTATAAAAATGGATTATAATGGTAAAAAATTATTCATAAAATAAAATTGTGTAAAGTGTTAGGGTAATTTTATAGTCCTTATCATATTAATTATACCCTTAGTTACATTGTTTACCTTTTACCATGGTTAAAAAATTTAATAATGTTTCTATTCATATTGTCCTACAATAAATGGTAACTATTTAATAAATTTGGACATCCTAATTCTAAATAATTAATTTTTTTTTAAAAAAAATTAATCACAAATAAGGGCTATAAATTTAATTAATATTTAATTAAAAAATTCCATAAATATTTTTTAAACAATATTTTTCTTTTAAATTTAATTTTTTTTTACTAAAATATTGTATAAAAATAATTTTAAAGACCAAAATTAAATTATTTAAAATTGAATCTAACTGATTAAATTATAATATTAATGAAAAATATTATTTGAATTTGTAAATTTTTTAAGATAAAAGTACAATGTTGGATGAAAATCAGTATTTTTCAAATTCAAAAAAAATAAAACATTTTAGAAAGTTATGAAAAATTTATCCTAAGGTAATTTTGACATTATAAGTAAAATGTAACATCCCAAACATCCATGGTATGATTCCCTTTGAATAATATAGTATAGTGTGTTGTACGCAACTTCGAGTTCTAAAACACACCACAACCAATCAAAAATGCCGTTATGAATAATAATACCTACATTATGAAATCTTAAAAATTTTATCATTCAAAATGGACATCATTTTTGGATTATGAATATCAAAATTAGCCTATAGTTATTTTTTGGTATTTTTTAGAAAACATTCAAATTTTGATGAATAGTGAAAAATATTAAACATTAATTAAAAAATAAAATTTTAATCAAAATAATTTATATTGATAAATTATACTATTGAGAGGTTTTAAATAATAATTATAATATATTTTTACCATTTAATACAATATTGGTAATTTGATGTAATTTCACATTTAAACTAGACATAAACAAGTGTCAATCTTTTGATAGTAATTATTTATTAAAAACACGCTCTTTGTTTTGACAACGGAAATTAATTTTAAATTAATTTCTACCACTTCTATGTTTTGAATTTAGAAAAAATGGAATCCATATTTAGAATCAGGAGGTTCAAAATTTTAAAATAGTTAACTTTTTTAGACATTTTGAATAATTACTTCGGTAAATATTTTATTTACCATGGTTAAAGGGTAAATCTGGTAAATAAGGGTAAAAAATAGTATTATAATAATATTAAATTACCCTAAAACATGTCCTAAACCTATTGGTTGCTACATGTCCGACCATGGCCATATTTGGGTAGATTTTGGGACCCCATGGATCCACTTGTAAGTTATGATGACACTTTATATTAATTTAGTTAAAGTAAATACAAAAATGACATAAGCATATATATTTTGGAAAAACAATTTTTACATATGGTTATATATGTTATATTTTCGACTATAAATATTAATTAGAAAGATAAATATATTTCATACATAATGGTATTTTATTTATAATTTTTATGCATTGAATAATTAAATTTATTTATGACACAACAATAATGCAGAATTTTCATTATTAATGAAAGAATCAAATAATTGGTATTATAAATGTTAAAATAAATATAATTTGAATGTTTTGATGACATACAAAAATTTAATTTGTTAATATGGACTGATTTTATTATTTAAATGAATTTGATTCGAATTAATAAGGTTTTTATGACTTTAACAAATTTCAATTATTAAATAGTTTCAAAATTGACATAAATGAGTGTTTAAAACAAATATTATATTATTAATTGATATTTTATTCCTAAAAATATAAGGTTCTTCCAAAGGACATATATAATTATAGGTGTATTATTAAAGGACAACATTGGGGTCGATTGGAAGTATATATTTGATTTATTAACTATATAATATAAAAATACAAAGAGCCATGGTAAATGTCAAACTATTTAACTAAGAGTTAAATCAAAAAGATAAAGTAAATATAGTGACCCAAACCTATCTAAAACCTATTGGTTGAGTGGTTTTAGACCAATAAACACCTTGAAATATAAATAATCTACTTTATAGCCATTAGAAACTGAATATGGATTTATTATAAAATAATATTTCTATCTTTTCCTTAGGTGCCCCTCACCCTTCTTATAAAAGGGAACTCCCCCTACTCACTAACTCACACCGTCAAAGCCTTTTGGATCAGCCAAAACCTGGCCAAATATCCTATAAACTTCTCTCAATTCATCCTAGAGGCCCTCCTTTGGTCATAATTTCATCATAATGAGCCCTTTTGATCAAATCAAAAGGAAGAACCAGAAGAAGAGGTAATAATTTCACCACCCTCTTTCAAGTTATTTGCTTCTTCCACTACTTCTTTCTTTGTTATTTACATTATAAAATAATAACTCCAGTATCTTCTATATAATTTGATTTTATTATGAATATGGTACAATCATCTTCATTATTCTATCCATCCATTGAATGACATGTCACCATACGTGCGTACGTGCGGATTACCGTCTCCAGGTCGTGCTGTAATTGTTATTCAATACATTATTATTTGACTGGGTATAATAATGATGTGTAATTAATGTAAATAATAAATATAACATGATAATGATTCTGTATATATGATATACCATCCAATTAAATATTATTTTAATATCAAAAGAATGATATTGTCTCTCGTGGGTATGTACGGACTACCGTCTCCATGAACGCGTCGAGATTCATTTCCCATCATATCCATTTAAGAATAATTTTCATTTGATGGTTAAAAATAATGTTTAAAGACTTAATATAATTCCGAATATGAATAACATACATCCCATCCATAACATATATGGCTCACATAACAATGAATATAAATGAAAATGAATCTGTTAACACCCTAAACGGCGATAATACTAGGATATTATTAACAAATAAATGTTAAAAGATCATATATGATATCATAATAATGTATATGATTCCTTTATAATTCCATAGAATTTTTTTCACCATTATACAGGATGTTATCCTACCCTCGACCAAGAAAAAGTACAATGTAAGGGGTTTCTTATCTCACTTGTAATTCTGTGAGATTTCCATTGTTCACCACTTATTTATTGCATGTGGTATGTGTACTGCCCATGATTTTATTAATTTTGTAATATAATTTAATTTATGGATATTTAAATCTTAATTTTATGATACTTCTTTCATTAGTGTATGTTTCATATGCTACCAAATCGATAAGGGAAATTGAAATTTAAATTTCCACTCATTCAGCTTTACTCATATTTCATTGATTATTTTACTCCAAGACTATTTGTGAAATCAGTATTAATTTTCTTATGTCATAATTTACACTCCCCATTATATGGATATTATTTTTATACACATAATCACTCCATTGAAAAATTCTCAAGTCATCAATATGAACATGATAAGGGTAATTTTAACTCAATCTCCATTTGTTGAGTTAAATATCCAATTAATTGGTGTTGCTTTTACAAGAATATGTGTGGTTGTCTTTTGATTTCTTTAAAATGAATATACAATCATATTGATTGTATTTATATTGGTCACACATAGTTATGTTGTTGATTTATCCTTAACCTAAGGATACCGTCTTTATAAGAGATTTCATCTCAATTTACATTCCATTGAAAATTCATTGTTGTTATACCCCAAATCACTTTTATATGGTGTATATAATGAACTTTGACATAGTATATAATGAATAAATTTATCCTCATGATATTAAAATGTTTTGATTACCTCAATTATTTTTATTCAAATGTCTCTCTTTTGGTTAGGAACTCTAACTAAAATATCATTTTAAATGTTTTAAAGATTTATTATTATAAATCATTCTCATTAATTTCCATGTTTTAAAAATGGTTTGATTGATTTATTTATATCGACATTATATTTTTAAAATTAAAATTACATTTCAATGTTTCAACGTGGTATGGGACACTTTGATTTAATAATCGATTTTAAAAGGATTCTTGATAAAAAGTGATACTTTTAAATGATTTCAAGAAAAAGGGGATATTTCTCTCTAATAGTTTTGATGATTATTTTCATCTATGTCAATATCCTTCATTGTTCTAGATTGTGGTTAATCTGTTACAACAAAATACTCCATATTTTGTTGAATGGGTTATGTTTGATTGTGGATGTGTTATTTTTATACCATTTATGGTTTTTGGATAATGTATTGACATTTCGTATGCTACTTTTAATTCGAATGTTTCTGTTATGTTTAAACATGTTCATATGAGGAATGAATTAGACTTAATAAGTGACAGGTGGGGCCCACTATAGCTCCTCGATGCATCGGTAGGTCTCCTGAGACAAACTAGTGTCTTGGCTCAAGGCCTTGAAAAAATCTTATTTGTAGTCTTGTCACAAGGCCTTGACTATGTGGTTATGATAGTCTAGCATTATGCATTCCATCATTATGAAAGTGATTATTGATATTAAATGTTATCATTGGACTAGTAAAATATCATTGTGAATAAGTAAATGGAATTATTTGATTTTATATTTACCATATTATGCTGAAGTTCAAGTTTAAAAAACTTTTTTTCTAGTATTTTACTCTTTCTTAAATGTTTAGAGTTATTTATGAAAGTTTCCGTTGTAGTGTTATCCCTACTAAGCATCCAAGATCTCCCTTTTCTATGTTTTATTTTCCCAATATACAAAGAAGTATATTATGACTGACCTCCAAGGATAGTCTACGGGATCTCAGTGTTGTCTATGGAGAAAATATTGCTGTAGTTTTCCATTTTTTTGATGTAATGTAAATCTTATGAATGTGTCTAGTACTTCCAAGGATACTAAACTAATCGGTCTATCGAGACTTGATATTTTATGATCATGCCAATGATACATAATAATGCACCGACTCTGGGCTTCTGGGGTCGGAGAATTAGAGTTTCTATCATAGGAAGTTTAGTGCAAATAATGGAAACTAGATTTAGATAAACTTTGATTAGAGCACATAGACCTAAGATTGACTTTGATGATTAGTATAGAAGAACTTCCTAGAATTTTGTTACTCTACAAATTTTTTGAGTTTTCTGAGAAATAAATCCCTATCGGGATAAGAGCAGGTAGAGGCGGCTCTGGAACAGATGTACCTAGGCGTAAAACACGAAAACAATGATTTGAGCTAGACTCGAAAGGGAACTAGTGCCTGACAATGGGACTTGCAGCACTCTTGGTTACGACAAACCCAGATGATATGCTTAGGATAATTTACATTTTATTTACAAACTAATTTGAGGTATTTTAATATAAGATGAGAATAAATGACATTGGTTAATCTTATGGTGTTTCAAATTAATAATACGGTGTCATGATATTCTCTAAATTATTTTATGACTACTGTTACTCACACAATGCTTTCTGGTTTAAGTTAATGGCTGGATTCCAAGGAAGTCATATTTACTTTGATAATGATGTACATGGTGGGAACAGTGGTGGAAATGAGCAATAAAATGGAATTATGATAGGCAAAAAAGATATCATGTTCATGCCAAATTAGTTTTCCTAAAATATGATCAACCACAAATTTATTAACCAAATATCAGACTCAACAATGAATAGAAAGGTGATGAATGATAAGAGCTCCAGTAGTGGAGACCAGGGAGAAAAGAATACTCAATTTCCATCATGCAAGAAATGTCGAAGGAGACTCCCAAGAAATTTTCTCAATTGAACAAAGAAATGATTTACGTGTGAGAAAGAAGGACCTAAAGTGAAGAATTGCTGAGGAAAAATGAAGTGTACTATGGAAGAAAATAAAAATGGTCCCAATAATCCATTTATGGTCATTTTCCGTAAATATAGGGGACCTGGCCATTACCTGACTGAATTTCTTATTCTATAGGATATTTTATTTGTCAAAGAAGAAGCTATGTGGAAATAAATGGTTGGAGAAATTTTTAAAAGTACCAGTACTCCTTGTTGATGGGATTACATTGGAATAATTTTCTCTTGTATTTGTAACCCTATATTTTTTCATGTGAAAATGATATTTGAGGAAGACTTATCATTTCTCTTGTGGATATAGTTATAAATAACCATTTGGTTTTATAATAACATTGGCTTAGAGGCAATTGCAAGTTATTATATTTTGGGATGAAAATGCATGGTATGAGATATCATTTGTGGTTAAATTATGTAATGGATATTTTGAGGAATTTATCTCATTTTGGAAATGTTATAAAATATAGTTTTTGAAAAAGGACAACACAAAAACTGTGTGACAAACCATCATCTTGGACAAAGCTGTGGGAATCGAACCCACAACCAGAGTACGATTGAGATTTACCACCAACCACTAGACTATGTGAAGTCCCTAGTTAGTGTGACTAATTATTTTTACTTACATGATTTTATTGATCAATAATAAGTTGAATGGGATCTTATGTCTTATCAAATGAATAACCTTAGTATAAGAAAATGATTTTATGATTAAGTGATAAAGGTTATTTTAGAAGACGTTTTCTTTGTTAGGAACACTATATGCCCAAGGAAAATAAAATACTATGGTATTTCATTTTAGGAGTAATGGAGGATTTTTATCTATGTTTTTGTTATAGATTTATATTGATTTGGGAATTTATTGAAATCATTAACCTATAATAGAGAATATGTGATTAGGTTAATTACTTTTAAGTATGTGACTTTAAGAGTAGTTGATGTCATTTGGAGATACAATTTAACGTGGGAGACTACATAAAGAAATTCATCAAAGTTTTGGGTTCAATATTAATTTGGAATATATTGAAGGATTTTAAGGACAACTGTTTATTTAATGGTATTTAATTAACATTGGGGTATTATTGGTTTAATTTTAGAAATTAAGATTAGTGTTTCTTTTTGTAAATGAATATCCTTTTGGGGGATCGTTAGATCTTGTACTGGTGGTTTTGGTTTTGATTAATCTGTATAGAAAAGGTAAATATACAGTTTATCCTTTGTGGATCATTTGATTATCTAGATGTTTATTCTAGCTCTTCCGGTGTGACCAAGTCTTCTTGAATACTCATTGTTTAAAAAATGAGTTAGTGGTAGAAATTTATTAATGAATGAAACTATACTTAAAAAGTAAGTATATATATTTATGTTTTTAGTAAATCTCATAAATTAATTCCTTATCCTTATGTTATTCAACTCAAAACAAAAACAATGGTGTTCGTTTACGTTTCCTACTGGGAGACTAATGACCGTTTGTCCCATCACATGTTTGTGGTTTTCTTGTTGTTAACTTCCTCCTGATCATGTTTTCTATAGTTATCCATTATAACTTGACAGTTAGTTTATAATCCATATCCATGTTTTCCTACATGGAATCCTAGTATGGGTTATCTTGGGTGACCTTTGTACTTCTCTTGATTTCTTTTAATGTGATAGTTTTATTGACTCTTTTTCTGATGTGGGAATTTACATTATATTCCCAAGCCCAATTTTAAAAATCATTTCAAGGAAGAAAATATTTGAAGGAGGGGAGAATGTAACACCCCAACTTCCACAGTACACTTCCCTTTGAATAATACAGTAGCGTGTGTTGTGCGCAACTTCGAGTTCTAACACACACCACAACCAATCAAACTAGCTGTTATGAATAGTAATAGCCACTTTTTGAAATCTTATAAATATTATCATTCAGAATGGACATCATTTTTGGATTTAGAATATCGAAATTAGATAGGTTGGATTATTGGTATTTTTTAGAAAACATTAAAATTATGATAAATACTGAAAAATTCTTAACATTAATTAAAAACAATTTTTTTATTCCAAATAATTTATAGTGACAAATTATACAATTGAGAGGTTTTAAATTTTAATTTTAATATATTATTAACATTTAATCCAATATTTTTAATTGGATGTAATTTCACATTTAAACTAGACATAAACAAGTGTCAAGGTTTTGATAGTTATTATTTCTTAAAAAACACGCTCTTTGTTTTGAAAATGGGAATTAATTTTAAATTAATTTATGCCACTTATGTGCTTTGAATTAAGAAAAATGGTTTCCATATTTATAATCAGGAGGTAAAAATTGAGTAACTAGGTAACTTTTATTTTTAGATATTTTGAATAATAATTTCAGTAAATATTTTATTTACCATGGTTAAAGGGTAAATCTGGTAAATAAGGGTAAACAAATAATATAATAATAATATTAAATTACCCTCAAAAGTGTCCTAACCCTATTTTTTGATACATTTCCGACCATGGGAATATTTTGGTTGATTTTGGGACCTCATTCAGCCACTTGTAAGTGATAATGACACTTTATATTAATTAAGTTAAAGTAAATACAAAAATAACATAAGCAAATATATTTTAGAAAACATTTTTTTACATAGAGTTATATATGTTATATTTTAGACTATAAATATTAATTATAAAGATAAAACTATATCCTACATAATTGTATTTTATTTATAGTTTTTTTACATTGAATAATTAAATTTATTTACGACACCATAATGATGCAGTATTTTCCTTATTAATGAAAGAATCAAATAATTGGTATTATAAATGTTAAAATAAATATAATTTGAATGTTTTGATGACATAAACTAATATTATTGGTTAATATGAAATATTGAGATTGATTAAATGATTTTTTTTCGAATTAATAAAGTTTTTATGAATTTATCAATAATCAATTATTAAATAGTGTCAAAATTGACATAAATGAGTTTTTAAAACAAGTATTATATTATTAATTTATATTCTATTCCTGAAAATCAAAGGATATTCCAAAGGACAAATATAATTATAGTTTTATAATTAATGGACCACTTGGGGGGTCTCTTGGAAGTATATATTATGTTTATTAACTATATATTATAAAAATACAAATAGACATGGTAAATGTCAAACTATTTAGCTAAGAGTTAAATCAAAACGATAAAGTTAATATAGTGATGAAAACCTGTCTAAAACCTAATGGTTATGTGGTTTTTGACCTATCCCCACCTTAACCATTAAATAATTCACTTTGGAGCCATTATAAACCGAATATGGATTTATTATAAAATAATATTTTTATCTTTTCCTAAGGTGCCCCTCATCCCTCTAATAAAAGGGAACTCTCCCTACTCACTAATTAACACCTTCAAAGCCTTTTGGCTTAGCCAAAACCTTCCAAAATATCCTCTCAACTTCACTAAATTCATTCTATAGGACCTCCTTTGGCCAGAAAGTCATCTTAATGATCCCTTTTTATCAAATCAAAAGGAATATCCTGAAGAAGTGGTAATAATTTCACCACCCGCTTTCAAATTCTTTTCTTCTTCCACTTCTTCTTTCTTTTTTATTTAAATTATAAAATAATAACTCCAGTATAATCTATATATTGTGATGTTATTATAAATATGGTAAAACCATCTTCATTATTCTATCCATCCATTTAATGACATGTCACTATACATACATACGTACAGATTACCGTCTCCACGTCGTGGTGTAATTGTTATTCAATACATTATTATTTGGATGGGTATAATAATGAAGTTTTATTAATGTAAATAATAAATATAACATGATTATTATTCTTTATATTTGATATAACATCCAATTATATATTATTTTATAATCAAAATAATGTTATTGTCGCTCATGCGTGTGTACGGACTACCGTCTCCACGAATGCGATGAGATTCATTCCCCATCGTATCCATTGAAGAATAATTTTCATCTGATGGTTGAAAATAATGTTCAAAGACATAATATAATTCTAGATATGAATAATATACATCCCATAAATAACAAATATGGCTCACAAAACAAATAACATAACGGAAAACGATCCCGTTAACATCTGAAACGACGATAATACTAAGATATTATTAAAAAATCAATGTTAAAAGATCATATATGATATCATATTAATGTATATGATTCTTTTATAATTAAATAACAATTATTTCACCATTATAATGGAGGTTAACCTACCCTCAACCAAGGAAAAAGTACAAAGTAAGGGGTTTCTTATCTCACTTGTAATTCATTGAGATTTCCATTATTCACCACTTATTTATTGCATGTGGTATGTGTACTGCCCATGATTGTATTAATTGTGTAATATACATTAATTTAAGGTTATTTACATCATAATTTTATGATACTTCATTCATGGGTGTATGTTTCCTAATTTACCAAATCGATAATGGAATTTGAAATTTAAATTTCCACTCATTCAGCTTTACTCATTCTTCATTGATTATTTTACTCCAAGATTATGTGTGGAATCACTATTCATTTTCTTATGTCATAATTTCCACTCCCATTTATGTGGATATTCTTTTGATACACATAATCAATCCATTGAAAAATTCTCAAGTCATCGATATGAACCTGATAAGGGTAATTTTCACTCAATCTCCATTTTTTGAGTTAAATATCCAATTCATTGGTGTGGTTTTTACAAGAATATGTGTGAATGTACTTTGACTTATTTACACTGAATATACAATCATATTTAGTTCATTTATATTTGTCACACATAGTTATTTTCTTGATTTATCTATAACCTAAGGATATGATCTTTATAAGACATTTCATCTCAATTTACATTCCATTGAGACTTCTTTGTTGTTATACACCAAATAACTATTATATGGAGTATATAATGTATTTTGACATATTATATCATGAATCCCATTATTCTCAAGATATTAAAAAGTTTTCATTACGTCAATTATTTGTATTTAAGTTTCTCTCTTTTTGTTAGGAAATATAACTAAAATATCATTTTAAATGTTTTTAAATATTTATTTTTCAAAATCATTCTCATTAATGTCTATGTTTTAAAAATGGTTTGATGGATTAATTTATATAGACATTAAAGTTTTAAAATTAAAAATCCTTTTCAAATTTTCAAAGTGGTATAGGAAACATTGATTCAAAAATCTATTTTAAAATGATTCATGATAAAAAGTGAGACTTTTAAATGATTTCAAGAAAAAGGGGAATATTTCTCTCTAATAGTTTTGATGATTATTTTAATCTATGTCAATATCCTTCATTATTCTCGATTGAGGTTAATATGTTACAGTAAAATATTCCATATTGTATTGAATGAGTTATGATTGACTCCGGATGTGCTATTTTTATTCCATTCATGGTTTGTGGATACATTATTGACATTTTGTATGATAGTTTTAATACGAATGTTTATGGTAATTTTAAACCTATTCATATGAGGAATGAATTTGACTTAATAAGTAACGGTTGGAGCCCGCTATAGGTCCCCGATGCATCAGTAGGTCTCATGAGACAAACTAGTGTATTGGGAAAAGTCCTTGACAAAATCTTATTTGTAGTCTTGGCACATGACCTTGACTATGTGGTTATGATAATCTGTCATTATTCATTCCATCATTATGAAAGTGATTACTGATATTGAATGTGATCATCTGACTAGTAGAATATCCACGTGAATATGTAAATGGAATTATTTGATTTTATTTTTGCCATATTATGCTAATGTTCAAGTTTAAAAGTATTTTCTTCTAGAATTATACTCTGCCTTAAATGTTTATTCTTATTTATGAAAGTTCCGCTATAATGTTATACTTACTGAGCATCCGAGCTCACCCTTTTCAATGTTTTATTTTCCCAGGATGCAAAGAAATATGTTATAACTAACTTTCAGGGATAGTATATGGGATCTCTGTATTTTCTATGGAGACAATGTTGTTTGAGTTTTCCATTTTTTTATGTAATGTAATCCTTATGAATGAATCTAGTACTTCCAAGGTTACTAAACTAATCGGTATTTCAAGGCTTGATCTTTTATGATCATTCCAATGATACATAATAATACACTGAATCTGGGCTTCTGGGGTCGAGGTGTTACATAAAAAAATTGATTTTTTTCAAATAAATTTTTAAAAATATTCTTGATATTAATTAACGTACTCATTTATAAAAATCAAGAAACCCCATTTTTGAAGAAAATTATTTTTTAAAGAAAAAACGAATTTAATAAAAAATTTGTGATTACTATAAAATAAATTACTAATAAATTTATATTTATTAGGATATTTATATTTATTTCATAAGATATTTGATATTTTACGTACATTCTAATTTCAGGAGTAGGTTATTACAATTATATAATAACATTTCTTTATTTATTTAAGATTTTTGTTGTGTATCTTGTATTATATTGAACAAAGTTTTCCCTTTTAAAATATCAAGATATTACATTCTCCCGCATTATTATGTTGTATCCATATAATTTGAACTCGGTCTCGGTATCCTGGTGTTTGAAGAATCAATATTTGTTTGTTAAAATCCCACATCTAAAAAGGATAAATAAAAAATTCACTTAAAATTTATCAATGGGAAGTAAGAAGGTCATTAGAATAAAACTTACTTGGTTTCTAGGTAGGAAAACATAGACATGGAAGTGAAAATATTATTCTCAAGTACTGATGGATATTGAATGATTGCATGGTCATGAGAAAGACAACCTTTACAAAACCGTAAATATACGAATGTTTAATAGGACATTAATTTCTTGATAAAAAAGAGAACAGTACACATTTTTATTCAAAAAACATTTCCTAGAGTAGAGGAATTATTTTTCTATCCATATTAAGTACATAAGGATATATAATTAGTTTAAATTTAATTTATTATCCTTTAATAAATTTCCACCACAAACTCATCTTTTTCCCCAAATGATGAGTATGAAATATTCATGACTAGAGAACTAGAAACAATATTTATGGATCACAAAAAACACAGATGAATAAAATATGTTATTCCTATTTTTTGGAATTTATGAAAACAAAAAATGGATAGTATAAGATATGATAATTCTATAAAATGAAAAACTTTTATATAATAAAAAAACTTTAATATCCAAAATTCAAAAGTAATTCCCAAAGTTTAACACAGATCATTCTACAAGTACATATCCTTTAAAATGCCACAAAAATATTCTATTCTAATATTTAAACCCAAAAATAAAAAATATTTGATCGCATTTTCTTACAAGATAAACTTAATACTTTTCTCAAAATCATACTAATGTCACTTAATGTATCATAACAAAAATGTAATTGACCAAATCACATACTTTCTATGATATCATAAATAACTTGAATCACCAAAAATACACAATGAAATCATATATTAATTCAAAATACAATTCAAAATCTATTCATCAAATAAAATATAGTGGAATTATTTTTACCATTATTATACATGTTTCCTAAAATAGTGAACATATTCTCATATAAAAATAATCACATAATCACTAAATCATTTTCTAATCCCATTGTTATCTATATTATTGAACATATTTGACCCAAAATGAACATAACCATTATCAATTAGATAAATTAAATAATGAAAAAAATTTCTAACCACGACATCAAATAATTTAGTGGTAGGTGATTCACCCATGTCACCCATCAGTTCGAGGTTCAAAACTCACGACCATTACAAATGCAATTGGTTTTCACTAGACCTATGGGTAATCCTTTTTATAAAATTTTATAAATATATTCCTTAAAACATTTCTAGAAGTATGAAAATTATTCAACAAAATAACTGTAATATATTAAACATTAAATTAATGTTTTATCCTTAATGTTTTTCTCATAACTTTCATTTTTTATCCTAAAATGTAATAACTTATAATTACCAAAAAAATTAATGTCTCCAAAAATATCATTATTCACCTCAAAATTCCATCATGTAAAACCTAAAAATGGGGTATCCATGACTCTAAAATCATGATCAACCTAAAAAATTATGTAACCATTTTCATGAAAACATCCAAATATACAATGTTATCTAAACCCACCAATTATACCAATTGTAACAGACCTAAATCATCACTTCTTGATTAGATGGAAAAAATACAAACATTATACTTTTGTCTTTTATAATGGAAAATATGGTGCAATTTTTTCTCTCAAAACATAAAATGTAGGTCTAAAATAATGGATCACTTAAATACCAAAGGAATTTTTTTTATTTATAGTTTGAGAGAATTAATAATAACTCTTAACAACATATATTCTAAAGAAACATGTTAATAATGGGCAGCATAATTTCCTACTAAAATATTCAAATCTATTAACTCTCTTAGGTATAACACACTTGAAAACTTTCCTCACAAAGTGGAAAAAATAAAACAAGAAAACGGTGAGCTCAAATTCTTAGTACGAGTAAATAAAGGGGATATTAAATATCATATATGTATATGTTGAGAATATGTATAGTAGAATATGAGATTAACATTTTAATACCATAACCAATAAATCAAAGATCATAATATTTAATCATGAAATAAATAATTGATGTTTATATGAAATGAATCTTAATTAAATAAAATAATATGAGTAATGAGTGAATATTAATGGCATAAGTCACATGATTATGGAATATATGTAATCATATAAAAGGGTGAACATGTATAAATAGAAACATTTTCAGTCATTTTGACAAAGACATGATATTAGGAATTGTCATAAAATTATGGATATGAAAATAGTTATCTACAAAATCAGATGGACATGAAATCAAGGCCCATGCATAAACTTATAGACATGAAAACCTGGTCCATGAATATAGATATAGACCTGAAAACCCGGTCGACATATAAAACTATAAACATGAAATCATGTTCATGGATAATATATTTACCTCATGAGATATCCATATTTACATAGTGAATTGGAGGTCGATATAGGTCTCAACCATCACATAAATAAAAAGATAAAAATGTGTACCAGAATATTATAATGCACTCATAATTTTAGAAAGAATAAAATGAAATAAATTTCACTCAAGTTTATCCTATGGAATAGGAAATGATTTTAATCAATATATTATCATCATAAACATAAAAAATATAGAAAATAATAAGGATGATATCCATGGATAATCATCGTAGTATATAATAAGTAAATCATAGATGGAAAATTATTTTGAAAGCTCAATTGAAATAATTCATTTGGAAAATTTCATTTCCACTTTGAAATAATTTTTTAAAAATATAGACTATTATACAGGAAAAAGTTCATTAAAAAGAACCTAGTAATATTGTAATGAATGATTAAATGAACTAAATTTTCATGAAAATGCAAAAAAACCCTCTCATTTCCTATATGATAAAAAATATTCCTTTTTTATTTTTTATGAATGTCAAAAGGTATCTGATTTGAAAACGAACATGATGATTCCTTTTAAAACATTTTCAAAAAAGTAAAATATGGTAAAATATTACATTAAATATGATATTATAATAGAATATAAAGGTTTAATTTTTTTATAAAACATATACTAGTTAGAGAAATATTTCCCAATAAATATATGAACATAAATAATTCTGAATTGTGATGCGATTGTGAAATAAACACTTTCCACATTAGTGACTTTTTAATTGTAAGCCTCATGAATAAAATAATTTCAAATAAAAAATTAAATACAATGAATAAGAATATATTAATGTTATAATATATCATATTGGATGTATATACATGATATAAAATAAATAAGTGTTGAAGAAAGTATATGTCTCATAGAAGTGAAAGTGAGATAAGAAACCCTAGCCTCAAGTATTTCGATTTGTTGTTCATGTTAAAACGTCATGCATAATAAATATGTAATAATTATACCTGCATTCCATATAATTTTATCAGTAATACCATATAGGTTTATTTATAACTTCTTATCACATGTTTATTAATAATTATTTTATCAAAATTGTTGTTGTGGGTGATAATGGGATCATTTTCCAATAATGTTTTGGTTTGGAAGTCCTGATCCATATACTTTGATCATAGTAACATTATTTATTGAATTTTAATCATTTTATAAGAATAATATATATTTATTATATTTATAGTTTAAAAAATTTAGAGAAATTAGACATAGAAAAATTAATTACATCTTTTATGGAGATGATGTGTCGTATATACGCAAGAATGTTTTATTCATTTTTCTGATGGATGGAACGAATTGAAGGTAAACAATAATTTAATTTTAAATAATATATATTATATCATTTATAACATAAATATATTCATATTATTAATAATTATTACCATCCATGTGATGTATAAATTAATAAACAAACACATTGCTACGTGGAGGTAGTCCACACATATACACGAGTGATGTTATCATTTTATAGACGTTTGGATGGTAATGATGTATAAATTATATTTTCATTCTAGAAGAATTTTTATTTCATAAATATAAAATATAATCTTTAGTCCCATCATAATACAAATCCATGATATTTGGTGATGGAATATGTATTGTATCACCACGTGGATATAGTGGTCCGTGTGTACGTACGAGTGGTACATTCACTATTTATTTGATGGGAAAGAGTGTTAATAATAGTTTTTTCATAATTATAATAACTTTTTATAATATTTAGGGTACACAATTTATTATTTTTTAAAATATATCATTGATTTATAGGTGGTAAGGATGAGTGTAATATAGAAAGAGATTGGTTAGAGCTATAACTTATTATTTAAAAAGGACACCTTTAGATCTTATATAAAAGGATCTATGGTTGGTATTTTGGGAAAAAACCTATCAATAAATTGATAATAATGATAATAAGTGAATTTGGTAGGTTATGGTAGATGTATAATACTCAAAATGTTGTAAATATGTGAGGGAGGATGGGCCCTTTTATAATTACGGATAGGCAGGGGGGATTTTGGAATTTCTAAAAATATAAAAATATTTTAAGACTATTCAAGTGAAACATTCCTCCAAATAGACTTTAAATTCATATGTCATGATATTATTGTCTATATAATATCACATATAATCTTATTTTTATTTTTTATTTTAATATAATTTAATAAAATATTTTATTAATGAAATATCATTATTGTCCATTATGAACTTATTAAATACATTGTTTTTTAAAATGCTACAAAAACATGTAAAATTAAATAAACTATATTATTACATCCCTAAAATGTGGAGGAAATATATATAATTATATTATCACATTAGTTATTTTAAATTATATTTCTTTTAATATTTTATAATATCAGTTATTTTACTTTCCCCTTAAATTCGAAATTACCTCATCTGCATTGTATAAGAATTTAACGTAGTTATTTCTTCAAGAAAAATTAAAAATAAATTACCATGATATAGATAATTTTTTTAATATTTTTGTACTGATTATAGTTAATCAAAACTTTTGGATAACATCATATTAAAAATTTGACACTTCTTAAGAGAAAGAGTGTGACATGATTTACTTTTCATTAAATAAAATACTATAAATGTCATAATCTTGTCCAAATGGCCCAAAAGGTTTTAAATTCATAAAATATATTATTATATTGAAATTTATTTATAAAATAAATCTCAATCATGTTTTTGGGTAATTTTGTAGTCGATATCAAATTTTTTTACCTTCAATTACACGATTTACCCTTACTGTGATAAGAAAATTCACTAATGTTACTATTCATATTAACAAAAAATAAAAGGGGTATATTTAATAAAGTTTTACCAACTAATTCAAAATATATAATCCTTTTCTAAAAATTAATAACACAATATAATATGAATGTAATTTAATATCAAACTGGAATGCACAATGAAATATAGTTTTTCAGAAAAACGCCCTTTTACGTTTAAAACGTTTTTATAATAAATTAATGTATAAAATGAATTTCAAAGACTAGAGATATATTATTTCTAATATAAATTCACTAATAAAAATTTAAAATTATTCAAAATATTGAATTTAATATTGTAAATGTTTTAAAATAAAAATATAATAAACAATGAAAATCAGTTAATTTTCACAATTAATTAAAAATTAAAAAAAATTAGATATTTTATAAAATATCATCCTAATATAATTTTAAAATTATGATTAGAAACATAAATTCTATATTTTAAAATAAATTTCATAACAAATCCATAATTTATATATAATATTCACTCATGTAATGTAATAAAACCTATTTTTGATGAAAATGTATTTTTGAGGAATAAATTGAATTTACTGAAGATTATGAGAATGTTTCAAATCATTTATCCTTAAATTTACATTTAGTGTGAATTTTATATTTATCTAATAAATAATTTACTCATATTCATACATTCAAATTTAATGACTGGGTTACAATGGTCAGATAATAATATTTCATTGTTCGTTTAAGCTAGATATTGTTTATCTTTTATGCTATAGAATGTTGTTTTTTCCATTTAAAATCATGGGATATTAAAATTTTATAATTTTATATAGGTACAATATTATTATAAAATATTCCTATTTAATTTTACCTTGGATTATGATTATTTTAACATGTCTCCTTGTAGCTCTGTATGTGTTATGCTTCCTTGAAGATCCTCTTGACCACATATGTCTTTTTTCCATGATAGATATTATTTTATGACTCCTTATGTTAACTCTTATGATTCAATGTTCATTGTACTAAAATATTTTCATGTTTCCAATTTTTTTGATATTGTTATGATCAAAACCTTTAGAAATCATTGATAATATTTTCCCTTATTGAATGTTTGAGCTTACTCGTTTTTATGTTTCTTATTTCCATAAAAAAATGCATGACAGAATATTTGTATGAGTAAATCACGCATGAAGAATTATTCGAGTGATATTAACGAAATAATGAGTGATGAGAAATTTATATTGGTAATATCTAATGAAAAAAAATATTTGGGTCAACGGAGTGTGTTTCATAATAACTTAAATTGTAAATTAATGAAATTTGTTTCGGTCACATCAACTGGAATTCATGTATGTTTGTAAATTTTTTATTTTAGAACCAGATCTATGATTATGAATAAATGGTTTATTTAGTTGATATCAATGTTGTGTTCAGTTTATTTGTGATTATATTATTTATATTAAGAAGATAAAACTTATTGAACCATAGGTTTCCTCCAAATTATCATTTTTTATTAAACAAAGGACTTTTATAGGGAAAGTGTAAAACTATATTGTACAACAAAGAACATCACACCATATTACGGGTGGCATAATCATATATTTGAAAATTCAACATATTAAATGCGTCTTCCCTATATAATTTCCAGGATAGTAAGATTACCTTTTTATCGATATCGACTCTGATGCTTTCTTCAAATGAATAGGCCATGTTTTCCCACATCTGTACAAACTCTTCCACCGTTATTTTCATGGAGGTGAATTCTATAGTCATAATGAGATATTCTTGATGATAAATTATTCATTCTCTCTATTGAGTTCCACATGAAATGGTTGACCATTCAGCATTGTAGCATCCTCTTTAGAAGTGTTAAAGATCAGGAACTTCTCTATCATTTCTTCCTCAAAATGCATAATAAGGTCACCTAGATCCTCTTATGTTACTACCTTCGTCGATCCCTCTATGATTCCCTTTGGTGAACCATCTTCTACCTATTTACGCAGTATCCCCTCCGAAAGAGGGTCGTCGATATTAACAGTCTTCTTGTGGCCTTTGGATCTTCTCCTCTAGCACACGATGCAGCTACCTGGGTCCCTGTTTTCTTTCTGCCCCTTATTCGTCCACGGGATGTGAAGACCCCTCCTGGACCCTTGTTTTGCACTGTCCTCTAATAGTGGTCCATCAGTCTCCCCACCCCCGAACTTCGGCCCTGAAGGACAGGAAGCCCTATTTGAAATCGGGCCAGGATTGTAAGATCCCAAACCCTCAAAAAAATAGTTGGTGTTAATGCTAGATAGGGGATAGCTTATCCTTTCTCTTCCAACACTCTTCAACCACTCCCCCAATTTTCCTATTAATTATTGTAACTGAAGGATGTTTCCCCTATTGTTCGTTGCCTTAGATCCCTTACCGGTCCGAGTCACTTCTACATAGGAAGGAATACTTGGGGCCTCTGCCCTGCTGGTTCCCCTGACCCTGGAAGAGCCTATATAGGACCCTCATCCAAGTGATTCGCCAACGACACCCCCACATCATTACTCACATACATATTATTTTCCACACTAGTCGCATATTACAGGGCCATTCTGTCCTCCCTCGAACTAACAGTCAACTTGCTACATGAGGAGGGTCCTGCCATGTCCATCCTCAATCTGCTAATGTCTTGAGAGACCGTCAGGTTGGTCTGAGCCACCGATTCCTTCTACACTCAGTAACTGCAGCCCATACCCGCCTCTATAGGAATAATTCACTCTACCTCACCACCCACAATATTGTCAGGACCAACATGAATCTACTCATGTTGTCTGGAAACAAACACTTTAGGTTCCTCGCCGCAGCCCTTGCCCTTACCCCACACAGACAGCTGGGACTCCCTTCGATAGTAGTCCAGGAAATGTCCCACCCTCTTGCTTCTAGAACAATAGTCTGTCATGGTTTCGTAAACTACCTGTTGTTTTCAATGTTATTTCTCGCCCATAGTTATCCACACGAACTCAAACAAAGCTTTAGACACATCCATTTACACAAAAACACTAGGATTGAATGGGTGGCACAATGCCTTAGTGCAACATTCTGAGCACATATATCTACCAACTAGATTCCCTAGCATATGCATAATCGAAGGATTTTGAAATGGTAGGGGAATATTTGGAAAACTTACCCACGTCGCCATTGTAAGAGGATCGTGTTTCAAAACCTATAATGAGAAAAGATATTATGAATGTGGAAAAATTATTACAAAAATATATAGTAACAAGATTTTTGATTTATGAAGTTATAATGGAATGAATTTATAGATTGTGATGTAGATAATATTCCCATAATTTGTTTATTATAAATGGGTATATAGTTACTAGGTATAATAATTGTAAATATATTTATATATCAAAATACACAATATGTGGTTGATATAAATAAATATTACATAGATGATAAACACATATATTATAATTATGACTACTTTATAATAAATTTAAAAAATATTTACGAATATAATTAAAAGATCCTAATTCACCTATGAGAATTCCATTGGATCTTATGAAACTCTGTTTATAAATTTCTAATTTTGGTTAAATTTATAAAATTTATAGAATAAAATTGATAAAATGTATAGATAAAACTCAAGGAATGATCATTAAAAATATATTTCTAATAAATAATTAAGGAATAATAAGATACATTATTTAAATTATTCATCATTAAATAAATATATTTTTCATTTTGAAGCATTGTTTTTATGTATTTAAATTTATCATATGGGGATTATTAAAATAAATGAAATATATTTTACATGTATATAAAACCTGAAAAAAAAAACATTCATTGGTTAATAATTGGTTAGTAATAAGGATTAAACCATTTATTGTAAAAAGAACAAATTTTTCGAGTATTTATTTTATAAATCTTATTTATTTTTATATTAATAAAATAAATTATTATATATTAAATAATTAATTTAATGTAATTATATATATATAATAAATCATTTGTTGAATTATATATGGAATTAAAAAATAATAAATTCACTTTTATGCATGAAAATAAATTTTTCTAATAATTTTTTTTGCATCATGAACACTTATATTAAAATAAATTTTTTCACTTAAATAAATTAAACCAATAAAAAAAGAATTTATATTTTTAATAATAATTTCAAAAATATGTAAAAATTATTATTTTCATTTTTATGAATAAAAATAATATACTATGTTAAATTTTTATTAACATAGTAAGATGTAAAATGACATAAATGAGTTAAAAAGAGAAGAAAAGTAACAAATTATCACAAAGAAATTATCTTGAAATTTTTAATGGGGTGAATTATCAGCATTACATCATCAAAATTCCATTATTTATCCTCTTTGGATCCTCGTTAACAGATAAATTACATTCTTTCCACATCAGTAAATGGGTATATGTGAAAATGTTAATCATGCTTACTAATAAAATGACCCCTCATGTACCCAAATGAACCAAAACTGTTATTATGGTTTTATAATCAATTAATATCCTAATTAAATCCTTCATAATTATCTACCCGGTTTTATAGCTTCCATACTAATTATAATTCCCCAATATGTTCAAAATAAAGGCATATTTTATGAAAAAATATGATTTCTTCTTGGTATGTAATGACTTTTTATCCTTATTTTATAATTAAATTCTACCTATCACTATTATTATTTTGGATATATCACATTAATAATATCTAAATAAGATCATTATAATTATAGAATAATAAAATTATAAAAAACACTTCATTATCATACACCCCCAATGATTAATACTTGTTGTTATTTGGGTCAGTTTAACTTTCGTCATGGATGATGATATGAGATCGTAATTAATGGTAATATATGATATTAATTTGTGATTCATTATAATGTAATGAAAATATTTATATTTTAATCAACATTAACATAACCCAAAATGTTTCTTAAAAATTACTGAAACAAGATCATTATATATTTTATCATTTTCATATAGTACATGAAACTCCCATGGAATGATCCTAGAACATAATAACTTTGTATAGAACATCAATATCAATTATATTAATATATGGGTTATTTTTAAGTCAATAGCATGTATTAATTAATGAGACTTATACTTTCAAAGAAATCTAAGGAATAATTGAAACAACTAAAATGTACTGATTAATATAATCAAAAACTTAGTAATAACAATGTAATAAATGGAAATTGGTGATTAATATAAAAGGTAATAAAAATTAATAAGATTTATAAATAGTTTTTCAATTAGTATAAGTTAATTATCCAATAATTTTGGGGGTGTCCAAGCATGGTGGAATCCAAGATAAGGGGTTTTTACTCAAATTCCTATAATTGAGTTAAAAATTTTCATCGTCAAAATCATTATTTATATATGGTTAAATTTTGTTTTATAATTGTATTATATTGAACATCCTCTATTGTTTTTTGGGATTTTTATTTCAATGTTAAATTCCTTATTACTCTCAATTTAATTTTAGGAATGACCAAAATATGGGATATGGGGAACCAATAAGGTTTTTTTGGGCATCCCAATCCAATAAAATGGAAAACATGATTATTTTTGTGTGGCCCAACACATAAAAAAACAAGAAAAAAATAACCCAAAACAAAAAACAATAGTAAATCCAAGGAGAGTTAGATGATTGGAAAACATGGTTCATGTGGTGGTTAGGGAGGCGAGATTCATGGGTAGTCCTCATGCCCTTATTTCTATGAGTATATTCATGCCACCATCTCTATAATAAGAAACACATCAACTGAGATAAGGTGACAAGATGTTTTCCCCTCTAAAAACACAATAAAATAACCAACCTTATGTTTTTTCCATCATATACCATGATTAAAAAAACACACCATAAGACACAATTCTATCAAAGAACACCACATAAGAAAACAGGGTCACCATTAAGAAGACATCATTTTATTTATCCAGAAACTTGATGAAAATAAACACTAAATGTTGTAGCATGTTTAATGAGACACTTTGAACATAGAATAAAGGGTTATGAATACATAAATCGTCCACAATTGTGGTAAAAAAGCAATAAAATCCCATCGGATTAGGAGAGTTGAAAAAGAAAAACATGGAGACATCAGATATGTATTGGAGGGAATCTAGGGTCATGGAAGAGGAACATACCCATGGACCCTGGTCTATAAGAACTTTTTATAAAGGATGTAATAATGAATATATAAAATGGTACTTATAAGTTTGAAGCTATACGATCGATTCATAATGAGTTTACACTTGGACAATGATGTGAATTTTTCTATAGTAGAAATACGAGGACATTCTTAAGATGTCACTCATTAAGAAATCACCCTATATATTGTGAATCTCCAAGCCTCAACCATTATCGTGCAACCACTCATTGTAAAAAATAATCTCATATTCCTTTCACATCTTAATAACAAAAGACACCATATATTATTGGTAGTTGAAAGCCTGAGTTGGAGTAGAATTTAGATGAAGCCAATGAAAAAGAATTATCATAATTGATGAGGAATGTAAACCATGATTTACATTCATTCTTATATAATAAAATACTATATGGTAGGGTATTATTTTTACTCAATCTATTTTTATTGAATTTCACAACATCTTTTTGACTATTTATAATATTTTTCTATATAATAACGAATAAATATGTTATATTATATTTTTTTATTAAATTTCATGGCCATATTTTTTTATGATAATCCTCAATTCAATTGATTTAAATATCATAAAATATAACATTGTATTTTTTTCATAAAAGGCCCCTTAAATGGTTCTTATTTTATATTATTCACCAATTATAATTTTTTATGGTGCATATAATAGACATTTTTATTAATTTATAATAAATCAATTTTTATAAATAGTATTTATAATTTCATTTCATGGTCATTATTTCAATATATTCTTATTCCAAATATAGCAAAGATATAAGTTTTTTTTTGTGAATCAACCTCCTTTTCTATAGCAATAATTATTCATATATATCTATATTATTATATTTTTATTATATTTTTACATTCTCAATATTTTTTTGATAGTTTTTATTTCTTTTATTTGAAGATAAATTTCATTACCAAAATACTCTATTTTGTTGACTCTTACTTCATAAATATGTGTTGTTATAATTTAAAATAATCTAACTTATATTTTGTGAATTCTTCTTACATAACAATGTTCTTTAACACAATAATATTGATTTGAATATATTAAAACTCAAATGTAAATTATCTTATACATTTTTCATATTCCTCTTTCATTCTATTCAAATTAATTTCTTATATCATTTTATTCATTGTTGGATTATTTAGGAAGGATAAAAATGCATTCAAAAGAATTTCACTACACTTAAAATAAAATTTATGTCATTCAATTCATATTTATTTACCATAATTTCTTTTTAAGGTCTATTTCCAGTAAATTTACTAGTCCATATAAGAGTTTAATATTATTTTTTATCCATTTTATATTATTCTTTAAAAGTTACGTACACCTTTTCTAGTATTATGAAAACCATTTTCATGATTTAATTCATATTTTCTTTTCTTGATTATCAAATTTAATTATTAATGAAAAAATTTCAATAATTTTTTTAATATTTAAACCATTTTATTTGTAGAAATAATATTTTCCTTAGGTTAAATCTTTAAAATTATGTTCAAGTTGGTTTTTTAATTTGTTATTACTTTAACGTTGATAATTTCATTCATAAACCTTCATTATTTTCTTATATTAATTCGAAGTATTTGCAATAATATCAATAACATTTAACAGTTCATCATTTTATTAATCCTTAAGTTTTCTTTCTCATAATTATACATATTCTAAATGTTATCCTATCCTAAAATAATACTTTGATTCATTATCAAAACATCTATGTATTAATGATGATGAGTAAATAGATTATTTATGAATGTATTGATCCATCATTGCCTTTTTATTTTTATATAATTTTTTTTCAGAATGAAAACACTTCTACTAATGGATTTCTATTCTGACTACAATTCTGAAACATTATCTGATCAAATGGTATTCACCAAGATAATCATTCTATTTGATTTAATAGAAAAATAAATTATCATATAAATATACATTTTATTAATTATATTGGGAATACACTGTAATATATTATTTTAATTGATGTTTTTTCATATGTAGACTTTATCATTATTTAGAAGGGTTTTACATAGTAAATGTTTTTATATATCCCATTTTCTTATATAGGTTAAGCATGGAATGATTTTTTATTGATTTGTATGGAACATTAATGTATGGGTAATCGTTATATGATACATAGTGTAACATAATACCCCTCATTAGCTTGATAAGTGGCAGGGTTTCACGGGCCATATGTGACATCACCAATACACCAAAGGGTAGAAATAAATTCCATGGGCTTTGAAACATGTTGGGGGATTTTTTCCTACTTCATGATAAAACACGCTATCAAAAATTAATAATAAATATCATATCATCATATATTATGCATTTGAAAAAATAATACAATAAAAATTATAGCAAATAAAACCAAAAAAATATCACTATGATAATATAAAAAACATATAAAAACAGTCAAAAAGTTAGAGACAATATGCCTCATAGAAACCCATGTGGTATCCTCAAAAATAATTCCCAAAAAACCTCTAAGATCCAAACCACCAACCCTATCAATGGTATCAAGGTGCATCACCATAGATTATAATACATTACCCGTTAATTTATCTACATAGTTGAAATATATTAATGTACTAATGTAATCAATAAGGGGTTGAGAATACACTCTTTCGGTTTTCCACAAATACTTCCCAACTCACACCAGTAATTAATGAACATGTTAGAATATTGTATATAATTTTTTTGCAAATGTTAAATTAGTTTATATCAAAATCATAAATAATTTCTGAGGAAAACAGTAAAAAATCATAAAAACCTTTTTTATTAGTTGGAATACCATTACCATGTCTCCCCAAACACACACACACCCATTCTTACAAAGGGAAATTTCTATTATTTTGAGGACTCATTAATTGGTCCTCCAATTCATCATAAGGTGACCAATATATATGTTCCCCCAATGGAATACACTACTTTAATAGGGTCATGTACACAAGAAAATCATGATATCTTTTTACACAAAATTCTATAAAAACCAATTTCACATAAAACCGATTATTTATTGAAAACATTTCATTGAACTAATTACATGAAATAAAAAATACTATAATTTTAATTATATCATATTAATATTATAAAAAATATGGTTTTCGAAAATCCATAAAATTTCTAAAATTTATTGACCCATAACCAAAATATTGTTTCATTAATAATAAAACAAGATCCTAAAAAATAATTCGATAAAATCAATTAATATAAAATAAAAATCCATGTTCTACAATGGTGGAGATTAGAGAGATTCCAACAACCTTTAAATGGATGATTAAAACAAATAACAATACCATGAACTTCTATATCCTAATATTATCCTCATGTCTTCCAAAAAACAAAAATATCTCATAAATATCTTCAATAAGGAATATAGATCTATCTATTTAGGACAAGATATCATAATTAGGGTGATGGGAGATGATAAGATACAAGGAGACAGAGAGATAATGATAACTTACTAGTGAATATTGATTTAGAAAACCCTATAATTTGAAAAAATATAACTTTGGATCAAATAGAAATAGAAAATGTGCCTTGGGAGGAAGGGGAATTTGAGATTAAACAATAATGGGGAAAATGAGGGATTTTGAGCTTTAAACTGGGTTTAAAATTAATTTTCAGATTAATTAATACATGTTTCATGGTTAGGAATCATAGTTTATCAAACTGCAACACATATATGTCCATGATACTAGGAATCATCCATGTGGTCACATGGTTTAGATTAATAGTTTTGAAAACAATGTACCAACTGTGTGGTATAACTGTCCAAAGTCCATACCTCACATAGTTGGCTTGCATGGTTAGAAACACCATGAAACAACCATGTTTTCCACCTATCTCTACTAGCATGGTTTACCGTAGGAACAAATTTTTTTTACTAAACCATGGACCAACCATGTAACTACACAGTTACTCCCCAAAAATATTACACAATTTCTTAGAGGTGGTGCATAGTCTCCACTTATCACACTCAAACTCTGAATGCTTCAATAAAATCCCAGAACACTCTAAATATATGAAAACATCCTAAATCACAACCATAGAATTAAATATACTCAAACAAATGTAATGAAAAAAAACGGGTTATACAATAAACCCTCTATTGGTCTTCCCTCCCTTATAAAGAATGTTTCTAGTGGTGCTTTGGAGGAGTTTATTTCATTACTCTCACATTCCTTTTCATTTTCTATTGTTTCCTCCTAAATATAACCATGATACCATTAAATCCATACCAAATAAATGATTTTATCACGTAATAGATTCACTTTCCCATTAACAATCTGTATCATCACATAAATAAATATAGCACCTGGTTAAAGAAATTCATAGCCCCATAAAATCAAATGGTTAGGATCAGGCTATTACTCCATCAGTTAAGATACATAGAAAATATTATGCACAAAACTCATCCTTGGATAAAAATACATATGATAAGATATATATCCAAATAACTCATGTATCACAAATTATCCCATCTATCTAGTAGTCAACATTCCTTGATTATAAACAGAAAATGTTGTCTGGGACTTGGAATGAATTTTACGAAAACCAGATTACACACATAAAATGATAACGGTCAATAGTGGTGATCCACATATTATTTATGACTTATTTGAGATGTTACTATTCTATTTATGATAATCTAAATAATCTCCATTATTTATTGTAAAAGGCTAGTAAAAAATAGTGATTTACCATATTCCTCACCCAAAAAAGTGGAGAATGGAACAAAAGACCATACAATGCTTTGAAAGGACCCACGCATATATCAATGGTTGATAAATTTTACAATACAATAGCTACACAAATGGTATATTATCTTCCCAAGAGACACTAAAATATATGAAACATGATCTCTAAATGTCTTCAATAGATTGGTTTTTCTATTTTGATTGTTTATCCATTTACAGATGATAAGCTATAATCATGGTCAATTCTGTTCTAAGGGATTTCTTCAAGGACTTAGAAAAAAGAGATGTGAACCTTGGGTCTCTATAGAAAAAAATCAAAATAATAGGAAAATAACAAAACAAATACCTGGTTTAATTCCATTGATGAACGACGTAAACTTGTCAACGTTAGTGAACAACCGCCTGTTCTTAGACGAGGACCACACATGAAGGATTTAAGCACAAAAATTAACAGAAAACTACCTGGTTTAATTCCGAAATCATGCATGAATTCTTCTTGTCATTGGTGATCACTACTCGATGAATCCAACATCAAAAGACTCTACATCGTCCACACACTCGTCAAGAAATCGACGCGAGCAAAGTTCGTCATAATCCGGGTGCTAGTGCGGAACATTGAGGATGCCTTCAATAACCCAACGATCACTGCATCAGTTAGCAAGCGATTCCTAATATAGTTATTGATCCATGATCCTTGGATCCAGAGCCCATCTCTCTTTATCATGGGAGAGAAGAGAAGAGAGATAATTGTTCTGAATAGTTATTGAAAATTTCCTCTCCTCTTATATTTATTGTTCTTAATAAAAATACCTAATATACCCTCAACAACCCTGAATACTTAGAAAAATATCAAAGAAAATTTATAACTACTAAACTGAGTCATAAATATTATTATCATTTACTTGTAATATATTAAAAGATATTACTTGATAATAATTGATTCATTAACTCAACTATTAATTCCCATAAATATTAATCGAACCAGGTATAATTTAATATTCGCCAATTAATATTTTCTCATCTATTTAATTAAGACTCATAAATACATTTAATAAATAAATTCAATACTCATTATTCTTAACTAGAATAATATGAATTTATTTATTACATTGGTGATCATTTTCTTTTGAAAATTCTCAAACCCAAGTGGTGGGTCCCGCCATTTCCAATACTCCTAATAAACTGAATATGGTAGATTCTTGAATAGAATATTTTGTGTGACCCTCTAGGCCCTCATATTGACAACAGTGAATAGTATTCATAGACAAAGATCGAGATCTAGCAACCCATCATGGATCCTAAGGAGATATGGATTATCATAGTAGTAACAATCATCCTATGAACACACACTATGTAATATAATCTGTTTGTCTGTAATATCTCATAAAGGAGGACATACTCTCGTGTTATTGCCCTTTTATTACTTTATTGTTTTTTGATATAACTGGACGGATTTACCCTCGACATCCATGGTCGTGGTCTTATAAAGGTACTGCCATCCATATCAGCATGCCCTGAGATATATTACTTCCATAACCCAAAATCAAAAAAATCCTCTCTTGACCATTCAACCAATGACTTTCCACCAATGACGCACCCAACACAAACTAACACTCCACATCTTCATTTCCATGGTTTTAGTCTTGCATACAAGTACACAATCAAATTACATACATGGGTAATGATTTCATGTTAGGATACCATTACACATGATCATATATTGGAACAACCAATGACACCTGAAACATGTGGTGTTCATACTGGTAGGCCAGCCCTCAAGATATAAATAATAGATATCACTAGGTAAGAACTTCATGAGAAGAAGCATCAATGATTATGAGCCCTCAACACCTGATAGTTATACATCTACAATGTCCAATAAGTAAGATGTATTTAGACCATAGAACATATATTTAAGATATTATCTAGAGGTTCTCATTATAGCATGGGAACTACTATAACCTTTTGATAAGACAATTAATATTTGTACATTACCATTATGTAGTGGATTAAGGAAAGTATAAACAATAATGGTAATATGACATCATGTACAAATAAATGTATACACGATATGTTAATCAAAACCACTGAATAATTGGACCTAGGGAAACACTATTTCAAATTTTTTAAAATAATTTAATTAATATTATGTGAAAAGGAAGAGGAATAAATTCTTTTTATTCTTAAGCATAAATTTTCCAAAAAATTGGTTTTATATGTTATGCATTATTATATTAAAATTAATTTTTTTCAGGTTTATAAATTGAATTAAAATGGATTTTATTGTAGAATTCTTCATGTAAAAATGATGTAATAAGGTATATTTCATTTTTATGTAAGAAAATCTACTTTGGTAAAAATTATTCCCCATAGTAAAGGGTAAAATGTGGTAAATGGGTTAAAATGAAAGGTAATGTCATGAAAAATCAAAAATATTATATCTAAAAGTGTTTATATTGAAATTGTTAGCCTGATGTTATCCATTATCCATTTTCACCTATTATTAACAAATTATAATGATAAATTCGAATTTCTACACATCATGTAGTGCGGATTTTCAAAAAAAAAAAATCCACACAAGCTCACCTATAAAAGGGCACATCCTCTATCAGATTAAATAGAAATTTTTATTAAATTATTCACATTAATTAATAAAAAAATTATATCTCTAATAAACCTGCCCATCTATGGGTTGTATCTGGTCATAAAAGAATACCACAATTCCTTCAAAATAAAATAAGCTTCTAAGAGAAGTTCAAATTACTTCTTTGTAAGTAATGTCGTAATATATTTAATTTTCATTCATCTAATTACTATAAATATTAAAAATTATTATTTATAATACTAATAAAATATTAATACCGAAATTTTACTTACATAATAAATAATTATTAAAACATATCACCATAATCATACATATCCATTGAATATAACATGTTTTTATTTGGGTTGGGGTAACAACCTACATGAAAAATGATATAATTTTTATCATAGAGGGATAGAAAAACATAACTAATGTTAATATGTGATATTAATAAGAAATTAATGTTTTATTTATGGTTCTATAATGCTAATATTAATATTTTAAAATTATTAGTATAACACCATTTTTGTTTGTTAAAAATTATCGAAACTAGATCATTATGGATTTTATCATTAAAAATCGTACCTGAAACTCCAATGTATTGAAATTGGAACTTAATAAATAATTATTTTACATCTATAGATGTACCTTTACTATTATATTTATTTTTAACTCATCAAAATCATAAAATCAGTGAGAATTCTGAATATAAACATATAACAAATAAATAATATTTTAACAACAAATAAATAATATAAACTAAAAATATATAAAAAATATCTAATAAATTATTATAAAAGATTAATGTATAAGGTAATGTTTATGAATATGGTTATAAACGCGATTATTTATTATTATAATGTTATTATTAGGTATGTCAGATTATATACAAGTAAGTGGGAATCTAAGTTATGCGTTTTTGTTAAACCAATTTCTTTAATGGTGTTATAATGTTTCTTACTGATTAAAATTTTTATAAGGTGGGTCAATTTTACCTTATTTTTGGTATTATATTTCAATTAATCATATTTTTCATTGGATATTAATTTATTTATCATAATACTATTTTTTATTGATTCTTATATCATAAAATACTTATATTTAAGGGTTTTCATTGTCTTATTATCTTTTTAATGAGTAACAGAAATTTATCATTCAATATATACTTATATGCTTGATTTATTATATCATATTATTGTATTATGCTTTATTTCCTCTTTAATTTCTATTTATTTTCTCTTCCTTCCCATATTTCCTTTTTTATTTATTCTAACATCATAAAATATTTCAATGTGACGGTTTTTACCTCAATTTATTTTCTTCAGTCTTATTTCATATTATCATCCAATTTCCATTTATATCGTCTATACACTTCCGAATTATATTATATAAACATAATTTAATTTAAATTCATTATATTATTAATTCCATTTTTTGATCTTTATTTCATTGTCTTTTCATTCAATCATTTCATAATTTGTAAGTTTCTTTCAGGAATAAATATCATTTCATTTACTAATAACCTAGGAAATCATGAAAATTTATTTATTCTAATTGATATCGCAATGAAGTCTAGAAAATAACATGAATTTTTTTGATAATATCCAAGGTATAAATTCTTATGACATAAGATGGAGGATGAGTGAATGATATAGAATATATCTTATGATCACAAGAGGAAATTAGACTTTTGCAAGTGGTCCCGTGATAGAGGTCAAGTGAATACTTGAGTAAACCTATGTTTTTTCAACACATGCATGGTAGAGATAAATTATTTTTCTTATAAAATGGATTAGATAGATGAATGTGTTTACTAGAGTTAAAGAGGAAATTTTATTCCCATACATTCCTCTTAACTCATCATTAGTAGTATGAAATTTTCATAAGTGGTTTAATCTGAATCAATTTTTAGATTAGTAACATTGTGTGATGTGACTGAGGTTACATAATTTATGTCACTTATGCGAAGTTCATGTATATTTTCACCTGATGGGAAGGTAGTTTTGTAATATCATAATTCATGTATGAAGATTCATAGAAGTATCCTCACATAATGTGAAGTAGGTATCACGATCACATATATGTGCAAGGATTATTTAAACTAGAGATTTATTGTAGATTTAATGAATTGTAAACTATAGGTTTCATGATTATGTGATTAAAAATGTTAAATATAAAGAGTATTATACTAGATATTTCATGATGGAATCTTGTGATGAGATAAGATAGTGAAGTTTACATGGTCTAAGAAGAAATGTTATGCACTCCAAGGATAAACATTATACATCAAGGTGGTTTTCATATCGTTGATAAAATAAGTTCACACAGACACACTAATTTAGTTGTCAAACAACTCAAACCTAATAAATATCATCATAATATTATCCTATAGGAGCCGTAAGTTACCTTCAACAGCTTGAGATAATTGATATTTCAAAAAAACAATTGGTTTTAAACTTAGTTAGGGAGTAATTATGCAATAAATTTTTTAATAGCAGTGCACTATAATTGATTTGGTACATAATAACATCAATATTATATTATAATTAAACCATTAATGTTAAGAATATGTGAGAGAAAAATTTTATCTCCTTGTTTAATTATAAGATTCTCTTGAGGATATAGTTCTTTAAATGCCCAAAACAAAGAAATCCAATAGATTTGATAAACATTAAAAATATATATAAAGAAAAAAATAATAGATGTATAATATAAAGTAAAAATTTATTGTCTCAAATATTAAGATCCAAAGCACATGGATAAAAATTATTGAGTATAGGTTCAACATTAAAAAACAATCTAGGGTTAGCGAATGTTTCACTAGAATAGTAAATGATCGAGTAAAATGTATCAAAGAACATAAAGTGGATGTTCTCAGCCTATGAATAAAAGAAGAAGATCAGAATAAATTATTGATCATTGATATGAAATTAGGAATTAATGTAACATGTGTGATAGAAAAATCAAAATTAGTGTATTAATGTACCTAATATCTAAAAATAAATTGTTTGGAGTGGAAAATGACACATTAGAATGCCAAATCTGGTATGAGGTATGATCATAAATAGAAAGAAGAGATGATTGGTTCTAGAACAAAAGAACTCTCTATGTTGTTGAAAATTGATTTGGGTAATAATCAGAATCATAATATTTAGAGAATGTAGTGTACAAATAGTGATATAGAGATTCCACACTGGAATACACCTCATATTTGGTGTTATTATTATGGAAATATGGGACATTTATAAAATATATCTTCAATATCAATGAGGTACTGAATGTCATGAGAGATGCACTGGTATCAGAATATATTACAATATTCAAGGAATTGTTTTGGTTATAACGTTTTTTTGTGGAGGATATAGAATCATTGATATATATTTTCATCAGAAATATGGAGAAATTTGTCAAAGTAGACCCAAAGTGGTTCTATGTAGTGGCTATATGGATCATCGAATAAACTATAAATGAATTTTTTTTGAAGCTCAATAAAATGAAATTGGTCCATTATACACTAAAGAAGATCTATAATAATGATGAAAATCTTTTATGAAGTCAAATATATAGATAATGAATAAAAGTGTTGAGCAGGAAGTTGACATAGTGATTTCCCTGAAAGAATTATATTGGGTGTGTGTATATATCATTAATAGCGGATGTCATTCCTCTGTGATGGAAACTAGGAATACTATCATGGGAATTACGTACAATAAAATGGTTTCAAAAAAAATAAACTATAAATTCATGAATATTATTATCCCATGAAAATCTATGTTTTGGAGAAAATATATAAGATACACATATGTATTGGTATTTTAAGTTCTCAGTCATAATTTTCATAGTGTCGGTCTACTGTATGACTTGAAAAGTGATATAATATGTACCAAGAATTATTTTACCATCATGGGAGAATATAGTACAGTGATGATTTAGGGTAATCATATTAAGGGGGATGCCTACCTTGTGAGTGGAGTAGAAATATGAACTTATTCTCCTAGGAAAAAGAAAACATATTGTGACATAATAATCTTGGATATCTGATCCATCTATCCCTAGATGATCAGGTTAAATGTTATTATTTTATAGATGTACCAAAATGACTATGTGATAATTATAATACTTGTAATGATTTCAATCAATGAATTATCACTCTACATATTTGTAGGTCGAAAACGAAAAGGTGAAAATAGTTCCCAAACTGGTGTAGGTTGATATGTGTGGACCAATTTCACAAATATATTTTGATTGGAAGAGATATTATATCTTATTCAATGATGATTATAGAATAATTTCATTGACAATGGTTATCAACCACAAATATGAGGTGTTTCGTTATATAACACATTATCAGAGGGGATTTGAAAAGATTCTTGGTCAAAATATCTCAAAGATTTGAATTGAAAACAAAAGGGAGTTTAAAAATAGACAGGTATATGATTATCTTAAGAAGCATGGGATAAGCCACCATTTCTCAGAAGTAAAATATCTTTAGATAAATGGTGTTTTTAGATGGAATAATTGGTTATAAACAACATTTTCGGAATGATGCTAATTGAGAATCACTTTATAGAGAATTTTTTGAAAGAAGTGTTGCTAACATTAGTTTACATTTCTAGCAATGTTTTTTTTGTGTCCATGGGAATAAAATACAATGATTGAGATACGGTGTGTGAGAAAACCAAAATTGAAAAACTTTTCAGTCATTATAAATAACTATTTCATTCATAAATCAATGAAAAAATTGATGTTTGAATCCCATGGATATGAGTGGATGTTTCTAGGATACATGGGGAAAATCATATAAATGGTTCAATAAGATTTTGGAAAATTTTATAGAGAGAAATGATGTAGTTGATGTGAAAAATGATGAAAATATTCATCAAATAAATGAAACGTGATAAGTGGATAAGGATGAATATATGAGAATATCAAGGGGTGAAAGTTCCTATGAATGATTGAGGAAGAGTTTTATATGATGTGTAGGCTGTTATTTTAAATTTATCTTCATATAAGCTAAATATTAGAGAGAAAATTTATAGGAAGAACATAATTGGTGATCCGTTAACACCAATAAAGATAACGACAACGAATACATTGTTATAAGAATGTTTCATATCATAGGAAGATGCAATTTATTTTTAATAATCTATTATACATGATAATTTGGTTTAGGTGATGAATTAAGAGATTGGTAAAATAAAAAATATTTTGAAAATTAACATTATTTCAAGGCCACCATAAAGGAATGTTGTCAAGGACAAAAGGGTCTTACTTTAGAATATAAATGAATATGAAATAATGATTCAAAAAAAAAGAAATAATCATGTTCAATGGGTAAACCTAGATAGAGGGTATGAATGTTGATGAAGGACATGCACTTATTAAAATACGGGAAAAAATTAGATTATTTTTTTCCATAGGAGTTAAATAGAAATTCAACGTCTTCCAAATGGTTATAATGTCAGCATTTCTGAATGGGTTTTTGGAAGAATAAGTGTATATCAGCCATCAATCATTTTTTCTCACACATGAATATGTGAATAAATTTTTCCGATTGAAAAGGAAATTATACAGACATATGCAGGCACCAAGATCATGGTATTCATGACTTGATCAACTTTAAATGAATCTCGGTTTCTAGTATAGTTGAGTGGATTGAAATATCTATGTCAATAATGAGATTAGTCAGTGGATTATGGTTATAGTGTATATGGATCACATTATAATTGTTGGATTTAATAAATCACAATATAAACTATTTGGATAAATCATTAAATAAGAGCTCAAATGCCAATAATTTTCAAGCTTATGTTTTCCCTGGTTTATCACTAACAAAAAGAAGGCACGAAACATTTATTTATTAATCGAAATATTATAATTATGTTTTGAGAATATTTTTAATGGATAATTACAATGTGTTCAATACTCTAATTTCTTACCAGATAAATCCTTCATAAGATGATATTAAAAAAAATATAAATCACACCTAATATAGGAAGACCATTGGGAGCCTATTATTCTTAACAAAGACATGACTTGACATTTTTCACATTCCATATAGAAAAGTATCAATGTGATCCTATGAAAATATAGTTAGTTATGGTAAAAAAGAATAATATTCTATATTATGGACACAATGTATTTCTATTTTCAATATAATTGAAAATCACAACAACTGTTATTGGGTTGTATATATACATATGGGTTTGGTTTAATAGATGGAACATAATCAATGTCAGGTTGTAAATTCTATGTTAGTGGAATATGTATTAATCTTCTTATAAATAAAAAATATTCCATATCTTTAATCACCACATAAGATGAATATATTGTTCCTAATCAAGCCTGTATACAATTAGAGTGAACGAAGAAGCACCGTGATGATATGGTCGTTAGAGATAATTCTTCGATCAAAATAAATTTGGATAAATCCATTTGTAGAAATAAAATAAAAAATCATATACACCACTCATGGGTGAATAAAATTAAGATTAAATATCACTTTATCAAGGATAATGTGGATTATGGGATATTGAAGATAGAGTATATTCCTACTGAACTACAGGATGCAGAAATCGTAAAAAATCCATTACAGAAATAATTTTCTGAAGCATAATGATTGTCCCTTAGTGTTTAATAAAATTGTCACACATGAACAATGTATATGTGGTATACCCCTATCACTAAGAAATTTTATGTTTTATATTATTTGTTGATATGTTTTCTTTTCCTGATACCAACCACAAATGAGTTGGCATTGTGGTCATTAAAAAAAGTGGAGATGAATTAATCAAGAAATGGGGAAAAGAAGATAGGGGAAAGATATAAATAGTGAAGTTTTTTAATATAATTATGTTAATTTTTTCATTGCATGATGAGGAATCAAAAAAATGTGAGATACTAGGGTTCATGATTCTAGTAGCTTATGTGTGTAGTTTTTAGATGTGATCTCAAAGATTTAGCATGCATTATATTTTTATTGAGAATGTTTCCAAAGGTGTTATTGAGAATGGAGTGATTTATCGATGAACATTTTATGATACACTTATATATAGCACTAATAAAAACTATTATAGTCTTATATTTTGTGTCAAGTAAGTCATTGATCACTATCAATGGATGTGGATGGTAAATGGTTCATGATTATTTGTTGTATCATAAACAAACCCAAAGTAGAAAATTGTTGAAAAAAACAACATTAATGGACATTTTAGGGTTTGTTTAATTTTTTTCAAGGATGGAATCTACTTAAAAAATAGTCTAATAAAGTATGTGTGTATTACATTTTAATTTTGAGGATTAAATCCCTAATGCGATGTTTCAATGCATAAGTTCAAATGAGACATGGGATCACAATATGTTGCTTGATTTACATGATCACATAAAAAAATGGATACATTGTTATTTGATAAAGAAAAAAAGATATTATGACTGTATCAATTCTAAAACATGGGTTGAGATGAATAAGTTTTGATGTTTCTCGAAGTCACAAGATAAAATGAAAAAAATGGAATCTCATTAATGTGTAAGTGAGGTGAATGATTGTTGTAACTCTATTCAAGGTTGATAAGACTTATGCTTGCTAAAAATTAAATTATTATACATATTCTATGGATCTCATGATGAATTTGGGTAAAGCATATGAATGTTGTTATGATCTATTAGGTAGATAGCCTTTTTCATGTGATTAAGGTTTGGTGAAGTATCATGAAGAGATCATTTTATCATAATAATAAATTGGACTCATATAAAATTTTTTGTGATGAAGGTCATGTGATCAATTGACTTGAAAAGTTTTACCTAAATGTTTTAAGGAATATTACTATTATTTTTCTATAGATGTAGATCGTATGGTTGATCATTTTTATTAGAGTTAAAGTATGAGATTTATGCCTATAAATTCCACTTAACAAATTATATTCCTCAAGAACATTTCAGAAGCGGTTTGATAAGAAGAAATGTTTTCTAATTTTTTTTGTGAAGTGAAGAGGTTAAATGGTCGAAGTCACATATTTAGTCTAGAAGAAGAGTTTTACGTGAAGATATGGGATTTATATGATAACATAATTCACTTAATAATATGTGAATAAGGAGTGTCACATATTGATAATGATCTCTCTCTATCTCATATATGTGCAATAAAAAATGTAACTAAGGATTAATAATGGACTCATTGGATTATGTTCTTCATATCCTTCAACAAGGGATTATCATTTAAAAACAGAATAATGAGTCTCATACTAACATTCTCATGATTGATTCTTGGGTATTTATAAGTCAATTAGCGTTATATACTCTAAGATGAATGGTTTCATTATCCATGAAGAATAGTTACACTGATCATGGCATTCATCCCATTGATAAAATATGAGTATAAAAAACATTTAATTGTGAAATAAATTATAATTAATAAATAAAATCATATAATTTCCCGAGAGTAGAATTGTGTTCACATCATTAGAGAGAGTAGTGATAATTAAAATTTTGATTTGTTTTAAACTAGGAGGTATAATGATTATTCTCTAAACATTGTAAAATAAGTCCACCTTATAAGAATTGATTCATTATCACATCATCATTGTATTCACATTATAGTAGCCAAGTCAATGGTTAACCAAGAAATTTATCTTTTTCCCGTGTGTGTTTTCATTTATTATCAAACATTACTATATGAAGAAGTGAGAATAGTGTTTTTATTGACAATAAAACTTGTTCCAAACAGAGAATGAATTTAATATTTCATTCCCTAATTCACCCCCTCCATATGGCTATTAATCTAGGTAGGGTTTCTAAGGCAATGTTGGTCTGATGTGATTTCAAAAACCATCACTTGATGAATCATCTGGTGGTTCTAAAAATGCCACCATAGCCTGAGGGGAAAAGAGCTCCATGATCTACCTGATCATGATAATTTTAACTTTTTTATGCAATATTTTAATTCCGTCACAAAATTTTTTTTAGGATAAGCTTTTTAGGCACACATATACCAAAAATAAATTAGTTATAATATGATCATTTATATTATTGATCGTGCATCCCAATAATAGTATCTATTTCAATTAAATATCCCTCATAACACCTAAAAATGATTCATTTATGTTGTTACATTATCCCCTAAAATATTAGCCTATTCATGGATTTTTAAATGCAGTAAAGGAAAATAATAATCAAGGAAGAGAGGAGGTTATTTAATTGCACAGTCAGGTCTATGTTCAATAAGTTATACATGATTGCCTCCATGTATCCATTTGTATATAGCTGGAAATTAATGTTGGACTCAATCAATTTTCATATTCTTTAAGGAAATTTTCATTTTAGAAAGAGGTGATAATATCTCAAATAGATCAAAAGGAACTATGAATAGAAATACCCCATCCTAAATCTACAGGACCACAAATTATCCACTATAGTATTAAAAAACATAGGAGTATTTGACCACTATTTGAGATCGTGACACACATGTTTTTATAGATGTAAAGAATTCCAAATGAGGGTTATGTTTTACCAATAAAAAAACAAAAGTCACCAGTATTTAATGATCAGTAAAAAAACAAAGAATATTTTATTTTACATTGAAAAATAGGAATGTTTTTCAGAAAAATTATTTTTTAGATTTAAAAAAATTGTCGTTTAAAAAATAATTATTTTTTCTATTTTTTTAAAAGAAAAATATTAAATAATGGTGAGGGTCAATATCCCATAATAAAAAAGAAAAATTATATCCCATTTTAAAAAATGGGATAAGTGGGAACCCATTACATTGAGCATAGGCCCAATGGCACATATACTAAATAAGTACAAGACCTGAACACACTAACATGGTCATGTGGACCCAAAAAAAACCTACATCTCTGGAAAAATGGTGTGATCCCGCATTATCAAATGTTTCCATCAACCCACACATACAAACCACCAATGATACACCCCTAGAATGAAATGAATTACCAATATTAAGCATTCATAATGATAAGATAAAGTAAAACGTCTCCTCACTGGATGAGGCTGTATATTGATACATTTTACCAAATAAATTATTTCAATTAATTATGTATTTTATAATTACATTTTATTAATTAAATTATTTGGTTGATAATTTTATTTTAAAAAATTAAATCTTTAAAAATTATGTGTTTTGGTTTAAATAATATTATCTTTTTTTAATTACAAATTTTGAACATTAAATTTATTATTTAATTTTGAAGTTTAATTTAAAATAATTATTTAAGAATATTTTTTTCTAATTTATGTTTTTATAATTTAATTTTACTTATCCTATATTTTTATAATTAATTAATTAATTTTTGTTTATAATTAGATTAAATTTATTAAAATAATATAATTATTAGAGTCATTGTATTCTAATTATTTTTCTTCAATAAATTATAAAATTCTATATAGATAAATAATTAATTAGTTATATATTTTAATTTTTTAATATATTTAATTTTTTTAAAAAATTAGTTATTTTATTAATTATATTAAATAATTTTTAATTTAGAAAATAAATATTTTTTTTATTTTTTTTTCAATTTATTATTTGTGTTTAATGATTTTTAATGTTTAGCAAGAGTTTAAATTATTTAATAAAATATCATATTTTATTTATTTAGAATTATTTAATTTCATCTATTTTACTATAGGGAAGGAGAATATATTATTTTAGCAGCAGTGCAATATCGCTGAAGATATTGTTTAAATGGGATATTGTGTACAAAAATTTAGACATAAAATAATTATTTAATTTAAATGATTAAAAGTTGTAAATATTATGAGTAAAATAATTTTCACTTATTTCTACACATTAGATGATATGAGAAATATGTTGAAGAGGTAGTAGTGCCCCACTACATATAATAATTGTGTGTTTAAAATAATTTGGTCCCAACATAAGATAATCTATCCAATTTCTAATAAAAAAAATTCATAGGAAAAGTTAACCTATGAAATGTCCAAAAAATAGACTCAAGAAGCTGAAGTTCCACCACTACATCTAAGAATAACACAAACCTAGTTCTTACCACCCTGTTTTGTTTATGAAACCAAATTTGGATTTGAGGTCACATCGTAGAATCTTGCAGATGAAATAATTTTTTATCACATATCTACGGACATCAAGCCTTGTTTTAACTTTGATCATCCACCTCTATCAAGATATTTGGGGAAACATATCATCTATGTTGCGGTTTATAACTTTTCTGGATCTAGAGCTAACATCCAAAACTTCGTTGAGAGGATAAAATCTAGATCTGGGAAGTAAAATTAACATATGTCAATTCAGAAGCTGGAAGATGACTCACTTGAGATGAATTTTCTAAATATGAGGACACAGAAGCCTACACAATTAGATATGATGATGCAATTTGTTAAAGGAGATGAACCAACCACCGTCCACCATGTTCCATCAAAGCCTGAGATTCAAAAGTCCAATTCCTCTTAGATCCTCACCAAAGAAGATTGAATATTTGTCAACTCAAATGTGGTAATGGAACTATTTGAGTGGTACTAAAGGTTTAAGAAATAGTTTCTTATCCAAAAAAATATTGACATTCGATGCTACTATGTCGAATTTATTGAATGTTAATCAAAGACTAAAACTAGACGAAGAAAAGGATGGATTTTTTTGACTATATCGAATTGGGATTAATTGATACTATGTATTGATGGAATTAAGTAAAACAATAAAGATTCAGTTTTTTGAGTATCTAGGAATATAATTTATGCTAATGAATTTAACCTTTTCTATGGTCTATCAAGTTGGAGATGATGACCAAAATTGAGGTTGTGGCATGGAATCTTGGCGGAGTTCAACTAATAAAATGAGTGGTTTTAACTTGGCTTTATATTATTTTTCCAAGATTGTATGATGTTGAAATTCATGAATGAGGAAGATGATGAGGATTTTTAGTTCTATGATAAAATTGGTTGAGCATTAATAACGAGTAGTCTGGTTCTGTTTGTGTGTGTGATGCTCATTTGTTCGAGTTCTAGATAATCTAACAAATGACTCCAGTTTGAGATGATGATGTTGAATTGTGTTGATCATAGATTTAGATTTATTGAAGCCTGAAATGGAGTCAAACAAACTATATATGCGTCCACAAGAATGGTCTTGATATTTTTTTGTCATTGTTATAACTCCTTATCCAATTAAGATGAAGTTTCAAGTGAAAATTTTCTGTTGATCTAATTTCATGGGATAAATGTGTTCACATAGACACACATTATATAGAGAAATGAGAAAGTAAATTAAATAATTATTATTATGATTACTTAAAAATTATTGTTTTTAGAGAAATAACTATTTATGGATAGTGTTAGATCCTAAAAAGACAGTGTTTTTGATTTAGTGACATGAGTACTGATAGAAGGGCATTAATAGTTTTTTATTTTGGACGATCACTAAATAATGTTGAATTTGTTGTAGTGACCCAGATGGAGAATGTAAAATGTATAATTCACTCTATTTTATAAATAAGGGGTTATAAATAGACACAACAACACATAAACATTTAATTAGAGACATCATAAGTGGATATGAAAGCGAGCCTAGGAGATATTCATGGATGATGTGGTAACTCTGAGAGCCAATAAAGTTAATTATTGAAATATGACACCACTCATTGGAGTTTTATGGATGAATTTTTAGTATCTAAATCTAGTTTATTCTTATGTTGATTCCATTCTATGTTTTCAATTTACATAATTTTACAATTTTATTCTTTCCAGATGATTGGTATTTGAAAGGCAATTACTTCTTGATGTTTCATTAATTTTTTATATTGTTATTTATTTTTATTCCATTTAGACTACAAAAAATTTAAAATTGGAATTTTTCTATGTATGAATGCATATCAATAATTTTAGCTGAGTTGGAATTTAAAGATAACTCATGATGTTTAAATTTTTAAATCATCAATTGATTAATTGTGAGTATAATGATGGTTGTCTTTTTATTTGATTTAGACAATCATTGATAGCACTAAACTATTCATTTTGAAGGTAGTTAGTCTTCCAAAATATCTATTTATGACTCATTTTAATTAACTAAATGATAATAAATATTTTTTATTTCAGTATTTATTATAAATAATTTTTGTTGTGAAAACGATTAACGAATAACGAAGATAGACTGATCCATATGAATCAGTCATCCATATGACTCATTTTTGAAGTGGTTACGTTTTAAAGATTGAGTTATGTTTTAGGTTACTATAAAAAATCTATCATCAATTGAACCCATTTTTAGGAGGCTACCAAGGGGGTTTAACAAAAATCTACTAAATTCATAAACTACTTAGGAATAAAACATTAAAGAAAGTAAAAAGTTATTCTTTAAACAAATATATTTCATATCCAGTAACATTGAAAATACTTAAAAATAAAATCCGTACAATATTAAAAGTATAATATTAGAAAAAAATAAATGTAAATAGGTTATATATTATGATAATCAATAGAAAATAGAAACCATACTGAAATTAACACCAGAAACAATTCCTTTTAAAACTGAAAATTTTAAGATAGAGAAAATACGACTGAACATACGACCTTGAAGGAGATCATTTCTCGTGATGTAAAAAAACAATAGAACTATTTGGTATATCCTAATATTTATCCTAGTTTTAATGAAATATTAGGATTAATACACCATCTACCAAAATTCCATGGTCTTCATGGAGAGGACCCTCACCAATACCTACAATAATTTAACATGGTATGTTCCACGAGGAATCTCTAAGGAGCCATTGAATATCAAATTAAAATGAGAGATGTTCCATTTTCTTTTCCCGTATTGGTAGTGAGGTTTCCCAACTAACAATATACAACCATTGGAAGTTGACATTAATTAAAGAAACTTAATATATAATTTTTTTCCTGCATCTATGACCGCATCTCTAAGGAAAGATATATGTGGCATTAGAAAGCTTCATGGGGAGACACTCCATAAGTAATATGATAGATTTAAGAATATTTTCTCCAACATACCTCATCAAAAAAATTATTACCATCTACTTATAAACTATTATTATGAAGGATTATTCTTGAAAGATAGAATTATGATAGATTTTTTTGAAGTTAGATCTCTTGTTGATAAATCTCCCATATATTCTAGGAACATGATTTCAAATATGGCCTAAAATTCAGAATATTTTCGTATGATATTTCTAATCCATGTCAACCTGGCTATGTAAGTGTATATATAGAATTATGAAAATAGACGTATTGAGAACCCGTTTAGAGAACATGTATGTTCGATGAAGCAAATGTTGACTAATTGTTCTTATTCATAACCCCAACATGAAACATTCAATCTCATCCAAATGCATGATGAATTTTTTTCTTCCAATGATAATTTTAATAATCAATTTTGATTGCATCAAGAATCTATTGAATCTTTCAATGGGATATTTCTCTTAAATACTTTCTTGAACAACCCAAACAACCAGTTTTACAAAAAAAAATTAAATCTAATCCATGTTAATCTAATCAAAACCTCAAATAAAGTTGGAAAAATAAATAGAGCAATAGTTTAAGTCCATATTATCAATTTAATAGGAATTTACTACGCTAAAATTTTGATAAATAGCGTAGGTTTAATCAAGATCAAATTAGAAAGAAACCTTGTGAAAAATCCAAAAACAAAATTCAGAATAAAAAAATGATATTCAACAAAATGATCAATTAATTGATTCATATCTTGAACACATGGTTAAAAAGAAACAATATATTTAACAAAAAATGTGTTTCTTCAAAAAATGGATTAATAATGGGTCAAATTTGAAACAAATTTAATAGTTTTAAGAATTATAGAAGTGATAATTTTTCAACCAAATATGAGGTGAATCTAAGAGGAAGTGATAATGTTGGTTCAAAAGAGTAAATTCAAGGCATTTGAGAAAGTTAATTTGGGAAGACATGTTTCACCCATGATTTCACACACTATCTCCATTATATGAAATGATGAAGGTATGCTTTTTTATCCCATGTGTCATTAGAAATCTCCAATTTTATGATGTAATGTTTTATTTAAGAGACTCTATAAATGTAAGGCCGTATTCACTCTTTTATTCTATATAGGTTGGAGAGTTCATGAAATATGGAATTTTCATCTAGTTAGATTATTAGAGTATATATATGTTTGCAGGTGTTTTTGAAGAATTATCGATAAGGGTAAAATAATAATTTTCCCCTCATGATTTTTATGTACTTGACATAGACTATGGCTGTTTTAGATGACATGAACCATTATTTATAGGAATACCATTATTGATAACTACTAAGGAAATACTCAATTTTCATAAAGTTACTTTATCTTTATAGTTTTTATGTAACATGGTTAATTTTAAAAATTTTGATTCATTGAGACACCCAGTGAAAGATCATTCTACTCTCTAATTTAATATGATTGACTTGTTTTTATAAATTTGATTCTTAATTATGTTCAGGATGAAAAAATTATAGATTCATTGGAAATTGTACCTTAAATTGAAAATGAAATCTTGACTACTGAAGATGATTTTTAATCTTATAATTTTAAAATCTATAGTTCAAATGAATCTAAAATTAAAAACTTATTTTGGAATGTTGTTGTCTATTTTTGAATTTTAAAAGTTGTTATGAAGGATGTTTTTCCTAAATATGATGCAAAAAATTATGAAACTTTTTCTAAAAAATTTGAAACATATTCTTTTGATGAATATTTTGATTTTATGATAGAACTCGATTTATATTCTGCTGAAATTGACATTATTTCTACTAAAAAATTCATTGAAAGGTCACCTCATATCAATGAACTTGATTCTAAAAATTCATTTTAGGATGATAAAAATTATCCAAAATAAATCCCATGCACTAATAGTTTTGGATTTTTTAATTCATATATACACGAGAATGTCTTAGTGGCTGAGAATGAACTCACAGAGGAAATAAAACATTCCTTATCAAAATAAGGCAGCTATCTACACTTGAACTCAATCTATTGCCTAAAATTTAAAATATACCAGATTATAGGAAAAAATACCGATTATAATTACAAGTGGGTTTTCCAGTGAATAAGAAAATAAACTCCTAGAGTTCCTTAGAGAGAATAAAAAGGACAAAGGATAGTCTTTAGATCAACATCCTATAATTTTTCCTTCAAAGTTCATATATTGGATTCTTTAGGAGTATGATACCGAACATGTCATAAAATATGAAAAGAGATTAAATCAAACCCTTATTGAAGTGTGTAATAAAAAGGTTAATACCTTGTTAGAAATAGGTATAATCAATCCCATTTAGGATATTCAATGTGTATGTCTAGTTCAAATCGTTTCTAAAAAGGTTTTATTCATCGTTGTCAAAAATGATTTTAGAAAGTCAGTTTCCAATATGTTACCCAACATGTGAAGGGTATGCATTGATTATAGGAGGATAATCATAGAGAATATGAAGGACCTCTTTACCATTCAATTTCTTGATCAAATCTAGGATTGGTTAGTTGGTTCATCCTATTATTTCTTCCGAGATGGATTTTCATGATATTTCCAGATTCACATAGATCTAGAGGACAAGAAAAAATTATTATTTACATTACCATTTGGTAGCTTTACTAATTCATGAAATGGATTCAGATTCAAATGATGGTATTTATATAAGTTGAGGATATTACTTTTTTCATTAAAAATCTAAAAAAAGATAACAGTTTTTTAGATTAATGCATAATAATTTAGATTTGAAACTAATATGTGAATTTTAATTTTTTAAGGGAATATATGATACTAACTATGTATAAGGATTATTTACCTACTATTATAAATTTGATTTTTTTTGAAATGATATCAAATTGAAGGATATAAACAATCATGAACAACTATTTCTACTCATGAGAAACTACAAAGGGTGAGAATGGTACAACAATGAATGATAATGAGTAAATGAAAATAATTATATAAAAATATAAATATTTAAGGTAATTTTTGTATTAAATACATTACTTTATAAATAAAATTAATTATAATCAAACTGTATAATTGAAATTTTGTTAAAGAAATTTAATTTATCCCATATAGATGACAAGTTTTTAATCATTTTGATAAATATAAAATAAATATAATGATTCTCTGAGATAGAATCCTTGGATATAGAAAATCAATGGAAAGAAAACCATTGAGTATTGATAATGTATAATTGAAGCCTGAAAACGTATATTTGACATTTAGAATTATTTATTTATGTATTATAAGTGATTGAAGTCCATTAATACATGTTTGAAGTAATTTGATACTTATTTAACAGAATTTAATTTTTTCTCAATTAAACAATCAATGTCTAAGAAATGTGTTATTACTCACATTAGAACATGATACAATAAAGAATGAAATTTAATTATAAAAAAGGAATAAATATTTTATAGTGTTCTCACCTTGAGTCACCCCTCAAACTAGGAATCCTAACAACAATTAGGATCAATATTGTTGCTTGAAAACATTACCATATAACCTCCAATATAGTCACATGTGTAATTGAATTCCTAGCCACACAAAAAAATAAATATAACTTATTATTTATATATTTTAATTGTTAAATTCCCGAATTAAATATTTTAGTTTCACATTTTCATATATGTTCTGAAGATTTTAATATTCCATTGAAAAGGTTATAATAATAATAAAAAATAAAATTACATCAAAAATATATAATATCATTACAAAGTAAACATTATATGTTTAACCTATAATCATTGTGACACTCATTAAAAAATTCCAAGTACTTTTAAGGAACATCAGTCTGTTTAATGATTAAGTTGAATATGTTAACACCTCAGTTCCAAATTTCAACACACGAATTCCTTGTTTAACTATAGACATACATATTTTAATGAAGAAGTTCTATATTTGATATATAGGAAAAAAATAAATAAAGAAAAGTTAAGTCAATAGGATGTAAGCCATTTAACAACATCACAATATTAGCATGTGGACTGATGAACAAAATTACCATGTCCCTATTGAAATTTTTAATAATGAAAATGAAATTTCATTAAATTAAAAATGACATACTATTTGGGGAACTGCGATGAATATAGAAAGAAATATTGAAAGTACCCTTTACTAAAAAAATATTAATTAATAAAATTAAACGCTTGTAAGTATTATTACTAAAATATACAACTGTGAGGTTAAAACTAAGAATTCATGTTTAAAAATTTCAATCATATGTGTAAAACATTAAAAGTGAAGTTTTAAACTATTTATTTAACAATTTGAATCCACATCATAACACATAAGATTCATCCAAGTGATTTAATAAAATAATCTCAAATAAAATATTCTAATAAAGAATTCGTGGAACATATGTTTTAAAATATAGATATCAATGCATAAAAATAGTTTAACACATGGGTGGTGGTCAATTCAAAAGATTTATTTTTTGACAATCCATCTATTTAACTATGTTGAGAGAGAACCCTTATATAGCTCAATGGCCTAGAGGAAAAAATTACATGTAATTAGATAACTACTAGGAATATAGGAAAAAATCTAATTGTTGTTTACTCTATCCAAATATAGTAGAAATAGCCCCTCCGAAACAACTTTACATTTGTGCATATCATTCCACCTAATGTTTTGATCAGCCAGTGAAGAGCTACCTTGGATGATGGTGCATACCACATATCCCTTCATTAATCTCGGGTCTCGATAAAACCACATGTTGACTGCTAATACTCTAATACATCAACTTTGTGATGATAAAAATAGTTGAACATGATCTTTTCAATGTCCCAGAGGCCCTCTATCCATAAGTCATATGTTGACCCAAAGGACATGTGGCATGAAAGCCCATTTTAGTGGCCTAAAAACCCCTTCAGGATGAATGGTATTTCTAATAAAATACCTAATATAGTATAAAAAATCCTAGAATAATATTTTACCTCTATGATATTGTGAAATAATAACATTATGTTCGACCGTGTATACAACATAGAACATCGAGCCTAAAAAAATAATGAAATTTTATTATTTAGATAGGATAGTTACAACCAAGACGTTGAACTTATGGGTATGTAGAGTATTAAATACCTTAATAATTGTATATAAAGGTCATTATAAATATAAATGTATTTATATAATCTTATTAACTGGAAAATATATTTTTAGAAAGTCAATTTATTCATCAAAAATATGTTTTCTTCAAAAATGATTTTTTTTGCTGAGAAAATTATTCATTTAATTTTATTACACTATTAGAAAATTTAGTTGATAAAATTAATATAATAATTTAAATCAACATATCAAAATTAATTTATTTTTATTTTTTTATAAAATATTGATTATCAAATGAATAGAGAAAAATATCATTTGTTGTAAAACTGTAATTTATTTTTAATATATTAAATTATTTAAAAGTCTCATTAGTATTTAAATTTTATTTTAAATTAACATAAATAACATCTATTTATTTTTAAATAAACTAATTACAATTTAATTCATCTTTATACTTGATTTTCATATAAGTATAGTGTTAGTCTTAAAAATGAATTTTTATAAAAATTGTTTTAAATTTTATAATGCCTCTCCGTTTAATTAATTAAAATAGACCTATTAAATAATTATTGAAATAGAATTCATATTTTAAATATCTATATTTTTAATTTAAATTTATATAAATATGATTTCTATTCATATAATAAATATAATATCAATTTTCCTTGAAACACGCATATTTTGGAAAACCGTTTTTCTTTATACGTTTGAGTTTTTATTTTAAATAAATTTATACCAACTATATAAATTTAATTAGATAAAATATATTTCTTATTTTTAATCCTAATGATTAATATTTTATACTAAATTCAAATTATTTTTTTATCATAATGAAGAAAAAATATAGTAAAAACTTGTTACCATAATAAACAAATTAAAATTGTAAAATTGAGTAATGTTAGTGGTAAAGAGTATGAGATTTATAATTAATATTTAAATTTACTGTTAGATGTGTGTATTGGAATCTAATCCCCTCTAATCCTTTATTCTTCATTTTTAGGAACTTTTCTTGATAGTGACTTCCCATTATTGAATAGTTTTGGGTATTTACAAAAAAATATCACTCATTCCCCTTATAGAAGTGCACTCTCTATCCTCTCATATCCATGATTCAAATGAATATTGGTTTCTAATTTCCATACAAATATTTCTCAATTAAATCCATACACACATTCTAGATTCCTTGGTTTGATATGAATTCCAATCTGAGAAGGCATAAGGTATAATTCTAACGTTGTGGAATGAAGAATATGTATTATTCATAAATAAACCTTTTGTTTTATTAATTTCCAATACTACAAAAAATATTATTAAAAAATGATAATTTAAAAACATGATTATTTTAAATATTATGATATGGTATTATTTTAATGTAATAGCCTATATTTTTATCCTCTTCCATCAATTAGGAAACAAAACCATCGTTCATGTGTACGACAGACTACCGCCTCACGAACAGATGCAATTAGTTTTTCAATCATCACCTCCCATGGATATTTATGATGATGGATTTAATTCCTTATATTATATTAATGAAATATTTTTCATTATATAAAATTAATATATAATATACATTCTTACCATTCAATCCATAGAAAATTGATAATGTAGTTTGTCTGTATGATGTACTACCACCTCAGGAAGCGATGTGATCTATTTTTTGTTACACCATCACATGGATTGTATATATATGTGTATTTAAAGAAATAATATTATATTTATGATATGATAACAATTATAATATTTTAGAATAACATGTAAAATATTTCCATCATTATCATTGAAAAATTGAAATGTTAAACATGTACGTACGACCTATCATCTCCATGATTGCAACATAGTTCATTTTTCATAAATATATGTCATATTTTGTTTTAAAAGTATAATTTATATATAAAAATTATAATTATTTCATGATTATTATTCTATATATTTTTTAAAAATAAATCCTACAACCATGGTTAACACACTAATTCCGTTTAAAAGTTATGAATTGTGGGTCCTCAAAACTCCTGATGTGGAAAAAAATGAACAAGTAATTAAATATCACCTAAAAAGTGAGGTACCTTTTTTATTAATAATGTATTAATCAAATAAAATGTTCTTATAAAGAAATTATCTATGATCATTAAAAAGAGATAAAAGACACACATGATAATATATGGCCTTGGGTATGGGATTTTGTATCAATTATCTTTCGTTGAGAAAATATTTTTCGTTATCCACCTAATTTATTTTATATTGTTTATTTACTACCACATGTACAATTTATATCAATAATATCTCCTATTTTATTGTTTTTCAAGATTCATTTCGTATTTTTTTATTCAATTGGATTTCAAATGAATGATATTATATTGTATATGTTTCATAACACAATTTATTTTTATTTGGTTATATTAAATCTTCAATGTATTTGATATTATAATATTACTTGTGTAATGACTTAAAATTATATTATTCAATATTTAATTTATTTTTTTGATCTAAATTTGATACAAAAAATGTATTTATTGATTAATTTTCACTTCAACATTATGATTATTTTAAGGTTTTATCTCCTCACATGTACTTATGTGAGACATATTCCATATTCACCACTTATTCCCTTATGTGGTGTATAGAACACTGTTTTGAATTTTTATGTCATTAATATATTTATCTTCATGATATTTAAAGTTTAATTTTAATTTTATTCATTCATGGAGAATATTATATAAAATTTACCAATGTGGTAATGTTTTATTTCATAATTTCATCATTATTTGATATTTTTTATTTTTAAGTATCTCTTGGGGAATTATTTGAAATTTATTCCATGAAAATAATATATTTGTTTCTCATATGGTTAATCACAAAATTTTCATTATAATATTACCTTTTTTACTTTTTGGTACATAACATGAATGATAAATTTTTTTAATGAAAAATTGACATTATATCTCTCATTGGTCGAAAACCCCTTTTCTTTGACATTAATGTTTTATTAAATATTCCGAAAATATCTTCAATATTATATAAATGATTTATTTAATTAATTTATATCCATGGATCAATATTTATAAAATTTTGTTAAATATATCTTGTTTTTGTTTTTGAATTAGGTAAATTTTTAATTTTCATGAATTTTTTTTAAAATAATTATTTTTTAACAGAATAGATATGAATAGAATATCCTACCAACTTGACCAATCAATTATTTAACATTCCCATATAATATTACAAGTTTATATTCAATTAAAAGTACTTTTTAATTAATTTTCAATATTTATATGTAATAATAATTTCAAAATAAATATGATACTTTCCTTAAAAATGTTTTAATGATCTCATTATTGTATTTCTATTCATCAATGTAAATACTTATTGTAGTTATGATCGAGTAGAGATAGTTTATAATCATACCATCTTTACTATTTTAATGGACTGATTATGATTTGTTGAATTGGGGATGTTGTATTTTTATACCATTAACTATATTACTCTGGGTGGGCTATGATTATGCTTATTGATTGGGGAGAATATTAAAATTTCATATTCTATTTTCCTATAAAAATGTTTAGGTTGATTGTGTTTCATCTATTTATTTTGAGGAATAAACTGTACACAGTACATTATGAGTTGGTACCTTAATAAACCCTCGATTCATTGGTTGGTCTCATGAGAAAAACTATATGGGGTATTTGATTGAGGCCTTACCCATTTATTTGGTCCTTTAGGATGCAATCACCCGTATCTAGTGGAAATATAATAAAGTAATCACTAAATTTGGTCTACTGGATTTGTTGACATTATAGTTTTATTCAATGTAGGTTTAGTATAAACCTAGGGAACTATTTTTTTTGAAAACATAGATTAGGTAATATAACCCTATGATTTACATGTATGATAAGTGTATGTATTGTATAACATCCTAAATTTTATTAAAGCATAGATTATGTGGGTTTTCCTATAAATAAATCCTTATATGTATACGAAAAGTAGATTTGGAGCTTGAATAGTTGTTCCTAGTGGTAATAACTCTAGAAGGGGTCCATTGTGATTTGAATATATTATCACATTGTTCATGATTATGGGCCTTATGGCACACCTATTTCGACACACTCATGGGATATTATTTAGTCAATTGACATTTTATATACAAACCATTAAGAAGGATTTTAATATATGATAAAAATTAATGTCCTAGGTTAATCCTTAGATGTCTAATATTGAAATCAAAATTTCATGATTTCAATATAATACAAAATATTTTTTTGGTTTCCCACTCTAATTAGTAATGCTCATACTATGATTTTTTGTTTCAGTTAATGGATGGAACTAGGGGAAATCATGTTATGAATGAATGTAATAGAATATAAAGGGATTATGAGTGACCCAATTGGATAATGGAAAGATATAATTATATTGTGATGATTCAAAATTAGTAATGATAATATATAATTAACCACCTAAACCTTAACTAACTATTGGACTTAATAAAGAAGAGAATAATGGTGTCATTTAAGAGCTCGAATGATGGAAGCCATGGAAGAATGAAGGAACATTTTACATCATCTTATGTATGTAGAAATAGGAACCCATGATAATGTACAAAATAATTAAGAAAATGTTTTATGTGTGAAAAATAAGGGCATAGAGAAACAAATTTTCAAGGAAATATTAGGAGATTAATGGAGTTAAACAAATTCAATCATAATGATCCATTTATATTTCACTATCATAAATATGGGGAACTTGGGAATTATCAATGTTAGTAAACTCTTTTAAATGTCTACTCTTAGAACATGGAAGCAACTATGTAATACCAATCATTAAAGTAAAATGGTTTAAGTATTTATTCATTGGGATTCAATAAATATTGTGTGGAGGTATTGTTACGAATGGTATTTTGTTTATAATAATTGAGAAACATCTTCAGAAATATTAATTAAAAAATCATATATTTCTTCACGTAGGATTTAATTATGTATTATGGATACCATCTTGGGTTAATGAGTTTAATGTTTATCATATGTTCAATGTATTAAACACCACTTTTTATGATTTATGTGTTGAAATTTTATCACGATTAAGGAACTTTTTTATGAAATTTATTTCTATTAAACCCATTAGTTTATTATATGTTTTAGTGGAAAAGTTATTTAATGAAGAATGACTTCAAATTTTGTGGACAAAGAGTTTAATGTTATTTTTAAATTTATATTTTAACTTATATTTTATGTTGAGATAATTATGGGATGATACAATTTTAGAATGTTATAGGAATTATATTAATATCAATATGGAAAAATGACATCCTGCAAGTTGGCTGACAACCCATCATATAATGTCATAGAATTTTATAAACAAAATTCAACTTGAAATTTAATTAAATGTAATACTATATATTATGGATATAGAAAACACATGAAATTATATGGTTTTATTACATCCAATAATATTTAAAAATATTTTTATGTATATTTATCATTGATAATATATTTTTTGAATAGTGATCGTATGATTTGTATAAATATAGGGTACTAATAAATCCAATTAATAAAGAAAAAGGAAATGATGACCTCAAGAAGTATGATTTTTCATTATAAATACAATTTGTCAATGCTTCTAAGGGAGATAAAATCACTAATATTTTTCCCCAACCAAGCCCATGTGGAGATAAAACACCACAAGCATGAGAAAAACTGTTTATGGGAGAAGTTTAAGATCATTAAGATGATGACTTAATCAATGTACGTCCAGCTACATCATATATGTATCACAATCATGAACATTACCCATACAGAATTTTCCGGTCTATTAATTTGATATGTATCAATACTATAATGATATAAATATATATAATATATTTTCAAGAGAATAATGGTTATGTTTACTTCTTATCATTACTTTATAAATTATTTTGATTTTGAATCAATAAAACACATATTTTATTTTTAGGTAATAATCATATTCAATTAAGAAATTTATTTAAATTTATTTATTTTTTAAAAAATTAATTTTTTAATTAAATATTATTATTAATTTTTTTTATCAAATTTAAATTAACATATAATTTTGATAAATTCAAATGTAAATTTTATAACGTTTCATAGATTTTTATATCATAATAAATTCAATTATTATATTTAAACTAAGAAATCAAATATTTAGATAATTATTTTGATAAAATAAATTTTATTTTTGGAATCAAAACATTAAAATTATTAAATTGTGAATCTTAAAAAAATTTCGAGAGATTGATTTTTAGGTAAAAATTAAATACTAAATAAATATATGTTGTGTATTACGACATGATAATGACCAAGAAGTTATATAATAAATACTCTAAAGGGTATAAATTCCCAAATATATGTCTTAACGTAAAAATAATTTCATTTTAGTTTTATTAGATTTATTTTATAAATTCTTTTTTGAATCCTCCATAATAATATATTTTACGGATTTAAAATCATTTCATTAAGAGTTTAACACACCTCTACATCGACAAGAGTGTTATTTTAATAAGTTATATGATTATAATAATTAGTTAATGGAAACCAACCATCTATGGTAGAAACTATTATTAAATATCATGGTATGTTTTGTGGTTTTGGTTTTGTTATTATATAGAGTCCAAAACCTGTGTTTGATAATGGATAAAGAATTCCCCACACATTTCCTATATAATAATCCACCCAATATCTGACATTAATTTTGTCAAATTCCAGGGATCAAATCCTTACATTACCCTCTTTATATATTGTCATCCCAAGATAACCAAATCTCTCATGAATATCCTGCCAAGTATTTGAACCCACACTTCCATGTTAAGAATTCTTTCCATTCTACTCTTCATCCAAGTAACTTATTTATTTTATTCCCTTTTTCTCCCATTAATAATGTTGGGATATACTCATCCATATACCCCTTACTGCCCTAATAATGCCTAAATTATTAGAGACCCCTTTTCCTCTCATCAATACCTTACATGGAAATTTATATTTCCCCATTATGCTGCCAAAATTCAACCATAATTTTCCATGCCAATGAATTATTTATTGAATACCCATAGGCATTTCATATAAAGGGTGTTCAAATTTATTCAATTATACATATTTTATATGGGACATAATTATATGTATTCCACACTCAATGATCTTGGAAAAAATATCTTTATTATTTAATCCAGGTTGTATGATCTATGTGTCACACAAAATAATGAGAATGAAATGAATGTGATGGGTGCACATAGAATTATATAGTACTCTAATTCATTGCATAGTGTTTTCATTTAATGAGATTTCATGAAAAAGATAATGGATTGAACCTAATCCATATAATAAATTTTTCCATCATGATTCCTTGAATGTTATCCTTGACATATGTTTATGATGTAGTGTTATAAGTTAAAGCCACATTTCCCATGATTCATTTATGTTATCATGCTATAACATGACTCATTATTAATTTTTATGATTCCCTCCCCTTTTATTTTCTATTTATATTCATATTATCTACAATGTATTAAATTATTCATGATATTCATTGTTTATTCCCATAATGAGATTCATATCTAAAATAATTCTTAATTGTGTACCCAAGGTATCCCATGAAGTTTTATATACAATGGAAAAATATGATCATGTTAAGGATGTTTTCAATAAAGATGACATATTTCATATTTTTTTTTGTTATGTAATGTACCGAATTCATAAAGACACTATTATTAATGACATTGAGGGTTTTATTACGTGCATTATTCTATAATAAATCACTATCTAATGTGTAATAGAGAGAAAGGACATAATAGTTGGTATAAAAGTAAAAGTTTAGTTATTTTTGGGATTAAGATTAGAAAACTATAGAGAAAGAATTAGGGATAATAGTAATTTTTTGAAATCATCATTAATTTTTTCCTCATATATAGAATGTGGGTTGTCAAGAAGAAAATTCCTTATTATGTTACAATAAGTGGGTGTGGATAGGGAACAAATGTACATGAGGTTAAAACCTGAAAACACCACTTTGAAAATTACATAACAAGGAACTGGTGCACGTCAACAAGCCTTACTAGACACCCAGTTTGACACTCATAAGGGATATTCTTCAGTAAATTAGCATTCTCATTTCAAACCATAATTAAACAAAGAAAACATTCTCATATGTGTTTGTGTCAGGAATTATATAATGGATAAAATATGTTAAATCCTATAAATTCATATGTTAAAAAAATAAATGTAATTTATATGTTTTTTAATTTCATCATAATAACGTTTTTTTAATAAATTTAATATAATAATTAATAAATATTTCTGTATTAAATCCATCTTTGGGAAATTGGATGAATCCGGTAAAAAACCAGTATGAATATAAATTTGAGGAAATCCCTAACGAGATTCCAAACCCAATCGGAGTGGGAATAGATAACTTTAGGATGATAATCTCTCATCTGACTGATTTTATAAATAGAAACCTAGATATGTAGGGGTACCCAAATATCTCTAAGAGTGAGTAATATTTTATTGATACATTTATGTGAAAAATACTCTAACGTAAATTTATTATCTTCTCACTTAATCAAGGAATAATGGATCAACTCTGACCATAAGATCTTCCCATTATTCAATATTTTGAGAAAGAGAAGGTTATACTAGATTTTTTTCACAAGGAGAGAGAGTATGATTAGTTGTGAAAATTGATCAATATTACTTAGCTTGAGAAAGATATCGATGTTATGTAGTGGAAGGAATTCCATAATTTTTTTCTATGAATATTTTCCCCACACTCTGTAACATAAAATGAAATGGATTTCCATTTCCTCAATCAAAAAGACAATGAATCTATTAGGGTGTTTGAGGAAAAATTAACATGAATTGCATGATATTCCTCTAGAATTTCCTTTAACCCAAAATTCTAACATAAACACTCTTTTGGTGGACTAAAAACTAGTCTACAGAAATCCATCATGCTTCAATAAATTATTAGCTATGAGGAAATTGTCTGATGATCCATCAAATTCATAATGTAGACTGGTGAATTTCAAGTGTATCATAGTGATAAGTAGAATTAAGTGGAGTTTAATTATGGTATTATGATAGGTAAATCTAATAAGGCTAGTCAATTACAATATCCCACTTGTTCAATGTATGGAAAGAAGCAAGCTAGATATTTTATAAGGGTGTGGGGAAATGATTTACAAGCATAAATGAATGACACATAACTAGCGATTGTCAAAAGGAGACACCCAATAATGTGATCGAAGAAATGAATGATCCAATAAAACCTACATGAATTTTTCAATGTTTCAACTATAATGAATCATCATACTTTTCCATCCAATGCACTAAGATAGGGATTTTTTTGAGAAAACCAACAACCTCCAAGGCAAAAAGGGTGAGATTATGATATCAAAAAAACTGAGGTGGATCCAAAAAATGAGGTTGTGAAAGGTACACTAGATATTCACCTAAGAACAGTAAATATAAATTTTGATTCTTGATCTACACATTCCATTATATCACTAATGTTTAAAAGAACTATTCAAACATGACAAGAAATAATGGAAGTTGAGTTTTTGGTGAAAATGAAAAATGGGAAATTTTTTAAAAACATAGAATACAACTCCTCCCATGTAAAAATTTATGGGATGAACTTCTTCAGAAAACGTTTCATACTCCCTTTGGTGTAATGTTATGAAATTATAGTTTTGAATTATATGTCCCTATATTGAACCACCATAAAAAATAAATCTCTGTATCAGAAATCATCCTCCAATTTTGTACAAATGCAATGAGGTGGATGAATACTATTCAGTAACAATATCAAAACTTTGGATATTATTTACCTATGATAAATCATATCTACATTAAATTATTGATTATTGGGAAAGTATCATCCTTGAAGACATTTCCATTGTTAGGAAATACACTGATGTATTTCCAAAAGAATTTATTGGTCTTCCTTTTATCCGAGGGGTAGAATTTTCAATAGATATTATACCTAGGTAATTACCATTATCCAATAATACATATTGAATGGATGTTGTGTAACATGAGGATCGAAAGAAACATCTATATGAGATTATGGATATAGGTTTCTTATGACCGAGTGCACCACCATGGGCTGCACCAGACCTCTTTGTCACGATGAAGCACTTGGAAATGAGACTTTTCATTGATTATCATGAGCTCAATAAGATCATGATAAAGAAAAAGTATAATATTTTATATATTGATTCATTTTTCGATCTGAAACTTGTAAAACATTACTTCTCCATGGTTGATATTAACTTGGGGTATTCTATGTTATGGTTAATAATTATGATATCCCCAAGAATCCTTTTCATACAAGGTATGTGAACTTTGATTTAATATTAATATCATTCAGAAACAACAATGTTTCAGAGAAATATATAGAAAGGATGAATAGATTCATTAATGATAACCTAAAAAAATGGTTCTCCTTATAGATAATATTCTAATAAGCTCCAAAATCAATGAGGAACATGATGAGCATCCGAGCATTATTCTAAATAACATACGATAGGAGAATATTTTTGAAAAGTACATTAAATGTGAGTTTTGGGTGAAGGAGGTTTCATTCCTGTGGAATATTATCATAATTAATGGGATGTATATGGACCCATCAAATAAAAAATAAATTGAAGGATAGTTGTGGTAAACATCTGTAACAGATGGATGTAGTTTCCTTGGATCAAATGGGTACTATCATCGATTTGTGATAAATTTCTAATGATATTCAATAACTTTAACCATTCTTACTCAAAATTCATTAATGATTTTTAGAATGATGACTATAAAGAGAGTTTCAAGGTGTTGAAAAGAGTCTTATCTTTGTTCTTGAACTCAAGCTCCACATAAGTGGATATATTGTCATGGTATTTAGAAATTATTTGAATAACATATTGGGTAGTATATGAATGAAAAAGAACAAATTGATAGTTTATGCTTCAAGACAGTTCAATGTTCATGAACAGAACTACCCAACTCATGACCTGGAGTTGGTTTTAGTGATATTCTATTTGAAAATGAGGTGGGATTGTCTCTTTGGGGAGAAGTGTGAAATTTATATGAATCATAAAACCCTCAAGTATATATTCACACATAAAGAGATGAATATTAACCAATGAATATTGTTAGATATTATCAAGGACTATGAATTCTCAATCCCCTAAAATCTAGTGGAAGTGAATAAAGTGGATGATGGTCTATGTAGAATGGATCTAGAAATTTGAATCACTGATGATAATTGAAAAGGATCTGATATTATTGGATTTGAAATGGATGCACATGGTAATCATATATAAAGGAGCATTATCAATAATTTCAAAAATAATTGCTCAACCATCCCTTCTATATAGGATAAATAATGCTTAAAGAGATAATGTGTTAATTCAGAAGAAGGTGGAAACTATATGAAAAGGTAAATCCTTTATGTTCTATGTTAATGAAGAAGGTTTTGTTTGACATGGTTCATGAATATGTGTACCATCAAATAATGAGTTAAAGATAGGGGTGTTGGATGATTCACATGGTTTGAATTTCTCCATCAATCTTGGAAGCAAAAATATTCGTCGAGATCTCTAAGAGAACTATTTTTGGGACAATATGATGAAATAGATCATAGAATATACATTATGATGATTTTATGTAATCAAGTGAAGGGTTAGTGGAAAACATGCAAGTGTATGATGAATCCATTACCCATACCTACATTGAAATTGGAAAACATCACTATAGAATTCATAACTAGTCCTCTAAAAACCTCATGAGGAAATAATTATATCTTGGTTATGGTGTATTTCCTTAAAAATAATGCACACTTCATTTTGATTTGAGAGGTTGTCTCAATTGATCATCTTGAAAAGATATTAATTATATATTTTGTGAGACATTTTGGTACACCACTGTCAATTTTGTCTAATAAATATCCAAAATTTACTTCCATGTTTAGGAAAAATCTCTTATATGATTTAAATATTGAGTTAAACTTCATCATGTCTTATCACCTCTAAATAAATGGCCATTCTTAGTGGATTATCCCAAAACATGAGGAAATACTGGGATCTTGCTTAATTTAATGGAAATGAGGAGAAGATCAATATCTTTATATGGTTTATTTCTCATATAATAAAAGTTTTTAATGTAGTATAAAAACGTATCCCCATGTAGACCTCTATGGGATGATGTGAAGAACACCTGGATGATTTGTTGAAGTTGGGGAATGAAAACTCATAGTTCTTGTAATGGTTGAAAAAATGGTGGGAATGTTTATGTCCATTCTGAATCATATCAAGGTTTCTCAGAGTTGATAGAAGATCTTTGTTGAAAATCATCGACTAGACCTATATATTGAGTTTTGAGACATGGTATTACTTTTCATATCTCTATGTATTAAATTCATTAATCTTGTGAGGAAGGGAAATCTTATCTCAATATACATCCATCCCTTTTAGATCCTTGATGGAATAAAAGTAGTGGCCTATTGACTGATACTATCCCCTAACATATATCAAGGAAATTATATATTCCATTAATCCAAATTGAGGAAGTACATACTAGACACCTCACATTAAATCTATCGTAAGCTGGTATAATTTTTATAATGACCTCTCACATGAGAATCATCTAGGGATGAAATTAGATCTTAGAGAAAATGTTCTAAGAAATAAGAAAATTCCCATTGTCAAAGTGATGGGGATAAAATTGAATTTTGATGATTTGATATGGGAACCGGAGGATTGGATGATACAAATTTACCCTCAATTTATTTAGTGTTGGAAATGAAATTCTCAAGGTGAAATTTCTGAAGGGGGTATAAATTGTAACAACCTGAACTATTATAAATAAAATTCCCCTTTCAATTTAATTAAATGTCTTATGATAAATTACGGATATTGAAACCAGATGCACTTTTTTGGATTTACTATATAAAATAAAATTTTAAAGTATGTTAATTATCTTTACAATTAACAATATAAACATTGAATAGAGATCAAATTATTAGTATAAATAGAGGGCTTCCAAACATCCAATTGATAGAGAAAATGGATGTGATTTACTCAACTAGTAGGATCATACCATATGATTCCCATTTATTAGAGCATCCAAGGGAAATAAAATCACCACGAGTTTTTCTCAACCAATTCCATGCTAAGATCCAACAACTTAAGTATGAGTGAAACTGTTAATGGGAGTAGTTTAAGCTCATCGACATTGTGACCCAAATGATGTATGTTGAACCACCTCATGAGCGTATCACCGTAACACACCATACCCATAGAGATTTTTCCAGTATATCATATGTATATGTATCAATTCCAAAATAATATGAATATGTATATTATATTGTCAATATAATAACAGTTGTATTTACTTATAGTCAATATTTATAAATGATATTGATTTTTATTCAATAAAACATAAATTTTATTTTTTTGGAAATAATCTAATTCAATTATGGAATTTATTTTAAAGAATTAATTCCCATTCTATTGAAATAATATTTGAATAAAATATTATTATTAAATAATTTTTATCATATTTAAATGATAATATAATTTTTTTGAAGTCAAATGTAATATTTATAGTTGTTCAAAACATATTATTTATCAATAAATATCGATTATTATACTTGAAGTAAAAATTATCATATTTGGGAAATTATTTTTAAAAAAAAATATATATTTTTTGAATTTAATGTTGAAATTAACAAACAGTGAATTTTTCATAGTTTTATGATGCATTTGAATTTTTTTGTAAAAAATAAATTGAGCATAAATATATATTGTGTATTGTGGCCTTATAATGACCTAAAATAGATGTCATAAATACTATAAAGTGAATACATGAACAAGTCTATTTTAAATTTAAAATAATGTTATTTTAGGTATATTTTATTAATTTTACAAATTATTTATGAATCCCCCTAAACAAATAATATATTATAATGTTTTAAAATCATTACTGTAAGAGTATGTCTCACATCCGTATCACCGAGGGGATTATTTTAATAAGTTTTTCCATTAGACTAAAAAAATAATGCACACCATCCCCCTTAGTCAAAAACCATGGGAAAAACATTGGGTAGGTTTTTGGTTTTTTTATTATATACAGTCTTAAGAAATGTTTATGTAATGATAAATAATTCCACACTAATTTCCTATATAAACCCACAAAATATCATACTTTTCTTCTCTAAAAATACATGGATCAAATTATTAATCTACCATCCCCTATCTATATTCCAACAATGGTTCCTCAAGATCTCAAGAAGCTCCTCCCAAGAATTAGGATTCACAATCTCAAGGTAAGGGTTCTTTTCACTCCTAATATTAATCAAGTATCTTCTTTATCTTATGCCGCTTTTCACCAAATTTCTACTGATTGGATATTCACTTATTTATGCCCAATAATACCCCAATGATTATTAAATAACAAGATACAACCTTAACTCTTACCAATATATTACATGAACATTTATACAAGCACGTTATGCTACAAAAATCCCACCTCAGTTTTCCATGCCAAACATTTTTGTAGTGAATACCCATACCCGTTTCCTATCAAAGGAGAATATAATTATTTTATTGAGTATATTAATGTTTGTATATAAAGGTCCTTAATCATGGAAGAAAATAATTTTATTATTGAATATATGTCGTATGATATGTGTGGAACACATAATGATAGAATGAAATAAATGTAATGGTTGTGCCCAAAATTATATATCTCTCCAACAAACTGGGTAATGTTTTAGACTCATGGGACAACATGAAAGAGATTACGGTGTGAAAATAATACATCACAAGACTTTTTCCATTATGATTTCATGGAAGTTTTCCTTGACGTATGTTTGTAATGTTTTGTTTTAAGTTGATTCCAAATTTCACATGTTTCCATTATGTTATCAGGCTATATCATGCCTCATTATTCATGATTATAATTCTCAACCATTTTATGTATTATTGATATTAGTATTTTCTAATATGAATTATTTTCTCCATGATTTTCAATGTTTTTTCTCTTACTTTTTTATATCACATCACTTTTTATGCATGTCCCTATGTTATCCCATATTATGTTAAGTACGAATAAATATTATGATAATGTTTAAGAATTTCTGAATAAAGAAGATTTATTAACTATTTTATGTTTTTATGGAATCTAACTAATTTACAAATACACTATAATTATTGATCTTATGGATTTTATTAAGTGTAACCATATGTAATAAATCATGAAATAATATGTAATAATGGGAAGGGTTTTCATACATCCCATCTAGAATGTCTACGGGGATCTAACCCACTACTGAAAGGTGTGAGGGGTGTAGTGGCTCAAACTGGCCTTTTTTGATGTCTTAGTTTTAATAATATTATTTTACTAAAATTATTTTTCTAATAAATATTAACTTTATTTTGGAAATATATTAGAGGATGAAATCTGTTTGGAATTTTCTAATGATTTTGATGTGATTAATGACATTTCAGGAGACCTTTTACTAGGCTCGGATATATTTATTAAATTTAATGAAATTTATTTTTTGGGAATAATTATTTTATTTTTTAGAGATATAATATAAAGGTTTTGATATATCCTTTTATTATATAACCATTTTCCATATTGTGGTTATTGAGGTTACTTGGGATATATGGTTATCATTTAGGTTAAACCTATTGTTTTATAATTGAATCTTAAATATTAATGTATTAATATTTATTTTCGGTTTTATATAATATTTTTATAACCATTATTGGATTTATTTAATACTGTAGGAGTAGACTATTATCCTTTTATGGGTTATTTGATCAATTAAAGTTACATTTAGTTCTTCAATATTGATAATTTTATCTTGAATATTCATCCTTCAGAAAAAAGATATTATTTTGATAGAAATTGATTAATGTATGAAATAATACTTATCATGTAAGTATATTTCATTACCTTCATAATCAATATGGAAAAAGGATCCATCCACTTTAGGTAAAAGAGTCTTGAAATTGATAAATGATTTTCATTTTCAATAAATTATAGGTCTCTTTTCTCATAAAAAAAGGTATAGTGTTTCCTCTAATATTGGTCTTCATTACAAATCAATTTTTTCACATTATACCAATGTTCTCCTACATTGGAATTAATACAAGTGGTCGACTGCATTTAGATCTTATGTTATATATATTTCATGTATTTATTGAAGTATTATTAATTTATGATTGATATTTTTTCTCCCATAATTCTGATTGGATTTGATTATATATATATATATATATATATATATATATTAAAATATAGATCCACTTTTGAGATTTATATAGAATCCTGGAATGGTTTGTTGATATATAGAGGGTCGGGTGGTTTTGATGTTTTCATAGTGGTGGCTTGATGCAGTTGATGGAGGGATATTATAGATGGTGTTGATGTGTGTTGGGTGTGATTTTTGGATGGTTAGATCGGTTTGTAATCCCTAATTTCCTGCTCTGTTCTTATTTATTTATATTCATTTCTTAGTCTATTTTTGTTATATCATTCCTTAATTAGGTATAGTTGTGACATAGTGATCAATATTATATATGGTAATAATTAATGAATTGATTATGGTAACAATGTGTTTTGATGATTGAATGATGGATATATTAGATTATGATATGTTAATTAATAGAAGTATTTTATTTGGTAAATGATTAAAAGATTCTGTATATGATAACTAGAATTAAAATAAAAACTATATATTGAAGTATTTGGTATCAGTCATTTGCGACGGGGTCCCATCACAAAGGGCCCAATACTAAAAACAGTGTCGCAAATCTTATTTTTTCTGTGAAAGGCCATCGAAAAAATTGCACTGCGAGACCTTCCTATTTCAAAATGTCTATACAGGTTTTCTAAAAAACCTTTCACAATGGGTGTATGTACCCATCATAAATAATTATTTGTGACGGGATTATCCTCCCATCATAAAAAAACTATTTTTTTAAAATGCAATATTAACTAAATTTAATATAACAATAATAATAATAATAAAGTCATAAAATAATAGGAAATTATGGAAACAATATTAAAAAATAAATAAATAATACGAAGTAATTAAATTAATGAAATTAGTTATAATATGATTAAAATAATAAAAAAATAAACAAATAAACAAATAAAAACCATATTATTCACAAAAATATGAAATAAAAAACATAAAAAAATAATAAATAATAATGAATAATAATAGTATTTTAAAAACTATTAATAAAAAAATAATAATCAATAATAAAAATAATAATAATAAACTAACAAAAAAATGCAATTCATAAAAATATAAAAAATTAATTAAAATAAAATAATAAAATAATATTAATAATATTAATAAAATAATAAAATAATAAAAAAACATAATATTCTAAACAATATAAGAAATTCCCTATATAGGAATGTAAATATAAGTATTAATACAAATATTTCAATAAATTTGTAAATTCAAAAGATTATAAGAAATATTACATAAATCGTAGTGGGGTGGGGTCATTGGGAGGAGATATAGGAGCTAGAGGAGCTCGTGGAGGGAACTCCATCCCTAAAACATGAGTTATACGTCATTTGTACTACATCATATACTCGTGTTGCTACTCCTGCCATCGATGCATCTCCCACTACTATCGACAGAGCAATTTCATCTCCCTACACATGGTCTATATAATATCACCCTCAGATCAGAACCGCTTCTCATAATGTGAAGAAAATGATAATGACACTCCATGAGCTCATATCGATCTGTACGATTACATCACACCAGTACCATAATAAGTCTCATACATCAATCAATAGTTGATACCAATAACTCAACCATTCTAGAAGGAATACAATGTCTCTTGCATCAATGTAGTGTTGTCAAATTTTGATGCACTCGATGTCTGATCATCGGTCTCGATCTGTCTCTTAGCCTTTCTCTGAGACAGCATGGCCTCATATAACTCCTCTACGTTCATTATAATATTAAAAAAGTTAAAATATTATTCTTAGTTAAATTTAAAACTCAAAAAGAAATTATACTAACCACATTAGGACACTGGTGATCACCTCTAATATCACTATGGACATGATCATTATATATCCCCCTTTGAATGACGAATATTGTGATATTGGGTTGTTCAACTACTTATATGAGTATAAAATAAATAGTGTAAATTTATAGTCATATAAATTATTAAAAAAGTTCTTACCATTTTTTATCGATGCATACTAAATATCTGACTACCAGCTTAATGTGTCACCTCCCCTCTCCCATGGTTCTATCAACCTAATGATTCACTTATATTAAAACAATATCCCATCGAGTATGAATAAAACCCATAACAAACCTAATATGAGATGTAATGTAGTCGTTGGGAACAAGAAGACTAACCGAAATATGTGACTCCATCATTCTTCATTTTTGTCTTCCATATATTGTGCAAAAAATGACAGTAATGCTCACACATACAGACTTGCCAAGCCTCCGTGATAGACTCTCATAAGATATCATCGAAAAGATACAATAAACCCTACAAATAATAAATAATAACAAGTTATTAATTAAATAAATTTCAAAATATATATAATTTATTTGTGTATTATTCAATTATTGAGCATATGGTTCTTATCATCAATGGGAATATTATCCAATGTAACACATTCTCCATAAACAATTCCCCAATATAGCACTCCTCTATCCAACAGCTATGTAAAAAATTATGTGAAAAACTAGAACAAATAATAAATCAATTAGTATATAAATATGTTGACTAAAATTAATGAAAACTAACTAAAATACACAATTGAACATACCTATGAATTTGTGGGTCGAAATAAAGTCGGGGGCATCACTCGAGGGTATGGCCATGAGTTGTAAATCTCACAAGACCGCAACCCCTCTACATCCATGGTAAACCTCCAACAGCATGGGGGTCAGATGATGTACCATTATTCTAGTAATCATGTTGTACAACATAATCCATCTCATGAAATATGTTAGATAAACATTAATAGGCCTTCAAAAACACAGAAGTCACTATTTTCATCAAATAATTGAAACAAACTATTGTATATATATACTATTTATGATTATACCATGTATTTAATTGCATCAATGTTCATCCTTATCTTTGTATATGATGGTTTCTATATCATTATATACCTTCTCAGTATCATCAATTTTTATTGGAGTTTCATCTATATCATCTATTTTAATTTCTAATTTGATTGTTGCATCAACAACACCATCGCCTCTATTGACCCATAATTGTGGGGTGTTATCATCGATATTCATGGCTCTCCATGGAAAAAAAATTATTTGGAGTTTCCTCTTAAAAATTTTCTATCCCTCGAACTTCATTGGAACCAAATTCATATTGGATAAACTAATTTTCATGAGATTTCAATTTTATTATGCTCCACCAATCACTTAACTATCTTGTAGAAGATTTATAATTTTAATCATAAATTTTATATGAGTAATAATTTAATAAAAAGGGTTCATTTTCAGCAATATGGACTTTATATTTAATATCAATAATCCCATGGCATGAATTAACATGCATGACTCTTTCATTATCCAACCAATGACATATAAACAAGATTACATAATATTTTTTCACATAAAAAAATTAATTATTTCTTCCAGCAATCCATAAAAGTAAACATCACTTTCTATATGATGATATAATCTCTAGAAAATAGGACTATTTCATTGTTTTTTTATTCCCCATATGCATGTCTATGAAATCAAAAACCATTCACTATTAATTAATTATAATATTTAACCATTTTGAATGGTGGGTTACTCACCCTTGAAAATTGATCATCAATTTTATTAGAATATTCAAATACCTGGAAATTTAAAAACTAATTAACAATATAACAAGTAATAAATTGTATTTATATGTGAAACTATATAAAATTTACTTTACAGGTTCTTAAAACCATTAAGAAAAAGTATTTTTTAGATGTTCTTCAAGAGCATCTGTTGAATTTTATGGAAAGTGCTTCTTTATTTTATCATCATATAACCTGTAAATAAATTAATCTTAAATTAATCTTAAAAAAATTATTAAATAAGTGAAAATAGTACTCACTGTAAAAATGGTTTCATTTCTTCACATTTCCACAGAACATATGTATGATCTTTATGATGTTCATCATTTAAAATACATCATTCATGAACTCCACAAAAACCAGGTTTATGATGAATTAAACATAAAATTGACTATCCAATTCATCATAAATAGTTTCCTTATTACGACCCTTACAATTATTCTTTGAGAGATATTCATACTGAAAATAATGAGATTAGAAAAACAAAATTTCTTCTTACAAATAAGCTTATTAAATTTATCCTTTTAACCAATTCATTATTACATACCATTTTATTCATTTTCTTCATATATCTCTCATATGGGTAAATCCTCCAGCACAGTACCATTCCTCCACATTTATATTCATGTGGAAAATGTAATATCAAATGTTCCATTAAATCAATTCTAGCTGGTGGTAATTTTTTCCCAATTTACATACAATTAGAATAAAATCTTCCTAGAATCTACTTAGTCCAGCAAAGTATATTGTCACTAAAAAATTGTCTTGGAAAAAATACAATATTTATGTTAACAAATTCAAAATAATTGGATTTAACAAACATCTAAATCCAATCGGTAAAAGTCATTCCATTATAACATGACAATGATGACTTTTAATCTGATAATATGACCATTTCTGACACATTTAGCCAAATTAAAATCACAACCACCAGGAAGAATCAACTATACAATCCAATAAAAAATAGTAATTGATTTCCATTATAAACTATATAATCCACTTTTTAAATTATTAACTTTATGATTTTTTATTTTTTAACACTTCAATTTCTGATCACCTACAAAGATGGGAGAGATTTAATCATTCCTTTACAAAATATTTGGTCTTAACTATTGTTTCTAAAACTATATGAAATAAATTATCAACATATTTCTTCTCATTATGCCAAACATACAACATGTAATAGACCAAAAAAATCAGACCAATATGGTAGATCCCCAAAAATAATTCATTTTATCCAATTGAGTTTTTCCCAAATCCGAAATTTTTAATTAGGTTTATAGTTTTTTCAAATGTAATTGCCGGAAATGAAGTGATAATATATTTTAACTCAGTACTATATATCATTGATGGATTTACATCTCTTTAAATTATTCATTTTCCAAATTGTTGTTTGTTTCTTCTAAAATGATGACCTGTTGGGAGAAATCTATGATGGTATTCGAAAAAATGGAATTTCACCATTGATAAGCATAAATGCTTTGATGTCTCTCATAATGTACAAGAACTATTTTGGACCATGTGTACTTTATTATCATATCATTACATATGTTGGGACATTACTAATTTTCCCCATCAATAAATCATTCATTAGGTAATATTTGTTCACAGCAATATCTTATGCACTGACATAATTAATTCACAATAAATTTAACTCATCAATCAATGGATTCAAATAATAATCTATATTATTTTATGATGTTATGGAAATATAATGGTCAAAAATATATATGGATCATGCAGAAAAATCCAAGGATGTAAATTTTATGTAGTTATAAAGACAAGAAAACAAGAATATTGACTACCGTAAAAACTAAATGGATACAAACCATTAGCATAAATACCCTATTTCCAGTTTAGGTCTTTTGAAGAAAACAATGAATTTACATGGTCAAAAGTTTTTTATGAATAACCATTACATGGATGATTTAATCTTCTACCAGTTCAAATATTGGTTTTGTGCCATCATATCAATGACTTTGTGTTCTGAGACATAAATAAATGCTACTATCTGGGTGTAAGGAAGAAATAACTCAACTATTTTACAAGAATCATTCCGAACTTCTCTCATTGAGACTCTTTATACCACGATTGTCCACATCTATGATAACTAACAAAAGACACATTTTTACCATAATAAAATATGAAATCATTATATTGAATGAATCTTTTGATAAAAAAGACCCAAATTATGAACCATAATCATCCTATAAAAAAATTATAGGCAACACATTTCATTTAGGTAACAGTTCTATAACCAAAGAGAATATTTTATCAAAACTACTATTTGATAGTCCATTATTAGATTTAATAGACAGAAATTTTCAATCAGTTAATTTTTTGTATTTTTCAATAATTATATATGGAATCCTCATTAGGATTCAACAACTAATAAAAATGCGATGGTTACAAGTCAAGAGTTAAATCAATATCATCCCATGTTTCAGTTTTTTGAAAAGAAATACGAGTGACATCATGTACTAAATTTTGAAATTGTGATAGATTTGGTACCAAATTATTAGTATCTTTGCCAAAATTATGTTTACCATAATGATATAAAAAATTTATTTTTCAAAAACCAAAACATAATTGATGACCCAAATGTTTTCAAATGTTTCAATCCTCCTTAGATAACATTTCCTACATGGACACTTATTTGTTCCTTCAAAAAATTTCTTCTTTTGATGATGCAAATGAAACAAACCGCAAAACTGAAAATATATAATGGATTTATAATAGAATTGTTTCGATTACTGTGATATCTTATCCAATCTTAACCTTATAGTAATGACCATTGTCGACTTTCTTCTTCCATATTTATATAAATCATATGAAATTAATTAATTTGTTATGAATAATTGGTTAGAAAAAATATACGATCCATAAAAGAGTATAAATTTTTAAAAAAATAACTTACTTGTATATTTTGTCATCTAATCTATTTAACAATGATTTTTACTAGTTACAATTGAATTTTATCAATAAACATTAATAACCCCTAATTGATTATAATTGTTTTCTCATTATGAGTATTTTGTATAGATTACTACTAATTGTTATAATTTATCGATAATTTTTACTAATTAATCACACTAATTTTACTAATTACCAATAATTTTTACAAATTACTCTTAATTTTTATAAATTAATACATAATAATACAAATTAATAATAATTATAAATAATTAATAAAAATTCATAAAAATTAATATTAATTATTACTAATTAATACTAATGATTACTAATGATTACTAATTATTTCTAATCATTACTAATTATTACGAATTACCACTATTTGTTACTAATTACAACTAATTAGAACTAATTATTTATAAGTGTTTCTAATTATTAATAATTATAACTAATTTCTACTAATTATTACTAATTACCAATAATTATAAATAATTATTACTAATTAATACTAATTATTAATAGATATTATTAATTATTAATGTTTAAAACTAATTATTATAATTACCAGTAATTATTACTAATTACCACTATTTGTACCCAATTAATAATTAATACTGATTTTTAATTATTTTTAATTAGTTCACATTATTTCTAATTACTAATTAATACAAATTATTACTATTTTAAACTAATTTTTATAAATTTATTCCAATTTTAACAAATTACCACTAATTATTACTAATTATTACAAATTACTACTAATTATTACTAATTATTACTAATTATTACTATTTTTTACATTTTGCCAGTAATTATTACAAATTAATACTAATCATTACTAAGTATAACTAATTAATAATAACTATTACTAATTATTACTAATTACTAATAATTATTACTAATTATTACTATTTATTACTATTGTCAACTAATTAAAAATAATTTCTACTAATTTTTACTAAATATTACCAATTACCAATCAATATTACTAATTACCACTAATTATTTCTAATTACCATTAATTAATTATAATCATCACTACTTATTACTAACTATTAATAATTAATACCAAATATTACTAATCATTACAGGTAATTACTAATTAATTTTAATTAATACTAATTATTACTAATTTCCACTAATTATTACTAATTACCACTATGTATAACGATTTATGGCTAATTATTACTAATTTTCACTAATTATTACTAATTACTACTAATTATTACTTATTACCACTAAGTTTTACTAATTACCACAAATTTATACTAATTACCACAACTAATTACTAATTACCACTAATACTTACTAATTACAACAAAATATTAATAATTAATAATTATTATTACTAATTACCAGTAATGTTTACTAATTACCACAAAATTTTTGAATTACCACTAATTATTATTAATTAGAACTAAGTATTACTAATTACCACTAATTTTTACAAATTACCAATAATTATTATCAATTTTGATGATTTTTTATTAATTATTACATATTATTACTAATTATTCTAATTTATACTATTTTATAACAATTTTTTGGTAATTTTTACTATGTGATTATTAATTATCGATAGTTATCAATAATTACAACAAATTATTACTAATTATAGCTAATCATTACTAATTACTAATAATTCAAACAATATTTTGAAAAGTAAATCTATTAAATTTTAATTAAAAACTTAATTAGAAAACAAATATAAATATTTCTCAAAATAATTAATGAAAAAAAATTATTCTAATTAAATTTATTTTTTTCTCATTAATAATCATTATTTCTCAAATTAAATTAAACAAATTTTATAAAAAAATAAATAAATACCATCAAACTGAATCCCTCTACGAATGAAAAGCTTGAAAGTTGATCCCCATTGAATATTAAATCTCATAAAATTTTAAACTAAAAAATATGAGAGTAGATGAGTTTATAGGAGTTTAGTAAAGATTCAAATGAAACAAAATTGGGGGTATATATAGGTCAGATCAATTGCAACGGGACCCTGTCGCAAATAGTTATTCCGTAATTAATTATGGCAATGGAAAAAAAAATATTTGTGACGGGTCCCGTCGCAAATACTATCCACCTGACAGAACATTTTCAAAAGGATTAAACTATCATCAAAATAACAAAATAATAATATAAGTATGTTCAATGGGGGTTTATCCCTTACAGATATTCATATATCGCACTTTGGTGCGCAAATCGCACCAAAGGTTTTTTTGATGGGAACTCATTCCCATTATAAATATGTTTTTTAACGAACTACTTGCGATATGCTTCCTGCCTGACAAAAATAACCCCCATGCGAAAACCTTAGATACCCATAGTGAAATCTCAATAAAATCATCGCTGTTTTGATGGAAAATTTTAGTGTTATTTTATAGGAAGTGAAGGGATATTATTAAATGATTTATAATTAATGTTTTGTTGTTATATTGATCCTTAAATCATGTGTTCTTACTATGTATTAGATTGTTATTCCATAGCGATGTCTGCTAGGTTGTCAAGTAGGATGTTAGTTATAGATCATGTTTTTGATAAGACAATTTCCCTTATAATGGTTGTATTATATTATATTCATCATGTTTTGATATTACTTATGCTCGAACACCTATGTTAGATAATGTGACTAATTTCAATTTTGACCTTGGGTTCTATGTGTTCACCCTATATTTAGGTTATTGAGGAATTCGACGGTTGACTACTCCTCCAACCATATTCTCTCTTTAATATGTAGTGTGTCTATGGATATATTTGGACTATGGTGCCTTATATTTATAAGATATATACCCATAAAAGTAGTGGTGGATCACAATTATGATATATTTATATATATATGAGGAATATCTAATCATAAGTTTATAGAATATACATGTATCCATGTAATAATGGTTTAGTGTTACTGGATTCGTCCTTAAGCATGAGTGGTAATGGATTATGTTATAGTGTGTATTTACCAAAGTCGTAATGACAGTTGGTCTTGCTATGTGTATACGATCATGAGATGGAGATATGAACATGATGTGTAGTTGTGGATGTGAGTGTGTGTATGTGGTCATGTCATGTTGGCATGAATGTGTGGTATGATTATGTTTGTTAGAGGTGTAGTAGGATATGACATGTTAGGGTTTAGGGGGAGTGGTTTAAATAAAAATTGGTAGTTGGGAACATTTAGTCTAAATATTATTTTGATATTATATTATGTACTTTTATTCATTACTAGGTGAGTGATCCATGATAAGGATGGGAATATAACTGACCTAATTTTGGTAACCAGTTTATTTAATTATTAATTCAGTAGAACATTTGTATGCTTCTATAACATTTTTTGTTATGGTTTTAGTGAGGATCCAACTGAGAATTCTTGTATAATCTGCCATATATATATATATATATGTTTCTTAGGCCTTTAATAGGGAGTTGGTAATTGATATTGTCTTAAATGGATTGTAGAGGTTGTCCAAGGGCTGTAGATGATCATGGTGACTTCCAAAGGTGTTTTCATTATATATTTCCATTTTAGTCATAAATTGGGTGAAAATACATGTATTAGGATTGTTTTATTTATTATTAAGGAGTATGTTGGTGGATTATAGTTATTTCCTAGGAAATTGGAGTGTAATTCATCCCATATGTGAATGTTCTATTCTATTAGTGCTAGTCACCAACCCATGGAACATTAGAGATGAGATTCATGGTTACTATTGACTTCACTACCGACCTAGGAGGGGTACTAGTGGTGGAGGGTACTTATAAATAGGTATCCTAGATTTTTGTTGCGAGATATTATATAGCTTGGGGATAAACATTTATGAGGATTCCATGGGTTAATGGGGATACCATGTTAATTAAACATAGTGTATGATGTAGGAATGGAAGATTGGCTAGGACATAGGTGATTAAGACCCCCTATGATTTGATGTTAGAACCTCATGTTTACATAACACACTAAGAGAAGTTATACTAATTGAAGTTTAGAGACATAAGTAATGATCAATACTTACTGTTGTCTACCCTATTGATTGTATTGAATATATAGTTTGAATTAAGATGAATCTAAATTAATTAATTACATGTATTCAAGATTTTGGGTTTAGTGAGTCCCTAAAATATTTCTATTTTCTTGGTTTGTCTCGTATTCTATGTCCTAATCTGGGTCATACTACTGATGTTTAAAAAGATTTATTAGAAGATTGTAAGAGATATGAGGTATATGATGTTGATTCTTGGAGGAATATTCCTTGTAAGTTCTAATATAAGGTCTAGTATAACAATGATGGATCTTTTTATAATTAATAGACCGTGTAATTGTCATAGGAGGTGGAGATATCATTCAATTTGACATATGATTTGATTGATCACTAGATTTCACTATCTATAAGTATGTTTTTGGGAGCTTCTCATCAATGGTGTGTTTTATTCATTAGTGATCATGAAGGGAATAAGGTTTTATGGGATAATTTGTGTGATAAATTCCACACTGAGTCCTTTCATCCACCACATAAGAGGAACATCAGTAAGAGAATATCTCTATTCTCTAGGGGATTTGGAGTGAGATGATTTTTGGAATTCACATTATCAACCTCCTATGTTATGATTCATACCTCCTTGTAGAAAAAGAGGTTATAATGAGGAATTTATTTTCTTTTTCGTTATCTGCAGATCCATAAATAGTTATCCCCGTTAACATTGTCTACGTACCTCTAGGTGTTGGGGAAAGGTGGGGTTTTCGAGAAGTTGTTTTCTTGGACCAAATAACCATGGGAATGAAGTAATCCAGACATCCTAATAATAATATCTGTGATCATATCTTCTCAAATGTATGACCAATTGGATTTTAATATAAAAGGGAGCCATATTTAGCATCCTTCATCTTGTTTCACCAAATATGGTAGCTCATGGATCCCTTATGAGAGATTAACTATATTTTGTTTTCATTAGATGGTCATTACCATTGTAATATTTAGTTTTAGGGCATTCATGGATTCTAATGTGAAGCCGGTGACCTACTACATGTTTATTTATTGCATCACCGTCCTCTAAAATGGTTTCTGCAGAAGTATGGTTCTCTAGGTTTTGGTCATTAGCAAGTATATGGATTCATAAGAGGATATACTTACGAATCCCGTTATCTATAGGGACATAGAGTATTACAAATATGTAATGGAGTTTAATATCAATGAACATAGATCATATATAAGGACTCAGTTAGATTACAATTTTAATATTCCTTGTCCCCAATAATCCAGATTCTGTTTGCGTTACCATCTATCTATATTCTAATTCAGTGTGTTCTTTGATTGATTCAGGAGATAGACACTCATTCATTGCAATCAGCCTAGTCCTAGAATCCTGAAATGTGTTAGAGATGCTTACAGATCCTTTTCTATTGAACACACTTGTCAGATGATGAACTAGGTTGTATGATGTATGTATAGATTATGAGTTGATGTTAGGGTGGAATCAGTCTTCAGGATACTTCCTATATCTATATATACATCTTTATGATGTCATACTCAACAAAGATTTGTTATATTTTGTGCAGTATACCATTAATTACATCTTGAGGTATGTTATATTATTTGATACTAATAGAGAGCATGGAAAGTTCATTTTCTAGTAGGACCATCATATTAGTAAAATATGTGATGATTCCTAATATTCATTGATTAGAGAGATGTTCTTTGGATCACAAAGGTTTATTCAATGGAATTTCGATGGGTTATGAGAGAGAAACATGGCGTTTTTTTATAAAAATGTTTCCAATATAACACTAGGAAATGAAATCAATTTATTGATAGAGATTAATATAGGAATCTCCTCAATTTTGATGTATCCATATATGATGGTTCCTTTTGAGTTTCAGTGTCTTTGGATTTTGATATAAGATCTTATATAGAGATGTATTATTTGATCCAATGTGTCAGCTAGTGGTGCCATGGTCTTGTTTGCATTAAAGGAGGATGGTGGTCTTTGAATGGGTATTGCTTATAATCACTTAAATAAGGTGATAATGAAGAACTTTTGTCCCCTGATATAGATTAATGACAGATTAAAAAAACTAAAGGAAGGAATATTGTTCTCAAATATCAATTTTCTTCTAGGGTATGATCATATAAGGTTGAATGATAAAGATATTGTAAATATTACATTCTGGAGTTGTTATGGAATCTACGTGTTTTTGGTAATTACCTTGGCTATTAGAAACACAAAAGACTTGTTCTTAGCACTGATGAAATTTTTTTTTCTGTGAGTTTCTCAACTTCTTTGTGCTAGTTTTCATGGAAGCTAATAATGTGTATTTTGTGCCTATATAAGAGATTGTGGAGAATCGACAAGTCATTTTATAGATTTTACAACACCGTTACCTATTTGGGAGGCTATATAACTGTAATTTCTAGGACCTTGAGGTATATTTCATGGGAAATATATAGTCTTAGTGATAAGTAGTTATGGATCTTTTGAAGATTGAGTTAGTTGTTTCAAGGAAATCCTCCATGAATATTGCAGTGGTTCAAATTTGACTTTATCGTATGGGATATTATAGGATTTCTGTGACCAAAGTATCTTAGATTATGACTCCTCTATCAAAATTTACAAGGCATGACCATTAAATCATGTTGAATGACTACTGTCATAATTATTTTCTTTATTTATTGGAGAAGTTTTCAAGAGATACTATAAATTATTTTGCATTATAAGTATTATGTTTTATGTTTATTATGATTATTTATGTCTTGGAATATATTTTTCTCTAATACAAAAAGAATCAACCATCTCTTACGGTTGTAATCAGTTATAAATCCATGAGCATCACCATTCTACCCATGATCCTAAGCATAGAGTAACAATTGTTTCCATGATTTTATAGAGACACTGCCTCATTAGTTAGCACATAGTGATATTTATGGATCATAATAGTTTTATATATATCACCTCCTTGTAATATTTGAACATGAGAAAATGATAGTATATGGAATTACTTCTGTATTGAAACAATGATATTTCATACACGTTGGGGAAAGGGAATGTTATTGTTGATCAAAATTGGGTGAATTCACATTGTGATATGGTTCATGGGTCTAGATATACTTGTAGAGTGATTGAGTATTTTCAAATAATAAACCTATATATTAGGTAATTTTATTATATTTAATTCCTCCACTAGATTATGGTATAGGAATCCTTGGTAGAATAGGTGTTAGAATATTATTTGGGATATTCTGAGGTGGATTTTCAGGTGGAAAATGATGTTTTTCGTGATTCATCTTGGAGATGGTATATGGATGATTGGAATTGTGTGTTATTACAAGAGAGTCTCATCATACCCACATTTATGAGTGATGTGGTTCTCTATTAGTTTTGCAGATCAATCATGATAGTACATCATGGTGTGGCTAAGATGTATTATGCCATGAAGGGTGAGTTTTGGAGATTTGTGATAAAGATATCTGTAATTATCTAGACTTTATAGGTGCATTATGCCATACATTAATATCTGTTTGGAGTGTTTGAGTTATTATTTTTATGGGTGAAGAAATTATTAGATTTTGGTTTATTTTATAGTATTTTTGATGCCTTTAAGGGCTTGTAATATTTTGACATGGTTAAGGGAAAACATGTGGTTCTCCTTAGGAAATTTTTCCCCATTTCTAGAGGAATAATGGGTGATGCATAGTTGGATCCATGTTAGTTATAATAATGAAACATACCCAAAGAACTATGTGAAAAGGGATGGAAGAAAAATATTATATATATCACAAATTATATAGTACTACGATGTTTCCTGGATGTAGTGACCCTCACATGGTTGGAACACAATTTAGTAAATCATACAAAAAATACGAACACAATGTTTAAATAAATCTAAAAAATGTGTTTTAATCCTTAAAACTCATTAAATATTATAATCCTTTGTCCTAAAATTATGTAAATTGAATTTAGGGATCCGTGGTGGTTTTTGGTGATTATCCTCCCATTAAACTTTGTTTTTTGGTGTATCTTGTGGCTTTAGTCATATGTCTTCTTAGGTATATATAGTTTTTTTATAGTTGCCCCATGTTCATGATTTCCACTATGATTTTAATAAATAATGGATCTAAATAATCTACAACTAGGTTTCATGGTGGCTTGGTTAGTTCATGATCACTCGACACTTGAATAATTTTTTCATATTTGTTCTTTACCTTGTTGTCACGACCTGACCAATTGAGGCCCACCTGGCCATTGAGAAATCGAGTTTGACTACCCCAATCCTGCCTCCAATTGGCTAGGGGATGGTGTCTAGAACAGAGTAGGAATAAAAATTACATGGGATGCCTCCATGGACATAAAACTCTAGAATGTAAAATACTGTGATACCAAATGTATGCATACGTCCTAATCTCACAATCAAAGTATACAAATAATATTGCGAATGAAAAAGGGACAAACACAAGGCCTCAAAAAACTATATTAAAGTCCAACAAGATAATAAGAGAGTTGTCACATTCATGAATTATTTTAAAGTTATTTTTCATTAAATTTCTATTCTTGATTTGTTTGTGGGGGGTTCCCATGTATTTTTTTAGGAAAGGGACTGTTTTTATGATTTGGGTCAAATTGTGACCCATTTAATGTTTTTTTAAACAGTTTTTTATAACTCTGTCAATTATCTTCATTTTACAACCATTCCACTTCCCAACTAGAATCCCATGGTATATTAAACCACCATATCAATTTTAGCCCCATATAAATCCATAATAATAATTGATTTGTGTTTTTATTAAGGTATTGGGCTATCCCAAATTCCCATTTCCTGCATTATTTTTTTAATTGACCAATATATAATTTAATTTTTATGATTTTTCAATGATTCTAACTCTCAAATGATCCCACTTACCCAATTCACTCCCACATGCTCATCATCACCTCTTTGGAGCTCATTTTCATGACAAATTTGGGTGAAGCTTCTCTAGAGTTCTCAAATCGTCCAGATTTTATGATGTAAATTATTTCCATCATAACATCTTCAATTTTTACACTTTCCCCCATTCATGTTACCACATGACTTTCTCAGCCTTATTCAAACATCAATTTCATTTTTAGCTATTTGTAAATTCATCTACTAGTTTATTTGGGTAGTTTTATTAAATATTTCTTCAAGTAAGTGTTTCTCTCGACATTCCCATCTTTCTCATTAGGGTTTCTGTCCTCTTTAATGAAGTTCTATAATTTCCAGAAGTTAGGGTTCGTACCTAGGGTATTATTTTGTTTCTTTTTGGTCAAATATTGGGGTATTAGGATGGATTTCACTCCCTTGTGGTGCGGCGATGGTGCAGATGAATTTTCACACAATGAATTAGTGTTTTAACACAAAAGGTATGTTATTACATGTGTAATCATTTCATGATGAGTTATCATGATTGATTTACGTAATATTTATGTTCCTCATATGTTTTGAGTGGTGAGAAAACCATTTTTGATGGATATGGTTATGCATTTAATTTTATTGGATCATTTTGGCTTTAAATTGGGTGTTTCCCATGTGTAACTCTTGTGGTAATATTTGGGTTTAAATTGTAACATATGAAAGTGGTTTATTAAATGTTGTATCGGCTGAAAATTATTCTTGTTTAGGGTCTTGGTGTGTATTTGGGTTTAAAATAGGGTTTTTGAATGGGTTTTATCTACAAAACCTTTTTATACATCATAAAAGTGTTTTATGAAAATTGTAAATGGGTTATTGAGATACAAAAAGTGTGTAAAGGATGTTTATGTGCTTTTTGGGTGTGAGTTTGTAATTAAAATGGTTACCTTTGTTTTTAATGGATGCTATGTGATGTTTACCATCTTAAAAACGTTTTATAAAATTTCATGAAGGATTTATCAAATTGTAAAGGAGATAAGAAACATATTTCAGGATGTTTTGGTGAGTGTGTTCACTGAATATGGGGTATCAAAAGGTGATATTGTGATTTAAGATGCCAAAAAAATTTATAATGTTTTGTAAATTACTGAAATGTTTTATAAAATTTCACAAAATGTGTGAAACACGTCTGTGTGCTGTTTTGTTTGAGTATGATGTGAAAAATGAACTTTGTTTGTGAAAGCAGTTTTATGTGAAATGTATGTGGGATGTTTTTTGTATGTGTGACATGGAAGTGGTATTTTCATTTGAAAATTATTTTTCAAGGATTTTGAAAGTTTTTTCAGAACTAGAGGGAAAACCTGAGAATCCAGGTGGTTGGACTTTTACTAGTATGCTAGTGATCCTGTGGGGTTTGGCCCTAGTTTCACATAGCATGTTTGATGATGACATCACTAACTAAACTATTATTATGATCATGATGATGATGTTGGGGGACTACTTGGTTATGGGTATGATCCCTACGAGTGGCTTGTGTGCATGAGAATGAATTTTTTGATGGTTACTTTTACCGAGATACGAGGTACTTGGGATCCATAGAAAGATACTACCTAGGGGATATGTTTACCGTTTCATGTAATCATTAGATAATTTTTCTTACCATTTCCATATGGTATTTTTGGCTGGAAAATTCAGTTTCTTGGAATTCTATTTTAAAACTATTGATTATTTAAAGTAGTTGACATGAAAATTGTTTTTATTTAATGTTGAATCTCTTCAAGATTATTATTAGAATTTCATGTTTATGAAAACATACATGCTTTACATATTTTAATGTTTTTCATATGTAAATTTTTATTGGTGTAATCCTACTGGGTTTGGATCACACCCTTCTTACACCCCATGGTTGTAAGTAGACTTTGTTATTTTTTTTGCAGGATTTGGTACAACATTCCCTGAAAGTGGTTCTGGTTTTTAGCGGTCCTTCATGATACAATGTTGTGAAGATGGCATGAGGGATGTGTCTCTTGACATGAGGAAGTTCATAGGCTGTCCATTTTGGGATTATTTAGTTGTTAGAGTCTTTGATAATTGTTTTCGATTATGTATTCAATTCTGAAGTTTTGTAAAAGATGATTTGTTTTGAAAAATCCAGATTTGTTATATTGGAGTTGTTTGATTATTCATGTTTATAAACTCAAGTAAATAATTCCAAAATTTCATATTATGATACATGTGAACTAGTTCTGTCCCATGGGGATCATGAATGCCCATCGGGTCATGCCATGGTCCAGGTTTAGTGCCAGTTTTGATGGAGACTAGATCTGGTTCATGACGACATGATATCAGAGGTGGTTCGAGTTAACTCTTTGGGTCATGTTATTTGGGGAAGAGTTGGGATAATCTAGAGCATGGATTTTCTTGACTTGACATTCCAATTATTATTAGGGTTTCTAGATAGCACTCCTCATGATGTGATTCAAGTCGCCAGGGGAAGTTAGGTTTTATCTGAGTCCTTTCGTTTTATTGGTTTGATGAAAATTAGGGTAAATGAAAAGAGAGTTGGTCTAATTTTCTTAGTGAGTTCACAGGTATTGGAAAGCCATGTGGAGTTGGGGAGATTTCCCTAGAATACTTACCCTAATGGTGAAGTGATTATAATAAGGCCATAAACCATATGTCCAAGTCACCCAAAAAATCTAGTTTCCTCTTGCTTCATCTTGTGTCTCTTCGTGTTGGGATCTTGAAAATTGGTTTTAAAGAAAAAATGACTTGATTTACGAATTGTGAACTTTCGTGAAATATTTTTGTAGTAATGTGGAAGTGTATTGATTTCTGAAATGGTAGAACTGAATTTTCAGTGCATTATTGAAATGTAAAATGGTGTGTTTACCCCTATTTTTAAACTAGGAACTATGTTAAAGTTACTTTTCAAAAAGTGTTTCCAATAGATTTTTATAATCTATTGTAATGTGTTTTAATGGGATGGAATGTTTTAAAGGTCATGTGTGGAGTTTGGATGTGTATTTTGATTTGTTAACTATACATACTTTGAAATGTCATATTAAAATTTGGAATTTTTTATTAAAATGAGATGATTTGAGTCCCTAATTTAATTGGGATTTATGAAATGGTATTTTTCATGAAATTATATGTGTTTTGGAATGGTCTCATATGTCATTAAATTAATGTACATGAATTGAATGTGTGTTTTTATTGAATGATTGGTGATCATTTTAAATGTTTTATGAACCATTTGAACCCTATTTTAAATAAGAAGAGATGGGTTTTAAAAGGAATGGAGGATGATGAAAGGGTGTTTTCATAAAACTATGGGTGTTTTGAAATGGGATTATATGTTACATAATTAATGTGTATGAATTTAATGTGAGTTCTTATTTTAATGATTAAGAATTTTAGGAAATTTTTTCTTGTAATATGTAAATTGGGATTTTGATTTCGCGGTTAGCTGTCTGGATAATAAAGTAAGTATTGGTTGACTATTTTGTTTTTCAAAAGTGGAAAGAATTTTAATTTTAACCGTTGGTATTTTCCTGGGAAACCTCATACATGAAGTTATATGGAATGATTGATGGTTAATGGAATGAATGGATTAGTGTTAGGATGTGTTTGAGGTGGGTGACTGGCATGGAATGTAATCATGCATCTGTGAGGACCATGGGATAACATTAGTGGATACGCTAACCATCAACCCATTTATTTCCAATGAAGTGATTTATTTTAAATGAAAGCATGATGTCTTGAGGACTGGTTTGGGGTGGTGTGTCTTATGTGTTTTTTGAAATGCTGTTGTTGTGTGATGTTTTGAGTCCAAGAACCCCACTTGTTTGAATGATATTTTGGGTTTGTGTTTTATCGATAATCTGGGTTAGAGGGAAGGTTAGTGGTCTCCTTATGAGAAATGTTCTGAGATGCATTTATAGTAGTTCCCTTCATGTGTTCGATTATGGTTTCTGGAATATTTTAACCAATGGAGTAGCTTGGTTGGGTACTTCAGTTCTCTCATTGGATAAGGTACACCCCCATTAAGAGTTAATGCATGATTGAAGTGCAGAAAAAGTTGTATAGCCATTGGAAAATCCTCCAATTGATCAATATAAGGATTCTTTATCTCCAGATTTGTAGATAGAGTCTAAACAAATTCTTTTCTTGTTTTTTTGGATCCTCATTCATTAGGAGAGTGACTATGTATGGTTTAATGAAACCTTAGTTTCTTAAGTTGTCTGATTCATTGAAGGTGAATGTAGTCTGGGGTTGTTAGTGTGGATGGTGTCTAAGGGGACCTCTAGGTCCTTCATAGTCTCTTAGAAGCAGGGGATCAGATTAAACCACTAGTGTTGGAATGTGGTCATGAGAGGCTATTATGGTAACTTTTTGGAATTGTTTGTTGTTTGGGGACTTGGCATAATTCCAATTACCATGTATTGTTTATATAAGTCACAATGGTCATGTTCGGTGACGCCTTGTGGTATCATGTGCTTGTTTGACTGTAAAGGTGAAGTTGTACAATATTTTTTGTGTATTTGTTTTTTCATAAGTGTGTATCCTATTGGGAATTCTTGTTATATTTTTTTAGATGAAGGTGTTTCTATATATGCTTCCCACTTTCTATTTCTCATCAAAAGAAACATGGGGTGATGTGTGTGTGTCTTCTAAGAACTTGATCCAGGGAAATTTCCGGATAGGGTAAAGTGATATTGGAATGTGTTATGTCATGGTGAACCCATCTGGGATCATGGTATAGTTTCATGGAACCTAAAGGAGATGTTCCATTTGGGGGGATTTCGAAGCCTAAATGCAAGTCCAAAGATGCTTCAAACATTTTATATCCATCCATAGGTCCTAGAGTGAAGTTGGCGTGTAGTCTAGGGAAATTCTAGGGTCATTCAAACCATTGGACAAATTCATATCCTCAATATTAAATATGTGTATAGTTTCAACACTCTGGTGTCTCCATCTTGGTCTAGTTGTTCAAGTTTCTTTGTAAAGGTGGGAGGACCTCATTTCCATGTTATAGTCTATGTTTCTGTTTTCCCCCTTTGCTTTCCCTTGTGTTTTGGGAGAATGGTTGGAAATTTGGCTAAATAGGTTGAGCACAAGGTTTGTGAATGGTTAGTAGTGACCATGTTCTAGGAATCCAAGAAGACTGAATGATCCTCACAGTTAGCGCATGACTTCCCAAACTATGCGGGAAAATCATGCAGATGTGCCTCCCCATCCAAGAAGACAGAATGATCCTTATCTATGTTATTTTGAAAATTTACAAGTGATTTATACCGCTTTTACTAGGGAGTCCAATCGGGCCTCTCCATGTTATTGTCCTGATTCTATAATGGGAAAATTTAAGTAACCTCTTATGGTGGGGATCCCAATCGTGTCTCCCCGTACTAGTAACTTGGATTTTTCCGTGGTTTTGTCATGGTTATAGGTAGACTAGTTCAGAGATATATAACCACCACCATATGTTTTTGGTAGATGTTGGGGATGGAGTGCGTCCAATGGTGTATTTTATTTATGGTAGTGGTAACCCTTCTCAATGTTGTTTCTCATTCGGGTATGTTTCTTGAGTCTTATTCAGATAGTGTGTGAGGTGTTTTATTTTGAGATTTAATTTGTATATGTTTTATCATTTTATGAAGTGGTTAATGATTTGAGTTTTTAGAGTATTATTTCATTGATTGATCAATTGGAGGTGTTTTGGCTTTTTAGGGACAGGTAGAACATGGCAATGGAGTCCATTTTGGAATTTCAATTCAGTTTGATTTTCACTTTTGTCCATATTGTCACTTTCTAAGAGAAGAAAGTTTTATTGTAAGTAGAATTGTCTCATACATGAATTCTTTTAAAACCATTTTTCATTCAATTAATATTTTTGATTTTTTGGTGTGATTTTCCTATTTAGTTTTGGAGGAAAGGGTGTGTTTTCATGATTTGGATCAAACTATGATCCCATTTCATGTTTTAAAAACAAATTTATGTTTTTTCTAACTCCATTATTGTTAAAAATTTTACTCCAATTCCTCTTTCAAATTGGCATCCCCTAGTATATTAAAACCACCATATCAATTTAGTCCCCATATGGATCCATAATAATGATTGATTAGGGTTTTTATTAAGGTATTGAGCCAACCCAAAATCCAATTTCCTACATTAATTTATTAATTCCATAATATATCATTCAGTTTATAAGACATTTCGGTAATTACAACAATCACCCAACCCCAATTCCCCAATCCGCACCCCCAGAATCTCATACCCCTCATTGGAGCTCATTTTCATCGTGAATTTTGGCAAAACATCTCTGGATTTCTCAGATCACCCTGATTTGAAGAGAAAAATTGTTTATTTCAAAACATCTTAAGTTTTTTAATCTTTTCCCCATTCTAGTTCGTACATGACCTACTAATCATTATGCAAACCTCACTTTTTTTTTGGCTATTTGAAAATTTAGATACAAGAGTATTTTGGACGTTTTATTAAATATTTCTTCATGTAAGTGTTTCTCTCTTTATTTCCTTCCTTCTCATTTGGGTTTCCTACATCTATCATGATGTTCGATATTGTATAAAAGTTAGGGTTCATACCTAGGGTTTTATTTGGTGTCTTTTTGGTTAAATCAAGAGATTTTAGGTTGGATCACACTCCCTTATGGTGTGGCGGTGGTGCAGTTGAAGTTTCGAACAATGAATTTGGGTTTTGACACAAAAGGTAAGTGATTACATGTTTAAAAATTTCTTGATGAGTTTTCATGCTTGATTTACATATTTTTCACGTTCCTCAGATGTTTTGTGTGGTGTGAAAACATTTTTTGATGGATATTGTTAAGAGTTTAATATTATAGTTTCATTTTGGCTTTAAATGGGGGTGTTTTCCATTTGTAACTCTTCTGGTAATATTTGGGTTTATTTTATAACATATCCAAGTGGTTTATTAAATACAGTATGGGCTTCTAATTATGTGTGGGTAGGGTCTTGGTGTGCTTTGGGGTTTAAAAGATGGTTTTTGAAAGGGTTTTATGTAAAAAATGTTGTTATAATACTTTAAAGGGATTTATGAAAATTCTAAATGGGCTATTGAGTTTCAAAAAGTATGAATAGGATGTTGATGTAATATTTTGGTGGGTGTATATCATTAAAGTTGCCCACTTTGTTTTGAAAGGGCTGTTATGTGATGTTTACCATCTTACTAACAATTTATAAAATTGTAAAATCGAATTATCGAATTGTGAGAGAGATATTAAACATGTTGCATACTATTTTGGTGAGTGTGTTCACTTAATATGGGTTTTTAAAAGGTAAAGTGATGATTTATGATGTTAATCATTTTTAGAATTTTTATTAAATTTCTTAAATGTTTTATCAAATTTCTCGAAGGTTTTGAAACACGTTTTTGGGATCTTTTGTGTGAGTATGATGTAAAAAATGAATTTGGTTTTTGAAAGGAGTATTATGTGACATGTATGGGGGCTGTTTGGTATAAGTGTTACTTGGAAGTTGTATTTGCATATGAAAATTGTATTTCATGGATTTCCGAACTTGTTTGAGCACAAGAGGGAAAACCCGGCTATCCTAGTGGCTTGATGTGCACTACTATCCTAGTGATCTCATGGGGTTTTTCCGTAGATTCACGTTGCATGATTGACGATGAAAACACTAACTAATCTATGATGATGATTATGATGATGAGGATGGGGGACCACTAGGTTATGGGTATGATCTCAACTAGTGGCTCGTGTTTATGAGAACAAATATTGTGATGGTTATTTTAATGGATATACGTGGTACATGGGACCTACATAGAGATAGTTCCTAGGGGTTATGTTACTCATTTCATATGCTCATTAGATAATTTTTCTTACCGTAGCCATACAGTATGTTTGGCTAGAAAATTCAGTATCTTGGAATTCTATTTTAAATTTTTTGATTCATTATTGTATCCCACATGAATTTTTTTTAAATTAATGTTGAATCTATTTAATATTCTTAGTAGCATTTCATGTTTATGTAAACATGCATGATACTCGACATTGAATGTTTGTCAAAAGGAATATTTTTGGGGTGGAATCCTACTAGGAATTTTCTCACACCCTACTTATACCCTTGGGTGTATGTAGACTTGGTTATTTTATTCACAGGATTGGGTACAACATTTCATGCCAATGGTTCGAGTTTCTAGTAGTCCTTCATGATGAAATGTTGTGGAGATGGCTCGAGGGAGGTGACTCTTTCCATGAGGAAGTTCGTGGGCTGTCCATTTTGGGTTTCTTTAGTTGTTATATTATTTGAGAATTGTTTTAGACTATGCAATTCAGTTATGAATTTTTCTAAAATATGGTTTGTTTGGAAAAATCTAGAATAGGTATATTGGAATTGTTTGTTGATTCATGTTTATAAACTCAGGTAAATCATTCCCAAATTTCATTTTATCCGGGCTCTTGTGCCAGCCCATGGGAATCTGGAATGCCCTTCGGGTCTTTCCACAGGCTGGCTTTGGTGTCGGTTTTGATGGAGATGAGATTTAGATCATGACAATAAGACAATAGTAAAATGTGACTCCTCAGATGAATCTTGTCATTTCTAACCCAAATCAATGATATATATGTTCATATTCCACTAAGAACCCAATAAAATGACTTATCATTAGAATACGACTTGAAAAATGTGGTAAAGTCCCATGCTTAGGTGAGTATATTAATACCTAGATGGACACCAGGAAATCACTAAGCATAATAAATCAATAGTTGTTAGATCATCACTATATATTTAAATCATAATAAGTGATATACAATAAATTATCCCGATATACCCATAATCTGCACTAAGTGTGATGTTATGGTCACAACCACCTTTACAGCCAAGGACTCTACTTTAGATTAAATAATGAAACTCACTTGGGAGAACACCCTCTTTGAGTCAGATAGCATTGATTGTGTCTAATTAGGATTCTATGACTATTGGTTCTCTCTGTGAGGAAGTAAACACTAGAAGTCCGATGAGATTGATACACATATGAATATCACACCAAGGTCCATTTTGTATAACCCTTTAACTCAATTTGGATTAACCCACATAATAGGGGATTGACACCCATCTATAATTGATCACACCAATTTCAAGAAACCTATAATTGGAAAAGACCATATATGATCTCATCTCATCCTCTAGGAGAGATTCATTCACCTATATCTAAAACTAATCCCTTAGAGAGTATAATTTTTCTTATTCATGAAATAATTTAATAATATACACTCAAACATATTGTTCGAGGGAACCCATCCTTTAGAAAACTAGTCCACACTAAGTAAAAAAAGGTCTCGAGGTTATCTGTGAAAATAAACATGAAGAGAACTGTTAATACATGGTGTCTCCCTTAAAAAATATTCTACTCATGTACCATGGCCCATCCCATGTATGTGTACACACGATCATGTCTGTGTATCTAGCCATGTCTGAGTATAAGACTCAGCATGTGTACTCTAATTGTGCTTCTTACATGACCATGTCATTTAGCTAATAATTATTATGCTCTTTTATATTACGAGATACATGTTTTTCCTCCACGTAAGTGTCACATTGATTGTGACACATGTCCCATGGCATGTGATACTTTTATCACATGTTAAAACCCAAAAACCATAGCAAGTTCCCCACACATCCTATATTAATGAATTACATGCTCTGTATATCCTGATTTTATAGAAACCATAGATCTAATTTAAAAATTATCACTATATCATATGGCCTCTCTTCAAGATAATAATTACATTGAAAAATGAGGATCTAGTCCGACTGATCTATGCCATATCTTCTCGCCAAAATCTGGTCTTCAGATTCGTGCATGAAACTATCCATAACTTCTATCAATTTCACACATCATACCTACATCATGAAATATTATCCAGTCATATTCTGTCATCAGATCTTGATTCCATTATTAATATAAACTCAGATCTATATTGTCAATCCATTTCACCATTAAATAGGTGGGAAGCAATTGGTTACCACGTATTTATCGAGCCACTATAGTAAACAAATATTATGGGTGATTGAACAATGAAAAGTGGATGAAATGAATAAAACAGAAAAATAGGGAACAAAAATTGGTTGATGATTTTTTTCCTCTAGTCTTTTCCATTATAATGATGATAGAAGATATGTAACATTTATCCATAAAATAAAACCCCAAATTACCATCATGATAATCCCATTCTCAGAATACAATCAATCCATAAATAAATCTATTTTTTTTATTTATTCACACTTAATGATTGATAATAAAATAGGGAAAATTCTATATTAAATAAATATCCTACCTTTATTTGGATCTATCAAGAGTGTTGAATAGTTACACATCATTGTTTTTAGTGATATCCATATGTAGTTTTGTCAAAGAAGATCTTCAGTTTTCAATCAGAAATATTTGAATTCACCAGGCCCTCATCTAGTAGATAATCTACATCTATAGGTTTATATAGAAAATCCTTATATTCTTTCAGAGATATATATTTATTGTAGATCATAGTTCACGAAGATTTTATTACTAAAGTTTTTTGAAATAAATATTTGTGTAAACATTCACACACAACCGCTCATAACCTGAGCGTCTAATGTCCTCTATGGTTATGTCACACCTAGAGGATATCCCATACCATGGACCCAATGATAGTATTATATTTTCAATTAGATACTCTATTCAATAGTGAATCCATTTTTTCAGAAAAAATGCTCACAATTGATATTAATAAATTTCATATTTTTCGAATATAAATTGTGGGCTCATCGGGACTCATAATATCACTCCATCTCTATGCCTATATCTGAAAATATTACTAGATATATTTCAGATTTATATATATAGAAATAATACATTTTTTTGGACCAACCATAGATACTATCATCCCAAAAAGAAAAAAATGAAAACTTAAAAATATGTGGGTATTGAGCTTGCATATGATTATCTCAGTCACAATAACTCACACCAAGATCTTTGTACTACCAAAAGACATGAATCAATGGAATCACTCACCAATGAATTATCTTCTGCTCAAGATCCCAGATCTCCACCAATTAATCTACAATGGTAGCTTCATCCTTGATTTCCAGCACACCCCTGTCGATAACATGAGACTGGTTGTGAACATATCTCCTCAACTATGAAACATGGGAGAAGTCATGTACCATGTCTAACTATAGTGGTAGATCCATGTGTTACACAACCTCTACAGCTATAAATTGTATCCGGAAAGGGCCCATGAAACATGGAGATAGATTTCCTCCCCATCCAAAATCAATATAATCCATGTTGAGGTGTTACCTTTAGGAATACATCATCCCCATCATTGAAAACAAAAGGACACTTTCATCGGTCCATATAAGACTTCTGATGGCTGTGAGAAATCCTCATCCACTCCCAGATTATCTGAACCTTCTCTATCTTAGCTCCCAAAAAATCATGGACCATGAGTTCTGACATAATGGATCATCCCAACAAAGTGGTCACCCATATGGTCACCAATACATGGACTTGAATCGTTCCACCCCGAGGGTGGAATTTTAACTATTATTGTATACAACTCCACCAACGGTATATGATCATTCAATATGTAAAAAAAGACTATCATGCAATCCCATAATAGGTCATCCATAATATGAATGGTTCTTTTAGTTTTTTTGTCATTCTTGGGGTGAAAATTTGTTCTCAAACACAACTGTGTGTCAAAGGCCTTGTACAATCCGCTCCATAATTGTGATGTGAACTGAGAATCATGTATTGAAATTATCATAGAGGAAAATATTTATATCCGAACCACATTCTAAATATAAAGTCATCCCACGATCTATACTCAACTTTTCTCTCAAATAGTTTGGATGTGGGATGACATGGTGAGTTGGTGTATTATCTAATAGAAAACCTCATGTCGTATGGATGTATGTGGTAAACACTTCCTGAAGTCCATAGATATTCCATCCCATTTCCAATTAGGAATATTATGGGGTAGAGCTAAACCCACTAGAATATAGTACTTAACCGTCACATGCTGACAGTTGAGGCATCAAAAGAAAAATCTGCTACACCATTCTTCAATCCTGGAAAACAAAGCTAATGTTGGAGATCCTATTACATATTCACTACGCTTACATGTACCACCCAAGGGGACATATGAAACTCCATAATCACCCACCATCGTAACATCACTGTTACAATTATCCTACCTTTGAAAATGATAATTGGCACACTGCATTTTCATTAACAATTAATAGCATGTCCAATGGATATATGAGTATGTAAGGTCTCACAGTTGGAATCTCCTTGCCGAGATTCCCTAAAATGATGTACAATAAGTGGTATATAAACTATCAAACAACGATATGAAGATCCATCCACACACACAAAGGATGACTGCAATGAGGCTAGCAAGTCAACTAGCTCGACCAACAACTGAGAACAACATCTCTTGCTGAGAGAATCAACCACCACATTCCACTTCCCTAGACTATGGACTATTTTAATGTCATAGTCATGGAGGAAATGATTCCATACTATCTGTCTCATGTTAATATCTTTCTACAAGAAGATATAGTTGATACTCTTATGGCTATAATAGACAAAAAACTTCTCACCCATAAGGTAGTGTCACTGAATCTTTCCGATAAAAGTCTACCTATTCCAAAACCAGATCATGAGTCACATATTTCTAATCTTGCTATCTCAATTGATAAGACCCATAGCTAATCACATCCTAAATCTGCATCAGCAAAAATCCCTGTTAGGTCCTTGAAGGATCATATAAAAATACATACTTTACACCATCCTCTAACAATATCAACACTAAGGTACCCAAAGACATCTATCAAAACTCCTAAAAGTAAGGATGGCACATTTCCCTCTATATGAAATGATACCCCTACCAAATCAAAAAAATAAAAGGTTCTGAAATACAAGAGTAATAGGGAAAAAATATCCTACAGTATACTACCAAACTATGAATAATCCACACCTCAATCACACTCTCGGTGTCTTCTTTGCAAACATTTCCTCAACCTTTCCTGGGTCCACTGCTACACCATTAGTTGATAGATCATTTCCTAGAAAGTGGACCTTCTATATAAATAACTATAACACATAGAGATTACTATAACATTGGTGAACTTGGGGTTTGGATTAATGGTAATCACACCTTAATTCTACATGAAAAATGGGTGTTCAAAACCCATTGGGCGCAGGGCACTGTAGAAGTACTGTAGTGTACTGTAGCAGGAGCAACATTGTAGAAACGGTGGGCACTATAGCAGCTACAGGTCACTGTAGCGGTGGTAGAGTATTGTTGCGGCGGCGGGGAATGCGCAACACTGTAGCAGTGCAGGTACTGTAGCAGTAATATTCACAGAATGGGCTTTGGGCCCAAAAAATGGGTTTACGGGCCATGTAATCTGCTAAATGCCCACTGGGCCTTCGGGCTATGTAATGGGTCTCTCTCTACCTAGTTAAAGAGTTCTTTTCTTTGATTTAATAATAAATGAGGCTTTAGCCCCAACCATTAAAAAAAATTCTTCTCCTCAAATTCCGAGTACACGAGGATATCATTGATTAAGGCCACCATAAATAGGTCAAATAAAGGCTCATAGATCACATCATGTGTCCCATGAAAACTACTTGGGTATTTTTCTTACAAAATGGAATCACCATGTACTCGTAGAGGCCATAAGAATATATAAATTCCATCTTTGTTATATTTTCTACCAAAACTCATAGCTGGTGATATACTGATCTGAGTGAAATGAACATGAATTTCGTAAAGGAAGAACTCATTTTATCTATGTTAAAATCCTTGTTTTATCTTGGTAAATGTGAAGAATGAATCTAGAGAATATGTTTATTGCTCGAAACATGGATATTTTAGAATTTTAGTAACTTAGTTGGATTCTTAGCTGACACACAGTTAGTGATAACTCTGTGACTCAACCGTGCAAGGCAACCAATTCATAGTAGAGGCCACATGTTTTCTCTAAAACCGTGCAAGCCAAGCCATGTGCCTATTGACGTTATGAACCATATTGGAATGATACCTCTCTCATGGATTACATGTGGTTAGTCAAACTGGGAACCTATCCCATATTATTTTGGTTCTTGGGTAGTTATTGGTGCATGGTTGGCATATGGTGTGTCCAATAATGTGGTCAAACCGTGCGGCCATGTTTTTGAAGTGGAATTTACTATTATTTTACAGGATATTTTTTTAAACCTTGTCCACCATTTTAATATTCTTATTCATAATATCCATTCTATGGATGATAAGTACTCCATTAATCCATGATTGGGGGTTTTATTTCTCTCTCATCTGATCTATGTTTTCATTACTGTTAGAAGTGTTAGATTTATAAAAATAAGAGATTTAATCGACTTCCTGCATTTATAGGATTTTTTACCATCTCCTTTGATATTTACGTGTGATATAATTGTGCCTATTTCAAGTGGATTAGTCTATTTTGGCTTTTTCATTAATTATTCTTCGAATCAAAGGCTAATACTGGATGATTTTCCTTTCATTGACCTAAGGTAGGTGGTTTAATAATTTTCACTAAATTGTTATGTGTTTTTAATGAATTTACCAATGTCTTGAATGTAAAAATTTACCACAGATTCATTTATGTAGTGTTAAACATATTTAAATAATTATTCCATTTTTATGAACCCCCATAGAGTCTTTTTAATTTATTATTGCTTTCCAACCTCCTGGATACCAGCCCTTTGGGCCAGTCAAATGATTTTTCCTCCATGATATAAATATTAAAATGACCCAAACATTTTCTATGTTTCTTTCATGACATTATAATTTATTTTACTTGACTATAAATTAAATGGACTAAGAAAATTATATGTTAATGTGTAAAAGGGGAAAACAACGTGGGGGATACTGATATCTATGTGGATTATACAATAGTGACTCACATTATTATTTGTGATTATTGTTTATAAATGTTTATAGGTGATGCATAATGTTTATTATTATTATTATACCATGGATATTGGATGATGAAAAAAGGTTTAGGGATCTATTGAGAAATGTGTTTCATGATCCCTTACTTTAAGTGATGGTCATGAAATATCACAACAAGATCACTTAAGTTGAGTGATGGGATTGATGTTCTATATTTCCTTGAAATGAGTGTTGGGCATAATGACTCACCACACCATCTCATGTGATGGGAAGGTTTTTTTGAATTCATATGAGATTTAGGGAATGTATCCTTCTAATGGAGCCTATATCTCATTTGACTAGTTATGGATTCTTGAGTTATTTACCTAGTCTAGATATCACCAAGTATCCATGTATATTGCTATAAAAGTTATCACATATATAGTGAATATAAATTTTAATATATTTTTTTATATATAATCATTATATTTATATACAATAAATTGTTAACATAAATTCTGACTTATGTCGAAGAAGGTAGAGTCATCATGTGTTTTTAGTAACATTAACTGACTTATACTTATTTTTTCCACCATTGGTTATTACCTATTATACCTTCACACTGCTATTCTATGTACACTGGATGGATTATTCTATACACTGTTGGTGGTGTCCTACTGAATTTAGCTCACACCTTACTCAGGCCACCATTGGTAACTATTCAGACATTAGGAATGTAGTTGTGGTCAAGGTAAATTACCTTGTGATAGATGATTCATTAATTTTTATTATAGCATAGAGCATGAGGGGAGAAGACAAAGTGTATTCAATTATTCTTGTGGAGTTTTATTTTGGACTTTTTTATATTTTTAATGAATGATGTATACACATGTTCCTTGTATATGATGTTTCACATTTTTTATATCAGGATTCTGGGAAATCATTTTGTAAACTACTCTATCTACGGGTTGATTGTTATTTCAACCACTTAGATGTTTATACTTTAACTGATTATTTATGGTAACTTTTTCCAATGTTTTATCTATCTTTTATATCCATATATTTAAATTTATTATCATTATTATGTCTATTATGAAACTATGATAGTATGGTATGATATCCCCACCATACCACCATATACCCTCATTTCTAATCAGTATCCTCTAGAGTATGAGGTGGGTTGCTTGAGGGAATGTGACCACCAGCTATGGGCACCATTTTAATGGATTGTGAGTCGTTAAATTACAATGTGGGATCATATCTCAGGCATCATTTTAGGTACATTAGGACTTATATTCCATGCATTTTTACATTACATGATTACTTCCAATGTCCATTTCCTGTAGTATATAGATGGTGATTGGATAATTTTATATTTAAAACGTGCTATTTAATTGTGAAGTGGTAACATTATTTTTTTAATTAATGAGACCACAACAATACAAATTGTTTTTCCAATATATATTGAGGTTGAATCCTTAATTGGAAAATTATACCCTGTTATGGGTTTTGAACTACAAGTTATATGGATCGAAACAACATTAATTGATTAGAATACTATAATTTCAATGGTGGACTATGAAGCATGTAATTATATAAATACAGAATGTTGATCCATTTTATCAAATTCTCTATTAAGAACAATTACATACTAATACAAGTTGTAAAGGCTAGGTTATATGTAAATGATGTGCTAGATAAAATTTATACAGAGTATGACCATTTTAAATTTGGAATGGAGATTAATCTAACTGGAACATGTTATATATAAAAGGGTACCGAATCTTATAAAATTTAACATCAAAATGAAATGGTTACCACTAAATGGGTATTCCAATTTAACAGTAAAGGGTGTTTTAATGTCGTCTTAGACATCGATGCCACTCAATGGGTGCCCTGATCCCTGTGGGCCACATGGTCTCAAGAGCATATCCCTGAACAAAAGAGGCTAATAACTTGAAGTGAGGTCTTAGGGTGTGTCTGTGGGGTGACTATGTCCTCTTTACCAAAGTGTAGCACAATGGGTGAATGTAAACCTAGGTAAATATTAGACACAATATATGTAAACAGATGGTACAATGGAAAATAGAGATAATGCTAATAATAAATTGTAAAAATTTAATAACATTCCACAACTGATGATATGTAATGTCACTAGAAAACTATAAAACATGTCTACATGATTGAAGACATAATATTTTCTACAAGTTATAATGAAAATCAATGATAATCCTAAGCATCTGGAGTTCCAACTCGCTCCTCTGCTATCTTGTTCTATATTAAACAACAATCAATCACATGTTCTATGTTTTTATGCTTCACTTTTTCAATACCTAAATCAATTTAATTTAATACTGGTACCAAACGACACTCGGGGGGGGGGAGATAAATCTCAATTTTCCACCACCAATGGTGTCGATAAAATCCCACATGTGTAATGGAAATGTAACATTTTACAGGCATGCATATATAAATTAAGGAAACAAAATGTAACTGAATAACAATGTACCCGAATTATCCTCTGACTGGTGTCTGAAATTGAAACCAATTCATTATTTTATTATTACCAGTTTATAATATATCACATGTTATGAATACTGAAGGATCCATGTTATAACAAGGCAACCTGTAAGGATATATAATAATGAATTTCTATTGCATTTCCCAAGGAAACATAGACCACAAGGGTCGCTAACTTGGTAAAAACAATATCCTACCTAAGGGTAAGAGTGTAATCCAAGTAGAATGTTCAAAGGCATTCCCCAATGAGAATCCTACCAAATCTAAGGAGATTTTCCAATGTAAAATGGAACCTAGAAGAGACATGACCTTATGGGTAGTAACAATGGAACCTACTTGTCAATGCTGGATCTAAGGATTGTATCCATGGAGTCCTTTAATAATATGTGAGGGATCTGATAGTGTTATACTGAGCATATAAAAATTTTACAAGGATTCTTATCTAGATCGATATCAACCTAAGCTAGCCAAATATCAGAATCAAAATGGGGTTCCTGAGTGATCATGGAATTATCGGATCAAAATCCATGGTGATCTCAAGTTAGGCCACTTTTATTTAATTTTAAATCCTTATAAAAATTCATTTGGTTCAAGCCTTTCCTTTCATTAGTGTGATATGGTCATGCAGCATACAACACTTTAAACAATACATTTGGTTTAAACCGTGCCTTTCATTAGTGTGATAAGGACAAATACCATAAAACAATTCATTTAATCCATTTAAATCATATTCCATATTTAAATTTCATTCTTCTACCATCCATTAATTACTTTCAAGGTTCTATGGATATTAAACCAACTATTCTTTTATATTTAAGGCCAAGTCATATGCATAGTATACATTCCAAATTCACATTTCAAATTTTATAGTCAAATTCAAACACTTACCTTAGGTGGATAAGGAGGTGAGAATACATGGTACATTCCATTATTCCAATCACAATATAAATCAAGCCATTTAATATCGATGATATTACCCTCATAATGGTCAAGAAAAGGCACACCCAAATGGTGGAACAAATGTGTCAAAACACTAAACAAAAATTATGGCACATAGTTCAACATAGAAAGAATTGAGTTGTGGGAGTAACCATTTACAAATGATCACTTATTTGGAAATAGTATAACTATATGATTCTAATGAATCTAAAAATGAAAGATAAATTCTACAAATAGCACACAATGAAATCTGTGGGCCCCACATGACAATGCCAAAATCAATGACCTTGAGTGACGAGTAATAGACAACCCACCATTGTCTTGTAAAACCCTCCTCTAGTATTGGCCCTGGATTTGGATCAGATCGGTGTATATTTTTTTAAAAAAAAACATTCGCATGCCCCGATAACTAGGTCGAGAGAAAGATAGATGAGGAAAGGCTTAAATGGACTCGAGTACTTACACACGTCCATAGAACGTGACGAATGGAAACTAAAATGGATCTCTATTGAGAGAGATAATTAAATCCCCAAATTTGGGGATAAAAATTCCCCAAAATTAGATCCATGGAGTTAAATTCAGTACAAACTTAGATTAGGGAAGAAGAGGTATCTAATTAGATCATTAAGGGAAAATGTGTAAAATTACCAAGATGAATGGATTGTTGATGGTTTGTCCTCATGGTATTAAAAACCATGTGGAAACTATGAATAGTTACCTAGGTAGAAGTGGCACTTTCACATATAGGTTTCATGGTCATGAGCCAACCATTCAAGGAGGCTCAATCCAAAATACACAATTCACATGTTTCAACAGACCGTGCGCCAACTGGGCGACTTGGCCAGTTTATCCAAAAGAAGGATCCAGGGATCCTAACATTACCTAGACATCATGGATACCTTATATAAAACATTAGGCATCCATATTGGGCATAAGATATATAATTGGTCATATTTTTGAAGTATCCATACCTAAGTGAAAAAATGGGTTCTTACAAACATCCCCCCTTAAAAGTACTCAACCCTGATTTCACCTTATATGAGTGTATAAACACTGTTTGAGAACAATTATTTCCATTGAGAATGTATGTCGGCTTCCCTCACCCATGTATCATCATGTAATTGGTCGTGCTACTATAATACCCATACTAGAGGGACATACAGGCCTCAGATAGCCTTCGTGATCCAGTTAATGACGCATACTGGATAATCCTTAATGGTACAATAAGAATCTAATTTGAATACTTTAGATAAAATGCATGAGAAATATCAAAATGATACTGGTGAAGTTGTGAGACGTGGTAGATTTCATACATGGGACAATACCTCTAATGTAATAGTAACTGATAAGCTATTAGCCCGACACTATCTAGAATCTAAAACAGGCCTACGTAATGAGGAAACAAAATTCTATGATTTCATAACCATCTATTCCCTAGCCTAGGCGACAGCTGAAGGAACACACGATACCTGACCTCAAACTCATGGGGTTATCAACTATGATAAACTTAAGATATCTATCTATACTGAGAAGTAGTCATTCACTTTTTGATCACCTAAACATGCTCTGATGTATTCTAAACGATTTGAGGACCTAGTAGGGTTGACTCACCCACCAATAGACAGTACAGGGGTGAACAACATGGACTACCATATAAGGCCTCAAATGGAGCCATCTAAATTATTTTGTGAAATCTGTTATTATAGAAATATTTGATGACATGTATATTCTTCTCCCACAAACCGCTAAAATCAAGGAAACATGCTAATAGAATATCTTCTAGAACCATGAAGGAATATACGATAAGTACCTTTTGATAATCCTGTAATATCCATCCATCCAAAAGAAAATAAATATATCAAACATGTTTTGGTGTGCTCCTAGGATACTATAGGACTAACCTTTTCTGGTTCAAGTAATGAACCTGATTATGAGATAATATAACCTAAAAAAGTGGACTATTTTGATCTATATGTTGAACCTATAAATCTTGGAATAAATTTAATGCTCTCTTAGTGTACTAAGAATGATCTCATGATGTTTGGTATGTCCACTACAAGTGTGATAATATACAATGTTTTCATCCAAAAAGGCCATGAAAAAATAGTGAAAATAACGGTGGAAACCCCAATTCATCATATCCATGAAAATCGTTGGAGCATTCATAGGATCTATCAACAAAATGATGTACTCATACAGACAATACATTCTATATAAATTTTAATGAGGTATCTTTAATACTCTAACTCATACCTAATCATATCTTGATCTCATGTTGATCATATACAAGACCTTTTCTCTTCAGATCTGGTCAAAGAGACCATATGTTCTAGGAATTGGATTATGTTTCTTGACCATAAGCTGGTTCAAACTTCTATAATCCATGCATAGAAATAAGGTTCCATCTGCATTCTGGAAAAAAGCATGGATGAACCCTAGTATGATGTACTCGTCCATATAATTCCTTTGAACAATAAATCCTCTAACAACTGCTAGAGATCATGAAGCTATGTATGTGCCATCCTATAAGAAGGAATTGAAATTGGGGATACTCTAGGAATAAGCTCAATTGTAAACTCTACCTCTCTCTCAGGAGGTAAAAAAGAAAAATTTCCATCAAAGACATCCCTGAAATGATCTACTACTTGAGGGAAACCAACTAGTTGTAAACCCTATTATTCCATGAAGATATTTGCTCTCTAGGTAGTCACTCAGCCTTTCCCATCATGTTATCGTCCTTCTTTTCCAACTTGGACATCCCACTAATACTTATGTAGAAAACGTTTGCCCTTTGGTGACATAAAAGATACCCTACGGTGACACTGGTATGTAAAATAATGATAGTGAAGCAATCAATCCATCCCAAGAATGACATTAAAATTAATCATCTCAAGAATTAAGAGGTTACATAAAAAAGGGTAACTTCCAACCTCAAGGAGACAGTCCATACATTGGCCTACACCCTCAGTTCGTTCCCATAATGGTGTATAAAGGGTCATTACACCATAGTAATACTCTATGTCTTGTTTGAGAATTTTCCACAAAAGATATAGAGATAAATGTGGTCAAAGAACCTGTATCAAACAAAGAAGATAATACGGTATATTCCACAAGAATAATACCTCATAATATAGTTATTCACACATACTGATCCTTAGGTATTGGTTGTAGTGCATTAAACTAACCTGATCAACAACCCTATGCACCAAATGGACTGTCATGATCATAACTGCTCTGCTGGAGCTGCTAGTGATTAGGGGTCTGGTTACCACGACAACAACCTCCTCCTTGGCAAGACATTCCATTGCTATTCCAACTCCATTCCTAACATAATGTCAAACAACCTACTCCTAATGGGGGATCTCATGTGGATCCTTTTCCACTCGAGGCTGGTGAAAATATCCATTAGAAACATTGGAGATTCCTCATACTACAACAAGAACATCACTCCATTGGGTCTCTATCACATTGTGGCTTCCTGGTCCCCCATCATCGACACCGATGAAACTCTATATATATTTGTAAATGGGCACTCTGGTTGTCACATGACTGATGGTAAATTTCGAGGGAACATTTCCTTCTACCCGAAGAACTACTGGTCTGATACAGAACTGATCATTTAAGCCCTATACTATTGTTGACCCGCATGTTACTTTCAATGTAAATAGCGATGTTGACTATCTTATAAAATGATGGTAGGATAATGACATTCACATGCGTATGGATGGTATACTAGATCCCATCATCAATAATTCTAGCATGATAATGATCATCACCATCTACAAGTGGTAAAAAGTGCTACAAATCCAAGAAACGTGATGAATATCCATCAGTGACATAGAACCGTACTCGAGATGCATAAACTCTATTCCCTTATCATCAATTAGTGTCTAAGTAATGAATTGATCATAGAAGGAATTCTAAAAATAAACCCATAAAATTATCTAATGACGACCATCCTATCCAATCACATTAAACTAGCACTAAGCTAAATATCGAAGCATGTATATGGTATGCTTGAATCTCTGCTCTGGAGGCATTTCGAGATGCTCAAAGATAGATAGGGTGGCTTCATGCCAAGAATCTGCATCCTACAGACTGTCATCCACTAAAAAGGAAGGTGATGTTAATTTTGGTACTCATGAGTCAAATCAACCATCAGAAGTGAAAGTCATGGAGCATGATTCATGGACCACATCGAACGTAGGAAAATATCAAGAACTGGGGAATCGGTGCCCAAATCAGGTACGATAGGTTGTGCCTTATGTGGCACTCCTAGAGGTAATACTGGTGGCTTAGGACCTACTATGTCTGGAGAAAGTTCATCGCCACTTTCATGGAATATTATACAAGGATGTCATTGAATTATTGGTCTACAATAGCCAAGCACACACATCAAAACCAACATAAGTAGAAATATAGTGTCACTAATGGATTTTGAACAAAAGGAATCATAGTACAAAAACTATACTACACCAACTACCTACATATATGGCCATGTATTGGTATGTTCTCATGTATATGATTCTTTCATTTTTTATTTAATCACCATGTTCATTGCTTAACCTAAATTAAATATGAAAAGTCTGGATAAGGATGTGTAAAAAATTCATTTTAGATTTCATGAATCAATTTGTAATGGGTATCTAGTTCTGATGAATCAGTTCCCTATACACCTATCACTAGAAATGACACCAATTTATTTATATCATAATGGATCCACTCTGTAATTTACACAACACAACCCATGAGGGCCCATACACCTAATGGACTCAAACATGAATTCGCTCAATGGCAACCCAAAGTAATACATGTACAAAAAAAGTATCACAAAATCACTCTACAATTGAAGGTGGATCATGTAATGAAATACTGTGAAATGAACTTATATGGAATGTAAATATGCATGACATGTGAATTATAGGTTCCTATAATGATGCATGTGACAATGATCCTTGCCCTCATATAATCAGGACAAAAATTAAAGAAAATACTCAATACGAGTAATAGTAAACAACTACACACATCATGTGTGTATCCCAATGGTAAAATAATATCAACTAAACCAGAAAAAGAACATAAATTATAATTTAGGAAAATTGTTTTTTACACTGACCATGGGTTTGCGACACCAAAGAATGACTCATGACAAAGTCCCAAGAGTTCCGAATGTCTAATATATTGTCTCCAAATAGGAAATCATGATAAGAACCTCCTTTGATACTTCTATTTCACATCCAAGATCCAGATTCCACTAAATGGGTGCCTCGATCCTAGTGGGCCACATGGACTCAAGCACATCTCCCCAAATGCCAAAGGGTACCGACTAACATTGTGGGCCTGAGGTGTGTTTGTGAGGAGACTATGCCCTCATTACTAATGTGTAGCACAACCAGTGAATATAAAAATAGCTATATAAAGGAAGTAATATATGTCAATATATGTGAAAATAGATAATAGTGAAAATTGTAACAATAAATAAAATTACTGGAATTACAATAAACAACAGATGATATTTCATGTCACTAGAAAAATGGGAAAAAGGGATTCAAGCCTATAAACACAACATCTTCCAGAAGTTATACCAGAAATCAAAGACTATCCTATGAACCTTGATTACCAACTCAATCATCTTATATCATGATCCATACTAAACAATAAGTATTCTTGTGGTCGAAGACATATGATTCCATTTATCAACACTAGCAACCATGTAACCAGCTCCGTGTACCAAATGACACCCAGAGAGGGTGTGAGATAAATCTCATAAGGCCACCACAAACTATGTCTATAAAATCTATCCCGTGTAATAGAAATTTAACAGAGTGAACGAACTCATATATAACGTAAAGTAGAATAATTTTACAAAATACCCATGTACTTGCTTCATCGCCTGGTTTGTGTCTGAACATTTTACTAACTCATTATTTTATTGTAACCAGATTTTACAATATCACATGTTAAGAATATTGAAGGTTCCATGTTATAATAAGGAAACCTGTAATGATATTTATTAATGATGATTGAAGTAAAAAAATGAGGTATAGTTGACCTCAAGGGTCTCCAACTCAGTAATAATTGTTGTCTAGAAAAGGGTAACAATGTAATCCTAGGAGCATGTTCCATGGAATTCTATAATGACATTCTATCCAAAACAAAGTTAATCGGCCAAGGTAAATTAGGGATAAGTAGAGATAGGTCCATAAGGTATGTAACCATGGAACCAATATGGGAATGAGGGATCCAATGAGTGTATCCAAATATTCCTTTATTTATATGTTAGTGATCATATGTTGTGATATTGGGAATCTAATCAATAGATAAGGATCAGATTCTAGGTGGGTATCAACCTATGCAAGTTGAAACCTTGAATCGAAATTGGTTTCTCTAGTTCTCATGGAATTCTCTGATCAAAATCCATTGAAATATCAAGATAGGACACACCTATTTAATTATGTAGTCATGTAATAAGTCATTTGGTTCAAGACTTTCCATTTAGTAGTGTGATGTTTTCATTTGGCATGGAACCTTTTAATCTAGTCATTTGGTTCAAGAATTACCATTCATTAGTGTGGAAATTCTATGTTGCATGCAACCATTCATTTAATTCATATTTCATATTCATGGTTGATTCTTATAACTTCTATTAATGTGGTATGGTGTTCTACAGATATGGAACCTACTATTCAATTACATTTAATACCAAGTCATATAATTAGTATACTTTCTAAATTTGAATTTCACATTTTATTATCTAATTGAAATTCGGACCTTAGCTGGGTCATGTTGTGATCATACATGGTACTTTACATTATTCCAATAATAAAATATATCAATCCATTTTATTTATAAATTATCACCCTTAGAATGGTCAATCCAATGCAAACCAGAATGGTGGAACAAACATGAAAAAACACTGATTATTGAATAACATTTAAAATGGAAACAATTGAGTTGTGGGTGTAACCACTAAAAACTAATAACATATTGTAAATAGAGTAAATATATATTTTTAATGATTATAAACATGACATATAAATTCTATAAATGACTTATGATGATATTGATGGGCCCCACACAATAATTCAAAATGAACGAAAATGAAGGATGAGTTATAGACCACCCACCTTAGGCTTGTATGACTCTCCTCCTCCGGTATTGTCCCTTTATTGTTCTCTCAAAGGTGTATATCTAATAATAATAAAATAACATGCTTACCCTAATAACTAGGTCTAGAGCATTATAGAAGAGGAATGTCCTAAATGGACTCGATTACATAACATTGCGTATCCAACATGAGGAACCTAAACTCAAATGGCTCCTAGATGAAGGAGATATTTTAATACCCATAATAAGACTTCAATAACCACAAAATATAGAGTCATGTAGGTATATCCCACATTAAATCAGATTAGGGAAGAAGGATGGATCTTATTTGATCATTAAGTATTTTTTTTAAATTACCCAAAAAATAGCAAGTTCAGAGTTATAATACATGGTTACATGGGTAGATGGGGAACTTTCATGGTTAGTCTGAACAGATTTTCAACAACTATGCAAGGTGGATATGTCTGAAAAAACACTATTTACATGGTTAGGAAAACCATGTGCCATCATTGAGCGCACCGTGCGACATGGCCAGTTTCCTCAAGAAGAAGGGTTTCATGCACCGAACTTGCCTAAAACAACCATGAGATATTTTCTAAAATAATAGGCAACTATATTAGGTCCAACACAAGGAATTAGAAAAAAATTTAAATCACCCATACATGAGTTTAAAACTGGTTTCTTAAATCTTTCCTTTATATCTTGCAATTGACACTCTATATATTTCAACCTCTGATGTTTTATGTTAGACCTAAAACTAAACCCCACAATAGTAGTGTGTATTTGTGGGTGTCTGTTATTACACTAATGAATTTTTATAGTCTGTATTTCTCACCAAGACTTTGATTATAGAGATGGTATATAGGTGTGATCTTTTCCATAGGAAGGCAGTGTGCATATCCTTTTATTTTTATATAATATTTTCAACAACAAAAGTATTTTTAATGTGTTTTTTTGGAACTATAGAATCATACCACCATGGATATCTCCATTCGTATGCTATGAAGGCCTTGACGACCTTAATATAGATGAGATGGGCCTTGAACCATTGTTGTTACCTCCTGTAGGGCCACCTAAGGAAAGACATATTATTATTCCTGATACAGGTTCTGACACCCAATTTCGAGACAAATTCCATTATATGATGTAGTCTATAAAAGGAGTTACTTGACCTAACATGAAAATGGATGAATTGGATCAAGATTTCTACTTTTAGCATTCGACCACTTTATTAGGGGGTGAGAAAAACATGTTTTCAATTAATGGATGGAATCCATGATTTATATTTTTCTGAATCTGGAGATGCGTACATTGTAGAGGGTCCATCTTCATGCTTATATGTTATTCTATTCTTCCATGTGATGGTGGAATTTCATTACACAGTATGACCTACATCGAGATATGATTTGTACAAACTTCAATGTGATATTCTTTGAATACTTCTTTCCACAAAATTTGATGAATGAATGAGCTAGAGATTTTATAATCTAGGGGTAGGGATCCACTTCTTTAAGAGAATATCCCCCTTTAATTACTAGGCCACATTGATTATACCTAACTATATCGAGTGGATATATCATTGATTTGAGGTATTTTGAGGATGCAAAAGTATAGTCTATCCAGTTGCAGGTAATTGTTTTTCCAATTTAACACCTTTTCTAGGATAGTCAACCATGCCCTCATTAGTGAGAGGAATCAGAGGTAAGTTGACAGTGAATTATAGGGAAGTTCAATGCCCAATAATTCTAGTGGTTCTTCTAGTGTGATGGTTCTACTTTTGTGTTTTCTCAAGGGTGCCAAATAGTCAGATTCTCCAAATAGAAATTTTCTTCATCTTTCTAAGAAGTGGGAAACTAGGACACATAAAACCCCAGTGTATACAAAATCTAGTTGGTTCTAGTGGTTATAGAGGTATGGGTTATATTCAGCATTTATATATGGATTTTTCACTAGTTCTAAGTGATAGATGATCCAAACCTAGTCCATTTTCTACAGCAGGTCCATTTGTATCTCACTAGGAAGGTAGATGGAATACCATCATCTGTTTAGACTAAGGTGGTGGTTGAAGTAGATGAAAAAACACTTAGGATACATATTTCATCTAGAGAAATCCTTCCCAGGGTAGTGAAGATGTGAAAAATGTCCATGATACGGTCTAGTTACATGAAATGAAACCTATACTAGAGGAGAATAGTTCTAAACCTTATATTATTCAAGTTATGTAGCATGTAAAGTAATTTCTACTTTATTTTACATAGGTGTGTCACACTCTTTCGTATTTGTGGAAATTATAGAGATTCTAACCTCTAAATTGAGTTCTCCAATGGAATGATGATACTAAATACCTTAATGGGTATCCGAATAAAGAGTGTTCACTAATGTAAGGATTTCCCCCATGAGATTGGTGGATATCTATTCAAATGGATTATTCATATCCTTGAAATGATAGGGTTTGATATAATCCTTGGGATGGAAATGCTAGTTCTATATTTATACCACATTGTAATTTATCATATGTTGGTGATTCTTACCTTACTAGAGGGTGGTTGTAATATTCATAAAGGATAATTGAATGTCCATGAATATTTAGACGGACCTCTGCTCCAAGGTATGGGTAGAGTAATAGACCATGCCAACATTATTTTCATAGATGATCAAGGGTTATGAATTTTTATTTTCCCTCCATTAGTGAATTGTTTCAATGATTCATTTTGTCAAAACATTTATGGGCTACCATAATTGAGTGAGGTAGAATTCACCCTTTATCTAGTGTCAGGTGGAGCAACGTTGTCAAATCCTCCTTATAAGATGTTGCCTACATAGCTCTAGGGAAATAGAAATAGCTAGAAGACATGGAGGATATGGGTTTTATATGACTGAGAACAACGCCATGGATTTTACTGGCCCATTTTTTCAAGATGGCATATAGTCACATCAGGCATTATGTTAATTACTAATTCCTGGACCATCTTACAGTTATGAACAAGTATCCACTACCAAAAATAGACGTCCTCTATGACTAGATTAGGTGTTTTCCAATATTTAGTTGAGGTTGTGCTATCATCATGTCTGTTTTAAGACTTTGGATATAACAAACACAACATCATGAAGTACATATGGTCTTTATGAGTGCATGTTAATGTAATTTGGTCTCAGAAAAGCACCAACTAATTTTGAAGATCTATTGAATTGGGTTTTCCACCAATATCTATATTAATTTGAGGAATTTTTTGTGGAAATATATCATTTTATTTTTGTTATTTTCATGTCCATGCCAAATATCATGAAATCATGCTGAATACACAGAGAGAGCACCGACTTTACATGAAACATAGAAACTGCCACTTTTGGATTATGAAAATAAACATCCTGGGTCATTTCATCAATTAGTTAGGAGTATAAATAGACATAGATAATGTGAGAAATATATTTTCCTAAGATTAGAAAAGGATTTTATTTAGTATATGTTTTTTCATAGGGCTAGTTGGGTAATAAATAAGTTTCAACAAGGATTTATCATGCTTATTAGTAACTCTTACGTGCTTGAATAAGAAGGGTATGAAATTAATATGCCTAGAATATGGTGAATGATCCTTTTAGGATTAAAATGGATGGTGGTCATTAATACTAATTCTTTTTCTTCTCGATCTTAGTAGTAGTTGTACTACTTTTTGTGAAAGATCATGTATTAGGTTGAGGGCAGTTTTAATGTAATAAGAGTGATTCATTCAATACCTATATTGTTATTTGAGTCCTAATTAGTATAATTACCTAATGAATGACCTCGATCTAGATACTATTGTTAATTTTCTATTTTTTAGAGGAATTATCTACTTTTTGACAATTTTATGGTATTCACTGATAAAAAAGCCTCATGTTTATCTTTACAGAGTGTGATCTAAATCTCAAGTCATGAAGATGTGTTGAATACCATCAATACTTTGATTTCAAGATTTCCTACATGCTTGCAAAAGGAAATTTAGTAGACGATTCTATAAGCTACAATTTTCGGACACATGTTGTTCTAGGAGGCTAGTGGTAAGGGGAAGCTTATGGCGTTCTGTTCAAAGATTCATTTTTATGTTTATATGGATCATGTGAAGACTATACTCTCTACCTTGGAAAAGACCTCTTCCCTACCCGAATAGGTAATGACATGGAAACATATAGATATCTAGGGACTAGTACCGAGGGAGAGTATCTTTGATGAGGATACATCACCTGGTTGGACAATGGGTGAAAATGGGATCGTACACATACATGCAAATGTTTGTGTTCCATCATACATTTGAGAGGAGATGATGCAGGAATAACGTGACTCATTATCGTAATTACATCCCGTTGTCACAGATATATATCAATAAATAAATCAATAATATTGGTTTCCTTATATATTGGGTGATATTTACATATTTATCACTAAGTGGTCCACCTTTTAATATATGAAGGGAGAACATCAGGAAATGAAAAGAATTTTATACTTGTTTCACATTTCCAATTGGAAATAGGATGATGTCTGGGTATTGATTAATCATTTGATGAATCTATCACATTTATTATCTATTTTGGAGACATTATCAATAGATATGACTGGATGTATATACATTGTGGATGTCATATTCCATCACATTGCTCCTCGTTCTATCATATCTAACAAGGATGCTTTCTTTATGTCGAGGTTCAGACAACATATTGACATTGAGGTTGGGGGTCATTTTTTCTTCTGAGATTCACTTAGGATGGTCCTTTGATGTATTTGGAGGTAGGTTATGTTTTATACAAGGTTTTCCAAACCTCTTGAGGTATTGGAGAAAATTGGGCCAGTAGATTATGAGATAGAAATTCCTCAGAGATATCGGACTATGCAAAACACTATTCATGCCACTCAGCACATACAGTATTATCCAGACTCATTGTATATTTTCCATCCAGATGAGGTTGAGTAAGATATTGATGATTTCTTGGAGGTGTTCCAAGTTTGTATCATGGATCATAATGTGAAATATTTTCATGGAAGGTATGTTCTTTTAATACGGGTGTTATGGTAGACCGACCAAGTATTGGATGAGACTTGGGAGAAGGAAGCTAATATTAGAGGCCCATTTCCAAATCATTTCATATTATATCCCACTTTACAATAAAAAATGAATATTTGGGATGATTTGATTTAAGGATGGGAGGTTGTAACTAATCCTCTTTTCATAAAGGAAAATCTCAATTGTTTTGGTTAGAATGCTTCTTTTGTCTTAGTAAACATAGCATATGGACCAAGGGATGATTCTGGATAATAAAGGGCCTTTTCAAACCAAAATGTTCTTGGAATTTATATTAACTGATTGGGTCACATTGCTAACGAGTGGTTAGTGATAACCTTGTGACTAAACCATTCGAGGTACATGGTGCACATGATAGACCTCATTGTTCATGTGAAACCATGTGAGGTAGCCTGCATGCCCATGAAAGTGTTCCAGAGTTGTGGATAGAAATGTTTTTCAAGGATTACGCATGGTTATAAAAACTGTGCACCAAGCCCATGTGAGTGGGGTTATTGGAATGTGGTAGAAACATGATTTGGACAACCGTGTGACCAATCCATGTGACCAAAATTTTAAATGGAAATTTACAGTTTTTACACTGAAATGTTTTTAACCCATCCCACCACATATATTTTATTCTGAATAGTATCCCCTCCACACATGATCTCTCCTCCCACAATCAAAATATTATTTTCAATTTTTCTTTCATTTAATCTCGGTTTTTATCAATGTTAGAAGAGTTGTATAGATAATAGTAAGATATTTTCCCCAACAGTTCCTTTATTAGTTTCTCTCACTATCTCCTTTGAAATATTTGGGTCTGGTCAACTATGCTATCTTTAGTGATTTTTTGTATTTTAGAATTTCCTCCATTCTTCTACCAATCAAATGCTGATACTAAATGTGTGTCCCTTTATATAACTAAGGTAGTTTTCTTGGAATTTTCCTTAAATGTATGGGGGTTTTTATAGAAATTATCATTATTATGCATGAAAGAAACTCCCACGTGATTTATTACGATTTGATAATCTAATATATGTAATTATCCCATGATTTGGTACTCCCATAGGATCATATTAATTTATTATAGGTTTCATAACACTTCTATACCGCATCATTTGTTTTGTTGAATGAAATTTCTTACTTGATATAATTATTCAAATAACAAAAATACAATTTTATTGGTTTTCTTGAAATTATAATGGATTTTAGATGATAATAATGAAAATATATTAATAAAATTATATTTTAATTTTTGGAAAGGACACATCAAGTGTAGTATACTTATATTAATATGAATTATAAAATTATGACTCACATGGTTATTGTGTGATTGGTGTTTATAAATGATTAGAGGTATTTTTTAATCTTTATTATTATTATTATTAGACCACTGATATTAGTTATTAAACAAAAATTAAGGGTTATTTTGTTCATGGAGTTTCATGATCCCTATTTTTGGGTGATGGGAATGATGTCTCACACTGTACTACTTTTATTATAGAAAAGGGTATGATGTTTCATATTCCCTTGAATTCAGTGTCAGACATGAAGACACACAAAACCATCATAATTAACGTTCAAGATGTCTCTCATTCATATGAGATTCATGGAATGTACCCATTCATAAGAGATTATATCTTATTATAGTAGTTATTAATTCATTTGTTAAACCCCATGTCTAGCATGCACCTAGTATCCATGTATATTTCTATTAATCTCATCTTGTATATAGTGCATATACATGTATACATATTTTATATATATATCTGTGTGTGTGTGTGTTTGATTATTATTATATATATATATGGTAAACTACTAAGACACATTCCGAACTATGATGAAGAAGGTAGAGTCTTTTGAGTGTCTTATATGTAAATTTTCTATTTGGTATTTATTTTCACCACATTGGTTATTACATTTTTTTTCCTACACACTAATATGCTATGTACACTGGAAGGATTATTCTACACATCATTGGTGATGGCCAACTGAGTTTATCTCAAACCCTTATCAGGCCACCATTATCACCCGACAATAATTCATGACTACATGTATGGATAATGGAAAGCACCCAATTTCAGAAGCTTTATTCCTTTTTCTTATATCCTGGATCATCGAAGTAGAGTTCCAAGTATATGATCCTGATGGAATTGGAGTTCTTTTGGTATTTCTGTATTTTTTTTGAATTTTGTATATTACTATACATTATATCCCCTTTTTTTCTTTTTTATATCAAAATTCTCCACAATCATTATTTATATGAATCATCCTATGACTTCATAATTAGTTTAGCAGCATAAGTATTTATACTTCTTTTGGTTTTTTGTAGTATGTATTTCTGATATGGTATTTTTATGTTATATAATGTTATTTCTATTTATTAACCTTGTCATATATTTTATAACACTATGACATGAGGGTATATTCTCGAAACCACACTACCTTAAAACCTCATTTCTAGATGGTTCCCTTTAGAGTACAGAGAGGCATGCCTGAGGCCATGTGACCCACTAAAATGGGTTACCATTTTAGAGGATCATGGGTCGGAAAGTTATATTGAGGTCAATCTTCAAGAACTATCACGCCCCACTAAAATTATTGGATAGGTCATCAATCCATTTTAGTGGATAATTTTTCATCATGGTTACCAAATCTAGGAATTGATAATCTTGGCATAACCTCAAGCTCCCATCCACAATCATTGTGAAAAAATTGTGGCTATCCAAGGGAGTAAAATAGGTCTCACGAAGTGTTTACCTTGTAAACCCTCCAATTGAACGCGTAAGTCCCAAATCTATGTGTGATACAACCAATATGTTAGAATATATATACGGGTCATCCATATGATTAATTCAATGAATAGTTCAATATCCCAGTGGAGAGGTAATCCTAGAATATCCTCAGGAATGGAATCCTCGTATACATCCACTATAGAGGGAAACTAATAGCTCATGGCATGCAATGTTCCATGAATAATTCTATCCATATTGTGTGTATGGGGTTGTACCCTCCTACAATGAAAACATCTTGAAATTTCTATATATCCTTAATACCTGTGAAGGAAAATATCATCCCATCATTGTAGACATGACACATCCTCTGTCTAAAATAGTCAATCTGTGTTGAATGGTGTATATGAAGTTGATGCCAATGTTGTTGTCTTAAGGCCTCAACATTTCCACATATAGAAAACATAAGAAAATATATCCTCTAAGTGTTAGAAAACACTATCGGAAATAAATTTTAATCACCAAGTCGTCTCTAGTAGTAGAGTCCAAGCATAAGGGTCGAGAGAGAGGCTCCATTACAACCTCTAGCTGACGAACAAGTGATATAGTGAGAAAGGAGTGGCTCAATACTATGTATAAAAAATATACACCTATGGTAGAAAAAAACGTAGAGTATACCAGTAATTATCCCCAAGTAAATTTGATTTTATGCCATTATGGATTGTTGTTTTCATTCCCCCATCCACCAACTCCTAGAGCATAGTGGGGACCACATGGGGATTTTGGTGGAACCTTGTCAAACCATCTTCCACCTCCCACTTTCCTCTTTTATCCTCTTCCATGGCCACTATCCTATATTCCAACATACTCTTGCCACTACCTCTACCTAGGTTTCCCAACAACTATCTCTCTATGAGCCATATGGTTAGATGAAAAATCATGCATTATATGCCCATGTCCATCACTAGAGAAATAGCAGCTCTCCCTAGGATAACTAGACCCATCACGAGAGACCTAAAAACAAACCCTTGGTCATTGTATCACCTCATAAAATTTATTTCATTTAAAAACCCTTAATATTCCATTGGCTACATCTACTATAGTCTCTTCACTTGTGTTCCAACTGCTATCACCCACTACTGGTTGCTGCTCAGTATGAAAGAACCCTACCACCATGTAATGCTCTATGTAACGACCCGGACCAGAACAACCACCCAAACAATGCTAAATAGGTCTGGTGTTACTACCTTAGGTGCACCTTCCTAAATTCCAATGGATGTTAACTAGCAGCGAGGGCCTTAAATTTATAGTGGGGAGGCTATACCCTCTCGGAGGAGAATAATGGTATAAGTCCAAGAATAGTATATAATTAGATGACTCTTCAGACTCTAACCAAACCCGCATAGCTGGAGCACAACCAATATCGATAAACAACAGAAGTAATAAATATAAAAAACAACAACAAAAAATAAACAAAACTGCATGATGTACACCACTTCAAAATACTAAACAAACCAAACATACATCCGTAGAAGGTCAATACAAAAAGGTAGCTAATGGCTAACCAATTATAGCTACCATAAACAACGAAAGCATGCAGATAGAAGAATGAAAGAAAAAACAAGGTAAAATTTAGTTAAGAACGACCTCAATGTCCATACCATCTCCATGAAACATCTAATGCAGTCCAACTCCTGAAGCTGACCGCTTTCTGGAACCCAAATCCATAAAATCTACAAGTGTCCGAAAGAGATCGTATATGGTGTGAGACAGGTATCAATAAGATACCAACCAACTCTGTGTTCTTAAAATAAGCATTTAAGCATGGATGAATTAGTAAAGAAAACTGTAAATAATATGATGCACAAATAAACATAAATTCTACTGGTGATCAGCATCCACCATGAAGATCACATGTTTCAGCCAACACCGGAATCTCTATCATGTAACCTGGCACCATGTTCCTCAAGACACCGCGTGTCTCAAGTACCGACGTCCAGAAGGAACGCCCCTTAAATAGTAACTCGGATGAACAATGATGCCTATCCTCAAATAAGTAATCAGAGGGACATCAATGTCTGTCCTCAAATAAAGTAACTAAAAGGGACATCGTTGTCTACCCTCAAACAACATAACCAGAGAGACATCAATTTATGCCTTCAAATAATGATGAGCATGTGCCCCCAACCCGATAGCCTCAATGCTATCCCCTCAAGGATCCTCACCTTCCACATGGATTCCAAAAACAACCAACCTCAAACCAATAGTACCTAAACCGCAATTATCCAGGGTCTCTACCCACATGAGTGGTAAAAACCAACTCATCACATAGTAGCTTCGTATGCAGACTACTCAATGTTCTGGGTGAGTGGTATTCAACAAAGTAGTACCCAATCCACAACATCTCTAACACCTCATGCCCCTACGCCCATGTTTCTCAAGTTAGATGGCCTCTCCATTCTTGTATCCTGGTTCATTCCCAACCTGATTGTCACACATACTCAAGCAAAAATCCATGATGCCCAATCCCGTGGTCAGAACCCCCCAATGTAACCCAAGCCAAGCTCAACCTATTATCATCATCACTCAACAACACCCAGGCCAGGCCCATCACAACCTGATGGTTCTAGTATATGCAATATCACCCATAACACACACACAGATATATATATATATATATATATATATATATATATTACCAAAAGAAATACCTAAACATGAAAAACAAACTAAACAGTTGAAATGCACTAACTATGCGCTTTCCAACACCAGAACGAAGGTCATGGAAGCATCTATCCATTAATATCATCACTTAACCAATTTAACTCAACAGTTTAAATCAAACAATTAATTTTAATGCATTTTTCATAACTGACCAATTTCCCCGATTGAGCAACGACTCCTCACCCGATCTAACTTAAGAAAAATAGGTAAAAGGGCATGCCTAATGGAATCCCACAGGTTTAATAAACAATTTAAAATGAAATGGTGGGTAAAACAGGGTGACACTCAAAATTCCCAAAAATGTGAAAAAATCCGCACCACCCAAATGACTAGAGAAGCAAAAAAACTGGTATGCACCACCTACATGAGACTCATGGATGTAGTCAAGTCCGATATCGACCTTTAATTCGATGAAAATATTCATAGAAATACATTTCCATCAAAATCTCGGGAATTCCACTTGGATGGAAACTATGAGGTGTGAGGCAAAGGATCAAGAACCAAATAGGGCGCACGAGTTTAGCCCTTCTGTTGTGATCCCGCAGCCACCGATTGATTGAAGAATGGACTCCAGATGAAAAATCAAGGGAAAGGGATGTTCTTCGGGTTTTTGGAATGGACTATTCTGATGTTGAGGAAGAAGAATATGTTTTTCAATATAAGACGTGACATTATTTCTTTTAAGTGAATAAAAATAAAAGTACACCGCCTGTATAAAGGACTACACGCCATGTAGTTTCCTTGTGAGGACTCTGTCTTAATCGGAGTTAGCCACATGGATTTGACGTGCCACATGGGTTGACACATGGCTAGAACTCAGCTGGTACATGGAATAGAGAATGCACAACATGTTGACCAACACTACATGCCGTGTAGTAGGAAATTACTACACGGTCATCACACAACATGTACTGGGTGAGCAGATGGTCGGTACACGCCTAACCCATACACAACTTGTACTTCAAAGTACACGGTGTGTAATCTGTAAATTTCTAGACCTTCCCATATTTTCCAGTTTTTTTGGAATCAACTCAAAAATTCAAACAGAGTCGAGATTTTGACCCATTCCAAAAACATAGGTTCTTACAATCTCCCCACCATAATATAGCTCATCCCAGAGCCATCAAATGAAACATGAAGATGGCACCGAACATACCACCCCAATCAAAGTAACCCAGACTACCCTGGTCTCAATGGTTTTGGCTAAATTACTCAAGGGGGCTCCCCACCATAGGAATAGCCTAACTCGGTCTCAACCCTATAAAACTCAACAATGCAAGGGTTCACTAACTAGTTCCTGGACTCATGGTCCTCTAGTGACACATCATCACCCATGTGCCTCATTGGTTCTCTTGCGTAGTTTCTGACACCCAAACGTATCCTACACCACATCGGTGTTTGCCTCCCAGTGATCCTGCATCCCATGGATGCTCAAAATAAAAATTGATTCCATGCATATCAAGTAATCCACATCCTCAATGACCTGATTCCAATAAAACCTCATGATACCCACAACCTCGATGCCCCAATTCCCAAGGAACCTTAAGTAACCCACATCTTTGATGCCCCGATTCCCATGTAACCTCAACTAACCCACATCCTCGATGCCCCGATGCCCACAAAACCTCATGTAACTCGAAACCTCGATTCCACAAAGCCCATGTCACTTCATGTAACCCATATCCTCGATACTCAGGATGCCACACATATCATACATACATACATATATATAAATATATTACACACCCAATATTGTGCCAATCCCACTGACCATCATCTAGTCAGTATACATATATCTTGTGCACCTCGTTCTCTCAAAAAAGACTTGTATCAATTGGTCATACCAAAAAGAAAATAAGGAAATCACTACCACACACGTTGTTTACCTATAACCTCCATCAACTCACCAGCCTAATCATCACTTTTTAGCTACACAACATGCACCAGGACCAATGTAAAACATCCTGATGCCTGACCTCCCTGGAGTGCGGCTCTAGTTACTAGATATTGTCCCCTCGGCAGGTCTCATTGTCTCTGTCACACCCTCCATTTGTAGTTAAAACTTGGTTTAAATCAACAATTACTGAACCTGAACCCAGTCCAGATGTCACAGTTTGTCCTAGTCCCTGCCTGCCGGCTATCTGAGAAGGCTGCATACAAAACCTCTCAAGATGCCTGACCTATCCAATGTCTGGCACTCCCTTGGAGGTCTATCGCACTGAGTTTGAACATGTCCTAGCTGTCCACAATGAAAGAAAACAACTGAATAACTACTACGTGGTGGTCTAGCTGAGTCCTTGACCCGACTAGACTACTGGATCTCACCCTTTCCTCACTTCCTGCTATCTAAACCATCATTTGAAACTATACCCTTGGCAACCTGGGGCCTATCCCTCTGGTTTCCCTCCACTATGAGCACCTAATTCACCACCTATGAGAAAAATCCCAACTTAAAGATTTTTACTAGGATCTGAATGGCATGTCATAATCTATCCTCAAATAACCTCACCCTTGCCAAGTCATCAATTACAATACCATGTGCAAAGTGAGATAGTCAGTGAATGTAGCTACATAGTCCATGAAAGACATGTCTCCCTACTGAAGGATCAAGAACACCCGAGCTCTCTCGGCCCTCAGTGTCTCTGGGTAAAAGTCCTCGAAGAACCTATCCTCGAAGTCCTTCCGTGATAGTGCCTCATGTCTGCAATCCTGAACCTGGAAATCCAACCAACTCTTTTTCACTCCTCACAGAATGTATGTTGCCAGCCTGACCCTCCTTCCTGGCGGCATCTCGAGCTACTCGAAGATCATGTGTATGCTCTCTATCTAGTTCTCAGAGACATGTTTATCACCCTCAACCTAAAAAGTGGCAGGTGATATGAAGGAACACCTGTGTTAGATATTCCATAGAGAGATTGGTACCATGCGCACCTCTGTCGATCCCCTGCAAGACACTTACCAAACTAGACCAGAGCTTTTTATCGAGCCACAGTCTGAAAACTACCAAACTAGGCTGCTGAACTACCTTCCCTGGATCCTATAACTGATCCGGTCCCTAGGCCTGTACCTGTGGCGCTTGTTCTACCTGCACCAGATCATGAACATGATCCTGCTCCTACAGCACTATACCATCTCACGTCTGACACTATATCTGAGTCGTTAAAAAAGAATCTACTAAATATCATAAACTGTTAGACATGCCACATAAATTAAAATATATATAAATATATAACACAGATAAGTAAAGCAGTAAAATTAAGTTCATGACTACTACCCTTAATCTCCCCCACCATAATCATGCCCCTGAAATCTCGACCTTATGGCCTCCTTACCCACCCTTAACAGAGCCATGTATCAAAAGTACCTCCGGGCATGCCAGTCCTGACAACTAACGTTGCCTCAAATCGATGATTGAGTCACCCAATCCTGACGATCAAAATCACCTCAACCATAGTACCTACCTACTCATAAAAGATCTAAACCCAAATATTGTTCCACGTGAAATTATACAAATATATAAAGCATGGCATAACACATTGAAATAAACGAGAAATTTTATCAGGAGTTTCACATATTCACATTTCAAAAGAATACAACACATGGAAACTGATATTATTAATATGGAATTATCACTTCAAAAAGCATATGTGTAGTTATGAAATTTAAATACCCTAAAATGTGCCTATCATAATCAAAACAGTCATTCCTTGCTATACCGAGCCAAGTTCCAATTCTCCCTTACCACACCACATCAAGGGTCACATATCACAATCAATAACATCACACAACAAGTGTGCCACTAAGTTGTAAATCATATAAACTGTAATCTAAGAAGAAGAAAAACAACAATTCCCACCCAAGTCATCTTGGTCCATCACTCGTACAAGGGGCTCCAGGAACCCAAGCACAAGATTGAAACCCAATTCCAGTAACAACCTATCACCATTATACCATATCAAAAATAGTAAATATAATAGAAAATAAAATAGACACCTCAATATCCTTAGTTTCCAGCAAAACATTCCTTCCAAATCCCTGTCAAGAACTCCTCTGATACCAATTTGTAATGACCCTTACCCGAAGAACCACCCGAATAGTTCTAAACAGGTTGGGTGTTACTACCTTTGGAGAACCTCCCTAAACACCAAAGTATTTCGAATAGAAGCAAGGGTTTTATAGGTATAGTGGGTATGATATAACCTCTCAGAGAATAATAATGGTACTGGTCCAAGAATAATATAAAATTATGAGACTCTGTAGACTTGAACAATACCTACATAGCGGAAGAACAATCAATATCGATAAACAATGTAAGCAATAAATAAATAAAAGTAGTGTAAAATAAACAAAACAGAATGATGAACACCAATTGAAACTACTAAAAAAACCAAGCATGCGTCCATAGCAAGTCAATACAAAAATGGATCCAATGGATAACCAACAGTAGCTACCATAAACAAGGAAAGAATGCTGATACAAGAAATAAATAAAATACAATGTAAACTCCATCTAGTAGAGACCTTAAGGTCCATAACATCTCTGTGCAACAGCTAACGCAGTCCAGCTCCTAAACCTGACCTCTTTTCGACGCAAAATCCATAATGTCTACATGCATCCAGAAGGGCCCTGGTAGAGTGTCAGAAGAATCTTAGTAGGATAACACCTAATTGTGCGTACCTAATATAAGTGTTTAATCATGCATGTAGTAGTAATGAAAATTGTAAATAGTATGATGCACAAATAAACATAAACATCACTGGTGCACAACAGCCACCATGAAGTGTCACATGTTTCGGCCAATGACATAATCAATATTATGTAACTTGGCACTATGTTCCCCCAGACACCACATGTCTCAAGTACCGACATCCGGAAGGCTTGCCCAACAAATAGTAACTCAGAGGAACAATGATGCATGTTCTAAAATATATATTCAGAGGGACAATGATGTCTTCCCTCAAATAAGCTAACCAGAGGGACATCGATGTCTTCCCTCAAACAACGTAACCGGAGACACATCGATGTCTTCCCTCAAATAACGGAGAGCCTATTCCCCCAACCCGATAGCCTCAACCAACTCCCCTGAAGGCTCATCACCTTCCACGTAGCTTCCTATGGAAAGCACCCCCAAACCAATAGTACCTAAACCACAACTATCCGGGGTCTCTACCCACATGATTTGTCAAAACAACCTCATCATGGAGTCTCTCTATGTGAAAACTACTCAATGATCCAGGTGAGAATTATTCACTAAAATAGTACCCAATCCACAACATCTATGTCACCTCGTGCCCCTAAAACCATGACACTCAAGTCTGATGGCCTCTCCATCCAGGTATCTCAGGTCATGCCCAACCTCACAGTCACACTATCTCAAGAAGATGTACATGACACCCAATCCTGTGGTCAGAACCACCCAATGTAACCTGATCCAAGCCCATCCAATGATCACCATCACCCAACAATACCCAGGACATGACCAACACATCCAGAAGGTTCCAACATCTGCAATATCAACCATGAAATATATATTACCAGAAGAAGTACTTAAATAGGATAATCAAATTAAACAGTTGAATTGCTCTAATTATTCACTTTCCCACACCAGCACCAAGGTCTTGGAAGTGTCTAACAATTAATATCATCACGTAACAAATTGGACTCAATAGTTTAAATCAAACAATTAATTTTAACACAGTTGGAATACCCAGACAAATGCTCCAATTGATCAATGGCCCCTTGCCATACCCAGCTCAAGAAAAACAAATTAAACTGATTACCCAAAGGTGTACCATAGGGTTAATAAACAATTTAATATGAAATGATAGGCAAAACATGTTCATGTTCAAAATACACAATCACATGCTAAGAGAAACACCTCCTAAATGACTAAAAAACACAAAAGTAGGTATGAAACACCTAACTAAGACTCATAGATGTAGGAATATCTGATATCAAGCTCGAATTTGAAGTTGACCTCCATAGATCGATGTTTTTATCAAATATCAGTAATTCCCCTCGGATGGAAACTTAGATGCGTAAGGAAAAAGGTCAAGAATGGAATCAGGTGCACAAGATTATCTATTCTATTGTGATCCCTCAACCACCAACAGATTGAAGAATAGACTTCAGATGAAGAATCGTGGGCAAGGGATGTTCTTCAAGTTTTCAGAACAGATTGTTTTATAGTTGAGTAAGAAGAAGAGGTTTTCCAAAATGAGACGCAATGCTATTTAATTTATGTGAATAAAAATAAAAGTACACGACATGTATACGGGACTATATGAAGTATATTTGCCTTTTCTATACTCCAACTTAATCGGGGGTAGCCACATGGCTTAGACGTGCCACATGGGTTGACACATGACTAGAACTCAGTTGGCACTTGGAAACAAGAATACACGGTATGTCCAGTGACACTACACACCTTTTAATAGGAAATTCCTACATGGTCATCACACGACATGTACTCGGTGATCACAAAATCGGTACACGCATAACCCATACACGGCGTGTAATTTGGAAATTTACAGAACATTTCATATTTTCCCAATTTTCTCGGAAACAAGTCAAAATTTCAAATAGGGTTGGGATTTTGACCCATTCCAAAAACCTGACTTTTTACACTCCAAAACCCCTCACAAGTAGGAATTCATAATGATACCCTAATGGCCTGGATATCTATGTGTAGACATTGATCAATGGTCCATTCCTGAAATAATCATTCTTGAACCACATTCGTTATGTATTACAATATGGTTGTAAACCTAACCAAATACTCAACCATAAACATGCCACCAACCAATAGAAATATGGTCACTTGGATGCAAAACTATCCAATCATATCTATAGATCACTCCTCCTTGTTGAGACACTCAATCTCTATCTATGAAATAGTATCCTCATTGTATGAAATTACCATAAGACTCCACTAATTCCATGTGGATCCAAGGAGAAGGCTTGCCTTCATAACAACCATATAATCGACATGTGTCATGTCAATGATGAAAGTCATGTATAACCACCTCAATCCAATATTACACTAATTTTGGTCCTATAGCTTTCCTAAACTAGAAGGGTTATTGACATTGAATCTCATTAATTTCTCTAAACCTACACATCTCATTCGCTAGTACTACATGTATAATCAACCACTCGATGGGTGTAGATATGATAGGAAAATGGCCCCAAGGCACTACCTACAGAATGAGACTCTATATCAAATCCATGTCAGTATGAGTACAGTCCTTTTTATTGTGATACTGAATCCCAGCAAAAATTTATTTGTGGAGGCATCCTGAAATTGAAATGTTTTACCACCATCAATGGGTATATCTGGGGATCTAACTCTTGTGGGGCATGGAAACCCAAAATATTTCTATATGATGTATGTAATAAAGTTTTCCCATGTTATAAATTTCTAAATGTAATAATTAAAAAGTCATGTGATTAGAGTCTCGGTGCAAGGATACATCGACTGCCACACTAACACTAGATTCCCTATATTGAAATCAAAACTCAAAACAGTTAACATTATTACCATTAAACCCATAAAACTCTCAAAACATGACCTAACAACAAACTCTGGTAATAATATGGAAATATTTTCTTACATATGATAACACTATTTCATTACTTGACCAATAAATTCACACATGGATAGTGATAATCCCTGTGTGAATTCCCCAATACCATCTCCAATTGGTCTGAGGTTAGTGTCTAACGATGAGTAGGCATAACACTTAAATGGGAGGTCATACCCTACAGTACCTTTAAGCACACAAACATATCCAATTTTATATAATGATGAAATGTAAAATATATTGATACCTAATTAATGGATACATCTAAATACAACAATCAATGCTGAAAAAAACACAAGGAAGTAAAAATGCTCAAATACTAGGACCATACAAAATTGTAAATAAGTCCAACCTGATATTAAAAAGGGATTGTAGCCAAATGTTACTCATAATACGGACCATTTTCTATCTTTGAAAAATCGTTTATATTTTTTCCATTAGTACAGATAGATCCCCATTGAGCTGTTGATCATTTAGATAATACATGACACGTGTGGTGGGAGACCATGCAAGGGTGATAATAACAACACCATGTTGGACTCTCGAATATTAGTAAGTTTAAAGCATTATGATTCGTCAGCTCTTTTTGTGATATGTCAATCAAAATATGAGACCTATATTAAAACATCTAGATATAACCATATTCAAAAATATGACTCCAAATAAGGACATAACCACATTGCAATCCAAATATTTTTATTTAGAGCTCATAACCAAACTTGCTTGGTAGAAATCACTCTACGCATCTACTAAAAATTATGAATCCATCTGATATATTGTGCTTTTAGAATATTTCAATGATTAAGTACATTATTTAATACTTTATACATTGATTTTGTGATGGGGATCACACCACGTTCCATGGGGTAATACTGACTTACCCAATCTAAATTAACTCTCTATGTAGTGGATCAACACCCATGTACAGTTGGTCTCATTGATTCTAAGAATACGAATAAGGGAAATGATGATTGATGATCTCATTCAAGCATTTGGGAGATATTTTTAAAACTCTATTTGAAAATAATCCCTTATATAAGATCAAAATAATTTGGTTAGGAAATAATTCCATACTATACCCTCATACAGATGGATAGAGGGAATTCCCCTGAAGGAAACAAGTCCACACTGAAGGAATCAAGGTCACCAAACAATATTTGAAAAATTAAATGATGTGTAATGTTAGTGCATGGAGTGTCCCTTCATCACTAGGTCTCTATGTGTATCATGACTCATGTCTGTGTCTATTTATAACATGTCGTGCCTATATACCTGGCCATGTATGAGTACACATATAATCCCATGTAACCGAGCCGTGTCAGTTACCTTATCATGTGGTGTACATGGACTTTACCCTACACTTATATCTTATAATATACATTTTGATCCACCAACTAAATTTATAATTTTTTTGACACATGCCACATGGCATGAGATACTTTTCTCCTACGTGGAAAATGTAGCATAATATCAAGGGAACCACACGACATGTACTCCCAAAATTATACGTTGTTCATATAAATATTCTAAAAAAACCATGTATCTGCATCAAGAAACATTATTTTTTCTTCTATAATTTAGTTTAGAAATAAATAATTGTAAAGAATAAGGATCAGGATTGGATGACCCTTTCCTTCCCTATGAACTAGATTTTGGTAACCTGATTCGCATGGGAAACCATATATAACATATCCCCCTCGCGGAACATAAAATATGTTCAAAGAATACTTTTTTTGGATCATGATATATCATCATAGATTCATCCCATCATCAATATATACCTAGATATATGTTATCATTATGTTTTTCTAGGAAATGGGTGTGCACCGATTTGTTACTAGGTATTTATAAAACCGCTGGCCAAAATGAATTTCAGTGATGAACGAATGATGAATTGGGAATGAAATGAATGAAACAAAAATAGGGAAAACATACCTTGTGCAATGCTCAGGATGACCATTATTAATATCCCTTATAATGAAAAATTAAGATACATAATACTAAACAACAACAATAGCCCCAAATTCAAGCCTGAAACACCATTCCACAATATGACCGATTTGTGAATCAACATGTTTGTTGATTGATTCAAAATAATAATTAGATAATAATATTAGGATTAATCCACATAAAACTATCAAAGTGCCATGATTTTGATCTATCACCAGAAAATAACAGTCGCACTTCATTTTCCATGGTGAGATCTACAAGCTGTGTTGGTAAATACGATCATCAGTTATTGATCTAGATTCATTTTGTTCACCAAAATCTCCTTGAATAGATCTTATAGATATCTTATTTTATGAGGATAACCCTAATAGTTTTGTATAACCATAAATTTATAGGCAATATCTATTCATTGATACTTAAATAAATAAATAAATTATAATAATATATTTATATAAACATTCTCTCACAATCCCACCCAACCTGAGCATTTGATGTGCTCCGAGGTTATTTCATGCCAACTGTAAAATCCATGATCCATACTCAATGAAAGTCTCATATTCCTGACTGCAGACTCCATTAAAGATTTAATATACCTTTTCAATAAATATGATCATGTATGATTTTTAATATGTTAATTATTTTTTGGATATAAATTTCGATCTCACCAAGAATCATAATCTCACACAATCTCAGCACCTAGATCCGAAAATATTACATGATATATTTCAGATATTAAAATTTTAAAAAATAACACATTACAATTATTATCATAATGAAAAATTGTTACCCATGTTCACTTATATAATGTATGCATTGGTGGTGTCCTACTAGGTTATACTCAAACCATATACGAGAATATTGATGCATGTGAAAACATTATGACTAGGGATCTTGGGAAGGTTCATGGTCCAAAAAAAGGAGAGGTGGAGCTAGAGCTTAGTGTTTAGAGGTGTTACATGAAAGGACTCTAGAGTTATCTCAGATTGTCATTAATTTTTCGTATTGTTTTCATATGCACTAGAATGACTTCCATAATAGGGAACATTTGTTTTGTAATTTTATGACATTGTGAAACTGAACATGGAATATTATTTTTCATTTATTATTATTATTATATATATAGTTATTTTAGTTTGTTTCTATTTTAATCTTATTATTCAGGTTTATGGATTTCAACACTATGGGTATAGTATCTTCATTTTAATATTTGAACACAAGATAAAATTAAATAATGTCTTACATATGATGAGGCAAGCATGAGGTCGTGTAGTCCTCCATATTAAACATGGTGATTTAGGATAGGGTTTTGTAAATTTGAATCTGAGGATTATTTCCTTTTATTTTATTCTTGAATGTGATTTGGGAATTGTATAATGGAATTAGGTATCGTGGAACATGTGTAGGGGAGTCTTATAAGTGTGGGAAAACTCTTATATAAGGGACATTTGAGTTACATATGATTGGATTTCTATTACAACTATGGATTTATAGTTTGATTTTGATCCTGAATATGCTGTGTCTTTATAGTTTGTAGGATTTATCCGTGTTCATTCATAATTACAAAAAACGAAGGATTACATGTCATATATACATGTTTCCTACTATATTTGGTAGTTCATTTATTTAAATTCCTGGATCTACACTTTGTGCTTCTGTGATATATGATGTTGACATTTGTATTATTAAAATATAAATTTTCTTATAGTATATACATGTGACTATAAATAATTTATATGTACATAGGATGGGGTTTATTCCATGTGTAATACTTTAAATGATATGCCTTGTGAGGGTAGTTTACCTTATAGGAAAAGTCTTCTTATATAAATTTATTATTTTCATAAAAACTTCTTAGGTTGATATATTATAAAAATTGTTACCATAATTCTATGTGTATGATTGGTATTATTGAAAATAATACCTAAAAGATGTTTGAGGGGACCACCAACATATTTAGTTTAGAATGATCTTTCAAGGGAGAACACATGTGTCAGACAACCAAATTTATGGGAGGATGGAGATGAGTATTATCATATTCCTTCTCTAGTTGTTTAGGTGAAAAACACCTTTAGCGTAGATTATTTCATATATATATATATATAGATTAAGGACAAGGTGATCACATGATGATGATCTATTATGCTTAGGGAATCCATCGTTAGCGTCCCTTTACCTTCTAGATCACTGGAGGCCCACTAGATGTTAAGGATTGGATTGATTATATTGAGTGGGTATTTTATCTAGTGGATACCTAATAAGATGTATGCGTAAAATTATATTAGTTGATCTTTAAAGGACCTTTGAAGAGGTGTTGATCTATCTTGAACCCGATGAGATGAAATTAGGGTCTTATGTGGATAACCATCAAGGACCTTTTAATTAGAATTTTTCTCCCAAAGCACTGATGTTGGATAATTCTTATGATTTTATGGAGCTTCGACCAGGCCTGATGTTTTGGTGTTCCTTCTATTAACATTTCATGAATTTTATTCACATTTATCATTGCTTTAGTGGGAATGGAGCAGATAAAAATAATAATTCAAGATCATATGATGACCATTGATTAGGTGTCGTGTTAGAATATTTGATCAGATGACATATCCAGAGGTTCTTCATAAGGCCATGATGTCCAAGAAAGGTCTTGACGAGGATAGAGATACAGTTCTTCTTCTTATATAAATAAGTGGAATGTTGAGGAATGGAAACAATATGGTGGTAGAAAATCAAAACCGAGAAGGTCTTATTTATCCCACTCTATGGAAGGATGATTTTCTCGATGTTTCATCTATAAAAAGAGTAGAAATTATAACTAATATTTTATAGGACCTCATAACATGTGTTTTGTGTGTGGAAAAAAGGGCATCATTAGCAGTTCTGTAAGAGGGTGTTAGTTATTATTGGGGTGTCGGAAGGGATGGACTATAACCCTGGGATCTAGCCGATGTCCTTAGTACTATATTCTAACCAGCATACACTTTGGTGAAATAAGTGAGCGATGAACCACATAAACATGCTCGTGGTGATGATACATAGAATTTTTATAGAGTATACCAAGTTCCAAATCAGGGTTGAATGGGACCATTTACTATTTTAGGTAATGTCTTGATCACATATATGATATCTTTTTATTGTTTGATATAGTAGTTTATCATTTTTAACATTTTCATGTTTTTATAACACTTGATTTACTATTTCAGTTATTTTAAATGTTTTTATATCTTGACACACCCATGGGAAAAGACATGTGTCATCTCAATAGATGGAAAAAAGTCCTATAGTGATTTATGGTTATGAAAATCAATATGATTTCATGATTCATGGATGATTATATTTGATGTTATCATTAAAATTAACTAAAATTATAGTTTTTACGCTACTTAAAATAGATATAGGAGAATAGTATCCTTCTTAATTTCTATAGGGGATATGTTTATTTTAACTGGTGAATGGGATGTTGGAGTAGTAAGATCTAGTTTGGACATACTCTAGGGTGGGGATATCATGGCACAAGTGGAAGGGGTAGTTTATATTGTAAATTAAGCACTAAACCATTCCTCTTATCCTCATATAATGGATATTTATTAGGATGTCCTCCTACAAGGATGTTCTAGAATTTCTCATAATAGTGAAGTTTAATTTTGAGATAAAACTCATTTTAGAAGTACAACCTATAGTTATTCTTCCATATCGTATGGTGTAGGTCATGATAAAGGATCTCAAGGTGATGTGTGAATATTTTACATCAAATGGATTTATCAAACCAAGCACATATATTAATGGTTATATATTAATGCTCAAAAATATGGGGGATAATAGATTTCAGTTGTGTATGGGCTATAAAAAGATAAACCATTTTACCATGTAGAATAGATATTTTTTCCTAAAATTGATTATTTATTTGAACTATTATGGTATTGATGGTGGTTATCCATGATTAATCTAAGATCAAGAAACCACTTGATCTATATCAAAGAGAATGATATTTCTAAAAAAAATTATGATTAGATATAGAACGTATGATTATCTTATCATTCCCTTCATATTGAGAAATACACCTGCAGTGTTCATCGCTCTCATGAATGGAATATTTCATCCATATCTTGACTCCATAATTATAGTGATTGATGAATATATCTTTAGATACCCATGTACCTCAAATATTCATACTAGACACATGGAGATTGTATTGAGTACGCTTAGGGTAAACAATATTTAATATAATCTATCCAAGTTCCACTTCTGGATCTAGGATGTATGTTTCCTTGGAATGTGATATCCAAGGTTGAAATTGTTGTGGAACCAAAGAATATAGACGATGTGAGGTTTTGGAAACACCATTGATGTCATCCTATGTTCATAATTTTCTTTAGGATGGTACCAAACTACAGACAGTAGAAACAATACTTATCCCATTCTGAATAACTTATGAAAATGAAAATAATAAGGGGTATCATTTTGAGGGGACAAATCAGTGTGGAGAGGCCTTATTAAAGATGAATAAGAGATTGATGACAACACCTATAAAGACCCTGAACCCCATACACTAGATCTGGTGATTATTGTATTACATTGGCATAAGATACAAGGAATCACATCCCAAATGGGAAAATAATTCTTAGTGTTGGTAAACCAGATATATATATAGACACCACATACATTTTAAAACATAAAAAACAAAAATTGTTTTCGTTGAAAATGTAGTTTTCCCAATAGAATATCCCTATATGTCAATAAAAAAAATACTGCCTAGTATCCTATAGAAAATAAAACATAAGAAAATGGTTATATAAAATTCTCAATAAGAGTAAAAATACATCGAATGATATCATAAATAATCAATCATAATCATTATAGAGAGTTAAATAACTAAAACAGACGAAATTTAAACATTAAATTGAATATAATATAAATGTAATAAATGATGATCTAATAAATCCATATCAATAATTATAAATGCTTGAAACATATACATGGATATTATAACTAATCAAATTATCACATGGACATCAATAACTAATCTCATAATGAGATAATTCATAATTTTATATATCTAAAACATATTGTAATGACCTTTCACAAGACAATTAAATTTATTTGGAAAAAACCAATCTAATTAGGTCTACTGATTTGTCTCATGAGTACTATTATTAAATCTAAGGGCTATCTATAACGTAGAACCACTCAATGCTTACTAATTCCATTTCATTCCTCATAGGAAAGAAGGTAAACATAATTAACATACATATTTTTATTGAAAAAATAACAATAAAATAGTTAATACATACCCCAATAAAATAAACATAATCATTAACCTACATGAATGAAATGGTGAATGATAATAAAATTGTATATACCAAGTAAAAATACTCTTAAAAGTGTAGAAAAATAATAAGAATTGTATCGTTACAACATATCCCTGGTGGAGCATAAATAGAATAATTTTTTCCTCATTGATGAATAATAATTCAATGAATAGATCATTTAAGACATTCTGAAATAAAATATATATTTCACGTTGAAAATCATTCTTTAAGACAAAAAATGGAAAAAACATATTGAAAATTCATTTTTTTGATTTTTTTTAAAATCATAAAATAATATTTAAAAAATGTCTCATAATGAGGGAGGGAAATTTCATTCATACCATACACATCAAAATAATGATTCAAATCAGATTTCAATAAAATAAAAACAATCCATGTTCTAAAAAAGAAAAGAATATTCTTTTAAAAACATTTTTAAAAAGTAAAAATAGAAAAAAAATCATTTAATACATAACTTTTTAATGGTTCGAAATAGTTTTAAAATAATTTATGAAAAACATGGATTTAAATGAAAAAGTATTTTCGATCGAGTAGTGAAATAAAGTGAAATTTTGTTAAAAACATTTCCTCAATAATATTAAAAACCAAAGAGTATAAAAATAATATTTTTACACAAAGTTTTTCAATAATGACTTGATCACAAGAAAATAAATTGAATTTTCTGATATAATTTTCATATAATTCTCCCAATGGATAAATAAAAAAGTAATCCTAAATATTGATGAGATTGTGAAATAAATCCTTATAACATTGGTAACTATTGAATCAAAAGAACCCTGAAAGAAATAAAACTAAATTAAATATTAAATACCATGAAAGGAAATATATATAAAATATGAAATATAAAAGGTTTATTATGTAAACCAAATAATGTACAAAGTGGTGAATATAGTGTATGTCTCATGAAAGTAAAAGTTAGATATGAAACCCTCACTCGAGGTTCATCTTCCTTCGCATTTTTCCAAAAGTCCTATATATAATATATATCTTTTTTATAAGAATTTTACATAACCATAATATTCTATCTAATACCATATATTATATAATTTTATCCTTATATCACCAATTTCAAAACAATTCTTTATTAAAATCAATATTTTGGGTGATAATTGCTTCGGTTTTCGTGTATGTTATAGTTAAGTAATTTTAATCCTTTTAATTTGATAATGGTTTAATAATCTACATAATGGTATCCATGATATTAATATAATATATATTCATTATATATTTATTTATAGAAATCTATAAATGTTATAGAAATAAAATGGATTACACCGTTTATGGATACGGTGGGTCATACATGTACAAGAATGTTGTTTCCATTTTTCCTCAATTGATAGGATGAATGGAAAATAAATTTTGGTTCACATTTATAGAATAATTATTCTCTCATAAATATAATTTATATTAATACAATACATCCTTATTACCATCCATGTAAAAATAATATGAAAAACATTTCATATTGCTTCGTGGAGGCGGTAGTCCACATGTACACAAAATCAAAACTATTGTTTTCCAATTGATTAGTATGAAACATTTTATATGTTATTTTATATTTCCTTAAGAATGGTTTCATAATAATTTTACATATATTCATTTACATTTATCTTACAATATTTTACTTGAAATATAAGCTAAAAATTAATCATGTCGCTTTGATTGGCGGTAGTCTGTCGTATATACAAGCGACATTATCGTATCCCATATGGAATCGAATGTAAGAAGGTATATATGATATCATAAAATAATAATTATAATAATTTTTCTAATATAATATATATATATATATATTAAATACATTATTGTATCCAGGAAATAAATATGGTGATGGAAAATAAATTGCATCGATTCACAAAGTTAGTCCATTGTATACATTATCATCATTTTTGTTTTCTATATTATGTAAGTGGAGATGGATATGAATTATCCAATTAATATAATAATATATAATAATATATTATATATTTTTGTAATTATATTATCATATATTAATGTGGTTTGATGGATATGGAAGAAGAAAAAACTCCAATACGTACGTTTAAGAGTTTTACATCTACATCAGAGAGCCTTATTAGGTTTACATATAAAACCCTACTAAGTGGGATTCATAATTAAAAAAATGCCTCTATGATTTGGAGAAGGAATTAAAGAATTTATTTTCATATGCATCTTCCTAAAAAATGGTTTTTGGCTGAGTGAATAGGGGAGGAGAGGGGTGTCCATTTATATGAGGGAGAGAGGACATACATGGAATTGTTGAAATGATCATGTGATACCCTCAATTTTCACAAACCAAAAAAATAAAAAATAAATAATTATCATACTTTATGGGTAATAAAGTGGTAATATGTCCATAAAATTTGTTTTTTACAAGTTTTATTTCATTTTTAACCATTTTATTTTTGTGTAACCCCTCAGTAATCCAATATTTACCTTAACCAATGTAATTAGTTTTTAATAATTTCACATTTTCGTTATGGTGAAAATTTAAGATGAAATTTTCATATAATATAATGGAATATGATTAAATTTTTTTAATCCCTTATTACAAATTTAATTCATAGAAGTGGAAGAATTAAATTTAAAATAAAATCAGCAAATACTTTGTAATAATGGTTTTATAAAAAAATTCAAATCATTTAAAAAATTATATATTACAATTAACCATTAAATTGATTAATATGATATAAATTAGTACAATTATAATACAATTTAATTAATATTACTTTATAAAAAGTTCAAAAATAATGTAACATTGTAAATAATTTAAATTAAAAGACACTTTTCATTAAAAATGAATAATTTTCAACATTCAATAAAAATATAATATTATAAAAAAACACATAAATTCCCCAAAAAATATTTGAGACATCTATATTTCAAAAAATATATATATTTTTTCGCATCTAATTTCTAAAATTTTAGTAAATATATGATAATTTTTTTGACCAAAGGTGTAATAAACTACTATTTACCAAAAATTTATTTCAGAAAACATTCCTTTTCTTTCAAATGAATTTTATTTTATTACTAATCATTAGATATACATTGAATTTTTTATATACATGTGAAATCAATATAACTTTTATAATTTACATATTATAATTCATACCCTTTAACATGATGAAAAGGTTATATTTTTCATGTTTAAATAATTAAAATTTAATAGAGTAACATGTTTTGTTTAAACCTATTATCTCATCCTTCATAATATATTAAAGAGATTGAAATTATTTTAAAATTATATATCATAATTATCTTGATCTTCCATTATTTTTTATGGCTACTGTTGGGTTCCATATATGCTATAAAATATGATGTTCCTCTTTTGAAATCTTGTGGTGTTACATTATATCCCCCTTAAATAAAATGCTTCCCCATAATTTTTTCGTAATCCAGGCAATCAAGGGTTTGAAATTTTTAGAAAACGTTTTTAGTAAACCCAAATCATAAAAGGGGTCAATAAAACAACCTCTTGTTAAGCGATAAATTAATGTATGAAGGTTATCATGATAAAAAATTACTTTTTGTCCGTCTAAGAGAACATTGGTGGGAATTTAAAACATTGACATGTTAGAGAATACTAAGACCCAAGCATTAATAAAGAGTGTTAGGAACCCAGAAAATATTGTTGTAATTTCATCCTTTTGTAGTGCGTCTGTAAATTCTTACATTATCTATTACCCCATAAAATTAACTGTCAAAATCACTTTTTATGCCTAAATCAAATTTAAGAGGTCAATAGAAAGAAAATTCAGTTTTACTGTGTCTAGATATTTTCTAAAACCAAATTTATTAGTACAAGTTATCCAATAACACCTAAATATTGATTAATCTATTCCATATATATTTAAACATAATACTCATCCAAAATATGTCAATCTAATTTCAATGTCCAAAATTATTGTAGGAAGATTATTAAATCAGAATAATATTACTTGGACAACATAAAGTGGATTACAATTTCACATTCCAAATATATAAATACCATTACCACTACAAAAACTTAATTAAAAACATGAATTCATCCAAAATAAATTCCAGGCTATGAAATATATTTGATAAGTACAAAAATGAAATAAATACAAGAAAAAATAACATAAACATTGTAATCACTAACTTATTTCAATTTCACTAATAATTTACCAACGATATCTATTTATCATTATTATCTATACATAGATAGCTTATTATGGTTTATATTACATCAATCATGGGTTTTACAAAAAAATATCAAATTTCCACTAAGTAACTTTTCATGGTCTCAAAGTAACATGAAATTTTTTTATTTTTAGAAAATAAGGACATATAGTAAGTAATTTTAGAGGAAATATGAATATTCCAGTTAAAGTAATGTTTGAGAATAATGATCTCCATAAGTTTTTATTGGTGGTTGATGTTTCAAATTTCTAAATTAGATGCATTAAAAAAGTCAATATACTAATTTTATATATTATATAATTAATCAACAACTTATTATACGTAATGGTTATATTTATAAAAATGATGAGACTAAAAATGACAAACAAAATGAATAATGTATTAAAGAATAAGATGATTATTCATTTTTAATTTTCTAAAAATAACATATAAATAATAAATTGCATTCGTTTGGATTCCATAATAATGTTATAGGAGTATTTTATAAATGATATTCCAGTTATAAGAGTTATAAAATGTTTAATAATTTTATTGTAGTTATTTTTCATTAAGAATTTTGAAACTTTTGAACATTTTTAGGGATCTGGGTTTGCGAGACATAAATATAAATCATGTTATTTTATTAAAATCATCTATGAATAAAATGAAATACTTATCTGAATTTATTTATTTCTATTGCATGGGTCCACAAACATCATAATAGACCATCTCCAGTGGACCTTAAGTTGAATTCCAACCTCATTAGGGAGTTTAGTCCCCACATTTATTTATTATGTGTTTTATAAAAATTGGTTCTTTTTCAATATTGTAATTTTTCTAAGATCCTACTTTAAAAATTGTTTCCCATTATATTTTGGATAAAGTGAGTAAGTATTTTATTCCATTGGCAATTTTTAGCTTTATCACTCATGTAGAAATCAGTTTAAAATTATATTCAGACATCTCAATTAGGATAATAGTCAATTTTTAGTTTATACACCCACAAATATTATCTTCTTATGAGATGTTTCATTAGTATACACTCCATCATCATATACAAGTCATTATTCACTAAGAGATCTTGGATTGTTTTGGTTTAGATATGCATTAAATGACTGTTCATCCTTGATATTATTTATATACAATTAAAATATTCATGTATTTTAGTAATATATTTTTTGTAATTGATCTTTGATTTACACATGTACTTCACAAATTCAGTAACTTTTTACTCCATAATTTCATTCTATTCATATTTAATGATTATTGTAGTTTTTTTACCATTAATGTTTTTTACTTTATTATAAGGATTTGAATTCTCAATTTCCAAAACTAGATATCTTTTCTATATAGACTTTCTTTAATTTTATAGGTTTTCCTTTGAGAAATGAGATTTTATCTCTTATACTTAGAATCTCCTTTAAACAAAATTTCTCACGATTTCTATGTTTCACTCATTTTTATATTTAATGTAATAAAAATTAAACTATTATCAAGTTGAATATCACAATTTGAGGATACAATTTCTTCATATTACTGATCCAAAATAATTTAATAATTTTTTTCTTTATAATGGACCTTCTCACTGTATTCTTCTTGACCACTATGATAATATTCTTCAAGAGTTTGAGAGTTCATTGTAATGGAATAAGAATGAAATAATTCTTTTCTTTGTATTGGTATTCGTTTCTATTGAAGGAATCTCCATTTATTGAAAGATACCATAAATGATTGATTATATTCATTCTAATTGAAGATTCATAAAGGAAACTTGGTAAAAAAGTGACCATTTTTTCCAATTTTTAAACATTTAAATGGAGTGTTACCTTGATACCAACACTTTCTACTTTTGAAATTTCCTGGTATAAAAGGAAGGATTTCATCAATAACATCCATCATATCATCATCACTAGGGACATAATAACCCTATTCAATCATTAATTTTTTATTGATTTAATTGAAACATCTTTTTCTTTATTTACTTATATTTTATAGGAATTTCCTTTTCACATATCATAGGTAACTAGAATGTTTGGAAACTAATCAAATGTAATGTTATAAGGATATATATATTTATGGTATGAGGAATAATATAAAACATATCTAATAATATTATCATGAATTTATTCAATACATCAAATTAATCCATAGTTAATTCATATCCTGTTATATTATCAAACATTCACATTCACTATTTTAAAAAACACATTAACAAATTCATGTTATTGTATTCTAACACCGTTAAACATACTTCTAAAAAGTTATAGATTTTCCTCCATTAACATTGTTTATCTATCATGAATACTATTGTGTTTTGTATAGATGTACTTATCAAATTTTAAATCCATAATACTTATATGTTAAATACCAAGTAATTAAGATAATTAAGTATTCATTTTATTCATATCACTATCAACTTTCTTCTTATTAGAAAAATTCCATGAAATAGTCACATTTGGTTCTATAAAACCTTAATGATCATACTAAAGAACATAATGTCCAAGAGAACTAATTAAAGGATCCATTCATTCCTTAGATATATGAAAACATTTCCCATAAAAAATTGGAATTCCTTTATTTTTACTAATTAGTAGTGATCAATAACATAAATCAAGATAGATCGTTGTGAGTGAATCATGACAATGATGCCAATTTTTCTGATCACAATAGTGGATAATCTCTATTATGAGGGGGTGAATCAATGTTAACAGCTATTTCCCTTTAAAACACATTCTCCCACATTCTTATTCTATAATAATTACACAACTCACTCAAGAAAAATTTAAATTGATAATACAATAGATTTAATGAGGACATCCCTAATATATGTGATTGTTACCCATTTTTACTGTGGGTTTTATCTTAAACACCCAACTTATAATTAATTATGAAGATAAATCCTTTGGTAATGAGTATATTCATGATCCCAGTATACCGCTTCCACCAACCAAATCAACAAGTGTATGTTTTTTAGTTAAAAACAAAATTTACTTCTTAATGAATGATCTCTAAATAATGTATGTGTATTTAATGGGATAGATGAATATGATATTCTTATAAATTATTTTTACTTTAACTTACTTAGGTTTTATTTCACATGATGTTGTTTCATTAAATTGTCTCGTACAATCAGGTACATATTTGTTTTATATTTATAAAACTTAGTATCAGTCAAATGGATGTTTTTATGTATTTAATGTTATAAAACCCTATTCAAATCGTCCATGTGATATTAAACTATGAAATTTGTGAAAAAATATACGTGAAATTATCTATATTTGATCTTTATAAATAAATTCTAGATATTATTTTTTTAAATATCTATAATTCAGGAAAAACATTATACTTACTAATTATCATTAAATCTCCCAAAATAGTATGTTACACATTTATTTTAACATCCCAAGACTATATATATTGATTCTATATCTTCATGGTGACATAAAGAAATAATTACGTAGAAAAGTTTCAACTCACAGTTCAATATTCCACATAAAATTAACACAGTAAAACAATGGATTAAATCACAACATAATAACCTTTTGTCATTATATTAGTCACATGAATAGAAACATAGAATCATCATTTTTGATGTTCTATTTCTTTTGAGGATCCTTTTTTAATATTAAGTAAAACTTAGTGAAATCTTATTTATGATTCTAAATCAAAAGTTAATATTTTATATTATCAAATTTATTAATATACAAGATATAAAACATTAATATTACTATTATGTATCAAATTATCAGTCTTACATATTCATTGGGTAACACCTAGTGATATCATATTTAATTATATAAGGTGATTAACCCACAACATTACATTGAAATATCATTATCTCATATATAATGATATGTAATAGAAGTATCATGATATCAATATGTTAGACCTTATAATAAGATTATAATAATATATGTACAAGGCATTTTACAATGAATATTTCTAATATGACATATGAATTTCATCATATTTGATATATCCAATCACATAAAATAAATTTCATTAGATTTGGAGCATATATCCATCAACATAGTACTTGCGCTAAAACAACATAAACTTTTTGCCATTACACCTTATATTGTATCATATACAATAACATGGGAAACTATATCATAAAATTTATTTAGCTATTTTTCAATACACTTTTTGAAAGATGTCATCAATTTCACATTTTATCACATCACAAAAAATAATTTTATAAATATCCATCCAAAAAAAAATTTGGATAAAATCAAAAACACTTTTTGATGATGCTAACTAATTTAATAAAACTCAATCCCCATTCATTCAACCACAATGTGTAACCCAACTAGCCATTGCATAATTAAAAATATATATAAATTCCAGAATTCGTAATTGTAAGCAATGATATCCCTCTATAAAAGAGTCATTACTACACATTCTATAATGGGACCTAGCATGATCTCCATGAAACACCTTAATCATGATACCAATGTCAAATAAATGTATAATATACATGAATATATGAGAATATAATCCCTTTTTCTAGGAAATATAGTAACAAGATACATGGATCATGTCAATCTTGTATAGCTACTTATATATTCATCATTCTCCATGTATAAAAAAACTAAACAGATTAATAAATAAAATTTTATTTTAACTATTGAATTAGAACATCACATTACTCACATAAAATGGACATCAAGCCAAAAGTATCTTATCTATATATGGTTATAGAATCTTTTATAATATCTCCATCACCTAACCAAATTCCATACCCATCATATAAAAAGATAAATTTCATCTTGATTAATATAAACTCATGACATGATCAAAAGACAAACCAAACCACCCCTTGATTAACTCATCCTCAAGGTTCATGTAATAATAGTTTCAGCTTATGAATGTATTCATGCTAGATAATTTGTTTATCCTTTGTTAATAAGGAAATAATATTATGAAACATGCACCCCATTATAACAATGTAATAGTTTCTATCACTTCATGTGGTATATTCCATGAATCATCATTCCCCAAAAAAACATTTTGTATCACTTGGGAATATTTTGTACCCCAATAATAAAACCTTACTCTTGATATCCTTAACATTTTATGTTAACCAATAACACTCTTTGAAAGACATAAGATAATGATAACACAAATTCATACTTTGCGGGGTTAATTATTAGTCACATCATCTTTCAAATCCACAAAAAATGAATGAATAATAAATTGGAGATAGTTTGTGTATAACATGATATATTTGTAAAATTATTGAACTTATTTAATTATATAACAACAAAACCATCCATCTATTATAGTATCATATCATATATGAAATACTTCTTGAAATACATAAGCTTGTTACATTTAAGGTTTTGTTAAACTCATTGCTGATCACTTTAATTAGGGGTAAAACTCTATGTGACCATCTGATAAAAAATTCCCACAAATCTTCTTTAATGGGTAATATCTATACATAAATACTGCTTCCATGATGGTGTGATTTGGAACAAAATTTCTGGTGTTCATATTTTTAATAATTATTTAAACATAATTACTTCAAAAAATATAATGGTATGATGTTAATGACTTCATTTGTGTCCTTAAAACTCTTTTTAATTTATCATCATCATTTTTAGTCATATATAATCCATATTTTCTATGATTTTCAAGATAAATAAATTAATCTCTTTTTGTTATTTAATTAACAGTATACATTCATCTATTTTATCAAATTATGTTAAGTTAAAAATAATTTTTGATTGGTACAATAATTTATTTCTTATACTATTAAAATTCTCAAATTACAAACATATTACCACTAGTACCTTAGAAACTATATTCCCTAATAAATATCAAACTTAGGTATAAAATAGTTATTTTATTGGTAGATAAAACTTATATTATTTAGTGGGAATATTTAAAATAAAATCTATAACAAACCATAAATCATTTAGTATTTAATATGTTATGATCATTATTATAAAATAATAGTTTACTTTTGGAATATGACATTGTTAGGTGGTGGGCACTCTTTACCTCATTTTGAAAAAAATAACTCTACTAAAATAGGTTCTCCTAGGTAGAATTATTTTTTTCATCTTCTCATTTTCAAATAAGTTAAATTTCTTTATGAATCATAATCCATGTGTATCATCTCATTAATTAATAACAACACATTGATAAAAAAATAATTTTTTCTTATCATGTATGTAATTTGAGATATGAATATATATCCTTTATTTAGATCCATATGATCTTGATAGAATACTTTTCATTCAAAATACTTATAATAAATAAATTTTCAGATAAATTTAAATGCACACTATATGTTACATCATTTCATAAATTTATTTTGAACTCCTATATATTTACAAAATATATTAAATATGGATTTAGAATCACGTACCCTTAAAAAATAAAGGAATATATTTATAAAACAAAAATTACTAAGGTTGAAATTATATCATGTTTCGTAAAACCCTTCAGGGGTCACAAGAAATTTATTTCAATGGATTAATTTTTCCATCATCTGGATACATAGTTTAGGTTTCAATAACATTGACTGATTAATTTGAGAAATTTAATAAAACATTCTATAAAATAATTCGTCCTAAAACATGAAATTTTATCCATTTTATTTTCAATAGAATTTCTGAATGAAGATATCTCATACCTAGTTCCTATATCATAAATTTTTTGAATAGAATAGTTTAGATAAATATTTAAATCATTAATGTTACCAAAACATGCCCAATTATTATTACACATTGAGTTTAATTACTAGATAAATTCATATAGGGAAACCGTTAAATTCTCTAATTCTGTAACACACCAAATAATACAGTGTAGATGAGTGGAAACTAAAGTTACATAAATTAGATTAATAAAATTAAAATATTAATGGAATCATTTTTTACATCCAATAATAATATATAATTCATTTATGAATTTTGTAAATAAATTGTTGTTAAATAATGGTTTACTTTTATACATAGATTTTTTACTTCTAATTTAAGAATAATTGTTATTTTTATTTAACAAAATAATAAATTGATTTCATTAAGATTATACCTCTCATATATTGATCTCATAGTCATTTTTGATGATTAATGGGATACCATTTATCTAATATTAATTACTTTATTATATTAGTATCATGTTTCACATTCATATATAAATGAATTGTATCCAAATTTTCAATTAATTGTGATGTCCCATTTTAAATTTCATTATCTATATTTTACTCAGTAAAGACTATAATTAATCGTTCCACTAAACACTAATTAATTAGTTTGTAAATTATGACCTCATATATTATTTATCGCTTTGGAAATTTTGAGGACAAAATTTTATCAAATCCTTTATATGGATAAAATCAACTCTATTCATCTGGTATCCTATCCTATAGGGTTTCCAAGATATGTGTGATGAAAATATCGCATAGGGATTTGTTTAGTATACTTTTAGGGTTATAAAGTTTCAGTATTACATATACAATATAATGCACGGAAAGCCATATTTTTTTATAAACGTACCTAGATGAATGACTAAGGAGTTTACAGGTATTTTCCTAAGAAGTAATATATCACTTAGTATTTTGAAGAGGTTTTAATAGATCGTCATTATATCTTATTTATTACATTTATATTTATGGATGATTTTAATGATTTAGTTTAAATCATATCCCTTTTACCTTATCAATATATTCAAAACATGCTAACATGTAACTCTAATCGTATCCCACATCTTTTCTTACAAACCCAAATTCTCATTAAGGGAAATTTATACATATCTAACTACATAACATTTATAAGTTTCATCAATCCCTTCAATATAAATTCTTACAAAAAATAAAACCTATACCTCTTACAAGGGTAAGAATGGAGCGATATGTAGTTAATTCCCACTTTCCTATACATAGAATAATCTCCCAAGAATGTGCAAAATTTGACCTAAAAACCCTTTACTAATGGTTCTTTAAAAATGAATAAACTCAATTATAAAATATATCTAAAATAAAATACATATAAATGATAATAAATTTCAATATTATTTCTCATATTATAGTACAAGACAATTTCAAGGTATAATAAAACTAAATAAACTATCATTTCATTAATTTATATTCTTAAATACATGTTTACTAAATTAGAGAAGTAAATTAAAAGTTTAAAATAAAACACAGATCCATTCATTTGATAAAAAACATATAAATATCAATAAATTAGAGAGTAATTATAAATAAATATACAATTCATAAATATAGGCATGGTATATAAATTTTTGAACACTTCATAAATAAAACAATTATAAACACTTTATAATTTATCCTTGAACAAGGGAAATTTAATAAATAAATAAATATAAATACAATATTTTTATATCAAAAATTATATCCTTCACATTATCCGGTATATTAAATTAACTTAAAATATGTGATATTTAATTTAAATATAAACAATTTTTTCTTTTACTTCTATTATGAAAACATTTTACATAATCAAAATGTCACATATTAAATAATATTTGCGCTTTAATCATATCAATTATCAAAACTACTTCTAATATAGTTAGAATAAGTTAAAAGATAATGATTTTAATTTTAACACATGAAATTAATAATTATGAACATGTCATAATTAAATATAAAATATTTTAGTTTTTTTATATTTTATAATTTATGAACACTATAAATTACCTTTTAATTTCAATATAAACCATTTAAACCTAAATTATAAGTCATTCTATGAAAATTAAAGGCATTGTAATATTAAAAATTAATTTTATGGATATTTAAATTTAAAATATTGTATAAAAATTTAATAATTAAATGTACACTAATTATAGTTTATTAATTTATAAATAATTTAAAAATTATGTAGAGGTGCTAAAATCTGATTTCCCATAATTAGTATTTTTGTAATTTATTTAATTCAATTTATATATTATAATTAAGAAACCTTTTTTTCCTATATCTAATTATATGATATTTATTACATCATAAACCATGATTAATTAAAAAATGATAATGTGTTTTATGAATAGATTATCATGGGCTATGATAGATTAAATAATCAATATCAATAAAAATTATGATATCATGGTCTATCATCATCCAAGGATTGAACCTTTTTTGTCTAACATCATATTTTATGATATACCATATATCACATGTATGCTATGCAGCCGAAAATCATAGGATATAATGCCCAGTATAATATATTATGATATACCACCAGCTTTAGGATTAAAATGAGTTAGTTTTTTAGATATCCCTTATCATACAAGGTCGTCCCATTATAGATTATCATATAATATATCATAAAATGAATTAAAATTCCAAATCAATATTTTATTTCACTATACCAATTACAACATCCATTTAGAAAAGATAAATCTATATCATGGACTTGGATATTGAAAATGATATAAATAATTCTTCAATTAAAACATGTTTTCAGGAACCAAGAATCATGGTGATTATATGATACCACTAATGTATTTTAAGTATTTAAAGACACTTATCCAATTTGGAAGAAGACATAAAAAACCTAAAAAAATCTCTATTATAGAAAATATAAATAATGTGTGTTATAAAATTAATAAACTTATTTAACATACTATTTTGTTACTAGGGATCGATAAATAGTTTATCAATATAGGGAACGAATGTAGAGACCACAATTTCCCAAGATCTCCATGTAAAGAACCGAAAACTTGTAAATATATAAAATGAAGAAAATTGTGTACCATTAACTTAAGAAAAATGTTGCAATTATATTGAATCAAGTGCATGAGGAAGATACCTTAGAGGCATCTAAAGTAATACATCCTCTATGGGGTGTCTATTAAATTATGTGAATCACCCAATGCATGGGCATGGATCTTCTTCACAACAATGGAATATTAGTGTACATCATAACCGAAGGTGGAGAATGAAGAAAGAATCATGGGACACCTTTATTCAGATAGATTATTTTACAGGGTTTTTGTAAACCATGTCAATGGTTAAGCCTATTTAATGTAGGATTCAAGGAAATCTTGATCCCAATGCATTTACTCATATGTTTCATGTAAATATAAATTTCCTCCAATGTTATAACCCTTTCTCTATCCAAATATAATGGATATTTCATCATAGGAAATATATATATATATAATTAGAGAAAATGTGATGAATATTTTAATATATACCATTAAATATTTATATTCCTTTGATAATCAAAGGGTTCATCATGTGATATAATTCTCAATGACTCATGATACTTCCAATAAAATATACTCTTCGAAGAAATGAAAGTTTCATGATATCATATATCATGTCTTATGATATCCTTATATTGTACCATATGATACTACTAAAACAATCATATATGTTGATGGAATTATGAAATTACTTCATAAATCTCCCACATACATTAAATCATCATGGATTTTGTACCATTTAACCATGTATTTTATCATCAATATATCTCTTGAAACTATATCCAAACAACATTTTCAGATATTTACAAAACATTCCTTGAAATACATCCTCAATTTCACATTATATTATATCATATGAAAAACCTTGTGAATATCAAACCAAAACTGCTATAGTTAAACTCTAGAACAGTTTTAGAGAAACTATTTATGATTCTTAAAACAAAATCCCAATTTAGTAAAATAAAACCTGAGACCCCATTATAAATTTTATCATTAAAAATGAATAATTTTTTTGAAATGTATGTAAGGATCACCCTTTATCAAAGCATCAACACTACTCAAGATACAAAGGTAACTATCATGATATAAATCAAAGAGATTTACCTCTATTATAATTTCAACTAATTATATTATATATATGAATGAATTTTACTATGGTCCCTTTGTCTAAGACATCATGTATATATGGGTCATGGATTATATCATTCCCATATTTTTACTCATACATTTTTACTATTTGAGTATATATCAACCAATTCAATGGAAACATCACATGTTAATCACACATATTGATGAGAACATCACATGAACCTAATTAGATATAAACACAAATAACATGTATTATATAGGTATGTTTGTGAAAATTTTCAAAATATATATATCAGGAGCCTAAATTTTATACGCATCACATGAATGGAATACTCTCATATTGGTTAGGCTCTAACAGATGATATATTCAAAAACATGACAAACCACCCCATTGTCTAGATAATCATAAAGGCTTAGTTAATAAATTTATCAATGTATGAAGGTTATCATTCATGGTATCTCACCACCATTGGGTTTTGTAGAAATTAAATTATGAATCTTGTTTCCCTATTATACCAAATACATTGTGTATGTCACTTCATGTGGTATACATGGGAGGTTATTAAATGCATAAAACAATTTTTATACCTTATGGGAAAATTATCTATATTCATAAAAAAACCTACTCATGTAAACCTTAATATTTCACCACAACCTACAATTCTATGTGGGAAACAATGGTTAGTAATAACACAATGTCACACTTTTAGTGTTTAGTTATCTTTTCAATTCACTAAACATAAACAACCAATTTAAAAGAATGATATGACGAATGATTCCCTTTATATAACATGATACATTTATTATTCATAAAAGATCTTAAGAATATTAAAAAAACATACATAAGAGACCATCTCTATCAAATCCTACATAATATTAGACTAAATAAGCCTTAAATTTATGGCATTTTTATGATTCATTAATCTAATTACATATCTAAATAGTAACTACTATATCTCATTGTAAATATATTATAAATCCTTTACATTAATATTCTTTTGTACCAAATAGTAATGGAGTAGGTAATTAAGAATTATGGTGATACTTAGGAACCATATTCATAATGTTCAAGTAATTGAACATAGCTTTCAAAACATCATTATTTCACAAAACCAAATGATATATTTTTAATTACATATATTATCAAATTAAAACACATTCGATTTCCACCATCATCATAACTATTGTATTCCATTCCATAATTGTTTTCATAAGATCAATTTTATAATAATATGTAACTATTTACGTATTTCTCTATAAACACAACCTTTCTTTGGTACATAAATGTTTTTTCCACATCACTATTTAATGTAAATGAAAATATTTATATTTCTCTTCACTGATATACCCTATACACTTTTAATATATTTAGTGACATTCACTTTGAGTATTTATGGGAAAAATATTATATTTTTTTAATATTTGAACTTTAGAAAGTCAAACATACTCCCACTAGTGCCATAGAAACAATATTAACCACAAAAATATGATTCTTAAACTCACAAAATACAATTTTTAGGAATAAAACTAATTTCCTTTAACAGTAATTAAAAAAATAAACCATTTAATCTATATTATAAATGGTATTCTATATGTTTAGAGTATTATTCTGAAATGAATAATTTATTATATAAAAGATTCCATAGATGTTTTTTTGGTTTATATCCCTAAAATATTAATAAAATTCTAGATAAACTATTGTATCCTTTATAAAAACTCATTTTATCAGGATGTTCCTTCAAACATGTTATATAACCTGAAGAATAATAATCCATTAGTATTAAAGTCATCAAATCTAATTTTTTATAAAAACTATTTGCTATAAAAAAATTATCATCATATGTGAAAAATGATATAAATTAACACATATATTATTTAGATCTATCTATTCTTATGAAATTCATTTGTATTCAAATCCCTAATTTGGAAACTATTGTCTTTATAATTTAAATAAAACCTTCTGAAATTTTAATTTTTTCGTTAAGTTTCTACTCTTGTATATTTAAAACCTTCATTAAATATACATTTATCCTGTCCTAACATTAAAAATGTCATAATTTATTAATATAACATAAATACCTTAAATGTAAATTCTATAGAGTTTCCCACACTTCATGAGGTATCCCAGAAAATTTCCATCTTATAGAAACACCTCCCCACCTCCTAACAACTAATTTATGTTTCAATGACTACTTATGGTTATTGAAATATTGATTCATTTCCTTCTAGATCAATCCATTACAATTTTTACTATTTGCATAATAATTATGTCTATAAATCACATTTCATACTCATATATTATCAAAAAAATTGTGAAAACTATGTAAACATTTATTTCACATATTTATTTTGTCATAAAAATTCCAATGATGATTAGCTAATATATTCATTATATAGATCATTCATTAATGTAATCCTCCGGTATATCAAAGTTATTATTGTATATAATAATATTGAGTATATTAGTGGAGTGTAAAGACCCTTTTTTCATATAGAATTTTATTTCTTTCAAACCTTATGTGAATCAATATATGATCTTTATAAACATATATATTAACCTATTAAACAAATAGATAGTTGGTTACATTGGAATGTATTTGTATTACACATAGAATTATTCCTACTTACATAAGAACTATTATCATGTATTGGTAATAGTTTAATAATATCCTTACATTAATATTTTATATAATTTACATTGATCTCAATTTTATGTTTCATGATGATGAGATTATTTTTTCTACATCCGAATCTTTTATCATGTGAGAATCATGTATAAAATACATTTAATAAGGACATATATTAAATATAATCCAATAAAAACCATGAACCCTTTTAGATTACATGATATCAATTATTTGTAAATGATCCATATTTCCACATGGATTACACTAGTAAATAACAGAAATAAGGCATGACTAGTTTTTATAGAAGATCGTGTCGATCATATCATAAATGAATGTTATATAGTTGAGTAGGTGACTATTTATCCTAAGACATTGTTTGTATTCAATCAACATTATTCCTATTGTATCTTAATAGTTGTAGTTTCTTATGGTATCGAGGTCTTTAAAAATGAAAGTGATGAAGAAATCTAAAACATAGTATTTCTAATAGGGGAATTGTTCTCCCGATGTTATCTCATGTATTAGATTTTTAATATATGAATTGTTGAAAAGAATTATTTTTGGAATCCAATTACATCCTCTAAAATAATATATTTAATCCAAATTGATATAAATTTTTCCATTAAACCCATATCTTATGTTATTAACTCAAATAAAAATAAAATTATATTCAATCAAATCAAAATGCATCTCATGCATAATGTAATGACCTTAGTCTTCACTCATAGGAGACTTTACTCATTTTGGAATTATGAAACCTCATCCATTTAAAAGTGGTAAAATCATATATTTAAGATAGAAAATAATCGTAGATAAATTATTTTATGGAACCATTGGATCTATTTGGTGATTTTTATCTTTTGGCTGAGATGAAATAGAATTACATTTATGAAAGAGCTTTGATAAAAATATAATAACTAAGAAAATGAAATTTTTATCCTATGGTTTTGTTTATACAATAATTATTATTTTCCTCTAAAATTAGGCCTTCTATATAAAAAATGAGACCAAAATTATGTCTGAGATGTGGAATTTATCCTATGTGACCTATAATTTGGGATTGTTTTGTGTTCATGGGTTCATGTCACCACAAGTGGTTTTCAGTGGTATAATATTTTTTATTTGTTTTTTATTTTAATTTCTCCCCTCCCTTATCTCTCTCCACATAAACAAATTGGTAGGATGCTTACCCTATTTGACTGTATGGGTGAAGAGGAGGTGGTGAACAAGCTTCATTCGGGAGGCTCAATCGAAGATGTAATATGTTTCCATCACGTTGGAGAATGAGACTAGGATTGAATAACCAATTTGGATTTATAATGGAGGAATCAATTTTTTATTCTCATGTCATTCATAATTTTAATTCAGATTTTGATGTTATTTATTATCATTGTATTCCCTATGGGAAATTTGTGACTTTTAGGGGATGTCATTATGATTTAGGTTGTAGTGGATTTAAGCAGAAATTGTTAGGGAAGAGATGTGAGGATGTGGTGTATGGTGTCATCATGGCATATGGTTGAGGTGACCATGGCATCAGATGATGTGGTGGAGGGGAGTCTTACACTATTCTAGTTGGTTTGATGTGGTTTTCATAGAATAGGATGGTACAACAGATAACAGATTCAGCTGGATAACAGAGGGAGGGGCATGATTTGGTACCAACAAAGGTGTATTGGTTTCTTAGTTGGTGTACTAGAGGTGAGAAATGTATGGTTCACCAACATATAGGGTGATATTGTTAAAGTAATTACTCCAACATCATTAGATATAAAAACAATTTTTAAATTTATTCTCGAAATAAAAAATTTATGTAATAGGGGGATGCATGTAGATAGTTGGTTAGGTGACGAGCTCTAAAAACTTATATATATATATATATATATGAATAATGATGATTTTAATTTTTGTTGTAACATTTACTCAAGATGTCATCTTGGCTATCTGTCTACAGAAAAACAATCAATATATTAAGAAAAACATTTCAAAACCAATATATTATACATATATCCAACTTAGGGCATTGTCCCAAATTTTTGTTATGCATAGTATCTTGTCTTTGATATGATAAAATGAATAATATTATTTTGATTCCATTTTTAGTAAATTAATATCATAGCATGATATTCTTCTGCATAGGTTATAATGGTTTTGTTTTTTGAACATTTAAGTCTATTCAAGTGACTTGATAAGAATACATTATACTCAGACACATATGAACATCACCAAATTTCAAATATCCCTCAGTAGAACCCTTATACAATGATGTAACTTAAATGAACTTAATGGATAACTATGGAACTCAAGGAGGTTACCCTCTTTCCTATGAACCCAAGTGATTTAATCAATTCCTACAATTAGGATTATAGGATGTGGACCTGGTTTCTTACTTATATTCTCGTACTATTTCTTGTAATTGGTTTGTATTACAAATGTTTGATGCCTTCACTCTCCCACATCCATTCTGGGAAGTGTCCATGGGAGATTAGGAGCAGTGGTTGTGTAATATTTTTTATGGGCCATTCATCCAACTACCAGTTCAGTAGACATTAGGATGAGAGATGTATATGGATTAGATTTTTCATATATCAGTTGGTGTATATGCATGGTGGGGTACGGGTTTACTATTTTATTACTTATAGATGCCTAAAAATTATGATAAATGGGCAGTGGGAATGTGTTAGATTTTTTGGGTTTCTAGTTACACCTTTTCCAATAAATATAGTAAAGTAAAGGAGTGAGAAACATGATGTATTTATTATTTACATAATATTATTGTGTTTGTGTTCATGATTCATGATTTAGTATAAATGTTGGGAATTTTATTATACAATATCTCTAGGTTCCCTTCTAGTATGCAGATCCTATAGAGCTAGTATGAGTTATTAGGGAACCATATTATGATTTTTTGGTCTTATCCCCTTGATATATTTGAGTTTTGAATATTTTTTGGGGTCCCACAATGGATGAGGTGGGGTTTTTTCTCCCATGCAGTGTTGAACATGGTTTAGTTCACCAATTTTTGGGGATAAAAGCCTTTAAACACCATGTTTTTCTTGAGGGGGAGGGTCTCCCACTCCTATCATGTGATTAGTTCTAGAGTTCTAAAGAATGGTACTCATATTATCCATGTGGAATTATGGATTCTGAAAAATATGAAATCTCTAGATGGGTGATTAATGATTTAATAATATTAATAGTGGCTCATGGATGATGAGACCCTTTAAATGGGTTCTTCCCGAGGTATGTGGTGATTTTGATTTTGATCCCCTCATATCAAATAATGTGGTTTTATCTTCCATTCTATATAGGTTATTATAGGTGTTAACCTTAATGGATTATGGTGTCTTTATTATGGATATATATGGAGCTGTTTCACCCTAGGGATTGTGGGAAATAGAGGTTATTTACCCTGAGGTGTGATTTTTTTGTGGAGTCCTTATTCTATGATACGCATTGCTTCCAAGGTTATCCTTGGTATATTTTAATGATATTTTATTGAGATAATATTATTAAATATACCCAATCAGTATTACATTGATGGTGTTTTCCCCTTACTAGAGTTGGCTGGTTTTATGGTTCATCCCTTGGTTGCGATCTGGAAAAAACAATTACATCCCATTCTATTTTTGGGGTGTCCAGAGGGGTATTTTTATACCCACACTCACATGACATTGTAACCAAACATGTTTTTTCTAGGTAGATGGTGCATGCATCATTGTTGGTATCAGTCTGTATAGATCTATTGAACCCATCGAAGATAATGGAACCTAATCATATTTGGATATCATTTAAATTTGTGATATAAAATGCTCAATATAGAGTTGGTGTTCCATGGTGTTCTCTTTCTTCCCAATCATGTGAGGTCATTTTTACATCGAAGTGTTGGGTCTTATATTATTTTACCATTTTGTACTACAATCTAAACAATATTACTATAGAATTTTTTGTATAAGTATTCAATCATTTTTTATGTTTCAGAAATTTCTATCATGCGTGGTTGTGGTTATAGAGGTTTGATGGTAATGTAATTTTTTACCTGTATCACAGAATACGGCCTCTCTTATGTGATTTATACATTAATGGTGATAATCATTAACCCCAATTCTATTATGGGTTAGCTTGGGGTGGTACACCCAAGCTACCAGAAGACCATATGGGGACCCATTGGATTCGGTTGTTTTAGATTGGTATCAGAGAACATTTGATTATTTGTATAGAGTATTGAGATAGGTGTCTCATGATTTGGTTTGATACATGTGGAATTACAATCATTAAAGCTTATTTGGTTTGTTTGATATACCAAGGAACCTATCTTGGGTGTGGTTTCTAACACATTACTATTCAAGGACTCTGATAATCAATCAACTAACATTATTATAATGGTAATTGGGTGAACGGTACACCATTGTAGGTCTATGCATCATATACTTGTGAGTGATTTTTTCACAAACATGATATCCGATATTATGAGATTTCACCATGTAATGAGGAAATTAATTTCCATAAAGAATACAATTTTTTCAGATGTGTGTAATAAACCCTTTCCTGATGATAAAGGTGACAAAATTACTCAAAATTGTGGGAGATTCTCCAGTGGTTCTCTCTTTCTCTTCAAATATGATTACTTCCAAGAGGATTTATATTTATACACTTGATGGTCGATGTTTTGGGGGGGCAATCATAGATTTATAATACGGTAGGTAGGTTTAGGAATCCCCAATTACCTTATATGTTGTATCCCCAATATTTTGGTTAGTTTATTGATAGAGTTATGTATGCTCAATATAATTGTGATCATGATACTCAATCTTCTACATCAAATGGGTTTAGGTGTCCCCATTGTATAGCTAAGGTGTGAGATCCCCTATATGTGCGTTCTTTATTGGTATTGTTTGTATCTCACCCAAATAGTTACTGTGTAGGTACTATATCTGTATAGTTAGTATTCACCATGTCTAAAGAAATCATTGAAGGTATAATATCCTCTATTGTGGTTAGTATCCCCACCCCCCAAATACACATAGGGTGTATGATCCTCTATTAAAAAATAAGAGGTTTTGTATGATGTATAGTTTGGACTAAGTCATCTCTCCATTAATTGTGGCGTTTTTTAGTGAGCCATGAGTCCCCTATTTATGTTCATGGTGTTATGTACTCCATTCTAAAATTATGAACTTTAAATACCATACCTATGTGATGGATCCTCCATTCAAACATGGTTCGGTACACCCTCAATCCCAATGAGGTGCGGCTCATCAAAAATATAGAGGAGTCAGTACTCCACTATGACCTTGAGATTACATCCTCTATTAATAGAGGTTATGGGGTGTTGATCCCCCACTAGTGAGTTCTGCCACTCAATTGGCTGAGGTGTCTTCCATAAATTTGTGAGTCCCCCACCACAGTACATCGATCTTTGTTATTTTTTTTAGTGAACAACATTTTGTTTTAACCCCTTGGTTGATATTGAAACCACAGAATGATCCATGTATATTGTTTGGTGTGACCTTTCAGGCTCTTCCACATAATAAATGTTAAGTGTGATGAGTCAGAAGTCGAGATTATGAGCCTCAGCTGGATCAGATATTCATCTTTGCATATTTGGGGAATTCTTTTTTAGGGATATAATTTCATGTCCATTATCTAGATGAAGAATTATGATCACCGTGAAAACTATATCTAATGGTGATCTATGGATTAATTTTATTGGGAAACACAATACATGATGGGTTATACAATCTACATCCGATTATCATAGTGTTCATGGTCAGTCCCCATTAGCATGTACTTACCTCTTGTAGTCCAGTATCAATTTGGGGTGTCAATGATTCCATTGCAGTGTTTAGGATAGTGCAGTATTACTAGAGACTCTTACTATATTTGAAAATGAAAAATCATTTCAATGATTAGTGTGACATGGTTTTATAATAGTGGATTTTCATGCATTTTTAATTTTCAGGATTGTGGTCCAATGGGGATATAATTGGTGATAGATGATCACCCACAACTAGATTTGAAGTAGAGGGATACCATTGTGTGGGGTTTTTTGATTGACCTAATAACATACAGTCCGCATTTAAAGGGATCTATATCCCAAATTATAAGCAAGTATAACCCTTGGGACGTTGGATCTTGTTCAATCACTGGATGGATGTTTTTGGGAGTTGACTATTGATCTTTTGGTAGTGTCCTATATTTATAGTTTTTTTAGCTTTAATTTAGTGGTTGTGTAATACTTTCAACCTATATTTTCAAGATGATATATTTGAGTGTATAGTACTCGATAACGTCCTTATAATCGGTCCTAGCTATGTGATATGGTAGAGGAAACCTTGGTAGCATGTGTTTGGTTTTTGTGAGTATCCAATGTAAAGATAACCATTCATCCAAACTATGTATCAACATATATGGGTAGTGAGAGTTTTATTATGATAACCCTTGGGGTATCTCAAGAAGAATGATAAATAATATCATTTTTAAGTTATTGATGGAAATTTATGCGTGCGGTGGTAGTTGAACATTGGTTTTGAGGGTTTGGATCAGGTCCTCTATAGTGGATGAGGACCTTGTTAAGGTAAGTGGTGTAGGTTTTTCTCTTGTGATTGATTTAAATGGTTATGATGAATGAAATGATGTTACCCACATAATCTATTCTAAAAAATGATTATGTGAGAATTTTTTAGTGGTTGATGTAAACTAGAAGCAGTGAAGGATCCTCTATTGTGATATGATTCTATTACAATGATTCATTGTGGTGGTTTCCAATGTGATCATACTATTTATATTTGAAACTCTTTCTGATCACCCTCTAAATAGTGGGGAGTTTGATATCCCCATATAAAATTCAATTTTATATAAACAATAAAAAATTAAATATGGATGGTTTCAGGTATTTATTGGTATATGTATTGATAGGAATCCTACTATTATAGGAAAAAGATCTCGAGGTATAATAGCATGGTGAATTCATGAGAAGTGAGTCACAATGGTTTTGGGATCCTATTTTATATAGTGTTGTGTATTATTGGAAATTATGGCGGAGGGATAGAATAAGATTATGTCTCCATAATCTATTGGTTATGTAAGGGATGTATTCTTAAGTGGGGTTTTGTTATGAGTCCTAGTTAATCCATTTCCTTCTAATGATAGAGGATCTCATGCAGATGTGTGTGAACTTCCCACATGAGGATGGTTTATGGTAATATTAGAGAATAATTTATATTATTTTCATTTAAGGGATGAAATGTTTCAATGGTGATGTGGATATATCAACCATGGTTTTCCCAAGGAAGTTACTCAGCTCATTTTTTAATTTCAGAGCCCTAATAATTTGAAAATGTTAAAATAGTAAAATTACACTATCAAATTTTATGAGAAAAATTATCTAATGGTTTTCCTAAATATGGGTGGTGGTGTTTACTACCAGGATGAGATGATATGTACTGATGGTCAAGGTGGAGTGCTGATAATAAAAAATTAATATAAAATATTATATTTTTATCCAACTCATGTTTGTTTTTTAGAAATTGTGATTTTCCTCCATAATAAGTAATTTGATGTAAAATATGGGACCATGATTGAATAATTGAAGTTATTTTTACCCTTATAGAACTATTATTTATGCTCACAATGTGATCCTAGGTTTGGGTTGTCACATTTGATTTTAATCTATATAAATTTTAAATAATTTTTTTGTTATACACTTCCCCTTTGTCTCCCTCTAGTATGGAGGGTGGGATGATACCTCACTTGGTTGATGCCATGGGTGGAGGGGAGGTTAGGTTAAAGCTTTATCTAAGAACCATGATTGAAGATGGTATGATATTTATCTATGATAGAGCATAAAACTATGATCATTACTTCAGTTCCACGTCACAAAGTATGAGTTAATATTTTTAATTTTGAAACATTCTTAATTTTTGGATTGATATATTTTGGAAATGTTTCAATAATGGATTTCCCTTTGTGTGTTTTCCATACCACGTAGGGATGAATGTTAAATTAATGTTGAGGAAACTAGATATGGAGATGATTGTGGTGGAAATAGAAGGTGGTAGTGTTTGATGAATCCATGGAGTATAGTGAATCTAACCATGTAATGAAACAGTGTAGCGACAAGGAGGCCTAGACTACAACAGTCAGCATGATGGGATTTTTGTAGAAGTTGGTTATGGGATTGTCAGTGATATTGTCACATATAGGGTAGAAGGGGCCTTATCCTGGGATATAAATATTCTCACCACTTATCATCAATGAATCTAAAAATAATTTTTAATTATTTGTATTCTGAGTGCTTATGAGTAGTGCGATGGTAATTTTTTATAAAATAAAATTGAGTTTTTATTTGATCATAGAATGGATTTTTTAACCTTGGTATAGAATTTTGCATGATTTTGAGTTGTTTTATTTTTTTGAATATTTTAATAATTGTTAAAAATTAATTATTCACATTACACAAACATTGATAACATTTAAATTGAGTTTGAAAAAAAAATATGATTTAACTATTGAGACCAAATTGTTGAATTTTACCTTGGTGGGTTATAAGTTAGGCATTAATTATGGGACCAAGATTTGGAAAATTAAATCAGAATATTGTATAAATTTAGTTATGGAAAATAATTTAATGAAATTATTGAAATTAATTGAATGAAATTAATGAAATTAAATTAAATTAATTAATTATAATTATTTCTTTATTTCTTCCGTCCCTTATTTCATTTGTGGGTAAATATTTTCTTCCACTAAAAGATTCATTAAAATGATTGGGAGATAGATTTATTATTTGAAAATATTTATTAACAACGAATTGAGACACTATAGCCTTTGTGGAAAATTTTGAGCTCAGGGATTGGATGATTCACAATAAGGTTGGAGGTGTCTTGATTTTTTGACACAATCCACATCAAATTATTTTTGGTTTATTTTTTTTCATATATTATTTATTTTTTGGGGTTGTATTAGGGTCACAGTATGTGATAATATCGTTGAAATTGTGTTCTCTAGTTTTCTATTATGTTTTGATGAAATAAACTAGGTTTTTTCTTTTGTTACGTGGCCTATGAAGAAGAATAAGAGATGAAGAATATAATAAAAAAATAATTTATATTCAAAGAGTTTTTACTCATTTTTCAATAGTGTAAGGGTAAGATTTCATTTACTGTTACACATAAACCACATAAATTGATAGGTTCTCATACCCACATATAGAGGGGGCAACATATAGGTAAGGCATTGCTTACCCTTATGAAGGTATCACTACCTCCCCACATTAGCGTATCTTTTTTGAAAAATAGTTTTCCCATGAATTATTAAGGGATATTTCATAGGTATTAGATTGGGTTCGTGGGTGAAAAAATGAATAACTATTTTATAAAAATTAATTTTTTAATTAATTATAATACACTGATGGGAAATATTTTATAATTAAATATTGTTTTCTAAATGGGTATTTTGGAAAAATAAAGAGTGAAACTGGGATCTTAGATGATACAAAATGTTTTTACTACGATTTAGTTTTCGATTCAAGGTGAAAATTTATTATAATAAATTGTAATTAACAATAATCATGATAATATTTATAAAGTAAATTGAGAATTTATTTTATAATGAACTAAAATTTTATAAAAGAGAATAGGGAAATGTATTGAAGGATGAATGCTATTTGTATTTGGGAATGCTTTGATATATGTGGTCATGATTCAATTATAAAGGAGATGGATGCATGTATGAGTTAGGTGGACCCTCAAACATAACACATTAGTTAATGAAAATTTTTATTTATATTTCATGTGGTATGGGGTCACACTAGTATGGTTTATTAAACGTTTAAAAAAAATATTTTTTTTAATAATTTTAATTAGTTTTTTATAAATTCCCCATGGGAAGGACATTGTTTCGAGTGCCACAATTGAAACTTATGTTCCATCCTAATTATTTGGCCACTAATCATTAAGGTCATGATTATGACATTTTACTAAATGTAATTGGACTCTTAATGGGTATGAATTAAACAAATTATGAGAAAGTGGTGACCATTAGTATAGGATTCCTTAGATACCTTGAGTAGGGGAGTTTGATGAATTAGAAATGATAGGAATTTTTATGATGTGTTTGATCATTGACATTATTTAAAGCCTACATGCTATATTATATGAGTTTGGGGGCATGGGATACTCCCCCACTAGTGTAGGAGAACTATAAGGATATTCCCTAGGTATTTTTGTGATAGGATGGGTGAATGGACCAACCAAGGATGACTTTTTATGTGATATGTGTATCAAAATATCACATTAGAGTGATACTAGTATGACCATTTGTAGAAGAACTATGAGGCCTAGAGATAATTATGATAGTGTTAAGGGTCCCACCCACTCTAAGGGATGGTCATTTTCCTCAATGTTGAGGTTGAGAGTGAGGACCCCAGATATGGTGTCTTTGTTATGAAGTGAATTATGATAGCCTGGTAGGTTACCCGTTTTTATGTTAAATCCTATGAGGGTTGAAGTGGGAATAGTTAGTGATGATTGTAGGTGCTACCATAGAACACAAATTTATAACTACGTTGGAGTTTCAAACATAAATTTCACATCTTTTAAATGAATTTTCAACACATTTCAGAAATACAATCCTTGGGATTGTAATGGTTTAAGACATTATAGGCTATATTCAAAATAATCTTATTTAATGAATGATATTAAACATATCCCATAAGGAACATCCCCTTTTATACTCTTTATTAACATTCCCTACTTGAAATCGTTTATCTTAACCTTGGGAAAGGAAACAAGATAAAGGGCCATTTCATATTCATAGAAAGGATGAACATGGAAGATAACATTATAGGATCATATAAAAAAAATAATATAAGTCTAAGGGATTGAAATTGTGATCTTAACATTGAAGGTATATACCCAACCTATCATTGATCACAATCATTATTCATGTCATACATCATTATCATTTCAAAAGATAAGATTAATTAGAGTGTGAAATCATCATAACCTAGGGTCTATGACATCATGTAATAAAACAGTGGCACAAACATAGGTATAGAAACCATTTAATTTTCAATTATTAACTACAAGTTCTACCAAACACAGTGGTTTGGGCCTCAGCACATGTTTCCAATTGTGGATTAAGCCCATAATCTTGTTTCTCATTGTGAATCAGTCTTATCGGTATTTATATATTGTTGATAAATCCCATCATCTTGTTTCAAATTTTTATTTTATGGGATAAAAAGAAATTACAAATTCATTGGAGGGATATATAGGTCAATAATGTCCTTGGTTATAATGTTACAACTATCATATTTTATAATGTAACCACCATCCTTTCTTATAACAAAACCACCATCACTATTTATAAAAAAACACCATAAAATAAATACAGACCAATATAAAATCAACCCATAAGTATTAAAACATTAATCATATAATGATACATATAAATGAAAGGGACTTATAAATATTCCATCATAACATAACTCATAAGAATTAAATGGGTTTCATAATTTATCATTAATTCATCATTTCATAAAATATAGAAAATGAATGGCTTTCATAAATATCACGTCATCAAAATAAAAATCTATATAGAGAAAAAATAAGGATGGTAAAATCGGATCATATCCATAGAAAATCATAAGTAACATAATAGGATGTTATCTTTGATGAAAATTATTTTGAAACATCATATGAAACATTTTTCTGATGAATATAAACATTCCAATTTGAAAATGAATATTTAAATATGAAATTTCAGAGAACATTTCAAAATTAATTTTCATAGAATGTAACCATTTAATCTTATTAAAGAGTCTTAAGTCATTGGTCAGTCTAAATAGAAGATAATTACATTCATGAAATAATCATTGAAACAATAATTCCTCAGACAATTTTGTAAAATTTAGAAGGAACTTGTTTGAAAAAAACATGATGTTTAATTTTAAACTATTTTATAAAAAATAAAATTTTGGTAAATTTAAAATATTTTAAAATAATATAATTTTTTTTTTGAATCATTTTTTTGAAAAACGGATATGGTTGAAAATGTGTTTTTGACTGAAAAAGAATAATTTTTATTAATAAAATTATTTTCTTATATTTAATATTTCAGGATGAAAAAGTGAACATAATACTTTTATTTTTCATAAATAAAAAAAGGTTAAAAAAATACATTATTTTCATTATAGTTATATCATAATATTTCAACTTTGGAAGAATATAATAAACAATCCAATTAAACACTTATATTGTAACATTAAACCTTTAACACTTTGGAATCTTTTGAAAAATAAGACTAATGAAATAAACAACAATATATGGATATTTATATCCTATAATTATCATTATAAGGATTATGAAATAAATTTATTGGTATTATATGTATCCAAAAAAATAAACAAGCGGTTTAAAACATTATATGTCCCACAAAAATATAAGTGGGATGAAAACCCCATACTCCTTTGTAAATCTTTTGAATCACGAGATCAATAAATGAATAAAATCAAATGAAAATTTACATATCATGAATATAATTACATTCTTGATATGAATTATCAAAGATGAGGCTTATACAACCCAAAAAATAATCACGTGCGAAATGTGGCATATGTCTAACAGAAATGAAAGAGATAATAGGATTCCATGATCATAAATCTCGACATCCTTCATACACATTTAAACATCATATATATTAAATATAATTTTATTATAAAAATATTACAGAACCATACTCATATATATCATCCCATTTATTTTATAAAAAAACCCATTTATTACACTCTTATAAATTATTCCTTGTTAATATGACGTTCCAGGTAATAATTTCATCATTTTTCAAATGATTTTTGGTTGGGTTTTTGGCCCATTTACATTGATCTTGTTTCAGAAATATCTAAAATTTTAATCATGATATAAATATCATATTTATTAAATATCTATGTATTTAGACTAATAATATATTGTTATATATAAGATATGAATTACATTGTTCATGGAGACGGTAGGCTGTACGTACACATGATGTAATTTCCAATTTCTGAACAAATGAAACGAATGAAAGGTAAATAACTTATTATTTTTTTAGAATAATTTTTATATAATATATATCACACATATATTAATTATTCCTATCCTTACTACATTCCATGAAAATAATATGTTAAGAATGAGTTACATGGCTTCGTGAGATGATATTCTACTATATACACGAGAGACGTTAACATATTCTAATGAAATGAAAAGTAATAATGTATATTGGATATTATAATTACATAAGTATAAATATATCATCAATTTAATATAATTATTTTAAATCAAACACTATATTCTGATGTGATAAGTTTATATGAAAATGTTATTACATTGGTTCATGAGGGGGTAGTTCATTACACACACGATTGACAATTTCATTTCCCAATTGATGGAATAGTATAAATGTATATATTAGTACATAAACATAATAAAATCTAAGTACACATTAGATACTACAAATATTATATTTGAATTATTATGAAATGAATGATTGAATTATGAGTAGATGTGAAATGAAAGATCTTATACAATAGACATACCATCAATTAGAACAACCTCTGTTGGATATCTTATTAAGGACCCTAGGGTTGGTATTTTGGTATGAAAAATAGATCTATTGTAACAACCCAAGATTTCCTTTTTCATTATCACATTAAAATAATTTAATAGCTTATATTACATGAAACCCCAACTTGTCTTGCGTTAAATTCAACATTGAGTTTATGTGAAACAACACCTTAGAATTATAATTATTTAAACGATATATTTATTGATGAATTAAATATTTTAATACGAATAGTAAAAAATAAATTTTAAATTTTATTTATAATTTTTTCACATAAAAAAATATATTTAAAATGATACGTATAAGTTTTGTTAAAATCTTAATATATTTAAAAAACTATTTACTTAAAAGAACAACATTTTATGTCTTTTGTGAACAATAAAAAAATTAATTTTAGTTACTAATAATATTATAATCTTATAACATAATCTTAATTTTTGAATTAGGAATATGAAAATTAACTTAGAGTGATTTTTTTTTATTTTTTGAAAAAAATTCAGTTTTTGATAAATACTGAAAAACAATATGTTATTGATTAAAATTGACTTTTTATTTAAATAATTGTTATTAAATATAAATTTATTTTAAATTCCAAGTATATACATATTATGTATATTGTCCCAATGTAATTCCTTGAATTCATTTTATTACATGATTAGACATATTATATTTTGATGATTTGTTAACATCTTTTACCCACCTTCTAGGACAATTTTAACATTTGGATAAAATGTAATTTTACCACTTCTATGAATTGAATTTCAAAAATACAGCACAAATAGTTTTAATTAGTAAGTAAATTTTTGTTCAATAGTATGTAAATAATTTTTTCGAACTGTAACATTTGAATTTTATTTACCCCTATGAAAAGTAAATAGATTAATTAAAGGTATAAATAATATAATATTAATAGAAAATTACCCCAAAACATGTCCTAATTCTATAAGATAATTTAATTTGGACCAAAATCCACCTTAGGTAAAAAAATATGATTTTTTTTATCAACTTGTAATAGATTAGTACATTTATTATATTTTATTTAAGTAAGTGTTAAAAATGATAAATTCATATTTTATTAACTAATCCATTTATAATATAGAGTTATACATGAGATAAATTAGAAAATTAATATTCATTAAAAATATAAATTATTTCTTACATCATGATATTTTATTAAAAAAATTTAGACATTATATAATTAAAAGTATTTATGACACAATGATGATTCATTAATTTACTCATTAATGAACAATTGAAATAATTGATGTTATAGATATTAAATTAAATGTAAATTGAAGATTTAAATGACATCCAAGAATTTTCTAATTGAATATAAAATTTTACGGGTTATTAAATGTATATTTTTCTAAGTAATAATGTTGTTATGACTTTGGCCAAAACAAAATACAAAATAGTGTTAAAATTGATCTGAATGAGTTTTTAACAAACATACTATTTTTCCTAAATGATATAACATTCCAAAAAATATAATATTCTTCCAAATGACTGATATAATGGTACATATGTCATTAATGAACCATTTTGAGTTCTCTTGGAATTTTATATTCACCATATTAACCATGTATTATAAAACTACAAGAATACAAGGTAAAAATTAAACTATTTAACTAAGAGTGATATCTAAAATATAAGGTTAATATGGTGAACTCAAAATATCTAAAAACAATTTTTTCTGGGTATTTATACCCATCTGAACCTTATCCCTGAAATAAATCCATTTGGATCTATTATTAACCGAAAGTGATTTTATAATAAATTAATATTTCTACCTCTTCCTAAAGTACCCCTCACCTCTATTATAAATTGATAATTCCTCTTCAATAGAATTCAAACCTCCAAATTCATATGGCTCAGCCAAACCATACTATAATATCCTCCCAACTACCCTCATTTCAACTTAGAGGCCTTACATTGACAAAAAATCTAACATATGGTGCCCTTTTGTTCAAATTAAAAGGAAGTACCTGAAGAAGAGGTAATCATTTCATCACCTCTTTCAAAGTTCTTTTCTTCTTCCACTTAATCTTTCTTTGATGTTTCCATACTAAAATAATAATTTCAGTACCTTAAACATATTTTGATTTTATTAGAAATATTATACATCCATATTCATTATTCTATCCATCCTATGAATGATGAAGTGACTATATGTGTGTACCCATGGCTTACCGTCTCCACGTCGTGGTGTATATTGTTATTGAACACATAATTATTTGGATGGGTATAATAATGTGTAAAAATGATTTCAATAATAAATATAACAAGTTAATTATTATGTATATATAACATAAAATCCAATTACATAAAATTTCACCATCAATAGAATGAAATTGTTGCTCGTGCGTACGTACGGCTTAACGTCTCCATGATGCGATGATATTTCATTCCCAATCGTAACCATTCAAAAATAATTTTAATTTTATTATTAAAAATAATAATTAAGAACATAATATAATTCTGTATATGAATCAAATAAATTCTATCCATAACGAACATGACTTACAAAAAAAAACATACAAATGAAAATGAACCAGTTAACACCCGAAGCAATGATACTACTGAAATATTATTAACAAAGAAATATTAGAGGATAATATATGATATCATATTTATGTATGTGGTTACTGTATAATTTATTAACAATTATTTAACCATTATACTAGAGGATAAAAAAACCCTCGACTAGGTAAAATTACAAAGTAAGTGTTTTTCATCTCATTTTTTATTCCCGTGAGATTCATGTTATATTTTACACTATTTAATTTTGTGTGGTGTATGTACTTCCCATAACTGTAATATTTGTGTCATATACTTTAATTTATGGGTATTTACATATTCATTGTGTGATACTTCTTTCATGGGGTTTCCGTTTCGTATGTTACCCAATTTGTAAGGACTAATTTTACAATCTCTGTATTATCTGATATTGTTTATACGTGAGTATCTAGTAGGACCATTTTATAATCCACATTCATGGTTCATAAAATTTTATTTCAATACATTTTTTCTATTTCGGAGAATATTTTTTAAAGTCATTGATACCAATTTATGACTTTTTTTACAAAAAATTTATAGGAATATTTCGGTTGTTTTCCAAACAAGGTACATTATGGCATTTTCAACAAATTAAGGAAAGAATGTTTTTTTACTTATACGAAGGGTGAAAATATTTTCCGCCATTATAACACCATAAAAGGTTCCCTCAAAATAATATATGAATATTTTCAAAATAAATTTTTTCTTACCATATAAATTATTTCAAAGTAGAAAGAGATATTTCACTCAAATAGTTTTTGGATTGATTTCATCTATGTCAACATCCATTGTTAAATTTTACACTTGTTTGAAGTTGACTTATAATGATACATTATTCCATATTTTATTAATGGTTTTGTGATATTTTTGACAACGGATGTTCTATTTTTAAATTGTTTATGATTTATGTATACAGTATTAACATTTTGTATGTTAGTTTAACACAAATGTTTATGTTATGTTTCACCCTTTTCATATGAGGAATGCATTGGATGTAGTAAGGGACAGGAGGGGCCTTCTATATCCCCTAAATGCATGGTATGTCTCACAAGACAAAATTGGGTCATGGAATAAAGGCCTTGACAAAATTATATTTACGGTCTTGGCACGAGGTGTTGACTTTGTGGTGAAGATTTCCGGAATTATGCATTCCATAATTATGAGATTAAATATTGATATTACATGTGATTATTAGGAAAGTAGAATCACCATTTGAATAAGTAAATGGAATTATTTTATTTATATTTTCCATATTATGGTGATGTTTATGTTTAAAATGATTATTTTTTAGTCATATAAATTGGCTTAAATTGTTAATCTTATTTATGATATTTCCTACTATATTGTTATATTTACTAAGCATTTGATTTCACCCCTTACTTATTTTTAATTTTGTACAGGATGCGAATAAGTATATTATGATGGACATCTATGGATATGATAAGTTATATAAGTGTTTCTAATGGAGAAACAATGTTGGTTTTTCATTTAATACTGTAATGTAAAACTTATTTATGTATCTATTACTTCCCAGGCTATTGAACTGATCGGTCTTTTGGGACTTGATCTCTTGTGATCATGACAATGTTATGTAATTATGCACCGACTCTAGGTAACTGGGGTTGAGGCATTACAGTTGGTATAAGATAATGTTTAGTAAAACCCATGGACACCTGATTTAGAAACACTCATATTATAGAACACAACCCTAAGATAGACTTTGGGGATTAGTATAGAAGAACATCCAAAATTATTTGAAATGAAAACATTATGTGGATTTTCCAATAAATACATACCTATGTGGCTACTACATGTGGACGTGGTTTGGGAACAAATGTACCTAGGAGTGAAATCTCAAACAAGGAGTTTCAGGGATGACACAGGGTATGCTGGTACATGACAACGAGCCTTACTGCACACCTGGTTTAACATTCCCATAGGATATGCTTTGCAATATTCACATTTTCTTTACAAATAAATATGACGGATTTTAATATAAGTTGAGAATAAATATCCTTGCTTGATTATATGGGTTTTATGATAGAAAATAATGTGTCATTATATTCTCTAAATGATTTGATGACTATTCTTACTCAAACTATGCTTTCTTGTTTTAGTCAATGGATGGATTCCATGGAAGTCATTGTAAAATTGAACATGACGTACAAGGTGGTAATGGTGGTTGAAATGAGGAATGAAATGGAATGTTGATAGGCATAAATGATTTAATGTTCATTCCGAATTAGTTTTCCAAAATTAATATTAACCTCAGATACATTAAACAACTCCCAAACTCAACAAATAAGTGAATTGAAGAGAATGATAAGAGCTCCCGTACTGGAGACCATGGAGAAAATAAAGCTCAATTTCTATCATGCATGAAATGTGGAAAGAGATACCGATGAAAGTGTCTTAATGGAACTAAGAAAGGACATAAGGTAACAAATATCTGATGAAAAATGAAGAGTACTATGGAGGAAAATAAAAATGATCCTAGGAATCCAGTTATAGTCATTTTCCATAATTGTAGGGGACCTGCGAATTACCAGAGTCAATTCTCAATTCTATATAATAATCTCTAGGTCAAGGAAGTACCTATTTGGAAATAAATGGATGGAGAAATGTTTAAAAGTATTAATGATCTTTTTTTATGGGATTAATTTGTAGGACTTTTCTCTTGTATGTTCAGCCCTACAATTTGTTATGTGAAATTTCTATTTCAGAAAGATTTATCTTTTCTTTTGTGGAATGAATTATAATGAACTATTTGTTTTTTATGATCCTTGAATTTGAAGAAATTACAGGTTATTACATTTTGGGAATAAAATGATAGGTATGAGGTAACATTTATTGTTCAAATATGTTATGGTTATTTTTGAGAAATTTCCTCATTTTTGGGAATGTTTTAAAATTTAATAGTTTTTTAAAATGGACAAAAAATAGACCATGTGACAACCAATCACATTGGAAAAATAAATGGGAATCAAACCCATAACTATAGTGTGACAGAGATTTATCACCTACCACTGGACTATGTGAAGTCCCTTGTTAGTATGGCTAATTAATTTTAGGTAAATGATTTTATGTAACAACAATATGATGATTTTTTGGAGGATATGATTTATCAAATGTATATAATTATTATAGGAAAATGATTTGTTGATTAAGTGATAAATGTTATTTTTCAATATTTTTTCTCTTTTGGGAACACTATATGCCTATGGAAAATAGAATACTATGGGATTTCATTTGAGTAGTAATGTAGGAAATTTATTTTGGGAGAATCTTTGTTTTTATTGTGTCTTATAGCAATTTTTGTTATTTATGGAAATGATTAACCTATCACAGAGAATATTTTATTAGTTTAATTACTTTTACTTAAGTGACTTTAAGAGTAGTCGATTATTATTTGGAGATAAATGTTAAGATATATCGTGGAGGAATATGGAATCAAGTACTTCTAATTTTTTTTTTAAACATAGTATGGATTATTTTGATGAATTTTAGGGAAATTGTTTATTTAATGGTCTTTGTTGAACTTTGGGTATTGTTTTTTTAATTTTGGAGATTTTGAGTAGTATTTATTTCTCTAAAATATTATCCTTTTTGTGGATCATCTGATCTTATACCAACCATTTTGGTTTTGGTTAATGTATAATGTAACATCACATTACGTTCTCAGGTATCTTTTGATGTTTCTAGGTACCTATGTTTTGAAGTAAAGACATGGGGTATTTTTGGGTGAACATTTAAGGAAAACTAAGGGACTTTGAGTTGTGTACGGGCGGCGCACGGTTTTTCAAACCGTGCAACGAAACCGTGTGAGAAGGGAGGTTGAGGTAGTAGCTTCCGCACGGGTGGAGAACGTTTTTTCTAACCGTGTGGCCAAACTGTGCGTGAAAGGTGGCCAAGGCACAAACTGATGCACGACTAGCATACGGTTTGTCACACCGTGTGAACTAACCATGCGACCACTTAAATGAGATCCTTAAATTATGGATCTCACACGGTTTTTCCTCCAACTACCTTGTTTTTCTTCTTATGCAGCCCTAACTCGGGATTTGTCTCCTCTTAAGGTCATGGAAGGTTCTCCCATCATTCCGGAGGTGTTCCAAAGGCTCCTATTAGTGAATCGAAGCTGGATTATTGAGGTATGTGACTGTTCTTCATTGTTCTTGATTGGTTTCTTAGATCTACTTACATTTACTTCACTTATTCTCTCGGTTTCCTGGATCCACTCCCGGTGTGGGTAGATCTAAGTGTGTGGTACTAGTTTTGATGAGTTTTGGTCTTGATCTTTCTAGGAGAAGAGATCAAAGGTGGGTTCTTGAAAAAGAAACCCGATTTTTCTTGATCATTCTTGACCGTTGTTGTTTTGGTCAAAACCTTCATGGTAGGTGGTTACGTCCCGGCATGCCAAAATGATTAACATTGTATTTTCAAGATTTATTTCAATTTTTGATTTAAATTCAATTTCTCAAATCTGATTTCAATTAATTGATAAAAACATTATTTCATTGAATTGAGATATTTGAAATTGTTTGGAATAGAAATTTGGTAAAACCCCAATTCGATTGAATTGGCTGTGTTTATGGAAATTGGATGATTTAAATTTTTTAATTTAAATTTTGGATTTGAGGGAAATGATTTCAATTAAATTGTTTAATTAAATTATGAAATGAATTGTGTAATGATGGAATTGGTTTTGGATGGATTTCAAACTTATGAAAATGGAATAAAAAGGATTTGATAGAAACCCATTGGTTTTATCTTGTGGAAATGAATGTTTTGAATAAAATATGTTTTGGTTTTAAATGGAATGAAATTGGAACTTTTTGAAATGGGAGAATTGGATTTATTGTATTTTAAGCATTATTAAAATAGTTCTCCCATCATTTAAGAGCGTATTCATGCATTAGGTAGTTAGTGAGTTATTTGGATACACTCTATGCTACGACAATGTTCTAAAACATACATGCAGTGGGTCACATCCCCAACGGGTTGGTGATGAGTCTCCTTTGGCCAGTTTCATCGGGAAGTGTGTATACACATTTTGTTGAGTTCACATAGAGTGTTCAGAATCCTATAACTGGTTAATACTATCATACCATTTGGCATATGACCATTTTGCTTGCTTTTTTATTTATATTTGAGATATAAATATATTCCAATGCTTTTAAACTGCATTATATGCCTATTGAATTTATATAAAATGTTTTTTTAAAATTTTTACATAAGGAATTGTCTATGAAATATTCCATCATTTTTAAAGCCATTGCTTGAAATATTTATTTCAATCATTTGAAAATGTATAGCATGTGTTGTTTAAATATGCTTTTGAATTTACATAATTGTTTATTTTAAAATTGAATGATTTTTATTTAGATAATCTATATTTGTAATCTATTACGGAATCTTTAGTGGTATCCTATAAGGCTTAGGCTCACACCCTACTTTTTTCATCAGGTGTTTGTAGACTTTCTTCTTCCAGGATCGAGTAAAGGGAAGGGATCTCTAAGAGGTGATTCCAGCTGCTGAACTTTGGTCTTGGTGAGTTGGGCCCTTAGAGTCTTTGTGACTGTTTTCCCCTTTTTGTACTTGGGTTGTAGAATTTTGGGATTCTATTCCTTTCGGTATTCTGGTAAATCACTCATAGTGGTGTTTCTTTTTTCATGCATATTGTTTTTTTTCTTTTTCTTCCACATTCTTTTGGAAAAATTCTTCCCAATTTTATGTCGTATGATGACATGTACTAGTCGCCAACCCATGGGTATTGGGAATTCCCTTCAGGCTATGTCAGCACCAACTTGGTTATTGGGTTACCAGGGCACCCGGGCAGCTTCATGACTGTAGACCCCGGAAAAAGTGTCCCCAAAATTATCCAAATTCTTCCATACAAGATCCAATATCATATAACATTTCACAAGCTTCGATTTGGTAGGTCACAGGACCTAAACGCAGTTACAGATTAGGAGTTATGGACATTTGAAGTTGGGCTGGAAAACTAGTTCTCAAAGCCCAGTCGTGAAGCCCCCTCCGTGATTGCGGAGCGCCGCCACAAAGAAATGAGGCAGGAAGCACCGCAAACCTGTTTGACGTTCGCGACGCACCCCGAAGACCCGCTGCAAAGCACAAGAGGCAGGATTCTCTGGGAACAAATTTTACGTTCGCGATCCTGCCGCAAAGCAAAGGAGGCGGGATGCTCCGCGACAACCTTTGACGTTCGCAACCCGTCGTCGAGCAAGCTCCGCCTTCGCGCCAAGAGAGCTTTCATTCGCGGCACCCCTTTCCAAAAACATAATTTTAAGATAAATTAATATAATTCCTGACATCTAATAGACATTAAAAGATGAATGAATAGTTTGAATCTCCAAAATTCAAAAGTATTACCCAAATTCAAACATAGACCATTTGACAAATAAATGTCCTTAAAATTCCTCAAAATAATCGAAACTAATATTAAAAACCAAATTAAATAATTATTTGGTAATATAGTTTTCAAGGAAAAATATTAAAAGTAATCACCAAATGACATCAATCACTCATAATGTCCTATACCAAAAATGTAATTTATAAATTCCCATATTATCCAAAATAGGTTAATCATTTACATAAATAACATGAATCATCAAAATTCCCCAATAAAAACATATATTATTACAAAATAAAATTAAACCATTACTCCTCAAATAAGATCCCAATGTATTATAATTCCCTTTTTTATATTAATATCATATAATTGTGAACGTCTTCCAAAATAATATTTTTTACTTAATCAGAAAATTAGTTTCACATACCAATGATTTCCATTTTATAAAATATAAATTACAAAAAAATTATTCTTAATCCATCTACTCAAAAAAAAACAGAAAAATTAACTAGAGATATCACATAGGCCAATAGTAGGTGATGGACAATTGACTCTCTTTGATTGTGGGTTCGATACCTACATCGTGTCAAAAGTGACGAGTTTCCACACATTCTGTGGGTTGTCCATCTTCAAAAAATATATAATTCTTATGAAATACTCCAAATATGGGATAAAATCATTAAAAATAATAATTACATGTTTTATTAGCAATGGTTATTTAATAAACCTCATTATGCCTCCCTGAAAGAAATAACCATTAATTTCCTCGGAAATAAATGTGTCCAAGAATTTTGTTAATCACCTTAATATTTGGGAACATAAAATCTCAAAAAGGATTTATAAGACATTGAAGTTATAATAATCCTGAAAATTATAAACTCATATGATATCAAAATCTCTTAGAAATACATCCTAATCTCCAAAGATGTTTAAACAATATTTTGATACCAACTGTATGGCCCCAACCATATACCTTACATAATCTTTAGTTAAGTCAATCATTTGACTTTATTTCACATGGAGGATATTTTCAAGTACAGAGATTTATAAAATCATTCTAGAACTCATACATAATAGGTAAAATATGACAATGTATACACTTATAATCACTATCCATTTTTTCATCAAAAAAAGTCTTCTAAAAATAAAACATGGTTTCGTTCCATGATTAATCACCAAAACATTTCCTTGATCCCATAATTTACAATATTCTCATTTAAATAAGGTGGAAAAACAATTCAATATGTAGGATGTGAATAAAAAGCACAACAAGTGATATAAAACTAAGGGAAAAAATATTCCTTCCAAAAACATGTAATCCATCAATACTTTATCATAATGTAAAACTTTTCACCTTTAAGAAATAGTAAATACTCATCACTAAATATAAGCTCACTGCTTACAATTTTTTTTAATCAAACGACTACCATAAAACCCAACGATATAAAATATAACATATAAAGGTAACATAGGACATAATAATACCTATATGGAATAACCATATGGTCGAATTCCACATATATCACTCGGAATAATGGAATATCCATATAGCCGACTTCCATACCCAATGTATTGGAGGGTATAACATAACCATCCATTCATGGTTTATCACAAAATCACCCTTATTAGGTTTATTATGTAACCACAGATCTTTGGTTATTCATGTAACCCCCTTTATTTGGATTATCATGTAACCACCTATCTTGTGTCCAAGTGTTGTTATATAATAATAACACATACATGATTGAAATTATCATCATTTCACTCATACAATATCATTTCCAATCACAAGATATAATTTCAAGATATTGAAATAGTAAATCCACATTAAAAATAATTTTCAACAAAAAAAACACCAAAAATGGAATGAGTTATTTATTTTCATTTTAAAAACATTAAGTCTTATAGAGGAATCCAAATATAAATTAATGGTTATGATAGAAGATAAGTCGTTGTATCCACATAAGCTAAAAATACAATCTGTTTATCTTTTTATAAAATGATGAAAATAAAATAACTCATTTTAAAAACCCTAGAATGAATTAAATTAAAATAATGTTGACTATCCACATTATAAAATATGGTGGTGTATAACATCAAAATAATCCTCAATGAAATGAAATTGAGACGAAGTCGCTTACCTCGAGTCCGAATCTTATTGTACGTTATTTATCTTATTGAATAATAAACATAGTTTAATTTATAATTTATTAATAAAATTTTTCACTTTCATTTTTATTTTTATATCACTTATTACCATGTTATGACAATTAAATAATTATTTATGTTCACATAATAAGTTTTTTTGATATTCTGTAAATGAGTACAAAATGAACTCGGTACGATGTCAACAGTCTATGGGTTCACAATTAAATATTCTCTATAAAAATATTCATTAAATTATTATAATTATTATAAATATATTTAAATTTTAATTCAATATATTGATAATTTTTATGAAAAATTCATAATGTTATAATCTTGGTGAGAGTAGGTCATACGTATGCATGAGTAAGATTTTTCATTTTTTGTTGATTATTACAGAATAAAGGTAAGTACAATTTTATCTATCTAGAATTATCATAACATCATCCATATTATATTAGTAATTTAAATATACCTAATATATATCATAAAAGTGGTGTAGTTAATAAAGACGAATCACATAACTTTGTGGAGATGATAGTTCACACTTACCCACAGAAGGGGTTATAATTTTTTTGCTCATAGAATATATAAAAATAAGTGATATTTTATCATATTTTAATTATTAAAATGTAATTAATTTCACATATGACTATAAATTTTATCATCATAATCATTCTTTAATGAATGTGATGAAAACGAACTATATCAATTCACGAGGACGTAGTCCCTCGTACACACGAACGAATAGTTCATTTCTGATTTGATGAAATTGGAGATGGATTCATGTGATGATATTTACATAATAACATCTAACTATATTTATTATTATAGAAAAAAAATTTCATCATTTTTTAAGGATATTTTAAGCAGTAGAAAAAGGAATAGTATAGAAATACTTAAATAAAAACAATACCTCCTCTTTGGTTTACCACCATTGAAAACATCTTAACACCTCAAAAGAGGATGTTCTGCCTAAACTTAGGTGCCAGGAATGCGGGGAGGGATTTTAGTAAGGGGTTTGGTTAGATCATTGAAGGACAAAATTTTTTGGAAGTGTGATTAATAGAGAGGTATGTGAGTTTTTTTATAGGAGTGGGGAGGGGCACACATGGAATTATCAAAAATAATATACTAATATAAATGAATTTTGGATAAAATAAGGTCAAAAATATTTTTTGTCAAATACAAGATGTTTATGGACAAAAATATAGTATTAAAATGAAAATTATGCAAATTATATTAATTTTTAATACATATATTTCTTGACCCCTTTAAAATGATACCATTTTATCAAGTAATTTAAACTTATATGGTTCAAATAATGACCAAATCATGCCAAAAATCCAATTAATGAGTCCTTAATGACATTTATAGAGTTATGTCATCTTTTTTTATGAAAATTATATTTTTAAAACTTTTATATCATTTAATTAGAAATTTCATATTTTAATATATGAATTATGTTATTTTTGACACTATTTATTACATGACTTGTTTTAAATATCATAACAACATGACTCCTTTCAAAAACTACATTAACTCAATACTAAAATTTCATATTCATCTATAAAATTCATGTATTGGATAAAGTATTGTTTTTTTAATTTAATATTATTAATTTAATTTATTTAATTTTTTCTTTAATAAATATGTTACTATATCATCATTGTGTCATAATTAAATTAAATTTTTTTTAATTTCTAAAAATTATAAATAAATTACCATGATTTATTTATTCTCTTTATATTTCTATATAATATTCATAGTCGAAGATATAACTTACATAACTCCATATTAAAAAAATTGTAAGAGGAGACCTATTTATGACATATATTCCATTACTATACATTAAATGTTATAATTGTCACAATCACACCAAATATATTCCCAACATCAGAATTTTGGTCCAAGGATAGTGAGGGATGATTATAACACATATAATATTTATAGGAAAAGTGTTAGGGTAAATTTATAGAAATATAATATTAATTTTACATTAATTTCAATATTTACCATTAACCTTGGTAAATTAAATACTAAAGATATTATTCACCAAATATTATTTTGATTCGATTCGACCAATGTTTGCATACTTAGTACCACAATGTTTGTTCGTTTATGAAAATTAATGTCACAAAAATCATTAAATTAGGATTAAAATTAATCCCATTGATGGATCAAGAAAACATGTTTTTATGTAAAATGTTCATAAGATAAAATAGTTTTTCTATTTAGTTTTATTTTAAAATTGAGTCCAATGAACTAAATTTCATTAAATGATAAAAATTTATTTTAATTATACCATAAAACAATTTAAAAATATAATATAAATATATAAATAAATTTTAAAAAATATTTTTCAATTAAAATGATGTTTTTTTCACTATTCATTAAAATATGAAAGTTATCAGAAAAATAAAAAAAATTACCAAAACAAAACTAGGATGTCTTGAATGCAAATTGGATGTTTATTTTGTAAAAACTAACTTATCAAAGTGCAAAAAAGTATATTTGAAATGGCTCTCCATCAATTTTTGGAATATTTTATTTTGTGAAAAGTAGTTGTATTAAGTGAAAAAATTTATGTATTCTTATATCATGTTTAAAAAATATATAAATGAATTTTAAATATTTTATTAAATATATTACATATATTATTCATTAATTAAATCCGTCAATAATTTTTTTATTATTTAATAAACTCACTTATATTAATTTAAATTGTATTTTTTTTTAAAACATAGCCATTATATTCAATTGGTTTTTATTTTACTTCCTAATTAACATTGTAATAATGTATCATTATATAAAAATTATCAGAACAAATTTTCATATTTCAGTTATTCATTTTTTTCCCACCATTCTAATTGCTATTTGATAACTATCTTATCAAATAATAATATTTAGTTGTCATTTAAGATAAATGTGGTTTATCATGTATGCTATCAAGCATAGTGTTTCCAATTAAGAAACATGATATGGAACTTCCTCAATAATAGACATCACAATCAATGTATAATAGAAACACCTAGATATACTCAAGAAAGACACAAAAACACCATGCAGTCATAACCAACTACCAGCCATAGGATTATTCTGGAAACAATGATAATTCAAGGGAAATCCACTCCATGAGATGTTATATCATTTGAGAAATTAGATGAAGAGGTGTAGATCGTTAGGACGTAACCATAAAAGATCACTAGTCTAGGAAGAGCCTGATGCACAGATATGGTTAATGCCTAGAAACAATGGGGGACATCGTGAACCCAATATAGATCAACACGATATATAGGGGGTCACATGTCAATGATACCACAACCCCCACTGATATGACCTGCCAGATGAAGGAAAAATTCCCAACTCAAGGATGACACACGGATTCCACAAACCCCATCAATAGAAAAAATATGATATAGGATCATACTCTAAACTTTTGAAGGGAAATCAAAAATATATATGATTTTTAACCTCAAGAGGGGGTCAAAATACCATGATGTGGATAAAATTCCACACTGTACCCTCATTGGAAAAGACCAATGGAACCCACCCAACCAATAATGGTCCAAACTATGAAAATGAAGAACTAAAAACATTATTGAATGGGTACATGGAGTGTCTAGTTTTCCACAAGTTTTATCGTGTGGTAAATCACCACCCCACATTTAAGTATCTATATAAACATTATGTAGAAACACATGAAACCCTATATGTGTCACTTTTCCATGTCTATTTAATTGTCCTATCCATCTACGAATAAATTTTCAGGTTCTCGCAGAGTTGTTTGAGTACTTTACAAACCACTGGTTGTGTACTCTTTCTTTTGTCTATGTAGTTTTCCAATTACATAGTGATCCATTATAGATAGGTCACATGGTGTGTCACTAAGTCACGTGATGTGTGATTCTAAACTCCATCTAAAAACCTAAAGCCATATCCAAAGGGCCCACATGACTTGTAATCCCAAAATACGATCCGTGATACTCTATATTTTCCAGATCCTCGAAGATATCTTCTATGTAGTCACGCACTTCATCGAAGCCACCACCCTGGCAGATTTAATAGAATTAGGTTTTTCTGGTCCTTGAAAACATTGATCAATGGAAATACATACTTGAATCCACTCATAAATAACATCATTGGGTTACAAAATCTACCTCATCAAAAAAGGGTTGAATAGATACCACAAATACATTTTGATCCACCTTTGATCATCCACTGTCATTTCCAAAACTATAAAACACCATTACTTATTAAATGAACCTTTTGTATTGATTTACTGACACAAATAATGGGGTGGAAATGTTCAAATACAAAGTAATTTGTTGAAGCATAGTACAAAATAAATTCTCATAATGGGTTTGAGAAGAATGGGGGATGAAATCAAAAAACCAAAAAAAGTGAGGAACGAACCTCGAATGATGTTCATTTTGGCTTGTTATATTGTCATATAAAAAGATGAATGAAGAGGATTGGAAAAATCAAATAAGAAAAAAATTCTGAAAATTGTAATTCTACTGATGATACACGTATAAATTCTGTCCCTGGAATTTATTCGTGTTAGTCTGATATTATGAAATGGGATGGAAATAAAAACATCCAACCTAGAGTTTGGATAGATTGTTGGTGAATAGTAGCTGTGTTGTCATCATTCAAGAGATTAATGGACTCCATCAGTATAATGATCCATGATCAGATTATAATCCATCATCATTTTCCAAGAAATATCCCCAATAGTAATATAGATCTCCACGTGTATCACCCCAGGATTTCATAGTACCTTATCACTTTAATGTTATTTAATAGATTATATTGCACACAACACCTACTTGGATTGCGTTATAAGAAGGATTATGTTTCTTTGACACAAGGAATTACTATAATAATTAGATAAATGATATATTTATTTATGAATTAGATATTGTAATTTGAATAGTATCAAATAAATTTAAAATGTTATTTATAATATTTTCACATTTATAAAAGAAATTTGTAATTAAATGTATATGTTTTTTAAAAATTGTTATATATTTAGGAAAACTATTTTCTTAAAAGAACTAAATTTTATGTACTTTAGTGAACATTAATAAAATTAATAGTAGACACTACAAAAATTGAATTTGGTTAAATAGACTTTCTTTTCAAATTCTGAATATCAAAATTTTCTTAAGGAGAATATTTGGTAATTTTCTAATAACATTAAATTTTTTATGAATAGTGAAAAACTTTGCATTGTTATTTAATAATGAATTTTTAATTAAATAATAATATATTTGTCTAAAGTCAAAAGAAGTAAATAATACATATATTAGTCCAATGTAATTCATTGGTGTCATTTTACGATAAGATTAAATATATAAAATTTTATTTAACTTTTTAACGAATTTTACTCACTATCGAGGAACATTAATAGATTTGCATGAAATACAATTTTACCGCTTCTGTGAAGTGAATTTAAAAAATATGACATAAACGGTTGTAATTAGTACTTACAGCGTGGTTCAATAGGTTGAAAATAATTTTTTCTGAATAGTAACGTTGAAATTTTATTTACCACGGTTAAAAGTAAATAGAGTAATTAAAGTTAAAAATAATATTATAAAATAATAAAATTACGCTAACACATTTTCTAATTCTATTGGATATGTTTATTTAGACTAAAAAACATTAGGAAAAAATATGATCATTTTTTATCCACATTTATTAGATTAGGTAATTTATTATATTTTATTTAAAGAATTGTTAAAACTGTTAACAAAAAATTTTAGTGACTAAAACTTATTTAATATAGAGTTATACATAAGATAAATTTGACTATAAATAATCATTATAATGTTAATAATATTTCCTACATAATCAAATTTTAATTATATTTTTTATGAATTAAATTTGTAAATTTATTTATGATGCAATGTTAATGCAGTAATTACCTTATTAAAGAAAGATTAAAACAATTTATATTACAAATATTAAAATAAATGTGAATTTAAACATTTGTTGCCATCCAAGAATTTTATTGTATAATTTGACATGTTAGAGTTGATTCGAGTTATTTTTTTCAAAGTAATAGTTTTTTATGACTTTTACAACAAACAAATACTAAATAGGGTCAAAAATGACATTAATGAGTTTTTAAAACAAATACTATTTTACTAATTGATATAATATTTTTCAGAATATAAGATTCGGAAAAAGTACATATATAATGTTATATATGTCATTAATTATATACTTTCAGTTATCTTTCCATTTTATACTATCTTTATTAACCATATAGTGTAAGAATACAAGAATTCATGGTCAGAGTTAAAATATTTTACTATGTGTTAAATCTAAAAGATAAGGTTAATATGGTGACCCAAAATTCTCTAAAACCTAATGGTTGAGAGTATATTTACCCATAATCAAATTATACTTTAAATAAATCAATTTGGACTAATTAGAAATTGAAAATGACTTTGTAATAAATTAATATTTCAACCTCATCCTAAAGTTCCAATCACCTATCTTATAAAAAGGTACTTCCCCTTCACTCAAATTCACACATCCCAAGCTATCTGGGTCCGCCAACCCCTCATCAAACCTCCTCCAAACTACCCTAAATTCAAACTAGTGTCCTTACGTTGATCATAAAGCCAACCTATGGAGCCCTTTGGTTCAAATTAAGTGGAAGCACCCAATGAATATGTAATTATTTTAACATCTCTTTCAATGTTATTTTATTCATCCACTTCCTCTTTCTTTTTTGTTTACATACCAAAATACTAAATATATTACCTTAAACATACTGTTATTTTATTATAAATATGGTACATCCATATTCATCATTCTATCCATCCTATGAATGAAAATGTCACCATACGCGCGTACGTACGTCTTGCCATCTCCACATCATAGTGTAGTTTTTTATTCAACACTTTATTAATTTTATGTGTATAATAATGAGTATAATTGATATAATAATAAATATTACAGGTTAATGATTCTTTATATATAATATACCATCCATAAATATACTATTTCAGCATTAATATAATGATATTGTCCTTCGTGGGTACGTACGACTTACCGTCTCCACGACGCGATGAGATTTCATTACCCATTGTAACCATTCAAGAATAATTTTAATTTTTTGATTAAAATATAATTTTTATGAAATTAAAATAATTTTGGATATGTATCAAATAAAACCTATCCCTAACTAACATGACATACATAACTAAACATATAAAGGAAAACAAATCAGTTAACACCTGAAATAATGATAATACTGAAATATTATCCCCAAAGCAATATAAGAGGATCATATATGATATCATATTTATGTATTTTATTATCATATAATTTAATAACAATTAATTAACCATTATATATGAGGTTAATGTATCATCAACTAAGGAAAAGTACGAGGTGAGGGGTTTTCAACACACTTTTTATCCCTATGAGATTCATGCTATACTAACCACTATTTTTTGTGGTGTATATACTGACCATGATTGTATTATTTGTGTAATATAATTTAATTTATTGGTATCTACATATTCATTGTATGATCTTACTTTAATTGGTTGTATGTTTTTTATGTTACCAAATCGGTACGGGAATTTCATATTTCAATATCCACTCATTGGGTTTTACGCATACTTTATTTCTTATTTTAAACCAAGATTCTGTGTGGAATCACTATTTATTTATTTATGTTGTAATTTACACTCTATTTTTTGTGTATATACATTTAATACACATGATCAATCCATTTATAAATTCTCAAGTCATTGATATGAACTTGATAAGGGTAATCTTAACTCAATTTCCATTCATTGAGTTAAGCATTGATGTCATTGGTTTTGTTTTCACATGAACATGTGTGAATGTATTATCATTGATTTAATCTGAATATACAATAATATAGAGTGTATTTATATTTTTCACACATAATTATGTCATTTATTTATCCTTAATCTAAGGATACATTCCTTATAAGATATTTCATCTCAATTTACATTTCACTGAGACTTCATTGTTGTCATGCACCAATTTACTTTTATATGATGTATATTATGTACTTTGACATATTATTACCTGAGTCCATTTATTCTCATGATATTATAAAGTTTTTATTAAATGTTATTCCTCAATTATTTTTATCCAAGCTTCTCTAATTTGGTTAAGAACAATTTAACTAAAATATAATTTTGAAGATTTATTCTTCTTTACCTTTCTCATTAATGTCCATATTTTAAAAATGGTTTGAAGGATTTAGTTTTATGGACATGAATATTTTGAAATTAAAATTCGTTTCAACTATTTCAAAGTGGTCTGGGACACATTGATTTAAAAATCAATTTTAAACAACTTCTTTGATAAATAGTTCCAATTTTAAATGTTTTCAATAATAAGGGGGTATTTCTCTAAAATATTTTTACTGATTATTTTCATCTATTCCAATATACTTCATTGCATTTTATTCTTTATTGAGGTTGATTAATTATAATTCAATCTTCCATATTATATTAAATGAGTTATGTTTGAGTATGGATGTGATATTTTTATACCATTCATAGGTTGTGGTTAATGTATTGAAATTTCGTATGATAATTTTAATACTAATTTTTAGATTATGGTTCACCTTTTCCTTATGAGGAATTCATTGGAAATAGTAAGTGACGGGTGAGGCCTGTTATACCCCCTTGATGCGTCAGTATGTCTCATGAGACAACATAGTGTCTTGGCATAAGGCCATGAAAAAATTTATATTTAGGGTCTTGGAATAAGGTCGTGACTTTGTGGTTAGGATGTCTGGTATTATTCACTCCATCAATTTGAATTTAGAAATTGATGTTACATGTGATTATTTGAATACTATAATATCCATGTGAATAAGTAAATGACATTATTTGATTAATTTTTTCATATATGGTTGAAGTTTAAGTATAAAGGGCTTGTGTTTTAGTCTTATACATTGAATAAATGTTTATGCTTATTTATGGTAGTTTCCACTATATTTTTATTCTTAGTGAGCATCTGAGCTAACCCCTTTGTTATGTTTTATTTCTCCCAGGATGTGAAAAATTATATTTTTATTGACTTTGAGGGATAAGCTAAGGGATATGATTGTGTAAAAAGGAGACAAAATGTTGTTTTTTTATTTCACAATGTAATGTAAAACATATGTCTATATCTAGTACATCCAAGGCTACTAAACTAATCGGTCCATTGTAAAATGATCTCTTGTGATCATACCAATGTTATATAATAATTCACCGACTCTAGGTAACAAAGGATGAGGCATTATAGTTGGTATCATAGGATGTTTCGTAGAAACCATGGAAACTAGATTTAGAAAAACTCTGATTAAAGACAATTAACCTAAGATAGACATTGAGGATTAATATATAAGAACATCATAGAATTTTGGTAATGTATAGATTTTGTGAGTTTTCATATCAATACATCCATGACTGGATACTACAAGTGGACGTGGTTCTAGAAAAGATGTACCTAGGAGTGAAAACTCCAACAAGGAGTTTTGGGCTTGACCTGGGGTATCAGGGTACATGAAAATGCGCTTACTGCACACTTGGTTTGACACTCCTGTGGGATATTCTATGGATAATAAATATTTTAATTAAAAATAATTTTAAGGAATTTAATATAAGATGAGAATAAATAACCTTGGTTAAATTTTAAGGACTTTTAGGTTTAAAATAATGTGTCATGATATTCTCTAAATTATTTTATGACTATTGTTACTCACACAATGATTTTTGGTTTGAGTCAATGGATGGATTCTAAGGATTTCCTAGTAATATTGAAGAAGATTTAAACGGTTGGAATGGTGGTGGAAATCATAAAAAAATGGATTGTTGATAGGCGTAAAAGATACCACGGTCATGATGAATTAATTTTCCAAAAAATATGAACAACAACATATACATTAACCAACTTCTGAACTCAATAAAGAAGTGAAAGGATGGAAATGATAAGAGCTAGAACAGTGGAGACCATGGTGAAAATAAATCTCAATTTCCATCATGCATGAAATGTAGATTAAGACACATAGGAAAGTGTATCAATGGAACAACAACATGTTTTATGTGTAGGAAATAAGGACCTATTTTTATAAATTTCCATTGAAAAATGAAGAGTACTATGGACAAAAATAAAAATTAACCTAAGAATCCAATTATAGTTATTTGCTATAAATTTGGGGGACCTGGACATTAATCAAGTCAATTACCTATTCTATAGGGTAACCACTAGGTCAGGGAATAACCTATGTGGAAATAAATTTATGGTGAAATTTTTTAATTTATTAATGATCTTTTCTTATGGGATTACTTTTAATACTTTTCTCTTCTATGTGTAACCATACTATTTTTTATTTGAAAATTCTATGTGAAGAAGAATTAACATTTATTTTTTGGATTTAATTATAAATCACCATTTGGGTTTATATGATCCTTGAATTTGTGGCAATTATGGGTTATTATTTTTTGGGATTAAAATGTGAGGTATGAGATAACATTTATGGTTAAAATATGTTATAGTTAATTTTGAATAATTTTTCTCATTTTTGGTATTGTTATAAAATTATATAGTTTACAAAATATGACATCATGTAGACAGTATGACAACTAGTCATGTCAGTCAAAGCTGTAGGAATCAAACCCACAACCAATGTGGGAATGCGATTTATAATCTACCACGAGACTACATGAAGTACCTGGTTAGTATGACTAATTACTTTTAGTAAAATTATTTTATGGTTCAATAATATTTTTATTTTGGGAACCTATGATTTATCAAGTTGATATCCTTATTATAGGAAAATCATTTTTTGATTAAGTGATAAATGTTATTTTGGAAGAATGTTCTCTCTTTTGGGAACAATATATACCTGAGGAAAATTAATACTATGGGGTTTCATTTGAGGTGTAATGGTGAATTTTTATTGTAAGAATATATGTTTTTTGAGGACTTAAATTTATTTGTGTTATTTATTGGAATGATTAACCTACAATAGAAAATATATGATTAGGTTAATTACTTTTAAGTATGTTACATTAAGGGTTGTCGATGTTATTTGGAGATAAATTTTATTATTTATCATAGAAGAATAGGTTATAAAATCCTTCTGAATTCTGGGTTTCAAACAATGATTTGATTATTTTGAAGAATTTTAAAGAAATTGTTTATTTAGTGGTCTCTGTTGATCTTTCCGTATTGTTTATTTAATTTCAGAGGTTAATAGTAGTATTTCTTTCACTAAAGGATTATACTTTTTGTGGATCATCTGATCATGTACAAACCATTTTGGGGTTTGTTAATTTCTAAAGATAAGGAAAATATATAGTTCAACTTTTTTTGATTATTTAATTAACTATATGTTGATTCTAGCACTACAGGCGTGACCAAGTCATCTGGAATGCCCATCGTTTGGAGAAAGAATGAGTTTTGGGTAGAAATTTATTGATGGATGAAACTCTACTTGTAATGTAATTATATATCCTTATTTTCTTATTAAATATCATAAATAAGTTCCTAAATATTATGAAATGGAAATTAAAACAAAAAACACTGTCCATTTACTCTTCCTATTATGTAATCAATGATTGTTGAACCCATTAGAAGTTTATCGCTTCGAGGCTGTTAAATTTCTCCTAATAATATTGTCTATCACTCTCCATCAGAACATGATGGTTAGTTTTCTCTTCCATATCAATGTTTTCCTACATGAAACCCTAGTATGTGTTCTTTCCCCTAACCTTCATACTTACCATTATTTATTTTAAAATAGAGGCATCGTTAATTCATTTTTCAATGTGGGATTTGAAATAAAATATTTTAAAATGACAAACCCCTAGTTTTCAATCCCATGATTAAATTGTGAGGACATAATTTATTGAAGGATGGGAGAATGTAACACCCCATTATTTCATAGTATGTTATCACATTAATGTAATTTAATTTCTTTTTTTGCATGCAACACCGACTTGGATTACGTTATATGTAGGATTGAGTTTCTGTGAAACAACACATTAGTATTATAGTTAGATAAATGATATTTTTATTTATGAAACAAATCTTTTCATATGAATTGTATCATAAAAATTTAAATTTTATTAACAATGTTTTTTAAAAGTAAATCATATTTATAATGAAATTTATATGTTTTGTTAAAATAGTTATATATTTATAAAAACCATTTTCTTAAAAGAACTACTTTTTATGTACGTTTGTGAATAATAATAAAAATAATTTTAGACACAAATAAACATTTAATCTGGTATAATATACTTCATTTTTGAATTTCAAATATCAAAATTATCTTAGGGTGAAGTTTTGGTATTTTTCTGAAAACATTCAATTTTTGATGAATTGTGAAAAACACTTTGTTAATTTTTATTACCAACTTTTTATTAAAATATTTTTTAATTAAATTTTATTTATAGTAAAAATAGATAAATAATATCTATATTAGTCCAATTTAATTAATTAGAGTAATTTTATAGTAATATATTACATATGAAATTGTATTTAAATTTTTAATGTCTTTTACTGACCTTCTAGGAACATTTGAAAATTTGAATACACCTTAATTTAACCACTTATGTGAATTTAATTTAAAAATAATGACACAAAATAATGTAATTAGTAAGAAAAATGTTTTTCAATAGGTTGAAAATTATATTTTTTGAATAGTAACTTTTGAATTTTATTTACCACGGTTAAATGTAAATTGGGCAATTAAAGGTAAAAATAATATTATAATAATATGAAATTACCCCAACACATTTCATAATTTTATTAGATAAGTGTATTTAGACCATAACCAATCTTATGAAAATAAATTGATCCTTTTTGATCCACTTTTATTAGGTTAGAACAATTATTATATTTTATTTAAAGAAGTGTTAAAAGTGCTAAATTCAAATTTTATTAAATAAAACATTTTTAATATGGAGTTATACATAATATAACTTTGACTATAAATATTCATTAGAAATATAAAACTATTTCCTACATCATGGTATTTTATTTATAAATTTTAGACATTAAATAGTTAAAGATATTTATGACACAATGATGATGCATTAATTACCTTATTAATGAAAGAATAAAATAATTGATGTTATAAATAATAAAATAAATGTTAATTGAAAATTTTGATAGTAGAAAAAAACTTTTCGAGTTTAAGATTTAATGTTAGGGTTAATTCAATGTATATTTTCAATGTAATAAATATGTTAATAATTTCACATAAAAAAACTAAATAGTGTCAAATTGAGATATTTGAGTTTTTTAAAAAATATTAATTTATTAAATGAAATAATATTATTATAAATATAATATTATGCCAAAAGAATTATATAATGTTAGATATGTCATTAATTAACCACTTCACGTTGTTTATTAATTTTATTGTTTGTTTATTAGCCATATAGTGTAAGAATACAATAAGCCATTGTAAGAGTTAAACTATTTAACTAAGGGTTAAATCTAAAGGAAAATGTTAATATGGTGACTTAAACTTGTCGAAAAACTGTTGGATGAGAGTATTTGGACCCATACCCACCTTATAAATTAAATAAATCCATTAGGAACTATTATATGTAGAAAATTATTTTATAATAAATTAATATTTCAAGCTCTTCCTAAAGTGCCCCTCACCTATCTTTTAAAATGGTACTTCTCCTTCTCTATAATTCACACCTCCAAAGCCATTTGTCTCAGCCAAACCCTGCTCAAATCTCCACCCATATACTCTCACTTCAACCTAGATTCCTTACTTTGATCATAAATCAATCTTAATGAGACCTTTTGTTAAAATTAAAAGGAAGAACCTGAAGAAGAGGTAATTATTTTATCACATCTTTTAGTGTTCTTTTCTTCTTCCACATCCTCTTTTATTGTTGTTTCCATAAAAAAATCATGTACCTTCAACAAACTGTGATGTTATTGTATTTATTTTACAACCATGTTCATTATTCATATTACTTCCAACTACTCTTAGGAGCCATCATATACTTCTGGATGATTTTCAGCTTCTATATAGTGTCACATTCCAACACTTATCCCAAGAGTTCTAACTCTCCTGGATCAATCCAATAATGTGGTGACCTATAGTGTTTCCCATAAATATCCTCAAATGGTTCCATACCAATGGTGGAATGGTAGAGGTTGTCATATGAAAACTCCACCAATGGTAGGTGATCCTCTCAACTAAGTCCAATGTCCAACATGGAAGACAATAATATTTCCTCCAAGACCTAAATGATCTACTCTACTTGGTCATAATTATGGGTGGTTGAAACGTTGTTATCAAGCATAATTGAGTCCCAAAGGCCTCATATAATCCTCTCCATAACCAGGATACAAAATGAGCATCATGGTCAGAGATGATCATCAAGGTAACTACATCAATTTGGGTTATCGTTTTCATGTAGAGGCATCACATGATCTATACTGACCTCTAGTCTTAGATAGATGGAAAGTGGGATGACTTGGTGAGTCAGTATATGATCACCATGATTGAATCATTTCCCATGGATGTATGTTCTAAATCCTTTATGAAGTCTATAGATATCACAATCCACTCCCACTCAAGAACTTTTATGGGTATGGAATAACTTGCTCAAACATGGTGCCCAGCCGTCACCTGCTGTGTTGTGAGGCATTGAGGGATAAACTCTACACCTCCTAGAAACATGCCAAGAATCATAAACTAATGTAGTAGGACATCATACATATTTTTAACACCTATATATACCTCTAATTGGATGTATTAAACTCTAAATCACCTCATACCACAACTTAAAATATATCATCATCTATCCTCTTAAAAGGATAGAGTGATCCACATATTCATAATATCCATGAGGAATATCTCTTGTGGATATCTAAGTACATATGGTCTCACATTTAGTATCTCTATTGTGAGAATCCTGAACATGCTATAATAGAGGTGGGGTAACAACCTTCCACATAATAAATAATGAACCAACGATGTCCATTATTGACAACTATAGTGAGGATAACTGATCTGAGGTGCCATCCAAAAAAATGAGAACAAGATCTCTTGCTGAGAAAATATCCCACCACATTCCCCTTCCCATAATTATAGAGAATCTCAATGTCATAGTTTTTGGTGAACACTAAAAATCACCCATGTTTAAGGATATGATCCTTCTATTACAATATATACGTGATACTGTTGTGGTTATGGAAAATGATAAACCACTATACCATTAGGTAATATCATCACATCCTTAGTGAAAAGACTACCACTGCTAACTCCAGATCATGTGTCATGTAGTTATTCTCTTGTGTTATCAACCAGCATGAACTATTGGTAATAAATGCTTGTCTTTTCATCATAACACAAAAATGAATGGTCCTTGTTTCATTAATGAATACTGTGTGCTTGACACCCTCCTCTATAAATATCAATATAGGAGTGCACTTCATCCTCTGCCACTACTATTGAAAATAGTGTTGGATCATTTATTTCCACAAAAATGGTTTCCCTTTTCTTTTCAATGATGTCAAGGGTGATTCTACTATGGAGAAAGAAAAAAAAACTTCATATTGTATGCTTCTAACCCAAGGAAACTCTACACCATGGTTAAACACTTGGGGGGATCCCAAGATAGTACTACCTCAACCACATATAGGTGCACTTTTACTCTATCCTCTAAGTTGATGTGTCCTATTAATTGAACGTCTCATGTCCAAAACTGAATCCTGGAGAGCTTATTATAAATATCGTGCTCTTAGAGTGTATCCAGGACCATCCATCATTTTGTCATATGTTTCTCCCAAGACAAAAGATACACTAGATTTTCATCGAAAAAGAACCCAATGATCCATTCTATGAAAGACTGAATGAATGGATTCACGATTCAGTTGAAAATTATTGGGGTGTTCATCATAGGAAAATGTATATCCCCATACTCATATTGATTATAGTGACATACAAATTTCACCATTGGTATATCCTCATCCCATACTCATAAATAGTGATAAACAAATCTATGTCCAATATTTGATAACTATCATGACCATATCAACTAATAAAAAAGGATTATAATCCCTTCATGTGGATAATAACTCTTCATAGTCACCTAGTTCAAGTGACGGTAATCCACACATAACCTCAACCACTTATCTGACTTCTTAACGAACAATACTAGGGATACCTTGGGGGAAACACTAGGTCTCATAAATCCCTTATCCTAGAAGTACTCCAATTGAACCTTTATATCTTGATGATCTATGGATACATTCAATATGCATGGGAAGATATTGATGTTTTCCTAAGATGCATGTCAATGTAGAAGTCTAGCTCTTAGTAGAGAGGTAATTCTTTTACATCTTCTAGAAAGACATCCTCATACTCTACCACTACTATAGTAAACTGATAACCAAAATAATAGACTACTAAAAGATACATTTCATCTAATTGTGGAGTAATCTATTGTGCTCTCCTATGAATATGATCATCCTACTCTGCCAGGTTTTCCATTTCAACCACAACGGAAAACCGAATTTTTCTCTGTGAACACACCATATCCTCCACCTAAAATAGTCAATCATGTTATGAACTATGGATATCCCTTACATACCAAATATGATTTAATAAGGGTTAATTACTAATAAAAGTTGATTCAATAAAAACCCCTAATCTCCAAGATTCATATTTCACTATCGACAAAAGTGAAAAATCGCATTTTAATCACCTAGTGGAGTTTCCAACAACAAGGGTCAAGACAACAACATAGCCAGAATCACCATGTCTCGAACCAGATATATGGAAAGGAAGAAATTTGTACAACAATGACTATTAAAACTATAGATAATTTTAAAAAGGCAAAAATCATACCCTGTATCATCCCTAGAGCCCCAGGGTCATAAGACTCTGTGGCCCCAATTATCCTCGTCCCAATCAATAAACTCCCTAAACCCAGGGTAGACCATCTGGGGGTGATGGCCGTAATAGGTCGACCAATATACCACCTCCATCAACCCTCCCATATGCTCTTCCATTTTTTCTACCCTAAAAATCACCATTCTCTTGCCTTTGTCTCTGTTTGGATGGTCTCTTAACCATCTCGACATCAACTCTACATTGCATCCGACAATCCAGAGACATATTTCCATGTCTTGCATATGAGAAACACTAACTCTCCTTTGGATAATTTTATCCACCATGAGAGACCTTCACCGCTAAACCAATATCCTAGAATTTCCTCCAAAAGTGTCGGACACACTTTTATCCCTATTACTACCATTAGCTAGCTGCTGCCGAGGTTTCAGCTACTGGGTGACCACTACTACCAACCACTATCAGTTCCTGCTCTTCTAGAGATCTCTACACTACTAGGGACCACTCAATAACACTAGAAATGGTGGTAATAAAAAGAGATACCAAGAATCCCTGATGTAATTTCATAACCACAACTCATTGTTCCAAGATATGAAGAAATGATCTCACACCATATCCAAGGATTAACATGATAGATCACTAAACCTCACTGAGTAATCTTCCATGGTCATACTTCTTTGATATAGATCTAGATGTTATTATATGGATTTAGATAAGAAAATTTATAGATAAAACCCCTACCTTAAGATACTTTTAATTTATGACCATGATAGAGATGTATCATCATGTGAATGAGTCACTAAGCTCCACCATCGGCCGAAAGATCCCTAAATAAGAATCACTATGAGGACCTCTATATGATATGAATGAATCCTCAAAAGGTAGATGTTGGTCGGAGAGGATTACTCAAGAGGGGGGTGAATTGAGTACCAATTAAAATTTCTGTATTTAAAAACAATGTCTTAACGACCCCCAAACAAAATAATAGATTAAACTGTAGTGAATTTATATTAATGTAGAGATTCTGTTAGGTTCTCAAGGGATTGATTAATTCCCAGTTAATCAACATAGAAGTGTGTGATTATCTTTTGAAACTAACTTACTAATCTACACTTAACATAAACACTTGCTAATTTAATTATCAAAGTAACTTTAAAAACAGTATTGGTTTTAAAGTGATTAGCAGCGGAATAAAACTTTGAAATAGATGGCACAACAATGTAACCAAGAGGTTCAGTCTCAAGCCGAGACTTAGTCCTCTCAAAAGATTATATAAAAATGATCCACACCCTGGATCGGGGTTCAACAGTTTACAACTGTCCAGGTCCAAGACCTCTACCACTGTTCTTCGTGGGAAACAGTACAACAGCAACCAGCTGTCCAGGTCACACACGACCTCTACCACAGTTCTTCGTGGGAAAGAAAGAATGAAAGAGTTTTGTAAGGATTTACAGATCCTTCAGTTTGAGTACAGGAGACAGTGTATGTGTTAGATATAGCAGATAACACACACTGCTCGAAATGAATGGTAATAAATCACAGAACAAGAGATGTAGAGTTTAGAGATGGTTCTGGTGATTTCAGTATAGCTCTGGACTTCTTTGGATTTGATTAGAAGTGAGTCTGAGTCCTCTTCTCATTTCTGTTGAGAAACAGAGTGTCGTATGCTCCAGGTTCACAGTTGGTGAAAATGTAGTCGATGAAGTTCTTCTTGTATGCACAGAACACTCCTCGAGTATGCTTGATTGTCTATGGGCTCCTCTATGTTCTTCTCGTTCTTGTGTCGTTTTTGGTATATTGGATGCACCGCACTTTTTGGTTCGCTTCTTGTTGTTTGTTTTCTTCACACGTTCGCGCATATTTCTGGTATGTAGTCTTCTCGTATTTATCTCCCATCAGGGGACAGAAAAGATTTCTTTTCAGCAGGTATGAGGTACGGGTTCCTGACATCCTACAACCTTTATCAGATATTTGACAAAACATTAAAATGTATGATATGACCGTTAGATAGATTATATAAAGGAATTAAAGAAATTCAAACAGTGAGTCGAGTGATCGGTAGGTAATCAGCATCGGTAGCTTGAACATCGGTAACTTGAACATTGGTAGCTTGAACATCGGTAGCTCAAACATTAGTAGCTTGAACATCGGTAGCTCAAACATTAGTAGCTTGAACATCGGTAGCTCAATGTCATTAGTTGCTCTGACTTCATCAGTTTCTCCATGCGTCGGTAGGTACATGCGTGTATCAATGACTGTTTATCGGTAGCTCCATGCGCCGGTAGGTACATGCATCGGTAGCTCCATGCGTCGGTGGCTGTGAGTCTATCGGTAGCTTTGTCCATCAGTGACTTCTTCCATCGGTAGCTATTTATACTTACACTGGTAGCTCTACGTTTGTATCGGTAGCTGTCTGTAAGTACATCGGTAACTCTGTGTTAAGTCTATCGGTAGCTGTCTGTCGGTAGACTAAGTCTATCGGTAGACTGGTTACCGGTAGCTCTTTATCAGTAGCTATAGACAGATTACTTATCTGTTTTATGCAGAACACATCTGATTGTGTTAGAATCAATTTATAACTTGTATGAACATGGATAAATGATGATTAACATATTCCAAAGACTATTTTTAAAAAGTGTTATTGATTTGATCACAGATTGGAAAGAATTAAAGTATAGATCAACAATACTTAACAATATCATATAGAATGAAAACATAATTGGGATTTGCAACACAAATAAATACATGATTGAGATTATCAAAATAGGTGAGGTCAACAATCTCCCCCTTTTTGATAATCACAATTTATGATATGGTAATATGGGCATTTAACATAGTGAGAATATAATAGTAAAGAGTATAATATTGAATTCAATTTTCTCAGAGAAAACAGCATCAGAGATAATAGAAATAGTATGATATAGACATAAGTTATCAGAGGTAACAATAATAAGGTACTATATAGACATAAGGTATCAGAGATAAAAATGGAAACAAAACAAAGGATAATGTGTCTCCCCTTATGCCTTATTTTTCTCCATTGAAAATATTTCTCATTTTGTTCTCCTCCTTATTCTCTCATAAAAAGTTTCTCCCCCTCTCTTATTGTTCTCCCCCTTTGTGATAATCAAAAAGTGGGAAAGCATATATACGTATATATATATAGGAGAGAAATAAAACAAGAGAAGTAAAAAAAAATTCTGTATTATAGTAGTCAAAAAGTACAACAAAAATAGATTACAAAGGAATTCCTATCAAAAAGCTTGGCCACTGGTTCAATCCGCATCTGCAATGTGAGATTTTCCTTTGGGATCAGAAGGATGCTCGGGTGGTGAGGATTCAGGTGAAGGTTTGGGAATGCCAGAAAAGATCAAAGGAGGCTGGGCCACTGACACAGAGTCAGGCTTGTAGGTTGAAGATTTTTGGGTGATCATTGGTTTGAGGCTTTGAATGGCTTGAACAGGAGTCAGCTGGACTGAGGAAGCAGCTGAGGCAGAAGCAGGCAAAGCAGGAGGGATGATGACTGGTCTAGCATCAACATGCAAGAAGGGCAGCAGCAGATTTCTAAAATCCATAATAATTCCTCCTCCTCTTTCCATAGCAGAGATGAAATCATCTTTGGTCTCCATGAATTTCTCTAAGGCAGGAGTCAGTTCTCTCAGCTTGCTCACTTGTTCTTTGAAAGCTTGGGTGACTGGAGGGAGCTTCATGTGTTCCAACATTAGCTTGAAGTGGTGTTCGAGTTGATGCTTGGTGAAAATTTTGGAGAAGTAGTAGTCCACTTTGCTTTTTATGGCTTCTTGAGAGGCAGAGGCTTCTCTCATAAAATCTTGAACTATCTTCATGATTTCTCTGGCAGAATCCCTTGTAGAAAGCACCACTCGGCTTAACTCTGATGAGTCCCCAGAGCCACTGGTTGAAATAGAACCAATCTCCTCCTTCAATATTGCTCGAACTGAGTTCATATCAACTGATGGTTCGGATGTGAGAGGGCCAAGAGAGAAAGAAACAGTTTCTTTAAAACTCTTTGACAAACCACTGATTAGGCTTTGAACTTGAGAGTCTTGTAATTGAACATGATCCTTCACTGAGGTTTTGAAACTTTCAAACACTGAGACAAACAGGCTGACTACACTCTTCACATAAGCTAGGTCCTTGTCAGCTTGAGACTTGGAGCTCATATAGGAATCCAAAGCAACAACTGATGTCTTGAGAGCTTCCAGATCAGCTTCGATTCTTGAAGACTGAGTCTGGCATTCTTTCACTTCTTCCATAAGCTCAGACATAAAGGAAGATAAATTACAAGCCAGAGATAGCTCGAAGGATCTCTCTAGAATTTTCATTTCTTCATAAAAGCTTTCCTTCATCTCAGCAACTGAAGCACTGAATGATTCTTTTATCTCATTCTTCATGGATTCAAGATCTGATTTGGAAACAAAATCACTTGAGACAACTGCAGAAGATCCCCTTGCTAAGGCCAAATTAACTACAGAAGTAGTCATTATTGAATTAATTGAGGATGCAAGAGAGGTTTCCATTAGCTTCACTTCTTCAACAAAGCTGGATTTGAGGTCCTCTTTCAGCTTATTCAAATCATGAAATCTGACTACATCGTCTGGCAACAACTCAGCAGCAAGATCATAATTGGTCTTTGGTCTATCCACAGACATCTCATTGTCAGAATCTGGATAATCCAATCCACAGACTATAAACCCTGGGTCTTCTACCCAGTCTCCAAGCTCAACAACTACTGTAACATTTCCAAGCACAGACTGATGCTCCCCCTCAATGGGTGCATTCTCATGTATCACAACAGCCTTTGCTGCTGGCCGTTCTTCATCAGAATCTTCTACCACAAGTTCTACAGGTGCAGCATCTAGAAGATCTTCTGATACCGGTACACCTTCTTCTCTATCTCTTTCTTCTTCAGCAGCAGGTATAGCTGAGTTTCCAATTAAGGGACTCATACTTAACCTACCAGAAGCAGGTGATTCAAATGCATTCTCCTTTTCCTCTTCTTCTTGGTGAGGTACAGACTGGTCTTCCTCATAAGTAGGCAAAACTTCCTCTACTTTTCCTTTCCTAGAATAAACCAATTCTGCAACAGGACTTGGGGGCAAGTCTGGATCTCCTACAACATCCATAGGAGTTTCTTCTTCTTCTTCTTCTTCTGTCTCATCACTATAAGCAGGTTCCTCTTCATCAGGTCTTAGACTTGGATCTCTCATATCCTTTGGTCTTGAGGGATAATCCACAGGATTAAACCTATCATAGATTTTCTGATCATCACTGACCCATTCTCCCTTCCATGGGTTCCAGTTAATTTTCATATACTTACATACAGTCGAGGTGATGCAGAAATTGTTCTTGACTACAACTGTCTCATCCTGAGACTCAGCTATTTCTTTCACTTTTATCATCACTGAAATCAGCTTGGAAAAGAACAAAGCATTGGTCTTTGACTTTGGTCTAATCATGTCTTCCATTTGAAGCATCAATAATCTGCACAGATTGATTTTTACACCATGTCTTAGCAAATGAAGAAGATAGATATCTTGATATCTCAGATTTGAAAAATCTCCTCTCGGTATCAACACATGCTGAACAAATTTGAAAAGCAGTCGATTCTCTCCATCCATTTCAGCAGCTACCACTTGCCTTTGATTTCCATTCCCAGTCAGCTCTTGTAAGGCAGTCTCATAATCAAAAATGTCACTACTAGGTGGCATTGCTCTTGATACATACCCAGAGACACCTTCATGTGGTACTTTTAAACTCTCAGCCCACTCTACTGAAGAAAAAGACATCTCTTTTCCATTTACAAAAGAGCTTACCCGATTCTCATTCTCAGACTTCTCAAAGGTTACAAACTCATAGAACTGCTTTACCAATTTCGGTTAGTATGGGCCATTGTTATTCGAGAAACAATCCACCCATTTTTGGTCTTCCAGAATCTCGAGCACTAAGGATTTGCTAGGCAGTAGCCATTCCACGCACAGTTCCTTCTCGATTACTATGTCTCTATTCTGCAAGTGAGGATTCACTGGTCGCCTTCCCGATCTAGTTTTGACTTCACTAGCACTGGCTTTATGCTGTGTCTTCTGCTTCTTAGCATTTGGTTCTACACTTTCATCTCTGACGATAGGAAGCTTGGTTTTTGCCATCGCGGGTTTAGGGTTCTTGGTCGATTTGGGTGCTAAGGTTCGAAGGTGAGAGATTTTGAGCTCGGTGAGGTAAGAAGTGGCTTAGACTTAGTTTTATCATTTAGGAATTCCAAATAAACGTTTAAAATAGAGTAATAAAATAAAATAAAACGATTCGTATTCTTGGCGGCAGAAGTTTTAAACTTTGCATCGGTGTGAGTTAATCATCGGTGAGAAAAACAAATCGGTGAGAATTTCTACGTCGGTGAGAAACTTGCATCGGTGAGAATTTTCACATCAGTGAGAATTTCACATAAGTGAGAATTTCACATCGGTGAGAATTTCACATCGATGAGAATTTCACATCGGTGAGAATTTTACATCGGTGAGAATTTCACATCGGTTGTGATTAAACATTCCCAGTTCATGTCTTATGAAACTTAGCCTATCCGAACTTAAAGGTTTAGTGAAAATATCAGCCAATTGATGTTCAGTGCCAATAAATTCAAGAGAAATATCACCTTTTTGATAGTGATCTCTTAGGAAATGGTGTCTTACATCTATGTGTTTGGTTCTAGAGTGAGATACAGGATTCATAGAGATGTTTATTGCACTGGTGTTATCACAGTTGATTGAAACATGTTTAAAAACGTATCCATAGTCCAAAAGAGTGTGTTTCATCCACAGAATTTGTGCACAGCAACTACCAGCAGCTATATATTCTGCTTCAGCAGTAGATAATGCAACCGAGTTCTGTTTCTTACTACACCAAGAAACTAAGGATTTTCCAAGCAAATGACATGTTCCTGATGTGCTTTTTCTATCTAACTTACAACCAGCAAAGTCAGCATCTGAATAACTCATTAACTCAAAGGATTGTCCTTTTGGGTAAAACAAACCTAAGTTAACCATGTGTTTGAGATATTTAAAAATTCTTTTAACAGCAAGCAAATGAGATTATTTTGGGTTAGCTTGAAATCTAGCACACATACACACACTAAACATAATATCAGGTCGACTAGCAGTAAGATAAAGTAAACTACCAATCATACCTCTGTAATTTGTTTGATCAACTGGTTTCCCAGTTTCATCTGCATCCAATTTACAGTTAGTACTCATAGGAGTTTCACTTTCCTTGATACTATCCAGACCAAAACGTTTTAAAAGATCTTTTGTATATTTACTTTGATTCAAAATAATACCATTTTCATTTTGAAATACTTGAAATCCAAGAAAGTACTTATGCTCTCCCATTAAGCTCATTTCAAATTCATTTTGCATACTTTTTGAAAAATCAGTACATAAAGAGTGTTTAGAAGATCCAAAAATAATATCATCAACATATATTTGTACAACTAAAACATCTTTAGAAATTCTTTTAATGAAAAGAGTTGGATCAGCAATCCCTTTAGTAAAACCTTTTGAAATAAGGAAATTGATAAGTCTATCATACCAAGCTCTTGGAGCTTGTTTTAAACCATACAAAGCTTTAGAAAGTTTAAAAACTTGATTTGGAAAATGAGGGTTAGCAAATCCAGGTGGTTGTTCTACAAAAACATCTTCAATTATAAAACCATTTAGAAATGCACTTTTCACATCCATTTGATATAACTTGAAATCCAGATGTGCAGCATATGCAAGTAAGATCCTAATGGCTTCTAGTCTAGCTACAGGTGCAAAAGTTTCCTCATAGTCTATGCCTTCTTCTTGACTATATCCTTGTGCAACTAGTCTAGCTTTGTTTCTAACTATATTTCCAGATTCATCTACTTTATTTCTAAAAACCCATTTTGTGCCTATTGTCAAAGTGTCCTTGGGTCTGTCAACTAATTCCCAGACTTTGTTTCTTTCAAACTGATTTAATTCTTCCTGCATAGCTATTACCCAGAATTCATCATTGATAGCATCATTGATATTTTTGGGTTCCAGCTGTGAAAGAAAGGCTTGATGTTCAACCTGGTTTCTTAGAGAAGCTCTAGTTTGTGTTCCTCTATCAAGATTACCAACAACAGCTTCTAAAGGATGATTCTTTAGAATCCTCGTTGATCTAGTAAAGGTTGGACTAGAAATTTCAGGTTCATCTATAGGTTCGGGTTCAACAGAAGCAGATTCTGGAGAAAGTCCAGAACTGGATACTTTTATAACAGGTTCTTTAGATTTATCATTAAGGTCCAGAATAGATAAGTCTTCTTCAAGATTTTCAAGAGAGGTTTTAGGCTCATGTGGATCAGTTTCATCAAATTTGATGTGAACAGATTCTTCCACACATTTGGTTTTCTTATTGAATACTCTATAGGCTTTACTTGAAATAGAGTAACCCAGAAAAATTCCTTCATCACTTTTGGAAGCAAACTTATCCAGATTATCTTTAGTATTCAGAATAAATACTTTGCAACCAAAAACTTTAAAGTAATTAACCTTAGGCTTTCTATTGTTCCACAATTCATAAGGGGTTTTCTTAAGAACTGGTCTAATCAAGACTCTATTAATAACATAACAAGCTGTATTTACAGCTTCAGCCCAAAAATAAATAGGCAGGTCATATTCATTGAGCATGGTTCTAGAAATTTCTTGAAGGGTTCAGTTTCTTCTTTCTACTACACCATTCTGTTGGGGTGTTCTAGGGGCAGAGAAGTTATGAGTATAGCCATTATGTGAGCAATAAGATTCAAAATCTTGATTTTCAAACTCACGACCATGATCACTTCTCAGGGTTTTAATCTTAAGTCTGCTAAGGTTCTCTACAGACTTGGAGTATTTGACAAAGTAAGAACAAGCTTTACTTTTGTGAGCTAGAAAATATACCCAAGTATATCTAGAAAAGTCATCTACAAGAACATAAACATAGTGCTTCCCATTTAAACTAGAAACTCTTGATGGTCCAAACAAATCCATGTGAACCAATTCAAGTGGTTGAGAAGTTGAAACTTCTTTCTTTGATTTAAAAGAAACTTTGTGTTGTTTTCCCTTTTGACAGGGGTTACACACTCTATCATTTGGGAATTCTAACTTAGGTAGGTCTCTAACTAGGTTTTTCCTAGAAAGTTTTCTAAGTGAGTGAATGTTGCAATGTCCTAATCTTCTGTGCCATAGCCAAGATTCTTTATGAAAAGCATTCAAACAATTAATATTCTGCTTAGCTAAAGAATTCAGATTAACAGCATAAACATTTTCATTTCTTAAGGCAGAAAATACCAAAACATTCTTAGAATCAAAAACATTGCAAGAATCATTTTCAAATTTAACATGAAAACCATCATCACATAACTGAGAAATACTTAATAAATTGTATTTAAGGCCATCAACAAATAAAACTTTAGAAATCAAAATTGAATCAGTGTTACCAATCTGGCCTAGGCCGATGATTTTCCCTTTTGAGTTATCACCAAAGGTGAAAAAGCCTCCATCAACTTTTATTAAACTCTTGAAACAAGAGAAGTCTCCTGACATATGTCTTGAACATCCACTGTCCAAATACCACGTCTCTTTACAGGAGCTCTTTAAGCAAGTTCCCTACAAAACAGATTTAGATGGGAGATGATTTTGGTACCCAGATTTTCTTGGGTCCAGACAGGTTAACCAATAACACTTTAGGTACCCATATTTGTCTAATGGGTCTCATATAATTTGTAGAATTGACATGCTTTGAAAGATAAACTTTATTAGATCCATAGCTATGTATATAACTGGTTGAAACATATGAAGTTCCAAAATTACCTTCATTCTGTCCAGATTTAGAAATGAATCTAGTTTTAGCAATTTTCCTTTGTCCAGGTTGGTATCCTATACCAGTAGTATATTTAGGTGCTACTTGCTTTCCTAGCATCTGTGTTAGAGTATTCTTTCCATTGGTGAACTTCTCTAAGTCTTTTCTAAGTTGCTCATTTGACAGTTTCAGTTCTGTATTTTCTTTTAACAGTTGAGCATTTTTCTCTTTTTCAATAGTAAGTTCGGTTTTAACTGTAGTGGTGAGAGCATGCTGTTTCTTTAATGACTTGTATTTATCCTTAAGTTCATTACATGTCTCTTCCAGCATATCACAGTATTCAAACAGTTCAGATTTAGACATGTTATCACCTTCAGAATCATCTCCAGAATAATATGAATTTGAAGCAGGAGTTTCAGCAGTTACCTCAGAAGTGTTTGTCATAAAACACATGTTGGCTCGATTCCTTTCAGAGTCTGAAGATTCAGCTTCACTTGTGCTGTCTTCTGAAGCACTCCAAGTAGCCTTCATGGCTTTCTTAAACTTATTGTCCTTATATTCATATTTCTTTTTATACTTCAGCTTTGGACAGTCGGCTTTAATGTGTCCTTTTCTCTTGCACTCATAGCAGACAACATCATCTGACTTGTCATTCTTCTTCCAGTCCTTTTTCCATTTGCCTTGGTGATCATACATACCCTTATAATTTGTTTTTCTGAAGAACTTCTTTTTCCTATAAAATTTCTTAAATCTTCTAGCAATGTGAGCCATCTCAGCATCACTGTCAGAATCACTTCCACTGTCTTCACAACTTGAACTTTCAACTACAGCTTGAAGCTTTTCCTTGTCCTTATTCTTTGAAGTTGAGGATTTGAAAGCGACATACTTTCTTGCAGGTTCATTTTCTTCCTCTTTGTTCACTTTAAGCTCTTCTTCATACATCATCAGCTTGCCAATTAGTTCCTTGACAGGTAGAGCAGCTATGTCACATGATTCTCTGATTGAGACAGATGTGCCTCTCCATCTATCAGGTAGACATCTCAAAATTCTCATAATTTTTTCCTTCGATGAGACATCCTTTCCCAGCGAGATCATTGTATTGACAATTTCGTTGAACCTGAGATACATGTCAGAAATGGGTTCGTCAGGCTTCATTTTAAAATTATCATACTTGATAGTATAGGTGTTCAATCTCATTTCTTTAACATTAGTTGTTCCTTCATGAGAAACAGCTAAGGTATCCCAAATTTCATATGCAGTTTTACATGCAGAAATTCTATTAAACTCTTCATCTCCTAGAGCACAGTACAAGGCATTCATAGCTTTACAGTTGTTATTGTATGCAGTCTTTGTAGGTTCATCCCAAGTAGATCTAGCAGTAGTAGGAATTTTGTATTCTGATTCAATAGCAGTCCAAATATCAAAACCTATGCTTTCTAGATGGATTTTCATTTTCAGCTTCCACTGAGCATAATTAGTTCCATTGAAGAAAGGTGGCCGGTTAGTAGCAGCACCCTCAAGTCTATTGTCCATGATGAGAAAATTTTAAAGAGATAAAAATTTAGAAATAACAGAAATTTTAAGAACTTTAAAATACAACTAAAATCACAGTTCAAAAGCAGAGTACTTTTAGAAAGTATTTTCAACCTCTGATACCAAGTGTTGGTCGGAGAGGATTACTCAAGAGGGGGGTGAATTGAGTACCAATTAAAATTTCTGTATTTAAAAACAATGTCTTAACGACCCCCAAACAAAATAATAGATTAAACTGTAGTGAATTTATATTAATGTAGAGATTCTGTTAGGTTCTCAAGGGATTGATTAATTCCCAGTTAATCAACACAGGAGTGTGTGATTATCTTTTGAAACTAACTTACTAATCTACACTTAACATAAACACTTGCTAATTTAATTATCAAAGTAACTTTAAAAACAGTATTGGTTTTAAAGTGATTAGCAGCGGAATAAAACTTTGAAATAGATGGCACAACAATGTAACCAAGAGGTTCAGTCTCAAGCCGAGACTTAGTCCTCTCAAAAGTTTATATAAAAATGATCCACACCCTGGATCGGGGTTCAATAGTTTACAACTGTCCAGGTCCAAGACCTCTACCACTGTTCTTCGTGGGAAACAATACAACAGCAACCAGCTGTCCAGGTCACACACGACCTCTACCACAGTTCTTCGTGGGAAAGAAAGAATGAAAGAGTTTTGTAAGGATTTACAGATCCTTCAGTTTGAGTACAGGAGACAGTGTATGTGTTAGATATAGCAGATAGCACACACTGCTCGAAATGAATGGTAATAAATCACAGAACAAGAGATGTAGAGTTTAGAGATGGTTCTGGTGATTTCAGTATAGCTCTGGACTCCTTTGGATTTGATTAGAAGTGATTCTGAGTCCTCTTCTCATTTCTGTTGAGAAATAGAGTGTCGTATGCTCCAGGTTCACAGGTGGTGAAAATGTAGTCGATGAAGTTCTTCTTGTATGCACAGAACAGTCCTCGAGTATGCTTGATTGTCTATGGGCTCCTCTATGTTCTTCTCGTGCTTGTGTCGTTTTTGGTATATTGGATGCACCGCACTTTTTGGTTCGCTTCTTGTTGTTTGTTTTCTTCACACGTTCGCGCATATTTCTGGTATGTAGTCTTCTCGTATTTATCTCCCATCAGGGGACAGAAAAGATTTCTTTTCAGCAGGTACGAGGTACAGGTTCCTGACATCCTACAACCTTTATCAGATATTTGACAAAACATTAAAATGTATGATATGACCGTTAGATAGATTAAATAAAGGAATTAAAGAAATTCAAACAGTGAGTCGAGTGATCGGTAGGTAATCAGCATCGGTAGCTTGAACATCGGTAACTTGAACATTGGTAGCTTGAACATCGGTAGCTCAAACATTAGTAGCTTGAACATCGGTAGCTCAAACATTAGTATCTTGAACATCGGTAGCTCAATGTCATTAGTTGCTCTGACTTCATCGGTTGCTCCATGCGTCGGTAGGTACATGCGTGTATCAATGACTGTTTATCGGTAGTTCCATGCGCCGGTAGGTACATGCATCGGTAGCTCCATGCGTCGGTGGCTGTGAGTCTATCGGTAGCTTTGTCCATCAGTGACTTCTTCCATCGGTAGCTATTTATACTTACACCGGTAGCTCTACGTTTGTATTGGTAGCTGTCTGTAAGTACATCGGTAACTCTGTGTTAAGTCTATCGGTAGCTGTCTGTCGGTAGACTAAGTCTATCGGTAGACTGGTTACCGGTAGCTCTTTATCAGTAGCTATAGACAGATTACTTATCTGTTTTATGCAGAACACATCTGATTGTGTTAGAATCAATTTATAACTTGTATGAACATGGATAAATGATAATTAACATATTCCAAAGACTATTTTTAAAAAGTGTTATTGATTTGATCACAGATTGGAAAGAATTAAAGTATAGATCAACAATACTTAACAATATCATAGAGAATGAAAACATAATTGGGATTTGCAACACAAATAAATACATGATTGAGATTATCAAAATAGGTGAGGTCAACAGTAGAAAATGTGACTGACTACCGCTAGCCAGTACACACCCACCTAGGGATCTAGCTCAACCCAGAACCTAGGAGTTTGACACCTCTAAGACTCATGCAACACACCCAAATTCTATGAATTCTTTGTTAGAAATTCGAGTTCCACATTCCCCTCAACGAGTGAATGTATATCATTAAACACACCACGAGGTGTTATATGCAGTACATGGCCATGTATTTATTCCTCATCACAAGAAGGATCATCATTACGATGACACAATGGAATACTAGAAAGTTGTCTATAGGGATGAATTATGAAGTAAAACAAGATGTACCATGGTCAAAAGAGAATATATTGGGATCTGACATTAGAATGACATAGAAAACACAACCATTACGATATGATGTATATACCAATAATTTTACCAACAACTAATTTCCGTATATTCCGCATTTAAAGGTAGGTGATCCGAGTCCTAGAGTATAGATATGTCGGCTGCCACACAACCACTACAGTCCATTTCATAAAATCCAAACCGGAAACACAAAAAATTATTACCCCAAATGAATCTCATTGAGTCCATACCTATTGTAGAACTAAATACTATAACACAACTCAGTCAGGACCTGAACCACTAGGGTCTAAATTCTGGCTACCTAAAGCCCTCCTCTAATAGGACATGGGCTGGGAACTAGCACTGCGTAGCCATAACCCACAAATAGTAGTAATTATCTTAATGTACATATAAATACACAAACATATCCACACCCACAAAATAATGACATATAGATCAAAATAAAAAAAATTAATGCATAAATCTATGATCCCACAACAGAGTACGATAGTAAATTATTAAATGTTGAAAATGTGTCCAAATATAAGCCCATCCAAAAATGTAAAGACTCTAACCTACATTAAGGGAATTAAATAATTTTAAATACATGATCTTAGAAGACAACTCATCCTGAAAATCTCTAGCTATGCTCTAACCACTCCCTGCCCTCCTAGGGCACTGTCAAAATGGTCATCATCTTCATCAGACATGACACATGAAGGTAACACCTATGTAGGGGTTATTATTATAATACACTAAAGGACTCCAAAAAATATAAACATGAAGAAACAATTATAGTTATCCAATTAAAATATTTCACAGTGAATGTATAATAGAAACACCAAGATATAATCTGTAACAACACACTTCCACCACTCGATCATAACCAACTACCAGAAATAACTTTCTACTTAAAGAAATAATTGTTATGGTACAATCCACTCCAAAATCCATGATATGTTCATATTCACTCAATGAGGAGGTCTATATCATTAGGCCATACCCAAAATAACTCAGTAGTCTAGGAACACCCAGTTTCATAGATATGGGGTAACACGTAGAACAGTTAGGGAATACCAAGAACTCAATATAGATCAACATAATATGAAGGGGATCATATGTTAATTATAGATAAATCCCCACCAATATGGTCTGTTTGATGGAGGACCAATTCCCTAGTAAGGATATCATGATAAATCCACAAAAAACATCTTGGGTACAAAGAGGATATATGATCTCAATATAGTCTAACATAGGGAGAACAATATTATATTTGGGAATCATCCTCTAGAGGGGACCACACTCTTGTCATGTGGATGTAATGTTGAACTATACCCTCAAGGGAAAGCACTGATGGAACAAAAAAAACATATACTAGTCCATAAAAAAGGAAATTAATAGCTATAAACCCTATTGGTGGTGGTACACAGTGTGTACTATGGGGTACATGACATGTAAAGTAATCCCCATGACTAATCGTGTGGTAAATACTCACACATAATGTATGTCTCAATATAAAAAGCATGTATACAGATTACATAGATTGTAGAGAAATGAGACATCCTACATGTGCTTCCTGCCTATTTTTATGTACCTAGCCTACCCATGTACGATCCTACATACATGTGGTTATGTCTACGTCCGAGTAAATGGCATGGTGTTGTCCATGTACTTTTCATCGTTTCTATGTACTTTGTGAAGAACACGCCGAGCCATCCCGGAGGGGTAACCTAACATGTGACAATGTTGCACAACATGTGAAAGTTAAATCTAAAAGGAACCATAGGACCATTTCTAGTGCCCACAAAACATGTAGTCATGAAATACATGTAGTGCTTCTTGGGATTTTCCATATCCACTGAGTGTCTTCTACATCATCATAAATTTCACTAGAGCTATAACCCATTATGAATCTTGAATATCAGGGTAAAATATATCTTTTAAAACACTGATCTATGTAAGAGCATACTTGAATCTTTTCAGAAATAGCCTCATCAGGCTACCAAAGCCACCACATTGAAAACAATTTGACTGAGTACCACAAATATGTTCTAATCCACCTCTGTTCATCAGCCGCCATCATCAAGACTCAATATCACAATCGTTCATGATCCACACACACAATATTGATCTGTTAAATCATATAATGTACACTAACTATAAATTTTAATTTTATTATTAGATGAGGAGGTAGTGATTATATAAAAGTGATTAAGTTTTTATTTTGTTGTCATGGACTAATAGAATGTGGGTAAAATATGAAGATCGATTGATTATATAAAATAAATTGTACATTACATTTTTTATCAATTCATTTTATTTTTTAATTTTTTTACATGCTTAGAAGATATAAGTAGTCTCAACGATTGAATATTATCCATGTAATTTTAATGAAAAAATAACATTAGATTACATAGTATACAATGTGGATTCCAATCTATGGTTGACAAATAATTTTGAATGGTGGTTATAATAACGAGAATGCTCAATTAATTCATATTTATATAAATAAAATCATTATAATAATAAACAATGGAACCGAGACTACTTACAATATGTCAAATGAGATCTTGAATACCATGATGGCCAAATTAGGTACTATGGGGTACAATATTCTCATAGAGAACATCACATTGAAATACTTCATCAGAAAGAATCATAAGAAAGATTATAAAATTTTATAGTGATGTAAATTGATGTTTTGTATAGGAGGATGGATCATCAAGAGGAATAAATTAGAGAGTAATAATAAACTAAAAGTTACATTTCTTTTAATATTAAAACATTAAATTTACTTAGGAGTAATTTTTTTCAATCCAAATTTAAGGAATAAATAAGAATAGGTGATGGAAGAAGTAAAAGTTGTTGATAAAAATGAAAAATGGGAAAAATATTAAAAATTATAGTGTAATATTGATTATTATGTATAGAACACAAAAATATTTGAAAACCATGTACCACTAACTCATATATAAAGAAAAAATTAACCACATGTGTCCCTTTTTAACATACAAGAAGAAGAAGTATAATATAATGATTCTATTCAGTTATTAGTAGAAGAATAAAAAATCAACCTTATGGACAGGGTGACCCCCATCATTTAAATATATTATGACATAATTTTAAACATAAATATTTGAATAAATTTATCAAAATTACTAAGAGGCATACATTATATGGAAGATTATGTACATAAAACATCAACATAAAATAAAATAAAATTCATTTATTTCAATATCAAATTGATATCTTATGTCAATTTTGTCTCCTAAATAATTAAATGATAAACTAGGTAATATGTATAAAAAAGGGGTGAACACAAAATCTTCATAAGGGAATAAACATTTTATCAATGAATTTCATGTCAGTCAAAAGTCATTACATGATATCAAAAAAGACAAGTCTCATGAATAATCATATGAAGATATATAATAATTCATATTGAATCAAAGGATTATAGAAACATGGTAATGTTTCAAAAAAAATTACATAATCATAAGTCATGGGTAACTACAAAAACAACTTCATATGGTAGGAAAAGTCCCATTATGGATTAGGTTTACTCCCTAAACACATACGTAATGTCTCATGAGAAAAAAATAACCCAATGTATTTGAGTACTATTTGGGAATAAATATCATAATATATTAATTCTTATACGTGACCCAAAATAAAATCAATCATAAGGAATTAACCTATGAATAATCCTTAGAAATAAAATAATTGAATAATTATGTCTTATATAATAATCAAATTAGATTTCATAAATAATATAAATTGGATAATAAATTAAATTTTAATAACATTAATATATGAGTATAAATGAATTGGTCTCAACATATGGTATTCGTATGGGAATGAATACATTAAATGATCATGACATAATGGGATAATGTATAGAAAAGTCCCCATTAATCTAGTTTTATTTTAATGAAGGCATTTGAGAAATGAATTTAAGAAATATATTAACCTATAAAAGGAACAAATAATAATATAGGTATATATATAGGATAAATACATATATAATTAAAAATAATTAAATAACATCAATTAGAGATGTAATAATAGTTTGATCACGAAATTACATTACCCAATGAAAAAGGATGGTTAAGAAATATCCATTTCCTTATATTCTAGAATCATTTTAATCATTTAGAAAATGTCAAAAATAATGAAAATATATTCATTGATTACTTAATTAATAATATTTTCCATATATATTTTATTTACTATACTTTTATTATATTCGTTTACAACCATGTCAATCAGATATGAAGTTCAATTTTCTTGTTCCCTCGGGCATTGATTTCATGATTCCATGGTCAGATCACTTATGGATTATTATTAAATTTCTAGTCAAATGGGACTAAAACATCATAATTTGAAAGAAATCATATTCATATACATCTAAAAATATAAATACTCTCCCTTATCCATTTTTTCTGATATATTAATGATTCACTTAGTAAAAACATTAATGTTATATTGTTAGGTCATTTAGGTAATTTTACTGACCATCATGAAATATTTTTTTTATTTATTTAGATTTTTATTAAATCATTTATGAACCAGATATGTATTTAATAATATAAATTTTATAATCATATTTAACTATAATATATATATATATATCAGCCATTATGGCGATGTAGAAACATGATTTTTTTTAATGGAGGTGGTGACCAACAATATTTGCAGTAATTTTTTCATTTTAAAATATATTGAGGAAAAGTGAAGAAGATAGATGATATATATCCCTTTATCATAATATAATTTTAGTATATATATGATACCTATGTATTTAGTCCATGTTCTATGGAAATTTTTTAGTGGTTAAAGGGGAATAAAAATTATAAGAAATTAATTAGAGAATTACCTTCTACATTGGATGTCTCCTCTTGTAATTCAAATTATGGAACCATGTATTAGAATTTGGATGATACCATAAGAACTTGTATTTTGGGAAATAGGTTCGAAATATCATTGGGTTGAAATTTGGAATTATTAATTTCATAGAATGTGTGTGGATAAGGGGTTTCACATTGTGTTTTTATATATTATAATCAATAGTTTTTTATTTTAAAAAAAGACAATAGAGAGTATTGATTCTTGAGAATATATAAATTAAAGGGAGCATGTTACACTGAAATAATTGGTGCTTACATGATCTATAACTCAGAAATTCATTTATTTATCTTATAGTGTTAAAGATCATATTTTTTCCATTTTCACTCCTTAATAAAATTCATATATTTAAAAAAAATACTAAAAATAACCACATCAATTTTATGAAATATTTACTTGAAAAAATAAATATATTTTATAAAAATAATTTTACAAAAATATGAAAATTACTTTTTAGATAAAATTCATATTTATTTGAAAAATACTCATTTCAATATTATGATAAATTTACAGAGACATTGAATAATTACATATGGACTAAAATATTATATTATAATTACAATAAAACATCATAACAATTTATAAACCCATTTAATGAAAATAAAATTTCATTTAAATGTTTATATTTGATATAAAAATGTAAATAATATATATATATGTTTCATAGAAAATACAAACACTTATTTTATCATTTTTAAAACATATGATTACTTGTATAATGATATAAATTATTCATATTTTCATTTTATAAGATACCAGAATATTAATTAACACCCAAATTGATCATCATACTTTTCTAATGGTCTAGTCATTATTCTTAAGGGTTAGTTTTCTATTCTAGTTGTTAGATATGTAATGGCTATATGGGATCCCTACTCTTTATAAATACCTTATATTTTAATCATTATTTATGTATATATATTTTATCTCATGGTAATATATATTCTTTTCAAATATTAATATTGCATTATTAATATTTTTCTCCATTTCTACATTTTTTCATGAGTGTGATTTTTCTAGTGGATCGATAATAACACTTTTTTTTCATATTTTAGTAATATTATTTCATATTTTTTATCCTACTATAATATTTTCAATTATTATGTACATTTTATTATCTAAATTTATTCATTGAACTAAAATGACAAAATTGTATTGGCTTCATCATGTGGTGCATGCAGTTTATAATACATTACGAAAAATTAAACAATTAAATATTTATAAGGGAAATTCATTTTATAAAATTATGGTTCGTTAAATTATTACCCACATAAAAAAATATCCCACAAAATTTCATTTTACAAACTAATGTGAAAATAGTGATGAAACTAATTCTTCATATTTTTTGTTGTCATTATGTATCCTCCTCATAATTAGGGTTCCTACAATATACATTGACTAGGTGATTTTTATGGTTGGATAAAACATTATCTCTATGGTCTATGATCTTTTTCTACTACACCTTATAAGAGAGATCATTTTCCAGCTATACCAACTCATAATTTATGATTTGTGAAGGATGTGGTATTTAATTCTTCAATAGGGATACGTAGGATAAAACATTTAATTGAGATAGGGTTGATGGAAAGAACTACTTGATAAGCCATGACTCTAACACAATCACAATTTACAATGGGGTTGATATACATAGGACATAGCCTTCTATCCTTCCCAAATTTCAATACTCTTCATCATGGGGATTTTCAAAGAATAATATATCTCTATACTCAAAATACAGGTCTCATTAATTATTTTTAGCATATCCTTTCAATAAAATCTTAGCATCCTTGATGTGTTACAGAAATATACTGAGCTATTTTAATATTTCACTGAACATTTTAGGAACCAGCATCTTAAATTCACCAAATTAATCCCAACACACATGTGTTCTACATATCTTCCTTAAAAGAGATTAATATTGAACCATTGGTACGTTTGATTGATATTTATTATTATATGAGAACTTGAATAGAGGAATGTGTTTATCGCATCATGATTTTATGCCCATTGAACAATTTTGCAACATGCATTCATGTTTCTATATTTTCCCCTCAAATTTGATATCAGTTTGGGGGTGATAATCCATACCTGATTTTAATTCAACATCTAGATAATTTGAGAGGCTTTTCCAAAAATTGGATGTTAATATTATATCTTGTTCTTGTCAAATAAATAATGTTGTTCAATGTGACCTCACCAAATATCTGGTATATATATATATCTTTTCAAATTGATCGAGTGCAAATGGATGTCTGATTTTAATAAAATTATCAATATTTATTATATGGTCCACCATAAACTATATAGTATTATTTCCCACTAATGTGTCCGGAAAACGAGTAAAAATTAAAAGGTGGAATTTTCAAATTTCCAAGAATGTATGGTTAATGGTTTCATCGTCTCCATGTAGATTATCCTTCTAGATTATACCTACAAATAGACCAATAATTTTTATGTATATAATGTGATCCCCTTCTTCATTTGGTCCCACAAATAGTGCACTCATAGATCTAGATACAAATTTTTTCTCACATGGTGCATGAAGAAGGTCTTTATATCTGTATCATTCAAATGATTCTTATTTTTTTAGATTTTTTGGTACAATTAGTCATGAAAATGATCTGAAAAGTCCTTCTTCATATTTCATGGAATCTGAGGATTTAGTTTTCCTAAAGCTTCATCACTCTTCTTTATTTCCACATCATCTCATTAAGATTCTTTTATCTTATCTAGAATGAATGATTATACAATCATTATGGAAATGAATGATTATTATAATTCCTTTATAACCCCCATGTCCACCTTTTTCATCTATAAGGAGATTGGATCCCTCTAATCTCTCATCATTGATAAGGTTTCCAGATGAATTAAATATTGATAATCTACCACATTATTATATTTCCTAGGATAGTAGTGGAATAAGTAGTTATAGTCCTTGACCAGCTATAACTTTCATTTTTGGAGACTTTTAATATCCTTCTATGTGAATATATAATTTTGGTTCATATAATCCATATATATCACAAACATCCCCCCATAGTGATAATGACCAAATTTTTTTATTTGAAGATCACTATTGTCAATAACAATCATTTGTTTAGTAGTATAACTCAAGAAAATTCAACAATATTTATTTATAGGAAATATCTTTATCAATTTGAAATTATGTACAAACCAATCCCTTCTTTGATGCATCATTGTATACCCTGAAAAGTTCCCCATTTGTCAGATACTCGAGTACTATTCTAGTTATAATCCTGTTTTCATTTACATAACCCCTTCTTTACAATCATTAGTCCAAAAAAACATTACTCCCTTCTGATTCAACAAGGTGAGCATGTTTTATAATCATTATAATTTTCTCAAATATAATCTATAATAACCTTATCGTGTAAAGAAAATTAATATCTCCATTAAAAATCATTGTATGAGGAACTCCTCATTTGATTTTTTTTATAAGGGGCCACGTATATCACATTAAAAGTGACAACATGTCTTAATAAATATAGTTCATCCATCCAGAACTCACATTTAATATATGTATCATATACCTAATCCTTTCACAAATTCATTATCATAATATTTAAATTCTCCTCATTCACCCCATTTCATTTTGTGTTTATCAGAATATAATCTATAAAGGATATCATTAATTCAATAGGTAATATCTAAATAAAATATTCATAATGTCCATTATAATTTCTGGAGAATTAGTGAGTTCAAATGGAATTAGTATGAACATATATTTTCAATACCTTTTTTGAAATGTATTCGTGGGAATATGTTCGCTTTTCACAATTACATGGAGATATCTTCAACTAATTTCTACCTTATTATAATATTGGGGATTGTTTAGTTGATCAAAAAATTAGACTATGTATTCTATGGGATACTTGATCTTTCTCATGGTTTTTTTTGAGTTTAAGATAATCAATGAAGAGGAACATTGATCAGTCCTTCTTTTTGGGGAAGATAAATGGATCACCCCATGGTAAAGTAATCGAGAATATAAAACCTTTTCCATATTTTCTTGTAACTACTTACTTATTTCTTATAACTAAATGGTTTCTAGTCTCATGGAGTCCTATATATGGCTATATATCCAGGAATATGTTTAAGAGATAAATCAACGTCATGGTTAGGGAGAAGAGTATGAAACTATTCAGGGAATACATCATTATAGTCCTTGCTAATGTATATCAATCAAGCATGATTATATATTTTTTCAATAATTTGGCCGATATATGATTTATTATAATGAAATAATATCAATTGTTAATTAGGATATTACACTTGAGATTCATCCCCCTCCTTTCACTTATAAAAAAATATAATATATCTTAGGATGTGAAGAGTGGTATCCATATCAAGAAAATTGATGTTGGCTTAATATAAGGAAAGAAAATTCATGACTAATATTGCATGAAGCTCCAATAAAGGATGTAATATGATATTTTATGGATGATTAGTTTTGCCAAATTTACTATAGAGGAGTTATATACTTGATATTAAATAATTTTTCAATTTTACATTCTCACAGATATACTCAAATGCCATTTTTGTGGTGTTTGAATGGTTATACAAAACATATAAGATTGGAAATAATTTTTCTAACTATAATTGAACTGTATTTTTAGGGGAGATCTCATATGATGTTAATTTTTTAGTTTATTTCAGTCCAGCATCGTGGCTAACTAATGTCATCCCTCATATGAGGAAGTGAATTTTCATACAAATTAAATGTATATGAAAAAAAGTGAAAAAACACACTACAAAAAAGGATTATTTTTGAATTATTTATAAATTTATAAGCATGATGGAAAAAGAATTCATTTTTTTGTTTTTATCATTGAAATGAAATTCAATTAATAAGACACAATAAGAAGATGTTTTTTTAGAAAATATTTTCTATTGGATTAATTGATGTAACACTACTTTTTTATTTTATCATTCATCCTTATAATTTAAATAAATATCCAATAATTTTCTCATTTATCATTATGATCCCATAACTCTTTATTTTCTCATTCATCTTCTCATTTTCTTATTCATTTTCTCATATTCTCATTAATGTTCTCATTCATTTACTCATTTTATCATTTTCTCATTTATTTCCTCATTCATTTGATCATGTACACATTCTTTTACTCAGTTTCTATTTCATCATTATGATCCCATACTTTTTAGTTTCCTCATTCATTTTCTCATTCATCATTATAGTCCCCTAATTTATTAATCCTCTAACCCAATGAGAATTTACTTAACCACCCTGATGAAATAAATTAAACCATAGTCTAGCTTCTGAACATGCATTCGTAACACCCTAATTTGATTGATATTTTTTGTTTAACTTATAGTATGTGGTAAAGCAGGGAATATACCAACTTTTTTAAATGAGGATAAATTGTTTTTAAGGATTATATTTGAACTCTACAAATGTATCTCGTGCTCTTTTGTTTCACCAATTAAGATCAGGCTCTCACAATCTACACAACAATTGAGCTCGCAAGTTTTTTGTTATTTATTCAATTTAATTCTTAGTTTCATTTAATTTAATTAAAAAATTAATAAAATATAATATTTAAATTATTGTATCCCATTTATTCAAAATAAATGAATGAATAATGTAAGATGTAGATCATGTAATAAAAAGAACCACTATTCAATGTGTGGTGTAGTCATCGTAGAAATGTTTGGTATTTTCAAAGTTAGTGGAATGGGTATAACACAATCAACATTATAATAATTAGTTACAGATGAAATATGATGATTAATAGATGAATAAAATTTAAAATAATACAATAATTGGAATAGAAAATGAGATATTTTTTATAGAACAAAAACGTTAACCTGTGAAGATGAAGATGAAGGCTTTGATGAATAGATCATAGTTTCAAGAGCTATCCCTCTTGAAATGTCTGGAGAAATGGAGTGAAACCAATAATTCTCTTCCATAAATATCCCAATTCACGTACCAATCCATAAAAATGATAAAAATATATATTTATATAGTGTACGGTGGCTATGTTATATGTGGTTTCATGTGTGAATGGGGGAATTCGGCCAAGAAGTTTAATCCACATTGCACTGACTTATTGACCAAGAAAACACGTGAATCAGTTATCTTTTGAGAAGGATAAACTATGTGAAATTCTGTTATAAATATCCTATAAAAAAATTTAGTCCCTTCCAAGAACAAATTAAGACGTAATGAACCATGTACTGAAGTGGTGTCCAATCTAGAGAGTGCAAACCATCTTCGACTTCATGGCCCATTTAGACCAATCAAATACATGATTTAGCACCTATGTCCTGATTAAATGTTGTATACCACTAATCTATGACCACAGTTACAATATTTTATATTTAAATAATTCAAAGTGAAATATTTATGGTCCAAATACTATAGTGAATTTTCCTGGGTAAAACTATAATTTTCATAATATTTTCAAATGAATGATCTAATCCCAAATATTCTGCAATTTAAATTATTTAGCACAATGTGAGGAAATTATATCATTTATTATTAGTAAAATATTCAAAAAAATTATGTTAAATCAATAATAATAAATGAAATTTGAATTTCTTTGATTGGTAATGGGTGAACCATTCACAGTTTGATTTTGGTTCTATTCATTAATGATACCCCCAACAGATATTTAGATAATAATACAAAAAAATAATAATATAAAAAGAAAAAAAATAACTTATAAGGAATAAATAAAAAGTGACATTTAAATCCTAACATATAATCATTGATGATCTAAATCTAGTATATCTATAATAATATACCCCCTTTGATTTCTAACTGAACAATATATTCATGCCCTTTATAATAGTTTGGAAATAGGTTGTTAATTTTCCATATAATATACCTTGAGAGTACCAAAATAGGTGTGCAGAAATGCCTCATTATCATACACTATGTGATGATTGAGTTAATACACAATTCACCCTATTTATGTTTATTAAACATAGATATAACTATTATATATTCAAATCTACCTACATTATCCTTATAATTATGTAATTTCATGGAAACCACTAACTGTATCATTAAAACAAAATTCGGATATTTTCTAAAACATAGACTTATCCAAATTGTGGTCACTAAACTAAGTTATTAATGATCCCCAAATAAGACATACCTTCTTATGATTCCTCTTATAGAAACCCATTAATTTTACACTTAACATTTAAGAAATTATAACAAATTTATTCCAAAAAATACAACCAAGGTATCAAAAGGCCTAATGTATTCTGATGAATATGCATATAAGATATTGAAATGATACTACAAAAACATCTTAATTTTAATCACCAAAATTATTTTCTAAATACAATTGATCTTATAAAACTATCTAGGATAACCTGAGGAATATATAGATAAAATGATTGAACAAAACATCTCATCAAGGAAATAAACAAATAACAATCCATTTCATGAGATTCAGAAGGTATAACATGAATTCCAAAAAAGGTGAGGCTCATCAATAATAATACGGAGTCATGATATAAATAATATTGAATTATAAGATTCTGGAAACATAAGAATGTGGATTCAAAATAAAGCATAACAAAAAAATTCAAGTCTTCTAGCCAAGAAAATATCACATGGTGTGAAAAGTCCCATAATAGATTAGGTTTATTCCATAGTCACATAAATAATGTCTCACGAGAGAAAAACATTACCCAATGAAATGGATTAATATTAGGGATAACCCATCATTATATATATATATTCATTTGTATACAAAAAATTAAATCAATCATAAGGAATAAATATTATAATTACCCATGGAATGAAATGTGTTAAAATTTTACTTCATATCACAATCAAAAAAGCTTTCAGAATGACTCCAAAGAGAATAAGGAATTAAATGTTATGAATTTTAATATTTTATTACATAATCATAGGTCTAAAAATATGATTTTCATGTAGTATTGTGGAATTTAAATGAGATTTAAATAATGGGATTTATGGATAAAGTAGTTCACCTTAATCAGGTTTGACTTTAATGAAGTTAATTAAGAAATTGAATTAAGGCATGTATTTCCTTATATAATAATGAAATAATAAGCTTGGTATATATATAAGATATATATATATAATTTATAAGCATTACATAACATAAAATAGAGAGGGAAAAAGTGCGTTAATAATATAATTGTCCTAACCTAAAGAGAAACAGTGGTTTAGAGAGATCTCTTACCTCATGCTCTATAATCGTTCTTCACCTGCATGTAATGTCTTAAATAATAAAATTAGCTCATTATTACCTTAATTAATAATATTTTACTTGTATATTTTATTTAAAATAATAATAATATGTTTATTTTTAGATATTTCCATGAGATATAATGTTTTATTTCATTATTTTGATGGATTTTGTTTCATCATTCCATGGTCAGATAACTAGTACATAATTATTGACTTTCATATTAAAGAGGATTAGAAATATAAAAAAAATTAAAATAATATTAATTTAAATATAAGATTCAAATTTTCAAAAATACCCATATTATTTTTCATATAGGTAAAATTGAAAAAGAAAAAATGTTAACGTTATGTGGTTTGTTCAATCAGGTTATTTCACCGACAACCACAAACTAGATTTATTTTATTTATTAAAATGATTATTTCAAATCAAAAAAACGTCAATATGTTATATTACAAATATTTTAATTATGTTTAACTATAATATTTTTTCAATAAGTATGCTTGATGGCACTGGAGAAAAATTAAATATGTTGTTCATGGAGGTGTTAAACCAACCATATTATAGATAATATTTTCATTTTAGAATCAATTGGATGTAAGAGAAGAAGTAATATTGTACACATATTACAATTTCACAATAAAATTATTATAAATATATTATACTACATTAATTATTCCATGTTTTATAGATTATTTATTGGAGGATGAGGTGGAATAAAAATTAAAAGAATCGATTGATGGAATTACCTTATCCTTTGGAAGCATCCTATTGTGAATCAACTTAAGGCATCTAGAATTGGTATTTGGATGATTCAATTAAAACCAATATGTGCTATAGATTATTGTGAATTTAATTGGATTGATATTTTTTTAATTTATATTACTTAGAAGGTATAATATGGAGTAGTGAGTGGTGGCATATATAAGGGGAGGACTAGAGTGTTTTTTTGAATATTATAATCAGTAGTTTGTTATTTTGGATCATAAATACAAACGTAATTGATTAATATGACTATATGTAGTAAATTATTCATGTTATTATTTAATCATGGGTCATTACATCATCCATGACTCAAGAATTCATGTATTTAGATTATAATGTTAAATATCATTTTTTTCCATATTTCACTATTCCAAAAAATACGACTATTTTATAAAAATAACAAATATTAAATCTAACAATTTTTTGAGGTATAGATTCTAATAATAAGATCAGTTTCACAATAAATAAATAACTTAATATAAGAAACTAAATTTTTGAAATAAAATTCTTATTTATACGAGAAATACCATTTTTAATTTTATTATGAATTGTCTAACACAATGAAATTTTTTTATGGTTTCATAAAATTATATTATTATTTTTAGAAATAAAAATATATATTATAAACCCGTTAAATGAATATGAATTTTATTTTAAAATTTTCATTTGTTATAAAAACATAAATAAAGCATATATGTTTTTTCCAAAATAAAAACATTTAATATAACATTATTTAAACATTTATTTAACTATATCATGATATAAATATATAAAATTTTCTTTTCATAAGATAACTGGATATTTTTCCACTTAAATTTTTTATAACTTTATTATAATGATGACTTTACTATTTATAATGATCAAATTACTAATGAAAAAACCAGCTTACTATTCATAAAACCAGATTACTTTTCCAATTAGAAGATTAATATTACAACAGTCACATTTGCAACTATCATATGGGTTCCCTAATTAAAATAAATATCTCATAGTTTATTCTATATTAATTTAATTATATTTTACCCCAATGTAATATTTATATTTTATTTTTAAATTTTAATATTGAATTACAAATATTCTACTTCACATCTATAGCATTGTTGATGAGTGAAATTATTATAGTGGATCAAGTATATCCATGGTATTATATTTTAGTTATATTATTTTTTATTTTTATTCCATTTTCATGTTTTTCAATCTTATTTCCATTTTTATTTTCTATATTGAATAGTTATATCGATATTATAAAATAATGTTGTTTTATCTTACAGTGCATGTGATTTTCTACCACATTACAAAAAATTTTATGGTAATTTATTTCAAAGGGAAATTACATTGATAAAATTATAGGTAGTCATATTAGAGTTTAATGGGTGTATAGTGGCTGAGAAAGAGGAGGTATACAATTCTCATGATTTCCCAAAAAATAGTGAATTGAAAAACATAAAGAAGATGGTAGTGTGCTTACTTGTGATTTTTCAATAGTTCAATGATGAAGAGCCTCTACCATTTAAAAAATGAACCACTACTGAGATCCTAGGGTTTATAATAAAAATTTATTCTGATAGAGGCTATTTATGTAGAAAAATAATACGAGGTGATTACAAAAAATATTTATGGAAAAATATCTATAAATGTTAATGAAAGGGAAAATAATCCAAATGAAGTTGGAGGAAAAAAAATTTATCTTCAATAATAAAACCAATAGAATTCAATAGAGGTGTGTGGGACTTCAAAACCTACTAAAATAATTAATTAATAATCACAACCATCATTAAAAAAATATGGAGTAGCTTCTAGAATTGATAGATTCAACACTGAACATAATGAGGAGAAAGATAAAGTTGTATTGGTTGTGTACTATAATGTTTGATTAGAATTTGATTGATTTATTTATTCTATAAAGCAACCAAAAATCTGGATTACACCAAAACTATATTTTAAGAAGAAAAAATAAGGAACAAACAAAACAATTAAGTTGAATTACTAAGAATTTAGATCATTTGTCAATCTGAAATGGGAAAAATTATTTGTTTTTCTCATTTCATAAAATATAGGTAATGGTGTAGCTTAATGGCCAAAAATAATTTTATTTTTTGAGGAAAATTGATTTTTTATTTTTGTTTAATTAATTACTTTTTGAAAATATCTTATGATAGATACTCTACTTATGGATTAATTCTCATATCCATTTGAGCTAAAATAGTTTGAAACATTCCTCACATGTTTCTTATTTTTTAGGAAAAATTAAAAATAATAGATGAAATGCAATGAAGAATTTGATGGGAAGGAATCAATGAAAATACGATTGTAAGAGGTAATATTTCTAATTTGTTATAATTTTTTAATATCTTACATATTTTAATGTGATTTGGGTTTGAAAAATGAAAAAAAAATATGACACACATTATATGTTTTCTATAATGTTTGTCTATGATACAAAATTAAATTAGGAACCCTATTATTCCATGTTTTAGACATAATTATTATTGTATTTAATGATTAAGTTTGTGGATTTAATGAGTAAAGATAAGAGTAATTTTCTTCATTTAAGGAATTATGATTTGAGGGGACAAATTAATTAATATAGGTGAAATTACATTCACATTTTTCATAAAATTAATTTATACAATTAATTTGTATTAGTTTGTGATTAGAATTCCGGCCATGATTGATTGACTTATTATCCTACGTTCCACTTCCCCAGGGGATTGTAGACCCAATTTTTCCAAAATTCCTTAAAATTGTATTGAAATTTAATTTAGGTATGTTACCTTTTAAAAAGTTTATAGCATATTTTCAAGTACATGAATGTTAAAATACTATTCAAAAATGATTTAGTAGTTTTTATTATTAATCTCATTATCGTTGAGACACATATTTATTCTAAGTCCAAATTTTAGCCCAAAAATTCTAGGAATGAATATGGTAGGAAGATCAATGATAAAAGAAAATTATATCATTTCAACGCTACTATTTATATTTTCATGATATTCAATGGTTAAAATTTGGGGGAGATATTTTGTATATTGGATAGGGTATTTTTTATTAAGGATAATATGCGAATGTTTTTTTAATGGGTCTATGTAAAAATAATTATTAATCTGTCTCGTTATGTCATTGTTCCCCTGATTAAGAATAAATAAAAAAGTAATCAAATGAACAACTAAATTGAAAAAAAAAATCTGAAAAAGGAGTTTCATCATGGGTATGTAAAAATTCACCCATAGATCAACCTAGGCCCTTTTTACGAGTATTAACATTAGTGACACAAGAGGATGAAATATGGGTTCGGTGTTGAATGTATTGATTTTCCCTACTGTAACATTTTTAAGAAAAACTATTAAGAATAAGGGGTTACACTTTCATTGTCTTTTCAAGTAGTTCATACACCTAATTATAGTCTTGTGAAGTAGGGTGGGGAAATTTAAAATGTAAAATTTAATTGATCTTGATTATTTATTATAATGAAATATTATTTAGAATAAAAACTATTTTTTATTATTTATATGTATTTAACGTCAATACAATATTATCCAAATCCCAAATTTAATTTTAATACATATTTGAATTCCATAAAATTATATATAATCTTTGTCTTTACAGTGTGGAGATTTGGGATATATAAAAATCCTATGGAAAATAATTTTATCTTTAGGTATGAGTATAAATCCACACAACTGTTACCTTATGTGATGATAAAAAAACATTCATATCATGGGGGCTTATATCATGGAATTTCATGTGAATATAAAATAACATACATCAATGAATGTTAAGGGAGCATCATATTTTCATAGTGAAAAATTGAAATACATAATTGAGTTTGTTTTTCTAATGAATTTGGAATTATAGAGGTGTCCCTAATGTGAATAATGAATGTTTTTTATTTATTGATAATTGATTAATTATTTTTAAATAAAATGGGAATATTGGTAGCATATTCATTCTTTTAATTAATTTGGAGAATATATACTTGATGAAAATAATATTTTATATGTGTGGGGTATTTAATACCTAAATTTCTGGTATAAGTTTTTTTTAAATAATATTTGTTAATTATAATTCAATTATTTATTAATTTTTTGGTAATTGAGTATTTAAAATAAATACTTGAAAATTAAAATATGTTAATGTAATTTTTAAATAAAATTTCATTATGAATAAAATGATTATTTATTATAATGAAAAATGAAGCATGTATAATGGGATTTCTATGTGTAGAGGACTTCTGTAAAGTCATCATATACTACATAAGGGTAATATGACTTGCATAATGATTATTCCTTCATTAAATTAATATACATATATTTTTATAAATTTTTTATGAACTTTTTTAAAGATAGTCTCCTTACTAGTTAATAAAAATAATGGTACCAAAATTGAGATTCATCACATGAATAAAGGTTAGTCGACATGCTATTGGATATGTAAAGGTAATTAAAGGGCTTATTAGATGATATTTTTTTATAAAAAATGACTTGAGTAAGGATCATTATTACTCTTTTAAGGATAGACTTAGTGAAATGAAATTTTACTTTTAATCCATTTTTCATAGATGGAATCTGACATTGAAACAATGATCCATTTAGCATGGTACAAACCCTAGATCAAGCTAACCACATGTATGTAGTAGTATATAAACCGCTAATAGTCCTTAAAAGAGATATTTTCCCATGTTTGACAAGAATAATCCAAAGATTAATAATCATGAATTACACCATATAGAACATTTTGGATAATATGGAAATATCATGGATGACTATAACTGGATTCATGAATAGAAATGAAAACTATATCTCCAAATAAAATGATGCTATGATTCTTTTGAGGTAAAATTAATGAGTTTTATGATGATGTAAATTACATACAAAAATCCCCTTGAGTATGAATTAAATTCTTATAGGGATGTTTCAAATAATAAAATAGGCATTGCTTTGGTGTGGACTTTGATGTGGTGAAGGCACTTCATGATGATAGGAAATAGTTTTGTAGGGGTGTTTTATGACATTGTGCAAGGAAAACAATTAATATTTAAAAATGAAAAGTGTTATAATATTTTTAGTATTTATATATATAAATACATATTTTCAATGGTTTATGGTAGGCTCTATGGGTGTATCAAAGGTATATTTTCATAGAAATGGGAGTTACCGTGTTCCGGTGATGTAAATAAAGTCATTTTAATGATTATTTATAGATTTTGATTATTTTATCATAACTATATAATCATAAGAAATTATTTTGATTAGAAGGGGAATTTTCATTCAATCTTAATGATTACTTTCATACAGATAAAATTACCCTAACGTAAGACTCCAACCTAGAGACAGTTACAACTAGGGATTCAGCTAAGGAGAAGTTCACATGTTATGTCTCCATCTTTGTTTTTTCTAAAGTTTTCATCATTTCTATAGTGAATAATATTTTCATATTTTAATTCAACTATATCTCCATTTTCTATTTTTTATTCACTATTTTATAGTGTGTTATTATTTTTTTCATATGTACACTCAACAATTATTGTCAAACTCAATAAGGGAGAGTGGTTCTGATTTAGGAGGCAACATACCAACATGATTTGACCCTATATTTGATAAATCTATAATAAAATTAATTAGTATTTAATGTGTTGAATTTTTTTATAATTTTTATGGGATTGTATTTGGATGTGTTTAACAGTGAAAAAACCCTAATTTAGAATTCATGATTAATCAATGAAAAAACAAATAGAAAAAATCATCTAATTTTTTGATCAAATTAATACAGGTTAGTTAATTTTGATTTTATGATATATAGGTCCAATATGATAAATTTTGTTCAAAATCAAATCCCCACATTTTTATTTAATTTAATTATTATCATGCATATATTTAGATTTATTATTTTACGATTGATATCATGTCACTATTCATAGTGAAAGTACCTTCTGAAACTGGTTCAATAATCATCTTATTTTTTTCAGTATACATTTATTTTACTTTACATTTAGTCTTTAGATTTATTTATTTCATTTACTTATATTGTGTATTTTTATCCTTAAATGTCCAGTGACAATAAATAGTTAGTTTAGAGTTTTCACAAGGATTCCCTGTTTCATGTGGGTTCAACATTATTATTCATAGTCCTATAATTCTACTTAATAAAATTAGTTATTTGTGTTTCTATGCACTATAATGTCCAATTTTTTCTCTTATATTTCTGTAATGATGATCCAAGAGTGATGATTTTGTTTTGTTTCATGGTTGAAATATAACATTGGGTAATGTCTGAAGATTGAATGATTAGGTCAAATAATTTTGACTTTCCCATTTCTATCTAATAATTACAGTTTAGGTCTTTTTTTTTGTTTTATAATTTCTATTTTACATGATTTTTCATACATGGATATTTTAAATATTTAATATAATCCAAATAATTTCTAGTATTGAATATCATTGAAGTACATAAGATACAATATAGAGACTACTTTATGGGGGTCAAAAATTTGTGAATAGTTTTCTCAGCACAAGAAATTATATGTTTTTTCAAATTAATAGGGATATTATGAATCTCCAAATCATAAATGGAATCAAATATACTACATACCATATAGATGAGATCTTAGATACCCATAAGACAATGTAATATACCATGTTGTATAATATTATCATGAAGATCACCTCTTTTAATTTCTTCAAGATCATGATATCGTAAGAATGATTGATATAATTTCACATAAGATACATTATGTTTTTTGGATAGCAGGAAGAATGATAAAGTGTAACATCATAGTGAATAATAACAAAAAACCAATCACCATTCTTGGAATACTATATCATTAAATTCTATTGTTTCTAAATAGTGTTTCAATCCAATAATTATGATTAAGGAAGACAATGAATAAGTAGATGAGCATGCCAATATTCCATTAATAAATTAATAATAATAAAAAATAGTGATAGATATCATTGATTAGATATTGGGTTATAATGAGGAGAAGAACAGTGCAGATAAATGCCCTAAAATTAAACAAGCTTAGTAAGGAAAATTTGCAGTGGGGACAGGCCCTGATCGTTCGAAATGCATCAAATTAAAAACCATATATTCTGTGATATGAACTTAATAATAATTATATTCCAACAAAAAATATAAGAATATATGGAATATATATAATCAGAAAAATACTACTATGTGATTACATTGAAAATTATAGAAAAATCATGTACAACTAGTAATGAAAGGGAAAAGAAGCCAATTACAGTTTAATGATGCATCATTTAACATGAAAAAAAGAGATAAAGTAATGGTGGTATGTCATCCAATTGAACCTATATTAATAATTAATGAACAATTTCCTTCATAATTATAAAAATATTGAACAATTGTTGTAATTCAATGATTTAGTATAGAACTAAAAAAGGAGAAAGATAATGTAGTGGTGGGGTACTACAAGTTGTGATAAAATGCTAGCTTGTTTATTAATCCCATAATATAGATAAAAATTTTAATAACACTATAAATTTTATCCAATAATAATAAATAGAGGGGAGAGAATTCATTTAAACAGGATGTGTATATTTTTAGTTTATTTCCCAATCATAAATGGGTAAAATTGTTTCATTTCCCCATTATGATACATAAGGATAATGGTATAATAGAACAAAAATAATGAAATATATTTTGAGACACTACATGTGTTTTTATTTCTTTCTATAATTTTTTATTAATCTAATTTATAATAGGAAATCTTTTTATGCCCAAATTGTATTTCTTATTTGAGTTAAAATAGTGTTAACATTTTCATACATGTTTTTAATTTTCTAGAAAAACATAGGAACTCCATAGATGAAATTCATAGAATAATAATAATTGAATGAAAACGAAAAATTCAATTGATGGATGGAATTATTTTTAATTTATGATATTTTTTTACTCCACTACATATTTTTTATGTAATTTTATATTTTTAAGGGATAATGGTCACAAGCCTCGCCTTTGATATTTCTTATAATTTTGATTCATGATTCAAATGCCTATTATAAATTATAGACATCCAAGTCTTATAGTTCATTTTTAATGAGATATATTGATTAGAACATGGGATTGATTGACTGAAGATAAATTTATGGGTGTGCATTTGGAGAATTTTTATTTTAGATGACTAATTCATTAATGTAGATGAAATCCCTCTTACATTTTCATAAATTTTAATTCATAAATTATGTTGGTTTATTTTTTATTAGTAGTAATTAAGTGATTGATTGACTTGTTATCAGAAATTCATATTCTTCATAATATTCTAGACCTGATTTTTACTGTCATTATTACAATGTTCATGAGTTATACATGGGATGTGTCAGGCTTCTAGAACTTGTGTTACATATTTTCAAATCTATGATTTTATAAAATAGAATTTAAAATGATTGAAGAATTTTTGTTTTTAAGAAACATACATGTGAGGTCTACCATTTTATTGAATCCAAATTTTAGACCATAGACTACATGAATGCCACTGTTTTTTTAAAACAAATTATATCCTTCATACCAAACAATTTTTATTTCAATAATATTCTTTGGTTTAAGTGTGGGGGAAGAGGTTACTCGTGGTAGAAATTGTTGCATTTAATTGAGGAAAAGACGTGTAAGATGATTTCATGGGATTGGATAATATTCAAGATTATTCAATAATTATATTTCATTGGTAACCCATCTAGAAAAAAAATAAATGGAACCAAAACAATTAAACAAATTATGAGAAAATGTGTTACATCTTGGATATATAAGAAATCCCCCTAATAAAAACCTATCATATTTTAATAACTATTGCAAATAGTGTCATATTGTGATAAAATATGGGTTGGGTGGGGAGTGTGATATTTTACCAAGTGAATTATTTGAAAATATTTTAATATTTAGGAAAAATAGGGTAACCATCAGTGGTTATTTCAAGTAGTTCGTGATCCGATAATGATTTTTGTGTAATGAGGTGATTTTATTTGAATTAGTGTCCTTAATTAAGATTTATTATTTATTATAAAAATATATGATTTATATTAAAACAACCTTTTTTATTTATATATTTAATCATTAATAACAAATTACCAGAAATCTTAGGTTTATTTGTTATTTAATGTAATGTTCTTATGATGATATATGACCCTTTCCATTACAGGTAAAATAACTGAGATGAATTACAAGACTCTAATAAAAACCATATAATTTAAAATGATAATAACTCCTCTAAAGTTTTACATTTAGTTTTGAGTGAAAAATATTGAAAGAAAGGTTGATTAAAAAATAATATTCCTTATAATAATACATTGAATAACTCGATAAAAATTATATGATATTAAATTTTTCAAAGATGAATGATGAAATGTATAATTGAATATTCTTTCTTAGAGACTACAGAATTGAATATTTATCCCTTATTTGAACATGAAATATTTTTCTTTATTGATAATTATTTAATTTGAAGATTTGGAATTTGAATATTGGTAGCACGGTATTTTACTATGATTTATGTATATAATACATTCTTGAGGATACCCATAATTTATTTATGAGGGTATTTGATTACTACATTTCAGGCATAGATATTCCTAAATTATGTCAATTAATTTGAATAATTTTTTTGTCCTTTTTAAAAATTATACCGTATTTTAGTTATATTTGTGGAAAATAATATTTTAAAGGGATATTTGGAAAAATAATATAGTTGATATAATTATTTGATGAAAATTTCACTGTGGATTTTTTTTATTTTTGTAGCTAAAAAAGATTCATGTTTAATAGTCCTGCTAAGTGTTATAGACTTTTATAATGTTTACCAGCCCTTATGTATGAGTAAAATGGAAGGTCTAAAGGTAACTCTCCAATATATGTATGATGCATAATTTTAATTAATTGTTTCTTGATCTTGTGTAAATGTCATGAAATCAAAAAGATACATTCATAAAGGTACTAAAACCACACATCATCCATTATGTAATGGTCTTTTAGTGAACTACAGGATATGTAAATATCATCCTGGGAATATTATAAAGGTCAGTATACTAGAATGGGACTTTTATAATGGATTTTACTACTCATGTTAGGGTATCCTTAGTGAAATGAAACACTATTCAAATCTGAGATGCGAAGATAAAATCTGAGAATAAAAAACTCATCCATTCGATGTGCAGAAGTTTGTGGATCAATAACCCTCATGTATTCTGATGTGAATCATACTCTAATATTCCCATAAAGGTGGAGGGTTTTATATGGTTTTAATGTTGAATCCAAAGTTGATTTTTTTAGAAATAATGGTGTAGAGTAAGACAGATCATTTAAGCTACTAACGAGTAGTATAAGACTATGAGTGTCGAGGTTTAAACCCTAAGAAACAACGAAACCAGGAGAAAAATATTAATTAAATTTTTGGTCAAAATGAAAATTTTCTGATAATGATAAAAAAATTAACTAAATAATTTAATAAAAAGTAATAATAAAAAATAATTATAACCAAGAGATACTGAAAATAAGATAAGAGTGGAATTAATTTTGGAGGGATATTTCATTAAAAAAGTTATCTTGAATTCAATCATAAAACAATAAAATAAAATTTATAAGTGATAATAATTTTATTAAAATATAATTTCTTAGTAATTATTGAAACACTGTTAACATTTGGAACCTCTTTGTAACGACCCGGACCCGGCTGGCCACCCGAACAGGGCCGAACGGGATGGGTGTTACTACCTTAGGCACACCTCCTCTGAATGAAAAAGGTTGCCGACTAGCAGTGAGGGTATGAATAGGTATAATGGGGAGGCTATACCCTCTTAGAGGAATAAAATGGTACTGGTCCGAGTATAAAGATAAATATGCAGCAGAAATAAATGACTCAACAGACTCAAATCAGACCCGCATAACGAAATCCTAATAATATCAATAAACTCACGGAAGAAATATAGAGAACAACCATGATATAAAGTAAAAAAGAACAGTATTCCAGTAATCAACAATAACTACTACTGTAAACAGCCAAGGCATGCATCGAAAACAAGCCATACAACTCAATATATAATGGCGCCAATGGCTAACCAAGAGTCACTACATAACAAAGTAAGCATGTTGATAGAAAAGGAAAAACTAAACAAGGTAACTCCACCAAGGCATGACCTCAAGGGCCATACCATATCCATGCAACAACACTATGTTCCAGCTCCTAAGGCTGACCCTCTACTTGCACACAATTTCATAAAGTCTACACGCATCCCGAAGGGGCCATGTAGGGTGTGAGACAAGTCTTAGTAGGATACCACCCAAGAGTGCGTACCTAATATAAGTGTTTAGGTAGATAAGCTAATATAAGAAAACAGTAAATAGTGCAATTCCCAAAAGTAAACAAAGACTTCACTGGTGCTCATCAGCCGCCAGGAAGTGTCACTTGCTTCGGCCAATGCCAGAATATTTGGTCTGTAGCCCGACATCTCATGCCACCTGACACCATGTGTCTCAAGTACTGACGTCCCTAAGGCACACCCAACCATCATAACCCTACTTGAAAGCTCAACTTTCCCTTGGCACAACATCTGGTGGAACAACGATACATGTCCTCAAAAGATAACCGGAGGGATAGCGATGTCTGTCCTCAAATCACGGTGAGCCTCTGCCCCCAACCTGACCACCTCAAAGCTATCTCCGGAAGGCTCCTAACCTTCGACGTGGATTCCTATGGAAAGCAACCATAAACCAAAAATACCTAACCGCATATATCCGGGGCCTTTACCCAGCGAGTGGCCGTACCACCTCATCTCAGAATCTACATGTGTGCACACTACTAAAAAGTACCCGGTGAGCGATAATCACCTAAATATGTCCCAAGCCAAAACAACTCTAACACCTTGTGTCCCTGACAACCTGTCGCTCAAGTCTGATGGCCTAGTCATCTAGGTAACCTGGCCCACGCCCAACCTGACAGTCCAACTGCCTCAACCGATGTCCATGATGCCCAATCCCATGGTAGCAACCACCCAATGTGACCTGAGCCAAAGCCCCAACCTGTGATCCTCATCACTCAAAAAATATCTGCGCCACGCCCAACACAATGAGCTGTTCAACATAGATAAAATTACACATTGCATAACTATACTAAAGCATTACTTAAAACAAGAAATTATTAAACAACTAATTCCAATAACTTACGCCAATCTATACCAGTACCTAAGGTCTTAAATTACATAAACAATTACTATCATGGTATAAAAAATCAAACACAATAGTTTAATCCAATAGCAAAAAAAGTAGTCTAAAACCAACAGTTTAATACTGGTCCAAAACATACGCATTTCGACACCCATGACCGAATTTCCCCAAACCATCCATGACCTCTCACCCGGACTTGATCTAGCACAATAAGGGCCAGGGAATACCCAGAGGCATCCCACAATGCAGATAATTAATTAACAACAAATAAACAGGGTTTCGCTCAACACCCGATGTCGCGCCCGGAGGTCGCAACCCCAAATTGTCTACGAAAACACGAAAGAAGGAATGCCCCACACACCTCGTACTCGTACAATGAAACTCCTTTGATTTCAGCCTCTGAATTAGACTAAATCTCGGTAGATCTGTGTTTCTGTCAAATAAAGAAAATCCGTTCGGATGGAATATGTGGAGGAATAGGCGAGGGATTAAAGAAGAAGAAGGGTGCACAGGGATAGCCTTTCCGATGCGGTCCCGCTGCCAGAAACGGATCGAAGAACGGAGGTCGTATGACGATTCAAGTAGGTTTTGTGTTTTTCGGAGGTTCTCAGATGAACCATCCGTCCAATGGTGAAGAAGAAGGGATTTCTGGGAATGAGATGTGACGACGCCTCGATCTCTCAAATAAAAATAAAAGTACACGACATGTATTTCCAAAGTACACGCCGTGTAGATGTGTTTCCATACTCAGAATTAATCGGATTCTAGCACACGGCCTAGACCATGCACACGGTCAACACACGGCTAGGGTCTCGGCCGGTACATGGGAAAAAGGTACACGACATTTCAAGGAAGGCTACACGCAGTGTATATTCAAATTCACACCTGGGAACCACAAGACATGTACTTCACCTCACACAGGTAAGGGATACATGGCGTGTCTATAAATACAAGCTGTGACGTAAGAAACTTCTACACGGTCTTCACACGGCGTGTACTCGGCGATCACACAGCCGGTCACTCGGGTAACTCATACACAACGTGTACTTAAATTACACGGCATGTAGTCTGGAAATTTCCTGAAACTACCCAGATTTTCCATACTTTTGAAAAACCAGTAAATATTTTTATAAAGGGTCGTAATTTGACACGTTTATAAAAACTCAGGTTCTTACAAACTCCCCACCTTAATTTATCTCATCCCCGAGCTACCAAACGAAACTAGGAGATGTCACCAAACATGCTCATCCCGGTTAAACAACCTAGACTACCCCATTATCAAGGTTCTGGCTAAATTTCTAAAAGGGATCCCCACCATAGGAATTTCCTACTTGATCTCAACCCAAACAAAGATCAAGAAAAACAAATAAAAAAAATGTCCCAACAAAATATTTCCCGGACCCATGGTCCTCCTGTGACACAACGTCACCCCTGCACCTCCTTGGCGCTCACGTGTTGCTTCTGACACCCAACGTAACCCTCAACGCATCAGTGTCATCCTCTCCGAGTTCCTGCATCTAATAGATGCTCAAATCAAACCTAGTTCCATGCATCTCAAGTTACCCACATCCACGATGCCCCGTTTCCCACGACACCTCAAGTAAAATGCATCCTTGATGCTCCTGATGCCACACATCTCAAATATATAATAAAATATATAACGCATCCGATAGGATGCCAATCCCACTAACTAGTCTCTAGTCAGTCCACAAGTAACATGTGCAACTTGGGCACTCAACCAAACTCGCCTCAAGAGTCCATGACAAAAGAAGGCATGGAACCTCACGACCACACCCGCGGTGTACCTGCCACCGTCACCAGATCTACAGCTTGCTCAATCCCTGGAAGATCCACAGCGTGCACCTGGCCTGAAGCCCGACTGCCTGATTCCTGACCACCCTGCAGTGCTACTCCAGTCTCTGGCCACAAACCCCTCAGCTGGGTACTACTATCTCTGTCACGTCCCAACGTGCAGCTGAACCTCAACTACCCTCTCCTAGTACCGAACCTGAACCAACTCCTGACTCCATAGTCTGTCCTGGTCCCTGCCTTCCGGCTTTCTGAGAAGGCTACCTGCAAAACCTCTCCATATGTCTGACCTGTCCTCATGACCGACACTCTTTCGGGGGCCTATCGCACTGAGCCTGAACATGTCCCGGTTGTCCACACTGAAAGAAAAGCACTGCTGAACTACCACGGGGTGGTCTATCTGAGTCCATGTCCTGCCAGCCCTACTGGAACACATCTCTCCCTCACATTCTGTTGTCTAGACCTTCACCTGAAGCTCTCCCCCTGCCAAAATGAGATTTATCTCTCTCATTGCACTCGGCTATGACCACCTAGTTCACTACTTCGGAGAAGGAACCCATCATGAAGATGTTTACCTGAACCAAAATGGCCTATCACAAGCCATCCTCAAAGTGCCTCACCCTAGCTGCATCATCACTCACCATACCAGGTGCAAAACGGGACAACTCTGTGAAGGTAGTTGTGTAGTACATAACCGACATATCTCCGTGCTGAAGACTCAAGAACTATCGCGCTCTCTCCTCCCTCAACCTCTCCTGGTAAAAGTGCTCGAAGAACCTATCCTCTATGTCCTTCCAAGAGAGTCACTTTTGCCTACGACCTTGTACCTGTATGTCCCACCAACGCATCACCGGTTCTCACAGCATGTAAGTCGCCAACATGACCCTCCGCCCTGGAGGCATATCCAGCTGCTCGATGATCATCTGAATGCTCTCTATCCAGTTCTCTACCACCTGAGGACCACCCTCACCCTGAAAATGCGGCGGCTGTTGCGACTGGAACTCCCGCGTCAGATATTCCATAGAAGGATATGTACCTTGCGCGCCTCTTTCAATCCCCTGTATGACGTGTACCAAGCTAGCTCAGAGCTGCTCATCAAGCCATGGTCCGAACCCTGCCAAACCCGGCTGCTGCCATGCCTGCACTGGATCCTGAACATGATCCTGTCCCTGAGCCTGTACCTGTGGCTCATGCTCTGCCTGCAACGAATTCTAGACCTGATCATGTAGTACTGTATCCTCTCTTTCCTGATGCTCCATCGTGTCGTGAATGACTAACCCGCTAAATACCATAAATGGTCAGACAACCCACATATATATATAACAGTATATTCTATGAAGATTAAGAAAGCTGTAAAAGGGCAGTGCATAACGACTACCCTTACTCCCCCTCACCACAACCCATGCCCTCGGCATCCCAGCCTCACGTCCTCCTTACCTACCCTCAACAGAGCCAAGCACCAATAGTACCTCGGGTTGTGCCCATCCTGACAACCAACGTTGCCTCAATCCCGATGACCAAGTCGTCCAATCCTGACAGTTACACTACCTCAACCTTAGTACCTACCTACACTCATAAGATCCTGACCCATATATCCTACACATGAAATTCTACAGAATATATAGTATGGAACACACATTTCAATAAACAAGAAATTCTATCATGAGTTTTACCTATTAACATTTCAATGCATACATATCATGGAAATTTATTTTATTCACACGGTATTATCATTTCACAAAGCATACGTGCAGTTATGAAATTGAAATACCATAAAATGTGACTATCAAAATCCAAGCAAGAAACCCTTTCCATACCAGAAAAGGTTTACATATCATAATCAATCACATCACACAACATGTCAGCCACTGAGGTGGAAATCATATCAACTGTAATATAAGAAAAAATCAAACAGCAATTCCCGCCACGAGCAACTCAATATGTCCCTCGTACATGGGGCTGCAGGCACCCAAGCACAAGTTCAAAAATCATGTTCCAACAATAACCTATCTTTAGTCTACCATATCCCAAATAGTAAAACCAGCAGAAATAAAAAGAGAAGTCTAAAACTCATTAGTAGCTTGCAAATCAATGCTACTAAATCCTTTTCAAAATGATTACTCACCCTCTGATACCACTTTGTAACAACCCGGACCCATCCAGCCACCCAAACATTGCTGAACGGGTCGGGTGTTACTACCTTAAGAGCACATCCCTTGAATGCCAAAGGCTGTTAACTAGAAGCGAGGGTCTGAATAGGTATAGTGGGGAGGCCATACCCTCTCGGAAGAATAAAATGCTACTATTCCGAGTATAAATCTAAATATGTGGCGGAAATAAATGACTCAACAGACTCAAACCATACTCTCATAGCGGAAGCATATTAATATCAATAAACCAGTTGAATAAATATAGAGAAAAATAGAGAAAAAAAGTAAATAGAACTGCATTCCACCAATCAAAAAAAAACTACTACTGTAAACAACCAAGGCATGCATCGAAAACAAGTCATAAAACTCAATATATAATGGCGTCAATGGCTAACCAACAGTCGCTACATAACAAAGTAAGCATGCTGATACAAAAGGGAAAAGTAAACAAGGAAACTACAACAAGGCATGACCTCAAGGACCATACCATCTCCATGAAACATCACTATGGTCCAGCTCCTGAGGCTGACCCTCTACCTGCACACAATTTAATAAAGTCTACATGCGTCCCAATGGGTCCGTGTAGGGTGTGAGACAAGTCTCAGTAGGATACCACCCAAGGGTTCGTACCTAATATAAGTGTTTAGACATTCATTCTTATATAAGGAAATAGTAAATAGTGCAATGCCCATAAGTAAACAAAGTCTTCACTGGTGCTCAGTAGCCACCAGGAAGATTCACCTACTTCGGCTAACGCCGGAATCCCTGGTCTATAGCCCGACACCTCATGCCACTTGCCACCATGTGTCCCAAGTGCGGACATCACGAAGGCACGCCCAACCATCGTAACCAATCTCGAAAGCTCAACATTCCCATGGCACAACATCTAGAGGATCAACGATACCGGTCCTCGAAAGATAACCGGAGGGACAGCGATGTCGGCCCTGAAATCATGGCAAGCCTCGACCCCCAACCTGACCGCCATAAAGCTGTCTCCCAAATGCTCCTCACCTTCCACGTGGCTTTATATAGCAAGCACCCCCAAACCAAAAATACCTAACCGCATCTACCGGGGCCCTCTACCTAGCGAGTGGTCATAGCACCTCATCTCGGAGTCTACCTATGTGTACACTAATGAAAAGTACCTGGTGAGCGGTAATCTCATCAGTATGTCCAAAGACACAACACCTATGACACCTCGTGTCCCTGCGAACCTGTCTCACAAGTCTGATGGCTTCGCCATCCAGGTAACCCGGCACACGGCCAACCTGACAGTCCAAATCCTCAACCGATGTCCACGACGCCCAATCCCGTGGTAGCAACCACCCAATGTGACCTGAGACAAATCCCCAACCTGTGATCCTCATCACTCAACAAACATCCGGGCCACGCCCAACACAACGAGAAGTTCAACATAGATAAAATCATACATTATATAACTATACTCATGCATTACTTGAAACAGGAAATTACTAAACAACTAATTGCACTAACTTACACCAATATATACCAGTACCTAAGGTCTTAAATGCCATAACCAATTACTAGTATGCTATAACAAATCAAACTCAAACATTTTAATCCAATTTCAAAAAAGCAATCTAAAACCACCAGTTTAATAATGGTCCAAAACATACGCATTTCGGGACCCCTGTCCGAATTTCCCCAAACGAGCCATGACCTCTCACCCAACCTTTCTCTAGTAAAAAAAGGGTCAGGGAATACCCAGAGGCATCCCAAAATGCAGATAATTAATTAACAAAAAATGAAAAGGGTTTTTCTGAACACCCGACGTCGCACCCGAGGTAGCAACCCCAAATTGTCTACGAAAACAAGAAAGGAGGTATGTACCACCCACCTCGTACTCATACCCTCTGAATTTGACTGAATCGCGGTAGATCTGTGTTTCCATAAAATCTGGAAGTTCTGTTCAGATAGAATCTGCGGAGGAATAGTTGAGGGATCAAAGACGAAGAAGGGTGTGCGGGGTTAACCTTTCTGATGCGGTCCAAAATCCACCGAAGGATCGAAGAACGGAGGTCGTATGATGATTCTGGAAGGGTTTGTGTTTTTCGGAGGTTCTCAGACAAACCATGCGTCCAATGGGGAAGAAGAATGGATTTATGGGAATCAGAGGTGACGATGCTGCGATCGCTCAAATAAAAATAAAAGTACATGGTGTGTATTTACAAAGTACACACCGTGTAAATGTTTTTCCTTACTCCGACTTAAGTGGAGTCTAGCACACGGCCTGGACCACGCACACGGTCAACACATGGCTACGGTATTGGCCGCTACACAGGGAAACGGTACACGGTGTGTCAAGGAAGGCTACACACAGTGTAGATTGAAATGTACACCTGGGAACCACACGACATGTACTTGGTCTCACACGAGTTAGGGATACACGACGTGTCTATAAATACATGTCATGTAGTAAGAAACATCTAAATTGTCTTCACACGACCTGTACTCGGCGATCACATGGCCAGTCACTTGTGTAACTCATACACAACATCTACTTAAAGTACACGGCGTGTAGTGTAAAATTTTCCAGAAACTTCCAATATTTTACAGACTTCTCAAAAAGCAGTCAAAAAGTTTAAACAGGGTTAGAATTTGACCCATTTCTAAAAACTCGGGTTCATACACTCTTCTTCCAAAAATCCAAAATAACTATAGAGTAATAAGTTTAACATAAATACATGTAGATAATTTAATCTTATATTCAAGGATAAATAACTTCTACCATGCTTGGAATTGTTAATTCGTATACAAATAAACTCAATTAACCAATAAAAAAATAGAATATTTTATCACATAAAAAAACTTATTAAATAAAATTATAATGTGATAAAATACATATCATGAAATTTTAGTATATACCCTTATAACCCAGAACCACTCTCTCTTATAATGTTATTAAATCATCATTGAGTGTTCATCAATGATGAATAATCCAAAAAATATAAAAGATAATAAAAAAGGTAGAGATAATTTACTTAAAATCATTAATAATTTTGAATTATAAAATAAAAAAACAACAAAAAAATAAGAAACACAACCTACAAGTTTTCCTATGGTCAAAACATTGTCTGCTTCTTTATTTTTGTTAACATCTCTCCTCCTTGTCATTTTATACTACATAAAATATATCTCAATATCACATCAAAATATCAATTTAATTCCATATTATATATTTAAACAATATATATGGGATAAATTCTTTGAACTCCGTAAATACTTGTTAAAAAATATTTATTTCCATTGAAATGGAATGATAACGGATAATTTATTCAAAATAATCATTCACTATGCCCATAGTAACTCCCCTACACCATAGAAAATAAATCTCATAATATATATCTCTTAAAAATATTAAAATATTTTATATCTTGAAATATACATCATTATCTTTAGACTATGGAATATAACTTCACAATATATTCATTTCCCATCAACAGGAAACATATCAACCACTTCAAAGGCCCCACTAAAACCATACCAGTTTCATATTTATAACATCCCATTGATCCATGAATTTTTAATCCATTGGTTTATCATATGATTTTTATACCCTTATAAAAATAAAATCTATAACCTCAACCACTTTTTAAAATTATTTTCTTCAAATTTTTAGTGTTCATTTACATTCACACAAGGGGCTCTTCATCTTCAAACACTGGTCACATAATACAAATCAATCTATATGGGATTTTTTTTAATGATTTAATATTGAGTTATTTAATTGAAAAATGGTAAATAATCATACTTAATAGACATAGTGGTGAATTTTTCAGTTCTTCATGAATACAGATGTTTTGATCCATAACCTCTAACTTGTCAAATAGATTGGTGTTTAAATTTCAGATTCCATCTATGTTAAAAAAATTCAAATGGGATTTCATTACACCAATAATTCCATTATGAAATTACATTTCTATGAATATATACCTGAAAATATCCTTAATGAAATATATATATCTTATTACCTAGTGAAGGAAATTTATGTGGTTATTGAAGCACACTATGGGTACCTTACCATAGGTTTATTAGTGGGGAGATAACATTTATGTAAGATCTTGATCCCCTCATTGACCCTTAAGAAACATTTCTATATCTGGAAAGGTCATTTGGGGATTATATTTTTTCCATATACAATGTTTGATGACTTCAATATCGATCTCCATCCATTATTTGGACATTTATGCTAGTCTTCTTTTCACTAAAAAAAATTAATAACATAAATATTGATATTTTCTAAAAAATTATATCGACATATTTTTTTTAAACAGTTAAATTTAAATAATAATTTAAATAATATAAATAAATAAATTAATAATTAGTGAATATAACAACTAATTAACTAAATTAATTTTAAGAATATAGCTTCAATTATAAGAATTACTCATTTTGGTAATAATAAAATTATAGAATAATACAAATTTCAATACTAAAGAATGTGATTACAATAAAAATTTAAAAATTTCATAATTTGAATATTATGAATTTAATATCATTTTTTAACTAAACATATCATAATTATATTATAAGAAATTTTTTATATTTTTTAGAAATGGTTAAATTTTATGGGTTAATAGTGAAATATAGAAATTTTACAATAATGTCACTTTTAGGAGAATATATTAAATTAAAAATAGTTTAAAAGTTTTTGATTCCTTTTTGAGGATAAATATATATTTATTATGTATTATAATGTATTGAAAATTATAATTTCCCAATAATAAATCTCTATTTGATATTTTGAAATTTTATGTAATTCTTTTATCCAAAAGAAATTAATTTTGATCCTTCTCTTTAATAAAGTATCTAAAAGGGTACATTCGAGTTCATTTCATTTAAATTTCAACGAGGTATCATTTTATTTTAAAAAATAAAATTATTTCAATTGAATTAAAATTAAACATTAGTTTTTATAAAATCATTATTCTCTAAAAATGTCATTTCTTTATAGAATGGGTTTTCATCCCATTTTGTGAAAAATAATTTCATATTAAATTGTACATATTATTGGAAATAATGATTTTAAAAAAAATAAAATATTTAAAATCTGAATAATTAATATTAGATAATTGGTTCAATTTAATTATGGGTTATAATGAATAATACCCATGGTGAAGACATATCACTATGGTAAGGGTTGAAAAGGGTAAACAAGGGGGTTAATCTAAATGGATATGGGATAAAATAACCTAAAAATATATCAAATTCTATTGGATGACTGAATTTAGGCCATATATTATCCTATATTTTCAATTGGACATATTTGTATCCACTTCCTCATGGTTTTGACTTTATTATAGTGTAATGTTTTTAGTACTTACACGTTTTCCACTAACCTCAGTTAAAAAAAGGTTCATGTTAGCCTCTCTTGTACTCATATATTGTGCCACTATTATAGGTAAATAACTTCCCAAAATCCATACAAAAATTATATAGTTTACATTCTTACCAAAATACCTCATCATGTACAGTTAATTGGCATGCCAAAGGAACCTACCAAAAGAGGTATATGTTCTTGTAGAAATTTTACATGTTCATTTCGAATTTAAAAAAATGTTAAATATTAAATAAATATATTAAAATAATTATTTATGTATATAAACTATATTTATATGTTTTAATGTTAATGTAAAATCCATTTTCTATCTCCATTGCAACCATGGATAATGAAAACATCACTCAAGCATACGTACATACTACCATCTCTACACTGCGATATAATTTCTTTTTTATAAACAATTCACTTCCCTATTTATCAAGATATAATTAATTAAAATATATTATAACAATAAAATTATTCTTATTCTTGAACAATAAGATAACATCTATAATTTTTCCCATCCAACCATCAGAAAATGGAAATGTTTCTCATGTGTATAAGTGGACTACCAACTATACAAGGTAATGTGATTCATTATTTTGTTACCACCACATATGGATGAATATAAAATTATATATATAACAAATAAAAAATATATTCGACAATTTATTAATGGGTATGAGATGATTGAAGAAGTTTATAACCATAGTCAATATTTGAAAGTAATTTTGGATAAGCTGACCAAACGTCTATAAGTTGTCATTGTAATGAGGAAGTACACAATGAATGAAAATTATATGATTATAAAACGAAAAAAATAAATATAGATTAAAAATGTTCTTGAGTTAATTATTTAATAAATTTAAATTGATAACTTTGGAGTATATAATGCATTCATCCAAGAACGAATCCAAGGAAATAGTGTCTCATTTTGATTCCACATTATTGATACATATTATATATTATGAACCTAATTTAATTCATATGAAGAATATACCTATAAGTTTATGGATTATATCATGAAATAATCATCCTTAATTGTATTTAATTTTAAATTCATTTTTTCTTTTTTTAACGGGTTTTTATTCAAAACATATTAAATTCGTAAAGGTTTACTCAAAAGTCTCACACCTACTTTTGATTTTTTAATTTAAATTTACATTGGAAGAATTATATGATATTTTTATAATTTAACCCAAATATTTTTCTAATCTTGTTATTTTTTTCATTATAATATATTTTCATTTAACTTTTTCCTTTTTTAGAACAAAGTGACTGAAATAATATTTTTTCAGCAAAGCTGACCGTATTTCTTGTTATGGATTAGGATAATTTTTTTCAATATTGAGATTGAGTAGAATTCTTTAAGATTGTTTTTGTACTGTAATTTTTTTATAATTCCATTTTAAACCATATACATCATAATCATCCTTATTTTATAAATAATTCATTTTAATATATTCCAAATGGGTTATTTTGTATAGTCTTTACTAATGTGTGGAAAGAATGTTCATTTTAACTAATACTTGGTGGACAGATTTTCCTACTTCCTTTAGAATTATTCATTATATGGTTTCCCCAACAATTTACCACCAGTTTTCAATGAATTTAGTTTATTCCATTATTGTATGAAATTTTATTCTTTTTATTAAAACAAAAAGGCATTAAACTCTAAAATGTTAAAATGAATATTTGAAATTATTTACAACATCATTTTTACAACAATGTGACAAGATATTTAAGTAATTTTATTTTTAACAGTTCACTTACATTTTCATATCTAATAATAATAATATTTTTCTTTATTTAAAACCATCATTTTCAATGAATTAGTGTCATTTAATCAACACTTTCAAAAATTTATTATTACACTTTATTTTGAGACCATTCACTTTCTTATGATCTTGTTGATTATAACACTCCATTATACAATGGACAATATTTTTCCCCTTAATTTCCATATTTTGAATATCATTAATACATTTAGTATCATTTACAACATTTCAATACTTCCATGATTGTATACCATTTTAATATGCAGTGTTGTTGAATGAATCTTATTAAAGAAGTTATATCATTAAATGTTGAAATATTGGTGTTCCATATTCTAGATTAATTATCTGTTTTTTACTAATAATTCATATTGATTATTGATTATACTTTTTAATCAATATATGAGGAATTTATTGGATATATGTACGTGATGGGTGTTCCTTGGTTATAGATAGTCCCTTGATATATAATCATGTCTCACATGACAAATAGTTATCCAAATTTGTTAGGTTTTTATTATATACCTATCCATCCATTAAAATTTATTAGCATAATGCCTTAATGATAAGGATCTCAATGTTTTATCCTGATGCCTTTATTTTAATATCATGGTGTATGGAATTATTCATTTCAGTCATTAATATTTTTGTTATTATTAACCATGTGAGTATTATGTTGTTATTTTTCCTAGAAACATTGTTAATATAGAGTTATTAATAAAATTAATATATATTGGTAAGATAATTTTTCCTATATTTAATTCTTCATATACTCATGATAGATTTCATTGTAATAATTCTTATATATATAATTTGATCTCACCATTTATTATGTTTTCCTTTTAGTATGATATAAATAAGGAATCATTGAATGATATTAAAGGATGAAATAATTTTTTTCTTAATATGTATTTCTTTAATAGTGAAATATAGAAATCATGATTCTATCTAGAATCCCAAGATACATAAAGTAATTTATCTTTCTTGTTATGATCCTTTACATATTTTACCAATTATCTAATGTAATCAATGACTATGGGTTTCCAGACTTTCGGTTGTTATATTAATGGATTTAAGTTAGGAATTTGTATGCATATAAATCATATATCTACACTTCAGAATCTTCTATTTATTAAGGTTATTTACCAAAATTACAATTATTTTGGTGCAATTTATCTCATGGAAGACATCACTGGTGCTGTTTGAGTTGTTTATGGTCTCTAGGAGGAGTTATAAACAAGGAATCATTCCTCATAATGGGTTTATGGTGGTCCTAACAATTCATATTATTAGTGTTCATATTATATTTTAAATTTATTATTATATATCTCCCATGAAGATTATGATGGGTTGATATTTCATAGTAAATGGTATGTAGCTGGATTTTTTTATAATCCCCAGTAATAGAAATTTGGAGTGTTGATGATCAATGGATGAGTTTTAGAGGTCGATGGGGGTGAATGGATACTTATGACCAATGTTTCTTTTTATTGGACATGTTTTAGGTATATATGATGTATGTGGGAAAATATGACAGATGGAATCAGTTATATGATTTGTCAAATGACTCAGGGATCCCAATACTGTCTATCTTATACCGTATTCAATCTATTTGAATTTTTATTTTGGCCCCATATTTGAATTTTTAATAATGATATTTATAACTTTTTGGTTTCTTTTATAATGATTATTTTGGTTTGATCTTGTATATTTTTTTATCACCAAATATCTTAAAAGTAGCTTCTCATTATATCAAAAACTAGATTTGGATAGTATAAATAGTTTCTTTAATCCATGGACATGATTATAATGTATATATTTTCAACATAAGAAGATTATTGCGGTGAAAGAGGATAAAGGAAATATTCTTGAAATAATATATTGTACACTATATCAGAGAATATCCTATGTAACACATATAGTGAGATTATCATATCCCTTTCCATTACACATAAGAAATTGACTTATCAATCATGACATATATATTTGAACTCTTCTGACTCTATTTTGAAAAAAGGAGATTAAAGAGGTGAATTTTAATTAGATGGATTATTGATTGTTATAGGATCAACTTATTTCATTATTATTGAGGTCATGTGACTATTGTCATTCTTAATGGAAAATCTAAACGGTTTTAACATCCACAATTAGGTACATAACTTTTTTCCAATTGTTGGTCTTCCGTTGCGGGTTCAGACCCACTAACAGTTATAAAATTACATTGGTTGAGAGAATGGGAGGTCTGGATGATCACACTCATTTGGGGGGTTTGATAGTTTCCTACTAAAAACTCCCTTAGAGATTTATGAAATGTTCAAAAATCACATTCTAATAAATATACGAGACTAGTTAACCTAAAAATGACCACATGTTAAATAATTTTATAGGAAAAATAATGGTATCTCTTTTGTGAATCCATATTTATGTATCTATGGTTCTTATATCATTTCCCATTAGTATTGGTTTTTTATATTCTAAAATTGCATAACCAAGAACATCAAAATTTGATTCTTGTTTGTTAATATTCTGATGAGGTTATTGACCTATTATGAGGAATCCTATGTATTATACTTATGGTAGAAATTAAAACACACATAGTTTATTAAATCACATAAATTTTTAAAACATTTGGAAATTAAATATGTGTGGGAACATATGAACTAGGTATTTATACACAATTCTAGAGGAAGTGTCATACATTTCTTCATTATAGAAGGAATCAGATTTATCATAGTTAGTTCAATTAATTGGGGATATCCATAAAGTAGAGGCCCTGAAATTGATGTATTAATATCATGCCTTTCATTGGGGATAAACACTAAGGTCCCTATGGATGGTGGAGATTCATGATTTGACAGATATGACCATTTAAACTCCCTTATCCTATGTAAGAAATGATTAGTGTGAGAATGAATAGATAACATGTAATTACTCTCATTCATATGGATGTAGGAATTATGTAGTTGGAAAACCTTTGGGATGTTAAATATTCATGGTAAACCATAAAAAATAATTCTATTTATATAGGTTGTATAATGAATCAGAGTCATCATAGCTCATTTGGCCTCTCATTCCACTGATGGATGAGGTAGAATGATCAATCCAAGGGAATTATTAGATCCAATGACATGAGGGGACTTGCACCGAAGTGGATTTCTATTTGTTCTTGGGCCATAGGAAGGAATCCTATGTATCCTGATTATTTAAGGAATCACCATTCTAATAGTTCAATGGATCATGGATTACACAATGTGGTTTCACATGAATGAATGATGTGTTCATTGCAACTCCCTATTCCAATTTGCGCTATACTCAGTGTGGGAAACAAGGGATGGAAAATGACTAGTCTCACTGTTTTTGGACTGGTGGATTATGTGCTAAGACTATTCATTGGATCTTTATTATTGGGATACATCCAAAATAAATCATCCCACATATCCTGGTTATTGCAAGAATCTATGTTATCATGGTTTAGGAACCGAAAAAAGGGATGGGCCCGTAAGGGGCACAGTGGTATAAGGCACTCTCCTCGTCACCCCCTCCTTCCCAAGGGTTTTTGTGGAGGCCTTCCATCTACTCGGAAAGTCCTGGCGGTTCCTCAGTTTCGGTGGCTTCAGGGATCCCATCATCTCTCCCGCTCACTATTGGATGCACTGCTCACCCGATTCGTTTCGCTGGATAGGTTTTTCTTTGGAGGTGTGGTGTATGCTCGAGACCGAATCCAGATCCATTCGCCTGAGATCTTGGCATTGCTTCCGGTGTGGGCGGTTGTTGTTTTACGGCGGCTCTCGAGGTTGAAAAGGATGGTAGTGACGAGATCTTGGTAGCAGGTTTTCTCAAGCTTGCATCAGTTTCCTGCTCACTCGTGTTTGGTGAAACATGATTCATTGATGGTGATGATACTGTGCTGATGAATCTGAATGCTAGAGTTTACTCCGCATATTGTGTGAAGGTTTGACTTTTGAATTTTTAAAGTGTGATTTTTTAATTTGTGCTTGGATCTTTCTTCCTGGTTATTTCTAGCATGGGATGGAAACACTTCCTGGTGGTTGGCCTTGCCAGCTCTCTCCTCCGATGGTGATGCTTGACGGCGTTGCTGGTCGGACCTATGGGTGTAAGACTGGTTTTTCACCGGCATACTCTTCAGAGAATTATGGCTCCTTCTTGGTAGCGTGTCGACATATTGTGTGATCAGGATCCGACGACAACGATGACAGATGGTTCTGCTGACGTCCTGCTGTGAATGGAGGCACGTGGAGGAGTTCGATTCGTGACGCGATTTGATGGTTGATGCGAACAGGTGACCGGATAGGTGCGCGATACCAGGGTTGGTGTGCAGCTCGTGGAGTCTCATGATTTATATTTTGGGTTTTGAAATTTAAATTTTGATGTTGATCTGGATGGTTTGAAGCAGTGAATTGGCAATGGTGATGTCCGATATTGGGTACCGGCAACCCTTAAACTGGCCTTTGAAAATGAAAAAATTGTTCCACCTAAGTTATCATGGTTTAATGTCTTGGTACATACACATTTGTATTTCCCTTTATAGATAATGGACATGGTTATCTAGTAATGGGATGACCACTAGACCTTTCCTGGTTGTTTCCATGGCCCGATTGATTGAATTCATGAAATTCCTTGATTTATTGACCTCACATTAAAATGTATTTCTAGACATGAATTGTTATATTATAGACATTTCCACATAAAAACATATGATCATGTTGGTATGTCCATGAGATGTCACATAACTGGAATGACATATTTGAGGTCCATCATCTTACCAAGGCTTACATTTCAGAAGGAAATCACAAGACCCTGTTGGCATGTCTTGTAAGGCCTCACATGCATTATAATGACATTATTATATGGTTTCCCATGATCTAATTGAATTTCAACGGTCTCATTGTGAAATCTTGTTGACATGCTTGAAGGAAATCATGAGAGTTGATACAAAATCTCAAGAGGGTGATACAATATCAAAGACGACATTTCTCATGGGGTCCATGAATTTGGGAAGACATGCCTTGAAGACATTGTGATATATGGATGGTATATCTGGTGGATGTCATGAGGGAAAAAATACACACTTGAGTTCTATAATAATAATTATATGGCATTCACTAATGTCGCAATGTGTTTAGGGAAAAATTTATGTTGTAAACCAAAATGTCTGCATGGCGAGATGAGAGGGCTTCACGAGACATGGGTGGCTTTCCAGGGGGTCCATGTAACATGATATGATATTTCTTGAGAAATTTTTATGGGTTAAATATTTTATTAAAGAAACGTCATTACAATTGGTAAAAATGTCTTTGTGGAATATCATGACTTATGTGGTTCATGTGAAGCACATGAGGATCAGTGAATCTATTAGTCCCATAAGTCTCCATCATTTTTAGTCCAATTCCTATCCTTATATTGAATATTCCATTGAATATCTCTCATGTTATATTTTTTAAGTCTCATGAGATATATTCAATATTTTAGATGTTATTCACATGAAACTCCTGAAATAATTCACATGATCTATACATGCTCAAACATCGTTCATATACATGATGAATGATCACCCAAGTTGTTCCCTGTATATGACTTTTTAGGAATATTTTCTGATGATGAGACCATCCAAACTATGTAATATTCTCTGAAACCTAGGTGTGATGGTTTGAGGAACCAATGATGATTTTTTTGTGATAGGGTGTAGTATTTATAGTCTAATCCATCATTATTATTCACTACTTTGTGGGTCATTTAATGCAAAAATATCAAATGGAGTTGGTGGAAGGCTTGGATGTCATGTGTTTCACAAGATTCTAATATATGTCATTCCAGGGGTGTCACATGATTTTTAGTGATGGGGAGTATTTCTCGTCAACACCACCTTTATTATATTATTTCCAATTAATGTGGTCTTTCCTAATCATGAAGTTAGGTCATTGGACTTTCAAACTATTAGGATGATATGTCCGAGGGACATCATGGGATCAGGGAACCAATTTAAACCCTTCGTGTGATCTTAGCGGACTTGTCTGGGACCTTTAATGGGACAAATATGGCTTTCTAGGGGGGTTTCAAAATATTATGTCATCATGTCAAAGGGATTTTTCAAGGTCTTATTCACTTTTATAGGGATTTTTTTGATACTTTTCTATTGTGTCACATAATTTTCATGACCAGAAGAGGCGATTTCATTTCTCCCCATTATTTCTATATTTTTTCCAATGACTTGGAGGTTTGGTGAGATTTCTCCAATGTTTTCTAAAAAATAACTATAATGACCCAAAATTCTATCAATGTATACTCAATTATAATAATTATATCATATTTTATAATCAAATATGATAACATTAAGAACTCATTAGAAACATTATAGGTGATGAGTGGATAAAATAAGAGGTATTTCAAGAAGATAAATAACCTTTACCGTTTGAATAGTCACTTTACCTTTGGATTACTAATCTGACACATATGAATAGTACATTATTCAATAGAATAGTAACCTCACACAGGAATGTATGAATAGAATTTAGGAATCCTATAAATGAATCTATGATATAATTATATCATCGTATAGAGGTGATGTATGGCTCGCGAAGCGCTCCTCAACGGGCGACTCAAAACCCTAGAATCTGGCATGTTCCTCTCTGATTCCTGCTGATGGCTAGTTTTGATCTGACATGGGAGCTCCCTCTTCCTGCTCCGGTTGCTACCGAAGCAGACTCTACAAGAATTGAAGTGGGCAATATAGAAATCCCTCTTCGCTCCGCACCCATCTCCTTTCGCGATGCCTTACAAGGGGCCGATCCTAGCGATGCAAGGTTATGTAAGCAGCCTCTCTTTAAGAAGCTTGAAGATGGTTGTTTTATGGTTGACGCAGATCCGGAAGCTCTAAAGAAAAGGATACAGCTTTGTAAATACTCGATTCTGGGTCGAGTGACATACTCCACAGGTGATCGACCTTGGTCTCTCCTGGAGCTCAAGAACAGAATAGCCCACTGCTGGGGCTCTTCGAAATGGAGGATGATACCCATCGGTAAGGGGTACTATCATTTTCTCTTCGGCACACAAGATGAACTGGACCAGGTATGGAAATTCGGTAATTTACAACTTATGCCTAGTTTTCTCAGAACTCTTGATTAGGATCCTAATTTTAATCCATTCACACACAAAAATCACTTGGCTCAAATCTGGGTTAGAGTTCATGGTCTAAATTGGTTCTATTGGCATCCGAAAATCCTAAATGAAATTGCTTCCTGCATAGGGACTCCCATAAAAATTTATCATAGAACATTGAATGTGGAATTAAGACTCTATGCTAGAATAATGGTTGAGGTTAATCTAGATATTGAACTGCCTTCCATCATTATTTTCAATTCCCCTGACTACAAATTTGAGATCATAATTCAATATGAAAAGAAGCCACCCTATTGTGAAGTATGCAAATTGATTGGTCACAACCTCTCAAATTGTAGGGTGGTTAGAAAACAAATGGACCCTCCAAAAATTAAAGATTTGCAAGAAATAAAACATGCCAAAAAGGGGTTTACTACCTCTGTCAAACCTCAGCCCCCCAATAAAGAAAAGCAGGACATTTGGGTTAAGAAATCCAATGTACTGTCATCTCTGGAAGGAAAATCCTGGGGGGAGTTAGTTGAGGAAGAGGAGAACCTCCAAAAAAATGATAATACTGTTATTGTTTTGCATGATGCAGTGGCTGTAAGTGGTGAAATTAATCACATTTTGGCCACTGATGCTTCTTCCTCACATACTCTCGCTTTGGTTGAACATGCTAGTAGGGACTTGGGGTCAGATGCTTTTTCCCCTGTGGATCTTATTGTCAACCCTGAGGTCTCCAATATAACAACAAGCAATTTGGTAAAATCAATAGACCCAGGTTCTTCGAATCCTTCTATTGCTCCTGTAATGAATTATATGACTACTGATGCTGTCAATTTTGAAAATGATGTTGTTAACTCTTCTTATATTTCCACTATCACTGCACATAACACTCCCTTATCCTCTGCTGATGATACTGTACAGCCTGTTACTGCTGTCCAAACTGCTATTATTGTTTCTGTAACAGGGGTCCTGGAACCTCTTGCTATAAATGCTGATACCTTAGCAGCCAGCAACTCATCCAACACTACACACACTTCTGAACCTGCTCCTGCTACATCTGTTTCTATAATAAATCTTCCATCATCTACTTTAGAATCCGAAAATCTGGCACCTCATGCTGTCAATCTTGACACTGTTATGGCCAGCTCTGCTTACAGCACTGCTCCTGATCCTATTCTTCCCCCTGAACCGACTCTTACTGATAATTATTGTACTACTAACAATGTCGGACCTCCACCCCTTGCTGAATTGCAGACTTCTAATCTGGAAAAATCTGCATCTGCAAACCCCATTCATTCTACTTCTATTAAATCCTTCAGCTCGACTTATCCCTCACAGGTTGATAAATCTCTCACAGCCTCTGATCCTTTGGTTCAGAGCTCTCCTAAAAATACAGAAGTCAGTCCTTCTCCCATGGATTGCACTACTATCCAGAATCCCGCACATTCTCCAGCGGATCATTCTGCTGCTCAAGCTGTTGGTCTTGGCATCACAGCCTCTGAGCGCAGGCATGGCACTGCTCCTAGCAATGAGGCACCCTCTAATGCCAATACTCAGACAGTCAATCTAAACTCTTCTTCCTCCCCTATGGTCACTCGATCGCAATGGAAGAATGATTCTGGAAAATCCAAAAAAAAGAACGGTTCCAACCCAAAATGCGAATAGAAATGAATTTTCTCTATTGGAATTGCCAAGGTCTAGCAAACAATGACACCTCCACTACAATTAGGAGGCTTATAAACACTCATAAACCTCAACTCTTTGCCATCTCTGAACCAAAAGTTAATTTCATTGTCAACTACACGAGACTTGATGCTCCTACCTATAGTTTTCTTGGCTTGTGTAAACATGGCACTCAAACTGACTCTATGTGGATCTTTTATCATAATTCCCTTCAAAATGTGCACATCATTGAATGCACAGATCAGCAGGTTACATGTCATTTCTTGTTGAACGGTTGCCTCTTTCATTGTACTATGATTTATGCCAATAATAGATATCAGGATAGAAGGACTTTATGGCACGAGATTTCCTATATGGCCCGCTCAATTAAGGAGCCTTGGGTTGTTATGGGTGACTTCAATGTCATTCTAAGCCCTTGTGAAAAAATTGGCCCCTCACATCTTACTATTTCCTCAAATGAATTTAGGTCAGATATTGATAACTGTAGCCTTTTTGAAGTTACCCTCACTGGTGCCAAATATACTTGGTACAGAAAACATCATAATAAAATGGTTTCCAGTAAGCTTGACAGAGATTTTGTCAACACGAATGCCCTTGATACCTGGGATATTATTTCTAGTATAACCCTGCCTAGAATTAATTCTGACCACCATCCTATCTTAGTGAGCTTCTGTATGATCAGCCATAGGCATATTCTCCCCTTTAAATTTAATAATGTGTGGTCCTCAAACCCGGACTGTGTCGCTCTTATACACCGCACCTGGAACTCTATGAACCACTATAAGGATGTATTTTCCTGTATTTTTAAGTTGAAAACCCTAAAACAAGACCTTAAAAGTTGGTGCAAATCCACAAGTTCTCAAATTGACCTTGAAATTTCCTCTCATGAAAATGATCTTAGTCGTGCTCAAACCAAAACACTATTTCTGATTTCAGTTTGGATCCTCCGCTGGAAGCTAACCTTGCCCTTAAACTTAATTCTTTGCTCACTTTTAAGGATAACCTTTGTAAACAAATGTTTATTACTAAATGTCTTGTTGATGGAGAACGTAATTTTAAATTTTATAATTCACTTCAAAGAATAAGAAAGGCAAATCGTCCTCTTACTAAACTTATTCATGATGATTTGCTCATCGATAATGAAGAAGCCATAACAGATCATGTCACCTCGTACTTTTACAACATTTTCAACAGTCCGGACATAAATATTGACATCAGGTCCAATATTATCCCCTTACTGGTTGATGATAGAGACAATGAAACTCTTTTAAGTACACTGCTTGATCAAGAAATTAAAGATACTGTCTTTGGCCTTAATCCAGAAAGTTCACCTGGTTCGGATGGGTTCAATAATAGATTCTACCAAAATCATTGGGACATTATCCAAAAGGATGTTTGTAACCTTGTTAAATCCTTTTTTTCCCATGGTTCTCTGCCTCAGGGTATTAATGCTCAATTTTTAGTTTTAATACCTAAGGTTGAAAATGCTTCGGAGATTCATCAATTCAGACCCATTGCTCTCATTAATACTCTTTATAAGATCATTACTAAAATAATTGCAAATAGGCTGGTGCCCATTTGTGACAAAATAGTTTCATGGAATCAATTTGGATTCATTAAAGGTAGGGCCATCCAGGAATGCATCTGTCTGGCCTTGGAAGGTTCCAATATTCTTAATAAAAACACTAGAGGGGGGTGTGTGGCCATTAAACTGGATATCAGAATATCCTTTGACACTATTGACTGGAATTTCATCTTCAGGGTTTTAAAAAACATTGGATTCCAGGACTCTTTCATTGGAAGACTGAAAACTCTATTCAGATCTGCCTATATTTCTATTCTAATCAATGGCTCTCCTAGGGGAATCTTCAACTGTTCTAATGGTGTCAAGCAGGGTGACCCCCTATCGGCCATCCTCTTTGTCATTGCTGAGGACTACCTAAGAAGACTTCTAAATAGTCTGGTTTCTCAAGGATCCCTGAATCCCATACCAGCTTCCAGGAACATAAATATCCCTACCCACCTTTTATATGCTGATGACATCATTCTTTTTCTTAAGGGGTATCAAAGGAATATTCATGTCTTAAAACATGATCTTAATCATTATGAGGAAGTCTCTGGTCAATCGATATCCTGGAATAAATCATATATTTATTTTGGAAAGAACATTCCTGTCTGAAGAAAAAATACCATTACTTCCTACCTTGGAATTAAAGAGGGACTCCTCCCTTTCGCTTATTTAGGTGTTCCAATTTTTTGGGTCGTCCTAAGGCTAGCTACTTCACTAATATCACTGAGAAAATTGTAAACCAACTCTCTACCTAGAAAGGAAGATCCCTCTCTATGGCTGGCAGGATTTGTCTAGTCAAATCGACCATTGTCTCTAAGATGGTTTACACTATGATGATTTACAAATTGCCCGCCAGCATTTTTAAGAAGATCAATACCTATATCTAAAACTTCATATGGACGGGTAGTATTCTTGAAAGAAAACTTTTCACTATTCCCTGGAAAACCTGTTGCAAACCTCTCGACAAAGGTGGAATTGGTATTGAAAATTTAAAGATCTTCAATAATGCTCTCCAAGCCCGTCTTACTTGGCGTATTATCAATGGTAATTCCAAAGCTTCTGATTTCTTGAAGCATAGATTCCTCACCAAGCTTTAAAATCGGAAGCTCAACTACATTAACTCTTCAATCTGGCCCTCGATTAGAGACTCGTATCAGAAGATCATGGAAAATTCTAGAAGGATGGTTAGTGCTGACTCTTCCATTAATTTTTGGTGCGATAAATGGTGTGGTAACCCCTTGATATCTCTGTTACCACCTATCATCACTCTCGATGACTATAATCTTTCCATAAAGGATGTCTTACAATATCACAGGCATTCTCTCCCCGACAATATTGTGCAGATCATTGATGATCACCATTTTTCTTCTAATTGTGATTTGCTTGTTTGGGAACCTGCCCCGAATGGTATCCTTGACTCCAAAAACTTCTACCAGCATTACTTTTCTGAAAGTGATTCTATTTTACATTGGGTGAGCCATTTTGATAAGCCGTGGATCAAACCTTCTAGGCTTACTCTCATTTGGAGAATTTCCCATAATAGATTACCCACTGAATCCTGTCTTCAAGCTTTTAGCATTCAACTCTGCTCCATTTTTCACTTGTGTAATCAACACAGGGAAGATGCGGATCATCTATTTTTGTCGTGTGCGACGGCATCTGCTTTATGGAATTATGTTTTTGACTTATTTAATTGCAGATGGTCCCTTTCTGACACTATTTGTTTATCCCTTAACAAGTGCACTAGCTATGTTTTCTCTCCTCAGGTTAAAAATCTTCTGCTTACGGCGGTGGCAGAACTGCTTCATGTGATCTGGTATGCTAGAAATGACATCATTCATAATAAGCGCCCATTTAGTTTAATTGCAGGTAAATCTCGAATTCTTATTACGATTCATGAAGCTGCTTCCATTCAAAAAGACTGTTGCACCAACTCGGTGGGTGATTTTGAGATCCTTCGTCACCTTCGTGTGCCTGGCGTCTTGCCTCGGACCAAACGTTCATTTGAAGTATTCTGGCAATCACCAATGTCGGGATGGATCAAAGTGAATGTTGATGGTGCCTCCAAAGGTAACCCAGGCCCTGCTAGTTGTGGTGCTATTTTTCGTGACTCAGCTGGTCTTTGCCAGGGTTGCTTCTATGCTGGATATGGCCATTCCTCTTCCCTGGAAGCTGAAATACTGGGTGTCATCCATGCCGTTGATTTTTCCCTTCAAAGAGGCTGGAAAAAACTCTGGATTGAAAGCGACTCTACTACTATCAGTCATGCCATCTGGAATGGTACCATTCATCTGGCTTGGTCTCTCACCACTCTTTGGATGAATTGTCTCAACTCTCTACATGGGATTGACTACATAGCCACTCACGCCTATCGGGAAGCGAATACTGTTGCAGATGATCTTGCCAACAAAGGCATTCATCAGACCATGACTTGGCTGGACTCTTTACCTGCTGATTTATTATCTTTGTTTGATAGATATTGTAAAAGAATTCCATATTTTCACCTTTTGTATCTTTTTTCTTATCAATAAAAATCCTTTTACCTTTAAAAAAAATATCATCGTATTTGTAAATAAATTATATAAAAATTATTAGCTAGGTGTTTTTTTATAAGTAAAAAATATTTATTTAAAATCTTATAATTATTATAAATATTTCAATAAAATTCATTCATAAATTATTATTTTGTTTTCTCATGATTTCAAGGTAATTTTATGAGACCTTAGTTATTATTTCCAGGTGTTATAAAATCAGTTATAATTTTAAAATCTATTTTTTTCGAGTAAATAATGATTATAGTTAAGAATAAAATTAATCATATTTAGAAAACAATATTTATCAAATTGTGATCAATTTTTAATTCTATGCATTTAAAAATCATTATGTTGAATTTTTGAGATTTTCCAAAAATATTTGAATTTTTTGAGAATAGTATAATACACTATTTTAAGATTAATTCTAAATACATGATTTTTTAATTCATTTCTTATGTAAAGATGAGGTGATAACACTTATTTTGAACTCACGTGCACTAGTTACTTTATATATGTATTATAATCAACACTATATCTTATCTAATGATTAAAATGATTAGAAAACACCCCTCTATTATAAAATAATTATCACCTTCTCCACCTCTTCTCCTCACACCTTCCAAGATTTGTGAATTGTCAAAATTCTTCCCAATACTATTTTCAGGCATTTCCACCACATCCAGGGGTTATTGGTCTCATTCAATGACAAAAAAACATCCCTAAGGAGGTTTTCAAGGAGGAATAATTCAAGAGGTAAATTCATATTTCCATTTCTTCAAATTTAATTTCTAGTTATTTTCTTATTATTTCCTCACCTCCCCACATAAAAATATTGTCATAACTATATTAACTCATATATAATATAATTATAAATTTCAAATGGAATAATCCATTATTAAACACCTCTCATCTTCATTCATCATTTGTGATGTGTTAATTTGTCACCTTCAAGGACGAAAAAGTTTTTTTCCATTGACACCCCTTGGATGGTAATAAATATTTTTTTTATTTTTAATTAAAATTATAATATAGTTATTATATCATTTTTAAATTTTTAGAGTAATTATATATATATTATGTTAAAATAAAACAAAACAAGTTCATTTTGAGAGAAAACATCAAAAAATTATTCATACGATTATCACTAACATCTTATCTAATGATTCATCATCACATAAAATAAATAAATGAATTATATGATAAATTAAATATAAATATGTTCATTAATAAATTAAAACTTCAATTATATACTTATATTTATATTTTACATTATCTTTTATACTCTTATACAAGTGAACATATCATGAAATCTATAAAAATGGGACTCCCAAACAATGATATTGAACACTATAACTCTTAAAAATTCCATAAATCAACATAATAAAATTATCATAAATCAATTGAATTTTAAAAATTTTCTATAAATATTAATTAATTAACCTAATTTTATTATTCAGAAATTTTAGATCTAGTGAATATCCATTTCATACATATGGTAAGGGATCCTACCCAAACATCTATTTTTTCCTTCAGGTTAGTCATTCTCTCTCTTTAACATATTTTAATGCCTCTTTATTTTTTAATAAAAAACATAAATAATTTTTATATGTTTCAAAATCACCCATCCATATCATATCATCCTTATTTTATGATGTAATATTTGTTTTAGAAAGGATTCATTTTCAATTCTTCTGGATAAGGAAGTCGGATTCAATAGAAATTCTTGATTTATTAGCGGCTTCCTAGTGAACTAGATAATCCATTTTAGGCCACCATTATTTTTCTAAAATATCTCATTTTATCATGGAAAAATATCTTGGTTCATTTAATGTTTTATGAAAATAAAAATTACTTTTCCGCTATAAATTATCTTTAATATTTCCTTGAACAAACTATAAGTATTCATTCTAAAGCATTATTAAACACTCCATTTACATATTTCCAATAAAATTAGACATAAAATAACATGATAGATGGTTATTTTACCTTATTAATGCTAATTATTTCTTTGAATTCATTATTTCATGGAAATATTAATGATATTCTCTTTTGTTATACATTCTGACATGATTATGATACCCATTTCTTTCCACGGGTTACTCTTATGTTTATTCTTAATGTGGAACACATATTAATGATAATTTTATAATGGGTGTGCCAAGATAGATCAATAATAAATTGGGTATTGTTTAGTCTAATGATAATTCATATTGGGATATAAAGGGAACCTATTTCCATTATGGGAATTTTTCTACCATGTCATATTGTTTTGGAAGTTATCCATTACTCATGTTTATATCATGTTATATATTGTTTCAAAATTCATATAATGTTTTTATTATATATTACCATGTAATAAATGTTAACATTTTATATTTTTATTTATGTTCCATAAAATTTATTCATTATATTTATGCATTCAATTGCATATAGTATGTTTTTTACAAATATTTATTTCCTTACTGGGTTTTAGTTCATCACTTTTGTTCATTTATTCCCTATGTTATCTATACAGATGTTAGATCTCAATGGAAGTTAGGATCTCATTATGAAGATTAAATAAGAGATGTTTTTTTGGGTTTCATGATGATTAATTGTGTATATAATATTCCAAGCACACTAGAATTTATGATTGTTTCTTGGTAATTGTTGGATAATTATGTAATAATATTTGCAAATGGTTGGTGATCACGTTGTTTGTATCATAATAAATGGTTTTGTACTTTCAGAATTTGGACTCGAAATCTATAGAGAAATCCTTAGGTATAATAATATGTATGATAAAACACCGCTAAATTTTGGTCAGTATAGAGTATGTGGTTTATAAATAAAATAATTCCATGTCTGGATACTACAAGTGGACATGGTTGTGGCATAGATATTCATAGGATTGAATAATTTGACAAGGGTATTAGGGCTTACTCTTAGTAACCTAGTATACAAAAACATGCCTTACTACCCAAATTATTTGACACTCATAGGTGATATGATTTGGTAAATTCATTATCTCATTATGAGTCATTATTAAGGGATATAAAAAATTCCCACATAAATATTTGTTAGGAAACAGATCATGGATTACCAGGATTAAAAACTAGACAATTTAAATTAAGTATATACTTTTCCATTACATGTGTAACAATTTATGTTTAATTGTTCCAACCTATACGCATTATCTCATTATTCAAGCCTCCTAATTCTACTTAATTTTTCTAAGTCAATTTCTTTGAATAAAATAACATGTGCCAAGAATCAATGTAATAGGAAATATGATGATCTTCATAATGAATGGCCAAATATTATGGTAAAGGGAGCACAAAACATCATGAAAGTACATTCTCAGTTGGCTCAAGTTATGAATAATAACATGAATTTCCTAGAATTCCCTCATTATTATAATGAATAAAAATTTTCAGTTGAATCTCTTATATAGCAAAGTCCTATCATATTTAGTGCTTCTTCCCATACCATATCCATATAACAATCTATTAACTTAATTGAGGAGATATTCTTTGTTCCCTTGTTCTTAGAAGAAGAGAATATTGGGATATAAGTATATTGTTTTGATCGGGAAGCTCATTAGTGGTGGAAACTAATAAAAATTACAAATTTCAAGGAGGAAATTCATTCCATGGAATACAAAGGTTTTATGAAAAAACTTTTCATTCAATATTTTCCCCAAACCCTCTATATTAATATGGAATGAGTGTTCCTCAAACTAAATCAAACGGAAGATGAGTTTATCAAGGTGTATGAATAAAAAATTAATCGGATTTCAATATATACCAATCACATTTTCATTAACACTGAAAGAACGGTGGATCACTTATTTAGTAAATTAAGGACGAGTTAATTAAATTTCTAATTGATTTGAGGCTTTGAAATCTACTAGGAGATTGTTCATTGTGCAGTTATTGTTGAAATGGATATTGAAGACACTTAGTGGAATTGTGGGACTGGGGAAAAAATAAAATGGAGTTTAATATGGGTGAAAAATAACATGATGGAAAGATGACCCAACATCCCACATGTAAAATGTGTGGGATGAAGCATCCTAGAAATTTCATACTGATAACTTATAGATGTATTAAATTTCATAGAGAAGGGAAAATGGATAATAATTTCAAATGTATATAAAGAATCCCTATAATTCAGAAGAAGAATTGAATGATCAAATCAGCACTCAACCTATAGTGTAGTGTTTCAACTACATGAAACATGTGAATTAAACAAGTCTTTTATCTATGCCAAGGGTTTTTGAGGCAATAAACAACAAAAACCTACAAATATTCAAGGATGTTCATATTATATATCTATTACTAAGGTGGAGACTGATATTGATGCGGTGACAGGTATACTGGTTATTTATTGAAGAATAGAATACATACTCTTTGATTCTATTAATATGCATTCACTCTTGACATTCAATTTACAGATAACTATTCAATTAGCATATCAACATATATTGGTTAGTTTATATGAGAGAAAAAAATTGGGAAATTATCGAATCCAAATATACAACTCCTTTTAGGGACTTAACCACCCATAAAATCATGACGTACTCCCTTTGGTAGAGATTGTTTCTTTTTTTATAATGTATTGACAATATTTATATAAACGTGATATCATCTATTATAAAAAGGTGATCACTATTCACATGCCAAATCATCCTCCAATTCTATACAAGTTTAAGGAAATGGATGAATATCTTTCATAATCAATATCTTGAGTATGGATATTAGTTCCTTATAATCAATAATATCTGGCTAAATTAATTGACATAAAAGAGATAATCATGCTTTAAGACATCCCATCATGAGGGATTAGACTGATGTTTTGCTTGAAGAATTTATGGGACATACTCCAAATCAAGAAGTTGATTTCTCAATAACACATAATCCTATATCTCAACCTCTATCAAAGACACCTTACTGAATAGCTACCATTGAGCTGGATGATCTAAATAAGAAGTTATAATAGAATCTGGAAAAATGTTTTATACACCCGATTGCATCACCATGGGTTGAATCCATACTATCATGAATAAAGATGGATTATCAAACTACTAAATTTATTATTATAATCTCAATAAAATAATATTAAAATTACCCCTACTATAGATATCTGACTAGTTTGATCAGCTACGTGTGGTGAGTTTTTTCACTAAGGTGGACCTTTAGTTAGGATATAACCAATTTGATGTGAGGATGGAAGATATTCCCAATACATCCTTTTCAAACGATGTAGGGACTCTATGAGTTCATAGTGATTCCCTTCTGAAGTACTAATTCTCCAAAAACATTCTTGTATTTAATGAATTCAATATTTATATATTACCATAACAAATTTATGGTAGTCTTTATCAATGTTATTCTGGTATACACAAAGAGAATGAGGGAACATGGGGATCATTTGAATATTATATTGTGAAGGGAGAAAAATTATGAAAACTATAATAAATGTGAGTTTTTGACGAATGAGGTATCAATCGTGGGGCATGTTACCCACCTCAAAGTGATATCTATGGACCCTTCCAATAAAATAGAAATTAAAGAGTTGCTCAGGATAACATACATAATAGAGATCAACAGTTTATTTCATCTAGATGGTAATTGATTGAAATTTGTGAAGAAATTATTACAATATTCAAACATAATAACCAACATGACTTGAAAGGGAGTCATGATTTCTTGGTCCTGTGAATGTGAGTACTACTTCAACAAGTTGAAGAAGAGGATTTTCACTGCACCTATACTCACACATTCAAAATGTGGGGAACTATTTTTGTTGTACTAAAATGCTTCAAATAAGATTATAGGTTTTTTACTATTGAAAATTCATAATGTGATAGCCTGGGCCTCATGGAAGATGAAAATTCATGTGAGAAACTATCCCACATAGGATCTAGAGTTGGAAGTAGTGATATTTATGTTGAAAATCTGGTGTCATTATCTCTATGGGGTGTAGTGGGAGATATATGTTGTTCATAATAGCCTCAAATATATATTCACATATAAGGATCTTAATATGGACCAATGAATATGGCTAGATATCATCAGGTATTATGAGTACTCAATCCATTACCATCCTGGTACGGAAAATATGGTAGTGTATTTTCTAAACAGAATGGTTCTTATATCTTTATTAGTGATGAGAATCTATAGGTATCCAATATTCTTATATTTTCAAATGATGGACAAGTGAATAATTATGGAAGTAACATCATCAATCCTTTCTCAAAGTATTGCTAAATAATCCCATATAGTGAAAATGAATGATACTCAATGGAATGATGTAGAAATATAGAATAAGGTGGAAGAAATGTGGAAAATGAAATACATAGAGTTCCAAATTGTTCAGGATGGAGTCATGAGATTTGGGTCATGATTATTTGTGCCATATTATCCAGAGATAATGAATTAGCTTCTAAATAATGCCAATAGCTCAACCTTCTCTATTCACCCTGGGAGCACAATGAAGTATCAAGATATTTGATTGAACTTTTTTGGGGACAATATGAAATGAGAAATCATGGAATATACATCAATGTGCCTTGTATGTTAGTAAGTGAAGTATGCAAGAATAATATAAGGGGATGATGCAACCATTACCCATACAAATATTGAAGTGGGAAAACATCACCATGTAATTTTTAAAATGACTTATAAAGACATCTATAGGAAAAAACAATATATGGGTTTATGTGGATCATCTCATAAAGACAACTGACTTAATAAAAATTTGAAGGGGCTTCCCACTTGATCAAATTTCCCAGATATACATCAGAGGCAAGGACAGATAGAGTACCACTATCGAATGTATCCAATTGACATACATGATTTCCCTCCATGTTCATGAAAAATTCCCCATCTTGATCTGAGAACTGAGTTTAACTTTAGTACATCCTATCATACTCAAAGTAATATCTAATTTTAGAGGACAATTCGTACACTAGAATACATGTTGAGCCGATTTTCTATAGAATTCCAAGGAGGATGCATCGAACATATTCCTCTATTATATTTTTCTTATAATAATAGTTTCCCCATGAGTATCCAAATGGATCAATATGAAGTCCTTTTTAAGAAATTATATAGGACACTGTTGTGTTGGGATGAAGTCAATGACTAGAATATATTAGCACATTAAATGTTCTAAGAAATGGTCTAAAAGGATAAAAAATTCTGTTACACCTCAAGGTAGTATAAATTCAAAAAAATTATATAGAAAACCATCAATGAAACATTGGGTTTATGGTTGGAGATATAGCACTCCTCCAAATATCTCTATGAAAGATTCTCTTGATATTTGGGAAGAATTTAAAGATATGTCCCAGGTACATCTAACACTTTTAGATCATTGATCGTTTTAGAGCTATGGCCCATTGACTAGCACTTCCAACTATAATGTTTCAAGTACATGATGTATTCAACCTATCCCTCTTGAGGAATTAAAAACCAAATCCTTTATATGGATTGAATTCATAGGAGGTACAATTAGAGAATGATCTATATTATGAGGAGTAGACATTGATGATCTTGGACCACATAGATAATGTTTTATATAATAAGACTACTAAATTGGTAAAGTACTACTGTATAAGCATATGTACCAAGACGAAACATGGGAACTAGAGTAAGTGATAAAAGATAAGTACCCTAACTAGTTTTACCCAAAGTATGTAAAAAGAAATTTCGAGGAAAAAATTTCATAAGGGGGGAAGAATGAAAAAACAAAAAAATTTATCAATGGATATTCCCTTCTTATAATTATTTAATATTTTGAAATCACATTAAATATCTTTACTAACAAAATCAAACCATTATAAATGAATATTGAATAAAATAAGAGGTATTTCTAAAATTTATGGAACCTTTTTCGGTGGAATAATAACCTGGCCACTTTTATAGGAATGCGACCATTATAAATAGTAAACCGGCCAATAGAATAGTAACCTCACCCATGAATGTATAAATAAAAACTAGGCATCCTCTAAATTAATCTATGATATAATTATATCATAGTATAGGTAAATTAATGTTTTTTAAAATAATAATTAAATGTTGGTATTTTTATAAGTTATAAACATTTAATTACCATTTTATAATTAATATAAATATGAAAAATAAATTTTTTTTCATTCATAAATTGGTATTTTTTTCTTATGATTTAATGATATTTTTGTGAGACATTATTTATTTTATTCAAAATTTGATAACATCAGTTATAATATTAAAATATGTATTTTTCAATTAGATAGTTAAATTAATTAATAAATAAATTTCTCATACTAAGAAAATTATTTTCATAAAATGGAGTACATTTTTGAATTATACATGTAAAATAATTGTTACAGTGTATTTGTGATATTTTTCTAAAATACATTATTTTTGTTGAAAAGTGATATAAAATAAATTATGATAAATGATAAATACATGAATTTTTGAGTCATTGTTTATGTAAGGATTAGGTAAAAAAAATTAATTTGAAATCATATGCACAATTTACCTTATTTAGTCTCAATAATCAATACTATTACCTATCCTGAGCCAAAATATAAAACTAATATTAAAATAATGGAAAAACACAAATATCCTCAACTATAAATATAACCCATCACCACCTCTTCTCCTAACAGCTTACAAGATTTCATCCTTGTCCAAATTATTTGAAAAAAAATCTTCCCAAGCCCCTCATCAACTTCTAAGAGCTCTTGGTCTCATCAAAATACCAAAACAATTTCCATAAGGAGGTTTTCAAAGAGGATAAATTCAAGATGTAAATTCCTCTTTCATTTTCTTGTAATTTCATATCATGTTGTTTTCGTATTCTCGGCTCACCTCACCTCATCCAAATGGTAGGATATATCCAGATCCACACATATACTATAAATATATGATACATATGGAATAATTAATCATTAAACCCACTCCTCTCACTACTATTCTAAAATTGAATACGTTATTCATTTGGTGTTAATTTATCACCTTCAAGGATGAAAAAAAAAATCATTTTTCATTAACACCCTCAATGATGGTCAGAAAGCTATTTTTATGGTTTAAATAAATTATAATATTTTTATTACAGCCTATGAAATTTTATAGAATCATTATATACACATGATGTTAAAATAAAACAAAAAAAGTTTTTTGTGAGTGAAAACCGCCCAAAATAATCCAAATGATAATCACGAACATCTTTTCTAATGATTTATCATCACCCAAGATAACCAAATAAATTATTTGATCATTTAAAAATCATTATGTTCACTAATAAATTATAAATTAAAATTTGTATTTCTATTTCCATTTTACCTGAACATCCATACTCTTATTCAAAAAAACAAATCATGAAAACTAAGAAAATAGTCACTCCTAAATGATGAAATTGAACATTACAACTCATCCAATGGACACAAAGGAAATTAATAATATTAGAATAAATAAAATATATTTAAAAATGTTCATGGAATATTTAATTAATGAATCAAATTTTATTATTCACGGCATTAATATCAAATGCATAACCGTTTCAGACATAAGTAAAAGGATTTTACATGAACATATATTTTTTCTTTTGGGTTTCCCTTTCTCTCTATCTACTGAAATTTAATTCTTATTTATTTTTTTATACATTTTCAACATTGTAATTATATGTTCAAAATTAGGTATCCATTTCAAATTATCTCTCTTTGATGGGTTGAGATGTGATTTAGAAAGAACCCCTTTTTTAATTCATACTGAAAAGAAATCTAGATCTAAGGGAAATTACCAATTTTTTATCTGCTTCATTGAAAACTCCATAATCCATTTTAATAAACCATTTTTTATAAAATTAATAATTTTACCTTGGGAAACAATGTTGGTTCATTTTTTTTACGAAAAAATATTTTGTTTGTGGTTTAAATTCTCCTTAATATTTTCCTTAAAACATACTAAAATGTTTCATTTATAATGTTTCATGAACACTCCATTTACATGTTTAAACATCAATTAGACTTAAAATATCACAATCCTTGCCTATTTGACATTATTATTTTCAATGTATGTTTTGACTCAATTTTTTCATAGAAACATTTATGATATGCAAATTTGTTATGCCTTGTTACATGATTATGAAATATATTTCATTCCGTCGGTAGAACTTATATTTATTCATCATGTGGCACACATATTCATGAACATGTTATGATTGGTGTCCCTAGATAGTGGTCCAATTCATTGGTTATTGTTTACAATTATGAGATTTCAATTTGGGATAGGGAGGGAACTTGATACCTTTATTGGAAATTTTCGACCATGTTATATAGTCGTGGAAGATATCCATGGCTAGTGTTTATGTCATCTTATATGTTGTTTCCACATTCGAATGATTTCATGATTATATTTTCCCATGTTATACAAGTTATTATTCTGTATGTTTATTCTTGTTAATGTCCTTTTATGACATCATGTTATTCTCTCTAACCCATGTGTTATGTTTTACTCATATTCATAATTCCATTACTGTGTTTGTTAGCTCTTCCCTTATGTTCATGTATTCTCTAGGTTATCCTATACAGATGTTTGAGCTTAATGGATGTTATGAGCTCATTATGATGATTAAATAAAAAAAAATTTTATTTTGGGTTTCATGATGTTTAATTGTGTTCCTAATCTTCAAAATACACTATACATTATGATCTATGGATTTCAATTGTTGGTTAATTATGTAATAAAATGTGAAAAAGGAAAGGGTCACTAAATCAATATCCCTATTGGTGATGAATCATCTAAAAATGGTCATGTGGAAATGTGTGAGAATTTCATGGAAAATTCATTTTTCATGAATTTGGGAGAATAAGAAGAGTGATGGATCATCTATACATATTTTATGGCCGTCGACTCGCGAGGATGACATTCATGTGTACTGAGGAGGGAATGTCGCTTGGGGATTTTTGTTTTTTTCGAATCTATTTAGGGGAATCTCATGATTTTCACAATCACTCGAGTCTCCTTTAATTACCCTCTTTTTTTATATGATAATTTCACAACATCTAGGGGTTATTTGTGGTTGAATGATTCCATTAGAATACCATAACCATAACTATCAATGATGCATCACGTGACCTGAAAATGGTCTTATGGTTATGCATGGTCATTTATTGAAAAAAACCATCAGTTTGAATTATGGAGCTATAGGGGGAGAATGAGTATTCCTGGAAATAATTAAATCTCATCACATTATGAGGGAGATATGTCACTGGATCTTTCAAGTTTTATTGTGAATTTCTAGGGCAGATGATATGATTTTTATAACCACAATAGGATCCATAAATATAAATTTCTCCATAACATTTCACAATGTTTTTGGATGGATAATCATTCACCTACCTCCTAAAAATTTGAGTGACCTGGGGATGCTTTCCTAGAAGTCGCTACGAGATCATTTACTATCTAGGGTTCCTCATAAAGTATGACAACCCTGATCTTTATTTCATACATAAACATGACTTATTACATAAAACCCCTCACTTGATACAACATAGAGGACATAGAGTTCTAGTGTATTTCGGTCTTAGGAACATTACATATCATCTTAGAACATAAATACACTACATCTTGTTGAAAACATCCTTTACATGAGCACTACAATCCTTCCTACATAGCTTTTCATGGTATAACCTGAAGAAATTCATAAGAAAAGGGTGATCTATAAAGACCAGAAAGGGAGTAAAAATGCCATAAAATTATGAATACATGACATGTTTGGAAATAGTCATATCAATGGAGCACAATTGATACATGAACATAAAGGTTAGTCTCATCATACCATTTTGTGGTGAATTTTTTCCTACTCAAAGAATCTATTTTTGATTTATGACACATTAATGATTATTTTACTAATCCTAATACATGAAATGTTACCCTATCTAAATGATCACAAGTAGGATAATTTTTTATAAAAAAATAAGGGGATATCTTTAGTGAATACATTTTATTGCATTAGAGGTTATTCATATGTTTCCATGAATGGATTTTCTACTTATATGATGAAGTTGTACAACCAAGAACATATGAATTTGATTCCAGGTGTTAAATATTTTGAGGATGGTATTGGAATGTTATGATTAATCCTATAAATGTTTTTTATGGAAGGAATAAAGAAACATAGTTTATTAAATCCCATGTAGTGTAACATCATGCATAAAAAATTAATGGGAACATTGGAAACATGTATTTATGCTCGAGTATCATTGAGACATCCTATGTATCCTGATTATAGATGAAATTAAATTAATTTTTGTTTTTTTCACTCCCTTGGGACTATCCCCACGGTTGATACCCTTATATGGGCGTAATCATAACATGAAACTCATTCTATCTTACACACTGATGACTCCATATACAGTGAGGATTTTTAATGCAAGTGATAAGGAAATAAAAACTCCACTAGCCCACCTGATCCATTCTCAAATGCATAAATAAGGTATAACTTGTAATTAGTATCACTACACATGGATTTAGGACTTATGTAATGGGAAATCCCTTGGAATATTTAATACGGATATCAGGCATTAAAAATGTGTCCTACGAATCCTAGTAAAGGTAGTAATCAATGTCATGATAGATTATATGGATTCTAAATTATTAGATGGATGAGGTATAATGATCAACACTTGGGAATGATTTGATATCGATGGATGAAATGTCAGCGACATAAGGGGAATTACACCGAAGTGGATTCCTAATTGTCAATCACTATATAAAGGCATCCTACGTATCCTAGTTAGTATAGGAATCAAATTTTCAATAGCTCAATGAATCAGGGACTAAAAAATGAGGTTTCCCAATATTGAATTATGTGATGATTGAATGTCAATAAGACCATGTGATATATTCTTAGTGTGGGAAGCATGTGATATAAAATGAACGTTTTCACTATTTTAGGATGATTGAGTTATTTTCTAGGACATCCCTTTGGTTGTTTATTATGGATCACAGGACATAATAATACAAAATATGTATCGTATTTATAGAAGGAATCAAATTCATTGTAGTTCAATGGATTGGGACATACAAACAAGGGCTACCATTAATTGAGGCTAGACAATGTTATCAAGTATTGGGATTCCCACGAGACCTGGCCTGGATGTCTGAATGACCTTCTTAATTTCCTTATTTTCATTATTTTTTTGTTTTAGTTAACCTTAATATAGATGTATTTACATATCAAGGTATGTTACAGTCGTGTCAATTCACTATTGTATGATCCAATTGGCATGTCCAAGGAATGTCACATTACCTAAGTAGCATGTATGAGGGACATCACGTGACCAAGGATGACTTGTTATGAGTACATCAAAAGAACTAAATTTCATGTCCTATATTCCATATCATTATCTCAAATGACATGTTTAGAAGGCTTTTACTGATCAACCCGACATTCTCTGGTGTCATTGTGAATGCCAGGTAACACGCTTGGAGGGCATCATGAGAGTTAGTGTTACAAGTATTGGTGGTGATGAATGATCCAAGATGTTATTTCTAGAGGGTACCTAGAAAGCCATATAAAATCCCGGGAGGACATCATGAGATCGGGTTGGAATGTCTGGGGGACATTGCGATATCCATAGGACATACTCAGGTTCCTATACCTGTTGCATGATCACTATGGGTTGTACCCGAACATTACCTGACATGAATCTAGTCTAATGATAAGATCCGGTCCTCTATGAAATATAATATTATTTTGGATGGCACCAATGTTAGGATAAAAGGATGAAATTTTTGATGATGGGGTGGGGGGATTTATTGGCCTCACCACCCAGATTATTCACCTCTTTTCACATTACATATCACGCAAATCCATACTAATATATGTGGAGGGATTTGATCTCATGTGTTTCAGGAGATTCTGTTGTAGGTCATTTTGGGGGAATCAAATGTTTTTTAGAAACTATGAGACTATACCAACAATTCATCCATTGTTATATAATTTACAATTAATGGAGCATTTCATAATCATTTGGTTATGTTGTGGTACTGCCATATTTTCAGGAGAATATGTCAACAAACCTTTCCGAGATCCGAGAGCCTATAGAAAGGCCTTCATGTGATCTTAGGAGACATGTATTGGACCATTCTCATGAAATGGATGGGTTTCCAAGGGGGTTCTATGAGATCAGGCCATCATTCCAATGGGATTTGGTGAGGTCTTTCTAGATCGTAAAGAGGTCTTTCCAGGTAGTGAAAGTCTGTCATGTGATTTTTATGACCGTAAGAGGCTTTCACATTTTCACTATTATTTCCATGTTTATTTTACAAGGACATAGATGTTTGACATGAATTATCTAGTGTTATCAAAGATAATCACCATCTCTATCAGTGATGCATCATGTTAATAATTTCATATGGTTGTGCATTATAATTTAATAGAAAATTTAATTTACTTATGTTTGAGGTATGAGAGATAGAGTAGTATCACTGAGACATGTTTTATGCTCTTAACATGATAATGATGACCTTCCATCTAGCACTCATGCGGTGAGGAAGACATGTCTCTAGGGACATACAGTGTCTTGAGATCATTTTTCAGTACATGACATGATTTTTTACAACCACAAGAGACTCCAATCATCCCCCTATTGATTTGTTTTTTTACAAATACTCAGGGTTTCTTGTGGTTTTATGAATAAAGTATAAGATAATCACTCTACATATTCATTAGGTGTTGTCTGAGAAACAAAATGTATTTTGGTGATGAGCCTGTATTTCATGAAAAACACTTCTTTTTTTCTTATGGAGCCAAAGAGGGACTGCAAGAATGCATGGAAATTTTTGAATCCATTAGTTGGGCGACAGTGATATGTGTAAATGAACTTTCATGGTTTCTTATTAATCACATGGGATTATCTCTTGATTTTTTAAACTGAAATAGGATCCCACCCTTTGAATATTTTCCACATATTTTCCAATGATATTTGGATTGATCATCAGGAACATTACACCGGAAAATTTGTGTGTGATGGGTGTGCTCCGAGGGAAGTTGTTGAATGATTGTAACACCCCGAGATTTTATGAAAAATATTATTTTTAATTAATGTCTTTTGTTTTACACTACACCAAAAGGAGGTTTCTCAACACGCATCCTTGACTTGCCTTTCATTACACGCAATCACGACCTTCCTCGATAGCGTGTGTAGTACGCAATACCGAGTTTTCACTAAACAACGATATGCTATTAAAATATTATTAAAACTAGCCGTTATGAATAATAATGACCAATTTTTGAAATTTTGTAAATTTTATTTTTCAAAATGGACTTCATTTTTGGATTCGGATTATCGAAATTATCTTAGGATGAAATTTTGGTACTTTTTGATAACTTTCATATTCTGATGAATAGTGAAAATTACTAAATTTTAATTAAAAACAACTTTTTTCATCGTAATATCTTATATGGTTAAATTATAATATTGAATGGTTTTAAAGTATAAATATAATATTTTCTTACCATTTAATATAATTTATGTCATTACCATTGATTTTAACTTGAATTCGTAGGTTAAATAAATTCAATCTTTTGCAATGTTTAAAAGAAAAACCCGTTTTCTTTCGACAAGGAGATTAATTTTAATTTAATTTATTCATATTTTGTGTATTGAATTTGGAAAAATGGATTCCATATTTGGAATAAGTGGGTCCAAATTATGTTAATAAGCTACTTTTTATTTTTGGGCATTGTGAATAGTAACTACGGTAAATTTTATTTACTATAGTTAAAGGTAAATCGGGTAATTAAGGGTAAATATAAGATTATAAAATTACCCTAAAACTTGGAGAAATCCTATTTTATGGATAAAAGTAGACCCATATAACCTAAGGGTCATATTAGATTCATTTTATGGACTTTTTCCATGAAAATAATTTAATTATTATTAAAACCAAAGAATGTGACAACGTGTCACTTTCTTAAATCTTATAAGTATAATAATTTTAATTTAGTGATAAACTTCATGAAACTTCGAAAAAGAATAGTCTCCAGAAAGCTAATACAATTATCTACATCATAGGAAGTTATTTATAATTTTTAGGGATTAAATAATTATCATTTATTATGACACAAAGATGATGTAGTAATTGTCTTATTAAAGAAATATTGACATAATTGATGTTATAAATGCCAAAATAAATGTAATTTGAGACTTTTTATGACTTAAATTAATTTTATAGGTTAATATGACATGTTATTGTTGATATAAGTAACGTTTTTAGAAATTATCATTCTGTTATGAATTTCATAAAAATCATGTACCTAATAGTGTCAAAATTGACATAAATTAGTTTTTAACACAAATAACATATTATTAATTGTTATTTAATTCCTAAAAATCTAAGGTTCGGACAAATGACTTATATAAGGATATATATATTAATAATAAACAACTTGTGGTTCGTTTGTCTTGTTATGGTAAGTTTATTAACCATATAGTGTAAGAAAACAAAAAGACACGGTAAAAGTTAAATTATTTAACTTAGAGTTAAATGTAATTGATAAGGTTAAAATAATAACCTAAACTTGTCTAAATCCTATTGGATGAGAGGATTTATACCCATACCCACTTTATCTTAGAAATAAGACCCTTTGGAACCATTATAGACCGAATTTTACCTTAATATAAAATAATATTTTGAGATTTTCCTAAGGTGCCCCTCTCCTCCCTTATAAAAGGGCACCTCCTCCCCCTCTTCATCACACCACATTGAGCCTTCAAGATCGGCCAACACCTGACAAAATCTCGTCTCCACTTCACTAGTATCATCCTAGAGGTCCTGGTCTTTTTCAAAGACCATCCATAGTTCTTTAAGTGGAGGTTAAGAAAAGGCGCATCAAAAAGAGGTAATATCCATTACCGATCTTTTTCAATTTCTTTCTTCTTCAACTTCTTCTTCTTTAGTTGTTTCATGATAAAGTAATAACATAAGTATTTATTATATACTGATATGTTATTATAAATATGAAACAACTCTAATTAACCTTCTATCCATCCTACGGAAAAAGGAAATCACCGCACGTGCGTACGTACGGACTACCGTCTCCACGACGCGATGAGATTCATTCTCCATGTTAACAATTCATGAATGATTATAAAGTATATATAATGAATAATAATGAAATATATGACATGTTAAATCTACTGGATTTATGTATATATATATATATGCATGTATTTCATCTACTAACTTCCATTCAAGACAATAAGGAATGGAAAACAGTGTTCATGCGTACGTACGGACTACCGTCTCCATGAACGGTGTGTTTCATTTCATTTATCTATCTAATATATATATATATATATATATATATACTGAATATATATGATATATAAATCATGTTTTATATTCTGGAAGTAAGTAAATCATGATATAAGTAATAATAATGTCAAGAACAACAAGTCCAAACACCTACGATAAATGAAACGATTTTACCCAAAACGCTTCTTTAACATGGAATTTACAAAAGAACGGGTAATATAAAGTCATAAGTGAACTATATATGATATCATAACAATGAGTATGATTCTTTAATAAGCTAAGGACATTATTGAAATCATTATACAGGAGTTTCGGACACTTACGAAGCAAATCAGACCTAAGGTACGGGAAAATCTCGCAATCTCAATTTTTATCCGAGATTGTTTATACTTTGGTATTTATTGGGGTGTATTTTATCATACACATCCATGTTTCCTCAATATGTAATATTATTTTCATCCATATACAATTGTTTAAATCCAATTTTACCCTTCGGTGAGTTTTTAGTAAAAGATATGAAAGGAATATTTTGTCGTTTTTCGTACGAGGTACTTTTTAACTTTTCCGACAAAAGTATGAGAAAAATGTTTTTTTAACTTATACGACATGAATGGATTTTTAAAACATTATTTACAAGAATAATCCTTTACAAGTTTTCAAGTTTACTTTTAATAAACTTCTTTTATTTTAAAATTGTATGACATATTAAGAAAGGAAAAGTGTTTTTGAAGTAGAAAGGATATTTTCCTCAAGAATGAAGTTCAAGTGTTTTATCAAAATTATTTTCCATCTACGATAATAAAGGGTTCTGTTTTTATCCCTATTATTAGATTGATTTGATTATGTTGTGATGGAATTATTTTTATGAATTCCTTTATCTTATATGAATTGTTTTATGATGTCATGATGTTTAAGATTCCCATTTTTATTACATGGGTTATGCTATGATGTATGATTTATGATTTTGTGGCACACATAAGAATGGTATCATTATGAGTTGGGTGGGACCTATATCTCCCTCCAATTCATTGGGTAATGATTTTATATCTCATGAGATAGACATGGCTGGAACGGTAGGTTATACTGGTTCAGTGAAACAGGACTGAAACGAGGAATGAACTCGGTTCAGAAAGGGACTTTGTCCACTAAGATAGTCTTGGAAATGATTGTTGAATAACAAGAAATTATTCTCTATGATTATGTGTGTATGCCACAAAGTTTCATGTTTTATGTTATGATTATTGGGATTACATTTCACTACTATGATTTATCCCATGTTATGAAATTATGATCTCTTTTGCAGGTTAAGATTTTCAAAAGATATGTTATTATGAATACGACGAGATTGATATTTCTTTTTTTTACCCTTACTTAGCATTTGATCTAACCCTTTTATGTTTTCTTTTCCCCAGGTCATAAAGAAAGGATTTAGGTTTAAAAAAATAAGATCTTTATGGGAGATGTTGAAGATCTTTCACCAAGATTAGAAGATTATATTCCGAGTTTCCAAAGACACTAAACTATTACGGTCCTTGTGTGTGTGTTTTTGTTATGTATTAAGTATTACCAAAAGTAATGTAATGTCCATGTACGTCAGGCTTCGGGTCTCTACAGTTGGTATCAGAGGAATGGTTTAGTCAACCTTTGGAAACTAGGATCCGAAAATGTTAGTGAGACCCCTAGAGATATTTCTAAGGTATGTCTTGGGATGTCTCTAAGGATAAGTATATGTATAGGATATAGTCCTAGAACTACGGTAACGATCTTAGAATTTAACCTAAGATGTTAGATATTAAGGGTACTCCCCCTTTATTATGTTGTTTTCCCTAGCATGATTTTTTCCTCTCACACTATTCTTTTTGGGTTTTAGATGATGGATGGAACCTGAAGGAACCGTGTTGATCACTATAATGGACAATGCAATGATTGTCCTCCTGAACAAAAAAATGTTATGGGAGATGGAGTACAAAATCTTATTGCTATACTTACACAAGCTATGAATCATTCTGGACTTCCAAATGAGCAGAGAAGGGAACAATATTCTATTGATTCCTTCATGAGGCAAACTCCACCTTCTTTCAGTGGGTCTTCCGATCCACTTGTTGTTAAACAATGGATCAGTACCACTGAAAAGATATTTTCAGTTCTTCAATGTTCTGAACATGATAAATTCATCTTAGAAGTATGTCGTTTGGAAGGTGAAGCTGATCAATGGTGGAATCTTATCTAGAATACGAGGCCAAGAGATGAAATTGAGTCCATAGAATGGGATGAGTTCAAGAACATGTTTTTCAATAAGTACTTCCCTCGTATTCTTCGAACAAAGATGGAAAAAGAGTTTCTTGAGATGAAGCAGAAGGATGATGAATCTGTTGGTATATACGAAGCGAATTTTACAAGACTTTCAATGTATGAATCTGGCATTATAATCCAACCTGAAAGTAAAGTTGATCGATTATTCAGTGGCTTAAAAAAAATCCTCGAAGGGCATTAGCTATAATAGACTTCAGTAGCTATGAAGAAATTGTGCGTTGTGCTATCAAGGTAGAAATGGAAGTTGGTGTTACTTATCCATCTCATATTTTTGACAAGAAAAGAAAGATGGAGTTCAAGGAGAAATCTCAGAATAATGGTGAAAAGAAGATGAATGTTTCCTTATGCACAAAGTGTGGAAAGAAGCATGGTGGAGATTGTCTTAAAGGGACTAGAAAATGTTTTAAGTGTGGAAAAGAAGGTCATCGAGTAGCTGAGTGTCGAAGTAATGGAAAAAAGGGTTTCTAATGATGTGAATAAAGCAAACACTGCAGAGAACGCACAACCAACACTTCAATGCTTCAAGTGCAAGGAAATGGGGCATTATGCTAATAAATGACCTAATCCAAGGGTTAGTGATGATCGACATGAGCAACCACTTAAGGAAAAGGACAAAGGGATGTCACATGCGATCACCATTGGCGATGTTGAATATGACAACAATGTGGTGGAATGATTATGTTTTTATGTAATGGGATTCCAGAATAATGTTGTATATAGTATCGTGGAGTATTGGATTATTTATGTATTGGTCTATTGTGGTATTCAATAATTTTATGGCATCGATAACCATGAAAAATGATTGAAATATTTCTGGAAAGTAGATGATATGCACATAATGAAGGGATAAAGAGAATCTAATATGTTTGATAGTATTCATGAGTTCATGATTGATATAAGGACTATGTGATATCATAGTTTGAGTATATAGAATTTTGAGGATTTTGGGATGTGAAAAGTGTTAATTTTTAACCGCATTCATGTTTTCACTAAGGTTCAATCGATATTCATTCTTCAAGAGAATACATGATTAAGGTATTCACATGTTTGTAATTTGACCAACAAGATATATCTTATGATATATGGGGGATAAATGATGGAATTCACGTGATCATTTTCTTTATACTATGAGCTTAGACCAAAGTATTTTAGATAATCCTAAAGATTGGAATGGATTATGTTGGACATAAGTTAGTATTATTTAAGGATAAAACTTTTTTGATATTGTTGATGGGATGTTATAGTAATATAGCATTAGAAAAAGGACAACCTGCAGGATGGGTGACAACCCATCGCGTCGGACAAGGCTGTGGGAATCGAACCCACAACTGAAGTGCAACTGGCCTTTATCACCTACCACTGGCCTACAGGAAGTCCCTGGTTAGTAGAAACTAGTTTTATTTTATTAAGAGGTATGATATATGAAGTATAAGTTCATTTTTGGAACCATATACGATTAATATAACCATAAGATGGACATATAACTTTTGCTTACATTTTGATTGAAAGAGATGGAATGACCCATCATTATATCACATGATCTGCTATCACATCACTAATGACAAATTCAACTTCATTTATTTAAGAGATGAAGTGGAAATTGTCCAATGAACGACCAACAATGAGACTATACCGAAATCACGAAAGTATTTCTTCTAATTCCAATTTCATCAACTTTAGGGAAACGATCTTGAAAACCAAAAATGTTGTCCTAGTTCTCTTATATCTGATGAATCAGATGGTACCCTAGATCATCACAAATTTATGGCTTTGTGAATGCTGACTTTTCCATAGCCATGTTCTCTACCACTCTCCATCAGAACATGGTGGTTAGATTTCTCTTCCATATCCATATTTTCACCTATGTGGAAACCCAATGATTAGTTTATTTGGGTAACCGTTACATTTCATACTTTTGTTTTTAAAGATTGGTTTTGGTATTTCTTTTTACGATGTGGGTTTCTATTAAAGAAACTTTCGAATAGTAAACCATTTATAGCCCTGACGAATTTCGAGGGAAAAATTCATTTTAAGGGGGGTAGAATGTAACACCCCAAGATTTTATGAAAAATATTCTTTTTAATTAATGTCTTGTGTTTTACGCTACACCAAAAGGAGCTTTCTCAACATGCATCCTTGACTTGCCTTGCATTACAGGCAATCATGACCTTCCTCGATAGCGTGTGTAGTACGCAATACCGAGTTTTCACTAAACAACGATATGCTATTAAAATATTATTAAAACTAGGCGTTATGAATAGTAATGACCATTTTTGAAATTTTGAAAATTTTATTTTTCAAAATGGACTTCATTTTTGGATTTGGAATATTGAAATTATCTTAGGGTGAAATTTTGGTAATTTTCGATAACTTTCATATTCCGATGAATAGTGAAAATTACAAAATTTTAATTAAAAACAACGTTCTCATCGTAATATATTATGTGGTTAAATTATAATATTGAATTGTTTTAAAGTATAAATATAATATATTCTTACCATTTAATATAATTTATTTCATTACCATTGATTTTACCTTGAATTTGTAGGTTAAATCAATTCAATCTTTTGCAATGTTTTAAAGGAAAACCAGTTTTCTTTCGACAACGGGATTAATTTTAATTTAATTTCTGCATATTTTGTGTATTGAATTTGGAAAAATGGATTCCATATTTGGAATCAGAGGGTCCAAATTATGTTAATAAGCTACTTTTTATTTTTGGGCATTGTGAATAGTAACTACGGTAAATTTTATTTACTATAGTTAAAGGTAAATCGGGTAATTAAGGGTAAATATAAGACTATAAAATTACACTAAAACGTGGAAAAATCCTACTAGAAGTTTAAAAGTAGACCCATATAACCTAAGGGTCGGATTAGATTCATTTTATGGACTTTTTTCCATGAGAATAATTTAATTATTATTAAAACCAAAGAATGTGACAACATGTCACTTTCTTAAATCTTATAAGTATAATAATTTTAATTTAGTGATAAACATCATGATACTTCTAACATGAATAGTCTACAGAAATATAATACAATTATATACGTCATATAAATTTATTTAGAATTTTTAGGGATTAAATAATTATCATTTATTATGACACAAAGATGATGCAGTAATTGTCTTATTAAAGAAATATTGACATAATTGATGTTATAAATGCCCAAATAAATGTAATTTGAGACTTTTTATGACTTAAATTAATTTTATAGGTTAATATGACATGTTATTGTTGATATAAGTAACTTGGTTCGAAATTATCATTCTGTTATTAATTTCATAAAAATCATGTACCAAATAGTGTCAAAATTGGCATAAATTAGTTTTTAAAACAAATATTATATTATTAATTGTTATTTAATTCTTCAAAATCTAAGATTATGACAAATGACTTATATAAGGATAGATATATTAATAATAAACAACTTGGGGTTCGTTTGGCTTGTTATGGTAAGTTTATTAACAATATAGTGTAAGAAAACAAAAAGACACGGTAAAAGTTAAATTATTTAACTTAGAGTTAAATCTAATTGATAAGGTTAAAATAATAACCTAAACTTGTCTAAATCCTATTGGATGATAGTATTTCTACCCATACCCACTTTATTCTCGAAATAAGACCCTTTTGAACCATTATAAACCGAATTTGACCTTAATATAAAATAATATTTTGAGATTTTTCTAAGGTGCCCCTCTCCTCCCTTATAAAAGGGCACCTACTCCACCTCTTCCTCACACCACTTTGAGCCTTCAAGATCGGCCAAACCCTGCACAAATATCTTCTACACTTCCCTAGTATCATCCTAGAGGTCCCGGTATTCTTCAAAGACCATCCTTAGTTCTTTAAGTGGAGGTTAAGAAAAGGCGCGTCAAAAAGAGGTAATATCCATTACCGATCTTTTTCAATTTCATTCTTCTTCAACTTCTTCTTCTTTAGTTTTTTCATGATAAAGTAATAACATAAGTATTTCTTATATACTGATATGTTATTATAAATATGTAACAACTCTAATTAACCTTCTATCCATCCTACGGAAAAAGGAAATCACCACGCGTGCGTACGTACGAACTACCGTCTCCACGACGCGATGAGATTCATTCTCCATGTTAACCATTCATGAATGATTATAAAGTATATATAATGAATAATAATGAAATATATGACATTTTAAATCTACTGGATTTATGTATATATATATATTTATGTCATCTACTTACTTCCATTCAAGACAATAAGGGAAGGAAAACACCGTTCATGCGTACGTACGGACTACCGTCTCCATGAACGGTGTGATTCATTTCATTTATCTATATTATATATATATATATGTATATACTGAATATATATGATATATAAATCATTTTTTATATTCTGGAAGTAAGTAAATCATGATATAAGTAATAATAATGTCAAGAACAACAAGTCCAAACACCTACGATAAATGAAACGATTTTACCCAAAACGCTTCTTTAACATTGAATTTACAAAAGAACGGGTAATATAAAGTCATAAGTGAACCATATATGATATCATACCAATGAATATGATTCTGTAATAAGTTAATGACATTATTTAAATCATTATACAGGAGGTTTGGACACTTACAAAGCAAATCAGACCTAAGGTAAGGGAAAATCTCGCAATCTCAATTTTTAGCCGAGATTGTTTATACTTTGGTATTTATTGGGGTATATTTTATCATCCACATCCATGTTTCCTCAATATGTAATATTATTTCCATCCATATACAATTTTTTAAATCAAAATATACCATTCGGTCAGTTTTTAGTAAAATATATGAAAGGAATCTTTTGTCGTTTTTCGTACGAGGTACTTTTTAACTTTTCCAACAAAAGTACGTGAAGAATGTTTTTTTAACTTATACGACATGAATGTATTTTTAAAACATTATTTCCAAGAATCATCCTTTACAAGTTTTCAAGTTTATTTTTAATCAACTTCTTTTAGTTTAAAATTGTATGACATATTATGAAAGGAAAAGTGTTTTTCAAGTAGAAAGGATATTTTCCTCAAGAATGAAGTTCAAGTGTTTTATCAAAATTATTTTCCATCTAAGATAATAAAGGGTTCTGTTTTTATCCCTATTATTAGATTGATTTTATTATGTTGTGATGGAATTATTTTTATGAATTCCTTTATCTTATATGATTTTGTTTTATGATGTCATGATGTTTAAGATTCCCATTTTTATTACATGGGTTATGCTATGATGTATGATTTATGATTTTGTGGCACACATAAGAATGGTATCATTATGAGATGGGTGGGACCTATATCTCCCTCCAATGCATTGGGTAAAGATTTTATATCTCATGAGATAGACATGGCTGGAACGGTAGGTTATACCGGTTCAGTGAAACAGGACTGAAACGAGGAATGAACTCGGTTCAGAAAGGGAATTTGTCCACTAAGATAGTATTGGCAATGAGTCGTGACTAACAAGAAATGATTTTCTATGATTATGTGTGTATTCCACAAAGTTTCATGTTTTATGTTATGATTATTGGGATTACATTTCACTACTATGATTTATCCCATGTTATGAAATTATGATCTCTTTTGCAGGTTATGATTTCCAAAAGATATGTTCTTATCAATATGACGTGATTGATAATTCTTTTGTTTACCCTTACTGAGCATTTGAGCTCACCCTTTTATGTTTTCTTTTCCCCAGGACATAAAGAAATGATTTAGGTTTTAAAAAAAGAATACCTTTATGGGAGATGTTGAAGATCTTTCACCATGATTAGAAGATTATATTCCGAGATTCCAAAGACACTAAACTATTACGGTCCTTGTGTGTGTGTTTTTGTTATGTATTATGTATTCCACAAAAGTAATGTAATGTCCATGTACGTCAGGCTTCAGGTCTCTACAATGATCAAGGATTGTATGGGGTTCATTTTGAAGATTTGGTGGACATTTAAATGGGGATTTATGGGATCTTCAACATGCTATGTGTTTCATGTGACTGTATTCATGACCTTCTATAGGTCTTGTGACTGCATGTCTCTAGGCAGTTCAAATGATCCACCTAATTATAAAAACCTTCTTCTCCCACTTCATTTGTGGGAAAAAATACCCTTACTCACATATTAATTGCATTGTGATTTTTTATATACTCATTATGAAGGCATCAACATGCTCTAGTGAATAATATAAACATAACTATATAATTATCATAAACATTCTATATCATAACACTAGTTTTTTTACAAAAAAACATGTTTAGGGATCTAAAAAAATCTCTAGTGCATTACTTATATTGAACCCTATATTTTTTAACAGGATATATTATGAATATTTCCATAGAAAACCCCACATTGTTGATGAATATAAAATTCTCATATGTGATACTTGTAAAATCTCTTGGGTGATTTAATATATTGTGTATGATCTATTTTACCAAATAAAAAAATGTTTTAATTAAATATAAATGACTCCCTTTGAGATAAGAGAGAGGATGTTAAATATGATATGTTGAAATCAAATTTTTTAGCGGATTTATTAGTCAATATGAAATGTAATGGCCTAGAAGGTTCCCTAATCTACATTATGGAATAAGAAAACTCTAAAAAACACGTGGATTAATAACAAGGATTGAAGAGATGATTGAAGTATTCATTTATATTATATATAAAATAGGATGAGGGGACTGGGATCATGACATTCCCATTAACGGATAATTCCATAATACTGGTAGAATTTTAAATATTGTACTTGGTATTTATTGTCTCATAGTATTCTATTCATCATGTTATGTTACTCACCAAATTATCAATATATCATTCTATAAAAATCTATAATTTTGAGGTTTAATCCATGGGAGAATAACCTATTATCAAGGATGATTTATTATTTATATATATCATTTTTATAGTTTTATTTCCTACAAAATTTTTTGGATATGTTTCTTAGTTCATCGATTCTGTAATAAAACCACTATCATTATATTTTAATTAATGTGTTTTCTTCTTTCAAAATATGATATTCAAATATTCCATGTCTGATTCACAATTTATTTGATGGAGTTGAGTGGAACATGGAATTATTTCTATGTAATTATCTTCATGTGTTATTACATAAATGACTTGATAATATACAAATTGTTGTTTACATCAGTCTCCTATGGATGTTTGGAGAATTAGAATCCAACATATCATTTAATCACTCGATGATCTTGGTGTTTTGAGTCTGAAAAATAAGATACATTGAATGGTGTATAAATTAATGATATTTATTTTATTAATCAGAGAGGATATAATTGGGGAAATATTATTTAATAAATAGTAAAATAAAATATGGAAATCTTCTTAAGATTAACCATTTTACATTCATTAATATTTTCATTTTTAATAGTTTTTTTTGTTTTTTTATAACAAAAAATAATAATTACTAACTTTATTTTATATAAAATTTTTTTTTAAAAAAAATTAATAATTAAAAAAATATAATTGAGTTTTAAAATTCCTCTTTATTAGGAATGAAATATTTCTTAGTATATTATATTCCTTATAATTACCATACTACTATATGGAGAATCTTTGAAAACCCATCATCTCATCACTCTATTAAGTTATCTAATTAAAATAATATCTCAAAAGTTTATGTCTTCATACACACATGGAATTATCATACATGGAATGTTCATAATATATATACAAGTATATCACCATATTACCTCTAACATTCACAGTGATACAATTTGTATCAATGTGATCATTTCATGGTAAAAATTAATATTTATTCCCAATGAAACCTAATATTTAATGCATATTAATACAACCAACACATATAAATATATATATAATATAATGTTTAACAAACACATTTAATTTCCCACCTCCCTGTACATACCATAATGATTCACCTTACAGAAATTGGGTATCACCCATGATGGTTATACGACTCATTATACATTTCATATGCTAACCTCCTTACATTAACAACAATAATCATACTCTCATTTCCAATACTAGAATGCTTCACCATCATGAGGGTAAATACATAGTTCAAATAAAAAAAATCATATAGTCAAATTAACATACTTATAGTGTCAAATTGGAATGGTCAAATAATATTTAACCATCTATGATATCCTATTTGGAAAACATTCTCTTGTTGCAAATTTGGGAGGGTAAAATATATTTAATCTTTTTTATGGTAACCCTTTTAAAAATTATACATGATTATTATTGTACTGATCATAAAATTTTACATATTATACAGATAAAATTAGTTCAAAAAATGAAATTCTATAGTGTAAAATAATGTTTATTCATTCATCAAGGTAACATAGTCAAACAACTTAGCTAAGAAGAAAAACTTCCAAATTCACAATATTTTATCATAAGAAATAACATGGGTATTTACCAACTTATAATAATAAACTAATGTAATCATTGAATTTATAAAATAAAGAAAACAATTTTTTCATAAAAATAAAAGTTAAATATAAATTCTATTAGAAGACACGTTAATTACAAATCAACAGTGTATAATCATTAAGAAATTAACAGCCTTTTATTTCATGTAACCACTATTTAAATGTCTAAAAACCAATAAAATATTTTCTCCATCCTAAAACAATTTTATAATGGTTAAAAAACTTATATAATACATAATATGTATTCTTTAGTTTATAGTTTAATTATTTTTTCATACAAATTTATTCAACATGTACAAAAATATGACATTTAGCGTGAAAAAATTATCATCACGTAGAAGATAATTTGTAGAAAATAAATTTATCAATATGAATTCCATATGTCCAAAATATACATTTTATTCATAAAACATCAAATAATGATTGGAAAAAATAATTATCCTATTTTATCATTAATTTTAAGGCTTTCCAGACCAAAAAAATCATCCATCAACTTATGTTCATTTTAATATCACTAAAAATTAATAATAATTCATATATTACCATCTATAAATAACTCATCCAAATAATATTTAAAGAATAAAATGATACAAATTTAATTATTTAATATGATATCATTACCGATGATTATTATTATTCACTCAATATCTCTATTTTCCCCATTTTATTCCACATGGTGAAGACATGAATAGTTATTCTTAAAATTATAAAATTAATTTTCCTTGTGTATAACATTCATTTCAGTTATAATAATATATTACTAAATTTTTATTCGATTTGGGTGGAATGGATTACCCTTTATGTCTACTATATCAAATCATCTTTCACAACATATGTAATAATTGTTTAAAAAAAGTGATAAACCCAATATTGGATAGGATTTACCCTATATATGTATGCTTTAGAATATTAAGGGAATCATTGGATTTCTATTAGATTATAAGTGAATTTCCATTTCAGAATGTAAAATATAATCAAAAATTGATATTAATCAATCTAATAAAAGATGTTTTCAAGACTCAATGGACTCAAAATATTACAATACAAATGATTAGATAATGATTTATCATCCCAAAATGAGCCTAAATCATGAGGAGACATCTATATTGAATTGGATTCAAATTCCATAATTCTCCATTAGGAATCCCATTCATATATCCTACTGTATCCTTTATAGTTATAGAATGAATCGATTAAGGTGATGATGAAAATATAGGATAAGTTTCATATAAATAATATGGTCAAATATTTATTTTATCTAACAATCAATGGTGATAAGGAATGCATTAATAGAAGGGAAAATGTTGAGAATAGTGGAATACTGATCAATTTGTGGGTGGAAATAGTATTATAATCATTAATGTTATAACACAATTATCAATCATAAATATTATAGGGTATAATTTTTTTTAATTTCATTATACATATGATTTGTAGCCATTTATTAAAAATTAAACATTCTCATATTTTTATTTTAAATTTATATAGATAATAATTATAATATTTTATGTAATTAGTCAATGAGGACACCATAAAATTGATAAAAAAGGAATTAATCAACAGATCTATTATTTACAAACTAATAATGAAAGTAAATTATATTGAATTCATAATAATCCCTTGATATAATATGGAAAATATGATATTATTCCTATTATATTTATAAATAAATAAATATTCCATTAATAGATGTCATATTATAGTGGATAAGCCTTATGCACTGTACGGTTCAGATCATGGTTTTTACCACTACTAGCTTTTAATTACTACTATTTGGTGGTTTAGGAGGTATATTGTTATAATTCCATATGTTAGTGCATTTAAGGAATAATATAGTGTTGAGGGAATATGTTTAGAAGTGTAATTTTTTGATTTTTAGGATTGTGTGGTTGACCTTGGAGGGAGTGTGTTATGGGAATTCGTAAGGTGAAATTCTGATCTTAGAGCATGTGAATATGTATATTATTATACCTGTTTGGTCCTATTATGTTCCAAGACTATGAAACTATTAGGATGAAATAGACTATGAGATATGTGTGTTTTAATTATAATTATTTTTCGTAGATTGACTGAAATATACATTTGTTTCTAGTGGACCGAACCCCTTTGGATGATAGATTTTAGGTCTAATTAGAGGTTGTTTATCTTTTTGAGTAGGGAATATGGCCTGGTCCAACCAGGAAATTTAGTGCGTGTATTGTTCATAATTATTGTTACCATATAATACCTAGTATAATGTAATTTATTTATTTTAGTTCATGGTGGTTACAAAAAAGGAAACACACACACACTACACTAGATAGGCTTGGCCTCATCTGCCCTAAGGATAGAACCACAACTAAGCCTAACTATTACAATTATATAGATTGAATTCATAGTTGTTTTAAGCCCATTAAATTTCCCTAATACCTTTTTCCAAATTCCCATTTCATTCATCACTTGAATCATGCCTACATAACCACCTTCACAAAATTTCCTACATAGTGAAATCATACTCTAGTAATACCTAAGACCATTAGGGTTTAAACCCATGACCATTGGGATTTGGAGGCCATCAAATAAGTAAAAATCAAACAGATTAACAAAAATCTAAAAACATGAATATATCTTCTTTCTATTCATTAAATAAATTTAATAATCATATAATTTCATATGATTATTATTTTGTAAATAATTCAAATTTTATATAAAAATTGAATTCATCAAATTGAACATTATGAACTACCTTTTCATTGTATCTTCTTTTTAAATTGGTCAAACAAATAATGTTCATATGATTGAGATTATATTCTCTTAAATGTGACCATATTTAATTGGAGATAGGTTATTTATATAAATAAATTTCAACCCACCTTCTTCAAAATAATAATATCTAAACTATTTGGTGACATACTTGGATAAATAAATAGCATCTTTGTGAGTTCATACACATGAATCGTTAACACATATATTTCAACATGTTAAATATCATTAATTGAAATATATATAGGGTTTATCCAAGATTATAATGTTAACCATTTCACATTACTACTCAGTTAAAATATAAATATCATATAGTAATACATAAATGTACTTCCATAAAACCTTGGGGTGTTACTCTTTCTCAATCATTACTATATATAGCAGAAATCATTAAAATTGATGAAATGGGTGCCAATCAACTAATACATCATTTTGAGAAGTGATTTATAACATAATTTCCCTCTTATAAACATTAAAAACACACTCCTAAAAGTTATTTTCTTTCATTTTATCTAATGGAAATCTAAAAATTATAGTGCAGATCAAAGGCAATATATGATAACAAATAAACAATTTGTTACATCGCAAGAATAATAAATTATAAATAATTATAGTTTTATAAAAACAATCCATTAAATCTTTCAATAAACTAGAAATAATCTTATAATACCTCAAATGAGTGTCATTAATTATAATGGATAGTTAATCCATCTTACGGGATCAATTCCCTCAAAAATAAAGGATTCATTTATTAAAAATGCATTTTTATGTATTTAAGATAACAGATGATAAGGTGGTAATACATTATTTCATACATTATAAAATCTATGAGCTGAAACAATATACGTATTTAACTACATTTAGGTTCTTTTCATCTTATTCACCTAACGGGAAACCCTACATTCTATCATATAATGTTATTTTCTCAACTAGTAGCATCAATAATGTCAATGCATTAAAATCATAACCTCCACTAGCTCCTAACTGTAATAAATTATCCATTTAATATTGGTCCAATTATAATTTTAGGGCACTAAATAATTCATGTAAAACAATCCAATGCCCCCACTATACATTATAATCCAAAATAGATGTACTATACAAGGGTGAAAATATCAATATATGATAAATTATACCACATGAATACCACATTAGTAATTTCCTATCATTATATGCAAAAGTAACACTATAAATTTAGAGAAAATACTATATATATATATGGAAATCATGATTGTGAAATATCGTTAATTTAATAATGTGATGTGAACCCTAACTATAAAATTGAGTCTAACCATTCAAAATTCTTGATAGACAAAATAATGAATATGAACATAACTAATATAAAAGACCCTAAACAATGAAATCAATTTCTATAATTCTCATATTGGTACTAAACATGAGATCCCTAATTTATTTCTCAATCCCATGATGAAAAAATATATAATAATTTATAAAATAATTATTTTTGATGGTTATAATACTAAAAAACAATAGGCTAATCTATTTAACATAATATTAAGTTCACACACACTGAACCCATGCAATAACAATGACTCTTTTTTTAATAATAAATTAATATTTATTTTTTAACCTTAAAAATAAATAATTACCTGATGAAATTAATTATAGCTATAATATTTAATTTGAAATTAATTTCTGAAATTATAAACTCGTTCTCCATGATATAATTATATGATGATATTTTCAATATAAAGATAAAATATTGTGCGTGATATAATTAAATTGGGTTATATATATATTGACACACAGACACCATTATAGATTAATTTAAATAAATAAATAATTAATTAAATGTCAGATTCAAAATTGTAAAAGGAATTTAAATAATATTATTCATTTAGAAATGTTAGGAATATTTAAATTTTAATGGTTTGAATATGACTATTAATTATTAATCTAAGCATTATTTATTTATTTAAATTAATCTATAATGGTGTATGTGTGTATTGAAATTCAAGATATATTAATTAAACATTATTTATTTATATTTCAAAATTATTATCTAATGGTGTATGTCTATATTAATTTAACCTTTATTTATTTGAAATTTAGTAATATTAAAATTTTCATGTTGTGAATCCTCTTTTTTAGTATAGAGGTGCTCACAAAAAATTCAATTATTCTCATACACATTAAACTGTAATATTTCATCTCAATTTTTTCAGGATATATTCATGGGTTTCTCAAGAGGGTGTGTGAATTGACTAATAAAAAATTTAATTAAATACAAAATTGAAATGTAAACAATACGTACATTTTATAGGTGTTTAGACACAATGGACTAATCCATACTTCAAAGTCTCTATATCACCTTATGAGAGGTGGATGAAACTAATAAATTATTTAATTTTTTAATGGATTCAGAACAATTCATATAATTCATTTTCTTATGGATTTACAGGCAAGGTAATCTAAATTTTTTTATTAAGGTAGCAGAAGTAATTAAAAATGGTCCTTTTATAGACGTACAACTAATTTAAAAGGATTAACTCTATAATGGAAGTTCATAAACAAATTTAATTGAAATAGATAATTATAATTCTGATAGAAATAATTAAAATATATTACGAACCTAGATGAAATTTATTTATTTGATGTTTCTCTCAACTACCTGTATTCACAATCAATGCTTCAAAATATTCAGATCAAATAGTACCATGACATTAGTAATTTAATGTATATCTATAATTTTAATCATTATTATTATTCATCTCATAATAATAACCTTTATAATTTTTTTATTCATTTGGTTTCCCAAATCCATGGTTTCCATATATTCTAAATGGTATAAATATCATAGTTTCCATAGAAATGGTTTTATTTTTTCTCATTATCATGAGCTCACTTTCATAGTCCGTGATTAGTTAAGTATATTTTATAATATATTTTTACAAAATAATTTTACATTCTGCTCTAGATTAGTTCACTCTCTACATTACATAAAAATATGGTGATATCCCATTAATGTTGACTTGCACAGGGTTATGAAAAGTGTTAATGCTCTATAATTGTTTATATTGTTGATGATAATTAAGCATTCACACGAAAATAGTTTCTTGCATTTATCTTAATTTTTTAATTAAATATATGATAATTTAATAGTAAATAATCACTATGGGTTTGGAATGAGTTCATTTTTTCATTGGCTTATCAGTACAACAATATCATATTTGTGGCCTATTTTGGAATACCCAACTTTATTAACATCATGATAATTTATTACATGAAAAAAAAACATTATTTAAATTATAAAATGAATTTTTTTGTATTCCCATGATTTATTATGATATAACATAAAAAAATTAATTCAATTATCTGTAAATTTAAAGGGATAATTAATCTTTCCCATCGATAACATGCCATTATGAAACTTATAGTGTATTATTTTACATTATTTTTTAAAAAAATATGAAAAATGATCATGTATATATTAATTTAATATCATTTAGAAAAAAATAAATAAATCTCAAGGTAATTTAAATCCAAGAGTAAAAAAACATAGTATCAATTAGTATGTAATGAACTCTAGTGATGATTCCTTGTTCTTTTATGCATGACATAATGAGTACGATGTTTTCATGAAGATTAATTCTTAAAATTTTCATATTTATGATAATACATAATAAATATAGAAAATTAAATAAAAAATAAAAAAATGAAATTGAATACAACCTTTAATAAGTATTTTTTTACATATTAATACATTTGAACATTGATATATTAATAATTAACTTTTTATATGGATGACCCTAAATTTGTTTAATATAATATACATAGAAAAAATAAAATATCATAGAATATTATCAGTATTAATTATAGAATTGTAAAATTAAGAAAATTAATTTTACTTCTCCAATCAAACATCCCTAGTGTAATATTTCTTTATCTGATTATAGAAATCTACTACCAATTGAACTTATAAAATATAAATAAAAAAATAATTAATACATTTAATGAATTAATAAGAGTATGTTATTTCCAAATTAAGAAATTAATTTTGTAATAAATCCACATATTAGTTTAACATAAATAGTAAAACAACTAATACAATAAAAAAATATTGAATTTTTAAACTTCTTTATAATTAATTTTGTTAAAATAAGTTTTTTCTTTATCTTTAAAAGATTTAGCATTATTCACCTTTTTATTTATTCTCAACTAATTTCTCATTCTGCTCAAATGGATTCTCATTTGAGTATGTAATTATACCTTATACATATTTATGAATATTATCCATCCTTTGTACTAATGGGTGAGAAACCTATCTAGAGTTTTTATTAGATTATATACCTTTTTAATATGATATGAATATTTACTCTATAAATTTTGCAATTGGAAAAAAATATTTCTTTTTATATGAAGTGATTGTACCAGTAGAATCTTCCACATAAAAAGTTTCGTGAGGTTTATCCTCATAAATTTTAATGATATCTACTTAATTATTCTTCCTCTCGATAGGAAACTTAATCCATGTTCATGATCAATTAATACTATAAATCTTCCAAGATTAAGATTTTTTTATTATATTTATTCTTTTTTAATTTATGAATTTTTATTTATCCTTCTAATCAATATCTTTTAAAGAAAGACCACCTCTTCGAACTTGTTTTTGAATTGGAACCTATTATAAATGATTTGGCAAAAATTCATTATGTTGTTTTTTATTCACATTACATGAATAGTCATCCTTTTCAATTGACTATATATCTTTATTTTGAGATGCTTATATAGTTATTATAAGTTTTTTAGAAGTCATAATATTCATATCATCATTATTGAGGGGTAAATTAATTCATTTATAGAATTTGATGTTGGGTATTGATAATATTTCTTATTATTATCATAAATAGATTCTTTAATACATCTATTTGATATGTGATAAAATGATATTTCCAATTCAATTCAAAGTATTTGACATATTATTTCATTTATGAAAAAGTTTTGTGTTACATTCAAATGATAAAAATTAATTTTTTATTTGATGTGATCAATATTTTCCCTAAGACCAATCTTGAATTTTATATGAATTCTATCAAAATATTCCATAGAAATAAATATATTGGTAAAATCAATATTCCTTTATTTTTTCCATTTCTTAGTCCTTCCTCTTATTATGTAGATTATGAAATGATTATTTCT